>JBAIAC010000001.1:26620000-29120000 GCA_037349315.1 Chelydra serpentina | reverse complement strand
AGCTGCTTCTTTACCAGCTGAGAGACAACAGAGCAGTACAATAGAAGACAGAATAGACTGACATCAAAAAATGAATCCACAAAGTCAAATCAACTAGCACTCTTACTGCACAATGAATCCAATTCCAACAGTGTACAGTAATGTATCACTCCCATAGAAACTTCCTATAGAATTCAATAGGAATTCAGCCAATACTGTTCTATTAAAGTTACTTCAAAAACCTGCAGAATTTAGTGGCGAATGAGAGCCTCTCACTATATGACTTAAAAACACACATCCTAGAGTTACTGAACAGGGATGTAATCTCCATTAATTTATAAAGGATGTTACAAACATTCTATAGTGAAGTTATTTACTATTATATTGCATAGGGCTTTTGCATAAAAGGTGAAGAGGCTTCCTTATTCTCAGCCTATTCCCAGCCTCAGAAGCCAAGCTCCATTATCCATGCACTGTTGAAAGTGTCTATCATTCTTGGCCCATTCTTCCCACAGGGGCGCTCCCATCCTCCTCATCCCATCAAAATGCATTGCTATACAAATCTGCTTAACTGACCTAGTTTTCTTCTTATGAAAAGGATGACAACGTTAGCCAAATAAAACAAATAAGCAAGAAATACAACAGGCAGCACGCATGATAATCAGTGTAATGTAGTGACTCTTATTCTGTGATCCAGCAGTTTGTACGACTCCACATGGAAGTACAATCAACTCTAAAGGGAGTGAAAGCAGGTGAGCAGAGCATCATTTACCCTGTCCCGCAGTCTTTATGCACACAGAATACCCATCAGATTCAATGGGAGCATTGTGCATGAGGACTACAAGACTGGGATCTTTCTTGCAAACTGCACTTTGGATGCAGTGAGGAGGGCAGTTCCTCCTGTATAGCGTTAAAAAAGTTCCATGGTTTAACTCTTCTACTGTTTAATGCCTACTCCACAAGCTGCCAACAAGCAGCTTTGTTTGGTTGGCTCACCCCCTAATCAAAGAGTAGTGTCTGACAGTACTTTCTTCTCCCTCCTGTAAATGTACATGAACTGTGGAGACCTTATCAGATATTAATGTGTGTAATTCAGGCTACGGCTGGGATGGGGGGTGGGGGGAGATACTAGCTGACACTATGAGTTGCTTGAGAGATGAGAAAATCTGACTTGAAATTAATCTATCATCAGGCTGCCCTTAAAGTGCATTAAAACAGGTTTTCTCTACCTATTATGGGGCCCGATTTTCAGGTAATCTGGGGGTGCAGACAGGTAGCTAGACACCTAATTACCATCATTTGGGTGTACTGTTATCTGTGGGTGAAAAAAACTGGAGGCTGACGACTGGAAGTGAGTTTTTCTCGCTGGCGCTGGGAGGATCCGCTGTCACTTATAGAACTGAGATCCTAGCACAGGGGCGGGCAAACTTTTTGGCCTGAAGGCAACATCAGGTTTCCGGAATTGTATGGAGGGCCGGTTAGGGGAGGCTATGCCTCCCCAAATAGCCAGGCATGGCCTGGCCCCCGCCCCCTATCTGACCCCCCCTGCTTCTCACCCTCTGATGCCCCCACTGGGACCCCTGCCCCATCCACCCCTCCCTGTCCCCTGACCGCCCCCCCGCCGCCCCATCCAACTCCTCCTCTACTTCCTCCTGCCCCCCCCCCCCCCGGACCCCTACCCCATCCAACCACCCCTTCTCCCTGACCGCCCCCGGAACCCCTGACTGACTGCCCCCCCACTGCCCCATCCAACACCCCCTCTCCTTCCTGACTGCCCCCCTGGGATCCCTGCCCCCATTCAACCCCCCGTTCCCTGCTCTCTGACCACCCCGGCCCCTACCCACACCCCGGCCCCCTGATCACTACCCCAAACTCCCCTGTCCCCTTACCGCGCTGCCTGGAGCACCGGTGGCTGGCGGCGCTACAGCCTCGCTACCCAGAGCACCAGGACAGGCAGCTGCGCCGCCCGGCTGGAGCCAGCCACGCCACCGCGCAGCACAGAGCACCGGGTCAGGCTGTGGTTTTGCTGCTGCGCTGCCCAGCAGGAGCTCACCGCCCAGCCGCCCAGAGTATTGCGCCAGCGGCGCAGTGAGCTGAGGCTGCAGGGGAGGAGGAACAGCAGGGGAGGGGCCAGGGGCTAGCCTCCTGGGCCAGGAGCTCAGGGGCCGGACAGTAGTTTGCCCACCTTCAGCTCATGAACAGAGGTTTGAGTGAAGAATTACTGTAGTGCTAGCACTGTTGCTTCACAGACAGGTATGTATGCTAATATAGTTTAACAAATTGGTAGCCATCTAGAATGCATAAACTTGGCAATTTGGAACTTTGCAGCAACAGCCAAGATACTACTCAGATCCTCCTGCTCTAAAAGGACAGGTCCCCATCACTTCAGCAAGATGATGCACCATTAGCTGTTAGCAGTATAGGGCCTAGGGCATCTAGTTGAGCAGTTCTGATAGTCTCCAGTAGGTGCCAGTGATACACACACACGGTTTGTTTCAATAGTTTAGACATGCTTTTCCTCCCACCCCCAAATTTAATTATTCTCAACATTTTCTTAATGTAATGGTGAAAACTGAAAGTTAAAGAGCCTATGTGCAGTACCGCAAAGCACCTTACCACAATAGTACACCCTACAAATGTGAAGCAGTAGTGACATTGCCAACACAGGCTGTACTTCTGCACAAAGCATGTTTATTAGCCATGACACAGAATAAAAGCATTTTCAAAGAGCCAGCGAAGACGACAGCTGCTGCAGCTCCCCTAATTACCTTTCCCCAGACATCAAGAGTAATTTACAAGTTGGATAATATTGCTGGAACTAAGCACAATCTAGATCTGCACACTAGCTCTCCTCCTTAGTTTTAAAGGCCACGTATAATAGTAGAAATACAACAATTCAGCCCACTCCTGTGAGTCAGGTTGGCTCCTGTCAGACTTTTTATTGCACATTCTCCTTTTGTTACTGGAAAACATTGAGTTTGTTTTACCCAGTAATCAGGCAACACCATGTCTAGTTACTGGCATAAGCCAGCAGGACTTGATATAATAATCACTCTCTCTAATCTATTACATTAAACAAAGATAGTTTAAGATGCTTGGTACAAATTATGCTTTTTAATGCACATTCTGGGGCACAGAGGTAAAAATCAATAACTAGAACAGAAGGAATGTTAGCGTCACATATATTCCGATTAAATTCTAAATTAAACAATCACCAGCGCATTTAACCATTCAGAATACATTTGTTCAGCTATGGTCCTGCTGTTTTGCTGCTAACCACAACCTAAGATGCATAGGAAGTCTGACAAACTGAGACGTCACTGACAATTAATCTTAATTACACCAGGAGGAAATATTTCAGCCAATTGTAGCCCAGAAAGATCTAAAGCTCTCCCTGACAAATGGCACTGAAATTCCTGGTGATGCAAGAGATCGCTTTTTTAAAAAAAAAGAGACCATTAACATGTGTATAAATAATATGCACATGCATGCAATCAAGGGACCAAACGTAAAAACAGTCTATGGAAGGCCCTCTGCACAGTCTAAGCACACTAGTGGAAGGAACAGGGAAAGAAGGGAATAGGTATGGGAGAATGATCGTGCAGGTAGCTTTGAATCTTGGAGTGAGTGAGTCTCCTTGTGGCTTTGCATAGGCCTACTATTATCTGGAACTAGAGTACAATGGGTGAAATTCACCCCATACAGCGAACCCGCACTAGGCCTTTGTGTGACCCACAACCACTGAGCGTGGTGCTCTGTCCCGCTCTAGTGGTGGTTGAGCCCTCTACAGGGGCTAATCAGCATGGATACGATTGTGTCATGGTAAAATTATGCATAATTCATGACAACAAATAGATACATTTCAGGCTGTGGTCATAACAAAAAATTGTGTAACAACTGAATATTACCATAAATATGCATTGATTGACACAAACAGTATAATGGTTCTACTAAACAAAATGTAGGGCTGGTCTACAGGAACATTTAGTATGTCACAAGCTGGGGCATGAATCTACCCTGCAATAGTCTGCCACGGACCAACTGTTCCTGTGCATCATGCTGAAGGCGATTTTTTAGTCTTCTTTGAAATGGGAGTAGATCCAAGTGCATTAACAGTTTTAACCTTGGAGCATGGTGTGACACACATACCACTTAAGTGCACAGGCCTTGTACTGAAATACAACATTCTTTTGATCATGTAGTATCAAAACCATCAAAAGCAATATTCTGGTTTAGAAAGGGGACTTACCCATGTTTCTCTTGACTTGGGGCCAACAGGATTTCACTGCTACTTTCGCCAGCAGGGAGGAGCCGAGCAATATAGTCCCCGCTTTGTTGGAGGTGCCTGTACACAGACACCTGCATAGTGCATTGCTCACTACTGCTCCTCAGCCAGGGGCTCAAGATGATGGGGCTCATGCTTTCTGGTGTATTGAGGAACAGGAATGAACCTAGGAAGAAAAAGGGAACAAGAGTTTTAAAAAACAGTGCCTTTCACACCCAGAGAGTCTCCACAGCATTTTACAAACTGCTTCCTCTGAGAATCAGTACTGAATTGAAGCAATGATTGACCCATTGCTTGACATTTAAAATGTATGTAGAGTGGACAACACAATAGAAAATTTTGCAGGGAAAACACTACATTTGCAGGTGATTGGACTAGATTAGGATTTATCAAATATTTGAAAGTTTTTCTAATAGAGAGACTCGCTTGTGGACTTTCCCCCCTTCCAATTTCTCATGTGTGTGATTTAGATCCAAAATTCATGGCTCTCATCTCTCTGAAATAGGGTCCCAACTTGACAGGTTGGGTTATATTAGAGCTCTGTCAGTGGACCCATTTGTATTCATACCCTAAACAAAGCTTACACTGATTATGTTTACTGTATAACTAGAAAGCACAAATTCATCAGCTGTGCTTTCTTATAAACCATATTCAAAGCTATTCATGTCAGGATAAATGCTTGATATTTTTATTGCTTCAGCCATTTATTCTGACATATTAATTTTATATGCACTTAATCCACATGAAAGGTTTGATTATTATCTGGTACATCGACTACCATTATTTAATCCTGTTTCAATAACATCTCAGACTTATCCAGGGAGACAGAGCTTATGAACTCTCCGCAGATTAAAGCTCACCTTGAGTAAGCAAAATTACCCTCTTTTGGCAAATACCAATTTACCAAATATTCCATAGAACAAGCAGTAGTCAAATAGAAAAGGGAGCCAGTCTTTGATATAGAATATTTTCTGATCTACTATATCCACTCATAACCCTGTGAGATAACATGGCAATACTACTTTGCACTAGAGAAGACCCGTACCTCTCGAGAGTGGTGGAGCAGAGCAAGGGCAGTGGCTTCAGCAGATGTAACTGAGCATGCTCAGTCCACGTGAGTATATTCAGTACAAGCCAAGCAGCAAATATGGGGGGGCACGTGACCTCACATGTGTTCCTTGCCCCCCCATCCCCCGCATTGCCTCTGCTTTGTATTCCCATAAGGCTTTACATCACAGACATCCACAAGCTTTCTAAAGTAGGCATTAATGTTCACAATAATTCTGCAAATTCTGTATTCCCATTTAACAGATGGAAGAAACTGAGGCACAAAGAGGCTGAAATCCTTTCAAAAGTGCTCACTAATGTTAGGTGTTTTGCTTTCTCAGATGTCCAGAGTGTGACAAGGGCATGATTTTCCAAATGCTAGCCACCTATAATACAGGGAAGTACCTCTGAAAATCAGATTCTAAATATCTCAAATTAGGCACCTAATATCAGTGGGCACTTCTGAAAATTTTCGACTGAACAACTTGCCTAAGGGGACACAGTACATCAATGGAAGAGTTGGGAATAAAACCCAGGTGTCCTGACCCCCAGTTCATTGTTCTGACAACTAGACAACACTGTCTCCAGAGGCACATTAGCTAGCATATACTTGACATCAATTTTAGCTAGCAGATATTTGTCCTGAAAGCAGCATTGGGCAGTAAAATGTCAGAAATAGTCCCCTCACAACAGAAGATTCCATGGGTGGCAAGTAGAGAGAAAGAGTGAATCCGTGAATTACTATTAGTTCCTTTAGTGTCAGATAAGGAGGTGCAAGTCTCCTCACTACCTGGACCAAATACATTTCTTAAAGTTTAAGGGAGTTTGTTTATTTGGCTGATCAGTAAAGAGATGGTAACTGTATATATCACCCTTGTGCTTTCCTCTCTCTCTCTCTGTGGTTGAGAACAAGAAGAATTACAGCATTAAATCTCAGAGCTTTATTTTTCCACCCCCACAAGAACACTGGGATCACGGTGACATGAAAGAGAGCAGAGATTTCGACTCGCGGCAGAAAGACACTAAACCCTACAATAATTGCTGATAACTTGCCAGATTCAAGGGGCCATTTGCTCATCTTATAGCCTTGGGATGGGGAGTAGGATTTTAAAGCTACCACAAATTAGAAGGCAATTTTGGTTCCTTCACTGCTTACTTGCAGTAGGTATGGGAAAAGTTCTTCCAAGCAAGCATCACTCTTGTGCCCAGGCTCAAGGCTAGACTTAGAATGTCAATGAGACTCTCAAATAGGAAAAGATACTTTCTGGTTGCTCTGAGGTAGATGTTAGGTAGTCACTACTCTCCTTCGTTTGGACTATTAATAACAGGGTTTTCTCCCCCAAAGCACTTGCCTATTGTTTCACCTATGCTCAATTCTACCTATGAACTGAAGCGTTCAGTTGACATGAAGGTTACAGAGCCGTACCGATGGAGCTATGTGGCAGCTGCACTGAATGATCCCACGCTGCACTGTTCCAAAATGAGAGATAGAGAGTCATGCTGGAGGACCTCCCCAAAGCAGTGCTCTTGTGACCAGTACATAAACACACTAGGGAAAGCCTATTAATGTGCTTTTGTGGAGGCTACCCAACAAACAGAGCACAGGAGCTGTAATGTACCATTTTTAGAGGATGTAAACATACCTTGGTTTCCGAAAGTACAATTCCCTCAAAGGAGACATCACTGTCTGCTGCACTTACTGCTCTTACTGCTATTCTACTCCATAAACACCCAAGGAAGCGCACTCAGAATTCTGTTTGGCTGTGGTGCTTTTGGAATTTCCAGAAGGCGAGAAGTGATGGATTTGCTGTGAACACACACAGAAGATTCTGGAATCTGTAGATTTTAAAGATCCCTGATAACAGACTGTACATAAGATTTCTCCACTTCAGAACAAAGCATTGGTACATCAGCTCCTACTTCCTGCAGTGACTAATACCCAATGTCTCAGAGGAAGACCCCATCTCTCCTTAATACATCTAGTCAATTAAGTCTATCCCTTACTAAGGGTATGTCTACACTAGAAACACAAAAGTAGCACTGTAGCATAGACACTTACTACTACAATGAAAGAGGTTCTTCCATCACTTTAGCAAACCCAGTTCTCTGAGAGGCAGTAGCTAGGTCAACTGAAGAATTCTTCCATTTCAAGCAGCGTCGACACTGGGGCTTAGGTCAACTTAATTACATCACACAGGGAGTGAAATTTTTCACAGCCCTCAGCAATGCAGTCAAGCCAACCTAACTCTGTAGCGTATACCAGCCCTTAGACGGCACAGTTTTATTATTTACTAACATCATGCAGATAAAAACATAAGAATGGCCGTACTGGGTCAGACCAAAGGTCCATCCAGCCCAGTATCCTGTCTACCGACAGTGGCCAATGCCAGGTGCCCCAGAGGGAGTGAACCTAACAGATAATGATCAAGTGATTTCTCTCCTGCCATCCATTTCAAAGCCATTTCAAAGATCCTTTTCAAAGCCACATTAATACACATGAAGGATGAGTCCAAAAGTTCAGACCTGTACGATTCCAGGTAAATTCAGTAAATCAGTAGGAATGTGTCTAAAATCCTTATTAGGTTATGAATTGTAACTTTTCTAAGGAGCCATTATACAGCAGTGATGTTTTCCTTTTCATTGGGAATGAGAGGGTAATATACTGTTTTCCACTTGGTGGGTTCCCAGGCAAAACTGGGACCTAATCCATTTATCAGTTTTCCAGCAAGAGGAAGTCCATGTGGCAAGCTGTATCTCAGATCATCGTGTAGGTCTTTAGGGTTGTAAGGTTTCATCAGTAATTTTCTTGGACAGCTATTTTCCTTGATCAGCTTACAGCTCTAATGAGGCTCTCGGGGATCTTGCAGGGTGAATTACTAAGAAAGAGCACTGCAGCTTCAAACAAACTTCTACTGATAGTTGGGCACCTAGGGAATATAAACTGAGATGAAAGGCCCCTTCATAGAACAAGTTGTCAGGATCATGTTCTACCACTTGTATGAGTTTAAAAAATGAATAAAGCGCTGGTATGTTGTAGTAACCCATATTTAATACTCAGGGCTGATGTGAAGAGTTTGCAACTGGTGAAGCTGATTAAAACACTAATGCTTCATCTTAGCACATGGGATACTCACTAGTGAGATACTGCAGAAGCACGCTGTCACCATTTAAACTAGAGTGGGCACTAGTTATCATGCCAACTCAGTGCTGGGATTGAATAGATGTAACCCCCTAAAGAAATATAGCAAATACAGTGTCTCAAATCCAGGGCCACTTAGCTTTGCATGCTGCTCACTATGCTGCTCAGTCACTAAGGTCACTCAGAACTACATGGGGAAAGTGGGGACAGAGAGTCTCCGGCAACAAAAGAATGAGCCACTACCACTCGAGCTAACAGAAAATCTCCTCTAGCTGTTGCAGTTTAAGGATTATGACACTTGGTTGAGCTATTCTAATTCTATCCAGCCGAGGGCAGTAGTAGACACATCTCTAATACACTTTCACTACAATACCTTATAACGTAATTGTGCCTTTCATCCAGATAGATTCAAAAGTGCTTCGCAGACTATCCTACAATCGCATACCCACCGCTGAAACAGTGCAACTTTTGAGTTAGAGTGATTATATTCTAGCAACATTACTCAGCCGGGTTTCTTTGTTTTGTTTTAAATAGTGAGGGGTCTGCATTGTAATGCCAGCTCCTAAACTTCCTCCTATCCCCAGCATGTCCCTCCCCCTGAGACACACTATGGGAAAGTCCTAAATATCAATTTGCTCAGGCTTCTGATTTGTATCTGCACTATTTCTCCACCTTTCTAATATTTGCAGTCAACCCATAATGGGGTTCTCCATCTTTGTGGTTTATTTCCTATTACAGTTTCTGTATTAATTGTCTGTCACTCCACACCTGGCAAGAAAAAGATATTTAAGAACAAACACAAGAGAATTATTGCAACTGACAAAGTGTATTTAGAGCACCCTAATGATTGTAACATTCAATAGATGAATAAATCTTGCACTAAGAATTACTGCCTAATGGTCGGAGGTTTGTTTCTAGCATTTTAAAATTCATACTGTGAGAAGGGAATGATGGTTCAAGGGATTAGTAATGGCATATTGTTGTCTTCACTAGTTCAAATTCAGCCTGGATTATTTGGGACTGAAGGTGTAATATTTATTTGTTAAGAATCATCACTGTCAGAGTGTTCAGTGCAAAACAGGACACAAATGTTGTATAAACCACAGTACTTATCCCCAGGAGCATACCAATGAAAAGACTTACACCAATTAGACGAGAATGCCCTAGAAGACACAGATCAAATCATTACCACTTGGCAGCTGTTTGATGGCCTGTGTGAACTCAACTGGTGGAACAGACCTAATCTACTGGACAGAAATTCCACTCTTCCTTTAGAGATACCAATGAGTGATTGTGCAAGGAGTGTGAATTCATTTCTCAAAACTGGTCCCTTCAGAACAGGACTGAGGCAGACTGGTAGAGAAGCATGCACCGTGAGATTTTTTTGTTGAATCTGTAAATATGCGAGAGAGAGAGAACGAACACTCCAGGGCTGGGCACTGGGAATCTATAATGAGCACTAAATTCATTTTATCCATGAAGTCTGAAGAGTGCACAAGCTCAGGAGAGCAGAGCAGACTCACTCTGAGAGCTCCAAACAGGAATTTTCCTTTTTTGCTCATTATGTGAAATGTCTAAGACAATTTCTGTGTTGCAGCTGAAACGTATTCTGAAACCTGTCTCAATTGTCCATTATTTTGAAGGCGTTTTGCTCATTGTACAACCAAAATTTACCTAGACCCCATGCTAACCTTTGGGTATTTTGCAGTACTTCATCACTCAGAGAGGCTACATCAATGAAGCGAGGTTACAGACAACTTTATTTGTGCTAGAGACATTAATCCCACCCCATTTAAAGTGCAATCTTACTTGGAAAAGTAACTTTTTCTGAAGGGCATTGCAGAGCTCCCCCTTGGTGATTTCTGTACCAACTATGCACAGGTTGGACAGAAGACATCTTCAGGGTTGGAAGTTAGAAAGACATCTTCTGTCCAACCTGTGCACATGTAGATGGAAGCATTAACAGCTGAACCACCTCCTGCAACTCTGACCCCTGCCCTTTCTGGCTGGTAGAAGAGTGTAGGGAACATTTAGTATCCCTTCTAATTGTCAACACCATCCCTGATAAGGAGAATTACCATCCATTGTAAAACAGGCACTGTGGATGGACTAAAGTCACCATCACTACGCACTTTGCCAGCTGCCACCTAGTCTCTAACCTTTTTTAAAGCAAGCTAATTGAAAAACTAACAAAAACCAGTCATCAATGTCTCCTCTCAGTTGCTTGTATTCTAGATTCCTCCTAGTCAGTCCTCAAACCAGGAAACAGTAGAGGCATACTGGTTGCTCTGGTGAATGACCTTGTGTCCATAAACAAGGGAAATATATCCATACCTTCTCTGAGGGAACTCTCTGAAGCAGACACCAAGCATGGAAGATGTTAGCCCAAACAGAAAAAGTTACAGTGGAAAACAAGGGGGTTATAATGGGAAGGATTAACATAGGGGATGCTAGGTCTCCTTACAATGTACCTATGGGGCCAGATCCTCAGCTGATGTAGACAGATATGGCTTCACTGAAGTCAATATCCCAGGATGTTTTAAAGCTCTTCAAAATGAAGGGTGTTATATGAAATTTACATTTTTAGTTATGTACTTAGGGGACTAACAACAAGAATTTTTGCTATAAGATGGGGACTTAGTTGGAAGAGACAGGGGAGGAGAATAGGGTTACCAGATAGCAAGTGTGAAAAATTGGGATGGGGGCTGGGGGTTATAGGTGCCTATATAAGAAAAAGCCCTAAATATTGGGGCTGTCCCTATAAAATCAGGACATCTGGTTACCCTAGAGGAGAAAGACTTGGGTGTATTGGTGGATCACAGGATGACTATTAGCCGCCAATGTGATGCATCTGTGAAAAAGGTTAATGCAGTCCTAGGATGCATCAGGGAAGGAATTTCAAGTAGAGGTAGGGAAGTGTTAGTACCATTATGCAAGGGACTGGGTGAGACCTTATCTGGAATATTGTGTGCAATTCTGGTGTCCTATGTTTAAGAAAGATGAATTCAAACTGGAACAGGTGTACAGAAGAGCTACTTGGATGATCAGGGGAATGGAGAACATACCTTATGAAGGGAGATTCAAGGAGCTTGACTTGGTTAGCTTAAGCTAAAGAAGGCAGAGGGGAAGATAGGATTGCTCTCTATAAATACATCAGAGGGATAAGTACCAGCGTGGGAGAGAAGTTATTTAAGTTAAGCACCAATGTGGACTGTCATAAGCATACAGCTGAGGGTAGCATAAAATCCCTCCTGGGTAGCTGTACTGAATCTTTACCTGTAAGAGGTAAGAAGCTCAAATAACCTAGCTGGCACCTGACCAAAAGGGCCAATGAGAGAAGATGATACTTTCAAATCTGGGGGAAGGGGAGTTGTTTGTGCTCTCTTTGTTAGCTCCCTAACGTGGAGAGAGAGACCAGGCTGGGAAAACATCTCCTGAAAACATACCTGAAATGAGCATCTAAAATTACAAAAATTGTAAGTAATGGCAAGGAAATGTGTTAGATTATCTTTTGTTTTAGCTTGTGAATTTTCCCTCTGCCAAGAATGAGTTTTATTCCTTTTTGGTGGGGGGATAACTTTGAAGCTGAGCCTAGAGGGGAATCCTCTGTGTTTTCAATCTTATTACCCTGTAAAAAGTATCTTCCATCCTGATTTTTGCAGGTGTGATTCTTTTACTTTTTTTTTTTAATTCTTCTTTTAAGAACCTGATTGATTTTCAGTGTCCTAAAAACCAAGGGGTTTGGTCTGTGCTCACATTGTAACCAATTGGTTAGGATATTATTCTCAAGCCTCCCCAGGAAAGGGGGTTAAGGAGCTTGGGGGAATATTTTGGGGAAATAGAGACTCCAAGTGGCCCTTTTCCCGAATTTTTGTCTAAACCACTTGGTGGTGGCAGCAATACCATGCAAGGACAAGGAAAGGATTTGTGCCTTGGGGAAGTTTTTAACCTAAGCTGGTATAAATAAGCTTAGGGGGTCTTTCATGTGCGTCTCCACATCTGTACCCCACAGTTCAGAGTGGGGAGGGAACTCTGACATGGACACAAGAACAAATGGACATAAACGCCATCAACAAGTTTAGGCTCAAAATCAGGTGAAGGTTTTTAACCATCATAGAAGTGAAGATCTGGAACAACCTTCCAAGGGGAGCAGTGGGGGCAAAAAACCTAACTGACTTCAAGACTGAGCTTGATAAGTTTATGGAGGGAAAGGTATGATGAGACTGCCTACAATGGCATGTAGCCGACCTTCCACTGCTAGTTGCAAACAACCCCAACTACCAGTGACAGGACAATAAACGGGGAAGTGTAGCAGGGTTATCACCCGCTCTGGCCCTGAAGGGGTTAAAACAGCCCTGTAGAGTGCTGCGGCTGGGGAAAGAAGCAAATCAAGGCTGATTGGGGAAGCAGCTACAGCTGGGGCCACGCCCAGTAGTGTAGCCAGGGCGGGAATCGGGGGAGCAGAAGCGGCGCCTTTTTTGTGCTCCAACGCCTTTTGCTCCTAAGCTGCAGCCAGAGCGGAGCATATTTTTTTTGCTCCCGGCGCCTTTTTTTGCTCCCGATGCCTTTTGCTCCTATGCTGCAGCTAGAGCGGAGCTTTTTTTGTTGTTGCTCCCAGCGCCTTTTTTTAGCTCCGCTCCCCCTGTGCTCTAAACCTGGCTACGCCACTGGCCATGCCCCAATCAGGCCACAGCTGGCCCTATAAGAGGGCTATGGGCTAGAAGCTGGAGGTGTCTCTCTCTAGCAGTAGAGAGAGAAGGACCTAGCTGCCTGGGAGAAGGGTATCTGAAGTAGAGCAGTGCTGGGGAAGGGCAAAGGGAGCTGGGGAGCTCCAGCCTGGTAAACCCCCAGGCTGCGGGCCTTGTTAAAAGGCCCAAAAGGTAGTACTGGAGCAGGGCTGGGGAATAGGGTAAGAGGGGCTGGGGAGCTCCAGCCTGGCAACTCCACAGGCTGCAGGCCTTGTGCAGGGCTTCAACAGATACTGGGGTTGCAAAGGTGCAGCCCAGGGTTAGGCAGAGGCAGCTGGTCCAACCCCCCCTTGCTAATGATGACTGGTTTATAGACTGCAGTCGGGCCCCAGTGAATGGAGGCAAGATGGTGACTGGCAGTAGGCACTGAGGCAAGGTGGGGATAGAGGGTTGGGGGTTCCCCTAGGAGGAGAGACCCAGATCTGTGGGTTACTGCAGTGGGCAGGACCCAGATCTGTGGGTTACTGCAGTGGGCAGAACCCAGAGACAAAGGGGCATTGCCAGGGGGCAGCACCCAAAGGCAAAGGGCACCGGGGTCCGGGAGGGACACAAGGCCTGAGGCGGTCGAGCCACCAGCCTGCAGAGGGTGCTCCATGGCTGGAAAAAGAGCTAATTCCTGGACGATTAGCATGAGGCGCCATGGCAGTGAGTCACTGACTTTGCTACAGGAAGGCTCTGAGTTACTACAGAGAATTCTTTCCCAGGTGTCTAGTTGTTGGGTCTTGCCAAAATGCTCAGGGTCCAAATGATCACCATATTTGGGGTCGGGAAGGAATTTTCCCCTGGGTCAGATTGGCAGAGATCCTGGGCTTTTGCCTTCCTCCGGAGCAGAGTCATTTGCAGATTTAAACTAGAGTAAATGGTGGATTCTCTGTTACTTGAGGTCTTTAAATCAAGATTTGAGGAATTCACTAACGCAGCCAGGGGTTATGAATCTGTTACAGGAGCGGGTGGGTGAGTTTCTTTGGCCAGCAATGTGCAGGAGTTCAGACTAGATGGCAATGATGGTCCCTTGTGGCCTTAAAGTCTATGAGTCTATTACCATACAGTGATAGCCACTAAACAGGCCAGTGAGCTCAAGGGCAAAAATAAAAAATAATGGCAAGATGAGAATTTATAATGAAGTGGGCAGATTGCATTACTTGAAGAAAATAACTAAAACAATACACCAAAGCCAAATTATATATACACCCAGTGAGTCTCCTTAGACTCAAGTTAGATTTAAGTGTCCCAAGAAGCAATTCAGAGAGATTTCCTCCCTAATTACCAGAGGCCATAGTTTTGTTAGTTTAACTTATCGTCTGGAAAAGCAAAGCTCAAAACAAAGACAGACTAACTTAATCTGATCACCGGTATAAAGTAGCAGTTTTATAACCCTTTGCAAAATTGATAGATTTTTATTCTGAACATAAACTCCATCTTACTACTAAAAGGATTTTATTACCTTTCGCATATTAGTGCAATACTGCACCAGATTAAATTAGAGCCTTAAAAACTATTAACAGTCAATGTTTACTGGGGGCTGTACAGAAAAAAATGTCAAACCAATGAATGGAGTTCTATAAAACAACAACAGCTTTGAAAAGCAGGGACATGGGAGCAGGCAACAGACATGGAAGAGGTGGAGGCAAAAAAGTCATCTGGGTTGCAGCATTGAGAAAAGGCATTGGTATGGATCTCTATAGTTCTTGATTGTCTAAGGTTAGCTGTGGGATATTTCAGTCACTAAAGCAAACCACTGAAATGTGCTTAACTATAAGTATGCGAATATCCCCACCAACATCAGTGGAACTCCACATACTAAAAGAGATGCATGTGCCTACATGTTTTGCTGCATTAGGGCCTAATACACATGATGAAAGCTTGCTATGAATGATTACAAACCACTGAGCAGAGCTATTCCTATTCTTTGAGTAACTAGGTGAAATCCTGAACCTAATGAAGTCAATGAGGCCTGATGTCACCCATGATACAGTACTTTGTAGGCATGTAGCACGTTTCACATAATGTCAGAGCAATTAATGAATGCTCATTAACCAACCATCACAAATTCATACCAGGTGTAGTATTATACCCATTTTGCAAATAGGTATAGAGAGGCACTGAGAGGTTCAGTAAGGTGTTGTATGATTCAAATGAGTCTGTGACCAAAAGTGGAAATCCTAGAGCCCCAACTGTTAGGCTCTTGCTTTAACTATATCTCACACTGACTCCCAGTGAGTAATTTCTAATTATCTAAATATAAAGATTCAGGAATTATTTAAAGCAAAATAAAGATATAGAATCAAGGAGGGCTCTCTTCTCCCATTGACCTTGCAGGGAAATTTCCCCAGGTAACACTCCTTTTGTGTACAAGGCAGCTACTCGTGTAAATCCCTTCATGCATTTGACAACCTATTTGCCACGACCTTGCAAACTTTGGCAGAATTCCAGGAACATCAGCTTGAAAAAGGGAGGGGGGAAAATACACTCCAGTCCCTATTAAGGCCTCCTATCACCCAAAAGGGAGCCTAAAGCTTGTATACATAAGTGAGAAACATCAGAACTCAGACATACACATAGCCTCATTCACAGCTTTCCCGTGTTGCCGTAAACAGTTAAAGAATAGTGCATGAACTGAATATGAACTCAATATAAAAGCCTGTTTTCCCATCCTTACTATTTATGCATTTATGGTTTGTATTGCAGTAGTACCTAGAGTCATCACAGACTGAGGTGCTGAACATACATAAAAGAAAGACCACGCTTGCCCCAAAAAGCTTACAATCTGAAAAACTGACTTTGAGACTAAGATTTCTATAGCAGAGAGAAAGAAAGGGGGAAAATTAAAATTTCCAGATATTGCCTTCAGTAATGGGAACTAGAACCAGATGCTGTTGTGGCCCAATTTCTAAATAATTCAGTAGCGAGTTTGCTCCCAGCTGAGAAGCACTGAACTGAAAAAAGTAGTTAGTTAATTAAAAACTTAAAATTCAACATTGAAATTAAACCTTCCTAGTGATTGACAAAAAAGAATTTAAATAATTCAGTCTTGCACAGCAGATCAGCTATCATGTATTTCTTTGTTATGGACAAAGGCAAACAGCAAGTCACTCTCAGGTCTGCCTTTCAGAGAACAGATGAGAGGAGAGGTTGCTTCATCTTGCATTGGGAAGAAGAGGCAACAGAGAAAGCTAAATAGTATGCTTGTTCTGTCAATACAAACAAAAAGGCAGCAGATACACTTTCTAAACCAGTGGTTCTCAAACTTTTGTACTGGTGACCCCTTTTTCACATAGCAAGCCTCTGAGTGCGACCCCCCCTTATAAATTAAAAACACTTTAAATATATATATATATATATCACTATTATAAATGCAGGAAGCAAAGCGGGGTTTGGGGTGCAGGCTGACAGCTCACAACCCCCCATGTAATAACCTTGTGACCCCCTGAAGGGTCCCGACCCCAAGTTTGAGAACCCCTGTTCTAAAGGCTTCACCATCCCTGTGTGCACATTAATGGGAGAATAAGAAAGGAAGTCTAACGCTGTATCTCTAGTTATCACTTTTCCTTTGAGCATGGTTATTTCATTATGCTCAGCAGGCTAAGAGCTTTAAAATTAAGGAGACTGACAACAAACCGACACGCAATTTCTGAACTGACTCATTGCTGGAACAAACTGGGCATTGCAACAAGTCAGACTGTGCAGCAACGTCACTATCCTGCTCATCTAACAAGGAGCAGTTATTGTGAGTTATTCCCTTGGAGAATGAGACCTGCAGAAGGAGAGGAGTAAAAATCAATATTATATACTCATCCACATATCCTCCTGTTTTGTGTCAGGATTTGGCTATACAAGTAATGGCTGCAGTATGGTCAACCCCAAGAGTTAAAAAATCATGAGTCAGACCCCTTTAAATAATCATGAGGTTGGCCCTAAAATGCATGTTTAAAATCATTCTTTTTTTGGCCTTTCCTTATTTTTTGAACTGTCCTATCTACCTGCAGAGCGTGTGCACATGCATACCTCTTTCTCTATTACAGTTACCAAGTCCCCAGATGTGTACAATGAGGTGATTCTGTCCTCTACCGAGGGCAGTTCCAGGAGGTTCACCACTCCCTTCTCCAGGCGTAGTGTTACAGGGAGGGAGAGGAGCAGAGAGCAGATTGACCCATTGTTCATGGGGGCTGAGTATGTCAACTCAAATTGATTTGCCAAACATTTAATTCAGCCCAAACAAAAGTTGTTTTTTGTTTTTGTTGTTTCAGAGAGAGAAACACACACACACACACACACACACACACACAAATCAATTTGGGTTTGAAATGAACCAAATGTTTTGGGGATTTTTCAGTTTGGCTACCAAACAAAAAAACAATTATTCACTCAGCTCTAGCTGGCAGCTCCATATCAGTAACGCAGCCAGGTCCGGAGCGCAGGGGGAGCAGCGCTATAAAAAGGCGCCTCCCCCTGTACTCACCAGGCGGTGCTCCGGGTCTTCGGCGGCACTTCGGCGGCGGGTCCTCACTCACTCCAGGTCTTCGGTGGCACCCGCCGCCAAAATGCCGCCGAAGACCCGGAGCGCCGCTGGGTGAGTGCAAGAAGCGGTGCCTTTTTTTAGTGCTGCTAAAAAAAGGCGCCGCTTCCGCCGCTTCTGCTCACGGGGGAGCGGCCGCTCCCCCCGCGGCTACGCTACTGCTCCATATCCACCCTCTCCTACCCAAAAACTGCTGGAGAACTCTCTCTGCCTCCTGCAGCTGCTCCAATTGGTTGCTCTTCCCCAGGATGTGGGGAGAGCAGCCAGAGTGTTTTTCCTCAGCAGGGCTGAAATTCATGAAAGGGTTGGAGCTTTTCCCATTGTTGCGAGACTGGCTCCAGCCCCGACCAAAATTGCATTACTCATGGGAGAGTTGTCAACACTGGGGATGGGTGTCCCATTTCAGATACAATAGGATGTGCCTGATCCAAGTCACCTGCCAAACTTTGGGTGTGTTCAAAGCAGGGATTCTGAAATTAATCTTTGCAATGAGCAGAACAAAACCATTGGATCAAAATATACCTGAGACTGTGGGGACTTCTAAATCTATATCTGAATTTTACAGGATGTGCTCATCTTTAGAGAAGACATGACCCAAACCCTCTTCTCAAATTAAACATCCAAACTTTTCTGGATATTTGAAAAATCCTCACCCTTCTCCTGTTTTCTTTTCATGCCATGATATATGGAATCACAGTTCTTCTTAACCAGGAGTTGTTCATTAAAGAAAACAACTACTTCTACAGACAAATAAGTAGGCTTCACACAGCTTTTGTTCCAGGTCTGTTTCCTTAATTTACCAGGGTCCATGTCATGTTGGTCACCCTATACAGCATAAAGAGCAGGCCTGCACAACATGCGGCCTGGGAGCTGCATGTGGCCCGCGTGGGCTCACTGTGTGGCCCGCGGGGGGTGAGTAGGCAAGCGGCGGGGTGGGGCAAGCCAATGGCTGGCTGGCCGGCCGGTGGGCGGGGTGGTGAAGAGGCCAGTGGCAGGCTGGGGAGTGAGGGTGAGCCAGCGGCAGGGGCAGCGGTAGAAGGTAAGAGGCCAGCAGCGGGCAGGCAGGTGAGCTGGCAGCGGCGGGGGAGGGAGGACATGGGGGAGGCTGAGGAGGCGAGCAGGCGGCGGGGGGGTGAGTAGGCGAGCTGAGCGGGCGAGCAGTGGCAGGGGGGCAGGTGAGCCGACGGCGGGGTGGGGCTGAGGAAGCGAGTGGGCGGCAGGGGGTGAGTAGGTAAGCCGGGGGGCGGGGGGGTGGAGGGATGACGAGCTGAGCGAGCAGTGGCGGCGAGGCTTTATACTGGGGTGGGGGTGAGTCGGTGGCTGGAGGGGGGCAAATCTCCCAGATTCAAAATCTGGGACTGTGTCCATTGGTCCTTTTTGCTGCTTGTCTCTGGGCTGGGGGTTGTCCCAATCCTGCAAAGAAGGTGGTCCCAAAGGAAGGTGCTTGCTTCTAACCCCCGAGGCCATCAGTATGTCTGCTCTTCTCTAGTCAGCCCACTTGACACTTGTCTGGCTCCCATCCCCTCTCCAAGGCTTGCAGCTGTCTGGAGGTGTCTGCCTTCCACGCTTTCCTCATTCACACCTCATTCATTCAACAGGGCAATTTAATACAAAGTGGTGGGGAGATCTTATTCTACTTCTAGCAAAAAGACATTTTTCTTTTACCTTAATTATACTACCTCAGGGGCCCGCTATAACATATTACCAAGGTTCAATACAAAGTCATATAAAAGTTATACAAAAATGCATAATGCAGAGATTTATCTACAACCGCATTGATTGACTGTTGTGTGCAATAATATAGTGACCCCTAGGGAGGTGAAGAGGGGTGTGATAGTGGGGCCGACCGGGGAGAGGGCTATTTTACTGCTGTGATCTGGTCACCCTATGCACGCCGTTTCTTTCCCCCTCTACAGGCTTCCACACCCCAGTGCTGGGGAAAGAGGGGTTGTTTCCATGGGGCGGGTGGCGCTGGGTGGGAGGGTGTTTAAGCGGGGCCGGGGGGTTTCGGCCCTCAGCTGTTTTCTTTGGAGTAATATGGCCCTTGCCGCTTTACGAGTTGTGCAGGCCTGATAAAGAGACATCTAGTGTCAATATAATAATCTTGTCAGTTTATCCAAGAGATTTCAGAGAGGAGTTGATCATCGTCTACAAGTATCTACACAGGGAAGAGATTTCTGATAGGTTAAAATGATGTCTACTAGCAGAAAAGGGCACAATGAGATCCAACGGTTGGAAGCTGCTGTTTGACATATTCAGAGTAGAAAAAAGGCAATTTAACAGGGAGGCTAATTAACCATTGGAACAATTTACGCAGGGATCTGGTGGATTATCCATCAGTTGCTGTCTTTATCAAGAGTGGATATCTTTCTAAAAGATATACTCTATCTCAAAACAGAAGTTATAGGCTTGATGCAGAAATTACTAGGTGAGGTTTTATAGCCAATGGTATGTAGGTGGTCAGACTAGATCAGGGTAGGCAGACTTTTTGGCTTGAGGAACGCATCTGGGTATGGAAATTGTATGGTGGGCCATGAATGCCCGTTGGGGGAGGGGGACTCTATGGGGTGTAGCATGGGGGGGCCTCTATAAGGGATGTTACCAAGGTGGGGGGAGGAGGGACTCATGGGGTGTGTCATGGGACAGGGGGTCTACAGGGCAGTACTGGGAACTCTTAGGGGCCCTGCCGGCAGTGACACCAAGGCGGCTGTACCAGGCACTGCCACGGGCGGAGGCACCCTAGCTGGGGTGGGTGTGGCCCCGGGTGGTTTCGAGGTTCTTGAGGGTGGGGCCATAGGATACTGGGAGGGGATTGGGCGTGCTGCCGCATGGGGCGGCTGCCGTGTAGTGGCAGGGTTCCAATCCCAGAAACAACACAGTGAAGTCGTGCCTGCGCAGCGTGGCTCTGCATACCGGAAGATGGGGCTCATCAAGGGAATTGTGAGTCAGGGGCTGGGGACCAGCGGGTGGGCAGAGCAAACCCCCGACCCCACACCCCGGCGGGAGCGAGGGCTGGATAAAAACATCTAACTGGCCAGAAGCGGCCCGCAAACAGATCATCACAACGGGCTTGGCCAATGCTGGAAATGAAAGACCTTACCCATTGAATGTTTTCTAGCCTCACCTACCAGAATTTGGAAGTATCAGAAATCTCACATGACAGCAAGTTCTCTTAGGATTTTCAACTTAATTTTTTTGAGAAACTGTTTGAACTAAATATGAAATACTGGGTAGGTGTGAAGGGGAAGTTTTTCAGTTTCACTTAAGTCATCAACATTTAACTTTAAGGAACCAAAATTAGACTAAGACAACCAGAAAAAGAACAATGGTGAAGGGACGAGTGCAGAGAAGGACACTTGCAAATGTTGGGTAGAAGAACTGAATAGGCAAAATTTTCAAAAGCCTCAAAGTGCCCTAGGAGCCTAAGACCAGACTTTCAAAAGGCCTTAGGTGCCTAAGTTACTGAGCACTTAGCATTTTGTGTGGTCAAAACATCATACAATCATTGACAAATTAATTCTTAGAACATATCAAATCTGTTTTACAGAGGGGAACACTGAGACACAAAGGTGCAGTGACTGCCTAAAGTCATGCAGTAAACAGTGGCACAGCCAGGATTAATAACAAACCTAGCTCCCAATGTTGTGGTTATTCATTCACACAATGTACATCATTTGAGTTTGCTAGCAATTGAATTAATATATGTGTTTTAATTCTCTATATAGTGGACTGGGGTTGGAAAGCCCTACATAAATGGCACACACGAAGGAGGGGTTGGAAAAGACATCCAATTGTTTATTATTATTTATATTTCCATACTGTAGGAGCCCCAGTTATGGATCAAGACCCCTTTGTGCTAGGCTCTGTACAAACAGAACAAAAGGACAGTCCCTGTTCCAAAGAACTTGCAATGTAAGTGTAAGTTGAGAGGTGATACAGACAGATGAGGGAGTACAAAGGCACAACGAGACAATATTGGCCATATCAATATTGGATTTTACAGCAAGAGGAATCAGTTCCACAAATCAAAATGTTTTCCCTGTAATACAAAGCCGTACTTCCTGCTCATCAGGCTCAGGGTTCCCAGTCTATCTTGTCATTGTTTGTTACCCTTTTTGGGGATATATCATGACTACATTAGAAAATAAAGTCTTTGGGGAAAGGACCACTTTAAAATTCCTAGCACACTTTTGAGCTCTGTGTAAAACTAATAACCTCACTAAAATATCAAGGCCATTACTTTTTCCAACACATGAAACCATATCCTGCTCTCTTGACACAGCAAACCCCCTGGGGTTCAATGTCGGTTTTGCATGAGTAAAGACTACAGAAGTTCAGGCCTTTGATGAACATTCTGGATTAAAGACTGTATATCTTTCACTCTGAAACGTGAAAACTTAGCCTTGGGGAGATTGGCCCACCAAATGGGACATGCCGTTCATTTGCATCTGCTATAATCCTGCCTTTAGGATGCTCTTTAAATCAATTCCACTTCTACAAAGTGATTTTTTCCCCCAATAATGAACTTGGGGGTCATGCAGCTCTGAATGCAGGGACAACCTTTTCCTAGAATTCAATTAAGTAGAATTGATTATAGTCAGTCCAAACTTTTTTTTCCTTCCCCTTCTTTAAATCTATAAAAAGAATATGAAAAAGGACACACACAGGAAGTTTCCCCACACCAAAGTAGAAAAGACCACCGAGAGCCAAAACTAGAAAGTTAGTGGTCCCACTCCACCTCCATTACCACTCTTGGTACAGGAGCAAGATGCATTGGCAAGGCAGCATAAGTGAAGCTGCTGTGTTGTGCTGTGCTGTGCTTGTCCTGTAGATACACACAGAACTTCACCGTCAGACTAGCATCTTTCACCAGGATTAAACTTGCAAACTCCTGTCCCTGTACATAAGGAACACAAACCTAAAGAGTAACTCCTTGGAAATTTAAAGAGACACCGGGTAAAATTTTCAAAAGCAAAGTCACTTAGGAACCTAAATCCCACTGACTTACAGTGCCTAAGGAATTTAAGTCTCTCTGAATGACAATGAGAATTAAGCTCCTAAATCACCTAGGAGCTTTTGAAAATGTTGCCCAGTGTCTTTTTTTTTATATATATAATTTTGTTACTAGTATGACTGATTATTAAAATAGAAGGGATTTTACAATCTAATTTACTTTTACACCATTTATGCGGTTTGTTGACTTTTTGCATTTCATTCAGAAGATGCATTTCCTTTGTCTCTCCAGCCCACTTCACTTTCCTGTTCTGATGCACTAGCACAAGACTACAAAGACTTGGGGCACAATGAGGACATTTAAATCCAAACAAAATGCTATTTTTATTGGCTTTCAAACAAAAAACTTCATGGCAACATTTCTATCACTCCTACGTTTGGTAAAACCTTGTTTATACAAAGCCTCATTTCCAGGGCTAAATCAACCTGACAGTCTCCCTTTGAGGGTGGAAAAATAAACTGCCATAGGAATAAGCAAGTAGTGGCAGTGGTGATATAAACTATAACACAGTAATGAAGAGTAAATACTGAGTTCTCCTATTTCTTGCAATATCTTACCCTGTGGGATTTACCATAGTTGCTCCTTGATAGACTCCACTCTGCACAGTCACATGCTATAGGCTGTTATGCAGTTACTGGTAGAGAGTCCAGAAAGGATGCCTCCCGCAACCTACGTTTCATCTCTGCCCCCTTTTTTGCTTTCAGTGTAAATGTTGCAAGGTCTTATGCAGTAGTAACTCAGTGCTGACACCACGTCACCACTAAGGCACTCAAAACTTAACGAAGCTGTTGATCAATTGGAATTATATTGGGGAAGTTTATGGCCTGTGCTATACAGGAGGGCAGACTAGATGATCACAGTGGTGCCTTCTGGCCTTGGAATCTATGAACAAGTCTAGATCAGCGCACATATGCCATGCATGTCAGTGTGCATGTTTTACAGTTCTTGTGGGCAACATTTCTTATGGCAATTAAGGTTTTCCAGATACTCCAAAAGTCCTTTTTTAACAGCATAAGGACAGATCTTGCTGGCTAACTACAACTGCTGTGTTAGTGTTCATGTGTGCTGCAATGTAGTAATAGGTGCACCTATTATCTCTTGAGTGCCCTCCATTGCTTATTTATGTCTTATTAGTACTACTTCAAACAGGAAAGGCAATTTGACCAATATAGGCCAGAATCCTTAATGGATATGAATGAGTGCTAAATAAATAACAGTGGGTTATTAGTAGCAAAGCTCAAAGTCTCTGTCCTTCCTTACAATAAATAAATACTGCATAAAATATACAAGCAAGCATTTGTCATGCTGACCCTTGGTCTTTAAGGATGCACTACAAGCAGGGGTACACTTTTCCGATTGATACCTACACTGCAGAACTAGTTCTGCATTTCAGCACCCCATGGGCAAACCTTTTACATCTCCACAAATCAGAAGGAACTATCGGACCAATAAATTTGGTCAGCCCAATTGACTGGGATCTAAATATTGCTGCAGTCCTCATTTTGGACAGTTGATAGACTTTATTCCCTTTCCACAGCTTGGGCAGGTTCCCTTTAAACGCTTGCCTTGAAGGGAAACAGCCTTCCTCTTCTAGCAGCATTAGGCATTGAACAGCGAGAATGGATACGATTCCCACAAGTAAAACAACATAGTTATCCTTGATTCCTGGCATTCTTACAAGAGAATCAGCTGAATGGGCAGCAGAGAAGGATAGAGGCAGATGGAGACAACCTAAGCACTGATAGAACATAAAAGGCATGTTCTATTAGCTGGTTTCCATCTCTTCAGGAGTTTTATAGATGCCATGGAGGATGGAGAAATCTGGCTGAGATCCTAATAACCCCCACTGAAAAACTGACTGAGGCAAAAATCCAAGCACGCCTGAATGCCAAGCCAAAGATTCTGGCCCTGATGCAGAGGGACCAACTCTTGATATCCTATACTGCTACAACACTGGGATTTCCCAGACTGCAAGCAAAATGAATGCTTAGAAGTATGTTTTATATATGTCTACTCTACAGTCATTTTAATAAGCATGACAGGGGATTGTATTGAGACCAGCAGGGGCTTTTAACCAAATACTCGGAAGGGACATGGGAACATAATTTAAAATGAATAAGTCCTCAGAGTTCTCTTCACTAACTGGAAGCCTTGTTGCCAATGTCAGTAGAAAGACCAAGGCCTGAATGTACCATAGAGATGGAATAAGCGTCTCATTCCTAGAGGTGGAACCTCCGGGTCAGGTTTGAGGCACAATGGCTAGGGCAGTGTAGGGAAGCACGCACTGTTGCTTCCTATCCTGTACCTGTCTGGTGCACAAATAGATGACTTTGGTTTGCAGGGCTGTCAGTTTGGACCCCCGAGCCCAACTCATGCATGCACACACCAAAGGAATAACAGCACCAAACACTTTCAACACCATCTAGAAGCGAAGGCAGTGGTGTATATGTTCATTTTTTTCATATTAGCACATTATTTTTATCTTAACAGATGAATTTTATAGTCCTTTGCAAATGAATCACAGAAACCATGGAAAGCCTCTGAAATGAGTGAATGACTTCCCTTAGTTTGGGATAGTAAACAGCTATAACGTGGTAATTGTCTTTCGTCACCACCCAGCATGACAGGCCAAGAAAATTGTGTTCCTTGCTCTCTAAGGAAATACCATAAGCCAGCCACATACAGCTGGATGGAAATCTGATCACAGGATAGTTCTCATTTCCCATAGAAGCAATGGCAGACCGGAATGACTATTCTTTATAAGCATCAACTGCCTGCTTGGCATTGTACAAAATACAGGAAGTGCTTCAGATGCAGTGGTGCTGCATGACAGAGGAAGCCAAAGATAGAAGATGAAAATCTTGTCCTGAAGTGCTTACAATGTAGACGCCCAACACAAAGTGATCCAGGAAACCCACAGGAAAAAAAGCTCTCTTGGACCCTCTTTTTGAGGGGGGGAGGGAGAGGGGAGAAATGAGTTTTGAGGAGGGATCTGAGTGACCGGGTTACCTGAGATAGGAAGAGAGTTCAAAGTGTAAGACAAGAGTGAGAGAATAGGGAGAGGAGAAGATTTTGTTTGCTTTATGATGCAGAATTATATCTGGGCAGCAAAGGCAAGCATGAGCAACTAGTAACTACACAATTAATGGACTGGGCTGAGCTTGTAACAATGTAAAGCTCTGAGAAATATGAAGGGACATTTTTTGGCAAGATTGAGCAGTTCAACACAAAGTAAAACACTAGCGCTGCACGATCACACATTGAACATACATTTGTGTGCTCACCCACACACACAGAAAGTAACAAATGCAGTGGAACCCCAGTTTGACTAAGCTCTTGTGAAACACAAAGATTGTAAAATTGGGGCAGGGAAAAGGTGAATTGTAAAATAAGCCACAAAGATGACATAAGTGGAAGTACTGTAAATTCATTCACAGTTAATATCAAGCACAATTCATTCAAATATTCTGTATTTCATCTTGTCAAAATGACTCTTAGCTTAATTAAAATCTAATGAATTAAAATCTAGTTCAATTAAAATCTAATGGTTCTCTACATGATTGTATATAACTAAAATATGAAATCTATAACAGATGTTGGCTTCTTTTGATCATTTATTTTCTCTGCTGCCTTCGGGCAGAGCTGCTTTAATCAGAGAAGCTGCATATAGATTCTGTCCCTTTGCTTCTTTAGCCAAGAATTGCACTTCCCAGCATTCAAGGGCATACTCCAGCACCTGCTGAGGTGTCAATGGCAAACTTCCAATTGTCTTCAATAAAAGTAGGATCAGGTCTTTATAGTAGTCACCACACTTAGGATTGCATTCAGCCTATGATTCTCAAACTTTTTCATACCGTAAACCACTGTTTAAAATACCTTTCCTTGCAACCCCCACACAATCCTGCCCTTTCCTTGCAACCCCCCTCCCCAAACCTGATCCCAGTGTCTCCCTGCAGCTTCTCAAAGCAGCACCGTGAAACAGTGTTAAGGAGACAAGATGATATAGTCAGTGTAATGCAATGGATGGGGCTAATCAAAAACTGTCAGAACTTTCTCCGGGGAAAGTGAGGTGAATTTTTTTCCCCTGAAAGGTGTTTCCTTTCCATGAAAAGTCTGTTTATTTATGTTTGAAAAACTGGACAGCCGAAAAACAAAACAGTGGCGGTGATGATGACTGATGCAACTCCTGTGATGCAAAACCTTTCCTCAGCAAGAGGAGAGACCATGTAGTTGAGAAGAGATGTAGTCTGACTAGGGAGCCCAGTCTATAGGGGAGAATGGGCACATGAAGCACCTGAGCTACAAATCTCATGGAACACCACAGTGCAGTTTGGAATAAAAATATTTTGTGTTTTGGCCACAACATTTTGGATTTAGATTTTTCTATTAAGCGTCAACTTTTTCTATGAAAAAAAAGCAGAACAGCTCTAGCAATGAATGGGTCACTTGCTTGGTTATGTCCTCACTATAGTGCCTGTAGTACTGTTGGTACTGTACAAATAACGCCACAATTCAATTCTTGGCCTCTTAAGACTTCTGATAAGGGTGCCAATTATGGCAGAGAGTTTTTGTCATGTGGACACTTATCCATTAGCAACTGGGTTGCAGCCACAATTTATTTCACACCATTTTAAAGCCATCAGCTGGCAGATTTTGGTCCTTGTAATTCAGGTTCTCTTCATTTAATCTGTCTCTTTCTCCCCTGTTGCTTCATATCCTACCCACCTTTCCTTTACAGCCAGGCTGAAAAAGCCCATGGTATTGACTTTCAGCTTGATGCTTCTGCTTCAGTAACACAAGCAGCAAGAAATCTCTCTCTCTCTCTCTCTCTGCGCCCAGGTGCCAGTGAACACTTCTCTAATTCTGCCAGGTACAGAGAACAATCATAAGGTGCCATTAAAATTTAAAAGGAAAATTGCCATAACCATTTTACCACTCTTCCTTAATGGGACATTTACCCAGGATTCCGCATAGAAATCTCTTAGACAACTGAAAAAATAAGACACCTTCAATCCCTATCAGACGCCCTTCTCACTCTCTACAATGAACACATCACTCTCCTCCAACCTTAATATGGATCAGTAAAAAAAACTATCCAGATGGTTCCTTTCCTCTCTTCTAACACACAATTTCTCTCTCACACACACGTGTGCGCACACACACACGCACACACACGACAGCCCCCTACTTGCCTCTCAGCTAGTTTTCCTCTTGGCCTTCCACTCCCATGCAACTCAACACCCAGTAGCAAGAGATGAACTGAAGCAGGTTCAGATGGGGAGTGAGAGTCTGGTAAAGGGAAGAGTTTTCAGCAGCACACAGACAAGTTGGGGATGGGGAAAATCTCCCTCTAGACAACAGACCTGACCCTCTTACTTCCAGAATAGCACCTCCTGGGGCCATTATTTCCAAACCCTTAAATAAGGTAATTCCCAGGCAACATTCCCCTTACAATTAGCCAGTTTTCTAAGGGTTAAACCTTCTCAGTCATATGTATCTTCATTTAGTTCTCCTCCAGTCTATGGATGTTACAGAAACATTGAATTTTAGGCCTTAGGCAAAGGCATTACTTTACCAAGCTATTTGTCAATGTATCTTATTCTATGCAAGCATATACAGATGGTCTATATTAAAAACATCCTCAGGTTTTTCAGGCAAGCTACTGTCTTGCCAGTCAGCTCCTGTTATCTTACTGTGCTTGGTACATTCACGTCAACAGGTGATTACTTTGTGCTACCTTGATAACAAGCTGATTATCCAAACTTCTGAAAAAATGGCCTTCTGTAAAATTACATTGCAGCTAATGAAGAACAGATGCTTCCCTTAAAGGAAAAAAAATACAGAAACCTGGCTATTAGGCATGAGCTGGTATCTGGCTACCACTGTGAAATTACAAAGGATTGAAGTCCCAGAAATTATGAGTGTCTACTTTGGCTGTTGGGAAATTACTCACATAGAAGTCACCTCAAATCCAATAAGCTTTCCTCAAAGTTTGATTGTAATTGAGATTATAACTCTTATTTTAATCACTGCAGGAAAAAATACAAAAACACATGCACCAGACAAAACTCTAATTGAGGATAATAAGAAAGATGAATAACATATGGCTGTTTGTGTAGGTGCAAAGACTCTGTAATTCCTAATTAAACTAAAAGGGGAAAAAACCACAGGGATGTGGTCATGAACAGAATACCCAAATTGTGGCAAACACAAACAAAATATTTTTAAATTTAGACTAAAGTCTCGTCTATGATTTTGAACAGCAGCAATTATTTAAGCAAGATGTGTGATAATTTGGGGAACCTGTACAGTTTAGGAATTCTGGTTGACACTGTGAAGCTATTATGAAGTTGCTGTATCATGGAAAGCCCCCGTTTCTATGTGTGTCCACCATCGCTGACAAGATTTAAGTACATCACTCCCAGACCAGTGACAATAGCCCATTGTTAAGGACTATCGGCCCCTGGGTAGGCCTTAACTGGGGAGAACTAGAGAGTAACTGCATCCTAGGGGAAAACACTGTCTCCAACTTCCCTCAATAGGAGGGGTGGGGGATTGAAGAGTGGAAAGTTAGCAGCAGCAGAACAAAACTAAGACATCAATGTAGTGATGCTAGCCTTTAAGAAAGATTTACAGGGAGAAGACAATGATACACAGGAAGTTTGGGGCAACAGAGGGGGAAAGGCAAGATCAGTCAGGGTCAGAGATGGTGAGGGACAGAAGGCTCCATGTTTCAGAGTACAAGTCACACACTGCAGCAGCAGGACTGTGGACTGCCCCAGATGACCCTGTCCCAGTCTAAAGGATGCTACAGGCAGGGACATGCATGTACAGTGTGTGTGTGTGGGGGAGGGTGTAAACAGCCCTGGATGATCCTGTCCCAGTCTAAAGGATGCTACAGGCAGAGACATGCTGTGTGTGTGTGTGTGTGTGTGTGTGTGTGATATGATTCAGTAAAGAGCAATGAGTTTAGAATCTTTTGCAACATCTCTTTGTGTATTATCTTATACTATTCATGTGCCCCTTGAAGAAGTAAACTGTGGGCCCAGAATATCCATGTAGCTGGAAGTGTAGGACAGTGTGTGTTTAAGCTGGGAGGGGTGAGGAAGTCTGAGGGGACTCCACTGGTTCTCAGGGCTGAGCAATGGGCCCTGTGATTGCAGCTCTCAGGAGGGGGTGCTAAACAGAGAATCTGCATCCCAAGAGTGTGCTTAGAAGTCCCGAAATAGGAACAGTGCATGGGCTCAGTTCAAACTCTGGAGACTTAAAATGTCTGGGGATTCAGCAGTTGAATCCACTCACAGCAGCCTCATGAGCAGGGCCCAATCAAATTCACAGCCTTGAAAAAATGTGTCATGGACCGTGAAATCTTGTCTCCCCTGTGAAATCTGACTACTGAAGGGGGGTTGCAGGATTGCCACCCATACTTCTGAGCTGCCTACAGAGCTGGGCAGCCAGAGAGTGGAGAGCAGTGGCTGCTGGCGGGATGCCCAACTCTGAAGGCAGTGCCAGCAGCAGCACAGAAGAGAGGGTGGCATGGTATGGGGGTGGGTTTGTCACTTTTTGCAGTGGGCAGGGCCAGCCTTATGGGTGGATGACATGGGCAACCACCCAGGGCACCATGGTCAACCCTCTCAGCCCACCACCCCTCCCCACACACACAGCCAGCCCAAGGCCCTTTTAACCTCCAAGTGCTGGGCCCAGAGCCAGAGGTGCCCCAGTCAGGGACTCCTAATGTGCGCTGGGCTCCAGCTGCTAGTCCTGGCTGGGCAAGGACGGACTTCCTCTTCCCCTGCATGGGCTGATCCTGGGAACGGGTCAGACTTACCTCTGGGAACTTCCCTCGGCTGCACGAAGCTCCGTGGCTGCTGGCTGGGAGCCTAGTTCTGAAGGCCGTGCTGCTGCAAGCAGCAATACAGAAGAAGGGTGGCAATATTGCGTCTCCACTGCAGCAGCCTTGTGACCACCCCCTCCAGTTACAATACCATGAAATTTCAGATTTAAATATCTGAAACAGTGAAATTTAAGATTTTAAAAATCTTATGATTGTGAAATTTACTAAAATGGACTGTGAATTTGGTAGGGCCCTACTCATAAGTGACCAAGAGGGAGCACTCAACTGAACCAATGACAGCACAAACCTGAAAAAAAATGGGTAATATATACCATAAGAATTAACATTTTGCACTTCTGTAGCACCCTACACCCAAGACTCTTAAAGAGAGCTTTATAAAACATTAATTCCTCAATACCTCTGTGATGCAGGCAAGTGTTATATAGGGATTCACTTCACCTACCACTGAAAGGCAACCATCTCTGAAGTGGAAAGCAGTAGCTGTTTAATAGTGCTCAGTAACACTACACAATAGTTTAGGATGTGAAGCAAAGAAGAATTTTGTCTCCAATTGAAATAGAGGATTTACTGGAAAGGGAGGAATATAACTGGCTACCATTCCAGGATCTTAACAACTTCTTGCTTCAGGCACGATGGAATAGTCTACTGCACAGGGAAAGTTTGTCTGTGTGGGAGACAGAGCCTTCTTGGGGGCTGGTCCATGATTGGAACTCAAATACTCAGAAACTAAGAATGACATCATACCTCACCACTCTACACTCCAAATGCGAAGCCCACCTCTTGTACTGTGCCTCCACAAATAACAACATGTATTACACTAGCTTTACTCACATGTGTCTTTCCCCCTATGGAGAGGATTAGAGAACAAACCACACAACAGATGCTCACCACTTTGTGTAGTTTAGTTTTGGAAGGACCTCAGACACTATGGTGATGGAGTGCAATGTAAGTACCTGAGCAGAACAAAGGAGAATGAACGGCACTAAATATTAAATATAATCTGAACCTAATCACAGAACATTGAAGTTTGCCTATTGCTGAGCTCCCCCTCCTACAAATCTCCTTTTGTGCTTTGTTTAGCCTAATTGTTTAAAGAAGCTTAAACAAATAAGTAACCTGAAATGAATCTTTATGAAGCAAAACTGAGATTATTAACAGGTAAACAGCAGCATGCCTCTAGGGCACTATACTGCCGCCAGTAAAAATCTCATTATCCTTCTAAATTCTGTTTACTAAATAAATGAGATTAATTACATTTATATGTTAAATAAATAAGTAAAGAACCAACTTATTTACTCCATGCTCATCAATATCATTAGTCACAAAGGCATGTGTACGCCAACCAGAGGTAAGAGGGGTGATGGATGAACCTTGCAGACCTGGCTAGATTGGGTACATAGCAGAGTTCTTATAGTGGACACCGTTCTTACAATGATCTCACCCTTTATTCTAGCCATTACTGCACATTTGCTTTTCTTCCTGCGTCTACACTCTCCCACTCCGCTCATCTACCATTTTACAATTCCTCTGGCCTTGGCTACACTTGCAGATGTACAGTGCTGTTAGTTAAACCCGTGTTTGTACAGCTGAGTAGGGAAAGCGCTGCAGCCTGTCCACACTGGCAGCCGCCAGTGCAGTAACTACCACTGACGTGGCTACATTTGCGGCACTTGCAGCTGTATTGGGAGCGGTGCATTATGGGCATTCAGGTAGCTGCAACGTGCTTTTCAAATGGGGGGGGTGAGGGGGACTTTGACAGGGAGCGTTTTGAGAGAGAGAGGGGGTTTTTGAAATCTCCACAGAGTGTCAGCTCATTATTTCCACACCTCCACATCCCCTGCCTCTCTCTCAATCACTAAAAGCAAACAGCAGGGGCTTTGTTTGTTTTTAAAGAGCAGATAAGAGAGAGGAAACGGAGCCTTCCCCCTACCCCCCCCCGCCGTTCTCCTCCCCCCCCCCCCCCCCCAAGGCTTTGCTGCCGGCATTCCTAACGGAGCCCTCCCCTCTTTCCCCACCCTGCCTGCAAACAATAGCTGTGGTTGTAAAGCTGTGTTTGTAGTAACTCCAGACGGAGCTCTGAACTCCAACCCGGAAGTGCCATTTCAAAACAAAGCAGCTTCTGGAGATCAGTAACTGCGTTGTTCCTGGGCTACACTGAAAGACCAGCGTTCCACCCACTTCGCAACAGTTGCTATTTCTCTCAGGGAGGTGGAGTACATGCAGCGCTGTATCTGAGGAGATACAGCGTTGCAGGTGCCTTGCAAGTGTAGCCAGTTAATGAGTTACAGCACTGCCGGCAGTTTCATTATGCTGTAACTTGTAAGTGTAGCCAAGGCCTCTGTCTCCACCATGAGATTTTCCCACCCGTCATCTGACCTGGTTTCCCTGTTGCTATTTCTCTATCTACTGATGCTGCTATTTCCTCATTACATCCAACTGCCTCAAAATTCTTTCATACATCCATTCTCCCTCCTGTTGCTAATTTCCCCATCTATCCTGTCTTTCCATTGCTACTTCCCGACCTTCTGTGATGCTAATAGCAAAGGGCACACCCTACATACTGTTGTCAGAGTATTTAGCCAAACAGCATCTTCTGAGGTATCATATAAAAACTTGTGACACATTGGTCATTAATACTATTGCATAATGTATGTACAGTTGGTGTGTGACGAATTATGTATGTGTGCTGGAAATATGGTCTTAGAATAGGTTTCCGAGGCAGTGGATAAAAGAAGCTCGTCTTAGACAAAAGAATGTGGATTTAAGTGTCTGGGTCAAGCTTTGTAAATTGAGAGGACAATGAAACTACATTTACATATAAGTCAAACAAAACGCTCAGGCTAACAAGTGTGGGAGGAAACAGATTAGTAAACACACCAGGCTACAGATTCTGCATCCCATGGAAGATTTCCTGGCTCTTAACCAAAGGCAATGGGCTTTGGAAAATAGAAGGGAAGCAAAAAGACATTCTAGTTATCTGTTCCTTAGGGATAGGGTCACCATACGTCCTGTTTTGGCCAGGACAGTCCCTTTTTTAAGCCCTGTCCCAGCCATACCGACATTTTTGGCAAACGTGGGCATTTGTCCCATTTGCTCTTACCAATTTGATCAGTTGGCAAGAGCAAATGGGACAAATACCCACTTTGCCAAAAAATTAGGATACAGAAAAACGTGTGTGTGAGTGGGGGGGGGAACAGTGACGCCAGCCTCAGCCTCGCAGGGAGGGGAGGGAAGGGCTCGGACCAGCCCTGCACAGGGTGTGGCCTCAGGCAAGCAGCTCGGGCCAGCCCCACAGGGCAGGAGGGGGCACTTGGACTAGTCCCACATTGTGTCCCGTTTTCCCTTTTTGGAAATATGGTCACTTTACATAGGGAACCAAGGGGACAGCACCCTTGGATTCCTGTGAAAATTGGATCTCCTGGCCTGGAGGACTAAAAACACTGGTAACTTGATGTAATTGAGAAAATTGTTTAGGCAAAGATTGTAACTTACACTTCTGAAATGTCCCTAGCCTCTGTTTGCCAGAAGCTGGCAATGAGCGACATGGGATGGATCACCTGATGATTATCTGGCATGGACCACTGTCAGAAGACAGGATACTGGGCTAGATGGACCATTGATCTGTCCCAGTATGTTCGTTCTTATGTAAATAGATATTCCAGGTCACTTGGTCCTCAAATGAGTCTTTCACTCTAAGATCAAGAGGAAGAAACCCTCCACAGTTTATGTGACTCTTGGAATTTGAGGGCCAGATGTTCACTTGGTGTAAATCTGTGTGATATTTCATTGATGGAGTTGCACTGATTACAGTAGCTCAGGCTCTGTCCCCAGATATCTAAAAAATCTTACATACTGAAGCAGCAAGAAAGAGGAGACATCTTTACTACAGAAGATGACAGCAGAGGTGGAAAGATATAATGCTCACAACAAACCCAGAAATGTTCAAAATCTGGGCATTTTCCCATATTTCATCGTGAAACCAAACACTATTCTCTTCACGTGCTAAAATAGCACTGTTTCTAAACAAAAATTATTCACACTGTGCAATTTTGTTATTTCACACATTTTTGCAGGCACTTTCAATATTTTTTCCTAAAAACAAATGTGGAAGCAAAAATAAGAGAAAGCAATTTGGGAATAATGGATCCTACAAATATCTCTAATTTCATGTACAGTTTGTTTCCTTCTACAGAAATGGTCTCATGTCCTGTAGTCACATTATTGTGTGTTAAAATGGTATATAAATTATTGTAGAACCCTATAGTAATTTTAAAAAAAGCATGGCAGGAAGGTAAACTATAGATAAAGCCAGCAATTACATTTCCAGCGAGAAACCTCATTAAATTGAAACAATCAATCCCAACTCAGGGTTAGCGTTACACGTAAACTCCCAGCCCTCAAGAACAAAACATACAGACATTACAGTTGACAAAAGACAACACAATAATGAACAGATTATTAGAGTCAGACAAGTTGGGAATTGAAATCTCCTTCAGCAACACCTCAAAATCATGAAACACTAATGCACAATGGATGTAAGAACAAGAATATAAAGGAGTACTTAACAGAACAGAGGTACAAGGGGTGGGGGGGGGGGAAGTGAAGAGATGGAAGCGTACTACACAAAACAATATTCCAGTGACCATCCTTGAGTCTCAGTTCTAAAGCAGTTTTCATGATAGTGCACAAACAGGGACAATAAAAGTCTCCAGGGAATTTCTCCCCATCATCTGATCTACAGAATGTTTGAACAAGGTAAATTGCTTGACTTTTTTTTTTTTAATAGCAATCATCAGTGTAGGACACAAGGCGGATCATTTAAAATATTTGTTATAGAAGAAACATGGCCCAACGTTTAAAATTAGGTACAAGGCCTGACCCAAAGTCCACTGAAGTCAGTTGGAGTGAGTCTAACACATGCACCCCCTCATTTCCTGAAGTCACTCTACGGCACCCTGCCTCTGTTCGCCCCCCTTTGAAAGCCCTCCAAGAACTCACTCATTTCAAAGTTAGACCAAACAATCCCCCCCTGGGGTCCAATATTGAAGTCAAGAGGCTTTGAATCAGGCCCTTCCAACAGTCTCTCTATGTGACTGGCTATGCTTCAATGTGCTTGTACAGTGCTCAGTACTATTGATCCCCAGACCCTGACAGTACCTTCTAGACACTATTGTAATTTAAATATGAATAAATATTTCTGGCTCTGCCAGCAACCTGCTCTGTGGCCTCTATTTTTCACGTATTTCTAAGGTGCACATCACTGGAACTGAATGAATAATGCATAACAATTTATTGTATCAATTTAGCCACAAATTATCTGCAAACAGATGGAAGATTTTACAAGTATATTCAGCGTTGGAAATTATTTGAAGAGTGTTGTGTGAACATATAGATTACTCCTCAATTGTTTGGATAGAGTACGGCTTAGAGAACTCAGTATTCTTAATTCACTGTTTGAGCTGTTGTGTTTGGACTTTACTGCATATCTGCTCCATGAACTGGAGGGAGCATTAACTCTAAAGGAAGCACTTCTGTGCCAGGAGCAAACAAACAAAGCCAACACTGTTTTCTGCTGACCAAGAAAAAAATAGACTGCAACTCACTCTAAAGGGGAGTTGGGCATGAGCAGCAGGAGGCAGTAAGAGCAGGAGAAATTTTGCCCCACTTTACTAAACAATTTTAGTTATAAATAAGTAAGTGAGCAGCTAGCGGTCTGAGGGTACATTTTGCAGCAGCACCCTGACTATAACAGCCCATATACAAGACAGATCACTCAGCCTGTATGTGAGGACTTCTGTTTATTAGGTGTGGCTTTCCCTTTTGTTCTCTGCACACACACCCCTACTATCCAGCTGGACTAAGACTATAAGGTTCCTTTAAAAACCCATCTTCACTGTGTGCCTAGTTAATAACATAGCATAAACGATCATTGATTTAATTTCATTGACTGATAGTAGCTGGGGAGGAGGGTGGGAGGAGCCAACTCTCCCAATTGTTTTTAAAATTTTCTGAAAAGGACTGAAAATCTTGAAGGGTGGTCACCTATATCTAGTCTCTAGGAGGCATTCTGGAGTGAATGTAGCATACATAAAAGATGCCCGATTGCCAGCTCTAAAGATTGAAATTCACTCCTATTCCTCAGAACACACACACGGCAGAGGTAGCAACAATGCTTAACAAAGCCTTCCCACCCACTGCTTTGCCAGCCATTGCAAATGGAGTTTGTGCTAGAGAGATGACAGGGTAGCTCAAAGTACATGGCCCATCCAACCCTTGGCCTTTCTGCTCAGATTGCCAATATGGCACCCAATTAATACCATCTTAGGATGTGGACAAATGCCCATTGGAAACTAGACTGAGCCCTCCAACTCATTCCACATTGGCTATCAAACATCCTACCAATGGTAATGACACTCAGGCTACATCCACACTACCCGCCCGATTCGGCGGGTAGCGATCGATCGATATATCGCGTCTCGCCTAGATGCGATAAATCGATCCCAGAGCCGCTCCCCCTTGACTCTGGAATTCCAGCTCCACGCGAGGAGTAAGCGGAGTCGACGGGGGAGCCTGCCTGCTGCGGTGTGGACCAGCGGTAAGTACTTTTGAAATCGATTCAAGATATTCGACTTCAGCTACATTATTCACGTAGCTGAAGTTGCGTATCTTAGATCGATCCCCACCCCATAGTGTGGACCAGCCCTTAGTCGCTAATGACTGACTGGATTTGAACCAGTGACCTTGAGCTGAAAGATTCTAAATCCCATTACCTATGTCTTGTCTTGCAAATGCTTTTACTGCTAGGAAGACAGAATGCTTCTCTGATCAGTTTGTCATTCCATTCTCAAGCGCACATCCTTTTCTGAGGCGGGGAGAGGCAGGCAGAATAAGAGCGGTGCATTCTCTAAGGGCTTTGTGTTCTTTTAGGAATCCTACTTGGGAAACGATGGAGGTATTCAATGGCAGCATTGGCCGATCACATAAATCAGACTTCACTTAAGTAGTTAATGTCAACCACGAGTGGGGGGTGGGGGGGAGAGGGAGGAGGGGATACAAGATTAAGTGTTCATTCCCAGAGCCCAGCACATCTTTTGTGCTCCAGAAGCATTTGAAAGAATATCAATCAAAACAGAATATGAACCGACAAAGCTAATTCAGTGACTAGCTGTTTCATTTCAGTTGTGTCTTTTTCAATCTCCTCAGCCAGGTAACATGGCCTTTCCTTGAAAGTTACACAACAAATCAAATAAGTGTGTGTCTTAGGGGAGGAGGGGGTACAAAATTTATTACTGCCTAAAAGAGAAGGTGACTCATAAGAGAGTAGTGTTAACAAAATGACAGCATGAGAGGGGGCTCTGAACTGGTTCTAATGATCCAATGACTAATATCGTCCATTAAGGAAAGCAAGGCCAAGATCTCTCTTGCTGATTAACGTCATATCTTATCCATGTTTTTAATAAAAGTTTTAATATATACTGCTCCGCAGCAATCTACATGTTTAATTAAAACTCTGAAAGCTCCCAGAGAGTGTTCATTTCACTTCACCAGATGAAATACTGAACTGTCTAATGCATACTAGGGTTCTGGCTGCAGCCAGAGGAAGAGGAAAAGAGAATATTACTGTACTAAATATAGGAACAGCACCTGTCTTAAACCTGACATCTGTTAAATATGGAGTGTGAAACCTCTAGACAAGTAAGTAGATGACAAGAATTTTTTAATATTTTGTGATGTAGATGTTTTATTAATGCTTGATAAAATGTACATTATGCAAAATAGAGATTTTTAAATTGCTTGGGGATCTTTCTGGTTGAAAAGGTGTTATATAAATATTGAAGGCCAAATTCTGCTCTTACAGCTAAACAGGTGTAAATCCAGAGTAACACTATTCAATTTAATGGAGATACACCAGTGTAAATTTAATGTAACTGAGAACATAATTTGACCATCAATTATTCTATATACTGTATATTTATTACAACATTTATTTTTAAACCCTTCAATTCTAAACCAAGGAAGAGAAGAATCTACTTTTTTGGTGTCTGACCAAACAATACACACAATCAATACAATAATACTAGTCACTAGGAACAACTCCGGCTAGCACTCTATAAATACCTTAGGTAAGGAGATAGTATGCAAGCCATCGTAACATTTATTGTCGCATAATTACAAAATCTATTTTTAATTAAACTCGCTCATAACCTTCTGCACAAATTGAAAATGGAGGCCACTTGCCGAATGCTGTGTGACTGACTTATCTGAATGCTGACAGGCCAGTCAATGCATTCAGAAACACGCCATGACAGTCTTACTCTACACTCTGGTATCTGAGATACTGCATTTATTTTATTACATGATAGGGAAATAGTGTGGTAACACAAATCATTGTTTGGTAACTGTGGTCAAATATTAACATTGCAGTGCTAACCACTGTACTGGACTTTATAAACAATGGGGGTGAGGTGGTTAGTCAACAGGGGAACAGTTTGGGGCAGATCAGTATTAGCCTAATTCAAATAGGTTTAAAAATATCTTTCTTTCCCCACAAACTGTATACAAATACAGGATTCTTCACATCCCTAGCTAACTAAAACTCTAAGGGTTAGTTTCATCAATTCTCCAAGTCTACTTTGTGATACTTAAATAACGTCAAGTCAATAGAAATTGGCCAGAAATGGCCAAAGAATTCCCTCTACATAGGGGATCTTTCTGCTAGTGTAAGGCTTGAGGTGGTGGCAGAGATGGTTCCTAGTCCAGTAACCTCTCTGGAGGGAAAGTGTGCACTAGTGGTGAGGTGGGGGGTGTTCCAAGGATGTGGTGGAGCAGAGCTCTGCTATGCTCAATCATCCCCTGGTGAATGGTCTTTGAGGGACTTTATGCCAGTGGCACAACTTAGAGCTGCTCCTCTGTTGTATACAGGGAAAGAGCTTCCTGAGCTTCTATGCAAGAGCCTCATCCCCCTTTCCATGTTCAAGTCCCTTCTGAAGACCCACCTCTATTGTGATGTCTATAAGAAACTTAATGACAGTGTCATCCTTGAGGTGTAATTAGGGCACATTTGCTATGCCCTACTTATATAAGCAACAAATACACAGCTGTACATTATCACAACTGTGTATTTGTTGCTTCCCTTCCACCTAGTACCTTCCATCTGTGTTTACACTGTGAACTCCTCAGCAGGGCCAGCTCTGGCTTTATTGCCGCTCCCGGCAAAAGAAAAGAAAAAGAAAAAAAGGGCAGAGTGGAATGTGCCGCCCTAAGACTGGCCTGAATGCCGCCCCTTACAATGTGCCACCCCAAGCATGTTCTTCCTAGGCTAGTGCCTAGAGCTGGCCCTGCTCCTCAGGACTTGGGGCTTCTTCTTCTTTTTGAAAGCTCCTAGCGCATCACAGGTACTACCAGAAATAAATAGTAATAGTAGAAGAGCAAGTCTATGGTAGACATGACTGTGATGCTTCCCATGGTACCCTGGGTTGTGAGGCACCCACTTTGCTATCGCCTGCCCTTAGCATGAGGAAATCTTGTCCATGCCTGCCGTGTATCAGCTCCCTGACTACAACAGCATCTGGCAACGCAAGCGTTCCTCCCCCACATTCAGGCCACGGTAGAGCTCCCCTCCTCTCTACAAGTTAGTGAGTCCTCTGAGCATTTCCTGTAGGGTTCAGCCCCTTATCTACCAAACACTCAGAATTACCAGGCCTGCTGTTCCCAAAGGAACAGTACACACCAGCTTACTAGTTATACCTTAGAATGCAACTTTGCTGAATAAACAGAACTTAAATATATTTATAGGGAAAACAAGAATAAGTTTATTATCAAAGAACGAGATTCAAGAGATAGTGAGTAAGAATATTGGAAACAAAAGGTTACATATAAAACAAAATCATAACAATTTCTAGAGACTAAACTTAACTAATAAGTTATCCTCCTGTCTAAAGAAGCTTGCATAACCCAAAGTTCTCTCTGGTGTTTTCAACCAACCTTAGCTGAGATCCCTTTTCCATGAAGCAAACTTACAGTTCATTTACTTCGTAGGTGAAGAATGCCACCATGTCCACTTTGCCCCTCAAATATATCAGAACAAACATTTGATGTATCCCTTACCATAGAGATCTCCTCTCCTTCACTGTTTACCTCTGCCTGTTAGCTTCCTTCTGAAGCTCCCTCCAGCTCTACATTAGAATTTGAATTAGAATGCTAATTGTTGCCCTTTGTGAACCAGACAATACTCGATTTACTTGTAAACAGATAAATGGACAAACATTTCTTGCCTAGAGAAAAACCTGCTATTCACCTCTCCTGGTGACCAACCGCCACAGTTGCATATCTCTAGAACATAATTCTCAGCATATACACACATAACTGCTTACTCAATATCTATACATACATACATTTCACAATGATACTGATGACCAGTGACACAGGCTTTTATTAGAGACCTCACATGACACCCTTTGGTGAAATAGACTATAAATACCAGACCCAGGGGATTCCCAGAACCCTTAAACATCCCTTATGCCATCTGCCAGTTGGTATTAAGAGATCTGTGGGTAAAAATTAGTTTTCCTGATGTCCTTTCAAAATTACACCAGGGGAGCAGACCAGCCTCTCTGACAGGACATGCTGCAAATCTCCCATTAAGAGACACAGGAATGGGGCTAATTGTCTGTCTGGTTCTTGAAACAGGAAGCACTGACATTGCTATAATCTGGTGATGTGCTAAAAGTAAACTCTACAATCAACTGTTACACTTTGATTTTGGCTCCTGAATTTTGTTTCTGCAAAAGCAGACAGAACAGTCTCAAAGGCTGGTTATGTGGTGGCAAATCCAAGAAATGTTATTTTGTTCAATGGCCGGGTGCCTAAGGGAAAGATAATTTGGGGAAAGTTGCCTGTGACTGGCTAAGAGGGGTTGTTGTTTTTTTAAGAGTAGAAGTATTCCATTTGGTGTTTAGCTCAATTGACTGTATGTCAATAATGGCTGTCTTTTCATTTATGTAACTAATGTTTTTTCAGAATAACTGATATAATGGGCAGGCTTTAAGAGCTTTTTATACCTGCCATATCCTGCTTTGAGCCCTGGATGAAATACAACAAACTTAAGTGCAAAGTATTTGTAAATTATGTAATTGCCACACATTTTAGTCCTGTCTCTGTTTAACCTGCTGGAGCAATTTTGGATCTCGGGCATTGTTCACTTCATAGGGAGGGGTTTTTAAGCAATAGAAAAGACTCCATTTCCTCATTAAAAAATAAAAAGTAGTGCTGTTGAAAGGTTCTAGTTGGACAAGTCCAGGTAACAGAGTTTTCTGCTCACTGAAAATATCTAGTGTTGGCCTTGGACAGCACCATTGCAATCTCCCTCCATGCTGTCCCACCAACGTGTCTCAACACGGATCTTGGCCAACTTCTGGGGACAGGAGTGGAAGTCATTCTCCCTGCCCATTCAAATCCTTGACCTCACTACTGTCCCTGCCTACAAGGATGGCAAACAACGGCAATTATGGCAATGGTGTTGCTGTTCTGGACACCATCCCCCACTAGCAATTGGAAAGAGACCAAAGACGGATGCCTTTTTGGAAGATATGCTTTAGTCAAACAAGTTATTTGGGCTCAATGTAAAGGTAACTGGATGAACTTCAGTGGCCTGTGTTACACAGAAGGTCGGACTAGATGATCTAATGTTTCTTTCTGGCCTTAAAAGCTATCAACTAATTCATTTCATACAAGACACCAAGCAGAACTCATTGCCCTCTCTGATTTTCAACCACTACCAACATGGTTTGGGAGAGAAAAGACCTATTTACCCCCTGCCAGTGCAGCATTTTTTACTAGAGTACACTGAATACCAACTCCTATTCACAGGAGCAGTTTGTAAGTAAAACCCTGGGTATGATAGGCAATATCCAGTAGAGTACTGCATTACTGATCTCTTTAAAAAAACATGATGGATGCCCTTGCAAAGATCTGTAAGTGCATTTCAGACAAGTACTCAAAAGGTGTGGTACATACTTATATAAACCATCTGACCCTTCATAATCTACAATACTGGATCAGAAACACTCAGAAATGCTCTAAGCATTTCAGCACTTCCACTTCTGGTGCTGTCTGGAATCAGAAAGAAGAAAGATATGTTAAAAGTGGCGGGGAGGGGAAACCAATCAACACAGGAATGTGACGTTACAATACATAATCTGATCATAGGTCCAGCACTTTTGGTGTCTCGCCTTTGGCAGTAGCCAATAATACAAGATGCTTCACAGAAAGGCAAAACACCACCACATATAACCCAGCAATAGAATATTGATCATGGGGAAAGAATTCCTTCCTGATCCTAATGAACAGCTATTGCCACAAAGTTTGAGACTGACTTGCCCTTATACTACTGTCAAAAAAAAGGGGGGAAAAAGGTCAGCTTGCATATTGGATCTGATCCTGGACTCCTTATTCAGCAAAACACTCACAGAAGCCAATGGGAATGTTGATGAATAAGGCATAGGCAAGGTCTATTCCTTTATCTGAGTGAGTTCACCCATTCATTGCATTTAGTCCCTACATAAACGGCCCTGCTGCTACTATACATAAAGGGATTTATTTAGATTTATTGTGCCTATCAATCTTTAAGCTCTTACAACTATTTCTAAAATTTTATACTTTAAATCAAATATATCAAGACAGTTAGAATGATCTCACTCAGAGGCTCTTCCCAGCCTTAAAGCAAGGCAGCAAAATGAAACATTTACAATATGTCAAGAATAGTCTCTGCACAGCTGTAGAACAAGAACTCCGCTCCAACACATTCAGTCTGGATTACCAGGGCCGGCTCCAGGCACCAGCTTTCCAAGATGGTGCTTGGGGCAGCAGGCGAGAATGGGGCGGCAGTCCGAGTCCCGCGGCGGCAATTCAGCGGCAGGTCTGCTCTTCCCGCTGCCGAATTGCCGCCGCGGGACTCGGACTGCCGTCCCATTCTCGCCTGCCGCGGCGGCAATGGGGCAGCAGGTCCGCTGCTCTCCCCTTGCCGCCACGGACTGGGACTGCTTGCATCAGGGGCGCGGCCCCACTACGTCTGCCTGCATCGGGGGTGAGGCCGCCGCCCCTGCTTGGGGTGGCAAGATTGTGACATTAACCCCCATGAACTTCCCTGCCTCTGAAGAACAGGAAGCTAGTGCAGCATGCTATGCTATGCCTAGGTGGTCAGTGAATCTGAGCTTTGGCAAACCAAGAAAGGAAGGGAATGTTAGAATGAAGGAGGAGATGGTTTGATGGGCAATTAATTGATCTTTGACTATCAGTGGTAAATATGCCCAATGGGCCTGGCCTGTGTTATGTGGGATGTTAGATGGGGTGGGATCTGAGTTACTACAGAGAATTCTTTCCTGGGTGTCTGGATGGTGAGTCTTGCCCACATGCTCAGGGTTTAGCTGATTGCCATATTTGGGGTCGGGAAGGAATTTTCCTCCAGGACAGATTGGCAGAGGCCCAGGGGTTTTTTCACCTTCCTCTGTAGCGTGGGGCACAGGTCACTTGCTGGAAGATTCTCTGCACCTTGAAGTCTTTAAACCATGATTTGAGGACTTCTATAGCTCAGACATAGGTTAGAGGTTTATTACAGGAACAGGTGGGTGAGATTCTGTGGCCTGTGTTGTGCAGGAGGTCAGATTAGACTATCATAATGGTTCCTTCTGACCTTAAAGTCTATGAGTCTATGAGACATCATACGCAGAACACCCTGCCAAAAATACCCCTTCCTTTCAAACCCAGGGGTGTTAGCACAGTCCCCTCATGGTCACAGCTGCTGCAGTATCAAATGGGGGAAAGAGATCATCTCTCCAATAGCCAGAAACTGAATCACTTAAGATTTTATAGGTCAACAATGAGCTCAAAGTTCACATGGAAATGAACTGATAACCAGAGCAGAAGTGCAATGTGCTCTCTGGGTGAAACAGCACTTTATGAGTACTCCACCAAATTCTGCACTAGGTGCAATTTCAAGATGTTTTTAAGGTGCAGAGGACAGCAATTATCTAACCTGAAGGGGACAAAAATGGTGGGGAAAATAGTATGGGATTATGTAATTAAGGACTGTATTGTTATGTATATGCACACAGGGCCAAATTAAGAATGCGCAGACTACTGTCGTATGCACACATACAGCACTTTCCATCTGAGAACCTCAATGTTCTTAACAAGCATTTAATTTAGCCTCACAGAGTATATAGAGTATTATTTCTTTTTTAAAATGAGGAAACTGAGGCACAGAGACATTAAAATGACTTGCCAAAGTTCAGTCTGTGGCACACCAAGCAGAGCTGGGATTAGAATTTAGACATTTCTGACCAGCCCTTCCTCTGCCATATTGTTTTCTGTGTACAATAATTGGATCATAAACAGGGTGCTAAGTAAAGAGAACTGTACAGTATTTTAAAGTAGTGTGATATCTTTCTTCTAAGCCAGTTTGTTGTTTGTTTGGGAAATACCCTTTCTTACAGCAAACAGAGTGAAATAATTTTGGTATTATAAACATAAAATTGTATTGTGCATGTATTAGAGAAAATTGAGCCTTTATTATGCTTATTTTGTAAGCATTTAAGTTTCAGACTTGTTCTTAGAGGGGGAAATTATGACAAAAGAATAAATAAGGACACAGTTCACTGGGGGAGAAAATATCCCTCCAGCCTCCACAGTATGGGTGGGCAAGCCTTTGCAGTTAAGATGCAAAATCTGACCATCTCTGAAACAGTTGGCAGCCCATGAAAGCATATAATCTAAGGATGAAGTGCTGCAGATAGAGGAGGGCTGGCTGTATGGAGACATGGGCAGCCTTCTTGCTCTGCTGCAGTGATTGGTTTGGAAAGTCTTTGTTGGTTACTTCCTCTTCCCTGTGTGCCCAGTTCACCACAGTCCAGGGATGTGATTCCAGAGTGTGGGTTTTCTGGGTTAGTGCTAGAGCTGATTGAAACGTTTTTTGACAAAACCCTTTTCCCTTTAAAAATTGAAAAGTTTGTCAAAATCAAAATGTTTTGCAGAAATGTATAGGTTTCGATGAAAATTTCATTGGGAAGGTTTCTCAGATCCAGGATATGATTTTCTGGTCAAAACCAGAGAGAGACAGAGACCAACCCTGCTCTGCTCCTGGGATAGTGCAACTGCTGCTGTACCCTTTGCCCAAGGTAAATTGCAAGGTGCCAACCTAGCCCTGTGGGATTTAGTGGAGAATGATATCTCTGCTGTAGAATTGCATACAATCCCATACAGAAGAAAGATGATCCTTCTTTGTAAAACTCTAGAAGACTTTTTCATAAGGAAAATAAATAAAAGAAGATTCTGTTTAAAGAATCAAACTAGCCACATACAGATTGTGCTACTTCAATATATTTCACTTGCACCAAAAATAAATCAAACTCGCTGACTGTGCTGTTTTTGTGATTCCACTGAAGAATTTATTAGAATTTGCTGCCACTCTATATTGATTTTATATAAAGTCATTTAGAATCTCTATCTTGCTGTATCCAGAAAGGAAAGGATTAAAAAAACCCAAAACCACACACACAAACAAAACAAAACAAAACAAAACAAATAGGGAGGAATCAAACTTTTTAAAAAGAGACAGTGACAAGATGAAAGCTACATGTTAATAGTTACACAGGCATAGATTTTTTTTCCCAACACTTTTATTAATTTAAAGAAGAAAAACTAGAATCTAGATCACTTTTCATCATTTATGCCACTTAATCTTTGCACTTCTTTCCCCAGAGTCAGTGAATGTAGACTAATCAATTTCATTTTCCCATTTATAATATGTTTCATCTTTTAGTTCTTTTTGCCCTAGTAAAATGGTATGTACTTGGGTTCCCGAGCCTTGCAGAGTCATGTTTCAATTATTTAAAAATGTTCGTTGAATTAAAATATTTTAGATACATACACTCTCTCTCTCTCTCATATAAAATATGCTCTCATACCTACACATGACCTAAATCACCCCTGCTGTACTAAACCCCCCTCATTTCATCCTACTGGAGGAAGGGCTTGCCCTTGGTAGCCAAGTAATGCCCCTAAACCTGGCAAATCCACAGGTATCTATGGATGTCTGCCATGTGAAAAACTAGTACCTCTGTACTTGCTCTTGTCACCAGAATCCCCTTCCCAGCTCCCTTGCAGCCTGACTCCATTGGGATAGCAGATGAGATAATGTGCATCCCTCAGCCCCACCCCACTCATTTCTCCCTTAGCATTCTGAGGCTCCACTCCCTTGATGCACATACCTCAGGAGGAATGTCTGGTCCTATATTTGGGCTTGGAACTGAGCCCCATCATTTCTCCTACAAAACCTAATTTTTGTGCACATATCTGTTTGTATGTTCAAATAAAGACAAAACAACCTCTGCACTGGAGAAAGTGAGCTTTCCGGGCATCAGGCTGCTGTATACTGGCATGATTTCTTTCCAAAATAAAGTTTAGCAGCAATGACTTTGGCTTTATATCAACATTATATATTGCAAACTAGTGCATCTGTATTGGTAAAACAAATGGTTTTACTTTAGCAGTCTACAACATTTACTAGAAAACAAAATGATCAGAAGTAATTTCCCTCTCTCTCTAGTAACTCAGTTACTTAATTTTTTGTAAACCTGGAGTGTAGACTCTTTCCTTTCTATAAGCCCCATCTCACTGAGCAGCTCCATGGCTCCAAGTAAACATCCAGGTGAAATTCATGCCCCATTGAATACAATGGAAAAACTCTTACTGATGTAAGTGGGGTCAGGATTTCACTCCATCCCATTAAAATCTAGGGTCAGGTTTTTAGAGGTGTGTAGGTGCCTTTGAAAATCCCACTAGCCATCTATCTGTATATTTAGGTGCCTAAATACCATTACATGTCTGGTTCCTAGACTATAGCAGAAGTCTGTGCTATAACTTGATCTTAAGCTTGTTTTTTAAACCTACCAGACTGCAGTATAAAATATTTAGCAGAATGTTCTCTTACAACATTCAAACTAAAGCTTTTCTCTAAGTTGAATGGAGTGTTACGCCATTGCAGTATGCATTGTGCTTTTCTTCTGAGGAAAGATTAACTGATGTGCTGCAACTCAATGTTACTCAAATACAGGTATAGGCATTTTGTAGCCTAAACTATATATCTGTGTATGAAAGTGTTATATATGGGGTAGTTAGATTCACTTTGCAGTTGAGATAATGTACTACTCCTGTTTGATCCCTTTTATCTGTGTTCCCTGCAAGTGGGGCAATAAAAACCTTTAACTGTGGTGTTTTCCAGAAACCTTAGGGCTTGTCTACATATACCACGCTGCAGCGTGTCTGGTGAAGATGCTCTATGCCAATGGGAGAGAGTCCTCCCATCGGCATAATAAAATCTGCGAGCGGCGGTAGTTATGTTGGCGAGAGAACTTCTCCTGCTGACATAGCAGTGTTTACACCAGTATTTATATCGGTGTAACTTATGTCCCTTGGAGGGTGGTTTATTCACACCCCTGAGCAACATAAGTTATGCCAACATAAGCTGTAGTGTAGACATAGCTTCAGAATTTTTGTTCAGAAAGTCTAATAGTGTTAATAGTGATATGTATGTCATTATAAAAGGTGTCAACCTTTGAGTTATGTGTGCCATTATGAGAGTTGTTGTACTTAAATATAGTTATAACTAGTGCATAAAACATCATTGTAATTAATAAAACTGGGGTGCAAATGAAAGGCTTCTTCCCGTTACAGAATGTATCCCACCCCTCACAGAGATTTAGAGATTATTGCAAGAGAAACTGGTAGCTTCTCACTATTCCAGATTGGAGCTAGAATGAAGGGGCAAGAGGAACAGGAAGCTGTATCTAAAGAGACACTGTCAAATAGTTTTAAATCTAAAGGGTAAACCATGCTTTTAAATGTGCAATGGTGGAGAATCCCCTGATAATGGAACTAACTTTGTTCTGCAGAGTAAGGGGACAGAGAGAGAGGCAGGACTGAGTGGTGAGATGTAGAGAGTGTTGCCCTGCATACCTGATGTGCAGCTTTCAGCTTTCTGTGTGCTTCAGAAAGTGGGGAAGGGACATGCAAAGGGAAGGGTGAAGCAGAGTCCCGAGGATCTGCTACTACCATAGACATACCATAACAAAAACAAACAAACAAAAAAAATCCTCATGGTATTTGCAGCCTGTCTGAAAGTGATTACAAAAAACCCCACAACACAGCTTTCAAGATTTGTGGGTCCTACACATGCTTATCACAAGATGTTGTGTACCCCATGCAGTGAATCAAATTCCCCATCAAGAACTATGTGGGTGAAACCAGACAATCACTATGCTCTGGAATGAATCCACACAGAAAGACAAAAAGATACCATATCATCTATGGGTGAACACTTTTCACAAAGCAATCATTCCATATTGTATCTTTCAATACACTTCCTTAAAGGAAACCTGCACAACACCTTCAAAAAGCAAGCCTGGGAACTCAAACTCATAACTCTGCTAAATCAGTGGGTTTTGGCATCTAGCAGGGACACTGATTTTTACGGCTCATTATAACAATTTGTAACACACCACACTGCCTGCTACCCTTAATTGCCCACTTCAAACCCTTCATGCATAACAATCTAACCCCCACCTGCCCACTTCAGGTCAGGTGACTGCGTTGAATGCTCCTTACTCCTTTTTGCTGAACAATTTGTCACAACTTGTATTTAGCTCAGAAACTCTGCTTCCTTCCTTCTCCCAAGCTGAGGAAGAGCTTTGTGTGGCTTGAAAGCTTGTACCTTCCAGCCATAGAAGTTGGTCCAGTAAAAGATATTACCTTACCTACCTTGTCAGAGATTTTCAGCCCAATTTTGAAGTCTCACGAGGGATGGAAAGTTCAGAAATGTGTCAAGGTCAGATATGTACAACACACCAGACCTTCAGAGGTACTAATAATGAGGGGTTGGTACCATTTGCTTCTGATTAGCAGAACATCTGAGCATATAACCGTTATCACCATCATAAAAAACAGGAGTACTTGTGGCACCTTAGAGACTAACATTTATTTCAGCATAAGCTTTCGTGGGCTACAGTCCCACTTCATTGGGTGCATAGAATGGAACATACAGTAAGATGATGTACATTGGCCAAACCGGACAGTCTCTACGCAAAAGAATAAACGGACACAAAATCTGACATCAGGAATCATAACATTCAAAAACCATTAGGAGAACACTTCAACCTCTCTAATCACTCAGTGAGAGACTTAAAAGGTGGCAATTTTGCAACATAAAAGCTTCAAAAACAGACTCCAATGAGAAGCTGCTGAACTTAGGTTTGAACAGAGACTGGGAGTGGCTCGGTCATTACGTTAATTGAATCTATTTCCCCTAGTTAACTATCATCACACCTTTGTGTCAACTGTCCGAAATGGGCCATCTTGATTATCACTTCAAAAGTTTTTTTCCCCTGCTGATAATAGTTCCTCTTAATTAATTAGCCTCTTACAGTTGGTATGGTTACTTCCACCTTTTCATGTTTCTCTGAATGTATAAATATCTTCTTACTGTATGTTCCATTCTATGCATCCGATGAAGTGGGACTGTAGCCCACGAAAGTTTATGCTGAAATAAATGTGTTAGTCTCTAAGGTGCCACAAGTACTGCTGGGTTTTTTTGCTGACACAGACTAACACGGCTGCTACTCTGAAACCCACCATCATAAAGTCCACTAAGGACTTTGCTATTGTCCTTGATTTTATGTGAAAGGTGCTAAGTCTAGACTCACAAAGGGATTTAGGCACCACTGGCATTTACAAAACCACTGCTCAGCTGCTGCCTAACCCTGTAGACACTTAGGTTTCAGCTAGTAAAATCCCCATGGCATCTAAGTTTCCACCAGTGGGCATGCACAAAGCAGCCTAAACTCTGACACTGCAGAGTTGCTTAGCACTGTAAGTCATGCCTAAGCCCCAGTGGGATTCTCAAAATAGGCCTTGTCCTGCCCATTTCATATGCGGGGGGGCCAATCTGGTAGTCTAACTCAGAGCACACTTAACCTGCACAAAAGACAGTCAAGGGCAAGAATTTGGGGAGTTGGCTCGTGGGGTGAATGTGTCCCTCAGAATAGCTCAGTGATTAGGTTTGAGAATTGGTGGGAGAACTTTTTCCTAAGTTATAACTGAGGTTTGCACTGGGGGAAAAACAGCCCAGGAAATGGCTTCCAGATATACATATGAAAATTTGATTATATTTTAATAAGCAAACAAAGGGAAAAAAGCCAGCTTTTCTCCCTGACACTGTTAACAACCATTAAACACAATAGTTGTTAGAAAGTATCCTCCTGTCACAAATAAACTCAGAACCCAAGTCTGTTCTCCCTTCAATTTTCTGTGCAATGTAATAAAATCTCTCTCTTATTAATTATCAACTTCATCATCAAGGGACAGTCTTAATCATGAGTGTCTGCAGTTCAGAACACTGTGGCAGTGTTGACAGGGAATTTTGCATCTCATGTAATTGGCCAGGTAATTAGAATACAACATCCTTAATTGCACAATTACCAAAAGCAAACTGCATAGCTCACAACACAAGATTGTTGGGAGGAGCAGGGGGAACCAACCAGGCTGCTGAGTGCCTGTTTTCACCTCATCAAAACATATTTAAATAAATACTACAAGTGGCTTGCTGCCACTGCATTCTGCTATGAGATTACTGAACACAAACCACAGCGCCCTTCATTCTAGCTTGTAAAAATATATTCAGGAGAACTGCACAGACTTCAGGACATTAAAATCCATTAAAAAACAAGCCAACCCCCGTAATAGGATTTTGGAAGTGAAAAGAGCCCAGCAGCCTGCCAGCAACACAGAGGGCCAGACCCTCAACTGGTGTCAATCAGCAGTGCTCCACTGAAGTCAATGGAGCTGCACTGATTTACAGAAAGCTGAGGCTCTGACTCATCAAGCTCGGGTTGGGAAGCGATGTGAGGGTGAGCATATCCCAGGAGGAGTTAGACACACTGTCAAATAATACAAATTAAAGCACTCGGAATCTTAAAGGAGAAGGGAAGGAGGCTGCCTGAACAAGTGCCTCCCAGCTCATCAGTTTAGATACTACAGTGATGGATGCACTAGACATACTGAGGAAATCTATATCCCAATGTACAGCAGAAGACAAAAAAGCTAACAGAATATAGGCACCATTAGGAAAGGGATCGATAATAAGCCAGAAAGTATCATAATGCCACTATATAAATTCACAGTACACTCACACCTTGAGTACTGTGTGCTGTTCTGGTCGCCTCATCTCAAAAAAAATAAATGTATTCAAATTGGAAAAGGTGCAGAAGAGGGCAACAAAAATGATCAGGGGTATGGAACAGCTTCCCTATGAGAAAAAGTTAAAAAGACTAGGTCTATTCAGCTTAGAAAAGAGACAACTAGGGAGGGATCTGAGAGAGGTCTATAAAATCATGAATGGTGTAGAGAAAGTGACTAAGAAAGTATTATTTACCCCTTCACAGAACACACGAACTAGGGGTCAGCCGATTAAATTAATAGGTATCAGGTTTAAAACAAACAAAAGGAAGGGCTTTTTCACACAAGGCAGTCAACCGGTGCAACCTGTTGCCGGGGAATTTTGTGAAAGAAAAAAGTATAGCTGGGTTCAAAAAAGAACTAGATAAGTTCATGGGGATAGGTCCATCAATGGCTATTAGCCAAGATGGTTAGGGATGCAACCTCATACTCCGGGTGTCCCTAAACTTCCACCTGCCAGAAGCTGGGACTGGACGACAAGGGATGGATCACTCAAAATTACCCTGTTCTGTTCATTCTCTCTGAAGCATCTTGCCACTGTGCAAAGTCAGAATACTGGGGTAGACAGAGCATTGATCTGACCCAGTATGTTTGTTCTTATAAAGAGGTCTACATTACAAACTTTTCCACTCCTCTGAGCAATGTAGTTATACCAACCTAACCCCTGTTGTAGACAACGCTATATCTATGGGACAGCTTCTCCTCTTGACATAGCTCCACCTCTTGGGGAGGTGGAATACCTACACTGACAGGAGAAGCTCTCTCATCAGTGTACGTAACATCTCCACTAAGCGCTGCAACTGCGCCTCTGCAGTGCTGTAAGTGTAGACAAGCCCTCAATCTACAATGAAGCAATGTCAGTAGAGGCCATTCATCTGCCTCTCTCTTCCCTTGGCCTGGAAGAAGATTAAGAGCCACAGCAATTATCCTATGGCTTGCATCCGACGAAGTGGGTATTCACCCACAAAAGCTTATGCTCCAAAACGTCTGCTAGTCTATAACGTGCCACAGGACCCTTTGTCGCTTCTACAGATCCAGACTAACACAGCTACCCCTCTGATACTTGAGCAATTATCCTCTACAGGGAAGAGGCCACATGTGGGGTTGATGACAATTAGGGCTGGCTCTAACTTTTTTGCCACCCCAAGCAAAAAAAAAAAAGAAGAAGAAGAAAACCGAGCACCGCCCCCCACCCCAGGCAAAAAACAAACAAACCCCAAGCGCCACCGTGCTGAAACAAACAAAAAAACCCGAGCGCCGCCCCAAGATTGGCCACCCCTTAGAGGGTGCCACCCCCAAGCACGTGCTTGGTCGGCTGGTTCCTGGAGCAGGCCCTGATGACAATCTACTGTTCAAGTAAGGAATTGCAGAAAGAATAAGCAGCAACCAAAAGTTGTGAAACCAACAAGTTGCCTACTAAATTGCACTATTCAGTCATGCTGTTTTTGTTTCTTCCCTTCCCATGTCTTCAGACCTATCTGTACAGGAACCAGCACACCTTGATCACTATACAGAAAGTAAATAATTACAGGGAGCCTTCGGATCCCAAACAAAGCATTCAACCAGGATCAGAAATAATATCCACTTAGGGAAAGGGGAAAAAATAACACACATCACAGTTAGACACCTGTTCTACATCAGTAAGGCTTCTCTTCACCCAAGAAGGGTGGTGAGTGAAGCCACTCATTTATATATAGTTTGGAAACTCCTCATTAAGGCCGTTATCGCTGTAGGTTAGTGGTTAGAGCAGGGAACTGAGAGCCAAGACTCCTGGGTTCTGTCCTCAGCTCTGTACACAGCTCATTGTGTGCCTTTGGGCAAGTCATCTGGCCTTTCTGTCTCAAGTTTCCTGTATGTAAAATGGATCTAATAAATTTGCACATCTCGCAGGAGTGTAATGAAGATTAATTCATGCTTGTAAAGCACTAAGATCTTTAGATGAGAAGCACTATTGTAGTACAAATTATTATTCATCATTCTGGATGAAAGGTTTTCTATCAATGGAACATTATCTTTTGTTCTGCCAAGCTAACTGCCTTACACTGTCTCTGCTGGCATTACTAAAGCTGAACTTTTCCTTTTCATGTCATTTGGCTACTGCTTTTTTTGTGGATCACAGTTTAACACAGATTACTGCATGCTACTGAGAGACTTTTTAAAATTTGTTTTCATTTTAACCCTCTCTCTGTATCAGGATGAACCCTGGATGTGAACAACTCTAAACTTCTGTCATTTGAAATCCACCTCTAGATCCAAGCTTTACAGCTTGTTTCTATCCCTATCAAACCAATGAAAATGTTTGTAAGAACCTGTGACAACCTTATTTTCAGGAGTACTGTGCACTCCCAACTATAGATGGAGCAGCAGATGCTCTGCACCTCTGAAAAATCAGGCCCTCTGCATGCTAAACACAGGGGTTCTGATTCTGCCTTTACATGGGTTTTACAAGAGTAGAACTCTACTGACTTCAGTGGAATTGCTCTTGATTTATACAAGGAAGAGAGAAGAACCAGGCCTACTGAATTTCTCATGATTCTAGTCAAAAATGTTCTCTGGGCAAGCCTACAAAGAGATGCCCCATCTGTCAAAAACTCTCCTTAATCCAACTCACCTTAACATTTTTAAGGGCCCATTGCTGGATACTATTCAACTGGAAACTGGCCAAATTCCTAATGTGATGGGATTGGAGGAAGACTGTGGCTATGTTTACATCATAAGTTCTGGGCCTGCGCACTGGGGCAATTGCCTGTAAATCCAAGTAGCAGTAGATCCTATGGTCCTACTCCATTCCTTTTCTGACCCCCTCTCCCAAAGCCCTGTCTAGTGAGGAGTCCCTTTGCAGCTGGGCTCTGTAACATGTTATGGATGTGCATCTGTCTGCATGGGCTCCCTAGATCCTGCCATTTGTAGTGGAAGTACAATGGTTCATTTCTGTGGGACACCCTCTCCGCCCATGGAACAGAGGAGACTGTGGGTGGGTAAAGACCTCCCCCCCACCTTTTTTTAAATTAAAACTATAATGTTGGGGCTTGTCTATGTCCCTGGAAGGAGTCATATTTGGGGACAAAATAATGATTTTTAAATCCTTTAACAAGCAAGCACTGCAGAAATCTGCTTCCCTCTTTGGCTGGGCAGAACAAACAAAGGGAACTTTCACAAGGAGAAACTAATTCAATTGCTTGTTGCCTTAGTGTTCTGGGTACATTAAACTTGCACAATATGATTCCCTCTGGAAGAAGAAGAAACCCTGAGCCAGACAATCATTAGGCAAAAGCAGTCATGTTTATATTGTTCAGATATAATCAGAGTCTACTTGTCCTCATCAAAATAATGTTTGAATAATAGTTGTTCAATATATATAGTTTTTCCTTTTTGTGAGACTAGAAAGATTAATATTAAACTCCTCACTTCTGCAGAAGGCTCAGTTTAGCAGAACTGACATTCCTGTACTACATCATAAACAACAACATGATAATAAATATACTGTACAAAACCCACAAGTTACTTTAGAGGATTGTGCTGGTTCTTGCATACACTGTGTGTCACACACACAGCACACAAACCTAAAGCCTTTCAAATGCATTAAAGATATTAACACTGGATATCAGCAGTCTGTTTCAATTCCAACTTCACATAAATTCACCAATACAGATAGTTGGAATCTCCTCAGTGTATTTAATAGATTGGATCAAAATATCCATCTGCTGTTTTGTTCTTTTGATCCTCAGAAATAAGCATAACTCCATGAACTTCTATGGGGCTAATTTGACTTACACCAGTTGAGGATCGGGTCTCAGGTGCATTTCAAATTTTTAGCACACATGATCAGTCTATCAATTTGCTACAAGCCGAGGACTGCAACTTTATTTGGCTGTGTATTTATAATGGCCAAAGGATAGAAATGTCTTGATGCGCAGAGATGCGGAGTACCTGAAGCACCCATTGACTTCAGTGGGATTTATGGATGCTCAGCACTCAGTCCACTTCTATTTTGGTGCCTAAATATGAATTCAGAGGCTAACACTATGCACCTATGTTATCTGGGCCACTTTTTAAAAACAAACAAATATATTTAACAATAGTGTTTGCTTGTACTTTCCTTGGTAGAGAAATAGAAATTGCTTGACATTTGAATTAGAGTAGTAGTAAAACCATGAAATAATGATTAGCACTTCACATTTATAGATGCCTCAAAGCACTTTACAAAGGAGGATATTATCATCCCCAATCTACAGATGGAGTAATTGAAGGTCAGAGAGGTTAGGTGACTGGCCCAAAGGTTACACAGCAAGTCACTGGCAAAGCTGGGAATAGAATCCATGTTTTGTGAGGCTCATGTCCTACTCCCACTCCTATATCATGTTCTAAAACTGCCTCTCAGTTGATCAGCTTTGTTTTCACACTACACTAACAGAGAAAGGGCTGCCATGGAAAGCATTTTAGAATATCATGGATTGCATTTTGGGCATCTCTGGCCATGACACTCTGCCTCCATGGAAAATGTGGAACTGGGGCCTCTGCACAGATTGTACTGTTCTCATTAGAATCTAATTATCCATCTAAAAAGAAAAGGAAACCCAGAATTTCTCTCCCCATCAGCTCACAGAGATAGCCTTGATAATGTAAACTGATACCCTGATGGCTGGCTAATCAATTTCTGCTGAGAACTTCAGAATTTAAGATGGGGCCAACTTACAAAGTTTAGATCTCCCAAAAGTTCCAGGGAATTCAGCTCCAGGATTTTGGTACAAGACCATCTCTAAATAGGACCAAAATCAGAGCGAAAACCCCCTCACACATATTAATTGTATATTAAATGTTGGAGCACAGTTCTTCAGTAACCCAGGAAGATGCTGAGCTGAATTCAAAATTGTGCATTAGCAGCATTCTGGCATCTACTGGAAAGATCCATTGCCAGACTTTCAACTTCCAAGCCTGCTCATGCCCACTGCCAATGTGAACTTTCTGGACCCAGAGACCCCAGCTGCTTGCTGAGATGAAAAAAAAAGTTGTAGATATATTTAGGGTGGCTCTAGTTTCTTCAGTTCCTAATCTTCCTCCTCCAGGAGGGCCCTACTAACCTTAACCCCATGAGAGTCTCAATGCTCTTACACCTTCCATCTTCTATTCCAAAAAGAAAATACTTCTTGTTCCCAGCCGTAATGCTTGGCAACCCCCACCCCAAGGGGTGCCACATTCACATGAACCTAGGACTTGCTCTGTACATAGGACCTTGCACTGTAAAGAGTCATGCCCAATGCATACTTATTTTTCATTCTGTACAGAAAAATAGGGGCATCTGTGTAGCTATTTCCATTGCCCCATTGTTTGTATAGCTACAAAAAAGCTTGTGACTTGCAATCATAATTATAACACAATTAACCCTATTTATCATCAGTCTCCAAGCCATAGCCCTCAGGCTTAACAGACCCTGGCATGTCTCCGTTAATCTTTGCATTTGAACATGCCTATCTTTCTTTCAGTTCTATTACCGTAAACCTATTTACTGTGAATGAGATTGGTCTGCAACAGCAGGTGCCAAGTGCTACCAGCCCACAGGCTCTTTCACAACAAGATTCAACAGACTTGGAAACGAGAAGCGAAAGTTTAGTCCAGAAGTGAGCTGGGTTTTAATTACTTTCTGAAATCATTGTAACAGGGCTACTCTAATGCATTTAGCAACAATTAGCTCTCAAAGCCCCAACAGCTGCACATTGCTGATGCTCTCCAGATGCAGGCAAAGGAATTAAATCATGGGATAATTCAATTGGAAAATTGGGTGTAATTATGGAGAATACAGAGTCTGCTAGACTCCTTGCGCTGATTGGTAGTTACTTTTAAAATAGTGAGGTGGTCTGCACAGTACACACTGCATATAAATAGGTAGCTATGTTTGGAGAAATCTCATTTAGTTTCATGGAGATATGGATTTAATATTGTTAAGAATGTATTTGATGACATCAATGTGAATCTATCCTCACTACCCAATTCTGGGCAAGGAACAGAATGATCCAGGATCATTTGCAGATGGGATAGTACTACTATTCACTTATAGCACCTTCCACTTGGAGGAACTTAAAGCACTTTTCAAATATTCAAGTGAGGTTCTGCTGTAAAAACAATGTAAAAATGGCCTTTTCTTTCAACTGATTGCAACGATACGTGTATCCAGTCAAGTCTGTCTGCTTTGCTAACAAACAATTTTTTAACTTCTAGCTTTTGGGTGAGTAGCTAGCTTCCATTTTGCTCATGCATTACCCGTAGAATTGTTAAGTTAAAATTAGCAATAGAACTGATGACTGCAGAAGTTCCAGTCACAGAATATTGATTATTGTTGATGATGCAAAAACCAAAAAACTTAACGTGCAAGTCAAGGTTGCAGGGCTAGCAGTTAAGAAAGCCATCTTTTCATTTGTAAACTGAGCAGATTTACTCTTGAATCATTAGGTTTCAGTGTAGTAGCCGTGTTAGTCTGTGTCAGCAAAACGAAAATAAGAAAGAAAAACTTTGTAGCACCTTAGAGACTAACAAATTTATTTCAGCATAAGCTTTCGTGGGTTAGTACCCACTTCATCGGATGCATGGAATGAAACATACAGTAGACAGATATGCAATAAGCGTAAACTGACAACACATTTGCCCACCCTCCTTTAAAAAAAGTTATTTTTCCGAGTCAAACCCTTTAATTTCACAATATCTGACTGAGGCTTGATCTACACTAGCAACTTATGTTGGTATAACTATGCTGCTCAGGGGTGTGAAAAATATACACCCAAGGGCCCTGAGCAACACAGTTATACCAACCTAACTCCCCATGTAAACAGCAATATGTCATCAGGAGGACTTCTCCTATGGACACCTGGGCAGATGAAGTACCTACTCAGATGGGAAAAGCCTTCCTGAAGCACTATAGCCGCACCACTTCAGTCTTTTAAACTCTGAGCTTGCTAAACATGATTACAGTTTTACTCATGGGTAAACACACAAACATTAATTGACATGTCCACGATCATCCCAAATCAGTGGCAGAGGTAGGAAGACAACGTAGAAATTTTGAATTTCAGTCTCCTGCTCTAACCACAAGAAATACGGTCTTAGTAATAGTTCATATGTCCATTTATGATCATAGTAGTATAAATAAAATTGTACTCTATTCTATAAGGTACGCCAAAGAAATATTTTCCAGAAAGTCTTCAATGTATTCTTTTAAAAATAAATTGTAAATAAAAAGTAGCCTTAGACAATAAAACATCAATTATTCTTAAATGGTTTCAGTAATCAATCACCCAACGGCAAATCTGGAGTTATTTTTGGCACTATTAGCAACACAATGATAATGAAAATTGATTACAAAGTCACAACCCCTCATTAAGTTGCTGTCAATTGGCCAAAAAAGTACATTGCTCAATTTTATTTTTTAAAATAGTCGTGGTAAAAAAAATCATCAATTAAAGTGACATCTGGTAAGAGAAAGATGACAAACTGTTCATTTTTCTCACTGCTAGCCTTTAAGACAATGAAGAGGGAAAAAAATCTTTATGGGGTCTTTTGACATATCTGGCTTCAAGATTAAGCTTTATAAATTTATGGAAGGGATGGTATGATGGGATAGCCTAATTTTGGCAATTAATTGATCTTTGACTATTAGCGGTAAATATGCCCAATGGCCTGTGATGCGATGTTCGATGGGGTGGGATCTGAATTAGTACAGAGAATTCTTTCCTGGGTGTCTGGCTGGTGAGTCTTGTCCACATGCTCAGGGTTTAGCTGATCACCATATTTGGGGTCGGGAAGGAATTTTCCTCCAGGGCAAATTGGCAGAGGCCGGGGGAGGGGGAGCGGGGTTCGCCTTCCTCTTCAGCGTGGGACTTGGGTCACTTGCGGAGGATTCTCTGCACCTTGTAGTCTTTATACCATGATTTGAGGACTTCAATAGCTCAGACATAGGTTAGGGATTTATTACAGGAATGGGTGGGTGAGATTCTGTGGCCTGCATTGTGCAGGAGGTCAGACTAGACGATCATAGTGGTCCCTTCTGACCTTAAAGTCTATGAGTCCCTTTTCAAGCAGAGAAACTCCATCCTGTCTGATCTCTGGGAACAAGTCCCTAGCCTCCTGGAAGTGTGTCCAGAGAAGGATAGGATTCAAACTGCAGGTCTCAGCAGCTAAAGAGACACAACCTAACAGATGAAATGTGCTCTAAGGGCTTAACCACTGAAGCTGCTGAGCACTCTGCTCCAAACCAGCAAAACTCTAAAGCACATTCTTACTGATAAACATAGAAAATGGTCCCACCAAATTCAATGGGCCTACTCACATGCTTAAAGTGTAAAGACATGCTTAAATATACTCTATCCGAAGAGGAAATGGAAAAAAAAATTAGACTTGGGCCCTTTTTTGTTTTTACATCACAAAAATCCAAGGCCTGAATTTGTTTTTTTACTTTCAGAAAGAAATTTCTCGACTTTCCTGTTTTGTTGAGGTCACTCTATGAGTACATCTACACTACCTGCCAGATCAGCGGGTAGTGATTGATCGATCCCTGATCGCTCTCCCCGTCGACTCCTGTACTCCACCATGGCGAGAGGCGGAAGCGGAGTCGACGGGGGAGCGGTGGCAGTCGACCCCACGCCGTGAGGATGCGAGGTAAGTCGACCTTAGATACGTCGACTTCAGCTATGCTATTCTCGTAGCTGAAGTTGCGTATCTTAGGTCGACCCCCCTCCCCAGTGTAGACCAGGGCTAAGAGCTCTTTCAGCTGTTCAGAGAAGGGATATTGATATTTTATCTTTAATTGGGAAAACCTTCCGCCCAACTCTTTGTCCGGCATTTGAGTTGAATAGTTATTAACAAAAAACAAATCAGACTTTTAGGGTACATCTATACTCACCCGTCGCGTCGGAGGAGTCCAATCGATCTTCTGGGTTCAATTTATCACGTCTTGTCTAGACGCGATAAATCGAACCAGGAAGTGCTCCTCCGTCGACGCTGGTAATCCTGCTCCACGAACGGAGCAGGCGGAGTCGACGGGGGAGCCTGCGCGCCACGTGTGGACCACAGGTAAGTTCGAACTAAGAGACTTCGACTTTAGCTACGTTATTAACGTAGCTGAAGTTGCGTATCTTAGTTCGACAGGGGGGTTTAGTGTAGACCAGCCCTTAGACAGTGTGGACAAAAAATATTTCCCTTTTCAATTACTCTTGGTAATTACTTTCAATTACTTGCTTGGTACCTAGGATGTCATAGACCTGCTACGTCTCATATCACCCACAGAATCCTCTCCGAGGGAAAAATGTTTAGACAAGACCTAAATTTCTAATATAAATGGTGTATTGAAAAGTATTAAAATTGTGATCACTTTAAATTCTCAGGGATTTTCCTGGTCCTGTTTGCAGGCAGGGGGCTCTGTATGGAAGAGTGCGATTGTAGGCAGACAGCTCAGAGTAAGGTGAGCTGTGTCTCTCCATTTTAGAGAGCAGACTACTTTGTCTCTCTCAGTTTTGGGGTACTGTGTGTTCTCATTCTGAATTTTAAGAAAACAAGTATGTTGCAACCTTCCATCAAGAGTATTTTATTTTTATCTAACTTCTGTTTGTATGTCATGAACATAAGCAGCAAGCAGCCTTTCAGGCCACCTTCATACATCTTAAAGAAGCAAAGAGAGCACTATACCTGTTGTTTCCCCCCACCTTTGCAGCTTACTCTCAATGATGAGTGCCTGTTGCGCAGCATTAGCCAATATACAGTATATATTTGTAATGCGCATGGCACATCACACTATTATACATTACATTCACAACATTAATATTGTACACATCACATATGAACGTTAGGTAGTTAACTTAAGAAGTATAACTGTGGATCGTGTAATGTTCATTAGAACAGACAAATAAAAACATGTCAGAAATAAAGTGTATGAACGTACGTCCTGGTACAGCTAGGAGGTACCGCAAAGGCTCCCTGACACATGGAATGTGGTATTGAAAACAAAGATAAGAAAGGTACAAGAAAACAAGATAAGAAACTATTACAGACTGGCGGGTTGAGTCTTGGCTGACATATAGAAAGCTTTTAGCTTGTAAATAACTACTGGATAAACAAACACAGGTGGTCTGCTTCGAAAGTATGCACTCAAGACTATGTAAGGTGAATATTGTGAGGTTGTTTCCCTGAAAGGGTGGTATGTGTATCTCCTTTTCGTGCTGCACTCCCTTGTCTTCAATAAACTGACTACACTTGGCTATTCGGTGTCCCAGGTATTTTTGATATCGAACCGCTAGTGTAGTCAAGCATTTGGCTAGACCTAGTCAATAACAGGTGCTCTGCCATGCCTGCCTCCTATTTACCTGGACACTCTCTGAATCTCTATAATGCTTGAACTAGGAGACTGGGATTTGGAGCAGCCCATGCTTTACTGTGGTAGAAGTGAGCACATCTAAATGGGAGGTGGTGGACAACTGAAGCTTTGGCCCATATTACGTCTGGCCCACTATGGTTGCACGAGACAGTCAGAAACGATAAGAGGCTCACACCCAGTAAGTCTCTGTGCAGGCACCAGACATAGTCCAGTGTTTTTGCTGCCCCAGCCGGAAAGGGTTGATTCATGCATACATGGACAGTGGAGTTAACCTTCCCAAACTGAAGAGAGGAGAGGCCATGGCACCATGACAACTCCTCCACACCAGCCAGCTGAGCTGGCTCTGCTTTGTGGAGAGCGAAGTGCCTGACACACCCAGCAGAAAGATGAAGCAAGGGCCACTCTTGTTATTAACTCAGTGAAGGCAGGCACAGTGGAGCCGTGCCCCTCCATAGTATCCCACCATACTATCTACCAGAAAGGTATAACCTAGTCCTCCTCAGCCTGATGACTTGAAGCAGCTGTCCCCTCAAAAACTGGTAATCACTGAACTAAGCTATCAAACAGGCCCATTTTGGAGGAGGTAGGTTACTTCAGTGTGAGTAGCAGAACGACTTCCTGCCGACCACTTTGGTTCAGCCACTGAGATCAATGTGGCTTCTCTTAAAGGAGGGAGGGGACGGTGCCTGTTAGAGTTCAGTGCCAAGAAAAGAAAAGGGGACGGTGCTTTTTTGGAAAGTAAAGGAAAATAAAGATTTTGGTCATTTTCATTGGAAAAAAGAAATGGAGTGATTTGTTGTGCACTGCTCTTTCCAAAGTTTGTACTGTAACTAATGAGGTTCTTCTGGCTATAAAGGAGTATTCAATAACTCAGCCCAAAAAACATTTGGCTAGTGATAAAAATGGCACATCAATTACCCAGCAAGTTAATTTGTTTTTGCCAGTCCCCTTCTCATCAAGTCATTCTCGCCATATTGAGCATTTGTTTTGATTAACTGAACACTTGGGGATATGTTCTCTTTCTAGACATCCCCACTAGATGTAATGCCCCCAGAAGTCCTAGTGGCATACACAGGGGAGTGCAGCACCAGTAAGGACACGCTAACTGGAGTGTGGATGCTTATACAGACCCAGGCACTGATCACCCGAGTTAACTCTTCACTAAAGACATACCTGGAGTCAGTGGCAGAGCTGAGAAGCAGGTTGGTCCCCCTTCCCTTACCCCTAGAGCTTAATCTTTGTGACATTAAGGACTACACTAGAAATTTGCCAGGAATCCAAATCCAATTATACACACACACAGCCAACCCCCTCTTACCCCACCCCGCAGTGTTTAAAATAAATAAAGTCAACCCACACCCTCAATGTATTTCTTATTCCTGAATCTTCTTTGATCCTAGAGATAAACTTGAACCAAAATCCTGGATTTGAACAATCCTGAACTCTGAGGAAGTTCAGATTCAAATTCCACAGTGAGTCAGACTCATCTCAACTTGATATAGAAACAGAAATTGCTTGAGCTTTTTGGCAGGAAAAAGCAACCGTTAACCAGCTTTGTCCTACACCCTGCTTGAAAAAGGAATGCTAGTTGCGGGATGCATTTTCAGACTCTGAGCCACAATTCCACTTTGGTTTATTCTTTGGTCTCACCTTGCCTCAGAGTTTTAAAGTACTGTATATCTTAATGAGTAGGACATGGTTCAAGCAGATGACAGGGAGCCAGGCATTCTGGAGTCTGTTCCCATTTCTACCAGTGACTCACTATGGGATTGCTTAATCTGTACCTCAGTTTACCTAGCTGGAAAGTGGGGATAAGACCTACCTATCTCAAAACAGTATATTATGAAGCTTAATAAATAAGTGTCCATAAAGAAACTTGAAATGAAGAGTGCCAAGTATTATTCATTCAAATGTTGTCATTGATTAGTAAACAGCCTCATTTATCATGCACCTGTACTAAGCAGTATTTAATAGGATCTGTCCTTGTTTAATAGATACTCCTTTTACTACACAAGCCAAAGGACAAAGTCAATACATTTAATAGAATCTATGGTTTCTAAATAAAGACATATGGTATCTCATTGTATTTGTTCCAAGACTCTTTCCTTTAATCATTAGTTTGTCACAGAATACATTGAAAAGGAATTAAATTATCTAAATTATCACCTCTTTGGAAGCTTTGAGCTTAGTTTAGGAGGACGCGTGTCCGCCTGTCCATCTGAAAAATGGAAGTGTCTTCAGGGTTGAAGTGCTTCTGTTTTATTTTGTAGTTAGATACCGGAGTCTGACAACATGGTCTGTTGTTCCCAAATGTACAGAGTTCACTTGGAAAATTCCAAATTGTGTATGTCATAGCAACTTTCATCTGTGATTAAATGACCTTACGGCAGCACAAGAATTTGTTCAGGCAAAGCCTGGCCCATCCATACCTTGCAATATCAAAAGCTGTCACCTCTCAGGGAGGAGTCAGAAACAAAACTCCAGTTCCATTCACAGCTAAACTTTGAGTGACACCCAAACCTGAAATTGGATCTGATTCAGATTTTTTAAAATGAAGCCAATTATCTTTAGAATCAGTTGAACCAAAAATCTTAACTTGGAACATCCTAGAACTTTGGGGTGTTTAAGATCCAGATCAGAATTCCAGGTCAGCTCGGGCCCGTCTCTTTGATAAATGAAATTACTGACACACACGTGAAAAGGATTTGCAAACTGACCTCCATTATACTGTTAACACACCTTGCAAGGCTCCAGACCTCAAGAGATTGGAATCTGTGGTATATAGCAAAATGCTTCTCTTCATTTTCCAGACTTTTCCACTTGCATGCTGGAAGGACAATGAAAGCAAGTTGGCCGGTGCTACAAGAATCATACAAAGGAAATTATTGTAGTTACTTGTCCAGCACTTGATCACAACCAATGGCAAACACCAAAGGTTTCAGAGAGTCCATTTGTATACCTCTGAGGCTGCAAAGTTGGGCTAGCTGTCTTGCTTGTAGTTGAGCCAAAGATCCTACAAGAACAGCTTATTACAGGATGTTGGAGATTTCTGCTTCCAAGCAGACATGGAAAGAGCAAAGATGTGAAACAATGAGAACAAAAAGGTAACTCAACTTTTTGAAAATCACAAGAGAAATCTCATTTTAGGTACAGTTTGAGTTCATGGGTTCTTGGCTCACTCATCCTTCCTTTGATGCCTGAATGTTTATAAATCCGAAAAATGACTGTTTCTGGATTAACATATCAAAGGATTTTGTTTTGAATCATCCTTTATTTCAGCCAGAAAAGGGACAGAATGGCGATTTAGCCTCAAGATTTATTTTCTGTGTCTGTGGTTCAGAGAGGAGCCTGGAGGACAAGAGGAGTCAACACCAGCTCTATGATGTCGATTGACCTACGTTTCCGTGAGGAAGACCAGGCTCAGTGACTCATTTGTAATAAGATAGTGAAAGATCTCAATGGCTACAGATTTTGCACTGATCAGCATAAGAATAAGGTCCTGGTATTTTTGTTTTTTTGAGCATGTGTGGGCTGGATTGGATATTGATCAAATAATGACCTCTTTTCTAGGCAGTGGTTGGCATTCCAGAACAAAGTTTGGTGTACCATGGCCTGTCAGAGACCCCACAGAAGACCTACAAATACACAGTGGTGGGAAGAGACCTAGAACTGCTCAACTCCCCATGCTATAAGGAAAGGTGAGTTGATGTCTTGTTCTGTAGCAGTTTACAGTAGTTTTCCTTGATGGTTCCTGACCCACCTCTGATTGGCCCTGTCCAATAAGGAAGGGTGAGAGAGAGAGACCAAAGAAGGGAGCATCTCTAGATAGGGCAGCTGTTGGGTAGGGAATAAGGATGACAATGGAACTTAGAGGCCAAAGGGGTTTTGAGTTCCTTATGGAGAGCTGGGTGCCTAACACAATATGCAAAATAAAAGGGCAACATGGCCCAGCCTAGGGAAGGAGTAAACCTTTAAATACACATGATCAGTAACAGGACATTGCAACATTTGTGTCACTACATGGAAGGGCAAGATCCACTTCCTAGATCCCAGACTGGATCCAAGACCCCCAAGGCACTACCCTTAATCCACTCTGGATGTACCAAAAGGAGAATGGAACCCTTGGAATGCAGCTGAAGCACTGATACATATAAAGATGGCTGCTGCTGGGAAAAAGTTGGTCAGTGGATCTTATTCTATCACAGTTACTCTCAAATAAGTAAAAGAAGAACAGACTCATCTGAAGGGCCAAATCCTGCTCATGTGAAGCCAGATTCATTGACTGATTTCAGTGGCGTTAGCATTCTGGATGAATTTGGTCCATTAGTTACAAATCAATTTAAAGAATGGGATTACTCACATGAATAAAGTAAATAGGATTTGGCCAGATGCCTATATATTCTCCATTCAACTAGCATTTTGTACAATCAGATGAGACCGAACTTTAGGAATAGTTTATAAATCATAACTTACAATGTAATTATTCTTGCACCCATGGAAATGGCTCAGAGTGATGCAGTGCATGCATCCCACAGTATTAAGAAAAATATAAAAAGACATCTAAAGACAGAATACAGATGTCTCAATTACACTAACCTCAGCATCTTGCCTTTACATTGCAGCCTTCATTAGTCACTTTAACTGGATTAAAATAAACATAATTGGTCTACAGTGTAAAACGAATATATATTTTAAGGAAAAAACCCTAGAACCAAATAATTACTTTGGTGGTTCGCCACCCGCTGCCCGTTACTTAAAATATATGAAACTGGTGATATCAGCTATAACTACATTAACAATTTCCCCAAGGAAGATTTAACCTCAAAAGGCATATACATGATGTCTTGGGTAATATTTTTGGTGATGCACTGCTTCCCAGAGGCACTGAAGTATGTAAACTCTAATTGGAAAGATATATTACGAAGCCTCTATATTGGCTTTTGCTTTATGGATGCATTAACAGAAAGAGCAATAATTTGCCCAGAAAGCATCTGGTATGATACCATATGTAGAAACATTCAGAATATGTCAAATGCACCATTTCCCTTTACTCCAGTGGGCTTCTTTAGATTAAGGAAAGAGGTTAAATTGAGGTTAGCTAACACACACTGACCTAATCACAACGTTTCCCTACTGTAGATACACGTTAACACCCTTTGCCTGAATTTAGCAGGTCAAGGTCCACCCTAGGTGGGAGTCTGGCCTGCTATCACACGTATCTTACCTTCCGGAGTTCTGGGACTCTGCCTTACCCTTATACCTATGCCTGAATGAAAGTTTAAATGTACTTGATATAACACAACAGAAAAGAGAATCTGTTTTCACTTGACATTAAAAGCAATAACGAATAGATTCTAATCCAACCTCCCATGTCAATTTACTAATGCTTTTAATAAACTCAAAAAAAAAATAGGGCTGGAGATAATCCCCTTTGATATTGTGTATATGCTAAGACCATGAAGGGGCAACATGATGCTAAAATACTCCATGGTCACAGAAGTTCCAGGTGTTAAACCCCTCATGATTTTATAGTTAAGGCGTTCGAGAGGCAAGCTCTACTCTCTGCTTTGTCATATTTAATTATGTACTTTATTAAATGTTACATTTTGTTGACATTTATGATACATAGTAGCTGGTGCCAGCACAGCAAAACAATCTAAAATAAGTACTTGGAATAGTAGTAAAGCAATTGCTAATAATTCAATGATCATTAATTCATTTACTCAGTGTTCTGCTTCCTTACGTAATGTGTGGGTGTTCCTTTTGCTTATCAATAGTGTATTACGTAAAGAAAAAAATGTGCATGTGTGTAAAGGCAGTGTTGGTTAAAAGGGACTGATTTGATAGCTCTCCAGAATGAGGGGGACCTATCCTATACCATTGAAGCCAATTGCTAAAATCTCATTAGCTTCAGTGGTGTGAGATCAAGCCCATAATCTCTATTTAGAAAAAAGAAAGCACAGACGGCAGTAAGGCAAGCTTGCTCTATGCTGCCCCTCCAATGTGTCTCTCAACCTTGGCCATGAGGGTCCACCTCTCGATGAGTTAATTTTTCATACCCATTTAACCCTCATTCTCTTCTGAGACTGCCCACAACAATGCCAAGTCCAGCAGTGGTCAAGTACTATTTCCATCAATTCAAATCTGCTAAGTAATTTCTGCAGCTACTTTGTAAATTATTGTGTAGTCACAGGTAATGAGCAAATCATTAATTTTACTGTGCATCAGAAATTAAATATATCCTGTAATATTTCTCTTTCAGTTTTGGGAGTAGAAGATGCTTCATTTCAGATGAATTCCTGGTAAACCTTAACTGAATTAAGGAATAAGTGAGCAAACAAATAAGATTTCCAAGCCAACAAACCCACACATCAATTCATACTCAGTATAAATATATATATACCTATTATATAATACTCAAAATTAGAAATGAACACATAGCCCTACAATGAGATAATAATTTAGCCTCTTTAGAGCAGGCTCATTAAAGTGAAATAATGTTGCAATAACAAAGCACAAGTGTATCACTAACTAGGAGGGTAGGCTGCAGAATGCCAAGAATATCCAGTGCATTTTGTCTGTGAAGAGAGAGCATAAGCTGGGATCTGACCGTTATGGAAAGTGGCATCTTTTCTTCATGTCACTTTGAGGTTTTGGCATCAGGAGTTTGTATTTTTATAATCAGATACAGTTTAGTATTTTAATATTGCATATGTTCCTATGGGGCTGTGTGATAGTATTTGATATGTATATGCTGTCATGTTCAGTCTCCAAACAAAATCTGATCTGATCTGATGTAGAGCTGGTGGAGCTATTCATTACAAGCAATATTCATATATAAAAATATAAAAATCTAACCTCTTCTGTTTATAAGGAGCTTGTGCATCAACCCAGTGAGTATCTTTTCTTTGCAATAGTATGGATGAATAATTTTCAAACTATGAGTTGTTTGCAAACAGTTTGCCTAATCCATTCACTATTTGTGGTGTGTGGTTGATCCATTTAAGTCATAAGATAATATTTCTGCTCCCTGATTGAATGAGCAGGAGAATAGTTAATAGTGAAAAATTCACTCCTGGCTGGATCACCATTTGGGCTCAAATTTGTTAAAGATTTGGAGGATTTCCATACATTTTCATGAATACCTGCTGCCATCCTAATGTTTACAAATAACTAACAGAGACCTCACAGACCTTATGTGACGTTCGCAAAAATGTTTATAAACCATTTTTTAAACTGTTTGACCATCTGGATTAAGCCCTAACAAACAAGGCTGACCTTCGTTTTTCCCTTCAGTTAGGAAGAGTGGTGCAGTATGCACTCAGAGGTAAAAGGTCTGTTTTGTTTTTAAAGCAAAACCTTTCTCTGATGAAGAATGGCTTTTCAACAAAATCCAAAATTTTGATTCTGTCAACGTTTTTCTATTTTTGACATAAATCAATTGTATTGCATTTACAAATAAAACCAATCAAAAATGAAAAAAGTTTTTTCAGCACTAAAAAGATGACTCAGGCAGTTCATTTCTGTTCGTTCAAGACCCATCTCAAAGCATGTCTTATGGACCAAATTCAGTTGTTACTTCACCAATGAATATCTCTTCCTCATTTGTCTATCTGGCACAAGTCCAACTGGTTCCTTAGGAATTCATCCTTTGTTTTTTTTCCCCATTGATGAATGTGCTGATATTTCTGATTGTATTTACACTGGAAAAAATGTCAAAGGAGGAAAAAACTAATTTCTTGCTAGCACATGCTTTGATGTATATACCATCCCATTTGGTTAATATACAATATTTTGTTCCAGATTATCACTTTATCATTTTATAGCATCTTCCTCATTTTTCTCTGTCCTAGGGACAATAAATTAAAGGCAGTAGGCATTTATACTCCAGTAGTTCATTATCTTTGATTGCTAATATTCTCACTGACTGGGTCTCATTCCACACCTTCTATATCCTTTGCTCTCCATTTTTTCGACAACAATGACAAAGAAGATAATTCAACTAATAAAATGTGTGTGTGTTTAATTCTCATTTTACCTCTAATTCAAGGTAGCCTCAAGCTATCAGCCATAAATTAGGGTATTACCCTCATTTGTCTTCCTCTGAGAGAAGTGTAATCGCATTTCCATGGAGGAACTTTTTCAAGTATTGTTCCGTTTTCCAATTTGGTATAACCTTGATATGAAACTCAGTCATCTAAATGGGGTTCTCTCCCCCAAATCTATTCATATACAAGACAGATCTCTGAGTTTGTGGCTTAAACCTGTTACAGATCTGAATCTGAAGACCTGGAGGTTTGAAAAAGTACAGATTTGGATCCAATTTGCATTCTGTCTGTTTGAATCTAACTGTTGCGCCTTCTTCCACAGGTAGATGAGCAGGAGGGAAGGCTCAAGGGAGATACTGGGAGTGCAAGGAATCTTTGCTTTCTCCTGGTACACCTGTCTCTTTGTAGTCTGAGCTCTGAGCTCACAGTTATTGCTCCCTGCAAGTGCACCAAGATATACACCCGCCCTCTCCTCAAATGGTGTTGGAAAAAGGCAGAGCCTTGATCCCTTCTGGATCTGGAGAGCACATACAGCATCTTCTTATGAGGTGATACCAATGGCACACAGAAGGATTGTGCCTTTCTGGGAGGCACTGTACATCCCCAAGGCACAGTGTTCCCTGGAGCTCTTGATGTGGTGGCCCAGTTCCAACCCCCCTCCCCAATCAACCCTCCCACACAGACACCTCAGGGCTGTGTCTGAATGGCACCCACAGGCATAGGAAGCTTGGATCTGGATCCAGAGTTCAGATCCAGAGGTTCTGGTTTGGTCACATCTTGATTTTTGATGGAGAGAGAAATCTCTCGGTCTTACTTGGGATATAACAAACAGATACAGTAGGACTTCACTGATCTGCAAACCCAGTCATTTTAACCAAAAATCTAATTGTCTCATCTGCCTTCTTAGCAAAGATTTAACAGCAGGGATAGCACTGCAGCAAGATCTATTACTAATATTTCACCACAAAATATATTGCCGTACATTTGCTGGTAGAGTATATTATGAAGTATCATAAATAATTAAAAATTAATCATACTTGTCAAAATAAATGAATACTTTCTGTGATGCAGTATTCCTGAATATTTTATGGCATTTATTTGCTTATTCATGAATTACAAAAAATGTGGTAACCCACAACGGGTTGCCTAGTCACTAACATGCATATGGGCCTGATCCTAAGCCCTACAAAGTCAGTGCAAGTGTTTCCCATTGCCTTCAGTGGACTTTGAAGCAGGCTCCTACTGAAATTTAAATATAATAAGGCTCTGAACTTGCAAAGACTTACACATAAGCTTTAAGAATGTGAACAGCCCATTGGCTTCAATGGAGCTATTTGCTTGGGAGAAATTAAGCATATATATAACTCTTTGCAGGATCAGGGCCTAAGCTTGTAGATTCACAACTGATTGCATTGTCTTGGACATGGCTGTTTGGAAAAAAACCTTTAGTGAAAAGCTTGCTGTATAACTGTAAATACAAAGCAATGCACCATTGGTGTTCCCTAATACATACACTGACAGGTGCCTCATTTACAAATATAAGACGGTTACTCACCGTAGTAACTGTTGTTCTTCGAGATGTGTTGCTCATATCTATTCCAATTAGGTGTACGCGCCGCGCGTGCATGATCGTCGGAAGATTTTTACCCTAGCAACACTCGGTGGGCCGGCTGGCGCCCCCTGGAGTGGCGCCATTGCGGCACCTGATATCTACCTCAGCCGGCCCAGCGCCCTCTCAGTTCCTTCTTGCCGGCTACTCCGACAGTGGGGAAGGAGGGCGGGTTTGGAATAGATATGAGCAACACATCTCGAAGAACAACAGTTACTACGGTGAGTAACCGTCTTTTCTTCTTCGAGTGCTTGCTCATATGTATTCCAATTAGGTGACTCCCAAGCCTTGCCTAGGCGGTGGGGTCGGAGTGAGAAAGTGCAGACCGCAGGACTGGTGAACCAAACGCAGCGTCCTCTCTGGGATGCTGGACTATGGTATAATGAATGGCAAAGGTGTGCACCGATGACCAGGTTGTTGCCCTACATATGTACTGTATAGGTACATGTGCCAGGAAGGCGGAGGACGAGGCTTGAGCTCGGGTGGAGTGGGCAGCAAGGTGCGTGGTGGGAACACCAGCCAAGTCATAACACACCCGGATACACGACGTGATCCAGGAGGAGATGCGTTGGGAGGAGACCGGGAGGCCCTTCATCCGGTCTGCCATAGTAACGCACAGTTGAGTCGTTCTGCAAAAGGGCTTTGTCCGCTGGACGTAGGAGGCGAGGGCCCTATGGATGGCCAGGGAGCGAAGATGTCGATCCCTTGAAGAAGCATACAGCTTCCGGTAGAAGACCAGCAGAAAATGTCTTGGTTGACATGAAAGGCCGACCCCCTTCAGGGAGGGAGGCCAGGTGTGGTCGCAGCTGTACCTCGTCCTTATGGAACACCGTGTAAGGAGTCCCGAAGTGAGCGCTCTGAGCTCAGATACATGCCTCGCCGAGGCTACAAGGAAGGCAGTCTTCCAGGAGAGGTACAGGATCGAGCAGGTGATCACAGGCTCGAATGGGGCCCCCATGAGCCTGGTTATCACAACGTTGAGGTCCCCATGCAGGGGCCGGATGCTGGACTAGTGTGTACAGCTGTTCCAACCCCTTGAGGAAGCTAGTGGCCATGGGGTTGGAAAAATCGAGTGCCCACTCTCGCCAGAGTGAAAAGGCCGAGATCGCCGCCACCGAGGGGCGATACCCCGAGGGGCGCACCAGCAGGAAAACGTTTTCCTTTTGGCTCAGTAGGTGGACCTGGTAGAGGGCTTTCCGCTACTCAAAAGAACCTGTTGAACCGGGTCGGAACAACATAACTCGGACTGGCTCAGCCATGCCGCAGCCACCCCGTGAGGTGGAGAGGTTGCAGGTCAGGGTGCGAGACCCTGTCGTGCTGCTGAGTAATCAGGTCCGGCCACAAAGGGAGAGTGATCTGGGCGGCCATCGAGAGCTCTAGGAGAGCAGTGTACCAGTACTGCCTGGGCCACGCCGGGGCGATTAGGAGTAGGCGGGCCCTGTCCCTGCGCCGCTTGAGCGGGACCCTGCAGATCAGTGGAAATGGGGGAAAGGCATAGGACAGGTGATCCGTCCAAGGCCCAAGAAAGGCGTCCATCAGGGAGCCTGGGGAGCGTCCCGGATCGAGCAGAACACGTGGCACTTGCGATTCTCGCGAGTCGCGAACAGGTGTATGTAGGAAAATCCCAGCCCCGGAAGACAGAGTGAGTAACATCCGGGCAAATGGGCCGCTCTGGAGCCTGGAAGGGTCTGCTGAGGCGGTCCACCAAGGTGTTCTGAACCCTGAGGAGAAAGGAGGTTACCAGGTGGATGGAGTGGGCTATGCAGAACTCCCACGATCATATGACTTCTCGGCAGAGCAGGAATGAACGTGCCCCTGCTTGCCTATTGATATAAAAGCATGGCCGTTGTGTAGCCTATGAGGACTATAGCACAACGATCCTGAAGGTGTTTGGAGAAGGCTTGACAGGCAAGACGCACTGCCCGCAGCTCCTGCGTCTGTGGTCAGGACCAGGGAGGGCTGTGGGGTATGGAATGGCACCCCTTATGGCACCTTCTTGGGGTCCAGCCACCAGTCTAGGGAGGCTAGGACCTGCGATGGTACCCTCAGTCCCACAACCATGTTGTCTCTGTGTGGGTGACACGCTGGCAAGAGCCAGGCCAGGAACGAACAGAGCCGTAAGTGGCGTGTCTGATCACGAACGTGCAGGACGCCATGAGACCCAGTAGACCCAGGCAGCTTCATGCTGGTAAGCTGGGAAGCTCTGCAGGAACTGTCGAGTGAGAGTCAAGCTCATGGAAATCTGAACCTGCGACTGGACCTGGCTGTTGGCGCTGCCGCAGATGAGCCAGTCGTCGAGACATGGGAATACTTGGGTTCACCGTTGACGAAGAGAAGCCGTTACAACGGCCATGTACTTCGTGAAAAACCCTCAGAGCCGTGGAGAGGCCGAAGGGAAAGACGGTGGATTGAAAGTGCCTTTGGTCGACTACAGAGTGAAGAAAACGTCTGTGTGTCGGTAAGTAGGTAAGTAGCTATGTGGAAGTACGCATCCTTCATGTCGAGGGCAGCGTACCAGCCTCCAGGATCCCATGAAGGTATAATAAAACCCAGGGAAAAAACATGAGGAACTTCAACTTGCCATGAATTAGTTGAGTTCGCGAAGGTCCAGGATAGGACATAACCCCCGTTTTGATTTGGGGATTAGGAATAACGGGAGTAAACCTCCCACCTTTTTTTTTTTTTTTTTTTTTTTCCGAACTCCCTTGGAGCCTCCTCTATTGCCCCTATATTGAGGAGCGTTTGCGCTTCCTGAATTAGGAGTTGCTCATGAGAAGGGTCCCTGAAGAGGGACAGGGAGTGATGCTGCACCTTCAAGCATTTTGTTCGGGCCCCATCGATGGCTTGGGGGGGGGGGGGGGGGGGGGCCCTGGTTCTGGCCAGCCTGATAACAGGCTGCCTCCTTGTACCACCTGGCCTGGTCTTCTAATGAAGTCCTGCCTAGGCCTGGGCGTAGGGTAGGGGCGATGCTCGAGGGCCCGGACGGGCCAGCGCTGCGTGGCAGGGGTATGCAGCCCCAGCGACCGTATTATAGTGCGGTCGTCCTTCAGGGTGTGAAGTCTCGAGTCTGTTTTTCAGAGAAGACAAGGGGCTTGCCCATCGAAGGGCAAGACCTGAATCGTGAATTGTGCCCCCGCCGGGAGGTTAGAGGACTGCAGCCACGAGATACGGCATATGGCAACACCCAATGCCGGTGTCCCAGTCGCCGATTCGGAGACGTCCAAGAAGGCCTGCAAAGATGTTCTGGCCACCTTTTTGCCTTCCTCAATCAGGGTTGAGTACTTCTGCCTGGATTTCTGGGGGAAATCCCTTTTCCTTAGACTTAGGTGCAGGGGCTGCTGGCTGTGCCTCTCCTTCACAAATTGAACAAGCAAGGAGCACGGTTGGGGGTGAGAGTGTACGTACTCACAGGACCTTGAGGACGCCATATATCTTTTCTCAACCCCCCCGGCAGTGGGGGGAATCGAGCTGGAGATCATCAGATTGAAGTGGCGTTGGTCTGGAACGTACGTGCGAAAGGCAGGGTTAGCCTGGCAAGGGTGTCAGCCAAGAGGATGACCACCACGTGACCCTGGAGCTCCACTATCTGCTGCACCTCCTCTAGGGAAGGGCGGGATACTGTGGCCCCTGTCACTCGGGGTTCCGAGTGGGCCGATTGGGAGGCTGTGGAAGGAACGCCTTGGTCCTGGTAATAAGACCGCAGTGTCCAGGAATACCACTGATGTGGTCTCTGGGCAGAATTCTGTACGTTCTGCAGCCAGCGTCTAGGACAATCCATCCCGTGGATTTGGTCCATATGGCAACCACTCCCTGTCTGGAGCGGGAGGGGATCTAAATGCGGAGCGGAAGGTCCAGGGTGGAGCGGAGTGCTCCTGCCGGCGGTGCCCTTGACACATGTCTCGGCGCCGAGAGCCCGACCTGGACCCTGAAGGGGGCCATCTCATCGATCGGCTGCGGGACCGGCTTCCCAGGGACCTGCGCTTCGACCGGCACCGGGATCGAAGGCGGTGCCGGGAGCGGCTGTATATAGAGGCCGATCTCGAATGGCACCGCGAGTGCGACAGGCGCCGAGATGGGGATCGGGGGCTGGGACTGCGAGCAGTGGCGAGACTGGGGGTCCGCCTGGAGCTGGATCGGTGTCGGCCAGCTCCGGTGGGCGGTAGCGGGCACAGCATGGCAGACGTGCCTCGCGGCAGCATTAGCTCTACCTCGGTACGTACTGGGGAGCTCACGGCCCCCGAGCTCAACAGACCTTGCGGTGCATCAGTGCCGGGTCTGTTCACCTACGGTGAGAAACTCAACGGACCTTGCGGTACCGGAGTGGGTCGGTGCCGATGCAGTCAGCGGCATTAGCTCTACCTCAGTGCGAACCGGGGAGCTCAGTGCCACGGACTCGACGGACCTCGCGGTGCCGGAGTCGCCGGTGCCGGAGTCGCCGGTGCCGAATCTTCGTGCACGGCCACTGAGCTCGACGGCCCTCTTGCGGTGCCGGAGTCGCCGGTGCCGGTGCCTCCGTCGGGCACGGAACTCAACGGCCCTAGCGGTGCCGGAGTCGAGGCTGCCGGTGCCGATGCGGGCGCCAGCGTTGGCTCTACCTCGGTGTATACCGGGGAGCTGACGGCTACCGAGCTCAACGGCCCTCCTGCGGTGCCGGAGTCGCCGGTGCCGGTGCCTCCATCGGGCACGGAACTCGACGGCACCAGCGTTGCCGGAGCTGAGGCTGCCGGTGCCGATGCGGGTGCCAGCGTTGGCTCTACCTCGGTGTATACCGGGGAGCTGACGGCTACCGAGCTCAACGGCCCTCGTACGGTGCCGGAGGTGACGGTGCCGGTGCCTCAGTCGGGCACGGAACTCAACGGCCCTGGCGGTGCCGGAGTTGAGGCTGCCGGTGCCGATGCAGGCGGCAGCGTTGGCTCTACCTCGGTGTATACCGGGGAGCTGAGGGCTACCAAGCTCAACGGCCCTCCTGCGGTGCCGGAGGCGACGGTGCCGGTGCCTCAGTCGGGCACGGAACTCAACGGCCATGGCGGTGCCGGAGTTGAGGCTGCCTGTGCCGATGCAGGTGCCAGCGTTGGCTCTGCCTCGGTGTATACCGGGGAGCAGACGGCTACCGAGCTCAACGGCCCTCGTACAGTGCCGGAGGTGACGGTGCCGGTGCCTCAGTCGGGCACGGAACTCAACGGCCCTGGCGGTACCGGAGTTGGCGGATGCTGGTGCCGATGCAGCCAGCCGCATTAGCTCTACCTCGGTGCATACCGGGGAGCGCACAGGCACCGAGGTCGACGGCCCTTAGGGTGCAGGAGTCATCTGTGCCGGAGTCTTCGCCTGGGGCGCAGAGCTCAACAGACTTTGCGGTACCGGAGTCGCTGGGGCCGGTGCCGGTCTGGACGGTAGTATTAGCTCTACCTCGGGTTGTACCGGGGAGCTCACGGCCACCAAGTTCGACGGACCTTGCGGTACCGGGAGCCGATGGTGCTGGCGCCGGGCCGAAAGTCTGGGCCGGTAGGGCTTGTACTTGCAGCTACAGCGGCGTCCGGCGGTGCCAGCCCCGGGGTCTGTTGCTGAGGCACAGTGGGCCCGGCCTCGGGCCAAGTGTCGGTTCTACTAGGAGCTGCTTTAAGCGAAAGCCCCGCTCCTTCTTGGCTCTAGGCTTAAAAGCCTTGGAGACCTGACACTTATCTGCGAGATGGGATCCCCCAGCGCCTCAAACGGGAGTCGTGGGGGGGGGCCCCCGTAGGCATTGGCTTGGAGCCAGCCGACGGCTTGAATACTGGTGAACCAGGCATGAGCCCGGTACCAGAGGCGAGAGAAGGGGAAAAGCCCCTTATCTCGCACTAGTATTTAAACTAAACTTCTTACAACTATCAAAACTATTAACAACTACTTAAAGTACTTAAAACATTAACAATGCTAATCGAGTGCTAACTAAGCTAGGGAGGTGGAGATCAGCTATGCTGCTCCACAGATCCGACCATCACGGGCGGTAAGAAGAAACTGAGAGGGCGCTGGGCCGGCTGAGGTAGATATCAGGTGCCGCAATGGCGCCACTCCAGGGGGCGCCAGCCGGCCCACCGAGTGTTGCTAGGGTAAAAATCTTCCGACGATCATGCACGCGCGGCGCGTACACCTAATTGGAATACATATGAGCAAGCACTCGAAGAAGAACCACTAGTTTTCTGTAGCAAGAGTGTACCATTCCGAAGGTTTTAATAATCTAATAATTAACACTTAATTACTAGCACCTTTCTTCTGTGAATCTCAAAGTGTTTTAAAAATGTATATAAATGCTATTACCTCCATTTTTCAAAAGGGGATACTAGGGTTGCGAGAAGTTTGTCCAAATTCATACATTTAGTCTAAGTCACAGCTGGGAATATTGCTTCTCAGTGTCAAATATTATCAATGAATTTCTACTAATCTTTATACATAAAGGGAGGATAATGGAAGCAGGCTTGGGATATTTGTCTGGATTAATAGGAAATTCACTTGACATGACTTGATAGTCAAGTGACAAGGATGAGTTAAAATGACTCAAAATCGGGTTATGCTATCTGCTTATTTACTTCTGTTCATTACAGCTCATGAATGAAGATGAAATGGGACTCGCATAATTGGAAGTACGCTGTGCAGGAAACAAACAGTGGGGGTTGGAATTACTGTGCTTAGTTATTTCAGATTGAAACAGACCACACAAAATGTCTCTGTGCCAAGCAGCTGTAACTAAAGTGATGTAAAATAGAAAGCTGTGAGTATAGAATTTTCAAATCCATCTTCATATGCAAAAGAAGTTACAGTCATTTGGGAATTGCAAGGCTTTTCAGGAGGTTCTGCAAGGGCACCACAAAATGAATGATCGACTTCCCTCAATTTGTCTATTTGTTTAGAAATCCCCAAACAAATCCAAGTCGAACTCCATCGACTGCACAGACTCCTACTCTAGCCCTCTCCCCAAGTCAGCCACATGACTTCATTTCCCCCTCTAGCACGGGTTAGACTTTAAACCTCAGTCCAACACAAACATTTGCACCAGCATGAAAACAAATCCTTCAAAGACCAATTACTGATTATTCAAAGCTTAATGATCACAGAAGCAGGATCCAGAACACATTTGTAGATAGAGAATTTACTCCCTTGAAAACTACACTGATGACACGAGGGCCAGGATTTCACCCAAGGGTGAAACTCCCATTGACGTCTATGGGTATGTCTACATTGCAATTAGACACCTGTGGCTGGCCTGCACTGGCTGGCTTGGGCTTCTGGGGCTCGGGCTAAGGGGCTGCTCAACTGTTGTATAGATGTTGGAGCTTGGGTTGCAGCCCGAACTCTGGGACCGTCCCATCTCACAGGGTCCGGGAGCCCAGGCTGCAGCCCAAGCCCGAACATCTACACTGCAATTAAGCAGACCTTTAGCCCAAGTCAGCTGGCACAGGCCAGCCATGAGTTTTTGATTGCAGTGTAGACATACTCTAAAAAGGCCAGGATTTCACCCACTGAGTTTAAACTCTTTTCCCATGCCTTCAAGGCCCTCTCTATATCTTGGACTTCTTATCCTATTGGATTCCTTCATTCTCTCTCTCTCTACTCCACCAACTACTCCAGCCTCATCTCACCTCCCATTTGTGTCTCTATGCCTTCCTCCCCACTGCCCTTTTGGTGTGGAACCTCCTCTCAAAGCAGTTCACCAAGCAACCACCCTTCTCATTCTAATCCTTCTTAAAGTCCCATTCAGCCAGAATGTCCATAAGAAGTGAAAGGAGAAGACGTAAATATTTAACACCTTCATCTAAAGCATCCCATTTCTGGTTTACCCAATGCATCCTGCTTTCTGTGCATCTCCCTTTGATGTAGGGACTTTATTTTGTGCATTGCACTGAGCTAGACTACTTCAGTTGCTCTCATTACTGCTATTCTTCCTTCTCTTCTCCCTCCTTCCATCCTATTGTTTCTTACAATCCAATTTAAGACCAGATGCAATGAACATAAGCTTCATCATCTTATGTGTTTGTACAGTGTCTAGCACAATGGGGTCCTGATCCTGACATTTCTTTCATAAGTCCAGTCTTTCTACCCATCCATGATAAATCTCTTAAATCAATGTGATAACTCAACATGAGGAAGGTTGAAGGAACAGGCACTAAAAGCTGATGCATAAAGAATATTTTTCGGGAAGCACCTGGGAAAGCATAGCACATGGTGAAGATAGAAGAAATAAAGATGTCTTTCTGAGACTAATACAGAGGAAAGTTGCAGAGGAAACTTTCCCCAACATTTGTTTGGATGTGTCCCTACTTTCCTCTCCCATTTGTGGTTCCAGCCACTGAAATGACACCCTGACTTTTAGCAGGGGCAGTTTTCAAGCAGGTACCCACAACAAGCAGAAGGGGGGTGGGATTTTACTCGACTCTTTTAGCATTAAGAAGGCAAAGTGCATCTTGCTGATCCTTTTGTCATTTATAATCTGAATGAAATATGCTGCTGTCGTCAGGTTTGATTAAAAGCAGAATTAAAAAAATACCCAAGAAGGTCAAAGAAGCCAGCTTTGATTCAAAAGAATGAGAAAAGAAAAAACTTACTTTTTACTTTTCCTATTTCTAGATCTCATTATTTAAGTATACATTGCTTAACTGATGAGAATGTCAAATGCTTAGTATTTATTTTCTCTCTAAATAGCTTTGATGGAAAAATCTTAAATCCTGACAAGAAAATTGTCTGCACTGGCTTGCAAGTAAGACAGCTATGCCCAGTATTTAGCAATAGACAATAATGCAGAACACATGGATTTTATTCTCTGCTCTTCCACTAACTCACAGACTGACTTTAAGCACATCAAACTCCATGCGCCTCAATATACCCAGGGTGATGCAAAGCAGAATTCATCCTCTCTCCCCCACCCCCACCAATAACCTCAGAAGAAAGGTGCTATAGCTGTGTAAAATATTATTCAACTCCAAGTGCAATGTCCAGAGTCCAGTCTGGATCAGATTTTTACAATCCCAAAGCAGATTTCAATCCATTTCCTATAGACAGAGCAATTCCCTTAAATTCACGTGTTGCTTGCCACAGAGAAAGGAACAGAATTACCCCAAACATTGTACAGGGTGTGGTATCTACAAGCACACCACCATTCTTTTAAGGAGACTAAATACACTTGCTCATCCTACCTTTTGGTGAATCCTCGGAGTGATCTCTCTCTGGTCCATCCAAAAGGTTTAGCTCCTCTGCGCTCACTCTGTGCCAGGTCCTGTTGTGGTTTTCTTTGTCCTTCAGTGGAGGAGAATATTCCAGCTCACAAGGCAATTCAAAATTGCAGTCAAATACTGTTACAGGAAAACAGACAGTACATACAGGGTTAATAAAATCCAACTTCTCCCCTCCTAATCAGTCATATTTCTTACATGAGTTAGGACTTATTTTTATTCATGTTTCTCCTTGCATTTTCTCCCTTTCCAAGTAAAAAGGGACACAGGAAAGGTCAGATCAGATCAAATGATAGACAGGAGAGGAGTTCAGAATGAACAAACCTCTAAAGGTGCCTTGTGGGGTGAACGGAGCAGCAGCAAACCAAGAGGAAGGGCCACAGGCCACCACATCTCTGAGGAGGAAAGAGGGCCAGCAAAGATTTTCAAAGAGGGGAAAAATTATCTAGAGCGGGGTAGTCAACAGACTGACTGTGGGCCAAATCCAGACCACCAGAGGTTTTTGAAGAGACCCCCAAAATTATTTAATTATCATTATTCTTGTTAGTTTTTTTATTTGCTCTGAAGTCTGGACCTTCACTGTAACTTGACCGAGAAATTTGGACTTCGACAAAAAAATAATCGAGTATCCCTGATTAGAGCATGGTGACTGGATATCTCAGCGATTGAGGAAAATTGGATATAGAGCTTTTTTATTATAGGAAGTCAGTTCAAATTCCACCCAAGTCAATAGAAACTCATTACAATCTGAAGACTGTTCAGTGGTCTATGAATTGCTAGTCTCAGACCAGCTCCCAGAGGACAGGGGTTCTGCAACACACCAACTGTGAGCACAACTGGTATATTGTATGGCAGTCTCAACAGAGAGATCTGTGCTTAAATGACTCATGGGTGACTGAAGTGACCTTCCAGGAGAGGCACATTCGTGCAGCAATGGAAGCTTGATTTGCTGCTGAGTGTCCTGTGGACAGTGGGACTTCAACCGCCAAAGCTTGCTACCCACACCTTTCACCAACACGAAGTTCTCTTTTAGGAACAGACATTTCTAAACATGCTTAAAACTGTTGGTGCAGTTAAGATTCCCATCACATTATGGAGTAAAGTTGTCCAAGACAACATACAGTAACGTGTGGAATTCATCTCCAAGTACTATGTCCAATGATTTTTCCTCCTTTATGTTTTGAAAGCCCCTAGTATATTGACTTCCCCAGCCTTGGTCTGCAGTTAACAGTCCACAGGTTTTGGGTGAGACTTGTGCTTCTAAATAACTCAGGGCCAGATTTGTAAAGATGTGTACGTGCCTAAAGATAGAGACAGGCACCTAATGGGATTTTCCAAGCATCTAGGCACCTAACTCCCTTTTGAAAAATCCCATGAGGCACTTATCTGCATGTTTAGGTGCCTAAAGACCTTTAAAAACTGGCCCTTAGATATTTTTGAAAAGCCTACTCTTAAGGCACTTTTGGAGGAAAATGCTGTTCTCTGGAGATTTTCTTTAGTAACCACTCTCATGCCACTATTGTGAGATTAAAACAAATCATTTAAATTGACATTAGTCAAACTAAGATTTTTTTAAAACTTCAATTACATTCTCTATTAAGCATCTAATTTCGTCCCAGACTGCATACATTTATGCAGTTCAGACAATTCTCCTGCTGGTATAACATCTTTTAATCCCAAAGTTAATATTATTGCCTTTTCTCTATACTTTCAGATAATTCACCTCTTTAATGAGGAAATGGAATCAGCGCGGTCTAGTGTTTGTTTTTTGGTTTTTTTTACATTCTACTTTCTGAATCATGTATTTTGTCAATTTCTTTGTCACACCAGGGAGATAATAAATGTAACTAATCCATGGACATGCACAACACACGGTAGTAGCAAGGATAGAACTCAAGTCTTTCTATTCCAAATGTGTTGGCTCTATCTCTAGAGTTAGAGGAGAACATTTTAGCAATATAAAGGTTACGATTAAGGCTACAATTTAGTCACGAAGGTCGCAAAAGTCACGGAATTCATGACTTCCAGTGACCTCCGTGACTTCAGCCTGCGGTGGTCAGGAGCTACAGGGTCCCCCCCACCCACGGGGGCAGGGAGCTGTGGGGTACCCCCCACCACCTCTGGCAGCCCCTGGGAGCTCCAAGCCACTGCAGGGTACCCCTGAGCTCCTGTCCGCCACAGGTGGCAGGGCCCCCCGGAGCTGCCGGTGGTGGGGGAACCCTCAGAGCTCCCGGCTGCCGCGGGCGGCAGGAATTCCGCAGCCTCCAGCTGCTGCAGGCGGCTCTTAGCCCCCACGCAGCTGCCCACTTCAGACAGTGTGGGGACCTGCAGATCCCCATTTCATCACGGATATTTTCAGTAAAAGTCCCGGACAGGTCATCGCTTCCGTTAATTTTTCTTTTTTGTCCGGGACCTGTCCGGGACTTTTACTAAAAATATCCATGACAAAATCTTAGCCTTAGTTATGATATAGTAGAGCAGATTTGATTCCACCCAGCAGGGGACGCTGTTGCACATACATGCTACCCAGTTTTTACAACACTGCCACCAAACTTCCTTAATTTCCTGACATTTTTAGTAAATCCTGAAGAATGAAAAATAATCTATAAAGTGCAAGAGTCTCTTCAGTTTTGTGCCAACACACAAAAAGATATGAGAAGAGCCAAACAGCTTTGATTTAATATTAGTCCTGCCTATGCCAACACGAATGAAAGGAGAGAGATTTAAAAGCATGTGAATTTTTTGGTGAGCTGGTTCTGAACTCTTGTCCTTTTTCCATCAATCTTAACTATTTATCACTACCAACATTTGTATATGCCCCACCACCATAGTTTCTGGGGGCATCATATTTATTTGGGATACCATATACAGGGCGGGTGCAAGGATATTTCGCTCCCTAGGCGAAACTTCCACTTTGCGCCCCCCCTCTGGCCCTGGGAGCCCTGCGGCAGCTCCCCGCCCTGCGGCGCCCGCCCTGCGGCAGCTCCCTTCCCCGCCCAGGGAGCCCCCACCTGCGGCAGCTCCCTGCCCCCCTTCGCCCGGGGAACCCCCCCGTGGCAGCGCCCCACCCCAGATCACCTCCGCTCCACCTCCTCCCCTGAGCACGCCAGCGCCACTCCACTTCTCCCACCTCCCAGGCTTGCATCACCAATCAGCCCTCCCTGCACCCCCCTGCCCCAGCTCACCTCCACTCCACCTCTTCCCCTGAGCAAGCTTTTTGGCACCCCCAACCACTTGGCGCCCTAGGCGGCCGCCTAGTTCACCTAGTAGTTGCACCGGCCCTGACCATATATGTTTATAATTTGTATTACGGTATCTTCAAAAGCCCCAAACAAAATCAAGGCCCTATTGTGCTAAGTGCTGTACAAACACATTGCAAGATTCCTGCTCTTTAGAGTTTACAGTAAGGCTCCAATCCTGAAAAGCACATACATAAGTATTAATTGTACACAGAAATAGTCCCATTGAACTTTAATGGGACTTCTCACATATATGAAGTTACCCTCCTGCCTAAATGCTCCCAGGCTCAGTGCCTAAAATGCAAGGTATAAGCACAGGAAACAGGAGGAAGGAGCACATGGAGGACACTATTACATATGTATTTCATATATCTTGCATAATATCTGCCTTTTCCATTCCCCACTTCCCAGCATTTGCATTATAAATCTCCCTTTACAAGCAGGCATAGCTTGGCCAACAACTGTAAAGAGCTGACCCATGACTGAAGCTCATCATGAAATGAAAAAAACTTTGGCTTTCTAACGTTAGAAGGTCAAAACTGACCTCCTTGGGTGGCCCAGGATGCATGGAAAGGACAGTCATTAAATTAACTGGTCCATGCCCCCTCACCCATCTTCTCTTACACACTATCAAGACATCACCACCTGCCTCCACTGTGCTAGTGATGCCACCCTTCATCTCCCATTTGTTACAATTTTCAAACAAGGACTGTTGTGTTTTCTCTCATGCCACCCCTTAAGCATGGAAGCTGCTCCCTGTAAATATCCGCAAAGCCACCTCATTGTCCTCCTTCAAACCCTCCCCTACTGGGATGCCTACAGAAACTTTACAGCAGCTAGGCTGCTGGTCTGCTGAGACCTCTGCTTATGCCGTTCAGTTTTATCTCATTGTTTCCTCATGCTCCCCATCTGACTGTAATCACCTGTTGCCTTCTGTTTTATAGTTAGGCTGTAAGTGCCTCAGGACAGAAACTGCCTTTTGTGTTTGTAAAGCACCTAGCACAGTGAAACCCTGGTCTATGACTGGGGTATGCAAGAACTCCAGTAATACAACTCAAATAAATAAATAAATAAATAAATAAATATCTCCTCAGTAGTGTGCCCCTTCGTGGCAATTAAAGCTGCCTGTCTGCAATGGGAACCCAGAGGAATGGCTGGGGATGACAATCACACCTGTCTTCCCTTGTGTGGAATTCCATGGGGTGGAGAGAGGTGTGTAACATATACCTCCTTGGATCAGCCTGGCTGAATGCAGCTCAGAACATTTAAAATAGATCATTTTGCATAGGAAGATGATGTATTTGATTCATATACATCTTTTAAAAGTGTCTGATTTGATTAAGCATTCAGATCTATTTAGGGGACTTATACACCCATTATCACGATAGTATCTGACCACTTCCCAAGCTTTAATGAATTTATTCTCACAGCGCCTTTGTGCCCTAGGGAAGTACTAGCTCTTCTGCAGGTTAGGAAATGAGGTGTACGGGGATTAAGTGATTTGCTAAAGGTCACACAGGAAGACAGTGGTATTGAAATTAAAACCAAGAGTGTTGAGGAAATTGAAACCAAATCTCCCAAGTCCCAGGTCAACAACCTAATCACAGGACCATTCTTCCTCTCAAACAAAGTTAATGATCAGTCCACAATGTAGAGTAAATGCTTTTCATATATACTATATGAAAGCTCATTTACAAACTGTTCTTGAGTTGTAAGGAACCTTATTTGGTAGCTGCTGCAGGACTATACCACATCTACAAGCATAGGGTTCCTTATAACATCTAAGAATCTGTTCCTTCCACAAACGCATATTACTGGTCAATTTTTAATGCGCCCACAACAGGTCTTTCACCTCCCTTTTCTGATCTTTGTCTTATGTTTAAATCCTACACAATGCTCTGTGTGTGTTTAGCAGTGTAGGAAAATAATTGTTTGCTTTTGGAGTTTAGTTGATTAAATAAGCCATCATTTCCCTTTTTCAAATAAACACACACTGTAGAAAAAGTAATTACATTTAGTAGAACCTACAGAGATTTTTTTCCCCAAGCTCCTCTTCCACCTCTTCCCCCCAACTACTCCCCAAATAAGACTAGATATTGAGCTTTAGAAGGTGGCAATTGTGCATACTCAGTGGTTTTTTTGCAATGAGATTTTCACAAAGATTTATATCCTTAGGTATGTGTTTATGCAGTAGCTATATGGACACGATGGATCATAAAGGCTCTAAAGGAGATGCTAAGTCCAGTAAATCACAAAGCCACTTTTAAAATATAGCATAGAAGTTGAAGGCTCACTATATCTTCCAGTTTCTTGAATGCCCAGACAGTTTATAATAAATCTGTTACATCATTATACTTTTAAATGGAAAATAAATTAACCCTGGTTGCTTACAATCAAATAAAGGGAAACACCCACCTGTTTAAGATTTTGGTCATAGCCATCAATGTGTGTATCACAACTTGCTGGCTATATAAGGAAATGCCAACTTGCCAAATCTGGCTAAGAAAGATAAAGCAAGTCACTACCTGATTGAGAAGGTAGGAAATTGTAATGGAGAAGTGATGTTAAGACCTTGTGTATATGTTTTATATCTGAACAGTACCTAACAAACGGGGCCCTGGTCCATGACTGGGGCTCCTAGGTGCTACGATAATACAAATAAATGCACAGCAGATAGATGTCATCTGTCCATCTCGAAAGATGATGGTGAAAATGCCAAAGCAGTTTTGTTACTATGTGTCATGCTGCAGCATCACAAGTACTAAAAAGTCCAGTTCCTGAGTGGCAGTCCTTGTCACAGATGGTACAAGCTTAACGCACAGGGCCAGAAGATTAATCTGGTGCACTACTGCTAGGACACCTGCTGTAATTTCCTCTTTGCTCTTTTCACTTTTCTCTCTCTCAACCACCTCTCTTCAGCCTCTTTGACTCCTTCCAGCCCTTGTATAGCACAGCCCTCCAGCACCACCCTCCAGTGTAGCCTGTTACAAGCTCCAAAGAGTCAGCTAGCAATGTTGATGTTGGAAGTTTTCAAATCCCTCTTGCAAACATCTTTGAACCTGAGCCTACAACAGCCCAGTGGCCTTAGAGCAGCCACAAATTCTCCATGCAGTAAGTCCTTTAGAATGTGTCCATCATCCATCCAGTACAGATAACTAAACCAACGAAGATGTGTATTTAAGAACAGTAATTAGGCTTGGCAATTTTGCTTTCTCAAATACTACGGTATCAGGAACTTTAGTTTCTCACTTGATATTTAAAATATGAAGATGACAGCGGGTGTGGAAGGTGTTTAGCCTTCTCTCATGCCTGTTGTACAGCAGTGTGCTCAGGACCATACTGAAGTGTTCTCAGGACACATCTGATAAACTCATATTTTCATGTTCAGTGTCAATTTCTTGTTATCCCACATGTGCTTGGTCAATTGACTGAATGTGGTGGCTGCCTTTCTGAAGTGAGCATTAAGCTTGTCACCTAGAGATAGGTTAACCAATATAGTTGATTCAAAATAGAATTTGTGCATAATTTTTAGCACACTGCCAACTATTAAAACTTCTGGTACAGTCAACATATGTTTGCTATAATCATTGTCATTTTTAGACTGGTAGTTAGCCCAGTTTCATTACAAACTAACACAAAGTTGTTGAAAAGCTTCTGGAGCTCCTCTTAACTATACGTGATGAACAGAAATAAATAATAAAAATAATTAGAGATTTGCACTGGCATAACTATATCTGTGTTAGTTATGTTGGTGTAAGTTTTCCAGTATGAATGGCAATTACCTCCATTTTAGTTATGCTGGTGAAAGTTTTCTATTATACAAAAAAAGCCTACTAAAAACAAAATATAAACCAGATCTCAAGAACACCTTAATAGTGAGATCTACTGGAAAATATCCTTCACTGTCCAGTGCATGCACACGTGCGCACACACACACACACACACATGTTCATTATGAGACAGCTGGTGTAAGGGAAAGGACAGTTACCTTTCCGTAACTGGCGTTCTTCGAGATGTGTTGCTCATGTCTATTCCACCGTAGATGTGCGTGCTCGCCACGTGCATCGGTGCCAGAAGTTTTTCCCTTAGCAGTATCCGTAGGGGGGGAGCGCCGCTGCGACCCCTGGAGTGGCGCCGCTATAGCGCGCTATATAGGAGACTGCGCGCTCCCCCCACCCTCGGTTCCTTCTTGCTGGACCAACTCCGACAGAGGGGAAGGAGGGTGGGATGTGGAATAGACCTGAGCAACACATCTCGAAGAACGCCAGTTACAGAACAGGTAACTGTCCTTTCTTCTTCGAGTGATTGCTCATGTCTATTCCACCGTAGGCGATTCCAAGCAATACGACATGGAGGTGGGTAGGAGTTCACACCTTGTCTGGCTGGAGCACAGCTCTACCAAAGCCAGCGTCATCCCTAGCATTGGAGACAATCGCATAATGCGAAGTGAACGTGTGAACCGAGGACCAGGTAGCGGCCCTACAGATATCTTGGATAGGGACATGGGCTACAAAGGCGGCCGACGAGGCTTGTGCCCTGGTCGAGTGTGCCCTCACGATAGGCGGTGAGGGGACCTTTGCTAACTCGTAGCATGTGTGAATGCACGAAGTGATCCACCGGGAAAGCCGCTGGGTAGAGATTGGCTGACACTTCATACACTCGGCTGAGGCAACAAAGAGTTGCGGGGACCTACGGAACGGCTTAGTCCGCTCCAAGTAGAAAGCCAGCACCCTGCACACGTCCAACGTATGGAGGCGGCACTCCTCGCCCGAGGCATGCGGCTTGGGGCAGAGGACAGGGAGGAAAATATCCTGGTTTATGTGAAAAGCGGAGACCACTTTGGAAAGGAAAGCTGGGTGTGGTCAGAGCTGGACCTTGTCCTTGTAGAAGACCATAAAGGGCGGGTCTGAGGTCAAGGCCCTGAGCTCCGACACCCGTCGGGCGGACGTAATGGCCATGAGGAATGCTACCTTCCAGGAGAAGTGAGACCAGGAGCATGTGGCCAGGGGCTCGAACGGGGGGCCCATGAGGCGAGACAACACCAAATTCAGGTCCCACTGTGGAACAGGGGCATATGGGAAGGACCGGTCCAAGCCCTTGAGGAAGCATCCGGTCATGGCATGCGAGAAGACCGAGCAGCCCTGGACCGGCGGGTGGAATGCCGATATAGCCGCCAGGTGCACCCTGACGGAGGAGGGAGCCAGACCTTGCGTTCTAAGGTGGAGGAAGTAATTGAGGATAACCTGGAGTGGGGCGTCCCTCGGGGAGGTACCCCTCACGCCCGCCCACCTAGAGAACCTGGCCCACTTCGCCAGGTATGCCCGGCGAGTGGAGGGTTTCCTAATTTCCAGGAGGATGCTCCTGACTCCTTCTGAACACAGAGTCTCCGCCGCGTCTAACCACTGAGCAGCCACGCTGTCAAGTGGAGGGAGGCTAGGTTGGGGTGAAGGAGGCGGCCCCGGTCCTGGGACAGGAGGTCCTGTCGAAGTGGTAGCGGACGCGGAGGGGCCGCCAGCAACCCTAGGAGAGTCCCGTACCAGTGCTGTCTGGCCCAAGCTGGGATGATCAGCAGGATGCGGGCCCTGTCCCTCTTTACCTTTTCCAGGACCTTGTCTATGAGGGGAAAGGGAGGGAACGCATAGAAGAGCTGGCCCGACCATGACAGGAGGAAGGCATCTGAGAGTGCATCCTTCTCCAGCCCTCCCCTGGAGCAGAACCAGTGGCAATGTCAGTTCTGTTGAGTCGCGAACAGGTCTACTTGGGGAGTGCCCCAGGCTCGGAAGAGCAGACCCGTGACCTCCGTGTGGAGGGACCACTCGTGCTGGGAGGAGAAGACCCTGCTCAGTCGATTGGCCTGGGAGTTGTTGACTCCTGGCAGGTGGAAAGCCCGGAGGGAGATATCGTGGGCTATACAGAACTCCCACAGGCTGAGGGCTTCCTGGCAGAGAGCCGAGGACCTCGTCCCTCCCTGCCTGTTGATGTAAAACATCGCGGCCGTGTTGTCTGTAAGGACCCTGATCGTTTTGATGGTCAGCCTCGAGCTGAACGCCACACAGGCCAAGCGGACTGCCCTGAGCTCCTTGACATTTATTTGTAGGGATAGCTCTGTGAATGACCACAGTCCCTGGGTTTGGGAGTTCCCTACATGGGCTCCCCAGCCCAAGTCCGACGCATCCGACATCAGGTCTAGCGATGGGGGCAGGTCCCGGAAGGGAATCCCTAGCAACACATTGGCCGGGACGGTCCACCACTGAAGGGAGGCTAGCACCCGCCCCGGTACCGTGAGGACCTTGTCCATACCATCCCGAGCCTAGGAGAATTCTGAGGCCAGCCAAAGCTGGAGAGGCCTCATTCGAAGTCTGGCGTGGCGTACCACATACGTGCATGCCGCCATGTGGCCCAGGAGCTGTAGGCAGGTCCTGGCCGTGGTCAGGGGGAACTCCGTGACCGTGGCTATGAGCCCTTCAAGGGTCTGGAATCTGCCCGGTGGGAGAGAGGCCCTGGTCCTGGAAGCGTCCAGTAGAGCCCCAATGAACTCTATGCGCTGGACCGAGACCAACGTTGACTTGGCCTCGTTTACCCGAAGGCCTAGATTGGCACAGGTAGTCAAGAGCAGCTGTAAGTGGTTCTGCACCTGCGACCTCGAGTTGCCCTTGAGGAGCCAGTCGTCGAGGTACGGGAATAATTGGACCCCTCTGCGTCTGAGAAAGGCCGCCACAACCGCCATACACTTTGTGAACACCCGAGGTGCTGTGGACAGGCCAAAGGGGAGGACCGTAAACTGGCAGTGGTCCTGCCCAACCAGGAAACGAAGGAAGCGCCTGTGTCCTTCGAATATGTGTATGTGAAAGTATGCGTCCTGGAGGTCCAGGGCCGCATATCAGTCGGCCGGGTCCAAGGCAGGAATAATCTTTACCAGGGAGACCATGCGAAATCGGTATTTGACCATGAACCGATTGAGACCGCACAAGTCTAAGATCGGTCTGAGGCTCCCTTTCGCTTTCGGGATCAGGAAGTAACGGGAATAGAACCCTTTCCCTTGGAATTTCCTTGGGACTCCCGCTATGGCTCTGAGACTGAGGAGCCGGCCCACCTTCTGCTGCAGCAGGGGTAGATGTGACGGGTCTACCGTGCCATGCCCAGGAGGGGGTCGGGAGATCGGGGGTGACCTGAACTGGAGCGTGTAGCCGCGGGCAATGGTACTCAGGACCCACCGGTCCGAGATTATATGGGACCATTGCGAAAGGAATGGACGCAAGCGGTTGCTGAAGGCCAACTTTATTTGTCGGAGGATTCTCTCGGGGTTCACCCGGGTACCCTCCTGCCCCCAGGCAAAACCACCGCCTGCCCTGCTGCTTGCCCTTGGAGGGCCCAGGCTGCGGGGCAGAGCGGGACTGCCTTTGAGGTCGCCTCTTCTGTGGCCTGGACCTCTTGTAGGCTGGCTCGTAGTGCGGTTGGGGCGCCTGGGCGGGAGCCTGTGGCTTCAGCTTTTCCTTAGCCAGCGGGACATAGAGTCCAAGCGTTTGCAGGGTGGTACGGGAGTCCTTCATCCCATGAAGTCTCACGTCTGTTTGCTCCGCGAACAGGTCCTTGCCGTCGAACGGGAGATCCTGCATCACGGACTGCGCCTCCGAGGACAGCCCCGACAGGAGGAGCCACGACGCCCTGCGCATGGACACCACCGAGGCGATGGATCGCGCCGCCGTGTCCGCCGCATCTGATGCCGCCTGCAGAGCAGCTTTCGCAGCGGCAGCCCCCTGCTCCGCCAGTGCCTTGAACTCCTTGCGTTCGCGCTCTGGGAGGAAGGGCTCGAATTTTTGCAAGGACCCCCACAGGTTAAAATCGTAGCGACTGAGGAGGGCCTGGTGATTTGCCACCCTGAGCTGGAAACTCGAGGACGAATACATTTTTCTCCCAAATGAGTCCAGCCTTTTCGAGTCCTTATTCTTAGGGGTAGGACCCGGTTGACCCTGGCGCTCCCTGTGGTTGACGGAGTCCACGACCAAAGAGTTGGGAGCCGGGTAGGTGTACAGGAATTCGTGTCCTTTCGTAGGGACAAAATACTTGCGCTCTGCCTTTCTAGATATAGACACAAGTGAGGCTGGCGTGTGCCAAAGGGCTTTTGTAATATTGGCAACCCCTTCATGTAACGGGAGCGCCACTCTGCCTGATGCCAAGGATGAAAGGACATTGAAGAGTGAGTCTGAGGGCCCTTCCATCTCCTCAGCTTGGAGCTGGAGGTTCGAGGCAACTCGCTTTAATAGCTCCTGGTGAGCCCTGTAGTCCTCCTGCGGTATGGAGGGTGGCGGGGCCGCGACCTTGTCCTCCGGTACGGGGGAGGACGCTGGTACGGAGCTTAGCGCACCTGCTGGCACCGCGGGTGCAACGCCTTGCTCGGAGTCCGCATTCGGTGCCGAGGACCCTTGGTCCGCAGATCTAGGTCTAGGAGACCTGGATATAGTGCCGAAGGAGCCTCGGACGCCCCTGCAACCGATCGAGTATCTGGCTGGGCACGTCCCGGGGGCCAAGGGGTCCACTGGCACCACTGTCCCTGCCATGGAGCCCCTTGCCACTGACCCTGCTGCGGCACCGGTGGCACCAGCTGATCAGGTTGGAATGCGGAGGCCCTGGAGTGGCTCACCGCTGGTGTGAACGTCGTTCAGTCGGTGCCGTGGGAACGGTACGCTCTACGGCTCCGACAATGACGTCTACCTCGGGACCGGGACTCTGACGACGAGGTACGGTACCGTCTCGAGCTACTGCTCCTTGAGATGCTGCGACGCCTATGTCTGCGACGGCGCGGAGTCAGGCGACCTCTTACGGGAGTCCTTTCCCGGTGCCCCGAGGAACGGGAGCTGGAGCGTCGGCAGCCGTGATGGGAACGGCTGCGATAGTGCCGACTCGACCGGAAGCGTCTATGGCACCGGTGCCTGCCGTGTCGCGACTCCCTGCTCAATCTAGAGCGGTGCCCGGAGCTCTGATCCGACGGCACCTTGCCCAAGAGCCTCACCATCGGTGATTGCGGAGGCTGCGGGCTATGGTCAGACTGGGCGCTGAGGGGCGAGCGGTCCCGGGACTGATCCCTTGACCGGGATTCGCGCCTGGTTGGGGTTGACGGCCTGGAGCCCAATGGCGGCTTGCCTCTGGAACGAACTCCTGGTGCCGGGACTGCCGGTACCTGGAGCGTGAGCAAGTCACTGGCCGCCTGGAAGGCCTCCGGCGTCAAAGGCATTCGGGCATCCAGAGAGGCCTGCGTCGAGGAAACCGGGCTACTCCGCTCAGCACGAGTTGGCGCGATGGGGCCCGGGGGAGAATTGCGGCTGCCGCACACGGGTCGAGCCTCTCCCTTATCCTTGCCTCGACGACGATGTGTAGACGGTGCCTTCCTCTGCCCATGCGACGGTGAGCGGCGCCGGCCACTTGAGGACGCCGGGGGATCGTCGCGCACCGAGGACAAGGTACTGGGTGCCGATTCCGCTCAGCGCACCGGGGTAGGAGCCAACGTGGACTCGATGAGGAGGGCCCGGAGTCAAATGTCTTTGTCCTTTTTGGTTCTTGGTTTAAAGGACCTGCAGATTTTGCAGCGTGCACTGACGTGGGACTCACCCAAGCAGCGGAGACAAGCTGAGTGCAGGTCGCTTCTAGGCATAGAGTGCCTGCAGGACTCGCACGATTTGAAGCCCGGGGTCCGGGGCATGCCCCGGCCCGGACACTAACTAAACTGAACTAACTCACAAACTAACTAAAGATACCACTAATAACGAACAACAAGCAGAGTTCTAGGAAAAAAAGGCTGCAGCAATGAAGCTGGAGCAGATGTTCCGACGCACCTACACTGGCGGCAAGAAGGAACGGAGGGTGGGGGGGAGTGCGCGGCTCCCCTTATAGCGCGCTATAGTGGCGCCACTCCAGGGGTCGCAGCGGCACTCCCCCCTACGGATACTGCTAAGGGAAAAACTTCCCGCACCGATGCACGTGGCGAGAACGCACACCTACGGTGGAATCACTCGAAGAAGAAACCAGAGTTGGCTCTTTGGAAAGAACAAGGAATTTATTTATATAAATAAGTTTGCATGTTCCAACTCCCCCCAAAAAAGATCTTTTTCCATCTCCTCTCTTTCTGACTTTCAGGATCATAGCCTCCGCCCCTTGGATCACCATGTTTTGAAATGGTATTATCAAGGATTGGTTTATCCCTTATCTGACTAGGGTAATCAATAAGTGTGAATTCCACCCACATGCAGCCCTATGCTTATGCACAAACATATCAACTGGGTATTTAAACAGCTGTCCCGTACATCATATTTTCAGATATAGGCATCTAAATCAAAATCTTGCCTATGCTGGCAAAAATTTGGCTAATTCATGTCCAACTCTCAACAGTGTGGCTCTACCAGTTGTAGCAATGGCAGAAGCTAGAGCATGGACAGCGATCAAACATTCTTACCACGGTAGGTTTCTTTTTAAATAAATACTGTATTGACATTTATTCACTAGGGAAGAGATATAATTTAAATTGTATAGTGGAGAAACACTCTGCTGAATGAGATCTGGGACCTCCATTAACACCCACTAACCTCTATATACTCAGTATATAAGGCCTATAAAGCTTTTAATTCCTGATAGGGAAATGAACAATTGAATTTTCAGTTACTAATCTCGGAGAAAAATCAAGTTCCTAAAGCTTTCCCAGTTCCTCTAGGTATAGATGGCATGGGACGGCCAGTTTTAGGAGTCTGAGGGCCTCCTATAAGGTTAGTCTTGAATCCCATTTTCATCCTATCTACACCAGAAGAAGAATCACCCCATGATTCTTCAGTCACGTTGTGTCAGTGCAGGGAGATGTCAGGTTAAGACAGTGGTGAGTGGCAGTGGGCTGTATAGTGGGGCTAGGGTAAAGGAACTTCCATGGTTACTGCCCACTTGCTGGGAAAATGCTAGACTTTGTTCCCATGGCTGTCAATTTGACAGCTTGTAGGAGCTCTAGATGCACTCAAAATTAACTTCACACCTTCCAGGAAAAAGCAGCATTGGTTGTAGGACAGACCCAGGGAAATTAGGCCTGTCCCACATATGTGGTGGGATGGATGGCAAACTCCCTCCAGCCAAAGTCCCATCTTCACATCCTGGGGAGGGCTGGTATTGCAGTTGTCTTGGGGTATGTCTACACTGCAATTAAAACATGGTGGCTGGACCATGCCAGCTGATTTAATTGCAGTGTAGGTACTCCAGCTCGGCCTGGAGCCTGGGCTTCAAACCCTGTGACAGGGAGGGTCTCAGAAGCGATTAGTCTCCTAGCTTGAGCCCCATGAGCCTGAGTCAGCTGGAATGGGCCAGCTGTCAGTGTCTAACTGCAGTGTAGACATACCCTTAGAGTCATCGGAAAGCCATCCAATAAATGAAGGATACTCAAAAAACAGAGTCAAGGTGAGCCTCCCTACTCCCTTCTCCTTCCTAGCCCGCAGCACCATAGTTGTGTCGCTTTAATATCTGTAGTGTAGACATAGCCTCAAACACAGGTGGGGGTGGGCCCTGCTCCCCATAAACGGCCAGCTACCCTGTGACATCATCCACCCTCCCAACCCTCCTCCCCATTTTTAAAATGGGAGACACGCTTATCCCCTACCTCAATGATTTGAACACACTCTGAACATGTTAAGTGCTAGATTTAAATATCATATGTATTTAGAATAATAAGATCCATCTGTTCTACAAAGACACTGTAAATTGCTGGCAATAAAATTCAGACATCCTGACTAAGCCTGTGCACTAACTACTAGGACATGTTGCCTCTATCTTTGGAGAAGTAAAGACAGAGAACTCAACTCTGCCAAAAGCCTTTAAATTAATCCAACAGTGGCAAATAACATTTGAGTGCCCACTTCTTAGATTAAACAACACAGCCACTCATTTGTTTGTTACGAGGATCTCTAAACTGACAGCAGTCACTTTATGTCTTCCCTATTCCTTTACGTGCATTGGAGATTCAGTCACCAAAATCTGTGACAGCTACTTTGTTCATTCAAAGTCAGGCTACAAAGAAAAGGAACCAGTATTCCTTCATCAATCAATTATAAGCACAATCTGTCAAGACATCTCATGGGGGAATGAAACAGCCAACAGATCTCATTTCCATTCCTCCAGCCATAAGAAAGTGACAGATTAGGTAGGTCCAGCTATGGTGCATGTGCTCAGAGCTGGAAATATTTGTCCACCAAATCTCTCATGCATGCAAGACAAACATCTCTATGAAAGGGAATTTCTAATGCATGTTCTGTACAAATGTCTAAAGAACAGATTCTAAAGAGGATTGTTAGGAAACTCATATTCTAATTGACTCAACATAGTAGCAAGATGAGAACTGTCATATTTTGACAAGCCTTAAAAGGGGACTCATTGCCAAAAAAATTAGGGTGGTCTCTAAGGAAAATGAATACCAGAGGAAGAAAGAAAAGGGCAATTTGTTATCTTACCGTATAGTACTTAAAACTTGTTTCTGTCATTGCTTAAATTGCATATTGTCATTGGAATATTGTCTGCAGGTGAAGGAGAACAAAGGGACAAGGAGAGCAAGATTTTTTTACTGGATTTTGGTCCCCCTACCCTGAACAAAAGGAATGTCTAATCCCTGTCTGTGACCAAAGAGCCTCTTAATGACAACTGGCAAGGGGGTGCAGAAGGTTTACCAGAATCTCCTGATTCTGGTATATACAAAAAGGGTCTCAACCAGGCTTGGTTGAAAACACCAAAGAGAATGTTGAGTAAGGGCTGGTCTACACTAACCCCCCAATTCGAACTAAGATACGCGACTTCAGCTACGTGAATAACGTAGCTGAAGTCGAACTATCTTAGTTCGAATGAAAAAGCACTTACCCGGGGTCCACACGCGGCGTGCAGGCTCCCCCGTCGACTCCGCCTACTCCGTTTGTCGAGCTGGATTACCAGCGTCGACGGCGGAGCACTTCCTGGTTCGATTTATCGCGTCTAGACAAGACGCGATAAATCGAACCCAGAACATCAATCCCGCGCCTCCGACCGGATGCGTAAGTATAGACGTACCCTTAGATAAACTTCTTTAGATAAGAGAGTAACTTGTTAGTTAAGTTTAGTCTCTAGAAAGCATATTTGATTTTGTTCTGTATGTAAATATTTGTTTCCAATATTCTTACTCACTATCACTAGAATCTACTCTTTAATAATAGATATATTTATAGTGAAAACAATATTTAGTATAAGTGCTGTGGTATTAAGCAAAGTGCTGGTCCTGAGTTGAATCTTACAAGCTGGTTTGTACCTTTGGGAACAGCAGATCTGGCAATACTGTGAGTGTTCTGTGGATAAGGAGCTGGACACTGCACGGAGTTCTCTGAGTATTTTCATTTGGTGTGTGCCCATTGCCACCTGTACAGAGAGCACGAGGCCTGCAAGGGCCTGGAAGATAGTGCTTGTGCTGCCAGAGGCTACTGGTTTCAGGGAGCTGATCACAGCAGGCTCAGACAATGTTGCTGCACGTTAAGGACAGGTGGTAGTGAAGTGCCAGCCAACTTGCATACCCCTGGGGAGCTTAATATGCTACATGACATATGTTTAAGAATGCTTGCTGACCCCATATTCTTCAGTCCCTGCCATGTGGGAGGGAGAGAGCATCTTGACAAGGAGAAAGAATAAAGGAAAGCCTAAAAATCTAGACACTTAAAAATTCTCTCTGTCCCTTAAATAACATTGGGCTTCTATAAAAAAACAACAACTCGCTTCTCTGTAGGACAGATGAAATTTTGTATCTCCAGGATGGTAGGCGAATAATCAGTGCTCAGGTAGAGCAGCAGATCTGGAAAACTGCTAGCACTGATGAGACACAGAGGAAAGAGTATTGTAAAAGCTTCCTATTGAAGTAACCTCTCCAACAGCCTGAGCGGATGACTACCTCTAGGGACAGTTGTATGTAATTTCACAAATGTGATGAAACATTGCCTTGCAAGAACCATTGCAGTCAATTCAGCAGTATTTTATTTTAATTTTATTTTTTGAGGGGAGGGGAGTTTAGTTTAGTTGTGGTTGTTTTTTTGGGTGGTAAAAGAATTAATGTAATCAGTCTTTCAATCTAAGAAATTGATCCATTAACAGGACCAATAGGTTAATAAAGTAATTAAGAAAACTAATATTTCTCCACGTCAGCAATGCCAGTCACTTAATTAGATGGATCCCATCAGACTATTAGACAAACAAAATTTTAATAGAAGTTTTATTAAACACTCACTAGTAATCTTAATTGTGCCACAATGCTGCAAACAGTGGCACTTTTTTCTAGGAGAGGGAAGGACAGTGCTCTAGCCTCTAGTTAAAGAGGATGGCTAGGTTTTATTTCACAGTCAGTTATTTACTGTGTAACCTGGGATGGCTCACTTAACCTAGGAGAAAGGATGTGTCAGTGGTTAGGCCACTACCCTAGGACTCAGGAGATTTGAGTTCAGTTCCTTGCCCTGCCATATTATGTGACCGTGTCTAAGTCAGTTAAGCCCACATCCACAAAGGGACTTAGACATTGCGGCACCTAGAAAAAAATCACAGGAACAATATTGCAATCCACAACACCTGAGTTAGGTGCCCAAGGGTATATCTACATTGCATTTAAACATCTGTGGCAGGCCCATGCCAGCTGACTTGCGCTCAGGTTAAGAGGCTATTTAACTGCAGTGTGGAAAAGGACTTCAGGAGCTGATCTCGTTTGCATGGACACACCCATCCTGTCTAGGTGCTCAGCATGATGGGATTTCTTGCCCAAATGATCACCTGTGGCTGGCATTGGATCCCCAGTCTCCTTGTTATTGGGGCAGGAGTAATAAAGGGTTGCTATCCTTGTTGTGTGAACCGAGAGCAGCAGAATTGTACCTGGCATACCCTGATGGAGGGACTCACCCTCAACTGAATGGCACTCGCTAGGCAGGGGACATGAGTTCCAAAGCCCAATGAGTTGAAAGAGGATGGGGACAGGTATTTGTACCTGATTGTGTGGGCTCTGTTTAAGGGTCCTAGACACCATTTGACTCTTCTCTGCACGGTATAATAAAAGAGCTAATTTAGACTCAATTGAGAGTCTTGTTACATTCTACAGAGCTGAAATCACTGATACTTAAGTCTAAGATTAGACCTACAGTATTTCTATTGCAAGAGATTACCTAGTGTGCACCAGCAGTGAGGTTCCCACACTAACAGCTGAAATCACTGAGAGCTGTGTTAAGTGGTGGGCCCTGAAGACATCTTGGCAAGTGGCCAGCTGGTGGAGAGGCGTGGTCAGCAGGGCAGCTGGTGGAGAGGCATGGCCAGTGGCCAGCAGGGCAGCTGGCAGGGAGGGCCAGAGCAGAGCGGCAATCGGCCAGAAGGACAACACATGTAAGGTGTCTCCTCACCCCCCGTTCCTTCCACCCAGGTTGGGAGGTGAACTGTGCAGATGAACCTCTGAACTCTGGGGCTGCCCTGGACAGGGACAGCAATGGTGAGTGGGGTGGGATGGGACGGGCACATTAAAAGGATTTTTGGGTTGCTGGACTTAAGACCCTGAGGGGAAAAAGACACTGCCCAACTTACCTGGGAATGGGTCTTTTGCTCATGGTTTATGTTTATGAACCCTAGTTGTGGGGTTTTCCCAAATTAATGCTGAGTTACTTCCCTCCTTTTATTAAAAGCTTTTGCTACACTCGGACTCTATGCTTGCGAGAGAGGAAGTATTGCCTCTTAGAGGCACCCAGGGGGTGGTGTGTAATTGTCCCAGGTCACTGGGTTGGGGCTCAAACTGGTTTTGTGTTATATGGCTGAAAAGGAACCCCTAGATATTGAACCTGGCCCTTGTTGCTGCTGGCTCCATACAAAAATATTGTTCTCTGCCAATGCCGGTGCACTGAGGAGGGATCATCTTTGTGTAACATATACAATCAATTTCCTGCCATTCATTGCAGAATGGTGGGTTGGGCATTGATAGAACTTCATCCAGATAATCATCCAAAAGCCATTATAAGTCATTTTAAACTTAGATACAGTACATTTATGTACATGTGATTCCATTAGATGGAACCAATTCACATGATTTTAGGTTTTTAGAACAAATCCTTCTCTTGGAATGATATTTTTGAGAAATTTAAAGAGGTTAGGATGAAGTAATAAAGGATAAATGAGAAATCTTCCTTGAAGCCTCTGTGAAAGCCAAGGGGAAAAAAATTTGCTACTGTCCCTTCTAAAATGAAATTGGTGCATCCTCATCAGTCACGCAGATACAACAGCTAGAAGCAGATATTGTATGCCAGTACAAATAATATATATTGCACAGCATAAAAGGCTGCAACATAAATTTGAAGATATATGGAACTCTTTCATATAGGTAGGTCAAACTTTTCCCTCAAGCAGATAATTACAGGCTTAGGGTGAGTAAATCTTATTAGCCTCTCTCCACCTTATCTATTCTCATGAGAAACTGGTGGTGGATATATCCTCCTTCAGTCCCTTTACTGAACTGCATGCTGGATATATCTTTATTCAGTCCTGCTCTGATCAGGGAAACACTGGCATATCATTCTACCATATGAATATGGTTTTACATTATCATTCATTAGATCATATCAGAGAACAGTCTGAACCATAATTCCAGATCTGTCCCACCCCCATCCTGCCCCAGTGAAGGTGATGTAAGAAACCCAAATTTTGCAAATGGTCCCTATCTTTATAGTAGGCCAAACACATTCTCAGCTCCAAACACACTTTGAGGCATTTTGAATCCAAAATACACGTTTAGAGGCTTGAGCCCAACCATAAAGGTAAGTCAATTAAAAGTATAGTGGTTATGACCCAGCAATCTGATCTGCTAGCATGGATCCTTCAGTTCATGCAGAACCTCTCTGATAGCAGGGGGACTATGGCTTTTTAAACATAAACCGTCTTACTTTAAATGTTTTGAACTACTAACTGATACAGTATTTATGTAAAGTTGCATGGGAATAGAAAATAAGCCTACTTACCATGCTGTCCTCTGTGAGGGAAGAAAGGGGAAGAGTCTTTCATGACCCAAGTTAAATTCCAGGCAGAGAAATCAGGGGGGAGAGAAGGAATATTTGTGGGAGATTCCAAGGTGCTCATACCTTTAAATAAAAGAAAAGAATAAATGCAAATAAGCATAATATAAATAACAGGCTGAAGGATCCTAAAGTGCTTTACAGACTATATGCAATAAGTGCTGAAATGCAGTCACCTCTTGGGTACAGCACAGACACAGTTTAACAGCACATTGCAGTACTAAGCAGCTGTTTATAACAGGACATAAAGAATACCATATCCATTGGAAACTGAAAATTCAATTATATGAAGTTATGTTTCAATCCAAGGAAGATTCATAGTAGGATTTAATAGTTTCAATGGCTGAAAGGATTTCTTTTACCCATCAATGTGCACAGGGAGAGTCAGAATAAATTGTTTGTTTTACATATGGAAAATGAGAATTGTTGCTCAGCAGAATTGTCAACACTACTCCTCTGTGTTTCCAAGCTTTGCTTTGACCTCAGAGTGCTTTAGGGTAGGTAGGTAGGGGTGGGTGTGGGTGTGGGTGTGTCCTAGAATCCTGCACATAAAGCAGGTGAATTCATGCTCTGCTGAGTTTTTGCTGCATACATTAAAATATTTAAAACAAGCCTTCAGGGATTTAGACTGTTACAATGAACTAGAATGGGTTACAATGGTCAATTTTATCCATACCCACTCTGCAAGACCAGGATGACTCTATGCATGTGAGAAATGGTGCCTGAATTATAAGGCAAGCCTGACAGGTGCAATAGAATTCCAGGGGTATGGAAATGTGTTGATTCAAGGGATTCAGAGTTTCCCTGTCACAATTCTTATGTTTTCTGAAGATTGGAAGGACTTGATTCTGATCTCACTCACACTGGCATAAATTGGGAGTAACAATGGCATAAGCAAGAAGAGAATCAAGTGCTAACCTTTCATATAAAGAAACAATAACCTTTAGGCTATAAATTGGCTTCATCACAGTATTGTTTTGTCACTCCTCCTGGAATTGTAGACAAAAGTTTAGTTTCCTTGATGGCTGAACTATATCTTGACCCTTAGCAAATTTATGGTAAAATAACTGAATACTATATATTATTGGGTGGAATTTAGCAACATAGATATTGCCAGAGTGGATCAGAACCGGGGACCATCAAGTCTAGTATCCCATATTTAACTGTAAATAAAATAGTAATCTCCCTACATACAAACATAATACACAACTATGCAATGACTTAGCTGGGGGCAAGGGAGCTTGTGTCTCTATCTAACCTCAGGTGGTTAGTGGTTGACTTATGCTCTTCATTGAGTCTTGATCATAGTGGCAATGTCAGATTTCAGGCATTTCATTATGACAGGCCTGTTTGTTGCTAGGGTCTGACTATTTCAACAATGGTACTGGTCACTAGACTAGTATTGCTGAATTTAGAAGTATAATATATTGAACAAATGAATTTCTTGAAGTGGCTGACTCCACTAAACAAACAGCCAAACAAATAAATGTAATAAGGGTGTGTCGCTTGATCTGGGACTGGGTGACCAATGGCAATACTCCCCGTCACATAATAGGGCAAGCATCCATCGACGCTACAGAATGTGGAGAGATTCAGCATCCTACCTCCAAATCATCTGCTTCATAAGGACAAGATCTTTGAGGCCTCTTGGTCTCTAAAAGCCCTAAATGAGTGCAATGTTTGTATACATGTTCATGGTAGATAGATAGAACCTTGGTTGTGAATCCCTCTGAATTCTCGAAAAGGTCAGATGTCGATCTGAAATTTGTAGCTGGCCTCCATCTCTCTCTCTCTCTCTCTCTCTCTCTCTCTCACACACACACACACACACACACCCCTCTCTTACAGTGAAGGTCACTCAACTGCATTTCCTACCAGCAGAGTTAAGTCACTGTTAACATCCTGACCAACCTCATTTGGCATACTATACCTTACTAACCCAAAATCGTAACACCCAAACATTCTCCCAGACTCACCTTCACAACAACCTCCCTGTCAGTCAGTTATAACCCACAATTGCACATATCCCCTTCTTCAGATTCATGCCACTCTAGCTCCAACCTCACCTAGACTGAAATAGATCTTACTAATGCACTTGCTTTTACTGTAAAAGTGTGTAATGAGTTTTTTCCTATCCAAATTCTGGAGTCTGAATTAAAGTTGTCTCTGAGCAGGGCTAGATGACACTGTAGTAAAAATACCTGAGCCCTGCCTACACTAGCTCTTCTACTATTGCTAACACTGAAGAGAGTTACCCCAATAATAGTGCAATTCAGGATTTTATAAAAAATTATAGTGTAGATGCAGCCTTGAGATTCAGTTCAACTGATCTTACCCTAATGATGTTTTTGCTTCCCTGTACTCTTTATAATCCTGTAACTTTATCTCAAGGTCTTTTCTTGGATTATTGGCCTTAGTACAAAGGCAAGAAGATTCTATCAGAAGTTATGAATCCTTCCCAATTAAGTCATCTTCAGAGAAAGATGATGGGTAAAAGGTTTTTGTATAGACAAGAGGCCATGCTCCTCAATGAGGAATTAATTATTTGATTTCAGGTAAGAGTCACAGGTCAGGAGAAAGAAAGGCCTTTCCTCTTCCACTTTATTACAGGTCCAAGGTGTTTCATGTCCTGAAAGGTAATTACAGTAAGACCTACAAATCAAACAAACAAATTCCTCACGCCTTTACGAGACTCTCGAGAATAATCCACAAATAAAAAATGTTTTTTGCTTCCTTAAGGGAGCAGAATCTGAGCCAAAACGTATTGAGGAATCTTCCTCTAACTCTTACAGAACATGCCAACTATCCTTTCTGGTTCCTTGTGCCACAGTGCTTTATCACTTTTCTATAGCAGCAATGCTAACCTTTTAAATAAATAAATGAATTAGCAACTGGAAGCTGACAGCTTCATTTTTAGTAGCCAGAAGCTTGGCAGGATATAATAAACTATAGCAAGGAGAGACATTTCAGTACAGAGGTTTAAACATTCCAGTTCTTTGTTTGCATCTTTGGCTATCTTCATCATGTCTGCCTAAAGAGCTTTTGGGGCCAAATTCTGACTTTGGACACTTGAAGAGAATCTGAATTTCATTCAGCTAACCAAGAGTTTGGATTAAAAAGGGTCGTAGTTTACATTTGCTAAAGTCAGGACTTGATCATATAAGTCCATATGCAATGATATATACATTATATTTTAAACATACATACATATATACAGGGAGTGAGAGCGCAGTTCAAAATTATTAATTCAACGCTTTTTAATGAAAATGGCTTTTTAATATAAATTTTCTAATTTTCCAATTCAATAAAATGAAAAATTAAAACTTTGTTTTCCGTTTTTGATTTTCTTCTGCCTTTAACACACAGACACACACTCTCTCTCTCCCACCCACCACCCCCAATTTTAGAAAGAAAGGTGGGGGGACAAAACAAGTAAATAGAGTTTAAAAAATTGAGGGGAGTTGTCAAAGTTGGCAGGGGCGGATTTACCGCAAAACGTTCCATGTCCTGGCACGGGACCCCCCCAACGATGGGAGCCCCAGGGCCAGGCTCTCAGGCAGCCCGCTTGGGGCAGGGGGACGGATGACTGCAGGGGCAGAAGCTGTGTGGGGCAGCCTCAGGGGAGCAGGCAGGAGGTGCGGCTGCGCTGCGAATGCTGGCTGGAGGATGCAGGAGGAGCATAGGGCAGCCGCACAGCCAGCCAGAGAGAAGCGGCACTTTGAAGGGGAAACTGCTGCTTCTCTCCGGCCACGTGGCTGCCCTCTGTTCCTCTTGAGTCCTCCGGCCCGCGTTCACACCTCTCGCCAATGCCTGGTGAGCAGTGGCTGGGCACAGCCCATGGGGGAGGGCGAGAAAGCTGGGGGATGGGGCTAGCCGCCAAAACTGGCACAGAGCCACTGGGCGGGGGGGGGGGGGGGAGGGGGGGATGGGACTGGCCACAGGAGCTGGTGCAGAGCCCTCAGGCATGGGGGCTGGCCAAGGGAGGCGAGCAGAGATGAGCACGTGGAGGTAGCAGGGCACTCAGGTGGCCGCCGATGGAACCACCCCCTCCCCTCACCTTCAGGTGGGTGTGTTCAGCCCATTCAGGTCTCTGCCCTGGCTTCTCCGGGCCAGCCAGCGTGGGGCCACCAGGGCACCCGAAGCGGTCCTTAGTGGCCATGGAGATCTTGATGTCTCCTCTCCTGTCTCCTTCTCCAGCTCCGTGGCGGCTCTGCTCATGCACTGGGCCCCCAGCTCTGCCCCTTCCACCTGAGGTCCCGCCCCTTCTGGGGGGCCCAGAGCCAGCCCCCCCACCTTGCTCAGGGGACTGGCAATTCTGTCAGCAGCTCTGACCACACCCCTAGTTCCTGTGCCTATGGTCCTGGCTGCCACCTTGCGACCCAGACTGAGCTCTGGACCCGCACCTAGGAGGGACAGGGGCTGGCTTTCATCACCCTACTATTAAAAACGTTCCAGTGCCACTGGCATTAAACCTAATTGGGTGGTCCACGGCCCTCCCATGTCCACCCGTGACTATGCTCTTTCAAACATTTTTAAATCTGCCTAAAATCAAGGTCAGTATTTTAGCAATAATGAAGCAACACTATGAGTCTGGCAGGCAAAAACGCAAAAAAATGAAGGTGAGGCAAGAAGACGAAGCTAAGCAAAGAGATAGTTTGTCATCTTATTTTTAAAAGCTTGAAGTATTGAATAGTGGACATTCAAAAAGTTGGGTGAGGAAACATCTGAATGATCTGATCACTTGCCGAGTTGTGGGGATACCACGACGACTACAAAAGTTGAACAAGTAGACTCTTAAGTGTCAGTGGAACTACAAAATATTGGTAATTTTGTCAAAGTAAGGGAAGAAACCAACCCTGAAGACAGTGCATTATGGCCAAAATCTGTTTAATTGGATATGATAGAATTTTTCTTAGTAAATAAACCAAAAAACATAGGTAATCTGGAAAATCTGAGAAAAAAGTATGAACTTGGAGAATCAAAGCAATTTAGAGATCTTCATGAGTCCCATTTTCTGAGGATGAATAAAAATGGGACAACAGAAATGAGAAATTGGTTAATTTTTTTGGAAACCAGCAAGGCAGTCTACTGTCATGTTTGCAAATTATTCCCTGACCATAGAAAAGGAAAACAAACATTTGTCGATGGACATTCTAATTGGAGAAACATTGCAAGACATATTGCTGATCATGAAACTTCCAAAGCTTATATTAATGCTCTATGTAAAGTATCTGGAAGAATTAATTCTGTGTTATCTATGTTTTGATTCCGTGTTATTCTGTGTTATCGGCTCAGTTTGAAAAGGAGTGTTCTTATTGGAGGAAAGTGCCGAGACTTGTTGCCATGATCAAACTGCTGTCTTCTTTGGGACTACCTCTAAGTCGACATGATGAGTCATCATTGTCAAATCAAAAAGGTAATTTTTTTAACCTTCGTGAATTTGACAATTTTCTTAATGAACATTTGAAAAATCAACAGTACTGTGGCTCAGGGAAGACCAACTTTTTAATGCACCAAACCTACAATGAATTCATCACTATAATGACAGAGAAGCTCAGAAACAAATTCAGTGAAGTAAAGGATGCCAAGTACTATTCCATAATAGTCGATTCAACACTAGATGTGAATCATGTAGACCAATTAACATTAATTTTAAGATATGTGACCGGAAATGGTGAAGTTGTAGAGCGATTTCTTTGTTTTGTCCCACTAAAATCCCACACTTCTGAATGTCTAGAGACAACTGTTTTGGAAACCACTGCAAATTTAGGTCTGGACATCAAAAATTGTCATGGGCAGAATTTTGATAATGCCGCAAATATGGCAGGAAAATATTCAGGTCTACAGGCAAGACTGAACAATGCAAATCCATCTCCTTTATTCATTTCATGTTCCAGCCATTCCTTAAGTTTAATCTGCAGTGCTGCAGCCAAATCTTGTGAGGGAGCTACACCTTTTTTTCTTTTTTTTTACTTCATTCAAAACACGTATGCCTTTTTTCCAGTTTCCACACATAGGTGGAGTATTCTACAATCATGCTTGGAGCAGGCAAATGGAAAATATTTGACGGTCAAAAGAATTTGTAACACCAGGTGGTCTGCTCGTGCAGATTCTGTTTTGACTTTGAAAATGAGCTATGATGTTATAAAGAAATCCTTATCAGACATAGCCACATCAAATTCTGAAAAACCACATGCGAAAACTGAAGCAAAATCCTTAGCAGAAAAGTTTTGAAAAGTACGATATTTCTGCTTTTACTCTTTTGTGGAACCGTTTACTTCAAAGAATTAATGCCATCAGCAAATCGCTGCAAAAGGTTGATACAAATTTATTGAATGCTGCACAATTGTCAGCCTCAGTTGCAAGTTGTGTCATGGAAGTTTGAAATGACTATAGCACGGTGGAAGCAGAGGCACTAACATTAACAGAAAATATAGGCTCCTCTGATATATCTGAGGAGAAGCGTAAAAAAACCCAGCAAGTTATTTTTCGATGAAACTAGAGACAATGAAATCAATTTGAAAGGCAAAGAGAAGATCATCGTTGAGACCATCAATGTTATTTATGACACAATAATAGTGCAATCGCAGAGTAGAGGTGAATCTCTAAAGAAAAACTGTTGATTTATTTTGTGTGTTTTTTGACAGAAGTATGGACGAAAACGCTAAAAGCCACTACAGTAAGAAATTAAGTGAATTCCACCGAGAGGACATAGACAAATCTTTTTTAAGATGAAGTGAAACATTTCATTCATTTTATCGAAAATGATGAGTTCTGTGCGTCGAGCTCACCAGTTGATTTGTATAGACTTATATGTGATGGTTTGTAGGCAACCTTTCCAAATGTAGAAACCATTTTGAAAATATTTTTAACAATACCTGTCACAAATGCTTCTGGTGAACGTTCTTTTTCTGTATTAAACCAGCTAAAAATTATTTGCTAAATACAATGAGTTGGGAACATTTGACAAGTTCAGAATATTGGCAATTGAAAGTGCCTTTTTACAAAATATTACTTATGACGACTTAATTGATGATTTTGTAAAGAAAAAGTGTAGAAAAAAAGTTCTGAATAAATTTTTTTTTTCCAAACTGAATAAGTTTCTTCGGAGGAAGTTAACTTTTATTTTTTCATTCATGCGTCATCTATACTTTTTATTTTTACACATTTTTCATGTTAGCATAATGCAAATACAAGCTTTCATCTAGACCAGAAGTTTGAGAACTTCTGGTCTAGATGAAAGCTTGTATTTGCATTATATCCGAGAACTCCATTCAGGTAGACCGAGGAAAGGTTATGATGTTTTTTTTAGAAAGTGCTCTTATCCAAAGCACTTTACAATAGTTAGCTAACGGTACAAATAACATTTGGAAAAATCATTAAGTGGTCTGCCGAGACCCTCATCACTTTTCAAGCCGCCTGTGAAAAAAAAGTTAGATCACAAAAAACAATTAAGGTACCTCACTTTATTTTCATTTACTTCCTATTACATATAATATAGGAGGAGGATGAAGAAAAAAAAAGAATGAAAAACGGGGGGCAGGGGAGATATGAGAAAATGTTCTTTTTCTTGGCAGGGTCCCGTGGGAGTGCCCCCAAAAATGAAGCTGAGCACAGGTCCCCACTAACTCTAAATCTGCCACTGAAAGTTGGAAAAGTTTAGAATATTTCTTTAACGTTTAACAATATTAAAATCTTGAAGTTTTAACAAAACACCGCCTATTTTTTTGACCAGTGCGCGCTCTCTCTTTCACACACACACAGTTAGAAAAGTCTCCATAGAAATACCTGCTGCTTAGTGCTACCTGTGGATACTGCCTTATTACTCTACCTGTGATTGTAATTATCTCAGATTGCTAAAACATATTTACAGTGACGGCTCTTATAAAAGCTTTGCGAACAGGAGCTGCAAACAGGGGAGTTTGAGAGGAATTGCTCCAGGTAAAGCAGGAGCAAATACAGGACCCTTGGGGTAAGTGGCTGTCTGTAGTGTGTGTTTGGGGGTACTTGTGTCTGTCTGTTTGCTCATTCATTTGTTTGTTTGCAGGACTGTGTGCTGTGGCTGGCAGTTGGAAGCTGTGAGCTTCTACACCAGGGGGCGGGGCTAATCAATCAGGCAGGCCAGGGCTTTATAAAGCAGTGAGCAAGCGACCAGGGAGCTTTGCGAACAGGAGCTGCAAACAGGGGAGTTTGAGAGGAATTGCTCCAGGTAAAGCAGGAGCAAATACAGGACCCTTGGGTCTCTTCTAAAAAGACAGTCAGTCAGCTGTGAACCAGCTGAGCAGCGAATAGCAGAGAAGCAAACAGGTGGAGTTAGCCTGGGAGTTCGCCTGGAGAGAGCCTACTGCGGAATCCCCCTTGCAGGTTCCCTGAGTAGCTTCTGCCACAAGTGAGGAAACTCTTCGAAGGAAGGGACTATGGATGCTGAGCGATCCACTGTCGTGACCTGCACAGGATGTGCCATGTTTGTCTTTCTTCCACAGGACAGAAGCGACTTTGTCTGTACAAAGTGCAAGCTGATCTCCATATTGGAGGAGAAGATTCAAGGTCTGGAGAAACGAGTATCAACCCTGCGTTCCATAAAAGAAAATGAGGAGTTCCTGGATAGACGTCAGGATAGGCTTCAGCGGGCACAGTGTTCTGAGGATTCAGAGCAGGCTACGCAGCGGGGACAGAAGGCCAGTGAGGATAATTGGCGGCATGTGACCTCCAGAAGAGGAAAGAGTATGAGACAAGTCCATGTACCAGAAACGCATATTCAGATGAGCAACCGTTTTCATGTTCTCTCCACGGGTACTAGTGCAGAGAGTGGAGTGAATGATGCATCTGAGGGAACAGAGCAGAAGGAGACTCCACTGACTGGAAGGCATGAGATGCACAGTCCTAGGGATGGGGGTTCCACGACCACCACTCCCAAGAGGAGGAGGAGGGTGGTGGTGGTCGGGGACTCTCTCCTCAGGGGGACTGAGTCATCTATCTGCCGCCCTGACCGGGAAAACCGAGAGGTGTGCTGCTTGAGTGGGGAGGGATAGCTCAGTGGCTTGAGCATTGGCCTGCTAAACCCAGGGTTGTGAGTTCAATTCTTGAGGGGGCCATTTAGGGATATGGGGCAAAAATTGGGGATTGGTCCTGCTTTGAGCAGGGGGTTGGACTAGATGACCTTCTAAGGTCCCTTCCAACCCTGATATTCTATGATTCTATGATTCTATGTCGGGGCTAGGATTCATGATGTGACGGAGAGACTGCCGAGACTCATCAAGCCCTCAGATCGCTACCCCTTCCTGCTTCTCCACATGGGCACCAATGATACTGCCAAGAATGACCTTGAGCATATTACTGCAGACTACGTGGCTCTGGGAAGAAGGATAAAGGCGTTTGAGGCGCAAGTGGTGTTCTCGTCCATTCTCCCGGTGGCAGGAAAAGGCCGGGGTAGAGACCGTCGAATCGTGGAAGTCAACGAATGGCTACACAGATGATGTAGGAGAGAAGGGTTTGGATTCTTTGACCATGGGATGGTGTTCCAAGAAGAAGGAGTGCTAGGCAGAGACGGGCTCCACCTGAAGAAGAGAGGGAAGAGCATCTTTGGAAGCAGGCTGGCTAACCTAGTGAGGAGGGCTTTAAACTAGGTTCACCGGGGGAAGGAGACCAAAGCCCCGAGGTAAGTGGGGAAGTGGGATACCGGGAGGAAGCACAAGTAGGTAAGTGCAAGAGGGGAGGGCTCCTGCCCCATACTGGGACAGCAGGACAATCGGTGAGTTATCTTAAATGCCTATACACAAATGCAAGAAGCCTGGGGAACAAGCAGGGAGAACTGGAAGTCCTGGCACAGTCAAGGAATTATGATGTAATTGGAATAACAGAGACTTGGTGGGATAACTCACATGATTGGAGTACTGTCATTGATGGATATAAACTGTTCAGGAAGGATAGGCAGGGCAGAAAAGGTGGGGGAGTTGCGTTGTATGTAAGAGAGCAGTATGACTGCTCAGAGCTCCAGTATGAAACTGCAGAAAAACCTGAGAGTCTCTGGATTAAATTTAGAAGTGTGAGCAACAAGGGTAATGTCATGGTGGGAGTCAGCTACAGACCACCAGACCAGGGGGATGAGGTGGACGAGGCTTTCTTCCAGCAACTAACAGAAGTTACTAGATCACAGGCCCTGGTTCTCATGGGTGACTTTAATCACCCCGATATCTGCTGGGAGAGCAATACAGCAGTCCACAGACAATCCAGGAAGTTTTTGGAAAGTGTAGGGGACAATTTCCTAGTGCAATTGCTGGAGGAACCAACTAGGGGAAAAGCTCTTCTTGACCTGCTGCTCACAAACAGGGAGGAAATCGTAGAGGAAGCAATAGTGGATGGGAACCTGGGAGGCAGTGACCATGAGATGGTTGAGTTCAGGATCCTGACACAAGGAAGAAAGGAGAGCAGTAGAATACAGAGCCTGGACTTCAGAAAAGCAGACTTTGACTCCCTCAGGGAACTGATGGGCAAGGTCCCCTGGGAGAATAACATGAGGGGGAAAGGAGTCGAGGAAAGCTGGCTGTATTTTAAAGAATCCTTATTGAGGTTGCAGGAACAAACCATCCCGATGTGTAGAAAGAAAAGTAAATATGGCAGGCGACCAGCTTGGCTTAACAGTGAAATCCTTGCTCGTCTTAAACACAAAAAAGCAGCTTACAAGAAGTGGAAGATTGGACAAATGACCAGGGAGGAATATAAAAATATTGTTCAGGCATGTAGGAGTGAAATTAGGAAGGCCAAATCACACTTGGAGTTGCAGCTAGCCGGAGATGTTAGGAGTAACAAGAAGGGTTTCTTCAGGTATGTGAGCAACAAGAAGAAAGTCAAGGAAAGTGTGGGCCCCTTGCTGAATGAGGGAGGGAACCTAGTGACAGAGGATGTGGAGAAAGCTAGTGTACTCAATGCTTTTTTTGCCTCTGTCTTCACAGACAAGGTCAGCTCCCAGGCGGCTGCACTCCGCAGCACGGTATGGGGAGGAGGTGACCAGCCCTCTGTGGAGAAAGAAGTAGTTCGGGACTATTTAGAAAAGCTGGACGAACACAAGTCCATGGGGCCGGATGCACTGCATCCGAGGGTGCTAAAGGAGTTGGCCGATGTGATTGCAGAGCCATTGGCCATTAACTTTGACAAATCATGGCAATTGGGGAAGGTCCCGGATGACTGGAAAAAAGCTAATGTAGTGCCCATCTTTAAAAAAGGGAAGAAGGAAGATCCGGGGAACTACAGGCCAGTCAGTCTCACCTCAGTCCCTGGAAAAATCATGGAACAGGTCCTCAAGGAATCAATTCTGAACCACTTAAAGGAGGGGAAAGTGATCAGGAACAGTCAGCATGGATTCACCAAGGGCAAGTCATGCCTGACTAACCTAATTGCCTTCTATAATGAGATAACTGGCTCTGTGGATGAGTGGAAAGCAGTGGATGTGCTATTTCTTGACTTTAGCAAAGCTTTTGATACAGTCTCCCACAGTGTTCTTGCCAGCAAGTTAAAGAAGTATGGGCTGGATGAATGGACGGTAAGGTGGATAGAAAACTGGCTGGATGGTCATGCTCAACGGGTAGTGATCAATGGCTCCATGTCTAGTTGGCAGCCGGTATCAAGTGGAGTGCCCCAAGGGTCGGTGCTGGGGCCGGTTTTGTTCAATATGTTCATCAACGATCTGGAGGATGGTGTGGACTGCACCCTTAGCAAGTTTGCAGATGACACTAAACTGGGAGGAGTGGTTGATACGCTGGAGGGTAGGGAAAGGATACAGAGGGACCTAGACAAATTAGAGGATTGGGCCAAAAGAAATCTGATGAGGTTCAACAAGGACAAGTGCAGAGTCCTGCACTTAGGACGGAAGAATCCCATGCACTGCTACAGACTAGGGACCGAATGGCTGGGCAGCAGTTCTGCAGAAAAGGACCTAGGGGTTACAATGGACGAAAAGCTGAATATGAGTCAACAGTGTGCCCTTGTTGCCAAGAAGGCTAACGGCATTTTGGGCTGTATAAGTAGGGGCATTTCCAGCAGATCGAGGGACGTGATTATTCCCCTCTATTCGGCACTGGTGAGGCCTCATTTGGAGTACTGTGTCCAGTTTTGGGCCCCACACTACAAGAAGGATGTGGATAAATTGGAAAGAGTCCAACGGAGGGCAACAAAAATGATTAGGGGGCTGGAGCACATGACTTATGAGGAGAGGTTGAGGGAACTGGGATTGTTTAGCCTGCAGAAGAGAAGAGTGAGGGGGGATCTGATAGCTGCTTTCAACTACCTAAAAGGGGGTTCCAAAGAGGATGGATCTAGACTGTTCTTAGTGGTAGAAGATGACAGAACAAGGAGTAATGGTCTCAAGTTGCAGAGGGGGAGGTTTAGGTTGGATATTAGGAAAATCTTTTTTACTAGTAGGGTGGTGAAGCACTGGAATGGGTTACCTAGGGAGGTGGTGGAATCTCCTTCCTTAGAGGTTTTTAAGGTCAGGCTTGACAAAGCCCTGGCTGGGATGATCTAGTTGGGGTTGGTCCTGCTTTGAGCAGGGGGTTGGACTAGATGACCTCCTGAGGTCCCTTTCAACCCTGAGATTCTATGATTCTATGATTAAAACTTGGATTCTAGACTCAACCAAACTCCACATTTAGAATGTTTCAAGGACATTGTGGAAAACATACTGAAAAAAAATAAAGGCCAAAATATCTCTAGGCCTTGGAATAGACAGGTACTATCGTGTTTTCTGCTACACAAATTTGACAAGAGCTAGGTTTCACCTGAATTCTAATTTACATATTGTATTCACCCTCAAGTTACCGGCTAGTTCCAGTTGACATACTAGTAAAGCAGCTGTTTTTTTCGGCTTCTGGAGGGATGTACCAGTCCTATTTTAAATGGTCTGGGTCAAATTCCCCTCTGAGCTACACCTACAACTTAGAGTAATAGAGTTTAAGACCAGAAGGGACCACCTTTAGTCTGACTTCCTATACATCACAGGTCACACCCACCCATCCACTCACTAAACCCAATATTACAAATTAGACCAAAGTATTATAGCCCACAGGACTCTAGTGCTATTATGTGCTACAGGGAGAGAGTAGAGAGACCGAGGTGCACCAATGCCTGAGTCTCTTACGGCCGCAGGGAAATGATTAGGTGAGATATACACAGATAGTCCTGGCAATCCCTGCACCCTCAAGCTGCAAACAAAGGTGAAACCTCAAAAGTCACTGCCAATCTGACCTGGGGAAAAAATTCCTTCCAAACCCCTTATATGGTGATCAGTTAGACCCAGGCATGTGAGCAAGTAGTAATTAACTGAGCACCTAACAGAGAGAATGCACAGTGCCACACGAGACCAACAGCCACCCTGTCTCGTGTCCCATCTCCAGCCATAACCATATTTGATGCGTCAGAAGAAGGAGGCTATCACATTCGAGGGTGCAATTCATACCAATAAGGAATTGTGTCACTCACCTGTCCTGCAACCTTGGGTGCCTCAGAATGCTCTGCAGCTGTAGCTCCCAACCTGGGCCTCTTACAAACAGCATGAAGGTCTCACCCTGAGTGTCTGTGTATAGCTGCAGCCAGCCAGCAACAGTCCAGTCACACACTGGCTTCCACCAGCCTTGGTCACTACTTGCAGGGTGACCCCAACACCCCTTCCCCTCAAAAACTATATTGGGGGAAATCCCCTTCCTGACCACAACGGGTGGCTGACAGAAACCCTGAAGCATGAGCTTTTAGGAACATAAGACAAAAACCAGAAGTGATCCCCAGTGTCCCCTACCATCATAAGCAATCCCATCATACAATCACACTCACATTTTTCCACCACTCTTAAAACTAAGTGTTTACGCCCCCACCCCCTCACACACACAACTTTTGGGAAGCTTTTCCAGAACCTGACTCCTTTGATGGTTAGAAACCTTCTTTTAATTTCCAGCCTGAATTTGTTCATGGCCAATTTACACCCATTTGTTCTTGTCCACCATTGTCCTTCACCTTAAATAGCTCTTTACCTTCCCTGGTGTTTACCCTCCTGATGTATTTATAGAGCAAAATCATATCCCCTCTCAGCCTTCTTGCTAGACTCAGCAAGCCAAGCTCTTCTAGTCTCCTCTCATAAGATAGGCCCTCTGTTCCCCTTATCATTCAAGTAGCTCTTCTCTGCACATGTTCTAGTTTGAATTCATCTTTCTTGAACATGGGTGGCCAGCCTTGTACAGTACACAGTATTCCAAATAAGGTCCCACCAGTGTCGTTTACAATGGCATGAATACTTCTCTGTCTCTACTAGATATTCCTCACCTAATACATCCTGGGATCACATTTGCCTTTTTTTCAGTTACATCACATTGGTGGCTCAGTCATCCTGTGATCAACCCGTACACCCAGTGTCCTGTGTCACTGCCAACTATGAGCCTCCAGCCTGTAGCAGAAATTATTATTAGACCCTAAATGCATGACCTTGGACTTTGTACTACTGAATTTCATCCCATCTCTGTCACTCCAGTCTTCCAGGTCATCCAGATCTTCCTATGTAATATTCCCACCCTCCACGGTATTGATGATGCCTCTCAACCTTGTATCATCAGCAAATGTCATTAGCGCACTACTGCTTTTTCTGCCAAGGTCATTAATAAAAATATTGAATAAGATTGGTATTAAGACTGATCCTTGAGGAACTCCACTCACAACCTCCCTTTCATCCGATAATTCATTTTCCAGCACAACCCATTGCCTTCTCCTGTTTAGCCAGTTCCTTACCTACCTTACAATTCTTGTACTAATCCCCACTTCTCTAGTTTAACTAATAATTTCCCATGTCAAATGATTTACTGAAGTCCAAGTATATTAGATCGAATGCATTTTCCTTATTTAAAGATCATCAGTTTATTTTCTCAAAGTGGGAAATCAAGTTAATCTGGTATGATCTACCTTTGGTAAAACCATGTTGCATTACTTCACCTTTACTTCCATGAATGGAATTGTTCTTTCCTTCACAATGTGTTCTAAAGCCTTGCACACTACTGAGGTCAGAGTAACAGGTCTATAATTGCTTAATCAGACCCACGCTTTTTTAAATATAGGTACAACATTAGCTATTCTCCAGTTATATGGAATATCCCTGAAGAGATCGATTAAAAATCCTTCTTGCCAGACTAGCAATCTCATGTGCCAGTTATTTCAGTATTCTGGGAAGGAAATTATTCCCTCACCCCCAATTTTAGTGCATTAAACTCTCCCCCCCCCAACTTTGGATGCGGGGGTAATTTCCCTTTCTATACACTCAGTTCCATCAGCCTTCCTGACTTCATACCCATGTTCCATATCATCATCTTTATAGAAAAACAAGACAAAGAATTAGTTTAGTATTGGAGCCTTAGCTGGATTATCTTCAATCTCCTTGCCATTCACCCTGCATAGCTGCCCCCCCTCATCCTTCCGTATTCGGTTTTCATTTTTATAACTAAAAATCCTATTTATTTTAATTTCCTTGGCAAGAGCTAATTCAACTGGACTTTTGGCAATTCTCACTTTATTCCTACATTTTCTATTTTCCAAGTTATGGCTTTCTTTGCTGATCAATCCTTCTCCCAGTCCCCATAGGCTCTGTGCTTACTCCTAATAATCTTTTGAGGTCATTATTCATGCATCTGGGACTGGAGCCTTTCCCCACACATTCTTCCTTTTTCTTAGGATGCAAATTTCAGGCAGGTTTTATATCGTTGATTGGAAGAAATTCCAAGCCTCCTCCACATTTAAATCCTTTAGTTTTCCAGTCCAGTTAACTTCTTTAATTCCCTTAATTTCCCAAAATACGCCCTTGGGGAATACTACAAAATTATTCATATGTTTAAATGAAAGCAGATGACGACTTTGGTAGCATACATAACTCTGTTTTTCTTATAATTGATCACAATAATGTTTGCAGAAAGTGGAAGTCTTACAATTGTGTGTTTGCAAATATGTAAATAAATAGAACCTAATTCATCTTGATGTTCACACTGCCATCTTGGAATCTCCAATTTTTCTCCTCCTGTTGATAAACATTTCAGTCGTCCATAAAAGTAGAGCGAGAGAATATCATGTGATAAAGGTGACCGACCAATCAATCACACACTGGGGGGGTGGGGGGATAGCTCAGTGCTTTGAGCATTGGCCTGCTAAACCCAGGGTTGTGAGTTCAATCCTTGAGGGGGCCACTTAGGGATCTGGGGCAAAAATTGGGGATTGGTCCTGCTTTGAGCAGGGGGTTGGACTAGATGACCTCTTAAGGTCCCTTCCAACCCTGATATTCTATGATTCTATGACTGTGAACAATAGTGAATAGTCAGAGTGAGGAGATCATGAGTAACCCATAGATTGAAATATATTCATATACATTATCTGTCAAACCCTTTTGAATGGCAAACAAACTCATTAAACTCACGATCTGTTTGTAGTTAAATCACAAACCAAGGAAAGGCACAAAATTCTTAAGATAAATGATTTGCTCTGAATAGTTGGCCAGCTCTACTTACACCCACGGATGGGTATAACACCAGTCAGGATGTATTCCCTAATTTTACAAACCTTTCTAAAGTGAAAAAAATATTCAGTGACAGCCTGTCAGCTCATCTTTTTCAGTTGGAAAACATGTTTAATAATGTATTATGTTGTAATGATTTTGTGTCACACTCTACAAGACTGACATGCACAAACAAACAGTGCTTTGCGTGTCAGATAATCTTGCTGGATTGTTGTTGAAAAGAAGGAATGTGCAGGTAGCATTTAGTGGGCGGTAGCAGATGCATACAGATTTTGGGAGTTCACTGGAACATACTGAATGAAGCACACACAATGACAGACAATACTGACTAACAACCATAAGCTGATGAGGAACCTGGGAATAGTTTACACGTCTTATTTAAAATATATTCTGTTAATTTAACCGCTTGTAACACTACAAATATATTGTATCTCTCTCCCCTTAAATGTTGGTTTTTGTTGTGTTTTTTTCGCTTCTTTGTAAGGCTGATGAAACTTTTCTGTAAAAAAAAATTTTAACTGAAAATGTAGGTTTGGATAAAAATGGTATCTGCTTTACATAGAAGCATTTGAAGGGGGGGGGGGTAATTGAAAAACCAAAATACCCCAAAACTGAAATATTTTGATTTGGAAATGCTGCTATGGTGTCTCGTGGGAGTTGTAGTTTTGGTTGTCTCATATCCCCATTATCCTGTATGACTCAGGTTTCCCACCTGGTCTATATCTCTCCTGATGCATTGCCAGAGACTCCCATGATGCACTACCTTCTCTCTCCAAGAGGGGAGACCATGGTGCATTGTGGGAGGATATAGTCCAACCAGGAAGCCTGGCCTACAGAGGAGAATGTGAGCACAAGGGACCTGAACTATAATGCTCATTAAGAACTGTGGCAATGATTCCAAATTAAAAGGTTTTAGGATTTGTCTGATTTTTTTTTAATTTCTACCCCCACCTCCCCAAAGAAAATTTAGATGGAAAGAAATTTTGTTTCTTTGAAAAAATTTTAATGCATTTTTTCTCCTCCTCAACCAACTCTACTTAATTGTCTCTAGATTATGAATTATTTGGAATGGGTCATGTCTTTTTCTGAATGGAAAGCACCTAGCACACTGTAAGTGCTACCAAAAATAAAGTAGTGAACACGTATCCTACCTAGCTCAGTCTAAGAAGGGCTTAAAAATATAGTACCAGATCCTCAGCTGGTCCAAATCAGCATAGCTCTAGCTGGTCCAAATCAGCATAGCTCCAGTAACATTGATTCTTCTTCGAGTGATTGCTCATATGTAGTCCAATTAGGTGTGCGCACGCGGCGTGCACGATCATCGGAAGACTTTTCCCCTAGCAACACTCGGTGGGCCGGCTGGCGCCCCTTGGAGAGGCGCCGTTGCGGTGCCTGATATATACCCCAGCCAGCCCAGCACCGTGACGGTCGTTGGAACTGTGGAGCGCAGCTTAGCTGATCTCCACCTCCCTAGCGTAGTTAGCACCCGTTCATTTTGTTGATAATTTTAAGTACTTCTTAAGTAGTTGTTAATAGTTTACTGATAGTTTGTTTGTTGTAATTAGTGTAAATAGTAGTGGGAGATAAGGGGTTTCTCCCCTGTCTCCCTCCCGGTACTGGGCCAATGCCTGGCTCTCCGGGATTCAAGCCGTGCTCAACCTGTTTGAAGCCGATGCCTACGGGGGACCCCCACGACTCCTGTCTGAAGTGCCTTGGGGAGTCCCACCTTCCGGATATGTGTTGTATCTGTAAGGCTTTCAAGCCGCGAACCAAGAAGGAGCGGGACTTTCGTTTGAAGCAGCTCCTCTTGGAAGCATCTCTTAGCCTGATGTCGGCCCCGCACCGCAATCCGGTACCGACCTCCGCAGCCGGCGCGGCGCCAGCAACCCCGGAGCGGCTGAGCTCCAGTAAAGAGTCATGGCACTGAACACCTCAGGCCGGGACTCCCCAGAGGAGCCGATCGATGTCTCCAAGACCGAGAAAATCAGGTCCGGGACCAGCTCCGACCCCGGCGCCGCTGCATCCGCAGCCGGTTCAAGACCGCGCCAAACCTCCCGGCCCGGCACCAGCACCGATGACTCCGGTACCGCAAGGACCGTTGAGCTCGGTGCCTCTGGACAAAACACCTGCACCACCGACTCTGGCTCCACAGGGGCCATCGAGTCCAGCGCTGCCGCCGCTGCCAACACCAGCCCTGTCGACTCCGGTACCACAGAGACAGTTGAGCTCAGGGCAGCCTGTTAAGGCTCCAGTACCGATGACTCCGGTACCGCAATGTCCATCGACCTGAGTAACCGCCAGCTCCCCAGTGCAAGCCGAGGTAGAGCTTACGCTGCCGTCCACTCCGGACACCTTCTCGGCAGCACGGGACCTGATTGCCATGACGGACCCGGCACCGACCCCATCTTCGGTACCGCCATTGAGAATCATCATGTCCCGGGGCAAACCGGCCATGCTATGTCCAGTGCCGCATGCGGAGATCGGCCAACATCAGCCTAGATCTCCTCGATGCCGCTCGCAGTCCCGGCACTGATGACCTTCTCGGCGCCGCTCGCACTCACGTCACCGCTCCAGGTCGACCTCCAGACACGGTCGACAGTACTATGATTCCCGGTACCGCTCCCAGTCCCGCGGCCGGTCGCAGCGTAGTGCCTTTGCCACTCACTATGCCATAGTTAAGCATTCCAGGGAGGACGCTGCATTTGGTTCAGCGGTCCTATGCTCTGCAGTATCACAATCCGACCCCGCCTCCTAGGCAGGGCTTGGGAGTCACCTAACTGGAATACATATGAGCAATCACTCGAAGAAGAAAAGATGGTTACTCACCATAGTAACTGTTGTTCTTCGAGATGTGTTGTTCATATCTATTCCAAACCCGCCCTCCATCCCCACTGTCGGAATAGCCGGAAAGAAGGAACTGAGAGGGCACTGGGCCTGCTGGGGTATATATCAGGCACCGCAACGGTGCCACTCCAGGGGGCGCCAGCCAGCCCACTGAGTGTTGCTAGGGTAAAAGTCTTCCGACGATCGTGCACGCCGCGCGCGCACATCTAATTGGAATAGATATGAGCAACATCTCGAAGAACAGTTACTACGGTGAGTAACCGTCTTTTTTTGCTAGCTGAGAATTTGTTCCATAGTGTGTCTGGGAAGTGGTCATGGGATGTGGATCCTTACATCAGTAAGTCAAATCCAGCCAAAGTTACTAGTGGCTGAAAATTGTTACCATTCCACGTTTATTGAATGGCCTTTTTAAATAAACCGATAATCTCTATATACTTCCTAGTGGACAAAGGCCCACATCTAACACCCTTGTTGGTGATCTCAGCAAAGAGGCAAAGCACTGAATAATGAATATTGAAGTGCTCTCTCAACTAAAGATTGCCCTCCAGGTGGATGTTGAGATATACTGGTATGGCAATGTGGGAAACTTGCATTCCTGTTGACTATTCTGTACCTGCTCAATCTGCAGATTCATTGATCTGACACCTTTTCACCAGCACTAAGTTATTTGAGGGGAGAAAACCTGTGAGAGGCAAGTTTAACATTTCTAAATTTGAAGGAATAGCACTTAGCATCAGTTTTTAGATGTTATAGAATCATAATTAAACACAGAAAGGATTTACTAGGTCAGTGTTTCCCAAAGTGTGGTACTTGTACCCCTAGTGGTACGCAAAAGGGTTTCAAGGGGTACGCGGCAGAATTTTTTATTTTACTTTATCATAGTTGGTTTTTTTAGCAGCAGAGAACAATTACTAACATATAATATATAAGAATGGTGTACACTTGTACAGTAGAAATACACACAGGTTTACATTGTAAATAATAACATCTAATAGCACAGCAGCGCCGACGCAAACCACGCATGTGCGTTATCGCGGCTCGGGCAATACATTTGCCTTTGTGGCATGCGCAGAAGTCATACTGACGGATAAAAGATAAAAGTGAATAAATACTCGTAGTAATCTAAAGATCGTAGCAAGTACATACTTGGGGTGTATTAATATACAAAATTTCTCTTTGTTTTTGTTAAACCCATTTACAATGGATCCCTGGCTAAAAACAGGAAGTTCGAAACATACAAAAGAAAATTATGAAGGAAATACGAATGTTAGTGATAATTATGCCAAAAAATGCAGTGACATGGCTACATCAGACAATTGTGACGACAAAATTAGTGAACCATGTGAACCATCTCTAAGTTTATTGAATGTATCAGCTGCAAAGAAAACGAAAAAAGCTCGCAAATATGTTCAAGAATATCTTAAACTGGGATTTTTGTGGACTGGCGATGAGGTGGAGCCGGTTCCACTATGTGCGATTTGTTACGAGACTCTCTCAAATGAAAGTATGAAACCATCCAACCTAAAACGCCATTTCGATAGCAAACAAAGACTACGAGGGAAAACCTGTAGAATTCTTCAAAAATAGGCGCAAAGATCTCCAAAACAATTTGTAATGTGACGGGAGGTGAAAAGATGAAAGCTTTGAAAGCTTCATATAGTGTGGCGTACTTAATTGCAAAGTTCGGAGCTGCTGAAGTGATTGGCGAGACATTAGTAAAACCTGCAGCCAAAGTAATGGTGCAAGTGATGACTGGAGACAAGGCTAGCAAAGCTATAGATTGTGTTCCTCTCTCAAATAACACTGTTCATCGTAGAATCACAGATATGGCCGAAAACATAAAGCAGCAATTATTGTCAAGAGTACAAAAGAGTCGCTACTATGCACTGCAAGCGGATGAAGCCACTGATATTGTGAATTTAGCTAATATTTTGTTGTTTGTCAGATACAAGCTGAATAATGAAGTCCACGATGATTTTTTGTTCTGCCAACCTATACCAATACATATAACTGGAGAAGCTATTTTTAAAGTTATTGATGACTTTATCAAAAACAATGACTTGTATTGGAGTCGTGTTGGAATAAGCATGGATGGCGCCAGAGCCATGATTGGTTCGAAGAAAGGAGTTGTTGCACGTATTCAAGCTGTTGTGCCAGAAGCAAAATAGACTCATTGTTGCATTCACAGGGAAGCACTCGCCACCCAGAACATGCAGGCAGATCTAAAGCAAGTACTGGATGAAGCTGTCAAAATAATCAATTTTGCGAAAGGCCGCCTTCTGAACGTCCGGTTGTTTTCTCAGCTTTGTGATGAGATGGGCAGTGATTACACACAACTCCTATTTCACACTGAAGTGTGTTGGTTTTCGCATGGAAAAGTTCTGAATTGCCTGTTTGAGCTGCAAGAAGAACTGCAAGTTTTTTTAGATGAAACCTTTAACCTGTGAGACGGTATACACGACTAGAAATGGCTATGCAAACTAGCATATATTGCAGATATCTTTGCTCATTTAAACAACCTCAATCTATCCTTGCAAGGGAAAATCATATCCATATTCCATGTTCAAGACAAAGTGAGCGCCATGGTCGCAAAATTGAAACTTTGGCATAAACGTCTTAGTCATTGTGAACTGGATTCCTTTCCATTTCTTCATGACTTAGTAATAAACCTGACTAATGAACTTGATAGTGATGTGTTGCAAACCATGAAACAGCATTTGGAAAGCTTGCAGAAAGATCTTCATAAGTATTTCCCTGAACCGGACTGCACCTTTGAACAGATAAGGAACCCTTTTTATCATCAATGTTCAAACATTGCCAAATAACGCCTCTGCTTCAGAAGAAGAACAGCTCTTGGAGCTGGCTTCAGATAGCTTCCTGAAAATAAAATTTGAGCAAAATACACTGACGTCATTTTGGTTGGGGGTTAGCTCTGAATATTCAGCTCTATCGGACAAAGCTGTCAAGTATCTTCTGCCTTTTCCCACCTTGTATTTGTGCGAGATCAGATTCTCTGTGCTGGTTGGCATCAAAGCAAAAAAACGAAATCGTCTTATTGACGTGGAGCCCCATCTTCGTCTTAAGATCACAAATATCGAGCCAGATTTCCCTCGACAGTGTCTGCTCAAAAGCAGTTCCATCCCTCGCACTGAATAGTTTGGTTTGTACTGAAAATTTTTCAGTACCTAAATAGTAAGTATTAAAACTAGTGCTTTCTTCACTAACCTAGCCAAACCAGAATGGTACGAATTCACATATGCTGTTCTGCCAGACTGTTGATTCACTTCTATTATTTTAATTATTGCTAGTACTATTTCTATATGTGACTATTATTTCTATTAAAATGTTTGTTTCAAATGTATGTAATATAATTTTGTATTTATTTCTAATAAGCATTTAATCCAGAATGAAACGAATTAGGAGTGTGTTATAAAAATGTGGCTACATCCCCCCCCCCCCATTATCTTCAGCAGAGAAGGGGTACGCCGGTAAGACAAATGTCTCAAAAGGGGTACGCAACTGTTGTAAGTTTGGGAAACACTGTACTAGGTCATACTGAGCAAAAGAAGTTCTATAGTTTGGGTTAGGCTGTTATTCTTCATGGGCAAAATGGTAAGGGGTTATTTAAAAAAAAGAAAGAAAAAAAGGAATTGCCTTATTAACTAAAAAATGAAACAGGCCCAACCTTTAAACACATAAAGGTGAAATCTTGGGTCCATTGAAGTCAAAGAGAGTTTTGCCCTTGACTTCAATGGAGCTGGGTTTTCACCCATAAATTTGTAGCCTGATACACAGGCCAGAGAAACGGCTTCACATAAGCATCTGTGCTTTTGGTTTCTTAACAAAACGGCCCAACATCTTGGGATTCATACCCCATGTCATGCCAAAGGAAATTAAAATTGTAATAAAAGCACTTTCTTCCAGTTTCACATGATTCAAAAAAATTAAATGTTGTGCCACTGTCACCGCCCCCTCTTTTTTTTTTTTTAAGGAGACTTTATTAGGGTTTAATCTATTCATCTATCACCCACCACTATATAAACTGAGCACCACCTACATCCCTGTGAGTAAAGATGGTGTTAATATATCAGTTTTACAGATGGGGAAACAAACAGGAGATTAGCCCATCACACAAGAAGTCTGTAGCAGAGCTGGAAATAAAAACAGATCTCCTGAGTTCCAGTTCAGTGTCTTGGCCATAAAACTATACTTTCTTTACTGTGTTACTAATACTGTTGTGGGAAAATACTGAAAGAAATGTTAAAGCTTCATTACTTATAATGTTCATTTACTTTTGTTTGCAGTCAGCTTCACTTTCAGGTCTCAAGCAGCTGTACAAGGCAGCAGTGCTTGGGTTACAAGTAGTGCAGAGAAATTTTTTTTTTATTTTTAAACCTTTTTTCACTGGGATTTTTAAGACTTCTCAAAACACATCTGTTCGTCTCTAGCTTTTTTTTAAGCTAGTGATTTTACAAAACCTAGATGAAATTTGACGTGACAACATCCCTTTAAGTATATACAGCCATATCATTTATTCATGCTAGGCATGATTTTTACTACACTACATTCTCAGGGGAAAACTGCACAGAGGAAAAAGAGTGTGGCAGTTTTGAGGGTTCCTGAGCCATTCTGTCAGCACAGGGATGGAGGATGCCAGGATCCTGGTGGAGAACAAGTTCTGTACTGTGCCTTTCAAATGAATCTTTGTGCACTCCTAACAAGGGCAGTCACCCAAGGGGTTGGAGAAAAAACTGTTACTTACCTCATGAAACTGTTGTTCTTTAAGACGCATTGCTCATGTTCATTCCATGCTAGATTTGTGCGCGCTTATGTGTACACCGTTGTTGGAATTTTTGCCTTAGCGGTATCTGTAAGGTTGGCTCTGGCACCCTCTGGAGTCCTGTGCTCATGCACCGGTATATGAGGCACCACTGGACCTATGCCCTCTCAGTTCCTTCTTGCCAGCAACTCCAACAGAGGAGGCAGGTAATGGAATGGGTATGAGCAACACATCTCGAGGAACAACAGTTACAAGAGGTAGGTAACCGTTTTTTCTTCTTTGAGTGCTTGCTCATGTAGATTCTACTTTAGGTGACTCACAAGCAGTATCTCCGGAGGTGGGCTCAGAATTCATGATTGTGCGACTTGCAATATTGCTCTACTTAAGCTGGCATCGTCCCAGGCCTACTAGGTGCTGGCATAATGGGATGTGAATGGATGATGTTTATGTGAAGAGACTTGAGAGCAGTCTTCCTGTGACCAGCAACCTTACAAGCCAAGGTCGCAAAGGTGAGCTCCCCAACCCAGGTCCGAAGCATTGGAGACCAGAGTCACTGAAAGGGATGGGGCTGCAAAAAGAACTCCTTCCAACACTGAGCTGGGGTCTGACCACCATTCCAGGGATGACCTGATGTGTTCCGGTACCATGACCATCCGGTCCAGAGCATGTCTGTTGCGGACGTAGACCGATGCCAGCCACTCTTGCAGGGGTCTGAGATGAAGCCGCACATGCCAGACCATGTAATTACAAGCCACCATGTGGCCCAACAGTTTAGGGCACATGCGGGCAGTTGTGAGAGGGTGGGCTCTCACGTGGGAGATCAGGTCTGACATGGTCTGGAAATGGGCCTCTGGCAGAAAGGCACTGGCCTGTGTAGTCGAGTATTGCTCCTGTGAATGCTATACACTGAATGGGGGTCAGAGTTGGTTTCTTCTAGTTTATTAGCAGGCCCAGGTCAAGACAGGTGGAGTGCACCAAGTCAAGGCTCCTTTGCACCTGGGCCTGCAACCTTCCCTTGATGAGCCAGTTATCGGGATACAGATAAATCTGTACTCCTCAACACCTCAGGTAAGCAGCCACTGGAGCCATGCACTTTGTGAATGCTCTCGGGGCAGATGAGAGGCCGAAGGGTAGTGCCGAGAACTGGAAATGGCGCTGGCCTACCATGAAACAGAGAAACTATCTGTGCCCCTGGAAAATGGAAATATGAAAACATGCATTCTTCAAGTCAAGGGTGGAATACCAGTCTCCTGGATCCAGGGAGGGGATGGAGGCGGCCAGGGAGACCATGCGGAACTTCAATTTCTTGAGATATTTCTTGAGGCATTTCTTGAGGCAATGCAGGCCCAAAATGGGTCTGAGGCCCCCTTTGGCCTTTGGGATTAGGGAGTGTCAGGAATAGAACTCTTTCCCCCTCATGTCTCAAGGGACCTCCTCTACTGACCCCAGTTGGAGAAGAGTTCCCACCTCCTGAATGAGGAGTTGCTCGTGAGAAGGGTCCCTGAAGAGGGACAGGGAAGGAAGGGTGGGATGGTTGAAAAACTTCAGGACATAGCCCAAAGATATTGTGTTGAGCACCCAGCGGTCCGAGGTTACTCGAGCCCATGCAGATAGGGACGTAATCAGTTCAAAAATAAATTGGGGGGTGGATCCTGGAACTCAGCTGGGGCACCAACCTCATGTGCACCATCAAAATGCCTGCCTTGATCCTCCCTGATGCCTTGCAGGACCAGACTGGGCAGGCGAGTGAGAGGAAGAGGGACGACAGCACTAACACCTCTTGTCTCTATCTTTTCCCTTATAGCACCTTATCGTGGAGGCCCCGGAGGACCTTGGTGGTGGAGGCAAGAACACCGGTGAGGGAGAACAGTGACGGGAGGAACTTGGTGTGGGGGTGGTGCTCTGCACCGATGCTGATGTGCTTGGAGTTGAATCGGAGCAGGATAGCTCCAACACTGGGAAAAGTGCAGCCTCCATGAGGAGGGCTTTAAGGCAAATGTCCTGTTCTTTTTGGGTCCATGGCCTAAAGGTTTTACAAATCCTGCCCCTCTCCTTCACGTGCAACTCCTCCAAACACTTTAGGCAGCTGCTATGGGGATTGTTAACAGGCCTGGGCTTGTTGCAAACTAAGCAGGGTTTGAAGCTGGGGGATCAGGGCATGCCCCATCCTTGGAAAAAGGTCACTAACAGGGACTCTAACTACTAAACACTGTATGACACTATACAAGGCTAGCTAACTAATGAGAACTATATACAGCAAAGCACAGAAGAGAACCGCTATTGCACTTGCAGATGCAAGAGGAAAGGCTCTGACTTACTGTCACAGACAGTAAGTAGGAACTGAGGGTGGAGGGATGGGCGCCTCATATATCGGCACATGAGCATGGGACTGCAATGGCTGCCAAAGCCAGCCCTACAGATATCGCTAAGGCAAAAAATTCTCACAATGGTGCACATGGACACGCACACACCTAGAATAAAATGGACATGAGCAAGCTCTCGAAGAAGAATTATAGATTCACAGAATGATTAGGTAATAATATAATAGAGACCTAAACAATCTGTAGCCAACAGACCATATCCCTTTGGACACATGTATACCTGCTCAATGCGGGCAAGTACTGTATCCCCAACTTTGTCATTATTCATTAACAGCTTAATCTACAGCCCACTGATATGAATGGGAGTCCTTCCAACTGACTTCACAGTGGGCACTGGATAAGGCCCTAAAAGACTTGGCATTTATGTCTTTCACCTGAGGAACTCAAAGCACTTTCCCAATATTAGCTAGTGAATTGTTCTCTAAATTACACACAGGTGAGCAAATGCAGGGTTGCGGCCTTACTAACTATTTACATGCATAAAGTTACTCATGGGTGAGGATGTTTGCTGGATGGAGATTCAGCTACATAACCTCTAGAAAGATCAAATAAAAATCTACCCATTTTACAAGGCTGGACTTTCAAAGAAACAAAATAGCAGGCATCCTGACAGAGGCTTAATAATTTGTTATGCTTGCTAACTTCAAACCACAGTGTCTGCATCTTTGAATTAAGCATAGCTATTTCCATGATTGAAGCTTATTCCTTTCTGGAGTCTCTCTCAAAAAAGGACTTTTACCCTTGTTTCATCTTTTTCTAAAAATGGGATCCACGTGGTATGTCTACCAAAAAACCCCCAACACATTTAGGACCACCTTTTATATTCAAAACGAAGACTTGCTAGAATGAACACATGACCACACTTGTGGGTGCAGTTACCGTGAGTGCCTATGCACATGGGGTATTTGTACACTGAAATGGATAGATGGTTTAGTGGCCATTTGCATGTAAGATCACAGTTTCTGACTGTGCAAATAGAAATAGACATTTATATTCTTGGATCAGGGCCTGGCTGGGAGGGGCTAAGGGGCGGGACTATAGTGCTCAGATTATTTCCTCCCAATGCTAATGCAACTCCTTTTTACCAGCACATCAATTCCTATTGATCTCCTTCCACATTTATTAATTTTCCTTAAAACACAGAACTGGTTAACAAGTACTTATAATACAAAAGCAAAAAAAAAAGCAGATCTGAAGTTGAGTGATATAAGAACACAGCTATTCAAAAACAAACAAACAAAATTTTCAGGAAAAACTTACAGAAAATTTACCTCCTCACACTGATTTTTGGTCAAAAGAAAAAAAAGTTTTGATGAACATTTCCTGACAAGCTGAGTGTGAAAGAATCTCAAAAGTTTCAAAGATTCAGTATGGATGATCACCCACAAATGCAGATGTCCATCTGAATCCTTCTGGTCTGCAAAAAAAGTTCAAAATCCATGAGAGCAGATTCTCTATGGGACCTTTTTTAGTACTTCTTGTTGCTGATCATGATATAGGACAGCAAGTATTGCCTCTCTCATGGAATTTCGTCACTTCTGGTTTAGTCTAAATCAGGAACGGTTGAAACAAACAATTTTTAAAAACACATTTTTTTATCATATATGCATCTAAACTGATATAGATGCACATTCTATCACCTCCCCACACACACACACATCTCTACATTCACTTGGACCAAACCTGATCTTTTAAAGTTTCTCTCTACCCCTCACTCTAGTACTGCATTAAACCTAGCTTAAAAGAAAGAAAAGTTCTCATTTTCCTATATGTATTTTAGAAAAAAAAATTCTACCGGTTCTAACACAGAATTTGAGAGACTTGAAAAGGTTCAGGTTTGGCACGAATGAATGTCTGGGAAGAGTCTTTACTTCATCCCAGGTGATTCATTCAGGACCTGTGCAAACACAGACTAAAAGATTACTTTGTCTCTTCATTATTTTCCTTCCTAAAGTCATTTTCAGCATATTCCATGTTACTGCTATGTATTTTTCTCTCTTAAGCAAAGTAACAGCATTCTCTCCCCTACCACTTTCTTCTTCTTCTACAGTATGTGGGAAATGGACCTTTTTACAATGCACACAATCCTTCTTGCTCACAGAGCGTGGGATAATAATCAGAACAGTAATGCATGAGACATCAGGTATTTTTCAATGAACTAAAGCCCCCATATTTACCATGCCTGCAACTGTGCTCAACTAATCATGGCTGCTAAAGGGGGCCAGGTGCATAAATATAGTGATTTTAAATAAAACAACGTCTCCAAATTGTATACACCATCCTTAATTATTATTACTACTACTACTACTGAGATGGGAGGTGGAATCTATGCTTATAACACATGCTCGAGCTACAGATATTTTTATTATTTTATTTTTATTTCAGAAGGTGGATAAAGCTACTAGAGGAGAGGCTGTTCTAGATTTGATTTTGACAAATAGGGAAAAACTGGTTGAACGTGATCATGAAATGGTAGAGCTTGTGATTCTAAGGAATGGTAGGAGGGAGAACAGCACAATAAAGACAATGGATTTCAAGAAGGCAGACTTTTGCAAAAACTCGGAGTTGGTAGGTAAAATCCCATGGGAAACAAGTCTAAGGGAAAAAACAATTGAAGACAGTTGGCAGTTTTTCAAAGAGACATTATTAAGGGCACAAGAGTAAACTATCCCACTGCATAGGAAAGATAGAAAGTATGGCAAGAGACCATCCTGGCTTAACCAGATCTTCAATGATCTAAAACTCAAAAAAGAGTCCTACAAAAAGTGGAAACTCGATCACATTACAAAGGATGAATATAAACAAACAACACATGTATGTACGGACAAAATTAGAAAAGACAAGGCACAAAACAAGATCAAACTAGCTAGGGACATAAAAGGAAACAAGAAAACATTCTACAAATACATTGAAGCAAGAGGGAAACCAAGGACAGAGTAGGCCCATTACTCAATGAGGGGGGAAAGACAATAACAGAAAATATGGAAATGGCAGAGGTGCTTAATGACTTCTTTGTCTCAGTTTTCACCAAGAAGGTTGGTGGGGATTGGACATCTAACATAATGAATGCCAGTGAAAATGGAGGTAGGATCAGAGTCTAAAATAGGGAAATAACAAGTCAAAAATTACTTAGACAAGTTAGATGTCTTCAAATCACCAGGGCCTGATGAAATGCACCCTTGAATACTCAAGGAGCTGACTGAGGAGATAACTGATCCATTAGCAATTATCTTTGAAAAGTCATGGAAGACGGGAGACATTCCAGAAGACCGGAAAAGGGCAAATATAGTGCCCATCTATAAAAAGGGAAATAAGGACAACCTGGGGAATTACAGACCAGTCAGCTTAACTTCTGTACCTGGAAAGATAATGGGGCAAATAATTAAGCAATCAATTTGCAAACACCTAGAAGATAATAAGGTGATAAATAACAGTCAGCACTGACATGTCAAGAATAAATCATGTCAAACCAACCTGATAGCTTTCTTTAACAGGGTAACAAGCCTTGTGGATCGGGAGGAAGTAGTAGATGTGGTATATCTTGACTTTAGTAAGGCTTTTGATACTGTCTCGTATGACCTTCTCATAAACAAACTAGGGAAATGCAACCTAGATGGAGCTACTATAAGGTGGGTGCATAACTGGTTGGAAAATAGTTCCCAGAGAGTACTTATCAGGGGTTCACAGTCATGCTAGAAGGGTATAACGAGTGGGGTCCAACAGGGATTGGTTCTGGGTTCTGGTCTGTTCAATATCTTCATCAACTATTTAGATAATGGCATAGAGAGTACACTTATAAAATTTGCGGATGATACCAAGCTGGGAGGGGTTGCAAGTGCTTTGAAGGATAGGATTAAAATTCAAAATGATCTGGACAAACTGGAGAAATGGTCTGAAGTAAATAGGATGAAATTCAATAAGGATACATGCAAAGTACTCCACTTCGGAAGGAACAATCAGTTGCCCACATACAAAATGGGAAATGACTGCCTAGGAAGGAGTACTGTGGAAAAGGGATCTGTGGGTCACAGTGGATCACAAGCTAAATATGAGTCACTAGTGTAACACTGTTGCAAAAAAAGCAAACATCATTCTGGGATGTATTAGCAAGAGTACTGTAAGCAAGACACGAGAAGTAATTCTTCCACTCTACTCCACGCTGATTAGGCCTCAACTGGAGTATTGTGTCCAGTTCTGGGCACCACATTTCAGGAAAGATGTGGAGAAAGTCCAGAGAAGAGCAACAAAAATGATTAAAGATCTAGAAAACATGACCTATGAGGGAAGATTGAAAAAATTGGGTTTGTTTAGTCTGGAGAAGAGAAGACTGAGAGGGGACATGATAACAGTTTTCAAGTACATAAAAGGTTGTTACAAGGAGGAGGGAGAAAAATTGTTGTTCTAACCTCTGAGGATGGGACCAGAAGCAATGGGCTTAAATTGCAGCAAGGGCAGTTTAGGCTGGAAGTTAGGAAAAACTTCCTAACTGTCAAGGTGGTTAAGCACTGGAATAAATTGCCTAGGGAGGTGGTGGAATCTCCATCATTGGGGATTTTAAGAGCAGGTTGGACAAACACCTGTAAGGGATGGTCTAGATAATACTTAGTCCTGCCTTGAGTGCAGGGGACTGGACTAGATGACCTCTCGAGGTCCCTTCCAGTTCCATGATTCTATGATAACATAGGCAGAATATCTGACCTGCAAAATCTTAAAATTGTATTTTTTTGTACCAAAGATATAGGTGAGAATTCAGTGGCTTTTTTTTTTAAGCTCACATATTAAATTATTTATTTTCTTAAAACACACACACACACACACACACACAGGGGAAATAAAATGCAAAAAGCTGCATTAAGGTGGAGTTGTCAAATACACAAGAGACACCAAACTTGGGAGTGTCTCCAACAGAAACTATGACTTAGCCATACTGCATATACAGTGCATATGCTTAAAAAGGCATCCTGGCTCTAGAAATATTGCCCATTTTAAGTAAGGGCCTATCTCCGATCCCAGTCATCTCTCTAAAACTGGAATGCACTTTTAAAACGTACCCACTGTGTGAAGGTACTAATGGTAATGCTCTATAGAATTATATGAAACATTACATATGCACAATGGAAACAAATTATGATTGCTGGAAGGAAGCAGAGTTATGAATTTCCTGCCTTTTGTGTATTTAATATAATTTATTTGCAGCATTAGACTTTGCTGTTGAGAAGTACCGTTGCAAAGAGACAATGAACTCACAAGATGTTTCTGCAGCAGAGAAAATACAAGCCATTTGTTATTGGTAGGAAAGTTGCATTATCTCTAGAAATAGCAAAAGGATAAGAAGACTATTTCAATCTAAAATCCAGCTGTCTCGGCAGTAACAATAAAATCTCATTCATATTCCATTTACCGGGAAGGATGCCAATGTGCTTATATTGTCTATTTTCACTGCAATATTTTATGTTTCTTAAGGTAAAGGATATCATTTTTGGCTACATCTGTGGTGTATTTAAATATGTGGAAGCATTTCTCAGAAAAAAGTTTTGCAAGTGCTACTGAAATGAAGGCCGTAAAACATCTGAGTAAAACATGAAAAACTCTTATCTTTACTCAGATAGGCACCTTCGAATTGACTACAAATGGCAGTTGTAGAAGGGAAAAATACCTCGTCATTTTGTTTTTCAATTGGAAAAGAAAAAAAAAGAGGCACAGTAAAGTATATAGGAGATATGCCTTTTGTAGTATGATATAGTTTTGCTCTGTACAACACCTTTTATCACAAGATTTTAAGCTCTAACTAATCCTCAGCAATTCTGCAAAGCCGGTGAGTGTTATAATGAGCAGCTACCACTGCCCTCTACTGCATGGAATCAGAACTGCTCATTTCTGTGACGTGCTATATTGGTACCAACTCATGGAGGTTGTGCTTTAGCTCAAGCAGCAGAAGTTACTCCTAGGTTATCAATTATCATCATCATCATCATCTGTATTCTAGTAGATCCCACAATGTGCTAGGAGCTGTCCATGCACCCAAGACGACAGTCCCGCATAACCTAAGATGACAAACCACACAAGATGCGAGAGAGTGGTGGTCAAAATATATACATTGTATAAATGGGGTGAGGGGTGTGTTCTTTAGTGAATATCCCTGACTTGCACCAACAATTATTAGTTGGGTCAAAGCTAGCAGCATTGGCTGGAAGAAGAGGTGGGGGAGAACTTAAGTGACAAAAGCACATAAGTAAGGAGGGGTAGAGTTGTGAAGAGCTTTATGGGTGAGAACCTGAACTTGATGGGATGAAACAGTTTGTGAGGGGGAATTGTTATACTATTGGATACATTTTACAGACGATAGGGAAACTGAGCCACAAAGAGATTTGCCCAAGTTCTCACAGCAAGCCAGTAGCAGAGCTCAGAATAGATGCAAGTATCCTCCCCCCCCCACCACCCCCCCAAGTCTCCTGCTCTGGCCATCCATCCACACCTGTTGGGTGGCTTTAATGTGCCTTACTGAGAAGAAAATGCTGTTAATCTGGAATAGAGGCAGAATATGGAAAGTGCTTTCACTATTCAAAAAATAAATGGCCTTGCAGGAATATCCAGAAGGGCAATATGATATTTTATTCTGAGCTGTTTCTTTCCCCTCTGAGCTTATGACTGTCTAAATCCTTTCCTGCATAAGTGAAATAACTTAGCTCCTTTTTCCCCTCAGACCCTGCGCTGTTCTAAAAGAATTTCCCAAAGTGATTACCTGAAGTTCTGAAAGAGAAATGATTACAAATGGCTGAGTTAACTGCTCCGGACGGCCTCATCAGTCATCATAATGCGGTCTCAGCACATGTCTCGTCAGGACCAGCAACTTGTCATGACAGATGACACCTCTTTAAGGAGACTTCCTCCCTTGGTTTTTCCATCTAGAAAACCCTCCAGGCATAAGGTGCTTGCAAATAAAGGCCCATAAGGAATAATAAAGAGAAATCAACGCTAGCTGTCACGAGTGAGTTGGTTAGTTGTTTTCTTTAGTGGTACCTTATTTCTGATTCTTGGGGTGTTTTTATTTACATGCATGTCTTGCAAAGTGCTTTTGCTTTTATGATGAATTCAGTGCAGATTAAAGGTGCCCAGGTAAGAGCAATGGAGACTGAACTGTGTAAATCAAAGATAATATGGACCTACCTCATAAGGGTGTTGGGAGGATTGGTTCATTAATGTTTGTGAGTTGCACAGACTACAGTCATGAGCACCAGAGAAATGTCTATTAATAAGTAAATGCCAACTTGTTTATGGTTCAATGGGTAAGGCAAGGGACCGGGACGCAGGCTACCTCAATTCTATTCCCAGCTCTGCCACTTATCTCCAGTGGGATCTTGGACAAGTCACATCATCACTCTGTGCCTCAGTTTCCCTACCCATAAAATTGGAATGACGATGTTTACTGTGCATTGAGATCCTAGGATGAAAAGAACTAAATGTTGATTTGAAGGAATGACCGAGGAGAAAATTCAAAATCTCATTTCCACTAAGCCATCTACTTCTACCCTTCCTGCACGGTTTTCAACAATAAGAAAAAAAAAGCCAAATACTTTAACGTTGAAAGAAGAGCAACTGCCTTTCTAGTGCTATAGATCCTATCCCTATGTTGAACAGAGGAAACTATTTATAACAAACAGTTTGTCAGACTCAGTCCTTGTTTTCTATTTGTGAATTTCCATGGACAGATCACAATTTTGATTAACATATTTGTTCTTTGAAATTACTCACCACATGTTTGACACGAGCATAGCCGGGGGAGGGAGAGGGAGAAGGTTGTGACTGTAAGTATTGCTTCAGCTATTCACCATTTGGTCCTGGGTTACACTTAAAATTTAGATTGAACTAACTACATTTCTCAGGGGGTGTGAAAAATTCACACCTCTGCTCACTATAGTTAAGCCAACTGGTGGAAACGTATCTACATCGGTGGAAGAATTCTTCTGCCAATGTAGCTACCACCACTTGGGGAAGTGGATTACACAAAATCAACAGAAAAACCTCTTTTGTTGCTGTAGCAAATATCTATATCTATGCCGCTATAGCTCTGCAACTGTGCCTCTGTAGCCCTGGTAGCATAGACAATCTCCTGATCTTTGAAATGTACGCTGTTTGGAATGGTTACTAGAGCCATATGGGAACCGGAATTTCCATTTTATGGGAAATTCTGTGATTTCTAAATTTGTTTCTGTTGGGAAATCAGAACGAAACCAAAGAATTTCAAAATTTCCCACAAAACAAGATTCTCAACAAAAATTTCATTTTGGGTCAATTAAAACATTCTGTTTCAATAAACATCAAAACATTTCATTCTGATTTTGACTTTTTAAACTTGTATATTATAATTTAGAATATAAAATGAATTTCATAACAGTCTAAACATTGCATTAGAGTAAGGTCAAAATGCTTCATTTTCCAAAATAAAATTTTGTTAAAATTGACACAATCTTGATGAAACGTTCCATCAAAACATTTTTGACCAGTTCTAATTGTATGTCCCTGTTCCACAACTGCCTAACACCACTCTTGGGATCATGTTTCCAGTGTGAATACTCACAACTAGCACTTCCTGTGAGTATTCTCCAATAGTCGCTTAGCATTAGCTGTTTTGGAGATCATGCCTATCAGTAAATTTGCTTCCCTAGAGTAATTAGCAAAAGTGAACACCAAGAGGAAAGCAAACACAGTCAATGAATTCACTTGAAAATTCAGATGAAGACTATACTGTTGGCTACAGACTACACAAAAAATTTGAAGTGAAAATTATATTTTTGATTATTTTAGAGGATGAGAGGAACCATTCATAATATATCCTGACACTACCACATATAAAATATTTAATACTAGTACTAATAATTAGGGCTGTTGATTAATCACAGTTAACTCACGCAATTAACTCAAAAAATAAATCACAATTAAAAAAATTAATCACGATTAATCGCACTGTTAAACAATAAAATACCAATTTAAATTTATTAAATATTTTGGATGTTTTTCTACATTTTCAAATATATTGATTTCAATTACAAACACAGAGTAAAAAAAGTGTACAGTGCCCACTTTATATTATTTTTATTACAAATATTTGCACTGTAAAATGATAAATAAAACAAATAGTATTTTTCAATTCAGCTCATAAAAGTACTGTAGTGCAATCTCTTTATAATGAAATTACAACTTACAAATGTAGATTTTTGTTTGTTACATAACTGCACTCAGAAACAAAACAATTTAAAACTAGAGAGCCTAGAAGTCCAATCAGTCCTTGTAGTGAGCCTGAGTGGTCTCCCTCCGAGCGGGAGAAAGAGCATTTGGGGAACACAAGATATTATTTTATTTATTTATTCCCCCCGCCTTTCCTTTACAGAGTAAATCATCCAATTCCTTGCAATCTGTCTTCATTTCCAGGCCTCACCCTACCTCTGTGCATTTTCAGATTCCCACTCAAATGACTCCCTTTTTCTCCCTCCCCCTACAGCATTCGCATGCATAGAAAATATTAAAAGAGCATTCCGTGCATTTTTTTGCTTCTTTTAATTCAGTTTAGTAAGTGGAAATAAAGAGAAACTAGTACCATCAACATAGCAACACAGAACTGGAAGGGCCCATAAAGCCAGTATCCTGCTATTACAGGCAATCCCAGCATATAATTCACCAAGATTCATCTAACAATCCAGCTCACCACAGTTCACCAGTAAGTGCTCAGTGGATCATCATGGACTACAGTTTTAGAAACTCTGAACTACTCTTTCTAGATTTTTCATATTATTTATTTAAATAAGAATTAATATTAAGAAACTTATTAATTAAGAACATAAGAACAGTCATACTTGGTCAGACCAAAAGGCCGTCTAGCCCAGTATCCTGTCTGCCGTCAGTGGCCAACGCCACGTGTCCCAGAGGGAATGAACAGAACAGGTAATCATCAAGTGATCCATCCCCTGTCGCTCATTCCCAGCTTCTGGCAAACAGAGGCTAAGGACACCATCCCCATCCACCCTTGCTAATAGCCATTGATGGACCTATCTTCCATGAACTTATCTAGTTCTTTTTTGAACCCCGTTATAGTCTTGGCCTTCACAACATCCGCTAGCAAGGAGTTCCACAGCTTGACTGTGCGTTGTGTGAAAAAAATACTTCCTTTTGTTTGTTTTAAACCTGCTGCCTATTAATTTCATTTGGTGACCCCTAGTTTTTGTGTTATGAGAAGGCGTAAATAACACTTCCTTATTTACTTTCTCCACACCAGTCATGATTTTATAGACCTCTATCATATCCCCTCTTAGTCGTCTCTTTTCCAAGCTGAAAAGTCCCAGTCTTATTAATCTCTCCTCACAGGACAGCCTTTCCATACCCCTAATCATTTTTGTTGCCCTTTTCTGAACCTTTTCCAATTCCAATATCTTTTTTGAGATGGGGCAACCACATCTGCACACAGTATTCAAGATGTGGGCATATCATGGATTTACATAGTGGCAACATGATATTTTCTGTCTTCTTATCTATCCCTTTCTTAATGATTCCCAACATTCTGTTTGCTTTTTTGACTGCCACTGCACATTGAGTGGATGTTTTCAGAGAACTATCCACAATGACTCCAAGATCTCTTTCTTGACTGGTAACAGCCAATTTAGACCCCATCATTTTATATGTATAGCTGAGATTATGTTTTCCAATGTGCATTACTTTGCACTTATCAACATTGAATTTCATCTGCCATTTTGTTGCCCAGTCACCCAATTCAAACCTGATATATCGGATTACAGCACAGTAAACCCCCCATAATGGTATTATAGCATCCTTTCTCCCACTAATCTACCTGCAGTAGAAAAAATCCTATTGGCTCCCTGATACATTTTGAAAGTGTTGGGTTTTGCACAAAAATCCCCCTGAAACTTAAAAGCACTAATATAAGGTACTGCAGTTCCTAGAAACAGCCCCTTAGACTCGCACTCAAGCAAAAGTACTTTGCTGCAAATAAGTCACTTGGACATTTTTAATGACATTGATAAAATGAGATCCAGGCAAGATCAAAAAAAAAAAAAAGCAGCATATTTTTTCCTTACCATCTCAAGAAAAAGAATCTGTTTTTCAGCCAAGGTGTCTTACAAAAGCCTTTGATAAAAACTGAAGCATATAATAACAACCAGACTGACACATTGTGGCTTGTTAAGAGAGAGAGAGAGAGAGAGAGAGAGAGGCAATTTGGGAAACTTTTTAAATCATAGCTACAGGAAGAGCAGACGGCTCAAGGGAATGTAACAGATTCTGGAGCTTTTCGCCTCTAGGTAACTAGTTTAATGCAGCTTCACAAGGGAATGACCATATTGCCAGCTAATGGCATTTGGTGATCTCCATGGACCATTGTTCCCATCACATAAACCACCTTTGTAACTAGAAGATCTGTTTTTAGTCTCAGCAGAGAGGCCAAGGATTGAACGAGCCATGGAGAATGGCTTACTCTTTTCCCCCTAGAAATGAGGTCCCTCCAGGTCAGAAATGAAGAACACAGATGGGGAAGCTTGAACCACCACTGCCCGTGCTATAGCCCATGCTTCCTCCAGGGAAGGAGGGAGGATTTCATTCTTCAGAGAATAATCAGCCAGGTACCTTTCACCAGAACTAAATTTACTTTAGAATATCTAAAAAGGAAATATCTGTGGTTTTGAGAAGGGTGAACATCAGAGGTGGAAATTACTAATCTGAAGTTCTACATTGCTGAGCAAGCAAGATAGCAGCAGATTTCTGCTTCTCGTGGAAGGAAAAGCATACTCTGTCCTTGCTCATAAGAATCTCCCTGTTCTCACCCCCAACACCCACAATTTAGTTATCAAGAGAAATAGTGCACAATTTCCAATGTTTTCTCCTGTCATCAAGTTGCTAACAAAAATGTTGACCTGGTTTTCTATTTGTCACTATCTCAGTAGCACACCTGTTCACACACAAATAGGTTGATCAGAAATCCAGCTCACTTGTCTCAGGAATTCACAGCATTATCTTCCAGCGCAGACTGCATGAATCGCAAATTCAGTTTCTCTACTTTGGGCTTTAAGCTTCCAGCAGTTCTTTTGCTTTCTGACCATTGTGTTCTGCGGTGTGTGGGGAAATTTACCCTCCACGGATTCTACCCTCTTCACTCTCTACTATTCTGAAATGCAACTGACCTTGCTTCTCAGGCCATGTCTACACTAACACTTCGGTTGGCAAAACTTTTGTTACTCAGAGGTGTGAACAAACATGCCCTTGAGCGAAGAACACTTATGCCAGTAAAATTTATGTGCACAGCACTGTCAGCAGGAGATGCTCTCCCACCGACACAGCTACTGCCGCTCATTGAGCTGCTTTTATTATGTCAACAGGAGAGCTCTCTCCCACCAGCATAATGCAGTTACACAAGAGCTCTTACAGCAGTGCAGCTGTATCAGTACAACTGTGCCGCTGTAAGCTTCTAAGGTGAGACAAGGCATCAGTGTGTTGGCAGGGCCGGTGCAACCACTAGGCAAACTAGGCAGCCGCCTAGGGCGCCAAGTGGTTGGGGGCGCCAAAAAAATTGCTCAGGGGAAGAGGTGGAGTGGAGGTGAGCTGGGGCAGGGGGGAGCGCTGATTGGCGACGCAAGCCTGGGAGGCGGGAGAAGTGGAGTGGCGCCGGCGTGCTCAGGGGAGTAGGTGGAGCGGAAGTGATGTGGAGAGGGGAGCTGCCACGGGGGGGGGGGGGGCTTCCCGGGCGGGGGAGGGAGCTGCCGCAGGGGGGGCGCCACAGGGCGGGGAGCTGCCGCAGGGCTCCCCGGGCTGGAGGGGGTGCGCAAGGTGGAAGTTTCACCTAAGGAGTGAAATATCCTTGCACCGGCCTTGTGGGTTGGTCTCTTTATTGTTTCCAACTTGATTTAACTTGTTGTTTATGTCAAAAGCAGCTGGAGTTTGGAATCTTCTACATTTACTAGAGGTGGGCCTAGCTCTGAACACCCTTGATTTTGCAAGTATGTAAAATTAAAATCCGGGATGGAACCCTGTAGCTTGGATGGCTCTGTAGTGTTTCAGAGCCAATTGTTATATGGCACAATGTCATTCTTATTTTAGTTGGAAATGGGTTTGCCACAAATTTACCACTGTTGGCAGGTCGTTCACAATGCAGTAATCAAAACCCAACCTGTCATTTTCAAGTCCATTTTTGTGAGGCCTTATGAATGGACAATGAGATGTATTTGGGATAAAATAAGAAACAATCTTAACTTTTAATGAGATCTGAAAAAAGCTTGTTTAATTTATTCCTTCTCTCCCCCACACCGCATTGCTTTTTGTTTATGGTGCACCGATGTACATTCAGATTTTGATCGGCAACAAAAGCAAAAGTGCCAAAACACGGAAAGAAATGTTAACATTCTAGTTCAATTTTGCAGATATTAGCAGTTCAGAGCAGTCTCCAAATAATCACTTCCTTAGCCAAATTGAATGAAATCTCCAAACTTTTTAAAAGCAGTTCCACTCTGAAAAGGAGCTCCAAAAATGGGGTATGATGGGGATATCTATTTATGCTCTTAATGATTTCCAGATGAGATGTGCAGAGTTTGCACATCAGCATTTTTTTCTTTAACTGTCGCCCTGCAAACTTAATCCAGGATTCTAGAGTCAAACTGGGCTCTTTCCATCTTGTGCACCATAACTAATAACAAAGATTCTGCAGGCCAAATTATGCTTTCAGTGAAACCATGGGGTTGCACAGGTGCATAACTGACTGGAACTTGAACAAAATTCTATTGAGGTTGTGTAAGAATGAAAAGCATCCAGCTCTCTCTCCCACAGTTGAAGTCAAAAGCAATAAAACATTAATTTCTGCTAATGTTAGTCACAATATAGTCTGATTGCACACACAAAGCAGATCTATTGGCTAAGTAAGTACCATTTTTGGATAGTCACTCTTGAGAGCTGAATAGCATTTTAACATCACTAGTAAACTACATTCAGTCGGGAGTTAAAAATCAGGATTTATTACCCTTCTACAATGTTTGGCAAGTAAACAGGAAAACAAAAATGGCATGCCCATTGTGTCCTAAACCTGTGCAGCAAAGACAAAGCATTCCACATTCCCAGAAATGTTAGGGCAAGTAGGCTGGCCTGGGGCAGAAGCTGAATTCACCACTATCTATAGCTACCATGGCGGCAGAAAGCCAGAGATTTTTCTAATGAATATAGCCCTTAATGTATTGGCAAAACATCAAAGAGATACTTTACTAAATAAAAAAAAATAATCCACTTTGTAATATAAGCAATATCTCTGCCAGTATCACACTAATGGCTCAGCTCCAGGCAATAAAGATTTAGCATAAACCCCAGTACTACTGGGACATAATCCAATGCTTGCACGCTCCAACAGATTCAGAAAAAACACACTCTCCTTGTTCCACATATTGATTTTTCCAGAGATTTTGGGTTTTGGCTTAGATCTCATCATATAAAACATAATTAAACAACAAAACCCACCACGTTAACCTTTATTCCCTGATGTTACAACTTCACTGGCTAAAATTTCAAAATGTATGAACCTCAAAACTTACTCAACTTCATATTTAATACAGTGTCCTCCTTTTTCTTTTTTTTAGACTGAAAGGAGGACGCATGGAAGATCTCAAGAGGTTGTCTACCCTCTGCCATTGATAAGGATAAGGACAGTCAGAGTGGTGGATTTCTCTAATTCCAAGGACAACTCTACCAGTGAAATGTTCACAAGGATATACCAGGTTAAATTCATTCCTGCAGTGACAACCACCAAGCCCATGGAGTTACACAGTGGATGAACTTGAATTTATTTTTTCAACTCAGACTATGTTCAGTAAAAAGATTTGTGAACTTTGACTGAACCCTGGCCCATTTCCAGGGTGATATGGGAAGAATGATGTTTTTGCATTTAAAAATGTGTTTTATATTAAAGCAGCAAAAATCAAAGTTATTTTGGGAACAAAAATTCCAATTGGAAACTGAAAGCAATACCCTAATACCACCAACCATAAAATGTAATTTACTTAATACAATCAATACCATTTGCTCGTTAATTTCTTATTTGGATCATATTTACAGGAAAACATTAGTAACTGAAGTAATGGTGAATTAAATGGCAACCACTCACACGAGGAATTGATGAAACTCATACAGTTAGACAAAAGACAGAGATGATAAGTAGTGCCTTTTATCCTGACATCATTTGCCCTATTATCTCAGTCCAATTCACTAGTCACCGAGTCATGGTGCCTCTCTTTATTCTGAGAGCAATGGAATCAAATCAAATACACTTCGGGTGAGCATGACAGAGTGGGACAGGCCTGTCCTCCATTTTGGTATTCTGTGTTGAAAACCAGTTTGATCTTGTATATGCACAGCCAATTGGGAAACCTTTCCTACCTAGGTGGGGTACTTGACACTCCTTGAGAACTATTGGGGGGGAAAAGAGACGCCAAGATGGAGGGCCATTGACTTAAGAATGACTCAACTGCTGGCTCACCCTTTATGGTACACTGGGTCTCTGAAAGTGAAGCCTGCATGGAGTGGGATATGGTGCCTCTGAGTGGAGCACACGGTATAGAGACACACACACCCTATTTAAGGGCTGAGTTCTGCCCTATAGGTCTGACTAACGCCAGATGCAAGATGACTAGCACCAGACGACAGCACAGGCTGCCTGCTTGAAGGACCCTGACCAGATCCTGGACTCACAGGAGTGGTGAGCTCAGGCCAGGGGAATCATGTTCAGGACTGTTGTGTTGTTTTCCAAAGATCTGTAATACTACACTGCAGTTAAAGGGCTGGTCCACACTAACCCCCCGGTTCGAACTAAGATAGCTGAAGTCGAAGTATCTTAGTTCAAACTAAAAGGTACTTACCGCGGGTCCACACGCGGCAGACAGGCTCCCCCGTCGACTCCGCGTACTCCTCTCGCGGAGCAGGAGTACCGGTGTCGACGGCGAGCACTTCCAGGATCGATTTATCGCATCTAGACAAGACGCGATAAATCAATCCCAGAAGATCGATTGCTTACCGCCGAACCCGGAGGTAAGTATAGACGTACCCTAAGAAAAAAAGATGTTTGTAGTTAAGAAATTCTAGGCTAAATTCTTGCATGTTCCTTGCCTGCCTGCGCGTTGTCCATGAAGGGATTAATTGGGAACCCAGAGCTCCCACGGCCATATGGAACTCTGGGGAAATGTGTCTTAAGGTACGTCTATACTTACGCATTACGTCGGAGGAGTCCAATCGATCTTCTGGGTTCGATTTATCGCGTCTTGTCTAGACGCGATAAATCGAACCAGGAAGTGCTCCCCCGTCAACGCTTGTAATCCTGCTCCACGAACGGAGTAGGCGGAGTCGACGGGGGAGCCTGCGTGCCGCGTGTGGACCCCGGGTAAGTACCTTTTCATTCGAACTAAGATACTTCGACTTCAGCTACGTTATTCACGTAGCTGAAATTGCGTATCTTAGTTCGAATTGGGGGGTTAGTGTAGACCAGCCCTTAGATACCTCGGGCTGGAGGGCTGTGGCACTGATTCTAGGGTCTAAGGCAGCCAGACTCTGGCATCCCACTGTCCAAGAAAAATAAAAGACATGGGGTTTGCACCCATCCTTGAGCGTGCCTAAGAGACCCAAAGCTAGGAACGGTGATCAGCCACTACCCAGATCTGGGGGTTTAAAAATATGTGGCAGCCAGGATTTTGGTCTCTTTACAGCCGACTGCTGTCTAGGGCCAGGTTGCAGGGGGAGGGAGCATCAGCAAATTTCAGTTTGCTGCCTTCTGTGTCCTGTGACCACACCCCCTTTTGCTAAGTACACTCATATGTGTGACATCTATTATTTTTTGTTTGTTTAGCACCCGTGTACTCAATATGATGATGTAGCTTAAGCCCTGACCCAGCAAAGTACTTAAGAATATGCTTAAAGTTAAGACCCCGAGTAGCCCCACATGCTTAAAGTTAAAATTGTATTTAAATATTTTATTAGCCCAGGGCCCAAATGTATAAATTAATAGCAGTAATTTAGTTATCGAAATAGGGATTATCCTCTTTAGTAACCCGAGGGTTGGCTAATTGTAGAAAACAATTGACTCTGTCCATTAAGAGTTTCACTCTCAGGTCTGCCAGCCATATTGTATTTTTCACTATATAAGGGTTGGGTTCACTAGCTTGTCTAATTGTTCCTTGCACTCAGTGCAGGAGTCCCATATTGAGCTCTTTTCCCATGGTCTAATATTATACTCTCTGATAAACTGATGCATCTCTTCTACATTGCAAGTTTGTCCTAGCCCATCTGTGACTGATGGCAATGCTCTTAGTTGCCACTTGCTGGCAGACAGAATTCTCCTTCATACTGTACAGTTAATACACTGCTTTGCTGCCCAATTGCTCCTGACTTGTATGTTTCTGGATGCCACTCTTATATCCTTCACTTAATTTTGAGTGAAGCTGTATTAATTCACATAATAAACAGAACAGCCAAACAATTGTATAGTAATAAAATTAAATACACTGGTGTACTGGTATAAATAAAGCAGGGGCTCTCAAACAAATGGGGCCACAAGGTTATTACATGCAGGGGGTGGGGGTCACAAGCTGTCAGCCTCCACCGCAAACCTCGCTTTGCCTCCAGCATTTATAACGATGTTAAATATATTTTTTAAAGTGTTTTTACTTTATAAAGGGGGGTCGCACTCAGAAGCTTGCTTTGTGAAAGGGGTCACCAGGACAAAAGTTTGAGAACCGCTGAAATAAAGCATGCGAGGGTCAAATTTTAAAATAAATCAGGACAGTTTTTAAATCTTATTATAGAATGTATAAAGTCAGTGTTTAGTTGACTGAGAACAAAGCTAGTAGCCAAATTCCTGTGTTTTAATCCCAGCTCTGCTACAGTCCTGTGTGGCCTTAGTCCAGTCACTTCCTCATTTGTAAAGTAAGGATAGCGACAAAGAGTCCTGTGGCACCTTATAGACTAACAGACGTATTGGAGCATAAGCTTTCATGGGTGCAAGTAAGGATAATAATTCTGATTTACCACACAGGAATGGTGGGAGGGCTACTGGGTATAAAGCTCTGTGAAAGTGTAAAGTATTATTATACAATTAAAACCAAAATTAAAACCTTAATAGCAAAAATAAAGAAATAAAAAGTCCCAGTTGTTAAACACCAAGGTACAAAGACCAATCTGAACTGCCTAGATGAGTTTGCTTTTAATGGAGAGAATAACTTGTCCTTCTCTCAGTAATGAATGTATCTGCAGTGCTAGCATATCTAGGGGCTGGGTGATACATAATATTCCCATTTACAGGTGCGGAAAACAGTTTAAATGATGTGCCCAAGTTCAAACAGAGTCAGTATCCGAGCCAGCGCTATAACTCAAGATTTCCGGTGTTTCAGAACTGTGCCCCAATCAGACCTCTCATAGCTTTGGGAAAACACTAAGCTCTTTGGGTGTTACAAGTGCAAGGTATTATGTTCTTTTTAAGCAAGCATTCAGTTAACCCTGGAGAAATACAATACTCCATATTCACTCCTGAAGACAGCAAAACCTGAATCCTAAAACAACCTTAAAACCACAATAAAATGAATCTCTCTTTTGTTTGTTTATTTTTACTTCTTTGGCATTATTAGGTTGGTCCCAAAAAATCAAAAGTAATTCTACACCTGGAGCTTAAACTCAAATAATAATAATAAATGAGTTTCATTTGATCTGTGCAAGCCTGCAGTGTGTTCGACAAAAGCGTCAGGGCCTCAGGCATTATTGGGATATTGGCGGAGGCTATTCCCTGAATTATAGAAAGAAAAAAAAAAAAGTCCACTGTTAGCATTTGCTGGGGCTGTTGCAGCAGATTACATTTGGATCAATGAGTTGTTTGATTATCCTACTTCACTCCTGAGCCTCTTTCAAGGCCTCAGTGTTACCAACTGTGAAAATAAAAAGAGAGCTTACAAAGCTAAAATTACATTCTGCAAAAGCTTAAGCTTAGTTTAGAAACAAGGTGTAAAATTTAAAAAGTGCTTAAGTGGCGTAGGAGCCTACATCTGATTTTCAAAAGGGATTTAGGCTCTCAGAACTATAGTCAAATTGAAAGTCAATGGGGTCTTAAGCTCCTAATGTTCAGATTTACAAAAGTATTTAGGCATCTGAAGATGCAGATAGCACCTTTAGAAAACCACACTAGGTGCCTACGTGAATTAGGTACCTAACTTGCTCAGGCCCTTTTAAAATTCCCACTAGCTGCCTATCTGCATCTTCAGGTGCCTAAATACCTTTGCAAATCTGACCCTCATCTCTTAAATCACTTTGGTGGCAGCTTTACCCAAGACGACTGATTCTCAACTGTGATCCTGCCCCTCTGTGCCACTTCAGTGGTGCGCAGAGGCCAGACACAGCCAAATCTCCCAAGCTGGGGAATCCCTAGTGCAGGGGTGGGCAAACATTTTGGTCTGAGGGCACATCAGGGTTGCAAAATTGTATGGAGGGCCGGGTAGGGAAGGCTTTGCCTCCCCCAACAGCTTGGCCCCTGCCCCTATCCGCCCTCTGACTGCCCCCCTCAGAATCCCCGACCCATCCAACTCCCCCTGCTCCTTGTCCCCTGACTGCCTCCTCCTGGGACCCCCCACCCTATCAACCCCCCCTGCTCCCTGTCCCCTGACTGCCCAGACCCCTATCCACAGCCCCACCCCCTGACAAGCCCCCTGGGACTGACTCCCACGCCTATCCAATCTCCCGTTCCCCATCCCCTGACTGCCATCCCAGAACCTCCGCCCCATCCAGCCTGGCCCCTATCTGCCCTCTGACTGCCCCCCTCAGAACCCTGGACTCATCCAATCCCCCCTACTCACTGTCCCCTGACTGCCCCCAGGGACCCCCTGTCCCTTATCCACCCCCCGCTCCCCGACCCTTACCATGCCGCTCAGAGCATGTCTGGCAGCCGCGCCACCCGGCCGGAGCCAGCCACACTGCTGTGCTGCCCGACAGGAGTTCGCAACCCCACCGCCCAGAGTGCTGGCAGCATGGTGAGCTGAGGCTGGGGAGTGGAGGGAGACAGCAGAGGTGGGGCCGTGGGCTAGCTTCCCCGGCCCGGAGCTCAAGGGCCAGGCAGGACAGTGCTGGGGGCCAGATGTGGCCCGCAGGCCGTAGTTTGCCCACCTCTGCCCTAGTGTGTTGGGATGGGAATCTCCAGCCGGCTTAGCTGACAAAGATGGTTCTTTCACAGCCACTGGTGTTGGGTACAGGAGAAGGCATGGCCTGAGTATTACAGCACTTCAGTGATCCTTAGCTGGTGACCATAACCAATCAGTGTGGTTTAGAGCAGCCCGGAAGCTTTTCCTACATGCACTACAGCCAGTACAGAACCAACTCTATACATTAGTAGAGCCCTGAAAATTTGCAGTACCTCTTCCATGGGTGTGGGATATCTGCGGCCCATGTTTGTGGATCATGGATTAGATGCAGATAAAAATGTTGTATCCGCACAAGGCTCTACTTATTAGGATTAGGACGCTGTTATAAGCTTATCTGAAGCCCATTTTTCAGCTGCACCCAACAGATACTGAGCATAGCTAAAAATCTGACCCTATAAAAGTTGAACAGCAATGAAAATATGCCCTCCAATTTTGGAAATGTTCTGAAACAACCACAACGCTAAATACTTGAGACCCCAATTTCACTATCATGTCTTTTGTTACCATATGGTGGTATCTTGAATTTTAAACTCCAATAAACTGTACCCTGGATGACCATCCCACAACATAGAAAACCTCATCCTGTTCCAATGTTGGACAAAAAATACTCTTGAGTTTTACCTGATGGATTTTTTTAAATATACTTTTGTTTTTTTAAAACCTGGCTCTGCCAAGCAGTTAGCATATTCAGGACTATTGGATTTGCAAATCAGATCCATGCTTCATCAATTCTGATATCCCTTTCCCCAACAGAGGCCACTTTTGAGGAATGCTGTACATGGAGAAAATATTCCTATCCTACCCCAAGACAAATTTATGCCCTGCATCTTTTTTCTTTAAAAGATAAACCCTTTTTGGTTTTGTATCAGATTCCTAATAAGAGTGTTCTGGGATCACTCTCTTCTTTGGCAAAGCTCTCACTTTTTGATTGCATGAGGCAATGGAATCTGTAGTTGTATAAACACATTACAGTTGGATGACATGATGAACAGACCCATATATTTGTATAACAACATTACAAATGAAGATCGTAATATTTTACTGCTTTGTGACTAAGAAGCCATTGTTACATTCATTCGTTTGTCTCTCCGCACAAGATGTCCATTGCTCCTAAGGGTGCAAATAAAAAGTTTGCCAAACTAATAAAAAAATAGTAACAGCTGTTATCAACAGCATTTTCTTCTACACAAAAAGCAAGAACAAAAATCTTACATATTGCAAGATATGTATCTTGACTACACAACACTCAAGACATAACTAAGTGAACAAGGACACAGGACTCCTGGGTTCTATTTTACTCCCAGTTCTGCTGCCCACCATCTCTAGTCCCACCTCTGTGATGTTTTACAAGTCATGTAACCTGATTCTTTGTGGCTCAGCACCTTGTGTAGCTATTTAAACCAGTGCAAACTAAATATACAATGGGTGTAAAATGCAACCATTCTGATTTGGGAGCATTTGACACCCTCTTTGCGTTAGCTTTGCATTGGAGTAAGTGACCGTATAATTTAGCCATCTGTAAAAGTTAAACATCCAAGCTCACAGGGGCACTGTGAAGTGGTTACGATCATCAAATGAAAGGCATTTTGTAAATCCATTTTTTAAACACTAGTACTACTATGCAACTGATTTCACGTCATCTCCCCTCATCTGTAAAACACACAAACACATTGTCATACACCTCTGCACTGGTTCCTGGTTCCAGCTGGGCCAGAATCTCGTAAACAGAGCTGGATGAATAATATACGCAAACCATGTGACCATTTTTCTAAATCAATTGACAAACAAGGCTTGGATGTCCAAAGGACACTACAGAAGTGAGGTTCCCACATGCCACTGAAATTCCCTGTGCCCAGGTGACCTATACTATTAATTTTTATTATTATTTTTTAGCATTTGACCAGCTCTACATTTAATCTAATGATATTATCACATCAATTATCCATGGCTTTTTCTATTCTTCAGCAATTTTGGCTGTGGGGGGAGAGGAGGAGGGAAGTTCCGTCCAATTATTCAACCAGTTTGACACAAATAGGTTAGCCTGTTTCAGATGCCAGACCAGTTTTCCAAACCAAGTTATTCTGGGTTATTCAGATTAGGCTTAAATAAATAACAGTACTTGAACCTTTTAGCACTGATTCTGCAATCCAATTTGCTCAGCTGAACTTCTTGTAGAGCCACCAACTCCTCACAGACATACAGAGTCCAGCTACACAGATCCAGTTGCAGAATGAGGGTGGAAATTTGTGCCCAATTTGTTGCTAGGTAATTTCCAACAAGTCAAAATTGGCCCCATGAGTAAAATTTACCTTACAGTGTATACAACCCAAATGCTGCAGCATTATGCTAGTGCATGAGAGCCCGAAAGTGAAAGTTGTGTAGTTCCACAGTCCAAGCTGAATAAAGTGCAATAAACAAATAGCATAAAGAGTGAAAAGTAAATGAGATTTTAAGATGCAATAATCTAAATTGTGATGTGCCCTACAGGTAAGGAAGTAGGTGGATCCATCAAGTGTGAAGATGGAGGCAAGGCAGATTGGGCATCATATATTAAGGGGATATTGGGAGCTGACGCAGCCCCCAATGCAGGCTCAGACAGCCCTGAAAGCTGCCCTTATTTGAATCCCTGTCTCAGTGGCCTCTATGGATAGGTCTACCCTCTAGCTGGGAGCATGGCTCCCAGTTCAGTTATATATACTTGTGCTAGATCCACTTGAATTAGAGTGTTAAAAATAGCAGTGTGGATGTTGTGGCACAGGCAGCAGCTCAGGCTAGAGGGACACAAGTCCTAGCTTGCCTGACCTCATGTGTCCAAGATGGGGTGGCTAGCCCAAGCCACTGCCCGGGCGGCAATGTCCACAGCGCTATGTTTAGTATGCAAGCTTGAGCAGAGCTAGCGTGAGTCTATCTACTTGGGCTGGGAGGCTCACTTAAGGCTGCAGTGTAGATAAATCCTATGGGCCATTGCACAGGTACAGAATCACCAGACGGTAGCACTGCCCAGACCATACTCCTCCCATCCCTGCTGTGCCCACTGCATGGGAGGGGGACGCTTGAGGAGGCAGCACAGTGTCCCCTGCACTGATGATATTCAATAGGAGAAGGGGGCTTTACAGCTGCCCTACAGCCCCTTTGCACCAAGCAGGTGCAAAGGGGTCATACGATAATGATGAATAAGGCCCCTTCTTTAAATACATTATTTTTAACCTGACAAGATCCCTTGAAGAGACTCACGTACGGAGCCCATCTCTTGTACGTCCCGGTGCCAGTCACAGATCATAGACCCTACCCTGAAACACATTCAGACCTTCCTGGTGTTTCCAACCCCGTCCACAACAGGAGTGGAAAATAAAGAACAAGAAAGGCTTTTTAGGGGATTGTTGATTTTTCATTGTGCTTTAGTGTCTAGCCTTATTTCGTGAGGCTCTGACTGAAGCTCAAGCAGACAAAGGATTATATGAGCTGAGAACCCTCAGCCACCATCAAAAGAACATTTGGCATCCTTAACATGAGCTACGGCTGCCTGCACACAGCCAAGGAGTATGCTGCTGTTGTCTCTCCGTGGAGTGCATGTCAGATCTGTGGAGCAGCCAACCGAGCCCTCCAACAAAATATACTCATAATTTATGAAGAGAACGTAATTCTTGCAGACCAGGAGGGCTGTGTGCAAGAAAGGGAGAGACAAGGAACTGAAAACAGATGAGACTGGAGAGAAAAATACGGTTCTCTTAGGCTGCTGTGAAACACCCACGTGCACACGCATGCACGCACGCACACACTAAAGAGAAAGAGAGAAAAATTTATGGCCTGATTTTCTGGAAGTACAGCACAGCATTCCCCAGCTCGCACTGGAGCCAGAGGAAGCTGCAGGGACTCAGCAATTCTGAAAATCGGACCAATGCTCTCCAACATTTGGGGTAGGCAGGGGGAGGTAGCTGCCCCAAATAGTGGGGTTCTGAACTCTTTCTAGTGCCTTCGAAGGGACAAGGCCAAGAAGGAAAACTGGGAGCAGGGAGGGAAAGGAAGAAGAAATAAAGAAGGGAAAGGAGGAAAGAAGAGACTCTGGGAGGGAAGATAGAGTGGGAGAGGACTAAGCAGCCTAAAAAACAGGTATATTTACCAATAACCTCCTTGATACAAGTCCTGGGGGGGAAAATCAGCATTGTATCATCATAAAAAAAAAAAAAAAAGACCAGCTGTGGAGTATACAAAATTAAGGGTCTGATTCTCCATTGCCTTCCACTTTCTATAGTCAGTTATGTGTGCGTAAAGTGGGTGTAAGGGCCACAATGGACCGGCAAGTTAAATCAAACTATTTCCATTTCTTGCTGTATTTGGAACAACTGTAGTTAAGAGCTTAGGGGTGAAACAGACTAAGTAATGGCTTTTTTTAGGAGTTAAATTCAATGACATGAGCAGGAAGGTTGAAGCAAGGAACATTCAGGCGGATTCCAGATCTTCACCTGCATAGTTCCCCTAACTCCAAATTCAGTGATGACAGGACAGAAACATTAAATCTTCAAAAAGCTCATTGAGTATGTCTACATTGCACTCTAGATCACAATCAGCTCAGGCTTGCCTCTCTGAGGTGCAATTGCACCTCCTGAGGCAGCGAAGACATACCCACCAGAAGAGCTTAAATTGTGGGCACTTACTAGCAATTTATGGGGGCAGCTGTTCCCATTCCCTCTCTCCTCCTGTTAAAGGAGGGACGGAGACTCTTGACTGTTTCTCTTCAGTTCCTACCTGTACTTAATCAACTTCTAGCCTCTTCTCTTTATTAGTATATAAAAGTATCCCCTTTAATAAAGCCTCCCCTAAGGGATGTATCTGTCCAAACCGTGTGCTCCCCTGCACCTGTCAGCTTTCCCCCAGCTGTTAGGTTAAAAACTCCTTTATGACCTTTTTAATTTTACATGCCAGCAATCTGGTTCCATTTTGATTTAAGTGGAGCCCATCCTCTATAGACTTCTCCTTCCCAAAAGGTGTACGTGTACGTACACACACACACAGCAAACACATTACATTTGCAGTTCCCACTCATCCTACTTGCCTGGGTTAAATTTTTATTTGCCCTCATTTAGTAGGTTTTTCAAGCCCTGGCAAATTTGAACCCTTAATTATACATTAACTATTCACTGTATATACACTAGCAATTCAAAGTCAATTGGTAAAGGGAAAAAGTCAATTGCTTTTGGCATTCAGTCAGTCAAATTATTTTCCAAAGCATATTTTCCCTGTACAGATATTTCACATTCATTGGGATAAAATTAATCAGATGGTCTGAAAATCTCCAGTTTAAAAAAATATTTAATTCTAACATTTAAAAGTTAATTCTCCCTTCACCATGCTGAGTACTTTCACTAAAGCAAAAGTTATTAGCAGCATTATGTGACCCTTCAGAAATAGACCCATTGTTCAATAAAACTGACCTCAGCAACAATTGACCTTAACATTGCTCAACCGTTTGACAGTCATTTATCTTCTGATTTCCCTTCAATGGTCCTTGTTGCTGAAACAGCTAATTCATCAACCTGGAAGTTTAGTTTAACAGCATGGTGCAGGCATTTATTTTCTACTTATGCCATGAGGGCACAGTTTTAGAATGACTCAAGATACTGTGTCTCATTCCTATTGAATGGGGTTTGAAGAGCAGCCATGTACAAATAAGTGACTTGCATTTGGCACTTCCCTTGAAGCACACATTGAGAACCATGCTGAAACAAAACAAATAAATTACCTTGTTAACTTCAAGTTAAGGTGCTGCTTAACATTAAAGCCAAAATATGTCTTCACAAAACAAACAAAAACCCAGGGGCAGCTCCAGGCACCAGCGCAGCAAGTGCGTGCCTGGGGCGGCAAGCCGCGGGGGGTGGTGTGACGGTCGCTGCAAGGGCGGCAGTCAGGCAGCCTTCGGTAGCATTTCTATGGGAGGTCCGCCAGTCCCACAGATTCGGTGGCAATTGGGTGGCGGGCACGCCCATGGCGCGGGACTGGCAGATCACCCGCAGAAACGCCGCATGACCAGCGGACCGCACGCCAAAGGCCGCCTGACTGCTGTGCTTGGGGCGGCAAAAATCATAGAGCCGCCCCTGCAAAAACCCTATGCATTTAAAAACTATGGGCACAGTTACAGTTTTGCAAATTAATGTACAAATGTAAGACATCATATTATATATAAACTCCATCCATCAATCCTCACTCTCTTGCAACAGAAGCCAACCATCCCTACATCATGCATTCAGTACAGGCTACAACCTTTACAAATTAACAGGCTCTGTGGAATTATGAAATTACTAGTAGCTGAAAGCTTGTTCTGTCACAAGGGTGCAATTTGTAAAGTCATGTGTTTAAAAAGCCAGAAATGGGGGCTCTTATTTCCATGTGCTGTGTTGTACTCAGCAATGTTGCTGTGTTAACATGTTCCCCATGGTTTATACACAGAGCAGCCCCCTTGCTGCAGGGACCACCACCTCTTTGTCCCCCCCAGTAGCTGTTACTCCCACCCCCTCTGATCAACTGTCACATTCCAACTGCCACAGAATCTTTGCCTGCCAACATTCCATGTGGTTCCCACAGGTCCCAGCGATGGTTGAACCTGGTGATGTTCTGAACGGAGAGCTCTCAGCTATGCTCTGAGCTGTTTCCAGCACTTCACACTGACTCAATAGATATTCTAGGCTTCAGATGACATGCAGACAAAATGAAAATACTATAAGATGTGCGTTGATTTGTGGGGGTGGCAAATCAGGGGTTGCGTATTGCAGAGAAGGGCTATGTATGTTTGGGGGTTTTGTGTACGCTGGATGTGTAGTTGCATGCATGGTTGTGTTGATTTGTTTCTTGGAGGTTTGTGCTGGGAGATGTGTGATTTGTGCAGGTGGGTGCATGGGTATGGTAGTTGTGCCAAGCAACTCACCACCTGTGCAGTCTCCCTCATACATCAAATGAAACTGTTGCTTTCAAATTATCTGTAGAGTGAGAGTGGCAATTGGAGGAGTTATATCTGATAACAGTTTAACACATTTGGCATGGTATAGCTACATGCCTTACTGTAGGTTTACACCGCCTGGGTGGAATTTGTGAAGTCAAAATGGCTGAGAACTTTAAAATGGGATGGTAACAGACTGAAACCCAGGGGTGATTGAACCTGGAAATGTGAACAAAGAGAGCCCCCATCCATGCTTGTAGCTGTTTCCATGGCTTCACACTGACTGTACAGACATTTTAGGGTTCATTGTGACATTCCTGGAATCTTATCATAGAGACTAAGCCCATTGAGGTTACTACTTGACTCGCCTGTGGAGTCAAGAGGGGAATTGGGACACTTACATAGGGGAGTTGTGGGTGAGTAGAGAAGCTGGGAATGATTGATGTATCTTGTCAAGGGGGTGGGGTACTATGTGTAGGAGGGTGATAAGGAGCTGAGCAGCATGGCTTGTTGATCTTCAGCTCAACATTAAAAGTTACTAACTCAAGTGCAATAAGCAGCCCTTCTATGACTTGGTAGTCCAGTTCAGGATTTAGGGAAGCCCTGTGTGGTGACATTAGACAGCACAGATGAGACGGTCAGGGTATGTCTTCAGTATAATTAGCTTGAGTTACTTCTTGCGTGAGCCTAGCTTGAGTGAGAGCAGCGACACAGCAATATATCACTCAAGCTGTTTTGTCCACACTGGTGCTAAACTCACATGAGAGTCTATGAATTCTGGAGGCAAGACTCCAGTTCTTTGCACTTCAGTAAGCTAAGCTGCTCTATGAATTCTCTCCCTGTGAATTCTGGGATAACTTCTCTGTCCTTTCTGGACACACTGGGGGAATTCCAGTGTTATCAACTTTCATGGATTTTTTCCACATCTGAGGTGGACTTGCAATGACACATTTGCTAGAGAGATGGAGCTCCTTGTAAGTCCTCTGACTGGCTGCCTGCCCCATTTGCCCACCTCCTGGGGCAATGCAACCACTCAGTGCTACTGCAGGAAGCAAGAAGGGCTCTTTCCCCTCCCCTCAGCAACCCAAAGCCCTTCTCATGGGAGGGAAGAACTAGGAGGAGGGAGTTTACGAGTCCAGCAGCTCCTCCTCCTCCCCTCCCATGAGCAACAGGGAAAGGTTGGTTTCCCCCCTTCCCTCTGCCTCCCTGCAACACTTGGGAGGGAGAGGGGGGAGAACAGACACCAGAGCTGCCTCCTTTCCCCCAGACTGGAACAGGGAGAGGACCTCCCTAAAGCCCCCACTCCCTTTTCCTAGGTGTGAGGGAAAGAGCCCCAGAAGGAGCAGAGGTGAGAGTGGAAGGGGGCTGAAATGAACTGATGGGGGGGAAGGGACAAGACTTGTTTGGAGGTTGTGGGACAGAATTAACTTCTGGGCAAGAGATGTAGGGCCAAACCCCTTACCCAATAAACTTGGGAGACTGTGAAGCACTAATTATATCTCCCCTTTTCCCACCCACACACTTACAATGGGAAGGGAAGTTCAAAACCAAGACAGACCAAAAACTATTTTATATATATATATATACACATATACACACACACACACACACACACACACAAATCATGATTTTTGGGGGATCTGACATGGATTTTTGATCTTTTGAAGTTGGCAACATTGGAATTGTGGGAAGGCATTGGAGAACTAGCAGCACTTGAGTGGAACAAGCTTGCCTCCACCCTGCAGAGTGGTTGTGTCAGCAGCTGACAAGTTGTACTAAGTGAGCTTTAGCCTATACCCCAATGGGCCAGCAACTTAAGTTAAAAGCACCACCATACTCATTTAAGGGTTTGTGTGGACAAGGGCAGCACTCAAGTTAATTTTGCAGTGAAGACAAGCCCACAGTCTGCAAACTAAAGAGTCAGATAAAAACTACCAGGCCTATCTGCATCAAGACCCAAATAAAGAATCTTCTTTATATTCATTACAGCAGAGTCTGGTCTCTCGTCCATGTGCAACAGCGGAGGTCTGTACCCATTTTTAGAAAAAAATATTGCAGCCACACTGGAGAATGCCAGTAGGACTTTTAATCAACAAAGTCCTGAAAGCATTGCTACACTAACTCCACCAGGCTGTAAGAAATCCCTGACCCTAAGCCACCCTCTTCTCACCTTAGCAAATTGAAAACTGGGCTGCAAAGAATTCTCCCAAAATTGAAACCTGTGTTCCAGAGAGAGGGGGGGGGGGAAGAGGGAGGGTGTGTGTGTGGGTGGGTGGGTGATTAGTTGCTTCAATACAGATTAAAAGTTGGTTTAAGAAAAATAAATTGCAGCACAGTGTTATTCTTCTGGCTCACATTAAAGTCAGCATGAGGCTTGAAGGAAAGACGCTGTTTCTCCTTATCTTCTATTTCATAATATTTTAATTTAGTGAGCAACTCTATGAGCAAGTGTGCTACCAAGAAAACAGAAGTAGGGGCTTACGATCTCAGCACAAGAGTCGGGGCAAATATTTTCCTGGAGGACTGACACCTCCTGTAAATCATTCTGCAGTCCTATTATCCCATAACATCCCCTCTGATGACAAGGGAAGGGGTGTTTATAAGACAGTCTGTGCAAGGATTCCAGCTAGGGGCAAGGTTTGCTCCCCAACCTCACTTAACATAGATGAGGCTGCAAAGTCAAACCTCCAAGGCCTTGCAGGTCCCCAAGGATTTGCATGGAGGTCTCTTGCCTTCATATCAGCTCTGAACCCAAGTGACACCCCCAGCCTGTCTCCATGCCAACTCAGCTCCAGTGGACCATGGGAGGGGTGTTAGAGGGTGAGGGGTTCTGAGGAAGAGTTAATATAGCCCAATGGGAGTTTATCTTTCTTGGCTAATTCTAAGGGGCCAGAGAGGAGCCAATTTGCACCTCTCCCACCAGCCTGTTTCATTCACAAAGAATGAAGCTCATTGCAGCTTAAGTTGAACAAGTGAAACTTCCCTGTACACTGCTCTGTCCATCTGACTGAGTTGCTTCCAGCCTAACACCCTTTCTCCAGTTCCACTGATAAGAATACATCTGCTCTACTTTAATATAAGTATTACAAATAATTAATTTATGCCCATCAGGAACCCCAGAGCATACAGGCAAGTCCTCACAGGGTCCACAATGTGCAGGCAAGGGGAAAGGAATGTCATTAAAGAATTTCATTGTTTTTAACAGGATAACATTTAGTAAATTAGGAAAGAAGGTGGTAGAAGGGGCCTTGTGGATAAAAAAGGAAGGGACAGATGAGGAAGAAGTAGTACATGTGCACTCTCTCTCAAGAAAAGGGTAAAAGGATTTTGAAAATACAAAGTGTAAGATATAGTGAGCTCCAAGTTCCATAGTATCTTTGCTCTTAAATTTATGAAGGGAATATTGTCTCAAGACACTAGTAAGGGTTAGTCCTGCATTATTCTTAGTCACATACCTGAAAATAAGCCATCTGATGGAAACAATTTTGATAGTGTTATGGTGCCCATCCATTTCTGCTGTTATTTTCTAAAATTAATAATCCCTGTTGATTACAACTAGACAAACTATATGCAATGGGTTGGTATATGACTGACTACCATGACCACCACCACCACCAGATATTTGGTCCTGAAAACACCAGATGTCTCTATTTTTCAAAGCTGCTGAATGCCTACAACTCCAACAAAAGTCAATGGGAGCCGCAGCTGCATAGTACCTCTGAAAAACACCAGAGCCAAGGCCTTTATTCAAAGTAAATCTCCCCAACTCACGTGGGACCAATAGTTCCAATGGATGCTGAGCCACCATCTGCAAGCTGCCCTTTTCTAGGGAAAGGAAAATTCAAAAGGACTGTATGCAGCTGCTCTTGCTTGCTTCATCCAAACAGTTTCAGCACCATGGAGCAGAAGCTGAAGTGGACATGGCTTAAGATAATGGTGTAATGGGAATGCTCCATTCTCTATCTGCCAGCTGCACAAGATGTTGAAAACACTAAACGAATGACACTGGTCTTGTCTTTTGACTTATTTTTATTATGTCATTAACTCTAATTATTAACCATATTTTTCAATTCCATAGCTCCTCCCACCCAAGGATCTCAAAACACTTTACACACATTAGTTGATCCTCACAACACTCTTGTGAGACAAGTAAATATAATCATCCCTGTTTTATTGATGGATAATGTGGTTTGTCCAAGGTCACATGAGAGTCAAGGGCAGAGCTGCAAATAAAAAACAGAAGTGTTAATGTCTAGTGCCTGTTATACCTATTGGACCATATGACCTTGCTACAGTAAAGCCAAGAAGGGTTTTAAGCCTTGCCGCTTGCAAAAAAAAGCTTCTACCTATTCACATATTAAACAGGATGAAACTGATGAAATCATTAAACTCTGAAATAAGTCAAGTCTTCCATTTATCATGTTTCCCACACCTGACTGAAGACCAAGCTCTCTGCTTTGATATTCGCTCATAATGTAAATCTGGCAGACACTTATTCTTTCCAAAAGGTTTCTACTTGGTCTCTCCTTGTGCCAATTATGAAGGCACGGTCTACTTTCCCATGCAAATAGTAACATTTCTGCCATTAGTGCCCCAAAAACCAGCTAGTGAAATTAGAGTGCAAGTGAAAGAAGGTTGGTAAAAAGGTTGCAATCCTGATGAATTGTCTGTGTATATTTATTCCAATGTGTGATCAGCCACACAGGGTGGAGAAGGGGCATCTTTATTGCCTCTACTTCTATTTTACAATAACAGCTTTAGTAGCAAGCTTAGAAATCCTATTACAGAAATGAGAAAACAGTGCAATGTGTGTGCTTAGTATTGAAGCTTAGCAGTTTGCCTAGATATACAAGCAAGTGGCTCAGGTATCTTGTCAATTTAGTTTAGTTTTCCCCCAACTCTGCCATTATCAGCCACTCTCCAAAAGGAGATTCATTTTGTATACAAAAGAGCCAAGAGGGACAGTATATATGAGAGTGCTAATACTGCTGAGCTTGCACACAAGTTATTATAGTCCTAGTCAGACATAGCTGCGGGGAAGCTGTACCGTTCTCTGTGATGTCCTACAACCTTGGAGGAAAATCAGATGATTTATAATTATGTATAATTTCTATTAGAACGAGAGTGACCTATCAAGAGTGCTCATATCAGGACTCAGGCTCCATTGTGCCAAGCACTATACAAACATATAGGTCACATGGCCTCTGCCCTAAATGGTTTACAATCTAAGAGAAGCAACATGCAAGGAGTGGAGGGGTGGGAAGGGATACAACCAAAGGAATACTTAAGTACCACAGGCAGTAATTATTTTGGTGATTCACTAGGGGGCATTTTTTTCCTCTGTATTGCTGCCTAACTAAAATCCCAGCATGGCATAAGGGGTACTGTAGTGTAGGAAATGTCACCTTTCACAGGAGAAGTTAAACTGAGCTCCTGACCATTAAATAAATCCCAGAGCACTTATTTTCAAAACTGGAGTATTAACCCTGGTCCCCCAGCCAAATTCCACTTTCAGTAATTATCTACTACCTCTGATCATTGTGTATCATAGCCTAATAATGTATGGCAATGGCTACACTAGAGAGCCACTCTAAGCTGATGGGAGAACTTGGTTTGCAAAAAACACCCGACTGACAAGTTACACCAACAAAAGCACTAGTGTGGAAAGTGCTATGATGGGGATGGTTTAATTATGCTGGCAAGAGAGCTCTTTCCCGTTGGTATAGAGCGGCTACACATGAGACCTTCTAGCAGTGCAGCTGCGGCAGTACAGCTGTGCCACTGTAAGGTCTGTAGCGTAGACTACTTCTCTCCCCGACATAGGCTCTCCTGCCGACATAGTGCTGTCCACACCGGCACTTATGTCCATGGAATGTACATCACTCAGGGGGCGGGGGGTATTCACACCCCTTAGGCTAGGTCTACACTAACCCCCCCTGTTGAACTAAGATACGCAACTTCAGCTACGTTAATAACGTAGCTGAAGTCGAAGTACCTTAGTTCGAACTTACCTGTGGTCCAGACGCAGCGCGCAGGCTCCCCCGTCGACTCCGCCTACTCCGTTCGTCGAGCTGGATTACCAGCGTCGTCGGCGGAGCACTTCCTGGTTCGATTTATCGCGTCTAGACAAGACGCGATAAATCGAACCCAGAACATCGATCCCGCGCCTCCGACGCGAGAGGTAAGTATAGACGTACCCTTAGTGACGTAAGTAATGCTGACCTAACCTGCAGCGTAGACAGAGCCTAAGCAGCTGTTGCATTCCACTCCACAGGTGGCTGCATTTCAGTGGGGGGGGGTGGGAAGGATTCTTGATTATGCAGTTTATAAGGAGCTTAGAGGTTGCTTAGAAATGTAAGCTGTATTGCTATTAAGGCATGTGGTTTGTCATAGGAAAGAAATGGGGGGGAAAACAAAAAAAACAGGTTTATACTTGCCAAAAGAATGCAAAAAACTCTTGAGTTTAATTGAATGACTCCTCACCAATGGTGCACATTTTAAAATAGAGATATAATACCTATATATTAGTGGGTTTATAAAAACCAATGTTAAACTCAAATAGGAAAAATCAGTAATATATATTTATGTTTATGATATTAATAAATTGTAAAAATGATAGTATGTCTTGTTTTGATCAAGCTTGTTATTCATTTCTTAATTACATCATTTTAGATCTTGTCATCTTTAATCATATCTACATATAAAGAAAAGGAATACTCTGTAGCAGTGCTGTATGTTGGTATGACTTAGGAAGACAGTCCTGTGTCAGTTACACTTGAGTCATGGTTGGAAGGTTTCTAGCTCTTATGGTTCTAAAAACTTCTTTCCCCTCCCCACCTGGCCTCGTCCCCCCATGAAAGCTAAAGGAGCGCCGTAGAGGGTTGTTGAACAGCCATGACTTTTTATTTGAATTGCGAAACTAAAGGAATCTCACAATCCATGACCGCGTGGGGGAAAAGACTAGCCTTAGCTACTAGCAGCTTCCATCTGTGGATATCCACAGAGAACTATGAGAAACGGTAGAGGAAAAGAGCACTCTACCATAATTTAAATTCATAACACAGAAAATATGAACACATTTGATTGTTTTGTGAAGTCTTTAGTGCCTGGCAGCACAACTCATAATAATTTAACAGCAAACAATATAAGATGTATGGTAATAATTTAGCATCTCTTAAGCAAGAATTTGGCTTACCCATTTCCTATGTATGTAAAACTAAAACCTGAAACAAAACAAGATGAAACTACAGATGTGTTTACTAGTGTCTTCAAGAGATATCAGCTTTGTTCAAGTCCAAATGCAGGGATTTACCAACCCTAATAGGAATCACTTTAAAAACATTTGTACAGTGCTGTATTTTACATGACAGTATTCAAAAAATGAATAAAAATGCTTACATATTTGTTTTAATGCACACAGTTTTTTGGGATGGCGACAAGTTAAAAATGTGTCTTGTTTTATTAGACCAACTTCTGTTTGTGAAAGCGACAAGCTTTTGAACTACAAAGAGCTCTTTAGCTCTCTGTAGCGCGAAAGCTTGTCTCTTTCACCAACAGAAGTTGGTCCAATAAAAGATATTACCTCACCTACCTTGTCTCCCTAATATCCTGGGACCAACATGGCTACACAACCACTACAACCAACCTTGTTTTATTGTAAATCCAAACCCCAGAGCACTGCATGTAATCTCATCAGATTCTGAAGGACTATACTAGGGAATATCCCTAATTCAGCAGTCAGCAAACCCCAGCTTATCTTTGTGTACATTTGGGGGTCTATACTGGTGTGGCGACACCAATTGCTGAATCAGGGCATTTCCCAAATTAAGACAAGGCCTAACTGTAAGTGAAAATGACCAATCATTTAATGCAAAGCTGAAGAAATGGGTTTCCTGTAACTTTAAAACAGCTCTTAAGTGATAATTTTACTGGGCTTGATTCTGAACTCAGATTGCTGATACCATCAGAGACAGTGAAAACATCACCCTGTCTGCTCTGCCAAAAGAGCTTCAACTCTGTTTTTAGGGGCCACTACAGGAGGAAAGGGATGATATGGGGAGTTCAGTCTTCATGGTTCATTCAGGCCTTAACCCAAAGCCCAGTGAAATCAATGCAACGATCCTTATTGATCCAGAGCCCATAGAAGTCACTCTCTTAAGCCCTTGGCCTCTCTACCAAGACTTAACCAGAGGGCCAGTTAGTATCTATTTGATAATAGGAACTAGGCTAGGATCACCAATTCATTTTACATAAACAGCAAAAGTCAAAGGGTAATAAAGACTTTTGAACATTTCTACTGTAACCGACTGAATAAATGTTTTGTGCTCTCCACTAATGACTAGTCTGTATCGAGGATAAGAGCCTCCTACCAATACCACCTAATTGAATTATTCCTTTCTTTCAAGTGGTAGAGACATGCTTTGGCACTGAATGCCCAGGGTTCTGTACCAGTTGATGACTCAGAGTGGAGACAAGGGCTGTTTCAAATCTGGCCTTCACAGTGCCTTAGTGGTAAAAAGTTCTATGTATCATTATCAGTCCCCTCTGCTAGCCAGTCCCTCTCACCTAATGTCTATTTTATGGTGAACAGATAAATAATAAATCTCATGTTCATACTAACTCACCCCCTTTGTTCTCATTCTGTCCCTGTTCTTCAACCTGCCGTGCAAGGACAATCCAATGATGGCAAATATCACTTGAAAGTAAGTTATGCAGCAGAGACAGTTTTTCCAGTGCAACTGACATGAATATTTGAATCCAAGGTCAGGGATTAATCATTCGTCGGTAAAGATCCTCGCAGTTTGCCATTTGTTTCAGAAAGCCAAAAGCTTATGAGCCTTGTATTTGTTTTACCTTTGAAATATGCAAAGTGAGAGTTTAAAAAAAAAAAAAAAGCTATATGCAAACTATTCAGTAGTTTTTGCCTAAGCACAAAACGATTTGACTTTCTTCATTTGCTTCCAGTTATGTAATTCCTTGCTGCCCTGCTTGACACTTTTGACAATATTGCTCTCAATGAAAATGTACATACCTCTGTAACAGGTTCTCGTCTGCCCCCTCTTCTGGCAGGCCACTGCAGGGTGGCCCAATAAAGCGCAGGGAGGCTTCCTGTTATGCTGCACCCGTGGTTTTATTTACACACCTCGTCCCACCACCAACATTGAGCTATATATATCCACACCAGGCTTACAGGGTTTGTTCCCTCTTTGTCAGGCAGCCAGCCCTCAGTCAGGAGCCTCAGTCAGCAGCAGCCCTGATCTTCCCCTGGCTGCTCCCTTTATGCTGGCTTGCCAGGCCCGCAGGTGGAGCCAATCCCCAGGCCAGGCATCAGGCCTGTCCCACCGGCCCCAATCTATTCCCCTTGATTGGAGCTGGCTGAGCAGGGGCTAATTAGGTGCTTTGCAGCAGCACCCTGCTACATACCTCCCCCCTTAAGCCGATGCCAGGCCTGGTCTTCCTCAGCCCCGCTTCCCTCGGCCGGGGGTTTTACTCTGGGTGGCAGCACCCTGCCCAGCGGGGTGCTCCCTGGGCTCTGACTCGTGGGGTTTTGGCATGCCCCATCCACAAAAGGCACACTGGGTTGGGGGTGGGGCACCCCACAGGTCCACGCTTACCCAGAGGTCTTCACACCAGTCACACAGTTGGGCCGGTCGCCCCAGAGGCTCCCCTTCGTTCCCCACTGGGGGAGACGGGTCCGAGCCCCCTTCCCGGAGTCTGGCTCCGATCTCAGGACCGGGTCCTCTGCTCTTTGGGGTTTGGTTCTCCCCACTTTGGGCTTCCACCCTCGGGTCCTTCTGTACCTTCCTCTTTATCTCACTCTGCGGGATCCCCTCCCTTGATGGGTCCTGCCTGGGAGGCTCCACCTCCTCCTGGGTCACACCCACGGGATCCCTACCTTGGCTTTCTTGTCTAGGAGTCTCTGTTTCTTCCCCTGGAGATTGTGGGGACTCCGCCCTCCCAGGGTCCACCTCGGTACGGGCCCCGTCCCCTGTCTCCGGGTCTCTCTCTCTTCCCTGTTTTGGGGTTTGCCTCTTTCCCCGTTTCTTTGGGGATGGGTTCCAGTCCACCCCCAGGACCACAGGGTAGGCCAGCCCCTCTATTACCCCCACCCGCTTCCAGGCAAACTTCCCCTGTACCTCCAGGGGTACCTGGGCCACGGGACAATATTCCCTATCCCTATGGATGCAATCCATTAGCATCCGCTCCCCAGGGATAAGCCAATGCGGCTTCACAAAGCGCCTCTGGACAAGGGAGCAAGTGGAGGCCGTGTCCACTAAACCCCTCAGGGGCCGTTTTCCCACCCGCACTGGGATAGTGGCCAGCCCGCTCCTCTTTTTCTGCCTCCCAATCTTTGTCCAACCACAAAAGTCAGCTCCCCCACATTCCATCACTGGGCAGTCCCGGCTTCTATGTCCTGGCTGTCCACACCGCCAGCATATGAGCTGCCCTGGGCGGCTAGGAGTCCCCTTGGGCTCCTCCCGCCGCTTGTCTACCGGCTTCACCCCGGGGTGCTCACGGGGTTTCCGGGCCCCCTCTAGGTCTCGCGGGGTCCAATGCTCCCTCGGCAGGAAGTCGGCCTCTGCATATTCCTCCGTTCTTTGTACGGCCGCTTCCAGGGTGTCCGGCTGATGTCGGCGCACCCAAACCCGCACGCTATCAGGTAGACACTGTACAAATTGTTCAAGGATTACTTGATCCACTAACTGTGCCACGGTGTGGGCATCGGGCCTCAACCACCGTGTTGCCCAGTCCGTTAACTTTTGGGCAAAGGCCCGGGGCCGCACACCCCCTGCCCACCGTGCTGCCCGAAACTTCTGCCAATACTTCTCGGCTGACAGTCCGAGGTGGTCCAGGATCGCTGCCTTCACTGCAGCGTAGTCCCTAGCTTGTACCTCCGTCAGGGCCATGTACGCTGCCTGCGCCTCCCCAGTCAGATAGGGGCCCAGTCTCAGGGCCCAGGTTGCCCGGTCCCATCCCGCGCCGAGGGCCACCCGCTCGAAGGTGCCCAAAAAGGCGTCGGGGTCATCTTACAAAGGCTGAGGCCCGGGGCCCGGGTGCCCTCTCCCCCTGCAGGACTCACCAGCTTCTGCAGGAGCTGCTGCTGCACCCTTGACTGCTCCGTAATAAAGTCCTGTAACGCCCGCTGCTGCTCCGCCTGCCACGCGAGTAGAGCTTGCCTCTCCGCCTGGTGGGACTGCTGGAACTCACGTAGGGCCTTCTGCACCTCTCCATTCTGTTCCGTGAGCCACTGCAGGGTGCCTTCCATGGCCGGGTTGCCAAACTGTATCGCTGGCTTTAGATCCCGGACAAGCCCCCACGTGTAACAGGTTCTCGTCTGCCCCCTCTTCTGGCAAGCCACAGCAGGGTGGCCCAATAAAGCGCAGGGAGGCTTCCTGTTATGCTGCACCCGTGGTTTTATTTACACACCTCGTCCCACCACCAACATTGAGCTATATATATCCACACCAGGCTTACAGGGTTTGTTCCCTCTTTGTCAGGCAGCCAGCCCTCAGTCAGGAGCCTCAGTCAGCAGCAGCCCTGATCCTCCCCTGGCTGCTCCCTTTATGCTGGCTTGCCAGGCCCGCAGGTGGAGCCAATCCCCAGGCCAGGCATCAGGCCTGTCCCACCAGCCCCAATCTATTCCCCTTGATTGGAGCTGGCTGAGCAGGGGCTAATTAGGTGCTTTGCAGCAGCACCTTGCTACAACCTCCAAAACATGTGTATCTGCTATATTATAAGGTCCTGAGCTATGATCTTCAATTGTGCATGAAACCACAGCATTTGCTACAATACTCAGAAAAGAAAAGGATGCAACCCATGTCAGGGTTCCCTCCCCACTCTAAACTCTAGGGTAAAGACGTGGGGACCCGCATGAGAGCCCCTAAGCTTATTTTTACCAGCTTAGGTTAAAACCCCCAAGGTACAAAATTCCCTGCACCCTGAGAAATGCTTCTTCCACTGCCACCATCAAGTGTTCTAAACAGGAATCCAGGAAAGGGGACCACTTGAAGGCCCTTCTCCCCCCCCACCAAAATATCCTCTCAAGCCCATACCCCCCTGTCCTGGGAAGCTTGGGGATAATCTCCTAACCAATTGGTTACACAGTGATCTAAAAACCCACCCCCTGGGTTTTTAAAAACCATAGAAAACAGTCAGCTTCTTAAAAGAAGGATTTTATTAAAAACAAAGAAGGTAAAATCATCTCTGTAAAATCCGAATGGTAACTATTTTACAGGGCACTCAGAGAGATTCCCCCCTCTGGACAAAACCTTAAAGTTACAGAAAAACAGGAATAACCCTTCCCTCTCCCACAGGAAATGTACCAAGCAAAATAAAACAGAAATCTATTCGCTATGCTATCTAAACTTACTTCAGAAAAGGGAGGTTTGATTTTCTGTAGGTTCCTTCTGTCTTCCAAGATCACTCTGACTGACAAAGACACACACACAAAGCCTTCCCCCCTCCTAAGATTTGAAAGTATCTTGTCCCCTTATTGGTCAGATGCCAGCCAGGTCAGGTGTCAGTCTGGCTACCTGTATTTCTTAACCCTTTACTGGTAAGAGGATTTTATAGCACTGCATCAGACCCTCTCCCCCTTCCCTTCATTTATGACAACCCATTTAGCAGACGAAATGTTACACTCAAATCAAAAGCAAGTTCAACAAACATTAACCTCTCTTACACTAGAAATACATCTATCTTTACACATACAAAATTACATTGTTCTTAATTTGTGTTCAAATGTCTGCATTGAATAATTTTACGTAGGACTTTTCATGCAGTCAAGTGTCCTTATACTATTATAAACACAACAATAACTCTTTCAAAGAAATTCTCAATAAATTTAAGTTCAATTCAGCTGTCCCAAAAAACAGTATTTGTATTTCCTGATTTACCCAAGATCTGTAATAAACACACTATCTGTTTTGTTAAAAAGAAAAAATGATCCAAAACATGAAGGCTTCAGGAGGGACATATGGACTAACCCAAAATTCATTGAAATCATTGTTAGTCATTCGATCAACTTCAGCGGGCTTTGGTTCAGGGCCCTGGTGAGGGGAACTAAATGACTCAGGGAACTTGTAATGATTTCTTCCCTTCTTCATCACAGTTTCCTATTTGGCCCAGGCTGATAGATACATAGTCATTATTCTTTGAGAAGTACTTAATCTGTGCGGGCATGGAACAAGTTCATTTCCATAGCGTTTGAGTGTTTAGTCAGTGGCCACAAGGCTTAGCATTCATAAAATGCTTTAGTTTTTCAAAGTGCTGCAGAAATATTAACTGATCCCCACAATATCCCCATGTGGTAGGTGTTATCTTCACTTTACAGGTGTCGAAATTAAGAGCGATTAAGCAGTTTGGTCAAGGGCTCACAGAAAGTCAGGGGCACACCTAGAGATACTTGTATTTCCCCACTGAAATACAGAGAGTGATGTAGTGCTGCGATCTATTACGATTTATGGACAAATGGGATGGACAGAAATAAAGGAACAGTTTAGGTCATTTAAATACAAATATTAGAGGACTTGTGGGATCTTTTCAGATGATGATGCCAGTTATAGTCAATCCAGTAGAAAGCAAGGTGGACTTCAAAACTTAACCATTAGGTAGGAAATAATTCCAATAACTCTTGCTTCTTAGAGTCAGTTTTCTATGGCTTGTAATACAGAGTTTTATGCACTACTTATTCATAGCTAAAGTAATTCTCTTTTAGCTCAAGTGGTACCATCCCGTCTTTTTTGTGCTCTTGGCCTCAAGCCTAACTTGCAAGCATGGTGTCTGAATATGAATGGGGCCATGGTAGATTACAAATGAAAGAGAACTCCAAGCAAAACACATCCTCAGTATGACACATTCTTTGTAGTAGGAAACTAGACTGAGTCTGGAAATATTGATTTCAATTAAGCCAATTTTCTGGTGGGAAATTTTTTCTGTGAAAAAATTTCAACCAGCCCTATAAGAAACATGGAAGGAATAGCGGCCTTGGCTTCTTTAGGCCGAGGTAGACGGCTACAAAGCTTCCCCATTCGGTTGCCCAAGATAGATTATGTTTTTCCTCTCCGTATTCAGACACAGACTTGAAAATAGGCTCATTTCATACATAACCAAGCTACTTTTTCCAGTGAAAACAATCCCATAATGCCTACAAATAAAACGCAACTTCCAATTTTTTAAAAAATTGGAGTTTTCAATGATTGCCAATATAAAGTTAGCAATTCCATGAAATCAGGGGAAACTTACGTCTGAATGGGAGAGAATTGCCCAAAATAAAACAATGGGCATTTCAGAGAGAGATTTCAGGGATTTATTTTCATCACTTTTGCACAGTTCTCTGGATCCCATCCTGGAAAGCCCTTAAGCATGTGTTAATTCATCCCTATTCAAGACACTTAAGCACATGCTCAAGTGCTGTCTTGACTAGGGATGCTTTCTGAATTGGGGCCTCAGACAGCAACAATGAGAAACTTGCTAAGAAATTGCTAGCTCTCCTGTTTTATTATGATAGATATGACATTAACTCATTAAAGTCAGATGATCTAATGTGGCATTAATACAAATACAATATGTATAGGGGAATCTATTGTCATATACTCATTCATTGATTTGCCATTAGTGTACCACTTATAATTTAGTTTAATGGAGTTGCTGCATTTTTTTTTTTTAAACAAGTGGAAATAATATGCAACTCATACTCTGCCAGACTCCTATGGTCTACAGAAGCAATGCCAGCAAGAAGCATTTCTTAGATTAGGTTGAACACAGTGATTTGTTGTCCTTAGAAAGACAAAGGCCATGGGGTTCAAAACTGGGTGCCTAAAACAGGCACCTAAATTAATATCTAAATGCCTAAATAAACGGCCTGATCACAGGCTCCACTTTCCTCCATGCCTTGGGGGTGCTCAATCCCCACCCCTACTCTGCCCCAAGCCCCACTTCTTCCCACCCAGTTCCGCCCCATCCCCTGAGTGTGCCACATCCCCGCTCCTCCCCCTCCCCCCTCCTCCTGCACATTGTGGAATAGCTGATCATGGCAGGCAGGAGGCGCTGGGAGGGAGGGGGGACGTGCTGATCAGCAGGACCTCTGGTGGGCAGGAGGTGCTGGCTGCCAGTGGGTGCTAAAGCACCCACTAATTTTTTTCCAGAAGTGCTGAGCATCCACAGCTTTCACTAATATCAATAGGAATTGTGGGTGCTCAGTGCCTCTGAAAAAAATCAGGCCACTTAGTCCCCAGTCCTACAAACATATATACACATGTGCTTACCTCTTACTATTGTAAGTATTCTCATTAAGTTCAATGGGAGCATTCACAGCTGTAAAGTTAAGCATATGTGTAAATGTTGCAGGATCAGACCTTATTTAGGTGTCTAAGGTTGGGCACCCTAGTTTGAAAATTTTGGGCACAGTGTCACAATAGTACTGCTGTACAGTAGTAAGTGTAGATCGGATGTAGCTCAAGTTCCACACCAAACTAGCTAACAAATCAATAGACTGGATCATCAACCTAACAAAACTATCTGAACCTTTCAAGTTTGCCAACTTGGAGCCACACAATCTTCTCCCACATGAAAATAAATACAAGGGAACGGAAAAAACAAAGCCCATAGTCACAATAATTACTTGTCTGTGTATATAGGATATGGTGAAGGCTATCAACATAACAGCAAATAAAATACTGATACAGAACAACTGATTTTTCCTCCATACTTCTCTTCAAACCTTCTCTCCCTATCTCTTAGGTAAAGACACCCACACACGTGTGGCAGGACCAATAGGCCTCCAATCAGGGGCCTGGAGTGTTAGCCACTGTACACACACATCCTGACTCCATGAAAAGGCTGTGTCTTACACAAAGAGCTTACAATCTAAGTTTTACACACACACACACACCAGCATTGCCACTTCTTGTTTCTTGATATTTAATTAAAGCCCCTGCACCTTGAGTCATGTGATTACACGAAAATCTCAACTTTCACTTAAAAAAAGTTTCTAGTTGTAGAGAAAAATCATGAAAGTGTGACCCAATTCCACACTAACGGTTCAGAAACTAGAGGAGAATAGAAATAACCCCTATTTTTGGTTCAGATTTTATGATTATGGGAGCCTGACCAAGATTTTTTGAATGTTTGAGATTGGCAACATTGTTATAATCTGGCCAAGTAAACACCAGCAAGTCAGAAAGCAAATGCAAGATCCAGCAAACAGATCAGTGCACAAGGATCCTGACTCTTGCAGAATCCCACTGAACTCAATGGAATTCTATACAGAAGCCAGGATTCAGAGATTTTTATTTTAATGCCTGGTGGTACCACGACGACTATCAAGTTTAATTCCTTCAAAACACAGGTCATAGAACATTTCCCAGTCATTTCAGCATCAAGCCCATAAACTTCTTTGAGCGATAGCATATATTTTAGAAAGGCATCCAGTCTTCATTTACAGGCAAAGTTCTGGAAAATCGACCACATCTCTAACTATTGGAACAATTTACCTAATTACCCTGTTAAAAACCACGTACCTTTTTTCTAGTCTAAATATGTCTAGCTTCAGCTTCCAACAACTGGGATCTCATCATGCCTTTTCTTATTAGGTTTAAGAGCCAGCTACTACCAGAAATCTCTTTATCATGTAGATGTGATCAAGTCACCTCTATACCCCCTCTCGGATACATTTCTGAGCCTCTTACTTCTGTCACTATAAGATTGCTGCAAGAAAGATGTAATCTCTGGAAAAGCTGTTTTCTGAACCCTTTCCTAGTTTTCTACATTCTTCTTGAAGTGTGGATGCCAGAACTGGACACAGTGTTCCAGTAACACTCTCACTAATACCTTATATAGGGGTAATACCACGTTCTTATTCCTACTTGATATTCCCCTGCTTATGTATCCAAGGATCGCATTCACACTCCTATCTACGGCATTAAACTGGAAACTCATGTTCCAATGGTTATCTACCATGATTCCCAAGTCTCTTCCCGTGTCACTGCATTCCAGGATATTGTCCCCCATCATCTCAGTGTGACCAACATTCTTTGTTCCTAATGCAGATTGTTCAAATGAGTCCTCCCTACCAAGCAATCCAGGTTGGTCTATGTAATTGACCAGCAGTGGCATAGCCAGGTTTAGAGCACAGGGGGAATGGAGCTAAAAAAAAAAAAGGCGCCGGGAGCAAAAAGCGCCTGGAGCAAAAAAAATGCTCCGCTCCGGCTGCAGCGCAGGAGCAAAAGGCGTCGGCGCACAAAAAAGGCGCCGCTTCTGCTCAGTGGGGGAGCGGCTGCTCCCCCTGCCCTCCACCCCCCGGCTACGCTACTGTTGACCAGTCCTCATTGTTATTTCCCACTCCACAATTTTTTGTGTCATCTGCAAATTTTACCAGCAATGGTTTTATATTTTCTTCCTGTCCAGATCATGGATAGAAATATTGAACTTAATTAGGCTGAGAACAGATCTCTGTGGAACCCCACTAGAAACACTCCTACAAGATGATTATTCCCCATGGACAAAGTTACTTTACATTTATCAGTTCCCAGCTTTTAATATGGGTTACACTGATTTTGTATAGTGTTCATATTACACACACACACACACACACACACACACACACACACCACAGAATGGCTTGTTGGACTAGGCCAAATGCCTTTCAGAAGTCTAAATTCATAATCAAAAAGTGATATCAAGTTTGATTGAAAAGACCTACTTACCATAAAACCATATTGCCTGGCATTAATTATATTACCATCAGTACCTACTGATCTGTTTGAGGAACTGAACCCCAACTAGTAGCATAGTGTGAGATTTTCAGAAGTTCCTAAGTTATTTAGGAGTGGAAGTCTAATGGATTTTCAATGGCATTTATATTCCTAAATCACTCCGGGGCTTTTGAAAAAATCCCACCTTTATTTGTTTATCCACCCAATCAGCTAAGGCAATCTGCTCTAAATACAGGATTCAAGCAATTATATATCAAATAAGATTAACAATGTAAATCTCTACTTGTGAGTAACATAAGGATGAACGACTCAGTATCCTAGGCTCTTACCTAACAGGATCATGAAACAAATTTACCACCATCTACTAGGAAAAGATCAAGCAAAACCAAGAACACCCATGCAACCAGCGCAGATTTCAGCAATTTCAGCATCCAATTTCATTCAGAGTGGAAAAAAAATCATTAGAATAGACAAGCCAATATTAAGCAAAAAGCTCACTGAATATACCAAGAGCCAATTTAGAGCCTATCTGCCAAGCAAATGACAAGATTGCAGTCTTAAAATTATAGTAAGAATGAATTGATTATGCCTCCCTGGTTTTCACTATGACCTATAACAAAAGAATGGGTTCATTTAGCACCGTTTTCTTTTTAGCCGTACAGATTTGGGGGGGGGGGGGGGTGAGGAAGGGGAAGTCATAAGAATTAAGTTTCAGGAATGGCACATTTACTCTTCACATGCATTGCCTCAATGCTGTGTGAAGAAACCAAAGTTGCAGACCTTGATTTTCAATATTCATAGCCATTCACCTCTGTCTTTTCACAATTCAGTCAGGATGTAAAAAGAGAAAGGAAGCAGCTATTGTGGACTATGATATGAGGCATTGTAAAAAGTAAATGATGCTCTGTGCACTGTAGAGGGATGATGTGATATTGCTTGAGATTCCATAGAAATGGGTAGCACTGTAAATCTAAAGCCTGGCCCTGCATGAGTAATCACATGAGCTGACCCACTGAGGTCAGTGGAACCATTTGCCTGAGTTAATGGTTTGCAGGATGAGGCCCCTACAAACTGCTGTATACAAAATTTAGGCATGTTTAGGACTCAGTCCAAATCCTGGTGAAGTCAAATGAAGGACTCCATTGACTTCAATAGCAGTCGGATCAGGCCCTTAAGCACTTATGCAACACACCAAGTGGTAGACATGAAGGTTTAAATGCACTATTTGTCCACAGAACAGGTACTGTAATGACAGCAGCAGAGTGCTTTGAAACAGCAGTGATGTAATTCAGCTTTGTTGTGGCAGTTGCACCTTGTGATGCGAACTAACAGTTCTCTTTTTGCATGTTAGATTTTTTTTTTGCCTTTTTTTTGAGACTGCTAAAAAGGGTATCATAGTGCCAGCTGTTGTGGTAGCTTATGGGATGATTAAGACCCAATACTAAGCATGGAAAGACCTATGTTATCATCCCAATTCTGCCACAAACAGGTTACTTAGCCCTGGGCTACACTAGAGGGGGCGGGTGTCGATCTACGATACACAACTTCAGCTACGTGAATAGCGTAGCTGAAGTCGGAGTATCGTAGATCAACTTACCTGGCCATGAGGACGGCGGCGAGTCGATCGCTGCCGCTCCCCCGTCGACTCCGCTTCTGCCTTTCACCGAGGTGGATTTCCGGAGTTGACGGGGAGCACGTTCGGGGATCAATTAATCGCGTCTAAATGAGACGTGATAAATCGATCCCCGATAGATCGATTGCTACCCGCCGATCTGGCGGGTAGTGAAGACAAGCCCTTAGGGGCTGATTCAAAGTCCAAAGTCAATGGGAGTCTTTTCATAGTCTTCAACGGGCTTTGGATCAGGAGCAAATCTTAGGTCTGGTTTACACTTAAAAATTAGATTGGCCAAGCTACATCACTCAGGGCTGTGAAAAAATGTGCACCCTAAGTACCATAGTTAGATCGACCAGGATAGATGAGGCTTGGTCAATGGAGGAATTCTTCCATCATCCTAGCTACCACCTCTCAGGAGTGGTGGATTAACTACACTGATGGAAAAACACTATGTGCCACAGCAGCACAGCTGCAGTGCTGTGGCTGTCCTGTTGTAGCATACACATGGCCTTACTAACTGATCTGTCTTCCAGTGAAGTCAGCAGAAAGGCTCCCCATTAACTTCAGCAGGAGTTGGATTGGGCCTTTAACCTCTCTGTGCCTCATTTCTCTTCAGCTCCACCTGTAAAATAGGAACATGCCAAGCCCAGCCACACTGTACTTGAATGCCTAATATTTATGTGTGGCATGTCCACTAGACTGAGTGGCAGCTCTTTTTACACAGGCTACCGAACAGTCACCATGTAATGATTTCCATTCACTATTGCCATGGTCTGGTTTCCTACCATACTAACAACTTAGAAGTGAAAGGCTCTGGATTTTATTACCAGTAGACTGAGCCATCCAGCCTTCCTAAGTGCATATTTCTACTTTGGATTCCAATATTCTTCTTGATTTATTCAAGAATTCGTATTGTTTTATTTCCATCCTCTCTGTGCATTTACTGGCGGGAAGTTATCATGCTGTTATCAAATTGCAAATAAAGTCAGGATATTGGCTCACAGCCTGCAGAACTCATCAGATGCAACAATTCAGGGAGAACTCTGTAGCACAGATTGGAAAAAGATGACAGAATTTTGATGAAAAAATATAGCAAATACAATGTATCCCTAGCACAATACCATAATCTTTCATAAAGGCCCAATCATATTTAGAATACAGTCCACAGAAGTGATTCTCAGCATTTTCAAGCAATTGTACCAGTCCATCAGACTAACGGCTTGGCTGCACCAGCTAGCACTTAAGTTTAAAGTTTCACCTATTTTGCACTCAATGGGATATTTCGGTGCAGAGACTGCAAAATCAGGTCAAAAATACACTTTCAGATGAACCTAACCTGTCACTTGTTATGTAATTTTCCTGACAATTAAAAAACAACTCTAAAGATGTGAATTGTTAGCGCTGAATTTACATCTCTGGAAGTAGAAATTATCTATTGAACCACACAAAAGTTAGACGATGGGAAGCAGCAGTGCAAGCTTCCTCCCCTTCCCCACCCTGTTCTTATACTACGTCTAAACCAATATGACCATTTTACAAAAAAAGGGAAACTGAGGCCTACAGAGATTAAAGTTACTTGTGTCAGTAGCAGAGATGGGAACAGAATGCAGGACTTCTGGTTGCCAACTTGAGTGCCTTATTCACTGGTCCATATAGGCAGCCATCCTGCTAATGTACCTCAGTCCTGACCATGTGTGGCAAGAGTTCTGAAGGAACTCAAATATGAAATAGCAAAACTACTAACTTATCGCTTACATCAGACTCTGTACCAGATGACTGGAGGAATGTGATGTTGATTTTTTTTAATTTATTTTTTATAAAGGCTCCAGAGGTGATCCTGACAATTACAGGCCAGTAAACCTAACTTCAGTACCAGGCAAACTGGTTGAAACTACAGTAAAGAACAGAATTATCAGACACCTAGATGAACACAACATGTTGGGGATGAGTCAACACAGCTTTTGTAAAGGGAAATCATGCCTAACAAAACTATTAGAATTCTTTGAGGGAGTCACCAAGCATTTGGGCACAGGTGATCCAGGGAAGATAATGAATATGGACTTTCAGAAAGCCTTTGACATGCTCCCACACCAAAGGCTCTTAAGCAAAAGTAAGTAATCGTGTGCTCAGCAACTGGTTAAAAAGATAGGAAACAAAGGATAGGAATAAACGATCAGTTTTCACAGTGGAAAGAGGTAAATGGTGGGGTCCCCCCAAAGAATGGGACAAGTGCTGTTCAACATATTCATAAATGATCTGGAAAAAGGGGTAAACAGTAAGGTGGCAAAGTTAACTATCTTGATTAATTTTGTATCCTCCACTAAGTCCACAGCTGACTGAAGACTTACAAAAGGATCTCAAAGAACTGGGTGACTGGGCAACAAAATGACAGATGAAATTCAATGTTGATAAATGTAATGTACATTTGAAAACATAATCCCAGTTACACATACAAAATGATGGGATGTAAATAAGCTGTTACCACTCAAGAAAGATGTTGGAGTCATCGTGGATAGTTCTCTGAAAACATCTGCTCAATGTGCAGCAGCAGTCAAAAAAGGTGAACAGAAGGTTAGGAACCATTAGGAAAGGGATAGATAATAAGACAAATATCACAACACCATTATATAAAGCTATAGTATGCCCACACCTTGAATACTGTACACAGTTCTGCTCACCCCCATCTTAAAAAAAAAAAAAGATATATTAGAATTGGAAAAGATGCAGAGAAGGGCAACAAAAATGATTAGGGGGCATAGAACACAGTAGCATAGCCAGGGGGGAGCAGGGGGAGCGGCCGCTCCCCCTTGAGCAGAAGCGGCGGATGCGGCGCCTTTTTTTAGCAGCACTAAAAAAAGGCGCCGCTTCTTTTTAAGCGCCGCTTCTTACACTCACACGGCGGCACTCCGGGTCTTCGGCGGCAGGTACCACCGAAGACCGTGAGTGAGCCGCCGAAGTGCCGCCGAAGACCCGGAGCGCCGCCAGGTGAGTACAGGGGGGAGGCGCTTTTTTATAGCGCCGCTCCCCCTGCGCTCCGGACCTGGCTGCGCTACTGATAGAACACCTTCTTCTATATGAAGAGAGATTAAAAAGAGATGACTGTTAGGAAATATAATAGAGGTCTATAAAATCATGAATGGTGTGGAGAATGTGAATAAGGAAGGGTTATTTACCCATAACACAGGAACCAGGGGTCACTCAAAAACAACAGGAAGCATGTTTAAAACAAACATAAGGAAGTACTTCTTCACACAACACAACACACAGTCAATCTGTAGAACTCATTGTGAGGGGATGTTGGGAAGTCCAAAGGTATAAGTGGGTATAAGTGGGTTCAGAAAAGAATTAGATAAAAATCTAAAATTAGATAAATTATCATGGAGGATAAGTCCATCAATGGTTATTAGCCAAGATGGTCACAGATGCAACACCGTGCTCTAAATGTCACTAAGCCTCTGACTGCCAGAAGCTGAGACCAGAAAACGGGATGGATCATACAATAAATTTCCCTGTTTTGTTCATTCCCTCCAAAGCATCTGGCACCAGCCCCTGTTGGATGACCAGTATAGCTATTCTTATTTTCTTTTGTTCTTTACAGATGAGCTAATAGGGCATATGCTAGCACTAAATTGAGCTTTAGCTGTGTGGCCAACTGCCATGACCATCCTGATGGACTCCTTATCAGGGCTGTGGGCAATTTACAGTGGTAAGTCTGACAGCAGAAAAGATATTCTTAATGAAGTATTGCTGCTAACAACTGAATTTGCACAATTAGATATAACCATAATGATGGCATGGATCCCAGTGTATGTAGGGATAGCAGGCAACAAATTGGTGGACAAATAGGCAATTAACATGAACATTGTGACCTAGGAATCCTCCTACATAAACTGGAATTTAAACACGTAATAAAAAATGAGCTAAGGAAGGAATGGCAAGAACTGTGGGCAAATGAAACAAAGGGTCATATTTCTTGGATTTTTTTCCCCAACAGTTGACAAAAGTAATATAATCAAAAGGTCCTGAAAACAAGAGTGAAATGGCTAGTTAGAATTCTAACAGGGCATTGTGGATTAAATAGTAATTTATTTTTAATTTATTTCTCATAACACAAGAACTAGGGATCACCAAATGAAATTAAATAGGCAGCAGGTTTAAAACAATTAAAAGGAAGTAAGTATTTCTTCATACAATACGCAGTCAAGCTGTGGAACTCCTTGCCATGGGATGTTGTGAAGGCCAAGACCATAACAGGGTTCAAAAAAAGAATTAGATAAATTGATGGAGGATAGGTCCAACAATGGCTATTAGCAAGGATGGGCAGGAATGGTGTCCCTAGCCTTTGTTTGCCAGAAGCTGGGAATGAGCGACAAGGGATGGATCACTTGATGATTACCTATTCTGTTCATTCCCTCTGGAGCACCTGGCACTGGCCACTGTTGGAAGACAGGATACTGGGCTAGATGGACCTTTGGTCTGACCCAGTAGGGCCATTCTTATGTTCTTGTATGTAATTAACATGCACAAAAATGGATTATGAGCAACACATAAGGTCCAGGAAATGATAGATCATATCCTTTGATATTGTAAAGGCTGTACCTGTGAAAGGAGGTGTTTCTATAGAAAACTCAGAGGCCTTAAAGTAACACAATTTTATTTATAATATGTATCAAAAAACAAGGAAAATGAGCCCTGCCCCCAACAAAAGGCTCTTTAAGAACACCAGGAAAGGTGAGAGACTCTAAATCATGAAAAAGTACAGTGCATAGAGGTCTTAGACTCAGAAAGCAAGACAGCTACACCAAAAACAAAAAAAAGAAGTAGAAAGGGGCTGCAGGAAAGGAGTCTGCAGTCACTCCGAGAACAGAGAGGTGTGGAGGAAGAAAACCTGGGGGGAGGAGAGGAAGAATAAGCACTTGGCTCCTAGCCCTGAGAGAAGGGTCAACCCAGAGAAATTACAGGGAAGAGAGCCTGACAAAGGCTGGATAGGAAGAAGCCCAGGGAAACAGCAACAAGGAGTGGGACAGTGAAGACCTTGGCTGCTGGGTATAGGGTCCCTAGGCTGGAACCCAGTGTAGTGGGAGGGCCCAGGTTTCCCTGCCAGCCACTGGCAGAAGCCCAGAGAAGTGGACAAGGACATTAGAAAGCCCTGAGGCAAGTGTGAGAGAACCAGAGACATGGAATTGGGGACAAAGACCTTCTTGTGAAGAAATTGAACTGTTTTGCATTGGGCTGTTACCTCAGAAGGGGTGGACATTTGTGAGCTAGCCGGAGGGAAGAGTTATGGAAGAGAGATCACCACAGCAAAGGGAAAGAGAATGAAAAACAACTGCTATCCCACACCTGGCCACAAGGAGGTGCTCCTGCAGTGACTGAGCTCTGTAACAGTTTATTAAGGGCTAGTCTACACTACCCACCTGATTCGGCGGGTAGTGATCGATCCCAGAAGTGCTCCCCGTCGACACCGGAACTCCAGCTCGGTGAGCAGAGGAAGCGCTGTCGACGGGGGAGCCTGCCTGCTGCCGGGTGGACCGGGGGTAAGTAATTTAAAAATCGATCTAAGATATTCGACTTCAGCTACGTTATTCACGTAGCTGAAGTTGCGCATCTTAGATCGACACCCCTCCCCCCCCCCCCCGTGTGGACCAGGCCAAAAGATTTTTCTCTTTGTTCCTCAGTTATAAACAGGGGAACCAAAGAATGGAGGAATATGACAATATTCTGTAGTGTAACAGGCTGCTTCCCAAATCTGCAGTTTCATCTGTTTAAGATTGTAATCCCCTTTTTTCCAGTGGGAGGAAAAATGCAAAGAAATCAAATATTTCCCCAGCAGCATTGGAGATCCAGACATGGAATCAAGGTCCTAGTGCACAAGAATCAAAGTGAAACTGACCAGTTTATTTTCATAGTACACTGAAAGAAATATAAAAAAGTAAACAGAGATAGTGGAAATAAAAATAATTGTATTTTTATAGCATCCTGCCTTTAAAAAAAATAATCAAAATAAACTTTTTAAAGTGCTTTCACTTACTAAAATAATATAGTAAATTATTGAAACTGAACATTTTTGTTTTTCAAATATATTACTTCGAGCTTGACAGTCTCTCATTACTACTGCAAATGAGCTAGGCACAAACAATGAGAGGTAACTCCAGGGAAGTGAAATTAGCCTGGGTTAAGTAATAAGCAGTAATGGCAAATACATAAATGGATCAAGATGCATAATAAGCTCATGTAGCAGAAACAGAAAGAAAGTGGATCATATTTCAAGAGGAAGGAGAATTAGTGAATAAGAAGAGGAAAGCCAGGAAAAATATAGTATTTTTCCCATTACTACATGACCGTATCTAGAGGTTGTATATCAACGAAGAAGGCAGTTAGAATATTACAGAATGGAAATAAAATCTGTAAAATATATGCAGCTTTACTCAAATGCATTTTCAAGGAGGATATTAGCTGTATGCCTTCTGGCTAGAGAGTCATGATTTAGCTAACCTCAGGACTGACGAGACAAACATACTAGGGAGCAAACAAAAAAAATTACTGAGGCTGATTCCCAGCATGTCTTAAGGATTGACAGTACTGTCAAATCCAAATAAGGTCAACAGATTATAACAGAGGACACTGTGCTGGAAGTCAGTGTCAGATTATTAACACCATCACCACATACTAGGAAATACCTAACGGTGATGTAAACAAGTGTCTTTCCCATCCTGCTCTAAAACATGATCCACACATTGCATTTAGTCTAAACTTACCCCCTTCCTGTTATTTATTGTTAATTCCTTCCCCCCCCGCCCCAAAGGCAACATTATTCATTTTAGGATCTCCTAAGGTTGCTCACTCAGGACTGCTCTGTTCCTCTCTGCCTCGGATCCACACCCTTCCTCCCTCCCCCTTTATATCTAGGGTGGCATTAATGAGCCACCTTCCGCAGTTAGCCAGCAGAACCAACATGAGCTAAATAAAGGCAGGTTCACAGGAGCATTGCCTCTATTTTACACATGGGGTAGTGGTTCTCAACCTGTGGCCCAGGGGCCACTTGCAACCCAATCAGCACAGAACTGTGGCCCACGTGACAGCCTCAGGGCCATACAGGTAGCATTGGATGCATCCTATACAATACATTATGGGCCACATATGCGGCCCACAATGGTAAACAGGTTGAGAACCACTGGGTTAGAAACTAAGGACTCAGTCCTGCCACCCTTACTCTCATTGAATAGTATGTACTCTGAGTATTCCAACTGATACTATTACTTATTGCAAGGGTGACCCATAGTTATTAACACGAGGCACCTTGAGGCACTTTAGGTGACTATTCACCAAGCAGTCTGGCCACAGAAGTCATGAACACAAGCCCAAAAAGGACAAATCCTTCCTAAACCAAGCACAAGTTAATTGGGTTAAGGCAGTGATACTCAGACGGAGGCTCTCAAGCCACAAGTGACTCTTTAATGCATCTCCCGCAGCTCTTTGCAGCACATGGATATTAAAACACTGTGTGATTTAATTATTAACCAATCTAAGTTATTAAATTAATCAAGATGCTTTTAGTATGTTATTAGCCAATTGTAGTGGATAAAATAATATTTGGTCAGATACTGTGAGATATTTATTTTATATATTACTAAATATTTCCCCATCATACTGTTTAAATATGAATATATAGCACTATAGTAAATGAAAATGAATTCACACTACTGTGGCTCTTTTGGGTAATGTTGATCACTAATTTGGTTCCAGAACCCCGGAGGTCTGAGTATCATTGGCTTAAGGGACAAGCCCTCCACTATCCCGGTTTCAAAATCGGGTGGCTGCAGAGTCACATATCACCTGCATACTGTCCAACCTCATACAAATGAGTCTTCCCATCTGTCCACTCCAAAGTAGCAATTTAAAAGACAATAGACACACTTTAGGGGGCCATCTGGGGATGTAGCTGGATTTGCTATTAGGACATGGCTTCCAAGAAAACAGAATTTCAAAAAGAAATGTTCCCATCACTGTGAAAGCGAACAGCTTTCCCTCCAACCAGAATTAAATTAGTGAATGTCCCACAAAGTGGGGAAATGGTTCATCTTCAAGCAATTAAAAAAAAAAAATCTCATCTGAAAATTCAAACAAACATTCTTCAAAACTACTTAAAGTGTGATTTCAACACTGAAAAAAGTGACTCTGAAGAGGAAGTGGCACCATGGGGTTTCATCCCATTTGCTCATTTTGCAGATAAATGTTTGTGAGGGTTTTAAGCCTTACCACAAGCTAATCCTGGGCTCTTTCCATCCTGCACACCACAATCACCACAATCACTCACTGGGGTTCTGCTGCCCATATCAGACCCTCCACCTGTTCCTGTGCAACCTAAAGTCTTTACATTATGCCCTCTGTGACACAGTCACAAATCCAGTAATGGTTAACAGGGTTGCATACTTGTCTTCAAATTATGCCTTCAGTGTGATCACTGTGTATCTCCATTAGCCTTACGTGGCTGTATTCAGGTCTCACTGAGGGCATAATACAAGACAATGGAGTTGCACAGGTATAACTGAGTGCTTAGCATGCGTCTAAAACTGAAGCTTATCCATGCAAAGGGGAAAAAAGCCAGTTTGACTGTTGGGAGCCCAGGGTAAGTATGTGGAGCTGGCAGATGGGAAAGGAAGGAGAACTGCCATCTTATTTACCAAGTGAGGTTATTTAAGATGGAAAAAACAGACACACTATGAATAAGGAGCCCCACTGTGCTATTTCTACAGGGTAAAATTGCATTTTAATGGCCACATAAGTTGTAAAAATAATAAGCAGGTATTTTTCGACTGCACATTCTTTAAAGTGCGGCTATGAAGGATGGGCTAAGTACAGAAGGTGCCCATGAAAACTCAATATTTGCTGCTCCGCTCTGACTGAAATACAACAAGATCTCATTTTCTAAGGATAGGAAGAGACTGCATGTTCTGCAGGCAGGTACTCTATCTGCAGTGGTGAATGTGGAGGTTTTAATGGCACCCACTATTTGACTCAAAACTTTGCCCATCCCTTGATCCAAACATAAAACAAATAGACGTTAAGGATTTAAAAAAAAAAAAAAAAGGTTTGGTTAGTTGTTTTTTCAATTTCATGAGCCTCCATACTTCCTGGCCTCAGTAGGGAGCATGATCCAAAAAAGGCGTTGAAACAGCCTTGTGAAGATTGATGTATTTCTGGCCTGCTCAGAAGCAGAAACTAATGAGCCTCATGCGAAGCCTTTTCTCCTGAGATTTTCAGTCTGATCTGGCACAACTGAACATCTCTGATTAGTTCTGGGAAATTATTTCAAAAAATCATTTGTGACAAATTCACATTCACTGCAGATTCACTTCCCTCTTTGTGGTCTCTTTCTGTGACTATTCTAGCACGCACATTTACTGGCAGGAATGTTCACTGGAACAATTTTGTAAGTGAATAGCAGAATAGAAAATTGAGGTAAAATTTTAATTTGTAATCACAAGCATTTGCACACTGGAAACCTGAACCTGCTGGGAAAATACCATGTGACCGGTGTTTGCAGTCAAAACAGAACTGTAAATTCACACCATCAAATATTTCACCAATAGACTCAGTGAAGAGTTCAGTCTGAAACATATTTGCATAAAACAGTCAACAAATAACTTTGAAAGAACAAGTTTATGGTAGTTCCAACTGCTCGAGGATAAGTAGTGGACATCAAAAGAGATTGGATGCCACGAATAAACTGTTTGCTGTGAACAGCGAAGCCCAAATTTAATCCTGATTATGTGGAAATAGTTCAGATGAGCATCAGAATTTATGGATGTCTTCTGACAGCTTCTGAGTTTTGTCTGTTGCTCACTGCAGCTATCACCAGAAATGAAAAAAAATCAATTGTGAAAGAACCTGTGGAACTTTACTACTGCCCTTATCTGATCCCTGTGCATCTTCTGGGTCAGCTTAATGTTCTGACCATATATATATATATATATATATATATATATATATATATATATATATATATATATATATATATATATATTTTTTTTTTTAAGTGACTTCCCATTTTCAGCCTTTCAAACTCGGCACAGGTGTGGATGAGTGAGCTGAGTACTGTTTTGCCTCATGCAGCACTAATAAAATTGTCAAGTTCACATTTTAAGTTCTTTACCATGGGCAATGATGATTTGTGAAACAGAAAAAAAAAAAAAGATTTTCCAACAACAGCGTGAGTTCACCATGTTGGCAATTAGAAAACAAAATCTTGTTTTGACTTGTTATGCTGAACAAATCTGATAAGTCACTGACGGAGAATTCATACAGAGCACCAAGTTATTATAGAATACGTTCTTTTGAACACCGCACTAAGATTCTTGACAGGGAACTTGCCTGTCCTTCCAAATTCTGATTACATATTAAATTTCAAGTAAAAGACACAATCTGCTTCTGATTTGCCCATCCACCTAAGTATCTACATACATACAAGAATTAATAGAAGCATCACTGCAATCCCATTTGGACCATTTTCTCTATCCCTCCCCAGGATACCAGGTCTTTCTGATGGATCACTTTAGAAGAGATATGCCACTGTTCTTCAGCAGCCCTCTTTAGAAGGGGAGATTACCCTGTTGTTGTAGCGATGTTGGTCCCAGAATATGAGAGGGACAAGGTGGGTGAGGTACTGTAATCAGAAAGTGGCCCAATAAAGGATATGAGAGAGAGGCTTTCGAACTTACACAGAACTGCTCTTCAGGTCTGGGAAATGTACTCAGTATCACAGCTAAACACAAGGAGGAAAAGACTCATTAGCATAAGTAGTTAACATGCATTTCCAGGGACCATTCAAGGTGAAGTGGCCTTTTAACACTTTAAAAGATCAGATGCCAATTATGGGTCCTACAACAGAATACATATTTTAATAAAGAGAACTTGAATCATCTATGTTGTAGACCTATATGTACACACACCACTCCACCTAATGGGAAGGTTTTTATTTACACTAAGGCCACTTTAGATTACTCTGACAGTATAAAGGAGCCTTAAGGAGAAAATAAATGATATTTACATGCAATTTATATTACTATAGCATTGTTAATCGGCTTCAGTGTAAGTGAGACTCAGGGCTTGGCTACACTTGCAAGTTACAGCACATTAAAACAGCCCCGGGCACCCTAACTCCTGATGTGTCCACACTGGCGAGGCACGTAGAGTGCCTGGACTCTGCAGCTGGAGCGCTCCTGGTAATCCACCTCCATGAGAAGCATAAAGCTTGCTGGGCCCCGGCTGAAATGCCCGGGTGTCAGTGTGAACGAGGTGTTGCATTACTGCGCTGTGATTGGCCTCCGGAAATGTCCCATAATCCCCTGAAGTCAAGAGGCCACTCTTCTCATTGTTTTGAAAGCGGCTATAGGAATGCGGATATGCCCTTTCAAAGCTCTGTTTCTGACAGCTGGCATGCTTATCTGCTCCAGGACAAAGCAAGCCATTAGGGTGGAATGCTGCTGTTGAGAGTGTGTGTGGGGGGGGTCTGCTGCTGTCTGAACTTACAAGACAGCATGCTGACACACTCTCAGCCCCCCCAAAACCCACTCTCTCTCTTCCCCCCCCCCCCCAACATACACACAACACACTCCCTGTCACAATCCACTCCCTCCCCCATTTGAAAATCACGTTGCAGCCACTTGCACACTGGGATAGCTACCACAATGCACTGCTCTTTGTGGCACTGAAAGAGCTGCTAATGTGGCCATGCCAGTGCGCTTGCAGCTGACAGTGTAAACAAACAGCAGCGTTTTCCCTGCTGCCGTCTCCGAAATCTGGTTTAACTCCCAGCGCTCTACATCTGCAAGTGTAGTCATGCCCTTAGAGGCAGTGTCTCTTCCCAAGCATTTAAAATGTGTGTCTTTTTTTTTCTCCCTTTTGTAGCAATTTAATCTATAATAGTCTATTTTTAATAGCTTTTACACTGGCATTCCCCACAAATCACTTAATCTTAAATTCACCTCTATAATTCATAGCTTGAGCTAATAGAATTTTAGTGAATTGAATATCATCCATCAAATCTGACTCACATGAATAATGAAAGCCTGAATAAATACAGACAAATGAAACTGTTTGTATAAAATTGTGGCAATATTGGGCCAAACGCCCTTCTGTGTTGCAAACTTATTGAACCAAGATACTGGAGCTGTGGTAAGGTACACAAACCTGGTAGACAGTTTGTTACAGCATTATTGTTAGTGTCAACTCACTTGAGGTATGTCCTACACTGCAAAAAAAAAAACCAAAACCCAAATCGGTGGCAGAGTCTTAGAGCCCAGCTCTACAGGCTCATGGGGTTGCGCTATAATGCTAAAAATAGCTGTGTAGATGTTCTGGCCCAGGCTAAAGCCTGGGCTCTGAAACCCACCCCTCTGCCTGCCTGGTATTCAAAGGCCAAGATTTGGCCTCAGCCAGAACATTTACAAGCTATTTTTAGTGCCATAGCATGAGCCCAAGTCTGTACACCCTGGGCTCTGAGACTCACTGCCATGGGTTGTTTTTGTTTCGTTTCGTACTGTAGATAAAGTTCCCATAAATCCTGGTACAAATTAGCCAGGCATTGACTGGACTGTGGACCACTTCACACCTCCCCATAGGCAGTAGGCCTAGCATTAAATCTCCATGGGATGACTCAGGGATGCGAGCTCCTTCACAAGTCCAAACTTGGTGATAACCTCAGAAGGTAACAGCCATGATTAAAGAATCACAGACTCTTACCAAAATACACTGGCGTGGTGATAGCCAAAACCTTCAGCAGGAGAACCTTAAGCAAGAGCAGCCCCAGAGATATCTTCGCCCAGCCGTTACTTAAGAATGGGGAATGAGGGAGCTGGATAAAAAGAAGTCTGTGGAACAAATTAAATGATCTGAAGGAGAAAGGCTTAGCTAAAAACATATCCTCAAAAACATTTGTTCATGATTTTTCTTCCCAAAGCTGCAAGCCTTAAATGTTGCTTTTCTTTCATTCCTTGTTTCTTTTCCTTCTATAAGTACCAAATCTTCTTCTGTGCCTGTCACTGGGAGATGCAATGTTAAATGAATTGCTGTAAACTAAAGAAAACACAGGAGGGTTTTAAAATTCTCCCAATTATTAATTAAAGCACTTTAGTACCTCCAGTTCTGATGGTATAATCCATTTTTAATTAGCCAGGATATAAGGCATTCTTTGTCAATCACTGATAAAATGTGAGAAATTACCTCTCATACCATCAAAGCCTCACCTGAATGCAGGTAACACCTCATCTGTTGTAACAAGCATGTCTACCCACTATAAGCTAGTTGCAGCTGAACAGCCTTCAATAGGTCTCTAGCATTTCATAAGCATTTGGATGGTGCCTTAACTATACTGGGTATTTGAAGCCATGTTAGCACCTTCCCAGAAAGCGATGGCTAAACATCCTTCTTGTTTGAAAAGGTGCAAACATGATTTCAATTCTCACTGTAGAGGGGCCTTAGCAAATCATTAGAATCCCTGAAACCCAGTTTTAATACAATAAAGTTTAATGAATGTAAAGACTTTTCTACACAAACATTTAGTTCACAGAAACTTGGGATATGAATCTACGCCACACTAGCCTGTCCATGTGGACGTGCTGACAAACACTAGCAGCTCAGTAGGGCACTTTGATCTTTGGGAGTAGATCAAAGCACACGAGCAAACTGTTAGTGTCTCAAGTATCAGAGGGGTAGCCGTGTTAGTCTGAATCTGTAGAAGCGACAAAGGGTCCTGTGGCACCTTATAGACTAACAGAGGTATTGGAGCATAAGCTTTCGTGGGTGAATACCCACTTCTTCGGATGCAAGCAGTGGAAATGTCCAGAGGCAGATATAAATGTTCAGGGAAGATTCAGGCTAGAGATAACGAGGTAAGCTTAATCAGGGAGGGTGAGGCCCTCTTCTAGCAGTTGAGGTGTGAACACCAAGGGAGGAGAAACTGCTTTTGTAGTTGGCTAGCCATTCATAGTCTTTGTTTAGTCCTGAGCTGATGGTGTCAAATTTGCAAATGAACTGAAGCTCTACAGTTTCTCTTTGGAGTCTGGTCCTGAAGTTTTTTTGCTGCAGGATGGCTACCTTTAGGTCTGCAATTGTGTGTCTGTCACCAACTGTTAGTGTCTGTCACCAAGGTCCACACGAACAGTTAGTGTGCAGCAGATTCACACCCCAGCATGCCACGAACTAAACATTTGTGCAGACAAGCCCTAAGGCAGTGGCAAGCATGTTATTTATTTAGGTGAGTTCAACCAAATGCCCAGATCAAAAGAGGCTTGTCTCAAATGTGGATGTCAATTGTCTCCACCTAATTTACACACTGCTTTTATGGCAAGTAAATGTAAAGCTATGGGTAAAATACTAAGGGGTGTATGTGATAGCTGCCCTCTTGGCCAACACAGACATTCTAGCTGGCGCTGTAACAGACTCAGATCCCCTGCAGATAGGACACAGAAGGGGATGCATAACTAGAGCTGGTACATGTTTTTCAGGTCACTGACAATTTCCGAAGAAAGTCCAAAAAAAGATTTGTTGTGGATCAAACAAAATGTCTTGTTCAACCCAAAATAAAATTGTTTCGATATCGGATTTTGTAAAAATTAGGTTGTTTAAAAATGGTTAGGGAAATTTTGAAATGAAGTCAGAGAATTGAAGGCCAGAGGGACCACCAGAGTATCTAGTCTGACCTGCTATATATCATGGGCCACCACCACCACTTAGCAACCACACACTAAACCTCACAATAGCAAGGAATTGATTAAGTGAGATATACCCAGGTAATCCTGTCAAGTGACCCACACCACATGTTGCATAGGAAGGGAATACACCCCTCCGCAGTCCCTGCCAATTTGATCTGCAGGAAAATTCCTTCCTGTCCCTTGATATGGTGATCAGTCAGACCCTGAGTACATGAGCAAGAACCAGCCAGCCAAGCACTCGAGTGTTTGTGCTTGGTGCCACCTCAGACGCTGATCTTCCCCATCCAGTGTCCCATCTCCAGCTGCTGCCATTTATGATCAGTAGTGTAGCCAGGGGGGGGAAGCAGGGGGAGCAGACACTCCCCCTTGAGCAGAAGTGGCGCCTTTTTTTAGCAGCACTAAAAAAAGGCGCCGCTTCTTTTTAAGCGCCGCTTCTTGCACTCACCCGGCGGTGCTCCGGGTCTTTGGCGGCATTTTGGCAGCGGGTACTACCGAAGACCCGGAGTGAGCCGCCGAAGTGCCGCCGAAGACCCGGAGCGCCGCCGGGTGAGTGTAGGGGGAGGCGCCTTTTTATAGCGCCGCTCCCCCTGCGCTCCGGACCTGGCTGCGCTACTGCCTATGGTGCTTTAGAGAAGAGGAAAGACACCCCCCCACACACACACACCCCTCAGAATACAATGGGGAGGAAAAAGGCCCTTCCTCACCTCTGCAGGAGATCACTCTGAAAATCAACAAAACATTCCGTTTAAAAAAAAAAAAAAAAGAGAAAAAAAGTGTTCTGATTTTTCAGGATTTTGTTTTGGTTTTTTTTAGTTACTATATTTGACAAATAACTGAGTGAAAATTTATATGAACTTGTAATTTGTATTTCTGCCTTTCCCCAAAGTTATGTGAAAAAGTTTCACCGAGTTCGACCTGTAACACACACACACACACACACACACTTACTTTATTCTCCTTCTGTGGCTGCAAAGAAGTAGCTGGCACCCCACAGGCACCCTCTCTTCCAAACCATCTGCAGCAGCAGAACCTCTAAAGTTTGCAAATTTTATAAAGTGCTTTATTTATGGTCTTTCTGGATGAAAAGTGCTATAAACATGAAAGTTTGTTACCCTACTCATAAAGAATTAAAGCATGGGCCTAGATTTTCAAAAATGGGCACCTAAACTTAGAATTCTAAGTTCTTATTTAGGCACCTAAAAAAATTGACCTGATTTTCAGAGATGCTGAGCACCATCAGCTTCCATAGACATCAGTTAGGCTCCCATCTCTAATATTTACATTCACAAATAGCTGCTCTACTTTTTAAAATTTAAAGAAACAAAAAAGTTTCAAGAAGTCAGCATTTGCAAGCCATTACACTTTGCAAGCTATTACATTACATTAGACTCTATCGGCGATAGCAGGCTTCCCCTCTATATATAGTACAGAAAGTAACTGTGGCAGCTATGGCTAAATGTTGAGTGTTTAATAGCAGCTACTATTTTTAAAATAGCTTCTTGTAATTAGAATAAAGTTTATTTAAATATATGTCTGGTGTGACAGATACTACCGAGGTGGAAGATGGGGAGAAGAGCAAAACCTAGATGGATAGATTTACCCATCTTTTCTGTGAATGCCATTAGAATAATTTGTCCATTTTAACCACGTTTCCTGAGTGCATTGTAATTAGGCAGAATGCAGATAAAGAAATGTTGTGCAACATGAGATTGAGGGAAAGTGTAACATAGACAGCAGTTCCTTCCCATCATTGCTTAATCCAAGCCAGGATCCTGGTCTACACTAAGAGTTTATGTAGAATTTAGCAGCGTTAAATCGAATTAACCCTGCACCCGTCCACACAACGAAGCCATTTATTTCGACAGAAAGGGCTCTTAAAATCGATTTCTGTACTCCTCCCCGATGAGGGGATTAGCGCTAAAATCAATATGGCCGTATCAAATTAGGGTTAGTGTGGACGCAATTTGACGGTATTGGCCTCCGGGAGCTATCCCACAGTGCACTGTCGTGACCTCTCTGGACAGCAGTCTGAGCTCGGATGCTCTGCCCAGGTAGACAGGAAAAGCCCCGGGAACTTTTGAATTACATTTCCTGTTTGGCCAGCATGGCGAGCTCATCAGCACAGGTAATGATGCAGTCCCGGAATCGAAAAGGGCTTCCCGGAATCGAAAAGGGCTCCAGCATGGGAGTTCATTCCACAGTTTCAGGCCAGCCCTTGAGATAGTTCTGTCTCCCACACACAAGAGCTTTACCATTATTGTAGAGAGTTCCATTGTGCCTGAAAAGCGAAGTTATCAGCCACAGTCTTCAACATATTTGTAGCCTTTACTTGTGCAAAGTGTTTGTGTGCAGACAGGGGTGGGCTAAGCTGCCACGCAGAGATGCCTCTTCACATGCGTCTGGGTCAGACCGGTTCACATAGCCCGGTATCCTGTCTTCCAACAGCGGTCAAGGCCAGGTGCTTCAGAGGGAATTAACAGAACAGGTGTGCGTCTGACGAAGTGGATCTTCGCCCACAAAAGCTTATGCTCCAATATATCTGAGTCTATAAGGTGCTACAGGACTCTGTCGCTCTTGCTAATCATTTTAGTTGCCGATCTCTGTACCTTTTCCAATTCCAATCTCTCTTTTTTGGGATGGGGTGACCAGATCTGCACACAGTATTCAAGGTGTGCATGTACCATGGATTTATATGAAGGCAATATGATATTTTCTGTCTTATCATCTATCCCTTTACTATCAGGCGCTCCTGGTAATCCACCTTGGAGAGTGGAATAACATTTGATGCGCCCCCACTGGAGCGCTGCAGCGCCAGTGTGGACACCTTGGTCTGTTAATGCGCTCTGATCGGCCTCCAGAAGTGTCCCACAATGCCTGTTCTAGCCACTCTGGTCATCACTTTGAACTCTACTGCCCTGCCCTCAGGTAACCAACTGTCAGACCTGCCCTTTAAATTCTCTGGGAATTTTGAAAATCCCCTTCCTGTTTGCTCAGCCAGGCATGGAGTGCTCTCAGCTAATCTTTCCAGGTGACCATGCCTCCACACACCAGACGATCCCCAGTATGGAGCAATGGCGAGGTGCTGGACCTCATCAGTGCCTGGGGGGAGGAAGCTTTTCAGTCCCAGCTGTGCTCCAGCCATAGGAATTATGATACCTTCAGGCAGATATCAAGGGACATGATGGAAAGGGGTCATAACCAGGACGCAGTACAGTGCAGGGTTAAAGTGAAGGAGCTGCGGAATGCCTACCACAAAGCCCGCGAGGCAAACAGCTGCTCCGGTGGTGCCCCCACGACCTGCCATTTCTACAAAGAGCTAGACGCGATACTTGGGAACAACCCCACCTCTACTCTGAGGACCATCATGGACACTTCAGAGGCCAGTTCAACAAGTCAGGATGAAGAGGAGGAAAGCGGGAGCGAGGGTGCTGAGGAGGAGGAAGACACCCCGGAATCCCTAGATGCATGCAGCCAGGAGCTGTTCTCAAGCCAGGAGGCAGGTAGCCAGTAGCGGCGGCTGGTGCTTGGGGAAGGACAAACACCAAAGAGGTTCCCGGTAAGAGGCTTTTATTTTGGGAAGGAAGTTATTCGGTGCGGGCTCTTGGGGCGAGAAGGGTTAGGGCTGCGTGCATGCCTAGATGCGGAATAGGGAGTTGATGTGCTCTCTCACATCGCGGTAATCGGCCTCAGTGATCTCTTCAAAGGTCTCACCCAGATGTTGGGCAATGCACTTGCGCAGGTTTATTGGGAGAGCCACTGTGGTCCTTGTCCCAGTCAAGCTAACATGTCCGCGCCACTGTGCCCTGAGGGGCGGGGGGGGAGGGGGGAACCATTGCTGCACACAGGCAAGCTGCATATGGGCCAGGATGGAAGCCGCATTGTAGGAGAAGACCCTCCCTTGCTTCCCAGGTCACCCTCAGCAGTGAAATATATTCTGGGATGAACTCCTGTGGAAAATGTGGGGACAGTGTTCAGTATAGGGGCCCCCCTGCAGCTGTTGGCTCTCCCCAAGGCACAGAAACCCAGAGTACAGTATGACCGTGAAACAATCAGTCCGCCTTGACCCTGTGCTTACTCACCATTTTGGGGCTCCCGTGGGTTATGTGCACTCGGTTTGGGACAGGCAAATAATGATAGTGTAGATTGTGCTTGCCCTTAAATACGGGGGAATCATTGCTCTGTTTGGTGTGAACAATGCTGCTTCTGTTAAGTGTTGCATTTTGCCTCTACAGATGCAACCTTGAAATCTCAGCCGTCTGTGTTCTCACTGTCCGAAAGACTCCAAAGAATTAGGAAGAGGCCACGTAGAAGCAAAGAAGGCATACTGCATGAAGTAATGCAGCAGTCCCTTAATGAGAATCTAAACGTGCAGGACTGGAGGGAGAGCAAAAGGAGGATCTGTCAGCAGAATGAGGAGCGCCAGCACAAAAGTGCAGAGCTCCGGCAGCAAAGCACGGATCAGCTGATAAGCATCATGGAGCGCCAAGCAGACTCAATCTAGGCGCTCGTAGCCATGCAGGCAGAGCACTACCGCCCCCGCCTGCAGCCATTGTCCCAAAACTCTTTCCCTTGTGCCCCCATGTCACCTCCAACCCACTTTCCCCAACATCCGGGTTCTTATCACCACCAGCTGCCTTCAACACCTGTAGCTCCACCACCCAGCCCTGAAAACTATGATCTTTACCCACTGCACTCAGCCCCCCCATCACCATGCATTATAGCCATCCTGAAGTGCAGCACTCATTGCACAGCACTCCAGACAGGAAGGCTGAGTATGATAACAGGGCATATGCAAATCTATGATTGTACCATTCCCCGCCCCACCCCCTTCCCCGTTCTGTTTCCCAAGCAGTTGTGGTTTTTTTTCCAATAAATGAATTTTTTGGCTTTGAAAACATGCTTTAATATTGCATAAAGTAAAAGATACCTTAGCCCAGGAAAGCAACAGGCACTGCAAGTCAGTATAGCAAACACAGATTCCTACTTCCATTGGAACCACTTCACTTCACTCCCGTGCAGGGCATCAAACATTACTGGTGGCTTTCCGCCTCAAATTGTTCCCTCGTAGCATCCCTAATCCTTGCAGCCTGGCGCTGGGCCCCTCTAATAGCCCTGCTCTCTGACTGTTCAAATTCAGCCTCCAGATATTGAACCTCCGAGTTCCATGCCTGAGTGAATCTTTCCCCCTTCCCTTCACAACATTTTATGGAGGATACAGCACGCAGATATAACCGCAGGGATGTTGTCATCAGCGAGGTCCAGCTTCCCATACAGAATGCGTCAGCGGCCCTTTAAAACGGCCAAAACCACACTCCACGGTCATTCTGCACCGGCTCAGCCTGTAGTTGAACCACTCCTTGCTGCTGTCAAGGCTGTCTATGTAGGGTTTCATGAGCCACAGCATTAAAGGGTAAGCGGGGTCTCCAACTATCACAATGGGCATTTCGATTTCCCCTACCATGATCTTCCAGTCTGGGAAAAAAGTCCCGGCTTGCAGCTTCCTGAACAGGCCAGTGTTCCGAAAGATGCATGCATCATGCACCTTTCCGGGCCAGCCTGCGTTAATGTCAATGAAACGCCCACAGTGATCCAAAAGCGCCTGTAGAGCCATAGAGAATACCCCTTTCGATTAACGTACTCGGAGGCTAGGTGGGCTGGTACCAGACTTGGAATATGCGTCCCATCTATCGCCCCTCCGCAGTTAGGGAAACCCATTTGTGCAAAGCCAGACACAATGTCATGTACGTTACCCAGAGTCACGGTTCTTCTGAGCAGGATGCAATTAATGGCCCTGCAAACTTGCATCAACACAATTCCAATGGTCAACTTTCCCACTCCAAACTGGTTCGTGACCGCTCGGTAGCTGCCTGGAGTTGCCAGCTTCCAGACTGCAATAGCCACCCGCTTCTCCACCGTCAGGGCAGCTCTCAATCTCGTGTTCTTGTGCTGCAGGGTGGAGGCGAGCTCATCGCACAGTCCCATGAAAGTGGCTTTTCTCATCCAAAAGTTCTGCAACCACTGCTTGTCATCCCAGACTTGCATGAAGATGTGATCCCAGCACTCAGTGCTTGTTTCCTGAGCCCAAAAGCAGCATTCCATGGCAGTGAGCATGTCCATGAATGCCACAAGCAATCTCATGTCGTATGCATTACTCGAGTTGATATCGTCGGAGTCCTCACTGTCAGTTTGGATCTTAAGGAGTAACTCGAATGTCAAACGTGACGTGCTGGCAAGACTCGTCAGCATATTCCTCAGCAATTTGGGCTCCATTCCCACAGACTGAAAGGGAAGACAGAGCACGCAGCACAAAGAACGTTGAAAGACCGTGCCAAATGTGGACGAAAGCGCTGGGATGCGAACCGATGCATCACAGGGCGTTGGGACAGGACCCAGAATGCCCCCAATCCCCTCCCCCTTCCGACAAGTCACAGCGCCAGAATGGGAAGAGGTGCTCTGTTGGATAGCTGCCCATAATGCACCGCTCCCAATGCCGCTGCAAGTGCTGCAAATGTGGCCATGCCAGTGCGCTTGCAGCTGTCAGTGTGGACAGACTGCTGCGCTTTCCCTACTGCGCTCTCCGAAGGCTGGTTTAACACAAAGTGCTCTACATTTGCAAGTGTAGCCAGGCCCTAAGCCATGCCCCAACATAAGCGCTTACTGGTAAGGGGTAAGTTATAAGGCAACATTAAAAATGGGAAGCGGGATATTTGTTTTTAATGTTTGTGTGTGAAATAGCCCAGGAGGGGGAACAAAATGTTATACTAACAAGACACACACAACAGTTTATCCAGTTGAGAAGACTGGACAATCTCAGCTGGTTGTTCTCACTTGTGCTTGTATGTTACAGTTTTAGCGTTCACACGATCATTCAGGCTTACACAAACCTCATGCAATATTAAAATGTTTATGCTACTCCTTTCTGCACTTGAAGCAGCAGCAACATCATTCCAGTGTGCAATGAATGAGAAAAATAAAGTTGAGTCTCAGGAGGAAACTGCACTCCAGTCGAACAACGGTCTCCAAGCCATCCCACAATTATTCAGAGCAATACATTCTGTAATGGTAAATACTGGTGTCACTGCACCATTCCTGCCCTCTGCATTTGGAAGCTTGTTTAGCACTCTGATGCATCAATAAAAGCAGACACAGTGCTTTTATTTCAAGAAAGTATCTTTTAATGCATTCTATTCCCAAAGTGACATGATTCAGCTGCATATTGCAAGACCAAAGTTAAGAAACTTTGGAGGCGTGTGACTGAAGCAGCATGCCGTTTAGAAGGAAGCAGAGCTTTACAGAGTCTCTTGATACTTCATGAAATCCCGGTGTTATAAGCAGCCAACCTTTGGATGAGGCTCTCGACATGAACGCCACTTCATTGCATGTTGGCTTAGCTTTGCTAATGTGCTTACAGGTAAACGCTGAGAAACAGAGTCAAGTCTGCAGTAAAGAGCTCTGCTCAGTGTAACGGGGCCATGATGAAGAAAGATAATCTTCAGCCCCAACCATGCTAAATATGCTACTGGACTGGGGTTGCTTCTGAAATGCATAGGTATGGGAGCAGCTAGGGTACATGTGGAAGCATGGAGAGGAGTGGCTGCAGTGGCCCACTGCATCCCCTATACAGGTTTCAAGCCAGTGGATCTGTGCTGTTTGCATAGCCACTGGACCCCTTCTTCCCCCTGACATTGCCCCAATCCTGCCTGCATTCTGGCACAAAGAATTAGAGAAATAGAGCTCTGTTCTATGGCACATACAGAGAGCTCCAGTCTTCCGTAGGGGGCTACAAAGTGGCCCACTAAAACTGCAGAAATGTAGCATTTCCATTGTGTTAAAGGTTCAAGCTTCTATTCCTTATTCAGGCCTTACTCACTGAAGTCAGTGGGAGTTTTTCAGGAGTAAAGGATTCAGGATTGAGCCCACACCAAAAAAACCACATGGTCCCATTACCAAACTTGTGCTGCTAGCTCCATGCAGTTGCATATTGGTTAGCTCCGTAAGTCATCTGCCCAGCAAAATGACATTCAAATGCTGCTCTGGACAGTAGAGGTGCTCCACCTCCCAAGTGAGTAGCTGGGATTCACATGAAATTTTCTTTGTCAATTATTTTTATGTGATGTTCTCTCATTACCTATTTAATTCAACATTTAAATGGTGGTTGTTTTTTTTAAAAAAAGCAAGTTTAACACTGATATCTTCCAGTCATCTGGTAGAGAGGCAAATTTAAGTGATCAGTTACATACCACACTTAGTAGTTCTGCCATTTCATATTTGAGTTCCTTCAGCATTCTTAGGGGAATACTGTCTCGTCCTAATCACTTATTACTGTTACATTTATCAATTTGTTCAAAACCTCCTCTACTGACACCTCAATCTGGGACAGTTCCTCAGATTTGTCACCTACCCTACATTGAGGTGGCAGTAGAGGAAGTTTTGAACAAATTGATAAATTTAACAGTACCATCTGGTCCTGGTAACTTACTATTCACCCAAGAGTGTTGAAGGAATTCAAATATGAAATGGCAGAACTACTAACTGTGGTACATAACTGATTGCTTAAATGGGCCTCAGCATCAGAAGACGGAGGATAGCAAATTTATCACGGATTTAAAAAAATAAAAATAAAATAAAAGTTTCCAGAGGTGGCCTTGGCAATTATATGCCAGTAAGCCTAACTTCAGAGCTAGGCAAATTGGTTGAAACTATAGTAATGACCAAAATTATCAGACACCTAGATGAACATGATATGTTGGGGGAAGAGTCAACATGACTTTTGTAAAGGGAAATCATGCCTTACCAAGCTGGTAGAATACTCTGAGGGGGGTCCACAAACATGTGGACAAGGGTGATCCACTGGATATAATGGACTTGGACTTTCAGAAAGCCTTTGACAAGGTTCCACACCAAAGGCTTTTAAGCAAAGTAAGAAGTGATGGGATCAGCAACTGGTTAAAAGAAAGGAAACAAAGGGTAGGAATAAATGGTCGCCTTTCCCAATGGAAAGTGGTAAATAGTGGGATACCCAAAGGATCTCTACTGGGACCTGTGCTGTTCAACATATTCATAAATGATTTGAAAAAGGTGGTAAACAGTGAGGTGGCAAAATTTGTAGATTATACAAAATTACTCAAAACAGCTAAATCCAAATCTGACTGAAGACTTGCAAAGGGATCTCACAAAACAGGTGACTGGCAACAAAATAGCAGATGAAATGCCATGTTGATCAATGCAAAATAATGCACACTGGGAAACAATCCCAACTATACATACAAAATGATGGGGTCTAAATTAACTGTTACCACTCACAAAAGATCTTGGGGTCATCATGAATAGTTCCCCGAAAACATCGGCTCACTATGCAGCAGCAGCCAAAAAATAATGATAGGAACCATTAGGAACGGGATAGATAAGACAGTAAATATCACAACACTACTATATAAATCCATGGTTTGTCCACACCTTGAATAGTGTGCGCAGTTCTGGTCACTCCACCTCAAAAAAGGTATTAGCAGTGGAAAAAGTAACGAAAAGGGCAACAAAAATAAAGGTGTGGAACAGCTTCCATATGAGGAGAGATTAAAAAGAGACAACTGAGGGGTGATACGATAGAGGTCTATAAAATCATGAATGGTATGGAGACAGAGAGAGTGTTATTTACTCCTTCCCATGACACAGGAACCAGGGGCCACCCAATGAAATTAACAGGCAGCAGGTTTAAAAACAAACATAAGGAAGTACTTCCACAGGTTGACCATGCATTGTGTGAACTCATTGCCAGGGGATGTTGAAGGCCAAAAATGTAAGTGGGTTCAGAAAAGAATTAGATACAGTCATGGACAGATCCATCAATGGCTGTTCGCTATGATGGTGAGGGACACATGCTCCAGGTATCCCTAAACCTCCGATTGCCAGAAGCTGTGACTGGATGACAGGGTATGGATCACTAAATTTTTTTCCCTGTTCTCTTCATTCCTTCTGAAGCAACTGTCACTGGCCACTGTTGGAATAGGATACCGGGCTAGATGGACCACTGGTTTGACCTGGTATGGCCATTCTTACGTTCTTGTCATGCATGAAAGATTTAGATCACAAATAAAACCAAGCTAAACATTTTATAATGGGCATTTGTGACACATGCAACTACTTATGTGCTTGATCAGAGATAAGGCACATAAGCATGATGTAGAGTACACCCCTTAGTGGATGCCCTTCAGATATCTCTGGGTCTAATATTAATGCAAGAGATGATTGTCTTTTTTAAAAAAGACATTCTCAAACTAGTTAACAATCCTCCCCATACCTTCCCCCCCCCCATATCCTTCCAAAATAATAGGTAACATTCCTAGAAGATACCTCTTATATTATATTCAAAGACTATAAAGAGAAACACAATGCTAGGGTCCTTGTTAATGTTTTAGAATAATATTTGGGTTGCTGAGCACCCAAACAATGTAATTCTTGTTAAAAAAAAATCTATTAAGAAAGATTGTCATCTTTGATTTTAATAACCATACTGTAACAAATCAGCAGCCCCTTAGGTCTTTGCTCTTGTCACTGTGCTGCCCGCTATGGGCCATGTGGAACTTCACGATGACATTGGAGATGGAACTCAGAGCCTGCTGTTTCAAAACTAAGCAAAGACTCCTTCACTTGTGCTAACAAAATCTCCCAGGCTTGCCAGCAATACAGGGCCAGATGCACATTTGCGCAGTAATGATTCCATCCAGGAAAGGGCAGCAATGAATTTTTTCAAACAAATAATTTGACTGGAAAATGCAGTTGCGGTTGACTCCAAAATCTATACGTGAATGACACACAAATTTGCCAAATAGTTTCGGCAAAAAATAAAAAAGCAAGGCAAAGGAGGAGGCAGCTTCATGATAATTATTAGTCCAGTGGTTGGAGCACTCATCTGGGATGTGGAAGACACAGGTTCAATTCCCCTCTGCCTGATGTGGCAAAGAGATTTGGGCATCCCATGGTGCAGGAGAGTACCCTAACCAGTAGCCCTGAAGATATTTTGGGGGCAGGGCTCCAGGGCCGTCCTTAGGCATACGCAACATACGCAGCTGCGTTGGCAGGGCCGGCTCTGGCTTTTTTGCTGCTGAAGCAAAAAAAAAAGGGGGGGGGGGGCAGAGCAGAATGTGCCGCCTTAAGATTGGCCTGAATGCCGCCCCTTACAATGTGCTGCCCCAAGCATGTGCTTCCTAGGCTGGTGCCTAGAGCCGACATTGTGCATAGGGCACCTGAAAATTTGGGGCACCACTGGGTCTTAGTGTCCCCCCTCATAGCTTTCCTATCCCTGTTCTGACCCTTCCTGCAGGCTCCCACAGCTGGCTGCTGCAGCCTGGTGAGTCTTCCTCGGGAGGGGATCTAGTAAAAGTGAAAAAGTGTTCCAGCCTACCAGACCTATTAGCACAACATTGAAACTGTTAAAGATCCATTCAAGGGGTAATGAAGCCATTTAATAGGCATTTGCCAAATCCCAGGTATATACTGTCAGTTTACTGACAAAAACAATTTGACATGTTCTGAGTAAATATTACAGTAATGCACGTTTACATGACCTTAGTTTAAAATTTGCTTTTAAAATATTTCATTAGTGAGTTAGTGAAGATTATAAAATCACATCTCTAAAAAAATCCTTGCATAGATTTTAGATGCATAATCATCTTTAACCTTAAATGCTTGGATCTTCAGACATACAGTTTTTAAAATAAATCCTTCAAAAGACCACCCTTATCTAAAATACACATTTTAATTACTATATTAAAAACTTTCTTCCAAAGTTTTCCTGTCCTTCCCTTTCTCCTTTCACCCCCTCTTCCCCATTGAAGAGAGCCCTTAAAGGGACAACACCCCTTTCTTTCCAGATAGCTGGACAAAGAGTTTCCCTTTCTTTACTTCTGACTATTTGATGAACTAGTTTTAAGAGAACCCTCCAGCAAAATCAGTACCTTAGTAAGATATAAAATCCTTTGTTATACCTAAAATCTTTGGAAACATATTTTTTAAAGTTGGTGAAATTTCATAAACATGTCTATTGTTATGGAGATCACACAAAATAAATTAGTGTTCCTTTTTTCTAAAAGCAATGAATATTGTTATGAACACACTAAACCTCTGTGACTGATTAATTTAAAATAATGTCTGTTTCAGCGAGTTAAATATGTAGTAATCTGGAATGATTACTTTATGAAGGCTTAAGAGTACAATATAAAATCATCTTAGAAATACTGATTAAGATAATGTAAAACAGAGAAGAGCTGCATCATGTATTCCATAATATTTAATGTTGTATTCAGCAAGACAGCTGACTCGCCCTTGCTACAAAGTTTTTGCAAATAAATGTCTGACAAACTTCAGGGCATATCAAAAAATCTGTGACTGACATTTTTTTATTCCCAAATTTAGTGCTTTTGATTAGGTACCTTCTGCATGTCCATTCTGCGTGAGGGAGAGGGTACGGGGGTCTCTGCAGGGAACTGTGACTCTCAGCCACCATGAGGCGGGCCGGGCGTCTCATTATCCTTTGCTGTCTCGTCCCCCATTCTCCCAGGCCAGGCTGCGAGCTTGGGCTGCTGTCGGGCATAGGGGCACCAGTTTAATAATACTGCGTAGGGCCCCATAAATCTTAAGGACAGCCCTGCAGGGCTCAATCTCTCTTGTTGAAACTATTCCACTGTGTACAAATAGTCAGTGAAGCAGGCACCTGAATGTGGGTTTCCCACATATAAAAGTGCCCTAACTACCAGACTATACAGTGAGTCACACTCTTTTCCTTGCCCAGGGACAATTAATAGCCATTCATAGTGGCAAATTATAATCAACCAGACAGGTGTTTTGATTCACTTAAATTCTCTTTTTCTGGAGCAATTTTTGGATTAAGCTTAACCCAAAACAACGACAATACTCCCTCCTTCCCCTCCCCCGACACGATTTTTGGAAAAGCCTGCAAACTGAGAAGTCATTCGCCCAGCTCTGGTTTGAAAGCAGAAGACTCCACACAAGGAAAGAATGAAATGCATAACAAGACAATATGCAACATTCCTGAGTCATTCAGCCCAACAAACAGAAGAGAACAGTTAGAGAAATCCAGCAATGGTTTTTCCCTGGTTCTAGGTGTATTGCAATCTTATTTACATTTTCCATAGATGATTGAAAATCATTAGAAATACCATGCTGTCTTCAGACCTCAAAATGTTTACTTTTTTGTTTCTTTATATTTGACCCATTAGATAGTCCTGCTCAACTCAGCCTTATTCAGGATCCACAAATTAATAGTCCAAAATTATTATCTGTGGGTAGCACATGCAAGATAAAGAATGCCCGAAAAAAAAATTCCCAGATTCACAAACTTAAAATACAAACTCAATCCATTAATCCACCTGTGAAAAATGCCTTTTAATCCCATGTGCCTTGAGTTGTAGAAGTCGTTAGAATAAATGAGAATTCTTTTATTAAAAAGCACATTTTACAGTCCCCAGATCATTAACAGAATGTAAATGAAGACTTGAAATTCAAATTTCTATTGGAACCATGTTGCCAGGTGACCCACCTAGCCCAAAAGCTGGTGCAGGAGGGCATAGGATCTCTCATGTGGATGGTCATGACCTCATGCAAATCCCTGGGGATACACCAGCTGTGGGGGTAGCCTATAACCACTTTTCTGCAGGGATCAAACCCTCACACACCCCCAGAGATGGGGTATGGTTAGGGTGACCAGACAGCAAATGTGAAAAATCGGGACAGGGGGTGGGGGTAATAGGAGCCTATCTAAGGGCTGATCCACACTGCGGAGGGGGGGGGAGGGGGGAAGAGGGGAGTCGAACTAAGATACGCAACTTCAGCTACGTGAATAACGTAGCTGAAGTCAAAGTATCTTAGTTCGAACTTAAAAGCACTTACCGCGGGTCCAGACGCAGCAGGCAGGCTTCCCCGTTGACTCCGCTTACTCCTCGCATGGAGCTGGAGTTCCGGCGGCGTCAGAGAGCACTTCCGGGATCGATTTATCGCATCTAGACGAGATGCAATAAATCGATCCCAGAAGATCGATTGCTACCCGCCGACTCAGGCGGGTAGCATAGACGTACCCTAAGACCCAAAAATCAGGACTGTTCCTATAAAATCGGGACATCTGGTTACCCTAGGTATGGTAGAGAATCTCTCCCAGGGGGTGCTAGTGGGCATTCCCTCCCCCTTTCTCCCCCACTCACACTGATCTTTCTGTGGCAGAGGATGAGGTGTCTTTTTGCAGCATTGACAAACTCAGGCTTTCAAAAATCATGAGTCACATCCCCAAACATCATGAGACCAACAATCATGAGATTTAAAATCAAACTGGATTAAAAAAAAAATCACTTAAAGACCTCCCCACCCCAAAATATCAGTTTCTTTATTAAAATCTTATTTTTAATTTAATTAAAATACAGCTTGTTTTTTTTTTTTTTAAATCTACTAAAAATTAACTTACTATCTTACTATAATCTATTAAAACAATGTTAAATAAATTTTAAAATATTAAACAGGATTTGTTTGCTGCCGAGTTTTAAAGAAAGTCAAGCCACTGAACTGGTGAAAGTCACTCGCTAAGCACCTGGAACTAGATTTTGCACAGATGCCAAACTTCCTTTTGACAACAGTAGCCTCTTCTGCAAGTGCAGAGAGAATATTTTCTTCATTTCAGTTTGTTTATCTATTTCAGTTCTATTACTATAGTTCATTCAAAGTTAAGAAACCAACTGGGAGCTGAAAAAGCAGGAAAACTCATTTTCCTCTTCCAATCTATGAATAAAAATTAGGTGTGAGGATGAGATCTATTTCCTTTGTTGAATACATCAGTTTTAAATGCAAAAACATGTTTTGAGGAACTATTTCCCCCCATATGTAGCCAGCATATTTAAAAAGGTAATTTTATTTAACTAAACTAAACACAAAAAATTAAAATTCTGTTTTGAATTTTTAATTCAATTTCCATCCAAATTGTGCTTGGCACAAAATCACAAGTAAAAAGTTATTTTTTTAAGTAGAAAAATGTATCATTCACCATTTCTAATATAATGAAATATGTAAAAATTAAGAATGTGAATAAATGCAAGTTGAGCTAAAATAAGTGTATTGATTTACTGTGTACACCTGTTTAGCAAAAAGCAGCACCGAATTTAGTGTAAAGGCCACTTTTTTTTCTTTGGCAAATCAACATATTTTAATGGTTACCAACCAGGGAGAATGTACCTCTCTTTAGGAAAATAACTAAAAAGGACAAATATACAAGATTAAATGTGATGATTTAAATCAAGATTTCCCTGTTTGCTGATTTACATCATGATTAAAATCAGTCATTTAAATTGCTTTGATTTAAAAAAGTCAATCCATCCAGTTTAAAACTACTACAATTTGGTTTTGTTTTGGGTGTCTTCCAATCCCTCAGGAATCAGGCCATCAGCCTTTTCTCTGCATGTATGATTGCTAAAAAAAAAACAACTTATTTTTATTTTTAATCACAGTGAGGATTCTCACATGGTGACACCACTCCAGGGGCCTGGGACTTTAAGAAAAAGATCAAATATTGCAAGACCCATGATAAACTCATGGCACTTGTCAGCCTAACTAGAGCAGTGCCACCCAATCCACTCTATAGCTTTTGGTCACCAGCTGACACATGCAACCCATGATACTCTGAGAACATGAGTTGCTACAAAGACATGGCATTTGACACAGTATCACTAAGGGTACGTCTATACTTACGCGTCCCGTCAGAGGAGTCCAATCGATCTTCTGGGTTCAATTTATCGCGTCTTGTCTAGACGCGATAAATCGAACCAGGAAGTGCTCCCCCGTCGATGCTTGTAATCCTGCTCCACGAACGGCGTAGGCGGAGTCAACGGGGGAGCCTGTGCGCCGCGTGTGGACCCCGGGTAAGTACCTTTTCATTCGAACTAAGATAGCTGAAGTTGCGTATCTTAGTTCGAATTGGGGAGTTAGTGTAGACCAGCCCTGAGACTGCATTCAGAAGGCCTTAATGTCTCTCTAAATTCAATGCTAGGAAAGTGCTGTAATACTTGTAACTAAAATATCCATGCATTTATATTGCCTTGGCTTGTCTACACTTACCGGGGGAATCAACATGCGGTGATCGATGCATTGGCGATTGATTTAGCAGGTCTCCCACTAAATTGAATGCAGATCGCTCTCCCGTTGACTCCTGTACTCCACCGGATCAAGACGAGTAAGGGGGGGGCCGATGGGAGAGCTTCTCCCATCGACATTGCACAGTGTGGACCCTGCAGTAAACAGATCTAAACTACCTAGCTCAAATTGCCTAGCTTAGATCGACTTCTCCCTGTAGCATAGACAAGGTCTGAGTAAGGGATTTACACCACTTTGCCTCTATATTTTAAAGGGAAAGGGCTTCTGCAAGTCAGTACCATCATGTAATTTAGGCCTGTAAGCTAACCATAAAATATTGTAAAGTCCTCCAAATTCTGAATATCTGTGTAAAACTATCTACCACTGACTTGTTAAGTAACATAAAAAACCAATATTCACTACTTAATTTTTATGTGGAACTCACAAAAAAACCCCACAATGTTTTCTATTCTTGCACTCCATCTTCCAGCAGCAAATTAACAAAACACTGTTTTGTGAAAGTGGTGGAGAATGAACTTCATTTTCTTTTAACACTGGACAAAGAACTTTTAGAGTTCAAACAAACAGAAGAGAAAACTTTGTTTAAACTGGAAGTTGAAGCTAGGCAAATTCAAACTGGAAATACGGCATAATTTTTTAACAGTCAGTAGTTAAGCATTTGAATAATTTCCCAAGGGTCATAATGGATTCTCTATCACAAACAATTTTTAAATCAAAACTGGATGTATTTCTAAGAGCTCTGCTCTAGGAATTATTTGGGGGAAGCTAAATGGGACTGGGTTATACAGGAGATCAGACTAGATCAGGGGTTCCCAAACTTGGTCCATGGCTTGTTCATGGTAAGCCCCTGGTGGGCCGTGAGACACTTTGTTTATCTGAGCATTCGTAGGTATGGCCGCTCACAATGGCTGCAGTTCGCTGTTTCCAGCCAATGGGAGCTGCAGAAAGCGGTGGCCTGGCCCGCGCCACGTCCCGCAGCTCCCATTGGCTGGGAACGGCGAACCGCGGCCATTGGGAGCTGCGAGCGGCCGTACCTGTGGACGCTCAGGTAAACAAAAGTGTCTCATGGCCCACCAGGGGCTTACTCTGAACAAGCCGTGAACCAAGTATGGGAACCCCTGGACTAGATCATCATAATGGTCCCTTCTGGGCGTTGGAATGTATGGAACCTTAGTTAAGGCTCTCTCCCATCAATAAACTAAACCATTAAAAAAAACAAAACACAATACAAAGTTAAGTATTAAAAGGCTGAAAAGTCAAGCACTCAAGTTAGGAAATGGCAGAATGAAGGTGGCCTAATTCACCTCCCTTGTGAGTATGTATTATGATAAAGCTTTTAATTACATGTAGAAATGACTACACACAAAAAGTTTGGTTTAAGTGACTTGTATAACATCACACAGGAACTCTGTGCCAGAAACAGGGATAATACCAAGTCCCCAGAGTAGCAGTAGTTAGTGACTATCATTATGTATATATACACAAAGGGGCCAAATTAAGGTTGCATGTTCATTTCCTAACGTGCAAGTGCTTGACTTTGCAACTTTTTAATTCTTAACTTTGTATTTCCTAGTTTTTGTTTTGTTCATTGATAAAAGCAACCTTAACTAATGTTATATGTAGGTTTTGTTTGTGATTTTTCTTTACTAGAAAGATATTTTATGATTTATATATAAAACAAATGTAGAACAACAATGTCATATAAAACATCTTTAAACTACAGCAGTATAGTTCATTGAATGTTGGCACACCTGTATCACGTAAACAAGTCATAATGAATTCAATATATATATATATATATATATCTTTCAGGATTGGGGGGGTGAGGGAGAAGAAAGTTTTAATGTCATGGAAAGTAAGAAGTACTTGAAAAGTACTTTACAATAGTATGGAAAAAATAGATACACCATCTAAAATAAAGTCATTTAGAAGTTGCAGTAAAACGTAACAGAAATCTGAGCAGAGACTCAGCTATAGTTTCCCACGTTTTTTTAAAGATAAATATTCAGAGATACAGAGCCCTCCCCCACCCCCAATTCTAAGAAGCAGATAATATCCATGGAAAGGCAGCCTTAGTTTCATGTAACCTTTTTTGAAGATAGTCACAAACAATTATCCTTTGGAAGGAAGCTGTGTAATTTATCCCAGTACAAATCCAAAGGAGCCCAGCAGGAGCATACCCAAAACCATTCTGCTTTTATTACAGCTCCCCTGAGCCTTCTTGGGACCAAGGGGTGAGGTGATCTGGCATTCTTGTTTTCTCAAGTTCCCTAAAAAACCCAACAACTCACAAACACAAAAAATGCACATTGGAGACCATTTTACATGCATTAATAGTAGCTGAAATTTGGTTCAAACGCTCCCTGACATTGTTTACAAAGGGGAAAAAAAAAGTCAGGGGGTGGAAAAAAGGTGACACACTAAGGTGTAGATCCTGTAAAACTGAGTTCTGATGCAATCACAACTATGATCTCAGTAGTGAGACCATACTATAGGAAAACCGTATAATCCCTAACACCACTCTGCTTCCTTTCTCATCTCTAAAGAGTTTCTGCTTAGACCCTTCCCCAGACACACACACACAGAGCTTGGATTTCTACTACAAATTAATTAAACAGCATACATATCCTCATACATGGTTAGAGCTGTTCTATGGATATCCATGGTACTCGCATTTGAGAAAGGAAGTTAGAAACATGAACATGTGAATTTCAAACTAACCTTCAAACATAAGAAAATTATGAATCAGTGTATTTGCCAAATCAAGTAGGACAAACTCAGTGGAAGATATTTTATTTTCAAGCTTTTTTTTTTTAAAGCATAAAATATATCACAATAGTAAATACGTTATGCTTTTTAGAAGCTGGAAAATAAAGTCTCTTCCAGTCTAATCCGGCAGGAGGCCCAGTCCATAGAGAAGAATGGGAACATGGAGCCACTTAACCAGCAAATCCATGGCAGGATTTCCAAATCAAAAAATATTTCAGTTTAGGGGCATTTGGTTTTTCTGTGAAAAATGACGACATTTTCTACAAAATAGACAATTCTGAGAAAAATTGTGTTTACTTAAACAAAATTCCATCAAACAGTTTTATTGGAAAATTTTGGACCAGCCCTATACTGAGCTAAAGCAATCCATAAGAGTCACCTTGGGAGATTTATTCCTTTCATTAGGCGATGCCACATAAGCTATATACAGTAGGTTTCACAGTGTAGTGGATAGTTATCAAACTTTGTTCTCCATATACCACACCTTTACATTTCTAAGAATGCCTCCTCTGTGCAGCGACAGCTGACATTTTGTTCTCAGAGCTGCTCTACAACCTGGTACACAGAGGAGAGACACTGTGCCCTCTTACTGAGCTTTCCTCCCCACCCCTTGCTATTTCATGGTTTCTTGTTAATCTAAATTTTTTTTTAAAAAATGGAGATATGCCAATCTCCTAGAACTGGAAGGACCTTGAAAGGTCATCGAGTCCAGTCCCCTGCCTTCACTAGCAGGACCAAGTACTGTCCTCTGACAGATTTTTTTGCCCCAGATCCCTAAATGACCCCCTCAAGGATTGAACTCACAACCCTGGGTTTAGCAGGCCAATGCTCAAACCACTGAGCTATCCCTCCCCCCATGCACATGAAATAAGAAGTCATTCAGACTCAAGGTATATGGTGGCTCTTTAATATGTGATTAGCATATTAGGTATATGCTAATCACATAGCATCCATCACTGTTGTCTTACAACACACACATCCAGCATTAATAAGATACAACAGTAAAAATAAATTTGGGTTCTCTGGAATACTGGACACATTGACATCCACACCTGTGTCAAATTACAAACTAAGATACTTGGAAATTAAACCACAAGGGGGCAGGGTGTGTCAGGCGCAGAATTTGCCCCCACATATACAGCCCCATTGTCCTGACTGGAGCTTCCCCTCCCCTTTCCCCTCCTCCCCAAATATAGAAGTCAAACTACGCCTATGCCTACTAGATGGCATCAGACCTGCTCAAATGTGATCATCTTGCCATCTAGGGACTCAGTTATGGAGCACCTATAAACCCTACAGTTACTGAGACTACAAAAGAAGAGGACTCAAGTGGGAGAAGCCTGGATTCGGAGAATGAAGGATTCTGGAGTCTTCTCTCTAGATATCATCTATCTCAAATTTTGCAGGTTCTTCCTTCTGGTTTTACCCTCATACTTTCCAAAGAACTGGGAGGGCCACTTTGAGGCATTACTTTGAACATAACTTTGGGGATCTAGTTCTGAGAGGTGATCCTGTTTCTCTGCATTATAAGGTGAAGCTATTAAATCATAGTATTGAGACAATGAGTGCTCTACAGAACAACATTTAGTAGGGAATAAACCCAAGTTCTAGCCTCACTGCTATATGTACGCTGCTTGGCTAGCAAATATGGGTATATAGAATCATTATGAAGAGCCCAGAATCTCACAGAACACACACACAAAAAGAATACTACAGCACATTCAGATTGCTAGAAAGCAAAACCTAGATTATAATTAGATCTAATCAGGTGCATGTTTTAATGTTGTAATTACACAACGATGACAGCGTGGCAACATATGAAAAATTGAGAACCACTGACCAAGCAATTTTAAAGGTTGGATAATGTTTTCCATTTTTCATAAGAAAAGACTTGAGCTTTTTGCTTCCAAGGAATAATGAAATGGGGATCATGACAGACTAATCCCCTATTACAAATAAATCAATGAAAATATCTAAAGAACATACAAAGGCTCTGTTCCTACAAAAGGCTCTGTCCACACGCTGATGTTTTTCCATAACCTGGCTTCAAATTACACTTAGATTACAAGTATAATGTTGATGTATGGTTGGTCTATGCACCTCGACCTTATCATGTTTCTCTGACTGTATAAATATCTGTCTACTGTATGTTTCATTCCATGCATCTGATGAAGTGGGTACTAACCCACGAAAGCTTATGCTGAAATAAATTTGTTAGTCTCTAAGGTGCTACAAGTTTTTCTTTCTTATTTTCGTTTTGCTGACACAGACTAACACGGCTACTACACTGAAACCTATCTGGAAATGGAGTTTGCAGCCTGCCCTCAATATAGACTCCCTCGGGGAAAACTGCCCACATCACTAACACACCGTACACCATATGACTTTCTATATATCTGGCAGCTTCTACTCAGGAGGGACCAGGACTGGGCAAACAGGGAAAGGCTACTGGAATGTAACTTTTTCTTCTGAGATATGAAATTCCCCTTGGGATTAATTTATTTTTTATTTAAATAATTTATTGACCGTTATGAAAGAGCAGAGACAAGTATTATTCCATACAGAGTTAGACACAAATAGAAATGTATGTACAGAGTACTGCCCACAAACCAAATTGTGAACACACAGTCTTTGCTTTGGGCCACAATAAAATAAGTAGAGATGAGCAAAGGAAGGGAGGTTTGGGCAAAGCCAAGCCCCCAAATGGCATGTTGAGGAATGGTTCATGTGCACATTCCCCATGGTCCTCACCCTTTTTGATAGAAAGGAAGAGGTAGTTCAGATAAAAAGGTTTGGTTAGATTCCCCGCCCCCCCCCCCATCTCTTAAAAACAAAAAACAAAAAAAACAGTTTGATAAGAAGAAAAATACACACAAGGCATACAATCAAAACTACCAGATGTGTTAATTTTAAGCACATGCTTAGGTGTTTTGCTTTATAGGATCCTTTTAGATACTCAGTAAGGACCTTATTATACACATTGTCCCTCCTTACCCCTTGTCTGTTTATTACCCTCATGTGAGGGCTGCTTCTGCTCCCAAAGAAGTCAGTGAAAAGACTTCCATTGACTTCAGTGACACTGGATTGGGCATTTGATGTCATGTGAGGCCTTCTCTACTTAAGCTTTACTGAAGCTTTCACTGAAGCAAAATAAGTTATACTGCTACAAAGTGCCATATATGGATATACCTGCAATGACACTAGGGCTTTCATTGGCATAAGTATACCAGGAATTAAACAAAAAATAAACCTACCACCCACCCAAATGAAACACCTAAACCCCTTGCAGACAAAGTTCTGCTGATCAATCTTTTTAAGTGTAGATCAGGCCTTAAACTGAGCTCTTTGGGGCAGAGACCACGACTTCACTTGTTTCTGTGAAGTGCCCAACAAAATTTTGGGTGCTTAAAAATGCTAAATAATAATCAAGAAACTTCAGTGTTTTAAAACAAGTTCTATGTATTTTATAGGAAAAAATATTGAAACCAGCACAAAAGCTCCTAATTATCAATATTTACTTTATGCCAAGCACTCTCTTCAAAAAGGACACAGCACTGCCTTGCTCTTCAAAGCCATATCACAGCACCAGGCAGCCAGTGGAAAGGGACACCAAAAGAGCAGCACCCAGTGTCATACCAGCATTAGTCAGTCATGTCTGCTTCCTGTTGGCTCATTTCCTGGCTGTGTGAACAGACAGAATTAATACAGCGCCTACTTATATACTTCACTGTTGCATCTCAGTGCTTGGATTTAAGGAGCACCTGAGGAATACCCTGAGGCATAACACTGACAATGTAAGACCTCACCCTTGGGTTATGCCATGTGAACTGAGATCTGCTTACATCATCAGGGTTCACAATGCCATAGATTAGCTTTAGTTTATGCCACGTGTGTTTAGCTATGGTCTGATGCATTCAGCACACTCTAGAGCTAAGCTATGGCATGATGAATATCAGTGAGTTTTACCTTGCTTTTGCTTTATCCATGGTCTGTGAAAACACTGACCATAATTTATTGTTTAAAGGTGGGGAGAAGTTAAGTTGAACTCAGAATTCTTGACCCTTTTATTCTTAGAGAGGATCAGGATGTGTTGTAAAGCAGACTTAATAAAGTGAGGGACTTCTGCATTAGGTCATTCTCTAGCTCTCTGCAGAAGTATCCATTCTCTCTCTGATCCCACAGCAGGGAAGGAGATTTGGGAGGGAAAGGAGAATTAGCACAAGAGCACTTGATTATTTTAATTCCACATTTCCCCAAGGGTCTGAGAGGGCACTTACTGCTTACCAATTGACAGTGAAGACCAAATAAATTGTATGCACATTATCTTAGGCTTAGTCTGTTAACACAACACAATCCAAGCATTTAGATCTATTTTAAACAAGCTAATATTGTTACTAACCATCACTGACATATATATATTGCTTACAGTATTGGAGGCACTGGATTTCACAAGAAATCCTTGAGTAATGGCCAACATGTAACCTTTGATTAATTAACAGATATCCCAATATAACATCCTTGAACTTTCAGGTGAATTAGTGTAAGAGCTCCTAGAAATTAATTACTGTATATCAAATCAGATGAGTACGTGAAAGAAAAAAAAAAGTGTCACTCTAATTGGGAACCAGGCATAATCTTTACTCCATGCAAAAAGGGCTATGATGTAAAAGTAGTTGTGGTTATATCAACCTTCAGATTTCTGGTTAATACCCAAAATATTAGAGATGCTTGAATCTCAGTTGATTTGGCAGTTCACTTCAGTTCCAAGAGACTCTTTTCCAGATCAAAGTAGTATGGGAATTAGCCTGTAAATCTTGCAATAGAGTCGGTCTTGCAAGTTTTCCATTATTCCGAGTTTTGGCTTAGCCAGAAATCGTATGAGACCAGCAGCCAATGTGTTCATGGACTTGGACTGAATAGGAAGTCAGAATCCCCAGGTTCTCTTCTCTACCACTTGTCTTGTTCTGTAGTCGTAGTTACTAAGCCCCACATTCCACATGTATGCAACCTACCTAGCTCACCGGAGTGTTCTGAGGCTTGGTGAATTTGTAAAGCATTGTGAAATCCTCAGATGAGAGAGTGAAGTATTACTTTCTTGCAATATTTTTGCATTTCCAATTCTAGTCTGGATCAAAATTAGGAAGGGCAGAGACATAAAAAGGTAAAAAAAAAAAAATCTCAAACCTCAAAAGAGCTTATATTAGGTTTAGCGGGGGATGAACTAACTGATGTGTGAAAGGGAAGGTAAGTAACTTCCACTATATGGAGAGCCAGTCTCACGCTGAACTGATTTTAATGAAATTCTTCATATCATTTGTTGATCCATTTGATGCAAATGTAGGATTTTTGATCAAACCAAGGCCATACTTAAGGATAGAAACCTGAATGAAAATCCAAGGAATCAGTATATAGGAAGCTTGTTTCTTGATGATTATGGGAAGGATAGAGAAAAATCTCATTTCTAATTTTAGATTCATGGGGCACCAGATTTTGTCATGTTCAAAGAATGCTGTTTAGCCAGAGTCTGACCTTGGTTCAAGGAGCCCAGTGTATCCATTCATTGACTAGATGTTGATCTAGTCAAACCTCAACATCATTTTGTGGCAAATGCACAGTTATTTGACCTAGTGAAGAATGTTAATTGCTTCCCCTCATAGTGCCCAAACTGTCCACGCTCTATTTAGTAATCCACCATCCTCGCCTCTTTAAATGCTTCTTAAAATCCCCACTTCTTCCATGTCACTTTTAATTAGATTATAGGCTCTTCAGAGCAGGAATCTAGCATACGTTTTTCAAAATTGCGGTCTTTATTTGTTCCCTTAGGCACCTAGTAGACATTTGTATAGCATCCAAACAAATAGAAATAAAGGAAACCTAGTCCCTTAGGAAAAGCACCAGTTCCTCACAAAGCTTCGGTGGGTCTAGAACAGTAAACTCCCTAAAGAAATGCCTTTTAAGCCTAATTTTCAAACAATGAAACCTGCATACAAAAATATGCACTGGCAATTGCACATTTACATTTGCCACCACAATTATATACACACACACAAATTTAAACATTTTCAGGCACAAATGTAAGTGTAGACCTGCAGACACATTTTTACCTGAAGACCTGAAGTCTTAGTGTTTCCTTAACCGAGAAAATAACGCCAAAAATAAAAAGGTCTGGAAAGATATTTGTGGGACAAAGTTACTAGTGCAAGCACCCAAAACTGAGAAATAGAAGCATTTTTCTTGGGTGACATCTCCTACCCCATTCTGAGTTATAAGTTACTTTGGCATGGTATGGAAGAGTGTGTGGGTCAGTGAGTACCAGTTTTCCTGTTGAGAAGCAACTGGAAGTAACCAGGGGTGCTAGAACAGTTTTTATAGGGGGAGGAGGGATGCTAAGAGCCATCGAACCAAACTGCAAACCTTGTATATGATGGAAACCACTTCAAGCCAGGGGGTGCTGCTGTACCCCCAGTTCCAGCACCTATGGAAGTAACTAATAAAATATAGGTTTCAGTGTAGTAGCTGTGTTAGTCTGTGTCAGCAAAAAGAAAAGAAGAAAGAAATACTTGTGGCACCTTAGACCTAACAAATTTATTTCAGCATAAGCTTTCGTGGACTACAGTCCGCTTCGTCGGATGCATAGAATGGAACATACAGTGGTTCGATATTTATACATTCGGAGAAACATGAAAAGGTGGAAGTAACCATATCAACTGTAAAAGGCTAATTAATTGAAAGGAACTATCATCAGTAGGAAAGAAACTTTTGAAGTGATAATCAACATGGCCCAACTGTCTGACCTAGATTGACAATGGAATGCTGCCATAGAGGCTGGGCCAGCCTTTTTGGCAAGTGAGGAAGTTTAAGCAGAAAATGTCCTGCTTTTCAGAAATGATATTGGTCCTTGTACAAGAGGGAAACGTCTACAGACTCAAAAAATAGCCATCACAGATGTGGAGAACAGATAGAAAAGAAACCTAAAGACAGGCTGAAAGAATCAGGACAGACATTTTAACCTTCTTTTACAGAAGCTCAGTAAATGTTAAGTTATGCTGTTCCTGTACCCCACTCTCTAGAGACTTTAAAATGCTTAAACATGTCCTAAAATAGACTAAAGTACAAAGAGAAGGAGAACAGAACAGAGTAGAATAGTCCTTTGTACACCACAACATTTTCACAAAAATATACATGCCACAACAGTATATTTAAATAGTAATTTTGTAACACCACAATGTCCATATGCAGATCAACTCACATCCCTTGAGACTTGCTGTATTTCTGTTGCCAATTCAGAAATTATTCATCGGATTAATAAATTATATACTTTATAAAGTATAAATTATACTTTGAGGCCTGAATAACTCTTGGAGTCATTAATTTTTAAAAAGCATGCAAGAACAGTGGAAACTGGGTTAGTTGACTAGCATCTAAATATGTTAAAGAATCAGGCCCTAAGTTAATGTCTTACATGGACATCAACTTCTAGATCAGGGGTGGCCAACCTGTGGCTCCGGAGCCACATGCGACTCTTCAGAAGTGAATATGCGGCTCCTTGTATAGTCACCGACTCCGGGGATAGAGCTACAGGTGCCAACTTTCCAATGTGCCTGGGGGTGCTCACTGCTCAACCCCTGGCTCTGCCACATGCCCGTCCCCACCCCACCCTTTACCGCACTCTCCCCTGAGCCTGCCGTGCCCTCCCTCCTACCCCTCCCCCACAGAGCCTCCTGCACGCCATGAAACAGTTGATCGGGAGGTGCGGGGAGGGACGAGGAGGTGCTGATCAGCAGGGCTACACTTGGGTGGGAGGCACTGGGGGAGGAAGGGTGCGGGGAGCTGACGGGGGGCTGCTGACTTATTACTTTGGCAATGTACATTGGTAAATTCTGGCTCCTTCTCAGGCTCAGGTTGACCACCTCTGTTCTAGATGTTTTGGTTATAGAAAAAACACCTTTCATATTCCAAAATGGTTGAACAATTCTTGTCCAAAATTAAAAATATATATATCAAAAAAAAAATCACTTTCCAGGTATGGCCTCTGCCCAGAGGCTCAAGTTTCTGAAACAAAAGTAATTGGAATGAAAAACATTTTGCAACCTTAATAGCAGAAGTGGCAACAGATACAATTGCCTAGTCTTTTGAGATCTTTAGAGAAAAACGATACACTCTGCAAATGTACACACACATGCCACTATGCAGACAGAGATCCAGCGCAGTAATCTGTTCTTCCAGTGAAATGCACCCACCTCTGGCTTGTGTGTGCACAGATAAACTGTTGCTGCATTCCATCAGCACAAAACAGGTTATGGTAGGAATTGATACCATTTCAAATTGAAATCCAACCCATTTCCAAAAGCAAGGGTATTTGTATTCATAGATTCTAGGGCTGGAAGGGACCTCGAGAAGTCATCGAGTCCAGCCCTCTGCCCTCGTGGCAGGACCAATTACCGTCTAGACCATCCCTGATAGACATTTATCGAACCTACTCTTAAATATCTCCAGAGATGGAGATTCCACAACCTCCCTGGGCAGTTTATTCCAGTGTTTAACCACCCTGACAGTTAGGAACTTTTTCCTAATGTCCAACCTAAACCTCCCTTGCTGCAGTTTAAGCCCATTGCTTCTTGTTCTATCCTCAGATGCTAAGATGAACAAGTTTTCTCCCTCCTCCTTATGACACCCTTTTAGATACCTGAAGACCGCTATCATGTCCCCTCTCAGTCTTCTCTTTTCCAAACTAAACAAACCCAATTCCTTCAGCCTTCCTTCATAGGTCATGTTCTCTAGACCCTAAATCATTCTTGTTGCTCTTCTCTGGACCCTCTCCAATTTCTCCACATCTTTCTTGAAATGCGGTGCCCAGAACTGGACACAATACTCCAGTTGAGGCCTAACCAGTGCAGAGTAGAGCGGAAGAATGACTTCTCGTGTCTTGCTCACAACACACCTGTTAATACAGCCCAGAATCAAGTTTGCTTTTTTTGCAACAGCATCCCACTGTTGACTCATATTTAGCTTGTGGTCCACTATAACCTCTAGATCCCTTTCTGCCGTACTCCTTCCTAGACAGTCTCCCATCCTGTATGTGTGAAACTGATTGTTCCTACCTAAGTGGAGCACTTTGCATTTGTCCTTATTAAACTTCATTCTGTTTACCTCTGACCATTTCTCCAATTTGTCCAGATCATTTTGAATTATGACCCTATCCTCCAAAGCAGTTGCAATCCCTCCCAGTTTGATATCATCTGCAAACTTCATAAGTGTACTTTCTATGCCAATATCCAAGTCGTTGATGAAGATATTGAACATTGAACAGAGCCGGTCCCAAAACAGACCCTTGCGGAACCCCACTCATTATACCTTTCCAGCAGGATTGGGAACCATTAATAACTACTCTCTGAGTACGGTTATCCAGCCAGTTGCGTACCCACCTTATAGTAGTCCCATCTAAGTTGTATTTCCCTAGTTTATTGATAAAGAATATCATGCGAGACCGTATCAAATGCCTTACTAAAGTCTAGGTACACCACATCCACTGCTTCTCCCTTATCCATACTTGAGTCTCAATAACTTTAGTGAACTGAATATGCTCTTGACTAAAACATTTTCTCAATTCCCTTTAATTCCAACCTTCTAAAAGCCAGGCATGTTCCAATGATTGATTAAATTGATGCCGTCTAACTTGTTGGCTTTGTCTCCATCACACTCCTCCATAAATATGTACAAGTCACTAGCATGCAATGATTTAGCAATCACTGAATGATGAAGAAATCTGACACATGGGTTTATAGATCAGTGGTATAGCTCTGGAATACAATTGCTTGTTCAATAAATAAATCAATGGCTTGATTTAGAATCAGTGACAACCCTTCAGAAATCCCAATTGTGGCTCTGCAAAACACTGCCACACACCCCTTAACATTCACTGAGTTGGCTTCAGCTCTTTGTTATTACAGGGACACTCAGTTGTAATTGGCAGTGCTCATTAATCCTTCCATCAGTGTCTTAAAGCACTCATCCTGTCTTGGAAAAGAGTGCAGAGAATTGGTTATCCAACTGCTCTAGAAATCAGTCTCTCCAAAAGAAAAAAGGAAGCACGTTATCATGAGTGACTTCCTGTTACAAAGCAGGCATGGAGCTTAAATATAGCATTTAATGGAAAATCCGTCATCCTTTGAATACTTAGAAATAGAAACATTAAATCCTATCTGAATCTCATGTATTTCTAAGGTTCCGTTACCATAGTCTCCAAGTACTGAAAAAGGCAATTAAGATTTGCACTGCAATGTTAATACAACAGATTTCTTAGTACATTTTGTTCAATTCTCCCATATTTGCTGGCTGGTTGTGGGGAGGTGTACATCTGCGTGGGCATGTATCTGTAGGTGTATGCAAGCGCAGGCTCTTTCACTGCACACTTGCATTTACTTGTCTGCCGTTACTACAGGAAGTCTTTCACCTTTTTGTGAATTTTGCAGAATGCTCTGAAAATCGCCAAGCTTGACCTTCTTAGAGTATCTTGTTCTCTTAACAAGTCTCTACCAATCGTGTGCAAACTGATTGTCCAGAGACTCATCACGTGGACAAATTAGGATATGTTTTCACAAGGATGGCAAAGGCATGTCCCTGATGCAAAGGCTACACCTCTGCCAAATTTCAACCTCCTGCCCCATAGCATACAGGAGCGTGAACTTCTCAATGAAACGGCAGTCAGAGTTAAAAATACATGTATATATTGGCAAGACTTTATTTTTTTCTAATCTCATTCTTGGAAGTGTCAACCATTTTAGCTGAAACTTTCCAGAAGGCAGCCTTAGGGAGACACCCAGCATGGGAAATTTCAGCCCAAACTGTTAAAGTTTGGCAAAGTATAAGAAACTAAAAACAGGGTCTTATGATGAGAAGTGTTGGGCAACCTCAGCTGTGGGCAATGCTGCCCGTACCTCCTATAAATATATAGGAAAGCACTACACCAGGCCTAGCCCACATACTGCATTTAAGTGAACAAAGGTGGTTCTCATTGGGCAAGTTTTGCAGCTTGTGCTATACTAATGCTTGAGGTTTGGTCTGTCACATACTTTATATTCAAGACATACTGCACTAAACTAATGGCTCAATTCTTTCATTTTATGGATCACTATGCAAAAGAATAAAGATTCTCTCATGGGCCTCTACCCACCACTCAAAAGGGGTTCTTGGTGGTCCATAGAGAGAAGTGCTCAAGCACAACTGGAGATCTTCAAATGTAAGTCCAGGAACCACTGCACTGGTTTACTCGCTAAGCTCTGCGTGAAAGGAACTCTTTCACTTCAGGGTTTTACACGATCACATAATTGCTTATCTTTAAATCAAGACTTCCATTTTCTCTCTCTCTCTCTGTCAAATATTCCTTGAAATTTCATGAGCCCTGTATTTCAGGATACTGTAGCATGAAAGCAAGAAAAAAAATGTATTACTGCAGTCTAGTGCCCTAGCGAGCTGCTCAGCCAACTGTACATATTTTGAATTCAATTGCCCCTATGCAAGAAAGGGTAGGAGACAATTAAATAAAAATCAATGGTCATGCTTTATAGTGCTTGACGTTTTACTTTTTCCAGGGCTTTGATTATAAAATGCAGCACATCTGCTCAGTCAGTGCATCTTGTGCTTTATAGTATTTTTCCACTTTGCTGCCCTCAACCCTTCTTCTGTAGTTCTAGGACATTCTGGGGCAAAACCGCATGGAAGCCTGACAGCTGGTGTTGTAGACGCAGCATGACAATCTTTTGTTGGAAAGTGACACTGTATGGGCTCTTCTCTTTAAAGGATAAGTGGACAGGAAATGGAATACAGAGCATAAGCCTGAATCTAACAGAGGTCAATAGCACCTACAGGCAATTGACCTCTGGTGGCTGTTCAGTGGGCTGTGTAATATTTAATGGTGGGTTCAGCCAAATGCTTTACAGACAAGCATTTACACCACACCACTAGCACTGCAAATCAGAGGACAAAGAGTGCGTGAGCTAAGGGGAATGAATTTCCTTCTCACTCCCAAAGGATGGTCCCTCCACAGCGGAAGTGACACACAACAGTCAGGGAGCGTGCACTGCCAGTGCCTGAGCTGTAGCTCCCAACTTTGATTGGAAAAGATTCATAAATAAAAGCAATGACTTTAGCTCCTATCCTGGGTTCACAAAGTGGGATCATATTACCTGTGTATCAGGACATTTTGACAGTTGCTGGGTATTTGTGAATATTTTCATGCATTATAAAATTTCAAGATTTTTGACATAGGATTATTCAACTAAAATTCATTTGCTACCTTCCTGTTTAAGAAGTTTCAGACAAGGAGCAGGCACACTATGATAGAAAAAAATTACCTAAACAATACGCGATTTAGGAGCTTTGGCACCACTGAAAATCAATGGGACGTAAGAGCCTACTACCTGTTTCCAAAAGCACCCGAGTCACTTTGGAGCTTTTGAAAATTGTACCCTATGTGACACAGGTGACCGATCGCACATCAAGAGTAGCAAATAGCTAATGCACACACAGTCCCAAACAATCCATAGGCTGAAATATGTTCAACTCTCTGGCTAATATTAATGAATTAAAGCATCTATCAGCAACAAATGGCAATGATCTGGTGTGACGGGGTGCTTCACTCACCATTATGCTGGCACCTCCTCCTGCCTGTTCTGGGGAATCGCTCACCAGGTCAGAGCCCCTTCCCGCAGTTGCACGCTGTGTCTCAGCCTCTCTCTCACTCCATGAGCTGCTGCTGCCCCTTCATGACTGAGCCCTCCAACGAAGTACACATATTTTCCCCTTCTGAGGTACCAAAGGGTTCCTTCACTGGTCCCAGGCAGTTTTCCCATTCACCACCACATAATGCCACTCCTGCAGTGGCTGGCAGGGGAACCCAAGTCCACTCTCTACTCTGCGTTTCAGCTCAGGGACCCTCTAGCCAGCAGTCAAAATCTGTTCCCTTTTATACCTTACTGCCTTTCCCACCATCTGGCACTCCCTGCTCTCTGGGGTTTGCCAGCCTCCTAACTCTCCCCCGAGAAACTGTGAGCTATCTGTCCCTGTAGCCTCCAAATTCTCCTCCCTTCTCCCAGAGTGACTGCAGACTTTTCCAGAAGCCCGCTCAGCTACCAATTTCTTGTCCAGCATAGCTCATTCCTCCTCAGCTGGGCTCCCTCCCTCAGTCAGGGGATTGCTTAGCCACCTAATTCTCCTCAGCTGCGGCTTGTTGGGTTAATTAGCCCCCTTCTCAATCTGCCTTAACCCTTTCAGAGCAAGTGTGGGGTGAACACCCCATCACATCTGGAAGTATCTGTTACAGAGTGACCCCTGTTTTAAACAATTGAGTACTTGGCTAATACAATACTTCAGCCAAGCCCACAATAGCCTGGAGGCACATAAAGCAATGATGCATGAAATAATAATCTTGTACTCCTCTCATAAAAAAAGAAATTGCCCAAACGAGGGCCAGTTCACAAACACCATTCACACATAGAAATAAGGGCTAAATTCACAATGAATAATTCAACCGACTCTAATCAAATGGCTTCTATTAGCACGACAGCCCAGCACCTTGCAGAAGCCCCCTCATTTACATAACTTTTCATCTAGAGCTAATGTAGGGACAAAGAATAATGACAATATATATTCATCAATGTAAAATGATTTTACTTCACATAAAAGGTCCTGGATTGACAGCACTGATTCAGTATCCTGAACAGTTAGGATAAAAAGTAAGTCATGTTCCTCTCATTCTCAAACAGATTACAACTATTTTTGATTTAAAACACAATGTTACTATTTCCCACTGATCAGGTGATTCTTTGACTTGCAGTTTTTACTGAATGGAATATCAAAAAATAAGAGAGTTTGCATAAATCTGCTGCAATTATGCCTTTTTAATTATGCATACAACCATCACTGTTTTGAAAGATGCCATCGCATTCCAAATGCAAGAGCTCTGGGTACCTGTCATTTAAGTGTCAGACCTGTAACATTCCCATCAGTCCAGCTGTGAGACAGGAAAGGAGGCAACCTTACCAGACGCAATATGCACGGTCCTCATCACTTGCATTTTTCAATTTATCTACCTTCATGCTCCCCCTCCCCATCATGTCAATCCTTTTTTTGCACTATATTCAAAAAAAATCACAAGTTAATTAACAATTCATTATGGTACTCCATAAACATCCCTCATTCACTACAATACTGAGTAGCATAGTCTGTAAGGACTGGTCTACATGCAGAGTTGCATCAATTTAAACTTTAGGGTATGATTTTAAACTGGTGCAAAAACCTATGTGGGCATGCTTACTTTGGTTTAAGCCAGGTTTATTTCAGTTCCTCTTAAATTGATTAGGAAACGGTTTAAGCTAAACCCAAGTAAGACACACACACTGAAATAGTGTCCATGCAGTAGTTTGCGCTCTTTCAACCAGTGTAGAAAAGAGCTGAGTGTTTTGGTGGCAAGAACTTGTTATTAGGATGACCAGAAGTCCAACTTTTCAACAAGCTGGTTTACAGAGTACCTGTCCAGAAGTAGGGTGACCAAATATCTTGCTTCCCTATAGCAGCTCAGGCACACAGTCTTTACCCATTACAAACTGGGCAGAAAATCTTCCGTGTCACAAACATGCTTAAGGCTGGTATACCTGAAGAGACGGTTTTCAATTCTCCCCCCAATCCTCCCCTGTAAAAATATGCATCTTAATATCCATAATGTCATGCCCTCAAGACATCCCTCTTCAGATTCCTCCAGTGCCTGGAAAGAGTCCTCTCTAGTTTTAATAGCATGCTTAATAAATAAATACATAGCTCTTCTAGAATGCTTTCTAGCCACTGATCTCAAAAGCTTTACAAAGGAGGTCGGTATCATTAACCCCATTTTATAGATGGAGAAACAAAGCAAAGAGGGAAAGTGATTTACCCAGGATCACACAGGATGCCAATGGCAGAGCTGGGAAGGAGGTTTCCCAACGTACTGGTATCCTGACTCCCAACCCAGTGCTGCCTTCACAGGACCAAAATGTCTCCCAATAGACAGAGATTAGAATCCTGACCAGGATGGTGGAGGTCACCTCCTTTTTAGCTGTTCTAAAGAGCCCATTCCAGGTTCTCCATGCTGAGATGAGGCTTGCAGCATTTACAAAGTGCTATGTATTGCAGACTTGCAGCCAGGTTCTTACAGGGCTTAGCACCATTGAATTCAATGGAGTTATGCAGGTGTGGGGGTGGGAGGGCTGTGCGCTCTTGCTACAGTTCTTGGATTTGTTTAAGCAATTTTGAAATACTACTACCCCCAAAAATTGGCTTCCTATTTTTGGATCCAAGTACTTTCACTGCTTGTGGAATTGATCCCTGGCTCCTTTTGGGAATGCATATCTACTATACCCTCACAATCCCTACAACTATCCTCAATGATTTGCATCATCCGTATTTAGCCCTGCTGCTCTCATTCCTATGTTATGGGATCCTTCAGTCTCACAGTGGACTCCCACCCATAGATTCTTCATCCTTCTGAGCCGGTAATGAGCCTCAGGTGTTTGTCTATGGACTCTTTAGGAGTGAACTGTAAGTAACTGGCATTGCTGACTCCTATCTAGTACTCCTCTGTGAAGGGAAGAGCCAGATTGGAGCACAGTAGTGCAGGCTGCAATTGAATCAGGACCACCTTCCAGAGAGCAGAAACCTATTCTCTTGATACACATACACCAGAAAAGTAAAGTAACCAGCCAGCAGGTGGTTGCTAGACAGGGAAGTGGATAAACGTAGAAAGATTGTCCCCAGCATATGTAGTTTGCATAATGTATTAACAGCCTCACAGTCATTAATTTAAAGCATCCCCTAAAACACTTTGGGATCAGAAAGTCTAGTAATGCAAGGAGGCCATTTGTATGGCCTGTTCTCCACCCCTACTGCTGATTTAGTGACATTCATAAGCCCATATTGTTTCTCGTCTCAGCCATTGGAATAGGCTGTCACGATGCAGTGAGTGACTTCAGCATAGACACTGTTCTGTAAATATATCCTTCTGTATAGGAACAACTTATCAACGCTACCCTTGTAAGGATCTGAAACATTCTTTGGCTTCAAACAGACAATAGAGTTTTTCCCACACTCTGCTGAACTCGTCAGCTGATTTAGCATTGCACAGTGCCTTTCGGGGCCTCGGAGAATTCTGCTTCTTACTTAAACCTGCTGTGCCAGTTTGTTACTTACACACTGCTCAGTCTACTGACCTCATCCTGGTTTGGTTCCGGCTCTCAGGAAAGCGAAACATGAATATTTCTCTTATGTATGAAATTAATTCAATTAGTCCCAGTTATGCTGCTGACTTGCAGCTCTCACATACAACTCACAGATGCCTTTTTAGCATTCTGGGATTTATCAGTGTGCTCTAGGGTGACCAGATGGGAAGACCCGAAAATCGGGACTTCCACAAAAAAAAAAAAAAAAAAAAGGCTCAACCAAACTTGTTGACCACTCAACCAAACTTGTTGAGCAAAAAAAACCCTCTGCATCCGGAACATGGAAAATCGGGACAAAAGGCGTCCCGACCAGCCATCGGTCGGGACGTGGGACAAATGGTCGGAAATTGGGACGGTCCCGATAAAATCGGGACGTCTGGTCACCCTAGTGTGCTCTGAAAATGTTCGCTCCTTGATATCCACAGGAAGCAATCCATTATTGGCCAGTAGTGGGTGAGCTCGCCAAGAGGACTTAGCAGGTCTGTTCCATCTCTAGTTTGCATGATCCTGTCAGATGGGCATAGACTTCAAAGTTAGGACATGAATCTGAACTTTCCTGACGTTCATCACGTTATGGAAATAAGAGCTAGTCTTGACATTTGGGTCCAAATTCACGCTTTGAAGGTATTTCATTTGGGATCAGCTCTAGATCCTATGGGCTTGATTCAAATCTCACTCACATTGGTTTAATGCCACTGACTTTAGTGCAGATGACACCCATTCCCATTTTTATGGAACTGTCCATTGCCCTGGAAACTAGGCTCAAATGTTATGAACAGCATCCCAAAAATCTCTTGTGCTAATGCAACACCCTCATGTTCCCAAAAAGAGCAATGTGGCCACACAACATTCTGATGCTACATTTTCAAGATGCAATGGGCCCAACTTCTCAACTCACACCAGTGTAAGTCTGGAGTAACTCCTTTGAAACGGACAGTGAAACTCAAGTGTACATGAGGTCAGAATCAGACCCATAGGATTTAGGGGGGGGGAGGGAGGGAAGCTCAATGTAGTTACTCCAGATTCACACCAGTATAAGTGTGTAACGAGAGTCAGACCCAATGACTATCCCAGAAGATGATGTTTAAAAAAAAAGAAAAAAAAGAAGACGACACCAGTTCTACCTTGACTGGCTGAATATTAATTTCATATTAGCTGCAAAACTGTATCTGTCACATTGCACTTACTTTATGGGGCAAATTCTCAAAGCATTCTGAGCTCCTATTAAAGTCAACTAGAAATGGCGTGGCTAAAAGCCTGCATAATATTTTGAACGTTTGGACACAACAAATTTAACTATTTCCCTCATTGCCCTTCTGAGTCCTCTGCTCTGTCAACCCCCTATTTTAAGGTCAAATATAATTGGAAATTGTGTTTCGTTTGTTCCTGGAATTTGAAAATCTTAACTATGTAGGTTTATAAAGCTTATTCCCCCTTTGTTTTTACATCAGAGCTGAAATTGTAGCCCTATCACATACTCAGATACCATAGCAATGGGCACAGTTTATGATCCTAAAAATAATCTTTTCTTTGGTTACATGCCAAGTAAGATTTAATTTACTTTTGAATTTTCCCCACTCTGGGATGATTGTGTGCAAGGTGCAACATACTCATTTTGTATCTTATCCTATAGTGAAATATTAGAACAAGAGTTTGATAGTATACCCATGCCATTTTTGGGTATAAAAACCCATTTGAGGTTATGGAAAAGCAATATACAGCTCTATAAAACATCTCATTCCAGCAGTTGTTTTGGAGACTGAGTATAACCAATTAGGGTTCAGCTGGTTATGAAACCATCCAAAAATCAGTTCACCCACAGAGATAAGATTTATTAAATGGTCAAGACATATTCCTCTGGTCCTTTTGATATCTCATAACAACACTGACAGATGGAAGACTCAGATGGCTGATTCCTTAGCCCATAACGCCACTAATTCTTCAAAGTTTGTCAAAGCCATTTGCTTCTACTTATGACAGGAGGAAGTGTCTTTTTTTTTTTTAAACACAACTCATCTTAAATGATGGATGAAAGACTGAAAAGCTGCTCATTGCCTTCCAGGTATCTCTCTATGCATCAAGGGACTCTGAAAGTTGCTCAGTGTTAATTTAAGTGTTGAGAGACACTTTAGAATTCAATAACAGTTTCATTCAAATAGATCTAATAAAGTAATGCAGGATTTGGGATGCTACTCTAGTAATGATAAGCGTTGATATGAAAATTAAATGTATCCATGAGATCATCTGAGGAGGTGGGGTTTGATTACACATCAGGGTGAGGCTAGGTCTCAAGGCAGAACCAGGAGACAGGCTGTTCAGCATTGAAAGACTAAACTCTTTTCCTGACATCAACACAAAATGGTGAACATCCTGTAAGGTTCATTTGTCTCTTAAGATCTGACATGCAAATTTACATAAAAGGCCATTGACAAGATTATCGCCACATCTGAAGCGGAAAATAGGATCCTGCAGGTTTTTAATCCAATTTAAAATTACAACTGTAAAGACCTAGTTTGATTCTAGAGATTAGAAACAACTCCTCCCCCTGAAATTTGGCGGGGGAGGGGGGTAGATTTTTAGCTTCCCAGTTGGGGCCATCTCTGTATAACACACAGTATGGCACAGATCCTTGGATACATCCAAGGAGCACACAGCACAGATCAGAAGGGCAAGTACCAATGTGGTCTTTGCACTCCACTATCCTGAGTAGACACTGCACCAGTCCAGATCCCTGGCATAACACAGGCTATGTCTGCACTGCGCACCTTACAGCGGCACAGCTGTGCGGCTACAGCAGTGCCGCTGTGAGGTATGCAGGGTAGTCACTCTTTGTCAGCAGGAGAGCTCTCTCCAGCCAACAAAATAAAACCACCCTCAACGAGGGGTGGTAGCTTTGTTGGTAGGAAAGCGTCTCCCACCAACAAAGTGCTGTCCACACCACTTTGGTGTGGTTTTTCAGGGGTGTGGTTTTTTCACACCCCTGACTGCCAAAAGTTTTAACGACAAAAGTGCAGTGTAGACATAGCCATAGAGTAGAAGGTCTATGCCAGACCTGGAGAGCCATTCACATTAGGGTTTCCAATGTTACTAAGCTGAGCCTCAACAAGGCTCCCTCCCCCACAGACAAGATCTTAAAAAAAAAATCAAAAAAATCAGTGTTTCTTTAGGCTAATCCTAACAAAGGATACTTCAATCAAATTACTTCATCTCACTCTCTCTGACATATACACACACCCACACCCACAACAGAAGCAGATACAAGAGACTTACTTTATAAATATCAATATGCCCCAGGAGGCCTTCTTTTCTTATTTTCCCGCAATTTATATTTTTCAAAACTCACTCCATAATTTTTCTGGCATCAAAGATTACAGAATTATTTCCTCCTCCTTCCCACGAGGAACAATATTTTTAACCAGGCAATTCAAGCGGGCTAGAAGTAGGTCCAACTGATGTTAGCTGGAAGAAGAATTTCTGGAAAATGCACCCAGGAAATACAACCTCAGGGTGGGTGAGTTTGTTTGTAAGGAGTAGAATAGAAAATAGAATGGGTTAGGTCCATCATTGTTCTCTTTTCTACAGACGTTACATTTCTCAGCTTTCTAAATAAATACTTTTCTAAAGAGCTATCATACTTGTTAATTGCTGGGCTGCCACTATGTATTCCAGGGGTGTCTGAGAAGAATGCAACTGCAACACGTCCCATGAACAACCTATCCATCTCTCATCCTAATTATCTCACTTAACTTGTGTTCCCCTGGTCTTTCTGTTGGATCCACCTGTTGACTCATTCTAAACTTATATTGTAAGTTCTGTGGAACTGGAATCATGTTCAGGTTATAGTTATGTAAAGTGCCTAGTGCCATACAGCCCCAATCCTTAACTAGAGTCTCTAGATGCTAACGCAATACAATTATTAAACAATTTCACTGGGCTGTTAATGGAGAATGACAGCAAAGAAGTGTTAAAGGGTTAACATACTGGCCCTGAGTGCGCTAAACTAGTCTTGTTTAGCAACCCAAACACCTGAGCTCTTCTTTAAAGTACTTTGAGAACTCATGTGTGACTTAGGACTCAATAATCTTGTCAAAAGTCTTCAGAGACTATCCTAATGAGTCCCTTGCTTTGAACATTGCTTTATTCTGCTGACCCACATGGTGAGCAGCCAGGTGTATGGGAACGCAATAAATCTGAGCATGACATTCCAAGCTACAGAGATTTCTAAATAGCTGGTCTATACAAAAAAAAAGAAGTAGGATATTAAGAATGTGTAGACCATGAAGGGAAACAGAGCACAACTTTGTCTGCCCCAGAAGAGCAGCCCAAAGAATTTATTGTAAGTGGAAAGGCGATGTTCATTACTGTCTTCAGTGGAGCTGGAAATTGGGTTGTGGCCTCTTTAAATTAAATCCCACAACTATAGGCAGAAGTGATTTTGTAAGATCACACGTGACATTTGTTCCAGTTTGAGAGGGGATGGGTCAGGCTCCATGGATAACTCAGAACTTCATACCTGTCATTATCCAGCAAACCATGGCCATTTGGAACATCACATGATAGCAGGACTGAACTCAGCAGCATCTGCTTCAAGAGAACGGGCCCCTCAATAACTATTCTAAAAGAGAAACTCTTAGTGGGATGGGACCTATAACACACAGCTGATTCTGTCTTGTCGAAGGGCAGCATGCATATTCATTCATACTAGCCAATACATCGCAGCATGTACCAAAAAAAAAAAAAAAAAAAAAAAGAAGGAGGGAGAGGGAACAAAATAAACTGTGTAAAAAGTGTTAAGAGATGAAAGACTGGAAGGATTAAAATCTATAGGAGGTCAGAGCTTGTTACCTAGCCTGAAGTATCAACCCAGAGATATTCCCCAGCTATGTAGATAAGACAATTCATTTAGTTCATCCATAGCACTACAGGTTAGACCGGGGTGGTCAATTATTTCTTGTCAAGGTCCAAATTTCTTGATCAAGGTATAGTCAAGGTCCTGACTCCAGAGACAATCATAAGTAAATAAAAAGATTTCAGGGTCCATTCAAAAGCATCAGGTAGTCTGGATTTGGCCCATGGTCTGCTTATTGACTATTCTTGAGTTAGACCCACATTTATCTCCATCCCACACAAATTTAGTGTGACCGTAACTTTGATTAATGTGACTATTGCACATGAAAATGCAGGTTCATGAGAGCATGGAAATGCTAGTGCTGCCAAAAGAGTGTCACCTTCTAGAACTCAGCTCCTGGCACTACTTTAATCTAAATTCATTGGGATGGAATAGTGGCAACTAAATATATTGGTATATGTCTCCATTTACTGAAAAAAACAGTACCGCGTAAACTGGCAAACACAAAACAGGAAGTGAGTTACTGGTTCATATTTTTAGTGTGACACATTTTTCTCCGCGTGTTAGTTAGCAAGTAGGCTTCTTTGTAGTTTTGCAGCTATTCGAGGTCAACTTTTCCAAGTTCTGAAATATTCTCATCTCCCTCCCCCTACAATTACAAGCAACTTCCCTGTATAGCCAACACATTGCTCATCCAGTAGTTTGTCCCCTTGCTATTGATCATCTTTCAGGATTGCCTTAGATATAGAACTAGTCAGAATATATATAACATGGCAGCTTTTCCTTGAATATCTTTTAAAGAGGGGTTATATGTTCATAAAAGGCCTACAGAAACAGCCCTTAGTTAAGCCACATATTCCTCCTGCCAAGGTAGATCTGCTTAGGGCCAGAATCTGACACTTTCTCACACTGAAGAGTACCTTATGCTACAAGTGGTCCCATTAAAGTCACCCTGTACTCAATGAAGCTGCTTTTGGGATAAATTCCTATTCACTAATAGTTAGTGTATCACAATTTCGATTCTTATAACTCAATCTAAACATGCCCTTAAGATTTTGGTCCCAGGTCAAATCCAAAACTGGAAAGATGCCATTTTTCTGGATCCAGTTCAGAAAGGATGATGGAGCAGAAATCTTCCAAGACTTCTGAATCTTGGTGAGTTCTTAGCACCACAATCAAGCCCCATTCCGATCATGACTCTCTGAGGGCAGTTTGAGAGAAACACTTGAAGCAATCTCAGTATGATCCCATGAACCCTGCAACTTGTCTGAGGTGGGACAGCAAAATTCTAAGATTAACATTGTTAGATGCTTCAAAGAGGCAATGGATGGATGGCCCTTGTCCACAGACAAGAGGAAATCATTCATCAGTGCCACCAGTTCCATCTGTCCTATATCCTGCCCCAGAGCCAGATTGGAATAGTTCCAGGATATTGGCAATAGCTACATAGGGTTGGCGACGTCCCTTAATGAGCTTGCAAATTGGCTTGCTCAGGAATGGGACTTAAGATGCGTCAGAGCACCAAATTCACTTGCAAATTCAGATGTAAACTAGGCTTTAGTTGCTTGACTAAGGAATCAAGGTATCTTAGAGATCACATTATTTAGCCCTGGTCTATATACTACAAACTTATGTTGGGTATAACTATGTTGCTCCAGGATGTGGAAAATCCACACCCCAAAGAGAGACAGTTATACTGACCTAACTCCTAGTGTAGACAGCGCTGTTGACTGGATGGCTTCTCCCATCGATACAGCTACCACCTCTCAGGGAGGTGGAGTAGCTATACCCACGGGAGCAGCTCTCCCACCAGCGTAGGTAATGTCTTTACAAGTGCTACAGCACTGCAGCCCAAAGTCCCTCTCCTTACTCACAGGATCAGACTTGCAAAGTTCAAGGCATGTGCACAGATGAATACTGCCTGTCTTTATATATGAAGATCATGCTTCAACTGAGACACAGGACTCTGTACTGAATGGAAGCTCCTGATAAAGTTACTGGCAATCTCCAAGTGAAGCTGGCCCAGAGGAGTAATGGGATGAAAGTGAGGAAGTTTAAGCAATCAGTAAAAGGTCTCCCTTATTCTAGCAACCAGAACAAATTGCTTCTAAATTATCACAAGTCTTAACCAATAGGTCCAGTGAGCTTTGATCTTTCCCCAGAATATCAATATGTGATAGATTCTTCTGGTTGTCTGTACTGCAAGCTCTAAAGAACTTTGCAAGGATACAGTTAACCCACGTCTTTTTATTTTACCAGAAGACAGAATCTGAACCTCTGTCTTCAGAGGTATAAAGCTTAAGTGGAAGCTAGAACGTTAACAGAATTATGTGACTATCAATGCACCTTTTTATTATTATTATTATTATTATTATTGTAGAGTAAGTCCTGTCCACCATTCCACACCCCTGCTAGACAACTACTTCCACCCAAACACCAGACCCCAGGGCTCTGGCACTTCTCCCTTTGTATGCGCTAGGATCATCTCCCTTCTCATTTAGGGAACCTTTTATGGCAGTGAAGCTCCTCTCACATATGAGCCAAACCCCTGCCATGAGATGCCTCAGGCCTAAGACCCAACAGAAGACCGGCTTAGGAGAACAGCACAAGCTAACCCTCTAGACTGCAGCAAACCAGACTAAGCCCAAGCTCTTCCCACCAGTCAGTGACAAGCATTTAAGAACAAGGGCTTTCATTATCCCACATGCATATTTGACAAGCACAAGGACAATACAGGGTCAAAAACAAACCCAGCACCAAAGTTTTCTCTGTTTTCTAAGTGGACTAAGTGCTGGTGAAAGGTGCTGGATTTGACACCTTGAAACTCAGTTTATCCACGCAAAAGATACGCACAATGTGCCCAAACCCTCATTCATTGGGGGCTATTGGTAGGGCTCAGAAGATGGTTCCCTTCAATCTTTTGGCTGGTGACATCTGAAAACGGGTGGAGAAAACAGACTCAGAGGCGTCGGCTGGGCCAGTTTACAGGAGAAGGCTGTTATTGTCTGACAGGAAATAGGCCAGGCAATGCTTGTGTGCCGTGTCTCCCCCAAGAAGCATCCACCTCTCTCTGTTGAGACTCAGTTATTTTATGCAGATACCTGTTTCCTGGGAACTTGGCTGAACCCGATCAATTCATTTCACACAAGCGTCCCAGCAACCATGAGATAGAAATGGCATTCACATGCTAACTGGTCATTTGAAGATAAAAAGGCTTTATAAGCTCCTTAGTCATCCAAGGGTAGGTCTATACTTACCCGTCGCGTCGGAGGCGCGGGATCAATGTTCTGGGTTCGATTTATCGCGTCTTGTCAAGACGCGATAAATCGAACCAGGAAGTGCTCCCTCGTCGACGCTGGTAATCCAGCTCGACGAGTGGAGTAGGCGGAGTCGACGGGGGAGCCTGCGCGCCGCGTCTGGACCACAGGTAAGTTCGAACTAAGGTACTTCGACTTCAGCTACGTTATTAACGTTAGTATCTTAGTTCGACGGGGGGGTTAGTGTAGACCTGGGCTAAGACTTGTTGAAGTAAATGGACAAATTTCCCTTGACTTCAGTGTGCTTCGGACCAGGCCCCCAGTGCAGTCCTTCAAACAAATTCAAGACACTTGGAAGCCCTGATTCTCAAGTTTACTTTAAAGATGATATAGGGAACAGAAATTCCATTTACATAATGTAGCTTAAATTTGGGACCTGGGTCCTGGCTGATTCTGTCCCTTCCATCATTCCTATGGTATCATGACCCCCACTGCTTTATTTACAGGACTCTACACTTTGTATTGAAGTGAAATAGTGCCTGGAAGAGGAAATGATGCCAGCCCCTTTGATTTCACTTTATCAGTTCAGTCCCGATCCCAGTGAGCAGTCTATTCACCAGCTGCACATCTGCCGGACAGCTTTAGGGAACTTTCTCAAGTAATAACTCCTGAATTTCTTTCCAGGTACTATTCTCCAGCTCTTTACAGTTTAGAGGATATTGCTCTATTTATTCTCAGTTTCATATCCCTCTTTATGGTTATCTACCATCATTGCCATCTTTCAAGTCATTGTACTTTATGATAAGCCCTTCTGCATCTGATTACTGCTCTGCTGCTTATTACTGGCTGTTTTCCCCTCTAAAGTCAGAATTATTTTACCTGCTTGCAGACTTCACTTCCACTACACCATTACCCTAGCCACAGAATCTTAACAATGATCCCTGAGCCATCATCAGTTAGATTTCACCAATACCATTGCCCACCATCACCCTGGTGAAACCCTTCAGAGCTACCATCACCCTGTAACCTTAAAAATTATTTGCAAAGGAAAAAAATATTGGATTGTGCCCTTTATTTGCTTTGTTATGATATATAAAGACCTGGATTTTTAATTCCCCACCAAAACATTAGTTATTCTGCTTTTTATTGTTGTTTATTTAACCTTAGAGATGAATTACATATGTGTTAACACAAGACAGTATCAAGCTAATTGAGAGGGGAATTGATTTTTAATTTAATCAAATTTCACTTGCTTAATTTCTCCAATGTAATGAACGTATAGCATTCCAGTTGTTCATAGAGACTTCCAAGGGGGAAAAAATGGCTAGACAAGATCGAGACTGACATCCTCGCCTCATTGAAGTCAACTGCAGTTTTAATATTGACTTCAGTGGGACCAGGATTTCACCCCTTAATTGCGAATATAAAATAAGACATTCAGACCTTCTTTATAGTACATGAATTAAGCAGGCTACATATTGGAGCTCAATGTTGACCAGAGAATATTTTACATGAGCCAAAGTCCTGGCAACACCAAGCCATTAAAATCCCCCTGTGCTTCAGTGGGATGTGGTATTCTTCACTCCCTTGCTACCCTAAATTCTTCCGTAGCATTGCTGAACAGTTGCTGGGCTTCACCCTAGAAGTGGCTCAGTGGAAGAATTCATTTCTGTAAGTATGTCATTTGTATGTCAGCTGGCGAGGTTCTTTGAGATCATTCTGGATTAAAGGTGCTCTAAGGGAAAGTAATTGCCATATGGTTTTAAACTCAAAATCTGAGAGCCATAATCATACAGCTTCAGCTTCTCCACAACCAAGTTCAAATGTCCTCCAATTATGATATTAAAAGATCTATAAAAGTGAGCTCTACTTTGTCATTTTTCTAGTGCCCTTTACGCTGAAGTGTGCAGCTACATGACTCCTTGTCTACAGCTCCTCCATCTCCTCAATAACGCTGTCCCTAATTGTAACCCATAGCTGACAATTCATTGCTCTGATAGCCACAGCCTTTCAAACAAAATGTATACTACTAGAAAAATCCATTTTTATTTCCTTTTCTACTTGTCCTTGTCTATAACTTTCTCATGCCCTGCACTGTCTGAAATCAGTTGTGTTTCTATTTGATTCTAGTTCTATTCTTCCAAATGTTTTGCTTTCTCATACTCTAGCAGTTATAATATGTAATCAAGACTTCTGGGTTTTAGTCTCAGTCCTACCACTGAATCAATGTGTGGCCCTGAGGAGGTCACTTAACCTCTATGTACCCAAGTTTATTCTTCTGTGGCATGGAAACAATCATTTAGCTACTTCACCAGGGTGTCATGAGACCTACAGTCTTCCAAGCACTTTAAGGACCTCAAAGGGAAGGCACTCCAAGATTGCTTAGGACCCATCTTCCACAAATGATTCCATTCTGAGTCCCTAGGACTCTTAATCCAGTGTTTCATTGTTTATTTCCTAGTCAGCATTGTGTATTTCATCAAACTAGAAATCTCCCTTCTCATTAATCTTGCTGAACAGCTCTCCTCCCCAAGCTCTACTGCACACGATTTGGGATTCCTCATTCCTGAATATCCTTCACGTGGAAAATCGGTTTTAAGTGTCCCCATTGCTCACATATTTATAGATGTCAAAGCAAGGCCACCACGCAACTCCCAATGCATTTTAGAACACCAAAAAGGCAAAGAGAGACAAGCAGACACCATCTTACTAGAAGAGTTACCACTCAGGCAGGCCTAATACAGAAAGCTCTGAAGAGGGCCAAACCAGGCAGGGAGAAAAAGCTGACTAGAAAACCTGATACATTTAAAGCTGGCTGAACATCAAAAGGTTCCATTTGAATAAATAGTTGGGTTTAGAACTGGATCCTTCATCTGAGATTTTAATGATGATGAGAAGACAACTTTGTGCATTGCCCATGCATGGAATCTAAGTTATGTTTCCTCCCTCTGGCCACCACAATTTATATTAGACCAATTTATCCTTAAGCTCTAGGGCTTCCATAGCATAAGAACTCAATTCCCTGAAGCTTTGCCCAGAATTAGAACTGGCCTTTTTCTGAAGTTAGAACGTAAGGGTGACTTTTTCTAACACAAACATATTTTCATGCCCTTCCATGTCCCAGATGAGCCCAAATATGCCAGATTGCTAGAAATGGAGGGTGGAAATGCTTGGATCCAGGCACATCTCCACAAAATCCCATGATCAATGTGCTCCCTTTATTTCCAGTTGGACCAGAATCAGGCCATACTGAAAAGCTCTGGAGAAAGTTTGTGCACATGGATCTACAAAACTCATCAGAATATCCCAAGAACTTCTGATAATTTGGATAAACTTTAGATTCAAGTGTTGAATTTTTCTTTATTTGGAATCTCTAAAAACTCTGAATCCACCCATCATTAGAAAAGACATACATGACCAAATTAGCTTCAGGGACTATCCCCTTGGCCCATTGGATAATTTAGTAAATCCTCTTTGCCAGGGGACAGGATTGTTCCCTGTAGCATATTCACTTATGAACTGCTCTGTCCAATCCAGTTTAAATGAACCAGCAATCTGCCTCTCTCAAGAGAAATTGACATTCTTGACAAACTCCTTAAACACTAGCTGTGTGGAATGACTAGCACCTAAATATGCTACAGGGAACTAGAGGAGACCAGTTCCTTCAAATTGCTTTTTCTTCAAGTCAGTATATTTTATATTGTTTTATAGCCAATACAAAAAACCTGCCACTCCAAATAGGTTACACTGGTGATAAACTTCAATACATTAAGTCTTATGCATAGGCTGTTTTTTGAAGACTTAATATAAGCCATACTCATTATCCATAAAGTGTTATTGAATCAGGTCTTAAAACTTTATGCAGCTTTTGTGTGTGGAAATAAGAAAGGATTTTAGATTGGCAAGGCAGGGGAGGAAAAGTCATGCCCTGTGGCTGATCCAGAAATGCTCAGATGATTTAAAACCTTAATTACTCCTGGAAAGTTAGCACTTCAAATGTTATCATTTGCACTTCACTCTGAACTCAGCAGAGTGGAATGAATGGGGATGCAGTTATAAACTGAAAAGAACCTTTTTATTATTATTATTTTTGGAGAGGACACCATTAGGAGGAACGTGAGACACAGGATGTTACTTTTCAAGTGAATTCAGTGCTGGTGAATAGCATCCTATTGAAGGAGCCAGAAATGGGAGTTCTAGTCTTATAACAGGTACAGCATCGCAGGCTCTCTCACAGAGCCCTATTAATGATGCTCATCCCCAGTGCAACCTTGCATAATGCTTGCTGCACGCTTGGGGGCTTCCAAGAACATAGTACAATGCACACAACAAAAGATGCCAGCTTCCCCCACCCCAAAAAAGCCTCTTTTCAAAAGGAAATAGGAGGGCCTTGTTCAGATGGATCCCCTAGATATTCTTTAGACACTAATAAGAGACAAAGTCCTGCAAAAATTGCAGGTCCTTGACAGCAACATAAAAAAGCTTTGCTTCCTCTCACACTCAAGACTGGAACAGGGCTTTTCACAAGTACAGCTCTTCCCATCTCAGTAGGTTTGGCAGCAGACAGCTCCCATGTAAGATATCAATTAACAACAACTACCTACCTACATATATACTACACATACACTACTGTAGAGAGGGAACTCTTGTTCTTGAGGGCAAAACAGCAACCTCCAGGGTGCTCTAAAGCCTGACGCCTGTGTGGAGCAACTGTTGATGTCAGGATGTGGCTGCAGAGGTCAAAAGGGCACCTTCCACATTGGAAGGTGAGGTTCTGGCCTGCAGGGACAGAGAAGGAGCTGCTGTTTGTAGTCAACAACAAGCGGTGCCTTCTGCTGTATTTGTGTTATGTGTTCTTACAGTATAACTAACCAAGTTGTTCAATACAAGCTTTTGTTGCTTTAATGCATAGACCACCACATCTCTCCCTGCCTCCAGATCCCACTGCCTAGTTCTATTGTCCCATAGCCCCACATCTAAATCAGCAACGGACGCCACACCTTCTCATTCCTAAACAGGGGGAAAACTCTGAAGAGTTTTACAACCTTACAAGTGTGGCAACGGTCATCCCTTGCCACTGATTCAAGCACAGTATTCCCTGCTGCAGTCAATAAGGAGCTCAGCGGAAAACCCGATGGTAGGCTGTGCTTAATTTGTAATGAAAGAGATGCTGGGGCTCAAGTAATATTTTTACTTTAATAACTGACGGACCAAGCCCAAAGGTGCCGGGGCTATGAACTGCCAAGTCTAGAGATGCCGGGGCTCAGCCCTGGCAAGCCATAGCACAGATTAAACACTGATGGTAGGATAGAATGCGAAATCTATACACCTTGTAAAGTGATCTTCAAAAGGAAAATAAAAATTGGGTTTGTAGTTTTAGGCTGTTTGTTTGTTCGCTCCTTTGTGTATTCTAACAAACACCTGATTTTTTGGTTTAAGTTTTGCTTGCCTTTTATATTAGATAAGCACAGGATCGTGTCTATCTTGCTTTTCCCAAAGACTGTACAAACAGCTGGAGGAGTTTTCAAATGACCTCCGAGGTACCCTGAAATTAAACTTGATTAATAGGGAAGGCAAGAGAATTTTTTCAGACTGTTCAAAACTCATTTGCCTGTTTGGCTTTGTTAATATCGATTTAATTCAAACAGCTATGTTTTGGAAGCACATCCATCAGCCTTCAAATCTGTCAGCCAAGCCTTCAAAGTACAACAAATGGCTAAAATGTGGGATATCAGGGTTTTGTTGCACCTCACATCATAATTGACAGATAATAGGTTTTAGATTTCCAAAAATAATCCCATTTTCAAGGGTCTTCCTTCACTGTATGAAAGAAATAGACCAGTTTTGTGACCTGCTACTGATGGGAGAGTTGAGCCGGAAGGGTGTTCCTGTCCAGGGTCCTGGGTTATGTGTTCCTGTTAAGCTTATATAAAAGCATTACATTGTTTTTATTTAAATGTTTACATAACACCATAAGGAGAGGCTGCTGTAAGATGCTGCCTGCCACTATCTGACTGGCTCTCTGCAGTCCAGAGGACCACCTTCCAAAATAGACAATAGCCTTTGGCCTCTGCGGTCACATCCCTAATTGTAACATGACAACAGCAGATGCTTCACACAGACGGGGGGTTGCAAACAGAGTCCCCTGCCAGGGAATCTCATGGGATACCAAGAGAGGATATTTGGGGGGTCCAGGCTGCCTCCCTTACAGTTAAGACTGATATTCTCCCCTCTCCCCCAACACATTTAATTCAGCCCTTCCATCCCCAGTACAGAGAATTAAGCCATCCCACCCCAAAACAGAGAATTAAGGCCCAGCCCTATCTCTCTACGGGGTTTCATTGCTGCTGTCCTAGGCCCCTGCTGGTCTCTCCAAGGACCAGAGAGGAAGCCTAGCTGCCAAAAGCAGTTTTCCAGGAGTAGGGGCACAGTTGGAGGGAGCAGGGTGATCCAGTACATCTTCCACAAGAAGGAAGGCCTGCAAAAAGCCCTCTCCTCCTGTGAGCAGACCAGCCACCAAGCCCATGTCCTCCTTAAAACGAGCTGTGGTCTCCCACCTCTCTTCCGCTTGTACAGGAGTGAGAGAGGATCGGGGGCCTAAAGTTGCTCTAAGAGAATCTCCTCAGACTTTCTCTACCCCCACAAGCAAGCTGCTGCTGCTGCTGCTCCTCCTGTAGCATACCACCATAGCTTGTGGTGCAGGGCATGAAAGCCTGCTATGAGGCAGAAGGTCTCTCATTATGTGGTACACCTGGGAAGCATGAGGGACAAGCAGGACCGTGTGGGTGGCAACGTGGAGAGAGAAGTGAGGTTTCTGGCAGGAGGGCCCTGAAGAGGGGTGGGGGGGGAGGGGAGGAGAAGAGCTGCCCCCTGACAAGCCAACTATAGTCTGTCCGAGTAACAGCTCTCATGTGAAAAACCAGAGGTGGGAGCAAGTGTGTGTCTCTCCCCTACAAGGTAGTAAATATGAAAGGGAGCCATGCCAATTGTTAGGGCTGAACTGAGTCTCTGTGTAAAACAGAGGGAGCTGAGACCAGCTTGAAGTGCAAGTCTCCAAGCAATCTTATCTATGGCCTCACCATCAGACTCTCCATGATGTGGCTGTTTGGAGAGCAACCATTACCTCTTTGGGCTTTGAGGAATTCTATACTTTTCAAAGTTAAAAAAGGTACACCAAGGAAATCAAGCAAAAGATTAGCAAGAAATATTTGCCTGGAGACTTATTCTGAACTGTCCATATGTAGAGGATCCATGGAATTCCTTTTCTTAAACATTGTATTAACCTTTTGCTGATGGAAAGAGATTGCTGATCAAGAGCTAGATGAGGTCAGTGCTGCAATTATATTTCAAATCCCCTTCAAACAAGTCTCTTTCAGCATGAAAGAAGAGAGTTGATCAAATGATTTGTTGCTGAAATTGAGTCTTTTAGAAGAATAATTAACCTATAATAACTATTCTGGCCTCATCTTAAGCCCTGAAAAGTAATCCTTTCTCATTAGCTTCAAGTTTAATTAGCATCAATAACGAAACCTCCCTCAGAAATAACCATACTGTCATGCTCCCTAATGACTACATACTTTAATACACAGTGCTACTAACAAAGGCCATAGGGCAGTTTCTGAAGACAGAATTTGAGGCCCCCCAACGGAGCAAAGTTATCTTAGTTCCTCTTGAGAACACAATTTAAATAACAAAAAAATAAAATCTGATGAGGAACATACCAAAAAGCAGATTTGTCAAAGAGGTAAAAGCTGAGAAAGAACATTGGGGGGGGGGGGGGGGTGTAGGATCTAGGCAGGCATAGTTTGGTGTTTAGAGAACAAGATGTTGGAGTTCTATTCCTGACTTGCTATATAATCATGGGTAAATTACAGAGACTTTCTATGGCTTAATTCTCGCTTCTTGGCTGGTTGGTGAGAGTAGAGTGTAACAGTATTTGACATTCTCTATGAGAAGACTATCCTGCACTTGCAGGCTAGTTTAATTATCTAACAAGATTTTTCCATCTCTAAATTTTATGATCAGTCTGTAAAATGGGTATAAATACTCAGTATTGTCACGGGCTTCTCAGGCTTACTTAGCACCTGCAAAGCACTTAGAGATTCTCAGATGAAAGGCATTCTAAAACGCCAGGCATTTTGGTCCACGCAATTATGCCTTTATTTAATGGGAGTTGGTAGAAGTGAGAGAACCCAAGTGCATGGATTCTAATCTAAGTTCTTAAAAGAAGTCAGAACTTCCATATGCTCAAGTGTGTCATAGGCCTTATAATGCTTACAAGCAAGAGATTGGAAAAAAAGTGATGAAAAACATTTGAAAACATAACAGCACTAAAAAATAGTGTGAAGAGAAGGGGGGAAATCTATATTTGCCAATGCACATGGCATTTACAACTCCACAGGAACTTTGCCTTCTACTTTGCAATATATATATGAAGTATAGAGTTATCTCTCTACAATTAAAACAAAAGGAACACGTGCATGTGGCCCCCTTTTAGCACTCAGCAATGACAACGTCTGCATCTGTTCTATACAGGGGGCTGGCCTTAGGGAAAATGACACCCTGGGCAAACTTGCATTTTGGTGCCCCTGGCTCCCATGGGCATGGCCTCCCCCAGTGCCCCTGGACTCCCTACCCTTCCTTCCCATCTAACCCCTGCACTGTGCCCCCTTTGCCCCAATGCCTGCTCCCCCTCCTTCACCCCTAATCCCTATACCCCCTTCACTACTACCGCCCTGCAGCTCCCTCATGAGCCCCTAACCCCTACAGTGTGCCTCCTTTGCCCCTAACCTTGCATCCCCCTCCTGCACCCATGTGGGGAAACTACCTGGATACACAAAGCAGCTGGCATTGCTGCTCGCTCACCCACTGGACTGCTGTTCCTCCGCCCCGCACAGCCCTACGGGGCTGTGAGGGGGGGGAGCAAGGAGTGATATTGGGGCTCCCTGCATCCCGGTCACTTTCCCTGTAGGCTGTTTAAGGGGAGGGCAGAAGAGCAGCAGCTCCTGATGCCTCAGCACAGCCCAGGTGGGGAAGTGACCTGGATGCAGGGAGCCCTGGTGTGTGTGTGTGTGTGTGTGTGTGTGTGTGTGTGTGTGTGTGTGTGTGTGTGTGTGTGTGTGTGTGTGTGTGTGTGTGTGTGTGTGTGTGTGTGTGTGTGTGTGTGTGTGTGTGTGTGTGTGTGTGTGTGTGCTGTCTCTTTAAGAAAGCACTCAGGGTCAGGAGCCTGAACTAGGCTTGTTAAGACACAAGCAGCTGCCAGCAGCTCTGGACCCAGGGAGGCAGCAGCAGCAGCACACACAGATTCCTGCTGTCCCATCTCCCCAGCTTAGTGGAAATCGGGAAAATGTGGAGGGGGACACCCCGCTGTTTCAGAGCAGACAGGAGGACGCTCCCAGTCCAGAGACAACTCCAGGGACAAGCAGGGGGACGGGGGGATGGGACAGGAACAGCAGTGACTTCGCAGCACCTGGCTCTGGTGGCTGGTTGTCCAACTGCCACCTGCAGCTTTAGTCTCTCCTCCTCCCCCATGCTGCTGCTCACCTGCCTGTGGGGCCACCTCCGTCAGTCCAGCTGGCCTCTCGGCAGCAGGTCAGGTGGGAATCCAAAGCCTGCGCACAGCGCACCCCTAGGCAAGCCACCCTCGACGCGGGCCCATACAGCCCACCCCGAAGGCCGGCCCTATATACCACACATCACCATAGCAGGAGACTGTCCTCACCTACTCACTGTGTTTAGGAGCTCGCTATCCATGGTCTGCTTCCTGATCACCTGCTGCAGAGTCATATGCTCCCCCCAGGCCCGGCCCATTAATTGAAAATGGGATTGCAGTTTTCTCCAGGTGCATCATTTTGAATGTGTGAAATTTGAGAGCTGCTTGTTACAGGGAAGATGTGTTCAGGAGGCTGCAGCCCACTCTGCCTTACTCACAGCTTATGGGTTGTTTGATTTTGCTGGGACCAGAACTGGAAATATCAGGTGGGAACTTATTCTCATGGTGTTTCCAGCAATGACCAGAAGTCTCATGCCAAAAGTCTAGTTTCTGAAGATTGCTGGCTCAGTTTTGCCCTCAAGTGGTTCTGATGGTTTGAAGCCTTCAAATGCCACTTTTCAGGTGGGCCACAGAATCTCAATCTCTCCTCTTTAAATTGTTCCATTTTAATTCAGTAATTAAATATTACTTGGCCCAGAGAAAGAATGACATTCAGGAGACCTAACCCCTGAGCTATAGTGGTGCCAGATCCCTGTTCAAATCCCTTCTCCTCAAGTCAACAAACAGAGGAGAACTTAAAGTAGTTGTCTCCCATATCCCAGGTGAGCACTCTAACCATGGCGCTGAAGATTAAACATATGCCAAAGTCCCACACATAGAAGTCAGACAATATATCCAAGATCCAGGTCCACAAAAGGCTCTTAGGTGTTGCAATGGTGATCATTGCAAAGCCAAACTGTTAGGTGCCTAGAAAAAAAATCACAGCAAACACCACCTCAGCAGTTTTGTGCAGCTAAATGTGGCCTCTGAGCATGCCCACTGGATTAGGCCCCACATGAGTTAGGCAGAGGAACACCTATATTCCCCAGGTTCATGGATCACTCTGGGGCTTAGATGGGAGATAGGTATCCAGATGCCTAGAGTGAGGCAGCAGTGTGAGTTAGAAATACAGGTGCCTAGGGAACTTTTACTGCAAAAACTTGGGCACTGAGAAAAATTGTGTGCCTACTGGGTGAGGTGGCAGCCCAGTGGGAGTTTCAGGGATTGCAGTGGTAACTAAAAACATGACAGGGGTATCGTGCCAAAATACCTCTGTGGAGCCAGGACTGAACGCGTCAGTTTGGCCCTAAAACAGGGTGACATTTCAGAGGATTGCTTTTTTCTCCCAAAAAGCAGAAATATGAATTTGTTATACCACAACAGGCATGGTAGACAAAAAAACTGAGATTACACTAAAGTTTCTGAGGTTTCCTATCACAGAAAAGGTAGGGTTGGGGAAGATGTATTCTGATTAGCACTGGAAGAATGTACATCTGACTGTTTTTTCCTACTTAGAACATACAAAAACCTTAGGGTTCCTTCAGACTGCAAGATTTATGCTCTCTCTGTAACAGCCTCATGAACAATAAGGCTTTGTGCTAATATGATCGCAGCTTTCCTTTAAGGATTTCAAAAGGTGATTAAAAGTTATCCCCACTTTACTTATGGGGAAGTGTAGCGGGGTGGAACCCGCTCCTGCCCGGAGGGGCTGGAAATAGCCCTGGGAGAGGGCTGAGGCTCAGAGGCTGGGCTGATGAGCAAGGCAGCCACAGCTGGGGCCAGTTTAATCAGGGCCCAGCTGGCCCTTATAAGAGGGCAGTGGGCCTGGAGCAAATAGATACTCTCTCTCTGTCTTTAGAGAGGGAAGGGCTTGGCTGCAGGGACCTGACCAGGTACCTAGGGTGGAGCAGGGCTGGGGAAGGCCAGGGGAGCTGGGGAGCTCCGGTCTGAGAAAACCTCAGGCTGTGGCCTAGGGTTACGCCCAGTTAGGTACTGGGGTTGCGGGGGCAACCCACGGGTAGGCCGAGGCAGCAGGTCCAAACCCCCTTTGCCTGTGATGAGTGGCTTATACTGCAGTCTGCCCCAGGGCGCGGGGGCTAGCTGGTGACTGGCAGTAGCCTACGACTGAGGTGAGGTGGGGATAGTGGGTTGGGGGTTCCCCTGGGGAGGGGAGACCCAGATCTAGGGGTACCACTGAACAATACTGCTTCCTGCATGATCTGTCTGTGCCACACACTTCATGATGACCCCCACACACCCCAGTTAATATAGTTGCATGCGGAGTAAGTTAGCACAGAATTTGATTCTTAGTTTCCCTTCTGTGCAGCACCTTGAGATTCTCTGGCAAATACGTGCTATGTAAATGCAAAGTATTATTCAGTATTCTGTTCTTGCAAATCAAGGATCATTTTCTCCTTCAATAAACAGACTTTGACAAGTTTGCCACCACCTCTGTACAGTACTTTGTTTCTTTACAGTGTCTATTCTAGGGTAATAAATTGGTGAATTGAGTATACCACTCCCATCTACTGGATGCAATCAGAAGTACTTAGTGTGTCAGAAGCCCTATATTGCTAGCAGCTAAAGGAGATTCTCTTTCAGCACAACTGACGGGGGTTATAGCGTCAGGAAAATCTAAGTTCTGGCCATGCAGCCACAGTGAATTTCTCATCAACCATGGTGTGCAGCATAGTGACAGCCATGAAATTTCTAGACAGACACAGTCATAAATCAAAATCCTTATGTATATGAGACTTTATTCTCAAAATGTGTTTCTTGCCTAAATATTTAAACACATAAATAACCTCCAGCCATTCCAGCATGTCATTTTAAGCTTCCTGACATTTATTGTTTGAAAGAGAAGAAAGGTCAGACTTATCAAATCTGCATTTATGCTTCCATGACATTTTTCTCCATCCAAATTTTTCTGAATTAGAGAAACAAGACAAATGTGGCACATTTCAGAAAGGACCTTTCTGAATTAGGCACTTCAATCTGCACAGAGGCACTTATCTCTGAAGAGGATTCAGAAGGACAGTACTGTGACCCAGGGGATAGACCTGGGTTCCAGCTCTGCCACCGAATTGCCATGTGCCTGGTCACTGAAGCCAAAAAAAATTTTTTAAGTGTCTAAGTTTGAGTGCCTTAAATTTTGAGTGACCAGCCTGGGTCAGTTGGACCGTGATAATCAGAAGTGCTGAGCCTCTGCTTCAGCTGGAGTTGTTGCAACTCAGAAATTCTGGGGGGAAAAAAAATCAAATCAAGCCCAAGGTGTCTCAATTTGGGCATGCAACAATGGAGTCTCCCAACATTAGCCAACACTTAGATAAGCCAACACTCTGTGGATAAGTGCAAAATACCATTACTCTTTTCTCACCTCTTCTTTCTGTAGCTGATTCACATGTGTATGGCTCACAGGCAGATCATGATTTCTCAGATAATGTTCACACAAGATGCACTGTGAACCAAGTGACCTGACTAAGTTCGGATTCAATTCAAACACACTGTGCAAAACAGATTCATCAACTGTCTCTGATTTTGGGGAATGTCTTTGCATTTGTAGAATAAAGTGTTCGAGTCTCCCACCACCCCTATAGTTATTCCCCATTTTTACAGCTGGAAGAAATAGAGCCACAGCAAGGAGAGCAGGGAAAATACCTTAAGAGCATGCTGTGAATATTCACGCAAATAAAAAACCAAATGCACTTTGTCTCTATTTGTGCCCCCTTTGTGTTTGCTAGCCATTAATATTTTAGTACATGAGTTCACTGGCAGGAATGTTCATGGGAGCAGTGAGTTTTAAGCAATAGTAAAAAGAAATTTGCAGAAAGCATAACTGAAATCAAACACATATATTTGCATCAGAAACCTGATTTTAAAGAGTGCTTCCCCACGTGCAGACAAGAAAAGCCCCAATTTGCACTGGTTGAGCTTACCTTGGCTTTAAGCAGTGGTAAATCCAACTGGTGCAAATTGTGGTTTTCCTTGGGATTTGCACTGGTGCAGTTACAATGCCTGCCAGCCACTGACTGCTGAACCCAAGGTCTAGAGACTATGGGCTGGTCCACACTAACCCCCTGGTTCGAACTAAGATACGCAACTTCAGCTACGTGAATAACATAGCTGAAGTATCTTAGTTCGAACTAAAAGGTACTTACCGCGGGTCCACACACGGCAGGCAGGAGCAGGAGTACCGGTGTCGACGGCGAGCACTTCCGGGATCGATTTATCGCGTCTAGACAAGACGCGATAAATCGATCCCAGAAGATCGGTTGCTTACCGCTGAACCCAGAGGTAAGTATAGACGTACCCAAAGAGTCAGGAATTAGGGATGAATCACTTGCACTACAAGGAAGCACTTCAGTGGATCAACCCCTTACAGCACAGCTTCTGAAGTTAATGGGAGTTTTACCATTGACTTAAGTGGGAACAAAATCAGGTCCCAGGTACATAGTTGGGATTTAGGAGAATGACAGACAGACACTAATGAGAAGGTGATTGAACCCCTCTACCTACTCCCTGCCCTTAGGACAGCTGGATTCACTATTGCCCAACCCCAACTTTGTTTTGTGGGAATCAAATAGCAACAAATAGTAAAGTAAAGACAAAGGTAAAAATATGAGTGTAATCCTCGCACCACTGAAATCCTTGGCAAAACTCCTATTAACTTCAATAGGCCAGTATTTTACTCACACAGTCCAGTTTTCATTCACACAAAGGCCACTTTAAGAAATATTTTTGCATCCCTTTTTCTCTGCCGGAATGGTGTAAAGGGGCCTTAACGTAAATGAGAATCAGGCCCATGGTAGCAGCAGCTTGCAGGAGTACAGTTTAGTTGCTTGGAAAGTGTCAGCATTGCAATAGCTCTGATAGGGACACCGCTATGTAGTGAGTGCTGAGAAGACAGCTGTTGTTTCAGACATGACATGTGGCAAGTTAGTATAATTCTGTGTGAACACCACGGAGCAGGAGAAATGCGTCTCCCAGCCAGGGAGGGATAAGTTATGCATTGCTATTTAAAAAAATATAATTGGAATTTTAAATCTATTTTATGAATGGAAGTACTTTGACCTTTTGAGGAAGGCATGAGTCATTCTCATCCCACTGTGCCCCCTTTTAAATGAACATTTCCCACCTTAGCATATGTAAGTAGTAATTAATCACAGGAAGTTATTTTACAGGCATCATAGCCTATTAAATCTTCTGACTAGACTCACAAGAAACCCACTCTACATTTGTAGACCAGGTGTCCTACTGTAAGTTTGATGATTACCTGTGATGTTAATATGTAAAAGAATGTCTGGTCTAGTAATTAGAGAATAGTGGATTATCTGGGTAGCTGTAGATCCATTGTTCATGCTACTAGACCTCCTCTAAACTACCCTGCTCTATGCTGTCAGAATGGTGTCTTTGTGTCTGTTCCACTGCATGTAGGGGGGCATTCACTCCCTGCAAAGAGGACCAGCACAAGGCCTATACAGTACTTAAATCCCTTATGCCCAGGTGTGTATTCACCCCAATTGAAGTGGAACTGACATGGAGGGATCTTCCACACAACCTTCATGAGTAATCTGTGGCCGGTCTCTGTGGCACCATAGAGCAGATGATTTAGGGTTGGTTCAAGGAAGGGTTAGTAGCATGGCCAATGGGTTCACAGCTACGCAGATCCACTCTAGCTTCTAGGCCACATACCCTATCATGACTCCAGAAGGCATAAGTAGGTCTTTAGTGGTGCATAGGTGATGAATAGGCCTTCTGTTAAGGGCGAAATGTCACCCTTAGAGTATTTCATGTCCATGGGAGTGGGGCTGTAATTTAGCCCTGGGAATTTTTGCAGGCATATTTTGTGGAAGTTCCTGTAACTTTTATGGTTTGTCTACTGAACAACAATGGGTCCCTTAGTACCATCCTTTATTAATTTTTCTCTCTCTCCTCCCCAAACACAATTCTGCGAGGAAATATCTCTTAGCAAGCCTTGTTAACAAAGGGGAGGGCTAACTCACTAAATATCCTTGAGTGGGTGGGACAGTTAAAGAATAAAGTAAAGCCAAACACAGTTTAGCCACTTCTGGCTCCCTCCCCATCTAATCAAAATCTAATCTCCACTCATTTGGCAAAAATATGTAATTATGCCAGTACAGGTGTGTCTACACTGCAATTAAACCTGTGGTTGGCCCATGCCAGCTTACTTGAGCTTGCAGGGCTCTGGCTAAAGGGCTGTTTAACTGCAGTGTCGATATTTGAGCCCAGGCTCTAGGATCCTGCGAAATGGGAGGGTCCCAGAGTTCAGGCTGCAGCCCAAGGCCAAATATCTGCACCACAGTTAAACAGCTCTTTAGCCAGGGGTGTCAAATTCTTCCTAAAAGTGTGTGGGTGTGGGGATGAGAACCCCCTTCCATGGCCATGCCCCTGTCCTTTCTCTTCCCCCAAGGCCATGCCCCCCAGAGCAACTGGAAGCCAGAGCCAGGCTGGGGGGCCCAAGAGCAGCCCCCAGCCTGTGGCCCTGCCCCTAGGTCCCTCACCCAGGGCAGATGGAGGGTCGTCGGCTCCCCACAGCTGCTCACACAGCTCTTACCAGCCTGGCCTGGGGTTGAGGGCCTGGGGGCCGAATTGCCACAGCTGGGCCATGGCAAAAGCCACCCAGGCAGCTGTGAAGATCCATGGATCCTCCATATTCCCTGGGCGGGGAGTCCAGGGGATGGGGACATGAGTCGGGGATTGCTCGTGGGCCCCCCCCAGGCAGGTGGAGGATCTGCTGCAGCTCCCCAAAGCTGCACGGGGTTCCTTGGGCTGCTCTTACCTGAGCTGGGCTCCAGCTTCATGCCTGGCCAGGGCAGAGCCTCAGGAGGAAAGAAGAGAGGCCAGGCCCGTGGCAAAAAGTGGGAAGGCCATGGCCTCTTAGCCCCCTGTGTTCCAGCGCCCCCGTCTTTAGCCCAAGCCCCACAAGCTTGAGTCAACTGGGTGTCTAACTGCAGCACAGGTATACCCTATATGAACTACAATCCTGGCCATCTCCATATTACAGTGAGGTAATGAAAGCACATGAGCTATCTTGGTATAAAATCCAAGTGGAGCCAAGGCTCTGTAGTTTTTAATCATGGTCAACACTGTAGGTTTAGCCCATGTTAGATGGTAAACCCTAATAAGTTTTACAATACAAAAGGCCTACAGCTGCCTTTTCCTCACTAGGCGTGTAACACCAGTTAAGCAAACCCATGTTAGCTAACACAGGTTAAAAATAACTTTATTCCTACTGAAGACAAGCCCAGACACTACAGCTCCCATCACTGCTCAAACCAGTTGAACTAAATTAGTTTTAGAAACTGTGTCCCCAGTTTCAGCTAGGATCTTGGCCACAGCAACACTGAGCTGTGTAAGAAATTGCAAACAGGAATTTGGGCAGAGGGTAGGAGGGAGCTGAACAGAGGGAGATTGACAGTTTATTTCTGGTCAGGGGGCTTATGGGAATGGATTGAAGGACCAACAAGCCTCAATTGTTGAGACTACCTTTGGCAACATGTCTTCACTGCAGTTACCTTGGGGTAAATGTACCTTAACAGATATCTCAGGGCTTGCCCTTTAGCTCAGGCAGTGGTGGGTACCTCACCATGTGGCACAGAAACAGTCATTTTGTTGCATGAATGTGGAGCATGTTAACTCAGGCTCAACCATGGCTTTTCTTCTTAAACAGTGAAGACAACTCTTTTAGTAATGGCTTCACTGAAGGAAAGAAGTTAACAGAACCAGCAAGATACCTAACCTGGGCTAGTTGTGACACTGTTAGGTCTCAATGGAGACAGCAGAGAGTTTTATTATGATATAGCTATGTGAGGTCAGCCATGGTGGGAGGGGGAGAGAATCCTACCTAGCTACGTCATAGTAAAAGCTAGATGCATTTGGTCTCCATTAGGATTTCACAGATCTGTTTTAGTTATCTCGCTGTAAGAAAAAGCCCACTTTTTTTGGCAGGTCTGTTCAGACCCAGCTTTGAAAGCCCAGCCTAATTTCAGTTATACCAGTGGAAATCTGAAGAGGGTCCCCTGAAGTTAGTTTCAACAGATTTAAACTGCTGGTCCATTTTTTCAGTTATGAGCTGAAAGCTGGCTGCTTCAGCATTGTGTTTCAAGCCCCAGTAGTGAGTTGTCTCTTCAGACTCTACGTAAGTATATTTTGTGGTCCATTAAATAAGCTACCCAACTACTCTCCCTGGGACGAAGTATTTGTCTATGCTGTCCATGAGAGCTTATGTTCTTTCTGGAGGAGACAGTGAAAGAAAGCTAGTATTAGAGCTTAAATAATTGTGGATAATGAGAAGAAATCTCCTTTATTGGTGCAGAACAAAGACCTTTTATCTGAGGCAGTCGAGTTGTCCTTACATAGCTTGATTTCAGAGAACTGGGAGGTGGAAGCAAGAATTTATGCTACACTGTTTTATTAGAGAAGTATCAGTGCTAACTGAGCTGTTGTCCTCTCTGCTACTTTAACCTTTGCAATGCCAGTTCACGTTAGACTCCTTGGATTTAAAAGGATGTTCATTAAGCCCTCACTTTATATCTAACTGGAGGAGAATCAACTACGTGCTTATGCCTTATATTTGTTCTGGACATTTGCTATCACGCTGTGTCCCTTCATCATATTAATGCCTCATTGTATTGATATCATCAATTGTATCAATGTTTTTTCTACTTTGTGGTTGGTGATAGAGGAGAACCCGAAAATCACTTGTTGCACTACAGTGAGCTTTGCCTCCGTTATTACCAAATTAATACCCTATTTCTCCACTTTATAGATCTGGATCCTGCACTGCTTAGGTCAGTGGAGGTATTGCCATTGACTTCAAGGAGAGCAGGACTACACTATGGGTGAGTAGCTGGACTTCGAGTCCCTATGTCTGAATGGAACAAACAAACTCAACCGGTTTAACAAAACAGCCGGATGCTTTCTACATAATCTTCCCCACTGTGATCATCCCCTGACACATTCTGTTCTACTAAAGCATCCCAAAAACAAGACAGGAGGAAAAAGCCCCAACTCGGATTGATTTTTCTTTACAAACAAACAATCAAGTGGGTGGGAAAGGCAGGCAGCTAGCATTTGCGCCCTACTACTTCTTAGAGGGATACAGCCCATTCGTCAAATCCAAGATTAGCCCCACAGCGAGTCTCTAGTTCCTTCCCCCCTCTGACTTAATAGAACGCGGCATTCTCCTGGCCACTAGTCCTACTGGAGCTGGGGGAGATAGGAGAGGAGGGAAATCTCGAGCGAAGGTGTTTAACCAAGGCTATATTATTGAATCAACACGAATGTTTCTGGATAGAGCAGATAAGACAGCATTGCAGGACCCCCTCTCCCCCGTAAAGAAATCTGCAGTGCTGATTACTGCCAGCCACTGGGAGCGGCCGGACAAGGAACGGAGGTGGGAAGATGGAATAAGGGGGGGAAGAGGAAGGAAACCCACTTCTAAATCTCCCTTATTCACACACATGTCCTCTCCTTCCACGTATGTTGTCTGCTTTGCGCTCTGCAGCTGGATGCACAATTCAGACTGGCCAGTTTGCAGAATGAGAAGAGAAACCTCTCGTAGGGAGCCCGGGGCGTTGGGGGTCAGCAGAGCATGTGGTGGGAGCCCAGGGAGGATCCCCCAGGTATTTATTTTTGACCCAGGCCATGTGATGCAATCTAGTGCGGTCCCAACACAACACGCTCTTCAGTCGTGTCTTTGACGAACCAGAGCGACAAGTTCCCTTTGCAGGGCTAGTTTAGTCGTGTCCAGAGGGAGATGGTACTCTGGAGGCGCAAGGAACCCCCCCCCCCCCCCACTCAGGAGGTGTAAACACGGGCTGTGGGGAGAGAACAAACAAGGACTTAGATCCTGGCCTGTTTTCCAAACTTTCCCTAGCCTCAGTGTAAGGGAGGCGCTAAATGGACACAGTAACTGTGGCCCGATCAGCCCCCAGCACATAGGGAAGTTCTCAGGACTAGGTGGAAACACTGACAGTATACGGGTGCAAGTCATAACGCCAGGGCATGCAAAGCAACTGCTCACCTCTCCTGGAGATCTGGAAGAGCAGGCGGGGCTGGGAGGCTCTGATCGCCGCCGATAAGCTACTCTCCCTGCCCAGGAATGCCGCCTTCCTCTCGGGCATCAGCCGGATCCTCAGCCTTCCTTCTCCGGAGCGGATCCACCAGCTGAACAGCTCGGTGAGGTTAAACTCCAGCTCGCCCGCAGCCGGCTCTGCTTCTTCGCCCGCTGCCTGGGCCGGGTCCCAGGCGCAGCCCTCCCGCAGGCTCCCCTCTCCCACCTCCAGCACCAGCTGCTTGGCTCGGCGGAGCTTCCGCACCGAGCCCCCTTTCAGCACCTTGGACAGGGCTCGAGCCCGGGCCGGCTGCTGCGGGGATCCGGCCCCGGGAAGCCAGGAGTTCGCCGCCCGAAGCAGGGGCGAGCACTCTAGCACCACGCTGCAGCGCGCCCGGAGCCAGCCCACTGCTTCCCCTCCGCCCAGCAGCAGGTCCCGCAGGTAGGTCCGGAACAGGGAAGGGACGATGAAATCTACCGCCAGGCTCTTCCTCTGGAGCCGGGAGAAGCTGGGGGGTTCTCGCTGCAGCTGCTGCTCAGGCCGGGAGCCGGCGAGAGGGGTCCTCTCGTCCAAGCTCAGGGCTGGCGGGAAGGAGAGGAGCACGGTGGCCACAAAGAAGGGGGAAATGCTGGCAGCTTTCATATTAGCATGTGATGGGGGAAGAAGTCACTGGGTTCCTAGGGGATCCCCCCGACTCAGTCACCAGCTGGATTCACGGGGGTTCCCGGGTGATCCTCCGACTCCCTCACTTGCTAGAGCTCAGGGGAGCCACTGGATCCCTCTACTCCGTCCCCAGCAGGAAGCCAGGGGAATCCCTGGATCGCCTCCCCTTTCAGGAGGTGCTGGGCCCGCTCCCCCACCCCCGGGATTCCCGGCAGTCCCTCCTAGTGGATCACCAGCCAGATTCAAGCGAGCCGCTGTCCCCTCTCAGTGGAGCCCGCCGCTGGCCGGATGCGTGTGTCCGAGCCCGGTGTGCAGACACGAGGGGACGGGTGTCTCTTCTCACACTCCTCTGCACATCTGCACGGCAGGGCCATTCACAAGTGCGGCTGGGCTGGCCCGCCCCCTCAGCAGGTCACACCTTCCCCAGCGGGCAGCCCCGGCAGGGCTGCGTCTGGGGCCGGAGCTGTTCCCATCGCCGGCTAGTTGCAGAGAGTCTCTCGCGCGCCTCGGCTGCTCGCTGCGACGTGTCTTCTTGCCCGACCCCTTTGCAGGAGGAAACCCCACGCTGAACTTCAGGAGCGGCCCAGCTCCTGTTCCCGGGTCCCGTCCCCTTTCACTGGCCGGAGACACCCTGCTCCCGCCCGGCTGGCTGCGCCTGCAGCTCCGAGCTGGCCCTGTCCTTGGCCGGATCCTGGTGGGCTTCTGTAGCGGCTGGCTGCTGGGGTGAGAAGGGACCTCAGTTTTGGGGGGGGGGGTCCCCTCAGTCTCTACGCCCGGCTCTCCAGTGCTTCCCCTTAGCTCCCTTGGCCCGCTCCCGCTGGTTTGCTGGAGTAGCTGTAGCGGCTGGTGGGGCGGACGAGCTCGGATAGTGGGTCCCCCGGCCAGCTCCCTACGTCTTACTGCTCTGGGCACCTCGAGCCGTCGCCTTGGTGGAGCAGCTGCGAGGGTCCGTGGCGGGAGGAGGCTGAGTGGGGGGGCTCAGCAGCTTCACGCCGCTCTATCGTGGCAGCCGCCGCCGCTGCCGCCGCTCGTGGCGGGCGCTGGTTCACAGCTGCTGGCCAGCTCGCGGCGGGCGCGAGGATTTTTTACAGGCTCCAACTACCCGCCACAAGCCAGGTATTACCCTGCCGCCTCTGACGTCACGCCTGAGTCCTGCTCCCACTAGCCAATGGCGTGTCCAGGGGATATTATTATTCAAATGATCTGGGAGAGGTAGGAGGCTGAGGCTGAGGCTGAGGCTGGCGGGGGGGGGGGGGGCGGGGCGGCGCGGGGAGAACGCCTTCATTGAGAAAAGCACTACAACCCCCTCCGCTCCCCCGGCTCCGTGGGACTGCGGGCTGGCTGCTGGAGGCAAACGAGAGCCTTTGGAGGGGAATTGGCAATAATGCACTTTCCCTGATTATGCGTCAAAAGATTAAGCGGATCAAGCACAAGCACAGCAAGTTCACGACTCAAAACGATGAGGTCTGCGAGAAGAGGCGTTTAGTTCACCACCTCTGTGATCCGCACAGTTGCAATTCGTCTGCGGAAATGACTTTTAATGACAAGAAATTGTACGGGGGTGGGAGGCGAAAAGATTCCTCTAGTGAAGAAGGCAATGCCGTGTGGTCTGGAGCGAGTACGGGACTGGGGGTGGGCGATTTAGATTCTGTTCTCAGCTGTGCTACTGACTAATTTCCTGTGTGACTTTAGGCAAGTCTCAAGATGAGATTTTAAGGCAGATGTTTTCAAAGGAGCCTAACCTTTGTGTCTCCATTTCCACACCTGTCAATAGAGTAACACTAGCTCTTACTTTTCAGTATTTAATACATCTGTAAATGTAGAATTCATGCCTCCATAGCAGAGGGGCCCCATGTAAGACCTTCTATTCATCATGTGAGGAGTAATAGCTTCTGCAATGGGGTGAATTTCATGCTGATAGTTATTTGGATTTATAAAAAACAAAAAAAGCGATTATTTGTAATTCACTTTGAGATCCTGGAAAGATTTAAATGTTGGAAAGAGGCTATTGGTCTTGTTTTGTAGGTTGACCCCTACATTGAAAGTAAGAGTTAAAAAAAAAGTTACTCACATCTACCATGATTGAATTGGCCTCGTTAGCTCTACAAAAAGTAATTTTCCCTCTGTTGATATTCACCCCTTCTTGTCAACTGTGGGGAATGGGCCACATCCACCCTAACTGAATTGGCCTCATTAGCACTGCCCCCCCCCCTTGGTAAAGCAACTCCTATCTTTTCATGTGCTGTATATTTATACTTTCCTACTGAATTTTTCACTCCATGCATCTGATGAAGTGGGTTTTAGCCCACGAAAGCTTATGCACAAATACATTTGTTAGTCTCTAAGGTGCCACAAGGACTCCTCGTTCTTGTTTTTTATTAAATGTGTTTTTCAAAACTAGAAATGTCAGAATTTGACATTGTTTGTCTTCTCTTCTTTTCAGTTATTCCCCCACACACTTCCTCTCTTATTTCCCCCTCCCCCACCGTGTTATTAATTAATAGAATGAATGATGTCCAGGGTTGTTTGAAAGAAAAGTGAAAAATATCACCCTCCCTCACCTTCCATTCTCCTTTTTCCTACTCTAACTCCTTAAAGGTTGAAGAAGTTTCCCAACAAAACTTGGGACATCACTCATTCTATTGCATTCAGAAGGAAACATTGAGACAAAGTGTGGGAAGGAAACCAATTTTTAAAATCAACATTTTGAAATACTCAAAAGGGTTTTTGCAAAAAAATGTGTGTGTGTGTGTGAATCAGTTTGGAATTAAAATAATTTCAAAGATTTATGAAGCTATTTTTCCTTTTTTTTTTTTGGCCACCTCTAAGTGTTAGACTGTAAATAGCATAATTATGTTTTTTGATAACCAAGTATTACTCATTTTACTGGAAGCAGCTTGCATGAATTACTTATTGCCCTGTGTTTCATACTTAATGCATGCATTTTTATAATCCAGGTATTACATAGTAGTTACAGTGTAATTATTCTGTCACGTAGTTAGTTCTTTTGGCAATTTAAAAAAAAGTGTTACAGGTATTGTGAAGCACAATCCCAGAGTAACCATGCTATAATTGTAGCGCAAATAGAAGCTGTAATTTACAACCACAGTATTATAAAAATATAATAAGGATCTACACACGAGCTGAAGAGCTAAGATCAATCAGCATAGTAACACTCAGTTATATAATATTTTTAATACAAAAAGCATACTGGTGCCATATTCCAGTCTTACGCCTTTAAACTCCCTTAACTAAAGCCCACTAAAGACAATGGCAGTCTTTCCATTGACTTCAGTTGGCCCTACAATCAGGAGCGTCGCCAGCTTTTTTGCCACCCTAGGTGGTGCCTCCGGGAGACGCCCCCGGGTGGCTGAAGAACCTACCACCGAAGTGCCACCGAGGACCCGGGCAGCTGAAGAACCTGCCGCCGAGGGACCTGAAATGCCGCCTCCAAAATCCTGGTGTCACCTAGTGGTAGCGCCTGCCCTGCCTACAATCCCTACAGCTTGTAACTTTCATTGTATTAGGTTTCATTAGACTCACTTACACTTACCCAACATGTGACTTACGATTGCTTACCCATCACTTCTGAATTTGGCCTTTAGTATTTTAGGGCCTGATGATGCATCCATTAGAGTAATTAGCAAAGCTCGTATCAGGCTTTTGCCATGAACAGATTTTTTTTAAAATGTGTACCTTAGTACATTCAAAAAGATGCAAGCACATAAAGCTATTCTGTTTTTTTCCCCCATTCAGCATCCTCTTATACAGTAGCAGCTAGAATCACTTTAATGTCTGCATTAGTGTGACTTGAGAAATTGATCCTCAAACTTGCCCCGTTCCACCAAATTATTTTGGCCTGTCATCTTAGTCATGCCGAGCACTATACGCTAGCAAGTTTCTTACAAAAATGGCAATTGGAGAAAATGAAATACAGTGCACTGGAAGAAAATGTTCTAAAAGTCTCTTTGACTAGTTTATTAAAGCTGTTTGCCTGCTTGCATGAATCAGATTTCCATCAAATAAAGATTCCACTAGGGGACTTTTATAGCTTTCATTCCTCATATGACAGAGATGGAAATTTCCTGCTATGTCCTGCACAAGCTTTATTGAAATAAGTTAAGATTAAGAGTTGATCATATTAAAAAATGCAAATATTTATGCATTATTGGGGGATTGCGTGTAGCATTTCCAAGGGGGTGACATGGCCCATGTCAAGCATGGGAAGTGGTATGAGCTAGAAAGGACTATTTGAAACAATGGGCCAGACAAGAATGAACGTACATACTTAAATAGGTTCCCAGGAAATATCGAGGGGGGGGGTGAATATGCAAATGTACCCCATCCAGTTATGCAAGAGCTCAGCCTTTTGAAGCATCACCCTGAGGAGGGGACCTTTGTCTGCTGATTGCCTATTACATGAGGACAAGATCAAAGGCCTAAACCATGTAAAGGAGAGACTCAAAGGTTCATGAGGGTTCTTGTTCTGAGAAAGATGTAATGAATGTATAACCACAGAAAAAAAATCCTGCGTAGGGTCTGAAGGACTGACTCCTACCTGATCCCTTGTTGCAGTTGGGGGTGATAGCTGGTAAGCTTATTAGCACATGTGTAGCTTCTTTTATTGTTTTAATGTTTTCTCTGCAACGCTTATGTGTTCAGAATTGTGCAGCCTGGAAAAATTCCAATCAGGAAGGAGAGAGATTCACTTTCCTGCAGAAGAAAAATGACATCTGAGGGACTGGGAGCCTAGAAGTGGGTGCCCTCACTGGACCATGGAATGGGAATACAAGTGTCGTTGCCCTGAAATATGACACCTCAGTGTTTCCAGTTGTTGATCATCAAGCACAGGACTTGATCTTATGCTCACTGAAGTCAATGGCAAAGCTCCAATTGGTTATAATAGTTCAGGATCAGGGCCCTAATGCAGATTTTCAACTCAGCCAATAAGTATTTACAGAAAAAAATTGGATTAATTCAATTATTCTAACTTCTCATTAAGCAAAATCACGTTTCCCAAAGTTTGTTGTTTACTCTGTTACACAGAGACCACTCACCACTACTCACCACCTTATGGTCAGGTGTGGTGTCAGAGCTCTCTTGCTGGGCTAACACCCCTTGCCAATGGCCACTTGTGATGCATGGCCAGAAAGGGTTAAGCATCCTACAGGATAAATGACTCAGGGTACGTCTATACTTTGCTTCCCGCCGAATCAGGAAGTAATCGATCTTCTGGGATCGATTTATCTCGTCTTGTTTAGACGCAATAAATCGATCCGGACGTGCTCGCCGTCGACACCAGTACTCCTGCTCCGCGAGAGGAATACGCGGAGTCGACGGGGGAGCCTGCCTGCTGCGTGTGGACCCACGGTAAGTACCTTTTAGTTCGAACTAGGATACTTCGACTTCAGCTACGTTATTCACGTAGCTGAAGTTGCATATCTTAGTTCGAACTGGGGGGTTAGTGTGGACCAGCCCTCAAATTCAATCCTTAAAAACATATGGGGAGATAATATTTGTGTTTTTGTGTATTTACATATGTATTGGTAGAGGTCAACAATGTAATCAAACAGTCCTGGTCTATGCTGTTAATTCAGAGATCAAAAGAACATCTTAGCATTTAAACTAACTGCAAACATAGGCTATCGCTGTATTCATCTCTCTTTGAAATGTATAGCAAATCTTCAAATGGTGGAAAACCAAGCAATTGCCTTATGTTGATCTGTGTGAATAATTACCAGCTATGCTTAGGAAATGAGAGTCTATTGTTCGCCCAGCGGTCACAAGAAGGTCTGAAACTGTATAAAAAATAGCTTGGGTCTTGATCCTGTCACCTCAGATCTGCTTGAGGTTTCATGCAGGGGAAGCCTAAGCCACAAGGACTGAGATCCCAGTTCTGACTGGACAACCCTGAATACAAACATTGGACTATAATCTTTGAACTAGAGCTGTCAAGCGATTAAAAAAATTAAACAATATTTAAACAAAATGTAATGCACTGTTAAACAATAATAGAATACCATCTATTTAAGTATTTTTGGATGTTTTTTACATTTTCAAATATATTGATTTCAATTACAACACAGAATACAAAGTGCACAGTGCTCACTTTATATTTAGTTTTGATTACAAGTATTTGCACTGTAAAAACCCCCAAAAGAAATAGTATTTTTCAATTCACCTAATACAAGTATTGTAGCGCAATCTCTTTATCATGGAAATTGAACTTACAAATGTAGAATTATATACAAAAAACCTGCATTCAAAAATAAAACAATGTAAAATTTTAGAGCCTGCAAGTCCACTCAGTCCTACTTCTTGTTCAGCCAATCGCTCAGCCAAACAAGTTTGTTAGGCTCTGAAGTTTTACATCATTTTGTTTTTGAGTGCAGTTATGTAACAAAAACAAAATCTACATTTGTAAGTTGCACTTTCATGACAAAGAGATTGCACTACAGTACTTGTATGAGGTGAATTGAAAAATGCTATTTCTTTTGTTTATCATTTTTACAGTGCAAATATTTATAATAAAAATACACACTTTGATTTCAATTACAAAACAGAATAAAATATATATGAAAATGTAGAAAAACATCCAAAATATTTTATACATTTCAATTGGTATTCTAATGTTTAACTGTGCGATTAAAACTGTGATTAATCGCGATTAATTTTTTTGAGTTAATCACGTGAGTTAACTGCGATTAATCAACAGCCCTACTTTGAACTATTTCTGAAAGAACTCGTTGCCTCTACAAAGTTCACCATCTCTTCTATGAATCTGAATCTTAACATTGATTCATGTCTGTATGTATACTGTTCTTTTAACCAATTCTCTCTCCATTTTCTTTTTTAATAAATTTTAGTTTAGTTAATAAGAATTGGCTATAAGCATATATTTGGGAAATGTCTGTAATATTCATTAACCTGGGAGGTAATGTGTCCAATCCTTTGGGATTGGTAGAACCTTTTTTTATATGATGAAATAAGATTTTCAGAAATCCTCATCACACCTGACTTGGGTGTGTAAGTGGAGGCCTGAGGCTGTGTTTTTTTAAGGGAACTGTGTTTAAGGGACTTCTTAGTAACCAGTGGGGTACAATAGAAGCTCCTTTGAGCTGGTTTGGTAAATCTAAGTATTGGAATATCCACCAGCTTTGGGGATTGCCTACCCCATTCTTTGCAGTTCACCTAATTGAGTGACCTCAGCTGGCTCCCCTGGGATTCCGGTCACACCACTCCAGCACTGTGGCAGTTGCTTGGTTAGTAACTCAGCCCTCCAGCCAGACCACCACCATCTTCACTCCACCCCTTCTGCACCTCCAGTTGTCCTAAACGAAGTGTCCAAAAACATCTTTAACAAACACAAAAGTCCTTCTGCCCTCTTTGGGGCTCATCCTAGACCAGTCTTTGGCTCAGACTGCTGCCCCCTTGCCATGCAGGACACACCTTACAATGGGCCTGTACCCCCTCCGCTTTCTTGGGGCTGGTAGGCGAATCCAGTTCCACACTCCAGGTTCAGCCCAGGGCCCTATACTGCACAGTTAGGTTTTCCCCTTTATCTCTGTTGTAGTTTTTCCTGGGCCACTTCTTACCTCATTTCTTGCTTACCCTGTGGGTCTCTTCCCTGGTCAGTTAGGGTCTCTCCCAGGTCTCCCTGCCTAGAAAGCTTTCTTATTCTCTCCCTGCTTGGCACTTCCTGCCTGGCTTTCCCTCCAGACAGGCTTCGTCACCACTTAGGCCTGGCTGCCCCTCTTTACTACAGTCACCTCTCATGGGGAATTTCCTGATTTCCCCCAGGTGGGGCTCATTTTGTGTTCAGGTTGGCTTAGCCCAGGCTCTCTAGCCCACAGGGCAAGCCATACTGTTATTCTCTGAAAAATATTCGAACTAGTCAATGATCTCCACAACAACTGGGAAGTCAAGGTTGCGTAAAAGGTGTCAGTTTCACCTCACTGAAACTATGTATCCACATAATTAGTATAGCGTGTGGCAGTGCAAGCTTTCTCCCACGCTGCCTCAGTCTCATTCTGGGGGCACCACATCTACAGTTCAGAGGCTAGCTCAGACACCATACCAGGGGCACCAGAATGGGGAGGGGCAAGGGGGCCATGGCCCCACCACTTTTTACCGGCTGTAAGGGCAAGTGATGCGGGGAGGAGGTGGAGAGGAGCAAGCAAGGGGCGGGAAGAGGTGGCATGGGAGCAGGGCCTCAGGGGAAGAGGCGGTGTGGGGACAGGGTGGGGCCATGGTTCAAGTGCCGGTGGCTCCCACATGTTTAGGAAGCTTTCACCGCTCCTGCACTGTACCCATTCAAGCTCTGACCTCTCCACCAAGGATATTGAGTAGGACAATGTGGTTTACAGCAGCCATCTATTATCTTTTGGAACTTGGCTGACAACAGCCACTTATTTCACACAAGTCCAATGAACAACTGTTAAACTTATGGTCAATACAACCCTGGAGTAGATTTGAACTTGTTATCTCGACCTCTCACTAAGCCTTCCAGCCTTCACTTCCGCCCCACAGTGGGGGTATTTGTAATTTGAGAATTCACTGACAATTACCAAGGGAGAGTTCTACCTATCTGAAATCAAGACAGTCATGCTGTGCACACATGTGTTTGGAGGGGGCAGTTTCTACACAGGATAAAGGAGGAAAGAGCTCGTAAGTTCTAAGGCAAGAAGGGACTGTTGTGATCATCTAGTCTGACCTCCTGCATAACATAGGCCATAGAACTTCCCTGAAATAACTCCTGGGAAGAAGAATTTAAACAGAATATAGGATTGTTGTGGAGTATCTTCATTACCATCACTGTGCAGGTCTAAAACCACAGGAGTCCTTGCTGCTTATATGTCCCTGCGTCACAGGGAGTTGGGTTGGATTTGTGTGACTGGCAGTTTCTCGCCAATATTGGCTCTACGGCACACACCCGAGAACATTGACTCCCCTGCATATGCACTTCAAGCCTGCCAGTTCCATCTCCTCCCAGCACAGTGGAACCACACCAATTCTGCTGCTCCTAGGCTCTTCCGCACCTACGGTAGAAGAGGCAGAATTTCCCACATTAAGTCCAATATCCTGGCAACAAAGTAGCCATAAATTCCGACATGATATACCTGAGAATTTTGCTCTCAATAAAGCCTTTTGTTCCTCTCTTTCATCTTTTGCAGATAGGATTTTAAGGGAACCTTTACAGTAAAATAATCAGTTACCCATTTTATCTTCCCAGCATTTTGGAAAGTCTGCCTTGCAACAGGGCTATTTTACTAACACCTCTGCAAGTTAAATGTTAAGCACTGCCCAACTGCTAAAGTATTTACTTTACATATTTGGGGAAACCCGTGAATTCACAGTACTTGCTGAGACTGATACAATTGAAGATTTCCATAAAAAGTGAAGGAAGAAAAAGGTATAGCACGCAATCGAGTAGTTCTAATAAATGAGTTGGTGTTTTGAAATAAAATAAAATATTGCAACAAATCCTTGGCCATGTAAGACTTCATGGTTATCACCATGGTGCACATCACCATGGCCAATTGCAATTTCACATTGGCAGCAAATATAAAACTGAGAAGCTTCTCTTAAAAAAGCACAGGCTCCTGCCACTTAAAGCTAAAGGAAAATCTCCATTAATTCTTAGTAGTAAAGAGTCCATGACACAGAACCAAGCAGTGCTGATTCCATCAAACAAAGAGCTACACTACATGCACATACACATGTGGTTACAGGGTCCACGCACCGCTGGAGCTCCTTCCAGGTCTGACACTCCCTTCGGCCACTTGTTCACATGTACCACAGCATCCTGTGGCTCAGGATGCCTTTTTTTCATGGCTTGGCCCTCCATCCAGGTCACTATACTCCTTGTCTTCAAAGGTAGCAAAGCCCTATCTGATGACTTTCCCAGGCAGTCTTCTGCTCCGCTGCCTAGTCGGAATCACTTCCCCTATGGCTGGTAGGGGAACCCAGCCCCATCCTCTACTCCAGGTTCCAGTCCAGAGACCCTATGTCTATCCACCATGGTCTACTTTCTCCCTGACCCTGTTGCTCTTTCCCTAGACTCCTTCCTACATCTCTGGCTCCCCACTCTCTAGGTTTACCAGTGCAAACTCCCTCTTTCCACAGAGTAACTACAGACTAAACTCTACAGCCCCAAACACACCTCCCTTCTCCCAGGGAGTGACTGCAAACTACATACCCTGCATCCCCCTTTCTACTGCTAACTTCCTGGATCTATACCAGCTCCCTAGGGTGACCAGATGTCCCTATTTTATAGGGACAGTCCCGATATTTGGGGCTTTTTCTTATATAGGTGCCAATTACTCCCCACCCCCTGTCCCGATTTTTCACACTTACTATCTGGTCACCCTAGCTACACCTGTTCCTTCTTGGCTGGGCAGCTGGGTTCCATCATCAACATCAGCATTTCCATCACTCTCCCAGATACAATTTATTAGATTAATTAACCTAATTCCTCTCTCTCTCTCTCACATATACACATACACACACAAATATCAAATTTAAGGGAACCTAATATGGTTTTACTTCTTGTCAGGGAACCAGCAAGTTACTACTATACTCTTCCCTGCTGCTCCAAACTACAGAGGTTGCCACATTGTGTTCAAAACATTTTTGCACAGAATAGGAAGAGCCACACACTCTTTGTTCCTTATATGTGCATTCCACTCATGATCCACTGGTGAGTTCAAGTCAGAGACACAACTACAAAAAATCTCCCTTTGACATCAATTAGAAAGAGGATCATTCTTTAAATTATCAGGCTTTTGCCATAATAGACAAATCTTTCTGCAAATTTATTACATTACATAAAACTATTCCATAATATAAAATGCAACATAAAAGTGTTAAAAATTGGTTTGTGTGCTCTTGTTTAACCCAAGGTTCCTTATTTCTGGTCCTTACATTCAGTAAGTATCCTCTTATTCTATAGCAGGTAAAATCACATTAATGTCTGTGTTTCCCCAAACTTGTTCCAGCAAATTATTTTGGACTATCATTTTACCCCTGCTGAGCACTACACAGAGTCGGCTCCAGGCTCCAGCTTTCCAAGCTGCTGCTTGGGGTGGCATCGAGAATGGGGTGGCAGTCTGAGTCCTGCGGCGGCAATTCGGCATCAGGTCCGCCGCTCTTCCCACTGCCGAATTGCCACCACGGGACTCGGACTGCCGCCCCATTCTCGCCTGCCGCTGCAGCAATTCGGCGGCAACTGCCTGGGGCGGAAAAATTGTTAGAGCCACTCCTGGAACTACATACTAGCAAGCCTCTTACTCACCTCCCACAAAAATCTCATTTATTGGGGGAAATGTAATGTTGAGTACAGGAAGAAAATGTTCTAAAAAGTCTTTTTGAGCAGTTTATTTTAGGCTGTTTGCCTGATTGTGCAAATGAGATTTCCAGCCAATAAAGTTTCCACTAGGGGAGTTCTAAAGCTTTTGTTCCTCAGTATTTCTTGTTGTTGATCATCTAGGTTTTGATTCTATGCTCACTGAAGTCAATGGCAAAACTCCCTTTGACTTTAATCATGCAAGACCAGGGCCCCAGTTCAGATTTTCAACTCAACCACTAAGTATTTTCAGAACAATTTTGATGAATTCATTTATATCTGATCTGCTAAGCAAAATCATGTTGTTTACTCTTGAAATTGTCCAAAGTATTCAATGACCTCCACAACAAGTAGGAAGTCAAGGTTGTGTGAAAAGTGTCAATTTCACATCACTGGAAATGGCGGTCTTCCATTTATCTACGGAAGAAGTATAGCGTGTGGCAGTGCAAGCTTCCCCCACACTGCCTCACTAATGTGCCACAGCCTTATCCTCAGGGTGCCACATCACTCTAGGGTATGTCTACACTGCAATTAGACACCCATGGTTGGCCCCTGCCTGCTGCCTCAGGGTTGCGGTCCTTGGCTAAGAGGCTGTTTAATTGCAGTGTACACATTCCGGCTTAGCCTGGAGCCTGAGCTCTGGGACCCTCCCACCTCTCAATGTCCTAGAGCCCAGGGTCCAGGCCAAGCCCAAACATCTACCCTTCAATTAAATAGCCCCTTAGCCTGAGGACTGTGAAGCCAAGTCAGCTGGCATGGGCCAGCTGCAGGTTTTTAATTGCAGTGTATACATATCCCTAGAGTTCAAAGGGTAGCTCAGACACCATACCCATTCAGTCTCCGACCTCTCTGCTACGACTGCCACCACAGATGTTGAGTAGGACAATGTGGGCTTTTGTGATGTACAGCAGCCATCTATTATCTTTTGGAACTTGGCTGACAACAGCAACTTATTTCACACAAGTCCACTGAACAACTGTTAACCTTTTGGTCAATACCACCCTGGGATAGATTTGAACTTGTCATCTGGATCTCTTACTGAGTCATCCAGCCTTCCTATCCTCCCCACAGTGTGGGTATTTTTACTTTGAAGATTCATTGAAAATTACCAGGACAGTTCTACCTATTTGAAATCAAGACAGTCATGCTGAGATATTACGCAGCTGATATAGTCGGGGGGAGAAGTGGCTTCAATGGAGGACAAAGGTGGAAAGAATTCTTCTTCCCAGGCCACAGAAGCATAGTAGTGTGGCTTCATTACCATCACTGCAGGCCAATCGGCCACAGTAGACCTTGGTGTTTATTGTGCCCTGCTTCATAGAGAGTAATGGCCATTGGATTTATATGACAGGAAGTCTCACACCAACCTTGGCTCTATGGTACCTGGGGATGGGGAGCTGTTCTAATAAATGCTTTGCTTTTTGGAAATAAGATAAAATAGTGCAACAAATTCTTCACCATGAAGAACTTCATAGTGGTTGTTACTGTGCTCACCAACATGGACATTTCTAATTTCACACTAGGATCAAAAATAAACCAGAGATATTCCTTTTCCAAAAACACAGACTCCTGCCACTTTAAAGCAATGAAGAATCTTAGCAGTATAGGGTCCAAAACACAGAACCAAGCAGTTCTGTTTCCATCCAAGAAAGAACAGTACTTCACACACATGGCTAATAGCTAATTTAATGAAACCTAACACAGTTTCACTTTTCATCAGGGAACCAACAGGTTGTCATTATTCTCTTCTCTGCTCCAAACTATATAGGTTGCTACATTGTAAACTACTACAAAACATTTTGCACAGAACCTGAAGGGCTATGTGCTTTCTTTGTTCCTCGTGTGTGGGTTCCACTCATGAGCCACTGGTGGCTGTAGGCCAGAGACACAATGGGCTTTTGTAAATTAGAAACAATCTTGGAGGAAATCCAGTGACAAAACTCCCTTTGAGTTCAGTGGGACCGGGATGTCACCCTTTATGTCCATTTGAGAAATACAGAAGTAAAGGGCAAGATTTTTAAAAATCTGTGAGAGCTGACTGAAAATTTTTGACTGTCAACTTTCCCTGCCCAAAAGCATTGTTTTTGACAAAACCCCATTTTTCATGGGAAAAGGTCACTTTTGTTTATTTATCTATTTTCAGTTTTTGAAGGGGAAATTTCTAGAGGACACAAACCACATTTTCATTCTGTTGCATTTCAAATTGAAAAATTTTTTTTTTTTTGAAAACCAAAACTTTTCAAAATTGCGTTTCCATTCTTCAAACCAGCTGTAAAATACATTCTCTTAGTGCCATATTTGGAGGCCTAGATAAGTAGTCTGATCTTCAAACATCATTATAGCCAGTGTGAACTCCTGGGTGCTCTGCACTTTTGAAACTCCGTCCACTTAAGTAGGTGCATAGATACACAGTTAGAAGCCTAACTTGAGGTGCCCATTTTTAAATATCTTGGAAAAAATGATACCTTGACCTTCACAGGTGCCAATATAACTATCATTGAGCCACACAGTTATTGACACAAGGAAATTCTCATTAACTTCAGTTGGAGCTGCCCAGGCAGAAAAAGGGCAGAATTCAGGCCTATGTTTGTTGAAGTGTGTACCTGAGGAAGGATTTGGTAAATGACTAGAACTCTTGATAAGTTTTCCAATAAATTGCTGTCTCCATTTTTGTCCCAGAAGTCTTTTGCCTTATTAACTCAAAAATGAGAATATTTGTTATGCAGCTATATTGTTTTGGTTTTATGGGCAGTTGCTCTATTTGCCTGCTTGGTGACAAAAACAAGAAAAAAAAACTGTGTGAAATTAATTTTCTTTAGGGCCTAACTGAATTAATTTATTCTTAACTTCTGTAATTTTATTTTTGTGTATTGTTTTAAAAGTATAATTTGACGTTAGGAGAAGGAATGAAGCAGCACTCTCTCTATGGTACTGCAATAATTTTCAAATTCAGACTGCTTTTTGTTTAGCATGATGGTTAACTACTAAGAGACTATATTAATAACATTTGAATATTTAATTAATGTTTCATTCACTGCCATCTTCATAATGCGTTTTCACAGCATTATTAAACTTACATGCTTTTCTGTTGGGAAAAAAAGAAGAAACATTTTAAAGATCATTTACTTAATGTTTAATTACTTACATGCAGCCATCTAAATAACCACCAAAGTGGCCTCAAAATAATCATCTTCCTTCTTTTTCTGTGCAATAGGTCAGATTATTGTTTGTTTGTACCATAGCAAGACTCCAGAAGTCTCAATAAGAATCACTTGTGCTGGATATTTTACACACAGAGGTGGCTATGTGAATTGATTTGGGAAAGGTATTCCTTGGATGAGGGACAGTGTGAAAGAAGCCATGGAGATGCTTGGGGGAAAAGTAGACCAATAGACAATATGAAGTTGGGGGTTGTGACCTGGCCTTGCGTTTCCTATGCACAAAAACTCCCACTAATGTAGTTTTTGATGTGCAAAAAACCCCCCACAAAATAATTTTCATGAGGCTCAGCTAACATGAGATTTAAGAGAACATCATAGGCAGAAGAAGCCAGTTAGTACATTATATGTAAAGCCTACAGATGTGTATCCACTTATTCCACCACATCACTGTTTCAAGAACTGGAATTCAGAGTAAAAGCTGAATCAAAAAGTGCCTCTTTTAATAGGCATTAAATGATATAGGAATGCCTTTTATTATATCAGGGGAGAAAAAGAAAAAGTGGGTCCATTAATAAATGAAGAAAGAGCCAACAATCAATGATGGCTCGACAGTGTCTGAGCTGCTTTTTTACTCTTTTTAAAATGGATCTTTAACACAAAAAGTGGTATGGACAATTAGGAAGTAATGGAGACCCTGTCCGTACAGCTGCTAACAAAAGGTATGTAAGGAAATACTTGGAAAAAATATGATAGATCTATATCAGCAGGTCTGGATGATACGCATCACAGGGTTTTAATTTAGCTAATGAATTGCCTGTACCACTGGCAGTTGGTTCTGAAAAGTCAAGGAGAACCTAGGAGAACTTGGAGGATGGAGAAAAAATTAAATGTGGTGCTGATCTTTATCAAGAGGCGAAATGTCTCCTTGGTTAGTCTATATTCTAGCTCTAATAAACTAATGGAAGAGACAGTGGGCCAATGCCTCAAATGACTTCAGTGGAACTCCCCCAGTTAACACCAGGGTCTGGACCACTGAGAACAAATATTCTGCAAGCCCAGAGGATAAAAGAACCACAAGTGCTAAAAAGCATGAGCTTTATCAAGTTGCACCAGACAAACATGATTAGTCTTCGGGGCTCAAATGACAATTGTACAGTGGTTGGAGGGGATGCAGTAGATTTTTAATATACCCTGACTTTAGTAAACATTTGTCACAACAAAGCAAGAAGTATTACTAGATCTGAGTCCTGTCATGAGGCCTGAAAATTGACTACAGGACCACAGCAAACTGTAATGTGTTGAGGAAAGGATTGAGTTATGTCTACACTGCAATAAAACACCCGCAGCTGGCCCATGTCAGCTGACTTGGGCTGCAAGGCTATACAATTTCAGTGTAGACATTCAGGCTTGGGCTGGAGACCAGGCTCTATGACCCACGATGGGGAAAGAGCCCCGGGCCCTTTAAATTGCCACCGGAGCCCCAGGCCCTTTAAATGGCTGCTGGAGCTCTAGGCAGTGCAGGCTGGGCAGTCCAGAAGAGCTGGCTGGGGGAGTCTGGCCCCAGCCCCGCCCTTTCTGCCCCGCCCCTTCTGGGGGCCCAGAACCACCCACTCCCAACCTTGCCCAGGAGCCCAGCCACCCTGTGTACCAGTAAGTCCTTTAAGTTACTTTCCCTCCAGGATTAATAAGATTGGGACTTTTCAGCTTGGAAAAGAGAAGACTAAGGGGGATATGATAGAGGTCTATAAAATCATGACAGATGTGGAGAAAGTAAATAAGGAAGTGCTATTTACTCCTTCTCATAACACAAGAACTAGGGGTCACCAAATGAAATTAATAGGTAGCAGGTTTACAGCAAACAAAAGGAAGGATTTCTTCACACTATGCACAGTCAACCTGTGGAACTTTTTGCCAGAGGATGTTGTGAAGGCCAAGACTATAACAGAGTTCAAAAAAGAACTAGAAAATTTCATGGAGGATAGATCCATCAATGGCTATTAGTCAGGAAGGGCAGGGTTGGTGTGCCTAGCCTCTGTTTGCCAGAAGCTGGGAATGGGTGACAGGGGATGGATCACATGATGATTACCTGTTCTGTTCATTCCCCCTGAAACACCTGGCATTAGCCACTGTCAGATGACAGGATACTGGGCTAGATGGACCTTTGGTCTGACCCAGTATGGCCATTCTTATGTTCAGTGTTAAATTCACAGATGGTGCTAACTTGGGAAAGGTTGCATACACAAGTAAGAACAGAGAAATAATACCAAGACTGTGATGCTGGCAAACCAGGTTCCAGCTCTTGCCAAGACTGCAAGCATTAGGTAAGAATGGACAGATTCATAGCTGGAGATTCACCTATATGTTAGTGTAACCCTTCTGCCCATCAGAGTTGGCAGCAACAAGGGCCGGGTCAGTATCTAGGGGTTCAGTTTCAATAATACAATGCAAAACCGGCTCGAGCCCCCACCCAGTGACCTGAGACAATTACGTACGACCCCCCTGAGGGCCCCTAAGAGGCAATAGTTCCCCTCTTGTAAGCACTGAGTCTGAGTGTAGCAAAAGCCTTTTAATAAAGGAGGGAAACAATGCGGCATTATGTTGGAGAAACACCACAAACAGGGTTCATAACACAAACCATGAGCAAAAGACCCACCCCCAAGTAAGTTTGGCAGTGTCCTTTTCCCCTCAGGGTCTTAAGTCCACCAACCCAACAGTCACCCCTCCCAAAGTTTCTGTCCTTGGTCAGTGCAGCCCACAGAATTCAGAGGTCCATCTGCAGAGTTTACCTCCCAGCCTGGGTGGAAGTGGGGGGAGGTATAGGGGCACCTTACATGCTTCGCTGCTTGGGTCGACGGCCGATTGCTACGCCTCTCCGTGGGGTTCTGCTGCAGTCATCACTGCCAGCCACTCCTCTCTGCTAGCCACCCTGCTAGCCATGCCTCTCTGCTAGCCGCACCTCTCCGCCAGCCTCCCTGCTAGCCCCAATAACAAAGAGACTGGGTATCCCACAGAAGCCAAAGTGATGATTTGGGCAAGCAGTCCCATCATGCTAGGTGGGGTGGGTGTGCCCAGGTAAACGAGATCAGCCCCTGAAGTCCTTTTCCACAGCTCACCACCAGATGTCAGGGTAGAGCTCATTCTGACTCTGCTTACATCAGTTTTGCTTAAAATGGGTATTAGTCTTATAAGACTGTATTTAGTGTTTAGATTCTATGAAATGCTTGTAAATTGTTGCATGCATTAATCTCACTTGTAATGGCTGTATACCATGCTATAAGATAATATGTACGTTTTGCTTTATAACTTTGAAAATGTTTGCTCTGAACTTGTGAACCTACACACAGGAATCATCCCTTCCCCAATCAACCCGGGAAAATAATTAGACGGGCCATTAAGGAACATCTCAATACAAAGGATTGGTTAATGGCTCTATTGCACCTTGAAATCTCTACATGCAAGGAAGCTTCCTGTGGGTTTGGAGGCTCAATGAAGGAAATAAAACAAAGACAAGAAAATTGTTCATCTTTTTGGCTGTTTGAACTCTGACAGAGCTAGAGACACCAAACTGAAGACAGAGATCCCCAGGGCTGCCCTGAAAGACAGTTTGAATTGACAGATCACTACAACTCTGTCACATTTAGGATTTAGGTGGTAACTCATTTGTGTGTATATGTTTTCCTGCTTTAACTTGTAGCTCCCTTATTCCTTTTTCCTAGTTACTAAACCTTTAATAGTTTATTACAGGATTGGCTACATGCATTGTCTTTGGTGTAAAATCTAGGGTACCAAGTGATCTGGGGTAAGTGACTGGTCTCCTGGGACTGGAAGCAAACTGAATATGGTGTGATTTTGTTGTAAGTGACCATTTATAACTGAGACCAGTTTGTTTGAGTTTCAAGATAGAGGAAAGTCTAAGGGGACTGTCTCTGACTCCATTGGTAAGACTGTTATAGTGATCCAGGAATTCAAATTTGTTACTGGCTTGGCAAAATCTAATTATAGAGCACACCGCCAGTTTGGGATGTCTACTCTGTTTATGACAATCTGCCCTGAAGTAGGCACTGTCAGTCGTGAGCCACTCTAGACAGCGTGACAAAGACTAATAATATGGGCAGGAAGTAATAAAATGAGAATCTGCCTTGGAAAGTGTAAGACAATTCAGGTGAAATAACTCAGACCAGATGAGATTTGAAGAATGGTCACTGTGAGCTAGGTTTAGGGAAGAAATTGGTATTATCTGAGTGCCATTACTGTGCATGGTGCTGTACAAAATAGAGGGAGAGACAGGTTTCCTTCCCCTCCCCCCCGCCAGGCACTCACAACTCAGATTGGACAGGTCATGATTATTTGTGCCACGGTCATACCTCAGGGCCCCAGCCAACATAATACAAAAAGAGTCCCTGCCACAGAGAGTTCACAGTCTAGGGGCTCGCCTACACTACACTAGCAGCTGCACCAATATAGAGGGCTTTCCCGTTAGCATAATAAAACCACTTCTGCGAGAGGCGGTAGCTATGTCATGGGGCTTATTCACACCCCTGAGCGACATAAGTTACACTGATGTAACCTGTAGCCTGGACAAGCCCTAACGATGACAAGATGCAACAGGTGGATGAAAAGATGAAGAGCTCGGGAGACAAAGGTAAGAGTAAAATGAGCTTGTTTTTACGTAATAAGCAGTAGCTTAGCCATTTCGGGATAGCAGTTTTCTGTAGGCATCACAGCAGAAGTAAGGCTTAAGGTGGGATCTGAAGGAGGATAAGGTGGATGCTTCATTGATTCCCTTGCCTCAAGCACACACACACACACACAATCACAATATAGAATCATCAGAAAATGTGCACATTTCAAAGCAGCATAGTGATCACCTTCTTTAGTACCAAGCAGAGGGGGCAGTTAGGCAGACAACAGCACCCAACAAACTGGACAGGAGCTTACAATGGGATATGACATTCTAGGAGCTATAGAAGCAAAGATATAACCTCATGGAGCTGACAGCTAACAGTCCCTCTGTATGTGGCATGTAAAACACTGCATACATTCACAGTCCTTACTGGTTGCTGAAGCTGAAATGCCTGTTCAGGTGTGTTGGACTGAGAAGAAACAAATTAAGGGCCAAATTCTATATTTTCTTATTCAGGCAAATCTCTCATCCTTTCAAGAGCATTTGCTGTCTACTAAAATGTGATTTATAACAGGTACAGCTCATTTTATTATTAGTCACCCTATCGGTGTTCAGAAGAGTGAGACTTCTGAAGAAGAGTGAGAGAAGACTGTTTATCCAGGTCTTGTTCTTTGGGGCTGAAATGTACACTGATGCACCTCCATTGATTTAGTGGAGGTACTCTGAATTTACACTGATGTAACAGAAAGCAGAATCTGGGTTCGCTATACTTTATGTAGCTATTCTAACTCCCAGAGAAAGAAGCACTGAATTAATGCACATTATTTCTTTCACTGCTCTGCATAAAACACCTGCCTTTTCATTGGATACTGGGGTAAAGTATAATAGCCTCTCTCACTACATGCATTCTTTCATCTATCTCATTATGGCAATTAGTGTGTTTCCATTTTGAACAAAGATCCTGCCTGAAAGCAATCTGGCTGCTAATGTCACAATTACTGTTTCTTTCTGTTGGACCAATTATAGGTGATAATGTTACTATCTGACAAGGTTTGTGTTCTAATTAAGAGCATGACTGCAAACAGGGTGCTCAGTTCCAGCCAAGCTGCTGCTCTTTCATCTGATGTTGCATTTAATCACTGTTTTTCATACATCCCTGGCATAGTTCGAGGAAAATAAGAAAAGATTGGTCATCCTTTGTATAAAAGATTGCTCCACCTTCATCCAGACTCATCCCTTCTCTTCCTGAATGACTCAAGCATTCTTTTGTTGTATGTTTGGCATCTTTGCCAAGGACAGAGCAAGTCAGAGATGTAAGCAGGCACCTTTGATTGACAATTTTAATCCCCCACTTAATGCCCAGATTTTCAAGTGTCAGCAGTAAACCACTGATTGTTAATATCACCCAGCAGCAGGGTGCATCAGCACAATAGTTTGCTCATTAAGGAAAAACAAATAAATGATGAACATGCCTCAGGCTGTTAAACAAGACACACTGGCCTAGAAGCAGGATCTGGGACCAAAAAAAACTGAGTAAGATAGACTAGTCCATTCAGAATGGAAAAATGCCACCATTGTTTGTGTTTCAAATCTTGCATTGTTTTATCTTTGGTGTGATGTAAAACAGGGTAGGAATATTTGATCATTTTACCTCTTCTGTAAGGTCTGGTCTACACGACAGACCTAGATTGGTATAACTACATCGCTCAGGGGGGTGAAAAATCCATACCCCTGAGTGATGTAGTTATACTGACATAACTCCCCACAGAGAGAGTACTTTGTCGGCAGGAGAGCTTCTCCCACTGACATAGCTTTCGCCTCTCGGGGAGGTGAACTAACTATACCAATGGGAGCATGCTCTGCCGTCAGCTTAGCGCATTTTCATTAAAGTACTACAGTAGCATTTTAAGTGTAGAATTGCCCTTAAATTGCCTCCCTTCAGCGGGCCATAGTGCAGTGGGTTGGATTTAGAGCCAGAGCAGGTGTGTGGATCTATTTGGAGGCAGGCATGCTCAAAGAGAGCATAGAGAGGATATGGATAGGAAGTGAGTTTAGGGGACAGATTGGTGTGGATGAAGAATTCTGTAACCCAACTAAAGACACATTGAAACTGCACTTGTCTGTGTTGCAGACTTTGTTCTTGTAGGCTCAGTCACATCATCGATTAGGAAAATCATCATCAGTAGAATCGTTTTCCTGACTGTGCATAGATGATCAATATCTGGGCACAAACATTTACTTGCCCTGGAATGAGATGTTTGTGGGAGAGGAAAAGGGGCCAATTAAGGTATTTTCATTCAGAGATGGCCAAAATACAAAGACTACTAGTCAAATTAGGAACATTTCAGTTTCTCAGATACTACAGAGGTATTTATCGGAAGATATTGTTTCTTAAAGAGAACCCAGTGATCCAGATTTGACTGAGTTATACCAGAAAGTCAAAGAAGTTACACGAGGGATGAATTTGTTCCAACATTAGGGTCTGATCCTATTCTTACTGACATGAACAATGGCTTAAAGAATCAGCCCATCCTGAAAAGCAAGCTGCTTGACTTAATTCTTCTGCTCTACACTAAAGGAGCACAGTGCATATTCAAGGGTAATAATCTCTGATGAATAAAATGTCTGTTCTTTTTTCCAGGACTGTGAAGCACATCAGCAGCCGATGAAACAATTTCTGGATTCCATACAAGCTGTGATACTCAAACCTCTCACTCTATAGAGTGGAACAAGTACACTGGGAAGGCCCATACGATTTTTACACTGTTGTCATAGGTCATATCTGTTCATAAAGCAAATGGAGTGAAAATCACCTTCGGGTACTACAAGCAGCAACTCAGGCAAGTATTTACATCTGACCGTCCTGCTGCAATTTGTTGGTCAAACGATCACAGCCCCATCCATGATTTTTCCCCACTTTCCACCCAAAAAAACAGTCATAGGGGGGGTCTCACCTGCTGTCCACAGAGCTAATGTACTGCTGAGTCAAGCATTGCAGTGAAAGGATGAGTCGCAAGCCCCCAGGCACACGACTGCAGGGAGGAGACTTTAGAAACTGTTGGTGAGTGGGGTGCAGAGCTGGGGCATTAGTGCTTAAGGGGGGGCTGAAAAAGGCTGGGTTTTGCAGCAAGGCACAGGGGGAGGAGCACAAGAGCCACTCCTTTGCTTTCACCAGGGGGTTGAGGGGCCCTGAGCAACTGGGGTCTTTACACTCCCACTCAACTGGTGTTGGCTCTTGAGGGGATGGGGTCCAGAGAGTGCTGTCTGCTTCCTGCAGCAGCTTTTTATTGGCTGCTCTTCTCCCAGGAGGTGGGGCAATAGGGGAAAACAGCCAGTCAGAAGGTGTCTCTCCTCCTGCCCCCCCCCCCATTAGGGCTGACACTGTAAGCTTCTCAGTGCCCTGGCTCCCCTTATAGAGATGCTGCGCACTGGATCTGCGACCTATCTCCATGAGGCGAATTCTAGGGGCATGCAGCAGAATCAGCAGGTTGGCTACAGCACATGACTCCACTGAATGTAGGGGGGTGCCTCTGGTTTCTCTCTGTTGGACTGTCTATGCTCCACCCCCACAGCTCAGTGACCCCACAGGAGAGGGTGTGTGCAGGCTCTGACCTGCATCCTTCGGGAGAGGTGAGTCACTCCCAAGCACTTTGACAGAGAGCAGTAGTGACATTGGCTGTCCACTTGACAGATCAACCAAACATACAGAAAGCAGGGCCGGATTAACACAGGGGCTTGAGGGGCTGCAGCCCAGCGCCTTGGGCTAAGGGGGACCCCGCAAAAATAAATCCATAATTATATACAGTTCAGTGGTCACCAATCTGTTGATCGCGATCAACTGGTCAATCCTGGAGCCTCTGCCAGTTGATCACGATTTCTGGCCGCTAAAAGTTCAGCGACGCAGCAGGGCTCAGGCAGGCTGCCTGCATGCCGTGGCCCCATGCCGATCCTGGAAATGGCCTGCTGCTGGCACATCTCTGTGGCCCGGGGCGGGGAGGCAGCTCCGTGCTCTATCCCTGCTCCCAGCACTGTCCCTGCAGCTCCCATTGACCAGAAACACTGCGGGGGCAGCACTTGCGGGCGCGGACAGCGCACGAAGACGTGCTGGCAGCCGGCTACTTCCGGGAGTCGCATGGGGCCACGGCATGCAGGCAGCCTGCCTGAGCCCTGCTGTGCTCCCACGCAGGAACCACCAGTGGTAAGCGCCTCCCAGGCAGAGCCTGCACCTCGCACCCCCTCCTGCACCCTAACCCCCTGCCCCAGGTCAGAACCCTCTCTTGCACCCAAACTCCCTCCCAGAGCCCATACCCCTCACCCTCTCCTGCACCCCAACACTCTGCCCCAGCCTGGAGCCCCCTCATGCACTCAAACTCCCTCCCAGAAAGAAACTAATATAACAGCTGTTCTAAGGTATTTTGAATTAACTTAACTATATTCGACATGTTTTAAGATTGAAATGTAACCACAGAACGGCTTTATGTTAATTAAAAGGCAAGTTTAGAATAGCGTTAATAGCCTCGATGCCATAATTGTGATCATTTTGTTTTAAATTAGGAAAAAGACTTGTATACAGGGGCCCCACAAAATCTAATACCCCCAGGCCCACAGGAGAGTTAATCCGGCCCCGCTGGAAAGCAATGTAAAAGAAACTGGGTTTAGTCTCATACCTTGTCAAATGCAAATTCTGTATTTGCCAGCACTTTTTGAGACCCTCCAACTCAGATAACAAGGACAGGTTGGTTGACTGCAGAGGACACTTTCCTATGTGATAAAACAACTGATGTTGTGGACGGATATATGTGGCATATGCTTGTGATACTTAGTGTTGATTGCAGTGATGACTGTTAACTACTTGGAGTCCAAGTAACTTACATAACTGTCTGATGCTTGAACCTGTTAATTTTAAGCCTGTAAGTAAAGCTGTAATAGAAGTCCTTGGCAAGTTCAGATAATCAACATAATGTATCAGGTTTTTTTTCCTGACAGTGCTACATACCTGCTTAAAGCATTCCAAAGATACTTGAAACCCATGATCAACACTGTCAAACTTAGGTGCCTAAAGTTAGACACTTATGTCAATGGTCTGATTTTTCTGAGATTTTTCACCAGCAAACTTCCTCTGACTTCAGTGGCAGCTGTGAATGATCAGCACCTTGTCGACTGGTCCACTCTTATTTAGCTGCCTAATTTTATTGGCCTAGGGCCTGACTGTCAGAGATGCTGAACATGTGTCACTGCTCCCATTGACTTCAATTAGAGATTTGATTGCTCAGCAGCTTAGAAAATGAGAACCCTGTGTTCCTAAATCCTGTCCATGTCAAGTACACAGTAGTCTACTCATTCTTGGTGGTGACCAATGGAGAAAAACTTTTTTTTTTCAAAAGCAAGTGACCTAGAATAAGTGTTATATGTTGCTTCACTGAATGCCTAGCACAAAAAAGGAAAATTCTGTGTATTTCTAGATGAAACAGGGAGTGTCCTCAGATGTACTCCCAACACTTGCCATATGTGGTGGAACAGTTGGTTTCAGGCAATACTCCTGACCATTACAGACAATACCTTGAAGTCAACACAGGGGTTGATTCTCTCTTGCACCTTGTTCAGTCATTTATATCTGTACAAAGTGTGACTCCATTTCTACCATTCTGACTTGGTAGTGTTTACAACCAGTTTACATAGGGATAAATGACTGCACAAAATGCAGAGCAGTGGAAAATCAGTCCCATAGGGTGCTGAAAAAGCACAAAACTAAATTCAGCAGTTCTACACTCTCAAGAGCATTGATCGGATGGGACCAAGGACTTAGAGAAAACTGTGAAGTTCTAGAACTGTATGTTAGAAAAGTTATGGATACCTTAACAAAGTCCTTAAAGTGTCAATCACACCTTGCTTTGATTATCTGCAAGAACTTGCTGCTTGTACACCCACAGAAACTGAAAACACCCTATACACACTTATTAAAAAAACAACAACTAAGCAAAAGTTCACTAAAGATTGGGAATGATGTGGATGAATCCGCCAGACATTTTTAATCAGCCCTGCAACTGTTTTTTCCCCCAAATCTCATGGAGGTTTTGATCCACAGAAAGCCAAAACTTTTATGGTGGGGAACAGAGAGATTTTTGAATTGTTTCCAGTGTTTGAAGATAACAGACCTGCACAGGGAGTGTTTTCAGCCCACATGCAGACTGTATCCGAACTAACTCACATTAGCCCAGTGCTGGCGAGGTGTGAACTGAATTTTAAGATTTCCAGATCTTTCATCTATTGAATGAAAATGCCTTTTTACCAGCAAACTGTGCTTCTGCAGAGTGTGCCTTTGCTTCGTATAAAGATGTCCATAGAGATGACAGGAGAACTCTAAAAGTATGTAATTAGGCAATGTATAACCAGCAAGAAACTGGTTGTTATGTTTTATAAAAATATTGTATTTAGTGTTGTGTGTTGCTTTCAAATTATGAAATCTTTTAAAAAAACACTTTGTCATGTGATGATAAAGAATTACATGAAAGGGTCACAAACTCTAAACAAGGAATTTCATTTAAGTAATGAATGCAGCATTATGCCTAAAGCTATTGCTTATCTCTGTTTCATTAGAAAACTTCCCCAGCCACCTTCAGTCTGAATGCCTGCAATAGATTTAAAGAAACAGTACACATTTACTCAGATTTTTCTAAGTGACAATAAACTTTATATAAATGAAAAATATTTTTAAAGCAAATGTTATGATTTTTACACCTTTTCTCCGTGAAAAGGTCATGATTACACCATCACCTCTATATTTCTCCCATGACAAACAGCTTTATTCAGACGTACACAATGGCCAACTTCTATGGTCAAATTTTATAATGTCTGTACATATCAACAAACACACAAGTCCTTGCACATACCTCGCTATGGGTTGTGAGGCTCAGCAGTTACCAGAAAGAGAACGCTACAGACGAATGTTCCCTCTAATTTTTGACAGGCCGTGTGTGCAAAAAATGTCTTCTATACAAATTGTTGTGCTTTTGTGCAAATATTTGTGCGCGCAGTGTTTCACTGTGTGCGCGGGATTTAGAATCTGTGTGCGTGCGCGTGCATAGCTTAGAGGGAACAGTGCTACAGACATATTCTTGACTACTAGATCTAGTCATTTCCTCTTTTTTATTCTTACTAAAAGCAAATGGTGCCTAAAATTGTATTTTCCCCATGTTATCTCCCACCCCCCCCCAGAAGAGTTTAATAACAGAATAGCAAACAATATTGGAAATGCATAATTTATTAAGTGAACACAGTAATAAAACTCTCCCTTAAGAATATGGCGCTTGTGTCGAGTTTTTTCAAGGTTTCTCTTTTAATCTGTATGAATCTGCTCATGGCCCTCTCCATATCAACACCCGACAAAGGGACCAATTGTATTGTAAGAACAGGTTGGCCACTTAGCCCTTCATTTTTGTCACTGTGCTGTACAGCTGAGCCATTCAGAACTACATGGCAACACTATGCAGAGAGTCCAGATCTTCCTGCTCCAGGATATAACATGTCTGAACTCTAGTCCCAAAAACCTAATATCTGATACCTGTTTGAGCAATTCTAATTCTTCCCACTTGAAAGCAGTTTTACACAACATATAACATTACCTCTTATAGACATTACATACAGCGACATATACATCTAGACCAGTGGTTCTCAAACTTTTGTACTAGTGAAGCCTTTCACATAGCAAGCCCCTGAGTGCAACGCCCCCCCCTCGAAATTAAAAACACTTTAAAATATATTTAACACCATTATAAATGCTGGAGGCAAAGCAGGGTTTGGGGTGGAGGCTGAAAGCTCACGACACCCCCCCCCATGTAATAACTTCGCGACCCCCTGAGGGGTCCCGACCCCCAGTTTGAGAATCCCTGATCTATACGGAGAGCACATTGTCTCTGTCAAAGTTGTCAACGGGGACTTCAGTAAAACTCAGTATTGATGCTGGAGTGAGTCCCCTTGTGTTGTAGCTCAGATATATGCTGCATGAGTGCTTTATGTATGTAATGTAGCCAATTCTTCTGCTGGGTGTGGCAGTGGGAGGGGTGGATGGGCATGCAGTAATACCTAGGTCTCCTGATTTCCAGGCTAGTGTCAAATCCACTGGATCACTCTGCTTTCCTGGTCAAAGTGAAAGGGAGCTGCAGTGGGTGGTCAACATCTCTGAAAATCAGGCCCCATGAATTAAGTGGGCACCTAAAAATTGAAGCACCAAAATTAGAAGCCACTTTTGACTCTCAATTATTTATCTACGGCCCTATAGGAAACCTGTGACAGAGCAAGACATAGAACCAAGCCTCCTCATTCCTCTGGTACTTTGACCACCAGTTCATCTTTTTAATCTTATCTACATGCAGAAGATTCTACGCTAGGCCATAGCCTGCAATGCATCTTTCACTAACATCTTTCAGGCTCGGTGGAAGGCATATACACAAATATAAATGTGCCAATGTAACCACTGACTTTACTATTATTAATAGGGTCCAATCCACTGCAACATCAACCTTGTCTCTCCAGATAGGCAATTACAGCTGTTTTTCTGTCATTAAACCAGTCTTAATGGGTGCAGCCAATGGACCATCTATTATCATGAATGCAATTACTACCTCTGTCATGATCAATATTTGCTTACGCTGAGTTGGGAAAGATATTGAAAGCTTATAGTGCATTTAAATGGCTGTTGATGCTAAGACAATGGGGAAGCTTGAGAGCAATGAGAAATGTTACCTAAAATAAGTGCAGCCTCTCTTGACATTCCTCAAGTCATCCGTGAGATGAAATGCATGTTGATGATCCTCTTTTCTGGCACTGATACCCTGAACTCACATCAAGGAGGCAGAGGCTCAGCTAATCTCTCAGTGGGGTAAGGTTAAATATGAGAGAGGTTAATTGACTGGTTCTCCAATATCATGAGGAATGTATTAGAAGAGGCAAGTCCACTGGGAATTGGACTGAGCATATCCTCTCCTCCTCCCCCTCCACCACGTATACACACATACTTTATTCACAGGGGCTGTGGAACAGCTGTCATTAGGTAATAACTTTTGGGCTACTGCCAACCTGCATTGAATTTAAACTAGTAAAATAGAGCAGGAAGGCTCTGAATCATATCACTGAGTCCCTAAGCCATAAAGCAGAAGGGGGACTGGATGAATCGAGGGGTAGGTAATGAAATACAAAGCCTGTGAATAAGCCATTTGTTTGAATCCAGAACAAGTCAGCAGTGGACAAAAGTCAGATGATGGTTTAATTATTATAGTGAAGTGTTATATAGTGATTTGTATATAGGAATGAGAGCTTAGAATTCCTGAGTTCTAATCCCAACCGCTTCCTTGAACAAGTCACTTAACCTTTCTGCCTCAGTTTCCCCTTTTGTAAAATGAAAACAATAATACTGACTCACAGGAGTGGTGAAAGGATCTGTACATTCTGCTTTTCACTTTAAAAGCCTTTAAAAACAATAAGTATAATTATTACCCATACATTGCTATGGTAGGGTTTCTTCAATGCACTGTTGAGGCACATCAGCCAGGGGATGGTGTGGGAAGGTTTGCAGTGTCATTGTCCATGCTGTACCTATTCTAGGGTCCCCAGAACTATCAGTCTTGGACTTTTCACCATCATGTGTTTATGGCCCTTACAGAAATGTCCTATAGAATTTAAGAGGGTAGTTTCCCTTCTATGGAATTTTTAAGACAACCTATAGAATTCTAGAGCAGTGATCTCATTCTATTCAATTGGTGAGACACTGGAGACAGGCTTGGAAAGACATTTCTGTAGAAGTCTATTGGTTTCAACCTATTAAATTCTATAGGACTTTTTCATAAGGCTTTTAAAACCAAACATTATTAGTGTGATCATATCAAAATACCACCTGGTGATCACTTTCCAACTCAAGAAAACCAGGCAGGAGCACTAATTCTGTGCCTACTGAGTCAGACTATTGCCCACACAGTGAACATAGATACATGGGAAATGACATACTGGCTCAGACTTGAGGTCCATCTAGTACAGTGTCTCCTCTCTGACAGTGGCCAGCACCAGATATTTCAAAGGAAAGTGTAAGAACCTTGAAGTAGGCAGATGTGGTATAATCTATCCTCCACATTAGGTCTCATCCTGATCTCTAACAAAGACTGGTGTAAGCTTTGAAGCATAAGGTTTAAAATCCCTTCCAAAAATTGTTAGCTTTTTTTATGATAACTCTGGATAGTCATGTTTTTCATCTACATGCCTTTCTTGAATCTTGTGAAATTCTTGGTCTCAATGACTTCCTGTGGCAGTGAGTTCCATAGCCTAGATATGCATTGCGTGAAAAACATCTTTCCTTGTATCAGTTTCAAATTTGCCACCTTTTAATTTCATTTCACTGTTTATGTATGTGTGTATCTCCAGAATCTGCACTCTGGAAATCTGTACTCCAAACACCAATTTAGCGGGACTTGCAAAACTCCTTTTTAGACAGCATCTGGCAAGAGCAAAGGGTGCAGAAATCTCTGCATTCAAGTGGTTTCTTTTCAACAGGGGGTAAATTCAAATAGCTCCAACCCAGGTAATGTTATTTCTTTCATCAATGTAACCCTGAGAGCTCTGGGTTAAAAAGTGAGTTCAACAGCCAATTAAAGGCTCTGCCAATAAGCCCTGCACAATACAATTGTCCTTTGTAAATTACACAGCTTGGTTCTGAATCTGATAGTGATGCTGGATGTCACAGGATAACTCCTTTGATTTATATTTAGGGGATTTTTAGAAAGATGAGTTCAAAGGGAACTGAAAAATGTGTGGTGGGGAAAAGTTAGGCATATTGGTTCCAAACAATCCTACCAATTCTTGAGTGAAAATCTTAGGATAGATTTCTAAAGGTTAAAGCTAGATCCAGGTGGGGGAGGGAGGGGGAAATCCCCTCTTTGAAACTGACTTTTTAAATGGCCTTGGGCCAGTCACTTAAACTGGTGAGTCTTAATTTCCCTATCTGTAAACAGGGGATAAGACTCTTTCTCACACAGGACTGTTGCAAGCAGTGACTTTCACTACTGAGTCTCGGTTACACTAAGGCCTGGTCTACACGGGGGCGGGGGGGAGGGAGGGAGATCGATCTAAGTTACGCAACTTCAGCTAAGTGAATAACGTACCTGAAGTTGACGTACTTCGATCTACTCACCGTGGTGTCTTCACTGCAGTGAGTCGACTGCTGACGCTCCCCTGTCGACTTTGCCTGTGCCTCTCGCTCCGGTGAAGTACCGGAGTCGACGGGAGATTGCTCAGCAGTCAGTTTATCGCGTCTAGACTAGACACAAAGATCGACCCCGGCTAAATCAATCCCTGCCCGCTGATCCAGCAGGTAGTATAGACAAGCCCTAAGGGTAAGTCTACATTGCAGCTGGGAGAGTGCTTTCCAGCTTGGGTAGACAGACATGCACTAACTCTGCTCGAGCGAGCATGCTAAAAATAGCAATGTAGCCAGGTGTAGCACGGGCAGAAACTTGGACTAGCCACTTGAGTACAAGCATCCCTCCTCCCCCACCCAGACCTCCTGGGTACCTGGTCGGGCAGCTAGCCCAAAGCCACTGCCCATGCTACCCTTGGCCACACCGCTATTTTTAGCATGCTAGCTTGAGCAAAGCTAGCACTTGTCTGTCTACCCAGGCTGGGAAGCACGCTTCCAGCTGCAGTGTAGAAATACCCCCCTAAGGCCACTCTGGCAGCATCAAGGGGCCTTAAGGGAAAAGCCTCCTAAGTATATATCCTGCACAGAGGGCCTCTCCAGTTACAACAGAGTTGTCCCAGGATCTCTACCCAAGTACTGCTCCTAACCACAAATACAGGGGGTAAATTAGGGATTTGGCCAGGCTTGTCAGCAATCAGGGCCTCCACCACAGGCAGTTTTCAGGCGACCTAACAAGTGCAGCTGGCCTCTAGTAAGCTGCCTGATTGGGTACGCTGCCTGACTGGTTGGAAGAGTCAGCAGACGGACTCTCAACCCCAGCCACAGCAGCTGTTCAATAGCTGCACAAAGCATTTGACCAAGGCTGGCATAGCTCTTGTCCTTACTTTTCCCCAGCCTGGCCTCACTCTAAATAATCTGGTTCTGACTCTAGGCTCTGATTCCTGGCCACTGACTCCTGATCCAAGCACTAGGCTTGACCACTCATGTCCCGATCCTGTGACATCACTGGGCTACGGTTATTCTGATCCCTAAGGATCTTAGGGAGCTCTGGGAATAAAAGACTAAAACCGTGCTGAAGCTATTCTTAATTTACACTGAGGATTGGGCAGACTCCTGCACAGTGTTTTCCTCAGGAATTGAAATTAGGGGGGTTGTTCGAATTTACCGGAGAGGGGGGTGTCACAGCCGATGAAGAATTAAACTGTAAGGGTGAAAGTGGGCTCTACTTTTTCAGATACATGTATTTTATCATACACTTTATATGCTTTTAAAGTGTGTATTAATGTTTCAATTTGAATTCAAATTTCCAATCACTAAATTGGCAACACTGCATGTAACTAGTTCACAAAACTGGGGTTGGGGTTGGAGAAATTCACGGGGGGTATAGGGAAATCCTTGAGATTCCTGCTTGGTCCCAGGTTGAGCCGGAAGCTATGGGGGCACTGCGGGCGGGGAGAGGCTGCCACGGGCAGGGGGCTGAGCTGCCGGCCCGTGGGGGGGGAGGGGAGATGCCGTGGGGGGGGGGACTGGCTGCCGCTGGGGGGGGGGGGGACGGTGTTAGGAGGGGGGGGGCGGGCGCAAGGATGGTGCAAGGAAGTTTCGCCTAGAGAGCGAAACTTCCTTGTACCAGCCCTGACCAGCAACTACACACCACACCACAGAAACACTAACCCAGGAACCAATCCCTGTAACAAACCTCGTTGCCTACTCTGTCCCCATATCTACTCTAGCGACACCATCAGAAGACCCAACCACATCAGCCACACCATCAGGGACTCATTCACCTGCACATCTACTAATGTGATATATGCCACCATGTGCCAGCAATGCCCCTCTGCCATGTACATTGCCCAAACCGGACAGTCTCTATGTAAAAGAATAAATGGACACAAATGGGACATCAGGAATAGTAACATACAAAAGCCAGTAGGAGAACACTTCAATCTTCCTGGACATTCTATAACAGATTTAAAAGTAGCCATCCTTCAACAACAAAACTTCAGAAACAGATTCAAAGAGAAACTGCAGAACTAAAATTCATTTGCAAATTTAATACCATTAATTTGGGCTTGAATAGGGACTGGGAATGGCTGGCTCATTACAGAAGCAACTTTCCCTCTCCTGGAATTGACACCTCCTCATCAATTATTGGGAGTGAACTACATCCACCCTGATTATATTGTCCCTGTCAACACTGGTTCTCCACTTGTGAGGTAACGCCCTTCTCTTCATGTGTCAGTATAACAATGCCTGCATCTGTAATTTTCACTCCATGCATCTGAAGAAGTGGGTTTTCCCCCCACGAAAGCTTATCCCCAAATAAATCTGTTAGTCTTTAAGGTGCCACCAGACTCTAGACAAATTAGAGGATTGGGCCAAAAGAAATCTGATGAGGCTCAACAAGGACAAGTGCAGAGTCCTGAACTTAGAACGGAAGAATCCCATGCACTGCTGCAGGCTGGGGACCGACTGGCTAACCGACAGTTCTGCAGAAAAGGACCTGGGGATTACAGTGGATGAGAAGCTGGATCTGAGTCAACAGTGTGCCCTTGTTGCCAAGAAGGCTAACATCATATTGGGCTGCATTAGTAGAAGCATTGCTAGCAGATCGAGGGAAGTGATTATTCCCCTTTATTCGGCACTGGTGAGGCCACAACTGGAGTATTGTGTCCAGTTTTGGTCCCCTCACTATAGAAAATTGTACAAATTGGAGCGAGTCCAGCGGAGGCCAACAAAAATGATTAGGGGGCTCAGGCACATGACTTATGAGGAGAGTCTGAAGGAACTGGGGTTATTTAGTCTGCAGAAGAGAAAAGTGAGGGGGGATTTGATAGCAGCCATCAACTACCTTAAGGGGGGTTCCAAAGAGGATGGAGCTAGGCCAGTGGTGGGCTACCTGCGGCCCATCAGGGTAATCTGATTGCGGGCCACGAGATATTTTGTTGACGTTGACCGTCCGCAGGCACGGCCCCCTGCAGCTCCCAGTGCACACAGTTCACTTTTCCCGGCCAATGGGAGCTGCAGGAAGCGGCAGCCAGCACGTCCCTGTGGCCCGCTGCTTCCCGCAGCTCCCATTGGCTGGGAATAGCAAACCGCAGCCACTCGGAGCTGTGGGGGGCCATGCCTGCAGATATCAACATCAGCAAAATGTCTTGCAGCCCGCAATCGGATTACCCTGATGGGCCGTATGTGGCCCGTGGGCCGCAGGTTGCCCACACTGAGCTAGGCTGTTCTCAATGGTGACAGATGACAGAACAAGAAGCAATGGTCTCAAGTTGCAGGGAGGGAGGTCTAGGTTGGATATTAGGAAAAACTATTTCACTAGGAGGGTGGTGAAGCACTGGAATGGGTTACCTAGGGAGGTGGTGGAATCTCCTTCCTTAGAGGTTTTTAAGGTCAGGTTTAACAAAGCCCTGGCTGGGATGATTTAGTTGGTGTTGGTCCTGCTTTGAGCCGGGGGTTGGACTAGATGGCCTCCTGAGGTCCCTTCCAACCCTGAGATTCTATGATTCTATCCCTGTCCCAAGGGCCTGAACAGAGTAACTGAGAATCAGGCCTATTCTCCCTTTTCCAGAAACACAAGATAACTTATAAGGACAGTTAATCGAGTTCCTAGTGTGGAAGCAGCTACGCTAGTGCCCATGTTAAGCCTCAGTGAATCCGGTGTGATGGAGAGTATTCTCAGAAGCCTGAGCAGGTGGAGAGAGTGAGCTGGATTTTCATACAATTAATCAGAAGTAGTGTGGCTTCTTTTGAGGGTTTATTAATCACCACACCCAGTAGTTAGCAGGATTCCACTGTTTGTTCTGCTCTTGGACTGATAACCACAGTTTAAAAAAAAAATTGAAAGGGAGCTTTGTTTCAGACCCTTGTTGAACAGCATTGCTCCAATGTTTCCTTGCTTTACAATCTGAACAAAAGACAAATGGGGACCTTCAGCACTAGATGATTATCTCCGTTAATATGCAGTGTAAATGCTCTCACCACTTTTTTATATTCACCAATTTAAAAACAATTTAAGCTGTTGTTGCCTTCAGCGCTTTGGCAAGAAATAGCCTCCCTTCCACCCCCTCACACACTGACCTAGTCAGCAAAAAATCAGTGCTGTTTACTCAGGGCTTAATCCTATGAGATGCTGAGCAAACGCCACTCCCATGAAGGCAGGAAGGGCCCTTAGAGATTAACCGTTGTTAGACAATTTTAATTTTCCTTTACTTCAGACACACATGTCTTTTTATTTCATCTTTTTCTTAAGTAATCATTAATTAACACCCCTACCCCAACAGCATGTTTAAACAAAGCAACGCCCCCGCCAATCCTTTTGCATTTGAGTTACTGGGTGCCATGGGAGTTAAATATCCAATTTAAAAGCCAGTTATACCCAGGGGATGCTGGGACACTTTTTATAAGAGGGTGCTGAGCACCATTGAACCAAACTGTATATAATGGAAACCACTGCTAGCCAGGGGGTGCTGTAGCCACGCCCCCTCAACCCTGCTGGGCATGCTCCAACTGCCGCTGCAGTATAAAAGGGAGCAGCCCAGCTCAGTCTAGGTGGACTGCTGAGGAGGAAAAACTCACCTTGCTGACTCCAGCCAAGGAGCAGCTGGGATCCCAGACCATGGGAGCAGGAGATGCTGAGGCTCAGACAGGCACCTGCAGATGCTCCAGGGAAATTGCAGTCATTGCCTGAGAAGCCCAGAGACTCCAAAAACAACTGCTGGAGTCACGGTAGGAAGTAGCCCAGGAAGGGACTAACCTGTGTCCCTTCAGCAGTCGGAGTGTTGCGGGCAGATTCCCTGCCCGACTTAGTGATGAACCCATTCGCCACTACCAGGGCCCTGAGCTGGGACCTGGTGGAGCAGGGAGGGCCTGGGTCCCCCTACCCAGCTGCCCTCCCTTTCTGGGGGTGGCCACCACTCCCCCTCCTGCTGACCCTGGCCGTTGGGCCATGCTTCCGTGCAGCCGAGGGGCGTCCTGCTGACTCTTGCCATTTGCCTTTTAGTGCTGACCATTGGACCATGTAGCCGTGAGACTGACAGCCATATAGACTTAACCATGGGACTACCACGCCTTTATCCCAGCCCCAGAGTGATCAGGTGTACTTGCCCCATGACACCTGCCTACACTGTGAGTTCCCCAGCAAGACAGACTGCCTAAACGGGCCTGCTTTGCTTTCTCCTCAGAGGCTATAAACAGTGTCATTGCCTATAAGTATAAGGTATATAGCCTCTGCGCTATTGTCTGGTTCCCTCAGCTCCCTGTGGCACCTTGACAGCAGGGACTGAGAGGCCAGCGCACCCCCTCTACGGCAGCTGCTGCAAGAATGCCTCTCTGGGATGGAGATCCACAGCATGAAGTGGGGTAATCTTAGACTTGTCCAGCAGTAATTTAATCCTCTTTGCCTTGTGGGCTTTGGCACATGCTGCCAAGTGCAACTTACTCCCCGCCCCTCACATCCAAATCTTAAATCTGGATCCCAGAGGAAGGGATTCAGGGGGGGTGTCAGGCAAAGGGGGGACATTCTGTGGAGGCAACACTCTGCTTGCTGTGTCTCTCCAGGCCAAGTGGGTGGGTGCATGTGTAACGCTGACAGACCCCCCCCCCCCCAGTTGTCGGCATGCGGGATCAAACCGGGGACTTTTGGAGCTTAGTACATGAGCCTCTATTACATGAGCTAAAAGCCAACTGCCTGTTAGCTAAGGCTGTAGAGCAGACTCATTTTATCTCTCTCTTTAAGTGGTCTCGGTGCCACTAGATGGGACAGAACACCACAGCCAGAAGGTGTGTGGGTTACACATGCTCCCCTACAGGCACAGAAGCAAAGTCTCTAATGCAAGAAGTGCCATCATACATATTTAGCAGTTGTCTGAACACGCATTTATCCATACTGGGGATGGAAATTAATTTCACCCCTCATGGTCTGCGGAGTTCCCAAGTGCTCTGGACTCGAGGTGAGTATTTAACATTAGGAAGGCCATAGTGAAACTGATCACTCGTCATTTTAACTTCTTCCTTAAGAAAGCACAGCTGATCTGGCAACCCTTGCTCGCACAAGTAGTCCCATTGACTTCAATACAGATGCTCGCATGAGTAAGGGCTAAAGGAACCGGCCTTTATTTTGTATTCCAACTGTCATGCAAACTTAATCTCCAAATTGCTCGACAGAACCCAGCGGTGCAGCTGCAGAGATAAATAAGAGCAGAGAAAGAGGGGAAGGGATAGAGGTAAGGGGGAAAGGAGAAGCTTTCAGATGAGATGGAGAACCAATGAAGCAGAGAGATACAGGAAAGGCTGTTCCAGGTGGCAGGAGCCATAGAGGAGAAGGCTCTCATCCCAGAGTGTGTGGCAGGACAGCGAGAACAAGCAGTCACTTGATGAAATTAAAGGGCAATAGATTTAGGAAAAAATAAAACGAAATACTTCTCTGCACAGCATGAAGTCAGTCTGTGGAATATGTTGAAGAGAGGGTCATGGAGTTAAATACTGAGGCTGGAGTTTTATAAGGGTGTTTTTGATCATGTTATGACTACTACTAACAGGCAGCACTATGCCAGCTAAAGTAAGAGTAATCATATCTCAAAGCTTCAGAGCATAAACCTATCATCTGCTGGGGTCAGCAAGGAACATCCACCCCATGGTATAAATGCTCTGATGGGATTCCATAATTATCTAGGAACATTATGGGAGTTAGTCACCTTCTTCTGAAGAACTGAATATTGACCCCTGCTGGAGGCAGGATCCCAGGATGGATTGATCATTGGCCTGATCCAGAGTGTCAAATCCCATCTATATTTTATTTTGGATGCTATTCCTCTTTGCCAAATGTTCACCTCCCTGTTCAAATTTGTTCCATTCTTCCTGTACACAGTCAGAAAGGAAAGTGACTGGGTCCCTACTGGGAAAGTTACACTCCTCAATGATGTGGTTGCTAAAGCCAACAGCTGGGCAAACCATGCAGGGTTCATTTCATGCTGGGTTTTGTGAGTTGAGCCCTGCAGGTCAGTTTGTCTGGGGCAGCCAGGAAGCCAATTGCTGCAGTCTGGAGTCTGATAAGTGCCACCTTTAATTGCTTTCCCTAGTGATACTTACTGCAGCTCCTCTTTTCTCTCAAACAGCCCCAGAACCCACCCTAACTACCTTTAAAATCTTAAGGGTTCCTGGTGGGTGGCTCCCACTTCTTCCTCTTTCCTTGCAGGTATCTCATGAAAGTTTCACAAATTTAGGATGGAGCTGATTGGCTTTTTTTAATTTCTAAATTTGAATTTTTGAAAAAAACGGGAGGGAAAATTTTAAAAAGTTCATAAAATTTCCCTCTTTTTAAAAACCAGCAACATCAACATCCTGTACTCATGTCACACTTAGTCAGAGTCTAAGACAGGTGCAAAGGATGGATGCAACTATTTCACACAGCCCTAGCTCTGACTAAACATTGACTGAAGGACCTTTTTGATGAACAAATGTCGTACATACACTATTCCTATACTGCAAGCTCATAACACCTAGAGGGGAAAATCTTCCCTGGATACATAAACAGGGGAATCACCAGTAGGAGTAGACAGGTTATTTTACCTCTGTATTTGGCACTGGTGTGACCGCTGCTGGAATACTGTGTCCTGTTCTGATGTCCATAATTCAAGAAGGTTATTGATAAATTGGAGATCATTCAGAGAAGAGCCATGAGAATTATTAACAGATTAGAAAACATGCCTTATAGTGATAGATTCAAGGAGCTCAATCTGCTTATCTTAACAAAAGGAATATTAAAGGGTGTCTTGATTAGTCTAAGTACCCACGTGGCTCTTCAGTCTAGCAGAGAAATGTGTAACATGATCCAGTGGCTGAAAGCTGAAGCTAGACAAATAGACATAAGGCATACATTTTTAAGAGTAAGAGTAACTAACTGAAACAATTTGCCAAGGGTCATGCTGGATTCTCCATCACTGACCATTTTTAAATCCAGATTGGATGTTTTCTAAAAGCTCTGTTCTAGGAATTATTTTGAGGAAGTTCTATGGCCTGTGTTGTACAGGAGATTAGACTATCAAAATGGTCCCATGTGGCCTTGGAATCTATGGGTATGTCTATACTTACCCGTTGCGTCGGAGGCGCGGGATCGATGTTCTGGGTTCGATTTATCGCGTCTTGTCAAGACGCGATAAATCAAACCAGGAAGTGCTCCCTCGTCGACGCTGGTAATCCAGCTCGACGAGTGGAGTAGGCGGAGTCGACGGGGGAGCCTGCGCGCCGCGTCTGGACCACAGGTAAGTTCGAACTAAGGTACTTCGACTTCAGCTACGTTATTAACGTAGCTGAAGTTGCGTATCTTAGTTCGACAGGGGGGGTTAGTGTAGACCTGGGCTATGAATCTATTAACACAACCATCTGTTAGTGACTTTTAATTAATCAAATACTTTCAATCTTTCTTGATATTATGAAATATAACAGGGTTTCCATTGTTTCCCCCACACACACCTGTCTGGAGATTAAAATAGTTCCTGTGTATTCTCTTTCTGTGATAACTCTGCTTTGTGATGCATATTAATGGCACATCTTACTTTTAGCAAGTATAAACATTTAGATGCACGCTAATGAGTTCACGACCTTCATGCTTGAGACAGTAGGGAAGGTAGCTCATTAGTTGTCCAACATTCTGCTGGAGTGTTGTGTTCTCAACATGAAGGAAGCAAAACAAAAATGTAAAATAGGAGATTATGAAATTTAAAACCATATTAAAAAGATCCTTTCCTAGTGTATGATGTTATTACATGGGCCTGTATTTCCAAAAGTGACTAGTGATAATGAGTGCCTCAGGCCCAACTTGCAACTCCGTAAAGGGGCCTGAATTTGAGGCTTTGTCTACACTGGAACTTTGTCGGTAAACCTTTTGTCGTTCAGGGGTGTTAAAAAAAAAAAAACATACACACCCCTGAACGACAAAAGTTTTACCGACAAAAAGCGCCACAGTGAACAGCGCTTGCCGACAAAGCTGTTGCCGCTCGTTGGGGTGGAAGCAGGGCCGGCTCCAGGCACCAGCCGACCAAGCATGTGCTTGGGGCGGCACCTGGAGGGAGGCGGTGCTGAGGTTTTTGGGTTTTTTTTAAATTCCTTTTTTTTTAATTAAAAAAAAAAAACTGTTCCTGGCGCCCCGGCCGGGGGAGCGGGGAGGCACTCTCCCCACCGTCGCCCCGGCTGGGGCAGCATGGGGCAGCCGTGCCACTCTCCCCTGCGGCGCCCCGGCTGGGGTAGCGGGGGGCGGGCCTGCCGCGCTTCCCGCCGGGGCAGCGAGCGAGCTGCTCTCCCCACCGGCGCCCCGGCCAGAGCAGCGGCCCTGCTGCGCTCCCCGCCAGCGCCCCGGCCAGGACAGCTGGGGGCAGCCGTGCTGCACTCCCCGCCGGCGCCCCGGCCTGGGTAGCGGAGGGCGGCCGTGCCGCCCTCCCCTCGGGGCAGCAGGGACGCGGGCCAGCTGCGGTCCCCACCAGCGCCCCGGCCGGGGGAGCAGGGCGGCCGGTGGCTTTTTTGCCTGGGGCGGCAAAAAAGCCAGAGCCGGCCCTGGGTGGAAGTATTTTGTCGGCAGGAGATCTCTCTCCTGCTGACAAACAGCAGCTACACTTCGCACCTTTTAGCAGCATGGCTGTAGCGGCACGGAAAGGTGTGTCGTGTAAACAAAGCCTAAGAGGGTGGAGAACCCACTTGTCAGTCCCTCCCTACAGGACTAACCACTCACACAGTACCTTGGGGATGGGAGCGATGCTTCTTCCCTTCCAAGGACTGGTTGCCCTATACCTGGATAGTTCAGTGGGTAGCCCTTGAGATGCCTAACCTCAGGGTTACAGAAGTTAGTCCCGTAAAAGATACTACCTCACCCACTTTGTTTCCCTAATATTCTGGGACCAAAATGGCTACTGCAACACTGCAAACTAACCTCAGGGTTGTGGGCTTGAGTCCTGCAGTGGTTGCTTTGCTTTCTTGGACAGTCTTTTTGTTCTGTGTTTGTACAGAGCCTCACAGTGGGGTCCTGGTCCATGACGGACTGCTAGGCTCTATGATAATGAATAATTATAATAACAATGCACACAATTTTTATACTGCTATGATTATATTAGTTTGAAACTGGTGTAAAGTGGTACAACATCCTACTGAGGAGGACTTTACACAGGGATAAAGGTGCTAATACTGGTACCGCTTATTGCTGTAAATTTAGGGCAATAAACTTTAACCAATACACTTATGCTGGTACAAAATCTGTGTGTAGACCAGCTCCCCAAAAGTTTAACTCTATTTGCCTTGCGCACAGCAGAGTACATAGGTCCCATCACAGGCCCCTGCCTGCAGAATAATTTGAAAATGCCAATTGAATAAAAAATAAAATTTAAAAGAAAAAAATTCAAAACCTTCCTGTGAAGGAACAAGACAGTCTCTCTCTCTTTCTGCCCCTCATAGAATCATAGAATATCAGGGTTGGAAGGGACCTTAGTAGGTCATCTAGTCCAACCCCCTGCTCAAAGCAGGACCAATCCCCAATTTTTGCCCCAGATCCCCAAATGGCCCCCTCAAGGATTGAACTCACAACCCTGGGTTTAGCAGGCCAATGCTCAAACTACTGAGCTATCCCTCCCCCATGGATTTGTTTTGTTTGTTAGATTATAGTATCCTCATCAGTGAAACTTCCAGTTGCTGATCACCTCTCCAGCTCTAGTCTACAAGCACCCAGATTTGCAACAATAGTCTTATGTCTGAGGCACTGGACTAGGACTCAAGAAAGCGGGTCAGTTCTTGGCTGTGCCACAGACTGTCTATGTGGCCTTGGGAAAGTCACCTAGGGCTTGTCTATATGAACATTTAGTTTGTGACAAGACGGGAGGGTGAAACTACCATGCGCTAGGCTGCCTGGACTGACTTTCCGTGGGGACCATGCTGACCGGTGTTAACAGTTCATTAATGTGCTTTGATCTAGTCCCGTTTCAAAGTGGACTAAATCAAACAAATGAACTGTAGGAGTGTGTAAGCAAGGTCCACAGGGATGGTTAGACCACAGAAAGCTTGTGCAGGGTAGGTTCACACCCCCGCTTGCCACAAATTAAACGTTCCTGTAGGCAAGCCCTAAATCTCTCTTTGTGCTTCAATCGCTCATCTGTAAAATAGGGATAATAAAGCACCTTTTCTCTCTCTCACCTGTTTAGATCATACCCCTGAGTGACGTACAAGTTGGTAGTGTAGACCAAGCCCCAGAGAGGCCTGGCCTGAGTATTTCAACAACCAGAGCCAGACAGAACACTTTGGTGCAAGCTGTGGAGTAATATTTTGCTCCTTCCCTCCCACGCGTAACCACTTCTGATCATGATGATCACAACACTGAGCACAAGGCCACCCTGAAGATATTGGGGTGGGCCAGTGAAGCTATTCTTTGGGATACATGCCAAATTGTACTGAGTCATTTTACATACTGAGTGTGTGCATAGGGCAAGAGCAGTGAAGTACAGTAGGTTCCCCCCACCCAAGCTTGCTGCCCTAGAAATGAAGCTCCAATCTGTTCGCATGACTTACCAGTTTACTTTTTGAAGGAAAAGGGCTAGAGTCTTGGGGTCAAATTCACTGCTGGTGTAAATTGGCCAATCTCTGCGATCGATAGAGTTGCACCCATTTACATTAGTACAGTGTGTAGCTCTTGATTTTTTAAAAAAAAAGCTAGTCAAGAATCCCCTACATAGGGCTAAAAGGCTAGCTCTGTTAAAAGGGAGGGGTGTCCTGTGAAGTTCTGGTTTCCAGAAATCTGAGTTTGAGATCGCTCTGAATTTCACCCAAACTGGTTCGCCCTCCCCTACTAAGTGGGCCTTCATGAAGCCAGAAATGGGATCAAAATTGGCCATGTAAGAAAATTCCCCAATGCAAACTAACAAAACAACTATAAAAAGAAGTCTTGTTTTACGACATGCTCCATTGGTACTGCAGCATTCTGCCTATGTGGGCATATTTTCTAACACATTATGCAAAAACAAGTCAGGGAAGATGCTGAGGATTGTAATTTTCTAATTTAATTCTGCCATTTCCAGTAATGGAAAGCTATACTCCGCCTATTTATCTTCATAAGTGACAGATGCATTTCATTAAAACTTCCTTAAATAATTTCTCATGGCATTCAAGAGGGGGGGGAAAAGGCGTGAGAAGATATCTATTTTGTGAGCACACGCACACTGATGTTTTGAGAACTGTTAAACACGCAAATGATCTATGACATCGTCTTAAACAGGTCAAATAAAAAGACATTTGTCTAGTATTTTTAGAAATGTTGATGCCTGTTGAACATGTCGTGAAACAATGTGACTTTGTCTGTGACTGGGTAATAATATACAAATAATATCAGCCTACATTTGTATAATACCCTTCATCCTGAAGGATCCCAAAGTGCTTTGCAATGTAGCGACACAGCCAGATGCTTCACCGGCTACTGAAATGCAGCCACTTTTGGGGTAGCTGAACAGCCACTGTACAGCGTAAATTAAGCCAGGAAATGAAGAAGTCTATATCCAACTGACACCGAGTTTAAATAAGTTCTAAACAGTATTACAGTGGAAGCAAATACCTATCTTATTCTAAGGACGTGCCAGAAGATTGGTCATGGAGAACCAGAACTTCTTCCAAAGAGGTCACCATTTTGAATCAGCGTAGTTCAGTGTGGATGGCTCTTCGGTGGCCTAAGTATTGTAGAATGAATGTGAGGCCTTAGGAGGGAGCTGAATACAAGCACTAGGGGCAGCTGAGGAGTAGGAGCTGGAAAAGAGACAGTTCTGACTTTTTTGCTATTCCCATCCCAGCCTTTAGGGCTGCTCTAAACTATGCAAGCTTGTAACAACCCCCAAGGGGCCATTAGGCCAGTGGAAAAGTGCCAGCTCACGCCAGCCATGTTTCTGATTCCCTTTAGCATGCCCCCTGCACTGGGAGGGCTGGGAGAGCATAGCTTAGAGCCATCTATGGCCACTTAGGGCAACTTACAACCTGCTTCGCTTTGCTAGAGTGGCAGACAGGATCTGCCCCTACGCATCCAAATTACAAAAGCCACCATCACAATTGGCATTCTTTTGTTGCCTGATCAGTTGGGTCAGCAGAAAGGCCCAGGATCACATGGGCCATGGAGATTGAATTGGCCTCTAGAACAAGAGAGAGAAGCCTTTCAGATACACGGGTGGAGTGCATGGGGCAGGTTTCAGTGCCTCGGCTGATGCTGCTTGTGCTCTGAGGTCATCTCCTTCAACCCCTAGGGCTGCCAGGCTGGCAATTTTCACCAGTGCTACATTTACTTTCTAAGAGAAACTAGAGTGGAGCGAGTAAATCCCAGTGAATAATTTATTCAACAAACTGTTTCCTTTTCTGTTTGTGAATCCCTGAGTCAGTCATGATTCCCTCAGACTGTTGTTCAGAATTATTATCTGAAAACTTTCTATGAATTATTCTTGGTCTGTAGCTTGTTGCTGAACAAGCCTTGGTGAGTATTTGAAATTGGATTCATGTAGCTTAGCTTGGACTAGACACATGGCGCTATTTCTCTTCTCTGATTGGAGGACTGTAACTCTAACAACCGACTTTCTGGTGCAAAAATTTATGTTTAGGAGTCAAAATTCACTTTTTTGCAATATTTGTGGTTCCCGTCAACATGATTCCTGCCATGAATGGATTTGGGATGTACACCACCTGGGGTCAATAAGATATCATTCCCCACTACATTGTATGGCATGGCACAATTAGACTGTGTGTGTGGATTTTATAGCTCGGCTCACAGCCAGAGCTGGGGTTGAGGAGTGCTTGGTGCAACTGAGAATGGGGTGTCAGGGGTGCAGTACAAAGGTGACCACCTTAAGTCATCTCTGTGTTACTCTGATCTGGGTACCATAAATGTTGGGCTATACCATAGCATAAATTACATTCGCCTGATGGCTGCTTTAAACTACACTGGCTGGCAATGGCCCCAGGCACCCTTCAAGCAGCAGGGGATTACAACCTAGTTTAGACACGCCCCCCCAACCACCAGCAACTGGGAAGAAGGGGGCCCAAGAGCCACTTCAGCAGCTCTACACCACCAAACTGGGAGGCGGGGGGAATCTTTAAGATAGTGGATCTACTGGGTTTAAAAGAAGTTTTGCACACTGACCCAATGCAAACCTGCACAGGGCAGGATCCAATCTATGTCTATCTAGGCTGGGAGTTTCAAAGGACCTTAAGGGAGCACAGTCCTCATTGAGCTCCATTAGGAATTGGGCATCTAACTCCCAATCTCCTTTGAAAATCCCAGCCATAGGTATTCTATGCCACACACATCACCATGGTCTCTGAAGCCTCTCAAATACAGGACACCAGCACTGAGAGTGCTGCGTGAAGAGTGCTAGCCACACAGTGGTTGCACTTAAAACTTCCCAATTTTGTCTTAAAGATCATTACCCGAGTGTTTGTTTATATATTAATATAGGGGATACCTAATGGAATGGGGCAAACTTGTTGTCAGTCACTCTACATTCAGGAATAACTACTGCCGATGCTGAATCATATGAGGTTTAGGGTAGTTGAGTCCTGATGGCAGATGGGTCCAATTAACTCTGACCAAAAGAGGATGCAAATATTGATTTGGACCACAGAGAAGCAGGACCTCCTCTTCGCTAGAGTCAAATTTCAGAGCAGCCAAACTTGGAAGTTTGGAAGGCTATGTTGTGAAGTTACCCATAAAGGCAAGCTTCAGGAAAAGGAAAAATTTGGCCCATCACACGATCTGGTGTTCTGTTGAGGATGGGGTGGGGACTTGGCCCATTGACATTTATGCAATTCTTGTATGAGTTAGCACAGACTGAGTGTCTTCCATCCATTGTAACCAGTTTGTGACTGTCATTCCTTCCTCCTCTATCCTTGTGACATTGCACAGATGACAAAGGACTGTTGTTCAACAAAGCCATTGCATATCCTAACAGCTACCAAAAAATATGGAGTAAGCACAGTTAAAGAAGGGAAGTAGAGATCCACCTTGCAGTTTATCACTCGGCAGCGTTTGAAGAGGTAATTAAAGTGATTTGTATTTGGGAATGTCAGAAGGACAAAAGATCTGAGGTTGCTTTTTATTTTGTTTCCACCACCAGCCTCCTGATTGCTCCTGTGTTGTGCTGTCATGTAAGACCAAGAGACTCCCCCCTTCAGAGGAAAGCCTTCAAATTAAAGGAGAAAAGGACTGCCAGCTTTTTCTTTTTGTTTTAAAATAATTTCTGTGCTGCCTCTGATTCATCAAGGCAATCTTGATGCACTCAGGAAACGCCTCTAAGGGGAGGTGAGCAGCTGTGAAGGCCACACGATGCACTGCTCTAGCGGTGGCATATGCAGGATGTGGGTCCAAGGTGGAGAGGGAGAACTAGTTTTCTTGTGACTCTAAAACACACTATAGAAAGAACACTCTTTACGACAGAACCCGCTTTCATGCAGGAGGGCATATTCCACCATGTCTCTTGTAAAAGAAGTGACAGAGCTCAGGTATGCCTTTGCCAAATGCATGGAATAGATAGTATTATAGCTGACAGCAGTGGGTCAATTAAGATTTGCCATCTGATCCTCTCAACATTGGGCCTGTTTCTTAGCCCTGGTAGGGCCCCAGTCTGTGCTCCCTAAAGAGGCCATAAAATAGGCTAATTGGCCAACTGAGGATTCCCCCAGGATGACTGATTCTCAAGGTGGTCCCCTGACATGGCAGGAGAAAAGAAGCATGCCCCATGCTCCTGAAATCCACAGTTGCTGGAATGCCCCTTTGGGGATGTTGTTAGCTAAGTACAAGGTAGGACAGTTACTCCTCGGCCAAATTGGGCATCAGTCAGCCTTAGGATCAGAGATATGTGGGGCATAAAGGTAGTGTAAACACCCTTTGTCCCCACTCTTCCTGGGTCCTGAGCCAAGTGTAGATCAGCCAAACCAAGAATTTGGCCCATAATCTTATCTCCATCCTGATTTCTAAATAACTGCCAGGCACATCAATAACTCTTCTTCATGCCAATGAACAGACACATGTAGTAATATCTTACATTGTCAGTGTGACTTCCATCCCAAAGGAACCCAAAGTACTTTACAAACTCTGTGTGAGACACCTACCGCTAAAATGCAACCACCTCGAGGTGGAACATGGCAATTTTTAACAGAACAGTAATGTACTGGGACAGATCTTCAGCTGGTATAAACAGAGTAGCTCCATTGGCTTCTAACCTTCTGCGATTTAAAATTTGTTTTGTTATGAACCCTTTGGAGGAGCAAAAAAATGGCCAAGTTTCTGTTTTCCTTGCTGTTATTGACACTAATAGATTCAGGGCCCTCCTTTCTGTTTCAATACAAGGATAACTAACATTAGTTAGTGTGAAGCACTTTGTACACTGATTTGAGGCTGTATATTTCCCCTCCAAAGTGATGAGTAGACAAATTAATGCTATTTCATGGTGATTTTTCTCTTTAAAAATACTTCAATTAAAAAAAAAAATTAACAGGAATGGAAGAGGGAAAGACAGAAAATTCAACAGCAACTCTGACAAAATCAACAGATCTTCTTTTCTAACACAGTTTTAGCAAGATTCCAATTCATATTATTACCTTATGTAGTATTATGCCTGATCTATATGCTCAGAATGTGTGGGGATGAGGGTCATACGTAAATAGATAGATCAGGCCAGTAGCGCAGCCAGGTCCGGAGCGCAGCGGAGCGGCGCTATAACAAGGCACCTCCCGCTGTACTTACCCGGCGATGCTCCGGGTCTTCGGCGGCACTTCGGCGCGGGTCCTCACTCACTCCGGGTCTTCGGTGGTACCCGCCGCCGAAATGCCGCCGAAGACCCAGAGCGCTGCCAGGTAAGTGCAAGAAGAGGCGCCTTTTTTTAGCTCTGGTAAAAAAAGGCGCCACTTCCTTTTTAAGGCACCGCTTCTGCTCACAGGGGGAGCGGCTGCTCCCCCTGCTCCCCCCCGGCTACGCTACTGGATCAGGCCTTTGTCATGATAGGATCTGAGTGCCTGCTTCCATGAAAGTCAGAGGAGCACCGCTGACATTGTGATACAAATGTGTGAACAGGATCCAAGGACACAATTGTAAAGTACAAAATCTGAGCTGATTTGTTTTTGTTAAGATACATCATTTTACAATTATCTGAGGAAACAAATAAATCCTGGTAACAATGCTCCACAAGACTTAGCATTAATTTTCTTGGCAGCAGAATCCAGAGTCACATTCATATGTCACATGAAACATCAGAGTAAAATGTCATTAAGGTTATGGGCCAAGTTCTGCTCTCATTTATGAATTGTAAATCCAGAATACCTCAACAGACATAGGTGGTCTCATTTTGGATTTTCACTCATGTAAACTTAGAGCAGAATTTGACTCTGTAGGTTAAGAATTCTGTGCCATGTTTTGTCCTCTTACGTATCTCTTTATCCTGATTTATGGGCATCATCCTCAGCTGTTGTAAATGGACACAGCTTTATTGAAATTGGCATCCATTTACAGCAATTAACGATCTAGCCCTATATCTGTATTGTTTAAGTTGTTAGCAACATATAATGGATGGGAGATTTGTTTAAAAAGAAGCTTCTCTTTATTTTCACTGGCATATAAGCCCACTTTTAAAGTCCTATTCTCGAGTCTCTCTCATTCAGTGCCCTGACCCTTCTTTTGCTTCCTGACGCTTTTAAATTGGGCTCCATATTTCCTCCAATTTTGCTATGCAACCTTGTAGTTTGCATACTGACCTTTCATATGCTGCAGATTGGATCACCAGCTCCAGCCAATACATTAGCAACACACAATTACACCCTCAAGGTAGGCTCAAGTGCAGATCCTACCTCTATAAATATCTTAATGAGTAGAAAATAATGCAAAACTTCTCAGTCATTCAAAGCAAGAGTTTGATGTATTACAACAGCTATGTTTTCAGCTCACATAGTATAGAGAAAAAACTTTTCTGGGACTAGAGATTATGGTTAGTATGGAAACATTTTCTGAATGTTTGCATTCCAACAGTCTGGCCTGGATGGTGCTATTTTCTCCAGCAGCACATATTACATTTGTTTCTAGACTATCTTGCGAAAGCTATACCCACTATGTGCTGTGGTATTGCCAGATCTTAACTCCTCGATGGGGTTGGAGTTGTTCGGTTGCTATGTGGATGGGAGACCTTCCAAGGAAGTGCAGTGGGTGACTTGATAGATGGTGGTTTTGTCTGCCACACTCACTATCCTGGAACATGCCCAGGTTGCTGAAGGTCTCTCTTTGGGATGAGATGTCACATAAGTGGTTGTTAAAGATCCGATGGTTTAGTTTTTGAGGGCTAAATGGAATCAGACACCTGCCACTGGTGATTCGTGATTATTTAAATAGGGTTAAACTGGGGGGGGCTGAAGGAATTCGCTCCCAGATAAACATAGTGACCTTATGTATGTGTGAGCCAGATGTTATTCAGATATTTTCTGTCTGGGTCCTATAGCTGCTACCATCTGATTGTTGTGTGAACTGAATTGGTAGGTTTCTGTCCAGTTCCCAATGGACCCATGTCCAAATCTCACAAACACACACAAAAAATGACTATCACCATTGATGTTTATTAGTGGTTTCAAGAGAAAGTTCAGTCTCCATAGTCTAATCACCCCAGAGCCTATCTTCTCTACATTAGAGGGAATCTCTCTATGTCGGGGGTCAGGAGAAGCACTGGAGGAATCTTGTAAGACTTCTGCTCATGCTGTACCTGGTCTATGTATAAAGAAAAGACATCAGTCTCCAAGTTCTGTCACTGAGGCATGTTGCACCAGTGCTAACAGTGAAATTCACTCCTGGGCAAAGATCCACACAGGGTCTATGGCAGGGGTTCTCAAACTGGGGGTTGCGAGGTTATTACATGGGGGGTCGTGAGCAGGCAACCTTCACCCCAAACCCTGCTTCACCTCCAGCCTTCATAATGGTGTTAAATATATTTTTAAAAAAAGGGGGGGGGGGGAGTTGCACTCAGAGGCTTGCTATCTGAAAGGGGTCACCAGTACAAAAGTTTGAGAACCACTGGTCTATGCTATACATTATTTAAATCCTACTTAAGCAATCAAAATAGTTAAGTATTTTATTTTGATGGCTTCAGTCAGCTCCTAAGTGCCACACATGCCTTATGCTGGCCCTCTGCACGAGGGTGAATTTCATTCAAAGTTCACATTAATAGCAGACGCCTGACTCACCACTCTGTTATGCCAGTTTTACATTAGTGTGAAGGATTAGCATAGACGGAATCAGGCCCCCCAAGTCTAAGTGCTCCTCTGCTTTGCTGTATGGTAAATACTTCGGGATCATCATAGAAGTGCGCCCACATCTTGAATACTGCGTACCATTGTGGTCTCCTCATCTCAAAAAGGATATACTGGCATTAGAAAAGGTTCAGAGAAGGGCAACTAAAATGATTAGGGGTATGGAATTGGTCCCATATGAGGAGAGATTAAAGAGGCTAGGACTTTTCAGCTTGGAAAGAGGAGACTAAGGGGGGATATGATAGAGGTATATAAAATTATGAGTGGTGTGGAGGAAGTGAATAAGGAAAAGTTATTTACTTGTTCTCATAATAAAAGAACTAGGGGCCACCCAGTGAAATTAGTGGGCAGCAGGTTTAAAACAAATAAAAGGAAGTTCTTCTTCACACAGCGCACAGTCAACCTGTGGAACTCCTTGCCTGAGGAGGCTGTGAAGACTAGGACTATAACAGGGTTTGAAAGAGACCTGGATACATTTATGGAGGTTAAGTCCATTAATGGCTATTAGCCAGAATGGGTAAGAAATGGTGTCCTTAGCCTCTGTTTGTCAGAGGGGGGTGATGGATGGCAGGAGGAGAGATCACTTGATCATTACCTGTTGGGTCCACTCACTCCGAGTCACCTAGCATTGGCCACTGTCGGTGGACAGGATACTGGGCTGGATGGACCTTTGGTCTGACCCAGTACGGCCTTTCTTATGTTCTTATGTTAGAAGGAAACCAGTTTAACTTCACTGAACCTGCTTCCCTTCAGCACAGCCTTAAGACCAGCGCATTATGTAATTACATTAATAGATTCAAAATAGACTAATGCAATTGTTGGGTTCATGCGTCATGGGTCAAGTTTCACCTCACGGTGCGTCATTCAGTTTAAGCTGATTAAAATCATTTTTACCAACAAAAGAAACATTTCTTAAGCAAGGTCCTGGTCAGAAATGGAAACGTTGGCTCAAACACTCACTGGTACTATAGCTCGTCGTGCATCAGGTCATAGTTCCTATTTGTTGCACTGCAGCATGTGGACCAAAGCAGCTGACGTGAGCGATCGCTACCTTAACAGGGATCTTGAGACAGAAGTAGCCACTGCAAAAAGGAGCTGTGCTGGCAGCATGTGCTCTGTGAGGAGAAAATGATGGTAGTGGTCTGCAGGACGTGCAAAGGAGTGAAGGTGTGGTGTCTCTTCCTTTGTTAGATTCAGCACATGAGGTGAATTCTTGGTGCTTACCTGCATGAGACATACAGCGCTAAGAGTCTACGCCGTGAGATGGTTTTCCATTAGGGTCATAGTTTAGGACTCTTAAATTCTTACTCTACTTGCAGATCCTCACTGTGGTTGGTTTCACAGCCCAGTAATAATACTGCACTGGAACTGTACAGCACCTTAAATATGAGCCTCTCCAAGCACCTAGGGCCTGATCTAAAGGTTGACTGACTTCAGTGGGATTTGAACGAGGCTCATAATAAGTGTTCATTAATGTAGGTAGCTTCACAGCACCCAAGCACATACTAACATCAGTCTTACAAAGCTTGGAGTAACGCAGTTTTGGTGGCACATTTCTGAAGAAGCAACCAGAGAGGCTGACAGTAGCAGCGGATTTAGACTAGCTGAGAATCTGGCCCTTGCTCTTTGGCAGTTGGTCTAGAGCCAAAAAAAGGCTTAATTTTAAAATAATGAAATTCCGCAGGGAGGGAGGGAGGGACCTAGAGAACTTTTCAATGGGCCTTCATCCATGATCACACCTAAAAACCTTCTGTTGTGCCTACAACTGGCAATCTGGATACATCTGCTGGTGACCCTTTGTGCCCAGAAAAGCAAGATGACACTCGCACAAATGGCTACATGCACACTCCTAGGTACATTTATGGAGGCCCATTCATAATGTGGCTTTTCATGTTTAAACCTGAGCCTGTTGTGGTCACAGTGAAGATACAAGGAGAGGATGTATCCTGTAAAATCAGGATGGGACCGTGCTTAGAGTCCACAGGGGACACAGATTTATTTTATGTATGGGATTAAGCTGCAAATCTTGGGTCTGGATTCTGAACACCTCAAAGTTCAGATCCAGATTTTGGTTTCACCCATTATAATAAAGGCTATGTGCAAATCTGACCTGGATCAAAGTTCAGATTCAAACACCTCAGTGTTCAGATCCAAGGTTTTGTTTATTGGCCCATCTCTACTTATTCAAGTTAAAAGCTTATTATAGTACAATTCTTGCACACACTTTTTTATGGAGAATTTATAGGGCCAGATCCTCTGCTGGTGTAAATCAAAGTCACTCTGTCACTTTGGACCAACATCAATTTAGATCAGCTGAGGATCTCAGAAGGCTCCCTAACACTCTTTCCTCTTGATGAATTATGCAAATCTACTTTCTTTACTGTAATCTGCTTTGCAACAAAGCACCCTCTAGCTCCTTCCTAGTGGCAAATTTTTATCATTACAACATACTTCCAAAATTAGCCTAAGCAGTGAGCAGGTGTTGGTGGAACGCATGGAGTTTGTCATCAGCACGCATTCCCACTGACATACTTTTAATGCACAGCATAAAAATGTGCAATACAAGTATTTAAGCAAAAGTTGAGCTGTGAGCTCTCTGCATAAAAGTCTGTTTTCAGCTGAAAAGCTGTCTGAGCAGTTTTTAATATACTTTGGCAAGTTTTAGACTAATAAAAAGACAAATAGGTAACTATTGATAATATATGTATATAAATTAAAGCAGTAAGTCCTCTAGTCATCCATTCTACAGCTGCCAAGACAATTATATAAATTTAGATGAGGTGCAGACAGGACCCTTATAGTAAAGATCATAAGGCAACAGGGCCAGCTTTCAGAATTATTCATGCAATAGCTATCTGATACAGCTCCTTGCTTGGGAAGGCCCTGCAAAGACTCAACTCAAACGGACTGGACCAGTCCGTTTCATTAGAGTTGAGAAAAGATGATGGGGGGAAGAGACCTGACAAGTTCCCAAATAGGTCAAGAGCTGTTACAAAGAGGATGGTGATCTACTGTTCTCCATGTCCCCTGGAGTTAGGACAAGAAGCAATCGGCAGCAAGGGAAATTTAGGTTAGATATCAGGAAAACTTTCTAACTGTAAGGATAGTTAAGTTGTGGAATAGGCTTCCAAAGGAGGTGGAATCCTCATCGGACATTTTTTTAAGAACAGGTTAGACAAGGATCTGTCAGGGATGGTCTAGATATATTTGGTCCTGCCTTGGTGCAAGGGGATGGACTAGATGACCTCTCAAGATCCCTTCCAGCTGTACATTTCTATGATTAACAATAAGCAATGCAGCAGGCAGAACTGTAGGAAACAGATCTTCACTGAGCATGTATTGTTACATACTAAGAGACCCGTATTTGTCTAGTAGCACATTGGCCCAGCTTGCTTTCCTGAGCCCCTGATGTCACACGACGCTTGGTCCCTTCGGAAAAACTGACCCTTTTCCTCTAGTTCCAGTCTCACTGTATTCTCCGCTACAAAAGTGGGACTTCACGGGGAAGCACTCTCTCCTACTGGCGGCGGAAGCTAAGAAGGAGATTGCCCTCTCCCTCACACTGGACGCTTGGAATCCCCTTCTCGTTTGGGATCCCACACAGCCTAAGGTCAACTCCAGAAGGCAGAAGAGCACAGTCCAACCTTGATAATCCAAAGGTCTTTCCAAATTGAACCAGGTGAGACTCTGACAGAACTCCTTCCCATAGAGATTATGGAAGAACTCCTGCTCTGTAACCAGTATGGTGACCCTCTTACCCTCATATATCTGGTGCGTCAAGTTATTATCTGACTGAACCTATCCTTTTATATACATTTGTAAAATACCTTGTAATCATCAGAGTGATGCCAGCTGAAATCTTAAGAACATAAGAATGGCCATAGTGGGTCAAACCAAAGGTCCATCTAGCCCAGTATCCTGTCTGACAGTGGCCAATGCCAGGTGCCCCAGAGGGAATGAACAGAACAGGTAATCATCAAATGATTCATCCCCTCTTGCCCATTCCCAGCTTCTGGCAAACATTGCATGTGCTTGAATCATTGTCTGGTGAGGTCAGGATAGCTGGCACACAACAGTTATGTTAAAATAATTCAATATTCCTATCTTCCTGGACACAAAAATAGTTCTCTAGGGGCTAATAATTTGTTTACTTGCTTGTGAAAAAAAATCGCCACATTCCCCTTTGCTTAATAAAAAGCTTAAAGATAGCATATTCCTGGGATCAACACGGCTACAACAGCATTGCAAAAAACAAAACATTGGACATTTTGAAACTTTCACATTTTTTCAATACAAGAAGTTTGTCACCCTTTCCTGGGAAAAGTTTTGGATTCAACAAATCAGCAACTTGCAATAAAAAAAAAAAGTTTGTTGAAGAGTTCCCAACCATCTCTAGTCCTGGATGCACTATCTGAGACCCTAACAGAGCCCAGTGTCAGAGAAGGAGGGACACAAAAAAGCAGGAGCAAGAGGTTCTTTTAAAAGTCTCGTCTCAAGCATTTGTGAAATAGTTTTTTCAGGAACATATGTGCCATAAACAAAAGAGGAGATGGTGTGGAGTGGTATGGTATAAAGGTTTTACCATCATTTGTCTGCAAGGACCTGCATAATGCATGAGAAATACACTCATTGCAAACCCATATTTTAGTTCAAGTGATAGAGGTCTCTGCAGTAGTGCTAAAAGCCCTGCATTCAATCACATCTAAAGACTCATTCAGGGGGATGTTACAAGAGACATAAATGCGGTCGGTAGGCCTCAGTTGCTGGGAATCAGCCTCCCCTAACAGGAAGAGTATGTAACCCACTGGTTTAGTATGATATATATTATTTGCTGGCCCAAAGAGGAGAACAGCTGCAATAAGAGTTAGTCCTTTAGTTCAAGCGGCAAAGGTCTGTGCTGCAGATCTGAAGGGCCCGATTTCAAATGCTGCTGACCACTTGGGAGGTGGTGATCTTTACAGTGGCTTATGATAGATTCCTCCTTCTACCCAGGTTTCGTTCATGTGCATTGAATGAGCCGGGATCCTTTGCAAAAATAGTATGCGATCTTGTAATTAAAGACTGCATACGTACAAGAGGTGGAGGAGGAAATTTTAAGGTTTCACAGACAACCCGGAATGCTGGCATTTCCTAATTTATAAGGGCTTGACTTGCAACTTCAATAATGGTCTTTTAGCATAGGTTATTTATTTTTAGTGAAATGATATAAAATCCCTTATGCTCCTGGCATCTTCAGTTATTGCTGCTGAAAGATTTTTTTAAGTAATCAGGTTCTCCTACCACCATTGATGCCTTCTGCACTTCAACACAGCTTTGATCTTCAAACTAGCTCGGTCAGTTTTCCTTCCCATTGAAGTGGCACAGTGTCATTGTGTTTGGGGTCACGGCCCTGCAAAGTGTTGTCACTGCCCTTTTAAAAAATAAAATATTTTTCAAAATTCATAAAGACATTTGTGTGATCGGTAGGTTTGACATATCACTCTTTCAATATTGGGCCTGAAATGACATGAAAATTTCCTTTCAATTATGCTAAAAAACACCCTGAGATCATGTTAGTCCCTAAGGCCATCATTTCAGTCCTATGGGGGGACACACACAAGCTGGCTATGTCTATTATACTGACTAATTCCTTCTATGCCCCTTCTGTGCATAGCTGTGACTGACACAAGACTGGTGCTGCTTTCAAATGTCTATGGAGCATGACCTCAAGTTAATATATTGAATGATGAAAGAAAAAGGATTCATTTAGCATGTGAACTCTGCATCAAGACTGCCAGAAGCACTGAGCACATACAAATTGCTATTTTGTCAGCAAGTAGCGCTTGGCTGGGCTTTTAAATATTCTACTTATTCCAAACCATCATCCTCGAAGCTGTGACAATTGAAAGAATAGGAGAATTGAAAATAGGATTTCATTATTTTCTGATCTTAACTCCATTGTTTAGATAAGGTTTGGACCAGGATGTTCAGAGCAGTTCATGACCTCTTAGCAGTTCTAGCCCACACTGCATTCTCCAAAGTATTTGTCTAGCCTTTTCAGAAAGTCTTTTATAAAAGAGGATTGGAGGGCTCAGAAGATTGACTACCAGATCTACAGGTCAGTAGCAGTGTGTCGCTGGTTCAAATCTCACCTGGACCAGCACTATCAGGAAGCTCAAAGTACCTGCAGGCAGTGTGATGTCCTAAAAGCTAGTTGATTTGCTGGTCTCATTCCAGGAAAGGAATCTCCAGCCCAGAAACCACCTCTGTAATTGGCATTAGTTGGACGAATGTGTATAGAATTTCTATGTGGGTCAGAAAGCTGGATCCTCTTACAGGAAGACTTGGAGGGGGCTAAGGCATTCCATATGCCGTTGGTGCCAAATCCTGAGCATAAAGTGGTTTGACTTTGTGCAAAACTTTACTCTTGCCAAAATCTAGCCTTCCTTCAATTGTTCATTACATTAAAAAACAGTGTGTTCTTCAGCTACGTCGCCAGGCTGCACAAAAACACCCCAGCATACTGTGCTCTCAAACTCTCCAATCGACATGCAAAGGGGTGCATGCCCTGATCCTACCTGAGGCCATCCCAGAGAATTGTGGATTCCCAGGACTGAGCCAGATCTGGGAATTTCACTGCACAATGCTTGATGTAACGCCATGAACTGAGGTCACTCTGGTGGCACAGCCATCCCCAAAGACTATACGTGTTTGATGATAGGTAGAATGGCCAAGGATTACACAGGGCATGGAGACTGAGCTCCTCTCTCATCCAAGCAGCTGTTGCAGCTGTCTCCAGAGCAAAGCTTAGGTCTGTCAGCAGGGCAGCGTTTGCCTCTGGCGCAATCTGTGCTACAGAACATGGCTAAACTGAAGACGTCAACTTTCAGGGATGTAGAGCTAGAAAATAATCTGGAAAACTTTTTGTTAATTTTTGGGCGAGATTCCCACCCTGCCAATTTTTCTACCAGCTAGTTGGTTACATTATTTTGAAAAATTGGGGGCGGAGGGGAAGTGCATTTTCTCTCTCTAATACCTTTCACCAGAGACATTTGCTAGAAAGATATTTTAGATCTTTTCAGCAGTCGCTCTTACTGTTGCCTTTGATATGTTTTCCCCAGTTAGGGTTGGCTCTGAACCTTTATTCCTGCCTTGAAGCCTCTACGCAGTGTAAGTGTTGCCATGTCCGTCTCAGGACACTAGCAGCAGTGCGGTATGGTACACCATACCAGCAAGATATTTATAGCTGGTACGGTGTACTGGAAAGAGGAGCAGCAAAGCGTGGGGCTCCTTTCCACGGTCTGCTCCTTTCCCCACTGCGGTTCCCAGGAGAGCCCTGAACCGCAGGCCTCTCCCAGGAACAGCAGAAGGAGCAGAACGTGGGGCCACCAGTCAGCCCCACGCCGGCAGCTCCTCCGGCGCGGCTGCTCTGCTGCCCCAGCCCCCCGCCCATCCCTGTTCTCCGGCAGGGCTGGCTGCTGTACAGATGGAACAGACCCTGTCTGGAAGGGCTGCCGCAGGCGTGGCATCCCCATGTTCTGCTCCTTTTGCCACCGCAGTTCTGAAGTCTCCAGCGCAGCAGGGGGAGGACAGAGCCCTTCCCACCCCCAGGTAAGGGGGGGTGGATCATGGGGAGGGGACAGGGAGAGCGGCACAGGCTGGGGGCGGGGAGGAGTCACGTGGAGGATTACGTGAGGAGGTCACATGACCCCCTCCCGTACTGGTAAGAAATTGATTCCACTTGCACCACTGGATATTAGCTAGACAAGGTGGGTGAGGTAATATCCTTTACTGTTGATGAGAGAGAGAAGCTTTCCAGCAGAAGTTGGCCCAATAAAAGACATGACTTCACTCACCTTGTCTCTTGAAGTCTGTAGACATTTGGAGCATGCAAAAAATGCAGGATTAGACAAAACTACCATATTTTCTGTGCAAAGAAACTTTGTAATATTACCATCTGCCCAGATCCTCAAAGATATTTGGGCACCCAACTCCTATTGATGCCCAGGGGCTTACAGTTCACCACCATTTACTCCATACCGGGGGCCCCTTTTCTCCCCCAGGCCAGGGCTGTGTGCATGCCCCCATTTTTCTTCCCTTCCCATTATTCTTCTTCTGTCTGGGAGGCAGTTGAACATGCTGGCACACTAAATGTCCCATCGGGAAGCTGGGCAGAGATGAGATGGTATATTGTTACGCTGGAGGGCATTAATGGGAAATAGCAACCATGTTTTTGTAGTGTACAGACAATCGCAGAGGTGTTTGAAACTGTGGCTGTGCTAATCAGATGGCAGAGGCTCCACGGGCCTCCTGCTTTTTCCTTTTATTTTTCTAGTTCTCCTCAAAAATCAATAAGATTCTGGCCACTGATGACTAGAACATTCCTTGAAATTTTGGAATTTATCAGATGCAGTGTCCAAAACCTATAAGATTACAGACAGAAATGCCGTTCAGCTGAGTGCATGGCTTTCACAAGCTCAGCCAGGGATGTTGACTGGAAATCTTCATACTATTCAGCAACCCTAGTAGAGATGAACATTGACTAATCCTCCATAATCATCCACAGAGCAGCTATTCCTCTGTATATTTTTCCCAAAGGAATGTGTTCCTTCCAAGAGCGTCAAGCAGCAAAGACCTCTTGGACAGAAAACACAATATTTGAAAAATCCCAATGTGCAACAGATTTAAATGCACAGTTGTAGTGATGCACTTGCATTTATTTGCGGCTGTGGGTGAAAGCCTACGTCATCGGGATTGCAATATGCAGCAGTGACACACCACACACAAAGAGTCATGAATGTCTCAGAAGGGGTAGATTAGCATTTGAGATAAAAAAAACAGCTGGTGCATTCTTTATAATGCAACTACTGAGTGTTAAAGTCAGCAGCAGAGAAAAGAGAGAACAGGAAGTATGTCCTAGAGGGCTTTGCAAATTTGATGGGATCTTCCTAATGGCTTTGCAGGTGCCACAAACAGTTAACAGTCAGATGCAGCTAAATGGTACAAAGGGGAGAAGGGAATGGCACCTCAGCAGCCCAGGAGAAAGACTAGATTTGAGGAAATCAAAGAATCTGCTGCTGTAAACTTGACTCACACTGCCATCTTCTGGCTATGCTAGTCCCTGTACTTCTGAGACACAGAATCCAGCACTCTTAATACAAAATAATTCGCTCCGTTTTCTGCCTATATTGGTTACGGGCCTGATTCAGAGTTTGTTGACATTAATAGGAGTATTTCTGGTGACAAAGGGTTTGGGATCAGAACCTATAAATATAAGCAAGAGGAGTGGGCCCACAAGCATCAACCACCGGAATATAAACATGAGCAAAAGTTTTGCCAGGGGTAGGTTGCAATATGGACATATATTTTAATAAATCCTAATATAATTCTTTGTTTAAAATCCTCCACTACAACAAAGTCAATCACCCCGTAGACAAGTGGGCTCCCCTCTGGTTCACCCCCTCGTGGCTGAGGGTGGCATAACAGGCTCTCCTCATCTAACGCCCGCTGCCCACAGTCACTTCTGTCCTCTGCCGCTTCTTGTGACTCAACCCCCCCAGCCAAGTCAATTACAATCCCCATCTTCACCCCCTTCCAGGCAGGGCCATATTTAGGGGCAGGCGACCACCCTGGATGCCAGGCTTGGATGGGCACCGAGCCTGGGATGCTGTCAGGGCCGGTGCAAGGAAGTTTCGCCCAGGGCAAAACTTCCTTGCACCAGCCCTGCGCCCCCCACAACTAACACCGCTTCCCCTTAGGCCCTCCCCCACTAGCTAACACCGCACCCCCTGCGGCAGCCAGTCCCCCTCCCTCCCCACCCCCTGCAGGCCGGCAGCTCAGCCCCCCACCCACGGCCAGCTGCCCCCCCGGCTCAGCTGCGGAGCCGGGAGGGTGGGAGGCAGCCACGACCAGCCATCCCCCACTCCTGGCTGAGCCGCAGAGCCGGGAGGCGGGCGGCAGCTGTGGCCAGCCGCCCCCCCACCCCGGCTGAGCTGCGGAGGCGGGAGGCAGCCACGGCCAGCCGCCCCCCACCCCACTCCCGGCTCAGCCACGAAGCTGGGAGAGCGGGTGGCAGCCGCGGCCAGCCTCCTCCCTTCTCCTGGCGAGCTGCGGAGGCAGGCGGCAGCCGTGGCCAGCCGCCCCCCGGTTCCCAGCTCAGCCCCGGAGCTGGGAGGGCGGGAGGCAGCCGTGGCCAGCCTCCTCCCCTCTCCCGGCTGAGCTGCAGAGGCAGGCGGCAGCCATGGCCAGCCGCCCCCCAGTTCCTGGCTCAGCCCTGGAGCTGGGAGGGCGGGAGGCAGCCACGGCCAGCCGCCCCCCACTCCCGGCTCAGCTGCGAAGCTGGGAGGGCGGGTGACAGCCTCGGCCAGCTGCCCCCCCGCTCCCGGCTGAGCTGCGGAGGTGGGCAGCAGCCGTGGCCAGCCGCCCCCTGGTTCCCAGCTCAGCCCCAGAGCTGGGAGGGCAGGAGGCAGCCGCGGCTAGCCGCCTCCTGGCTCCCGATGCCCTAGGTGACCGCCTAGGGTCGCCTAGTGGGCGCGCCGGCTCTGGGTGCTGTTTTTGTTGTTAGTGACAAAAAGGAAAATAGAATGTTTAAGGTAAAATGTTTCAGGTATTCCATATGTGGATTCATTTTTCACTAACCTCCTAGAATATTCTGGACCTTTGTAGAATCCCATGGAACCTTCTAAAGGTATTCAAAATGAAGGGGGACATGCTGAAGACGCTCTTTGCCTGGGGTGCCATTTGGTCTAGGGCTGGCCTTGCTTCAAGGGTAATGGAGAGTCCAACAAATAGTTGCAAGAGCATGTGTCAGGCTGACTCTAAGCCCAGCAGTCCTACACCCCTTGGGTCAGAGTTTCAGAACTCTTGCCTCTCTAGGTTCATCTTTCTTTCAGAGTAGGATCTTACAGGGTTCCCCCTGGAGTCCTCCAACAAATCACATCTGAAAATATAAACTTAAGCCACTTCTGCCCTCCTCAAGCTTGAATTTGTGTCCCCCAAGTTTCCCCTGTGCCCTATTTCTCAGTTGAATACTTCCCTGGGCTTCTTCTCTGGAGGTACAGGACCTGCCCTTGTCAGAGCTCACTCCACCCAGTGGCTTCGCTGTCTCATTCATTGCCTCTTGTGAGAATTCTCTCAGGTGAGGATCCCAGGACCAACTCTCCCCCTGGGCTTCCTCTTTGACACTGTCAGTCAATCTCTCTACACTCTACTGCCAAGATAGGGACTTCAGAGTTCTTTTTCTCTCTCCCTGCAGCCCCCTTCTACTCTGGGCTTCATCTCCTCATAGTAATAGAATCATAGAAAATTAGGGTTGGAAGAGACCTCAGGAGGTCATCTAGACCAATCCCCTGCTCAAAGCAGGACCAACATCAACTAAATCATCCCAGCCAGAGCTTTGTCAAGCCAGGCCTTAAAAACCTCTAAGGATGGAGATTTCACCACCTCCCTAGGTAACCCTTTCCAGTGCTTCCCCACCCTCCTAGTGAAATAGTTTTTCCTAATATTCATCCTATACCTCCCCCACTGCAGCTTGAGACCATTGCTTCTTGGTCTGTCATCTGCCACCAGAGAATAGCCGAGCTCCATCCTCTTTGGAACCCCACTTCAGGTAGTTGAAGGCCGCTATCAAATCCCCCCTCACTCTTCTCTTCTGCAGTCTAAATAACCCCAGTTCCCTCAGCTCTCCTTGTAAGTCATGTCCCCCAGCCCCCTGATCATTTTCGTTGCCCTCCGCTGGACTCTCTCCAATTTGTCCACATTCCTTCTGTAGTGGAGGGACCAAAACTGGATGCAATATTCCAGGTGTGGCCTCACCAGTGCCGAATAGAGGGGAATAATCACTTCCCTCGATCTGCTGGCAATGCTTCTACTAATACAGCCCAATATGCTGTTGGCTTTCTTGGCAACAAGGGCACACAGCTGACTCATATCCAGCACTGTCATCCCCAGGTCCTTTTCTGCAGAACTCCTGCTTAGCCAGTCGGTCCCCAGCCTGTAGCGGTGCACGGGAGTCTTCCTTCCTAAGTGCAGGACTCTGAACTTGTCCTTGTTGAACCTCATCAGATTTCTTTTGTCCCAATCCTCCAATTTAGCTAGGTCACTCTGGACCCTATCCCTACCCTCCAGCATATCTACCTCTCCTCCCATTTTAGTGTCATCTGGGAACTTGCTGAGGGTGCAATCCATCCCATCATCCAGATCATTAATAAAGATGTTGAACAAATCCGGCTCCAGGACCGACCCCTAGGGCACTCTGCTTGATACCGGCTGCCAATCAGACATCGAGCCATCGATCACTACCCGTTAAGCCCGACAATCTAGCCAGCTTTCTAGCCACCTTATAGTCCATTCATCCAATCCATATTTTTTTAACTTGCTGGCAAGAATACTGTGGGAGACCGTATCAAAAGCTTTGCTAAAGTCAAGTTATATCACATCCACCGCTTTCCCCATATCCACAGAGTCAGTTATCTCATCATAGAAGGCAATCAGGTTGGTCAGGCATGACTTGCCCTCGGTGAATCCATGTTGACTGTTTCTGATCACCTTCCTCTCCTCCAAGTGCTTCAAAATGGATTCCTTGGGGACCTGCTCCATGATTTTGCCAGGGACTGAAGTGAGGCTGACCAGTCTGTAGTTCCCCGGGTTCTCTTTCTTCCATTTTTAAAATATGGGCACTATATTTGCTTTTTTCCAATCATCCGGGACCTCCACAAATTTTCAAAGATAATGGCCAATGGTTCTGCAATCACACCAGCCAACTCCCTCAGCACCCTTGGATGCATTAGATCTGGACCCATGGACTTGTGCATATCCAGCTTTTCTAAACAGGTTAAGGACTATTCTTTCACCACTAAGGGCTGTTCACCTCCTCCCCATACTGTGTTGCCCAGTGCAGCAGTCTGGGAGCTGACCTTGTCTGTGAAGACCAAGGCAAAAAAAGCATTGAGTACTTCAGCTTTTTCCACATCATTGGTCACTATGTGCCCCCCTCATTCAGTAAGGGTTCCACACTTTCCCTAACCTTTTTGTTGCTAACATATCTGTAGAAACCCTTCTTGTAACCCTTCATGCCCCCTGCTAGCTGCAACTCCAATTGTGCCTTGGCCTTCCTGATCACACCCCTGCATGCTCTAGCAATATTTTTATACTCCTCCCTAGTAACTCCTAATAACCAGCCAGCTCCTCCCCAAGTTGTGACATATCTTTAAGTGGGCCTGGCCAACCCTATAGAGGCAACTAGGTGCCGTAACTGAGCACTTCACAGCCAGTTAGCTCTTCCTGAGCCAGTGTGGGGTATACACTCAATCACACCCTATTGCAGGTTCTCAAGCTGGTGGTGGTGGGGGGGAATTCCCAGGGGGATCACAGACAGGTTTCGTGGGGCTATAGTACCATGTGTTTATTGACCCTTCTGTATTGCTAGGTGGGAAGAGAAGTCCCTAAACATACAGCATGTGGGTGTGTGGACACTTCTTCGTTTTGGAGCATGGGGTCCCAGGGCAGCAAAGTTTATATTCTTTTTTCCCTCCTGGACTGCTGTGTGTAACAATATTTTTTACTAATGCAATCGCTGGGCTGGAGACCAATATTTATTTTCATCTGTGTACACAGTGCTATGTTCATTGATCTGTAAATTGCTCCAAAAGAATAATGTGATTTTAAAATATTGCTTTTATAAATCACAACATGTTTTATACAGTTTCCAAATAGTATTTGCTTTTAGAGTTTCCTCCTCTGAACTTCTACTGATTGGTGCTTCAGAGAACGTCTCAAGGAGGCCATCAGCCCCTAAATGCGTTATAATCTTTAGGCTACTGCAGGGAGCATGAACTCAGAAATTCTGGGTTCTAGTCCCAGGTCTGCCACTAAGTTATTAATTAATCTTGGGCTAGTCACTAAGTTCTATATGACTCAGTTTTCTCCCTTGTAAAATGGGGAGTCTAATACTGCTCTGCCACATAATGGGAGGGAGTTTACAAGGCTTAATTCTTCAATGTTTGGTAAGGTTTTTGAGAGCCTCAGATGAAAAGCATTAAGAGTTATTGCCTACAAGGATCCTGCAGTCTATGCCAGCATAAATGCAAACAGGGGAGCCATATTTTGAAAGCTACAATGCCTTTGCGGCACAGCAGGAGAATGCAAAATCCACCTGTTTGGAACATAGTCTAGCCTTTGTGTGTGTGTGTCTGTTTGACATAGGAGAACAATAGTTTCAAACATTAGTTTGAGGGTGTAACTTCGCTTACACCTTCAATGTGAACTGAAGTAAGCGAAGTGATGTGTTGGATAATCCACACAGCTGTCTCACATTTGTCTCCTGTGACAAAGTTCCTCCTCTACCTTGGTGAGTCCTGCGCTTATTGGCGGATTTTGATCGCCTCAGAGATCTTCCCCTCTGGTAGAACCCACAGTCAAATTCCTCTTGTGTCTGATCAGGAGTTGGGAGGTTTGGGGGGAACCCGGGCCCGCCCTCTACTCCGGGTTCCAGCCCAGGGCCCTGTGGATTACAGTTGTCTATAGGGTTTCCTGTAACAGCTGCGTGACAGCTACAACTCCCTGGGCTACTTCCTCACGGCCTCCTCCCAACACCTTCTTTATGCTTACTGCAGGACCTTCCTCCTGATGGTCTGCTGATGCTTGTACTCCTCAGTCCTTCAACTCTTCACTCTCAACTCCTTGTGTGCCCCTTGCTCCCAGCTCCTCGCACACAACACCACAAACTAAAGTGAGCTCCTTTTTAAATCCAGGTGCCCTGATTAGCCTGCCTGTCTTAATTGATTTTAGCAGGTTCTTCTTAATTGGCTCCAGGTGTCCTAATTAGCCTGCCTTAAATTGGTTCCAGAAAGTTCCTGCTTGTTCTAGTGCAGCCCCTGCTCTGGTCACTGAGGGAACAGAAAACTATTCATTCAATGGCCAGTATATTTGCCTTTGATGAGACTTCTGTACCCCACTTGTCTGGGTCTGTCACACTCCTTTAATTTACCTATAGTACTCTGTTAGTGTTTGGGGATTAGGCTGTGCCTGAAACCATCTGTAACATCTAAGTTGCTCTTCCATAGTCATGTGGAATAGGTGTGATCATCCCAGTTTTTGTATGTCAGTTCTTTGAGGGCTTTCAACAGGCAACTTGTTAAAAAACAAAACACCAATACAGCAAGCACAGCTTGGTCAGATGAGTAAGAGGGGATATGATAGTCATTTGCATAAGGACAGATGCGAATACCAAGGGCCAGACAGTTCTGAGATTCATGGGTGAATCTCAGTCCCTCTGTGTTGGAGGGGACACATCACCCCACTGGCCCTTTGGAGGGCTCTCGGGGTGGCATGGGCTCCATGCAGCAGGAGGGTATAGAGTTGGGGCAGGATTCAGAGGGAAGCCCCTCATCCTCCCTCAAAAGCAAATGAATATGGCCCCAGGCTGGATGAACACTTCTGTGCATCTGCCCTTCAGGAAAAACCCACCCTCCTGCCAACATCAGGAGTCATTGCAGCCAGGTAAGAGGGAGAGGCCTTGGTATTATGGCTCCAACGGAGTCATGCCACCAGGGAACAATAGAGGTGCCACTGTGGACCACAGCCACTGCTAAGGTAGAAAGCCTCCACGTGGGCTCTCCTGGGGTCTGCGGGCTACTTTTCAGTGGGGAGGGAGGGACAAACTCTGCCTCCTGGTGGGACAATGCAGGGGAATCGCTACCAAGCGATCATGGGGGGAGGGATAGCTCAGTGGTTTGAGCATTGGCCTACTAAACCCAGGGTTGTGAGTTCAATCCTTGAGGGGGCCATTTAGGGATCTGGGGCAAATTGGGGATTGGTCCTGCTTTGAGCAGGGGGTTGGACTAGATGACCTCCTAAGGTCCCTTCCAACCCTGATATTCTATGATTCTATAACTGACATTTCTCAATAAAAAGTCTCCTCCCGTGGCACTCCACGTGGGGATGATCTGGCCCCAAGGAGAGGGGAGCTGTTTAGGCAGTGCTACAGAGAACAACAGGAGAAGAGTAAGATAAATAGCAAGTTAGAAATCCTACTAGCTGATCCCGCACCACTGAAATTGGTGTTAATTTTGCCAATAACTTCAATGGGAGTAGTATCAAGCACTGAAACTGTGTAGTCCTCTCCAGAGAAGGCAACAGGGACACCCCAGCCATAGACTGGCTAACCTAAAAATCCACCTCCCTTTTTCTCCAATTGTATTCCTTTATACCCACACATCCCCTAAATTTTCTAAAGTACTGTGCAGCTGCCAGCATACTAAGGCTTAAACATCCACCCCTGCTGCTTAGCAGAGCAAGAACATGAGGGAAAAGAGTTAATCCCGTTTTCAAGTAGGTGTTGTACGGAGCTAATTTCTTCCCTGCAGTATAGACTAATGCTGCATCGATTTTCTGATACTCTGCAACCTCCTTGCATCTGCCTACTTGACATTTTTACATGTTTTGCTCAATGTTTACACTTTACTTTCAATGTTGTTTTCCTGGGTCCTATGCAAACCAAATTAGGGAGTGGATATATTTCAGGACTGACGTCCGTGGCTAAGACCAGCCTCGCATCACTCTTATTAAGAGTCCTAGCTAAGCTTGAAGAGTGGGTATAAGTAGTCTCAAGATTCCCACTCTGCAACATGCTCACTAAAGATACTAACTAAAAGCTTCCAAATCAGTATATTTTATGTACTAGTACATCCAGTCCAACCACATTAAGAAAACATTAAGGTTGCAAAATGGAGCACTCGGAAGTTAGGCAACACCAGAACTAAAGTTGCCTGTGCATCCTGAACTCAAGTCCCTTCGCATAATCTATATGCGCATGGTATTTACTTACATTGCTCATGCTCCTTTTTCCACAGGTCCCTGCCTCAGTCAGTGCACAGGATGGACAGGGCTCAGTGAATGAGCAGCTGTCCAATACTTTTTATCCTCATTCAGTGTGTGGCCTCAGGACTATTTACCACACATCTAAATCCTGCTCTGAACTCAGAACCATTGATTTCCTTGTGGGCTTTTAGATGGCACTCATCACTAGTGTGTGCAAACATTAATGATCTTGCCCTCAAACCCCATTTTATAAACAGATGTGGGAACTGTGGCAGAGAGAGATTAAAGCTAACTTTGTTAAAAGTATCCACTGGCTTTGGGTGCCCAGCTTGAGGTGCGTAGGGCGGATTTTTCAGAGAACTCAGTATTTCCATAGCACTGTGCATGTTCAAACACAGCTACTACTGATTTCAGCTGCAGCTGAGAGCACTCACACTCCTGCAAATCAGATCCCTGGGGAGGTCATGTTGGGCACCCAGAAAATGAGGAACACAGTTAATGGCCAGCTGAACATTTTGACTTTCCCAGCATCACATAGGAACTCTGTGGCAGAGGCAGGGACCGAATCCAGTTCTCCAGGGCAGCACTGAACTGCCCATTAGACCACCTTTTCTCTTCCTTCAGTTCTCTGTTTCATTCACGACATCTCCCAGATCCCATCCCTGCCCTTCATTTATTGCTTTCCTTTTCTACAGCTCCTGCCCGTTACCCCTCTTAGCTCCTGTCCTGACACCTAGCTCCTGCCCCCCCCCTTTCCCAACACAACTACCTCAGCCCCTCTTCTCACAGTTCCTACCATCCCCCACCCCCAGCCTTCACTCCACCAAATTCCAGTCATACTGTGTACTCCTCCTCTATGCTGTCTGGTGGCCAACAGCAGGGACTTGGAGAGCACAGGAGAGACAGTCGGCCCTGGATAAGCATGTTCTGTCGGATGGTGCTTGCGCAGTCTAGTCAGCCCTGTAGGTAGGAGCTGTGTGTGGATGGAGCGTGCTCAGTTGTTTAGTGGGGAGAGCACATGTGCAGTCTGGTTGGCACACAGGAGCTGCAAGGGGACAGGGTGTGCTTAGTGCAGATAGAGTCTTTCCAGAACAAGTCAGCCTGAAGCAGACCTCCAGCGTGGCAAATTTCAGCCCAAACAGTTGAAATTTGGCAAAGTAACAAACAACCTAAAAAGGTTCTTAAAATAGGAAAAAAAGTGTTATGCAACTTCAACTTATAGGCATCAGTACTAGCTTGACCTATAATATTTGCATATAGGGCCTGAGCCAAACCTCATTACAGTTAATGGAAGGACTCCCGTTGACTTCAATCGGCAATTAATCAGGCCCAGAGTGTGATGTGGATAGGTGGCATCTTAAATCTTTCTTTCCACACTCCACTAAAAATGCCTGAGAAACAACAGTCATCTAATATTCCTTAGTCACCCTGGTTGGAGCGCTCCATGACCACCTCATTTGTGTGTATTTGGAGTTGGCCTTTGTATCTCCTTCTTCCTTTGAGCTTTAGTGGACACATGAGCTGACAACTTCGTTGCTGTTGTATGTGCCAGGAATGTCCCTTTAGTTCTGTGTGCATGTAGCAACTGCATACCTCCGGTGTGGCTTAGTGTGGAGCTTCTAGGTCCCACTCTGCAGGAATCTAATCGGCGCCATATAAGAATGTACATTTCAGGTCAAGGCTAGAAAAGGAGCCAGCTCATCATCACATAAATTAGTTGTGACCCCTTTGGGAGGGTGTGACCCACAGACTGAGAGCCACTGCTCTAGTGATACTATTCTCCCACAACAGAACAAGCTGTGAAAAATCAAACTGCCCCACTTAGAAAAGTGGCTTTAAAACCATTCCCAAAAGGTGGGGAGGGAGTGGGGCACAGAGGTCATCTTTCTACAGCCTTCTGCTGTAGAGACCAGAAAGTACAAGGCATGAACTGGGATATTTTGCCAAAGAACAAACCTGAGGAACTTGCAGGGTTACTCAGAGGACTGAGTAGATGACTTTAACATCTTTACTTGTTTCCATTTAATTCTCTCAAGACATCTTGGCAAGGTGCGGAGAAGCATTTATAATACAGAGGTTGTGATGCTGGGAGCAGAAGTGACTGTAAGACTGTCACAGGGTGCACTCACTGCTAGGAGTGCCTCCTCCTGGCCACTCTGGGAATTAGCTTCTTCCAGGTCCAGGGCCCCTTACACTGCATATCCTACTGCTGCCATGTCTCTGGGTGCCCCTTCTTTGTGACGTGGCCCTCTGGCCTCATCACTATACATGTTTCTCCTTCCATGGTACCAAAGTCTTTCAGGGAGACTGTCCCAGGAAGTCTAGCACTTCCTCAGTGGCTGGGAAGGGAACCCAGACCCACCCTCTACTCCAGGTTCCAGCTCAGGGACCCATTAGTAAGCAACCAAAGTCTGCACCCTCCTGAATCTTGCTGCCTTTCCCCTGAGTCTTATCTTACCTTCTAGCTCTCCCTACTCCAAGGAGTAATTATAGGCTACTTACCTCTGCTGCCTCCAAACACACCTCCTAGAGAATGACTGCAGACTACTTCCCCTGAAATCTCCCCTCTATGGGCAACTTCCTGTCTTTATAAACCCAGCCTAGCTCCTTCCTCCTCAGATGGGTGTCCTCACTCAGTTCAGGGATTATTTAAACCACCTGAGTCCCCCTAGCTGTGGCCTATCTGGTTAATTGGCCCCCTACTTAGCCTACATTAACCCTTTCAGGGCAAGTGTGGAGTCAGGCCCGCTGACAGAAATTCTGGGCCCCAGGGCAGAACAGTCAATGGTTCCCCCAGAAAGGGATGGCTGACACTACTTTTTATCCTATTGATAACACATTAGAACCCACTATGCGTAAGTTGTGGCATTGCTTGATCTAAACAATTTTTTTCAGTTACAGCATCAGTATTAAATACATTGTGAGCCTAAATATAAGATGTAGAATTTGTTAATTTAGAATTATATATTTAAATTAAATAAATACATTATAGAATGAAATTAATTAATATATAAACATTTAAAGAAGCATAAAGAAAGAAAACAGCTAAAGTATCAAGTAGGCTAATTAAACACCTAATCGTGATTCATGTGTAATTTAAAGACAAGGAAAAAACTGCTATACAAGATGTAACTGAATATGGCCAACAAAGTTAAAATATACAATAATGAAGCCAATATTTTAAAAGATTTTTTTTAAAAATACTGTCATAATATCTGAATTGTCCCTGGGCAATTGACCCCTTTGCCCCCCACCCCCCTTGGTCGGCGAGCCTGTGTATGGTGAATACCCACGCACAAAGAGCTTGAACCTGACAAGCATTATCGGCTAACAAGACAAGAGAAATGTGGAGCTGGAGATTGACTTGAGGAAATATGAAGAGAACTTACTTACAGGGTACGGGGTGAGGGAAGATCTCTTAAAACTGTCTACAAGAGTCTAAACACCAAAGAGAAGTGGGAGGAATACTATATGTCCAGTGGGCTATCACTAGGAGAGCACAAGGGTGAACTGAAGCAAAGAGAAAATTTAGGCTGAATCTCAGGAAAGATTTCCAGACAGCAAGGTCTGTTAGGCTGTCGAACAATTTCCCCAGGAGAGTCCCATTGCATGTGTGGAAGAAAATAAATCCTCACTCTCAGGTTGGAATGCAACAAAATCAGAGACAGCTTTATTTCAAGCAATTGCCAGGGAAGAAATACAGCTGACAGAGCGCATCTCTGCCTCAGTTTCTCCAAAGTACAAACAATAAGTCACAAGTATTTATACATTTTAGTGGAATGCATTAATTAAAACATCTGCAGTTTATTTATGTTATGTCCTGCCCAGTCCATTATTTTCTCACTTCTGTCTCACTTCTGTTCTCACAACATCATTATCTTCAAGGCCCGGTCACACTAACTCTGTGTTGTTTTCTACCCGCTTCAGACACAGAGTCTGCTTTCCCAAGTCTCGCATTATGAGACTTCAGAGTTAGCTTGACTGTGCTCTGTCTTGACATAACTGAGTGGCCTATAGTCAAATCCTTTAACCCTGGTTTCCACACATGATTCATTAAAAAAAAAAAATCCAATCAGACTGAAGACATCACCAGAGAAGCTAGAGAACAACTCTACATTGGCAGTGTGAAGAGGCTTCTAGTAGAAGCCAATCTAAGTGAATTTTAACCATGAAGTTTAAATCTGGAGTCAAACTTTGGGAGTGTTTGGAACCAAGGTTTTTGGTCTCCCCACCCAGGCCTGACCCGCCCAACCCATCCCGATCTCCAGGATATCAAGGGCAGTGAAGAAGTGACTGCACTGGGGCCCTCCGAGTCTTGGGAAAAGTCAGAGCAAACATGATTTGGTGTTTATACTAAAACAAGCAATGAAGGACAATGGAGTGTAACATTTTAACACTTTAGAGTCACTGAATCTGTTTTCAGGCGTTTGGGCTTCCTATTTGCATGTTCACTTTGAGCAGATACATCATTAGAAACCAAGCTCTGAAGTACATTGTCAGACCTGGAACTGGTCAAAAACAGTTTGAAAAATGTCAAAGTCATTTTCATCTTGCAAAGGCAAAATAAATCCAATTTTAAAATTTTCCTTTCCCCCTATGTTCCCCAAATTTTTCCAATGAGGGCAATAAAATCAGTGATGTCCAGGGTTTGGGATTCCTTCCTCCTTCTTTCCTCCCACTCCCCTTTCTCTCTATTTTTCCATTTGCCATTCTGTAATTTTTCAAAAGTTGAGGAAGTTTGAGGTCAGGGCCTATGACCTGGCAAAGTGGTGAAAGGGGGAGTTAGGGATCGGAGCTGAGCAGAGGGCTTCTTGTTCATTTCCAGTAAGTGGATCAGTTGTGGAAAAGAGAGCACAGGAGTTATTGTGGAGGTCAGAATTTATTTCCTGAGGCAGGAAGAGCCTCAAATTGTTCAGCTAGTTGGTTGATTTTATTTGGGAGATGAGAAATGAAAGTGTGTGAGGAGAGAGGGTCACCACTTATTCTGGGCATCAGCCTTCACTATCATGACCATAACTGGTCAGGACCTCAGTCTGATGACTCATCCAGCTAAAGCCCTCCAACACATCACTACACTGGGTTTTCAGATTAGTACTGGCTCAAAGGAAAAAGCACCACTTATTGATCATCATCAGCACTTCATGCAGCACTTAGCTATTTCTTGGAGATCCACAAGCCAAGCAGGCCTACATCAACCTCACTTAGCTTGTGAGATCTGATGAGCACTTAGATAATATGATAGGTTTCAGTGTAGTAGCTGTGTTAGTCTGTGGGCTGGTCTACACTAACCCCAGAATTCGAACTAAGATACGCAACTTCAGCTATGTGAATAACTGTATGTTATTCGAATATCTTAGTTCGAATGAAACTATCTTAGTTCGAATGAAAAAGCAATTACCTGGGGTCCACACGTGGCGCGCAGGCTCCCCCGTTGACTCCGCCTACTCCGTTCGTCGAGCTGGATTACCAGCGTCGATGGCGGAGCACTTCCTGGTTCGATTTATCGCGTCTAGACAAGACGCAATAAATCAAACCCAGAACATCGATCCCGTGCCTCCGACCGGACGCGTAAGTATAGACGTACCCTGTGTCAGCAAAACGAAAATAAGAAAGAAAAACTTGTAGCACCTTAGAGACTAACACATTTATTTCAGCATAAGCTTTCGTGGGTTAGAACCCACTTCATCGGATGCATGGAATGAAACATACAGTAGACAGATATTAATACAGTCAGAGAAACATGATAAGGTGGAGGTGCATAGACCAACCTAGCCTCTTAAACAGACTTCAGAAACAGACTTCAGAAACAGACTTCAAAGAGGAACTGCAGAACTAAAATTCATTTGCAAATTTAACACCATTAATTGGGGTTTGAATAGGGACTGGGAATGGCTGGCTCATTACAGAAGCAACTTTTCCTCTCCTTGAATTGACACCTCCTCATCAATTATTGGGAGTGAACTACATCCACCCTGGTTGTATTGACCCTGTCAACACTGGTTCTCCACTTGTGAGGTAACTCCCTTCTCTTCATGTGTCAGTATAACAATGCCTGCATCTGTAATTTTCACTCCGTGCATCTGAAGAAGTGGGTTTTTTACCCACGAAAGCTTATCCCCAAATAAATCTGTTAGTCTTTAAGGTGCCACCGGACTCCTTGTTGTTTTTGTGGATACAGACTAACACGGCTACCCCCTGATACAGGAGTATAGTGGATCTCAGGGGAATCAAAACTGGGACTTAGGCACCTAAGCGCTGTAGTGTATCTATGCCTATGTGCTTAGGAGAATGGGTACGAATCACACCTTTGGAAAGGGGGCTGCTGGAATTCTGTGTAGACAGATAATTCAGGGAGGCCCAACTCAATTAGCAACCTGCCAAAAGCCCAGCCCTGGTATTTGTATATACATTTACTTACATGTGTTTGATCAGAATTAAATAGACATATGTAGAAGTATGACCACAACTCAGCATACCCCCTCATGGCTGGGATTGGCATTGCAGGACTTTCTCCCTCTGTCACTTCCTTCCAACAGTGGTTCGGGCCCTTTGTTGGTCTGGTTCTTCTAGTGACTCAGCTCTCCAGACAGCATCACATACAGCCTCACCCCTTCCAGGGTTTCAATGTGTCAAACACTGTCCAATACAATACTGGCGATTAATACTACATCTCCCACCCCTGCTAAATTGCTTTTTAATCCCACTCTTCTATCACAGCAGGGTTCCCCAGGTTACTTCCCAGAAGACCTCAACAAGCCCAAACACAACTTAAGCCACTTCTGCACCTCCTGGGCTTATAGTTCATCAGGCTCTCCCCAGATCCCTCTTCCACATCAAGACATAGGGCTGGTAGGGCAAGATCCGGCTGCTGTACTTCCTTATTGAACATGGAGATCTGGTGCTTATTTGGGGGGCTGCACTTTGGACAACCCTGCTGTAATACATGGGCCAAAATTCCCCTCACAGTTCCACCCATGCAACCTTATCGACTGCAGTGGGCTAGAAGTAGTGAGGCAGAGTGGCCAATGGACAGAGCATAGGACTAGGAGCTAGGAAACCAGAGTTCTTTTACCAGCTGTCAGGGTTTCCTCCCCACTCTGAACTCTAGGGTACAGACATGGGGACCTGCATGAAAGACCCCCTAATCTTATTTCTACCAGCGTAGGTTAAAAACTCCCCAAGGCACACATTCTCCCTTGTACCTTGGATTAAGTAACGCTGCCACCACCAAGTGATTTAACAAAGAACCAGGGAAAAGGACCACTTGGAGTTCCCCTTCCCCCAAAATATCCCCCCAAGCCCTTACACCCCCTTTCCTGGAGAGGCTTGAGAATAATCTCCTAATCAATTGGTTACAAAATGATCAAAGACCCAAACCCCTGGGTCTTGGAACAATGGAAAAATCAGTCAGGTTCTTAAAAGAAGGATAGGGTCTTAAAAAAAAGAAAGGTAATAATCATCTCTGTAAAATCAGGATGGAAAATATTTTACAGGGTACTCAGATTTAAAACACAGAGGATTACTCTCTAGGCAAAACCTTAAAGTTACAGAAAACAGGAATAAACCTCCCTCTCAGCACAGGGAAAATTCACAAGCAAAACAAAAGATAAACTAATCTGCCTTGCCTGGCTTACCTATAGTGGTTGCAATATTGGAGACTTGGATTAGAATGGGTTGGAGAAGATGGATTTCTGTCTGGCCCCTCTCAGTCCCAAGACAGAACACACACACAAACAAAGAGCACAAACAAAACCTTCCCCCGCCCCCCAAGATTTGAAAGTATCTTCTTTCCTCATTGGTCCTGTTGGTCAGGTGCCAGCCAGGCTATTTGAGCTTCTTAACCCCTTACAGGTAAGGAGGAATTCTAGGCTACCCTTAGCTGTATGTTTATGACACCAGCTCGTCTTCTTGGGTGGATCATTTAGCCCCTCTTTGGCTCAGTTTCCCTATCTGTAAAATGGGATGCAGCTTGCTTAGAGATCTATAGATTAAGTAAAGAACAAGAGGAGAGTTTGCGTCTGTAGCTAAATAAATACATGTCTCTCTGTGATGGGGTGTTCGCCCCACACCAGCCCTGAACAGGTTAAGGAAGCTCAGGAAGGGCTAGTTAAAGTAGGTCCCACATGAGTGGACTAGGCTGGAGGAGAAACCCCTGATTGGAGGATGAAGCTCACCTAATCATGTGTGGGCTGGGCTAATATAAAGTCAGGAAGCTGGCGAGTTGCTTTGCAACAGAAAGGGGGCTGGTGGAGAATTCTCTGACCCCAAATGAAGCCACTCTAGAGAAGGAGAATGGATACAAAGTGGGTGGGGGAAGAAAAAGGAGTAGGAGCAGATTTAGATGATGATGATATCAGCAAGAAAGCAAAGCTGAGGAAGGAAATAAACCAAAATCTTATAATTGTAAGATTCCTAGCCAAAGAAATAAGATTAGATGATGTTAACCTTGTGAAAATAGCTGACTGGATTATTTTAAAAAAGCATAGGGGATATTGTAGGAGCTAGGAGGCTGTGAAAGGGTGATATTTTAATTGAATGAAATTCAAAGAGCAAACTGATAAACTCCTAAATATTAAAATATTGAAAGTTAAAGTAAGTTGTCAGCTCCCAAAGTATTTGACTGGAATAAAGGGGATAATATGTAGTGTACCATTACAGCTGACCAATGATCAGATAACCAATAACATAGGAGAAGATGAAGTGTTTAGTAAGTAAGGGCATGTCTACACTTACCTCCAGAGCGATCAATCCAGCAGGGGTCTATTTATCGTGTCTAGTGAAAAAGCGATAAATCGACCGCCAAGCGCTTTCCCGTCGACTCCGGTACTCCACCGGAGCGAGAGGCGCAGGCAGAGTCGACAGGGGAGAGTCAGCAGTCGACTTACCGCAGTGAAGACACCACGGTGAGTAGATCTAAGTACGTTGACTTCAGCTACGTTATTCACCCCTTGTGTAGACCAGGCCTCTAAGTAAGTGACTAATTAGTAAAGGAGGAGGAGAAAACAAACCATAAACAGCTGAACTGATTACATTTAAGGGAGGGATTCTACCCGAGAAAGTAACACTAGGGTTTCAGATATTCAGAATCAAGCCATATATCCTCCTGCCCATGGTATGGGCATGTAGCAGCTGTTTGTAAAGGGAAAATAAGATGCAGTAAATGTGGGGGAGCGTATTCTTATGCAAATTGTATAGAAGCAACAAAGATCAAATGTAGTAACTGGGGTGGTAATCATAGTCCAACATATGGAGGGTGAGTTGCAGCAAGGCAAGCTAAAGAGATACAAAAAACAAAAATGATGAATAACCTATCTTATGCAGAAGCTGTAAGGAGCGTCTCAAAGTATCAAATGGAAAGGGAAGAGACAATCAGCATAGGAAAAGGTGAACTGCAGGCACAGCCTCATTCTGTAAAGAACACTGTGGAAGGAATAAGAGATGAAATACTAGTAATGAAAAAAGAAAGGTTTATTGCATTTATGATAGAAGCAATAAATTGTACATCACAAACTGGGAAAAATCAGAAAAAATGAATAACAGCAAGTGTAGTGGAAAAATACTTTTATATTAGCAACTTGTCCATGGACTGAATTTGTGCAATTTTGAACTAAACTAATGGAGAAATATGACTAGTATGGGGATCTCAATCTTTTGTTGGAATGTGCAGTTTGATAGCACGTGGCCAAGAACTAAAAGAAAATATCCTGGAAATGAAAACTAAACCAGAAGTCATATGTATCCAGGAAACATGGCTGGCTGAAAAGCTTGCTTTTAAATTCCCGGGGTATATTGCCTTTAGGCAAGACTGAAAACTAGGAAGAGGAGGAGGCGTTTGCACTTTCATCAGGGAAAGATAAAACTAAATAGCAGTAGAGAATGAAGAAGTGGCCTAGAATATAATGCTGTTGAGATCCCAATGCAGAAGAGTAATATTTCTTTAAGGATTTATAATATATATAACCCATGTGGAAAATTAGAAAGCTCAGAGCTACAAGAAATAGTGAAGAATGAAAACACCATATTATATGCGGTGACCTAAATAATCATAATAAATTGTGAGGAAGTAAGACAACTGATAATAATGATGCATTCTTAGAAAAGTTCATAGATGGAAATAATCTAGTGGTTTTAAACAATAGCACTTCAGCTAGATTTAATGTAACAGATGCTAAATTTTCCTGCTTAGTCCTGGGAATTATAACACCCGATATTGCAAGTAAATGCAACTGGGAAATATATAAGGAAGAAGGAATGGGAAGTGATCATTTCCTTATGCTTGTTGCTTTTCAAGGGCAAGGTAAGGTTGAAGGTAACGGAAAATCACCCACTTGGAATTTTAAGAAAGCTAATTGGGAGATATTTACAAGTGAATGTACTGCATTTTGTTAACCATTGTGAGAGTGATAACAGAGAGAATCTCAAAGACAATGTAACAAGTGATTAATAGCAGGAGTTACTGTAGCCATACCTAGGATATTGAAGTACCCTACAAATAAAAGCTCACTTCCATGGTGGAATGAGGAGTGCAAAATGGCAGTTAAAAAAAGGAACATAGTCTATAAAAACACAAAAAATACAATGAATAGTGAAGACCTAATGACATATAAAAGAAGTAAGACAATAGTACAAAGAAATGGAAAAGGATCAAAGAAAGAATTGGAGAAAGTACTGTGGACAGATAAAGATATGAAGACATCAGAAATATAAAGGCAAATAAGAGAGAATTGAATTCAGACTAAAAGTAGCCACACATTGGGTCATATTGGGATTGACAATATAGTTAGAAGTTGTGATAATGAGAAAGTAGATGTTTTAGCAGAAACTTTCCGAGCGGTGAGTAATGATGAAAACCTAAGTGAGGTCTTCCACCAGATTAAAAGATGATGCATTGAATAAAATCATGATCTATTATGTAATTGGGGTAAACATGAAGATAGTCTATTGAAAGAATGATTTTGTACGTGTGAATTTGAGAAAGCTATTGATATCAGCAATAATACATCCCCTGGTAAAGATAATATATGTAACATAATGTTTAAATATCTCTGAAAGCAGTTTGAGGGTTATCTTGGAATTATGTATCACTATATGGGAAAAAGGAGTGATACAGGTAGGTTGAAACACGAAGTAGTGATTTCAATATGAAAATGAGGCAAACTATCCACAAAAGTGGATGCCTATTGTGACGAAATAGGACTGTCGTTAATGTTTTCCCTGAGTACTGTGTGGGTGCCTCAGTTTCCCCTATGCAGTGCTTGAGTATCTAGGTGGTGGGACAAGGGTGCATGATTGTTACAGAGCCCTAGAAGGCAGGTGTGGGCAGGGGCCTGGACACAGAGAATGGCCGACACTCTGTCTCCTGGCAACTGATTGCCTGGGCCCCTTCTCTGCAAAGGTGTGAGCTCAAGGTGTTCGAACAAAGGGATCAGGTGACCTCCTGGCCCGGGAAGGAGACAAAGGAGAGAGGAGGGGCTGGACAGTTTGAGTTTGGAGCTGGCCGGGGAGGAGGGGAGAGGGGCAGACAGGGTCTGACCTCCCTGCCCCGTTTGGAGCTGTGGGGTGAAATGCAGGGAGCCCCCGGGCTGGGGGTCTAAGCTCCCTGCCCCCTGGAAGGGCCCGCAGGAGGGGTCCTGGTGGTACTGACAAGCTCGGTTTGGACTGTGTTCCTGGCATCTCTAATAAACCTTCTGTTCTACTGGCTGGCTGAGACTCCCAGTGAATCCGGGGAAGAGGGGTACAGGCGCTGACTCCCCCACACTCCGTGACACCTATAGACCAGGGGTCTCAAACTCAATTTACCTTAGAGCCAGTACCAGTCCTCAAATCCTCCCAGCGGGCCAATAATCTCACTGAAGATGGTGTTCAGAAAAGAAAACGTTTATATTGTATTTTTTATTTCGAATTTCTTAGAAATAATAAAACGGTCATACAACTTTATACAAGTCTTTGCCTGCCAGAGAGTTTTTAGTGTTGGTCAGCCACTTGGCAACGCTTCAGTTCTGTCAGTTTGTTGATGTTTGGCCTCAGTGACTGAGCAGTTGAAACCTTCAGGATTGCAGCAAGGTGTGCATCAGATAGTTGTGTTCAGTATTTTGACTTGTTTATACCCATCGTGGGAAAAAGTGATGCAGCCTCCATGGCTGACTCTGCCCAGCAACTAGTAATGGTATCTCTGTCCCTCTCCCCCAGCCAATGGGAGCTGCGGGGGGCAACGCCTGTAGTTGAGATTGCCGGCAGCGTGTCTGCCTGCGTCTCTCCTCCTTGGGCCGCAGTGAGGAGGTTCTCGGGCCGCAGATGGCCTGCAGGCCGGGACTTTGAGACCCGTGCTATAGACCAATTGCTGTTACATCCTGTCTGCATAAAATTACAGGGGGAATGAAAGATTGGCTGCCTATTAGGAAAACAATGGCATTATAGATCAGGTGCAGAATGGTTTTAGGAGAGGAAGCTGCACCGTTGATCACATTGCTAAATGAGAAACTGAAATACAAAAAAAAGTATGAGACACAAGGATTTCATGATAGCTGCCTTTCTAGATAGTGAAAAAATGTATGACATGCTCTGGAGGGAAGGCTTATTGTACAAAGCAGGTGCACTAGGATAAGGGGAAGAATGCGTGGGTAGATTAGAGAAGTTTTGAGTAAAAGTACCATGCAGGTCAGAGTGGGGAAAGTTATGTTGAATATATATAATATCAAAAATGGTTCATCATGAGGCAGTGTTATCAATCCAACCTTATTTAATATTATGGTAAATGATCCCCCAAACAAATAAGTGTCATTCTAGGTTGGAGTCATTTTATTAGCAGATGATTGTGCTTGGTGGGTTAGGACCAGGAATATTGAGTTGGCAGAAAGTAGAATCAACAGTGTGTTATGAGAGACCTCTGACTGGGGAAATGCAGGGGGTTTCATGTTCTGCATTGCTAATATCCAAGGGTTGATCGTTACAAAAAGGAAAGTTACAAAGGAAAGTAACAAATAGAAATAGTTAAAAGGTTCATATTCTTAGGGGTACTATTTGACACTAAATTGCTTTTAAAAGATCATATAAACTATGTTAAAGATAAATGTACAGGAAGAATTAACCTACTTAAAAGTCTTGCTGGAAGTAATGGGGGGTGGGGGCAGATAAAAAAACACTGCTGATGGTACGCAGAGCCTTAATCAGATCAGTTGTTGAGTATGGCTGCCAAGCTTTTGAGTCAGCATTAAAATCAGAACTTAAAAAATTAGAATTAATACAAGTCCAGGCACTATGAATTGCATGCAGTGTATTTGCTACATCTATATGTGCACTACATATAGCTTCTAGTGACATGCCAATTACACTATGAATGAAACTACTGGATCTAATTTTCTGGATAAAGAAAGGGAAAAGCTTTCTGAGCAATTCACATGACTTAAGGTAAAAAACATTACATTATGTGATTTAAAACATCGGGGAAATGAAATATTATCAAAAAGGTGCTGTGAGAAGATATAAACAGCTAAGTAGTGAGGAATTATAGCTAGTGATGGCTATAGACTATTCATTCAAGTTTGTGTCGCCACAAAAAAAAGAGGGGGGGGGGAGAAAGGGGGTTGCAGTGAGGAAGTGGGGAAGGAGGGAACCCAGGCAAAGAGTGGGTGCTGGAAGACTGGCCCTGAAAGAAGGGAGGAGGGAAAAAAGCCTGTGGGAGGTGGAGTAGGACACAGCCCAGGGAGAGAGTAGCAAGGTTGAAGTCTAAGCAGACCTTGGCTGTGTGTCATAGGGTCCCTGAGCTGGAATCATAGAACCATAGGGTTAGAAGGGACCACAAGGGTCACCTAGTCTAGCCCCCTGCCGAGATGCAGGATTTGTTATGTCTAAACTCAGAGTAGTGGGTGGGTCTGGGTTCCCCTACCAGCCACTGGGGCAGTGGCAGTGAATGAGAAGACTGCCTAGGACAGTGGGTCCCGAGAGACTTTGAGAACTCACACCCCCCCGAAAGGGGAAACTACAGTGACCTGGCCGGAGGGCCAAACCATGATACAGGAGCATTTAAGTCCCGTGACAGAGTGCAACTGCAGGAAGGGGTGTCGGCCTGGCAGACTAATCCCCAGACACAGTCAGAAGGAGGCACTATAGTGGTGAGTAGAGAACCCCATGACTTTCCCACAAAAACCCTACATGATTGTGATGTTAAATTTGCACATTTAATCTGTGAAAATCACCAACTGGAAAAATTAAGGTTACAGGTGCAACCTTAACTCTGCCCCCCAGTGTGTGTGTTGATGCCATTTTTAATGACATGATTATGTACCATTTCACAAATAATATAATATCAGGCAATTTTTGTTGTACAGCCTTATTTATTACTTCTGAGTCTGTTGTCTCCAGTTAATCTATCCCAGTGTGGAAGAACATCACTCCATCCGTGAATCAGCAACTCCAGAGGGGAAACTAAATACAGTCGCATTCTTAATATACAGCAAATCACTCTCTTAACACTCGGTTAATGTTTCACAGCGCATTGAGTTATTGTCCTCAGATTTCAGATTAGTCCAGATTTAGTGCCCCGGTAGAAGAATTAAGGAGTAGATGAAATAAGACGTGTGCCAGGCAAGCTTCCAGAGCAACGCAGGAGCATGTTGCCATCACAGCCACTAAGGCAGGCGCATGAGAAGCAGTCAGTGTCACAGAACCTATTTCCCTTTTCATGGGGAGCAACATAAGAGGAGGGGGACCAATTTGGATATAGCGGAAGGGTTCAGAGATGTTCCTAGAATGAAAGTGAAGGAAAACAATTATTTCACTGTGATTTTAATGTGTGATCATGATCAGAAATAGAACAGAGGCCAGCATCCTCTTACTCAACATGTTATTCATGGAATTAAACATCAGAAGGGACCACCAGATCATCTAGTCTGACCTCCTATATATGACAGGCCATCAACACCACCCAGCATCTGCACACGAAGCCCAAAGTAGGACAGCCCTCAAGAGACTAAACTATTGTGTGCCACAGGCAGGGAATAGGAGGGACTGAGGTGCCACCAATGCAACAATGGATCTTCTCATCTCAATATTTCATGGCCTGACTAGTGATGGGAATTCCCCAAACAACTGAAGGGCCACATCCTGAAATCCTCCTTTAGTCCTTACTCATGGAAAATTCTCCGCTGAAGAAAATAAGTTGGATCCTTAGCGTAACCCATCTCCTAATTCCAATGGAAGTTTTCCTTGAGTAAGAGGAGAAAGAATTTTCACCCCCCAAACTTAACAAACTTAGTTCCCACAGTGCTAGTAAACAGCCTTATTTATTACTCTGTCATCCTCTAAGGGTATGTCTATACTTACCCGTCACGTCGGAGGCGCGGGCTCGATGTTCTGGGTTCGATTTATCGCGTCTTGTCAATCGAACCCAGATAAATCGAACCAGGAAGTGCTCCGCCGTCGACGCTGGTAATCCAGCTCGACGAGCGGAGTAGACGGGGGAGCCTGCGCGCCGCGTCTGGACCACAGGTAAGTTCGAACTAAGGTACTTCGACTTCAGCTACGTTATTAACGTAGCTGAAGTTGCGTATCTTAGTTCGATGGGGGGGTTAGTGTAGACCTAGCCTAAGTCACCTGTCTCCAATCAATCACTTTCCTACAATTAAAACCTCCACATTGTTTTCCTAATGGCTTAATCGAAAGCATCTCAATATCTTGAGCAAACTTGAATGAGTAGCAGAGCAATTTCTACCTGCTTCTCTTCTACTGAGGGATAGTCCTTGCTCAGCAGTCGGTCTGCTTGCTTTCTCTTCTAGCATTAGACTAAAAGTCACCTCCACTTAAAGGTATATGCACTCTCATCCCAATATTGTCCTTATTACTTCTCCTGGCTGAGGACTATAATCATGTAGTGTAGAGCCACAAAGGAAGGCAAATCATCATACCTTACTATGGAAGGAAAAGGTTCTGTTGTTTTACTCTGTCTTGGATAAGCTTGATTGCATAGCATCTGGACCATCCATCCTTGTATATCCTTATCTGCATTCCTGGTGGATTTTCCTGCATCTCTTATTTGTGGCTCTCCATTCCATTTGTTTTCCTCCTCATCATTTTCTATGGCCTGCCTATTGGCTTGTTCATAGGTCCCTGATTTCATCTGCTTTCATGTGCTCTTCCCCTTCCTTCTCTTATATGTGGTCAGGAAATATCATCTTTCTATTTGCTGCTTAGCTTTTGTAATGGCCAGTCACAAAGCACTGCAAAAGTGCTTCTGTGGAGTGTTCCTTTCCTGTGACTAAAATAAAGAGGAAAGCACAGGCCTTTGAGGTCTGCTCCGGGGCCCAAATTCTGGCTTGAGTTATGCACAGGAATACAAGCAAAAAATGGAGCAAGATGCATGTGCAACTGGCATCTCTCTCATATGCATCTATATGAACTGCCCCCGCATTCTGAAATGCCATAAAAAGGATGACTTTGTGATTCTGTGGGTTTTCCATGGGTCCTTCCCATAGTAATAGAGAAAGAAACATAGTCAGGGAAAAGGGAAAGGGATGTTCAAAACCTAATCCCTCCATATGAAGACTTCAGAATCATGCCTAAATAAGTTATTCAGGAAGCAAATGTTATCCTGGCCATGAAGTGGAATAACTTGTGCCCACCTCCGCAGACCTTGTTAGTGTCTGTGGGAACGCAAGAATACTTCTGTGCTCCAGGCAATGCTTTCAAGCTTATTGTCACTCTGTGCAATGTTAGCAGTAATCTGCTTACCTCTATTCTCAAAAAGCCGCCCCCCAACCCTTGCTCCCACCTGCCTCTCACCAGCCACTGCCCCGTCTCCCTTGAGTTCCAATTTTATAGAAAGTGTCATACACAACTGCTGCCTCAGGTTCCCCTCCACCAGCTCCGTACCAGATCCCCTCCGGCCTGGCTTCTGCTCTCTCCACTGCATTGATGATGCTCTCATTCAGGTCTCTAAATGGCTGAGGGTGGGGTTTGAAATTTTTCATATTTTGATGAAATACTAGGATCCAGACAGGGGGAAAAAAAACAGGAAAAAATTATCCCTTTACAGCCTTTTCTTGGGTCATCCTAACTGCTCCCATGGCTCCAACTACCGGTGTTATACTAATGGTTTGCAGGTCTACCTATCTGCTCTTGACCTGTGTCCCTCAACCTAACCTCTCTCACCTCAGCCTGGCTTGGTGGCATTGCCTTCAGGATGTCTCCTAATCTTTCCTCCGAACCTTCCTCCCCTACCACTCCCTCCATTTATTGTGACTGACAACATCGCCATGCACACTGTCTTGCTACTTAGATTTTAGAAAGGAAAATAGTGTTTGCAGGACTGGATTAGGCCACTGGTCCATCATGTCCGGTATTGGCCTCTAGCAGTGACCAGTACTTACTGTATGGTGAAAACATCATGGTGCACCTGACCACAGCGCTCTGTTGTGCAGCCGAATGCGGGAAACATCCTCCCCCATGGAGATAGATAATCCTGTTAGTTTAAAAGACTGAATCAGATGCCAATGGGCTCCTTGGCCTGCATCTTCCACCCTTAATGGTCTAAGACTCAGCTAATTAAGGTGATCAGTTGCTTAGAAAAAACAAAGCAATTTGGTGCCTCTAGTCATTAGTCGGACGTGAGCAAGAATTTTGTTTCCCTCTTGGCTGTCTTCATATTTTGTACAGCAGTTCCTCATGATTCATTACAGCTCCAGAAGGACCAATGACTGCGTGGGCTGACTTTGGAAAATACATTTGTTTGAAAATAAGTGTCTGTTTGTCTGACTTTCATTTCTCTCTTTTTTTAAAAACGCGCAATAACAAAACCCCTATTCCCTGGCAGGTTGACTCAACCACCATCTCACTCTTTGCCAGGCTACAAAATTATTAACCCACCTCTACGCAGTTTATTACTTAGAGCATACACGGAGGGGACGCACAGAGTTTTCAGACATGGTGCCACCAAAAGGAATTTTTGTGGATAATGAAGAAACATTTTGCTTAAGAACAAGCAGTTTTTTGCAGGGCTAGAAAGAAAAGTTATTTTATGCACACAAATAAAACAGGATTTTGCCAGGGCTGCTGGGATATGGCGATTATATGCATATATAGTTTCATGCAGTGTATATGCTGCTGATTTTTACACGTCTTTTATTATTGGCTTGCAAGGTCTGTTGATTAGTGTAGAGGCAAACAAAGGGATGGATCCTCAGCTGGTGTAAATCAATGGAACTCCAGAGAGCTATATCCATTAATGCCGGCTGAGGCCCTGGTCTAGAGTGCCTGTTGTTAATATCTCATGTGTGTTGGCTTTTGTTGCTGAAGAGTACTTAGAAATTACAAATTAAAGGTGTGACGGGTTGAGTCACAGAAACCCCCTTTGGGAACTGCCACCTGATGTGCTGAGACTACCTCTGAGGCCGTTTTCCCTGGCAGTTTGGGACTTCAGTGCCCTGCATGGTTTGAGCCAGACACGCTAGCCTGCTACAAACACAGACCCAGGTCTGAACTATGTCCCCCAAAAGGTTCAGGCTTAACTGAAAACAGCTTAAGAAGTGCTCCTGTCTGCAGCACTCAGATGCCCAGCTCCCAATGAGGTCCAAACGCCAAATAAATCCGTTTTACTCTGTATAAAGCTTATACAGGGTAAACTCATAAATTGTTCGCCCTCTATAACACTGATAGAGAGATATGCACAGCTGTTTCCCCCCTCCCCAGATATTACATACTCTGGGTCAATTAATAAGTAAAAAGTGACTTTATTAAATACAAAAAGTAGGATTTAAGTGGTTCCAAGTAATAACAGACAGAACAACGTGAATTACCAATCCAAATAAACAAAAACATGCAAGTCTAAACCTAATACAGTAAGAAAGTGATTGCAGATGAAATCTCACCCTCAGAGATGTTCCAGTAAGCTTCGTTTACAGACTAGCCTCCTTCTAGTCTGGGTCCAGCAATCACTTACACCCCTGTGGTTACTGTCCTTTGTTCCAGTTTCTTTCAGGTATCCTTTGGGGGTGGAGAGGCTATCTCTTCAGCCAGCTGAAGAAAAAATTGAGGGGTATCCATGGGTTTATATAGTTTCTCTCTTGTGGGTGGAAACCCCTCTTTCCCCCTGTGTAGAACCCAGCTACAAAATGGCGTTTTGGAGTCACATGGGCAAGTCACATGTCCATGCATGACTCAGTTTTCTACAGGACATTCCCAGGAAAGCTCAGATGTGGATTGGTGTCGATCAAGGTCTATTGTCAGCTTAAGTATTTTTTGATTGCGCACTTACTGAGAATAGTCTTTTCTCAAGAAGCTGACCAAATGCTTCACTGAGGCTACTTAAAATCAAACAAGTACACAGCCAATATTCTTAACTTCGAACACAAAAATGATACATTCATACAAATAGGACGAATACATGCAGAAGAACATAACCTTTGCAAAGATATGTTACATGGCATATCTAGCATAAAACATATTCCAGTTGTGTCATATTTACACTCATAAGCATATTTCTATAAAGTATTATGGGGTGCATCATCACAGAAGGCACTGAGATTTCTGGCCTGGCCGGTTACAGGGGGTTATTTTAAAATTCAATCAGTTGTGTCGAATGCACATTTAAAAGGATCTCCATCACAAAAGCTCTCCAGCCTTAAAACAAAACAGGCCATCCCAGAACCCCTGCTATCTTTAAGAAATAAACAAATCTACAACATATCAGTCCTAACCCTCAGCCGATCTTCAGCCGTTCTTTCCCCAACTTCCACCCCAAAATAATCCCTACCAAAACCCACCCCAGGGAGAAGAGGTAACTCCTGCAGTTTATCCTGAAGGCCACCAATGCCCTGATCAGCAAAACCCATAAGTCTGAGCTTAGCTTTAAGCATGGCAATAGTGTCCTATGCTATTGTTGCTATTACTTATTATTTGTTACAGTGGTGACTAGGATGCCCGATCATGGACCAGCCCCAACTGTGGTGCATATGCCTTGGGCTCTCCTCCTGCCTTAACTGTCTGATGGCCGATGGCATGAGAGTTCGTGTTTTTCAACCCAGATCCTAGTGGCCAGGTAACAACATTATTAAATCCACTGTTACAATAAGCAAAAAATTTTCCTTTATCAGTAGCTTCAGGCAGTCAGAGGTTTAAGGACACCCTGAGCATAGGGTTGCGTCCCTGACCATCTTGGCTAATAGATATTGATGGACCTATCCGCCAAGAATTTATGTAATTCTTTTTAGAACCCAGTTATATTTTTGGCCTTCATAACATCTGCTGGTAATGAGTTCCACAGATTGACTGTGTTTTGCATGAAGAACTTTTTTATGTTTGTTTTTAAACCTGTTGCCTAATAATTTCATTGGGTGACCCCTGGTTCTTGTGTTAGATGATGGTCTCAATAACACTTCCTTATTCATTTTCCCCACAACATGCATGATTTTAGAGATCTCTGTCATACCCCCTCTTCTAAGATGAACAGTCCCAGTCTTTTTAATCTCTCCGCATATGGAAGCTGTTCCATACCTCTAATCATTTTTGTTGCCCTTTTCTGTGCTTTTTCCAATTCTAATATATCTGTGTTAAGATGTGGCAACCAGAACTGCATGCAATTTTCAAAGTGTGGGAGTTCCATAGATTTATATAATGACATTATGATATTTTCTGTCTTTTTATCTATCTGATTCCTAATGGTTCCTAATATTTTGTTAGCTTTTTTGACCACCGCTGCACCTTAAGCGATGTTTTGGAAGAACTATCATGATGAGTCCAAGATCTTTCTTGAAAGGTGACAGCTAATTTAGTTCCCATCATTTTGTCTGTACAGTTGGGGTTCTTTTTTTGCATTTATCAACATGGAATTTAATCTGCCATTTTCTTATCCAGTCACCCAGTTTTATGAGATCTCTGTGTAACCATGTGCAGTCAAGTTTGGACTTAACTATCGTGAGTAATTTTGTATTGTCTGCAAACTTTGCCACCTCACTGTATGCCCCTTTTTTCCCAGGCCATTTATTAATATGTTGAACAACTCAGGTCCCAGTACAGATCCTTGGAGAACACCGCTATTTACCTCTCTCCACTGTGAAAAATGACCATTTATTCCTACTCTTTGTTTCCTATTTTTTAACCAGTTGCTGGCTCAAGAGAGGACCTTCCTTCTTATGCCATGACTACTTACTTTGCTTAAGAGCCTTTGGTGAGGGACCTTGTACTTGGACATTCAGAAAGCCTTTGACACGATAGCCACTGGATCACCCTAGTCCACATGTTTGTTGACCCCCCTCAAAGAATTCTAGGAGATTGGTGAGGCATGATTGCCCTTTACAAACGCCATGTTCACTCTCCCTCAACATACCATATTCATCTGTGTCTGATAATTCTTCCTTTACTATAGTTTCAGCCATTTTGCCTGGTACTGAAGTTAGGCTTACTGGCCTGTACTTGCCAGGATCTCCTCTGGAGCCTTTTTTTAAAATCTGCATTACGTTAGCTATCTGCCAGTCATCTGGTACAGAGGCTGATTTAAGTGATATGTCACAATGATTAGTTCTGCAATTTCATATTTGAGTTCCTTCAGAACTCTTGGTTGAATACCATCTGGCCTGGTAACTTACTACTGTTTGTTTAATCAGTTTGTTTCAAAAACTCCTCTATTTACCCCTCAATCTGGGACAGTTCCTCAAATTTGTCACCTAAAAAAATGGCTCAGGTGTGGGAATCTCCCTCACATCCTCTGCAGTGAAGACCAATGTTCCCTCTAATTTTTGACAGGCCGTGTGCGCACAAAATTTCTTCTATGCAACTTGTTGTGCTTCTGTGCAAATTTTTGTGCGCGCGGTGTTTCGCCATGTGCGCAGGGTTTAGGATCTGTGTGTGCGTGCACACGCGCACAGCTTAGAAGGAACAGTGGTGAAGACCAATGCAAAGAATTCATTTAGCTTCTCCGCAACGGCCTTGTCTTCCTTGAGTGCTCATTTTAGCACCGTGGTTATCCATAGAGATTCTATGGTACTGTTTGATTCATTTAATATTTTTACCATATTTGACTCTATGCTTTCTTTCACATATAGTGCCACGCCACCATGAGCATGACCTCGTCTGTCATTCCAATATATTTTGTACCCTGGAATTTCTGTGTCCCATTGATTATCATCATTCCACCAAGTTTCTGTATTGCCTACTATATCAATATCCTCATTTACGATCAGGCACTCAAATTCACCAGTTTTAGTAGTTAGATTTCTAATATTTGTATACAAACACTTGTAAGACTTTATCAATATTTAGTTGTCTGCTTTCATGTGATGTAATTGAATTGGACTCTTTTTCATTTGACTGTTTCTCTTCAGTTCCTACCTGTACTTTATGAACTTCAATCCTCAACTCTACTAGGATCTAGAGTATCCCCTTTAATAAATCCTCCCCTAAGGGATGTGTCTGTCTGAACCGTGTGCTCCTCTGCACCTGTAAACTTTCCCCCAGCTCTTAGTTTAAAAACTCCCCTATGACTTTTTTAATTTTACACGCCAACAATCTGGTTCCAGTTTGGTTTAGATAGAATGTGTCCTTCTCCTTTCCCCAAAGGTTCCCCATTTCCTAATAAACCTAAATCCCACCTCTGGACACCATTGTCTCATTCACTCAGTAAGACCCTGCAGTTTGGCCTGTCTAAGTGGCCCTGCATGTGGAACTGGAAGCATTTCAGAGAATGCTACTGTCATAAATATAAAGGGAAGGGGGAGAGGGTCTGATGCAGATAAAATCCTCTTACCAGTAAAGGGTTAAGAAATGCAGGTAGCCAGACTGACACCTGATCTGGCTGGCATCTGACCAATGGGGGGACAAGATACTTTCAAATCTTGGGAGAGGGAAAGCTTTGTGTGTGGGTCTTTGTCAGACTCAGAGTGATCTTGGAGTAAAAAGGAACCAGTCATCTTTTCATCAAATCCTCACTTTTCTAAAGTAAGTCTAGTCAGCATAGAGAGTAGATTTCTGTTTATTTTGCTTGGTGTGTGTTCCCTGTGTTAGAGGGAGGGGTTATTCTTTTTTTTTTCTGTAACGTTAAGGGTTTGTCCAGAGGGGGAATCTCTCTGAGTTTGGAAATTGAGTACCCTGTAAATTAGTTACCATCCTGATTTTACAGAGCTGATTTTACCTTCTTTGTTTTAATAAAATCCCTCTTTTAAGAAACTGACTGTTTTCTATGGAGTTAAAAACCCCGGGGGTGGGTTTTTTTTAGATCACTGTGTAACCAACTGGTTAGGAGATTATTCTCAAGCTTCCCAGGAAGGTGGGGTACGGGCTTGAGAGGAAATTTTTGGGGGAAAGGAACTTCAAGTGGTCCCCTTTCCTGGATTCCTGTTTAGAACACTTGATGGTGGCAGTGGAAGAAGCATTTCTCAGGGTGCAGGGAATTTTGTACCTTGGGGGTTTTAACCTAAGCTGGTAAAAATAAGTTTAGGAGCTCTTCATGCGGGTCCCCACGTCTTTACCCTAGAGTTTAGAGTGGGGAGGGAACCCTGACATGGTGGCAGAGCGGTGGGATATATTGAACCAGAGATTTTTTTTGAACCAGACACAGGGAGTTTAGAATTTTTTTTCTTCTCTCTGGCTCTTCCCTGTAGCTGCTTGGAAGCAGGGAGGGGGGAGGGGTTAAGCTGCTAGGAGCTAGAGTATCTACATATGAAAGCAGGTAGTTAACCCCTACAGGGAATACCCAAGCAAGTTTTTTTTTCTTTTCTAACTCTCTCGGGTTAAGACAGATTAAAAACAGAAAGGCTAAGATGACTGCCAGTGAAGCAGCTATTAAACTTGAGATAGCTTGACTACAAGCCGATGAGGAGAAGAAACATGCAAGACTGCTACAACTTAGAGAGATGGAGATTGATGAGAAAGAAAGAGAGAGGAAGCATGCTGAGGAGGAGAGGAAGTATGCTATGGAAGAGAAGGAGAGAGAGAGGAAGCATGCTGAGGAGGAGAAAGAGAGAGGAAGCATGCTGAGGAGGAGAAAGAAAGAGAGAGGAAGCATGCTGAGGGGGAGAGGAAGTATGCTATGGAGGAGAAGGAGAGAGAGAGGAAGCATGCCCTGGAGATGGAGAAGACCAGGGTGGAGTGGAATCTACCGGATAACACTAACAATCCTTCCCCAACAACCCACAAATGGGAGTGACTATGTCCACCGTATGATGAATCCCATGATATTGCTGAATATTTTCTCACCTTTGAGAGACTATGCAATCTCCATAACATTCCTGATGATCACAAAGTGAGGATTTGATGTAAAGATGACTGGTTCCTTTTTACTCCAAGATCACTCTGAGTCTGACAAAGACCCACACACAAAGCTTTCCCCCTCCCAAGATTTGAAAGTATCTTGTCCCCCCATTGGTCAGATGCCAGCCAGGTCAGGTGTCAGTCTGGCTACCTGCATTTCTTAACCCTTTACTGGTAAGAGGATTTTATCTGCCTCAGACCCTCTCCCCTTCCCTTTATATTTATGACAGCTACCATGGACATTCTGGACTTTAATCTCTTATCGCGCAGCCTACATTTGGCCTCCTACCTTTCTCTGTGCTTTAATCTCTCTAATTTTCAATTCCTCATCTATAAAATGGAAAGGATGCTTCTTTTCCTCACAACGGTGTTGTGGAGATAACTTCATTGTTTATGAGATGCTCAGATATGAGGATGATGGATGTCATCATAGTTACCAAAATAGACAGACGCCATTCAAAGAGAGATGGTGTGACCATCCAAGGCTGCCAATATTGTGTATTTGTCATGCAGGGCAAAAAAACCATAACAGAATTAGGGAGGAGGGAACCAGTACAGATAAATTAATGCACACACAGACTGTTAAACTTTTATCCAAAATCCAAACTCAAGGGGAACATTCACTGTGTTCAGAAAAAGTTAGGTAAAAACCTTTTCTTTTTTCAGTTTTGTGCACTTTTGTGCAACTCACAACAGGGGCCATAAGCAAGGATGCAGAGATTACATGAAACAGGCCAATTCTCCAGTATTGATGTAGTGGAAAGGAAGTACTGTATATCACACAAGGAAGACCAATTCGGCAGAGTCAAGAGCAATGTTCCCTCTAATTTTTGACAGGTCGTGTGCACAAAAAAAGGTCTTCTGTGCAAATTTTTGACAGGCCGTGTGCGCAAAAGATTTCTTCTATGCAAATTGTTGTGCTTCTGTGCAAGTTTTTGTGCATGTGGTGTTTCGCCGTGTGCGCGGGGTTTAGGATCTGTGTGTGCGCGCACACGCGCACAGCTTAGAGGGAACGGTGGTCAAGAGCGCCAGATAAGTTGTGAGTATGCAAGAAGCATCCATACTTCTAGGTGCTTCTCCACTGTCTTCAATGGAGCTATTCCAATTTACATCAGCTGAGAATCTGTCCCAGTGAGGCTGGATTATACTGGCTTGCTGAGAACCCTGATGCTCTTCCCCCTCATGGAGCAGGAGATCCATTGCCCGCTTTTGAGAGAATAGTCTTTCCTCCTGTGATTACTCATCTCAGAACTAGAACAGGATAACATGCTGACTGGGATGGGTCAGTGCCTGAACTCCAAAATAAAAGCAATAGGTTGCCCAAAGATATAGTGGGTGCACCACAAAACTTAATTCTGGAGTCAATAAAAAGGGAATTGTGCTGTTTGCATGAATTCCCTGGATCATGTTTTTATCTGGTTAAATAGGAGTCCAGGTGATGGCTGTACACAGACTGTCCTATACACTTGTCTTGAGAACCGCAGAGGTTGCAATATTTCTTGCCTGACCTATGTTTATAGAAAGGAAAGAGTGACACCTGGTGGTTAGAGGCCTGAGCTACATTTTGATGGCACTTTGCTAAAACATTTTTATCTGGAATTAACGGCAGCAACTCCAGGGCATCTTTAAAAGTAGGTAGGTACTTGCTACGTTGCTGAAGAAAACCCACAAGCACAATGCTGATTTGTCTGTGAATGACAGAGGGTGTTTCTTGGTCAGGGGCAGCGAGTTATATGGACCTGTGGTGTCCAGGCTCCAGCAAATTCAGGACCTGGGGGGCCCAGCTCCACCAATGTTTGGGGCTGGGTCTCTCCCCCGGCCTCTGACTGCCGCCCCCGCACGCCTCCACTGAGCATCCCTGCCTGCACGTGACAGCGGGCGGCTGCCCCCTGCAGCTCCGCGCTGCGCTCCCTCGCCAGCCGCTGCCAGCTACAAGGAAGCAGCGCTGGGAGCAGGCTGAGGCAGCTGCTGCACCTGCAGAGGGAGGAGGTGCATGGCAGCCCCCTGCCCCAGCAGGTGACTCCAAGGGGGGTGGCTTATTCTGGCTGGACCTCCTGAGCAGCAGCCCGGGGGGGCTTGGGTGAGTGTCGTGCCAGGGGAGCTCGCTGCTGCCAGCAGGGAGAGGGATGGGAGGGTCCTCCTTGGGGTCCCGGGACAGTCTGCCTGCTGCACCCCAAACACCTCATCCCTGGCCCAGCCCCACGCCCCAACCCCCTGGCCCAGCCCAGAGCCCACACCCAGCACCCAAACTCCTTCCCAGAGCCCACACCCAGCACCCAAACTCCTTCCCAGAGCTCACACCCCGCACTCCCTCCTGCACCCCAACCCCCTGCCCCAGCCCAGAGCCCACACCCAGCACCCAAACTCCTTCCCAGAGCTCACACCCTGCACTCCCTCCTGCACCCCAACCCCCAGCCCAGAGCCCACACCCAGCACCCAAACTCCTTCCCAGAGCTCACACCCCGCACTCCCTCCTGCACCCCAACCCCCTGCCCCAGCCCAGAGCCCACACCCAGCACCCAAACCTCCTCCCAGAGCTCACACCCCGCACTCCCTCCTGCACCCCAACCCCCTACCCCAGCCCAGAGCCCACCCCCAGCACCCAAACTCCTTCCCAGAGCTCACACCCTGCACTCCCTCCTGCACCCCAACCCCCAGCCCAGAGCCCACACCCAGCACCCAAACTCCTTCCCAGAGCTCACACCCCGCACTCCCTCCTGCACCCCAACCCCCTGCCCCAGCCCAGAGCCCACACCCAGCACCCAAACTCCTTCCCAGAGCTCACACCCTGCACTCCCTCCTGCACCCCAACCCCCAGCCCAGAGCCCACACCCAGCACCCAAACTCCTTCCCAGAGCTCACACCCCGCACTCCCTCCTGCACCCCAACCCCCTGCCCCAGCCCAGAGCCCACACCCAGCACCCAAACTCCTTCCCAGAGCTCACACCCTGCACTCCCTCCTGCACCCCAACTCCCTGCCCCAGCCCAGAGCCCACACCCAGCACCCAAACCTCCTCCCAGAGCTCACACCCCGCACTCCCTCCTGCACCCCAACCCCCTACCCCAGCCCAGAGCCCACCCCCAGCACCCAAACTCCTTCCCAGAGCTCACACCCCGCACTCCCTCCTGCACCCCAACCCCCTGCCCCAGCCCAGAGCCCACACCCAGCACCCAAACCTCCTCCCAGAGCTCACACCCCGCACTCCCTCCTGCACCCCAACCCCCTACCCCAGCCCAGAGCCCACCCCCAGCACCCAAACTCCTTCCCAGAGCTCACACCCCGCACTCCCTCCTGCACCCCAACTCCCTGCCCCAGCCCAGAGCCCACACCCAGCACCCAAACTCCTTCCCAGAGCTCACACCCCGCACTCCCTCCTGCACCCCAACCCCCTGCCCCAGACCAGAGCCCGCACCCAGCACCCAAACCTCCTCCCAGAGCTCACACCCCGCACTCCCTCCTGCACCCCAACCCCCAGCCCAGAGCCCACACCCAGCACCCAAACTCCTTCCCAGAGCTCACACCCTGCACTCCCTCCTGCACCCCAACCCCCTGCCCCAGCCCAGAGCCCACACCCAGCACCCAAACTCCTTCCCAGAGCTCACACCCCGCACTCCCTTCTGCACCCCAACCCCCTGCCCCAGCCCAGAGCCCACACCCAGCATCCAAACTCCTTCCCAGAGCTCACACCCCGCACTCCCTCCTGCACCCCAACACCCTGCCCCAGCCCAGAGCCCACACCCAGCACCCAAACTCCTTCCCAGAGCTCACACCCTGCACTCCCTCCTGCACCCCAACCCCCTGCCCCAGCCCAGAGCCCACCCCCAGCACCCAAACTCCTTCCCAGAGCTCACAACCCGCACTCCCTCCTGCACCCCAACTCCCTGCCCCAGCCCAGAGCCCACACCCAGCACCCAAACCTCCTCCCAGAGCTCACACCCCGCACTCCCTCCTGCACCCCAACCCCCTGCCCCAGCCCAGAGCCCACACCCAGCACCCAAACTCCTTCCCAGAGCTCACACCCCGCACTCCCTCCTGCACCCCAACCCCCTGCCCCAGCCCAGAGCCCACACCCAGCACCCAAACCTCCTCCCAGAGCTCACACCCCGCACTCCCTCCTGCACCCCAACTCCCTGCCCCAGCCCAGAGCCCACACCCAGCACCCAAACCTCCTCCCAGAGCTCACACCCCGCACTCCCTCCTGCACCCCAACCCCCTGCCCCAGCCCAGAGCCCACACCCAGCACCCAAATTCCTTCCCAGAGCTCACACCCTGCACTCCCTCCTGCACCCCAACTCCCTGCCCCAGCCCAGAGCCCACACCCAGCACCCAAACCTCCTCCCAGAGCTCACACCCCGCACTCCCTCCTGCACCCCAACCCCCTGCCCCAGCCCAGAGCCCACACCCAGCACCCAAACTCCTTCCCAGAGCTCACACCCCGCACTCCCTCCTGCACCCCAACCCCCAGCCCAGAGCCCACACCCAGCACCCAAACCTCCTCCCAGAGCTCACACCCCGCACTCCCTCCTGCACCCCAACCCCCAGCCCAGAGCCCACACCCAGCACCCAAACTCCTTCCCAGAGCTCACACCCTGCACTCCCTCCTGCACCCCAACCCCCAGCCCCAGCCCAGAGCCCACACCCAGCATCCAAACTCCTTCCCAGAGCTCACACCCTGCACTCCCTCCTGCACCCCAACCCCCTGCCCCAGCCCAGAGCCCACACCCAGCACCCAAACTCCTTCCCAGAGCTCACACCCTGCACTCCCTCCTGCACGCCAACCCCCTGCCCCAGCTCAGAGCCCACACCCAGCACCCAAACCTCCTCCCAGAGCTCACACCCCGCACTCCCTTCTGCACCCCAACCCCCTACCCCAGTCCAGAGCCCACACCCAGCACCCAAACTCCCTCCCAGAGCCTTAGGCAGGTGTGTGTGGGGGGGAGACTTGGACCCATTTTGTGCACCACCAAAAATTATACAAACCTGCCACCCCTGTTCTTGGTTGGTCCCACTTCATGCTCTATGCTGAGCTAATGCATCCGCATTTCTGCTTCCGTCATCTTTAAAGGTTTTGGGGTTTTTTCTAAAATGTTAAGTAAATTGGGGGCCCGTGAAATGTTCCAGATTGAATGCTCTAGAGCCTTAAGGCCTCTGTGTATCCCCAGGATAATTAGAGCCCAGGCATTTGTAGCTCAAGCTTCCTCAATACTGCTTCTTTTGGCAGTGTGTCTCAAAACTGACTGGGGGTGATTGGAATTGCTCGTATCTTCCTAGTGATTATGGAACCCATTGGTGAATGTGTGTTACAAATCCATTCTGTGCTGAATCCACACAGGATATGAGTCTGGTACAGCCCCAATTAGCTAGCCCCATGTTAGTAAATATTAACTTTTTATGATTTTGTATATTTGTAACCCTTCTGCCAGGTGGCGCCAGCAGCAGCAAGGGGCAGGTTCAGTTTCTAGGTGTTCCTTTTCAACAATTCAACACAAAACTGGCTCAAGCCCCCACCCAGTGACCTGGGACAGTTACACACCACCCCATGGGCACCTCTAAGAGGAAATACTTCCCCTCTTGCAAGCAGAGTCTGAGGCCTTGGCTACACTTACAAGTTACAGCGTAATAAAACTGCCGGCAGCGCTGTAACTCATTAACTGGCTACACTTGCAAGGCACGTGCAACGCTGTATCTCCTCAGATACAGCGCTGCATGTACTCCACCTCCCCGAGAGAAATAACAGCTGTTGCGAAGTGGGTGGAACGTTGGTCTTTCAGTGTAGCCCAGGAACAATGGAGTTAATGATCTCCAGAAGCTGCTTTGTTTTGAAATGGCACTTCCGGGTTGGAGTTCAGAGCTCACAGCTGCTAAACACAGGCTCCATTTCCTCTCTTTTATCTGCTCTTTAAAAACAAACAAAGCCCCTGCTGTTTGCTTTCAGTGATTGAGAGTGAGGCAGGGGATGTGGAGGTGTGGAAATAATGAGCTGACACTCTGTGGAGATTCCAAAAACCCACTCTTTTTCCAAAAACGCTCCCTGTCAAAGTCCCCCTCACCCCCCCCCCCGATTTGAAAAGCACGTTGCAGCTACCTGAATGCCCATAATGCACTGCTCCCAATACAGCTGCAAGTGCCGCAAATGTAGCCACATCAGTGGTAGTTACTGTGCTGGCCGCTGCCAGTGTGGACAGGCTGCAGCGCTTTCCCTACTCAGCTGTACGAACACGGGTTTAACTAACAGCGCTGTACATCTGCAAGTGTAGCCTTAGCCTTAGTGTAGCAAAAACTTTTAATAAAAGAGGGAATTAACTCAGCATTTATTTGGGGAAACACTGCAACTAAGGCCCATAAACACAAACCATGAGCAAAAGACCCACCCCCAAGTAAGTTGGGCAGTGTCATTTTCCCCTCAGGGTCTTAAGTCCAGCAACCCAAAAGTCCCTTTACTGTGCCATCCCTTATCTGCACCCCACTCACGGTTGTTATCCTTGGCCAGTGCAGCCCCAGAGTTCAGAGGTTCATCTGCAGAGTTCACCTCCCACACTGTGTGGAAGGCGGGGGGATAAGGAGGCACCTTACATGCTGCACTGCTCAGGCACTCACTCGTCACCCCAAGGGCCAACTGCCATGCCTCTGTGGGGCTCTGCTCTGGCCCTCTCCACCAGACGCCCTGCTAGCTGCTTGCCACCCCCCTCCACCAGCTCACCAAGATGTCTCCAGAGCTCCCCACACTTAACACAGCTCTCAGTTATTTCAGCTGTTAGTGGGGGAGCCTCACTGCTGGTGCACACTAGACAGTCTCTTGCAATAGAGACACTGTCCCAAAGTAGGTCTAATACATAGACCTAGGTATCAGTGATTTCAGCTCTGTATCCTGTAACACGATTCTCAGTTGGCTCTAAATTAGCTCTTTTACTATACCCTGGAGAGAGGAAATGGCCCTTTAACAGGTACCACCAGGTACAGGTACACACCCCCTCCCCTCTCTCAACTCATTGGGCTTTGGAACCCATGTCCCCTGTCTAGCGAGCGCTGTTCAGTTGAGGGTGAATCCCTCCATTGGGGTATGCCAGGTGCAGTTCTGCTGCCCTCGGTTCACACAACAAGGATAGCAACTCTTTATTACTCCTGCCCCAATAACAAGGAGACTGGGGATCCAACACCAGCCACAAGTGATCATTTGGGCAAGCAGTCCCATCATGCTGAGCACCTAGGCAGAGTGGCTGTGTCGGTGCAAATGAGATCAGTTTCTGAAGTCTTTTTCCACAGCTCACCACTAGATGTCAGGGGAGAGCTCATCCAGACTTTGCTTACATCTTAAAATTCATTATTCTATTATATGCTAACCAAAATCCTTTTTATATTGTGTATTTAGTCCCCTGTACCTAGGAAGCTGAAAGTTCTGCCCTTAACCTGAACTTGGTACGTGAGCAACACTCAGGAATTTATGTAATTAAATATTGACTATCGCTAATTATTCCCCGTGCCTCTAAATCCAGATGTCCAGGAAAAAGGACCTCTGAAATTGAATGAAAGGTCCTACAGAAGTATGTTATAATAAACAAGACTAGGTAATCAATAAGGGTGCTTATGATCCAGTTATGTTCTGTGATTGATAACAGGTATTTGTTGCAGATGTTTTCTGTGATGAATGAAATAATAACCCATTGAAAGATGTTTTTAACTCACTAGGAAGTACTTGTTGCAATGGGTGTTCTTAATAATAACTGGGTTAGAAATCCCTTTATCTTATCAATCATGTAAACTACGATAATTTTAAAGAAATTCCATAAGTAACTTGGTAAGATGAGATATTGAAGACAGAACATAGTGAAATTAATTGTGGGATAATATTTTTTTCCTCCTTCACTCTATAAAAGGAAAGAGGTTTGTGGAGTTTGACAGGGATGAACACTGTCATCAGCATTGCACCAGTTACTGAGAGGAGAGGGTGCCACCCTTTCACTTTTACAAAGAATGGGACAGTATGTTTCCTTTCTGTAATTCTGTATACTGCTGTATTAATCTTTGATTGATAATCTTTTATTAGATAATTCCATTTGAGCCTGTTGCTTTTGACAATTTTGTATTATTAAATTCAAACATGCAACACCTGAAATGTTTTGATGGTTCTGAATCTGGTTTTTTATTTATTTATTTTTATTCGTAATTGTCATTGTGGGGGAAATTTAGAAATTTCTATTGTTTGTTCTGATTCGTTCTGATTTTGAAAGGTTGGAATTTGCCATGGAATGGAAATTCTGTTTTCTGACCAGTTCCAGTCACGACCATTCTTAGCGCTTGTCTCACTGTACTTCTTCCTCCTTTATGTTCATTCATTGTAAAAGGCTTCCTCCTGTATTCCTACCAGATGCACGCTGTCTCCTGTGTTCAATGTTTCTCTTGCATATGTAGTGTCCACACTCCAGGATGGGTCGTCAGCAATGGGAATCAAATCTGTTATCTCTGAACCTAAAAACATGAGCCTCCTGTACTAAAAGCCCCAACTCAATTAGCCCAGGCTCTAGCAGGCTCATCAACCCTCTGTATGTTGCCCAGCCACCTCTAGAGGGGACAGAGCACCATACTGAGTGAATATAGGTTACACACAGACTCCACTGCCTTTGGCTGGGCTCCTAATTTCCTCTATCTTTATTGAATAAAACTCTTGATAGATTGTTTTTCTCTCTGACTGATATGGACACAATAGACACTAATTAGTCTGGTCACCTGCACCTGTTTTACTGAAAGCAATTACCACTGAACACCATCAGAGGTGGAAAAGACGTAGATGGAAGGGCACGATAGGCAGGTGAGACAGACAATACCTCCTTATTTTTAAGAATCGAAATTGACATGAAGTTAGGGCAACCTAGTGCCACTCAGAAAGCCTGGTGCTAGTCACAGCAGTGTAAGGACTGCAACACTCCAGCAGCGTCCAATCAGATGACAGGATCAGCATGTGGAAAGCAACCTTCTGGCAGTCCTGGGTGGAACATGAAAGGCTGGGGTTCAGTACTGATAAATACCCAAATGCTTTGATGTGAGTGGGACTAGCTCTTGGGTTCTCATTTTTGTTTCCCCTCCTTTCCATTACCATGCACAAGGCAGTACTCACCTGTGGTGCAGGGAAGCTGAGCAGAAAAATGGATACCATCCCCCACCCTGATTCATTAGCTGTCTGTGTGTGGGGCAATGCACCCAAGTTGGTTGTAGACTCATCAGTCACAGCAGTACCCAGAGTCTCAGCAGCCTCTACATGGATCTATTTGTGTGTGTGGCTGAGGGTTGTGCTGGATTGGGAGCGGCGGGGGGGTGCTTACTGGGAAGATGTATGGAAGGCAAAGTGGCAACATTATTATGGAATGTAACATATGCTGGTGAATCTGAAGGTGGGAAGGAACTGGGGTGCCAATGATCAGGTAATGAGGGATTTCATGACTCTAAGGAAAGGAAAAAGTGAGTGCAGCAGAATAAGGACAATAGACTTCAAAAAAGCATACTTTAACAAACTCAGAGAACAGGTAGGTAAGAGCCCTGGGGGTGGGAGGGTTAAAATCTAAGGGGTAAACTAGTTCAGGAGAGCTGGCAATTTCTCAAGGAGACGCTACTAAAGGCACAACTGCAAACTATCCTGATGCTGAAGAAGAAGCCAATATGGCTCCCTCAGGAGCTCTTTAATGACCTGAAAATCAAAAAGGAATCCCACAAAAAGCAGAAACACAGATGAATTGCTATGGATGAATGCAAAAGAATAGCACAAGCATGTGGGGACAAAATCAGAAAGGCTAAAGCACAAAGTGAGTTACACCTAGCAAGGGACAGAACAGGCAGTAAGAAGAGGTTCTCTAAATACATTAGGAGCATGAGAAAGACAAAGGAAAGTGTAGGTCCTCTACTTAGTGGGGAAGCAGAGCTAATAACTGATGCCCTCAAGAAGACTGAGATGCTTAAGGCCTATTTGGCTTCAGTCTTCACTAAAAAGATAAATTGTGACCAGATACTTTACACAATTAATATTAATGGGGGGAAGGATCACAAGCCAAAATAGGGAAGAGCAGGTTAAAGAATATTTAGGTAACTTAGCTGTAATTAAGTTGGTAGGGCATGAAGCAATCTCAGAACGGTTAGTGAACATCTTCAAAAAGTTGTGGAGGACCGGAGAGGTCCCAGAGGACTGGAAAAGGGCAGACATAGCACCAATCCTTAAAAGGGGGGAACAAAGAGGATGCAGGGAATTTTAGACCAGCCAGCCTCACTTCCATACCTGGAAAGATATAGGAACAAATTTTTAAACAAGCAGAGAGGCAACGGACCAGCAGAGAAGGGATTGGAGAGTGCCTTTGGGCCCAGCTAGCCCCAGCCCGCTATGCCTGCAGCCAATGCCAAGTCTGGAGAAAGGATAAAAGGGGACAGCTTGTCTCAGCTCTGGGCTGACTGGCCAGGGAGGAGGGTGGAGCTCTGGCTCTTTGCCTGAAGGGAGCTTCCCTTGCAGAATTGTGGAGACAGGCCTGCCAGCCACAGCAGCCATTGGGGAAGAACAGCCAGACCCCAAGGATTATCTCCCTTAGGCAGGGCTAGTATCATTCTTATATTAGTAAGTGAACAGTTATGTTTGAGGACTAGAGACAAAAAAAATGACTCTTCCAAACAGACCATCTTCCAGAAGGGACTCAGGGTTGCACTCTCTCGTGCCTTGCACCTTGACTAGTCATTCAGAATTGTGCAAAGGGGTGGCACTACCATTCTGATTTGATTTAGCCCAGGTGCAAATGACAAGATACCAGGCAGTGGAGAATCATAGAAATGTAGGGCTAGAAGGGACCTCAAGAGATCATCCACGCCATCCCCCTATGCTGAGGCAGGGCCAAGTATACCTAGTCCATTCATGACAGGTGTTTGTCTAACCCTGGCCTGTGTGGTAATATTCATCATGTTACAGGTGTCTCTGTCATAGGGTGGCTGGCCCCTGGGAATGAAGCTGGTCCAGACCCCCTGTGCCAGAACAGGTGCTCACAGTTTGGCCAAATAAGAGAGCAGGGCAGCTTCTGAGGCTATAAAGGACCCAGGTGAATCTGAGAGAGAGAGGGAAGGAGACTTGGTGTGTCTGAGACCTGGAGAGCCAGGGCTGCCTGGGAGTAGTAGCTTGGAGAGGGATGAGAGCTGCTAGAGCCAGAAGGTGGGTCCCGGGGAGAGGCTGAAGGCAAGGAGAGCAGCAAGAGGGTTTGCTGGCTGACCTTCCCAAACCAGAGGGCTTCAGACAGCTGAAGGCAAGAGGAGCAGAAGAGGGAAACGCCTGCTGGCTCTAAGCCAGAGAGCCAAAGCCAAGGGCCAGAGAGGGCTGAAGTTGAGAACCAGTGGAGAAGCTTACTCACTGATGTCTCCACATCAGACAGCTGGACCCAGGGGGTTAGTGAGAGGACATGGGGGAGTAAAGGACGCTCCCTGGTGAGGATGATCTTCCCAGCTGGGAAGAGCAGGGTTGCACACCCACTGAAAGGGCTGGAGTGGCTGTCCCAGGACAGAAAAGGACCAATAAGGAGCCTGGATGTGGTGGAAGACACCAGAATATGGTATGGAAGGAGTCTCAACAGAGAGGCTGGGGATAGGGGGGTAGGTGGGTCACTCTGGGTAGAGCAGGGCTTTAAGGACTACATGGACTGGGGGTGAAATGGAGTATGTTGGGGACTTTTTGTTGGGGATAAATTGATCAATATTATTGAAATAAACCAGCCCCCAGGAGGGGTATTATTGGTCCTGGCATAGAGTCCTTGGGTTGCCTGAGAAGGGAAACTGAGGCAGGCACATCAGTTGTGTCATGGTCGGCTGCAGAGGTCACTCCAGTTGGGGCTTCCCTTTGACAGTCCTGAGTGAAGGTGATACAATGGTGGCTTCATTTCTCCTGCGTCTCTAGTTTCTGTTCCCCTTGGCAGCCAATTCTTTATCCCAGCAGAAAGGTAGGTCATGCAAGTAACAAACAGTTCCTGTCACACTCACCATGCACGGGGTCAGCTGAGGAACTGATTATTTGAGATATACCTCAAATGTAAATATTGTGTGTGCTGTGGATCTCCGGGTACCTCCTGCTGAAGAAGTCCCGCTCTGATCCTTGCTCCTTTCAATCCTGGGGACTGTTTTTGGTTTCAGAGGGAATAGGGCCAGGAACTTACTTTAAAAATAAAAAGCTGAAATTCCCCTTTACATTTTGGCTTCCCCCTACTCAGGGAACCAGGGACCACAGTTTTTTGCGAGGCCACCTGGGGCAACCAGAAACTGACAGTTTGCAATCCTGTAGAAGTCAGACACTGTTTGCCTAAAGCACTCCAGTCAGCAGGTCCTGATCCTGCTGGGAAAGGGTTAAGTGGATTTTGCTGACTCATACTGGTTACTTCCCCTGTATAGAAGGAAGGTGGGAGTGACTCTTTGGGGAGAGAAGACATGGGCTGGGGGCCGAGCAGTCCTGAAGGAGGAACTCCAGGAGCAGCCAAGCCTATGGAGGAGATGTGAGCAGAATTTTATTGTCTTATTGTTGATTGCTTTGCTAGTGAAGCCAAATCCCAGGAAGGGGATAAGTTTGTGGACTGCATGCACACAGCAGATTGGGAAAGCAGCCTGTCTGCATCGTTATACTCCCATCAGATGGAAACAACTGTCATAACCGAGCTGAGCTGAACTCAAACCAGTGACCTAAAGGTGAAAGACGTCACATCCCATTGCCAATCCCGAGTCATCCACTTCCCTTCCCTCTGCATTTGTTTTGTGCTGAACCGCGTTCAGCTGGTGGTGATCCTGTGATGGGTGGCTACATGACATCACACAGGATCATTATCTCATGACCTATCCAGATGTTACAAGGCCATGTAGAAATGACTTTGTTCCTCAGATCACGTTCAAGGGGATCTAATATTCAGCATAAGATAATCAAGGACCAAAAGCAGCTAAAGCAATAGGAACAACTACTGCCAGATGTTCCTGACCTAATAGGCAATAAAAGACACATCCAGTTTATACTGCAAGTTTATTACAGTAATACAATCAGATTAAATAATCTTCATAGTTGATATAATTATATCAGAGAGAATATAAATATTTTAGTTTCAATACAGGCAATCATTTCATCTTTACCGTGCAGAGACTAATATACAAACAATCATATGGAATAAAAGAGAGAAACCTAAATTACAAAGTATGGCTTTAATCTATAAGAAAGTCGTATCATACGATGAACATTCATTTGTACTTAGGCTTGGCTGGATTCAGTTCAATCAGTAAACATCAGCATTTGTCAGTTTCGCACTGAACCCAAAAATGGACAGAGGAAAACAAATGGCCATCAATACTAATGAACATTTAGAGACATTAAAAATATTTTTTTAGACAAAAACATAAAAAGTCCTCGGGGGGACCTGGCCCTTTGCTGTTAGTGGTTGTACAATGGTACCTAGAAGCAGGAGTTCTCAGGCCTCCGAATTTCTCTGGCAGCACAGAAGCAGGAGCCTGCTTGTTCAGCTACATAGCAATAGAAATAGAAACTGGAGATGTCTGTTTAAAAGATTTTATTTTGGTAAAAAATTGATTCAAAAATAGATGCTGATGCGATAACAAATCCATTGCTGCCCAATTACACCTGTCACTGTGCTCTAACCGAGGGGTGGGCAAACTATGGCCTGGGGGCCACATCTGGCCCCTCAGACATTTTAATCCAGCCCTCGAGCTCCTGCTGGGGTCCAGGGCTTGCCCTGCTCCATGTGTGCCGGGGCTCCGCACGGCTCCCAGAAGCAGCAGCAGCAGCATGTCCCCCCGTCTGGCTCCTATGCATAGAGGAAGCCAGGGCGGTCCGCATGTTGCCCCCCCCGCCAAGCACTGCTCCTGCAGTTCCCATTGGCCTGGAACCATGGCCAATGGGAGCTGCAGGGGCGGTGCCTGTGGACGGGACAGCACGCAGAGCCACCTGGCCAGGCTCCACGTAGGTGCCAGAGGGGGGACATGCCACTGCTTCCAGGAGCTGCTTGAGGTAAGAGCCCCCTGGAGCCTGCACCCCTGACTCCCTCCCACATCCCAACCTCCTGCCCTGATCCTCCTCCGAACCCCTCGATCCCAGTTCGGAGCACCCTCCTGCACCCCCAACCCCTCAGCCCCAGCCTGGAGCCCACACCCCCAGCTAGAGCCCCCCTTCCCACACCCCAGCCCCCCACCCCACCCCAGAGCCCCCTCCTGCACCCTGAACTCATTTTTGGCCCCACCTCAGAGCCCGCACCCCCAGCTGGAGCCCTCACCTCCTCCCACACCCCAACCCCCAATTTCATGAGCATTCATGGCCCGCCATACAATTTCCATACCCAGATGTGGCCCTTGGGCCAAAAAGTTTGCCCACCCCTGCTCTAACCCATTGCCACTTGGTATTCAGAGACCAAGCTCCTGCTTCCAGAGCACAGGCCACTTTAGCTGATGAAGAAACTTCCTTAGCTGCAAGCAGTAACTTAGCAGGGCTTATGAGACACCGTTTTCTTCATTTAAATAATGTCTAGGCTTTCTTAAGGCATCGATCACTGTAGGATCCAACTATCTTACAAACACTGATGAATTTATCCCAGAAACTCCTCTGTCAAGAGCAGCTCTGGCCGTGAAATGGCAGTGATCTATACACACGCACACAAACACAAGCTAGGCCTTTCCAACAATATTCATAGAAACTGAAATAAATTAAAAATCCTGTTGAGCCTACTGATAATCCAGAGTGTGGTACAGATTTCCTCCCCCCGCCCCCTTCCTCTTCTGTCTCTTTTATTCTTTTTCCAAAGTTTAAAAATAAAGACCTTAAACTAGAGACTTATTCAATGCATTTTTAATGCCAAATGAAAACAGTGCTACATGGCACCAAGTGCCCTTTTTGTTGTTGTTGTTTGTTTAAAAAAAAAAATACGATCACTAATGTATTTGTCATTCAAGGGCAGGGATTTTTTCCTCTGGAAAGATTCAAGGCTAAAGGCCCATGGGTTGGAGGCATTGTTTAACAGATCTAGAATTTAGTTTTGCTCATGAGTAGGCTTAAAGAGAACAATGAATAGGGAAACTGATTTTTTTCCTACATCAATGAAAATTGTGATGAAGTTGAGGTAGATTTGGCTGTGTAAGGTGTAATATCCGACAGAGAAGGAAGACATACAGGAGATCAAATAAACAGACAGATCAATGCAAAGGATAGGCGAACTAGCGTGGGGAAAAAATCCCCGCCCTTCCATCAAAAAGAAACGACATCCAGGATTGTTCCCTCATCATGTCCTACCTAGTTAGCAACACTACAAGCTTCTTCCCATGGCCTGTCAGTGTCTGTTAACCCTTCCCCAAAGAAACCCCCTCTAGAGATCAAATGGTAAATCAGGATCCATGGCCCATCCGGTTCTTGATCACTCTGCTAAGACTACCAACAAAGGGGCAAATTGGAGGCAACGGTAGGGATTTCTTTGATGTGGATATCTGCCCTTCGAGAACTGGGCTGAGAACACCACACTCATTGCACACAGGGCAATGAACACACATCAGATGGTAGCGACTTTCAACCAGTACTGACCTAGGCTGCTGTAACACTATAGCCTGAGCTACAGGAGAATTCCTTTCACTGCTGAAAGGAGGTGTCTTCTCCTTGCTGCAGGCCACACACAAGCATCACACTGCCCTTGAACCCCAACTTGGCAAACTGAAGACATCTGCATAGACAGGAGCAGTCGGGAACCTAAGCTCTGACCCTGCAGTGCGTGAAACTGATGCCTGTTCACAAGGCCTGTGCACCATTTAAGGCTCTCGTGTGCCCAAAGCATTAGTTCTAGCCCTCTGCCAAGGGGTGAATTTCCCTCTTTGTTACTGGAAAATACCATATTGTGCACACCATCAATCCCTACAATCTGTGTTTTGTGTAGAAACAACCCACCCACCCACACCAGCTGGAGTGGATTTTCTGAAACTCTGTTCTGCACGGAAGGTCTAATGCTAGCAGAGAGCGTGAACATACCTAATGAATTCCCTTCCACTGTTCTTAATATGGAATTTCTGCTACTGGAGCTTAATTAGCATCTTCATAATATTCCCACCCGCCTCCTCCACCTCTCCCCCACTGACATCCAAATTAGCTGCTGCAGCTCCAGCGTGGGTGAGCTCGATGGATCTGGCTCCCACTGACTCCAGTGGCAGCAGGACGCAGCCCGCTCTTAGCAGCTGTGCTATTGTTCTGTCAGTTCAGCAGCCTTGGGAGTGGAACATCTGTGTTGTCTCCTCCCCTCCCTCCCTGTGACACTGGGGGCTGATGACGCCTTAAGGCCGAGGTGCCTGCACACTCTCCGCGGACTGGCAGGATTGGCTGGGCAAGTGCTTATTATGCTAATCTGCCTTCAGTTTGGCTCTGCTTCATGGGAAAGATACCCCTGAGCTGTGACAGCCTTCAACACTGCCAGCATGTGCTGCAGAGGCAGTGTCTCTGCAAAAAAAAAAAAAGGGGGGGGGGGGGCGCGCAGGGGAGGTTGAGAACACTGAATTACACTCCCACCAGCCACCCCTCCCAGCAAGGAATACATCGAAAAGGAACTGTTTGCCCTTAGAGCTGCCATGGAGGCACAATGCAACAAGAAGGGAGATGCAGGGAAATAGGTTAACCTGTTCACTGCTGGTCTGCCATTGAAAACGCTGTGCTGGTATTTTCTCCACAGATCAGGGACGATAGAAAGGGGTGCTAAGCTGCATGCATCACATTCAGCAGCGCAGAAGGTGCCATGCACTGGAAACGGTACGCTCAGGAGCAGAACTGGCGCATTCTATCCAGATGTGCCTGATACGTACAACAGGGACACTCCAGGTGGACATATCCCGTACAGTCAGCAGCCCATCAGGGGCACCTCGCCTGGGCCTACCCGGTACATTCAGTATCAGGCCGCCCAGATAGACAGAGCAATATAGCAGTGGTGCCCTCAGGACATTCACTGCCGGTGGCAATAGGGCTGCATCCATTGACTTCAGAGAAGCCGCACCCATTGACACCAACCGAGAACATTGTTCAGCATTTTACTGTCTGAGATACAGGTCATCTATAAACGTAACAAGTGGTCTAGTCAGTGTGCTATGTGGCACCACACTCTATTGCACCCCATTTCTTGTTCACAACCTCATGAACGCTGGCCCGTGTAATCATGCCCTTTGCCTATCGCTGCATAGATTTTAAAGAGCTCAACTGCATATATTTTATATTGCCCATCACTGCATAGATTTTAAAGAGCTCTCTATCACCCCCTATAAATATGTGGGAATGTGTTCCTTTTGGGGGGCTGGGGAGTAGAGCAAAGGGTTAAATTGAAAATGAGACCACTTTGACTAAAATAACTTTATTGTATAGCTAAATAAAGACTATGCTGCGAAGGGCATTGGAGTGGCACGCTGCTGGGCCATGATTTCACTAGTCTGCTTTGATTGTAGCTAGGGGTGTGGGGGGGAGGAATAGCTCAGTGGTTTGAGCATTGGCCTGCTAAACCCAGAGTTGTAAGTTCAATCCTTGAGGGGGCCATTTGGGGAGCTGGGGCAAAAATTGGGGATTGGTCCTGCTTTGAGCAGGGGGTTGGACTAGATGCCCTACTAAAGTCCCTTCCAACCCTGATATTCTATGATTCCACACCGACAGCAAGATACTGACTGATTAATGAGGGGAGTCCCCTCGGTGCTTTTGGGCGTTCAAGGCAGTCGACATCAGCTTCCGGGTCCGATCCTGTGAACAGCACCTGTCTTCAGCTCCCGCTGCAGGATTGGGCCCTATATCTGCGGTTTGGAGGATGAATGACCTAGTCTGCCACGCTGATGATTTATAGCAGCAAAATCCCTCCGCCCATCTTCAAGTAATTAGCAAATGCAGGTGGCTTTGATATAAATCTCTAAATCAAGGCACAGGCACAGCTGTAACTCTCTTGGGGACACCGTCACCCCTTAAAACAGAAGTCCCGGGGAACTAATGTCACTCATTAAAGATGGACTTCCACTCACTGGTATTGCCAGGATTTGCATTTTTTCACTGAACAGGATGAAAGATGGTTCCTGCCCCACTGCACAATTTTATAGAAGCTTCAGTACCGGGATAGCCTTTAACCCTCTCACTCCCAAATAAAAAATAAAAAGGATGCCTTCTCATCAGTATGCTGCCTGTCTTTATCCTCTGAGCAAGAACACAGAGTCCCTGACTCTAATTGAGGAAATGCAATAGTATTCTGCAGCACTGACAACACCACTGCAGTAAGAGTATTGTGAGCCCTGGGATTTCTGATCATCACGGGAGCAGAAAGGAAACCTGACATCTCAAGCCCGTTGGTGGTTTTTATAAGGGCTGGTAGAATACAGTTCCATAGTTACAGTATTTGCAAATCACAATGGACAGGTCATTCTTTTTCACCGGCATAATTTACACAGGATAATGTTAATATACTGGGGAATTCAGAAACACTGATTTCAGCTGGCAGTTAAAAAAATTGCTTCAATTAAACGTAACCCTTCACATGCACAACAACAAAAAGAAGGATTTTGCTTTTAAAAGTGCCGTGCCTGCAATTGATTAGAAAAAACACTGAAAATCTTCTAATAAAATATTGGATTTTCAAATGGGGCCTATGGGAGGTAGGTACCAAAATCTCATTGAAATTCTTGGGGAGGCAGGTGCCTAACTCCCTTAGGTGCCTTTGAAAATCCACCCTCCCCTCCCCCCCAAAAAAATAGTCAAGGAAAAACATTTACCACATTTTTTGTCTGTAGCTTTTTGCCATAGGAAGGTAGGGGCTTTAGTGCCTGAGGTATAGGAAGTTCCTGGATGCTTTTAGGAAAGTGGGAAGGTGGGAGAGACTGGAGAATAGTTTGCATAGCTTGCAGGTATAAAGAAGTAGGCGTGTTCCCCACCAGGCTGTTGAATTTGTCTTCCCCTAGCAAAGCTGTCCAGTGGTCTGGATGATCCTGCAGAACTTTCCGCATCTTAAACTGTGGGTTAGGCATGAAGAGCAAGAGGTAATCGAGGCAGAGCTTTTTTGATGCTACGTTGACTTTGGAGTCCCACATCTGCTCCAGGATGACATCCAACGGGGTGAGCCCCTTGCTGTCCTCGATCCTGGGAGAAGCCCCGTTCCCTAGGAGGATGAGGACAGTCTCTGACCTCAGCAGTTCGCAGGCAAGGTGCAGCGGTGTCTTACCATCTTCCAGATGAAAGCAGCCGGTCCTGTTGATGTAGGAGTTTAGGCTGGGTAGCTTGTGTGCAATCTTGATGATCAGTCCCAAAATGTCCCTCCTGTCGTATGTGACTGCCATGGCCAAATGAGGGGCAGAGGACGGGCAATAGCAGAAATGCTCTCCAGGCACCTTGAGAGCCTCCTCTGGAAAATGAGACAGCAGATACTGGGCATAAGGCAGGTGATTATGCACCACTGCATAGAGAAGGGCTTCCGAAGGTGAATATGTTCTCAGGCTGGCATTTTCCTCCCAGTAAAAATACTCCATAGTTCTCATATCTTCCAGCATCCACACAGGTTTGTGGTCTCTCACAGCCTGGTAGAACATATAGGATAAGAACTTACAATGCCTGCTCTGCTCATCCTGCAGGCTGGCCTGGTTACTGGCCATGTCTCAGCAAATAAATAAGACCTGCACGCAAGCTTGCTCCAGAATGTAAGATTCGCTCACTTTGAATGCAGATCCCGATGCTGCTGCAACCTTCAGCCTGTCATTGCAGCCCAGACTGCACTAGCTGGAATGCCTCGGCTTGAACATCTCCACCCATTCATTGTTTTTTCCCCCTCATTGCAGTGGTTTTGTTTAGGTAAGCACAATCCCACAGGCTCAGTTAACCCATGCAATGCAATAGATGGTTAGTCAGTGCACCCTGCTCCATGCACGGCACAGGTTACTGGAACACTGTCAGAGTAGCAGTAATTTTATAGAAGCAGAGCTACATAGCAGAGACTAAAATAAGCTTTAGAGGTGAGGCAATTTTCTGTCTGTGTTTGATGCTTACCCAGATCAGCTGGTATAGTGCAGTAAGCACAATATGCATTTATTCACTTGTCTTTATCCCTCGTACTTGTACAATTCATTATATAATAAATGTATACTGATACTATATAATATATAATACTATATAATCAATATTGAGTACCATATATAATTTCTATATACTGATTTTATAACCATATAGCTAGCAATGATTTCTATTTACCAATAGGGTGACCAGACAGCAACTGTGAAAAATTGGGACAGGGGGTGGAGGGTAATAGGAGCCTATATAAGAAAGACCCAAAAATCGGGACTGTCCCTATAAAATCGGGACATCTGGTCACCCTAATTTACTAAATACTGTTATGGCTGGCCCATTAGGGGACACTGATAATGGTTTGTCTATTAGAGGTCATTGATGCATAAGCCCACAGGCTGAAATTCCACATAGAACGAGTTGAAGACACCAGGCAGTAACCCCATCCAGAGTTATGAAGGATAATAGATAGTTAAAGCACTTCCCTTTGTCTGACAGTTAAAGCTCTGAGGTTCCTCAGTGTTGCAAAGCAGCTGCATAAAGAAAGAAGTAATGTCCAGCCACCTTTCTGTCTAGACCAGCTAGTCTGAGGGGGATCCTTGCACTAGGCGTTTCCCAGGTGTCTAACTCAGGGACTGGCCAAGCAGGGGAGTTTTGGGGCTGTGAGAGACTTGGGTGAGGTCCTGGGAAGAGACAGAGGCCCAAGGCAGTTGCTTCTGGGACAAGGCAGAGGTACCTGACTGGAGGTTTCTGCAAGGGGACGTGACCTGTGTGCTGTTTGTTACCACCTGTTAGGGTGACCAGATGTCCCGATTTTATAGGGACAGTCCCGATTTTTGGATCTTTTTCTTATATAGGCTCCTATTGCCTCCCACCCCCATCCCGATTTTTCACACTTGCTGTCTGGTCACCCTACCACCTGTGTTCAAGGAAACATGATTTGCCCACATTGTAAATAAACAAAATATACTGAGAAAATACCTGATTCTGCTTCACTGATATCTGCTTCAAACAGGACCTGACCTGCAAGGTCCTGAATTCTGTTATAACTTGGCAAAGGGGCAACAATCTACATGGTATCCATATTGAGAGACTCAACATACAATGTTCAGATCTGGATTTTGAATAGTCCAAAGTTGCAAGGTGTTCCGGTCCAGGGGTTTGGATCCTCATAGGATAAAAGTAGGCCCATTTGCAAAGTTTGGGTCTGGATCTAGGTACAGACTGCAACCTCCCAGCCCACAAAGTTTAGGGACATTTAGAGCCTGGCTTTGGTTCAAGCCCATCTCCTGTACAGTGGATACATTTAATATTGTGGGTCAGGTTTGCACATTTTGAGTGAGCAATTGCATGCCCAGTTTGTGTTCACAATTAATGTGACTGCAAATACAGCTAATCAGATATTTGTATGCACAATTATCCAGTTTGTATGTGTAACCCACACACCTTCTGGGTGTGGTGTTCTGTCCCATCTAGTGGCACCGAGACCACTTAGAGAGAGAGATATAAAATGAGTCTGCTCTACAGCCTTAGTTAACAGCCAGTTGGCTTTTACCTCATGTGGTAGAGGCTCATGCTTTAAGCTCCCGAGGCCCCAGGTTCGATCCTGCCCGCTGACAACCGGGGTCTGTTGGCATTACATATGCAGTCATAACTTCAATGTGCTCTAAATCCAGACTTAGGTGCGTGATGAAACAAACATATTTTGCGTGTCCATTTGTTCACCCAGTCTGAAAAATCAGGCCATTAGCATACAGGCCCCCTGTAATAAACTGGTCTGATTAAAAGTTAAAGTATTAATATATTACATGTTTATAGCATCTTTCATCCAACGATTTCAAAAGACTTTGCAATCATTAATTTATTATGTATACAGCACCCCAGTGAGATAGGTAAGTATTGCTAGCCCCATTTGATAGAGGAGGAAACAGGGGCATGTGCACAGATGTTTTATGACTTGCCCAGGTTTACATAGTAAGCCAGTGGCAGAACTGGGAGTAGAGCCATGAACTCCAGAGTCTTTGCTCCATGCTCTGACCACTAGACAACCCTCCCTCTCTTAAACTGATGGCAGAAGTTTGGAGCTAAAGACATAGTACAAAGTTTGTAGTCTCTTCTATTATGGGGGTAATTACAGGGTGTTAAATGTGTTCACTGGGTGAAAAACATCTGAACAAAAACTGTTCTGCAAACAGTATTGTTCTTTCCCATATAAAATACCAGGAGAAGGCATAATTAGTCTCTAAACTCCATAGCTTGTGAAGAGAGACTGTTGTGCCATCAGGGTGAGGGAAGAGATGCCCAGGGGACAGAGGCACATCCTGGGAAGGATCACTGGGGAGAAATGGGGCCAAATCTGTAGCAGAGAGATTATATTTCAGGCCCACCTCTGCGCTTCTTTAAGTTGCTCACCTATTTTCCCCACCATGCTGCTCTCTGCTATAGGCAAGCTCTCTGCGTGCTGCATGCTCCTATCTCATCCAATAGTCTGTGCAAGCTAGAGCTGGGTGGACTGTTTAATAATGCATCTGTTTTGAGGTTGCAAAATAAAAAAAGTTTGCAAAACAGAAGTAAATCTCTTAAACAAAAGCATGCAAGGTTTCTCACAACAAATTTGAGTGAAAAAACTTTGGCTCTTATCCATGAGCGCAAACCAACAAACCACAAGATTCAAGGGAGTTGGCGGGAGTGAAGTGGGGTTCTTTTTTGCCTTTTGAGTTGGGATTGACTGGTCAAGCAAGACATGTCACATGGTGTTGGTTCTGGTTGACTGATTGGCTGAGCTTTATTCCACAGGGTTAGCAGAAGGCCAGGCCTTTCTGACTCAATTTCACAGAGGGCATAGCAGCAGAAAGGAGCAATTTTATGCACTTCTGTATGTTGAAGGGGACAGGGGAACATTTGTTATCCTCACCTCCTAAAGACCAGCTAAGATTTCAGATAGAACATGGCAGCCACCATTGAGAACTCCAGATAGGAGAATGGTCTTCCAATGAAAGCAGATAGTCATCGAGATATGTGGATACTGCAGTGTACAGGAATGGCAGAATCCTTTTGAACTGTCTTGTCTGTTTTAGAAACCAGCCAGAGCTGCAGCATGTGCCCATAACCAGGCCTTGCATGTTGTATATAATTAGTATACATGGTTGTACAGACCCCACCATGCCACTGTGGTTTCTTCGTGCTATTATTGTTGGGTAAAGGCCAAAAGACAGCAGGTGAAGATTCCTTAATCCAGGAATGCAGTGGTACAGAGAGTGACAGAAGAGGCCAAGTGAAAATGAAAGAGTAACTGCAGTCCATAGGCATTAGGACCATGAGTAGCCTTCTCACTTGGCCAGGAGTGTTGCTCACGTGGATATTGATTCACAGGGTCAACCAGAATCAACTGCTTCCTGCCATTACAGTGTTGCTGTCTGGTTGTGTTTTTGTTTAGTCTGGTCTCTGCTGAGACAATTTCATGATGCAGACATGCCAACTTTCGAGAATTAATCGTGAGAGCTGTGATTTCTAAGTAAAAATTAAGCCTGACTCATGGTCTTGTGATAGAACTCTCAACAGTCAGGAACTTTCAGCCACGAAAAGGACCTTATGAAGGTAGCTAGTTCTTGCATGCCTATGTATAGTTACCAAACACAGTTATGCAGAACCCAGCTGTGCCTCTGTGGTTTCTTCATAGTATTGTTACTGTGTAAAGAGCAAAAAGGTAAAACAACTGAGGATGAGGAGGCAGCCCCTAGGACTGTGTGTCAACTGCTTATTGAAAGAAAGTAGTGGGGGTGGGGTAAAAATGTCTGGCTGTTTGGGGGAAATGGACTTGTCAGATACCGCTGTAGAAGACTAGGCAATATTGAGATACAAGAACAAATATCAAATGGCTAATAGTACAACTGATGAGGAAAAGGTAGTGCTTTCACGAGGTGTAACCTGCGAGGGAGCCTAACAGCTCCGCTGAAAGCGGCAGAGTGCTGAAATTGTGGCAGTTACACGAAGTCACCTAACCCCAAAGCCACTGGTGATTACAGGGCATTTCTGCTCTTCTCAACAAAAATCAAACAGCAAATTAAACCATTTCTGAATAGGAGGCTAAATTAAGGAAGCTAACAGAGCACTGCCCGTTTGGAGAGCACTTAAATGATATATGCAGGGACTAGTTAATGTGTCGTTTGCAAAATGAAGCAACCCAAAACCAGATAGCGTATGTCTACACTACAAATGCTACAGGGGCACAGCTATAGCGCTGCACCTATAGTTTAGATGCTTCCTACAGCAACAGAAGGGGTTTTTCCATCAATATAGTTAATCTACCTTTCCAAAAGGTGGTAGCTAGGTTGATTGAAGATTTTTTCCACTGACTTAGCCATGTCTACACAGGGGCTTAGGTCGACCTAACTACATTGCACAGGCACAATTTTCCCCCACAGTCCTGAGTGATATAGCTAGGTCGATCTAATTTATAAGGGTAGACCTGGCCTAAGGCTGAATCGACCCTAAATCATGCACTAGAAGTTGCATCAATAGAGACAGCTACTAACAACGCCAGGGAGCTGCAACAGCGTTGTGCAATCTGTGCAACACACAAACTGAGGGTCACACAGAAAGCACTACTGGGAGACTACTCAACGACTTTTGTTGTGGGAAACAGTCTCACAATACAGATGATTGTTGGTTCCAGAACAAGCCCTATACGAACTTCCAGATATTGGGGCACATACAGAAAATGTGCATATCAGTGAAAAACCAACAAAAACACACACACAACCACCACCTTGTAAGGACCATAGCAGAGGATGCTAAGGGCACCCACCCAATAAATATCTAAAATAACCCCAAGGGAAGAGTTAAAAGCACTGCTAACTCTAACTGAATGAACGCATGTCATTGTCATGTATCCCTCAGATACAGTCTAGACAAGTCACAGTCTATATCTGGAGAATGAGATGCCAGCTTGGTTCAGTCAGTTACAAAAAAAAACAAGCCTGATTTTATTACAGCCTTTTAAAATGCTTTTTGAGACATGATTTACACAGCGTCTGCCCAAGATGTACTGAAGTCATGATCAGGTGACTCTCCTCCCACTTCAAAGTGGCCTGTTTGCTTACAGTCCCGGTACCTAGCCTATTTGGGGGGATACTTTCCCCACAAATGATGCGTAAATGTCCAGAATACTCTGCTCAACCCAAGACCATAAAACCTTGGCTGTTAAGTTGTGGCAACACTTCATGAGCCAGAAATACTTGGATGGTTTATGACTACAAATAAATTAAATCACCCAGTAGCTCTTTCCCTGATGAAGGGAAGGGGCCATGCTGCAGCTCTGCTTTGATGTGGGCTCCTCCCCATCTAACAAGATAAAACACGGGGTGACTACTAGCATAGATCCTTTGTTCTTCTACATCTACGTGTCACCTCCAAGACTGAAGATTGAGAATCCAGCAAGAGACAAACTCATTTTGTCTTCAATACTCAAAGGAAATGCTTTTCACACAAACATGATTAATCTGTGGAACTCACTGCCACATGATAAAGGACAGAAGTTTAGTAGGATTCAAAACAGGTTAGATGCTTTCGCATTTTACTTTGGGGGTAAGGACTGTTTTTGTTTCATGTTTGTACAGCACCTAGCAGTCCTGGACCGGGGCTCTTAGATGCTACAATACAAATAAAGTAATAAACAACTATATATTTATACAGTTCCTAGCATTATAGGGCCCTACCTGGTTGATACATTTTAGTTCTACCACAATTTAAATACTAAATCAACCTTCCATGTTAACATAAGCCAACTACCAAATGCGGAGGGTTATAACCCGCAACCTCCTATAGGGCTATGATTTTACAATTGTCCATTAATAAACTTCTTGCACCTTCCTCTCAAGCACCAGATGCTGGCCACTGTCAGAGACAGGATACAAGGCTGAGTGGACCATTGGACTGAGCCAGGGCAGCAATTCATAGTTTCCTATGCCTCACTTTGAACATTGCCTTGTTTCAGACCCCATAGGTGGCTCCTTAAGGCAAAAAATTTCATTCCAATTGTCAGAACAGAAAATTGTCAGTGTACATCCCAGACAGCAATAAGAATGACAGAAATGCCTAGAAATTAAGCTTGTCCAGGATCCTTCTAGAAGTGATTGACTTTATTATCTCCAACACTGGGCCAAAAGAACCGTGCTGGAATAAGAACTCATTCCCTGAGCAGAGCACTTGTAATTCCTTAGCCAGTGACAAGGACAAATCGCTGCTGCTACCACCAGCTGCTGATTTCATATTTAATAGGTTCAGAGCCTGCTAGCCGGCAGCTGATCATCTCAAGCTTCTCCTTATCTATGGTTTAGTGTGCCTCCACAACTGGGCAGTTAACTCACTCAATAGGTGCATTAGTGGCAGAAGCAGCTGATGTAAGAGCAAGAAATTCAAAATGCAGCTGAAAAATAAATGTATTAGGGAGAAGCCTTTAGAAGTTTCAGACATGCTAAGGATCTGAGAGTTGGCAGGTTGTTTCCAACTCATTCTAGTGGCTAGGGGGTGGCCTGGGAGTCAGGAAATCAGGGGTCTAGTCCTGACTCTGCTACTGACTGCCATGGTGACTCAGACTTTAAGGCCGGAAGGACAATTGTAATTATCTAGTCTGACCTGCATTTTGCAGGCCACAGTACCTCACCCCACACTCCTGTAACAGACCCCTAACCTATGGGCTGAGTTACTAAAGTCCTCAAACCATGATTTAGAGACTTTGAGTTACAGAGAATCCACCATTTACTCTAGTTTAAACCAGCAAGTGACCCATGCTGTAGAGGAAGGCAAAAATCCCCCAGGGTCTCTACTAGTCTGACCTCAGGGAAAATTCCTTCCTGACCCCAAATAGGGTGATCAGTTGGACCCTGAGCATGTGGGCAAGACCCACATTGGGCAAGTCACTTCCCTTCTTTGTGCCTCTGCTTAGATTATAAACTCTTTAGGGAAAGGACAGGACAGTCTCGCTATTTCTTTGTACAGCATCAGCACCTAACAGAATGGGACCCAGATCTCCTGGGGTCTCTAGGCACCACTGGACTATACATAATTAAAAAGGAGGCCAAAAACCAGCCATCAGATGTTAACAACATTTGGTCATTACCAATCTGGGGCCTGATCAAAATTCTGTTGAATTACAAAGATTTGGTCCCTGAGCGTGCATTCAGAGTCACTGGCAAAAGTATGTTTTTACTGCAGTTAGCACAGCAGTGCCAATGCAACTACGGGAGAGCGAACTGAACTCTATTTTTGTATTATAAAAAAAAACATAAAACCAAAATATTCTGCAGTATATCACACAAACTGTGCAGCATCCCTATTGTAAACGGTCGGATTTTTGACAATGACTGTAGTACTTTTTTTTTTTTTTAAATGTCTCTCTCACTCTTGTATGGCATCTGCAGAGTAACATTCTATAGCTGCAGTTGTAGGTCCATAAGCCAATTCGAGGCCTCCTCGGTGACATGGTGGATATCATCCAATTCACCTTTGAATCCCTATTTGGGGCACTAAATGCCACTGCATTTAGATTCATGAACAAATCTTCCCTACATTTTGATAATAGAATGTTTATTACTAGCAATTAGACCTGTGTAGGAACCAGAATGTCCATTTCATTGGAAATTCCATTATTCTGAAATTGTGTTCTGAATCAGAATGAAAATGAGGAATTTCAAAATTTCCTGCAAAACTAAGTTCACATTTTTTCAAGTTTTCAATGTTGACCTTTTAAAAAAAATGTATAATAGAAAATAAATGAAATATTACATTGCCAAATTGTCAAAAAGGAACGTTTCAACCTTGCCTGCATGCTTTTTTTCCCTCTTTCCCCTCTAAATTTCATCAAAAGCAACATGTTCCCATGGAAAGTTTTGGTTTAGATAAAATAGCATTTTCTGTTCTATAAGAAAACATCTATTCCACAACAGCACATTTCATCAGAAAACTTCAAACCAGCTCTACTGGCGAATGATGCAAAAGGCAGAAAGAACCCATCTTGAGTCAGATCTTAGGCTTCATCCATCTTAAAATTAAGATGACACAGCTACATCTCTCAGGGGGTGTGAAAAATCCACATCTGTGCACAATCACTATTAAGGTCACCAACATTGTATTTCAAAAATACAGGACTCTTTTCTTAGCACTCCTATGGGGGAGAAGTACCCTCTACCCACAGGGGCCAGAGGTGGGGTGCTCAATGCCACAGGGGGCATGGGGGTACTAACCATGTGGCAGTTGAGGAAACCTTCTGCGCCCTGCAGCAGTCAGGCAGTCTTGGCTGCCAGGACCCAGCTCCGGAAGTGAATAGGGCAGCACTGCAGGGCCAGTGTCGGGAGGGGAGTGGAAAGATGCACCTGTGAGTACTGGCCCCCTGCTGGACAGGGCCCCCTGCTGACTCCAGCCCTTGAGCATGACCCCCTCTACTTTCCCTGTGCAGGCTCTGTCTGGCAGGGCAAGTGCATGGGGCTATGTGCCCTGGAGCTATGTTGAAGGGCAAAAGTCAGGAAGGGGGTCTGTCTGGCAGGGCGGTCAGTACTCCTGTTGCGTAGCCTTCCATTCCCCACTCACAGCGTCTCTGCCAACCTCCCCAGCAGAAGAGCATAACTGCCGGTTGGTGGCAACTGCAGCAGTGGGGGAGCGAGGCAGGCAGGGACCCTGGTCTGGTAGCTGTGACCACCTGCACAGAGCCCTGTCCGCTTCCTGTGCTGGACAGAGCGCTCTCCTGACTCCAGCCTTTCAGCATGGTCCCATCACGTCTTTGTGCCCCGCCTCCCCCAGGTGCCACACCCCATAGTTTGAGAACCTCTAGGGTATAGGTACATTGGTTCAGGCACCAATTCTGAATTACTACAATTGTCTAATTTTACAAACCTTATATCCTTGGAAGGTAAGGTAATAATAAAACTGGCTTTGCATAATGATAATATTTTTAATATGTTGAAATACGGGATAAAAGCCATCCTGTACTGATTAAGTGCGGGACAAGCAATTTTATATTTAAATAAGGGCCGTCCCTTGTAATATGGGCCTGTTGTCAACCCTAGTAACTATGCCAACCCAATCCCCTGTGTAGAGTTAGCTAAGTGGATGCAAGACTGCTTCAGCTAAAGTAGCTCCCATTGCTCAAGGAGGTGGAGTTTACACTGATGGAAAAAACCCTTCTGTCATTGTAGGAAGCACACTATGGTACTGAAGTGGCATAGCTATAGCATCCGTAGTGTAGACGAGCCCTTAGAGTTTACAGGGCCGGCAATTAGAAAAACCTTTCTAAGCGCGAGCTTCTTCATTTAGAGGTTTAAAATGGTCTTTTGAAATGAGAGAAATGGGAACCATGAAGAAAACCAAAACGTGGAACCCCCAGAAATGCATTTTTACAGTCACTTTTCTGAGCATGTCCCTCAGGGTGTCTCACAGCTTTATCTAATAAACATTCCAAACATAGTGAGTTACTGTATCTTACTGCAGGGGGCTGAAACCAGTCCAAAACGTCAGTATGGACTGTGTTCCTTAATGGGCCATTAGAGAATCCACAGTGGGACAGATAGAGCCCTGCCAGAGGAAACCAATTAGGCATCATTCTTCCACGCCAGCTGTAATGCAGACAAATGAAAGGACGTGCCCTGCATTAATATGCGAAAGCTAAAAACACTCCTTCCATTAGCACATGCTGCAGTCCTCTCCGAGTCTGCACTGTGGCTTGAATGTATAAAAATAAAGGCTTGATTGGGTTGGGGAGGAATGCTGTCTGTTCAATCAGACTCTCCCTGCTCTCTCTCTTACCATTAATGGTTCCAGATGATTCCTCCTTCCCCATACGCCTTTTCAAACAGGGAAAAGATTGGAAAAAGAAGTATTCCCCACTCTCCATCCATGACCCATGTTCCATCCTCTCAGGACACCAAAATGATATAACACTCCCGGTCCATTGTGCAGATCTTCATTAGATAATTGTCCTCCTTCTTGTTTTGATCAGCAGTGGAATGGCTAACAGTGTTGACATTTAAATTCTAAATCACGAGGCTCCAGAGTTAACACCACTGAAACAAATAGGGATCATTCCCACCTCTCAAAACTATTGGTTCAGGTGGTCTGCAGACTCTGGCAAGTATCACTGCATTGGTTTACAAACTGTTCATGTTACCTCTGGTGGAGATTTAGGGTGGGATTTTCAAGAGGACTCCATATTGGCCTGACTCTTCTCCAACAGAAGTCTATTGGGATTGTCAATGTTCAGGCCCACTGAAAATGAGGCCATTTATCATGAATTTAGGCACTTAATTTTAGACCCTGAGACTTGAAATTGTTGGCCTTGGTGGTTGTATCAAAACACCTGACAAACCTCCATCTGTTCTCAGACTTAGACAGAGCTACTGCATCTGTTAATAGTAAAATCTGAATGTACATGAGTCACCCATCAACACACCCTGTGGAAAAACATTGTAAAAGCCGTGCCAGAAATGTGCCATCTGTGTGCCAGAATACAACCACGTTTATGTTCTAGCCTGTAAAATACAGCCTGAAAATCATTACATAAATAGATAGAAATATTTAACACACTGCTGCTTCACAAAATTCAGTGTTAAGCTATTGCATGTGGCCCATATGTTTATCTTCCTCATTTTACAGATGAGTATTTCTCTTCATAGGGGACAAAGATACACTTTCTTTCCAAAGTTCAGTGCTCCTCCAAAGGCTAGGTTGAATGCCTTGTGCCCATGTCATCTTCCCACACAGCTCTGCTAGGGTACATCAGTCCAGCTGAGCAGCTAGGCAAGTGCTATTACAGGACGTACTGACTACACAAACATTAGATGTAACAATATTTTGGGCCAAATTCTATTTAGGAACTTATTTGGCCTCCTGGCCCCATAGTATATTAGCACTTCAGAGACATTCATGGATCGTTGCAAACAAAACCATCCTGCGGTAGGGCAGTACCATTATCCCCATTTTATAGACAGGGAGCTGAGGCACAGCAGCCTGGATTCACAAAGAGACTTAGGCATCACAACACATAGGCCAGGTCTACACCACCCGCTGGATTGGCGGATAGAAATCGATCTTTCGGGGATCAGTTTATTGTGTCTAGATGAGATGCGATAAATCGATCCCCGAGCGCTCTCCTGTCGACTCCGGAACGCCACCGTACTGAGAGGTGCAGGCGGAGTCGATGAGGGAGCTACTCAGTGCCGTGAAGACGCCAAGGTAAATCGACCTGAATACACTGACTTCAGCTACACTATTCATGTAGCTGAAGTTGCATATGTTAGGTCGATTCCCTGCCGCCGCCCCCCCCCCCCCGTCCTCTGCCCCAGTGTAGACCAGGGCTGAGTGTCACAGCAGCTAATTTTTCAGCTGCTAGAAAAATCACAGGAACAACACTGATCCACAAAACCCGTGTTGGGCATCTAGGCTCCCTGTACAATGACGGGGGGGGGGGGGTGTGTGTGTGTGAGAGGGGGCAGGAGAGGCACCTTAGAATGAGATCCACAAATGCCAGCATGCTAGGTGTGGAGCCCTGTAAGATAGCTAATGACAAATGCCGGAGGATGAGGGGGGTGCTAAACCCTGCTACTCTCAGGAAGATAGCTGCCTCTCTGTTTAGCAATCCACAAACAGGTACCTGTCACCTGGAGTCTGGCAGCTTTGGTGCCTAAGTGCTTTCTTTTGGGAATGGGTTAGGCATGTGCCTCACTCCTCACAAAATGGTCAGTGGAGGTGGTCAGTGGTTATAGCACTCCCCTGGGATATGGGTGACTCAAATTCAATTCCCCCCTTTATGCCAGAGGGGGAGAAGGGATTTGAACAGGGGGTGGAGATCTTCCACTTCTGAGGAGAGTGCTCTAACCACGGAGCCATGGGATGTTGGGCAGGGGAGGGGCTCAGTCTCTCCTGTTGAAGTTGTTCCACTGTGAAAAAATAATGAAAGAGTGATTGGAGCAGGGGAGCTGGACCCTGTGTCTCTCACCTCGTAAATAGTAGTTACACACACACAGAAAATGACTTCGTAGCCCAGTACTTAGGGAACCCACATGGGAAGTAGGAGATCCTGGCTCCCATTCCCTTCTCTGGTCACTTTCATTTTTTAATCCACTGTGGCACAGCTTCAACAGGAGAGACTAAAGGAGGCCCACATCATACTAGCCCACAGCTCAGTGGTCAGAGCACCCTCCTGAGAGTTGGAAGACCCCAGTTCCAATCCTCTCCCTCTGTGGCAGGGAGGGAACAACTGAACCTGGCTCTCCCACATCCTAAGTAAGTGCTCTACCTACTGCACTAAGGTTATAAGGTGGGCCCCACCTCCTTCTCCAGCCAGATTTTGAATGGGACCAGGTACAATAGGCAGCCTCTGAGTGCACCTACTGGACCGGGCCCCACACACAACTCAGGTGGGGCCGAGCACCTGCCTTACGTCGGTTTTTTGCATTGCTCTCCGGTTTTGTGGAGGAGATAGGTGTCTATGTCTAGGTGTGTAGAGGAAATCAGCAGTGCATATAGAGAGAGGCACAAATATGGGTATCAGGGGAACTTTTAGTCTGCAATCTTAGGAGCTGAGTGAGCAAACACCTGCCGAGTTCTGTGGATCACAGTAGAGCCAAAACTGGGACTTAGGCACCTAAAGCCAAGCCTTCGGTACCTAAGTGGATCTGGGCCAGAGAGACTGAGTTGCCCAAGATTAGAGGTAGCCAATCATTCATAATCAATTAAATTAAAAAAAAATGTTAAGGGGCAAAATGTTACAAATCTGTTTTGACCAGCTCTGCTGCCCAAGGATACACAAAGTCTATGTCACAGCCAGAACCTCTTGAATCCCCATCCGCTGGCTTAACTACAAAACCATCCTTCAGCCTTACACCAGTAAGTAAGTTAAACAGATGTGAAATTAACTCATCTGCAGATGGTTAGCAGAATGCCCCTGCACCTCTATTAACCCCATGGGCTTAAGTGGCATATAGGTCTCTTTGCTGGTCCTCTGCATGGGGGTAGGAAGCAAATGACATAGTACCTGCTATGGATTTAGTTTTTCTTCATTTGAATCACTTTTCTGAGACCAGCCAATGCAAAGTTACATCACTTAGTTTCCATCTGTTGGATTTTTGGTAAGAAAATATTGGTGTCATCATGACTTTTCCCAACACCTAGTAAAGCAAGTGGTGAAGAACATAGTTTTCCAGAGTTAAGGTGAAAAGGTTTTAAGGCGTTTCACATGGTGTGCATGGTATCTGTTGGCAGCCTGCACCCAAAAGAGTTTATGCACACACTGCAGGGGAAACAGGGTGTCCCTGTCCCCAGAGTCTTCCCAGAATGGGGGACCCTGAATCACCCTCTTTGAGAGGGAACCAGGGAGGATACCCTGCTCCATTATATTTTCCCCTCTCCTTCCTGGCAACAAACCAAAAGGGGTAGAGGCAGGCAGGTGAATATCACTCCACTCCCCAGTGGGAGTAGAAGAGGCAGCTTATTTCAGCCCAGCCAGACCTGAGCTTCCAGGGACAATTTTTCTTCCCCTTGCAGCAGCCAACTTTCATCCCTTTGAGAGTAGGAGTTCTTCCTGCCTTCTCTCCCCTGGGTGGTGCGACAATGGTAAAGGATCACAGAAAGAGTCGCTTTCTTCTAACTCTGAACAAGGAACCTGATTAGAATTGAAAACAAAGGGTATTACTACTACTACTCCTCACTCTCTCTTTCTGCTTTGCTGCACTGCTGTAACTTTCCCCTGTTCCTCTCTTGCCTGGCTTCCTGCTACAACCTGAAAGAAACAATACAAATATCCTCACAAACTGCCAGTCTTCTTAGGACTTGCCTTCACTGTGGTGTTAGCTCAAGGTATAACTCGAGTACTGTCCCTAATGCAATTCCTGTCCACACACAAAAATCTCGAGCTTGAGTTAAGTGGCATTTAGCAGCATGGACATTGTGGCTTCAGTGGAGTCTTGGGCTAGCCACCTTACTTTAAGCCTGGGAGGGGTTGGATGGGCTTGAGCTCAGGTGGCTAGTCAAGTCTTTGCCCAAGCCACAACATCCACCCAGTTATTATTAGCTGGCTAGCTTGAGCCCCACTTGGGGTTGTCAACTTTCTATTCGCACAAAACCTAACACACGTGCCCCACCCCCTACCTCACCTCTCCTCCAAGGCCCCACCCCCGCTCACTCCATTTCCCTCTGTTGCTCGCTCTCCTCCACCCTCACTCACGCACTTATTTTCACCGGCCGGCTCAGGGGGTTGCCTGCCCAAGTTTGTCCATGAATTTTTTTTCCAGGCATAAAATTACAAATACTGGTCACTGGGGGTGCAAAGTTCGACCAGTGTGGAAAATCTGGGCTCCTAAAATTCTTTTAAATAATCCAAGATATGATTGGTAGCAGTGGCTTCACGCTTTGTCTTTATTGACTGTCCACAGTTAAAGAGTAATGGCTGAAGTGAGTAAACGACAGTCTTGGTCTTAGAAGTAAATGTGTATCAACTTGAGCTTTTATGGGACTCTCTCCCTTTTTTTGCATCTTCAGAAGTTACCTTTTACATTGCAGACAGGACTGGGGCCACTGCTGCTTTCAATAGCAGTGGCAGCCTAAGGGGTGGTTTTCGCTGGCACAGTTAATTTTACTTACTCCACGCAAGGGACCCTAGCTCAAGTAAGAGTGACCACAATGCAAAACAACACTGGAGCTACACAGGTGATGAGATTGGATTAGCAGATGAGGAGTTTTGCTAATTTGAACTGTAGCCTATAGCTGTATCCCCACAGCATTACTAACTCCAGTGTCAGCAGCACTTGAGCTTCAACCTGTACTACCCCCTCAGAGTAAGTGTACAGTGCAACTCAGAGCAAGCCTCCCAGCTTGGGCAGACAGACTGGCGCTAGTGGGGCGAAGGTTGCCAGGCATCCGGTTTTTGACTGGAAGGAACGCCCGGCTGACCGGGCCATAAAAAGTCTGGTCGGCAGCACAGTGAGGCTAAGGCAGGCGCTCTGCAGGCTCCGTGTGGCTCCTGGAAGCAGCGGCATGTCCCCCCTCTGGCTCCTAGGTATAGGGGCAGCCAGGGGGCTCTGAGCACTGCCCAAGTGCCGGCTCTGCAGCTCCCATTGGGCAGCGTGCAGAGCAACCTGGCCGCACCTTGGTGTAGGAACCGAAGGGGGGACATGCCGCTGCTTCCGAGAGCTGCCTATAATAAGTGCTGCCCAGAGCCTGAACCCCTAGCTCCCTCCTGTGCCCAGACTTCCTGCCACAGCCCTGATCCCCCTCCCACCCTCTGAACCCCTTGGCCCCAGCCCGGAGCACCCTCCTGCACCCCAGATCTCTCATCCCCCAGCCCCACACCAGAGCCCACACCCCCAGCTAGAGCCCTCACCCCTCCCCCTGCATCCCAACCCACTGCCTCAGCCCAGAGCCCCCTCCCGTACCCTGAACGTCTCATGTCTGGCCGCACCCCAGAGCCCTCACCCCCTCTCACACCCCAACCCCCTGAGCCAGCCTGGTGAAAATAAGTGTGTGAGTGAGGGTGGGGGAGAGCAGGGTGCCCTCAAAGGGTACCCTGTGCCCTCAAACCTGGAGGCCTAGTTTGAAAATCAGGCCCTACAAATTTAATTTTCTTTTTGGCCATTTATCCCATTGGTTTACTTTGTCAGTAAATTCCTCATCATGGACAGGGAAACTGGGTGGGTTAGTTTTATCATCTATTTATGGTCAGTTTTAGTTTCTAGTCAGTTTGCCTTTGGGTGAATTTCATTCTTGTGCAGATGGCAGAACAAGGCCTGTGCACCAATTAAGACGTATTTACACCTTATTTTGATGAGTTAAGTGGCACTGTGACAAAGTTCCTCATTTACCTCGGTGGGTCCTGCGCTTATTGGCGGATTTGTGTTTGCCTCAGAAATCTTCCCCTCTGGTAGAACCCACAGTCCAGATCAACTCCTCCTGTGTCTGATAAGGAGTTGGGAGTTTTGGGGGGAACCCAGGCCCACCCTCTACTCTGGGTTCCAGCCCAGGGCCCTGTGGATTGCAGCTGTTTAGAGTGCCTCCTGGAACAACTGCACGACAGCTACAACTCCCTGGGCTACTTCCCCATGGACTCCTCCCAACACCTTCTTTATCCTCACCACAGGATCTTCCAGCAGTACACCCTCTTACTCTCAGCTCCTAGTGCCTCTTGCTCCCAGCTTCTCACACACAACCTCCTTCCCTCTCACTGACTCACTGGGAGGCTTTTAACTAGTTCCAGCCAGTCCTTGATTGGCTTCAGGTGTCTCAATCAACCTCCCTGCCTTCTGTAAAGTTCTTAATTGACCCCAGGTGTCTTGATTAACCTGGAGCAACTGCCATAAGGTATCAGGGATTTGTTTAGCCTGGGGCTAACATACTGGTTCCTTACCACTTTCCTATAGCCCTCTGGCCTTGCCCCGTCACAGGCACATAGTGGTGCACAGGCTGCCTACTGGCCATTTAGGGTGAATTTCACTCTAGGAGATATAATCTAGAAAGAATAAAAAAGCTTCATAAAGCAAAGTTGCCTTTTTCCTTAACATATATGTGATGGGTTTACTTTTCCCATGTCAGCTATGATCTTGAACTATTTGCTTGTTAAATCTCTCTGTATAAGGGTTTCCAATAAACATACATAAACACCCAACAATCATCAAGTCATGAAATCTGTTTGTCAACTGGCAGAAGGGGTACACAAAGGGCTGACCTCCAAGTCTTGATGATCACATTAGCTCTGGCTAAGAAAAACAATGAACCAACTTTATCTCTGTAAAAAACCCCAAACAAATGGCATTACTATTCAAATGTGGGTAAAAATGTTTGTAGAACAATGACTTTGTCCTCACCCACAACTATTTCACATTTGGGGACAATGTATACCTTTAAGTCAGTGGCACTGCTATGGGTACCCACTGAAATCTATTTCCCCATGCTAAGCTTCCCCCTACTGTTACTCACACCTTCTTGTCAACTGTTTGAAATGGCCCATCCTGATTATCACTACAAAAGTTTTTTTTCCTCCTGCTAATAGCAGCTCACCTTAATCGATTAGTCTTTTAGAGTTGGTATGGCAACCCCCATCTTTTCATGTTCTCTGTGTATTGTGTGTATATCTATATAAATAAAATCTTCCTACTGTATGTTCCACTCTATGCATCTGATGAAGTGGGTTTTAGCCCACAAAAGCTTATGCCCAAATACATTTGTTAGTCTCTAAGGTGCCACAAGTACTCCTCGTTCTTTTTGCGGATACTGACTAACATGGCTACCACTCTGAAATGTAGGAAAGCTGTCACTCCCTCCAAATATCCACAAGATGGTGCTATGTAATAAAATTTAGGAGCAGAGGCTCTTACAAGGCTTGAGGATAGTCAGCAAACCAGATTCAACCTTGCTTTTCAGTATCTATTGTATCCCTATGCCAAATAACTTAGTCTTACAAAAACTAATCCATCTTCTTCCTTCTTCTGGGAGTCACTCCTCCAGCAGCCTGTAGCAATTCAGTCCACAGAACCTTAAGACTCAGGGTTGGAAATGACTGCATTCCAGTCTCCTACCCAATGAAAGATTGTTCCTTATTGAATGTCCCAAGCAATGGGGCTTCTACTACTTTCCTTTGGATAGGATTCCACAGTTAACAGATCTCAATCTCAGCCTGGAGTCATCCACCATCAGGATATTGCTAAATTATATTTGTCAGACACAACTTTTATCTCAGTGATTTATAAAATACTTCCAAAAAGCTAGTTTGTTTCCTTTGGAATGGACTAGATTGCATCAAGTGGCAGGGATTTAATAAAATGTTTTTCTGTCAAGGATACCTCTCCTGCCTGCCCCTCCATCCCACCCCACCTTCATATGCAAGATGAACACTGTGTTGTTATCAATAGACTCAGGACAGTTTTCAGGAATTAAGTCCATCTACACATTTCCAGCAAATGCACTTAATAAAGATTTGTTTGCCGGGGATGTGGCCTTTTTTCTTGGTTAAACAAATGAATTAGTTCTCTAGAAGAGGTGTAGTGATGCTGGAGAGATCTGGAGCATCGCTCTGGCATCTGAAATCCAGGACAGTGGTGCTCCAGCACTTCAGAATTTCCCCCTGCCTGAGCTCACTGACTCCCTCCAAGGTTTGTGCTCCTCTCCAAAGGGTCCATTGCTCAGTTGCCCTGAGAGAGCCTGTGGGTGGGTGGGATCTGAGGGGCATAGATGATGGGTAGCTAGGGCTGGAGGAGCTCAGCCCCTTGTTGTTCCATCTCCATAACTCAGCAGATTTTATGGTTTCTGCACCAATCAAAAAGGTCTCTTCAAAACACAGATCTGCCGCATCTGTCTCAGCTCTGGGCCCATTAGATTCCCTGCCCCCATCCTTTCAGTGCCAAGTAGCATTTTCAGAACTACTATCCACCTACACAAAACTTGTTAGAGAAATGGATCCTCACTAGATCTGATGCCACCAGCAGGTTTATTACTATAATTTTAAATGTTGGATTTAGGTAATATTTAGGCATTGTTCATGGTAATTCTGAAAGTTTAATACATTCTGTACACCAAACTGGTTGTTGGTGGCAAGGAGCACACATGTCTGATTTGGAGGGTGTGGAGGGGTGGCACCAGTTAGTCAGAAAACTGAGGGACAGAATTGCTGACTTGAGTGTACACAAACCTGATTCATATGGCTTGATTTGTTTGTGTGCCTGTCAGGTGGGGGAGGCAAGGGGTCCGTCTGTAAGACATGTGAATTCTAGTTGATATTATGAAGTTATTGTCATGAAATTTCCTAATCGATTACTACCCGCTGATTTGGCGGGTAGTATAGACGTACCCTTAGAAGTCACTGTGGGAAGAATCAGTAGAGAGGAGGGAATCCACTTCACGTTACAATTTCATCCAATTGCTTTAACCTCTGTCATCACTGCATCCTCAGCTGGAATGAAATGAGATTTGGTTGAAACACAAAGGGAAAAATAATTTTTTCCATTGTATTAATGACAATACATTATATGAAAATATCTTTCTACACCTTATAATCTTACAAGTCTTGTGCTCAGTTCACATATTTTATAAATGTCTCTAGGAAACTTCTCAAGCTGTGGTATATGATGAGGACAGAGTGAATGTATTGCATAATACGTCAAGAGTTATGGAATGTTAGAAGTCACTGTGGAAAGAATCGGCAGAGAGGAGGGATTGGCATCTATAGGAAACCAAGAAAGTCAGCAAGGCCAGGGCCGGCGCTGACTCTTTTCATGGGAAAACAAATCCTATTTTTAGACCTGCTCATGAGATTTTGGCTACTTTATAACTGGACCTGGAAGAAGCACACCTACTGATTTTTGGTCTGCTTCACAAAAAGATAGCTCGGCTACAAGCCAATGAGGAGGAGAAGAAACATGCAAGACTGCTACAACTTAAACCCCCAACTTAAACAGATGAAAATTAATTAAAAAAAAAAAAAAAGAAAGCATGCTGAGAAAAAAAAAAAGCATGCTGAGGAGGAAAAAAAAAAAAGAAAGCATGCTAAGGAGAAGAGGAAGTATGCTATGGAGGAAAAGAAAAAAAAACATGCTAAGAAGAAAAGGAAGCATGCTAAGGCAAAAAAAAAAAAAAAAAGCATGCCCTAAAGATAAAGAAGACCAGGGTGGAGCGGAATCTACTGAATAACACTAACAAATCCTTCCCCAACAATCCACAAATGGGAGCAACTATGTCCACCGTATAATAAATCCCGTGATATTGCTAAATATTTTCTCACCTTTGAGAGACTATGCAATCTCCATAACATTCCTAATAATCACAAAATAACCATATTGGTAGCAAAGTTAACTGAAAGTGCTCTGGACATATTCAATAACATGCCTATTAATGAGGCTTCTGACTATGAAAAATTCAAGAATTTGGTTTTAAAACAATTTCAAGTTACACCTAAAATTTACAGAGTAAAATTTTGAACCCTTATCCGAGGGCCTGGACTAAGTAATGTAGCTTATGTAAACTGAATAAAGGAGCTGTTAAATAAATGGGTCAAGGGAAGGGGTGTTAATAGCTTTAAAAAAGTGTGTAATTTAATGGCTCAAAAACAATTCCTAAATATGTCCAAGAATAAAATAAACAGTGTTTATGGGATAAAAAAATGAACTCAGCAGACAGTCTTGCTGTTTATGCTAATCAATACGAACAGTCCCAAATTAGCAGAGGAACAAGGAAATTTGGCACACAAGGGGTGCAAAAAGCAGAAAGAAACAACCCTGGTCATAGTTTGGAGAGATACCAGAAAGGAAAACCCGAGACCACAACACATCACCAGGGGCAGCCCAAGGCCCCACAAGGAAAACCCCAGACCCCTTATTGCCCCACCACACCATTCTCCAGCAACCCACCTCGCCCCACTGACCAGTCAGCTGGGCGATGTTTTAAATGTAACGAATTGGGGCATGTGAAGGCCAACTGCCCCAAGAACCCCAACAAAGTACAGTTCATTGCACCGGGGTCACACCAAAGGTCCTCAGGCCCAAATGCCTCCCAGATACCCTTGGAGCAAAGGAAAACGGTGAGTGTGGGCGGGAAAAAAATTACAGCGTAAAGGAACACTAAAGCACAAGTGTTGGCTATCCACCAATCCTTAGTGGACCCCAGCTTAATCAACCCAGAGGCACAAGTGACGATTCAACCCTTCAAGTCCAACTCTTTTGATTTACCTATAGCCGTGTTGCCTGTCCAGTACAAGGGCTGGTCAGGAAATTGGACTTTTGCAGTCTATGATGATTATCCCATTCCCATGTTGCTGGGGGAAGACTTGACCAATTGTGTAAAGCTAGCCAAAAGGGTGGGAATGGTCACCCGCAGCCAGGCTAAGCAAGCTGTCACACCTAGCTCTGTTCCTAAAACTTCCACCAAAACCCCATCTGTACTACCAAAAACCCAAATAAAGGTGGTAAAACCGAATACCCTGCCAATGACTGCAACAGCCGTCGTAAATCCAGTCGCAAAACACCAAACAAAGCCAGTCTCGGAACTGAAACTGGCGAAGCAACCAGCACCAGAACCCTTGCCAGCACTGAGTCCAGCGCTTGCAACCCCATCTACAGTGCCAACACCAGAGGGCACCACCAAGCCTGCAATGGCAGCAGCAGCCGATAACTCAATACAAAAGGCTCAGCCAAAGTCTAAATTACCACATCGTGCACCAGCGGAGAGCGGTTCACAGTCAACAAAAACAACCCCATCACCTACATCGCTTCCAGAGGGACCCAGCCCAAGTCCACAACCCAGTAAAAAACTAATGTCTCCAGCATCTAAAAAACAGTTCCACGCCAAGCAAAAAGCAGATAAAAGCCTCCAAAGAGCTTGAACAGTGGGACGGAGCAACCCACTGCCTCTCAGCTCTTCTAATCGATCCCGGTTTGTTATAAAAAAAGAACTTCTATATAAGGAAACTCTTTCTGGTGGACACCAGGAAGACTGGTGTCCTCAAAGACAGTTGGTAGTTCCAACTAAGTACCGGGTAAAGCTCTTAAGCTTAGCCCATGATCATCCTAGTGGTCATGCTGGGGTAAACAGAACCAAAGACCGTTTGGGGAGGTCATTCCACTGGGAGGGAATGGGCAAGGATGTTTCTACCTATGTCCTGTCTTGTGAGGTGTGCCAAAAAGTGGAAAAGCCCCAAGACCAGGTCAAAGCCCCTCTCCAGCCACTCCCCATAATTAAAGTTCCATTTCAGTGGGTAGCTGTGGATATTCTGGGTCCTTTCCCAAAAAAGACACCCAAAGGAAAGCAGTACATACTGACTTTCATGGATTTTGCCACCCGATGGCCAAAAGCAGTAGCTCTAAGCAACACCCGGGCTAAAAGTGTAAGCCAGGCATTAACAAAAATTTTTGCCAAGGTAGGTTGGCCCGCCAACATCCTTACTAATTCGGAAACTAATTTCCTGGCAGAAAGCATGAAAAGCCTGTGGGAAGCTCATGGGGTGAACCACTTGGTTGCCACCCCTTACCACCATCAAACAAATGGTCTGGTAAAGAAGTTGAATGAAACTTTGAAAGCCATAATACGTAAATTCGTAAATCAGCACTCCAGTGATTGGAACCTAGTGTTACAGCAGTTGCTCTTTGCCTACAGGGCTGTACCACATCCCAGTTTAAAATTTTCACCATTTAAACTTGTGTATGGTTGCAAGGTTAAAGGGCCATTACAGTTGGTAAAACAGCAATGGGAGGGGTTTACGCCTTCTTCGAAAACTAACATTCTGAACTTTGTACGCAACCTACAAAACACTCTCCAAGACTCTTTAGCCCTTGCTAAAAAAAACCTAAAAAAGGTTCAAAAAGAGCAAAAGGCCTGGTATAATAAACATGCCAGCAAGCGTTCCTTTAAAGTAAAAAACCAAGTCATGGTCTTAAAGGCGCTCCAGGCCCATAAAATAAAAGCGTCATAAAAAGGGCCATTTACTGTCCAAAAACGCCTAAAAGCTGTAAACTATCTCATAGCATTCCCCACCACAACTCTCAAGCCTAAAGTGTACCATGTTAATTCTCTAAAGCCCTTTTTTCCCCAAAAATTAAAGGTTTGTCAGTTTATAACAGCCCCATGTTCCGATCAATGTATGATCGAGACACCAATTGTCCCGATATTCAGGTAAGGAGGCAAGCGGGAGTGATGAGTAGGTGAGTGGCGGGCGTGAGGGTGCAAGGAGGCAAGCAGCAAGCCAGCGATGGATGAGTGAGCGAGCGGGCGGGCGGGCGGGGTGGGGCCTGGCAAGGGAGTGAGGAGGTGAACTGGCGAGCCAGCAGCACGCGGGGGTTCTTGGGGCATGCATGGGGGTTTCTGGCAGGGGAGTGAGGAGGTGAGTGGCAGGTGGGGGGGATGAGAGGAGGCAAGCGGTGGGTGGGGAACTGAGGAGGGACACAGCAAGCCAGCGGTGGGGATGGGGGGGGGCAAACGGGGAGGGGACAGGACCTGGGGCAGAGTGGGGGCGGAGCCTGGGAGGAGCAAGGGTGGACTGTGAGTGGGGCTGATGGCACCCCAATGTGTCCCGATATTTTACTGTTGTGATCTGGTCACCCTAACTAGCACTGGCCCCCATATTAGGTCTGTGCTCACGTGCACTCTTATCAGGTTTGTGGCCCCACCACCTGATCCCATTACCTCTGTGTGCGCCCAGGCTAAATTCATTCTTAGGCGTACACCACAAACAAAATTACATGTGAATAATAAGATCAGGAATAGACCATTTTGTATTAAGATTATCAAAGTTTCTCTTTGTCACCTCTAAAATGCTGCTCGCCATTTGGTGGAATATGTCAGTCAGTTACTACGCGTGAAAAATACGGAATTCTTCTGAAAAAGTCTAACAATCCCAAACCTCTTCAGCTCTGGGGGAAAACTATTCCCCTTCATTCCATCACACCTTTAATAAAAAAAGGGCCATGCTGAACTGAGTGTTCAGTTGAGCTCTTTCACAATATCACCCGTATCATAAGGAGCAGCCATGTCTGTGGGGAACCCCAGCTCACATTTCTTAAAAGAGAGGGAAAATGTCTGAATATCTCCCTCTGAGATTCTCCCACATCCTTCCACTCATGGGCAGGAAGAAGGAGGGTCAGGTTCATCTGTCGACTTCCTCATGGAGGTGCCCCCTTCCCCAAATCTGAACCACCCCGCCACCCACACGCACAGCCCAGCTCGGCCGGCAAAGCCCCGCCTCTGGCCATGACAGCCCCAGCTTCACACTGAGCTGCCTGACTGCCCAGTAGCAGGAAAGTCAATCTCTGAAAGCACATGTATACAGAGCAAAGAGGAGAGGGGAATTTTTGTGGGACCCCCTACTTCAAATATTGGTTGGACATCCCAGGTTATATTCCATTTAATTTTCCCACTAGAACCAAGGCTACCAACTCACTTCACACTGTAACACTTTACTGGCCCAGTCGTGAACTCCTTGTGACACCGCTCCCCATATTCTTTGCAGGGATATTAATATGATATGATTATGGCATAATTATGATGTATTTTATGCAAGATAAGTCATAGGAGGTGTCATTGGAAAGGTTATGATTTATTGGATATGATGATCCTATTTGTATGCATGTAACATTTTTGTATCTGAAATTAGGAATATTGACTATACATCTGTATAACAAACGTGTTTTCACCTGGGGAATGCCCACTAGGTAAAAGGCTCTCAGTCTAGATGGCTGGCTGGGAAAGGCCCATTTATGTTGAAGGGCCATTAGAGAAAACAATAGGCCTTAGAAGAAGCTTATCTCCCACCTGGGGGCCTTCCTGAGGACACTGCAGACAGCGGACTGCTGTGACACTACAGGGACATGTGACCAGGTCACCTGGTGCTGGGCTCCCTCTTGGGATATCAGTATTTTTCCACTGACTGGCGTGAGAACCAAGCTTTGAAAGAAATGGTTCCCGTCATATGCAAAAGCTATTTAAGGCAGGGGAGTGACATTATCGATATTCTTCACTGACTCCCCACCCAAAGAGACTCCTAGAAACACCCGAGGAACAAAGTTTGAACTGGGGGAAGTGCTGGACCCAGGCTAAAGGGATATTTAGCCATGAATGGAACACCCAGGGATTCCAAGCTGAAAACCAGTGCAGCTTGCCCCTTAAGAATCTGCAGCCCCCTTGTATCATCACTTAGAGTGAGGATTTGCTATTCATATCTGATCTAGGTAGTATATGAAGCTTAGTTTGCCTGTTTTGTTTCTTTGCTAGGTAATCTGCTTTGATCTGTTTGCTCTCACTTATAAATCATAGCATTATTTTATGTTTTAATCCAAACCATTTGGATTAAATGGGCATTTGATTAAGAGGTCTGGGGAAAATCTCAGCTTGGTTACCACAAGTGTGCATGGTCCTCTTCACATTAAGGGAGAGGCAGACCGGGTATTAAACCCATATACTGGCCAGATTTGACCAGGGCAGGACGGTACTGCTCTGGGGTCCCAGGCTGGGAAGCTGGTGGTTAGGGAGCCTGCATGTAACTGCCGCTGGGTGTGTCCCTCCCGGTGTGAATGCTGGTGAAAGTGCAAGGTTGAAGGGCTTTGCAACTTGTCACCAGGGCCGGCTCCAGGCACCAGCCTACCAAGCACATGCTTGGGGCGGCACCTGGAGGGGGGCGGCGCTCAGGGTTCATTTTTTTAAAAAAAACAACCCATATTGGCGGGCTGTTCGGGCGCCCCACGGTGCTCTGGCCCGAAAGCGGGGCTGCGGCCAGGCTTGCCACTCTTCCCCGGGCGCTCCAGCCACCAGGGCAAGCGGGGCCACGGCCAGGCTCGGCCCCCACCCTGGCCGGGGGAGCGGGGCGGCGGGCCTGCCGCGCTCCCCACCCCTGGCACCCTGGCCGGGCGGGGGGGGGGGGGGCGGAGGGCAGCTTTTTTGCCTGGTGCTGCAAAAAAGCCAGAGCCGGCCCTGCTTGTCACAGCAGCACGGTGTGTCTCACCACCCAGGCTGGTGGGTCAGAGGGCTCAGTGGTACCCCAGTTCCAGGTGGGAACCTGTCAGACTCCCTCTGGCAAAGTTCTCACTGATATCAGTGAAAGTTTCGCCAATATTCGGTTGCGCTGACGATCTGTGACCAGTCTCCAGAATCCTCCAATTCTCTTTAGGTTCTGTGCTCTATGGGTCATGCTGCAGAATGTCTGCTAAATGCCAGATCATCTGTGAGACCTGTGACTCCTAAATCATGCAAATATCTTGTGTCAACAAGACATTAACAACATTAGGTAAGGATGCATGCTGTACTCATAAAAGAAAACGCTGCTCAGCAGAGCAAGGAGTCAAAGCCATCAGACAGAATTAAAGCTCTGTTATTAGTTTAAGTTGTTTTTCTCAGGCAACGCTATCTGGGGAACTATTCATAATTCTAATGAAATTCATAGAATAATCCAATTGGAACACTTGATAGCACCTGAGCCATTGGTAGTTCATGACCTTGTGGCCTGGAGAAACGCAGAAAAAAAAATTGTGTTAACCTATCCTTTGGATACAATGGGCTCAATTTGCAAATGTAGGTGTCTAAATTGTATCTGCAAATCAGAAACTTGCCAACAGGCAATTGCATGCACAAAACAGCTAAATAAGCATGCAAATGGATACTGATAGCCCCATTTATTACTAATTACTATCTGTTGATGGTGTGCCAGCAATGTAGTAGGCAAGGCAAACAGGAAGAAGGAAGTTCACTGCCTCAAGACTACATAGCCTGCGGGCGTCATCCTGCAGGCTGTTCTGTGGAGGCAGAGCCCTGTGTCCATGCACCGCTCCAAGTGGTCTCATGCAGGCTGTACACAGGTTTGGGGGGCCATTTGTGCTGAACCGCTTACAGGATCAGGGCCTAGCTGCTCAACATTCCAATGAAGCGTGGGGATCGGGGTACAGCAGAGCGACAGAATGGTGGAGTCAGCCCTGGTCTTTTTGCTTCCACCTTTTTGTCGGGATTTTGTTTCTCATTCTTTGCCATCTCTTTTTATGAAGACGTGTCTGAGTGAAACACACGGGGTTATCAACCCAATGGAAAAAGCCTCTTTAAGGAGGGACTCAAAGGAGGAGAGTGGAGGCATGTCAGATGAGGGGAGTTCAGGCATAGCAGGGCCATGCAGAAAGAGCCAAGACCAGAGTGTTGACAAGGACAAAAGGGGGATCCATTTTCCTGGCGCAGCACTTTGATCTCCTTCTTTGCATCCCTCTACTGGCTCTCCTTTTCCACAGCATCACTTTTAAGTTCCTTCCTGGCCTACTTCCACGCAACCTCTCTCTCCTATGCTATCAAGACATTATTATCAGAGTATGTGCAATGAGCCCAGCTATTTGATGGCGTTATCAGCCAGGTGGCGAGCCAGTAGCCCGCCGTCAAAATAAGTCAGTGAGCACTGGTCAAGGATATGCGACAGTCTGAAATTGACAGCAGCTGGGCCATGGGTCATTAGAAAAACCCCATTTAAAGAGATTGGCAGCACAGCTGCCCTGTCCTGTTTGATACCAATTCAGAGATGACCATAGTTGCCCTGGTAGATCAAAACCTGGAGGACAGATGGTTGGTCAGTGACGAGAGAGTGATTAACGACTGTCATCGCTGAGCACTCATTGTGCCAAGCAGATTCCACCGTCATGTCCTGTGGTGGCATAAATGACCATAAAGGGCGACTAGAAGACAGGCGAGCTGCTGGGGGCGGCGGGGAAGGGGGTTGAAGAAGTCTGCATACAAAGGCAGGTCGCTATTCTCACGGTTCTTAGGCAACAGCATATGTTACCAAGTATTGGTAGCCATGGCAATGGAGTAGCCCATAAAGTCCCTTTGTTAAGCTCTATACCGACCAGCCTTGTGTGAGAGGACATGAATTCCTTTCTTTGCTCTGCAAATGATGCCAGCCTCCATTGCTCATTATTTAAATTTACCAACTAGCAGCTTCACTTTTTCTCATGCTGCCCCTTACGCATGTAAGTAGCATATCATAAACATCTGCAAAGCCACCTCATTGGCCGCCTTCAAATCCCTCCCTGAAAATGCCTCTGCCATTGTGCCTACAAACATCAGTTAGGCTGCTGGTGTGCTGAGACCACTGCCCATCACACTGAGCAATATTCTCTAACTGTTTCCTAGTACACCCTGTCGGTCAGTCTGTATCCATCTGTTGTCTCTTGTTTTATACTTAGATTGTAAACTCTTTGGGTCAAAGACCAACTTTCTGTGTTTGTACAGCGCCTAGCACAATGAGGTCCTGGTCTATGACTGGGGCTTCCAGCCACTACAGTAATACAAATAAGAATGAAGGAGGGCTTGGGTAGAGTGGAGAGGGAAAAGGAGTTAAAAAGCTCTTGAAGATTTGTTAATATAATTTCAGTATTATTCTGTATGGAACAATTCTGCTTTGACCAAGGTGACCTACTAGATTCCTCCCTAATTGTATTATGATTTTATAATATGGATCTATTTGGTTTGGAAACATCTACCAGGAAGGTTAAAGGGGTCAGTCCCTCAGATTTAAAGCATCCATTTGTTGGATATAGAAATGAATGGGCTAAACACAGGAGCATTTGTTGCGGGGCTATTATAGCTGATTTTTCTTCTGAGCTGCTTATGAGCTGTTGGCTAATAGGGTGGAATTTGATTTTTTACAGAAGTCTGTGCAGATGATTTTCTTGGAAGAGATTCTGAAGCGTCTGCCTGTCCAGCATATGGGACGTGATGTCCCTGCAGTGTCTGATTAATCCCTTGCCAGGCAGCAGCATTGGGACTGAAAGCGGAAGCCTGTGGCTCTTCGATTAATGTTTTCAGTGCTAGCATGAACGAGTCAGAATGAGAAGCAATGGCACATTCATATTAGAGACAGACTCACACCGAAGCCCCCAGATGTGAATGTCATTGAGCTTTGGGGGATCTGAAATCCAAACGTGGATCCAGATCTGAAATTCAACAATGGTCGCTGTCAGTAGGGTCAAATAAAAACTTCATAGCCAGAAACCATCAAGCTGCGTTGTTCAAATTTCAGACTCAGACTTTCTGACTGAGGCACATCTGTATTAACAGCTGGGAATAATGTGATGAAACTGAGCAAAGGAAAATTTCCTCCCAGTGTGATCTCTGAGAACATGGAATAATCTCAAAAGGGAAATGATGGAAGCCAAACCACTTTAATTATATATAACTTGACTGGTCGAAGCACTGTGAGATAAACCATAGGTAACAATCCTGCCCTTGTAGGGGAAGAAATGGGGATGGACTAGAACAGTGGTCCCCAACTTTAACAACCTCTGAACCCCTTTCATTAAAATGTCGTCTCGCGAACCCCCTCCTAAAAATGAATATTTCCAGGGATTTTCTCCTTTACCCGAGTATAAATTATAAAAGCAGTGATCTTGGAAATATAAAATTTGTTTTTATGACATGCTTATTACACACTATTATTAATTATTATTTATCATTACAGTATTTTTATTACATTATGAAAACAGCAACACTCTTCCAAGATCTCACTTTCATAGCTTGTGTCACTTTGAATAAGCCTGTTATAAGACAAGGCTCCTATGTTTCATCAAGGAGTATCAGATTTTAAACAGCATGAAGGTATTTAAGAAGCCAACTAAAATCGTTCCTCCTACACAAGCATTCAGGTCTTGAGCAGTCCAAGCAAACAACGCACGTTACAACAAAGCTTAAACTTGTTCTTCATAATAATTTTTAAAACAATACTAGCTGCCTATTTAATTTTAAAAACTGCAAAAAATATCCACCTCCCTTTCCATTTCTTATAAGTCTTGAAGTTTAAATCTCCTCAGTGTGATAGATGTTCTTGCTTTGATCTGCTTAGCTCTTGGAAGTACAGGGGCTCCGGGCTGCTGGTTCCATGCTGCCCAGGGTCCCTAGGGACACTCTGTCCGCCATTAGGGAATTTTTTTTCCCGAGAACCCCCTGTAACATTTCACGAACCCCCAGGGGTTCACGAACCCCAGTTTGGGAACCACTGGACTAGAAGATTAAGAAGTATTCTCCATATCAAGTTTCTATGACTCTGTGAATAGTTCATTCTGAAGCAAGATGCTTATCCTTCCCATCTATTAACACTTCCCTTGCCCTCTCTCCATTCTTAGGCTATGAGGAAGGTCTATGGGGATACTGCCGGGAAGCTGAAGGGATGCAGTCTTTCATCTCTATGTCACCACTGTTTGAAGTTGGCTCAGTTTGCCGGTGAAAAGCAACAGTTCCCACTTCCCATCTTGACAGATGTGAAAAGTATCTGTGGTCTCTCTCCAGTCATTAGTGGACAGAGGTCCATATTTAAAAAAAAAAAAAAAAAAAAAGCACACCCCCACCAGAATCAATATATATTGGCATTAATTAGCACCAGCAGTAAGGACAAGGACCGAACAGGCCATAAAAATGTATGGGCATTGAAGGGGCAGGGGCAATGGGCCAACCTCCCATCCAGTCAGAGTCCAGGGCCTGAAAGAGTTTGCTCTTATTATGAAAAAAAGGAATGGGGCAGTAGGGGGCACCTCAGTATCAGTGAACTCAATTAGTCTGTTAACACTGTGCAGGCAGGAGCTGGGGAGGCAGAGGTTCAGGACAGCCTATTCACTCTGTCCCAGAGGGGTCTGAGACAGTGGGAGCCCCACTTCGACATCAGGGGTTCATTTCAAAGGCATCTGTTGTTTTGTGCCAGTCCCTGTTCTGCTGGAGCAGTGTGCCTGGATCACTCCTGTTCAAATGCTGAGTAGAGAGCAGTGCCACTCTCGTGTCAATGAACACTTCATTTAATGAGCTGCATTAAAAATAGTCAGTCTCTTTGGAAACTGTGTCTGCACAGACACAGGGGGCCATGAAAGGAGCAGCTGTCCCCCTGCTGCCATCCAGCACCCGGCTGGCTTTGTTTGGGCTGGGGTTCTGAGAATGGCCACAGAACCTTTCAGGCAATTGGAAAAGCACATTTTGGTTTTCAAACCAAAGCCATACAATGGCACTTATGGCTCAGACAAAGCAGCTTTTTCACCCAAATACTGTGCTGAATCTGCAGTGTTGCTTGGGCTCCCAGAACCTGCTAAGAGGACAATAACTAATTTGCTAAGGTCATCCCAATCCCAATGATATAACAAAGCAACAATGGCTAGCATTTGTGGTGGGTGTTCCCATTTGATGGCTGTTTGGGGATTTATGTGAAGTGAGTTGATGGTTCTCGGTTCAGTTGCTAGGGGACAGTGTCCAGATTACATCTTTACATTGGCACCATCATTGGCTGTTTTAGCACAAGGACAAGATCTAAATAGGGACGGAGAATAACACGTTCTGTACCAGCCAACCTGCCATGTTCATGCAACAGCTCAGTGACACAATCAGGAACAAAATCCTTTTATTTTGATCCTGCCCACTATACCACACTGCTTTCCATTGCCATATAGCATGTAAGAAGTTACCATCACCTGGAAGCAAAAATAACTGAACCACTGGACAGTGACGTATTCAAACACATTGAGGAAGTCAGACATATTATCTGGCAGAGGTGAGTAGTACACATACATACTAGCCAGCACATTATATTCACTGAGCCCTACTCATTGATACCTTCTGGATTTTTCTAGAGCATTCCGGATTTACTTCAGAATATCTGAGAGCAGAATTTGTCCCATAACTCTTAAAAAGAGGGCTATATTCAAGTAAAACTTCCTGTGTCATCATTAGGTCAATTACAAAATGAACTGGATCTTTTTTAGGGTATCTTAATAGCTTATGACATCTAAAGTCAAAGCATTTTTATCAGTCAGTTGCAAGGTTTTGGGATCAGCCAATGGAATATAAGATGACCTCAGTAAAGTGTGGACTCATACATACATTTTGCAGACACATATCTACCTGGGGCAAACCACTATAGAAGCAGACTTCTCAATCATTTATAGCTCAGTAGCACAGGAAAGCTGCATGCTGTCCCTCTCAGGACTGTCACTCCCTTTCAGGCTCACATATTAGCTAGCAGTGACTTCCAAAATGCTAATGTGCATTTCCCAAAAGATCATTTTCTGCAACACATCGCTGTTGATTGGTGTATAGCAGCCCCACAGCCATTTGTGTATTAGGCCTGTTTGTCAGATGATGTGATGCCAAATCCAAGAAGTGATAAGTATGTTTGTTTAGCAATCACCATTTTTTTTTTGTTAAAATACTTCTTTTAAAGCAATTCTTTAAAATAGTTTGGGGCCAAAATATAAGTTTTGAGAAAAACAAGGATTTAAATAAATCTCATTATGGAGGCACTGATGGTGACCCAAGACAAAATAGCTGTCTCTTCAGATAGAAGATTCCTTAAAGAATTAAAGATAATCAGATCTAATTTTTGAGGGTGCAAACTGATTTTCTTCTTGACTACTACAGCAATTTTCTTTTTTATGTGCAAATAGTACATGTGGGCAGTGGTCTGATCTATTATGTAAATTTGTGTTCTTACAGTATGAAGCACACATTTTTTGGAAAAGATTAGTGCTCAAAATATTGGTGTATCCTTGGCTGTGCTGATGAAATGGGTCATAGATTTTAATGCCAGAGGGACAATTATGATCCTATAGTCTATCCTCCTGCATAATACAAGCCATAGATTCTCACCCAGTACTTTCTGCATCAAGCCCATCACTCTGTTTGAGCTACAGCATCTCTTGGGGTATGTCTACACTGCAATTAAAAACCCACGGTTGGCCATGCCAGCTGGCTCAGGCTTGCCGGGCTCAGGATAAAGGGCTATTTAACTGCAGTGTAGACGTTTGGGCTCAGGCTAGACCCGGGCTCTAGGACCCTGTGAGAGGAGAGGGTCCCAGATCCCAGGTTCCAGTCAGAGCCAAAATGTTTACACTGCAACTGAACAGCCCCTTATCCTGAGCCCTGCAAGCCCGAGTCAGCTGGCATGGCCAGCCCCAGGTGAGGTGTAGACACACCCTTAAATATCAAGTGTCACTGTTTTGGGACAAAAGCTATGAAAAATACTTGATTGCCTCTTTAAAAGGAGACAGCCTGGATCCCTCCTGATAAAAACAATCCTGTTCTAACGTCTTTCGTTTTTAATACATTTCTGTGTGTTGTGAGAGTAGCAACTAGGGACTCAACTGTAACAGCAATGGCTCTCTACAGCCTGTTGTCTCTATATTTTGGTCTCAACCTGTGTGAAGGCATTGAGTAAAGCTCTGGGCCCTAAGGAATCATTGCAGTAACTGTGCCCAGTGCCAGCAGTGGTTACTGAGCCGCCCACCTCCATGAATAGCCAGCCACTCCACTCTGCTTCAGAGTCACACTGAGCAAATAAATGCTGGGAGAACATACATCAACTGTACCAGGGCCAAGACTGTGAATTATGTGATGGCTGCTGCTATATATGTGCCAAGCGCCATGGCTGTTATAGGTTTCAGAGTGGTAGCCATGTTAGTCTGTATCAGCAAAAAAAACGAGGAGTCCTTGTGACACCTTAGAGACTAACACATTTATTTGGGCATAGTGATGCACATTAACCCTGCAAAACTACAGTTGATAGAAAGACAAATCTAAATGAATGGCCCACTCACTGCTCTTACTCTACAGTGCACAATGTGGGGGATGATCCCAAGCTACTACATTCAGATCCTGACCAGGATTTTCAACAACCCCAAATTTGTCTGGCTTTGGTTTACCTAATATAGAGAGAGATCCATATCCTGGTTTGCATTCTGAAGTTCCCTCCGAAGATCAGGGTGTTCGTATCTGGGATTTTGGGTTGGGCCCATCTCAGACTCTAGCACAAATTGAGGAGAATAGTTAGAGAATTTGGTTAGCCCTCCTCTGCAGATTAAAGCAGGATTCTTGTATCAATAGGATCCTGGCCCTATGAGTAGTCCATACTGATCAGTGACTCAGAGGCAGCATAGCAGATAAGGGCAATTGCTTCTGGTCACCTACCAGCTGAGTGGTTTTACTTGGGCAGCAAGATCAAGTACTCAGAAATGGGAGAAAGACAGGTCTACTGATGGAGTAGAAAGGCTAAGAGAAGGAACAGGCTGTCAAGGAACAGGAACATTTTTTCGGGTGGGAGGGGGTGTTGCTTGGCAGACTGAGTTAAATTCTGATAGATCTGAACCCAAATTTAAGATTAATCTAGTCATAGTTCCTTTACTGTAACCAAACAAAAACAATTGCAGAAGTGTTATACCATGAAACCTTCTCTTTGTGAATTGCCCTTAAGAGCAACTGCTTTCCTGACTCTATACAATGTGCACTCTGCTCACCTTAAGTTTCCTACCCGAGCTCTGGAGGGATTATTAACTGACTGTACTTGGACTAGTCACTACCATTTATCTCTGACATTTCCAGAACAGATATACCAGTAGTAACACAGGTACCTTCAGACTGAAGATACCTCAACTGCATGGTAGTCACATTTAGCCTCAGGTAGAGTGAGTCTAACTGGAGGCAATGAATGTGTGGTAATACTGGCAAGATCCTCCTCTAAAATGAAAAAGAGGAGTCTCCTGACCAGTTGAAGATGGAAGAAGTCATTATTCACTAGAGTTTCACTCTTTGTATCTTGGAGCAATGCAAAGTCCATCATAACCCCGAGGAATGGACTACTTCACTGATCAGGAAGTCCTCACCTGATAGTGGGATTAGTGTATCAGACAGCTCCTCAAAGTGTTTCCCTCTTCGATTCTGCCTTCCTTTAACATCCAACATCAGTTCAAACCGGAGTCTTTGGAGGTCCCCAGAACAGCTTTTGAGAGCTAAATAACTCACACAATGGGTGTGACTAGTGGCCAGAGACTAATCTGGTCGCACAATTGTTTGAGAACCAAACTCCTGTACAACCATGAAAAGTGTTTAGCTGTTCTATAAGGCAGGGTAACATCAAAAAACAAAACTACATGGAGTTTTCTGGGACTGGAGGTTGCCACCCTCTAGCACTTTGTTTAAATGACATTCACTCCCAATTTGTGCTGTTCCCTGCTATCAGACCTTAGTCAGGCGTCTCTTTCTTCCCTATCTTACAAAATATTATGGTTTAATTTGTACTAGCCATCCAACATGCTGGGCAGATGTGATGAAGAGTGTCAATCTGTGTGTCAGCAAACAAGGCACTTTTACAACAGGTAGCCAGCTAAGGAAATCCGCCAGTGTGTTTATGTTTCATGAGCCCCTGCTGAGCAATTTGTGCAGGCAACAACAGCCTGCTCCCCAGTTAGCAAGAGCAGCATGGACATTAATTACATACCTGTCTGCTGCAGCAATGTCACAAGCAAAATGGGAGGGAGGGCTTCTGGCATTATACTGTGCTTGCAGCTTCTATACTCCACCCCCAGCTCTTAACTGTAACCCACAAATTATCATATGCGTCCATTGTGAAGGCATTATCAGGAGGGGCACTCTATCCTGACTGGATACATTTTCAGTTAGATCCAGATCCACCAAAGGGACTTGGCTGTTGTGATGCTCAGCATTACAGCACCTAACTTTTAGGTGCCTAGAGAAAAAAAAATCACAGGAACAACACTGCTAGCTACAACGCCTGCGTTAGGTATCTAGGCTCCCTATACAATGAGCGGGGAAGAGATGGAGCCTTAGAATGTGATCCACAAATCCAGCATGGGAGCTGCCTAAATTAGCCAATGGGAAATGCTGGCGACAGGGGTGTGCTACATCCCACCCTTAAGTCCAGGCTGCAGGGAAGTGCCCATCTCTGCTTGTGAATCACAAGCCAAAGAAAGATATAGGTGTATGGCCTCCTAGGTTGCATGCAGGGGCCCAGTCAGAAACTGCCAATGCCACACAAAATAGCTGGGAGGAGGAAGGAGGAGGAGACCCACTTCCAAGGGCACTGGAGCCTTCCCAAAAGTGAGGGGCCAGGAGCCCCCTCCCTCAGGCTCCAACCCTGTTCCCCGCCCAAGGGTCTGTCCCCAGCCAAGCTGGAAACCAGAGCTGCCTGTGTCCCCACCCCTCAGGCCTCCCGCCCAGGGCAAGTAGAGGGACCCAGGCTCCCCCACAGCTGCCTGCACACCTCTCCCCGACCTGGCTTCAGTCGGGGGTGGGGCTTGGAGCTGCAGCCTGGCCATGGTAAGAGCTGTGCAGGCAGCTGTGGGGAGCCATGGTGGGCCCACCACCTGCCCGCGGTGTGGGAGGCCCGAGCAGCCCCCGGCCCAAGTCTCCACCTCCACAGTGAAATCTGTACAAGAGATCTTTCTTATTAGGCAACCTCCTATCTTAGAAGAGTGTCCCAAATTACCCTCAAATGGACTAAGTACAGTTCTGCTTCATCTTTAGTAGGAGGCCACCTTCGTTAAGCAACCAATTATTGTCAATCCCTTGAGCAGTTGTGTACAGGGCCGGCTCTGGCTTTTTTGCTGCCCCAGGCAAAAAAGCCGCCGGCCGCCCCCCTCCCACAGCCGGCGCTCCCCCAGCCAGGGCACCGGCGGGGAGCGCAGCACGGCCGTCCCTCGCTGCCCCGGCCGGGGCGCCAGTGGGGAGAGCAGCTCGCCCGCGTCCCCACTGTCCCAGCGGTGAGCCCGGCACAGTCGCCCCCCGCTCTACCTGCCGGGCCGCCGGCGGGGAGCACTGCTCACCCGCGGCCCCCCTCTCCCGCCCGGGGCGCCGGCGGGGAGCGCAGCATGGCCGTCCCTCGCTGCCCCGGCCGGGGCGCCGGTGGGGAGAGCTGCTCCGCCTGTGTCCCCACTGCCCCGGCGGTGAGCGCAGCATAGCCGTCCCTCGCTGCCCCGGCCGGGGCACCAGCGGGGAGAGCGGCTCTCCTGCGTCCCCGCTGCCCCGGCCAGGGCGGCGGCAGGGAGAGCGGCTCGCCTGCGTCCCCGCTCTCCCAGCTGGGGCCCCAGCGAGGAGAGCGGCTCACCTGCGTCCCTGCTGCCCCGGCCGGGGCGGCGGCAGGGAAAGCGGCTCGCCTGCGTCCCGGCTGCCCCGGCCGGGGTTGCGGCATGGAGAGCGGCTCGCCTGCGTCCCCGCTGCCCCGGCGCTGAGCGCGGCACGGTCGCCCCCCGGTGGGGAGCGCGGCTCTCCGGCGGCCCAGCTCTCCCGGGCGGGGAGCGCAGCACGGCCGCCCCCTGCTGCCCCGGCCGGGGCGCCAGCTTGGAGAGCGGCTCTCCGGCGGCCCCGCTCTCCTAGGCAGGGAGCACAGCACTGCCGCTCCCTGCTGCCCTGGCGGGGAGTGCGGCACGGCCGCCCCTCACTGCCCCGGCCGGGGCGCCGGCGGGGAGGGCGGCATGCCCGCCTCCCCGCTCCCCCAGCCGTGGGCCGGGAAGAGTGTTTTTTTGTTGTTGTTAAATTAAAAAAAAATAATTAAAAAAAAAAAAAAACCTCAGCGCCGCCTCCCCTCCAGGTGCCGCCCCAAGCACATGCTTGGTCGGCTGGTGCCTGGAGCTGGCCCTGGTTGTGTAAGAAAAGTTTCTCTATATTTTATTGGCATACATATTACCAAGATGCATCCCTGCAGTACCTGGACCTGCTCTGTTAACAAACTAACTGAAGCTTGGAACACAAGACTGCTTGCATCCAAAGGTAGAATCATACATTAGGCCAAAGAACTGAGAAATAGTACCGAGAAGTTGTGTAGGATTAGCCCAGGGCCACAAAATAGGAGGCTAGGGATGATTTATTCAAAAGTGTGATAATCAAGATGGAAAGAGTTATGCTACCTCAAAGAAAAATAGGAATAAGGGACCATAATTAAGGAAGCCCTATAACCTGAATTGATCTAGCAACACGTACAGGCCATAGCACAACTGTGTTTGCTGAATGTTTGCTCATGGGCATGTACAGTGAGTCACTGCACACTACCCCCTGCTGGGATCCACCCTAATACCTCAACAGATAGGCTGATGACAACTATTAGTAACAGGAATCTGTGCATGTGGGTTGCTTGTGGAGGACGGTATGGCAAGTTTCCATGACTTATGTATGCGTCACTGTCCTAAAAGTTAGGTATGTAGGAAGTAATGTGATGCCTCATGTGTTATCAATAGGCTTTAATGGCTCCCTCAAGTAACTGGGAGCTAATTAAGGATGCTGGAACTCACCTGCTTAATATATGGCCAGTCTCTACTTTCATTGACAGACGTGGTGCTGGACGGTGCACACTAGCACAGCTTTTTGACATGGTTTCAGATAGGTTTGGATTTGGAGGCATTTTTTAATCCATGCCATCTGTTGTTTCCAACACATCAGGGTCTGTTCTGTTTGTTCCTTACTCTCCTGTGCACATCTGGATTTAACCGGCTTACTTGCTTTTTTAGGGGACAAGGGATTTGAATGAGATCAGTCAAACAAAATTCACTTGTTAGCCAACTCAGATATGAATCCAGGTTTCCTACAGCTGAAAAACCAATGCATTTGCTCTCCTCATAGAACTCCCATTAAAATGGAATTAAATGACTATTGAGGAATCTCAATTTAAAGGCATATTCAATTCTTTGAGTACTTAATTGGGAAACATTCAATCCAAGCTCATCTACCTGTTAGTATAGTGATGCTATTTTAATTACATTGCTTCCTAAAGTTTGATTCAATCCTGGACATTAGCTTTGGCATTAACTTCTATACAAGTAGGATCTGACCTTATTTTGCTCTAAGTCCCCGCTGTTGGTAAACCAACCACTATCGTTCAGTCAAGTTTCCAATGAATTAGGCTCCAGTGCTCATCCCCTCTGAAGTACTGTGCAGTTCTCCTCGCACTCCCAATTACTTCAGCGTGGTTTTTGCCATGTCAATCTGACGTAGGGTGACCAGATGTCCCGATTCTAAAGGGACAGTCCTGATTTTTGGGTCTTTTTCTTATATAGGCTCAAATTACGCCCCACCCCCGTCCCGATTTTTCACACTTGCTGTCTGGTCACCCCAGTCTGATGTTCCAGAAAAGATGTCGCCAGAGAAATAGCTCTCGGTAGCACCCAACACGAGTGCCAGATGTTCCCATATCATTTCACTTCATGCTTGCCCGTGTGTGGTTATTTCCCATGACGTTGGGAAATGGTTCAAAGGGTGAGTCAGTTCTTCATTTTAAGGCTAGGTTTGAGTGAGATTTGTTTCTTATCAATTTTTGACTAAGATTTCTTTAGAGCCTTTCCAGATACAGGTGGGATCTAGTCTCATGGTGTTTGCTTTGAGTTGCTGCTTGGTCTGTTGGTCAAAGTTTGAATGGCACTTAGCACCTCTGTAGTGCTTACATGTTCAAAGTATTAGCACGATCTCTTCATGTGATGTGCAATGGCAGCTAATATCAACAGCTGGCTTGATCATTCTGATATACTGTGCCTCTATTGGTGCATGCAGGGCACAGTTCAAGCACCGGTGCTGTGCACTCAGGTTCCTCCAGTGCCATGTACTGGTCAATTATTCAGGGACTGGGGGCAAGGATAGTGAAGTAGCTTCTGCCAAGCCGGCGCACCCTATGCTGCTTCAGGAGGAGAGGATGTGTGCAGTGGTCAACCCACCAGCTCTGCCCTGCCACCAATGACACACTGTGCAGTGGTGCCCAGGGGGTCCACTCAGCACTGAGCTCTGTGATCTGCAGGGAGTGCATACCCCACCTAGGCAGGATCCTCACATCTTATCCCTCCACCTTGTGCAGTGAAGTCATTCTGGTCCTGCTGCAGGTAGCCCCATAATGTGCAGGTTTAGCAGCTTCCTAATGATGCCTGTGCGCAGTGCCTTTGAAATGGAGATTCTAATGATTAATGTTGTTAACAAAATAACCTTTTCTTTGCATGTCTTTCATACCACATCTACTTCACAGTACATTGCTAATCTAACAATGCAGCTAGGTAGTTATAGTAAAAGAAGATCAAAAACTTATTTCTCCTCTAGAAAGGAATCTCTAATAAAGCAGACCTTGCTATCAAATAACCTTATCTAGTCCAGCATCCAGCCACAAGCTGGCAACCACAGAAAAAGATACACCCACTCACTGCATGGGAAACCTCACTGCTAATCATATAGGTCCTTTCCCACCATCCCAGAAGGCACTGCTAGGGGTAAACTTTTCAAACATGTGTTGTGCCTGCTTAATATGCGTCTGATCCTGAGAGATGCAAAGCACCTGCATCTCTCCTTGATTTTCTACACCCACTACAGTCAGGAATGGCTACCATGCTAATAAAGAATTAGAACTTTCTCCAATACCCTCAGTCAGAAGTGTATTCAAGGTACTCAATCCATGCAGTTATACTTTTCCATTAGATCAAATGCCTATAGACCTGTATTAGTATTTTCGTTTCTTGCAGCAATACACAATTAATATTGCAACAGGGAACATGGGGGGCACAGCATAACTTTACCAGTATATTACTGTTTGTCTGTATAGATTGTAAATCCTTTGGTGTAGAGATCATCTCATATTCTGTGTGGCTTTGTCCAGACAAGGATTTAAGTCTTAGATCCAGCTCACTCTAATTAACTCTCTTCAGACCACCCTAGATTTTAAGTGGACCAGTTTAGTATGGGCTAAGGTACAATTGCTTTACTCTGACTAGAGGTTTGGAAGGTGTTAAATAGATCTAGCTAGGTAACTCCATCTAACATCATGTTTACATCCTAGTCTGGACAAGGTCTGTGTGTAGAGTGCCTAGGTACAACGGGGCCCTGACTGTGACTGGGACTTATAGGCACTAACATAACACTATACTACTAATAAATAACTAGCAATTTTTTACGGTTGTCACAACAGATGTCCAGAAAAGTGACTAACACTGATGTAATATCAGTAGTGATGGATTATCTGAAGGGAAATATTGATCAAAGGAATTCTTGTGTTGATTTTTTTAAATGTTTATGTCCTCCTTCCTATCCCTACACCTCAGAGATAAAAAATTTACCCCACTCTGGGGTGGGGTAAATGGTGGCAGTGTAAATGCCAGTTACATAAGTTTCATTTATCACTGTATATTATATTTGTTAGTTGATTTTATTCAACTGCCCCTGTGTATTTAAATTAGCAGTGACATTTAATCTTAGTCTGTTATACCCTGTTTCTTTAAATTGTTAAGTAAATGAGTGTTAGCTCTAACTTAAGTATCTTGGATGTATATTATTTATAATTGGTATGTTTGAATTAGACCCATGCCACACATTATTATTATTAGAATAGATTTACTCCTGGAGGTTTCCAAGGCACACCATTGATTGTGTACAGGGGCCAGCCAGGTGGAGGCACCACCAATTTTAACTTCCTTTAGGAGTAAAGGGACTGCAGTAGAGGGGTGGATAGAGGATTCCCACTTATCCAAAATCACCACTGGGATACTCAGGATCTCCTTTAATGTCAACTACATCAGGCGCCCAGGCACACAGGTGAGTGTTGCCTGCTCCCAAGTAACCCAGGGAAGAAAGGGGGGTTATATGAGCATCCTATGCACAGAGCCACTGTGAAATAAGAGAAGTGAGTCAGCCCTAACGTGAGCTCATGCTGTGCAAGCTTCCCACTAGTACACCCCAATTTAAACCTGTAACGCTGCCTGCTATTCCAGTTCCAAGCTATCATGTGACTCAAACCTGGACTGCCACATCCCTGCTAATCCAGCTCTGGGCCTGTCCTAAACATAGCATCATTCAGCATGTGTGATTGGCTATGTCCTATTCTTTGTGATACAGACACCTGAATACACTGGAGGTTAAACTGAACCCACCACACACATTTCCCTTGGCACATCTGCCAAATTTGAGCCCAGAGATCTCCATAAATGAAAGGCCCAGTATCAATCCCCTGACCCGACATACGATCCTAACTCTTCCACTGGCTCAGTGGTCGACTCATAAGTATAAGAGAGGCACCGTGACTTGCCTAATTTCCTCATGAAAGTGGGGATAATGCTGACCCCGCTTTGTAAAGTGCTTTGAGATCTTCAGATGAAAAGTGCTATGTGAGTCCAAAGTACTATTATTATAACTAATTTCAGCTGAAGGAAGTTTGTCTGGTTTCAGCTTTTCATACGTGGAAAAATTCCTTCCAGATCTCCGGTGGTGATCAGCTTTTTGCAGTTTATTATCACTATTACTTTGTCACGTAGGCTGACAAATATTAGTGCTGCTCATACAGTCATCCAGCCAGCCTTTGACGTGATGGCCTCCTGCAAAAAGATTTAAAATCACAGCAACCAAGTGCGTGTTAAACATTTTCTATCACTAGCTGAAGACTTCTCACTGGATTTCTGCAGCCTCCATTTTGAAATTAATTATTATTTAAAGAAGATGGTCCCACTGGGATTAGATTGTGGCTGGTTAGAGAACGGAAGGGGGTGATGGGGGCTCGGGCTGTCAAGCTTTTTCATTCTATTGGTTGATTCTGATTATAGACACTAGCATTCCCATGCCTTCCCTGCCAGGACTATAATGCTTGAAAAAAACACTTTGAGGACATTATTAATCAGACAACGGTAAATTCACCTTAATGCAATGGTTCATTGTTCCCCAGCACGCATGCCATTTTGTCTGCCGGGTGCAGGACTTCATACAGAGTACTACTGAATCTCCCCTTGTTGCCTTTATACTGTGTCCCTCACAGCAGGTAGCTCCACTCGGACCTTTCCATCTGGCTAGCGTGGCAAGCGCCTTCCTCCATTCTAACCTTTGCTCTCCTGCAGAAGCCCACTCTGCACATCTATCCCTTGACTGAGCTCAGGCTGCCCTTATATTCCCCCTGCAGGCTTGGTTCCTAGTCATAATGTATCCACCACATGACCTCTGGACTGAAAGGTAAACTAGTCACAGGTGAGGCTGAAAACCCAGGACTCCCTTAAAGGGCCATCTGACCCTGCACCTAGCTACAGAATAAACCAAGCAACCCTTTCCTTGTTGGGTAGGGTCACCTCTGACAAGCTTTAACTCAACACCCCTAGGGCCTGATTTTCAGTGGTACTAACTACCTTGCAGTTAGGGTGACCAGATGTCCCGATAAAATTGGGACCGTCCCGATTTTTCATCTTTTGTCCCGCATCCCGACCGATGCTTGGTCAGGACGCCTTTTGTCCTGATTTCCGGTCTTCTTCCATTTTTTATTTTGCTCAACAACTTCAGGCGGGAAGTCCCGATTTTCGGGTCTTCTCATCTGGTCACCCTACTAGCAGTTAGCAACCAATTTAATCTGGAGATGTAGGCACTCAGCACCTCTGAAAATTGGGCCCAGAGTGTGTAAGTTGGGACCCCACAAACTGGAGACACCCAGAATTAGGTGAGACTTTTGAAAATGTTAGTCGGTGCTGCTCTCTGCCTCGGTTTCCCCCATCTGTAAAATGGGGATATACTTACCTTTCTTTATAAAATACATTGAGATTGGCAGATTAAAAGATCTATAGACACATTAAGTATTATTGATGAAATAATCATAATCAATATTTAATAAAACAAAATCCTTTCCTTTCATTGTATTCTTCCCCTGAATGACAATATTCTAGCATAGACACCATAAACACTGTTCATTGGAAAACATTACATCTTCTCTATTTTCTGTCTTCCTTCTTATCAGAATTGTTATCTTGTTGTCCAGACAGTGTCATACAGCAATTTGTACGTCCCTTTTATCCAGCACTTCAGACATCTCCTGATTCAAAACAATTTCTGAACAGTATACCTCTGTCACTACTGCTTAGAAATTCCTTCCCTCCTCCTTCTCTTGACTCGGTTATAATGCAATCCATGAATAAGGGACTTTTAAATGTTGATCCAGTAGGAGATCACATAATCTTTCTTTACTTCTATCATAACAGCCACCACCTAACCACCATGCCACTACTATCTCAGAGGATGTTAGACAGCAGCTACTAAAGTTAGACATGTTTAAATCAGCAACTCTGGATAACTTGCATCCAAAGTTTTAAAAGAGCTGGTTGAGGAGCTTGCTGGGCTGTTATTGTTGATTTGCAATATGTCTTGAAACAACAGGAAAGTTCCAGAACAGCTAATATTGGGCCAATATTTAAAAAGGGTAAACGAGGTGACTCAGGCAATTATAGGCCAGTCATTCTGACATCAATCTCAGGCAAGATAATGAAATAGCTGATACAGGACTCAATTTATAAAGAACTAAAGGAGGGCAATATAATTAATGGCAATCAACATCAGTTTATGGAAAATAGATCCTGTCAAACTAACTTGATATCTTTCACAATCTCATTTTAAAAGTTTGGTTGGAAAAGGTAATAGTGTGATGTAATATACTTAAATGTCTAAGGCACTTCACTTGGTATCGCACAACATTTTGATTAAAAAAAACTAGAATGATATACAGTTAACATGGCACACATTAAATGGATTAATTAAAAGCTGGCTAACTGATCAGTCTCAACATGTAATTGTAAATGGGTAATCATCATCACACAGGTGTGTTTCCATTGGGGTCCCAAAGGGACTAGTTGTTGCCCCTATACTATTTAACATTTTTATGAATGACCTGGAAGAAAACAAAATCACTGATAAAGTTTTCAGATAACAAAAATCAGCGGAGTGGTAAATAATGAAGAGGACAGGGCACTGACGCAGAGTGATCTGGACTGCTTGGTAAATTGGGAGCAAGCAAACGATATGTGTTTTACACCTAGGAACAAAGAATGCAGGCCATACTTACATGCTGGGGGATTCTATCCTGGGAAGCAGTTATTCTGAAAAAGAAGGATGTTGATAAATTGGAGAGAGTTCAGAGTCAAGAAGAGCCACAAGAATGATAAAAGGATTAGAAAACATGATAGATTCAAGGAGCTGAATGTATTTAGCTTAAACAAAGAGATGGCTAACTTGAGCATAGTCTATAATACCTAGAAGAGGAACAAATATTTAAAACTGGCCCTTCAGTCTAGCAGAGAAAGATATAACACAATCCAATGGCTGGAAATTGAAGCTAGACAAATTCAGAGTGGAAATAAGTCATGCATTTTTAATGGTGAGTAATTATTACTCATTGGAACAGTTTACCAAGGGTCATGGTGGATTTTCCATCACTGGCAATTTTTAAATCAAGATTGGATGTTTTTCTAACAGATCTGCTCTAGGAATCACTTTGGGGGAGTTCTATGGCTTGCGTTATATAGGAGGTGAGACTAAATTATTACAATGGTCCCTTCTGGCCTTGGAATCTATTAATAGCATCATTCTGAATTACTACCAGGAATATTTTCCATATTAACTGGATCAGTACTGTACTGTTAATGATAATAAAATATATTTATACTGCACCTGTCCAGCTAGAAGGCTCCCAAAGCAATTTATAAACTAGAGAGAGAAATCTCCTCACACATCTTCTGCAGTGGAACATAGCGGCAGTTTAGCAGCACCCAGCAGTGCTACACAACAGTATAAGATGGGGACTGAAGGATTCCATATACAAAACAAAAAGGGAAATTTTAAATATACAGTTTAATCAAATTAGAAGGTAATGCATCAATGAAAATAAATGAGACTTATGCTCCTACTAAGTGCCTAAATCACTTTTGAAAGTGAGATCTAGCCTCCCAAATCAATTAGGTATTTTTTTAAATATTACCCAACACTTCTGTTTTTGAAAAAAATGCCATGGGATCTTCTGATCACAAGGTGGTTAGTGCTTCACTTTTTCACCTCATCTAAAATACATTTTGGGTCAAAAGAAACATTTAAAAGAATAAAAGAAAAGTAGGACATGAAGGGACTTCAATAGGTCATCTAGTCCAAAGATTAAGTATACCTAGAACATCCCTGATAAATCTAAACTGTTCTTTAAAACCTCCAGTGAGGCTGATTCCACAACCTCCTTAGGTAATCTATTCCAGTTCTTAACTATCCTTATAGTTAGAAAGTTTTTCATAATATGTAATCTGAAACTCCCTTGTGGCAAACTAAGCCAATTAGTTCTTGTCCTACCCTCTATGGACATAGAGAAACATTAATCACTGTCCTCTTTATACCAACCTTTTACTTATTTGAAAACGTATCAATAGTAGTGTAGATGTGGTGGCATCTGGGATACGTTTACACTGCAAGTGAAGTCTGGGATATGTTTACACTGCTGAAGGTATGATTGTAGCTTTAATCTAGTCCGCATGGGCTACAAGAACTGTAAAGTAGATGCGGTGGCGTGGGGTTCAGTATGTGCACATACATCCCCAGGGTACATGATGGTTTCTAGCTTGTGCTGAAGCCAGTGCCACCACATGTACACTACCATTGTTATCCAGGCTGGCTAGATTAAAATAGTAGGGGTAGATCTGTGTATCAAAAATTATTTCTGTTTATCTCCCTGTAACTAGTATGTAGCATATATATATGTTTATATATTTACATAGGTGCCGACTCCTCAGCACCCACCAATGGCCAGTTCCTCCTCCCTGCCCCCCACCACCACTCCCCGGCACTTCCTGCCTACCAGTGATCAGCTGTTCAGCAGCATTCAGGAGGTGATGCGGGGGGAAGGGAAGGAACCGAGAGAGGGGACAGAACGGGGCGGGAAGAGGTGGGGCAGGGCCAGAGCAGGGCGGGAAGAGGTGGGACAGGGCTGGAGCAGGGTGGGAAGAGGTGAGGTGAGCAGGGCCGTCCTTAGGAATTATGGGGCCCTACACAGTATTATTAAACTGGTGCCCCTATGCCTGACGGCAGCCTGGGCTCACAGCCTGTGGTGGGCGGGACGAGGCAGCAAAGGATACCGAGCCGCCCGGCCCACCTCACAGTGGCGGAGAGTCACAGTTCCCCACAGAGACCCCCGTATCCTCTCCCTCACACAGAATGCATGGCGCCGGCGCATTTGGCTCCGTGGATACGGCCCCTGCCTAAGGAGACTGCAGTGTGTGATGGGTGTGCGGGAGCCGACCTGCTCTTACCTGCTGTCATGGGTGTTGGGTGAAGCTGCCACTTTGGGAGGCTAGATCCCCAGCCCATCTCTTCTGCCTGTGGCCCTGCCCATACTCCATCCCTGCTCTGCCCCAGGCCCCGCCCCCACTCTGCCCAGGCCCCGCCCTCTCCCCACTGTCTCCCTCCCCATCCCTGATCACCCCCTTCCAGCCAAATCCCTGAATCCAAATGAAGCAAATGACATTTGAAAAAAACCACTCTTCTGCCATTTCTTTCTAAAGAAAATGGAGCATGTTTTCCACTACATGCCAGAAGGTGAAGACTGGACATGCAGAAGATATCTAATTAAAAGCACTAAACTTGGGGAAAAAAATGTCAGTCACGGGTTTGTTGATATACCCTGAAGTCTGTCAGAGATTTATTTGCAAAAACTTTGTAGTAAGGGCAAGTCAGCTGTCCCGCTGAATACAACATTAAATATTATGGAATACATGACGCAGCTGTTCTCTGTTTTACATTTTCTTAATCAGTATTTCTAAGCTGATTTTATATTTTAAATGTACTCTTAAGCCTTCATAAAGTAATCATTCCAGATTACTACATATTTCACTCACTGAAAAAAAAGACATTATTTTAAATTAATCATTCACAGAGGTTTAGTGTGTTCATAACAATGTTCATTGCTTTTAGAAAAAGGGAACACTAATTTACTTTGTGTGATCGCCATAACAATAGACATGTTTATGAAATTTCAGCAACTTTAAAAAATATGTTTCCAAAGATTTTAGGCATAACAAAGGATTTTATATTTTACTAAGGTACTGATTTTGCTAGAAGGTTCTCTTAAAACTAGTTCATCAAATGGAAGTAAAGTAAGGGAAACTTGTTTGTCCAGCTATCTGGCAGGAAGAGGTGTTGTCTCTTTAAGGGCTTTCTTCAACATCTTCAACAGGGGGTGAAGGGAGAAAGGGATGGACAGAAAGGCAAGGAAGACTTGGGAAGCAAGTTTTTTGTACTGTAGTAATTAAAATGTGTATTTTAGATAAGGGTGGTCTTTTGAAGGATTTATTTTAAAAACTATATGTCTGAAGATCCAAGCATTTAAGGCTAAAGATGAATACTCAGATTGTGCATCTAAAAATCTATGCAAGGATTTTTTAGAGATGAGATTTTATCATTGTGATGGGTTGGTATCACAGAAACCCCCTTGGAGTTGCCAACTGGTGTGCCAAGACTACTCCTGCCCCTGCTTTCCTGCCTTTTCCAGCTTGGGACTCCAGAATCCTGTCTGGTTTGAGCTAGGCCCGCTAGCCTGCTGCAAACCCAGATCCAGGTCTGAGGCACATCCCCTAACAGCTGTAGGCCTGCCTGGAAACAGCTTAGGAATTGTTCTTGCCTTTGACACCCCAGGTGCCCAACTCCCAATGGGGTTCAAACCCTGAATAAATCCATTTTACCCTGTATAAAGCTTATACAGGGTACACTCATAAATAGTTGGCCCTCTATATCAGAGATAGAGAGGTATGCACAGCTGTTTGCCCCCCTCCAGGTACTAACACATACTCCAGGTTACTAAATACATAAAAAGTTATTTTAATAAGTATATAAAGTAGGATTTAAGTGGTTCCAAGTAATAACAGACAGAACAAAGTGAATTACTAAGTAAAATAAAATAAAACATGCTAGTCTATGTGTAATCACACTGAATACAGATAAAAACCTCACCAGTTCCAGTAAACTTCCTTTTACAGGCTATGGTCCTCCTAGCCTGGGTCCAGAAATCACTCACGCCCCCTATTGTCCTTGTCCTTTGTTCCAGTATCTTTCAGGTGTGTCGTTGGGGGGTGGAGATGCTCTCTCTTTAGCCAGCTGAAGACAAGATGGAGGGGTCTCCCAGGGATTTAAATAGACACCCCTCCCTCTCCCTGTGTAGCATCCCTGTGTAGCATACAAGATGGAGTTTTGGGGTCACATGGGCAAGTCACATGTCCATGCACAACTCAGTTACCAGCCCAGCCACATTCCTGGCCAAGCTCAGATGTGGACTGGTGTCTGCAACTTCTTTTGTCTGTTAAGTGTTTCTTGATTGGGCCCTTAACCTGCACATTCCTTTCTCCAGACATTGATCCAATACTCTTACTAAGGCTATGTATAAAACCAGCAAATATACAACCAATATTCAGAACTTCAACTACAAAAATGATACATGCATACAACCAGGAGGAATAGATTCAGTAGATCATAACTTTTACAGAGATATGTTACATGGCACATGTAGCATAAAACATATTCCAGTTATATCATATATACATTTAGAAGCATCTCCCCATAAAGCCTTATGGGGTACACTGTCACAATCATCTTCAGCAACACACTAATGAAATATTTTTAAAGCAAATTTTAAACTAAGGTCCTTTAGACTAACATGTTCTGAGTAAAAATTACAGTAATGCGCAACTGTTTTTGTCAGTACATTCAGAAACTGACAGTATATATTTGGGGGTTGGCAAATGCCTGTTAAATGGCTTCATTACCACTTGAATGGCTCTTTAATAGTTTCAGTGTTGTGCTAATAGGTCTGGCAGGCTGGAACATTTTTTCACTTTTAAGTACTAGATCCCCTCCCGAGGAAGACTTGCCAGGCTGCAGCAGCCAGCTGTGGGGGCCTGCAGGAAGGGTCAGAACAGGGATAGGAAGAGGCGGAAGACCCAGGAGTGCCCCAAATTTTCAGGTGCCCCACAGCTGCGTATGCTGCGTATGCCTAAGGATGGCCCTGGAGGTGAGGGCGTCGGGGAAGGAGTGGATTGGGGGTGGGGCAGGGGTGGAGCAGGGGCAGGAAGAGGTGGGGTGGGGGCTTGTGGGAAGGGGTGGAGTGGGGATGGGGTCTGGGACAGAGGGTGGTCAGGCACCGCTCGGGAACTATCAAAGTCGGCACCTCTGCACTGCAGCGCATGGCTTCATTCTAATAAATGCTCTCTTCTTCTACCCTCCCCATATCCACCCTTCTTTCTAAGCTCCTTTCCAAGGCAATATAAAAACCCCAGTCCCTGATGCCATCTGTCAAGCTACGCTAATCTGTCCTCCGCTCGTCTCATGGGGAATTTGTCTCATCTCTGATTGATGCAGCTATCCTTTATGTTACTGGACACAAGAAATGTACTTGCAGTACTGTTCGTGGGTTGATACTTTGATTTTCATAAAAGAATGTAATATTTATAAATATTACATTGTTCTCAGAGATGTTTTTCATCTGCAGGTGTCAAAGAATTTTACTGAGCATTAATTAATTAAACCCTGTAACAGAACTGTGAGGCAGGTTAGCTTTAGTAACCCCATTTTACAGATGGGTAAATGAGGCACAGCAATATCAAATGACTTGCCCGAGGACATACAGTGAGTCAGTAGCAGAGCTGGGAATAGAGTCCAGGAGTCTTGGGAATAAAACTTAGTCATCAGCTCTAAAACACTAGATCACACAGCCTCTCACTTTGCCATGCCAGCTCTTCTTTTGTCTTTGTTTACATTGATTTCCATGGCAGCTTTCCAAGACCATGCAGCATCAGCTGGGGCTTTTTTTTGTCAGAGAAAGGAGAGACTTTTTTATGATTAAAGCATTGGACTTAATATAGCTCCAGTCTCCATCCCTGTGAGAATCTGGAACAAAACCCCACATACAAAGCTCACATCCATTCTGTGAGACACAATAGTGGAGCATCAGACCAGTCTGTTAATTAACAAGAGAGCTTAGACCAGTTATTTTCTCCAGCTGCAGGAGGTAAATGGGACTCCTTGCAGCCTCCTAACAAAGAGACGCTGAAAGGGAGAAAATGTTAGAAGGGAGCAACTGTATCAGCATTTTTGTTGTCCCCATGCCACTAGCTGGCCGATTTTGACATCTTGGTCCACTCCCTCGCCCTGCTTATATAATCTAAATAGTGCAAAGAACAGACAGGTAAACAGAGATGCATGTGCTCAACACCCTTCAGCATCAGTTGTCCAGACTCAAAAGGTTTGAATAAGCATATGCATTTATGACTGGCTGTCCAAATCAAACTGTAACCCTGAACATGTTGATGTTCTCTCTTCGCGGCTTGTTTACTCTTCCATCTACAAACATATGCAGCGTGTATACTCACTACAGAGTCATTTATAGCGGTAAAAGATAAAGACCATGCAAGAAGAGGCAATCTGAAAACCAGCTGATCCCATAGTTCCATACTGCACGCTGTACAGTCACAATTATTTAAACCCCTTTTATATGAAATGAAGGAAGAATCCTGCGGAGTCTTTCCTTCTTTCCACTGCTGCAGCTATCCCTGAGAGCTGCTGACACATGGGCAGACCTAATAAGTTACACGCACAGAAGCTATGTTTAATGTCTACTCTTGTTGAGCTGAATGTAATCAAAATACACAGCACAGCACGCTGCAAAACCAATGAATGTAAATCATAAGATTTAAAATTATCTTTCCCCCTTAAGTATCTTGGGAATGTTGGAGACTTAGGCCTTATCTACACAAAAAGTTGGACTGCTTTATTTATACCAGTGTAGTTAAAGGGATACAACTGCCCTAGTATGGATGCAGTTATACCAATATAAGAGTGCTTGTATTGTTATAACTTCTTTCCATATGGGAAGAGGAATAAGCTATATCTCTATAAGGCACCTTTGTAACAGTGTCCACAGTAGAGACTGTACTAGTATAACTATTTCAGTTTTTAAAAAATCACACCCCTGCCAAAATAGTTATACCTGCACAAAATCTGTGAGTAGATAAGGCCTTAGAACTGGCAGAGAAATAATGGATGCTGCAATAGTTTGACTAAATTCATAGCAGAGCTGGGGAAGGAAAGGACTGGAAACTACTTTTTTATGACATCTGTGATAAACACAGTGTTGTAACTGAGGCAGCATGGTCTAGTGGTTAAAGCACTGGAGTCAGGACTCTTGTGTTCTCTTCCCAGTCCGTACTACAAGTTCGCTCTGTGCACTTGGAAAATTCACCTATTGTATTGGGTTAGCTTAACATTATTCAAATACTTTCTAATGGTCATTAAGGTGCAGGCTAGCACATCGGAAGCCCTGTTGACTGGCCATGTTTTAGCATTGGAGGGGAGCCTAATGCTAAAGGCCTTGTCTGCAGGGATAAAAAAGGGTTATTTTTCAGTCAAGTTAGCTCTATTGAGTTAGCATAACTTCTTTGAGAACCCTCCTCGCCACTAGCCTTAATGTGGATGTATTTTATTTATGCTTTAAAAATTTTTAAATGCAATTTTAAAAGACACCCACCCATCCAGTGCTCACACAGTTTAATACCTTTAGAAATGCTTGAAGCTGATCATATAGTAGCCTAGGCGCCTCTCTGAAGACTTTTCATTTGGGTTGATTGAGCAAATAAGATTAAAACAAACCACTGTAGACAGGTGCAACCCCAGGGCACTCCTTCATGGGCTGAGATGGCCCTGTAGGCACTCTGCCTCAAGTCCCCAAATAATTCACATACACCTGGAATCTTTAAAAGAATATTCCTCCTCTTGGAGGAGGGTGGTGGTAGAAGGGGTGTGTCTAATTTGTTCAGATTGTTCAGCTCTCCTTTTAGTGTCAAAGGTTGCACAGCCCTCCCTCTTGGGCCTTTTTTTGCCCCATCCAGGCCTCCCTGGCCTATAGAATCTCCTCTTAGGTTCCCGTGGTTAAACAGCCATCCCGCCTGGGATCTATTTGTTCCAGGTTCAGTCTTAGCCTCCCCAGCCTATAGCTCCCCCCTCAAATCTAAGGTGTCACAGTCCTCTTTTTGCTAGGACTATGGCTTTAAATTCTGGCCTCCCTGGCCCATAACTCACCCCTCAAACTTAGGGGTTGCACAGCCCTTCTTCCTAGAGCTATGTGCTGATTCCATTCTTTTCTCTTCTTTTCCTTTTCCAGCAGCCACTGGCTTCAGAAGCTCCTCTTCTAACGGGCTTGGAGCCTTCCTTTGACACCTCTGGTCAGTTATCTCTAATCAGTCTCTTAATCTTTCCCCAATGTCTGTCTGTGCTTGGCTGGGAGAGAGGGGAGCCTTATCCCTCCCTCCCACAACTCTACAAGGTTCCTGGTCCTGGGCCCCTTACTTAAAGGAACCGTGGTCAAGGTTTTTCCTACAACTTCCCTTTCCCAGTCACTGACTGTCCCTGGTACCAACTTCCTCTCTCCAAATGACTACTTCAAAGCCTTCATCCACTTTCCCTGGACACTTGGTGTATAGGGTAATTAGCTACTCTGGCCTTACACATACACACCTGTTTTGCCTGACAAGCCTCAGTGCCTTGGCTTTTCCATCTCTAAAATTGGGTTAATGTTTCTCACCCACTTTTCAGCCTCCAATGAAAAGATGCTATAAAAACATAAAGTGTTATTCTTTTATCTACCAACAAAGTGGCAGTTTGTTTTCAAACCCTGTTGGTTCTCAAGGCCCTTAATGGTGGGGGACCAGGGTATAAAGATTACTTCCTTCCACTACATCTTGGTGGATAAATGTGCCTTGATACCACCTGGCCTTTATGGTGCCATCATCACCTTTGGTGGCGTTTCCCATAAACATCCACAGGGCTACCTCATAATCTACCTTCAAACCCCTCCTCAAAACTCACCTGTGCTGTGGGGCCTAGAAAAAATTTGACAACAGTTAGGCTGCTCATGTGCTATGGCCTCTGCCTATCACCAATATTGTTTCATTGATTCCTTTTACTTCCCCATCTGTCTGTATCCATTTATTTATTGTCTCATCTTTTATTTAGATTGTAAGCCTTGGAGCTACAATCTAAAGGTGTTAAACTGTATTTGTTTTGTGTTTGTACAAGGCTTTTAGGTGCCATGGTAATACAAATAAATCATCAATCATCATCATGCCACCGATGCATAGCTAAGGCGTTGCAACTGGGGGTCTGGCACTTGTGCCCAGTGGATTTCCACCGCTGTCTCTTTGCCATTGCTTTGAATTATGAGACACTATTTTACTTTTAAATATTTTAGCTATATTATGAATTTTATGTTTTATGTTCATGCAGCAGTCAGCTGTGGAGAGGGGTGAATTGGTGGCTTCATTTTGGCATTTTTCTTGTCAAGTAAAAATTGTCCAATTTTGAAGACAACTACAAGATTTAATTTAAAAAAAGGGGTTTGGACTTCACAGGAGGGGTATGTTGACAACGGTGAGAATTGTGAAGTTGGTGAGCGCTATGGTTTTTGTGCAAAAAGGATGCACCGTATGGTGACGCACTCCAAACATAGTTTCTGAAAAGTGTGATTTTTAATGGTTTGAATCTTTTCCCAAGAACCGGTGAATACTTTCAAAAAGTCAGACTCCTCCAGTGGTACTTTCCACTTTTCATTATTTCAAGCATACTATTTCGGCTGCAGAGAGGTTTTAAGGACATGTCAAAGGCAAAAGCCTGAGACAATGTTAACTATGGATCTGCTATTAGTGTGTTGATAGTAGAGTAAAAATCCATGGCCACCTAGGACTTCACAGGTGCTGCTATGCTGCATACCATGGCTCCTTAGGACTTTTAGGTCCTTCTTCTCCAAAAGAGCAGGTCCCTACCATGTGTGGTAAAGGAAAAGCTCTGATAGCCGTAAACAGCATAGGATCTATGCCATATTCTGATTCTATCCAGATTTATTCCAATTATTATAAAATAGTGCCCCCTTTCTAGCCCCTGTAGGCTGCTATACTATACTGACCTCCCCTCTGTACCATGGGCAGAGCCAGGGATGGGAGTGGATGGCGATGCTGTAGAATGGAACACTATGGGAGATTCTGTTCCCTACATCTGGAACAGCCCATAAGCAGCTCTCTGGAGGCTGCCCTAATTTATGCCAGAAGCTGCATCATCCTTCAGAGCAGCCCAGGATTCTGAGAGTGCGAAGATGGCTACCTAGCTAAAAACCATCTTTACCCCACTCCCCACATAGGTTAGACCTCAATCTGTATTTTCTAAAACATTATTACAAAGATCTGTCATTGTTTCAGTCTCTCCATATGCAGTGAATGAGGCTGGTGTCCCCATCTCTTTGCCGTTGATCTGCAAGTCCCTGCACAGTGCACAGTCAGGAGTGCAAGTTTATAGTGCTCCTGCAGAATTGTGAGCAGAGGCTAGGCCAGAGCATAAGTACATCACTAAGCTTTCTCCTCCACAGCAAACTGTAGTAAATCTCAAGTCCCTCGCTCACCCACTCCCATATTTGCAAGCGTGCCAGGTAAAAGAGGGTAGGGTGTCCCGAAAGAATGAGAGTAGACATGGACTTAAGCATCATCTTTGTCTATACTGAGGCACTGTATAGGCTGTCCTCCTAGACTTCATTTCTCCTACTCAGCAGAAGTAACCTAGTGATCAATGCTCTCATTAATGTGGACTGGATTGCCATGCATGCCTTGTGTGTTGCATAGATGTTTAATTTATGTGCAACACTCTTTATCTGTTCTTGGCAAGATGACGTGCTCTGAGGATCAGCCATTTTGCAGACAGTACATTCTGTTGGGAAGCACACAGGAAATGCATCTCACAATTGAATGCATATCCCTTATAATAAGATGGGAGAACTAGACTGCCTCGAATTAAATGAGGATATTGATATAATAGGTATCACAGAAATGTGGTGGAATGAGGATAATCAATGGGACACAGTAATACCAGGACAGAACAGGACGTGCTGATGGTGGAGTGGCACTATATGTGACACTCTATATGCTATATAAATCCATGGTATGCCCACATCTTGAATACTGCATGTAGATGTGGTCGTCCCCTCTCAAAAGATATATTGGAATTGGAAAAGGTTCAGAAAAGGACAACAAAAATTATTAGAGGTATGGAACGGCTTTCGTATGAAGAGAAATTAATAAGACTGGGACTTTTCAGCTTGGAAAAGAGACAACTAAGGGGAGATATGATAGAAGTCTATAAAATCATGACTGGTGTAGAGAAAGTAAATAAGGAAGTGCTATTTACTCCTTCTCATAACACAAGAACTAGGGGTCACCAAATGAAATTAATAGGCAGCAGGTTTAAAACAAACAAAATGAAGTATTTTTTCACACAACGCACAGTCAGTCTGTGGAACTCTTTGCCAGAGGATGTTGTGAACAGGGCCGGCTCCAGGCACCAGCTTGCCAAGCTGGTGCTTGGGGCGGCAGGTGAGAAGGGGGCGGCAGTCCGAGTCCCGCGGCGGCAATTCGACGGCAGGTCCGCTCTTCCCGCCGCCAAATTGCCGCCGCGGGACTCGGACTGCCGCCCCAGTCTCGCCTGCCGCGGCGGCAAAGGGGCGGCAGGTCCGCCGCTCTCCCCTTGCCGCTCCAGAATGGGACTGCCTGCGTTGGGGGCGGGGCTCCGCCCCCGACGCAGGCACACGTAGCGGGGCCCCGCCGCCGATGCAGGCACACGTGGCGGGGCCCCGCTACGTCTGCCTGCGTCGGGGGCGGGGCGCCGCCACCCCTGCTTGGGGCGGCAGAATTGTAAGAGCCGCCCCTGGTTGTGAAGGCCAAGACTATAACAGGTTCAAAAAAGAAGTAGATAAATTCATGGAGGATAGGTCCATCAATGGCTATTAGCCAGGATGGGCAGAGATGGTGTTCCTAGCCTCTGCTAGAAGCTGGGAATGGGCAACAGGGAATGGCTCACTTGATGATTACCTGTTCTGTTTATTTCCTCTGGGGCACCTGGCATTGGCCACTGTCGGAAGACAGCATACTGGTCTAGATGGACCTTTGAGTCTGACCCAGTAAGCCCTCTTATGTTCTTATCCCTTGGGAAACTAAACTAAATTTCATTATTTTTAATTCAGTAATTCAACTACTGCTAAATTTACCATTTAAAAAAAATTACATCATCTTTGAAAATAATTGACACTTCACACCTAAACTGTACATCCTTCCTGAGCAGTACATAACTCACTGAAACACTGGTCTTCAGCCAAATCTCTGCACTTACTTAACTCTGAAAGCTGTCTTTCCCACACAAATATACATTAGGTTAATTGTAGTTGTTTCATGTTTCGATAGTTATTTGGAAGATTAATACATTTATATCAATGTCTCCACCCTAGTTAGAACTCTTTGTTAGTTTGGTTTAAAAGTAATATGTGGTTTTATAACACTGATATAAGCCATGTTTGTGCCAAATGAATTGATGTACCTTTCACTCGGCAATGTTATTGATTCCTTTGATTCCTTTATTTAAAATGCTGTTCTCACCACATTTTCTCCTTGACTACTTTGCAGAAATAAGAAGCTCTTGTATGGATGATGTAACTGCTGATTTGTGTCAGCAAGTTCCAGCATTATAGCTAACTACATGTAAAATGATTTTAATAATTTTTCATTTGTCTTTCTATGCTGCTTTCCTTTGGAGGATTTCAAAGTGCTTTACAAACATTAATGAATTAATTAAGAGTCAATCCTCCCCCCATCCCACAATGAGCTAGGAAAGTATTATTATCCTCACTTTACAGAGAGGGGTCTGAGATACAGATAGTTTAAGTTGCTTCCTGAAGGTCACACGAGAAATCAAAGCTGGGAGTTGAACCCAGATTGCCTGACTCCTAGTTCTGGATCCTCCAAAGTATGTCCAGTAGGCACCTAAATATCTTGGAGGATCTGGGCCCTAGCTCTTTAACTGCTGCCAGGGGACCATGCTGCCCTCGCAACCCCAGTCAAGACAAATTATTTGTATTTGTTCCAAAGATTAGATCCAAAATGTTTTAATTTTAAAAACATGAGTTTGACCCTAAAAACCTCTGAAATAGCTTTTGTATTATAGTAGAGACCCATGTATCTAAAGAGAATGAATTGGGTGGGGGAGGCATGCAATTTATTTGGGCGATCAAAGGATTTTTAGGGTGACTGATACCATGGGAGAAAGAGGGGAACCACCCCTCTTTTCAGATGTCCAGGGTTTTCAGATAAAAGTAATTTGGATGATGGAAGATTTCAGATATCAAGGCTTAGATGATGGGGGATATTGGCCAATGAGGGATTGCAGCCAAGAGGGGATTTTGGATCAGAGGATTTCAGGCAGTGCAGGGGGATTTAGGATAAGAGGGGTGTGGATGACGAGGACTGGGGATGAGAGGGGTCTGGGCAGCTGTACTGGGGGATTTGGGGGTAAAAGGGATGTGGGTGACAGGGAAGGGTTCGGGTGGTGATGGGGTTGGGGGTGACAGGGTGGGTGAGAGGGAGGGGTTTGGGTGGTGACAGAGAGTTCGGGGTGAGAGAGGTGTCTGTGGGTGACGGGGAGGGGTTAGGGCAGTGATGTGGGTAAGAGGGGTCTGGGTGATGAGGAGGGATTCAGACAGGGTTGGGGGCAAGAGGGGTGTGGGTAATGAGAAGGGGTTCGGACAGTGAAAGGGGACTGGAGTAACAGAGCTCTGGGTGACAGGGACAGGTTCAGGCCGTGAATGGGATTGGGGGTATGAGAAGTGTGGGTGATGAGGAGGCATTTGGGTGGTGTTGGAACTAAGAGGGCAATGGGTGATGGGGAGGGGTTCAGGCTAGGGTTACAAACTCTGAGTGAAGCTATTCTGGGAGATTTCCCCCCCCCCCCCAACATAACATAATATAATTTTCTTAAAATAGCCTATTAAAATTTCCTGGATTGCTTTCAATAGTCACCGGGAGATCAATGCCGATTCTGGGAGACTCCAGGCCAATCCTGGAGGGTTGGCAACCCTAATTCAGGCAGTGATAGGAGGTTGTAGGTAAGAGAGGTGTGGGTGGCAGTGAGGAGTTCGGAGAGACAGGGGATTGGGGGTAAGAGGGGTGTGGGTGATACGGAGGGATTTAGGCAGGGTGGGGTGGGGTCGGATGTAAGAGGGGTATGGTGACAGGGGGTGTTCAGGCGGTGACGGAGGTTGGGTGTAAGAGGGGTATGATGACAGGGGGTGTTCAGGCGGTGACGGGGTTGGGTGTAAGAGGGGTGTGGGTGAAGGGGGTGTTCAGTAAGAGGGGTGTGGGTGACTGGGGGTGTTCGGGCAGTGACGGGGGTCAGGTGTAAGAGGGGTGTGGGTGACAGGGGGTGTTCAGTAAGAGGGGTGTGGGTGACTGGGGGTGTTCGGGCAGTGACGGGGGTCAGGTGTAAGGGGGTGTGGGTGACGGGGGTTTCAGGCGGTAACGGGGGTCGGGTGTAAGAGGGGTGTGGGTGACGGGGCGTTCAGTAAGAGGGGTGTAGGTGACAGGGGTGTTCGGGCGGTGACGGGTGTAAGAGGGGTGTGGGTGACGGGGCGTTCAGTAAGAGGGGTGTAGGTGACAGGGGTGTTCGGGCGGTGACGGGTGTAAGAGGGGTGTGGGTGACTGGGGGTGTTCGGGCGGTGACGGGGGTTAGAGAGCTGCGGGTGACAGTTTGGGTGACGCAATGACTTATACCCCCGTTTTCCAAGCGGATGTTTATACGTTATACGAGGAGTGCAATCCCTGAACGCGCCCCTGTGCCCGCACCGACAACAGCGGCACGCAGCGGGCGCCCCGCCTCCCCTCGACGTGGCCTCTCCCACCGTTGTGAGTGGCCCGCGCCAGGCGGGGGCGTGGCCCTAGGCAAAGGGGCAGGTCACAGAGGCCGTGGGCGTATCCCTGGCTATGACTGACAGGGCGGGGGCGGAGCCTCTGGGAGGCGGAGTCAGACGGACCGGGACCGAGACCGAGACCGAGACCGAGCTGTGGCGCTCAGCTGAGGGGAGACGCCAGACGCCGACCCGCTGCGGCCGCCGCCTGCCAGGTAACGGCCCCGCGGGAGGGGGACGAGGCTGGAGACCCGGGGAGGGGGGCTACTGCGGGGCCCGTCCAGCCCGCCTGACCCTCGAGAGCGCTGTCGGCTCCGGCGGCCCCGGGCCCTGACGCCCTCGGTCCGGGGCCCCGCTTCCCTCCTCGCCACGGCGCTCTCCGTCAGGCGGCGCGGGGCCCCCGCCCTTGCCTAGCAACCTCCCGGAGCCCCGGCGGCACCGTCACAACAACACCCCCCTTCCCCCCCCCGGGTACCGCCACAGCAACCCGCACGTACCTCCGCCCTGCACCGCCAGAGCCAACCCCGCCCTCCTGTACCCCCCCCACAGCCCCAAGAACCCCCCTCGTTCTCCTGTACCCCCGCCCAGCCCCACAACATCCCCTCCCCCAGCACAACTTCCTCCCCTGCCCCAACCGGCGCCACAGAAACCCTCCGCCTCAGCCCCCCCCCCCCCCAATAACAACAGTCCCCTTCGCCTGCACCATCCATAACAGCTACAGAATTATCCCCCAGTCCCAGCAGAGCAGTATGGTGTCCTATAGCACAATACAAACACTGGCTGGCTGTGGCTATTAGGGGAAGCTGGCTTGCGCAATGGGGGTAGTTTTCATTTCCTGTTGCGAATGTGGTTTAACTTTATAACTGTTCTACCCTCACACACAGGCACATATATACCAACAGACAAACTACCTCACTCCTAAACCCTCCCTCCCCCGGAAGATAAATAGTACCTGGGGAATCATTCCCTGGATTAATCATTCCCTGGCTCCAAATTTAAGAGGTACAGAGAACTCTCTTGGACCGGTTACCCCTTTGTTCCTCCAGCTCAGCAGTAACACATTTCCTCCTCCAACAAAACCCTCTAATACACCTTTCAATTAAAAAAAATGGTACAGATTGAGCTCTGTTTGGATCAACACATCCTCCCCAGTACACAAAGATGTAAATAGTGTGTAAATAGTGTAAATAGTTTTCGCTACATCGTCTCTTGGGTTAATAATCTTTCCGTCCAGCAGCAATTGCCTCTGTTCCTGACCAGTCCTCCCATAAAGTAAATATAGGGAGCACCAGACCTGGGATCTGTACAAACACAATAATACTACGGAGTGTCTAAATGATGGGTGGGGAGAAGAACGACTGCCTGTGGAGTTGCTACCGAGGGGGTTGTGACTGCTGCCTCCCGCTTGGTAATATGGTACCTGTGACTCGGGCCCACAGGAGTTTTGTGTTTCATCTCAGCTGTTTCCTCTTATTTGTTGTCAAATTGCCTGTGCTTCTGGTAGAGCCTCATTCTCAAACCAGACATAGGCTGAGCCGTTACTGATTGGCTCCCAGGAGCCCACATGACCAGTATCAGCTGTTGGACTGCTCTCTCTCCCGTCCCCCCCCCCCCTTTTGGTTTTCTTTGTGTACAGTTTAGGTTTAGATAATAGAGGCTGCACGGTATGTTCTGGAGATTGGAGCTATGAGCGAAGGCAGTAGCGCATGCTCTTGCAATCTGCAGTGGCTGCTCGGTGAGGAGGATTCTAGTGCTGCAGTAGTGATGCTGTAGCCAGAGCGTAGCTCACTGCCAAATATAGCAGCAGCCTGAGTGGCTAAAAACATTTATCAGAGGGGAGCAGTCTCTCTGCCTTTTTTTTTTTTTTTGGTTGGTCTTCTAGGGTTTGGTTCACTAATAGACATCACTGGAACAGTCCACATTCAGTAAACTGTATATGAAACAGGAAGAACTGAAACAATAATCTTAACTTGTTTTTGAAAAGTATTGTGGCAACTGCAAACCTTGTGTATATAATGTGCCTTATTTCAAAACTCCCTTCCTAGTATATATTTGTTACCATTGCGGGAAATTCTGAGGTAGTTTACATCCACAGTTTAGGTTTCCTTTTTTAAAAAAAAGTTGTTAGAAATAACTTCATGATTTTAAGAAATTGTAAGACTTTATTGTGAGTCTGTGTGCAAATACAGTTTTCAGAAACAAAGTGACAGTTTAAATTCTTTAAGGAAAAATATGTGTGCTGGGGGAGGGAGGGTGTTAAACAATACCTAGTCTTTGCAAGCTTAAGGCACGACCCTGATAGTAGCACTTTGTTCTGTTTTTCACTGTCCAAACTGAGTGAAGTGAAAATACCAAAAGGCAGAAAAGTTGAAGAATAAATTACATCCAACATTCTTTGATCTGATGAGTTATGTATTAGTACCACAATTAAGGAAACTTAGTTAAGAAGATTGTCAAACAATAATCCCTTTTATGCAGACACTACAAATGGCAAACAGAAAAAAAAAATGTATAGCATCCAGGAGGGCTTATCATACATGTTATCACTTCTGTAGCTTCAGGTGATACTCCCATCTGTTTAACCATTAATATCGTTGTTTTCTTTGGTTATAGTGACCCCATGTATTGTCTTATGTGGATATAAACTTGCTGATTTCCTTTCTCCTCTTCTCTCCTCCCGTGTCCCTTGCCCTCCTACCATGTGACCCTGTGTAGGTTGCTTATGATACAACATTCAGCATGCAGGAAGTAGTGGAAGGCTGTTATGAACAACAATCATGTTGAAATGAAGTGCTGTCTTGTAAGCAAACCTATTTCCTGACCTTTAAACTTTAGGTAGTGTCTTGTGGCTATGTGAGGCCTCATACAATCCAAAAAGACCCCAATCCTGCAAATGGTTCTGCATGGGTAGACTCAGTTGTCTGCTCAGAGCCCTATTGAAGTCAAAACAGTTCTGTGTGGGTCTAGCATTTATCTACACACAGCCATTTTTAGGATTAGGGCTTTAATGATGTGCAGCTTTGTTTCTGCTTCTCCTGTACCCCCACCCCTCCACTTTATAAAAAACATTATTTATTTTAAAGAATCTTTTCTGTTTACGCCTTTCTGAAGCCTGATTCCATCTGTCATGAGAGATGTTGAATCAGCCTTAAGTAAACCCCATGTCCTTATTTGGCAGCTGACTCTTTTCATAGAATCATAGAATATCAGGGTTGGAAGGGACCTTAAGAGGTCATTTAGTCCAACCCCCTGCTCAAAGCAGGACCAATTCCCACCCCAGATCCCTAAATGGCCCCATTTTATATGAAGCATTCAGTCTCTTCAGTGCTAGAATGATCTTGGTCATCTGATTATTAAGAATGTCACTGCCGTCATATTAAAAGGCAGTTTTGTCTAACCAATTTTGGATTTGGATCTCTTTTGTCTCACCTGGGTTCTCAAGAAACTAAAATATTTATTCCAAGTGTTTTAATTCTGGAAGAGATTTTAATTAAGGCAAGAGGGAATCAAAAGTAATGTCTGTATATAAACACAACATTTATAATGCCTAAATTAGTATGAGAAAATCGATATAGTTTTGAGTAATATATGGCATGCTTGGTTTTTTAAAAAGGATCTATTTTAAAACAGTGTAGTGCTGGAATTTTAAAAATACTTGTATCTTCCATACACAGAGAAAAATGCAATATCAAGATTAGGTTAAGGAAACAACAAAGGAAATAAAAACATGCGAAGTGTGAATGACGTAGACATGTACAATATATTGCCCTACAATTTGTCTTCTAATGGTGATTACTAGAAATTAAAATGTCACTTTTAAGCATTAGTCATCTTTTCTAATGTTGTGTGTCTACAGAAATATCCTTTGTAAGCTAACTTCTGCCACCCAAAAAACTTCCCTTTTTTAGTTTTCAAAGTATTTAAACATATTATAAACTACAAATTTAATTCCCCATACATTGACTTTTCATAAATGGGTTTCAGCAGTTGTGTGGGGTGAGAGATGTAGGGTGTGCCTGAAAGCTCCATCAAGCAGGTAGGATAGCAAGACCAGAAATGTTACTAGTAGTCTCAGACAAACTCGCCAAATATTGTACTTCCCTTTTCAGTATTTATTGGGAGCAATTGCAATATTTTTAAAGTTAGATAAGTTCCCCCTCTAAAATAATCAATTTGTGTGATTTGTGGGGTTGTTGTTTTTTTTTTTCTTGCACTGGGGACCTAGTTAGCATGGTATTATTTAAGAATGACTTATTAGGTGTATAGATGAAATATTACACTAGGAAGTTTTGATGACATGACTCCTTTACATTTTTGGGGCCTTTATCTACCCTAAAATCCTCCCGTGCATAAGCAAATTTCTAGTGGAGATACACTGCAGAAATTTCTACGTCCCCTTCCTGCCAGTGGACGTCATTTCAGCATGTTTATATGTAAATACAGTTGTTCATCTTTTTGCCGTTTTAACTGAAGGCTTATTTTAAACATGTCTAATAAAACATTGGTGTTTTCAGAGAGAAGATTAGTACTATTTGGACACTAAAGTTGATTAAATATTCAGATGTCTATTTTGATTTAAAATGTGTAATACTTTGTGAAAGTTGCTGAAGGGATGATTCTGGAGACTAAAGTTCACTATTCCTTTTCCTTAAATTATTTTCATACTGAATACAAAATAATAATGTATGTACACTTAATTTTTGCTCATCAAAGGCACTTGAAAAATCAGAGAGGAAAGGTGATCTTGTGGTTAAGTGGGTTAAGACTTGGGTAATTTCTGGCCATGGACTTGCTGTGTCACATTGGGAAAGTCACTTCATCTTTGTGTCTCCATTACATATCTGTAAAATGGAAGAAATATCTCTATCTTGCCTGGGATATTGTGAGGACACACGTTAATATCTGTGATGCTGTGCTGGTGCCAGGGGCGATAGAGAACATGGTAATACAAATAATAATGCAGGTCAGCTGAGTTATCTTCCAAGTTCTTTGATACAGGCAGTCTTGTTTGTTTGCAACATCAAACACTATATTGACGCACCAGGGCCATGTCTACACTTACTAGTAGATCGGCACTCCTGCAATCGATGGGTGTCCATTTAGTGGGTCTGGTGAAGACCTGCTAAATCGATGGGAGAGCACTCTCCCATCGATTGTGTACTCCACCTCCCCAAGAAGAGTAAAGGAAGTTGGCGGGAGAGCATCTCCTGTCAACCCAGCACTGGTTAGACACCACGATAAGTCAGTCTAAACTATGTCAACTTCAGTTACGTTATTCACGTAACCAAAGTAGCATAACTTGGGTCGACTTGCGGTAGTGTAGACCAGCCCTCAGATAAAAATGCAAGAATACTCATGCTACCCTGTCAAAATAACCTGGAGAAATCACCTGTTAGGCCTGTGTGCAGTAGGGAATTGTACTATTGAAATTTGCACCAGTGCAATTGAATAAGTGCAAGTTGTAATAGTGCAGAGAATCAACATTAGCCATCATGTTCCAGGAGGTTACAGTGCAATGCTTCTGTACACAGTGCTCCCTGCAGACATTGCAGGGCCTTTGGATCATGGCCTCTACCTTAGAAAGCTGAGCTAGGAATTTTAGAGCATGTGCATAATGTCTAATAAGTGTGTTTTAATGTATTATACCTGTTCACTTTTGTTCCATTGCCTGCTTCAGCTTGTTCTGTCCTGCATAAGGTTGCATGCATCATGAGGAGCAGGGTTTATACCCTCCTAGCTTTAGCCAATTATTTTAGTTTATTATCCATTTATTGTGTGATAAGAATATAAGAACAGCCATACTCGGTCATACCAAAGGTCCATCTAGCCCAGTCTTCTGACAGTGGCCAATGCCAGGTGCTTCAGAGGGAATGAACAGAACAGGTAATCATCAAGTGATCCATCTCCTGTCACCCATTCCCAGCTTCTGACAAACAAAGGCTAGGGACACCATCCCTGCCCATCCTGGCTAATAGCCATTGATGGACCTATCCTCCATGAACTTACCTAGTTTTTTTTTTAACCCTGTTATAGTCTTGGCCTTCACAACATCCTCTGGCAAAGAGTTCAACATGTTGACTGTGCGTTGTGTGAAAAAATACTTTTTTGTTTGTTTTAAGCCTGCTGCCTATTAATTTCATTTGGTGACTCTAGTTCTTGTCATGAGGAGTAAATAACACTTGCTTATTTACTTTCTCCACACCAGTCATGATTTTATAAACCTCTATCATATCCCCCCTTTGTCGTTTCTTTTCCAATATATTCATTGTATGTTAAATAGTTAATTGTTAGGGTTATAGAAGTATAAGATTGATCTGTATTTAGAGGGAATTATGTATTAGATATAAGTAAGAAAAGCTGAAATGCAAGAACATGTAGGCTGAGGCCTGCAAGATTTTAGCTTAGCTATTTTAGGCCTTGGAGATAATGGAAATGCTGACATGAGCAAATGACTGAAAAATAACACGATGCCCTAAGATTATGGGAAAAGAGGTACCAAGTGGTAATATTGCAAAAATCTAGCTGGAAGATTAATTCTAATTTATAAAAATTCTGTAAAAGCACATCCTGTCTCCAACATTTGTCTTATTAACCACAGGATACAGGTGGTGCGTCAATGTTAATGAGACTAAAGAGAACCTACACAGCCTATAGAATTTGGGATCCCTTAAGTTTCTAGGGGCATACATCAGTAAGAAAAGAGAGGGTTGACACTTTCATGTACATGCACAGAATGTAGGTATAGGCAAAATCGCATTATAAGAAAGGGTGCCTAGAGCGGGGGAAATTGAGCTTCCGATGGGAAAACTCCAGCAGGGACCACCCCTGTATTGATGATCAATCCATGAGAGAGCCATCAGACTCTAACACTGTCTAGGAGGATGTGAGTATGTCTGTAGTTATAACGGGTGCATGGATCTATTTAGGAGTTGTATATTCTGTGACATTCATAACTTTGTTGGCAACTTTAATGAAACTGCTAAAATATAGTGGATCTTGTTCTTGTGATTGTATGTGTTACTTGCCTGTGGTTTCATGTGTCCCTGTGAGCTCTAGATCTAGAACAAACCGAGATAACTCTGTTGAACTTGAAACTGTAGCCGTCAGAGCCAAACCCACTGGAGTATAATTTAACAGTGCTAAAATTAACATTAAATAAAATAAGATTACATAGTTCATTCACTCTCAGATGTCATGATGGAGGATTACCAGCTCCCACTGTACTTGCTGTTAGCCTGACTGGGTCTGCAGGCCTGGAGTGTATTTTGATGAGCATAGGCACCTTTGGGTGGCAGTGTTACAAAGGTAAGGGAATGACTTTATTTTCTTTCTTTCTTTATCCAATAATTCTTGTTTGTTTCTCTGTACTCTTTTGTGTTGCTTTGTTTTGTAGCTTAACTACTAGTTTCCTTCTCACTTGTATTTCTCTCTAGGATGCAGAGGTGAAATGATCTGGGCTAGATTCCAGAGTGAATACCTCTTTTGAGCCTCTCCATGTGGCTCAGTGAGTTTCTCCCCCACCTAAGGGCATGTGGCTCCTGCAGTATGCACCACTTCTCCTCAAGGGATGACAGTGAGTGCTGGAGGACCATGGGAAGGCAAATGAATTTACTTGGGAATATGAAGACAGACAGTCTGGTATTGCTGCATCTCCTTTAATTAGCAATCTTTCAGTTTTCTCTCTTAGATTTCAGGAGTGGTTGGAGATGGTGCTGAGACAGCATCCAGACTGCTGGAACAATCCCTGGTAAAGTGAATTTCTGTGATCAGGTGTCTACTGTCAAAACAAACATCAGCAGTTAGTGTATTTTCAGGTGATTCTCTATGCGACCAAAAATCTCTCAATTGTTACCATGCTTTTAAAAGGTTAATAAAGTTTTATTTTGCGTTGTCTCTTTCTGTTATCTGTTGCTTGTGTGAGTGGAATGGGTAGAGCAATCATCAGTGAAGTACCCCCTTAGGTACTCTTGACTCGGTATGCGTCCAGTAGGTGAATAGCTTGATGAGTGACAGCTATTTGCTCTGAGCTGACACTTGCAATTCACTTCATAATCGTTGTTGTCAACTGTTACTTTGACCAAGAGATTAAAAGTTTCATGTTCCTCTACTGACTGAATCACTTGATTCAGAATATTAATATTCACTTGAATATTGGCCAGCTAATTTAATGTTTGTTCTGTTAAAATTTGTAAACTTTTCCATAAGGACATTGCGTATCTTGCACACATTTATTAGAGGGCGAGGAACAACTGGAGGCTGCCTAGCTGCTTTGAAGAAGTTCTGGGGGGCAAGAAGTCTCTACCTATTCCTCAGCCTTTGCTGTAAATGTCTCTGATACCTGTCTCTGGTGCTATTTATAGCTTCCTCAAGAACAGCATGGAATTGGTATGATTCTTGATAGCTCTGCTGCTGCCTCCAGGGTTATGAATATCCGCAGAGAACTTGAACTACTATGAGAAGTCCATTGCAGATGCAGGGAGACCATGCAGGACTGGTTTACACTCTTCTTTCATTGGATCCTTGTCTTTTGTAACTGGAGGTCTAAACTTTTTTCAGCAAAGGCATTAGTTTCTGCAGAATTAAAGCCTTAGTCTCTCATATTCACTGGAGAGAGGCTTCCCGCTCCCACTGGTGAGTGGATTTTTCAGATCCTATGTATACATGAGACATTGAATAAATATACATCCATACATCTTACATGGGATGTGAAATCTGAAAAAAATAAAATTAGACCAATTATCGTGGTGATATTGTACCTTCCATTTAGGGACACTGGATGCTAGTCTGGAAGGCACAAAGGCAGCTTTTTGCCTCTGCTGTGTGGTTTCATGACATACTTGACTATACTCCAAACAAATTCCTTTGCAGGGCTCAGCATCAGTATGTATGAAAGGGCAGCCAGCCTTTGTCCACAGCAAAATATCCCCTCAATTTGTGTGTTCCTCAGGTAAGTTAGCACTAAACTGGTGCTTACCTGAAAAATTTCAGGGATGCATCTCAAGTCCAAATTCAGAGTTTTCCTAGGGTTTTTTTTGCTCCTTGTTAGCAATACAGCTTGTCCAGGATACTCAAGATCCAATCAGCTTTTAAGGCCTTTCTTCTAGCATTCATTTTGTAATTACTACTGTATTTCACCTTAATTTCTAGATTTATAAATAATCTAAAGAACTGTGCATGAGGTAAACTTCAGAGCAATTCAACTAGGCTCTCATTTACTTACTAAAATAATTGGTTTTTTTATCGAGTAGTTATAAAATCCAGAGCCCAAATAAATATTCCAGATCTTTATCCTTGCAATAAGGCTAAAGTTTGTAATGGGGAAGATAGGTGTGTGGATTTTTAAAATGTCAGTCAGAAACCTTAGTAAGGAATACATTAATTGCTAGTCATAGATTTTTAGGGACCCTCATGGTTATCTAATCTGACTTCTTGCATAATAGGCCATAAAACCTCACCCAGTAATTTCAGCATGAAGTCCAAATCTTTTGTTTGAGTTATAGCATATCTTCAAGAAAGACATCCTGTCTTGACTGAAACTTAGTGATGGAGAATCACAACTCTTGGTAAATTGTTCTTTTGGTTTAATTACCCTTGCTGTTAAAACTGAGTGCCTTATTTCTAGACTGGATTTGCCTAACTTTAGCTTCCAACTGTTATATATCATTATGCCTTTTTTTCCTGTTAGATTAAAAAGTAGTCTGTCAGAAATCTCTTCCCCATGTAGGTACTTGTACAACATGAACAAATCACTTCTGAACCTTCTTTTGGATAAACTTAAATAGGCTTGAGTTTCTAACTATAAGGCATGTTTTCTAAAACTCAGGTCATTCTTGTAGTTCTTTTCTGAGCCCTTTCCAATTATTCAACATCCTTAGATACTGGAACATGGTGTCTATCTCACTAATGCTGTGTGTAGAAGTAATATCAACTCCCTACATTAGCTGATAGTTTCTGCTTATATTTCCAGGGATTACATTTGCCCTATTAGCTACAGCACTGCACCGGAGTTTCATGTTTGGTTGGTTGTCTCTGACAAGTCCTTTTCCGTGTCTCTTTTCAGGATGCAATCCCCCATTTCTTTTTGTTCCTAGAGGTATGATCTTGCATTGTGCTGTGTTGAAACAAATGTTCAAATGAGCCCACCTTTCCGAGTGATCCAGCTTAATCTGTGTAACTCACCTATCCCAATTGTTATTTAAAACTCCACCAATTTTGCTATCTGCAAATTTTACCAGCAATGATTTTATATTTTCTTTCAGATCCTTGATAAAGATACTGAATAGAATAGGACTGAGATACACGTGGCACCCCAGTAGAAACACCACCATTCAATGATGATTCCCCAGTTAATTTTTTTGTGATCTATCAGTTAACCAATTTTTAAAACATTTAATGTGTGACACTGATGTTGTATAGCACTATTTTTTTACTACAATGTCATGAGGGACTAAGTCTAAGTTGGTTATGTCAACAGTTTATTATCATCCATACTTGTGATCTCATCAAAGATATCGTATTTTTTTACAAGACTTGTTTTCCATAAAGACATGCTGATTGGTATTTGTTATGCTAGCATCCTTGAATTCTTTACTGATTGCATCCCATATCCACCTTTCCATGCTTTTGACCAAGATCAATGTAAGGTTAACTGGCCTGTAGCTTCCCAGGATATCCCATTTGCCCTTTTAAAAATATTGGCACAGCATTCGCTTTTTTTTCAAGGTCTTTGGAAGGCTTCCTCAGTATTGCAGGATATGTTAATGATTAATGGTTCAAAGAGTTCATTGGTCAATTCTTTTAATAGTCTTGGATGCAAGTTATCCATTTTTGCAGACTTAAAAATGTTTAACATTAATAGTGGCTCTTTTACATGTTCTTTAGTTACCATTAGAATAGAGCATTTCATTATCATTGTAAGATATGAATACACCATCCAGTTTCTTTCCCAATACTGAAGAAGAAGATTTATTGAATACTTCTGCCTTTTCATGATGATTTTATCATTCCTGTTCAGTGTCAGGTCTATACCATTGCTGGGATTTCATTTGTTCCTGGTTATATTTAAAGGTTTCCTTCTTGTTGTCATTTTAAGCTTACTGGCTGTGGATTTTTTTCACAGCTTCCTTTAGTTTGCTTTATCAATTGTCTTCATTTCCTGAGTACTGGCTTGTACTCTTTGCTATCAGCTTCACCATTTTTCCATTTGTTACAAAAATTTTAAACTCTTTTTTTATTGCTGCTTTTACCTCCCTTCTTTTACCAGGTAAGATAAAACCATGTTAGAAAGGGATATCTTGCCACTTAAAAGTCAACTGTAATGTTGACATTGTTTTATCAAGTAGAGAGACCTGCTTTATTTACTGTTTAAAAGAAGCACAGTACATGCTGACTGAAAAGGAGATGCAGAATCTAACACTGTTACCTTGAAGTTATATATACTTAAATAGTGCATAAGGTTTTTGAGAAACGTAATTCAAACAACATTTTAATACATAAAACCTGTGGTAAAATACTTCTGTTCAATAATAGGCTGCTTATTTCATTACCAAACAAACCACGCTACCATACAAAAGACAAAACAAAGCAACAAGAAAATCACTTCCATCTACTTTAAAAGTATGTTTTAGGTGAGAAGGGTTGTGAGATTTTTGTGTTAATTAGTTTTTCATGCCTGTGAAGCAAATTATTTCATTTTAGGAGATATTAGAACCTCTATAAACAGAAATCTGAAGTAGGAAAATATTTATCTTAAGATTCACCATATCAGATCAGACCAAGTGTCCAAGTTGGGTGTCCTGTCTCTGGCTGTCCAATAGCTGATCTTAACAAGAAAACCAAACACTCTTCCTCACACACATAATGCACCAAACTCATTGTGCGATGCAGTAGTAGGGAAAGAGAAGGAAGATAATTATCTACTGATTCCTCTTGGAAACTGGTTCTTGACCTGAAACATAAAGAAAGCAGTACTTTAACTGAACTTGTATAAACAAAAGTTGTTTGGTTGTAAAGCTTCTTTGAGAGAGAGAAATGGAAATAAGATACATGATTCAGTAACAATCCACTTTAAAACATATTCCTCTGTTTGATACAGTGTTATCCTTCATTATCTGCTTTTGCTGTTTGGGTATCTTCTGTGCATACTTAATGGATAATTTTCAATATCTTGGCAACTTCAACACAACTAACTTATATTAGCTCCTTTTTGCAGGTTAGGATAATTGCTCAGCTGCTTCAGTGATGGTGCCTAGAAATACCCAGGATAGACATATAAACATTTTAAGCTATCCATTTTTTTAATAGAAAATATTTATATACAAGCTGTCTACTTGTAAAGCCTCTGGAAGGTGGGTTGTTTATGTGAAATAGCATCTGAAGCTTAACTACGCTATTATGTATGTGAAGCTATAGTGTTGCCAGGTTCTGCAACAGGCAGCTAAGTATTGCAGCCCAATCTGCTTTACTAGAGGAACTAAAGCATCCTGGATGATTTTTAGCATTCTGTATAATAGTGAAGCATTACTACGTGGTTGTATGTGACAAGCTTGGGACATGACAAAATAAGTATTAAAGTGACTCAGAAAAATTAATCTGTAACCATCCTGCTGATTCACTGTATTACCTCTGGTAATACTGAGTGACTTATCCAAGTGTTGACTAAGATGGATGAGTTTTATTGGAATGGCATGTCAGGGCTTCAGTAGAGAGAATAAATTCTTAGATGGGGAGGGAGCATAGGGTTTTGAATACAAGAGCCGCAATCATTACGTCCTGAGGCTGCTCTTTGCAGGCTCACTCACTTGGTACATCTGATTGTACTTCTGCTCCTTCCTGGTTCAGAGCACTCCAATATGTCCTGCTGTGCTCATCTCCTGCCCTTGTCCTACTAACATATGTCAACAAAAGAAGGAAATGGCCACAGGCAATTGTGTGTAGAGGGGCTATGCTGTGGAATAGCTGTTTTGCAGAAGACTGCAGCTGTGGAAATGTCTATTACAGTGCTGAGTACTTTTCCAGGACTATACTACAAGTGTTGGAGGCACACGTTATGATGACTCTTATTTGTATTGCAGTAGGGCCCAGAGCCCTACTGTAATCAGATTGGGGCTTCACTGTATAAGGTGCTGTATAAACACCCAGTAAAAGGACAGTCTCTGCCCTGAAGTAGTTTCTCTTTTCTTTTGCACTGTCTGAATGGTGCTTCACAGCTTTGTTTGGCCTTGGAGACTGCCCAGGGCCCCGATCCTGCAAATAGTTATGATGTAGCTAACTTTACAATTGTGAGTAGTACTGTTGAAATCACTAGAAAGAGGGACTAGTCCAGTGCCTAGTGCTTGATCCGCAAAAGGCTTCCTATGTGACCTTGGGCTAGTCACATATATTTACACAGCGATAAAACATCCACAGCTGGTCTGGGTCAGCTGACTCTGGCTGCAGAGCTATAACATTGCAGTGTAGAAGTTTGGTTTTGGGTAATCCTGTAAGTAAGTTTAAGGTAAGTAAAGTTTATTTAAGATGTGAGGAAGGTGACATGGAGTCTGTTAATGACGAAAACCCTATGCGATTTCTTACCCCACTTGGTAACTTAATAGCTTTGTTTACCTAATAAGTACAAATGGACCTTCGTTGTTTTTGCCTGAAGACCTGAAGACCGGGTGCTAGTCAGAGAATCAAACACATGTTCCTTTGTCTAAGGCACACCTGTTCACCAACTCCTTGGTTTAAACACATTTTAAACATGCTTGGTTTAATCACTCTTTAGTCATAATCCTAGGATATAGCCATAACTCTTAATACACACTGTGTACATGCAGCATGCAAGAATATTACTGATCAGCAAGTTATTCATTTTCAAATGATCCCTCAAAGCCTATTTTGTGCAAAGATTATTACAACAGTGTGTAGGATGTGAATACAGGGATTCTTAGGGTCACAATAGGCATTCACTGTTTTGGTATAGAATTGATCATATACTCCCACATTTGATCTGACTTGGCTGGAGACTAGTCAATTTCAAAAGACAATAGTTACAGCACTATTGGATATAGGATTCCTAAAAACAAAACAACGTTATTGTAAAATTAACTTTAGAGCTCCATCCAGCTCATATTGAAGACAATGGAGGTTTTGATAGTGACTTTGTGGAAGTTGGATTGGGCCCTTACATACACTACCCAGAGTACTTTACCATCTCACAGATGCAGTATTGGCTGATCTGGATTTGGAGTTTGGAAACAAAGTTAAAAATCTATGTAAATGCACAGATCCCATTTTCAAAAGCAGTTTCTTGACTTGCATGCCACAGACTTAAGCAGACATTTAAACAAACAGGGCTCACATGCTTTGCACTACAAGGGCATTTTAGAGAAGAGGTTCTCAAACAGTGGTGTCTGAAGCATTGATAGGCTGCGCTGTGCTGTCATATAGTGCTAGTTCTTTACTTCTGCTTCTAAATTGCATTAAAATACAGCTAAAAATGCATTTATTTCCTAATATTACTGTTCTATATAAATTGCTGTAGATCATATAATATATCCATGGGCTGACCACTTCCTCCCATATTAATGACAGTCCTGTACTGAACGGGAGGTGAGATGTCTGAGACAATCTTGCGTTACCTTCCATGCTATGAAAATGTTTGAGAACCCATGACTTTCTTTCCAGTTTTGTTAGATAACCGCGCACATTATTTTCTTTAATATAGTAAACATGTATGGTTGGGTAGTCATGGAAATTCTCTATTTAATGCTACCTTTCCCTGTCAATTGCTTATTTTTAGGGAAGAAAGTGTATTTGCTTTTAAAACATAACTACATTATTGATCAAAATGCAACAAAACCGTGTCAGCAGTTGTATGATAAAGTTGTATAGTAACAAATCAGCATACAAGTGCAATGAAGGGCATATTTTCTTTTTCAATAAACGGATTTGTTGCAAGCTTCCAAGGAGATTTATAAAAGCTAATGAGAAAATACCTCAGCATTATGATAATATATTGACTTATTATTATTAATTTGTATTACCATAGCACCTAGAAGCTCTAGTCATGGACCAGGACCCCCATTGTACTAGGTGCTGTACAAACACAGAACAAACAAACAGTCCCTGCCTCTCATAGGAGACGAGACAACAGATGGATACAGACAGACCTATGGGGGAATACAGAGAAACAGTGAGACAATATTGGTCAGCATGATAGTGGTCTATATAAGAGGTCAATACCCTTTCACATGCTATTTACATTAAGATATCACATATTTATATAATGAATTTACATGTACCAGAAGAGAACCTTAAAATCAAATAAATGCTTTATCTGTACTTGAAGTACTGATGATTTTTCTTCGGACTTAAAACAAATACATCCTTGTGACTTTCTAATGTTCAGGTAAACATCTTTATTTTTTGAAAGGTCATGGTACCTCTCAGTGAATAGAGTGAAAACCTCTACTTTAAGTTCTTACATCGTATTATTGGAGTGCCTTACAAGTTTAAACATTTTTCCCAATTTATCTTGGGTATCTGAAGTTGCTCTGCCATGTAACATTTCCTTACTAAATTAATAAAATAAATCCACGCTAAGTTAAATGAAGTTTGCATGTTAGTTTGAAGTTAATGTGATTTGTGGTCCTTCTAATGAGCTCAAAGAGAGAGTTCTGCTATTGTAGGCCAGCTGCTGAGAAAAATGCGTTCTCCTATGCTCATGAATCCCACACGTGTCTGATATTTCCTGAGTAGTTGTGTGAAATCATGTTTGCATATCGGGAAAGCAGTTTTTCAGGTAATTTGGGCCAGTTTGTAGAGGACTTGGAATATCCGGATCAAGGCCTTGAATTTGATTTTTTTTTTCCCCCATGGGTAGTAAATGTAGAGAGCGGAGTATGATATGCTGTCCAGTGCTCTGTGTGTTGCTGAGTAGCTGCTGTGTTCTCAACTGACTGAAGCTGTTGACCCTGATAAAGCTCCACTCATAGGTATGATAAATTGCAGTAATCAGGAGATAACGAATGCATGTATCCAGGGGCGGCTCTAACTTTTTTGCCACCCCAAGCAAAAAAAAACCAAAACCCCCAAACACCGCCCCTACCCAACAAAAAAAACACACACCCCCACCAACGCCCGCCAAAACAACGCCCCCCCCCTCCTACCTGGAGCGCCGGCGAGGAGGACAGCGCGCCTGCCGCCCCGGCCGGGGCGCTGGCGGGGAGCGCGGCAGGCCCCACTACCCCAGCTGGGGAGCGCAGCGGGCCTGCGGCAGGCCCCGCTGCCCTGGCCGGGGCGATGCCGCGCTTCCCAGCTGCCGGGCGCCGGCGGGGAGTGCGGCATCCCCGCGGCCCCGGTCCCCCGGCTGGGGCGATGCCGCTTCCCGCTGCCACCCCGCCGGCCGACGGGGAGGGCGGCTTCCCCGCTGCCCGGGCCGGGGCACCGGCTGGGAGCGCGTCTTCCCCGCTGCCCCGGCCGGGGCGCAGGCGGGGATGGCGGCTTCCCCAGGGCGCCGTGGCCCCGGTCCCCCGGCCGGGGTGATGTTGCTCCCCGCTGCCCCAGCCGGGGCGCCCACGGGGAGCGCGGCATCCCCGCTGGGGAGGGCAGCATGCCTGTCGCCCCGCTCCCCCAGCCAGGGCGATGCCGCGCTCCCCAGCTGACGGGCACCGGCAGGGAGCGCGGCATCCCCTCTGCCGCCCCGTCCGGGGCGCCGGCTGGGAGAACGGCTTCCCCAGTTCCCCGGCTGGGGCGATGCTGCTCCCCGCTGCCACCCCGGCCGGCGGGAAGGGCGGCTTCCCTGCTGCCCCGGCCCGGGGACCGGCGGGGAGCGCGTCTCCCCTGCAGCCCCCGCCGGGGTGCCGCCTGGGAGCGGGGCAGGCCCGGGGGGGGCTCTGCTGCCCCGGGCGGGGAGCGGGGCTTGCACGCTGCCCTAGCTGGGGAGAGTGTTGTGGGTTTTTTGTTTTTGTTTTTAAAAAACAAAAACAAACAAACCTCAGCGCCGTCCCCCTTCAGGTGCTGCCCCAAGCACGTGCTTGGTTGGCTGGTGCCTGGAGCCAGCCCTGCATGTATCACTGTGGCCAAATCCGTCTGATAGACAAGGGTGCAGTCTTCAGGCTACACATAGATGGAAGATGGCACTTTTAGCAATTTGGTTATTTGAAGTATCAAGGAGTCCAGAAGGACCCCAAGACTTAACTGTCTTAATGATTGGAGAACTTATTCTTTTGCTGGAGGAGAATGGTACGGACGTGGCAAATCCTTTCAAGCATCTCCCTCTCCCTACCAGCATAACCTCAATCTTGCCTGAATTCAGCTTCAGCCTACTATGTTAAACACTGTTATGCACACATTTTTGCATTGGCACCATCTTGGTCCTCCTTGGAGTGTCTCAGGCAACTGACTGGGTGGGATTTTCATACCCAGTGCATAGACTATTCAGTTATCCTATCAGTTGAATTGGCCATGTATCAAGTCTGATCAAACTCAGAGAAATGCTTTTTTATAATAGTACAGGTCAAATACCTGTACTAACATGATGGTGTAGCTATGACAACACAAGTGTCACTGTAATGACTGTGGTGGTCACCTTTTTAAAAGCAAACTCTTATTTTTGTTTTACTAAAAATCTGAAGGAAATGAGATTAAAAAAATTGGTTTTAAAATTAAGGGTTAAGGATTCAGCTCGAGCCACACAGAAGCAAGGAAATTCAGAGCTCAGGTTGCTCTGGGTTTCTGTGCTTCCCCCCTCCCTCTCCCTTCAAATATTGTGTGGGGATATAAGCTGCATGATGTTGATTTAAGTCAAAGGAAGAGATTTAGTTAAAAGCTGCCCACCACTTGGAAATTTTACAGAGTTCTGATCTGCCAGCTGTATATTTACTGATTTCTTCATAACACATTCCTGAAAATTATAACATTCTGATGGGACAAAGAAGAAAATTTAGGAGAGAGCCTCCTGATTTTGATTAAGTTCTTAGTCTCTGTTTCCATCAGGGTTAAGGAATAAAGGATGAACACAAACTGTCAGTTCAGTATTTTATAGATCATAAAGAGTTTGTATATTCGTCAGCCGAATTGCCCTGCAATGTGTTCTGGCCATATGTCAGAGGAAGTCTTATGTGAATTTGCTGTATGGATGAAATATCTCTGTTTTCTTTCAGGTCTTGTCTAAACTTAAGAACTTCTAAAAATGGGCAGAATCTTCCTAGACCATATTGGTGGCACTCGTCTGTTCTCCTGTGCAAACTGTGATACAATCCTGACCAACCGCTCTGAGCTCATATCAACTCGCTTTACAGGGGCCACAGGGAGAGCCTTCCTTTTTAATAAGGTTGGTAAGAAATTAGATGCTGAGTGAGAGAGAGCTTCTTGCTTTTGAAAATCAAGTTTGTGGGGGGCTAAGAATCCATCATCACGCTCACTGTTAAACCTTGGATTCAGTTGACATCCTGCTGTTGTGATTTTTGTTCAAAGGGTGTGTTTTTTTCTTTCTAACTTGTTCTTTAGGTCATTGAAATTAGGCAGTTTAAGGTGAAAACTATTGCAACTGGTTCTTAAAAGGCTACAGGGAGGATTGTGAATTTAGTATGTTGCCAAAGTACATGCAGTTAAACTCGAAGTATTCTGAATTCTATAATATAAAGTTAGGTTCATTGTAGTAATTCTTTTACGCAGTGTTCCAAAGAGATTTACATTCATTTTTGTCTAATCTATTCCAGATTTTTATACCATGCCTATTGCTATGATACCTTTAAACTTCACAACACCATTGCAAGTGTGTAGATAAATACTGTCTCCATTTTACAGGCAGGTATAGTGATGTACAAGTTGGTATCTTGACTAAGATTGGCAGAGTTGGGAATGAGAATAGAATATGGCTCCCAGGTGTGTGTGTGTGTATGTATATGTGTATGTATATGGGGGGAAGGGAAGGGGGTTGGCAAGTATTTATGTAGAGACCAGATTTGTTTTAGGCTGACTCTGGCTTAATAACACAGATTTTCTGTGCTTTCTGAACAAATATGGCCAGGTAATCGGGAATGTATTTTCTTGACCATCAGCAACCAGACCTTGGTAACACTTTTTTGTTAGCATAGTCCTCCCAGGTACAGGCAAGAAGTGTCTTCAGTTAGTTATGCGTGGTTTCAGAAAGCACTGCTGTGGTATGTGCTGAGTTCTGTCAGTAGCACATAGATGCAAGTCGTCTTCCGTATACTGCATGTGTGTAAGGAAAGACAGCAGTAAATCTGTTTTCATACTAGTCCAAAAAGTGTTGGATCTTTGGGTCCAAATTCTGTTAGCCAAAACTCACTGTTTCTCACAAAGGCTTTATGATTGTTGAACTCTGCAACCCCAACTTGCATCACTGTAAAGTATCAGATTATTTAAATGGAATCTCCATTACAGTTGTCATAGACATTGTTACTTTTCAGCAAATTATTTCCACATGTTTAGTTACCTAAACAAGTTACAAGTGGATTTTTTTAACTGTTAGGATTAAGGAAGGGAAGGCATGCATTTGTGCCAGCCCTAAAAGGCATGCACTTGTCAGCTCACTCAGTTTATCTTTCTCAAGAGGTGGGATTTTTCAAAAGTACCAAAGGGATTTAAGAGCACAAGTCCCATTGACTTTTGTTGAAAGTCAATGGGACTTATAATTCTAAATCTCATCTTAATTTTTTCCTGAAAACAGTTTTTAACTCTAATATTCCAGTGACTAAATTGACTGATCCATTCCTGTGATCACACCCATTGCTAATAATGGGCTTGGTTTCAAGAAATTGCTTCTGACATCAAGGGGGTTACTAAACTGTTGCATTGTGAGTAGCTTTATCTAATTGAATATGCCTTAGTTGGGCAAACTAAATAATACTTTGCACTTGTGCTTTTTGTAGCAGGATCTCACTGTGCTTGACAAACAATGTAGGCTCAGAACACCCTTGTGAGGTAGATCTTTGAAAGTTCTGCCCCCACAGGCAGCAGAACTTTGATAGTTACACCTCTTACGTTTCAGCTCCCAATATGCGCAGTGCCACAGGCTCTTTTGTACTTTGACAGAGGTGCCTTGGATTTCCTAGTAACTAAAATGGCTTTAAGAGTCTTGCCTTCGATAGGCTTAACCCTTCTCCTCATCCCCTTTATATTTTTCTCAGGTGGTAAATCTGCAATATAGTGAAGTTCAAGATCGGGTCATGCTCACTGGCCGCCACATGGTTCGAGATGTGAGCTGCAAGAACTGCAACAGTAAACTGGGTTGGATCTATGAATTTGCCACTGAAGACAGTCAGCGCTACAAGGAAGGCCGTGTTATCCTGGAAAGGGCTTTGGTCCGAGAGAGTGAGGGATTTGAAGAGCATGTTCCGTCCGATAATTCCTGAAGAGACTTCAGCCTCTTTCCTGGTTTTCTTCAGTGAAACGCAAAAAATAAAAAATTAAAAAATAACAAAAAAATTCTACTTATATACACTGTCACCTTAGCATCAGAGTTGGATTCATTGAACTATGGACTGGGAAAGATTGTGAGAGTATTTCAGATGGAAACTTCCTTTCTTTATTCCTTTAATTTTTACTTTTCTCCCAACAGCTGTTTGTAGAGAATGTTGAACAGATGCTGTAATTTTTTTCTCCTTTGTGTTTACATCTTAGATCTGAGATTGTATCTGCAGCTAACAGTGGGCTGAAAGGAAAATAATCGGTTATATCTTTTGTTAGAGAAATCAGTGGTTTTTAATTCATATAAACTGATACATCAATAGAAAAATATTTTAAATCCAAAGGTGCTTTTTAATTTACTTTCCAATTTTTGACCTACGTTTTTAACTTTTTTTACCCAGTCCTTTCACCAGATATACTAGTTTAAGAAAAGAGATCTGAATTTGTGACGAGTGCGAAAGGTTCAGTGTTGGTACGGCTTGTGCTGGCCATTGTGCCATATTCTTGTTGAGGTTGATCGGTAGCACAGAGCCCATTCTTTCTTGTCATTCTTGACCCAAAGATGTCACCAGTCCTCATTTATTTGTAAAGTCTGTTTCACCATATAACTGCTGATTGGAAGCTATTTTTGAAATAGGGCAAAACTGCTTGGCTTTTTTTCTTTTAACTGATGTAACTTATAAGCATAGTAATAATCTAAAGTAGTAATTGTCTGTTTAGTCTTGTGTTGCTTTAAAAATCAGAAGCTGTTTGTAATGATGGGGTTTACTGAGTAACTACTGTTGCAGTAGTGAATGTGTTTTTTTTTTTCCTTTTCATCTCTTTACTAACCTCATTAGTAGGCAAAGCTATTGCAAATCTTAATTCTTGTTCAGATAGCTTTTTTTTAACCCAAGACTGTGTTTAAAACACAGCTACAGGGGAGGAGGAGGAGAATGCTAGCATGTGCATTCATGTGTACAGCGTACAATCTGCAACTTCTTTCAACAGCTTGTTTTCAAATGCTGCTTCTGATATTGAAACTCGTGTATCTCTCTCAAAATTTTGTTGCATCTTCCTATTGTGATGTTACACCTTTTGTCTTTCTGACAAGCAGACCAGGCTTGCCTGGTTGTAATTACTGACTTGATTCCTGCTTCCTTCCTGTAGAAGTCAACTATTTTAAGATATTGAAATCTTACCTCTTGGCAAAAATGTTCTCCATTACCTTTCTTAGGGGTGCCCAAACATTGTGACTTGGAACCACACTGACAACTTGCTAAGAGCCCGATGACTGCACCCAATTTGAATATTAGTTATGTACTGTTCTTTATCAGAAATAAATATGCATAGATATAGTTTCTGCCTGAACTTAGATTTTTGTTAACCAGCAACTAATATTTGTTTAACTCCACTAACAAGCAATGTAAACAGCAAGGCATCCATAGGCCCTATCTCTGTATCTGAAACAGCAGAGAGGAGTGTGTGGGTGGGTAATATTCCAGACAGTTCCTTTGGCCACTGGGCTGTGCTTTGGCCACCCCGTGGCTTAAATCTGTCACCTATTAACTTAAAAGTAGCTTTACTGTGTCACTTAGAGGGGAACACAATGTAGATTCACATACCATAACTATTTTGAATCAAGGTACATAAACAGTAGTGTAACTTGTGCCTCAAGTGAGTCAGCTCTTCATGAACCCGAAAATCACCATTGGAGTGATTCTCTGCAGTACTCCATGTCCTTTTGGTGTTACAGTACAATAAAATGTTTTGTCCTGAATTGTCTCCCACCAGTCTGGTGTGTTTTTTATCTTTGATTATTTGCAAAATTCAGTGCTTCATAAGATCAGTCAATTGAGCAAATGACTGCAGTTCCACAATATGAGATAACAAGAAATGGTTCAACATCTCATGTTGTCTGAGCAGGTGGCAATAAGAGCACAGCCAAGGACTACTCCTGGTTTAGCACAGTGGTTCTCAATGTACAAGCTGCTTGCAGCCCAGTCAGGGTGCAGGCAGGGCATAGGGGACAGACTTCTACGTGGGGGGACTGGTAGCTGGGGGCAGTCCCTGAATGGAGGGGTTGAATGCTGTGGGGGCAGGCCTTGGATGTGCTGGGTGAAGTTGCTGGGGGGCAGTACCTAGGTGGGGGGGACTGGGTGCATGGGGGGGCAGTCCCATGTTGGGGGTGCATGCTACACTGGGCTGAGTGTTGAGTGGGAGGAATTGGCTCTTTCACTTCTGGTTTTTCCTCCTCTTTGTGATAGTGACACTTGGTGTGTGTGTAAGCGCATGTCTACTGCTAACCTAACTTGTCTGTAGGGGACAATATATGGTTAGCGTTTTGTTCCTGTGCCAGTAGATTGAGTGGACAATCTCACTTCTACACTCATTAGTGATTAACAAAGACACCAATTTGCCACTTGATTTTAAATGTTAATATCCAACAAAATATTTTGTATTCTTTGAATTCCAAACTAAAACTTTATTATATATCTTAATTAGAATTGCTAAGATTCATCTTTAGAGCAACAAGGTGGGTGAGGTAATACCTTTTACTTTTGTTGGTGAGAGAGACAAGTTTACACGGAGCTCTTCAGGTCTGGGACTACAACAACTAAGCTTCATCTTCGTCAAAACATGACTGTCTTGTCTGTGAGGGTTAGAAAACAGCATGCTATATAGAATCTATGGGTTGAAAATATTGGCATTTTAATTCAATAAAGCTTTCAGTGGGTGTTCAAAAAAATGAAATTTACAGCTCACCAAGAATTACAAGCCAATGTTTTTGTTCCTGTATCCTAAGCATTGAAAATTAACATAGGAGACAGAAAGGAAAGAGGTTCATATACACCTGACTCCTTTAAGGGCAAGAATTGGAGCTGGTGCTTTACATAGTATCCATAATCCCACATAACAGCCTTTCTGTCCTATGAGAGAAATCCCAGTAAATTTAAGATAACTACCTGCAAATCTGGAACTGTAAGAGTAAGTCAGACTACAATGTGCCTTTTAAAACAGCATGTACTGGGAATAGCTTTTGCGTCTTTCTGAATTGCAGGAGGGGGAAGAATTGAATTTTAACTCTGTTTAAACTTGCTAATTTAGGGGAAACTATGAAAAGTAAGTTGCCCTGAGTGACATGGAAACAGGACTGGGCAGAGAACTAGTGGCTGTTAGTTCAGAAGCTTCAGCCTATTCTATACCAGCCTTCACACGGAGTGCAAAGATGAGTATCCTCACTTTTTTCATTCATACTCAAAAGCTCAGATAATAAAGCTTCCCTCAAATGGCTAAATTACAGTTCAAACTGGTTGGCTCTTAACTTTCTAGGCCAGTGGAATTTGGAATGTGTTTTAGAGAGTGGATGCATATTTGTTACCTCCAGGCATGGGTGATTGCAATGTTCTATACAGTAGGTAGGGTTGATACCAAAGAGGCATTCACTACTAACAGGGAAACTTGAGATCACCTCAACCTGATGGTTCCTATGTTGCACTAGCTCCCAGTCCAATGTAGAATCCTATTTAAGGCCACTAATGTACTGGGTCTCTTTTCTGTTGGGTGATTTACCACAATTGCTGTGCTTCTCGGGGATCCCAGGAAATGAGTGTGTTTGCTACTCAAACTCTCAGCAGCGGGCCCATACCTTTTGGCTCTCAAACACAGTGTGCTGCTTCAGCCCTGAATGAGAAAGCAACTACAAAGAGGAAGTGATTAGCTCTTTTCTTCTTCAAGTAGTATCGCCAGGGGTGCTCCATTCTAGGTGTGCTTGAGCCACCTGTGCCTTTGATTGGAGATTTCTCATAGAGGTGTCCATTCAGCCCGTGCATGTGTGTTACTCAGTCTCATGCCCCGGGCCATTGTCATATAGCACTGCATGGACAAACTGCCCTCGGTTCTTTCAGCTGCCTCAGCCAGAGGTGGACCTCTGGCACTTGTCCATATTGTTTTACCTCCACTGTGCCCTAGTCTTTATTCTAGTAGTTTTTATTGTAGTTCTTAGCATTAGCCAGTAATTAGTAAATAATAGCAGTCTTTAGATTCCTAGTTGTTGGGTTTTTTTTGGGGGGGGGGGTGGATAAAATTGTGTGTGTATAGCTATAGATAAGAGTTCTAGTTCACTGGGAGGTCATGCTCGGTTCTCCTGGTTTCAGACATTGTCTGTTGTGCTGGGAGGCAATCCTAGTGAGCAATGGATACTCCCGGTGCGTCCATTGCTTCCTGGAGTCTCACATTGCCCAGAAGTGTAACTTCTGTCTCGTGTTGAAATCTAGAGCCAAAAACAAGGGAGATCAAACTTTGTCCATTCATGATAGAGAGTTCACTGCACCCAGCTTCTGACCCAGCCCAGGAGACCCACCCCTATACACTGGTCTCCGAGTAAGTCTGCTACTTCCACTGTCTCCAAGATGCACTCCTCGAAGGCCCAAGATGAAGAGCCAAGATTCCTCTAATAAAACTTCCAAAGATGACCCCTCGAGCGCTTGAGAGAGAGAATCTACCTTAAAAAAAATTGCGGTCTCAGGTATCCCCAGCAACTTCAGCACCTTCTGTTCTCGAATTCAGTACCCATAAGGGCACCACTAAACTGAGAGACTGCAAAGTCTCAGGCCTGAGGGATCATCGGTACCATCAGTGAACCGAGGCGACAAGAAGAGCTCTTCCTCTGTTCACTCGGTACTGAAGAAGCCCCCTCAGGCTCCAACTGCACTTCCCTCGGAACGGCCGAGAATCGCGCTACCATCAGCTCCCTCAACCACTATCACGTTGGTAAATGGCATGGACTTGGTACTGACAGCATGCTCAGTAATGCAAGAGTTTTGTTTTCCCTGAGACCTGACTGTATCCGAGATGTCCAGCTCACCACTGCTTGGCTCCAACATATTTTCAGTACCGGGAACATTTAAAATCTCTGGAAATTTGCCCACGACTGACAACTTCATCCCAATTTTCTTCTGGTGCTCCTCCAATTCACTGTGAAATGGTGGAAGAGGATTCTGATGAAAACCTTGCCTCGGCCTCCCAAATATCAGTACAGGGCTCTCCTCCTTATCCTATAGACTAGAAGCCCCTTTCCAGAAGTTTCTGAAGGACAAAGCCAGAGTCATCCTAATACTTCTGACTTGGCCCAGATAAACATTTTTCCTTAGCTGATACAGCTGGCTGTTTACTCACTGATCACTCTCCAGGCCACTCCACATCTACTCTCCCAGGAAGGCAGGAAGATTCTTCACTCCAATCTCAGAGTTCTTTATCTAAAGTATCAGAGGGGTAGCCGTGTCAGTCTGGATCTGCAAGAGTGACAGAGTCCCGTAGCACCTTCTAGACTAACAGATATATTGGAGCATAAGCTTTCATGGGCGAAGACCCACTTCATCAGACGCATGTGGTGGAAATTTCCAGAAACTTATGCTCCAATATATGTTAGTCTATAAGATGCTACAGGACTCTTTGTCGCTTTTATCTCAAAGCACGGCTGGTCGATGGCTCACAGGATGAGAAACAACCTTCTCAGAAGAGTAAAAAGAATATTGTTACACAGCAGAAAATGATCTATTCTTCTTTGAATGGTTGCTCATGTCGATTCCAATCAGGTGTGCGCACGCTCTCCCGGCAGTGGGGCATGCCCTGATCCCCTGGGTTTAAAGCCTGCGAGGACTGTGGCAAGTCTATGCCCAGGAGTGAAACTACACACTTCGTGTCTGAAGTGTTTGGGGGAGAGCCACCTGAAGGGGTGGTTTCGCTGGAGAACCCTTAAAGACCAGAAGCAGCGCCTTAAGATCCACCTGATGAAGGCCTCACGCTGTCTGCAATTGGACCCTGGATCGGCAGAGCCGACTCGGGGCACCTCCTCCTCGGTGTGAAGTGCACCGGCGGTACGCAAGCCGGTGCCAAGAAGGACTTCCCTCAGCACCGCCACAGTTCCGCCGACAAGATACAGGCCACAGGGGGAGGCACCAGTCTCAATCCCCGGTACCACAGAAGAAAAGGAGGTTGGAGAGGGGCTGCTCTCCCTTGGCCAAACCTAAAGAGCCTGCCGCCGTGAGATCCGAGTCGGGCCACGCCTCTGCCCCACTGCCTACCAGGGTCGCGTCAACTCCTGCCCCCGCAGAGGTTAATCATTTTTTTTACTATACGTACTCAAAAATAGACAAGAGTTGTCTGTTGGTGTGATCTCAAACATACTCCACCGACAACCTCATCGCTGCCAGATATACTGGACTGTATTCTATCATTAAAAAGTTCAGGGCTGTTGTTGAGCTCCATTAGAGTCCACATAGCAGCCATCATGGGTTTCCATGCTCCAATAGAGAGTTACAGGTCTGTCGCATCTTATGCGGGGGTTACGTTCTGCGCTGAGCGCGTAAAGCGAAAAACCGCATATGTTGAGACTCCATTGAGTTGAATGGCGGATGGAATTGCCCGCAGTACCGATGCCGTTTTAAAATGGTTTTTTTTCTGTTTTTGGTGACCGCGCAAAGCCGAAATCGTGCAAGTTAAATGCGCGTAAGACGCGACAGACCTGTATTCCGTTTTTGCTCACCCAACAACGAGGTTCCTCAAGGAGCTCGGAAATCTTTCTGCCAATCAAGTGTCATATGCCAGTTTTGGACCTCAATCTGGTTGTTAAATGCCTTTCAAGACCACAATTTGAACCACTCTTCCCTTTATCAATGAAAAACAGCATTCGTGGTAGCCATCACATCGGTGTGAAGGGTTGGGGAAATAGGAGCCCTTCTGGCATATCCCTCTTTTGCAATATTTTTTTAAGGGATAAGGTCAAGTTACAACCACACCCCTCATTTCTAACAAATTTCCTATAAACTCTATATTAAGCAACCCAGTCACCTACCAATTTTCCATCCTAAATCTCACCTATATAGACAAGAGGCACTGTTGCACACCCTTGACATAAGGAGAGTCCTGGTTTTCTATCCTAATAGGACTAAACCCTTCAGAAAAACTCCCAAATTGTTTCTCTTGCAGATAGAACAAAAGGTTCTGCAATCTCTAAACAAAGACTTTCCAAGTGGCTATCCAACTGCATTAGTTGTTGCTACAAATCTTGTAATCAGAGCAGACACATGGGGGGGGGGTGGGCAGGGTCGCCCCCGCCCCCCCGATTTGCTGCGTGGCCTGTACTGAGCATGTTCACACGGACTGAGCATGCTCAGTAACATTGCTAAAGCCGCTGCTCTCACTCCCCCCGCGGCCCCCATACACACACTATCCAGGTCGCTACTGCTTGTAATATTCAAGCACTTTTGGACTTAGGAACTCATTCTGCGAGGTCCATTTCCATCTCTACAGCCTCTCAGAAGTGTTCCCAGCACTGAAATATGTAAAGCCGCACCTTGGGCTTCTGTTCATACATTTGAACACTATGCAGTAACTCATGACTCTGCTTCCAATACTGTGTTCAACTTGGCTGTACTTTTTTCCACACTGGACTCAACTCCAAAGCCCCCTCCACCTTAGAGGAAACTGCTCAGTAGTCACCTAGAGAGGAGTACTCCTAGGTGGTTACTCACCCTGTGTAGAAACTATGGTTCTTTGATGAGTCCCCATGGATGCTCCACTAACCACCCTCCTTCCCCTCTCTTTCGGATGTGTCTGTTCTAGGGCTTCGCTGCAGAGAAAGAAGTGAGGGCAGTTCACCTGTGCAGTCCTATATAGCAACGCCATGGGGCACAAGACTGAGTAACATGCACGGGCAGAACAGACACTGCTATAAGAAATCTCTGATCAAAGGCGCAAGTTGCACAAGCGCACCTAGAAGGACACGCCCACGGGGAGGGGACACATCTCAAAGAACCATTTCTGTGCTTATTTGTCTCAGCTTCTTTGGTGATGCTGCCCTAGTAAGGAGTTTTGTAATCTTGATATCTGTTCTATGGGAATTGGGCTAAGACCATTACCTTTTCTCCTAGAAACAAGCCAGCAGCCTGGAGCTAGTTTTCCCGTTTGTGCCCATTTTGTATCAGCAAGTGCTCTAGCTTTTATGGGGATTGTGATGGTTTGGGGCATCAGTGTACATTTGATGAATTCTGATTAATGAACTTTATGTATAACTGTAATCCTCAGTGTATTGAATCAGACACTAGCCAGTTAACACTGAATGACTCTGCCAGGGCAGAACAATGTATATGCTAAAGAGACTGGCCAAGCTAACGGAAGCTGGTTCTGCCCAGGTTGCCTGTGTAGTCGCATAAACTGCTCCCTGGCAGAATTTTGTAATGTGATGGTTTCAGTTTGTGCCGCTACACATGCAGAGAGTTGGGGTTGGAGAAGCATGGGAAATTCCCCAGCAGAAAAGGAGATCAAAGAGAGTTCTTAGAAACTGCTGTTGAAAAAGGGTCTTGCTCTTTGAGGTGGGGTGAACCTGTTGAGTGCTACCTGAGCAAACCAAGGAGAGATCAGCATGGATTAATCAGCTGAGGAATCAATGCAGGAGGTGGTGTTCATTTCAGTTTCAGGGCACTGTTGCAAGATTGGCGGAAGAGTGAGAGTGTGTGTATGGCTGGCTAAAGGATGGCTTTGACCTGAGGAGAAACAGACTGGATAGTCAGCCCTCCTGGACAGAAAACCACAATGTAGTGTTTTTCTAACTGCACCCTGCAAAGGTGAGAACAGAGAGCGGCCATTGTGTCTTGTGCTCATTTTACAAAAAAAATTAAATCCTGGCAAGAGAAAATAACTGTTTTAAGAACGAGGAGTACTTGTGGCACCTTAGGGACTAACATTTATTTGGGCATAAGCTTTCGTGGGCTAAAACCCACTTCATCAGATGCATATTAAACTCTATGCATCTGATGAAGTGGGTTTTAGCCCACAAAAGCTTATGCCCAAATAAATTTGTTAGGCTCTAAGGTGCCACGAGTACTCATTCTTTTTGCAGATACAGACTAACACGGCTACTACTCTGTAACTCTGTTTTGTTTGTTCAGTGAGCTACTCTTACTCACTGCTGCCCTGTGACAGTAGCCCATCCATAAATATTCTCTGAGTCTCTCTTGGGTTCCAGGTGCCATATTCATTTGGGGGCATTATTTATAATTGGTACAGTTGTAATATAGGGAACCTATGTAGTGTAACCAAGGTTGCTGATTGGTCTAGCCTTCCTCACAACCTCAAGTGAAGCTGTTCATGATCCCATCCCTCTCCCCCATCCTGTCACACAGGGTTTCCCGGGTGGAGATTACACATATCCTAACCTTGCCTACCTACCTTTTGCTATTTGCAAGTAAGATTGCTCATAGCCTTACCTGCCTCCTGACACCTCCCCTCCCAGGGATCTTCAGGAGGAGGGTATTTCCTGGTGTCCCACCCCCAGTCTATTAAACTGTAGGATCTTCAGGGAAGTGTACTAGGCCCAACCCCCAATGTTAAGCTGCAGGGTTGTTGAAGAACTCAGGGTACATCTATACTTACGCGTCCAGTCGGAGGCGCGGGATTGATGTTCTGGGTTCGATTTATCGTGTCTTGTCTAGATTTATCTTGTCTAGACGCGATAAATTGAACCAGGAAGTGCTCCGCCGTCGACGCTGGTAATCCAGCTCGACGAACGGAGTAGGCGGAGTCGACGGGGGAGCCTGCGTGCCGCGTGTGGACCCCGGGTAAGTGCTTTTTCATTCGAACTAAGATAGTTCGACTTCAGCTACGTTATTCACATAGCTGAAGTTGCGTATCTTAGTTCGAATTCTGGGGTTAGTGTAGACCAGCCCTCAGACACTATGGTAAAATGGGGGCCATAAGTACCGTAGCTATGCTATAGATCAGGGGTGGCCGAACTGCGGCTCATGAGCCGCATGTGGCTCTTTTACAGTTAAAGTGCGGCTCACGGAGCTCCCCACTTCCCACCACCCCCCATTCTCTGCCTACCAGATTGTGGGGGAAGGGAGAGCTTGGGGCTTTTGCCTTGCAGTGGGGTGGTGGCTAGTGCTCCTCCCACTCCCTCGGGAGCCGACCTTCACGCTGCGACACAGCTGTTCAAGGCAGGCGGGAGGCACTGGGAGGAAGGGGGAGGAGTGATCAGCAGGGCCACTGGTGGGGAGAGATGCTGGGGAGTGGGGAGACAGGGAGGAGCTTGGCTGCCGGTGGGTACTGCGCACCCACTAATTTTTCTCCGTGTAGCACCCATGGTGTCCGTGTCTATGGTTCACGGGGCTTCAGCAGGAGTGGGGCTGAAGCCCTGAGCCCCACAGCAGGAGCCTTCCATGTGGCTGAAGTCCAAACAGCACAGTGCCCCAGCTCTCGAATGTCTGAAGATTGTCTCATGTGGCTCAGAAAGTCAGTAAGTTTGGCCACACCTGCTATAGATAGATTGCATCTCTTCCCAGGGAGTGCTGCCACAGATGTGATCAGCCGGGGCTCCCAGGCTGCAGCCCCTAGATTTTGAAAGAGAGGTGACTGCTGGCATATAGGGTGACCAGATGTCCCGATTTTATAGACACAGTCACCATTTTTTGGTTTTTTCCTTATATAGGCTGCTATTACTCCCCACCACCGTCCTAATATTTCGCACTTGCTGTCTGGTCACCCTACTGGCCCAGCAGTTTTTACATTGACCCTGCAGCTTTTACACTCACTCTCCCACTTGGCCCAAAATAGCTAAAATTTGTAGCCAGCCACAAAATACATTTAACATAAACAGACTTCCTGGTGTTCGGCTGATAAGAGGCTCTGCGATGTGGCAGAAGCCAGCCAGCAGATGGTGCAAGGGTTGAAAGTGAAACTGAACTGGAAGAGAAAAGGAAAACAGGCTCCTAGAGAGGAGTGGGGGAGGGAAGCATAAAAAATACTTACCGATATGGACAGACTTGTCAGGGAAATCTTTGTTTGGGCGCGGTGAGGATTTCACTTGCTCTTCCCATGCTGAAAGAAGTTTGAAAGGTAACTTTGTAAATTGTCTGTCTGGCTTGTGCAGAAGTGAGATTAGATCCAAGCAAAGCAGGGGGTCTGAAATCTCATCTTTTTCTTAAAATGCTTTGAACAGCCTTAAGATCCTTTAGAGAAGCAGAGCTTGATTATTTCCAGTTCTGGTTAGAATCCTCACTCCATCGGGAAGGTAAGGAATGTAGAATCAGAAGAACTAAGTTTCTGGCTTTGGTGCATTTCAGTGAAGATGGGCCTTTCCCAAGCTGTAGTGCATTTGTGCTTCAAAATGTGCTGTGCTTTCTGTGTTTAACAGCATCAGTAACTTGCATAAGAGAAGGTTAAAAACCGGAGATGTTTTGGTCTGGGACCATCTCTAGCCTCTGCATTAAATAATATAAAAGTCTTTAAGTCTCTAAGGCAGTAAGTCTGTTTAGTTTCTCGGCTTTCACTATACAGATTGGATGTCTCAATTCTTCTGATCTCATGACAAATACTGTATTGGAGCAGGCATGTAAAACTGAAGAGAGCTGCTCCTTTCCTATTCAGAGAATATACAGCACAAGAGCAAGCACTAATCTATCCTGGTGACTGACTGTAGCAATTATGCTGAAATGAGCCTGGGGATGACCTATTCTAATTCTTTCAAGAGTCTGAAGATTCCAAGCAGAATCCTAGGGCCACCCCAGATGGAGAGTGCAGAGGGAAGGCGGGGAAGGAGACTGTTACGTTTCACGGCCATATCTTGGTCCCTGTGCACAACCCAAACAAAGGGGATTGTGCAGAGGAGCTGTGCAGGGTGATGCGGGTATCACCTCCAACCCGTAGGCTGGGCCTTTGCTGTAGTGTCCTTGGTCTGTTAAACTACCCCGAGGTGGGCTTTGGCCATATATCCTTCTCCGCCCTCGTATCCCGCCCCTCGGGTCTGCTTTGGAGACCGGTGCGTAGCCGTGCTCTAGCTGCTAGGCCCTATAATAGTGTGTGCTCTGCATACTTTTCTAGAATACAAGTACAAAGATACAGCTTGGCTGCTGAGGGACACATCAGAGGGGGGCGGATGAATGGAAAACAAAGTTGATTTCTTTAACGTTTTTATTCTTTCATTTACTCTGTATTAAGATCCCTTTGTAGTATAAATGAATATAATTATTGTGACAAAGTTCCTCCTCTACCTTGGTGGGTCCTGCGCTTATTGGCAGATTTGCTCACCTCAGAGATTCATGGCAGCCCTCAGTTTGGCCTTAAAAATCTCTAAGGATGGAGATTCCACATCCTGCTTTTGCTCCCTTTCTATTATTTCCATTTTGTTGTGTCCCAGGGTATGTGACATACCACTGAGCCTCCAGAACCATTCAGATCTCCCATGTGTTATGGCACCATCTGGATGATTGTGTATACTGGACTGTGTGGTGCATTCTAAGGGCATATCTACTTTCGTGGCTCAAATCTGCTGTTCACTCAGATAACCTCATCACTGGCCAGCGTGGGAAAAAGGAAGGAGAACAATCCCCCCAGTCCCTGCTGTTCCACCATGTGGGTCGGGGAACAGCCTAGAGACCTTCCCCTCTAGTAGAATCCACAGTCCACGTTAACTCCTCCTGTGTCTGATCAGAAGTTGGGAGTTTTGGGGAGAACCTGGGCCCACCCTCTACTCCGGGTTCTAGCCCAGGGCCTTGTTGATTGCAGCTGTTTAGAGTGCCTCCTGGAATGACTGCCCGACAGCTACAAGTCCCTGGGCTATTTCCTCATGGCCTCCTCCCAACACCTTCTTTATCCTCACTACAGGATCTTCCAGCAGTATGCCTTCTCCTCTTAGCTCCTAGTGCCTCTTGCTCTCAGCTCCTCGCACGCACACCACAAATTGAAGTGAAGTCCTTTTTAAACTCAGGTGTCCTGATTAGCCAGACTGCCCTAATTGATTCTAGCAGCTTCTTAATTGGCACCAGGTGTCCTAATTAGCCTGCCTGCCTGAATTTATTCCAGCAAGTTCCTTCTTGTTCTAGAACTGCCCCTGTTACCTTACCCAGGGAAAATGGACCTGCTTAATCTGGGACTAATATATCTGTCTTCTAACACTCTCCTGTAGCCATCTGGCCTGACCCTGTCACATAATTCTTACTGCTACTTCCATTAATTCTGCTAACCATATGAAATCTAGGAAAGGGTCTGTCAGGGTTCCCTCCCCACTCTAAACTCTAGGGTAAAGACGTGGGGACCCGCATTCAGAGCCCCGAAGCTTATTTTTATCAGCTTAGGTTAAATCCCCCAAGGTACAAAATTCCCTGCACCCTGAGAAATGCTTCTTTCGCTGCCACCATCAAGTATCTAACAGGAATCCAGGAAAGGAATCACTTGAACTTCCCTCCCCACAAAAATACCCCCTCAAGCCGTACACCCCCCTTTCCTGGGGAAGCTTGAGAACAATCTCCCAACCAATTGGTTACACAGTGATCTAAAAACCCACCCCGTGGGTTTTAACACCATAGAAAACAGTCAGCTTCTTAAAAGAAGGATTTTATTAAAAATAAAGAAGGTAAAATCATCTCTGTAAAATCAGGATGGTAACTGTTTTCCAGGGCACTATATTTCCAAACTCAGAGAGATTTCCCCCTCTGGACAAAACCTTAAAGTTACAGAAAACCATGAATAACCCCCCCCCCCCCTTGCCCCTTCTAACACAGGGAATACACCAAGCCAAAATTAAACAGAAATCTATTCGCTATGCTATCTAAACTTACTTCAGAAAAGGGAGGTTTGATTTTTTGCAGGTTCCTTCTGTCTTCCAAGATCACTCTGACTCAGACAAAGACACACACACAAAGCCTTCCCCCCTCCTAAGATTTGAAAGTATCTTGTCCCCTTATTGGTCAGATGCCAGCCAGGTCAGGTGTCAGTCTGGCTACCTGTATTTCTTAACCCTTTACTGGTAAGAGGATTTTATAGCACTGCATCAGACCCTCTCCCCCTTCCCTTCATTTATGACAGGGTCATTTTAACAACTCTGTAGAATTGGGGATTTGTTGTTTTGCCTTGGAAATATGATAAACTGACTTTTGACCTTTCCCAGCAGTGAGCCAGCTGCCAGGAAGTTAGTGTCTGAAACGCATTGGGCCTTACGCTAACGTAACTCATTGACTTCAGTGGAATTATTCCTGATTACCAGCACCATGAGAGGAGAATGCATCGTCAGCTTTGTTATTTTGAGGAAATAAAATTCAAAGGTTGCTAAGCTGGCAAATTTCATTTTCATTTGGAGTTCTTTCCAGTGCTGAAAACACACATCATGTGACCTGTACAGTAAGTGGCTGTTCCTTGGATGCACCTACTGGTTCTCTCCAGTGAGTTGTGTGTGAATCTATCTGTATTTTCTCAGCTGTAATTTTTTTTCCCCTCCAGCCCCAATCAGATTTTTAAAGGCGTGATCAAGGTTCCCCATGGATTATAAGAATTCAGCACAGCCTCTTTTCTTTCTTATAGAAACAGGACAAAATCAGAACCTGATCTGAGGCCATAGGAGTGGTGGTTCAGATAAAATAAACCCTGAACCCAAAGCACTCATGATTTATTTTGGGGGCATACAACCCAAAGTAAAACCAGGCTTCTCTGCTCACTCTGACCATAGAGTCATACAAATGAAGGGCTGGAATTAACCTCAAGAGGCCCTCAAGTCCAGGCCCCCTGTGCTGAGGCAGGACCAAGTAAACCTTAGACCATCCCTCACAGGTTTGTCCGTCCAACCTGGTCTTAAAAATCTCCAAGGAAGGCGATTCCACAACTTCCCTTGGAAGCGTATTCCAGAACTTACTATCCTTATTGTTAGAAAGTTCTTCCTAATAGCTAACCTAAATCTCCCTTGCCCCACTGCCACTCCAGCCCAAGGGAGGCTGACCTAACCCCAGCCACTGCTTCAGCCCTGGGGCCACTGCTCCAGGGCCCTGGGGCCAGCCAGCTGCTCTGGTGGTCCAAGGGTCGCTGCTCTGCTGGCCCTGGGGCTGACCACTGGCCAGCTGCTCCAGCCCCGCCGCTGCTCTTGTGGCAGGGGCTGACAGCCACTGCTCCAGCGCTACAGGGGTTGACCCAGTCCTAGCCGCTGCTTCAGCCCTGGGGTGACTGTTCCGGCGGCCGTGGGGCTGATAGCTGCTTCGGCCCTGCCCTCGAAGAAGTCCCGGAGGTCTTGGAAAGTCATGGAATCCGTGACCTTCGTGACAGAATCGTATCCTTAGTAATCATACTTAGCACTTATACACAGAGCTTCTCAACCAAAGATCTTATAGCACTTTACAAAGGTAGATCAGGATTATTATCCCCATTTTACAGATGGAGGTACAGAGAGTTTAGCTGACTGGCTCAGGCTCCCATGTAAACCAGTAGCAGAATCTCAACTAAAAGTCAGGTCTCCTGACTCCCAGACCCACCCTCTAACCATTAGATCACACTGCCATCCCCAAAAGGAGGTATAAGCCAATTGATTTGGATAGTATGAGAACCAGCTGAACCTGGTGCAGTAAATCAGTTCTCCCTTTCAAACCATCCCCTGCAGGCTTGACTCCCTTTGCAGGCTGGGGCTTAGCAGGTATGGTTGGATCATAGAATCATAGGTGATTAGGGTTGGAAAAGACCTCAGGAGGTCATCTAGTCCAACCCCCTGCTCAAAGCAGGACCAACCCCACCTAAATCATCCGAGCCAGGGCTTTCTCAAGCTGGGCCTTAAAAATCTCTAAGGATGGAGATTCCACATCCTGCTTTTGCTCCCTTTCTATTATTTCCATTTTGTTGTGTCCCAGGATATGTGACATACCACTGAGCCTCCAGAACCATTCAGATCTCCCATGTGTTATGGCACCATCTGGATGATTGTGTATACTGGACTTTGTGGTGCATTCTAAGGGCATATCTACACTTCCGGGTGGATCAACACTGCTGCAATCGATGCAGCAAGTGTTGATTTAGCCTGTCTGGTGAAGACATGCTAAATCGATGGGAGAGTAAATCAGGTAGATCAGGTCAGGCCTAAGGCTGCAGGTAAAGGTATGTCTATGCAGCAATAAATAAACATGGCAGTGAGTGTCAGAGCCCAGGACAGCTAACTTTGGCTTGCGGGGCTAAAAGTAGCAGTGTAGACTTTTGGGCTTGGGTTGGAGCCTGGGCTCCGAGACCCTCGCCAGGTTTCTGAGCCCAGGCTCCATACTGAGCCCAAATGTCTACACTGCTGTTTTCAGCCCTGCAGCGTGCTTGAGTCAGTTGACCCAGGCTCTGAGATTTGCTGCTGCGGGTCTTTTTTTTTTGGCTGTGTAGATTTGCCCAAAATAGGAACAGCAGAGAGACCGCCAGACCCACTAGTCCTCAATTTTTAATACAGAGAAACCGGCACTAAGGGCCCCTCCTACAAGAAGCAACTCTGTGTACTGAGCATCCCTTTAAAGTAATCCCAAGATTTCCAGTTCTATTTAGTTCTACCTTTAAAGACCTATCTCCGTGGTGACTGATCTGCTGGTTCCTTAGGTGACCCGTAATACCCTTTTCACTGTATGTTTGAATCTAAAAATTAACCATGGGTAGGGTAAGATGTCACATATGCAGATAACATGGGTCTGGTCCTGCTGCCTTTCCTTGCCTGGAACTCCCATGGACTTTGCTGGCATTGCAGAGTTGGGCTCTAAATGACGACAGAAGCAAACTAGATTTTTGCACTTTTTATTGAGTGACATGCAAGGCGGCAGCCATTGGTCAGTGCTACAGCTCAGTCATGAGATGAATAGAAAGATTAAGGGGGGTTCCAGTGAGGGGGCAGCCATGCTGGGTCATGGGTCAGGATGCTGTGCCATCAACAAATGCTACAGTGGGCACCCCTCCTCTTTAGTACAGATCCCACCCCCCATTCGCACCCAGGCTCTCAATCACCTTGCCCTCTAGCAGAACTCCTCCACTGGCCTTTTTACTCAAATGGCCTCTATTTCTTGCTGGCTGGACACAACTTTTCATTTTAGATAAGGGAAATACTTTTTCAGTCATGCTGACCTAGGCAGAGAGAGAGGCCATTTCCCAGACAGGCCACGCATCCTGGGCCACTTCATTCCTGGTATCAAACACTTTTTAAAAAAAGGCTTTTTATAGCCCTGCATTACACGTTTGAATACATCTCGTCGCATGGAAGGGACAGGGCCGGTGCAAGGAAGTTTCGCGCCCTAGGCGAAACTTCCTTGCACCAGCCCTGCGCCCTCCCTGCCCCCACTAACACCTCCCCTTGCATGCCCCGCCCAGCTAACACCGCCCCCTCCCCCGGCAGCTCCCCACCCCCCACAGGCCGGCAGCTCAGCCCCCGGCCCACGGCACCTCCCCAGCTTCTGGCTCAGCCGGGAAGTGGGAGGCAGCTGCGGCGAGCTGCGCCCCCGCCGCCGCCGCCCCGGCTCAGCTGCGGAGCTGGGAGGCAGCCGCGGCCAACCACCCCCCAAATTCTGGCGTCCTAGGTGACTGCCTAGGGTCGCCTAGTGGGTGCGCCGGCCCTGGGAAGGGACAGTCCCTGACTGGTGTAAATGGGCATAGCTAGACTAAAGTCCATAGAGCTACAGAGACTTAGGTCAGCTGAGGATCTGGCCTGAAATATTCAGTTCACCTGTGCTGGTGCCTGTTTATTTCTAATGTGACTCCTCAGGATGGCTGTAGCCTTCATCAGCTTGCTAGGTCAACACCATCATGTGGTTTTTGTTTTTTTTTTAATTACCTTATTTTCGTTAAGGCAACTGACCTTCATTGGGTGCAATGACGGAAACGTGCCAAGACATCCTGCTGACGATCTTGGAGGAGCTGGTAGAGGAACAGAGAAAGAAGTTTAAATTGAAACTCGGTGACACTGACCTGAGGAAGGGCTATGCAAACATTCCCAAGGGACGTCTGGAGAAAGCTGATGTAACGGACATGGTTGATCTGCTGATTAGATACTACCAACAGGAGTATGCTGTGGAGGTGGTGATAAATGTGCTGGATCAAATCAATGATAAGGATCTGGCTGAAAGGTTGAGAAGAAAGTCAGCTGAAGGTGGGTGGTGATTAGGATGATATCTAGCCCCTGCCTGTAAGTATAGATAGAGATGAAAGGTAGGAGCTGGATTCTGTGTTTTAGTGCAGCCCCTTGGCATTGCAGTCCTGATGCAAGGTGGCCCTAAAGCCACAAGAGATTGTCCTGGTGTAGGGTGAGCCTTCAAGGGCACAGAGACTTGCCTTCTCCAGTATAAACACATAGCAATGTCTATATTTAAAGAAGAAATCCCCCAAAACAAAACACTCCACTGCACATCCAACTTCCCCCGCGGAGAGAGGATGAGAGAGAGAACGAACCACACATGGGAGATGTTAGTCATCTCAATGCACTGCTGGAAGGTGCTCTGATGCTGTGATGATGAGGGAGGTATCAGAACCTAGACAGAATGCAATAGTGGCTCCTAGGCTACCTATGCTCCTGGCTGCTAACGAAAGGAGTGGCTGGGGCTTCCTTGTACCCTAACAATCCCTAATTGTCATACTGGCCCTTAAGGCCATCTTCAAACTTCTTGCTAGATTGCACTGTGTATTTTTTAGACACAGCTGCGGCTCTGGGCCTATATGTCTGTATCATTATAGAGTTATCATAGATATGACATATATACTCTGTTGATCAAGACATGATGAAGTGTGTCTTTTCTTTCAGTATGGAAAACCAGACCTGTTTCTGTAAAGCCCCCTGACATCGGTAAGTCACTGCGCCAGCAGTTTGTGCACTAGTTCATATTGTTGAAAAGCTACATGGGTATCCATCTTTTTAAAAGTCCATTTTTGTTTCAACACCGAGGACCAGCAAAGTGATATGAAATACAGTGGCACGTGCGTGAATGTGCTCGAATTCAGTGCAGCTCCATTTGCAGTAAAGTAAAATGAAAGGTCAGACTGCATCAAAATGTGCAGCTCCCACATCTGCTTAAACTGGAACTTCCTCTTAGGCTGAAGTGGTTCAGTGGAAACAAAATGGCTTTGCTCTAGGAGAGTTCCCCTGGACCCGGACGTGCCAGGTACTTTGCACAATACAGTTTGTCTAGGTGTAAATCTGAAATGGATTTTGGGAAGATCTCTGAACTGTAAGGAAATTGGATCCACATCTGAGCTTTGCAGCTCAGGCCATCTTTATTGTAAAATGTCCTCTAAAAATGACTGTTTCTGTCATATTGATAATATATGGAGATATGCCTATCTCCTAGAACTGGAAGGACCTTGAAAGGTCATTGAGTCCATCCAGTCCCCTGTCTTCACTAGCAGGACCAAGTACTGTCCCCTGACAGATTTTTGCCCCAGATTCCTAAATGGCCCCCTCAAGGATTGAAATCACAACCCTGTGTTTAGCAGGCCAATGCTCAAACCACTGAGCTATCCCTCTCCCTGATATATTTAAGGATATTTTCTTAAATAGACTAGAATACTGGTAAACTGTTCTCTTCTCTTTTCCAGACCACAGAGCGAACTATGTGGCCTCCGTGAAGGAAAAATTTAGAAGAGTGAAGGATTATAACTCCAGGCCAGGAGAATGGGTGTCTTTGGAAGACCGCTACACAAAGCTCTTTATAATAAAAAAACACCATCAAGCAGAAGATAAAGAACATGAGCTACTGTCTAGAGGAAAAAGACACATGGAGATCATGAGGAAGCCGAGCAGCTTTGCGGACTCCCATGTTAATGTGGAACATCTTTTTGACACGTTATCAGATGGCACAATAACCAGAAAAGTGATTTTACAAGGAATAGCAGGGATTGGAAAGACAGCTACAGTTGGCAAAATTATGTACGATTGGTCATCTGGGAGGCTTTACCAGGGCAGATTTGATTATGTTTTTCATTGGAGCTGCAGGGATCTGAACCAGAGAACAGAAAAACTGAGCCTAGCTCAATTAATTTTACAAAACTGGGGACATCCAAAGCCAGCGATAGGGGAAATTTTGTCTTGCCCAGATAAAGTCTTGTTCGTCATCGATGGCTTTGATGAACTCAGGTTTCCTGAGGATTATGATAAAAGTAAAAGCTTTTCCTGTGATTTGGACACGCCTCACTCAACAGCAGCAGCTGTGGTAGAAAGTCTCCTCAGCAGCAAGAGCCTTTCGGAAGCATGCCTTCTTGTCACAACGAGACCCTTAGCCGTAGGAATGCTGGAGACCCATATGAAAGCCGACCTCTGGGCAGAGATTGTGGGCTTTTTGGAGGAAGACAGAAAGGAGTTTTTCAAGAAGTTTTTCAAAGATGAAGGGAAAGCAGCCTTTGCCTACAGTTATGTCAAGGAAAATGATGTAGTGTTCACCATGTGTTTCGTCCCCCTCATCTGCTGGATCGTCTGTACAACCCTGAGCCTTCAATTGAGGTATAGCGAAGAGCTCGATCAGAAGGTGAGCACAACCACCGAAATATTTACCTATTTTGTGGCCACTTTATTGCAGTCCCATGGTCGCGCACAGACATCCACGCATGACCTTTTCCACAGCCTTGGATCGTTGGCCTATGGCGGTGTGAGGGACCAGAAAGTGCTGTTTGATGAGAGCACGCTGAGAAAGTGTAACTTGGAGGTGTCAAAAGGTCCATCAACTTTCCTCACGGAATTGCTGCAGGCAGACATTTTTGTGGAAACTATCTATAGCTTTGTCCATTTGACTGTGCAGGAGCTGTTTGCCGCCTTGTTCACCTTCTGGCACAAGGAGAAAGCTTCTGAGCTCCTGAAAGAAGCCTTTGTGGAGAATAAAAGCCATTTGATCTTAACTGTTCGCTTTCTGTTTGGATTGAACAACGACAAGTCACTAAAGCCTTTGAAAAGGTACTATGAAACCAGCATGGGCATCTCAAAGGATGAGCTGCTGAAATGGACTAAGAAGGCGCTTCTTATTTGCCAGGAACAGGGCGAGCAGAGCCATCTCCTCCTAGAGCTGTTGCATTGTTTGTTTGAGATTCAGGATGAGGAGTTTGTTATAAGTGCTTTGGAGGAGATCAAGGAAGTGGTCTTCCTGGAGAACAATCTAGGGCAGGATGACCAACAGGTCATACTGTACAGTCTGCAGCATGCCAAGGAATTCAGTCAGCTGAAGTTGGGCAGTCTGAAAGAGAGAGACATGATCAAACTGGTTCCGTTGCTCGGGAAATGCAAACAGATCCAGTAAGTACCATCAATGTGACCAAACTTTAGCAGAGTTCACAATATTCTGATCTCACTTGTCTTAGTGTGAACAAGGAGTAACTTCACAGAAGCCAGTGGAGTTATACTGCTATAAGTGAGGTCAGAATCGGGCCCAATAATGTTAATAAGGTGAAACCCAGGACAAAATGTGGCTTGAAAAATTCTTATTACTTGCGGTTATATATGAGCCGGCAAGGAACCTCACAGCATAAGGTGAGTTTTCAGGGTTTGCAGTTAAACAGCGCCTCCCCGCATCTAGAATCCGTGGGTATGTCCACTTTGGAGTTGGAAACATCCAGACAACACGCTAACTCCGCTTGCGCTCCTCCGCTAATATTAGCAAAGTATCCAAGCCCGCTGCCCCCTGGGTCCATACTTGGGGGACTAGCCCATGCCGCCTATGTCCCAATGTCCACATTGCTATTTTTGGCATGCTAGCACGAGGAAAGCTAGCATGTGTCTGTCTACCTGGGTTGAGAGACACACTCCCAGCTGCAGTGTAGACATATTCATTGAGAGATAGTAAGCATGGAAAGCCTCAGTGTCATTTTTAGTCACTCTTCAGAGAGCTTCATATTAAAACCCTTATCCAAACATATTTAGGTATCTGCCCTCTTCTTCTCGTCACTTGTCTTCACTGCTCATCCTTCATCCCAGCCCAATCAAATCCTCCTCCTTTCCTTCCCAGTCTTACCCTCTCTCTTCTCAAATAGCACTGCAGCTCCAATGCCTAGCCTCCTGCTCCTTTTCTGTAACCCCCAACTTCCACATCCTTCCCCTCCCAATCCCTTACCCCAACCAGGACACCTGCCTTTTCTGGTCCCATCATGGGGTATCATCAGCTCCTCAGTCTCTCTACTCAGCCCAGATCCAATTGTTGTTAATAACTAAATACTGTGCAGTGCTCCTTCACTCTGATATTTTCTGTATCTGATATAAGACAACTACATATTGTACTCTAGACCAAAACTCCATGGGAGTCCATTGCAATCATTCCTGTGATAACATCCATCTCCGTGCTGAACGGTCTTCCTGATTAGCAGAGCATCTACTCCTGTAGCCTCCTATACAGATATTAACACTGCTAAATCTGTTTTTCTCCCTATAGTTTGAATGCCTCTGGAATCTCATTGTCTACGGTACACAAGGTGTGTGCTCACCTTTTACAAAAGCGTAGAATCACCAGACTGCATGTGGAGCACGGAGAAGAAGATGGAATGTATTTTACAGTGGAAGCGAGCTGTGAAAGGGACCCTTGCAAGTAAATACAACTGTTTGTCTCGCTCACTCCAAGAGACAATCTAGAGAGACAACATTAGGGGCAAACACTACAGTATGGCTTGTATGGCTTTGGACAGTGACTGTAGAATAATATGGTATTTCTATAAAAGGAAGCTAGAGCAGGATAGTTGTGCTCCTTTGATATCTGATGTCAAGAGAGTTGAAAGAGAGGCCAGCAATTGTGTACTTTCCAGTTCAGCAGTGGATAGTAGGACCTAGCCTTTCCATATGTTGTCCCTTTCACACTCATATGGGACAAAAGTGATCATGAAATTAAATTCATTATTCTAAGGAATGGTAGGAGGGCAAACAGCAGAACAAAGACAGTAGACTTTAAGAAGCAAGCAAGTCTAAGGGAAAAAAGAGTACAGGAGAATTGGTGGCTTTTTGAAGAGACATTATTAAGGACATGAGCAAACTATCCCAGTGCATAGGAAAGATAGGAAGTAAGATAAGAGGCTGCTCTGGCTTAGCCAGGAGATCTTCAACAACCTGAAACTCAAGAGTCATTCAAAAGGTGGAAACTTGGTCAATTGTGAAAGATGAATATAAAATTAAAACACAAGTGTGTAGGGACAAAATTAGAAAGGCCAAAGCAAAAAGTGAGATTAAACTAGGGTAACAAGAAAACATTTACAAATACATGAGAAGCCAGAGGAAGACCAAGGACAGGGTAGGCTCATTACTCAATGAGGAAGGAAAGATAATAACAGAAAATGCAGCAATGGCCGAAGTGTTAAATGCCTTTTTTTGTTTCAATTTTCAACAAAAAGGTTAGCAGTGATTGGATGATTAACCAAAGGAACATCAATGTAAATGTGGTAGAATCTGAGGCTAAAATAGGAATGAACAAGTTAAGAATTACTTAGACAAATTAGGCCAGGTCTACACTACAGGCCTATATCAGTATAATTACATTGCTCAGGGTGTGAAAACTCTACACTACTGAGCAACGCAGTTATACAAACCTAACACTCCTCCCCCCCCCCCCCCCCCCCCCCCGTGTAGACAGTGCTATGGCAACAGAATAGCTTCTCCTGTCGACATAGCTACCGCCTCTCGGGGAGGTGGGTTAATGACACCAATGGGGGACTGGACTAGATGACCTATTGAGGTCCCTTCCAGTCCTACATTTCTATGATAAACTCACCTCTGCACGCAGAGGGACAGCCCTAGATTAGTGCACCATGTAATTCCACTTAAGCCTTATTTTGGTGGGTTTAAATCGGATTTACTTGAGGTGTAGACTTTATACTGGCCCTCTGCACAGGGGAGAATTTCACCCCAGTGAACTCCTGAGTTCTGATCCTAGTGCTGCTGCTGAATCACTGTGAGGGGCCCTGGGCAAATTGCTTAATCTCACTTATCTGTAACATGAGATGGATCTGTTGTGAAGATTAATTCATGATCATGCCTGTGAAGTGCATTCACGATGGAAAGTGCCATATATGTAAGTGCTACATGTTATCATCAGCTCTGTATTTTAATGAGATGCCTAGTTAATGGCAAAGTTTATCAGGCACTAGTGCCAGCTGACAACCCCATCTTAATTCTGCCAATGCATCACAACTTGGTAAGGCTCAGCGTTTCTAATGGCTTTCTTCAAATGCAAGATGCCCTGGTGGGGTAGAGCTGCTGCATCATAGCTTGCTGCACGTTCACTCAGTCAGTGACATTCCCACCCCATGCAGGGAGCCAGCACCAATCCTGTGCACCTCCTCATTCCCACGCACAGGGGGAATTTCATGCCTAGCTAGTGTTGGTCTCATCAAGATCACAGAGCTGCTTTGAATAGCAGAGCAACGTAAAGAATCACAGAACTGTAGGGTTAGAAGGCACCTCAAGGGTCATCTAGTCTAGTTGCCTGCCAAGATGCACGATTTGTTGTGTCTAAAAGAAGTGGTATTCTAAGTCATCATTTTGTTTTATTTGTCTTTGTAGTGAATGCATATGATGGTATTAGAGGTGACCTTCTTGAAAAGGAAAAGAAAAATTGGACTTGTGCCCTGTTTTGCCCACTGTTTTTTCAAAAAAGTGCATTTGGATTTTTTCCTATGATTGCATTTATTTTGGAAATATCCAAATATCAAATCTAGTTCTTATCAGGTTTTGGTGGATTGGAGGTCTCAGAGATATGGATAGTGATTCCTTTCAGCCCTCACAGGGGCTGACTTCCGGCCCCACTCGTGGGTGCTGTCACCCAGCGTTGGGGGCGGGACCCCGCCCCCGATGCCGGGCGATGTTGCGGGGCCCCGCCCCCGACGCCGGGCGACATTGCCCAGCGTCGGGGGCGGGGCCCCGCAACATCTCCCGGTGCCCGGTAAGTTTGCCGCGGGTCCGGGGCGGGCGGGGAGTTGCCGGTGGGTGCAGAGCACCCACCAATTTTTCTCCGTGGGTGCTCCAGCACCGGAGCACCCACGGAGTCGGCGCCCCTGTCAGCCCTTGCTTGTTGGGACTGGGGTATTAACAAAGAGAAGTTTGCTTGCACATGTGTCTCTTGGTTTGAGTTAAATAGCTGTTAATTAAAAGTCTGTACTTTTATTAACCTGAATTTTTAAAAAAGTCACTTCCTCTCTCAATGAGTTTTCACTTGCATGGTGTCTTTAATGGCGCAAGGCTAACAGTTCTCCAGTTGACCATAGAATCTTAGAGGAAGAATTGGGTAGACAAAATCTAAATTTTGATGTCATAACAGAAAAAAAATCTTCCATTTCAAAAGACCATACGGGTCTCTTTCATATATATAATTATTTTTTTAAAAGGCCACTAGCCCTATTTCCCCACTTCTCCCCCGCCCCTTCCTATTCCTTTGCTGGTCACCTCACCTTACTGCTGAGCAGTAAAACCATTCAGTTTCGTATTAGCCAAGTGGAGACCACACTGATTTTGCCCTGACATTTCTCATTTTATTTCCCTACTCTGTTAAAACCTCTAAGTAAGGTGATCTCTTTCTGCTTACAGAATAACTTTAGATAACCTTCCTGAAGACACTGCCATTGCGATTTGTGCCCATGTTATTCCAGCTCACCCTGGCATTGTAACCCTTGACGTGAACGGGATTCAAGGAAGGGAGGAATTCGTAAATAGCCTGAAGAACAGTCTTTTGGACTCGGACTGCAGACTGGAATCAGTGGGGTAAATGGACATATGTCATTTCAAGTTATCAGACAAACTCACCAGTTCTCAGGTGACCTGCCATATCCTTCCTCATAGAAACTGAGCTAGGCTCTTCCTGATAAGCATCCATTTATTTCAATTTCATACTTCAGGACAGAGGCGGGTCATCTTGTGAGGGTCAGCAAGGTGTTTACAGATGGTTTGATTCAATTTTATTTTCTGCCAAGCTTCAACATTGAGAACCCCAGACTCCAGGCTTTCCAGGACGTCTGCCAACATCTTGCTACTCGTCGTAGCCCGAGAAAATTCCTCTTATTCCGAAGGTATGAGGAGGATGAAATACACTTTGGATATGAGGCAAAGGATGAGGAGAAGAGTGTCAACAGGTACATTTTAATTGATTCTTCTTCCTTTGTCTCTTGTTGAAATAATATGTAGTATGGGGGAGTGTCACTGGGACCTCAAGAAGTGGATCTAGCTTTAATAAACCAATGTCACGGGGGCTTGCTTTATAGGGGGTTTACATGTATTTTCATCCTTTCCTGAACTGAGACAGGACATGGCCAAAGCCTAAAAATATGGAGTGATTGAAATTTGGGTTTCACAGCCAGGGGTTTCAGTGTACAATCTTCTCAGGTTTGGTCTCAGCACATGAGGGTTAACGGTCCCAGCATCCAGATTCAGAGTGTGTGTAGCATTCCGTATGTAAATGGACTGCCTAAAAGTTCCAGTAGCCTGCTCTCAACTTCCTGGTCTGATTATCCCGGTTTTAGTTCATAAGGTGGCAATCCCAGTTCACAGACTTCAGCCTGACCAGCATACATACGGCACCCCTGTTTCAGAATACAACATACCCCTGCTCTGACTGGCCCGGACTCCAATTTCCTCCAATTTCCTCACCAAGCCTCGCATATTTTTTTCAGGATCAAATCAGAGCAATTAATTCCTGCTTTTCCTGGCTAATTGTTGTCATGGCAACCCCCTCACTTATTTCCAGGTCTCGGTGCACTCAGGCTCTGGAACTCATTTAATTCCCTAAAGAAAGGGAAAAAGGAGCTAGCACAGGAAAATGCTGCAGAATAAATAGACATAAAGAACAGGGGATGAGGGAGGGAGAGATAAGACAGTCTCTCAAATTCCATTTGTATCCATTTACTCAGGCCTTGTCTACACTACGCAGTTTTTTCGACACAAGTTATGCCGACATAACGCCACTGCTTTAATTAAACCGCTGTTGCATGTCCACACTATGCTTCTTGTGTCAGCGGAGCACATCCACACTAGCAGCTCTTGCATCGACACAGAGAGCAGCGCACTGTGGGTAGTGATCCCACTGTGCGTCTGGCCGCAGGGTGCTTTGGGAAGGGTTTGCACACCCCCGCCCCCCACATCAGCCTCTGCCTCTCTCCCTGGCTCTGCACAGCACAGCAGTATTCCCCCCACCCACCCCCGCAACAGTAGCCTGCCCTACCTTTCTTGCTGCAGTGTTCCTAGTGCTGGGGAGACCAGGATTCCACCTTAATGATTCTGTGATTCCCTCCGAGTTCTCCCACAGCTTCATCTTCCTACAGACCAAGATGATCTATCCCTGCCCTGTAGTCCAGGCATGAGTACGTTTGCTGCCAGGAGCCACCATGCTCAGCTGGACAGTACCTATCTGAGCTCTCCACACTGAAGAATGTCAGTAGCTCCCAACACTTCTCCGGGGTTTTGAAAGGGGAGGGGCGCATGCCTGTGTAGCTGGATACAGGGCAGCGGTGTTCAAAACAGTGAGCAGAGTGGTCACGGTGGGCACTGTGGGATACTTCCTGGAAGTCAGTTACAGTGACTTAACAAATGCAGTGTCTACACTGATGCTTTGTCTCCCTAACTTTGCCGCAAAAAGCTCTATGCCATCAAGGTGGTTTTATTTTGTCGCCAAAACGGGAGTTTTGCTGTCCAAGGTAGCATTGTACACCTCTAGCTTGAGAACATCAAGTGGGAGACAGTTACGTTTTTTGGAGTCATCTAGTTGAGATGTGGTGCATAGAACCAGATTTCTGAACTTAGTCACATCTGAAAGGTTGTTTAACATTAAAGTAAAAATGCCTGACCAGCATCTGAAATGATCTTCGTTAGGTTCCTCAGAGGCTCTAAATAATGAACTTTAGTTCAACGGAGTGCTGATGTGCTTTGCCAGACAGTACCCCAATACAACCACCAAACTGTGCAAAGTAAATTCTTCATGAACCGACTCCCTTCCAATGGACCTTCTGTAGCATTAGCATGTCTCCTAAGGCAGTATGTAACCCACGCCCATTCAGTGTAGTGCTTTGTCCCCTTTCAGTGGTGATTGACCCACATAGCCCAAGATGTAGCAAGCTCATCAACCTGGCAATCTTTTAGCTCAGGCGACAGAGCTCATATTTGTAAGATCCAGAGGTTGTTGGTTTGATCCTTGCTTATGATGACCCACCCAGGGGCACAGCATTACCACTGGTGTGTCTTCCCAGACACCAGAGGTGCAGATTAGGCTCCTAAAGCACTTAAGGCATTGACACACTTACCCAGGAACTTGTATGTACTTTCAACATTAACTTAATCCAAGCAATATTTGGTTGGTTGGTATTTGGTCTAGGGCTACATCAATATAGATCTAGAGAGATTAAGAATGTGGGCAAAACATAATCAATTGAGATTCTATTTGAAAACATGCAAATGAATACATCTGGGGGAAATAATCTGAAACAGCAATATTCAATGGGAGGGAAATGGTAATGCTAAAAGAGACTTGAGAGGGAAAGGAGAGCAATCTAGACATGAGTTTGCAGTGCAATATGATAGAAAAGGGCAGTGCGATTTTGGGGCTTTGTACACAGAGGCATCATACCCTAGGATTTTCAGACACTGAGCTTGTTTAGATTTGTAACTTGAGTCAATGTAAGGTTATTGTTATGAATAATAGTTGATAAAATAATAGCATTTCTACTGCCCCTTTCACCAGATTATCTCAGAGCGGTTAATTGATATCAAAACCGCTGCGGAGGAAGAAATGGAAAAGTCATGCAGTAATTCTTTTAGCACCTCTTTTCTATAGTTATAATGTAATTTTTTTCACTTTTTTATCCAGACTCCAAAAGAAAAAGAAGAACAAAAAGAGAAAGGGAAAGAATGAGGCACAGAAAAAGTGTTTTCCCTGGCCATGTTTAATAAGGAAAACGGGAGAGGAAAAGAAAAAGAAAAAGGACTGCATGTAAATATTCCCTTCCCTTTTTTCATGGCTCTTTCTTGAAATATTTTCAGTAGTTCAGTGTAATAAGATAGAAGTCCCTGAATATATTTACCCACGAAGGGACAGATACCAGATCCAAATGAGAATAAACAATATACTGTTGTAAGGAAAAAAATTAACTATAGAAGGACTCGAATCAAAACTCATGCATGAACTTCAGGGAACTTCAGACCTGGTTCCAAACTTCATGATTTGTGCCCATTGCTATATTAAGTAAACCTGAATCCAGGATCTGCAATCTCACAAGCTTTGGGAACATCTAGATCCAAATTTTGCAGTCCAGTCCCATCTCTGAAATAATGGCAGAGAAGAAAGAAAAAATGTTTCTTTAGTTATTTTCTTTGGTCAGATTATTATTATTATTTGTTTGCAACAGTGCCCATGATGTGCTAGGTAGAGCTGGGAGAAATTGTTTGAACACAACTTTTTTTTGACAGAAAATACAGATTTGGAGAAACAGAAACATTTCATCAATTCATTTTGACATATTTTGTTTCAACATTTTCTAAACAAAATGTTTAAATTTTTTTGGTTTAAAACAACTTTACAGTTCAAATTTCCTTTTAATATTATTTTTTAAAATATGTTAAATGCTAAAAAATGAAACAAAATGTTTCATTTTGGGTTGAATGAAACCCGAAATAATTGTTCACTGAAATAATTTTTTTCCAGCTTTTCAATTTGCTAAAATTTTTATTTTTGGCTGTATCTGAAACTAATTTTTTTCCTGGGTTTTTTTTTTTTTTTAAATGCCAGTGAAGCAGAAAATCCATTATTCTCCCACCTCTTGTGCTAAGTGCTTTCTAGACATTCAAAAGGGACAGCTCCTGCCCCAAGGATCTCACAGACTAAGGGCAGACAAACAAGTAGACAGAGGTCAGGGAAGGGGGACAACAAAATGGATTTTCTATACAAATCAATAAGATTTGCTAAAAGCAGCATGGCTGGTGTGTTTTAAGAGGGACTTGAAAATGGAGAGGGCAGGGGCCTAGCATGAGTTCAGGGGAACTGAATGGCATGGAGGTGATTGTTTGAGGTGGGTGGACAAAGGCAGTTTAACTGGTGAAGAGGAGGGAAAGGAGACGATGCATATCTTGACAAGGGAGGGCCGTTCTATACAGAACCTTGAAGGAGGATTATGCATCATGTTGGCTCTTCCTCTATGGGTTCCTTCCTGACTCTGCTATACTATCTGTGACTATTGGCTTTCACTTATGCCAAGATTTTCAGAAGTGTCCTATAATTTTTGGATGCTCAGTTTTTGGGTGCTCAGATTGAGACCCCCTGTGGGCCTGATTTTCAGAGGAGCCGAGTGCCTATAACTCCAGTTGACATGAATGAGAGCTGCAGGTGCTTGGCTGCTCTGAAAATCTGGATCTAAGTGTTCCAAGTTGGGCATCCAAAACGAGTGGCCAATTTTGAATAATTTGAGCTTAACTGCTTTGTGCCTCTGTTTCCCCAGCTAGTACGCACTTTGGCAGAGTGTTTAGAAATCTTCAGATGGGCAGTGCTGCTGGTGGGAAAAGAGTTGTTGTTTCTATTTATTGTTATATCTTTCATTGTTAAAATCTGCTTTTTCCACTAGTGCTGTCCTCTCCTGTCTCCCTGAAGAGTATTTTCTTGAGCTCACCACGTGGGTCGCCTCCACGTTCACTCCACTAGCCCTGTGCCTGGATGAAAATTCCATTAATGATGAGCTGATGAAAACAATATGCGAAAATCTGAACAGTATTGATTATCAGCTTCAGTCACTGAGGTGAACAGAATCTTCTAAGGCGTCTTCCTGGTATCCAGGATAGGAACATAGGAATCTGCCAGAATTGCCAGGACCAGACCAGTTCTCCATTTGGTTCAAACAACGAGGAGTCCTTGTGGCACCTTAGAGACTAACATATTTATTTGGGCATAAGCTTTTGTGGGCTAAAATCCATTTCATCAGCTGCATGAAGTGAAAAATACAGTAAGCAGAATATATATTCTAGACATGAAAAGATGGGAGTTGCCTTACCAAGTGGGGGGTCAGTGCTAACAAGCCAATTCAGTTAAGGTGGAAGGTAAGGCAACTCCCATCTTTTCATGTGCTAGAATATATATTCTGCTTACTGTATTTTTCACTCCATGCATCTGATGAAGTGGGTTTTAGCCCATGAAAGCTTATGCCCAAATAAATGTGTTAGTTTCTAAGGTGCCACAAGGACTCCTCGTTGTTTTTGCTGATACAGACGAACACGGCTACCGCTCTGAAGCCTGTCACCATTTGGTTCAGTATCCTGTCTCTGACAGTGACCCATCCTAGATACTTCTGAGGGCTGAAGTTTACACCAGCTGAGGCTCTAGCCCCCAGTTTGACTTTCATGAAGGTCTTACATAGTAAATACTCACCAGTGGGAATTACTCTGAGTTGTTCATAATGAGAAATCCAAGGGTTGGGAGGGGGGGGTGTCTGTGTCTGTAAATTCAAAATATCTTCTACAGCGTCATCCCTCTCCAGTTTGAAGTCTGTACTATCTCTGTCTCTAGCTGTCTTTCAGTCCAGGGCTTGTTTAATCTTTTCTTCTTGTGTCTTTCTTTTTAAAGCCTTCGCTCTTGCAGCATAACCCAGGAGAGCATGGCTAATATCTGCTCGCTATTCTTCTGCAACACGGCAGTCTCCTTGGACTTGCAGAGCAACCCCGTGGGCGATGAAGGAGTTAAAATACTTGCGGTGTGCCTGAAGAGTAAAGGTTGCTGCCTAGAAAAGCTGAGGTACAGTCGGAGAGAGATGCTCTGGTGTAACCGTTAATATGGAAAACTGGGCTCTGTAACTAGCGCTTAGGGTGGTATCCACTGGCTTCAAAGCATAGTTACTAACATAGGCCCTCGTCCTACAAATATTTATTCATGTGCTTAACTTTACCATCCATTTAAATGGGACTGCTCTTGGTAGGCAAGGTAAGCATGTGCCTGTGGCCTGGTCTACACTAGAAAATTGTCGGCTTAACTACGTCTCTCAGCGGTGTGAAAAATCCACACCCTCTGAGCAATATAGTTAAGCTGACCTAACCCCCAGTGTAGACAGCACTAGGTCGATCGAAGAAGTTTTCCATCAACCTCACCATAGGTGCCGACTCAGTGAGTGCTCCGGGGCTGGAGCACCCACGGGGGAAAATTGGTGGGTGCAGAGCACCCACCAGCAGCTCCCCGCCGGCCCCCCCACCCAGCTCACCTCCGCGTCCTGCCCTGAGGCACCACTGCTTCACTTCTCCCCCCTCCCTTCCTCTCAGGCTTGCCGCGCGCCAAACGGCTGATTCCGGCAAGCCTGAGGGAAGGGGGAAAAATGGAGCAGCAGCGGTTCCTCTGCACACCCCCGCCCCAGCTCACCTCCGCTTCGCCTACTCCCCCGCTGCTCCATTTTCCCCCCCTCCCTCAGGCTTGCCGGAATCAGCTGTTTGGCACACGGCAAGCCTGGGAGGGAGGGGGAAGAAGTGGAGCAGCGGCACCTCGGGGGAGGAGGCGGAGTGGAGGTGAGCTGGGCAGGGGGGCCGGCGGGGAGCTACCGGTGGGTGCTCTGCTTCTCCCCCCTCCCTCCCAGGCTTGCAAGCCAGGGTGGGGGTGGAGGGGAAATGCAGCGGGCCCGAGGGAGGAGGCGGGGGCAGGGCCGGGGGTGGAGTTGGTGCGGGGCGGGGGGAGGCGCAAGTGCCTATGAACCTTGCTACCGCCTATTGGGGAGGTGGATTAACTACAGCAACAGGAGAATCCCTCCTGTGGGCTTAGGTAGTGTCTACTCTGAGTCTTTGCAGGATTGGGGCCACAGTCTAGGAAACGAAGGGCTGGACGATGGCCAGCAGAGAATTCGCTGTGTGCACAGGAGCTCTTTTGCTGGCCAAGGCCGCCTCCCTCACACTGGCAGAAGGGTTCTGGGGATAGGGCACGGGTGGGATAGGATTGGGGAGGCAGGGCAGAGTGGAGCCCTTCTGCACCCAGTCCTCTGAGACCTGAGTAGAAGACACACATCAGTCCAACTTTTATTTCGTGGTTATTTCAGCTTATCAAGTGCTGGCCTCACAGAAGACTGTGTCCCTGCCATCACCTCTCTGTTTTCCCAGAAGAACACCCTGATTTGGCTTGATCTGAGCTTTAATAACCTCGGAGATGGTGGAGTGAAAGCCTTGTGCTCTGCCCTGAAAGATAAGGAGAACCATCTTGAGAAGCTAATGTATGTCCAGGCTCCATTCTTTTTCCTTTTCATTTTGTTGATGCTGTAAAGAGTCCCGGGTGGGTGGCTGACAAAACCGTAATGCACTCCTTAATTCTTCATTTTCATGATGGTTTCAGTGATTTCAGGCAGCAATTAGGTTCTCAAGCTGTCTGATTCTGAGTCTTTCCTCTTTCTCCCTATTGCGCAGCCTTGAACACAGTGACATCACTAACAACTGTGAGCAGGAGCTCGTCCAACTCATTGAAAACACCCTGTCTCTGAAATACCTGTGCTTGGATGATAATAAGTTTACATCCTCCTCCAGCGCCCGCATCTATGACGTATGGGACAAGTATCATGATGATGATGAGGAGGAGGAGGTGGAGGAAGACTGACTGTGAGTCGCAGGCACTGCACTCAATTCTCCCTTCTCGGCTGTGAAGGTAGGTGCAGATCACGGGAACTTCAGTCTGTTACCTTTCCTTAGCACCATGTTTATGTAGCAGAATGAAGCCACTGGGATGTTTACAGTAAATTCTTTACACACTGAGCAAGTGCAACACAGGATGCAGCAGTGCAACCGTTTCCTATACTGCTGTTCCCCGGAGCCTCAACCCTGGCATGAACAGAGCACCTCGAAGGGTGAGATGGTTACAGTCTCCATGTTCACCCAGCCCTTGGCTTTTCCGATGTGGCTGGCACAAAGGGTACCAAGCGGAGGTGATGGCAGAGAGAACAAAGAGGGCCAGAGGAAACCCACCTCAACAGACCCAGAAATGGAAATCTGAATTTCAGAAATGACCTTATCAAGTGACCTGACATTTATAGAAGGCAACTTTGCAAACTACAGTCACCTCAGAGCTGCAACCTGGTGGTGGTTCATTACGCAAAAAGAAACTCGGGCAAATAACTCTGGCTTGTGAGTAAATGTTTACTGGTTCTTGTGTAATACTGAACAGTACAGTGTAGTACAAATAGTTCCAAAATTAAAGGATAATGCAAGACATCACCTATTTCGTGTCCAGTTTCTAGATTGTGAGCTGGCTGGAGCAGGGACTGTCTTTATATCATTTGTTTATACCATGCCTGTTACAAAGGGGTCTGATTCCTCACAGGGGAACTTAGGTGCTACTGCACTAGAAATAATAACATAGCCATGCAATAATCAGTTATTCAGTGATTTAATGCAAGGATCAGGCCTGGATTAGGTCTCTCTTGTATATTCCATGCATGATCCTTGCACTGTAGTCATGATCCTAGCACTCCCCTGTTTCCCACAGAGGGGACCAGAGAAGTAGAAAATCTGGTCCTTTGGGGCTGAGATAATGAGGCCTCATCTTCCCCTCCCTCTGACCTCACAAAATCCTGTGAACAAATCCTGTGGGGCATATGGCATCCATGGGGTTTGGGTGGATGTTGCTGGGATGTCCGTTAAGGGCTCTTTGCAGCTTTGTTCCTTAGAAGCCCATGGAGATTTCCCGCAGTAAGTAAATTCTGCCACTCTCAGGGTTAGTTGATGCAAACACCTGGTCTGTACTTTTGGCCGTTCCCCCGTGTCTCCATGAGGGCACTGATCCAGCAACAAGCAGTCAGGACCTTTAGAGATCCATGCTGCCATAGGGATCAGGGTCTCACTTTCCAAGGCTGCCCAGAAACCAATGGGATTTCTCTGCAAATCATAGTACATCCATATGGTAAGATGGCCACTTTGAAGGTGCCTCACCTTGAACTCATGATGCAGAATAAACTCCGTGACCAGCATGGTTGTGGGTTTTTCTCACTATGTGTGGCCTGGTAGTTGTGTTTTCTCAGTACAACCTGGTCAAGGCCTGGATTTTTTTGTCAGTTATGCAAGTTAGAAAAAAATGCCTTGAAAATTGGTGTATCTTAGGTCATTTTTAGATTCCCTGGGATTCTAAACTGTGTGAGCATTTCATGTACTGTGTGCTGGATAGTAACATGAGGATTCCGTTCTTATTCAACTAACCAGGCTCTTCATTAAAGCAACTGTTTATAGAACTACTCCAACCACACTTTAACATTCCTAGCCATGTGCACGCAGACTGACTTCCCAGTTTCTCCTCCAAACTCTTCTCTCCTGCAACCTCTTCTCCTCCCTCCATGGTCCATGTACGTTGCTACAATGAGAATTATAGATTCCAAGGCCAGAAGAGACCACTGTGATCATCTAGTCTGACCTCCCATATAACATAGGCCATAGAATTTCACCCAGTGGTTCCTGCAGCAAAGACAATCCTACAAAGAATCAAACCCAAGAATATTTACAACAAAAATAAATTCCTTGATGTTTTGCTTTTTACTGTAACTATCATGGCTCATAAAACATCATAGTCTATAACCTCTGCAAATCAATACAGTGTGAGACCTCTAATGCCTTGTAAACTGGAACATGTAATTGGATTAGGACTAAAATGTACCAAGGCAGCTAATTTTTCATTCACTATTAATATTTATAGGCTCTTCTAAATGTATTTCACAAGTTTCAATAACAACCTAGTAACCTGGTGTGGCATTTTAGCAATTTATAATCACCTTCTGTAACAGGGATCTGAATTAATCTTTATACATCTCATTAGTTTAGCTATCACAGATCTTTTACAAGGCAATTGTCTTTCAGGAGCCTTCATTTAATTTAATGTATTAATATCTCATTTATATTTCATATATGCTGTTTTAATTATTAAATCGCTTCATTTTAGAAACATAATTCTGTTATACAGCACCTACCCTATGCTTTTAGAGCTTGAAAATTTTTAAAAGGCATTTTTAAAACAAGAGAAGGTTTTTGTTTGTTTAAAGTCAAGATCAATTTAATTTTGCTTCAGGTTCTTATTTTTTTTAAAACAATCAGATCTTAATTTTGAGCCAGAGGTTCACGAAGTTTTTCTTAGGAAATTAAATTGATTTTTGTTCTTTTTTTTTTTTTTATTTCTCTCTATTCTATCCTGATATTAAATTTTATAATAGAATTACAAAAGTGAAAACTATACAGGGCAGAATTATCTTTAGTAGAAGCACCATTAAACAGCAGATACAGATATTTGGGTATTGGGAGTGGAAGGGGAGTGATCAGTAAATAATCTTCTCCCATAGCACTATAGCAATATTCACATCTGCTATCCATTGTAAAAAATTATGATGATTAATTTCAGTGAATAATCTGAAGTACATGCCATTAAGAATAATAATTCATGTTCATAGAGTAGCCTTCATCCCAAGGATGAAGGCTAACTTCTATTAACTTCAATGGAACTAGTCACTTGAATAGAGGCAGCAGAACTGGACAGGATGCTGGAACAGGCATAGAGCTATAAAGTGTTCAGCTGTCTTACTCTGGTGTCCTGTTCTAGAACCCCGCTTAAAGAGCTGTTTGCTAACTGATGCTGGCAACCAGATTAGGTGCGGGCCAATCAGCTCCAATTATGGAGCATAAATACTGTAGTTCCAGAGTATCTCTGAGGCAGAAGAGAATTAAGGATAGGAACAGAGTGGTTCTGCAGAGACAGGAACAGCCAAACTCATCTTGAGATTATATTGTCAGTTAAATGAAGAATAAAGACAAAGGCGAGGAAAGGGGTATGTTTGGACAATACCCAGGGCGATTGCTGTGTTAGGAGCAGGATGGGAATGCCATCCACTGAAACAGATGCTACACACAGTACCACTGAAATGAGGCCATCTCAGGGTCGGGGGGATGCAAAGACGGTATCAAACGACACACAGAACATTGCACAGCAAGGCAGAGAGAGAAAGTTGTGACCATGGAGAACCAGGGAAGCCCCATTCCAAAAAATGTAATGAGATCTTGAGGGTCTGTTTTCAGCAGTGAGAGCAGCAAGCAAAGACCTAATCTGTGTGTAACTACTGTGACTGCCTGCATACATTTGGGGATTTGAAGGTGCAATAGCAGTAAGTGTGCCTGCAGTTGCACATACTCCAAGGCACCTAAGCTTTGAAAATCAGACCTTTGCCGTCCATGTAGAGGAGACAAGACTTGATATTTTTAAACATCCCATCTGAAAAATCCACAGGGCGTGCACTCAACTCACTGTATCTACTTCAGACTGAGAATGGGCTGAGTCCCCCTGCTTTGATTGGCGCCTGAGGTTTCATAGAGTCTAAGGATTCCAGCTCTGATGCTGAGACCACCAAGCTCCATCCTGGAGAAAGATCTTCCTCCTCTCTCAGGAGTAATGTTCAGGCAAGAGCCCCAATCCTGCACTCATTGAGGTCAATGGGTACTTTGCCATTGACTTCTAATGAGCAGTATGGGATCTGAGGTACTCTGTGAGAGCCAACAGCAAATGAATACATCTCTGTAACAATGACAGGGTCAGCACCTCCTCTCCTGCAGGAAAACCAGGTAGGAGGAATTCTCAGCAAGGGTCCGCACACAGTGTTTCCTGTCAAATTGTTCCATCATGGGTTTCTATCCCCCCTCCTACAAAATAGGCAGGTGGTTCCACCCTTGGGACCAGCAAATCCCTTGACAATCACCAGAGGTAAAGGGCCACTGCTGCAGTCTCTGTTCCTCCACACTGCCTCCTGGCCCCCTGCTGCTCTTCCCTGGCTCCCTGTCAGCAGCTTCCCCTAGCACCCTGATCAGAAGGTGTCCCATTCAGAAAGGAAGGTTGTCCCAGCTGTGTCATGTTCTGAGCAGAGTTCCCATGAGTTTGGTGGGTTGTGTGTGTGTGTGTTTCCCCACCCCTACCTCAGCCCCTCCCACCCTCACACTCTGTACAGATCCTCACACCTAACTAAGAAGAGTTCTCTGCAGGGCCCAGGGCAGTGGGGACAGGTGTGGTGATCCACGCACAGAGATTCCCTCTGTATGGAGAGCCGGGGTGCCTAATTGTCTTAACCCCTGCTAACAGGCTGTACTTGCTAATCATGCGTGTGTCGCTCTGCATTAAATTAGTTAGGGACATGAGTCTCCCTTGGGAGCGATTTGCTGTTATGTGAGTAACCTCTGTCAGCTAAAGCCCTCCTGGAGTGAACGTTTTTAAACAATGCTGTGTGTTCTCTCCTCCCAGTAGTCAGCAGGGTAATGAGGGTGTTCTAGACCAGCAGTTTTCAAACTTCATTGCACCGTGACCCCCTTCTGACAACAAAAATTACTACAGGACCCCGGGAGGATCATTGGGGGGCAAAGCCGAAGCCCCACTGCCCTGGGCAGGGGGGGAAGGAGGGCCAAGCCAAAACCTAAGCTAATCTCTGGCTGAGTTACTGAACTCTTCAAATCATGGTTTAGAGACTTCAAGTTACAGAGATGCCACCATTTACTCTAATTCAAACCAGCAAGTGACCTATGCTCCAGGCTGAAGAGGAAGGTGAAAACCCTCCAGGGTCTCTGCCAATCTGACTTGGGGTAAAATTCCTGGCCAACCCCAAATCAGTAGCGTACCCAGGGGGGGAGCAAGGGGAGCACTGCTCCCCCTGTGGCCGAAGCGCCGCCTGAGCCCTGCTGCCGGAGCCGGGCTCGGGTGGGGATTTAAAAGGCCCTGGGCTCCTGCAGCCGTAGGGAGCCCTGGGGCCTTTTAAAGCGCTGCCGGAGCTGGGCTCGGGCAGTGCTTAAAAAGGCCCGCGGCTCCCTGCGGCTGTAAGAGCCGCGGGCCTTTTAAAGCGCCGCCCAAGCCCCGCTGCTGGAGCTCCGGCGGCACTTTAAAGGGCCCGGGGCTCCCCGCAGCGGCTGGAGCCCCAGGCCCTTTAGATCACCGCCGGGGAAGCCGGTCCGGTCCGGCACAGCGTACTGACTCTTGCCGGTACGCCGTACCGGACCATACCTGCGAGGACCCGCCGCCGAAGACCCGGAGCGTCGCCGGGTGAGTACAGGGGGAGCCTGGGGAGGCACCTTTTTATAGCGCTGCTCCTCCTGTGCTCCGGACCTGCCTACGCTACTGCCCCAAATATGGTGATCAGTTAGCATGTGGGCGAGACCCACCAGCCAGACACCTGGTAAAGAATTCCAGTAACCCAGAGCCCTCTCCGTGTAATGTCTCCTTTCCAGCCGTGGGAGATATTTGCCAATAGCAGATGTGGCTGTGTCAATATCGGCAGCCTAATCATTTGTGACCGATGCCTTTTGAGTATTAAATATGCTGTAGAATCCTTTGGCTTGAACTACTATGACACCTCCTCTGAGCACCACTGCAGCCAGTACAAAGGACTCTGGGAGTTAAAAGCACCTGCTGTACCCAAGTGGTGAGGGGCTCCCTTTAGAACCGAGGAAATGACAGTAACAGGGCTGCTGAATTGGGTGGGTGACAGGGAAGAAGGGAGCTGGGAGTGATTGATTTCGGGAAGGCATCAAATCCCATCTCCACCTAGGAGACCATGGGTCATCCACATTGAGCTCCCACGTCCATTAGGTACACCAAGCCATGACACAGACCTGCAGGCAATGAGAAGGAGCCCACGTGCACTGCTACTTGGCTTCTGCAGCAACCTCAGCTCCCACGTTTGAGACTTTTCTAGTGTCAGTGACGTAAGTTGTAGATTCCCTAGGGGAGCGATGGCAGTGAGCTCTTAAAATAAGGGGGATTGAAGGCCTTTGTGAGCCAGAGTGAGGTAAACTCTTGAAGTAAACAGCTCACAGCCATGATAGCTTTGCCTTTGCGGGGCAATGTCATACCAAGCAAAGCTGGTGAAAGAAGCCGAACTGCTCCCTCTGCTGCTCATACCCAATATCTCATGGAGTCATGGCAGGGTTTCTTTTCATGCAACATATCTGGCTTTAAACAGGGCCCTTTTCATCCATGTGCCTTTTAAATCCAGCTGTCTCACTATTGTTTGTAACACCTTGGAAATAAATTCTGGAATAAGATTAAATTACATTATTAAAAAATAGACCCTTGTGGACAGTGTCATTCTAGCAAGAATTATAGCAACACCTTCCGGGAAAAAAAAATGTTGAAAAATGTTTGTGCTTCTTTTTGGTTTTTTTCAGCCAACTCCATTCTTCAGTCCTTGCTCTTTGCTGAGCAAGGTGCCAACTGGGGTTGTTTTGGTGATGTGTAGAGTCTATTCCAAGAGCCTAAGTAACATAGTGACACCACCAAATTCTGACGTGTAGGCCCCTGAACAACCTTCTCATGGTTTGGCAGATCTTTGGGTCTGGCTTAGCTCTGCTCAGCCCAGGACTCTGGTGGGGATAAGGGTCACCATATGACACCTTTACATTCCTCCAATCCAAGGGGTTGCCATGGGCCAGTTCAGCCCACAATGCAAGGCAGCTCTAACCCTCAATAGCTAGTAAGCCCCCCAGAGGGTGGCTACACCACCAACTCAAGCAATTGTGAGATGCTACTGCCATGTCCTCTTCCAACCCTAGCAGCACACTTCTACTCCAGGGAGGCTGGGAGAGGGTGGTTTAAAGCTAGTTATACCTGCTCTGCACCAGGGAAACATTGGAGAAAATTTCAACTGCCATGTAGATTTCCAGCCCCTGTCAAGAGTGGAGCAAAGGGGGTGGAGCACAGGTGAGGATCTGGCCTTGTCAGGAATTACTAAGGTGAGCCTTTCTGCTGAGCTTGCCAACAACAGGCAGGGCAATCAGTGTCCACGGGGAGTGTGATATTCTGTTTCTATGGATACTTGTCCATTAGGAACAGGACTGAGAGCCAATCAACTCATTTCACACAAGCACTGAGCCAGTGATGGCTTTACCCTCTAAAAGTCAGAGCTACCATTCGTTAGTGAAAACTTCTCCCCCTCCCTCGCCTCTTCCCAAGATGGAGGTTCCTCTCCATTAACAATTTCATCTATGTGTTAGAGTTCTGCAGCCCAGCTCTTCCCTCTACAGCAGAGGTTCTCAAACTGTGGCCCATGGAGCACCAGTGGTCTGCAAGCTCCATTCAGGTGGTCCGCGGATAGTTCCCTCTAAGGTGCGCGCCTGGATGGCCGCACACAAGAGAATGAAGGGCCATCCACCAGTGGAGCCGCACAGACGTGGCTCCACTAATTAGGTGCCTGGATCTTGGAGAAGACACACATGTAAGGTGAGGTGATGGCCTTGGGGAAATAGTGGGTCGAGGGAAGGGGGTAGTGGGGTGAGAAGAAGGGGTGGGGGGAATTTGGGACATGCAGGGCTGCAGCAGCCAGAGAAAGAGGTGACTTTCCCCAGCTCCAGGGGCTACAGCTGGCGGGGAAAGATGGCCTTCCTTCCCACCCTCAGCTCTGTGGCTGCTGTGGCGGGGGAGAGACCCCCCGTCCACCTTCCCAGCCCCAGCTCAGGGGTTGCTGCAGTGTGGGAGAGAGGGCACATCTATCGCATTAGAAAGGTAAGGCTACTAATATTAAAATATGAGTTTTGTGCTTTTATTTGTAGAACAAAAAGAGTTAATTATTATAAAGGTTTTTTAATATAGCGCTTTTATCCAAAGCGCTTTACAATAGTTAGCTAACAGTACAAACAACATTCGGAAAGATCATTAAGTGGTCTGCCGAGACCCTCAGCAATTTTCAAGTGGTCTGTGGGGAAAAAAAATGTGAGAACCATTTCTCTACAGGATACCAACATTCCTATTGATTTCAATGGGATCAGGTTCAAACCATTTAACCAAATGCCAGGGACTAGCATCCCTCTCTAAGATTCTGGGTATTTGTCCCACCTACAGGATACAGGTTATCAGCAGAGGGCTGTACTCTGTCCAAGGTAACAAAAGCCAGCTCAAACTGTTGCATAAAATTGTTCAGAAAACGGTACAAAAGGAAGAGAGGAAGATGGAATTGCTCCAAACAAAAAAGGCTGCTGATACCGCCTGACGAATGTGTTAAGGTAAATGAAAGGATAATGAACCCAAATTGGTGTGCTGGAAATTAGACCTAATTGGTGGATAAAATAATGAGGTTATTCTACTCCCCACTCCCTTTTGGAGTTCTTGAACAATACTTTGGTGCGGGGGGGGGGATCAGAACACTGGGGACAGCTGGACTGAAAGGAGCAAGTTTCACCCTCATGGCTACCATCCCCGTTATCTCCTGGGATCCATCACGACATGGCTGGGCCGTCATACAGATCCTGAGAAATGTTCTGAGCGGGTGAGACCAGAGAGAGGGAACCAATGGCATTGCCACCTCCATCAGCTTGGACTAAGTCCTGAACAAGCCTGAAATGTGAGACTTGAGTTCCTGCTGTCGCCACCCGCTGCTCCCCAGTGTCATTTTCTTTCCCCACCTTATTTCTTCTCTATCCTCTCTCTCTCTCTTTTTGCCTCTTGTTTAATAAGGCTCCGGGTTGGCCAGCCAACACTGTCTCTTTCACAACGCTGCTGTGAACCAGAACCAGGCAGCCTGAGACTGGTGTAGGTTTGCCAGGTCTCAGAGTGGCTGAGAAGACCGTGTGCCATGCCTGTGTTTCTCCAGCAGTGAGGCTGCAAGTGAGAGTCAACACCAGAGACACAAGCGGCACTGTCTGCCGTTGCTGTTCTTTTCTCTTCCCTTTTGTGCGGGTTTGTCTCATTTTGTCATCAAAGAAATGGGGTCAGGCTTTAACAACAACAGCACCAGCCCATTGCAACTACATTTTTCTCTTCTTTCCCCCTCCCCCCCCCCCAAAAAAGGAAGTTAGGAGCCTAAATAACTTTGAAGATCTGGGTCGTATTGCCATCCACCATTTAGACTGTTTTTTCCTTATAAAACAGTTAAAGGGAAAGGGATACTATTTAAATAAAAGCCTTAATTAATACTTTAAATTTCAAATGTTACAGCTGTTTTCCCTTCTTTTTCTGTATCTTTAATAAAAGGTTATCAAAAATGTAATGGTGGTTGTTGCCATGGGAATAAGCAAGCTAAGAGCTCTGTACTGGAAACCCTGTTTCACTGTTCAGTGTTGCATGGTGACAGGGTCACGTTAACATCTTTGACCTGCTAGGTCCATTTATTCTATTTATCTCAATTAACACAACAGCACTTACAATGGATGCCCGCCTAATATGGCTCAGCGGTTTTGCAATAGCTGTAAAACAACTGAATAAGAATTAGGAAGTAAACATGACTGGATATTTGTGTGTTTTCCTCTTGGCTGCCTGTCACCTCTTCCCTCGCACATGCAGAGAGAATGTAACGTTGAAGGCTGAAGCTTTCTTTCCTCCCCCTGCAAGTATTTTACTTTCTATGTGACACCAAAGTGTCTCAACACATCCTCTACCAACTGCACCATTCGCTCCCTTCTGGAACCAATAATATTTAAATGCTGAACATTCCAAACCGCATTACCCCTGAATCCTCCAGCTACTAGCACTTTGCAGGCATTGGATTTCCCCTTGAGGCTCTAAGGAGGCCAGTTCTAAGGCAAGCATTTTTTAACTAAACAGGATTGTTTCTGGTTACTAAAACACGGGTGGGGGGGGGGGGGGGGAATCACAGACTGAGAGATGTTATAGAGTCTTTAAACCTTCCTGGAATGTGGTGGTTTTGAGTAAATGTTATTACTGGTAATGACTAGTTGATGTGAGGTTATGGTACAATTTATAGTGGCCTTATTTTAACTTTGATCACAGCTGAACTAACTCTCTGAAGTCAGCTCTGTGTCTTAATCTTAAGGCTCCGCGGATACAAATCTTTCTGCTGAAAGAAGCAGTGGGGCTACTTGTTTAGCTCAGCTTCAGAGCTCACTTTAGAAGAGCTGTCTAGGGGCTAGCACAGGAGATGGGGCGTCTGTTCTGGGGGCTAGTCCCAGCTCTGCCACTGACTTTCGATATATTCCTGAGCATGTTACTTAATTTCTAGGTATCCCATGTGTAAAATAAATCTAATAGTGGCTCCCAAGGGTTTTGGGGGTGAATTATCATGATTAGCACTAATTAGATGAAGCCCATGGTCCTAATAATGTTTTAGTGATTCTGCTGAGCCACTGAAAATGTCTTGTACTGTAATTCATGCTGTTAGGGGCAGGGCCGGCTCTGGCCTTTTTGCCGCCCCAGGCCAAAAAAAAAAAAGGCACCGGCGGGGAGCGCAGCATGCCTGCCCCCTGCTCCCCCGGCCGGGGCGCCGGGAAGAGTGGGTTTTTTTAAAAAAAACCCTGAGCGCCACTCCCCTCCCGCCCCAGGTGCCGCCCCAAGCATGTGCTTGGTCGGCTGGTGCCTGGAGCCGGCCCTGGTTAGGGGGCTGGTGAGGAGCCAGCACTCACAAATCACTGGCTGGTTCTACCCACTCCCAAATTAGTACAGCTACAGACATGGGGGAAAAAAACTTTCTGTTCCAACCCTTGGGAGGAGACTGTGACATTAAGTGTGGCTGGGCCAAACTATGATCCTACTGAAATCAATGGGAAATTTACCATTGACTTCAGTGCAGGAAGGATCTGGCCCCTGGCCTTTTGAATATAATCCATTCTGGTGACAAAGGCCTCTGCAAAGGTGAAGGTGTGATAAGATAAGGGCTAGCTTTTCTTCCTCTCTTTGGTCTTCTGAGTTGATTCCAGCAGAATCAAACCCCTGTGGCAGTGAGCTCATGTGTTGTGCGACTGGGATCTGGCTGGCAACACACATAATGGTGGCTGGCAGGTGACTCTGTTAAATCCAACAAGCGGGTCACGCCTCTGCGACCTTGGATCAGTCTAAGTCTCCCAAGATGAGTCACTAAGACACTTATGGTCAAATTCATCTCTGCGTTTAACTGCTGAAGCCAAGATCATTATGGCCGAGATGACCTTGGCCCACTGTTCCCGATCGACATGCAACGTCCAAAAACCTGATAACTCTGCTGCTTTTGATATCTGGATTTCTAACTCTATTTGTTGAATAGCTTGTCATGAGCCTTCCCTAACTGGAGGGACTTTACCTTTAAATAGCCCGTAGAAAGCTGTGCTCTACATAAGCCACATGCACAAAGACGGTAATGACAGGTTTCAGTGTAGTAGCCGTGTTAGTCTGTGTCAGCAAAAAGAAAACAAGAAAAATACCTGTGGCACCTTAGAGACTAACAAATTTATTTCAGCATAAGCTTTCGTGGGTTAAGAACCCACTTCATCGGATGCATGGAGTGGAACATACAGTGAACAGATATTTATACAAGATATAAGATACAACCGCATTTGCTCCAATCCCTCTGACAGAGACACACACCTACAAGATCTCTATCAAGCATTCTTAAAACTACAATACCCACCTGCTGAAGTAAAAAAACAGATTGACAGAGCCAGAAGAGTCTCCAGAAGTCACCTACTACAAGATAGGCCCAACAAAGAAAACAACAGAACGCCACTAGCCGTCACCTTCAGCCCCCAACTAAAATCTCTCCAGCGCATCATCAAAGATCTACTACCTATCCTGAAAGATGATCCCTCACTCTCACAGATCTTGGGAGACAGACCAGTCCTCGCTTACAGACAGCCCCCCAACCTGAAGCAAATACTCACCAGCAACCACACACCATACAACAAAAACACTATCCCAGGAACCTATCCTTGCAACAAAGCCCGATGCCAACTCTGTCCACATATCTATTCAAGTGACACCATCATAGGACCTAATCACATCAGCCACACCATCAGGGGCTCGTTCACCTGCACATCTACCAATGTGATATATGCCATCATGTGCCAGCAATGCCCCTCTGCCATGTACATTGGCCAAACTGGACAGTCTCTATGCAAAAGAATAAATGGACACAAATCTGACATCAGGAATCATCACATTCAAAAGCCAGTAGGTGAACACTTCAACCTCCCTAATCACTCAATGACAGATATAAAAGTAGAAATTTTGCAACAGAATAACTTCAAAAACAGGCTCTAACGAGAAACTGCGGAATTGGAATTAATATGCAAACTAGATACCATTACCTTAGGCTTGAATATTGACTGTGGATGGCTCGGTCATTACGTTAATTGAATTTATTTCCCCCCCTTAACACCTTTGTGTCAACTGTCTGTAATGGGCCATGTTGATTATCACTTCAAAAGTTCCTACTGATAACAGTTCCTTTCAATTAATTAGCCTCTTAACGTTGGTATAGGCACTTCCACCTTCTCATGTTTCTTTGAATGTATAAATATCTGTTCACTGTATGTTCCATTCCATGCATCCGATGAAGTGGGTTCTTAACCCACGAAAGCTTATGCTGACATAAATTTGTTAGTCTCTAAGGTGCCACAGGTATTTTTCTTTTTAAAGACGGTAATGTGAGTTCACACTGCTGCTGGCTGAATTTAGGAGAGAGATCTCCATGGAGGAGGCCAGGTACTGTTATATGGGAGGCCCTTTGAATAAGAATCAGTTAATTGTCCTGTTAATCATCCTACAAGGAAGCAGCCCCGCAGCTCCCATTGGCCAGCAAACAGGGCACCTGCAAATGGGGCAGCAAACAGGGCACCTGCACGCCGCAATGCTGCCCTCGCCCCAAGCGCTCCCCCCGCAGCTCCCATTGGTCAGTAAACAGGGCATCTGCAGATGGGGCAGCGTGCAGAGCCGCCTGGCCATGCCTCCACATAGGAGCCAAAGGGGGGACACGCCGCTGCTTCTGGGAGCTGCTTGAGGTAAGTGCCACCCAGAGCCTGCACCTCTGACTCCCTCCCGCACCCCAACCCCTTGCCCCAGCCCTGATCCCCGTCCCGCCCTCCGAACCCCTTGGTCCCACCCTCCTGCACCCCAGAGCCTGAACCTCCAGCCAGAGCCCTCATCTCCTCCCAACCCCCAATTTCCTGAGCATTCATGGCCCGCCATACAATTTCCATACCCAGATGTGGCCCTCGGGCCAAAAAGTTTGCCCACCCCTGGTCTGGAGAGTAGGTTGAGCTGTGGAGTTTCAATAATAATAATTAATTAATGATTATTCTCAGCTCCTATATATCTGTAGGTCTCAAACCCTTTTACGAAGGGGATCAGTATCATTATCTCCAATTTACAGACCCGGGAAAGCAAGGCACAGACCCAAGAATAGCTCCCAGCCCTCCTACAGGCTAGTCCAGTGCGCTGGTCACTAGGCCACGTACACTCACTCAAGCTAGCAGCAACTCCAAATCAAACTCTCCTTGTAGCTCAGCTCAAGGTTGCAAGTTCAGTGCCTCCTAGAGATGAACCCAAGTGTTGAAGCTAGGATCCAAGCCAAACCCATGCTTCTCTAGCCTGTGGAGAGGTTTGGATTCAGGGTTTCAGTTAAACCCATGATAGAGATGGGCCCATGCTGTGTAGTTAGGATCCTGAGTCAAACTCCTCAAAGCTTCAGGGAGGTTTCAGATTAGGTGTCCTGATCTGCACTCCTGGCTAGTCCCAACTGGCGACAGGCACAAATCCAGCACTGATCCAAGCCTTCAAGGCTTTGATTTCTTTGCCTGCCTGCCAAATCCAAGACAACTGGCCAGCTCAGACTCCTTCCTCCCTATTCTGGAATCAGGTCTCTGCTGGACTAGGACTGCCAGCCCCAATCACAGAACGCACTGAGCTCACTGCAGATTGATCTGGGTAGCTGCTCATGTGATTGGCCCTCCCCTGCTACCCCTCATAAGGAGAGGAATTATCCTGCTTCTTTCCAGAGAAAAAGACTCCCTATCCCCTAAGAATGAGAGCAGAGATCTCCCTGGTCCCCCAGGGAGGAGAGGAGAAGCCATCCACATGCCCCTGCAAAGGACAGGAGGTAAGTCAAATGGCAGCCTGCAAACCAGGCCAGTGTCACTTTAATGAAGTTTCCCTGGAATACATGCAGAGATGAGCAGCTGCTTTGGAAACACTTCATCTCCCCATTTAGTAATTAGCACTAGAGTCAGTAAAAAGCTGAGCACCAGAGCTGAGCGTGCTACTGAAACTGCTCATTAACTCTCAGGTCCCCACAGGACCAGCCACTTAGTGCCTCAGTGGTTCCTGCGCAGGGTAGGTTTGAGCACACACAAATCTCCGACATACTGTGCTCTCAGCTAGAGAGACAGGAGAGTCGTGTAACGAATCCCTGTTTGAACCTGCCTGCTACAGCGCAGTTTGCAGTCTATGCTGTGACAGTGAATGTTTAGAGATGGGCCTGTTCTCCCTCTGTAATAATAAGGAAGCTTTGCCCTTTCCAGCTGAAGATCTCAACATAATTTTACACCAGTGCGTAAGTATTACCACCCCCCATTTTAGAGACCGGGAGTCCAAGGGATTTGCCCCAGGTGGCACAGTGAGCAATGCTAGGAATACAACCAAAAGTACTGTCTTCCAGTGACGGGCTTTAACAACTAGACAACATTGTCTCCCAGCGTACAAGGTCTTTGTCTGACGGCAGTGGCAAGGCTGGTGTTAGGTTTTGCAAGCCCTTGTATGAAGTAAGAAGCAGGCGCTTGTCACATTTCCACACACATCAGGCTCCTATCTGCTCTCATCCTTCCCCGCCCCCCACGTTGACAGCAGCCTTCTGTAATTTGTACATGGACCCAGCTATTTACCTAACAAGCAAGCGGTTGAGCAATGGTAGGGGATAGTGCGAGGCAAGAGGGGCCCGGCTGAAGCTCAGTCTGGATAAGATGCCCCTACCGTAGGATGGCGAAAGTAGCTGGAAGATGCAGTGAAGACTATATCTGCCCTTTTAACTGAGCAGGTGTGTCCACCGTTTGTTACTTGAGCTTACTGCTGCGGGGGAGAGGAGTTTTTGGCACCCCGTTTGCTGTTAGACAATTGGTTAGCAGCAGTGACCAGACTGGCTTTTCAATCCTTTAGGCCAGCTACCTGTGTAGGGTCAGCTGTCTGCTCCCCACTTCTCTTCTATGTGCCCCACACTGACATGACTCTGATCAGCACAGAGTGGTGACTGGAGAGAAGATAGCAGCACTTTAAGCCTTTTTTCAATCAAAAAACATTTTATATAATATTTTTGAATCATCCCATGGAACTCACTGCCACAGGAAATTATCAGAGTCAACGTATAGAATGCCCTGCTGTAGGATACTAATGAATTTAGCCCATGGAACACACTTTTAGAGACCATTAGGGCTTATAGTAAAGGATATTACTGAGATTAACCCATAGAACTCACTGTTGCAGCATGTTCTGAAGTTATCTTGTGGAATTCTTTGCAACAACATATTACTCAGGTTAACTTTTGGCACTCACCGATGCAGGATATTACTGAGGTTAACCTATGGTGCTCATTGAAGTGGGATAGCACTGATGCTAACCTACGGAACTCCCTGCCACAAGATATATGTACACACAGATTGGAACTCAACTTTCATAGTGCTTAAGACGCTTTCATTTTATGGAAGTGCAGATCCGATCTGGATTTGTACACAACATCTTGTGCCTGTGATTTCCACAAATTAACCTCAGTTTGAGTTTCAGATCAGAAGTTTTGATTCTTCCCATTATATAGATAGGAGTCCGCTAATATATTTTGACCTGGATCGAGTCCTGGATTGAGGACTTGGAGGAGGGGTGTTTTGATTTGGGTCCATCCCTACTGTCAAACACCCTTGAAATTTACAGAAGTTCAGCTCCAGATGTTCACCCTGTGACTCTGTCATCTCCAGTATATAGATCTACGTGAGAGAAAAAGGAACAGAAAGGTAGATGCTGCCTACTCTTTTACCCAGCTGTAGGGGGTTGGCATTTCATTCCTCTACACCGCACCCCACTTTTGACAAAAGTGGGCATTTGTCCCATTTGTTCTTTGCTCTTGCTGTTAGGATGGCTGGGACAAGGCTTAAGACAGGCCATATGGTCACCCTATCCAATAGCCATCTGTACACTGCGGCTACCTTTCCCCATCAGTCCTTGGTAGCCAATATCAGGACACTGAAAACCTGGGCACCATTTAAAGGCCCTTAGACATAGGGAATGGCACAAAATGATCTGTTCCAAGTGGCCCCAAAGTAAGAACCATACCAAAGAACAGCTTGTCAAGCTACAGAATCAGGACATGAGAGCTTTTCAATTTCCTAATTTTGGATGCACAGATGCTGTTTATCTTGGGTCTCCCTGTGTTGGCCCTCTAGGATCAGCAGCCAGATTTTTGCAGCCCTTGATGAGAGGTTGTGTCATACTGTTTTCTTTATAAGGAATGGCCACCCATTTCCTCTTCTTTCTGCCTCCTTCCTCCTCCCCCGCACTCAACCGACATAGGAATATTCAAGTTTAGGTTTCAGTGTAGTAGCCGTGTTAGTCTGTGTCAGCAAAAAGAAAACAAGAAAAATACCTGTGGCACCTTAGGCTAGGTCTACACTACCCCCCCCTATCGAACTAAGGTACGCAACTTCAGCTACGTGAATAACGTAGCTGAAGTCGCAGTACCTTAGTTCGAATGAAAAAGCACTTACCCGGGGTCCACACGCGGCGCGCAGGCTCCCCCGTCGACTCCGCCTACTCCGTTCGTCGAGCTGGAGTACCAGCGTCAACAACGGAGCACTTCCTGGTTCGATTTATCGCGTCTTGACAAGACGCGATAAATCGAACCCAGAACATCGATCCGACGCGTTCGACGGACGCGTAAGTATAGACGTACCCTTAGACACACTCTTTGTCTGTAGTGCTGTGATCTAATCAGATCTCACAAGCTGAGCACAGTCAGGCCAGGTCACGGCATCAAATGCCCTCAGGGAACACCAGGTTCTACAAGAAATGGTGGTGATGCTGGTGCTCTCCCCTCTGAGTCAGTGCAGAACCCGGTGTCCCAGCCTGGTGTCAGGGGTCATTATGCTGACAAAGGGACTGATTTTCCGGTGAGATGTAAAACTATGGTCCTGTAAAGATCCCATGACAATTTTCACAAGAGTAGGGATGGCGGGCCTGGTGCCCTGGCCAAATGCCAATGTAGGTAATTACTATTTATTCGGCTTCCCCAAATTCCTCCAACAATTTCAACTGGAGGAACTACTCCCTCTCCTATACAATTTCTTCTCAGAGGTGGCTTCATTTCAGTGGTGGGTGAGAAATGAGCATGTACACAGTCCATACAGCACTTTTACAATGCATCCTGCAGGATGAATGGTGTTTATATCAGTGTCAATTGTTGTTACCACAGTCACAGCCCACTTCTTCAACTTCCAGCCCCAAATGCTCTTTCCAGGAGGAGAAGAAAGCAGGTGGTTTTCTTTTTAGCCTAAAATTATCTACTTTAGTTCTAAGACATCACTGAAAATGGACCTTGAGCCATAGCTGCAGATGCCTCCCCACAACCACAATCCTTCTGTTCCCCATTTGGTCCAAAAAATGTGTCTCTTTTGTACAAAATGATACTCTCAACTTGTCCATGGCTGTGAAATGGCCAACCTGCTGTGCTGGTCAGGTGCTTAGCGCACGTCTACTATAGCACCAAAATGTAATTGGTCTGTCCTATAGATTAAAAACACAAGGCAGGAGGCCTGGTGAATGGATTGTTTAGTGAGACTCTAATGCAGGGGTGGGCAAACTACAGTCCGCGGGCCATATCCAGGCCCTGCTGTCCCCCCACCCCCGGAGTTACACCGCCGCACGGGCAGCACTCGGGGAGGGGGGCGGGGGACTGCGCGCTTCGACCTGGCCACGTGGCGACCAGACATGCTACTCTGAGCAGCGTGGTAAAGGGGCTGGGGCCAGGGGGTTTGATAAGGAGCAGAGGGTCCCGGGGGGCCTGTCAGGGGACAGGGAATGGGTGGGGGGTTGGATAAGCGTGGGAGTCCCGGGGGACCTGTCAGGGGGTGGGGGTGTGGATAGGGTTGGGGCAGACAGGGAACGGGGGTTTGGATAGGGGGTGAGGTCCTGGGGGGTGATTAGGGTTGGGGGCGTCTCGGGAGGAGGTGGTCAGGGGACAAGGAGCGGGGGGGGGGGGGGTTGGATGGGTCAGGGATTCTGAGGGGGGCACTTAGGGGGCGGGGAAGTGGGAGGGGGCAGATAGGGGGTGGGGGCCAGGCTGTTTGGGGAGGCACAGCCTTCCCTACCTAGCCCTCCATACAGTTTTGCAACCCCGATGTGGCCCTTGGGCCAAAAAGTTTGCCCACCCCTGCTCTAATGTCTCTAAACCAGGGGTCGGCAACCTTTCAGAAGTGGTGTGCCGAGTCTTCATTTATTCACTTTAATTTAAGCTTTCGCGTGCCAGTGATACATTTTAATGTTTTTAGAAGGTCTCTTTCTATAAGTTTTTAATATATAACGAAACTATTGTTGTATGTAAAGTAAATAAGGTTTTTTAAATGTTTAAGAAGCTTCACTTAAAATTAAATTGAAATGCACAGCCCCCCAGACCAGTGGCCAGGACCCAGGTAGTGTGAGTGCCACTGAAAATCAGCTCGCGTGCCGCTTTTGGCATCCATGCCATAGGTTGCCTACCCCTGATCTAAACCAATCATCCCAGTTGTTGCAAAGCCACATGTTCCCCAGGAGGGGGCACACACTTGCCATCCAAGGCTGCAGCAGCAAAATGTTAGAATGCACCAATGTATGCAAAGAGGAGATAAACTGCTAAAAGGGCCAAATCATATGCTAGCATAATTATTGGAGTCAGTGGAGTTATGTTAGCAGAGAATTTGACTCATTATATGTACCAGGGGAAAAGCTTGATTGGTCTATCTTAAGCAGAATTTCTCAACAGCAGTTACAGATCTAAGGGCCTGATTCTGATCTCACTTACACCAAACTAATAAAGGAAAAACTCTGACTTTCAGTGACGTTAATCTGATGTCCAGCTAGTGTCAATAGGATGAGAGGCAGTCCCCCCCAAAGCTGCATTTCCAGGGAAGAATCATGTGTTGTTTTCCTCACTGTGGTTGTATAGGTTTGAATCCCCATACACTGAAAGCACCTTAATATCAGGCAGATTTTAGTGACCTTCTTGAGTGAGAAATTAACAAAGCAAATGTGCAGTTCCCTTCAGAGCAGCAGGGCTGAGTGGTAAAGCAGAGGACAATCATGAACTGAATACAGAAGAGAACGTGAGATACGGACTAGTTCATTTTTAAAGGGCTGTACAGTCCATCTGTGATATGGAGGGATAATAAAGCTATGACTTTGTTTAATTTTTGCCCCTTTTCACTGGCCTCTATGCACACGATCCATCCTCTGATTGCTCTAGATCCACATTTTAATCACATGGGGGGGGGGGGGGGGATTTCCCTTGTGCAGGCATCCAGCACAAGGCCTATGCGCCACTCAAAGAAGAGTTTAATTGGAATTCCAGTGGCCCTCAGCACTAGGGTGAATTTCACCCAGCAGGAAGAATTGTTTAGCATTTGGTCTGGTTGCAGTTCTTTTGCCTTGCATATCACGGCCATAATAACCCTGCTTAGTGAGCTAGGCCTTGCTTTGTGATTGTCTAATCACAAGCCTCTTTGTCTTTATTCTTAATTCGCCCCTTCCTGGTTGCTGTTCTTCCACACACACCTGACCAACCAATGAGACTTGCAATGGTAGCCAGGGGCCAGACCCCTTCCTCCTGCAGAGCAACTTGTGGGTGGGGCCCAGAGCAGAGGAAAACTACTGGAGTGAGCCACCTGGAGATTTCTGGTACAGCCTCACTCCCAAGTCCAGGGATGTTAGGGATCTGCACCAGTAGAGAAAGGACCCCCTTTCTGCTTGGACACAGGAACCATCATGCAGCAATAACTGTCATGCTGCTGGCCCTATCTCTTCCCTAACAGTGCAGGTCTAGCAGGGGCTGCATGCCCTAGACCTGTGGCAGCCCCAGAGGGAAACAGGGGAGGGAAGCAATGCAGCTCCCAGCTTTCTCACTTCCCATCTTGGCTCCCACATAGAAATCCCCAAACTTTGCAGGGGAGGGTGCTGACAAGAGCAGCACCTTTTCTGCCCTGTACCTCCCTGTTCCCCTTCCCCCCCCCCCCCCATCCTCTGACCTCAGCAAAGCTCCATCCACGTGAAACCCAGAAAAGGGGCGTTTGCACAGCACAAAGAAAGTACCATTGCGGAAGCATGCCACCCCCCTCTGCACAAGCAAGGGGAGAGCTATGCCTGGTGCACCCAGCCCAGCTTAATGATCTGCATCCTTGCATTGTTTTCAAGGAGCCATTTGAGAACTCTTTAGTCTAATGTTTGAGAAGCAGCACAGATAATGAAACGTTCTCACCACTAGAGGGGCTTTTTGTACTTATGTAATCCATGTAGGTTATGCCTACACTGCAATAAAACACCTGCAGCTGGGCCAGGTTAGCTGTTGTGGGGCTATAAAATTGCAGTGCCGACGTTTGAGCTCGGACTGGAGCCTCGGCTCTGAGATCCCACGAGGGGGGAGGGCCCCAGGACTAGGGCTCCAGCCTGAGCCCAAACATCTACACTGCGATTTTATAGCCCTGCAGCCTGGGCCCCAGGAGCCCAAGTCAGCTGACGCGGGCCTGCTGTGGGTGTTTCATTGCAATGTAGACATACCCATAGTGGCTGGTGTACACAAGAGGTTTTTATGGGTCTTGAATAGCCCTCCTGCCCCACTCCCTCCTTAGAGAAGATAGTTGGTTAGCTCAAGTAGTTGAAATGCATGCATTTAATACTGGTGATTCCAGGTTCAAACCCTCATGTCAGCCAAAGCAGCATGGGTTCTCTTTATCTGATAGTACTTTATGATATTCATCATTGCTCTTTACACAGCAAGGGAGACAATTTTCTGGGAGTGGGAGGAGGAAAAACAGCAACCCCCAGAATAATGGGTGCAGAATTTCCAGGGCCCCATCGTCCAGCCAGTCAGAGGGGCCGGTGACTTTCTGATAGCCATTATGTTGATGGAACTCATGAGCTGTTCCCCATTTTCTGGGATTTGAGACTGTGGATGTGAAAGAGCCGACATGAGCACAGAAGTGTGAGGCCTGGTCTACACTAAAATGTTAGGTAGATCTAGCTATGTCGCTCAGGGGTGTGAAAAATCCCCACCCCTGAACAATGTAGTTAAGCCGACCTCAGGGCCGGCTCCAGGCACCAGCTGACCAAGCACGTGCTTGGGGCGGCACCTTGCAAGGGGCGGCGCTTGGGGTTTGTTTTGTTTTTTTCCTTCGGCGGCGGCGCTCTGGGTTTTTGTTTTTTTACTTCGGTGGCAGCGCGGTGCTCGGCGGGGGGAGGGGGGGTTGTTTCGGCAGGGCGGCTTGTGGAAGAGGAGAGGGAGTTGTTTCAGCAGGGCAGCATGGGGCTTGGGAGAGGGGAGGAGAGGGAGGGGTTGTTTCAGCAGGGCAGCTCGGGGGAGAGGAGGGGAAGTTGTTTTGGCGGGGCGGCGTGGGGCTCGGTGAGAGGGGGTTGTTTCAGCGGGGCGGGGCGGGGCTCGGGGGACGGGGGGTTGTTTCGGCGGGGCGGTGCGGGGCTCGGGGGATGGGGGGTTGTTTCGGTGGGGCGGCGCGAGGCTCGGGGGACGGGGGTTGTTTCGGCGGGGCGGCGCGGGGCTGGGGGCTGGGGGTTGTTTCAGCGGGGCGGCGTGGGGCTTGTGGGAGGGGGAGTTGTTTTGGCGGGACGGCTCGGGGCATGGGGGGTTGTTTCGGTGGGGCGGCGCGGGGCTCGGGGGACGGGGGGTTGTTTCGGCGGGGCGGCGCGGGGCTGGGGGCTGGGGGGTTGTTTCAGCGGGGCGGCGCGGGGCTTGGGGGAGGGGGAGTTGTTTCGGCGGGACAGCTTGGGGGGGCGGTTATTTCGGCCGGGCGGCGTGGGGCTCGGGGGACGGGGGGTTGTTTCGGCGGGGCAGCGTGGGGCTTGGGGGAGGGGGGGTTGTTTCGGCGGGGCAGCACGGGGCTCAGGGGACGGGGGGTTGTTTCGGCGGGGCGGCGCGGGGCTCGGGAGAAGGGGGTTTCGGCGGGGCGGTGCTCGTTTTTTTTTTCCTGGGGGTGGGGGGGCGCCACTCGGTGTGTTTTGGTTTTTTTTTGCTTGGGACGGCAAAAAGGTTAGAGCCAGCCCTGCTGACCTAACTCCCAGTGTAGACAGCACTAGGTCGACAGAAGAATCTTCTGTCAACCTTGCTACCATGTCTCAGGGAAGTGGATTACCGAAGTCAACAGGAGAATCACTTCTGTTGCATAGGTAGTGTCTATACTGAAGCGCTACAGCTGGGCCACTGTAGCCTTCCAAGTGCAGAGAAGCCTCGAGTTAGCTGTGGTTGGTAGAATTGAATCAAGTTAGAGAATGGCCCAAGTCACGGCATAGAAATCCACACCTGCAAAGAGGAAGGTGATCCAGAGCCAGGGTTTTGGTGCACTTCCATATCTGGTAAAGATGTTACATATGCAGCATGCCTTTCTCATCTATTCTGGACAGGCAGATTAGGTATTTATGCCACAGTCATCATCACTATGGTATCAGAGCACACTTCTCCCAGCTGTGTATGCAGCTAACTGGCCTGTTCTTTTAAGCAGGAAGCTGAGGATTTTACTGGATTACTTCGTGCCTCCCCGATAAAGGGAGATCCCTCTACATTAGGCTGAAGGTCATTGTTGGGCATCATAGTTCACATTAATGAACCCCAGCAAGAACCTTTCACTGAGTGTGGAGGGGACTTTAGCCTCTGTCACTACAGGCCTCACTGCCAGTGCATGCACGAACACACATACACAAGATGGGACCCCACTAAAAACCCCAGGATCCCAAAGTCTGGGATCCAATCTTTGCATCTGGTCCCTACTTCTAATGGGCTGAACAAAAACCTCCAAATCTAAAGATACCAAAACTTTGGAGGAATTTGAGTCCAGATTTGGATCCAGATTTCCCAGCCTAGAACCATCCCTGCCCCTCACTGGCTACGTGGAAGCAGCTGACTAACACCCCCCAGTGTCTGAGCTGTGCTGCTGCAAACATTAGTTATGTGCTTGTCCACAGACAATAAAGTTTGTCCAGTGATGGGTGGGGAAAGGCCAGGGCCGGCGCGCCCACTAGGCAACCCTAGGCAGTCGCCTAGGGCACCAGGATTTGGGGGGAGGCTCACTGCGGCTGCCTCCTGCTTCCCGGCTCTGCAGCTGAGCCGGGACCTGGGGAGGCGCCGCAGGCCGGGGGAGGCTGCCACGGGTGGGGGGCTGAGCTGCCGGCCCTTGCGGGGGGGGCCCTTGCGGGGGAGGGGGCGCTACGGGGGGAGGGACTGGCTTCCGCGGGGGGGCGGTGTTAGCTGTGGGGAGCGGGAGCAGGGCTGGTGCAAGGAAGTTTCGCCTGGGGCGAGAAACTTCCTTGCATCAGCCCTAGGAAAGGCTGATTCTCCATCATCCCAACCAATGGGTCGCAAAGGAAAAATATACATATTGAAAATAGGTAACTGGAGCTGCCCAGTGCTCCTTGCCTGCTTCTCAGCTTTTGTTTTCTTCCAACTCTCCCCATTGGGCTCTACACTCTGCCTTCTCCCCTCTGTGTAACACGCCCTTTGGCTTCTGCTGCTGCTGCGACTGGCAACTTGGCACTTCATTTCCACTGTTCCCTAGTCCTGGAAGAGCTTCTCTCCTCCAGTTTCCTCGGTGATCTCTGTCTCCTCCTTCAGGTCCCTCCTTGAGACCCATTTCTTTCTGCACCATCCCCTTCCTGCTCCCGTGCGCTCTCTCTCCTCCTTCCGCCTCCTCATTAATAATAATTAATCAAAGGAGACCAGGAAATAGAGAACGACTCAATGCTCTGAAATCTTTGTGTGCTGCAACCCCCCAGAGCCACTTCTCCTTTCCCCTGGTTTGCCCTCCTCCATGGCTGGTTGTCCTCTCTCCTTATATTTTGTGTGTCATTTAGGGCCCAGTCTGGCTAGAATTGACCTCCTGCTAGCTCAGGGATCAGGAGCTTTCCTTATTATCTCTCAGGCTCTCTCCGATAATCTCGGTGCTATCCAAGTGCTAAGTATTATGTGACTTACAGTCAAGTGTTAAAGACTGATGTTGCCTGTATGGTCAACAGGCCTGTTTTCAGTGACTCACTCCTCTAACCAGAGGAAAATGAAAAGCCCTATGACACCCTTTTACATCAACTCCTGCGAAAGGAACAAACTTGTTAATAAATAAAATCCCACTGCAGTAAAAAGGTGAAATGCAATGATCCGATAAAGGATTCAATCTGGTAAATGAAAACATTTTCCATGTATAGATGCCAGCCAAAATGCATTTCGCTTACAGCAATAGAATACAAATATTAACACAGACACTGTGTTTGTTCTTAGCGTGCCCTTCTGTATTGGATCTACTTACATGTTTAGGGCTTGATCCTGATCTGTGTTGACTTCCCATTTACTTCCATGGGATCTGTGGTTGCTCTGTACATAGGGTGACCCGATGTCCCGATTTTATAGGAACAGTCCTGATATTTGGGGCTTTGTGTTATATAGGCGCCTATCACCCCCCATGCCCTGTCCTGATTTTTCATACTTGCTGTCTGGTCACCCTAGCTGTACATCTCAAGAGCAGACCATTAAAAACCAGTTCTGCTCCCGCTGAAATCAATGACAAAACTTCCATTTATTTTAATGGGAGCAGGACTGGGCCTTTAAACTGTAAGCTTTATGGGACAGAGATGCTGATCTTTGGTCCATTCTCCATTACGCAGCAGATTATCTGCTGTGGTCAAGATCTGTCTGGGGCAGCAGAGGAGGGGGAGACCTCAGGGAGCCAGATAAACCAGCTAGAACAATTTACCAAGGGTCGTCATGGATTCTCCATCACTGACAGGTTTTAAATCAAGAAAGGACGTTTTTCTACTATATCTGCTCTAGGAATTATTCTGGGGAAGTTCTCTGGCCTGTGCTATACAGCAGGTCAGACTAGATGATCACAATGGTCCCTTCTGGCCTAAGACTCTATACATCTATGAAAAGTTCTCTGCTCAGTCCTGCTTCAGCACCAGCTTTGGCACCTGGCAATGTTCCCAAAGGTAGCCCGGGTGCAACTCACACCCCTGAGATGCTCTCTTCCTTGGCGCAGCACAGGAGAGGTGGCATAGCAGACAGCTATGCAGGCTCTGAACCCTGCTGGGGACTCCTCTATGCCAGGCAATCCCCAGCTGGGGAGAAGGTAGTTTCTTCTCCCTTTCTACCAGCTGAGTGGCACGCAGGGAGCAGAGAAGTGGGTTTGCTCCATTATAAAGCAGTTTTTACACTTACAATGCTACAGTAACTAAAACAATAATAAGATGACTAGATAGACACTAGCAATAACCCGCACATTTCTGCAGCACATTGGGGGCTTAACCCTTCTGGAGGCTGCCGCCACTAAAGAGTGATGCAATCCCACACAGTCTAGATATGTCAGCAGTGTAGCTTGCGTAGACACACTGAAAAGTGATGTGATGATGCATGCTTGAGCAAGCCTGGTGACACATACTCATTGAGGGAGGACACATACACACACACAAATGTAGGCGGGTAGTATATAGTGCGTTAATTATAAGTATGAGTGTCTACAGTCCCAATCAAAGAGTGTGTAATATTCCTTGCCGCCGGGCCTGATTCGCGCACGGTGTGTCATCATTTGCACTAGTGGAAGGTGGGTGTGAAATGCTGTTCTGATCTGGCCCTGTGCCTTCCCCGTGTGCTGGTGCAAATAGGGTGACCAGACAGTAAGTGTGAAAAATCGGGATGGGGTGGGGGGTAATAGGAGCCTATATAAGAAAAAGCCCCAAATATCAGGACTGTCCCTATAAAATCAGGACATCTGGTCACCCTAGGTGCAAATGACCACAGTATTTTCTGGGCAACCGGGAATCAGGCTCTTTTGTATTTCAATCCACCACTCCTTGGCCTCCAAGAAATCAATAAACCCCCAGGCAACAGTTATTTTATAGTGTAGAAAATAAATCCGTGTGTTGTCCTTATGCCCCCTCTGCTGGGTCTGAAAGCACCAGGTAAGTAACACGCACGCTTGCCAGGGATCCGTTTCTGACTTCCTCGGTAACGGTCTGGTACTTGCAAGGGAACAAATCAAAAGAGCCGTGTTTGGTTTCAGCTCTCTTTGAAACGCTGGAGGGGATAGAGCTTCCCACAGGGAGCAAAACTAACATGTTTAAACTTGTTTGACAATCAAGATGGAACAAAAGGAAAATCAATTTAAAAAATGGAGTAGCCCAGGGTTATTTTAGGTTTCAAGACGAGGGACCTGATCCTGCACATACATCTATCCGTCATCTCTCTTGGGCTTTATATAGTAACTATCGCTGTGGTGTGTATGGCCTCAATTCAGCAAAGCACTTGTGCACACGCCTAACTTTCAACGTGTGCTTAAGTGCTTCACTGAATCAGGGTTTTGTTGTATGGGTCTTTGTTGGTCTTCACAGCCAGTGGTACTAATCACATGTGCAAGGGCTACAGAATCAGCCTCCAGCCTTGTTTTCTCCACTTACTGGTGCAAAACAAAGCAAAGGGGTTGGTTACAAAAGTGGCTCTTATTTCTGTCCCCTTGGTAGCATCTCTAGGTACCACAGAAGCGACAAAGGGTCCTGTGGCACCTTATAGACTAACAGAGGTATTGAAGCATAAGCTTTCATGGGTCAATACCCACTTCTTCGGATGCAAGCAGTGGAAATGTCCAGAGCAATGTCCACTGCTTGCATCCAAAGAAGTGGGTATTGACCCACGAAAGCTTATGCTTCAATACCTCTGTTAGTCTATAAGGTGCCACAGGGACCCTTTGTCGCTTCTGCAGATCCAGACTAACACGGCTACCCCTCTGATACTAGGTACCACAGGTGCTGCCACCAAATAGCACCACCAAGGCACTCTGGTTTGCCAGAATTACGTTCCTTGCCTTCTTCTTCACCCCGGCTATGAAATAACACTCTCTCTATCCACCTTTTGATTTTGTTCCCATGTGATCGCTGGCTAAAATGCAACAAGGATGTCCAAACGTTGATCTTGTTTTAAATTTCTGCAGTGCAGTGACACACTCAAGCAGCATCTGGAAGTCACCATGAAACATGATGCATTCCAAGCCACAAGACCCCCTTTTCCAGGGAAATATACAGCTTGATGCACTCTGCAGTTGAGGAGCTTTACAAGAAGGGGAAGGTTTGCCTTGGGACAAACTCAGGTAGGGCAAACCATGAATATGCTGATGTGCTGAGACATTAATCATGCTATATGCTTTCTTCAAAGTGCCAGTTGCAATTGCATGACAGGGTTACGGTTATTTTTTCCCATGATACTAGAGAGCTGAGTAAAAGAGAAGCAGACACTCCATGGTCTGATCAGAGAGGATCTAACAGTCTGACCACAAGAGTGGGAGTTAGAAACTCCTCTTGAGTTCTAATCCCAGCCCTGATGCAGCCTCTTTCTGTGGCCTCAGTTCAATTATTTAGAAGGACACTGGCAGGTCAAATCTGGCCCCAAATTTAAATTTGTTAAAATAACTTTGTACAAAAGACCCAGAGCAATATTTCCATGATTTTGTTTCTAAACTCCACTGAAGGGTTTATTTTTTCACTAAGAAATTTTCCCTGCGGTATTTGCAACCCTGACTGGGAGACAAGAACGACAAATTCCATTCCCAAGTCTGGGGAGCCTTCTGGGCCTTGCTCACCCCATCTCTAAAATGGAGCTTGTAAAGTGTACCTTCATAAAGTGTTTGCAGTCTAAGCTTTAATGTTTGAGTTCCCAGTAATATATTCATTACAATCATTTGTCATTTCCTGGTCAATGCACTTTCTGGCTGCCACGGACTTGCATATTGCTGCAATAGGAGAACACTTAAATCCAAAAAGTCTGTTTCCATTAACATTTTAACAGTAAATGTCATGAAAACACTTGGATTAATATAAGGTGTGATAAAATTTTGGATTTTATTTTAACAAATCCTGAATTTGAAGTCTGAATAAACTATCTGACCGCGCCCCTTTTATTCCTCAGATCTAGTTACCTGCAAATGCTCTATGCAGAAATACTATTAGCCATTTGTCTTCTGGCATGTTTCTTGCGATCCTTTTATTGGCTGAGTGTTACTGATTTGTAACTTCATGGGGAATTCCTGTTTGTGTTTGTTTGTGTCTTGTTGCATTATATTCTCCTGAAAAACAAAATGTTGTAAAGATTGATCAAATAAAATTAAATTATCAAAGCAGGAACAATAGGGACTAGAGCTTCAACTGGTATAAATCAATATAGTTACATTAAAAATCAATTTACACTGACTGAGGATTTGAGCAGCATTGATTTACACTGGCTAAGAATCTAGCCCCATGGGTTTAAAGAAGTGCAACAATGAGATGAAGGAATCTGGGGAGCCCATTAGACAAAGAATAAAGAACTGAAAACATTTCTATGTCACAAAGGGTCCTGTGGCACCTTATAGACTAACAGAGGTATTGAAGCATAAGCTTTCGTGGGTGAATACCCACTTCTTCGGATGCAAGCAGTGGAAAATGAAAATTTCTATGTCAGGCTCCCTTTATTTGAACTGCCTGTCCACCGAAGTCAAATCATGGAACTTTTAAGGTGTATCTTGTGTTCATCACTGGGACATGGGAGGCAGAATGTATTTAGTTTGCATTTTCATTTAAACCAAAAATCTTTCAGCCTGGTTCTTCTCTCCCTGAATACCATCTTACTCCTGTGCAATTGCATGGGATTCACTGAAGTGCCTCCTGTTTTACACTAGTGTAAGTGGGAGGCGAATGATATTTAAGGATGTAATAAAAAGTGAGGAAATTACTGAGCAATGGAAGGGTTAAAGGCCTTTCTTTTTTTAATTGATGTGTTAGGGCTTGTTTACACAGGGAGTTATTGTGGAATTAGTTTAATTCATTTTAACTTTTATTCAGAATTACAGTGGCCTTAATATGGTTTAGTTTAATTCAAGAGAATTAAAACTAAACTGAAGGAAGGCCACTTTAATGCAGAAAGAGTGTTCACACAAAGGTTTAATGAATTTGCTTTAAATTCACACCTTTAGTTCATTTGGATTCATTTTCCTGAGAGGTTGCATGTAGAGCAACCCTAAGGATATATATGGCTTTTAAAATCTATGCAGGATTTTTCTACCTACTGAGTATATGGGGCCAAATCCTGAAGTTAGTACTCCACATTTATTCACTCTTTACTCAGACACCAACGGAAGAAAACTTCCGTTGGTGTCAGTGCAAGTCAGTTGGAAATTTACGCAGATTAAGGTAGGGTGTGAATATAATGTGCAATGGCTATTCCTGAATAACTTCATGTGTTGACATGAACTTTTAGGTGTCTGTTTTCATTAAGCAACACAAATGTATATTTTTAGTGGTACATGCTCTCCCATTTAATCAAGTTAGACCCAGCCCCTGGCCACCCGCTTAGAACCAAACACTACCTAAAGATCCCTGTACCTATGGGGTGGAACAGGCCCAGTCTAATCTGATTTAAATCCTGGGGTTCTCTGCTCTGCTTTTTCTAAAAAAAACAACCCAGGCAGTGAAACGAGAAACTGCTTTCTAAAAAGTCAGGGCTGGATTGAATTGTTTGTTCCAGCCTTGTCCTCTGTCTAGAGTCAATCAGTCAGATTAATCACAAAACAGCCCTCCGTCAGCTTGATACTTGAGAAATCAAGAACAAAAGACCCCAATCAGATGCTGCCATGGGAGCCAGGCCCAGAAGGATTAGGGGGAAGCCATAGAATTGAAGTGCTGCTAACTAAAGAAGCATTTTTGATACAGAAAATTCAGTATGTCTGGTTTAAATGGGACACTTTCTTTTTCTTCTTTTTTTCCTTTCTTCGTTTGTTATGTATGGACAACTCCATACAAATGGACCAAACCAGATTCTACATGTGTGCATGAGAGAGGCAGGGAGACATTTCTGACATCCATTAGAGGCAATTGAGAAAGGGCCCCATCTGGAGAGATATGGAGAGTCCTCAACTCCTGCTGGAGGCAAGGGGAGATCAGGGCAGTTAGGGCCTGATTTTTAAAGATATTTAGATGCCTAAAGAGTCAGGCACCCAATGGAATTTTCTAAAGCATCTAGGCACCTAACTCTTCTCCTAGTCACCTCAGTACTTTTGAAAATCCCACTAGGTTATCTCCCTGAATCTTTATGTACCTAGTGCCCTTAAAAGTCTGGCCCTCAGAATCTCACAGGATTGGGTCCTGGGTGAACAAAGTCAGTGACTATAGAATTGTATCTGTCTATCAGACTGTTTGGTTAGGAGCAATTGGAGCGTGGGCCTGATCCTGAGCACCATTGATTTGCATGGGAATTGCTCGCCTGCGCTGATTGCATAATCAGACCTTTTGATTGTTTTAGATCTGCTGGAGAGAACTGGCTGCCTTTTCACTTGTCTGCTCAACTCAACGGCCCCAACATTTAAAAAACAAACAAGGCCCAAAGTCTTACTCATTGTTCATGAAATCAGTCGGATTCCTATTGCTGACCTTCACTGGTGCCCATATGTTCTGGCTGTGGTGATGAAGGTTAAACTGATTATATTCACGTCAGGGTGAAATTCACCTCTTTGGAGACAGGCAGCACGAGGTCTATGCACTGTTTAAATCCCCTTTAATCAAGTGAAGCCTAGTGCTACCCTTTTGCACAGGGTTGATTTTCACCCACCAGAATTTAAATCTGTTTGGGATGGTTTGATCGGTTCCTTGTGATTTACTTTAACCTGGCACAAAGGAGAGACTGATGGCTCCTGATACAAAAAGACCACCTCCCCATTATATAATATTAAACTAGGCGATTCAGCTGTCCATCAGGCCCAGGGGAAAATGCGCACACCCAGGGCCGGTGCAAGGAAGTTTCGTGCCCTAGGCGAAACTTCCTTGCACCAGCTCTGCATCCCCCCAGCTAACGCCACACACCCCCCGCCACCTGTGGCAGCCAGCTCCACACACCCCTCCACACCCACCCACAGGCTGCGGCAAGCTCGGCTCCCCACCTGCCCGTCACGGCGGACTGGGCTCCCCGCGCCCCCCCGCGGGCCGTGCTCCTCGCCGGACCACGGCGGGCTGGGCTCCCTGCACCCCCCCGTGGGCTCGGTGCCCCCCACCCCCCCGCCGGCCTTATGAGTTTAACACATACCCGCTTCGGCTTTTGTATGGGCAGCTGTTTTCCCTGCATAACATGTATCTGAAGGAAGGAGCAACATCGGTAACTACTACAAGCACCATTTATACTTATACGCACAATTCTCCATTTTGCTGGCATAAAGCTGGCTGCCTGTCTGAAGATTTATACCATGCTGGTGTTGTCAGCACAGTATCTGGGTGCCTGTTGCAGGCAAACAGTTCCATGGGTGATATTTGTGAGTGCTGCTTAGGAACCAACTTCCTTTTTGTCTTTCTTTCTTATTTGTATTATGGTAGCAACTAACGCACCAACTCGAGGATCAGAGTCTAGTGCTAAGTGTTGGACAAGCAGGTAAAGACAGTCCCTGCCCTAGATTGAGAGCTCCAGGATTACAAGAAGACATAAAAAAGCCCGAAGCAGATGGACAGGGAGATGGAGGATAGGAAGGGAGGGTAACAGTAAAAATGTGTTGCATAAGTCAGTAGTCTCAGCAGCCCAGCCTGACCAATGACTGATGGTAGTGCTTTGCAGGCACCTACGTCTGATGATTTGACCCACATAGTAGCAGCTACTCTGTATCCCTTGTGATTTCTTTTTGCTCAGATATTCCCTAAGGATTTGTCGTGCATGGGATTAGTGTATGCACACAGCCTAGGATTTAAATTAGATTTTAATGAGCATAGGCCTTTTGGGGCGCTCTGCCCAGGAATGACTTTCATCCCCAGTGATTTAATTTTAAGAGGAAAGCTGGGGAAATTTACCTGTTCACCGAAACTATCTGTTACCTTGTTCTAATGGTTCTATAATTTTCCCAGGCAGGCAATGAATTTTCCCTCTCCTCCTCCTGTATTTTGCTGTGGTTGTATTCTTGTTTGCTAAATATGGCTTGGCATTATTTGCCTTATTTGGGAGTTTTGAGACCATTGTGTGGCTTCCTGCTCAATTCCCTCCTGCTAAAAGTTTCACAAATCAATCTTTGCTCATGCATACCCTGTCTATTTTGTAGATAATCTGCCAACAAGAGAATCCTCTCCAACAGGAGTTGAGAGATCAGTTAGAGATCATTTCTCCCTCTCTGTCTCTTTTTTGGGAGGTGGGGGGAAGGCAGTGTCAATGGAGCTGGGAGAAACCCAATGTTCTTTCACTAGGAATACTTTATTGTCATGATCAATGTCAGTATCTCTCTAATTTAACCTGAAAACGGCAAGGAAATTCAAAGTTAGGGTTTACACACACGCTGTTCTCATCTCATCCCAATTTGCCTAAGCATCCCAGAGGTCTCCAGGAATATGTAGTTTTACATAAGGTAAATAGTGGTGTCTAGGCACTCGGGGTAAAATTCATCCCTGTGCAGAGCCACTTCAACCCTATTGAATACCTCCATTTATGGTTTGAGGGAGATTAAGTGGTGCACAGGCAATATGATGGCCCTCTGTTTAGGGGTGAATTTCACCTAAAAGGAGATGATGTGTTAAGGAGAGAGTGCCAGTCCTAGCTCAGACTTTTGTTACTTCTGTTACCTTAAAACAGTCACATTGCGACTGGAAACTAGTGGGCAGATGCTACTCTCAGGACACTGGTGTAAATGCAGAGTAACTCTATTAGCGTCTGTGGTTTTATACCTAGGTAACTGACAGCAGAGTCTGGCCCAACCTTTGTGTGTGTGTATGAGCGAGGGAGTGCCATTGACATCGAGCGGAAAAAAACCAGCACCAGAAAATCTTTCTTCCTCCAACAAAGACGCATAACACATTAAAAATAAGATCCACCATGAACAGCAAGGGTGAAAAAACAAAAACTCAGCCCAGTAATTTGTGATCATGCAGCATTTCCTCCTCCCACCTTCCCATGGATTATTTTAAACCTTGCTCCTATCCAGATTAGGCAGCCCAAAATAGAAACCAATAGTGCTCTCTTCTCTTCCGCGTACACTTGGAGGCAGCAAGGTAAAGAAAGCCGGGGAGAAAGGCAGAAATCTGAAAGGAGGTGGAGTGGCTGCCGTGATTGGTTCTAGCAGCAGTCTGGTGGAGAGCCAGGCGGATGGAGGCGACAGAGATGATGGAGCTGGGCTTGACTCGCTCGTGGGCCTGTGCTGCCAGTCACCGTTTCAATGAATGGGATTTGTTAAAAAGGAGTGTGGGAGTGTAAGCGTCTCATGCAGACTCACTACCGAAGCACCGAGCACACGCGGGGCCGCCCTGATCTCGCACGCCTGCAAACCCAAACGCGCGCCCACCGCCCAGCCCAGGGGACAGGGGCTCGGACGCATCCCGAGCGAGAGCCGGGCTGGGCCACAACCTGCAGCAGCAGCCGCCCGAGCCCCGATGATGCCATGGCAGCGAAGCCCGGCTGTGGCCAATCGGCGCTCGCCAGCCCGGCTCCCAGAGCGGCCGGTGGCCGCGGGCTGGAAGCACGAAACCATTCATGATTTTGGTGACGTCACGCAAGGGAGGGGGCGGGCGCGCGGGGCAAAACCACGCCCCTTCCCCTATATAAGCGCCTTCCCGGGCCGCCAGTGCGGCTCAGGGCTGTAGTGGCAGCTGGCAGCGTGTCTATTGTCCTGTGGGCTAAAAGCCGATCCGCGCGTAGCCTCCCCGCCGGGCCGCTCTGCCCCTGGCCATCTCGCACGGCTCTCAAGGGAAGCCGCCGGGCCCGTACCCGCTCCCTGGTTTTGCACCCCGAGGACGCTTGTCAGCCTGTGCGGTGGGACTTCATGTCTGTATTTTTCCCCATTCACTGGTGAGTACCCTCCGGCGGGCTTCCCGGGGGCGCTGCGAGCTGGCTGAGGCTCTGGCTGTGCCCGGGGTAACTTGGGCAGGGGACTCTTCGTCCTGCAGTGGCTTTGCAGGCAGAAGTCACAGTCAAGGTTGTGACGGGAGCGCGGGGGGGGGGTGTGAGGGAATGGAAACAAAGGAAGCGAGCTTGGGGGCTGCAGTAAAGCGTGCAGAAGGGCTGGGCGAGGTTTGCTAGAAAATGTGGCCAGATCTTCCTTCTCTCCCCACCCGCCCCAGCCACGAAAATCTAGGGGGTCCTGGCGCTTGTGCTGGGGGGTTGGCTGGTTTGGAAGCCCACTCAGGGGTGGATGCATGAGCTGCCGCCAGGGCTGTAAAGCCTTGGGCCGGCGAGAGGGGTTTTAGTCACCGAGGCTGCCCTGGGGACGCTGCAACAGGCGCTAGCCTGAGCCCCGCTGGGGAGTTGGAAGGGAAGGGGTGTTACGGAAGCGACCTGGCTGCCCTTGATCGCATACTGTGGCGGCTGCAGTGTCCCATCCTTTAACCTCCCCACCCCCTCTGGGGTGACTCGCTAGCTCCTCTGTATCCTCTCCCTGGCTTGGGAGAAGAGCTCGGGCGGGATTGTGCAGGGATCATGCCGGGAAAGGCAGGCGGAAATACTTTCTGTGTGTGTGTCGAGCAGCTGGGACTTGCTAGGCGGCTTGCAAATCCCGCACCCGGTTATCATCCTTGCGCTGAGCCTGGCCGACGTCAGGCGCTGGGACCAGCAGCAAAGGCAGAGGCGATCAGGTCAGCTGCAGAAACTGACAAGGCAAACAAACATCTTGGCTGCAGCTGCTCATCCTAACCCCAATTTCCTTCCCTAGGGAGACGGCGTAGCAGCCTTCCCCTTGCCCTGCATCCTCCCTCACCCCCCATCTCAATAAACTCAGAAGGCCAGACTGTGCTCTGTTATATCAGAATAAACCACTGTATTCAGCAGTTACTCCTGGGATGAATTTAGCCCATTGACCCCACTGCCCGTTCCTCTGGATTTACACCTATATAACGATGGGCACAGGCTGGGCCAGGCTCCTTTTTTGCCTGTACACTCCTTTTCAGTGCATCCTTTGACAATCAGTGTACAAGTCCATCTGAGGACTGAAATCCGAATAGTCCTGGACTAGAGCTACATGCTAAGCAGATTGGGAACTTTGGTGAGCTTGTCACCTTTATCATACTATTACCAGGTAGCCAGGGGGCAGCTAAAGTTGAGGTCCTAAAACCCCACTTTTCAGTTGCTTATGACCGTCTTGCTTATCTTCCATTTGGGCTGAATTATAGAGGGGTTGCTCAGGTATAACACTGTCACTTACCTTGCACCTCCAATCTTTCTTTCCACATTAAAAATCACCCTGCTTAATATCCTTAATGTTGCTTCTGGGAGTTGTAAAAGGACACTGAGTTAAGCAGCCTTGCTCCTCTGTTAATACTTTGTAGAGTGAGTGTTCTAAACATCTGACTTCATTTCACCAACAATCTTGTTCACTTCCTTTCTTTCGATTCCCTTGATGAAAATAGACTCTGTGGCTCATGCAATAGTTTGGATTGCAACCACTTTGGGGGAATGATTGCAGGCAAATGTTTTAGTGCAATTTAAGACAGTCCTAGAAACATGCATGTAGATACTGGATTTTGCAGAAACCCTTGTTTTTACTAATCTGATGCTGACCTGCTAGTATCCTTCTAACTGATTTAGAGCTGGAAAATAGAGAGCTCCAGCTCATCAAAGAAATGGCTCTGTGTAACTTCTCTAACTCCCTGGACCGGTATGTTGCAACAGAGGATAGGAAGTATGCAAGATACTATTAGCTTAAGCTAGGGAGGTTGTATACTAATCAGCAGTGCACTTGCAGAGATCTCCCAGCAGCAAGGTTCTTTATGTGCCACCCAGTGAAAGTTTGGAAAAGAGCACTCTTTTCCAGCTCTCTGCCAGTTACCATGTAGGTGACACCTACAGTAGTGCTGCTCCACAAGTTGTCGTGACTGAGTGGGGCATATGACCTAGTGAAACCTGCATCACCTCTAATGCTACAGCTTCCACTGCTGCTACTTATAAGAGCTGGTGCATCATATGGTCTCACTTTGCCGCTGTAAACAAAGCCCTTGTCTGTGCTTATCATTATATATCTGTTATCTTGTGCTTTGGGATGCTTTTGAAAGCCCTCCGTTGTGCTGGTTCATGTGGAGTAAGCTGGAGTGGCATTGGGAGGGCAATGTGAACTAGTCTGAAGTGACTTCATAGGAGCAAGGTGCAACTGATGGCTAATATTTTGGTGACAAATGTGAGTTTGACTTGTGTGTGCAAATAAAGTACTGCAGTTATAAATAGGCTTAAGCAATAGCATAACATAAAATAGAGGAACTACAAGCTGTGAAAATCAACTTCACTTTCTCAAATTGTTGAGCTGGAAACTTCATTATGACTGCAAAAGCAGAGCTGGAATTGGCATATCTCATATTCAACTGGTGTGGAAATCCCTGAGGTAGTAAAATAAGTCAGTAGGAGTTAAAACTGAGTTTTGTTTTGTTTTTAAAGCTTAGAAAAAAAACCCAGTAAGTGCTAGTGCTTGGTGTGGTTTTTTTTTTTTAACTCTACACTAGAGGAAGTGGAGTTAAACTTTAAGCAGTCTTGGTAAAATCTTGTATTGCTCAAAGTGAGAGATCCTGCAAACTACTTTTTGGGTGCATGATATCGTGTACTGATTCTTTAGGTAAATAATTTTCGATCCCTTACAAAGAAGAGGATGGGGGAAGAACAGAAATAGGATTTAGTGGTTTAGCATTTCATTCTTATATCTGTGACTAGCTCTGCAGCAGTATAAAGCTTTAGTTTTTAGATACCACATAATCTTGTTCAAGGACAACAGTGATCTAATGGATCCATAAGAGCTGAAAAAGTATCTTTATCTTTGTTTCCAGCCCTGATTATCTGAGATCAGCTGAAATGACTGAGGTGATGATGAATACTACATCTATGGATGAAATCGGGCTAAGCCCCCGCAAGGATGGCCTATCCTATCAGGTAAGCTCTCTATTGACCCGACAGCATTGTTGGCTGCTTAGGTAAGAACTGTCCAAGCTAGGTTGCAAATTTCTAGCCTAATGTACCTTTCCATAATCTGAGCTAATAAATCTTGTCATAGTGAGAACACGTCAATGGTCTAGCATGTTTGCTTGGCAGGAGCAATTTGTCAAAATTTAATTTCAATCTTAATATCTGATTATATTAACCAAGTACCTCTTTGTTTGTTTTTTTTACATAATCCTGATGTAGCATTCTTGGAGGGGGAGGGGTTATGCCAGGGGAAGTTTCCTAATCACGAGTTTAGATAGCCCTAGTGGACAGTCTAACCCTGGAGTTTCTTTTGACAGAGCTGCAACTTGGCACACAAGCAGTCTGCCTAGAGCAGATGGGAGGAGGAGTTTGTGGCACTTCAGTCTTTCAAGATACTTTCTTTGTTTATACTGAGCAGATAAGGCTATTTTAAACTGTTTGCCATGTGCCATACGAGACCGTCTATGTCTCCATTCTCCCCGCAAAACCTTAATCTTAATACTCAGTGATATAAGCTCCTGGCACTTCAGGAACCTTTGGTAGGAGGCTGTAACTTAAAATGACTGTTAGTGGAACTAGCTGGAAACTGGATTTTTTCCATCCCACAAAAATTGCAAAAGCCAAAATAGTAGTGTGTGTTTTGTGTAATATAATAATAATTAAAAAACCCTCCAAATGACAGGGTTCTAAAATAAATTATTAGAAAATAAAGCAAATTTTAAAAATCAAACTACTTTGTTATGGAAAATCAACTTTTTGTTCCAAAAATATCAGCATACTGCTTCACTGTTTCTGAAAACTTTGATTTTTTTCAAAGCAAAGTTTTATCACAATTGATATAATTTTGCAAAATGTTTAGCTTAAGCAGCATCTTCAGATGTGAAACTTTTGACTAAACTTTCAACTGGCTCTAGTGACTAGCTCTGATATGTGGGCCATTAAAACAATATTGCTGGGGTGGTGAGCTCTGGTATGACTTTTGATATTGGCCTATTGATTGACCAACATTTCAATGCTTGTCTCAATCTATTTTCTACATCACCTGACATGTGCAAAGGATGAGCATTTGAGTAATTGTACCTTCCCAGTCCTCTCAGATGGAGAGTTTCACCCTTTCACTACCCTGTGGGAGACTTACTATTAAAGTTTGATATGTGAGCTTGTGCATGCAAGTGGCTGGTTTATGTGTATGCCTGGTCTGTGCATAACAGGGCAGTTTTTATTTTTATATAGATATATATAACTTTCCACTTGCAGATGCTGTTACTTAAAACCTACACGTACAGTTGCTATATGCATGCAAATTGGTGCACCGTTGCATGCCTAGCTCCTGAAAAGGGCCTTAAATATACTCGCATAAAAAGTGCATCAATATGTTCAATCCAACCTAAACCAACCCTCTGGACAGGGAAAATGTGGCGTATTTGAGCCAAAAAACTCTGGTTCCACATGCTGTGCTGTGCTCTGTTTACACGTCTGTATGTGAAATAGCTGTTTGAGTGGCTCTAAAGGTTGTAAGGATGCTCATGAGTGAGTTTTGGGGCTTCTAGAGAGTGGGCACACTTCAACAAGAAGAGTCCTCAAACCCTGGTTCATCATAATAGCACACAACCTGCCATGGCAATAATGGTGTTAATAGGTCTCTGCAGGAAACCAAATATCCAATCAGGCCAATAACTCCCTTCCTCTAGGCTCCTCTTAAACTGTCCAGACAGATCTGGAGGTTTGAGAACTAATCAGAATCTAGGTGCCCTGCGTGTCCTAATCATATTGGGTGAGCTGGCTTTTTTCCCGTGTTAGCGATACTAGGACCCAAGTCTACACTCCTCACTTACTTCAGTATAACTATGAAAAATCCATACCCTTGAGCAATGTCCTTATGTTGACCTAACCCCCATGCAGACAGGACTGTCTCAACGGGAGAGCGTTTCCCATCAACATAGCTACTGCCTCTCGCGGCGTTGGCGTTAAGCCAACTGGAGAGCAATCTCCTGTCAACTTAGAGTGTCATCAGAAGCGGTGCAGTTGTGCTGATGCAAGTTTGTAGTGTAGACCTGCCCTAGTAAATGTGTCGGTTTAGCCCCCAAAATTGGAGGGCAAAGTGGTTGGATGCAGCATTCAAGTTTCTGGGAGTTCCATTAACATTTGCAAGTTGCATTTAGTACTAAGCATCGCAAATTACTGTATCTGCAAAGTGTCATTAGCTCTCGGAGCTCTTGCTTCTCTGTAGTGGTCTGGTCCTATTCAAATGCCTGCAAGCTTCTTATTGGTATGTCTACACTTGCTTGGCCTAACTGATAGCCTAGTTGACTGTAAGAAGCTACTTTCTCCCTCTGTTAGCATACAGTTCTTGGATGGCTCGGTTGAGTGCAAAAAGTGGGTGGTCACCTTTAGTAGGACACTAGCCACATGCTGGCGATCTTCAGAAGCAAATTGTTATATGAACAATGTACACAAGTATCCTGTTTTGTTTACGTTCCCTGTAAATCGGGCTACAATGGGGAATGAAGGTCTAGACTGTAGTCCTCCCACTAATGCACTGGGATGGAAACTATTTGTCATATTGTGGTATGGATTACTAAATATGAACAGTGATAGAAAATTAAACAGCCTTTTACAGTTTAAAGTAAAATCAAACACTAAGAATGAAAAAGAAACCCCCCTAACAGGATGCAAACAAAACCACTAGCTCTCTGCTTTCTGTGACTGGCATTGCTGACCCACCCCTCCTGCTGATGGTGAAAGATTTTCTATATGGGAAATTGTACACTAGTCTATTGAGTGCCTGAGCTTAGTATTTTACAAGTGGAGAGGGCTATTGAAGCATGAATGCTCCTGCAATACAAGCCACATTGTTCGAAACTACAAAATCTTCTTCTACCCGTCCTGCAGAATTGAATTCCAGTTATAAGAACCACAACACTTGGATGTAAGACGCAAGGACTTGTAAAACCAGAATTGGAGCTCTGTTGCTTTATTAGAATTTTCTTGGCCAGTGGACAGGCAGTCCCTTAATTTCAACATGACTCTTCTGTACCAGTGTTCAACTTAGTTTTGGATTGTGGTGGAGATGAGCTTGACGTGGATTTTTAAATCTAACCATGGGTCTCTAGATCTCTGAGTATTCAAACTGGTCCCTAGTTGGATCCTGATCCTAGAAGGGGACAGTTCTTTGGAAGGTGTCCCTTAACTGTAGAAAACTCATGAACTAACTTGCAAGATTTTAAATCGGAACCTCTGTCCTAAAGTAAATGAGCATAGATTTGGTACTCGGCTCTGTTTTGAAATGATCTCATGATCACTGGAAAACTATAAAAGGCTCTGTGCTTAGAGAATGTAAACATAGAGTTCAGCAGAACTTTTGCAGTGATTTCTAAACTTTATTGTAAGATTCCTGCCTCTGTCCCCCACCAGCTGTTGTGCTCTGTAAACTTAAAACACTGATCTCTTCCGTACTCCTGGCAATAGAGTATTGGCTTCTGTCTAGATATACAACTGAACTAATGTACCTCATGAGTCCAGTGCATGTCAGGAAAATGAACGTATCATGGTAAGTTCACTCTTAAAGTAGCAATGTGAAGGCCTGACTTCCAGAAGGTTGAGGCAAGCATATTCTTTTTGAAGAAGTTTATACCTACTTTGCATGTGCTGTTGTACTCACATTGGCCCAAATTCTCCATTTGTATGCAATTATATGTACACAAACACATCTCAACTGTCAACTTTCTGTTCATTTGGCTTTAATGATAGCTAGCATGGAACTATACTTAAACGCAACCAATAGACAGTCTTGGAGAGTTTTAAGCTAATGCACTTAAAACTTTCCTTGTAGGACAAAGCTTTTTCTTAATACAGTACCTACAACCAAGGCTGTTCTGTTAGCTCCTGGGAAGATGGCTCAGCCGCCAGGTTTGAAGGGCCAAAATAGAAGCAGGTGGTGAAAGCAGAGCAGGAGTCTGGCACAAAAGTGTATCCTATGGGAAGCCTGGACAAAATATATCTGAAAAAATGAAGTCACACTGGGTCTTGTGACTGCGGTGAAGAGCTATTTTTGGATCTCTAATGGCTGTCCCATAATTCCTATGGGAACATTAACACAGTAACTCATTCAGATGCAGCTGATGGAGCAAGATGCCCCTCCTACGGAGACAAATGTGCACTTGAAAAGTTTCATTCATTTCCAGTCTGGCAGCCTTGTGCAAGTCCTGTCTCTTTACAGCCAGTTGACGCTAATATACGGTGACCCCTTATTCTCTCTCTCTCTCTCTCTCTCTCTCTCTCTCTCTCTCTCTCCCAGCCCCGAGCGAGGCCCGCTATCTGAAAAAGCCTAGCCACCTCTCTGCTGGCTCCCCTTCTCCTAATGTCATTCCACAGCAGCACAAATGATGTGGGTGAGAACAAGGCTCTCAAGACTAAATTAATCATTTTTTGCTGCACTGTTGTCAAAACAGTGCCTTGACCTGAATCGCTCTTAATTTCTTGGAATGGTAGCTGGGGTTGAGCACAGAGAAAACATCTTGATGCCTGAGGCAGCTGTACTGAGCAAGCCATGTGAGCCAGACTCTGAGCCAAGAGTTCTTTCCTCTGGACTAACTGCCTGGGACAGGTGACTGACTGATTTATTTCTAAATGGGATAGGCATGCGATGACTGAGCTGGCTTAGTCACATCAGCCCTGCTCTGGTGGTCCTAGGAAGCTCAAACCCTTTAAATCATGGTATTCTCATGCTGGGATCCTAGCACTGGCTAGGGATCTGATCTGTCTGACCTATGTAACCCTCACGCACGTGGCAGAAACTTAGGTTTCCTCCCCTCATTGAGACTAGGGCTTCTCACAGCACCGTCTCCCCATGGAAGCCAGCTCCTCTTTTGTTCTGCTGGAACAAAGTTGGTTTTCAATAGGAAAAGACAATATTGGGTGTTGCTAACTAATTCCATATCGGGAGTCACATGCCGATCTGTAACGCTAGTGTAAATCCAGAGTAACTCCACTGACTTCAGTGGAGTTGAACTGATGTTGCTGAAACCAGATGTGTAATGATTCAGACATGAGAGGTTGTAACCCATGGACAAAGATGCATGTATTGCCAACCTGATGGCTAATGGGGAACTTGGTATGCCTTCATATTCACCTCTTGTGTCTTACAAGATGCCTTTATACTCACTTAAGTGAGGAGGGCCATATCTGTACTGAGGCAATCCTGCATTGGAACTGATATCCATGCACTGTGTAAAATTGTCCTCTGAAGTGATTCCCCTGTACAAAATGAAAGCCTGGATGAAATAACTTCACCTGTTACTCCAATCCAGCTGTGCACAGTACAGGCCGTGGCTCAGGAAGTTGCACTGGCATGTGCTGACACATGTCTAGTGTATAGATCAGGCTAAACACTTAAGCCTAGGAGCACAATAGTGCTTCACATGTAACATGTGATCAGAGCTAAAAAGGATAGATGGAATTATTAGAATGACAAGTAACTTTCTTGTAAACCAAGGAACAGCATTAAACTGAAATCCAGGATGATAAAGGGACCATCTGATTGCAAGACCTCCATGTAGAATTTCTTACCCTCCCCAATGCAACTTTTGCAAGGGGAGATCTGTTATCCTGATTGGAAATGTCACACACACACACACATACCCACACCACTTTCCTTACCACTTTTCATCAGTCTGGACACTTGTCTCTGCTATCCTGAGTAGCCGTAGCAGTAACAGGTGCCCTAGCGTTTCTTACCACTGACATGCCCCTCTAAAGAGAAGGATAATCCAATGTGAACTTTCATCCTGTCTCTTGTATCGAATGTTATGATCCTTTCAGGTCTCCCATCCCCCTCCCAGAAAGCAGGATGGTCATACTGCTGCTGCTCTCATTTTGTACTGACAATAATTAGCCCATCGTGTACAGTTAACTACACTGCATCTCACTGTCCAGAAGTATCTGGTTTCCTTATTAGCATTTCTCAGCTTCTTGCAGTCCTTCTGCATGAAGCTAGCAGCCGAAGGTTAGTTTAATTATGGCAAAGCTCGTCTGCTCTGGGGTGCTGGGAAAGGGCTCTGGCACCATCTACCTTTCCAGGGGTGTTAAATATTTTCCATTCTCGGTGCCAAGCTCTCAATCTAGAAGTCACTGTTGGGTCACCTGGCATGGAGATATACGTGGATGACCTTAAGTTTGGGGCTTCAATTTCTGGTATTGCCTTTCAGCTCACCTTCTAGGCGAAAGGTGAGAACTCAGGTTTGCATGTACCTGAGCTGGAGCTGAATCTACTGTGGAACAGAATGGGATTGCCAAAAGACCTCTGAACAAAGCTTGTCAGCCACAGCCCGGATTTGAGGAGGCGAAGTATGCTGCATGTCATAGTTAGGGCAGCAAACCTATTACTTGCCCTCTGCAGCCTGCAAAGATGTGTCATGGAGCTCTTTGCATAAAGCTTAGAAGCCAAGGCCCGTCTCTAAAGCTGTGATTCAGTGACCGCAGTTGCTGTGATTATTGCTGTGATCACTGATATTCAAAGTTGTATGCAGTCATGTAGATGGCAGGGGAAAGTTAGCCCATCATAAACGCTCTTCTGTAGCATTCTTGGCTGGTGGAAGGTGCCAAAGCTCATGTCCCACGCTGATCTTAGCTTTTTAACGCCAAGACACACTAGTGAAGCATGTAACTACAAGCTTTAATATCTACACCATATGAGTATTCACACTGTATTAGTCAACATAAAACCTGCAGTGGGCTACGTGGGTGCAGATTTCCCTTTTTGTTTCCAATTCCTGCTCTGGAGGGGGATGTCCCTCAAGCTATTTCAGTCTATGCTGCATTTCAGATCATACAGAGAAATCAGGCTGAGGAGGGTGGGTAAAGGAGTGATTTTTCTCTTCTGTCCAGTGACTGATAATCTGCCTTTTGTTTTAGAGTGGCTAGGGGTCAGATTGCATGGGGTAATTTGCCTGACCTGTTCCCTGAATGTAAGTGGCAGTCTTATTATGACAAACTTTTTCCTTAGTTCCCACAATAAGGGCAACAAGTGAGGCTATCGGTCACATGCTAGGAAATCTGGCTTCAGACACTTTTTCCATTGACTGTCCACACCCTTGGAAAGGGTAATTGCAACATCTTTTTTTTTTTTTTTTTATGCTGCCTCTGATTAAAAAGCATGACTTAGTGGAAAAAAAGCTTGACCTCCTTGGGTTCAGCCTCTCGTGCAGCTGTTCAAGATAAGATTGTGCTAGTAAAAAAATAAAGCTGGACACCACATTTGGGGATATTTGTTTGAGGAAATGACTCGCTCCTTGGTTTCTGAGAAAACCAATCTGTCAGTCTATTTTCAAAACTACTCCATTTGACCTAATGCAGCTAAAATGATAGCAGCCAAAGGTTAGTAGTATAATAATTAAACTGTTTTCCTACAGTGTAGGCTATTTTAGTGGCATTATCAGCATATATAACCTACTATAATACTTTTTCCATTGCAGCCCTTTAAACAAGGTTCTCTATATTCCAAGTCTGGGGAGTTAATATTGAAAGTTCAGTTCTGTCTACAGCCCTTAAGCAATGAACTGGGTGTCTGGGATTGGCCTGGGTGAAGCCACTCAATTGTATGAGACCCAGTTACTGTATGGCTTGCTCTGGGAATGAGTAATGGCAAGTAGCACAAACTACAGCACCCCTGTTAATGTCACAGCATTCATAGGCTTTGTCCATACTATACTCCTTTTAGCTTCCTAGCAGTGCATCTGAAGGGCCTGGCTAAGGTGCCCTGGAGCGGTGTGGGAGAGCTGGAATTAGACATCCCTCTGCCTTGCTGCCTACTGCTAGCCTAGGCTGCCTGTCTGAAATGTGGCTTTTTGTTTTGATCCATCCCTGACTGCGAGTCTCTAGTGGCCATACTGAGGCTGTTACTGCAGTATCTTCTCCCAAAGTTAATCTTTCCTCTGCCTCCCTTCTTTAGTAGCCATTTAACTGCTACTAAACTGGCAGGAACTCAGGATTAGGTCCCCAAAAGTCTTCCATTATCTAAAGAATAACACAGCTAAATCCTGTGAAACCCTGTGTATTCAAAGGTACATCTGAACTATTCTTTCCTTTGACTCTTGAGTCCTGGGAGTGAATCTCAGAACACTCAATGGAAACTGGTCTGCAGAGGGGGTTAATTGACTGCCATATTACAGCATATCTCTAGTAGCTCAGTTGAAGAGGTTAGGCCAAATTTTCCAAGAATGTCTACTGGGCGTGGGTGCCCAGCATAGGACTGGAAGGGGACTTGGATCATTTTGTCCAGTCACCTTCCATTGCAGGCAACACCATCATATAGTCCCTTTCATAAATGTATCAAGCTCCATCTTACAATTAGGTAGGTTGTTTGCTCCTCCTGGAAGGCTGTTCCCAAATTCACAGGAAACACTTCAGGCTTCTGACTTGAGCATCTGCCACTACAATTGGAACTGCAAGTGCTCAGGGCCTATTTAAAAACAAACAGGCCTTGCCTCTCAAAAATGAGGCATTCCAAACTAGTGGATACTTCTGAAAATGTAGGCACTGCTGTCTTAAGTGAGGCACTACTCTCGTCTCATCTGCAAGCCTCAGGAAAATGGAGTAGCAGTCACGACTGCCTTCTCATATTTTGAAGACTACATTTTATATTTAATGATTCCCAGGTAAATGCTTAGCCTTGTAAACAGGATAGGAATTTTTGATAAACGGCTAACTGTTTAATTATCTGCTGGATAATCAGAGTTGGCAGTTGTCCCTTTTTTTTTCTTCCCTACTACAAATTCTTGTCTGTGTGAACTGTGGTTTATTAAAGACGTCCATCAGTAACCCACCATAATTGCACTGCATTGCTCACAAGCAGTAGTACTTTCTTGTCTCTTTCCTGCTTTGAAGGTTCAGTAAACTTGGCATTTGGTCTCTAACTCCAGGGCACATAACTACAAGCACAGGAACGCCTCATTTAACGTTGTAGTTATGTTCCTGAAAAATGCGACTTTCCGTGAAACAATGTTACGTGAATCCAATTTCTCCATAAGAACTAATGTAAATGGGGCGGTTAGGTTCCAGAGTTTTTTCACCAGACAAAAAAACTATATATACACACACAGTATGTATGTTTTAAACAAACAATTTAATACTGTGCACAGCAATGATGACTGTGAAGCTTGGTTGAGGTGGTAAAGTTAGTGTGATATTTCCCAGGGAATACCTTACTGATAAATGATGAACTAGTTTTTGGCTGAGCTGTCAAGGATTAACACATTGTTAATGTAGCCTCACATTCTAAAAGGCAGCATGGCAGACAGACACACACCGTGTGTGAGAGAGATGCGCATTGCCCCTTTAAGTATGCTGACCCCACTCTTAAGTACATTGTCTTTTTAAGTGGATCAGGAAGTTGACAGCAGCTGCTGCCCCAAGCGCGCTCTCTCTCTGTCCATGTCCCCACCCTGCTCTATATGGAGAAGGGGTGAGCAGGGTGCAGGAGCAGGGGGGAGGGAGTCACCCTGACATTAGTCCCTCCCTTCCCCCCCCCCCCCCCAGCAAACAGGAGGATCCCAGGAGCAGCTCCAAGGCAGAGGGCAGGAGCAGCACATGCAGTGGGGGGAGGGACAGCTGAACTGCCGGAAGCTGATAACCTGCTGGGTGGCTGCCACACAGGGAATTTAGGGGAGCAGGGAGCTGATAGGGGGGCTGCCGGTCCACCCTGGTTCGAAGTCCCCACCAGCTAGCTTCAACGGGCTGCTCTTCCTGCAAGCAGTGGACAAAGCAGGCTGCTACCAAACGACTTTATAAGGGAGCATTGCACAACTTTAAACGAGCATGTTCCCTAATTGATCAGCAACTTAACATCGAAACAGTGTTAACCGGGGTGACTTTAAGTGAGGAGTTCATGTATTCCTGCAACACACTATTACAAAAGCAAGGTGCCTTTCCTGGATTGAGTTTCTGCCTTGACACCTAGCACTAAAGGGGTATTTTGCTCTAGAAAACTACCTGGGTGCTCTTTCCATCTCCAGCATTATCCTACCAAAATTGCACCAGTATTTGGGCTTGAGTGGTCTGCTGGGGTTATCAAAGGGTGGGATCCAGATGGAAGATGGCAGGAGGTCCAAATCTGCTTTAGGACCCGGAAATGCATCTCAGGAACTTTCAGAGCAGTAGAAAACACTGGCCTTGTAGGATAATCTGAAAAACAAACCCCATAACCATTTTGAGGGATAGTTTATTACTAGTTTGCATGTCACTGCACTCTAGCCTTTAAATGTCATCCTATGACTCCTGCATACTGTCCCCTAATCCTGGAAATGTTCTCTACACTGAGTTATCTTTAGATTTCAGTCAAAGAGCCGCTTTCTCCATGTTGACTCCGAACAAGCAAACGGTCTTAGATAGCAGGTCCAAACCCTTGAGGCAAAAAGACCAAGAAGCAGAAGAGCTAAAACTGAAAGCCTGTTTTCACAATATTTCTGGCCTGACCAAAAGCAGGAAATGCAAACATCAGATTCTCATAGCAAAATTTTTAGCTCTGTCTGCAAATTCATGAGCATTGGTGGGAAGCAGTGAATCTCTGGGAGGCTTAGTTGATATAAGTGTTTGAACGCATAGCGATGTCCATCTTGAACTTTATTCCAGCAGCCTGTCCGTTTTGGGATCCTTCAGACAGCCGCCCCTGCCCATTTTGTTTGGCAGCATTCTGGTTCTTCATGTCCTAGCCTAGCTCATGAGTTTTCCTGAGAAGCGAACCTGAAAACTCCTGAACTTGCAGAACTTCATTTATGGTTCTCTGTCCTTTGGAACCAGACCTCTTGAGATTTGGCTCTTGATAGTTGTGATGCTCTGTAAGCGGCTAGCCAATATCAAAACACTAAAATATTCATTCTAATGAGGTACTCCTTTTTTTCCCCCCCCCCAGATTTTCCCTGACCCCTCAGACTTTGATCGTTACTGTAAGCTGAAGGACCGCCTGCCTTCCATCGTGGTGGAGCCAACAGAGGGGGATGTGGAGAGCGGTGAGCTGAGATGGCCACCTGAGGAATTCCTCGTCCAGGAGGAAGAGGAAGAAGAAGAAGAAAACTGTGAAGAGGCAAAGAAAGAGAACAAAGAGCAATAAATGGCAGCTGAAGAAAATACAAGGGATTGTATTGTCTTGAGGGAAGAGCCACACCTGTTCTGAAGGTCTTTTTTCTTAAGAAAAAAGACAAGTTCAATTTTGCACCTGCAAGATCTTAGGTTTTTTCGTATTCTCTGTATCGAGAACTGAAGCCCTCGATGTGACAGACTCTCCAGACCTTCTGAGGAAGGAAGTCATGCAGAGAAAAATGTTTGCTGTTCTCAAGATCACTATCTGATTGTTTTGATTTTTTTTTTTTTTTTTTGGACTGAGAGGCAGCAGTGAAATTCCAAGGCCCTTTGTGGATGGTGAACAAGCAGGGCTGTTTAATGAGTTGTGGGGAGGGTGGGAATAAAGAGAAATGTAAACTGCAGCAGTGTTGAGCAAGGCACTGCCTCTGGCTGCAAAAGCATGAGACTAGAGTCTTCATATCTCAAATTTTCCTTTCTTATAAGCTTCTGTTTATGTATCTGGAGTGGAGGGGAAATGTGTGGTGACATTATTGCTGGTTGGCATAGAGAGGCAAAGGGGCTTGTAGTCTTTCCGCAGTTCCACATCTCCTGAAGTTACACAAGCATGTGTAGGAGTAATGGCTTTCTTGCGTTAACTGTCAAACCTGTTCCCAGTCTTTGCCTAGAAGATGTTTTCTCTCCTTCTCTTTCTGCATTTAATCCTTGTAATGCTGAACAGCTCAGTTGGCAGGGTCAGTGTGTTCTGCTGCTCCTCTTCATCTATTCTGCAAGGTCCTCGTTTATCTTGCAGATGATTAGCATAAGGTAACAAATTTCACATACCATTCTACATTTACCTGAGATCTTGTTCTAGAAGTGGTTAGGATGTTTCTCCTGCTAGCTGAGACTGCTGTAGTAAGACAAAACTCATTATGGTGCATAGAGCTTGCAAAGTGAAGGGGCCACCTGCCTTCTAGATGATTCTGGGGCTGCATGGTTTCCATCTCAAACATGCTGGGTCAACAGTCTGATCAAAACTGGCTGAGTAGAGGGGCATGGGGGGAATCTGCAGGGAACTGTTAGATTTGGGTTTTCTTTATCAGCAGTGCTTTACCGGAGCTCCAAGACCTAGCAGTGCTGGCAGACCAAGATGCTTGCAGAAATCATCCGCTTAAGAATGGACGAAATTGAAAATTCCCACATGCGACAAAGTCAGAGAAGAATGTTGCCAAAACTGAAATCAGAGAGGCAGTCCTAAATCAACTAGCTGACTTGAAAGGATAAGATGGGGGGGTGGGGAAATGATTTCTCTCCAGACAGTATTTCATGGCTTTTGAGTGTTCTGGGCAAGAGGATGCACTTCTGATTGTAACAAAGTATTAGCAGGGTTTAATAAAGGGCAAGCTGGTTTGTAAGGTCTAAGGTATCCCATGCAACTTGTTCAGTGCTGAGTTCTGTCTCTGTGCTACCTGACCTTTGTCTACAAGGGGAACTGGTTGCAAGGCTGGCTGACTTGCCACTTTCGTGGAAAGTGGTAATCCAGCAACTTTATGGAAAAGCCCCAGGGGACTCCAAGGCATCTGAGGAGCTGACAGGTCTAAGAATAACGTGCTGGTAGTTTCCACCTTAAAACAAGTCTGGAGACACTAAAGGAAGAAAGACAGATGTTAAGGCCTTAACCAGACATGATAAAACCTAGTGCATCCCATCTGCTAATAACTGGTTCAATTAAAAAATCTATTTGGACTTTGTGTGTGTATGTGTATATATATATATTTGTATCTAATACCTCATGAGTAGTTTAAACGCTGGTGGGGGTTGGGGGATTGCTTTTAACATATCGGCAGGATTGTTTTAGTCTTTGTCTTGCTTGTGGTTAAACATAATGGCAATAATGTCTCAACTCTGTTACTATTTCAGACAGACCTGAGGGATCGGAGACTGACTTTTTTGCATTGTTCTGACTAGTCGCAATGTAGAATGCAGCTTGTCTCTCTTCCTTTTTAGCAGCAAAGAACCAGTCTCTCTCTCGCTCCCAGGTTTGGTGGATGCTTTGTCATCACTGACCTCTCATCATGATCTAGTGATGGTTTCATTTTTAAACTGATGGATCCAGCTGTTTGTATCTGCACATCTGTTCTAGTCTTGCTGTTTAATGGAATGAGCTTGTACACCTGTATACCACCCAGTCTCTTTTTAAAATTGTTACTAGTCTCCAATCTGTACCACTATGTTGAGGCTTGTTAACAGAGGTTACTATGTGGGTAGCAAAAGGATGGAAATCCTTATCCTCTAGATCTGAGGAGTAATGTCTGCCGTAAAGACTGGCATATTCTGGTCTGCCTCCTTTTTTTTTTTTTAAAGTATTGTGTATATTTCTATTTGTCAAATGTATTTGAAGAACAAAGCACTCCAGTAAAACTCCTGTTGTCTGATGTACATTCTATTTCTGTAATTCTTTTTTGAGCCTCAGGGAGAAGCTAGCTTTTTTTTTTCCAAACTACTTTTTTTGTCACTGTGACAGTTGTAAATAAAGTTTGAAAATGCTTTCCAACTTGGTGCCTTTTTTAAATTCTGCTTATAGAAAAGCGGGTTGGGATTTCAGATTTCCCAGAGCTTTAATCTCTACCAGAAGCAACGTTTCACTTTAAAAACAAGGCCATATTATGCAAAGCATCTAGGCATGTGTCCCAGGAAAGCTGATATAATGAAGTCTAAATATATGCTTAAATTACAATTCTTAAGGGACTTGGTGAGCTAGCACCTAAATCACTTGAAAGGATGAAATCCAGGGGCCTGACTCTTCATTGCCTTGCACCTCTGCAAAGAACTAAGGGGTGGGAGAATCTGCAAAGGGACTTGCCCATTGCAAGTTGGGCACCTAGGAAATCACAAGAACACCACTGCAATCTACAAAACTGAGCTGGGCAGCTAGGCTCCCAACCCAACAAATGGGGAGAGACAGGAGCCGAAGAATGTGATCCACAGTCTAGAAGCCAGCATGCTAGGTCTGTCCCTGTCTAAGTTAGCCAATGGGAGATGCCCATGTGCTAAGCCCTGCCCCTTTCTCAGACTGATGTCAAGGTGTAGGCAGCTGCCTAGCTCTGCTAGCGATCCATGAATGGGTGTGTAGTTTCTTGTGGGAACAGGTTAGGTACCTGCCTCACTCCACAAAGTGGTGGTGGTGGTCCCACTCCACCCTAACTTTAGCATAATGGCTATAGCACTCTCCTGGGATGTGGGAGATCCAGCTTCAATTCCCACCTGCCTCTACTCTGTGGGGGGGAAGAGGATTGGAACTGGAGTCTCTCACCTCTCAGGGCCATGTTCTAACCACTATGGAATATTCTGATATGGGGCTCCTTCAATCTCTCCTGTTGAGGCTGTTCCCCTGTGGATAAATGAGTGACTGGAGCAGGGGTCCTGGCTTGGGGTCTCCCACGTCCCAAGTGGTCTCTTAACAACTCAACTACAGCATCTCTCTCTCTCTCTCTCTCTCTCTGTGTGTGTGGCCCAATTACTGTTCCCCTGGGGATAAACAAGTGTGTGCGCATGGAAGACACTCTGCAGTCTCCTGGGCTAAATTACTAGGTGGGCACCACCAGCCTTCTGGCTTTTGAAGGGGACTCACTTTGGAAGGCTTGCTCAGAGTACCTACTGGATTGGGTTGTTGGGGTGAGTCCAGGGGATGAACACCCACAAACCCTGGGGAAGATCAGCATGCTGGGGCTTGGCAGGGAGATAGGTGTCTGGGTACTTGGAGTGAGCCAGCAGTGCATGTGCTCTGAGGCAGGAACATAGGTGTTGGCCTGACTAGGGAATTTAGGCCCCTAGCAGGTTTGACATGAGTTTTGTGGATCATAGTGGGGGATAAGTGCCTAAGTAGTTTTGTGGATTCCACCCTAGATTTTTCAGAGGCACAAATGGCACTTGCAAGTCTGTGAGTTGAACTCCATCAACCCCAAAGTAGTGAGAGTCAAGAGCTGGGCACAATCTGAAGTGCTCTTACTGACTGTAACAAATTGCTTGTAAGTGTAAAACCCAAATCCATCTCTTTACCCAAGTCTATGTCCTGACACCTGTGTGTTACACTTTCACCCCTGCTGTTTAATTCCAAGCACAGCAACACTGCCCTAAGAAGGCCACAGGACACAAACACATGGACTACAGAGACCGTAATCAAGAAAGGCATTGGCTGAAGACTCGGGCTGTCAACTGTGCTGGCCCTTCCAATTCAACAGGCCTGCTAGATTACAATACGGTTGTTCCTGACCCAGCTACAACGTAGTTAAAATGTGTAGCATAGCCTCCACCTTAATCATTGTGACCAGACTAAAGCCTTGGTCCTATCCAAAAATGTTAGCCATCTGACTTTGTGGAGCTGGGACCCTTCAATGGAATCTCTCTTTTGGACAGCTTTTCTTGTATCAGAACATTTGAATTGCAGGTAGGTTAGAGGGGAGAGATAGCTCAGTGGTTTGAGCATTGGCCTGCTAAACCCAAGGTTGTGAGTTCAGTTCTTGAGGGGGCCATTTAGGGATCAGGGACTGGACTTGATGACCTTTCACAGTCCTTCCAGTTTTATGAGATAGGCATATCTCCATTTCAAAAAACAAAACCAGATTGCCAGGCTCAATTAACTGAGAAGGCCCTCTGTGCTTAATGGGGTTAAATGTTGCACTAGGAAATCCAAGTGTTAAGGGCCAAACACCCTCTGTAGTCTGTATTTTTCCTCTAAGAGAAGGGAATTTGTAGTTTAATTGGCTGGGTATATAAGGGACTACACCCATCTCTACTTAGACTAATTGGCCTGTGACTGGAGCATTAACTTTACACTAGACTGGCTTAAAGATACTAACTTGGGACCTGACACTAAAATTAAATGCTTGGGAATTGAGGACACACCTAGCATTAAGCCCCAGCTTAGAGCTGCTTAATGCTTTCTTGCTCCTGTGATGTGGATATTTGCATTAGTACTTTTAGTGGAAAAATGTCAAGTTTGCTTTTTCCTGAGGGGACTGTGGTTTAAGCCTCTTTCCAAAGTGCCCCGTTTAATTAGTTTTTCACCTCTCCTTAGGCCTTCAAATTCTCTCCATTATAGCAATGTTGCAGCAATCTGTCAAGCTCAGGTAGCAATGTGAGAGATCACTTGGGAGACTGTATTTCCTGCACCAGAATACTGGGTCTAGACTCTGATGGCAAAGCGCAGAGCTGGTAAGGGTTAGAAATGAGGGAGGAAGGAGCTGGGAGCAAATGAATGTGCTTGCCTGCCACCTCAGCATACGCACACTGAAATTGTTCTCTCGCTCAGATTAGAACACCCCTGTTTGTGTTTTGTTTCCTGAGGGTACATTTAATTCTTTGCCAGCACTGAAAAGGTGACCTGTCAATCTCTGATCAGGTGAACATCATTCGGAGTAGAAGAACTGACCTGGCTGAAGTCAAAACTAAAATGGGCCTAGTAGAACTCTGCTGCGGGGGAGGAAGTCTATTGCATGGTGCTTGGATTTAGCCGGTGTGGTCATTGTCCTCCTTGGGTGAGCACCACCAAATGAAAATGGAATTGGCCTGCTGTCAAGTGCGTGGCCCTGAGTCCTTGTCATGCTGGTGCTTTCTTACAAATAGAGTGCAGGTTCTAAAGCTAGTCAGTAATTGCTTCTCCCTCTTCCCTTTTGTTTGAAGGTTTAATTCCTTCTGGAGGGAAGGGGAAACAAGGGGTAGGTCTACCTAGCAATTAAACACCCATGTCAGCTGACTCAGGCTCAGAGGATTTGGGCTGCAGGGCCGTAAAATTGCAGTGTGGGCCTGGGCTCTGGGATCCTCCACTCTTGCTGGGTCCTGGAGCTCAGTCTCCAGCCTGAGCCCAAATGTCTACACAGCAATTTTACAGCCCCATGGCCCAAGTCATCTGATTCAGGCCAGCCAGGTGTTTAATTTCTGTGTAGATGTGCCAGGAAATGTGGCTACCATTTCCACTTGAAGCATTAATTCTCCTTAGGGTAGTGCATTTAACTGTAAGGCAATGCAAGCCAATAGCTATACACCATTGAGTTAACAAACACTGTTCCTTGTCTTGGCCTTTATCATACATTCATTTTGCCCCATCTTTAAAATTAGTGACATGTGCATTTCCAATGTGCTGAGCAGATGAACTTCTGCTGGATTTGCCCCCTTTTGTGTGCACCTGGCCCCTGCAAAGTGCTTGGGTCAGTGAAGGCAGTTTTGCTTCACCAACACCCAGGGGTTAATAGCCTGCTAGTGCAGGTAACAATATCTGCTATAGTATAGAAGCAGCATTGAATCAGGCTTCTACTTAGCCGCACTTAAAGAACTAATACCCTCTCTTTGGTAATGAGTAGGGGATAACCCCTAATTTCTGCCCTTGACAAAAAGTTCATAATGGTCCAAGTTTGTATTTGGGTTATTGAGAAGCACATGTCCCTAGAGCCTCAGTGTTGCTTTGGGAGATCTTGAAGCACAATTTAAAAAAATACTTTAGTCTAATAATCTGCAACTAAATGAAAGCCAAGGAGCAATGCATTTTAATAGACACGCTTCAAGCCCTCCAAAGCAATCAAACAAACCAAATTTATATACGTAAACCAGAGCACTTACTATACCCTCAATCCTTGCCAGAGTAGAAAATAAAAACTCTGAACTGTTCCAGATTTGGATTGGGTGATTGCTTTCTGTTTATGTTTGACAGGATGGGAAAGGAACAACACTGAGAAAATAAAAAGTTTAAAAGCTGAAACTGGCTCCCTTAACTGAAGTTTAATTATGCACAAATCTGATCCAAACCATACCACCGCGGCTGTGCATGATATTTCGGAGTAATTTTGCTTGTCAAGGACAAATATTAGCTGATGCTCATGTAATATTTATCACCCCTCCCAGTTTAGAGATATGTATCTATGTTTTACAGTTTAAAAAACAAGCATACCTGTCTTTCTGTGCTGTCGCTAAATTGGGTGTATGGTGCTGCCATCATATGTGAGATCGCTAAGTTTCTATAAGGACAGCACCTTGGTATCTGAGAGATTCTCCTAGTTAAAGGCCAGGACTATTGGGTAGGAGATGAGAGCTCTGTTCCCAGCTCTGACACTGCCATCCTGTATGATCTTCAGCAAGTCACTTAGGCCAAGATCCACAACAGTATTTAGCCTCCTAACTTCCAGTGATTACAGCGGAAGTGATGACCCTAACTATTTTGTGGATCTCAGCCTTACCTTCCTTTGCTCAAAACCAAGCTCAATGGGGTTTTTCGGGTAAACCAATGAATAACTGAAAGGTATTGAGATGCTCAGCTGGGAAGGTGCCATTGATGGGCCAGGTACTGTGGTGCATCATGAATACCAGATGCTTGAACCCCATGATGGAATTGCTGCCCCAAGAGAGCTTTGGGAGGCAGCGTGCCCTGGAAGCATCAGCTGAAGACAGAGAAATAGGTGATCTGGGTTCGGCTCCCAGCTGGGCCACAGCCTTCCTGTGTGAGCTTGGGTTAGTCACTCTGCTGGAAGGTACTCTCAGAGTTAATGCTGAAGGTTCCACTCACTACACTCAGAAGTGTAGGGCGCTGACCCTTCTGTGGCATTTCCAGGTCACTGCTAATAAAGCATTTACCCAGTGCTGCTACCACCTGGGCCTGTCTGTGCTCATTATCCTTGCCTGCAGCCTTACACTAGTCTCTCTAATCTTTCTGTGCTTCATTTTTCTCATCGTGAAGCTATGTATAATACCTACCTTTGTAAGGAAGTTTGAGATCCTGGCATGAAAGGGACCAGGTGTAGGTAAGTGCAGATTTATTATAACAGAAGTGAAAGTTTGTGAGTACTCCTTTGAGTGGATAAAGACTTTGCTCTCAGCCTGGTGTAAGGCAGAACAGGTGGGACGTGAGATGAGTTCAGAGGCTAGTTTTGCAAATGGTGGTTAGAGTCTGTTAGTTTACAAATCTAGAGTTCATGTTAATGTAATTTGTTTTGAGTACTTTATGAAGAGAGTTGTGTCCAGACTTACTGTGGAGGGAAGCTGAGAGTTGCCCTGGAACAATAAATGGGGAAAGTGAGTGTTGTTTTATACATACAGCATCAGGAATGAGGAATGAATGTCAAAAGGTTTGGCGGTTCAGTTTGGGTGCTTCTTTGAACTTTCTTATATCCCATTGCTTTGGAAATGGAGCTGGCAAGGCAAGGAGATTGTCAGCACTTGTTGGGCTTTTCTTTGTGGGAAAGGGGACATTGGGGATAGAAGGCAGGGCTATATATTAGAAGTGACCCAAACACTTGGTCTTTCTCATGTTGTTTCAGTTCTACCTTAGCACCTGGAAAAACTAAAAAAGCCCTAACAGCGTTAATGTTTTAAATTCTCCACAGAAAGTTCTAACCTTGGTTCAGTGCAACTGTGAGTGAAGGTCCAGATAGGTTCTTATTTTATCTGACCAGATTCATCCAACCCTAATCAAGGGCATGTCATGTCAGTGATCCAGTGTGCACAGAGGCTGCAAAGTATTGTTCAGGGTAATTTATTTAGTCTTTCCAAATGTTCTTTTTAGTTAAGCTGAAAGTTTGTGTGGAGGGGATGGAGGGAGGGGTGAATTAGCACTGGTTTCAGATGCAAGTGCAGTTCATAATGCTGCATGGTCAATTGTGGTGATACTTGAAACAATTCAGAAAATGCAAACAGCTGTTTTTTAACCCTCTGATGTGGTTAGAAAGCTCAAAACCAGAAGACTGACCAGCTTGAGTGTGGGATGTGGGGGGTTATTTGAGGAGAAACTGAAAGACTATAATGGGCCAAGTTTATCCTGGGTGAAACTCCATTGAAATAAACGAATTGGGTGGAATAGGGGCGTCCGTTAAGGCTCAGTGCTGAGCTCTTGACTTCCTAATGTTTGCTACAAGGTGCCACTGTGGTGGAGAGCTTTTGAGTGAAGTAGAATAGCTGTTCACTGAAAAATTGGGAGGGCTCCATACCACAGATGTTTGAGAAGAAGCATTCACCACAATGAGGATGTTCTTTCCAGAAAGATGTAAGGAAGAGGGTGATAGGCTCCAGAGCCTCTCCCCTTTAGGTCACCAGTTTCATTGCAGGGCAGTAGTAAATGAGTGACTTTATCACCTGGTGGTTGTTCAATGACCCTTGTGAAAGAAATGGGCGATTTCACCACAGTTTCCAGTGGATGGAAGTGCACCCCAGTCTTTGTTCTCTAAGCCAGCACCCCTCACTGGCATGAAATCCCATCCACTCAATAAACAGAACAACCAGTCTACAAGGGGAAAGGATGGGCATTGTTTTTAAGGTTGTGAATCAGGCTTTATCCCACCACTGCAAATATTCTCCACCACCCTATTGTCGTAAGTGCCTTGCTAGCTTTGGCTGTGGTGTGGTTTTTCTATGTACAAAGAGCAGCCATAGTCTTCGGGTCAGAATTACCTCTCTTTTTCACTAAGAAAACAATGAAAGAGTACAAAGTGAAGGTCCCTGTGTGTGAGAGAGAGCACAGTGTGTACGTCTCCTCTGAAGCAGGTGGCCTCTGAACACAAAACGTCAGCAAGGAGAAGGGACCGTCTCATCCCGACAAGATTCAGCAGGCAGAACCAAGTCATAAAAAGATACAAGCTACATAAACCCTTTTGTGAGAGAGTGGAGCGGGAGCAGTATAAGGAACATGGTGGTGGGGAGAGGAAAGCCACAAAGGAAGTGTATGCTGAGCGCTTGCTCTCTACCAGAGCTGTAACCACACAGTGTTACCGTAGCAGCGACCACCAGCTTCATCTGATAAATATAACCAAGGAAGTAAAGAGCACAAGAGAAGAGGATATCATAAGCCAAGCATGAAAATGTCACAGCAGCTTTGGTTTTATTTTCAATACTTCCTTCTTTCTTCTGCACTTGACTTGTTTATGAAGCCCGGTATGTCCTGCGGAATCGGTTCATACATGTGCAATGCTGTCATTCTCCTTCTCCCAAACATTGGTATGACCCGGGGGCTTCCCTGACTCCAGGCGTTCATGCAAAATGCCCTGTTGGAGTTGGTGGGAATCTCATCAGCGGGGAATGCCCCCAGAACGAGGGCTGCAGCCTGCCTGCTCAACGGAAGAGAAACAGCACAGGCCAGATCCTTAGCTGGGGGAAGGCAGCACAGCTGCATTGACTTCAGTGGGGCAGCATCCGTTGATACCAGATGAGGTTCTGCCCCTTTCTTCCCCCAGATGTTCAATTCTGGGCACCTCTGTACCAGGAAGGTGCAGACAAATTGGAAGGAAGGAATCTGGTTACAAAACTCATTTATGGCCCAGTCTACACTTCAAACTGGAACTATGTTGCAGCTGGACCAGGGGACAACCAAACTGCAATCACCTGCTCTGTCATGATGGCAACTTTTTTTTTTTTGTCCGTGCAAAGAAGAGAAAAAAAGTGGTTGGACTGGAGCCGTTTTTCAAAACCTTGCTTTGGTTCTCTCCACACTGAGGCTTGAACTGGGCTAGCTGCGATCGAGTCCAAAAACATTTGCCGAGTGTAGTTCCTCAAGAACCCTGATTGGTCACTGTTTTCCATCACAGTGCAATTATGCTGGCATCAACTTGGTTGCCATGTGAACTCTGGACATGCTACAGAGGGGCAAGACCCCATCTGTACTTCAAGAGGCCCAGTTATATGCATTTTGCAGTTAATATGGGGAAGGCCCTGAATACGCTGTCAAATTGAATGAGGCGATAGCTGGTGCCATGGTACTGTTGTGGCTGCAGTACAGACAGGGCTTCATTCATTCATTCATTGCCTCCCTTGTGGATGCAAACTGTGTTGCAAATGGGTTTGTTTGGAAACCCCTTCAAACATGGTCACAAGCCCCACTCTGCAGAAGGCCTGTCTCTCATTCCCCCTCTCATGCTCCAACTTCGAGGCAGCAGTTTACCCTTCCCCTGGCCTCTTAAGTAATTGGACACACTCTTATTTTTAATTGGTCCGTTTAATCCATTAATGCTCCAGCCGATGCTGTTTGTGACTCTCTTGTGAGGAGGGGAATTAATGACAGAATTAGAGCAGGATTTAGCCTGTAAACATGGCCTGATGGAAAGGGAGGACGGGGTGGGAGGTGGAACACAGTGTGAGCTCCATATTTCATAGAGTGCAGCTCTTCTCATAGGACACACTGGGGTTTGTCTCTCCAGCCAAACCTGGATTTATTATCCCTATGTCTGGGTCGGAAGGAATTTAAATAGTTACCAATCTTGTGACCAGTCTGCCCCCTCCCCCATCTTGTTAATCTGAATTAAAATGAAGTTTGCCAAATAATTCAGAAGTCTTGACAGAGATTCATGGGATTCATCATAGCTGGGTGTTCAATCTGGGGGTGCGTGGGGCGGGGGGGAATTTGGGCCTGTGGACCTGGTATGCAAAGTGAGTAATATGGGTGGGAGGTATACAAACCACCACCCCCCCTTCAAAAGTAAACACGCTGGGGGTGACATTCTCTGCAGAAGGCCATGGGTTCCTCTGGACATATCTCCAATGCAACCCGAGATTACTTAAATAATCACAGGGTGTGACCACATCACCCCCAGGACCCCGATGACTTCCCATCTTGTTCAAAAGCCATTTCAGCATAGCTCTCCATGGACTGGCTCTAGCCCTTCTCAATTTCTCAAGCCCCAGTATTCCCTTTTGATCTTCTCACTAGCTTGCTGCTGTTGATAGAGACTAGCCTTCTTCTCTGGAGCTCATTGTCTTGGGCTCAGCCTCCCTGTGTCTCTTGGCCTCACAGACTGCTCAGCTGAATCTCTTGGCAACTGTTAATTGACTGTAAAGCATTTTTGGCTACCACTCACGTGAAGGATACTCATGCAACATTGTTGTGTCCAGTACAGACACTCGTTGACTTACAGAAATCTGAGTTAAGCAAATCTACACTTACAGAAAAAGCTCCGTAAACTAAAAATAGGAGGGTTTTGTTGTTGTTTTTTTGTGTAATGGTCGGAGAAATGTCTCCGAGTTACGCAAATTCTGAGTTACTCAAGGCATTCCGGAACAGAATGCTTGCGTAAGTCGGGGAGCATCTGTACTTCATAGAAACCTGCTATAAGTGACCACCCATACACCTGCCCTCCACCCAGCTATAGATACTCCCAATGTGCTGAGGAAGTGTGCCCCACCACAATGAAATATTAGTCAGTGATTTTGATTAACCCTGGTCAAAAATTCAGAGGTCCATCTAACGGCGAGAGGTGCAGTTTAGTGCCCTGAATGGTGGCTCAGAGCCAACAAGCCCCAATCAAAACTCTGATGCAGATTCCCTTTATGGTCTTGGGCTAGTCACTTCAACCCCAATCCATCAAACCACTTGTGCTTTGTTGAATTGGTGCCTTGGCTTCATCCCATCTTACAGATGGGGATCAACCTTGTCAGCGATGTGCTGGGCAAATCCATCTAGCCTAAGCCTGAACACACTCCTACGTTTTGCGTCCAAAAGTTCGACTCACGCTCAAAAGCCATCAGATTCATTTTCCACTGTGGAAAAAGGGGCAGGGTTAAACAGCTCAGGGTGGGGTGTGTGTGGGGGAAAAAATGGAGCAGGGAAGGGGAAGAATGAGAAAACTCTGGAGAGTGTCTGAAATAAAGACCAGAGAGGGGGATGAGAGAAAATCCAATGACAAAATACATATGGCATGTACCCTCTTGTGCCATCTTCAATTTGGTGGGGAGGGAGAATCCCTCATACAAGCCTGATTCAGGAAAACACTTAATCACACGCATAACTTAAAGCATGTGCTTAGATTGCACTGACTTCACCATGTGCTTGAACCCTGTCCTGAAGAGGTATGCTTTCCTGAACTGGAGCCATGTAGCAAAGGCCTCCCTCTAGCTAGGAAAACATGTGTTTTAGGTATAAATTCCCTTGGGGATAAATTAGTTTAAAGTCCAAGAAAGAAAAGGTTCATGAACTCGTGTTCATTTAGTGAAACCTCTGATCCCAGCAAGAGCTGGAGAGGTTTGTGAACCCTTGAACTTTGTGAGGTTCTCCCTTCCCGAGCTGTGAAGATCAGTTAAGTCCGTGAAGATTAAAAATACTCCCCTCCTTCTGGATACAATAGGTTTGAAGGGCTCAATTCTGCAAACCATTGCAAGCGCGCGCACACGACTTGACTCACTTGAATGGTCCCATTGAGGCCTATGAGTGTATGTGGGCTTGAGTGGTGCAAATACCTTTTGTCAACCCTCCACCCACAGGTGAGTTTCACTCCTAACAAATGGCAGAATGGCACACATTTATTGAGAGGAAATTAACGGAATAAATGATTCACTAGGAATTATCCTCTCTGCTCTTATTTTTAATACACAAATGATGCGGCCTTAAGTAAATATTTCTCTTTAGTATTATTCCACCATCAATAGATTTCCCTCTGTATTATTAATTATACCTGGCACTTATATGGGGGCCTGATTCAAAACCTACTGAGGTCAGTGAGGTCTTTCCTTTGCAGCGGGTCTTGTCAGCTCATTCTCATGACATAGAGCCTATTGACAGATGATCTTCAAGCCAGATCCTTCACCAATGAAGAAAACAGGAATACTCTCATTGTCTTAATGAGAACAGGATTTAGCCCTTAATTAACATAAGCTTTGTAATACCACCTGGAGGTAGGTAAAGAATAGGTAAAACAATTATCTGTGTTTGTACGGCGCCTAGCACAGTGGGGTCCCGGTCTATAACTTGGCCCCCTAAGTGCAATGGTAATATAAATAATAAGCAACTTATTTTCATTCACTCTTCAGCTGTCTGCAGATTCAGGAGTGGAAACCAAAGTCCTTGTGTATGTTGTGTAAAGCAGTCTGCAATCATACAATATACTAGATTGTATGGTACTATAGCAGGGTGGAAGCATCATTAATGGGAGGGGTACTTCGCATATCGGTAACTAGAAAGAGAGGTAATAACAATGCTTCTGAAATTTTATTTCACCTGTTGCTATCTAGCTTGCATCCCAAGTGCCTAATCCTGCAGATACTTCAATGAAACTACTCACATGCTTAAAGTTACTCCGTGTGTGTATGCAGGATTGGGGCCTATTTGTTTCAATCAGCTGTCACATTCAGGCAGACAAAAGCAAACCCTGGGAACTGACTGCCAAGTTTTTGGCTGTGACCAAAACAGAGCGAAGGTTTGGCATGAGAAGAGGTTACTGACAAGAGCTGATAACAAGCTGACTTTGCTAATTACTGTTTTTAAAGTCCAAAGTCATCGGAAAAAATGACTAAAATTACTTTTTGCACACCAATAACAAGAGAAAAGCTTACCGGAATGTCTGAGTCATTATTCCAACCACTCTTAATTATATAGAAATGCATATTTTATACACTATATTACTTATTATGAATGTACATAGGTGCTTCGGGAAGCACAACAGTTATAATTATAGACCCAGCTGACTCTGGGTTTAGTGAAACGGCTGAACTGAGATGGTGGTGGTTGCGTTTTGAGGGAATAATGCATAAATTGAAGCAAAGTTTCAAATGAGCAAACGGAACTTTGAGTGTGTCTCAGTTTCTGGCTGGGCTGGTTCATAGTGCAGTGAGTGGACTGGGGTCAGTCAGTCTGTCTGACTCATTCACCCCACACAGCGTGTCTCTTTATTCTGCATTTGTACTGCACCTATCACAATGGGGTCATGGTCCATGACTGGGGCTTTTCAGTGCTACCAAAATACAATACAATTTTATATATATTCTGGGCATAAAAGAAATGTTCTAACTGGGTGAAAGTCTTCTCTGTGCAGAGGACCAGCACAAGACCTATCCACCAAATATGGTTTTAGGTGGGACTGAGGCCAGGTCTATTAGTAGAAACTTTTGCCAGTCTAGTAGTGTTGGTTAGGTGTGTAATTTTTCTGCAACATTTGTACATCAGCAAAATAGAATAAGACACAGTTGCACCAGAATAAGTACTTGGTATAGCACAGGGCTGACTGTCACTAACCAGGAATAGCAACTATTTAAACATTTGAATCAACGGTAGTTAAAGAGAAACCATGATCAAAGGAAAGTGAAACTAAAGCTATAAACCCCAATTTCCCCTTGAAAACGAGCGTCAACAAACTAGCCAGTGCAAAATATCAAAGAGCAACAATCAAACAAGACGTTTAGCAGGAGCATTCAGACGTTTTACTTTCTATTGCTTCTTTTTTCCCATTAAGGGCCTGATCCTGCAAACACACGTGAGTAACTTTGTTCATGTGAGTGGTCTGACTGAAGCCAGTGTGGGAGCATTTGCAGGACTGGGATTTAGATGATAAATTCTTCAGGGCAGAGACCTTGATTTCTTAGGGCTTGTCTACATAACTGATATAGTTAAACCACTCTGATTATACCGCTATAACTTCCCATGCAGGTACTCTTATTTAAGTGTAGCATATACCGTTTTAAAAGTGAAATAAACTAGAAACAGGCCCTTTTATACTGGAATAAGAGGGGCATGTCTACACTTAAACAACTACAACGGCACAGCTGCAGCACTTCGGTGTTCACACTGCCTACTCCGACAGGACAGAGGGGGCTCTCATCGCCTCCCCGAGAGGGCAGTAGCTACGTCAAAGGAAGAATTCTTCCCTCCACCTAGTGTTGGCTACACTGAGGGTTAGGTTGGCATAGTAACGTCGCTCAGGGGTATGGATTTTTCACACCCTTGAGAGAGACAGCTATGCCAATGTAATTTCCCAGTGTAGACCAGTCCTAGATGGGGAGCTGTACTGGTATAACTACAGCAGTATAACTCATACCAGTATAGTTCTGCCAGTAAATTTCCCAGTGTAGGCAAGCACTCGTTGTCTTTAAAGCCCCTGGCACATTGATTATGATATAAAATAATAGGGCCAGATCTTGAGCTGGTGTAAATTGATGTACTTCCACTGAAGACAACTTACAAGCCACTTCGCAACAGCTAGGATGTGGCCTGGGATATTTAGGACTTATATAGCACATCCCATTTTCAAGGCACTTTACAAATCTTGATGCAGGAAAGCCCTTAAGCATGTCCTCTAGTGCCATGGACGATACACATACCGGTCAATGCCTCTTGCTCCCCTCTTCTGTTGTAAAGGACTCACACTTCAGTGCATGTGCCTGATGTTTATCAGCAAGGGACACAGGGAGCTGAATCCTTTCACCAGCACAACTTTCAGAGGCCAGAGACAATGGCCCAGAGCCTGGCATTTAGCCAGTTTGTCGCTAGCTCCCTGTAACAGCCCCATGTAACTGGTGTCATTTATATTCGTGATTTTTCTTGGGTTACTTTTGCATCTACATGACTGGGCTTTTCACGATAAAGCAATAAAGATGCTGAGGCCCTGGTTAAGAAAAGAGCCTTGTGCGTAGAGTAATGTAACTAGTATCTTGAGTGCAGTTACAGATAGCTGCGAGGCACAAGACTGTGGAAAACTCCAGCATAGAAAGGGTTAGGAACTCAATTGCATAATTCCTTTAATGGGTTGTTTTGTCATAGGCCATATCATAAACAGGCAGGCACTGAGAAGAGGGGGAGGAAGAAAGATTCCTTAGTCAGACTGAAGCAGGACTGGGGCTGTAATTCACTGCTGGGTGACTAACTTAATTACCTGCTTTTGCATATTCCCCGGCTCCCCCTCACTACTCAGAGTGGTTTGTTTCTTTTGTGGTTTGACCTCTTTACTCTTCCTTTGTTCTAACCACCCCTCCCTGTCCTGATTATAGACACTCACCCCCTCTTACCCAGAGCCAATGCTTCCACACTGTTCTGCAAAGCAAGCGAAGGAAGGAGCTCCCTGTATGCATCCAGGGCTCCAGCTGCATTGATAAGGAGAGATGGGTTTAAGATGCTGGAGTGGAATGTCTGGGGGGTGTCTGGATTCGGGGGGCCTGTTTCTGAAGGTCAGAGTTGGAGCTGGATCCAAGCTTTTCCAGGACCGTTGCCTTTTTAAAAATACCTGTAGTATTTATGGTAACGGTCCCAAACAAACCCTAGGGCTTGTCAATGGAGGGGAGGAGAGACTGGCAAAGCTATTGCTGAATAACAACTCCTCACTGGCTCACAGAGCGGACACCCTTATTCCACATGAAAAGTGCCTTTCTGCAGTTTGGCTTAATTCATTTTTGACGTGAATTAACGGAACCCGCACACAGGCACTCTAAGGTTATGTCTACACCGCAAGTGAAGGTGTCACTGTAGCACAGGTAGGCATACCCACACTAGCTTTAATCTAGCTAGTGCAATGTAGTAGTACAGACATGGTGGCAGGAGCTAGGTGCCCAAGTACAAGCCCGCTAGAGACCCTGGGTATGTACTCTGACAGCTACCTTGAACTGAAGCCTGTGCCATCACAGCTACACTCCTATTGTTACCGATGCTAGCTAGAATAAAGCTAGCACAAGGTGTGCTACAATCACAGCTCCACTGGCAGTGCAGACATACCCTTACTGTAGAATAAAAGTGTCCACATGGTCACTACTAGTGGCACTGGAACCCTTTTAATAGTGGGGGTGATGATAGTCAGCCCCCTTGCCCCTGTCTGCCCCACCCCCAGCTGGGGCCGGGAGCAGTGCTGTGTCTCCGGGGGGTGGGGGACTCAGACAGAGACAAGGGGGCAAAGGCTGGGGGCAGGCACGGGGCCAGGAGCGGAGTCCTGGGCATGGGGCCTGCAGCCGAGACCCCAAGAGCAGAGCCCCGGGAGTGGGAGGCCAGGTGTGGGGTCCTGGGCACAGGGCCAGCGGCCAGGAATGGGGGCTGGCAGCTGGGACCCGAGCCCCAGACACAGGGCCAGCAGCCGGGGTGCGGGGCCAGTGGCCGGGCACAGGGCTGGTGGCCGGGACTCAAGCTCTGGGCTGGGGAATGGAGGCCTGGTGGGCGCGGGGCCAGCAGCCTTGCGTAAAATCTGGGGTGCTGCAGCACCCCCCGCACTCCTAGTTCCCGCACCTATGGTAACCACTGTGGAATAGTTATTGCACTTTAAATTCACACCCTAGCTATTTTGCACTAACTTCCCCATGAATTTCCTGTGTAATCAATCTCCTGCAAGAGTGACCTGGCAGTGTTTGGCACTATAAGTCTTTCTACACCTCTGTATCTTGTGCGATTTCCAGCCCAGTTCTGCACGCCCAAGATTCAGATAATTTGGAGAGGGCTTAGGGAAACAAACAAATGTCTGGGTCCTAGCCAATCCAAGCTGCCAGAAATCTGAGAGTTGCTCATCCCAGTCATTTTATTGTCCTCTTTCTGAGGCATGGGAATAAAATCTGAAGGATACAGACTACAGAGAGAGCAACCCATAACACTGCTAAAGGGGTTGAGCAGAGTAGAAGATAAGTAACACTGCTTTGAGATCCTCACACAGAAGGCACTTCACGCTCATACATTAATTATTTAAGCCTCCCAGCACCTTTGAGAGGTAGGCATTATTATCCCAGTTTTACAGATGGGGAAACTGAGGCATGGAGCAGTGAAGTGATTTGCCCAAGGCCACTCAGTGAGTCTGTAGCACAGCCCAGAAGAGAACACACCGTTCTAATCAGGACACCTGGGAAATGTTTTGTTACAAAGTGAAACTCAAGCCATAGGAAACTATTTTCAATATGACCATGTGGGGTGTAAGCTGGCTTTCCTGTCCCTACTAGAACCAAGCCCAGCAGTGAGATTCTTACCGCGTACATAGCCTACTGAGATCGCTGCTATTCACTCTCGCTCCTGCTTACTCACTTAGACCATCCTCTCAGCCCCTCTCCCTGCACTTGCTGACAATATCATTAGCCGGGAAAAGTTCAAACTGGGTCAATTTGCTGCTGACATACTTGGTGGTTCAATGTAAGGTGCTCTGCCTAACATCCTGCAGCCACCCACTCCAGATTCCTGGCCAGGATGTTGGAATATCCAATGGAGAGACTTCCCCATAGACTCCATTCCAGGTGCTATACAGAGCCCAGTGCATGCTGGGACAGGACTTTATAAGTTTAACCAGTGCTGTGTGTAATATCCGTGCACTGTTCTGGCAGGCTCAATAGAGCTCCTAGTTATGTACTTGACTATTCAAGACTTGGTGCTTTGATGTAAAGATGTTCCCCCAAGTGACTGGGAGCCCCCAAAGAACCTGACACCGCTGGATGAAAAATTCTGATAGCCAGAATAAGCAGATTACAAATTCTAGGTAGGGTTTAGCCACACAGTTCTATTACTGCCCATCCACCACTGATGGATAGGAAGCTAAATGCTCCACAGAAGAAATAAACAGCTGAAATCTGTCCATTGGAACAAGACAATGGATGAGCCATGGAGACCAGCAAAAATTCCCCAAGCTGCATAAAACATGCAGGGGAAGGAGAATGATGCATCACAATGTGGTATTTCTTTTCAGTTTAGCCTCCTAGTAAAATGATGGCTATTTGGTGGGCTGGATTCTGCCCTCACTGATGCCATTGTAAACTCAGTGTAACGCCACTGAATTCAAACCTTCATTGCAACACACATATTGTTACTGGCAAGAGGAGCCAGATTTGAGTTCAAGGGGGTTACTCTAGGTTTGCACTGGTGTAACTGAGAAAGCAGAAGCCGGCCCTGGGAGAGAGAGAGTTTGCAGATGTCATTAGTATCATAGACTGGCCGTGCTGACAAGACATCAATGAGGCCATTCTGATGTGGGCAGGAACCTAGGGAAGCACTTTTTGAAGAATGGCTCTTTTTGATGTCAGAGAGAAAAATAACATGAGCCTTGCGATACAGATGTCAAGTACGCTGAGCTGAACTCACATCAAAGATTCTTAATGCGAGTGGGGTGGGGTGTGGAGGGGGAGGGGATAATTTGTATGACTAATACCATCTGTTCCATGGGGCTGTGTGGCTTAACAGATCCATCTGCCAGAAGTGGGTCAGAAGTGGAGGACGAGAGAATGAGCTGGGACCAGCAGCCTAGCTCTGTCATCCAGTAGAAAAACATGTCTTTCCCGAAGAAAGGAGTGAGAAATACATCTGATCTCCCCAATGATCTAGGATTTCTGTGTGTTGTGCGGACTTCTGCTAGGCCTGTGTGACTGGAGTGGGATGGGGAAGGAGGGAGGCCTGAGCAGTGGGTTAATGTAAGGAACAGTGGGGCTGCAGATATTTCAGGTTTCAGAGGGGTAGCCGTGTTAGTCTGTATCAGCAGAAAGAACGAGGAGTACTTGTGGCACCTTAGAGACTAACACATTTATTTGGGCATAAGCTTTCATGGGCTAAAACCCACTTCATCAGATGCATGGAGTGGAAGATACAGTAGGAAGATATGTATACAGAGAACATGAAAAGATACCATACCTCTGGATGGATCTGAGTGGCACTTGCAGTGTAGCCAACTATCACAATTTTATCATGAGTATTGTGGTCATTGGTGTTTTTTCTCTTTAAGCCTTGCCTCGAGGAGTCATGTGATTACATGAGACTCTCAGCTTTCATTGACAAATAAAAGCATTTTTAGCCAGTGTATTTGCAGAGACAAATGACTCCAGAAGGTGAACAAAAAGAACCCCCAATTGATTGGCTTAAAAATCATGAGTTGTTGGTTTTTTTTAAATAATCTCATGATTTTTGAACACTTGGGGTTGGTTGGCAATGCCCTAACAGGTGTGGCCGGATGTGAATGAAGCGCACACGGGCTGTGTATATCTTCATTGGTCTGAGGGGGATCAGCTGGGTTTCCTTGAAGGACAGAACAGCTGTTGTTTATAATTTGCATTGTGACAGAGACTGGAGGTACCGGTGAGTCAGATTTTTGACCTATTGTGCTTGACACTACACACACCTGACAAAAAGATGGTCTCTGCCCAAAATGCTTACAATCGTAGTGCTCTGGAGGGCTGACTCTGGGCATTCAGTCATAGGCAGGCCAGCAGTGTCCTCCCCTACTAGCTTACACTCACTTGCACAAGCAGGTACCAAGAACGCTCTGCTGGCCTTAATATTTTGCTGTCCTGAGTGACCTCTGGTGCATGCCTGTAAGGCTGTGTAGAACTGGTGTGGGCATGTATCATTCTGATTGAAGATGGCAGGGATGCCCTGAAGGCACCAGGATCTGGAGCTGACCTGTCATTTCGGCATGCTGTAGTGACCTCAGAGAAGGCTGCCATGTGTGTGTAATGAGGGGAGAGGTGTGTGGAGGGCAGGGTGTGTGGGGCAGATGTCTGTGTGTATCATGCTAAGCACATTCAGCTGCTGCCCTGCAGGAAAATCCAGAGCTCCTGACCTGGAAAGATTAGAGGCTGAGAACACTATGAATGAATAAGAGAATGGCTGGCTTACTGACGACTAAGAGGAGGGAGGACAGACTATGAACCAAATCCTCTGAGTCTGTGGGCCCAATCCTGGCCCCGTTAAAGTTGGCCAGCGTGGGGAGTGCTGAGCCCCTCCAGGATTGGCCCTTCTGTATGACATGGCAAAAGAAGAGAGAAAATGGGGTGAGGTACGGCTTGGGCTTGACTTTCGTGTTTTGGATGGGGGCAAGCTGTGATTGTTACTCTTGTTCAGACACTTGTGGGTTTTCATCCATGCAAACGGTGCCCTGAGCCTCGGAGAGGTATTTTCCTTGTGGTATCACTACAGATCAAACGGAATGATTAAAATAATCAGCCCGAGGGGGCAAGGGGAAGGGGGCAGGGGAAGGACAAGGTGTACTGCCTTGTGTAACACACACACGTTGTGCAGGTTCCATGGCTGTAGCTGGTCCCTCGCTCTCAGCGCTGCTGTGTGTTGTTCTAATGTCTGGGAGGAAGGGAGTGACGCTGTGCCGACGATACAGGCTGATAATTACTGATGGGAGCTGAAGACACAGGCAGTTAGTAACTGCATGGTAACTAAACACTATTGAATTTGCTGTGTCTGTTTGTGTGTCTTTCTCTCGCCTCCCTCTTCCCCCCCCCCCCCCCCCCCGCCGGCCCCTTAGTGCCGTCACCTTCTGTTTGACTTTCTATCAAGTGGTTTTTTTTTATTTTTAGATCGTTCATATTTTCCATCATATGGCAGGGCAGGAGCCTCCTTATTCGCTTTGCTTCTCTCCCCGAGAAGCATCATTATCACCCCAAGAGAGAGATGTGCACTCAACCATGGCCACAAACAAGGCTATAGGTGAGTCATCAAGTTTCTGCTTTCCAGCAAAGCCCTAGAAATGCCTGTGCAAATGGGGGCAGAGGGGCCTACTTGCATTTCTGGGTGTGTGCATGTGCAGCAGTGCTTAATGTGTAATGAAAGAGGTGCCAGGCATGGGTGGCGGGTGAACGCCCTCTTTGGGGAAGCTAGTCCGCTGGCCCCATCCCTTCTGCCTGAGGCTCTGCCCCCTGCATGCCAGAGCCCTGAAACCCGCCCCCAATAACAGGAGGAGCTTGAGGCACCCCTCCCGCCCTGCAACCAGAGGAGCCCCGGCTCTCCCACCCTAGCCACCCTGGGCCAGCCCCCGCAACCAGGGCCGGTGCAAGGAAGTTTAGTGCCCTAGGCGAAACTTCCTTGCACCCCCCCGAGCTAACCCCCCCTCCCCCCCCAGCGGCAGCCAGTCCCCGACTCCCCACCCGAACCGCGGGCCGGCAGCTCAGCCCCCCGCCTGCGGCAGCCTCCCCCCACCCGTGGCGCCCCCCCAGCTCCCGGCTGAGCCGCGGAGCCAGGAGGGCGGGAGGCAGCCGCGGCCAGCCACCCCGCCCAGCTCCCACAACCCCAGGCCAAGCTGAGTGCTGTGTCAGGCCGCGCCCTCCATGCCAGGTCGAGCCACGCCCCCCCCAGAACACCACACCAGGCTCAGCCGCTCCCCACACCAAGTGCTGAGCTGTCCCCCTCACTCCCCCCCGCGAGTGCTGGGCTGAGCCGGCGGCCCCAGTGCCCGACCGAGCCGCCTCACTCCTGCGCCACCACTTCTTAAAAAGTTTCTCTTCTCACTCTCCCACACCTGAGGAGAAGCAAGGCAGAGAGCAGTGGGGACATGGGGGTGGTGGTGAGATGGAGTGCATGTAGGCAGGTGGCAGCAGCAACAGGCGGTGGGGGTGGGGCCTCGGGGGAGCGGGCCTTGGGGAAGGGGTGGGGCCACCGCGGCCCAGGTGTCCCTTAGAGGCAGCTGCAGCAGGGAAGGCTTAGCCTTCCTTGGCCTATTATACCCGCCGTCCATGGTGCCAGGGCTCAAGCAATTTTTTTACATTCATAACCGAAGCAGCAAGCCCAGAGGTGCCGGGGCTGTGAACTGCCAAGCTTAGAGGTGCCGGTGCTAACGCCTGGCAAGCCCCGGGACAAATTAAGCACTGATGTGCACATATGAGCATGTGTGTTGACAGGCACGTTAGTGAGTGAGTGCACGTGCGTCAGTGTGTTTATGAAGCTATGTATCTCTAAAATGCCTTTCTCCATAGTATGTAGGGCTCAGACCGCAAGGGTGTTTAGGTGTCCAAACCCCACTAGGAGTTAAGTGCCTGATTACCTTTGAGGATCAGGGCCTAGGTGCCAGGTAGGTGCACATGGACGTGTTTGGTTTTGTGCAAATGTGTTTGAGCCCATAGTGTATCCAGGCTGATGCATGTGTTTACGTGCATATACAGGTGTGTGTGCATTTCTTTGGGTGCATCTGTGCTTATGTGCATTGTGCGTGTGCCTGCTTGTGCAGTTGCTAATGGATCTCAGAATTTCCACCACTCTCGGAGAATGTTCGAGTAAGTGAGGCCTGGATTCTATTAGAGGCTCACAAACCATTTGGCTAATGTAAGAACGGATCTGAACTTTTGCCCTATACTCCAACTTTGACCACATTTATGGATCAAAAAAGGTTTTGTTCATTTCGACTTCTGGGTTCAAAGTGGAAACCATCAGAATTTCCTGGGAAAACCTGTCCTGGTGAGATTCCCGCTGCTGTGCAGCTCTGAGAGGTCAGTTCCCAACCCAGAGAGGCTGAGAGAACCTCACCCAGCACAAGGAAGACGTTCCCTAAGATTATTGCTTGAAATCTCTATTGTCCCTCTCCCCCTTCCCTATCCCCCAGAGGTGATTTGTGTTTCCGACAGCTCAGTTGTTTGGACCCCTCTGCCAGCTTAGCTTACTACAGCTTTTACCACAGGTTGGCCCTGCAGCGGATCAGCTGAAGAGACAGGCAGTTAGTAACCGTATGGTAACCAAACACTGTTGAATTTGCTCGGGGAGAGAGAGTAATAATAGTAGTTAGCATATTATGGCTTCAGAGCATGGTGCACACACCAGCTAAGTGATCCACATGACATCTCCAGAAAGTAGGTCAGTATTATCCCCATTTTATGGATGGAAAAACAGACACAGAGAGGCTGTGTGACTTGCCAGAGGCCACATGCTGCTTCAGTGGCAGACCCAAGATGAGAACAGAGTTGTTTCTGGCCTAGCTCAGGCAGTTTGTACAAACGTTCCACACCCTGCCCTGTCACTCCACTTCACTCCTAAGCTACAGCTCCCCCTGCTTTGCCAGTCCTTCCTCACCCAGGTTGGCAGAACTGATGGATCTCAGGTCTACAGCTCCCCCTATTAGTCAAGTCCTTCTCCAAACACCAGCTCTGTCAACACACCTCAGTTCTGACCTCCAGGATCCCCACTGTTCCACTCGGGCGCCTCACCACCCAGCTCTGCAAACGTACCTGGCTCTGAGAGTGACCCACTCCTCCTTTGGGTAGTTCATTCCGACCCCCGACAAACCTGGCAATGTGTCTCTGCTACCCTGCACCTCCTTCTGCTTACTCCACTGCTGGGCCTGGTGAGCAGAGTCCAGAGATCAGTTGCTGAATTGTGACTGGTTTGGGTGGCGGTTTTGTGATGTGAGCAGGAGGCAGGATGGTCTCTCCCTCACTTATTTTCCCTTGGGAGGCATCATTTTATAACTAGATATGAAGCCCTCTTACTCCCCCCATCCCAGGCTCTGGCTGTATCACTCTCCTCTCCCATCTCATCACCTGCCCAGAAGCAAAGGAAACAGACCTTACCATGGGGAATGAGGGCTGAACTATGAAATCAGGCTTCAGTGCCTGGGTATAGATCCTGCCCCTGCTGTGCACGCTGCCATGACTTGAGTCCAGGGAACTCTGCAGCAGCCATTGCTGTTACAGGCGGCAAATTTCAGGCACCAAAGGTGGCGGCTCTCTTCACATGCAAGCCCCTCATTCGCTCACTCGGGTGTCTGCTATCTGTCCCTCTGCAGTTCCAGGAGGTGTGAGGACATGCTGCAGTAGCAGGGGAGCAGCAGACTGCAAGGTGGCCTCTTTTGTTGTCTGCCCACACCAGCTGGTGGCTGTGGCAGAGAAGGAGATGTTTGAGCCATCAAGGACTGTGGGTGCAGGAAGGGGAACAGCATAAGCACCACTAGGGACTGGTGTGGTGGTGGGGAAGGAGAAGAGGGCTTGAGTGGATGACCAAAGGGTCAAGGGAGATGGGATTTAAACCTAGGCAGAGGGAAACCTCATTTTGAAACAGTGCTTGAGGGCTCATCTGCCTCAGCACTGCCAGTTCCACGCCCTACAACGAAGGGCATGTTGAAAAGAGGTGGAAGGAAAAAGGAATTAAAAGAACTGGGAAATTCTTAAGATTCTTTCCACTGGAAAATATGTCTCCACTTATCACTCAGTGTCACCACCAACAACAGACACCTGCCTTTAAACTCTGAACAGCGAGAATCAGGACAAAGGTAATTTAAGGCCTCAGCTAGCTTATAATCGGCCAGGTTTCAGTTCTGGCTCATAGTCATTTGTGTATGTATATGCATAAGAGATGGCCCTGAGCTGGAAGACTAGATCAAGACACCTCTGAACCGATGCTCGGGATGGGGAGAGAGAGTAATAATAGTAGTTAGCATATTATGGCTTCAGAGCATGGTGCACACACCAGCTAAGTGATCCACACGACATCTGAAGTTCGTGACTTGGGCATGCTGGCCTATTTCTTACAGCTGTCTCTCTGCATGGATACAGTTTGCAGATGCACATGACTGTGTGAGTGAGGTGCATGCACTCTGGCTGTTTAACAAAAATAAATAAATAAATGATGTTAAAAGAACACGAAGTTTACAATCTCGAGCACTCAAAAGTTAGGAAATGCCAGAATTAAGATTGCCCGTGCCACCTTAATTCAGCTCCATTGTGCATATGCATTATAATACAGTCTTTAATTACATGATCACATACTATTATTTCCTCATTCAGTGCTCTGCATTTAATAAGTAACTATTCAGTATTTTGTTGCTTCTCACTGTTCAGTGTGTGGCCCCTTGCCTTATATACTACACACCATCCAAGCCCTGGTTTGAAGATTAAATTGTTAATTTCCTGATGGGCTTTTCTGTGGTGCTCATCACTATGGTATCTGAGAGCTTCCCAGACAATTTATTTTCACAAACCTTTGTGAGGTGAGGGGGTGTGTGATCCCCATTTTACAGATGGGGAACTGAGGCACAGAGAAACTAAGATCCAATCTATCCACTAATTTTGGATGCTCAGTTTGAGATGCCTAAGACCTGATTTTCAAGAGTACTTAGTATTTTATAGCACTTAATATGTTCAAAGCACAGTTTCTATTGACTTCAGTTGCAGCTGTGACTCCCCAGTACTTTTGCAAATCATACCCCAGGGGCTCAAGTTGGGAACCCAAAAAATAAGGAACATAAATGGCCACCTGGAAAAATGTGGTTTAAGTGACTTGCTCAGCACTACATAGGAACTCCGTGGCAGAGGCAGGGATAGAATCCAACTCTCCAGGGCAGCATTCAGCTGCCTTAAGCATGAAACCATCCTTTCTCTTCCAGAATTAATTTGCTACACACCTTCCGACCTCTGCAACAAATAAAGCAGAGGTCCTACAGACAACAGTCTCCTTTGCTACACAACACCGAGTCATCCCCAGAGCAGGTCCGTCCTGTGCAGTGAACTAGGTCATTTCTAGAATGATGTGTGCTTATGTCTTTAGGCCCAGCCCTGCGTTGAATGCCTTGCCAAGAGAAATTGCCCCACGGGAGCCTCAGGAGACATTGGGCACAGGTACACTAGAGTGTTTACAGTGGCGCAGCTGCACCGGCTCTATTCTGATGGACGAGAGCCTTCCTGCTGGCTTAACTACTCCAGCCCCTGCAAGCGGCAGGGAGACGCTCTCCTGCCAATGGAGCACTGTCCACACCGGCGCTTATGTCGGTGTAACTTATGTCACTCGGGGAGCATGTGTGATTTATTCACACCCCTGAGCAGCAAATGTTATGCCAACATAAGTTGTAACATAGATGTAGCCATTGTGTCTCATCAGGTAGACAAATCTGGCCAACTCCAGGGCTCCTTTGGAGACTCTAACGTTGTTGTTGTAGGCACGAGCTTCACTTAGGGCTTCAGCCTGTGCCCTTTAAAGTCAATGGCAAAGTTCCCATAGATTCAGTAGAGCAGGATCGGGCCCTTAGTCCTTGTGCTCAAGAACTGTGCCTAGTCCCGGCTCTTTGCACCCCATCTTCCAGCTGCTCAGCACAGTCTGGCCTTTTAGTGTGTAAATTACTAGACAAGCATCTGTGTAACTCTGTGTGATTTGTGTGTATCAGTACATTTGTGTGCTTTGTGTTCAAGGCGCTGTACAGACATTAATCAATCTTTGCAATGTTACTGAGGTAGGTAGGCAATGTACTTGTAACCAAGTTGGTCCCAGGATATCAGCGAGACAAGGTGGGTGAGGTAATATCTTTTATTGCACCAGCTTCTGCTGGAGACAGAGACAAGCTTTCGAGCTCTTCTTCAGGTCTGGGAACGGCACTCTCAGTGTCACAGCGGCATGCATGGCGGAACACGTTGTTCAGCATAAGTAGTTAGTACATATTGGAAGGGACCATTCAAGTTGGCGTGGCCCATTAAGCAGGCAGGCAAGTGTTCTTCCCATTGTATAGATGTGGAAATTCCGGTGAAGTGACTTGCTCAAGTTCATGCAGCAAGGAAAGGATACAACCTGCTGACTTTAGCCCCTGTGCTCATTCCTCCCGGACAACACATGCCCCGCTTGGATTCTGTGTTCTGATACAGTAGTGATGGTGCCACGCAAAATGCTTCTCTGAGAACGATGGAGCTGTTTTCTGTTGTTCTCATTAACACGGTGGTTGCTGAAACTTTACCTCTCCTATGTAATGTGTCCACTCCAAACTCATGCCAACAAAGTCTGGGCATGCCTGGCCTATGCTGGCTATCAGCTCCTCCCTTTGGATCCTAATCTCCAGGAAATGCCTGGCCCTCTAATCCTTAATGCATATGTAGAATTTCTTTATGGGACTTTTTCACTCAACTCACATTCAACCCAACAAAGCCCTGCCCAGGGCTGCTTGGATTACTTCACATCCTTCACTTCTGCCAGTCCTTCCAGTTCTCCTTCATTGCCAGCTCCCCCACCCACTTTCCTTCTTGCAGCTTGGTATCCATATACTGATATCAAAGGTCAGAGGACAAATCCAGATGTGAGAGTACATTTATCCTCTCCCACCGCCCCTCAAATATTTGATTACTGCACAGCTATCTTTAGCAGAAGTGGGTAGGAAGGTAGCATGGCTAGTGATGAGAGCAGGAGACCAATAGGCAGAACACCTAGATTCGATTCCTGGCTTTGCTACTGACTCACTGAGTGACCTAGGGCAAGCTGCTTCATTTCTCTCTGGCTCAGTTTCCCCATCTGTAGAATGGAGACAGTGAATCACCTTTGTAAAGCACATGGAGGACATCAGATGAAAGGCTCTGGATAAATGCAATATGATTATTATAATGAATGTTTATGCTGACCGCATTGTTTCTACTGCTGTTGCTTTTCCCTAAAAGTGTTTAGTAATAAGGTCAATGGGAGTGAGGCCTTTATTTACATCCTGTTTAATTCTGAAGCAAGAAAATCCCTGTTGAAATCAATGGGAGTTCATAAGGCCATCGTTTCTGAAGTCCTTGCTCGGGTGATTAAGGCACTGGACTGGTATGCAGGAGATCTGGGTTCCTTTTCTGGCTCTGCCAGAGACTCCCTGTGTGACTGGGGGCAAGTCACTTCCCCTCGCTCATTGGGAAAATGGGGGAAATGATACTGGCCTCCTCTGTGAAGTGCTTTGAGATCTGCGGCTGAACAGCACTAAGAAAGAGCTAGAGAGACAAGGTGGATGAGGTAATATCTTTTATTGGACCGACTTCTGTTGGTGAGAGAGACAGGCTTTCAGAAGGAGAACTCTGAGTAGCTCAAAAGCCTGTTTCTCTCACCAACAGCAGCTGGACCAGTAAAAGCATGGGCAGTGGGTATAATAGGCCAGGGGAGGCGAAGCCTCCCCAAACAGGATACAGCACACCTCCCTTTGGAGGCACTGCTGCCTTTGGAGTGCCGCCATTGCTCCACCCTGAGGCCTTGCTCCTGTGTCCTGCTCTTCTCCAATGACCTCGCCCACGCTGCTCCTCTTCCTGCCCTCGGCCCATCTTTTCCCCCAAGCCCGCCCCCACCCCGATTGTTGCTCACACTTCTCCGCAGATTTACACGTCAAGTTAATTCACATTTAAACACTAACACACATTTCAATCTAAGGCTAATTAAGTACAGGACATGGACAGATGAAAACAATGCAATCAACATCTCTCTTGATTTCTATCAGCACAAGTGAATTGCCCTGAATACATGCTGACCCACTCAACCCTTCTTGGATATTCAGACACAAGTGAATCACCCTGGTGCTCTGATCTGAGCTGGTCTGGCTGTGTCACGGAGCTGATAACCTGTTTAGACAGCATCACAGTGTTCTTATTCCTTTCTCCCACCCTTTGTCTACTTCCACTGAAAGGCTCAGATCCTCAAAGCTACGGAGGCGCTTAGCCCTCACTGAAATAAAGAGGAGTTAAGCGCCTCCATAGCTTTGAGGATCTGGGCCCAAGCTATTTAAGGCAAGCTCTGTCTCCGACGAAGTGGGTATTCACCCATGAAAGCTTATGCTCCAATACCTCTGTTAGTCTATAAGGTGCCACAGGACTCTTTGTCGCTTCTACAGATCCAGACTAACACTGCTACCCCTCTGATACTTGACATCCTTATTTCATGTTACATTGCTATATTTTTCCCATGTAGTGTGAGTGAAGACAGAGGGCTATATCCTAAAACTTTGCATTCCTTCCTCTCAGCTGATGTCACCTTACCATTATTTAAAATGTTTTTTTAATTCACTAATCAAACGCTCATTCCCAGACCCCTCCACTGAACAGCCTCTGCTAAAAGCTGTAACATAATTCAGCATCACCTGGTCCCTGTAATGTTACCGTCATTTGTCAAGGCTCATTTGTTTCACGGTCTTCGAGTTGTAAAGCCTGGGAGGGTTTTCACTTGGCCTTCAGGAATGTTGGCCCTACGTCAAGGCTAGACGAAAGGAAAAGAGAAGAACCGCAAAGAAACAAAGGAAAATGTAGTTCCATGCATAGGGGCATATTAAATAGTTTGTGTTAAACACAATGAAACCCATTGGATGAGGGCGGGAGGGAACTCATGACCACATTCACCACCTCAGTGTTGCCAACTCAAGGAAAACACTAAAAATCTAGCTGCTGGAATCAGTCTGTTGTACAAGAATCTCAGTTACTTTCCATTTTAAAAGGAAAAGTTCTAGCTCTCTTGGTAGCCTAGAAGAGTGTGAAAAGGTGAGCCGAGTACATGCTGAAGGCTCGGGAACCAGAAGCCAAATAAAAAGAACCCACTCTTTAATGATCTTTTTAAAAAATCATTATTTTTAAAACTCAGTTTCTTGACTTTTGCATGTTTGGGATTGACAATACTGGTCCACTGCCCCATTAATGAGCCACTAGCGAGGGGCAGCCTTCAAGTGTAGCCATTGCTCCAGGGGTAGAATAGGTCTTTCAATCCTTGGGTTCCAAACCTGTTGTTTTGCCCTGTCTACGCTGTCCATTTGAACCAGTAATTTAATTCTTCATCTTAGCGACATGGTCGACCCTATGGATGATTTGAGTCTACACACAACGTGCATGTTGCTTGGTTAGCAGCCTTGGCAACTGTTCTGCGGCACAGAGAGGTGAAGTGACATGGTGGACGCTTGGGAGACCTGGGTTCCATTCCCAGTTCTGTCACTGGCCTGCTGCGTGACTATGGCCAAGCGCCCTGTCCCAACCATGATGTGGATCTAGTTATATTATCTAAAGCAGAAAAAACAAACATTTTGAATTGTGAAGCTACAAGCTCAGCTCCAGGGTGTTAGTGACTCAAACTCCACCAGGGCCCCTAGATGGGAATACAGTCCCATAACTCAGTTAGTAGTTAGTTAGTTCTATGAACAAAGCCCCCTTTGCCCCTTAGAAAATATCGCATGGTTTTTATAAGGCCCATAAATCTTCACAATAGCTGATAGGGCTGGGCTGACTCATCAAGGATCCTGTATCCCGTGGCTTTCCTGTGGCTTCCAGTTAGCCTTTGTTCAATCACATGAATGAAGCAATTATCAGTCCTCTCATTTCTCAGAGCTATGCCTCTCCTAGGGCTATGGACAGCTTAGGACTGAAGATAATTTTGTCTAAGTATGGATAAACTTTGGAAAGTTTAGGTTTGGTTTAGAACTGGATAAGGATCTAAAGCTTATACTGCTTATTTGAAGCTTACTTAGCTTTAATCAAATCTTCAAAAGGCTGATTTCCAGAGGAAGAAAAAGCTTAGTCACAAAGTTTCTTGTCATTCTTGCTTTAGGTTTGTGGCTATGAAATTGTGATGCCTCAGTTTTCCGGTATACTGCCTCTTTAAATACCTAAACACCTACCTCATGCACACAGAGCTTGACAGCCATTTTGTTTCTCGGAGTGCCTGTAGCGTGTTACAGTGGAGATGTATACACTGTGCTCTCTCCGGAAGACTTTTCAATTTTGTTCTTAATTCAAAGTAATTTTAGACTGAAAGAATGTGTTTTGCTCTTTGTGTATGGAAATATAACAGGGTTGGAAAGGAAATACAATGCCATAAAAATATTTGTTCTAATAGTGTTTTGCCACATCAGCTTTCATACCTGGAAAGCTAAGTGCAGCAGTACCTTGATACAAATACTAAATAATTATCATCATCATGATGCAAGGTACTATTCAGTGCGCATAAGGGTATTACAATATGGTCCTTAGTTTGTAAGCTCTTTGGGAGGCAAACGGGGCCTTTGGTTTGCATATAGCACTTAGCACAAAAGAGCCCTGATCAGGGCATCTACACACTATCTTAATATAAATAAAAAACAATCAGCAGATGCTGTTTGTTTTGCTTTTCATTGAAACTAAATGGTCAGTTTCCCTTTCTGGCTCCCATGCACTGGTGCAATGCTGTTGTGTATTTGTGTTTACAACATCAACAATGTTTTTATTGACATTTTAAAGAAGTGAAAATATTTCTATTCCTAATGGGACAAAATCTTCAGTTCACATTGAGTACACTTCCGTTTCTGTAAGACAAAAAGCAAAACAAATACTTTACAGTGGCATGAATGTTAGGTCAAAGAAAACAACCCCAAAAAAGAACACGAGTCATGTTTCCAGGACAGAGCGCAGTGTGTTTGTCTTCTTTGTAAAAGACTAAACAACAATCAGAACTAAGTGACTGCTGGCTCTGCTTACAGGCAGGGTTGTTAGAATTTAATAGGGCAGCACATAGAGAATAAAAGCTTCACAGTTCCAAGCTACCTAGTCCTCAGAAGTCATTTGAGTCAGTGGCAAAATTCCCATCGTCTTTCATGAGGCCAGGATTTCACGCTCTAGCTCTTAATACAGCCACCATTTTTGTGTTATTCGTTTCCTAGACTTTGAGCCTAACTGCTTGCGTCCCTTTCGCTGGCAGAGGCTTAGGCTTAATCCAAAGGAAAAATAGTGTTGGCAGCCACTACAGCACACAAACTGGAGACAACGGCTAGAGCAAAAATTGGAAGGGATTTCAAAATCCATTGTCAGAGTAAACTGGCCAGAAAGATAATCTCTCCCACTGTTAACCAGCTTGACCCAAGACAGCAGAAGGACCATACTGTTCTATCTTATCTGCTTTGAAGGCACTTCGGTGGCCTCCATCACCATGGCATCTGATACCCTCACAGTCTTTAATGCATATATCCTCCCACATCTCTGTGAGGAAGGGCAGTGCTATTATCCCCATATTACAGGTGGAGAACTGAGGCACAGAAAGACTAAGTGACTTGCCCTTGATCCCACAGGAAACTTGTGGCAGGTCCCCAAATTCAAGGCAAGGCTTTACCTGCTGGGCTATCCTTCCTCTCTGTTCAGGTGAAGACTAACACTGGATCAAGGCTGCTTCACAGAGGCCTCTATATTGTATTTTCCTCCCTCAACCTATCACACCGTGGTTACCACTAAATGCTTACTAGAGATGCTTTGTGATGCACAGCCAGCTGTATCCAGGGTTAGAATGCGGTAACTCCAGACACAACTGTTGTTTATGTTACTGTGGCAAAGTTGCCACCCCAACATGCCCCCTCCTAGCCAACTGTAGCAGTGCGTCAGCTTCTGCCTCAGTTTCCCCATTATTTTGGCCTACTCCAGCCGTAGAGGCAGCCTGACTTTCTGGCCAGGCCACACTACAATGTCCTGCCCCTTCTGGAGCCATAGAGTCCTTCATCAAAGTGAAGGAAAAATGTATACGAACCAAACCTTCAGCCCCACTGGGCTCAGCAGGCAGTCACCTCAGCACAGACCTGCTGCTGCTTCTCCTCTTCCTCCCTGGTTCGATCAACCCCCAATCCAGGGACTGGCACTCAGGGTTTCTGGCAGGTTACCAGTTTGCCCCATCGAACCCTATCTGATCTTTTCCCCTTTGCTCCTTCTCAGCCTTCTTGTCAGGCAGCTTCCCACCTCTTCTCCTCTGGGTTTCTTTTTCCCAATTGGGTTCACCCAGCTATTTATAGAGACAACCCTGCTGTCCTCTAGCCGGGCTTAATTTCTAATTTGGCCTGCCCCATCCTCCAAGTGCACCCAAGCTGGTTAATTGGCCTCTTGGGCCCATATTAATCCTTTTGCAACCTGTGTGGGGTAAACACCCCATCACAGTTATGACGACTCTTCATGGGTTTGAAGGGGAGCGGTCTCCTTCTCTCACAAGTGACTCCTCACTTTTCCTCAGTCTTCCCATGATATGCCTGACATGTCCGCCCAGATCGATATGCCTGGCATGTGCTCCCAGACTCCAGGTCTACCATGAAATCCCCTCTCAGTTTGCCTCTCAGCCCTGACCTCTGCTGCACCATTCCTGCCCCCTTTGGGACTCCATCAAATGTTTTTATATAGATATATATAACCTGAAAGATGTGTATGCCACAGAACCCAGGTTACCATGGATCTTTCCTGCTGTACCTGCCACACACTGCTTTGTCCATCTTTCTTTGCTGTAGCTTTAAGCTCCTTGGAGAAGGGTTCTCCTTTTGATTGTCTGTAAAGCACTGCACTCTCCTTTGGTGTGATATTCATAGATTCATAGATTCTAGGGCTGGAAGGGACCTCGAGAGGTCATCGAGTCCAGCCCCCTGCCCTCATGGCAGGACCAATTACTGTCTAGACCATCCCTGATAGACATTTATCTAACCTACTCTTAAATATCTCCAGAGATGGAGATTCCACAACCGCCCTGGGCAGTTTATTCCAGTGTTTAACCACCCTGACAGTTAGGAACTTTTTCCTAATGTCCAACCTAAACCTCCTTTGCTGCAGTTTAAGCCCATTGCTTCTTGTTCTATCCTCAGATGCTAAGATGAACAAGTTTTCTCCCTCCTCCTTATGACACCCTTTTAGATACCTCAAGACCGCTATCATGTCCCCTCTCAGTCTTCTCTTTTCCAAACTAAACAAACCCAATTCCTTCAGTCTTCTTTCATAGGTCATGTTCTCTAGATCCTTAATCATTCTTGTTGCTCTTCTCTGGACCCTCTCCAATTTCTCCACATCTTTCTTGAAATGCGGTGCCCAGAACTGGACACAATACTCTAGTTGAGGCCTAACCAGCACAGAGTAGAGCAGAAGAATGACTTATCATGTCTTGCCCACCACACACCTGTTAATGCAGCCCAGAATCATGTTTGCTTTTTTTGCAACAGCATCACACTGTTGACTCATATTTAGCTTGTGGTCCACTATAACCCCTAGATCCCTTTCTGCCGTACTCCTTCCTAGACAGTCTCCTCCCATTCTGTATGTGTGAAACTGATTGTTCCTACCTAAGTGGAGCACTTTGCATTTGTCCTTATTAAACTTCATCCTGTTTACCTCTGACCATTTCTCCAATTTGTCCAGATCATTTTGAATTATGACCCTATCCTCCAAAGCAGTTGCAATCCCTCCCAGTTTGGTATCATCTGCAAACTTAATAAGCGTACTTTCTATTCCAATATCCAAGTCGTTGATGAAGATATTGAACAGAGCCGGTCCCAAAACAGACCCTTGCGGAACCCCACTCGTTATACCTTTCCAGCAGGATTGGGAACCATTAATAACTACTCTCTGAGTACGGTTATCCAGCCAGTTGCACACCCACCTTATAGTAGCCCCATCTAAGTTGTATTTCCCTAGTTTATTGATAAGAATATCATGCGAGACCGTATCAAATGCCTTACTAAAGTCTAGGTATACCACATCCACCGCTTCTCCCTTATTCACAAGACTCGTTATCCTATCAAAGAAAGCTATCAGATTGGTTTGACATGATTTGTTCTTTATAAATCCATGCTGGTTATTCCCTATCACCTTACCACCTTCCAAGTGTTTGCGGATGATTTCCTTAATTACTTGCTCCATTATTTTCCCTGGCACAGAAGTTAAACTAACTGGTCTGTAGTTTCCTGGGTTGTTTTTATTTCCCTTTTTATAGATGGGCACTATATTTGCCCTTTTCCAGTCTTCTGGAATCTCTCCTGTCTCCCATGATTTACCAAAGATAATAGCTAGAGGCTCAGATACCTCCTCTATTAGCTCCTTGAGTATTCTAGGATGCATTTCATCAGGTCCTGGTGACTTGCAGGCATCTAACTTATCTAAGTGATTTTTAACTTGTTCTTTTTTTTATTTTTATCTTCTAAACCTTCCCCCTTCCCATTTGCATTCACTATGTTAGGCATTCCCTCAGACTTCTCGGTGAAGACCGAAACAAAGAAGTCATTAAGCATTTCTGCCATTTCCAAGTTTCCTGTTACTGTTTCTCCCAGTAATGATGCATTAGGAGGCCTGGTTGCCATGGATGGGGGATTGTGGGACCTGTCCATGCCCTGTTTTCCCTTTGGACCAATAGAAAAGCTGACCCTCTCTTTCCATAGACTCAAAGCATTCTGCACCAGCTCTGTAAAGGTTGTGGAATGTGGTTATGCTACCAAGAGACCCCAGTGGAAAGCTCCATCTAGGGTGACCAGATGTCCCGATTTTATAGGGACAGTACCGATTTTTGGGTCTTTTTCTTATATAGGTTCCTATTATCCCCATCCTGATTTTTCACATTTGCTGTCTGGTCACCCTAGCTCCATCTCTGCTTCCTCCCCTCCTCCATGCTGAAAGGAAACCCAGGGGAGTAAGAAACGACCTTTGAAGTGTTTGACAAGATCTCTATCTCTCTAAGTGACTAGTTGGGAAGGTAGGGGTGGAAAGGGTGATTGTCATCCCTTTGGCTTTGCCTCCCGGCACAGCCCCCTCCTAGGCAAGGTGCCTGAGGCAGTGTGGTCTGGTGGGATGCTTTGTGCTCTCTTCATCTCTTCCCCAAATGGATTAGAACAATGCAATGAGGTGACGAGCGCTGCCACCACAAAAATAATAATTCCCCTTTGATGCAGACTAAAAGGGAGGTGGAAAGCGCCCCGGAATAGAAATGCAATTCTCATGCCCCTCCTAAACTGAGGCTGCTAACAAAGAACTGAATCTTTGAAATCCAAGTGGCCTGGCTTAACTCTTCCCCTGCTGTTTGATTTTTTTATTTTTTTTTAATGAGTGGGTCATACACGCTCAAATGCAGAAGAAAACAACTGGGTGCAAGAATGAAGGGAAGGAAAGAGCATTGCAAGAGAGTAGCATGGGAGCACAGGACTGAAACAGCAGGGGGCGGTGTGAGCGGGGGGGCATTGGCAGAGCTGGCTGGGGGCCGAGGGCTGATAAAGCAGCTGGGTTTGTGAGACAGGCTGGAGATGCGTTGGCAGAGCTGGGGAAGAGAGGAGAATTGGAACAGCAGGGTAAAGGCTGAGGTGCCTCAGCAGGGCTATGTGGGAACTCAGAAATGAAAACAGCCAGGAATATCGGAGGACATGGGGCAGAGCTGTCTGACAGGAGGTCATACAGGGCCTGCCTGCCCTGTACCTAGCTCTAGCCATAGGTCCTCATTCGGACTTTTATGAGTGTTACATTAACCTGCAGATAGCCCCCCTCCCAAAACGCCTTTTCCTTTGCACATTGAACAGTGGGCTGTTGTCAGGTGAACTCTTCCTTCTCGCTGGACCCTGATTGCCTCAGAACGATTGTACTGGAGCAACTACTGAAGTCAATAGAACATTAGATTAGGAAGCACCTTGCATGTTAGTGAAGTGCTGTGTTCCTAGCTACTGGTGGGCTATTCTGAAGCACATCTGGATGTGTTGGGTGTCTCAGGGCTGCACTCATTGGAACAGGCCTTGACTTAAAGCAGGACTTTCAGTCGGGATTTTAGCTTTCAAATACCTTGTGTATTCAGGGAAATCCATTCGCTCTTCACTTGTTTTTCATACCTGTTGTGTTTAAACAAAGGCTTCGTTCCTCATGGACCATCTGTTCTTTTTATTTCAATCGAGCAGTGAAGTTTTAGTGTTTGAATTTTGGCCAGTAAGTGGTTCAGTAAGTTGCTGAGTCTGTGCCAGTCAGTGGTATGTAGAGTGAAGGGATGGTGCTGAGTGTTTGAAAACCAGTGCTGGAGAGAGGAAGGATTGAGCTTGTGGTTTAGGCATGGGACTGGGATTCGGGAGATCTGGGTTTAATTCCTGTCTCTGCCACAAACTCCCTGTGTGACCCTGGGCAGATCACTTCATTTCTCTGAGCCTGAGTTTACCATCTATAACATGGGGATAATAGCACTTCATTTATCCCATGCGTGTCTGTCTTGTCAATTAGAACGTAAGCTATTTGGGGTAGGTACTGTCTCTTAATCTGTGTTGTGCAATAATAAATTATCGTATAATAAATCATAAGAAAATCACTTTTGCTTGACAGAGAGCCCCAGCTATAGACAGGGACGGTGTCCAAAACTGAAGCCAGCTGTCTGTGACATTCACTCCCAAATCGAAAGCAAACGGATTGGAAAGAGGTTCCTAAAGAGTGAAGACTACAGCACTAATGAGGTGGTTAGACAGCTCAGGCAATGCTGCTGCCTGCCTGCTGTGTTTTGACGCAAAGAGGCTGAGGGAGAGAGCTTGGCAGTCCCCTGGACAGAGCAAGGAGAGCAATGATAATGACGTCAGAACAGAGCGTTCCTCCCTGTATGACTTCCCAGTGCAGGCAGCTCGTCTTTCAGGCACCAGGATCCAAGTAGCTGCATAGTTTCCATTGATTCTGTGATGGGCTGTAGCGTCACATGCACATACCTTCCGGGCGTGACTGTTCTCCAGGGTGTTCATGAGGCAGCAGCTCTCTGGGTTTGCCTAGATTAGGCAAGGAGGTCGGGGTTAGCAGGTAACCATGACCTTTTCCCTTGTATAGGTGTGTAGATTGACATCTTTTACCTTGACATAACTGGCTTCTCCTAGAGTTGACTTTGACCAGCTAAGCTGAAGTAAAATGTGGTACCCTACACTGATGGAAAAGGTCAGGGTTAACTAACATGTTTAACTAACCTCAACCGTCTTTCCTAAGCTAGACAAACCCTCCAGGGTGATCAGCCAAGCACCCACTGTCAACAGAGAAACCATGAGTTGTGTTGTCCCTTGAAATTCAGAGGGTGCGGCGCTATGGCTCATTTTCAGAACAGTCACAGTGGAAGGCGGTGTGGTCTAGAGGGCAGGACACTGCACAGGGAGTTGAGTTCTAGTTCTGTTACTGCTGTTGCTCTGCGTCCTTCAGGTATATGATGTTACCTTTCCACGCCTCAGTTTCCCCATCTGTAAAGTGGGGATTGTGCCACTTTCCTTCCTTTGTAAAGCACTTTGGGGCCAATTGATGGCAACCACTCTATAAGAGAGGAGCATTGTGATTACTTTTATTGTATTGTTGGTAATGCCAGGATCTTTTCCCCGCTACACACTTAAAATGAGCTTCGTCCTGCCAAACCTGTCTTTGGTATTAAACCAGTTAGCATCATTTGAGCAGAGGCAAAGCTTCCTGGAAGTTGCATTCCTGAAATTATTGTTTTACACGGAGATACAGGAGCAGCACTTGGACTTGCCGCTTTTAAAGCTTTGAGCTTCTGATTGTGTGGAACATCTCTTGTGTATGGTTGTGGGCTGCAGCTGCAGAGATCAAAGGTTCTCCTCCATGTTGGGAGGCTGAGCTTGGGACTGCAGGGGGCAGAGAGCCACAGGTTGCAGCAGACAGTCGGGTCTGGTAGCTGTTGTCTTAAAGTAGTTGTCCAAGTCAAGCTCTCTTGCTTGAACGTAAAGAACACACAAGACTGTCTCAGCATGAAACAATGCAGGGCAATGACGCCTGGCAAGGCCGGCTTTAGGATTTATGGTGCCCAAGGCGGGATTATTAAACTGGTGCCCCTATGCCTGACTTGCTCTTAGCAACACAAACATAAGCTTACAGTATTGGAAACCTTCTTCTTCTACTTCTAAAAATGTGATAAATGATTCCTAAACTGTAATCTGTGCTGAATCACTGATGTCGACAAATCTCACTACTAACGACATCTGTTCTTGATGACTTATGTCCAGAGTGCAATCTAGAATTACAGCAAAATATTTTGCCAAAGAAACCAATGAAACAATTTTGTCTCTCACTTTATCACTCATTAGCATGATCAGTTCATTTTGAATTCTTGGTCCCAAATAGTGGTCATGTATTTCATTTTCAGTTACTCTTCGGAGATGTTCACTCATCACTGTGTCAAATTTTCCCAGCAGTTATAAAAGGCCCCCAAAATTGCCATTTTTGGGCTGGAATAATTTCTCAAAGCAAGATTGTTTGTTGATAGACATTCAACAATTGATAATAGACGTTCAAGAACACGATGCCAATGCTGCTTCTCTGACTCCAGCAATCTTTGATTTGGGGCATCAAGAGTTGTCTGATTTTTTAACCTGTTACCTTACACTCAGTTCACACCATTTGTGCATACTTTCAGTATGGTGTTGTGCCTTTTTATGTTGCGGTAATATGTGACTACGATTTTTCCAATCATTAATACCCATGGTTGCTATCTTAAAATTGCAACTATTGAAAATCTTGCATGGGAAAAAAAATACAGCATACTTGCATTTAGAGTACACAAGCCACTGTCTGTTGACAATTTGACTGTTAGAAAGTCTTTTGTAGTAATTGTTTTCTACGAATTTCCTACCTCTAATGTCTTTAGGATATTCAAGACCTTTTATTTTCACAGGGCCTTTCTCAAGTATAAGGGAACGGAATTCATTGTTTAAAGATTGCGGCCATGTGCCAATGTCATCTATATCCCATGCTAGTACAGTTTCAACTGTTGTAATTTCTTGTTTTGTGTCTGCATCTGTTTCAAATGATTGTTCTGTGTGTTGTTGCGTTTCTTGAGCTTCGTCTGCATAAATATTTTCTTCGGTAGTTATTTGATGATCTTGATCAACTTCGTTGTTTTCATGATGTACAAACTTAAGTATAGAACCCTTCTGTTCTTGTAGAGCTAATCCTATTTCATCTTTCCATTTTCTTTTTGTGACCCGGAAAGTTGTTTTCAATGCGACATAACTTATAAGGGTGTTTTTTAAAGAAATAACTGTTTAAATTATTGTCAGATTATCAGAAATACTATTTAAAATAACTAATATAGGATAGCCATGAGTCTGTGACCTTGAGCTAGTGCAGTGGTTCCCAAACTTTAACAACCTGTGAACCCCTTTCAATAAAATGTCAAGTCTCGCGAACCCCCTCCTAAAAATGAATATTTCCAGGGATTTTCTCCTTTACCCGAGTATAAATTATAAAAGCAGTGATCTTGGAAATATAAAATTTGTTTTTACGACATGCTTATTACACACTATTTATTATTCATTATTAAGCATTACAGTATTTTTATTACATTATGAAAACGGCAACACTCTTCCAAGATCTCACTTTTGTAGCTTGATAAGCCTGTTATAAGACAAGGCTCCTATGTTTCATCAAGGAGTATGAGATGTGAAACAGCATGAAGATATTTAAGAAGCCAACTCAAAGAGTTCCTCCTACATAAGCATTCAGGTCTTGTGCGTTGTTTGCCTATATTGCTTGTTACAACAAATCTTAAACTGGTTCTTCATAATAATTTTAAAAACAATACTAGCTGCCTATTTAATTTTAAAAACAACAACAAATATCCACCTCCCTTTCCATTTCTTATAAGGAGTCTTGACGTTTAAATCTCCTCAGTGTAATAGATATGCTTGCTTTGATCTGCTTAGCTCTTGGAAGCCCAGGGGCTCCGGGCTGCTGGCCCCATGCTGCCCTAGGGACAGCTCTGTCCACCATTAGGAAATTTTTCCCCACAAATCTCCTGTAACATTTCGCGAACCCCCCAGGGGTTCACAAATGCCAGTTTGGGAACCACTGAGCTAGTGTGAAGACACCTCACAAGGTGCTCCACCCTGACTGAGACACAGTAGAGTTGGAAACCCATGTCATTTTTACAAAGCCACTTTTTAGTTTTAACTGTATAATGGGCATCAGTCTTAATGTTAGTTACAACTCTATATCAACCTTATACTGTAAATAGATCAATGGCATTATCCAGTTTAATAAGCTGCGTTTCCAAGCAGTGGGAAAATATAACCCTAGTTTTATTCTTAGGCAAAGCACAAAGTGACCAAAATGAAATCAGCACAGACTCATCTCATCTAGAGTAAGGTAGCACAGAAATATTACAGAAGTCCTGTTGTGCCTTATTTTTGTTTGGAAAGATGGTAGCAATAACAGCACATTTTGGGCATTGCCAGAAATACATGATAAATCACTGCCTCTAAAGTTCCATCAAAAACTGACATTTTCACAGCTCTAGCATGATCTGCTGCACACATTCTTCACAAGGAAGTGTCCCTGGCCTTTTAAACTCACATTAACCATGTATTTACTGTATGAAAGTTGGACAAAACATTGTGAAAATGTAAGACATTGACTGCCCAACCTCTGGGCTGGCAAAAGCTATACTGACTCACAAAAAATTCAAGATACCATCAGCTCAGGACTAAACAAAAACTATGAATGTCTAGCCAACTACAAAAGCAGTTTCTCCTCCCTTGGTGTTCACACCTCAACTGCTAGAAGAGGGCCTCACCCTCCCTGATTAAGCTTACCTCGTTATCTGTAGCCTGAATCTTCCCTGCACATTTATATCTGCCTCTGGACATTTCCACTGCTTGCATCCGACGAAGTGGGTATTCACCCACGAAAGCTTATGCTCCAATACCTCTGTTAGTCTATAAGGTGCCACAGGACCCTTTGTCGCTTCTACAGATCCAGACTAACACGGCTACCCCTCTGATACTTAAGATAATCTTAGTATAATATATGTTCATTCTATACACTAGGAAGGAGATGAGCATATTGCAGTTGTTGGAGGGCTCTATTTAGCAGTAACAGGGCTATAGGAAAGCCAGTCAACATTTTTTGTTTCTCTGATAAAAACTGGCCCACTCCCTGCCCCAAACCAAACTTGTCACAAATAATTGTCAACAACTTAATTTTCTGTTTTTGGCTAAGATATTGATTTTTTTTAAAAAATATTGAAATTGGATTCAGGATTGTTAGCAAGCATTTTTGGCAAACAAAGTTGTTAAATGACAATCTAAATGGCAACATAGTACTGCTTCCATGCTTGGCTTACCCCCCAGCTTGCTGGTCCAACAGCTGCAGTAGAGAAGGAGATAGGTGGAAAGCTGCAGGACCCCAAAATCCACCTCTTGGGGTGCAGAGTGGCAACAGAAGCAGCAAACCCTCAGGTCTGATCACACGCCACTGGGCACCACGGTCACCGCCAGCACCACGGACCATGGTGAAGTTAGCACAGCATCTGATCTCAGGGATGGGGCACCCACGGAGCCACAGCAGCTCATCCTGCCCTACGCAGCTCCCCCCGGATGAGATGGATCACTGCCAGCCCAGGGGAGAGACGTGCTCCCCAGCTAGGGTGACCAGATGTCCTGATTTTATAGGACCAGTCCCAATATTTGGGGCTTTGTCTTATAGAGGCACCAATTACCCCCCACCTAGGGTGACCAGATAGTAAGTGTGAAAAATCAGGACAGGGGGTGGGAAGGTAATAGGAGCCTATATAAGAAAAAGACCCACAAATTGGGACTGTCCCTAAAAAAGTGGGACATCGGATTACCCTACCCCAACCCACTGTCCTGATTTTTCACACATGCTGTCTGGTCCCCACCCTATCCCCAGCCCAGCCAGCTGTGTGTGACCATCCCAATCCTGGCTGGCCGAGGAAGTGAGTTACTTTCACTTTCATTCCTCAGCACCAGCCAGCCAGGCCCCCTTCCCCTAGCACCTCACCCAACCCAGCCCTGCCGGAGGGGAGGTGGGAGAGAGGGGTGCTCCTGGGGGAGGGAAGCGGGGGTGCTCCATGGCGGGGGGAGGAAGAATACTGCCAGAGCCACCGAGCCTGCCTCACCCCACACCGGGGGAGAGAATCAGTGGCGTAGCCAGGTTTAGAGCACAGGGGAAGCAGAGCTAAAAAAAGGCGCCGGGAGCAAAAAAAAAATGCTCCGCTCCAGTTGCAGCGCAGGAGCAAAAGGCATCGGAGCACAAAAAAGGTGCCGCTTCTGTTCAGTGGGGGAGCGGCCGCTCCTCCTGCTCCCCCCCCGGCTACACTACTGAGAGAATCACACTCACAGGTGAGTTCCTTCCCCCACCTCTACTCTTTCCCCTTCCCAGAGACCCCAGCAGCCAATCCCCTCTCTCAGACTGTGCTTCAGGCATTCGGCTATCTCTAGGACCCAGTGCTGCTCTTACATGCTCACAGTGGTTTCCCCAGGAATTGAAATTAGAGTGTTCGAATTTACAGGGGGAGTGGGGGTGTCACTAAATTGGCATGTAACTAGTTCACAAAACTGGGGGGTGCAGGGAAATCACTGCATGCTCCAGTGCTTCCCCTCCGTCCCAGCTGCCGGTGTATAACTGCTATAGGTAGCACATTCCTACGTGGAGCAGTTTAATACACTACAGAGAGAATGTTACAGCTTCCATCACGCACCAGGGTAAAATGTGACAGCTATTCCTTCCAGAACCCTAAGTACACCCTCCCCAGGTGAGCATCTGGCAGCAAATCTGGTGTGCGCGTGAGAAGGAAAGCAAAATGTTTAGAAAAAGGGAAGTCTGTCTTCCACACTTTGTTTCCAGTCTGAAAATGGAGCATCAGGTAATAATCCCGGATAGAGATTCTGTGTAATGTGGTGGTCATTTATCAAGAGCAGTGGCAGCTGGGAACTGCCTGGGATTGGGTAATGGGCTATAAAGTCCTTCACTTCTAGGTCACCAATACATATCCAGCTCAGATCAGCAGTGACAGAATGTTGATACCATATGATAGTTGGCCAGTGGTCTCTGTGAAATGGAGGGGCTTTCACGCCAACTTCTAGCAATGAGGTGACAATCTCACAAAAACCGGTCTTACAATTGATGCCCCTGTTAGCAGTTTCAGCAGCGTGGCCAAAGGATGCAGGGCCCAGTTCATGCAGATGGTTAATGGGGCTACTCTCATGATGAGGAGCTACTTTTGAAAGGTGTGCAGGATCGGGACCCTGAGCAAAGACAGTCGCTTTGGAGTTCAGATCAGTGCTTCACCCATGTCACTTACAGGTCGTGGCATGCCGGATCTCAAACCTATTGCGCTGGGGCAGGCGACACTGTGACCTCAGTCACGAGGTCAATGTCATCTGGAGTTGCTGTGCTAATACCATCAATGGAAATCAACTATCAGAACTCTGCAGCAGGGGCCAGTTCAATTTAGCTTGACAGCCCATCAAGAGATTCCATGGACACCTTCTTAACCTACTGAGGCTGTTTAGTCACTTTGGCCCCTCATCATCATCACAAGTACCAGAGCTCCTCTCTTGAATTGCTGTAGGGCTCAGCAAGTCATCATTCCAAACCTGGCCATCTGAGAAGTGGATCATTTACTGCTTTCTACCTTGTATTCAGGTCAGTTGTAACTGTGCTGGTTCCAGCATATTAGAGAGACGGAGTGGGTGAGGTAATATCTTTTATTGGACCAACTTCTGTGGAGCACGTGCACGAAAGAAAACATCATCCCCAGAGGCCTCACCGTCTGTAACCCTCTGACCACTACATACAACTCCAGATATGCTGAACACAGACGTTGGTCCAATAAAAGATTATTACCTCACCCACCTTGCTTCCTACCTTGACAGGCAAGGGGTAGCTAATGAGAGTGTGAACCAAACCCCGGGTCCATTAGCTGCATCCCTTCCAGCAGTCTCCCTTGAAGTAAGAAAGGAAGAAAAATGAGTCTCAGTGCCCCTTTTCTCCAGGGCTAAGTGACGGGTTAGCTATACCAGGAGTGCTTGTTTTTCCACTATACTCTGCTTCTGAGATACATATTAACCTCACTAATATCCCTGGAGGGGAAGGAGCAAGGTTTAGCAAACAAAGTCTTGTGAAAAGGAAGAGCCAGAAATAGAAAGGGTTGAGAATATAGAAGGCCCCTGGCAATGTCTTCCTCTGTCCTGGAAGAAAGATTTTCTTATGATAAAAGACACATTCTGACTGGCTCCACCATAGCCCCAAGCAATCACAGGGATGTGCAGGCCCATCAGCTAGGCATTTTCCCGTTACATAGTAAAGACCTGCTCAGAAAAGAACCAGAAAGGGGGGAGAGGAAAACAAACAAACAAAAACCCCAGCAGCTACAACTAGACTCTTTTTTTGCACAATATTAACACTTCAGCAGCACCTTTCATCTGCAGATCTCAAAGCTCCGGAAAAACCCTAATTAATTGATCCTCACAATATCACAAGTTAAGTAATTTGTTCAAGGTCAATAGCAGTGCTGGGAACTGAATGCCCAGGATTTCTGGTCAGTTACCCATCTTTATTCTGATGCCTCCTTGTCTTCTCCAGGATGGTGTAGTGCAGCAGGCATACAACCTCATTAGAAAACAGGCACACCTCTGGTATGGAAGGATTCAAAGCAGTTGCATGATGTTTGCAAAGAAACCCAGAACTTCCCTGCTTTTGGGTTTTGTTCCCAACTTGAAATTCGTCTCAGGATTGTGAACTTTCTGAAAGTCCCAGAGGTTGGATTATGGGTTTGCACTGAAACTTATTCTTTCATGCGAAACCAGCTGAAATGTTGGTAGTTTGGGCTGAGTTTTGCCTAGAGGTGTTTTTGATTTATTCAGACGTGAAACTCAATGAGGAACTTTGGAGAGAGGGAAGGTTTGAAGGGAAATGCAGGATGACTGAAAGGGAATAAAATGTTGGGATGCTCGCATGAGCCTCTACAATCCAAGACGGCTGGATTTGACACAGCTGTGAAAGGAATGCAAACATGCAGTTTGATCTGCAATGAGTTCCCTTACAAGTGTTAAAGGATTATGAGACGTGGAGTTCTGTAATGATTAGTTCTGTGCTTTTAAAAATATGGGTCACTTAGGTTTTTTCTCACGTTACATGATATCCCATATGCAGTGGTTTTCGGTAAACGGAACATGTCAATAACCATTTTGATAATGTTTTTGATTAAAAAAAAATTGAGGGGGTGGCGGGGGAGGAATTAATGAAAAATGGCTCCATTTCAGAAACTCTGAAATGGAAACTACTTTAAAATTTGAAAACCTTTCATGAAAATAGCCTTTCATTTTTCAGCCAGCTCTAGTAACATGTAATATTTCAAAATGCTTGTGCTAACTTCACCCAGCCTTCTCTGAATACATCACTCAAGTGTTGCCTTAACATGGTGGCATTTGCAGGGTCAGGCCCTAAATCTTTACTCCTGTGAGTAGCCCCAACGACCTCATTGGGATTACTCAACCTAGTAAGCAATATGTCTGGGAGTACATGTCTGCAAGATCAGACTGTGAAATTGTACGTTTTTTTGGGTCCAGGACCCTGGACTAAAATCTTTTCTCCTTTTCACCATTGTAACTTCACCCAGTTACATAAAAGCAGTATTCATACCATGCTCTTTATTTGTCTATTAAGCACATATATCTCAACCAGCTAAGGCTCAAATGTGGGGCAGGGGGCACCGTGTGTGACAGAGATCCAAAATGAGAGACACAAACAAATGATTCATGCAGGAAATTCAAAATGCTGTGTGATTCACTCTTTTAGTGTAAATGGCTCTTTTGGTATCCTCAGTTCAATGATTTTGCATTTCTGAGGTAACTAATTTTCAGCAGTAAAGTGATAGGACACCAGATGTGTATGGCACATAGATAACTTTGGAACTACAGCCTCCTCTACATCTAAAACTTAGGTCGACCTAGTTATGTTGCTCAGGCGTGTGAAAATGTCATATCCCTGAGAGAGGTAGTTAAGCTAACCTAAGCCCCCATATAGTCTGCTTTAGGTCCACTGAAGAATTCCATTAACCTATCTAGCGCCTCTCGGAGAACTGGGTTTACTACAACAACAGAAGTACCCCTTCCGTCACTGTACCAAGTGTCTGCGCTACAGAGCTACAATCAGCACTGCAGCTGTGCTGCTGTAGCGTTTCTGGTGTAGACAAACCCTAAGAAATGAGGGACACTTGAGTGGTACCTGAGTAACCATTATGTGCACTAATAAGGCTATATAAATAATAGCTACTAGTGCTATATAGATTTGATTTTGAAGTATTTAGCAATGTATATATCAGCTATTTGCAGGGAGCACTTAGTAAGAGAACAGAACCCTTGAGGAAGGGATCACTAGGAACAATGGGATAAAACTGAGCAAGGGGAAATGTAGGCTGAATACCAGGAAAACATTCTTAACAATAAGGTCACTTCGACTGTGAAATGGGGAAATGGCAGAATCCCCTGCACTGGTTTACACAGGCTTGGGATGGACAAAACACTTGGGAATGTTCTGTAAAGAACAATTCCATACAACATTGTCAGGGAACTGGGCTGCAAAATCATTCTAGTGGGTCTTTTCTACTTCTAATCCTATAGGGATCTATGCAGGGGGCAGGCAAAATCTCTGTTTTGTCCTCCTGCGTACAAATGTAAGGGGCTGAATATACTGAGAAAGTATTTTGGCTTAAGGGAGAGCGTGAAGGTAAAGCGGAATGGGTATTTTTGATTAATTCCCTCTTATCTCGGAATAAAGGCATCCACATATGGAGTTGATCAGGACAAGTTAACGAGGAATAGCCATTCTGGAATAATTTAGCCAACCCTAAGCCATATGCTTTTCTACTGCAATATGTTATTTTGTAAGGAAGGAAGGAATAACAGCAGCAGGCTGGAGAAAGGGATTTGTTGGAAACATCTGTACTTCCATTCACATGCAGAGAGCTGAGCCGGGGGCACAACCACAAGGACCCAGAAAAATTCAGAAGATAGGTGGTGGTAACTGCTGAGCATGCTCAGTAGCTGTTTGAAGCCTGTGTGCACGTCACTGTTCAGCCCAGTTCTACTTGACTCAATGTGTTCCCAGACCAAGAACTGAGCTAATCACAGCTCGCTGTGGGGAGGTAGAGGCAAGGCAAGATTTTAGGCCTGGCCTGCACGCAGATTTTGTACTGGTGTAACTGTTTTGGTTTGGGGTGTGATATTTTCCTAAAATAGTTTTATAGGTGCAACCTGTGCATGCACACATTTATATAGGTATAGAGATGCCTAATATACTGGTATAGCTTATTCCCCTTCCTGCATGGGAATAGCTATACCTGTATAAGCCCATTTATACCCATATAACTATTAGGGTTGCCAATTTTGGTTGGCTGTATTCCTGGAGGTTTTATCACATGACCTAATCGTTAATTAAACATTAATCTTTAATTCCTGGAGGCCCCAGGACAACCCTAGAGGGTTGGCAACCCTAATATCTATGTCTATACTAAACCAGTATAGTTAAAGTGATACAACTTTTGTGTGTAGACAAGGCCTCGGAGAGACAGAGGAGCTATGGGAATTCCCAGGGGACTCATCTGAATGACAGATGGTGCAAAGCATCCAGAAGAGCATGGTTGCTCTCATTGTAAAGTTGTGGCTACAGGTAAGAATTCCTATCGGAACAGACAGAATGAGTAGAGTGTCCATTTGCAGAGGACTGAGGCCTTGTACGTGAGTGAGAACATTGTACTAAATGAACTAAATCTGTTTAGAAAGTGATAATCTATTGGGTTAGTTGTTAAGAAATCAATTTAAACTAAATTAATCTGACTCTTCAGCTGAAATAAGAGCGTCCTGCAAAAGAGTGGCATCAATGTAACTAAATCTGTTTCTAACCCTATACTGTCTCAGCTCTGCAATATTCCTTTAACTTTTGTATTTGTCACTTTCCCTTTTAATATTTGGGTAAAAAAAATTGTAATGTCAACAATTTTGCTTAGCTTTAATAAAAACTTAATAAGTAAATCTCTGAATCATGGTCTGTAAAGCAGAATACATTCTTTCCTTGCCATGAGGAAATTAATAAGGTGAATTGCTGCATGCAGGTACAAAGGAGCAAATATTTTTAGCTTGCCCATTTAACACAAAAGTGAATCGGGATTTAAAATCCATGGAATAAATATAGAATCGGAGAAGGGATCAGTTGGTCTTTGGAAGTTCTGAACCCTTTGTGTGAGGTCTTGGTTTAGAGTTTGTGGATAAAGAGAATATAGTTATCTGATGAGACATGAGTGCTCTGATCTTTCTGTATTGCATCCACCTAGCTGAAAAAAGAAAAAGGCTTGGAAAATTGGTTATATCTGGCCCTTAAACTGTAGCAAGAAAGTGCGAGTTATTAGATCAGGCCTTCAACTTCGATGGTAGGTTGATCTGGTGGCAGTGGCAGTATTGTTTGTGTGCCTAAGACTAAATATAAACATAATCTGATTCCTGAAATGGTTAAAGTCACAGCATGGGAGGCTGTTCAAGTCCTTCGCTACTCCAGAATACATATATAGGGTGACCAGACAGCAAGTGTGAAAAATCGCGACGGGGATCGGGGGGTAATAAGAGCCTATATAAGAAAAATATCCCAAAATCGGGACTGTCCCTATAAAATCGGGACATCTGGTCACCCTATACATATAGCTCTTGATGATATTGGAATCATGTCCACAACACCCCATCATCAGTCGATCACTCAGTCCACTGCTCATTCTTTGTGCACCTGGCCTAGTAGAGCTCAAGCCAATTGTTAGAAGTGGGTTTTTAAATTTAAAAAAAACCTTTTATACATCTTAGACACTGGTTCAAACATTTACTAAAGCTGCATTCAAAGAAAATACGCAGGCTAAGAACCATTCCCTGAAGTGGTGTCTTAGGAGAATTGCCCGGGGTATATTTATAGAATATGTGCCTAGCTGCTGAAACACGGGAATAGTCTCATTACCAGGAGAGACATGACTACAGAGATACAGGATACCACAGAGTCATGTATGCCCTTCTTGATCAGCTAGAGGGGACCAGCTGGCTCAGGAGTTTGTGATGGAACCTAGAGACTTTCACCTCTAAATTGCCAGTTTGAATCCAGTCTAGGTATACAAAGAGTGAAAGTCAACACCATTTGAAGGCTGTTGGTGGCTGTTGGAATTGGCCGGTGACATCAATCCAGTTTCTGTTGGAGACTTGTTCTGACCCCAGCAACCACTAGCATAACTTTAATTCAGCCATAAAAAGGATGCCAAAGATTGAATGAGCATGGTGGGGTGGCTGAACTACCTGTCACTCCTAGAAGTGATCTCTCTAGATCATTGTGGAGACATGCCGGTGTTGAACTGTCCAGGGATAGATCGAAAATTTCATCTCCAGGCACAGCAGTGGCATTTTCCCCAAACAATAATGAGAGATGATAGTTGCATTCAGTCCTTGGCTTACCTACTAAGTCTGCCACTGCTGATGTCAATGGAGCATCTGTTCATTCCCAGCTGGACTGAGACAATTAACTCATTGCACATAGGTCACTGAACAGTGACTTCTGGCCCCCAGTGATAAGAATTTTCTTTGTTAGAAGACTGCTTACTAAAACACAGAAATACAAAATGAGAGTACTCTTGTGTCACATTTTAACCTGCCGTGCCGGATGTCTTAGGTGGCATGGGTTTCACAGCAATGCCAACAGGGTGGTAACAGTATGATGACCATTATTGTGAGGTACTGTCATCAGCTATGAAAATATTGCCACAAAATTAGACTTCGTTTTCTGCACTGGGGACACCAAAGTAACAATAAAACCAGCCAGCCATCACTTAGATTCCTTGCAGCCTGCCAGAACCCTTTAGAAGCTCAAATTTTCTGATGGGAACAGACTATGACAGGAGGCAGCAATTGAAAAGAATGAGCGTAGCATACACACAGGGAACTTGAGGTGGTGATGCTCATCCATTTGTCGCATTCTGTAGTGGTGGCAGGGAACTGACAAACGCTGGCAGAGCCAAGCCATCTGGTCCTGGTCCCAATGTGGGTCAGTGGGGCAAGGATTTTATGGTGGTTTAACAAACGGTGAATGGGATTTGCTTTTACAAGCTAGGCAATGAATTATTTGCCCTAAAGTAGTTATACCCTTTGATGGAAACTATCCTCCTTCCTCAATACTATCTTGCCCACCTTGTAAATGCACTCTCCCTTTCCTCTCCAGGTTCTAATAACACTTTACAGGTAGACACTTAATTTTATTTTATTTTGTTGACAGTACAGTAAAACTACTAAATAGTGTTGACCTTGGGATCTAATCAACCAACCAGGTCCTAAAAGGGGATGCCCAGCTCAGAGACACTCAAAAGCCACCCAGAACTACTGACCAAAAGAGCATAGGGTGGGAAAGTGGGGAACCAACCCAAAAGAACTTGATCATTCTAGTCATAAAAGGGTCAAGCACTGGTGTTAAAAGCCTTTGTGGAAATGCACAGAAATCTAGGTTGGTTTTGCTTTTGCTGCCTTAGAAAGTTCTGGCTTTGGTATGGTGTTTCTTCGGACAATGATAGAAGTGCATTGTGATGCTTGTAGAAGGGGTGCAGAGAGGGAGAGAGACTGGGGTGATGGGAAATTAGAATCACATTTGCCTAAATCAGCGATTGATAGTTAGAGAGATCCATGGGCTGGTGTACACCGGGAATGTACGTCAGCATAGGAAAAATCCACACCCGTTCAAGACGTAGCTACGTCGATGTAACCCCCTGTGAAGACAACACTAGGTTGACAGAAGAACTCTTGTGTTGACCTAGCTGCTGCCTGTCAGGGAGGTGGATTTCCTATGCCAATGGTAGAGCCTCTCTCATCAGTATAGGTAATGTCTACACTGAAGTGCTGCAGCTGTGCCAGGGTTGCTTTCCAAGTGTAGACAAGCCCTAAGTGTCAAAGTTATATGGAGGGTTGGGGCGTAAGAGCAGATCCTAGGCTGGTGTAAATTGTCATAGCTCAACTGACTTACTTCAACTGAGACCAGCCTAGAATCTGTCCCCAGGACTCTACAGCAGCAGTCCAAGACCTGTAGTGAATGGCAGGGTTACTGCAGGGCTTGAGATCATGTCTGTAGAATATGGTTGCATAGGGCTTTTTAAAGGAATGGCTGCATTGTGTTTTGTTTTCCTTTTATAATGAATTTGCCCCTCCTCCCCCTATACCCTTAAGGCTAAGTTCTACTTTAACTTACATCGTGAAACCGTAATGACATCCGTGTCAGAGCAGACTTTAGTCTTTAACTTGTAAGCACCGTTACATTCAAGACCTATCAGTCCTGGCCTACCCCAGCCGATGATTAAGTGACCTAAGGGTTCAGCCTGGGTAAGGGTGAGAAGTGGGGTTCCTGAGACTTTCCCTCAGCCCTTCATTCATTATTCACTTACTATCCATTCACCTCTTCTTCTCTTTTCCCCCTTTGAAGCAGACACATCTGTGCACTGCACATCAACGTTTCCGCTGGCTGCTTGGATTCCAACAAGCCGGCATCACCCGGGTGGGCTTTGGGGAGTCAACTCTAGCACAGACGTCCTGTGTGACCTTGGGAGAAATTCAGGCCCCATTGAAGGCAATGGCAAAACTCCTATTAACTTCAACAGGGTGAGCATTTCAGCAAATAAGTCTACAGTTATGTTGTTGTTTTCTGCGTTTTCTCATTTTCAATGGTCTCCACTGGAAGCTCCTTCCATGTATGTGCCTGATGCCTCCTTATTAAACCCAGCTCTCATCCCTGCCTCCTCCCTACACCCCTTTCTTGATGTATCTGTCTGTTCCTAATGCAAATGTCTTGACAGGCACCAAACAAATCCCAGGCTCCTCTCTTCTGTCTGCCTTCCTAGATAGTACGCCAGTTTTGGTGGTTATATTACAAACTGGAACAAAGATGCCTCCCTGGGTTTTGGGCCTGATCCGCATAAATTGACCTTTGCGTGCTTGGGGAGTATTTAAAGCAGCATGAGAGAGGAGTTTTTAGCTCAACATTGACATTCCTCCATTATCAGCCTCCAGAGTGTGTTGCTTATGCACCCTCTCGAGCTGTCACCAGTACTGGCATGCGACATTCCTATCTGTTAGCAGTAAGGACAATAAGATGCGGGCTATAGTCTGTCTTGCAAGGATGTTCTGCTGCCATTAGCTGCTTGTCTCTGCTCCCGAGACCACCTTGCCTTGATTATACCCCAGCTGTTCCCTTCCCCGGTCTGCAATTGCATACGCTTCACTCTCCTTTTTTAAAAACTCCTCCTAGGAGCAGCTATTAGAGTCTAAAATCCCTTTCCCTCGCCTAAGTTATTCCACCTTTTTATGGGGGGGGATTTGGGTGAATTTTCCTCGCTGTCTAATAACTTCCAGAGACAGGCCTACAGTGGAGCACTCTATCTGAACGGTGCAAGGGCTCCTGGGATTTGTTGTTTCAGTGGCAGTGCTAGCTGCAGGGAATGGACTATGCTGCCACTCCCATTGCCCCACCTGTGTGGAGAACTCTGGCTGGCTACCATTCCTGAAAGGGCAGAACTTGGAATTGCTGGACTGAAATACATAAGTCTCTACTGCTTGAGCTAAAGGCCCCAGTTCCCTTAGGCAAAGCTGCACCAGGCTCATGGAGCTGTAGCTAAAGCCCAGCCACCACTAGAGGGTGACAGAGCGCCACACTGAATGGGTTTTACTTTCCCGCTGGCCAGGGAAGCTCGTCCTGACCTTCAAAGGAGGAGGAGCTTCAGAGGAGGCTCCGCCATCCTCGGAGATGAGGGGTGTCCCAGTCGCTGCACCACTTTAACTATAGTTATATACAAAGAGATATAGTTAAAGTGACACAGCCCCCTAAGTGTGGAGAGTTATACGGTATAAAGCGGCTTATTTCTCTATAAAATGTAGGGAAATTCTGCCACCTTTACTCACAGTGAGTAGTGTTGTGCTCCAAGAATAGTCCCACTGGAATCAGTGGGTCTATTCACACAGTAAGGCACCAAGAACTCCCAGGTTTGATATACTTGCTTAACTTCACATACTGTATGTAGCCCCATTGACTTCATTGGGATTCCCATCAGTGCATGAAGTTAAACCCATGTGTCAGTTTTTACAGGATAAGGGCCTAAGGAACTACTCCAAGGGTCAGATTTTCAGAAGTGCTCAGCGCCCATGGACACTTACAATGAGGACTTCTTGAGCTGTTTTGAAAATCTGGCCACGCATGAGTAAGGATGGCAGAACCTGACCCTTATGGAACCCTTTAGAGAGACTGATTGAAATGACTAGGCTGTAAAAGAGCTTTGGGATTTGTTGAAGGGATTAGAAAAGCCAAAGTAAATGTGGAAGATAACACATGTTTACACACACGCACTCACACAAGTTTTTTCCCCTCAAAATAGCCACTTGCATTTTATTTATAGCTATTCTCTCATTTCTTCTGCGGCCGAGCTGAACACTTACATAAGGGAAAAAAGGAGAGCTGATGAATAACCATTGCATGTGCAGGCTGGAATCCTCATTAGACCTGCCACTGTGGATAGATGTCTGGACCAAACAGAGCACCAGAATTAACAAGTATCATTTAACTTTGGGAAGTTTTTAACTCATGCTGGGCAAACCTCAAAAAGTTCAGGGGTTCATTTCCAAGCGCCAAAAAGATACAAGGCCCACAGTTCTTATGCAGTGATTACTCAGTCTTAAGGCTCTTTGGCCCATGTAGACTCACAAGGCTAGATTGTGATGTGGTTGTACCTTATACACGGGTCATATTACCGTAGTATCTGGTCATCTCACAAAATGTAATGCATCTATTTGAACGACACCCCTGTGAGGCAGGGCAGTACTGTTACCCCTATGTTACAGATGGAGAACTTAGGCATCTAAGAGGCCAAGTGACTTGCTCAAGGTCTCAGGCAGAGTCTGCTGTGGATCAGGGAACTGAACACATGTCTCTGGGTTGCACTCAAACCAGGGACCATCTTTCCTCTCTTGGACTTGGACTATATGCCCACATAGGGAACTAAGAGAAAGGAAGCACTTCCACTCCTGCATGGGCTTTCTGGAGCTTATCCAAGTGCTCAGGAGCTTGTGCTGCATGATGCCCCTCTACTCTCCTCCCGGAAAAGGTGGCCAGGGAATGGTGGGGAATGGCAGCCAGCAGTGGAGCCTGGCAGGAAGTGGGAAGCCTGGAGGGGAATATGCCGTGAGGTTCAGTGAGGAATTTTGGACAAAGATTCCCTGCAAGCTCTTATGGTCCCCTGAGAGAGGCAGGGTGGTCTACTGGGCTGAGCACGGAGCCAGTCCTGAGACACATATGTGTGGAGGTCACACAGGGCATCCTGCATAGAAAGGGCTTTCCAAAACTAAACCCCCCTAGTTCCAATCCTGAATTTTCCACTCTTGCTTTATGGCTTGGAGCAAGTCACTTCACCCCCCTGTTGCAACTCCCTCAAAATGGGAATGACAAACATTTACTCGCCTCACAAGGATATGGTGAGGACGGATTAATGTTTGTAGGGTAAGATTCACCCCTGCCATGCCGCCTACAGAGTGCTGACAATGCTTACTTGCAAGCATTTGGTTAAATCCTCAGTGAAATTGAGTGAGGCCTTGTCTGTCAACCCTGCCACTGAGCTTTACTAGCACAAACGCTTGTGGAAAGTGAAATTAAAAACGAATGTCAGTAGTCTCACCAGAAGCGCACGTGTAGCCGAGTGGAAAGTGTGAGTTGCCGACGCCACTCTGTCGATTCACAGATGATGAGTCTGGTACAGCCCCAACTAGGCAGCTTGCTGCTTTAGCTCAAGCTGTAGCAGCTCATGCTTTTCCCTGTTTCACCTCCAGTGTGTGGCCCATGAAGGCAGCTATTACACTCGTCTGTTTATACACTGAGGGAACAGAAACAAGACCATGTGGTTTATCTGACCAATCAGACCTAAGGACCATGGCTCAAATTTTGAATGGTCAGTCCGTATTTCGTCCGTGTTTCAATTCAAACAGATATTCACCCAACTGATCTGAGTAACAAATTATTTTGAAGAAATGGTGATCTCCTCATGGATATTCTCATGCAGAAGATGGGGATAAATTCGTCAAATAGTATGTTGGTTGGGAATTATTTGCTCTCTTGCTTATTCTTATTCTCATTCTTATGCTGTTATTTATTACATGTCAGAGCATCTCTAATTGCTGCTACGTGACAACGATAAAGGATCACAGAAAAGGTCACTTTCTTCAAACACTGAACAAGGAATTTTATGAGAATAAAGAAAACCGTATTATCTCCCAAGCTACCTTGCTTTCCTCCCCATTTGCTAAGATCCTTCCCTCAGCTCCGCCCTCTCCTGGCTTTCTGGTACAATTTTAAAGAAATGGTACATCTATCATCAAGAGTGTTACATGAGGACACACTCAGGGCCGGTGCAAGGATATTTCGCGCCCTATGCGGAACTTCCACCTTGCGCCCCCGCCCCCTCTGGCCCGGGGAGCCCTGCGGCAGCTTCCCGCCCTCCCCTCTGCCCTGCGGTGTCCCCCCTGCGGCAGCTCCCCGCCCCCTCTCTGCCCGGGGAGCACCCCCTGCGGCAGCTCCCCGCCCCAGCTCACTTCCGCTCCGCCTCCGCCCCTGTGCATGTCGCGCCACTCCACTTCTCCCGCCTTCCAGGCTTGCGATGCCAACCAGCTGTTTAGCGCTGCAAGCCTGGGAGGGGAGGAGAATTAGAGTGGGGGCGGCATGCTCAGGGGAGGAGGTGGAGCGGAGGTGAGCTGGGGCGGGGAGCGGTTCCCCTGCGCACCCACTCCCCCCGTTACTTGCTGCGGGCAGCCCTTCCCTCGCCCCCCAGCTCATCTCCACTCCACCTCCTCCCCTGAGCGTGCTTTTTGGCGCCCCCAACTACTTGGAGCCCTAGGCTGCACCTAGTGGTTGCACCGTCCCTGGACACACTATCACCTTGTTGCAATTCACACCGAGAAGACTTCATGACAATAAACGTGGGGCTCTTCACCTGTCCCGCAAGGAGGGCTCTAGTGGGCTCTGGGTGTGTTTCTGTGTTTTACGGTGAGTGGCAGTAATCCTTAGTCTCTTCCTCAACCAATAATTCAGTCACCACCCCCTCTGCCTCCAGGGTTGGCAACATTACATTTCATCATGATGGAAGTGGTGGTGGTGTCACATGCTCTGGATTGCAGTGTCACAATGGTTAAAGAGCGAGGCGAGGGAGGTGGCTAGCTATAAAGGAGAAGGCTGGTTCTCTTTAGTGCACATAAAAACCTTGGCAATTCCCAATGATGGGAAAGGAAACAGAGGGGAAAGGACATGACAGTTTTTTAGAAAAATAACATGGTTTTTTTTAAACTTTTTATTCTCACATTTTTAGTCTTATGTAACACAGCCCTAAACCTTGGAAGGAAATAGCAATCCACTTTCTTAACAGCCTGGCTTACAAAACTCCCATGTTTTAAACTCTCCAGGCTCCTCTGGAGCAGAGGGCTGTCAATCAGATTAGAGACACTGCTCCCATTAAAGACAAGTTTCTCTTTGTTTATGCAGAACATGCTGCACTTGGTAAATGGTGTTAACTGCAGACCAGCGTCCTAGCTCTGAAGAGCTGACAGTCTAAACAACATGAATGGTGCAAAGCAATGCATCTGGATCACCCACAAGCAAACTAAGTGGTGCAGAGCTAATGTTATGCTTCCCATTTGGCCACTGCTCATAGGCAGGGGGCAGCGGGGGGTGTGTGTGTAGATTGCTATTATTTACTATGATCGGATCTTCCCCAGCCAGAATCGGTGCCCAAACGTTCAAAACCCAATCCCTGTTCCTCTGCAGCCTTCATTGCTGACCATCTCCTGCAGCCTGGTTCCCAAACAAGGCCAGTCCGCATCACCGGTGTAATTACCAGTCTCTGCCATAAGCCCAGGAGCTGAATGGGCATGGAGGTTCAACTCCCTCCCCAGCTGGGTAGGTAGGACTGAGGCCTACTTGTCCCCATCCTGATCACCGCTTGCACTGCCAGAGCCTGCGCTGGATTTGTTCTGTAGATAAATAGGGAACTTTAGGTTGAATGGCTTTCATTTTTTCCCCCTTTGCACTTTGAGCACTGGTGGTTAGAGATTCATGTTATGCCATCCCCTCTCTCTCCAGCTCTCCCTTGGCAGCAGAGCTGTGTGTGGTTGAGGGCAAGCCCGGGCAGGTAGGCGATACCAATTTGTTTGCCAAAGGTAACATTGTGTTGCAGTAGCACAGGTTTGCTGTGATTGGCCCTGATCCACTGAACACCTTTGTTTTCTCAATACAGTGCGAGGTAGAATGGGACCACATTTAAAATATAACAAATACTCACCAACAAAGCTGTGCATACAAGTTTCTTCCTGGAGCTGGTCACCAGACACAGTAATTATTGAAGGAGTTCAAAGTTCAGCCCCATCATGGGATGCGCTTGATTCTTTCCTCGTTCCATGAGGCCTGGTTGCTCAGAGCACTTCTTTATTTGTCCTCTGGTGACAGGGGCAATGTCAACTTGGCTGGAATACACATGGATATCAGCAAGTCAATGAAACATGCAATGGTGGGTGGTGGTATTGGCAGCAGGTATGTGTGTGGTGGGTGGGTAGGGTGACCAGATGTCCCGATTTTATAGGGACAGTCCTGATTTTGGGGTCTTTTTCTTATATAGGCTCCTATTACCCCTCAGCCCCTGTCCCGATTTTTTACACTTGCTGTCTGGTCACCCTAGTGGGGCAGGACCCTTCTTCTATTGAGATGCTGATTAATTCTGAGAAAGCCAGGCTAACTTGCTTGTCTCTGAATAACTCATGAAAACAAGCAGCTTCACAATGCCTCTGTATTGGTGATCCATGTCCCCAGAATGTATTCATTAAGCCATTTTTTCAAACAATTAAACTCTGGACACTTCAAAGCCTCAGAGAGAAAAGACAACCGCCTGGAACTGCCTTTCCAGTCAGATAAATGGGAAATTGTATTCCAAAAGCCTACGAGTGATTCTATTAGGAGTCGTCTTCAGCCACAGGAGAATACAGCAGTGTGTTTATGAAAAGATTTATTTTTATCTTAGCAATGCAGAGGACAACATGCCTGGCCACGGCTGGAACACTCAGACAGCTAGAGACATGAAAGACAACGAGTGGAAAATTTTCAAGTTCTTCATCACTTCAGGGCATCACCTTAGTATGTGATCATATGTCACATCTCTCTCTCTCTCTCTCACGCACACACATATGTATCTTTCATGTCTTTAGCCATATGGGTGTTCCAGCCATGGCCAGGCATGTTGCCCTTTCCATTGATAAGATAAAAATAATCTGTCCACAAACATAAGTTATATGAAATATCACCATGGAATATTGGGAAGGAAGGAAGGGCTAGCGATTAGGACACTGGACTGGGATTCAAGAAACTGGGGTTCAGTTCTCAATTCAGACACACACTTCCCGTGTGACCTAGGGCAAGTCACATAATTTACCCTGCGCCTCCGTTCCCTGTCTCTAAAATGGAGATAGCACTTCCTTACCTCACAGGCGTGTTGCGAGGACCGAATACATTAAAGATTGTGAGGTAATGTGGGCTGTCACAGGGTGACACTGGCTCTTTAAGAATAAGCCACCTCCCTGAGTGACATAAGTTACCCCGACCTAAGCACCAGTGTAGACAGCCCAATATCAGCTGGAGAGCTTCTCCCACCAACATAGCTACCACCACTCATTGAGGGGGTGGGGAATTAATTAAGTCGATGGGAGAGCTCTCTCCTGTCAGCTTAGAGTGGCTACACTAGAGAGCTTACAGCAGCATCGGTGCAGCTGTGTCGCTGTAAGTTCTCTAGTGTAGCCATAGCCATACTATTTTTTACACAGGACCCCTACTCATTCATTGCACGGGATGGACCTGCTCTGGGGATGAATCATGGCTGCATAGCGAAGTGGACCATTGTGTGTAGGGATCCCTGCCACCTTTGCTGCAAAAGTTGGATGGGGTGTCGTTTTAGTGAATGAGGCAGGGGGACTGCAGAAAGAGAGAGGATGGTTTTTAGACAGTTGAATACCACTGTGTGGAATTGGATTCTATCCCTGCCTCTGCCATAGACTTTTTTGTGGTTAAACCAAACTTTTCCCAGGTGATCACTAATTGTGTGTTCCTCATTTTCTGGGTGCCCGACTTGTGACCTTGGAGTTTTATTTTAAGAAGTGCTGAGCACTCTCAGCTGCAACTGAAATTAATGGGAGCTGTACTTTGAACATATAAAGTGCTAGGTGACTGAAATGAGGCACCCCAAATTAGTGGGTAATTTTGACCTTAATCTCTCTCTGCCTCAGTTTCCTACCTGCAACATGAGGGTAATACCACCCTCTAAGGTGTTGTGAAGATCAATCCATTACTGTTTGTGAAGCAGTCAGATACTATAATTATGAGCGTTATAGAAAATCCTATGAGGAAATGAATAATTCTGTCTTCAGAGCAGGGTTTGAATGGTGAGAGTAAACAAGGCATTTGGCCACATGTTGAACAATAAGGAGAAAACAAAATATTGAAAAGCTGCTCGTCACATGTACAGTACACTCAATGAGGCAGGGGTCCAGTGGAAACATTCATATGCGATCATGTAATTAAAGACTGTCTCATAATACATACACACAAGGGGGCCAAATTAAGGTTGCACGGGTTATCTTAATTCTTGCATCTCCTAACTTTTGAGTGCTTGACGTCATAACCTTAATAATGTTTTTAATGTTGTTTTGGGTGTAATATATGTAATGTATAATATCATAACATGATATCTCACACAGAGGTTTGATTATATGCACTATATACGTGTGTGTACAATTATGGTTCATGGATGTAATTTATCTGTTTGGATGCGTATATTTTAGGTACATGTGTGCATGTCTAAACAATATAGATGTATGCATTTTTTAAAGTGTATCTTCACTCTGTGTATGCATGTGTATAAACTGCTGGATTTACAAGGATCTGCACCTTCCTGGGAGCTCTGGGCATATGCTCAACATTTCATGCCATTCCATGCATCACTGCATTTGTTTTTAGGCCTTGCTTGCAAGGAAGCAAGACAAAGAGTAAAGGAGGCAAATCTTCTGTAAAGTCTTTCATTGGTGATCTCTCCCAGATGTCTCTACTGCTTTGAGCTCGCACCATCACCAAGTACATACGTGTGTCTTTTGAATTAGATTGTAATCTTGTGTGCATAGCACTGATCACATTGCTGGTGCTCAAAAATAATTAATCTCTCTCTCCACTGCAGTCCTATAGTGCACCCATTATTAAGCCTGTCCCTATGACACACGCTGGCAGAGGACTTCCCCACAGGAAAGGAAGATGCTGCATGTGATTGGGGTCTTGTCTCAGGCTGGCTGGCCCTTTCGGCAAGCTGTGCTTAACTGCTAGGTCCCGGGCCAGGTTATCTCTCAACCAATCTCTATCTGGTCCATAGACAACTACTGAGGTACCATTCAGCAAACTTGTTTTTTTAAAAGCTCCGTGTCACTGAGCTTTTTCTCAGCAAGGGAAAGACCTACGTGCTTGGTCACATTTGTTCCCACAATGCACTGCACATGTTCTAAACTTTTTATAGAAATACTCTTTGGGGTTTTTTTTTTTGTTTTTTTTTCATCTGTGGGGATTTATCCCACCAGTTGGTCTAATCAGCTCCCAAAATTGACTGATTATGGGAAGCTGTGCAGAAAAAATAACTCGTGAGAACCGGGAAAATAGAAGCTTGGGTCATGCAGGCTATTAATAAAAGCCTGTTCTGCAAAGTCCTGCAGTTTGAGTTTGATGCATTGAACAAGCAGAAGGAGCTCCTCCATTTGGGTTAAGCTCCTATTAAAATGATGGCCATGATTACTAAGCTTCCTCCCCCCCAGGTTGGCTTTGTGGGCATCCAGTAGCTTGCAAAGAGCCTCAAGACTGCAGATTGATTTGACAGTCTGAGGCCGATGCCCTTGATAATAGGGGAGGTTACTGAGGAGACAAGTTCCTTCCAAGTCTGCGCCTCGTCTTACAACCCCTCATTCTTGCCAGCTTTAAGCTTTTGTAGTTCATCAAGGTGATGGTCTCAGCTAGGTATTGAAAGATCTGGCAGATGAGGCTTTTTACGTGTGATGGAAAGGAGAGAGAGAGAGCAGAGTCATCCCCAGGGTGCGTCTGTGTGTTTGCTAGATGGCTATTAGTATGATTTCCCTGACCGGTGTGAAGATGGGCTGTCTTGTCTGTGATCTGTGCTAGCCAAAGTGTGCTACAGGTTCTCCCTCTGAGCAATTTATCATGCCATGTTTTAATAGTGCAATCCCGCCCTGGGGGGAGGGAAGTGGTACTGGAGCCCCACTAGCATCAAGAGTGTTCAACCCAGTTTGAAACTAGCACCATTCTGGTCCCAGTGTGGACAGGACCTAAACATAATTTAAAAAAAGAGAACCTGTGATTGGGTCAGAACCCCGTATGCAGCTGAGCAGCCCTACACAGTAAGAGGTTTTCTGCTTTCCCAATCCTGGGGTCAACATGAGTCCATCTTGGGACCTAGCATCATTTAGAGTTGCCAAAGGTTCACTGGCTGGAACGGTTCCATAGGGATTGCCAGAGTGCAGAGGCATGTTCCTTCCCACCTTGACAGGCCCCCTATGTGTGGGGGTGTGTGTAGCAGAAATCATGTTGTACATCCCCTGTCGATTCTTCTGCTTTAGCTATACACTGCCTGAGCAGCAGGGGCGCTGGAACAATTTGCATTGTGGGGGAGCTAAGAGCCATTGAACTAAACTGTAAACCCTGGATATAATGGAAACCACATCAAGAAAGGGGGTGTGGCAGCGCTCCCAGCATCCCTAGTTCCAGCACCTATGCTGAGCAGCACAAAGCAGCTATACATAGGTGCTGGAACTAGGGGTGTGGGGGGTGCTGCAGCACCCCCTGGCTTGAAGTGGCTTCCCTTATATACAGGGTTTACAGTTTGGTTCAATGTGTCTCAGCACCCCCACTATTAAAACTGTTCCAGTGCTCCTGCAGCTGTATGATAGGCTGAGAATCTGGCCCCTCTTGGGATGTGGGCATCCCGAAGAGCTGTCCCTGATCAGTACTGGAATGTTGTAACGTTTTCCCTTTCATATCTATCTTTCCATGTATGGTGTGTCACAGGGCCAGCTTTAGCGGGTGCGGGGCCCCACGTCAATAACGATGGCGGGGCCTTGCCGCCGATCAGCTGAGCAAAAAAAAAAAAGCCAGAGCAGGGCCCCCTTGGGCATGGGGCCCGATTCCGGGGAATCGGCCTAAGGCCGGCCCTGGTATGTCATTTCCACAGCTGCTTTTAAATTCTTTACGGAATAAAACCGAGTACCTGGGAAATGCACACATGAAATATACCTTTAGTAAAGGCAACCCAGTCGAAACAATGCATTCTCTTTACCATCATCTTGAAGATCAGCCTGTGAATGAATTGCCTCCCTTCTGCCTGCAGGATGCTACAAATATAGCAAAATGCCATGCTTACTGTGCCCCACATCTTCCAGTCTGATTTTTTTTTTAAATGTACTGCTGCCAAATCAGAGAAACCTATCAGTAAACTAGCAATAGAGACTTGTGTGACTTGTTCATGGTGAAGACCAGAGCATGTCCCACTGTGAATTACATTGGACTCAGATAATATATATGGGGCATATAGTGAGTAGGGGTCTGGGTATTTAATTTCCTTTCCTCAAACCAAGATCTATAACATGCTTCCTGATCTGTGTGTGTCTTTCCATAGCGTTGTGGGTTTGTTTTTTTCCTGCTGGATACTTTTGGATGTGGTTGTACTAGCCAAACATTTCACAGTAGCTACAGCAGAGATTGTTTTACAACTCTGAGATGAGAGTACAGAAGGTGCCATAAACTATCCAGCAAGTCTGTTCTGTCAGCGGGTGACTATGTTAGCAACACTTCTCTGCAAGCTGAAACAGCATCAGAGAAAAGCACACTTCTTCACAGCTGGAACGTGGCTGTCAGAACAGGGTGTGTGTGGTGTGTGTGTGGCTTGCTTTTGTTTTATTTGGACCTGCTATCGAAGGAGGTAAGGGAGCTTCTTGAACTGCTGGGGCTTAGTCCAAGTGGATCTAGCATAAATCCAACACAGGGTCTCTACCCATTCTTCAGAGTTGTCTCCTTTAGGCTTCAGTGTACCCCATCACTATGCAGCAAACCTAAGCAGCTGCAGAATTAAATGGCTAGGCAGAGGTTAGACCAGAAAGTATATGCACAATTACACTTTCTCTCTCTCTCTCTCCTGCTGGAGTAACAGCAAAACCAGAGTTAGACCCTTGAGCTTTTCCTAAGCAGAACCCAACTGTTCACTTAAGACTTGCTGACTCTGAACTGGACACTTCACTTAGTCCCAGGAGTGAAGATGAGCTAATTAAGCCACACAGTTAATAGCAGTATCCCATTTTACAAGGGAAAATGCCTCTGGAGAAGCATGCTATGCGATGGCATCACAGTCGCTGCCTGTGGAGGCAGTGGGTTCTTTTTAATTCTCCGGGGTGAAATTTCCCTGTGGCACGAGGCCTAGGCCCTATCTAAACCCTCAGGGCTTAAGCAGGACTTACATGGTGCCTAGGCCTTGGACTGGCCTTAACAGTGCTGCCAACTCACATGATTTTATCATGAGTCCTGCCATAACTGGTGTGTTTCTTAAAACCTCAACTCCTGGAGTAATTTTACAAGATGGCCACCCTCCAGCTGGATGGGGGATGGGACCCAATCTGGTAGGTGTGCACAGGGGCCCTGCATGCAACTTAGGCAGATGAACGCCGGTCTTCCCCCCAGTGTGGATAGTGCTGGGGCTTAGGTGGGGGAGAGGCAGCTGGATGCTTAGAGGGCAGCAGCAATATGCATACTCAGAGGCAGAAACGTAGCTGCCAAGGGAGTTTGAGCACCTACAGTGTTAGGCAGGAGTTCTGTGGATTGTAGTGGAGCCTAAAACTGGGACTTCGGCTGGGGTTTAGGTACCTAAGTACTCAGACCCTCTGTGCCTCAATTCCCTACCTGTAAAATGGGGCTAATAGCACTGCCCTGCCTCACATACACTAAAGATTGTGAGGTGCTCAGGTCAGATACTACAGTAATGGGCGGCAGCTAAGCACCTAAAAGATCTGTCTAGACTCCAATGGAGTCAGGGTCCGGGCTTAGCGATCACGTTAGGAGGAGTCAGTCACAGTGTGGGCTCTTTCCTGTGTTAGCTAAGGAGAGAAATGGTGTGTCAGCTTTAGTTATTTCCCTCTGGGGACAACAATGAACAACTGCCAGAGCAATTGGTCAACAGGTGACTAGCTCACAGAGTAGGAAAATATGATTTGATACAAGCTTCATACAGGGATATAATTCATGGCAGCAGCTTAAATACCAGCCCAAGTTATGTGTCTGCCACTAAATCAACAGTTTGATTCTCACCTCGTAATAGCTCTAGCCATATGAGCTGTAACTGACTTTTTTGCTAGATGCGTTTGCAGGACAGTATGTGTGGACTCAGCTTTACAAAGGACCTCTGTTTGCTGAAGGATTTTCTTTCTTCTCCATATTTGCAGCCCACGCGCCAGCGTGACTCCCAGCAGCTGCCGGGACAATGAAAGCTCTGGCCAACTGCAAGGGCACAGCTGCATCACGGAGCACGCACACTTGTCTACTGCTTTCAAACTGGGCAGTTAAGGGCTACTCTAAGAAGGCAAACAGCAACAGAGAGCAGGCATTTTGATCATTAAGGGTCAGGGCTCAGGGCTTTCTGAGGTTTCTTACGATCTTAAACCTCTATTAAGACATCAGTGTACACTTGCATTAGTAATATGCCAATACAGTGACTGCTTTGTGTACAGGGTCTACGGCTCACAGGACAAATCTTCCATTTTGGGGCTAGAAGGCTGTAGGTTCAAGTCCCTTGATAGTGCATAGGCTTGTATGCACTATAGCCATTGCTGTAAATGGTAACGTCACTAGCAAAAGCCCCGTCCTTAAGGGTGACACCTTAAGCTGCATTGTCCTCTGTTCACCCCCAGAAAGCAAATGAGGCATATGATGTCCTATTTATAGCTGTATAAAACCTATCCAGGTGCCGTTGTTCCTGACTCTGCCATCAGGACAAATCTTCTTGAATTCCATCGTCCGTATATTAAGGAACTTTTCTGGGTTTCCCAAATCTGCTAGAGCCCCAGGTAGGGTGACCAGCTGTCCCAATTTTATAGGGACAATCCCGATTTTTGGGTCTTTTTCTTATATAGGCTCCTATTACCACCCCCCCCCACCCCCCCCCCACCCCCAGTCCTGATGTTTCACATTTGCTGTCTGGTCACCCTAGCCCCAGGCTGCCTCAATCTGTGTTTCACCTTTGGGCTGAAATATGCCAGGTCCAACTTTACTGCTGTGGCTGTCACTAGATTATTTAGATCCCTCAATTGATTTATCATAACTTCAGCATTGCATCTGTCCCCATTTATTATCCTATATATAACCAGATGGAACTACCAGACTGTCTCCATGGCAAGAATGTGTTCGAGGCCACAGGTGCCTCTTTGTCCTGATTAAAAAAAAGGTTAGAAGCAAGTGTCAATTAGAAAAGCAGAACATTGTAACTCTTTCAAAACATGCCGGCATACGTTTGCCATTGAGAAGAGTACACCTAGTGGTTCACTGCCTGGATCGAATCAGGAGAATCATAGATGGCAGGAAACCAAACCTTTGCTGTTTGGACCTGGAAAAGACAAACGTTGGACGCTTTAGAAACTTATACTTGGAAATTCCTCCCCTCTGCCCCCACCCACCAGATATAACAATGGCACTTAGCATTCTTATAGCATCCTTCATCCAAAGGTTTTGAAGAACTTCCTCGGTGCTTTGTAAAAGACTCAAACACTCCGGGGAGACTATTATCCCCATCTTAAAATGGGTAACCTGAGGCACAAAAATGTGCAGTCGCTCCAGCTCACATAGTGAGTCAGAGAGAGAGCTGAGCGTAGAAGTGAGGAATCCTGTCTCTTGGCACATGGCTAAAATATGAAGAAAGGAACCGGCGTGTGCTTCCCATCTATGGTGGTATAAATTCTGGGTAATGTAAATCCCCCTTAAACTACAACGTGGTGTTGCTCATAATTGTACCAAGGTGGCACATGCTGCTGATGAGGTTGTGGAGGAGGCAGAGGTGAAAACTATTAATGAATTGTTATGATTACCAAGGTAAAACTCTCCAAAAGGGAGGAAGTATGGGCCAGTGGTTAGGACACTGGACAGGTGACCAGGACAGCTGGGTTCACTTCACCTTTCAGTGCATCTGTTTTCTCTCCCTCCCCTTGTCTTGTCTATTTAGATTGTTAGTTCTGCAGGGCAGGTATCCTTTTGCTCTGTATGTGTTCAGTGTCTGGCACAATGATCTCAGTTGAAGCCTCTAGGGGCTAACGTAATGCTAATAATAACCCCAAAAGCCTTTTGTAAAGAGTAGGGTTGGGAATATGCAAGAAATAGTTGTGTTAGCCTCATCAGTGTCACAGCTGGGTTGTGGGCGGCCAGACCTAGTGTCCATGGTCCCAAGACATGAGTTTAGGAGTCCGCTGGGTCAGGATACCAAGAGGTCAGAGTCAGGAGACAGCCTGGAGGTCAGAACCACAAAACAGTTGCCAGGAAATCAAGGAGCAGGGCGCATAGGGCATGCAGTCCAAAACAGGGTGGAGCCCAGTCATTCAGACAGCTTCCTAGTCCTGCTGTTGGCTTAAGTAGGGCCAGCCAGCCAATCAGCTGCTCTGGGAGTCCACCAATAGGACTGTAGGGGTGGAGCCTCAAACTGGGGCTGGGCTTCATAGATTCCCAGGTAGGTGAACATCAGCAGGCTGCCCGGTGGAGGGCTAGAGCCTGGCTGTGCCTGCAGACTCAGGTTCAAAACTGGTGGGTCTTGCCAATCAGGGGCTGGGTTCATGAATGCTACTCTACATAGATGGGTTGTTTGGCTTCATAAGCTGTTCTATAGTTCACACAGCTAAAACCTTCCTAGGAAGTCACAGAAAAAGAGACTTGAGACTCCATCCAAATGTGTGAAGCCTTATGTGTGAAGCCATATCCTAAAGGATTGCTATGGGACTCGCATCCTAGGACTTTTGGATGGGGGAGGACATCACTCTTTGTGCATCTTTGAACTGATGTTGCCCCCCCCCCCATTTTATACTTATGCTTTGTATGTTTTTGTTGCATTTACAGACACCCACTGGCTCACTGCTGAAATTTACACGCACTTTGTGATCTGATGGAGTTGAGTTTAAAGTAGCAGGGCATGTAGCACAGAGCCATGGGCTGACCGTGAAAAGTGAACAGATTCAGTTCAGATAACCATCCAAAGGTTTTCATGTTTATCCAAACCTACTGATTCTGACCCCGGGCAGAGTGAAGGCAAAGTGAATAGCTCCTGAGAGGACGGGCCAAATTTAGTGTTGTCTAATCTGGTGGAGCTCTTTTGGGGCCACTATGTGGGCATGTTACAACAACTTAGACTCCCCTAGCCCCAGACTTATGTCCTCTTGCATCACCTCTAAATCTGGCACGATGTGTGAATATAAATATTCTTCAGTGTATAGAACCCTCTTCCCTTTGAGATGATCCTGGGGTTTGAATCTTCAGGTGTAATCCTAGTGCAGTATATCGCCTGGGTGACCACTTCATCTCTCTGTCCAGATCTACTATCACAACTTCCTGTTAGAAATGTTGGGCCTACTTCTTCTGACACTTCTGTGGATGTAAATCAGGAGTTATGCTTGTATAAAACTGGTGTATCGGGTGAGGCAAGTCAACCCCCTTTTGAGTAGGTCCTCACTTCTGTCTGTTACTCACATCCAAATAAACACACACCCAATTTCCTTCTTCTGTTACCAGCTTATGCTGAATGATGTCTTTCCACTTGCCCAAATTGTATTCCTCTGTATTCATCCTTAAAATTAATCCTTTGATCATGTCAAAGGCATGAGTCCATTGTGCCTGTCAAGCTCTGAACACAAACACCTTGCATAAAAGGTAATAAGCCCCCATGATTACCTTTAAAACCTTTGGTGGAATCAATCCCTTTTAATATGTTAATTACAAATTCACTCTGGGGGATCCTTTGTTTTCTGAGAGGTTACAATATTTTGATTAGAAGCGATGTACGTGGAATATAGAATATTGCATGAATAAACCATTCCTACATTGACATCGGGCTGAACCAAAACAAGGTAGAGAGGTTATAATGTGGTACGGACCAGGAAGCTCCCCTGGGTGCATTTTTCACATTGTTGTAATCTTTCTTGCATTGCTTAGGGACTGTGGGACTGGCCTCCAAGCAGTGATGTATTAAACATAGAGCTTAATAGAAAAGGTTTTTCTATGTGACTCGGTCATGTATTTCAGAGCTGCTCCCTAGTTTTGACTTCAATATCCAGGCCTTCTTGAATGTACTCCGTTTATCTGTTCACTGCCAGTATTCTATGCTGACTAAAGGGGCGGAGGCAAACTTTACTTGCGGCCCTTAGGTGGAGTAGGTTAGGTCTCAACCCATGGCAACAGAAATGAGTTAATCCATTGCTGCCTCCAAATGCGAAAGGGTTTCCACTGGTGAGGTTTCTGTGAGGCAGTGTGCACGCTCAGCAGAGAGAGATTATGTAAAACGGAATGATGACCCAGTAAGGTGTAATTAGTGTAGCCATCACATAGGAAAAGAACATGTTTGTACAGATTATTTCCAATTTTCAGCGACACCTGCTCACTTGCTTTAACCAGATTTCTCAAACGGGGACTAATTAGCACTCCCTTGGAAGCTCAGCTCTCTCTAGGCAGTGGCTTCGCCCCTGGACTGGTATTTTTTCAGAGGGATGTTGCAAGAAATACTATATCAGAATCTGATAAAAAGCAAGGAAGGATTTTAATGCCCTAAAACTAAAGAAGGAGACAAAGTTCATCTGCTCTGGTTTGGAACTGCGCTTTGCTCTTCCCTACAGCAGCAAGAGCTGTGGTGTGAATTTTCTACCCTGCTTCCTGCACTTACTCTAATGAAAAAAAATAAGAATAAGTATTTTACATCCATATAGACCTTTTGGACTAATATACAAACAGTAGGGAGAGATCACTTTGCTTGCTTCTGAAATGCAGCCACCTCTGGGTTCAAACCAACAGCTGTTTAACAGCACAGAGCAACACTACAGAATACTTAATACCACATTTACAGTGCCAGAAGTTAATACTTCACTCAGTTACATGCAAAATGAAAGGTGCCATTGCTATAAAGGCACCTTTATAGCAATGGCACCAGTGAAGGTGCCAGTGAATAAAGGGGAAGAGGATGCATGAGATTTCATCTTTCAAAGCTCATGTACATGCAGGTCTATGATCACAATGGTGAGTTATCAGCTAGTTTATGGAAGTTAATTAAGATGATGATACAGCCCACAAATCTAACTAATCACTGTATTAATCTGTGGATCTCAAAGAACTTTAATAACACCTTAATTAAACTTTGAGGATCCTGTGAAGTAGCCAAATAGTGTTATGATATTACAGATGGGTAAATTTGAAGCACAGAAAGTTTAAACGAGGTGTCCAAGGATGTAGAACCAGCCTGAGGTTGAATCTACAAACCTTGACTCTCCATCCCTGGCTGTAAACTCTAGACAACTGCACTTTTTGTAAAGAAAATTCTCTTTAAACAGACCTTTTGTTGGAAGTAATTTTCCTAATAAGTTGATTAAGATTTACCATGATGACTGTTTGTTTCCACACAAGCATTCTTTTATTACTGCAGAATGCCATGTGGTGTTGGTTACACCCAAAATATCAATATAAGCACAAACACCTTTTTATTCTGTAGCCTAGCAACAATGCCGTTATAAGCATTGGCTGAATACTCTCAACAGGTTCAGGCCTGGGAGATGCCTCCCCATCATGGCATGACTCCAGAGAGGTAAGGAAAAGCTTTGCTAAAGAGCCCCTAGAAAGCCTTGCTTTTTTTATATGCTATAACAAACAAGTGATATCATTGCTGATTATTGGACCTTAGCTAAAGTCAGCTGAAGCAGTTTAGAGCTACGCTCTGCTCTCTTAGCTGTATTTTTTCCCAAAGACTGGACTAAGCATTTCTAACCAATTATTTACTGAACCTGGGGCCCAATTAACCATGTCTTCTTTATTTCCCAAACATGATAACACTGCCATTCCAAAGGGGCTCTACAAGTTTAACATAAACAATCCTTTTTTTCTCAGGAATTCATTTTTTGGTCACTTGTTTTGACCTATTGCTCTTGCTAATCTCCGACAGTTCACTCGTGTCTAATGTGGGCCTATACTCCTACACCTTTTGTTTTCCTGTGGTGCATACAGTGATTGTCTTTGAGCGAGTAACTATCTAGCTTTTGTGCAGGCTCCCTGCAGTTTGATCATTATGTCTCTGCCCTGTGAATATCTCTGGACATTTCTAGGGGGTCAAAGGGTCAGAGATGGACCCATGCTGCAAACTTCAAAGCTGGATTTCAACCCCTACCCCCACCATTCAGACGTGTTCAGATCCTGACTTTTGTTTGGGGGCCGTCTTTACACATCCTGGCGCAGATTAATGAAAAGAAATCACACACAGGATTCCTCTGATATTTTAGTGAATAGAAGTGACATTTCTTAGTTTCTGAAACATTATAAATATCTCTTTCCTTTTAAAAACTGATCTCCTTTAATTTCAAGTCAGTAGTTTCTAGCACTACAGTTCTGAAGAAATGGTTTGTCCTTAAAAAAAGGTGTTTTTTTAAATCCATAATATAAGATTAGATGAGTCATTTTAATTTTGTCAGTAACTAGAATTATTCATGGTTTCATAGAGTTTATGGCCAGAAGGGGCCATTAGGTCATTCAATCTCCCCTGTATATCTAAGCCCATTACGTTTCACCCAGTCACTCTTGTATTGAGCCTAATAATTTATATTTTACTAAGTGTAACTTCCAGAAAAGCATCCAGGCTCGATTTGAAGACATTAAAAGAGGGAGACTACACCACTATTTTTCCATAATCGCATTCCAGCTCTTGTACCCTAGAGACTTGATCCTGCTCCCACTGAAGTGAATGGGACTCTCCCCATGGACTTAAATGGGAGCAGGATAAGACCTTGGCAGATTGTCCCTGTGTTGGGGATGCTAACCTTTGAAGGGATGGTTTAGTTACCAAAAAAGCCACTTGAAACTTTAAAAGGACATCCTGGAAACCTTTCTGTTGTAGTAAGTTTGGGAAAAGTTTATTTTTATAAAACTTATATTTTTCCCAAAACTAACATCTCCTTTTAACAGACCCTTTCCATCTTCAGTGTCTATGATTTGTTTGTAACAATTTGATTCCTGTAATTATGATTACAAATTAACTGTATACATTATCAATAGGGCACACGTTAAATGGATTAAGAGCTGGCTAACTGACAGTTTGCCCCCCCCCCCCCCACGGGGGAATTATCATTAATTGGGGTGTTGCTAGTGGAGTTCTGCAGGGATCAGTACTAGGCTCAACACTGGTCAGCATTTTCATCAGGGATCTGGAAGTAAATATAAAATCACTGCTGATAAAATCTGCAGATGACATAAAGATTGGTGCAGTGGAAAATAATGATTAGGAGGACAGAGCAGTCATTCAGAGCAAATCTCTCTCCCTCAACAGCAAACACAACCAGTTTCCCCTATGTACATTTTAAGTAGTGGAATAATACATTTTAAAGATCTTCAGCTGTAACTACCCAAGGTGGTGTTTGTAATATAGTCAGCGAAAATTGTTTCCTTATTTTGTATTGTACTAAGCATGGTTAATCTGACACCATCCCCTTAAATCAAGCAGTCGTCCCCAGGAGCCCATGTAGGTTGGTTCCCTAGGCTGTATTCTCACTCTGTCCAGACTAGTTTAAGTGACTCCGTTTATTGGTTCCCATCTCTCTTTCTGTGAGATAGGGTTCCATGCTCCAGAACTCCTCCATGATTTTATACTTGGAGCCAAAAATCTCTTTGCTCAGCTTCATCCCATTGCCCCTAGTTATACCCCCATGGTGCCGGTATCCATCAAAACTTAGTGTTATTCTATTTAGATCCTTATACCACCCTCATCACCGTAGTATGCGAGCACCTTCCAGGAGTGCATTAAGCAACGTGACGCTCTCCCCAGGGGAAGTGCGCCCTTTCCACACTCCCCTTTCCTTGACTCTTACTTTGACCACACTACTAGGTTTGTTCTTGTTAAAAAACAACAACAAAAAGATAGTAGAAATAGAGGAGTTCAGAGATGGCTGTCAAGAATGATGAGGGAAATAATAAAAGTCATATGAACAGAGGTGGAAAGATTGGGACTGTTTACCTCAGGGAGGAGATAAATAAGAGGGGTCTTGATAAAAGCATGCAAAATATACCATGGTATATAGAGGGAAGGCACATTGAGAGCATTGTTCTCTCTGTCTCAAGAACAAGGTGACTTACAAGGAAATTGAAAGGTGGCCAGTTCAAACTAATAAAAGGACATATCTTTTCACCCCATGCATTGTTAGTATGTGGAACTCATTGCCACAAGAGTGAGGCCAAGCGGGATTCCAAAAAGGATTAAATATTTATGAGTAATAAGAACAGCCAGAGTTATAGCAGTAAACGTTTTAAGAGCTTTCAAAGGGGTATAAATCCTTAAACCGTGGGGCATAAGCAAATCTTAATTACTAGCAATTTGGAGGAAACTTCCCCCGGGGAAAAGTTAGCCAGAACTGCCTTCAACAGGGTTTCTTCGTCTGAAGCATCTGGAATTGGCCAGTGTCAGAGACCGGATACTGGAATAGGTGGACCACTCATCTGAGCCAGTGTGGCAATTCTTATATTTCCAGGTTTGATAATCTGTCCCCATAAATCCTAATATCTCTGACCTTTTAGGAAGTAGAAATCTTTATTCCACAACTAACCTCATTTACTTTGAAGCATTAATTTAACATACAGAAATGAATCTCTAATCTTGTAAAGCAAAGTAACAGTAAGTTATTATTTAACCAAACAATCCCCAGGAGGGACTTTAGAAGAACTAATTGCATTTAAAAAGCTCCAGAAAAAACCCTGCAGGTAGCCTCACAAATGCTTAAGAAAACAAAGTAATAGGCCTGATTCTGATCTTGCAGAGGTGTAAACCAGGAGTAATTTCAACAGTAATTCAGTTGAAATCACTGGAGTTATACTGGCATATAATCAATAAACTGACAGCCACTAATACAGCATTTTTAAAATGCCCTATAACTATTTAATCAGCTTTTATTTTTTCTGTATAATCTATGGCATATGTACTAAAGAAATACCAAAAAAATCAACTGGAATGGGGGCAAAAATTCAAGAAAGATCCTATGGAATTATGTCTGAGTCTTGTTTAAGGGGGTGCGAATGTTGTGGAGAAGGAAGAATCCTTGTCCATCCCCTTCCCCCCCCCCCCCCCCCCGGTGGACCCAGGCTAGAGCCAGGCATAATCTGATTTTTTTAAATTTCTCCATGGAGCTATTCCATTCTATTATGTGGCTGCACTGTAGTTAAGGTTGCATTACAGAATTCTGTCTTTAACAGGAGCTTTAAACCTTTATTTTGTGGAAATCTCACTGAGATGGCAAAAACCTTAATAGAGAACACCAGCTGTGAGCACTATTTGAGTTTTTCATGGTGATTTGATTTTAAAAAAATGCATTGATACAGAGAAAATAAAAGGCAAAACCTTGACAGTCACATCAGCAGCATTCGGGCAAAATAAAGCTTGGCCTACACTACAGAGTTAGGTTGACATAAGGGAGCTTATGTCAACCTAACTACGTCAGGGCACGTCTACACTTGTCATTTAAAGCACAGAAAGTCCTTTTTTTGCGCAAAAACCATGGGAGCATCTACACTTGCCAATGACTTTTTGCAGTGAACTGCAGAAGTTTCACTGCAAACAGAAAACCACCTCCACGAGAGGCGTACAGCTCTTACCGCTGATCCTTTTGTGGTGATGTGCAAGTGGAGACACGTTCTTCCTGTGTAAACAGCTTTGAGCCTCCGGAGGATCTCCCACAGTGCCTAGGGTGACCACTCTGGCCAGCAGCTCTGCTGCTCCAATGCCAGGTAAACAGACGTCTGCCCCTCCCCATGTAAAGCCCTGGGAACTTTGAAACTCCCTTTCCTGTTTTGTTTGCAAGTATTCACCTGGCCAAGCGACCATGGCTGCTCCACAGAGCAAACAATCCCCGGCTTGGACCCTGCACTCACACACACACCCGCTTTCCACAAGACCTAGTGTCAAAATGGAGAGAGCTGCACTGTGGGATAGCTGCCCTCAATGCGCTGCTCCGGAAGTGCTGCAAATGTAAATACTATCCGATGCCTCTGCAGGGCCATCCCTACCAGTTGTCAAGTATCAGAGGGGTAGCCGTGTTAGTCTGGATCTGTAGAAGCGGCAAAGAGTCCTGTGGCACGTTATAGACTAACAGACGTATTGGAGCATAAGCTTTCGTGGGTGAATACCCACTTCGTTGGATGCATCTGGTGAAGTGGGTATTCACCCACGAAAGCTTATGCTCCAATACGTCTGTTAGTCTATAAGGTGCCACAGGACTCTTTGCCCCTACCAGTTGTGGTGCCTTGCGCAGCCCGAGCACCTGTTCTCCCACATCCCTCCGTGGAGGGTCTGGGCTGTGCTCCAGGCCTGCGGGGCCACGGAGGCAGGAGCAGTGGGGGGCCGCTTTGGGAGGCCCCACAGGCCCAGAGTGGACCGGGGGATTAGCAGGGGGCCTGGCGCTGGCAGCAGGATGCAGAACGACCCACCCAGCCCCAGCCCGCTCTGCTCCCCCTGTCCCAGCAGTGTCACTAGCGGGAAGGGACCTTGGGGGAAGGGGTTCGCCTCTCCCCCGCCACTCACCACTGGTAGGAAGCAGAGCGACACAGCGGAGAGCCAGCGGAGTGAAGCGGGCTGGGGCTGGGTTTCTCTGCTTCCCGCCACCCACCAGTGAGTGTGGGGGTAGGCCTGACCCCTGCTGCCAGCGCCAGCCCCCCCTCTTCCCCCCCACTAAGGTCACCCCTAGGCCGCGTCCATTGCTGGGGGAGGGGGCTTGGGCGAAGGGGTGGAAAATGGTGACGGGGTGGGGGCGGGAAGAGGTGGGGCAGGGGCAGAGAGAGTTGTCCTGGGCCCCGCACCCCCCTAGGAACGCACAGGGAAGTCAGCTGAGGGATGGGGCTGGCCACCGGTGCTACTGCATATGAAGCACTCAGCTGCGTAGGGCACCATGAAATTTGGGACAATTTGGTGCCCCAAATTTCATGGTGCCCTATGCAGCTACATATTCTGCATATGCCTAAGGATGGCCCTGCGCCTGTGGAAGTAAATGAGTACACAAACCAGTGCTTTTCTTTCACCGGTTCCCTATCACTGGTGAAACTCTGCAAGTGTTGACATAGCGTCGGTGTCTACAGCCTTGCTCACGCCAATGTAAGTGCCCCACTACACTGATATAATAACTCCACCTCCACGAGAGGCGTAGGGGTTATGTGTACTTAGGGTGATGCAGTGTCTCTGTAGACACTGCGTACCTTATGGCTGTTGACATAAATCGACAAGAAAGCTGGCTCCCAGCTCCCCAGCCAGGCTGCTTCCTGGTCTCTGCTCCAAGTCTGGCTGCCACCCAGGCTTCCAGCGTGGGCTGCCACCTGGGCTCCCCGCTGGCAGCATGGCAGCAGACTGGACTCTGGGTGCGGATTTCCCCGAGGCACTGCTGCTCCGCTTTCCCCCCCCCTCCCAGGCTTGCTGCGCGTCAAACCGCTGGCGCGCAGCAAGCCTGGGAGGGAGGAAAAGCGGAGCAGCGGTGCCTTGGGAGGCGGAGGTGAGCTGGGCGGGTGGGGCAGCGGGGAGCTGCCGGTGGGTGCTCTGCTGCTTCTCCCTCCTCCCTCCCAGGCTTGCAAGCCTGGGGGGTGTGGGGTGTGGAGGGGAAATGCAGTGCACCCGGGGGAGGAGGCAGGGGCGGAGATTTGGGGGAGGGGCCGGGGGTGGAGTTGGGGCGACTAAAGTCGGCGCCTATGACTGGCTCTCAGCCTCTCTTCAGTCGGCAGAAGTGCTCCTGGTGAGGATGTGGTGGCTGTAAGTCAACCTAACATAGATCGACTTAAGATTGTAGTGTAGACATGCCCTAATGCGTGTGCCAGATGTGTTGATCTGTTGGTACAATTGATCGACGTGCATATGAGATCACTGTTAAGGTGTTGCGTTGAGTACACATTTGATGAAGGGTCGGGTACACAATGCTTTTTGGTGTCTGTTGGAGATAGAAGCAAAAACCTTATGGAGCACTGGTGTGTTATTGACAGTGTTGTAGGCCATATGCAGGTGGAAAGAAACACACAACTCTTTCCCCTTAACTTTGTCTATTCAGGTTCTTACATAACATCTATCATGGTGTAACAGAGCACTAAGGCCCACATTTGTAAAAGTATTGAGGCATTGCTGCTCTCAGCATTGCAATGCCTAAGTCTCATTCTCTAAAGGGATTTAGGCACTTATGAACCTAAATCCCATTGCCTGTCAATGCCTAAATAGCTTTACAAATCTAGCCTAAGGTCTTCATCCTGCTCCTATTGAAGTCAATGGCAAAACTCGGATTGATTTCAGTGATGTTGGATCAGGCCCTATGGCCCCATTTCAGCAAAGCCATTAAGCACATGCTTTATTTTAAGTGAATGCTTAACTCAAATCAATGGAAAATTGTGCTTTCATGTAGAGCTTGCTGCAAAACTGAAATCCCTTCCTGTGATGATTCTCACTTTATTTTAAAAAGAAATGTTTGTCCTGATCCAGGATGAAAAGTCAAAAACATGGCATTTTTCATGGGATGGGTTTTCAAGCAAAATCCCATTTCAGGAAAACCCAAACAGACTTTTTTCAGCTTTCCTGCTGGAAAGCCACTGTCAATTTCACAAGGGAATGCACCAGGTCACTTCACCTCTCCTCCAGCTCCAGACAGGATGGAGAGGCAGTGAGCCCAGGTACTGAGTCTCCCTGCCTGTCCCTCACACCTTTGCCTCTCTGGCCCTGAAGCTGGTGTAGAGGCAGGGCTTCTCCCACCTTGCAGCTGGTGGTGGGGCAGCTGAGAGACCCAGAGTCGGGGTGTGCAGTCTGAAAGGCCCCCCAAGCAAGCTTTTGTCAGTTTTACTGAGTGAAAGGCAGGCAGCCGGGAGCTGTCATTTCGATAGTCCCAGGGGAAAATCAAGTGTATTTTATTTCCAAAACTGAAATTTTTTCATAGAAAATTTTGCTTTTGCCAAATGGGCATTTTTTCACTGGAAAATCATTCCTATTGAAACTTTTTTCAACCAGCTCTTCCTAAGTACTGTATGCCACGTACTTAACTGCTTTGCAGATTCTGGCCCCATGCAATGTGACTAGCAGCTGTTAGTCACTTCTGTCGTCATTATAATATAGCTGGTTCCATACAAATGGCTCTTTGAATGCAATGTGTTTTCTGAGAAGCCACTCCACACACGCACACATTGATGGTTACATCCTTCCATGTGCTTTTGAGATGTGCACTTGCTTTCTCGGCTGGATGGCACAATGCGGAGAGATAAATATAATAGCTTTTGAATAGGTGCAGGGCTTTCAGGCAGACTTGGCTCATTCAAAGCTGCACTAAGCATTTTACTTTGCAAGGTTCCAGGGAATGACAACCCAGCGAGATAATAAAAAGTAAAGCAAACTCTAACAGAAAGCAATGGGATGAGCTGAGTGAGTAATTAAAGGTTACATGATACAGTAGCCTGATTTGCACAGATTATTAATACAGTCATGTTTGCATTATGTAAAGGATAATTAATATGCTGCCTGCTTACTATTGATTATACCCATCGCCCGGCATTTATAGCAAAGCAACAATGGGTGAAACAGGCAAACCTCAAAAAAAGCAGCTCTGTGAGCTCTCGCTATCACTGCATCTTAAGGACACTGGGAATCGGGACTCCTGAGTTCTATTCCCATGTGCATCACACATTCTGTGCCTCAGTTTCTCCATTTGTACAGTGGAGAAACTACCTCCTTCCAAGGGCATCATTAATTGTTTATTTATTAAATGCTTCCAGAATCTGATGAAAATGGACTATGGAAGTGAAAAATAGTAAAACTACTCTAAGAAATCATGCCTTCCATTATTGTAATGTAAAAAATTGCAAGACTGACTTAATATCAATAATATTAAACCTACACAGATCCAAAGAAAAGCTTAGGATGGGATAGTTTAGAGGATGGTCTGGAGGCTAAGGATCATTACCTCTTTAAGTTGCTGGCTGAAAACCAAATGAGTCTGGAATATGACCAAGGGTCCTCATTAACTGACAGGGAAGTGAGTTGATCTCTATAGTCCACTTTCTTCTGGACAAGCATCCAGTTGGCACCAGTCAGAGACCTTGTTGGAGGGAATTCAAGGATAGCAGAGAATTCAAGGACAGTACTGTATATATGGAGACTAAATTCCTCTTTCAATCCCAGAACTAGCCCCTACAGAGGAACACTGCGGCAGTGTAGACTAAACTTGCATTGGCCCTGTGACATGTCATTCCATATTCGTTATGAAAATACGCTTATGATATGAATATGACATAACTGAGATGTACTGTATGCAAGATGGCTCATGTGAGATATCATTGGCAAGGTTATGATTTACTGAATGTGATTATCCAATTTGTATGCCTGTATTCTTTCTGTATGTGAAGTTAAGAATATTGACTATGTATCTGTATCTCAACTATGCTACCTGAGTGACGCCCACTGCTAACACTTCAGGTACAACAATGGAAAATCCAGACATGGCAGATGGCCCATCAGCGAGGACACTGAGCTGTGAAAAGCTTGGCCTTCCTGTGGACGCTCCATAGTGCCACTGACTCATGGATGATGTGATACTACAAGGTCAGGTGGTCCTGTCACCTGATACTAAAACATTACCGGAACTTCTTGTAACTTTCCACTGTAAGGGAAGCGGGGGTCAAGTTTGGGAAACAAAGGATTCCCGGCTTATGTAAATCCCTGTTTAAGGGTGGGGAGGAAGGCAAACAAGACTCCTCCTCTCCCTGGCCTGTCTGCCCAAGAAGAAAGACTGCAAAAGGGAAGGCAAGGGGGGAGTCCAGACTGAGATGGGGTCCAGTCTGAAAAGGAATATAACTGGAACTCTGAACCACAGAAACTTTGCAAACTGCCTGCAACAATATCTAGGGTGAGAAATACTATTTGTAACCAATTTCTTTAATGAAACTAGCTTAGTTTGTGTGTTTGATTTCATTTGCTTAGTAATCTGCTTTGTTCTGTTTGTTACCCCTTCTACCACTTAAAATCTGCCTTTTGTAGTTAATAAAATTTGTTTTGTTTGTTATTAAACCCAGTTTCTGTAATTTCTAATGGGGGGTGAGGTGGGGGGGGGGGAGTGAAACATGAAGTGTGCACACCTCTCTCCACATTGAGGGGGTGGGGTGAATTTCATACTATATCTTTGGGTCTGCACTCCAAGGGAGGTGAACATCTGAGGGCTGGTCTACACTAGCCCCCAAGTTCGAAGTAAGATACGTGACTTCAGCTACGTGAATAACGTAGCTGAAGTCGAAGTATCTTATTTCGAACTTTAAAATACTTACCCCTGGTCCACACGGCAGCGCACAGGCTCCCCCGTCGACTCTGCCTGCTCCGTTCGTGGAGCAGGATTACCGGCGTCGACGGGGGAGCACTTCCTGGTTTGATTTATCACGTCTAGACAAGACATGATAAATCAAACCCAGAAGATCGATTGGACTCCTCCGACGTGGCGGGTAAGTATAGACATACCCTGAGTGTTGGAGCAAGGCCCTTAAACCGAGTCTTCTCAGAGCTGATCTGCAGCTGGGTGTGGCCCTGCCTGTGTGTACGTTAGAGGAGGTTTTAAGAGCCTGGCTCAGCAAGACAGGTTAAAGTGGGCCCATGCTGGCAGAACAGGTATTTCAGCACCTCAGGTGGCTTCCCAAGGGGTCCAACCTGTCACAGGCCCTCTGCCTATTCAATGGTCAGAGGACTTTTGCCTTCTGGGCTGTCAGTCTGGCACCTTTCGCTAGCCCCTAAATTCGCTATCAATCTGAAAATGAACGAAATAAGACTCCTGCCTTCCTGAATTCACCTGGTGACTGCTGAGTCTTGTAATAGTCCAGCATTGAAGATTAAGGTTAACATAACTTCCATTACCATCCATGCACAAGAGCTGTCCAACATGATGCCGAATTGATTCATCAGTTGTTCGAAGAGAAAAAGACAGCACTGTGTTTTCCAGTTGTGGCTGCTGTGATTGATATGCTGCCTGCGTGTTTCTGATCTTTGCACAAGAGGATTTAGAGGTTGAACAAACAACAAATCTGACTCATTTCGTTAAGAGGAAAGGGAGAGAGAACGTTTTTGCAAATGGTAAGTGGCCAGGTTGCATGTTAAATAGGGCTATTGGCTCTGAAGAAGAGAAATGCACAAGGGCCCAGCTCCACGAGATGCAATGTAATTGACTACTTTTTAACCTGAGTGTTTTTTACCGATTCAATGTACCTAATTTTACATATGTTATACCAGGTTTGCCCTGGCAAACTTACAAGTATTGTTTCAGAGACTGGAATTTCAAACCTGTTTTCATTAGTTGCTGGGGTCTGAGCCTGTAGCCTCTGTTAGATTATCAGCTTTCTTTATTAAATGGATGCTGTGCTTGTGAGAGGTGCTAGATTGTACTTGCTGAAGACTGAAATCCTGGATTTGTGAGTCAGGTACAGCATGTGCCATGGCAGTAGAACTTTCCACATTCAACCCCCCACCGCCCCATCTTAGACCTGCCCCAGAGGTCAGTGTCCATGTCCCTTGGATCAATAAGGGAATGCATTAAATAATGCTAATTGTGTGGGGGGCCTGATGTGGTAGTTCTAATAGATTGGGGGAGAGATGCTGTCCCTGTGGTATTTCCAGCCCAAGTGGAAGGAAGAAAGAGCAGCAGTCTCCCAAGAGAAGCCCCTTCTTGTATGACCTCTAGGCCAGTTGTCAAGATTCAAGAGATTGGAATAAGTTTTAGACTGTTGGCTGCTTATTTAAAGTTTCAAACTTCTTGAGGTTCATCCATCACTAATCTCTGACCTTATCAAGGGAATATTATACATGTGGTGACTTTTTGAATTGATCATTGTTGCCTTCCTATATATGTGTGTCTTTTTCAAACAGCTTTCCCTGTTGCACTGGGGTACCCCTTGGAAGATCTCAGGTTTTTGTACTATATATTGTTAACTTGCCTGTGATACCCCATAAGTTTCAGACACACTATGTACTAGAGGTGGCTATTGGGATGCACAAGCCACTCTATCACTGACAGGAAATAGATTTTCTGTTAACCTTCTGCAATATTTGGCAGGCATCAATTATTGACGAGGATGGTAGAATGAGGGATGCACAATAAAGGGCCTGATTCTGCAGTCCTTTCACAGGCAAGGCTCCCATTGAAATCAATAGGATTTTTGCCACAGTAAAGACTACAAGACTGGGCCAGAATCCGAATCAACCTGAATCATCACCCCAAATGTGAACATATTTAGTGCTCTTTGTTGAGGTTCAAATGACTCCTTCTGAAAGGTTGTTTTCTTACATTTTCATTCTCCTCTCCACTTTCAAGTTGTTGCCAGGCTTGCAAACAGAAATGCCAAAATACCCCACAAAAGGTTGTTGCAACACAGTAGTTATGTAAGTATAATGCAGCTATGTTGTGATTTTATTTCTATATACTGCACTCTGAAATGTAGAGGAGTTCTCTAGTCACCTGCAGGGACAGTGCCTTGGAGGCAGCTCAAGATAAGAGAGTATTTTAGAATGAGTTGTACATGGTGCTCTCTCTCTCTCATGGGGAACTTGTTTCTGACTCTGCTCTTACACTAATGTAATTCCTCTGATGCCAATAGTGGTGCCCCACCACAAAGTTCGTGTAAATGAGATCAGAATCAGGTCCTTAATACTTTTTTCTTCGCTGGTATTTTTTAATCACAAATGCAAATTGTCTAGATTAAAGATGCATGTTTGGACTGGTAAGTGCATTGTCATAATGAGAGCTGGTTGGATCAGCCCTATATACCTTGGATTCAGCCCTCTTTTCTATTTTAACTGTCCGCAAGCTGATCACGATTTCATTGTTCCTATAATTTTTACAAACAGGTTTCATCCTATTGGATTTTTCAGGAAGTATTCATAGCAAGTGATACATGCAGTATTCGATGTTCAGTATTGGAGCTCCGTGATTGGCTAACTAAGTCACATGGCATGGTTTCTGTTCCCGAATTGAATGACCTAAAGTAAACATGTCTGGAATGAATAGTCTCATTTGTGAGCAGGCACCCATGTTCTTATGAACAGAGGGACAGATCCTCAGCTGATGCAAATCAAGTAGCGTCATTGACTTCAATGCAGTTTTATTGACTTACCAGCTCAGGATCCATCTCTGAAGCCACTTCCCAAAAGTCCATGAAAGCACAATACACCTGTGTGAATGTCCGAGCAAGAAAGCATATGAACAAACAGCAGAGGCATGTGTGAATACTTTCCCCCACCATCCCTTTCACGACTGTAAGATCATTTTAAGCCAGTCTAATGCTTTAACGGTAAAAGCTAACTTGATATAACACTAACTCTCTGGGTTCATAAGGGAATTTTTGAAAGATGGTGCTGGTAAGTGACAAAACCTCAGAATTAAAGACTGAGTACGAGTTTCTTCAGAAGTAACTTTCTGCTTCAAATTTCCATGGGGTGAACTAATTAGAACTAGAAGTCTTGGTGCTGACAACTTGCAGCCTTGAGGGGCTTCAGTCTGCGCTCAAGCCACTGCTGCCAAACCAACCATTTGTCTGTTGATGAATTGTTTTTAAATGTGTTGCTGTTCCTATTAAGTCATTAAGGGGCAGACATTTAAAGGTATTTAGGCTCCTAAAGATGCAGTTAGGTGCCTAGTGGGGTTGTGAAAACTACCTCGGTGCCTAACTGTAGGAAGTTTAGAAAATCCTACTGTGCACCTAACTGCATCTAAATGCCTTTTAGAAATCTGGCCCTACCATTTAGGTTAGCTATTAGGAAAAACTTGCTAGCTGTACAGGTAGTTAAGCTCTGGAATAGGCTTCCGAGGAAGGTCAGGGAGTCCCCATCATTAGAAGCTGTTAAAAACAAGTTGAACAAACACCTGTCAGGGATGGTCTAGGTTTACTTGGTCCTGCCACAGCGCAGGGGGGATGAACTGGATGACTCCTTCTCGAGGTCCCTTCCAGCCTTACATTTCTGTGATTTATCAGTTTTCTCCCCATTTTAGAGCAATTGCCAAACAGTCTCTCAGTTTGAGGTAGCATTACCCGAGCTGTGAGGAAAGGTTCCCTTTGCTGCAACTGGACTCTTAAAAAAACTACATATTAAGCAAAAAACCCCAACCAAACAACCCCACTGTGTGTAGGCTTTCCCACTATCTTTCAACCAAACAACCTCACCGTGTGTAGGGTTTCCCACTGTCTTTCAACCAAACAACCCCACCGTGTGTAGGCTTTCCCACTGTCTTTCAACCAAACAACCCCACCGTGTGTAGGCTTTCCCACTGACTTACAACAAGACCTAGACTCCTACCTCCCTATGTCATTTTCGAAAATGGGAGTTAGGCCCTAAGTTACTTCAGGACCTTTTGAAGATTTTTACCTGGGATCCTAGTATCCTCGGGAAAACAGTAATTTTAACAAGGAAACTCTCCTTCAGAAGAACAGTCTTGTGGTTGAGGCACAAGATTGGTGCTCATGAGATCTTGGCTGAATTCCCAGCTTTAACAGATTTACTGAGTGAACTTGGGCAGGTCACTTGAGGCCCAAATCCTCAAAGATTCTTAATCTCTCTGTGCCTCAGTTCTCCATCTGTAAAAGGGGGATACTAATGATTCCATTCTCACTTCTTCTGTCTTGTCTATTTAGATTACAAGGTCTATAAGGCAGGGCTGTCACCTACCACATCTTTGTACTATACCCAGCACAATAAAGTTTCAAATTCAGTTGCACCTTGCAAGTGCTGCTACTAAAAATAGTCTATCAAAAAGTTGATTCCCGCCCCCCACCCCCCCATCTGAGGGGAAAATGTGGCCCTTTTGTTGTAAAGAGCTTCTCTCTGCACCCGCTACCCCCACGCTCCAGGTATGCTGGGGGAAAGAGCAATGTATTCAGCTTGGTGCTCAGTCCCCCATTTTGGTAAAACATATAAAAAACCCATTAAAATCTGAAGTTTCCATAGCACATCCAAAACATCCCTCAAGCGAAAACCCACCATTTGTTGCATTGCTTTATCGCCTCCAGCTGCTGCCCTTCACTGCAGGCTGTGTGTGTCAGAAGGCAGCCGCATTCAAGTGCTGCCCTGCCTACCAGGCACATCACTTTGAAGGTCCAGTGTTGCTGTGGAAATTCAGATGTGTGGGGCAGAATCTGAAGTGCCGTTTGGTTTTATATCCCATTCCAAAGGCAGCACCCGCAGTAGCAAGGGGTGGCCTGCACATTCACCATGTTGGCTCAGTGAGTACTGATTCTGGTTGCTGAGTCATGAATGACACGTCTTAAAGTCCCTCCATGGTCTCTCTTCCAAGTGCTGATCAAGCCCAACCCTGTTTAGCGAACAATCAGAGAAAATCCTAATCCAAGTTGGTACAGCAGCACTTCTTTTTTTTTTTTTTGCACATGGATTTTTTTCATGGGGGCCAGTTACCCTACTGTCTAAACAGAGTCTCGCTGGAACTGGATATCCTGCAACTTTGCCAGAATACATTCTCTGGTTACTTAAGTGGACAAACACAAGTGGTTTTGCTTAATGGTATTAAACAGAAGATGATAATGTTACCTTAGGGATCAAGTTGTAGGCTTTGTACTTGGTGACCTGAGCAGCAGGAGCTCCTCACAGCCATGCCTCACGTGGCATTTCAAGGTGGATGATGATGTATGGACTTGTCTGGTATGGGAGAAATTTACAAGGGAGGAAGGTTAAGAACAGAGAAGGGCTGAATGGAACATTTAAAATAAAAACTATCTATTCACAGCTTCCTATCAGACTTTAACCCACCTTCCTCCTGTTTCAGCCTAAGCCCTTTAAGGTGCTTCTCCCCACCCCCTTTTTTTTGCACTAGAGAAAACAAAAGTTCACCTTTCTGCTCTTCCAAGATCCCATTCCAGCTTTGGCACCCAGTCCAAAGCATGCAAATCCACTCAAAGATAGGAAAGGCTTTAGTGAAAAAGCAGAAAAGCCAGGTTGGTTGCTATACACTTCCTCTTACTGATCCCTCTTCTGTAATCCATAATGGGCTAGAGTTATTATGAAGGTCCCAAGGTTCATCAGAAGCATTATTTATGTGAAATTAGAAGGCAAAGGATAGGCGTACGCTTTTGATTCAAGAAGTAAGTGGGTAAAGAAGCCAGCAAGGCTGACTTTTAACCTTTTTGGGAAAGCTACAGTTTTGGGAAGCTACACAGACAACTTTTATTGTGGCATTTCCTATCTTTTGAGTGCTTGATTTTGCAGCTTTAATGTTCTTTTAACTTAGCTTTTTTTTAATCATTCAATTTCCCAGGTTTTCTAAAAACTTACATATCCACAAAACAAAAATTCCATTACGTGGAACCACATTGGTCTTCCATCAGCAGGTTGGGATCTTCAGATACACAGCACAATCCTCTGCTATTTGAAATAACAGAGTAATTGGTAGCAGTAGAAGGCTGTTATCTATGTGAACCTGCCACTAGAGGGGGATGGGGACACACTTTGCTAGTGGGTTTCATATACATGTTTGCTGATGACGAAGGATAGTTGAGGCTCAGGAATCCTTGGTTCAGTTCCAGATTCTGTAGAGGAGTGCTCTCTAGTGATTAAAAACTCTTCTGCTCCTGTCCCTCCTTCACTCCCTCCCCAGCTCCTGCCCCTGCATGTAACAGAAACAGCACTACAAGACTTAGGTCATCGTCCTCTAGCTTATCACTTCAAAACTGCAACCAAGACTTGATGATGTGACTTACAGACATGTAGGACTATAAGGGACCTCAATAGGTCATCTAGTCCAGTCCCCTGCACTCAGGCAGGACTAATTATTATTTAGACCATCCCTGACAGGTGTTTGTCTAACCTGCTCTTAAAAACTGCCAATTATGGATATTCCACAACCTCCCTAGGCAATTTGTTCCAGTGCTTAACCACCCTGACAGGAAGGTTTTCCTAATGTCCAATCTAAACCGCCCTTGCCGCAATTTAAGCCCATTGCTTCTTGTCCTTTCCTTAGTAGATAAGAAAAACAATTAATTACCCTTCCCTTTATAACAACCTTTTATGTACTTGAAGGCTGTCATCATGTCCCCTCTCAGTCTTCTCTTCTCCAGACTAAACAAACCCAATTTTTCCAATCCTTCCTCATAAGTCATGTTTTCTAGACCTTTAATCATTTTTGTTGCTCTCCTCTGGACGTTTTCCAATTTGTCCATATCCTTCCTGAAGTGTGGTGCCCAGAACTGAACACAATACTCCAGTTGAAGCATTATCAGTGCTGAGTAGATTGGAAGAATTACTTCTTGTGTTTTGCTTACAACACTCCTGCTAATACATCCCAGAATGATGGTCGCTTTTTTTGCAACAGTGTTACATTGCTGACTCATATTTAGTTTGTGATCAACTATAATGCCCAGATCCTTTTCTGCAGTACTCTGTCCTAGGCAGTCCTTTCCCATTTTCTATGTGTGCAATTGATTATTCTTTTCTAAGTGAAGTACTTTGCATTTGTTCTTATTGAATTTCATCCTATTTACTTCAGACATTTTGCCAGTTTGCTCAGTCATTTTGAATTGTAATCCTATCCTCCAAAGTACTCCTATCCTTCCAGCATGGTATCGTATGCAAACTTTATAAGTGTACTCTCTGTGCCATTATTCCAACCATTTATGAAGATATTGAACAGAAGCGGAACCAGGACAGATCCCTGCAGAACCCCACTCAATATACCCTTCCAGCTTGATTGTGAGCAATCGATAACTACTCTGAGTACAGCTTCCCAGCCAGTTGTGCACCCACATTATGGTAGGTTCATGCAGGCTGTATTTCTCTAGTTTGTTTATGAGAAGGTCATGTAAGACAGTATCAAAAGCCTTACTAAAGTCAAGATATGACATCTACTGCTTCTCCACCCCCACATTCACAAGGCTTGTTACCCTATCAAAGAAGGATATTAGGTTGGTTTGACATGATTTGACTAATCCATGTTGACTGTACTTATCACCCTATCTTCTAGGTGCTTACAAATTGATTGTTTGATATTTGCTCCATTATCTTTCCAGGTACAGAAGTTAAGATGACTAGTCTGTAATTCTTTGAGTTGTCCTCATTCCTCTTTTTATAGAGAGTTACTATATATTCACCCCTTTCCAGTCCTCTGGGATCTCTCATCCTCCATGAGTTCTCAAAGATAACTGCTAATGGCTCAGATATCTCATCAGCCAGTTCTTTAAGTATTTTGGAAATATTTCATCAGCCCTGACAGCTTGAAGACATCTAACTTGTCTAAGTCATTCTTAATTTGTTCTTTCCCTGTTTTATCCTTGGATCCTCCCCCATTTACCCTGATGTTCACTATGTTAGTTGTCCAATCACTACTAACTTTTAAAATAATTTTTGTTGCTCTCCTCTGGACTTTTACCAATTTGTCCATATCTTTCCAGAAGTGTGGTGCCCAGAACTGGACATAGTACTCCAGTTGCGGCTTTGTCAGTGCTGAGTAGAGTGGAAGAATTACTTATTGTATTTGGCAAAAACATTTGACTCTTCAGCCATCGCTGCCTTTTCTGTTATTGGCTTTCCCACCTCATTTAGTGATGGACTTACCCTTTCCCTGGTCTTCCTCTTTGCTTCACATGTATTTGTAAAATGCTTTTTCGTTAACCTTTATATCCCTAGCTAATTTAAAATCATTTTGTGCCTTTGCCTTTCTGATTTTGTCCCTACATGCTTGTGGGTTGTATTTTTTAATATTCAACCTTTGTAATTTGAGCCTAGTTTCCATTTCTTTTATGACTCTTTTTTGAGTTTTTGGTGATTGAAGATCTCCTGGTTATCTTGACTAGTTCCTTGGGAGTACAGGATATTGACAGGGGCACTGCCTCAGGCACTGTAAAAGTGTTTGCCTGGGCTCTCCACATTTACATTTGGGGATTGTTCCTCAGCTTCCACTTGGCCATATTTTAACCAGTCTTTGCCACCCCTGAGGTCAGTGCCTGAGGGAGTTGTTCTAAAGGAACCAGGTTCTCCAAGATGATTGGCATTTTCCACCATTTAGTGTTACTCTGAGTTTGTAGCCTTTCACAGCAGTGTTTTGCGGGTAAGGGATTTTCGGAGGCAAAGCTCTTTCTGGACTTCAGCCTCTTGGGTGGTGGAAGGTGTCCATGCCTTGGATGACTTCTTTTTACTGATTGTGGTGCAATCCCTGTGATGTAGTATAGTGACAGTGTGGAATTCAGTTTCAAAGTCCCTGTGATGATCCTACAGGGGTGACTGAGTTCAGTATCCATTCTGTGTGTATGGCTTGAGTGTGACCATACTGGGACACAGTAGTCTGCAATTGAGCAGGGGCTGCGCTTGGGAGGGTTTGTGGGGGCTATAGCCACTCCAAAATTTGTGTTTGCCCCCCTGTAGCCATCCCTACGAGCGCAAAGGTCAAACGTTATGCAGAAGTAAGGGTGGCATGGTATGGCATTGCCACGCTTACTTCTCTGCTGCTGGTGGTGCTGCCTTCAGAGCTGGGTGGTCAGAGAGTGGCGGCTACTGGCTGGGTGCCCAGCTCTGAAGTAAGCTTATAGCAGTAAGCCTGGGCAGGGGTCTGAGAGGCATGAGAGCAGCACCCTGCCTGTGTCCATGCCTGCCATGGTGCACTGCCCAGGGCCGATGGAGGGGTCTAGGGCTCTCCATAGCAGCCCAGACTGACCCACTCTGACCTAGCCTCCTGGACTCCTCCCCCCATGGTCACTGCTCCCTGGGGGCTCTGTCGGCCCTGGAGCTGGGTTCCCCCAGTGTAGAAGGAGTTGGGGCTGGCACTGAGCAGCAAGGGGTGTGGCCATAGAGGGGGCAGGGCCTCATGGTGAGGCGGGCTAGCACCTATCTGAGGAGGAGCAAGGAGAGGGGTGGGGCAATGAGGAGGAGGTGGGGGCTCTTGGCAAGGGATGGGACCAGAATTTACTAGAGAGGGAGGGGGCAGAGACAAGTGGGATCTGTACAGAAGGGGACGTGGCTTTACGGGGTGGGAGAAATGCCGGTGGAAGGGCGGAGTGGGGATGTATAGTGCAGCCCCCAATTTTCTGTGTAGCCCACCTCAAACCTCCTCCCCACCCCCGCAGTGGGAAGAGGCTGGCACTGCCCCGGCAACTGAATAACACAGGGCAAGACTGGTTGCTTCAATTGTTTTGGGGTCAGCTCCTGATTTTTGGTTGTACTCCAGAAACTGGCCACAATTCCTGGAGTTCACTTTCCTTTTCAGCTTCTTAATGTGCTCTTTGAATGTTATCATTTGATCTAATGTGATCCCAAGGTACAGTGGATGTTCATAGTTTCACAATATCTGGAGTTTTTGTTTGGCCTGACAGTGTTTCAGGTGAAAATCCACACTTGTGCTTTGCTATGTTTGGCATTCAGGAACCAAATGCAATAGTATTTCCAAGTACACTCAGAGATACCATTAAAAAACACTCAGTGTCCTCAAATCTTTCTAATTGGGTGGTGATGCAAAGATCCTCTGAATAAATAAATGTTGGGGCTTTATCTCTGAATTGGATGAATCCATCCATCTACTCATTTAGGAGAAGAGAGGTTATTTTACCTCAGTATGTGGCACGGGTGTGACTGCTGTCAGAATACTGTGTCCAGTTCTGGTGCCCACAATTCAAGAAGGATGTTTATGAATGAAGAGGGTTCAGAGAAGAGCCACCAGAATGAGTAAAGGATTGGAAAGCCTGCCTTATAATGATAGATTCAAAGAGCTCAATCTATTTAGCTTAACAAAGAGAAGGTGATTATAGTCTCTGTCAACATGGGTAATATATTTAATAATGGGCTGTTCAGCCTAGCAGAGAAAGGCATAACATAATACAATGGTTAGAAGTTGAAGCTAGGCAAATTCAAACTAGAAATAAGGTGTACATTTTTGACCATGAGGGAAATTAATCATTGGAGCAATTTACCAAGGGTTGTGGTGAATTCTCCATTGTTAATAATTTTTAAATCAAGCTTGGATGTTTTTCTAAAAGCTCTGCTCTAGGAATTATTTTTGGGAAGTTCTGTGACCTGTTATATAGCAGGTCAGACCAGATGTCACAATGGTTTTCTGTGGCCTTGGAATCTACAAATATTACTCCGATATATGAGTACAGGAGAATTTGGCTGTCTGATGTGGAAAACTGCCCAGAAGCACACTCCTAGCTGATGTTGGACACTATATGTACCTGGGCTTTCAGGACAGACGAGCCAACAATATAAGGATATTGAGAACTGTTTTGATTTTAGATCCCTTCAGTGAAGAAATCAGGGAAATGCTTATGAAAGAGATTGGAAAGGAATGGTATGGCTGCTGGAAGGAGCTGACTGAAAGAACAGAACCTGTGTCATATTAGCAAAAAAGCACAGACCACACCATTTTGCAAGCTGAATCCTGATGGACAACCAAAGTGCAGTGGCGCAGTCTCCCCTAACTAAGTCACGGACCAACTTATCCTAAATGGTAAACCAGCCCACAAAGTATAGCGCAGAATGAAACAGGTCAAGCAGGAAGTTTGCTCGCTTCTCACTGCAAAGTCCCCAGAGAGCAGCTCGACACTGAGGAGATGACAATAGCCATGAAAACCCTGAAATGTGGAAAGGCAATTGGACGTGATGGTATATCTAATGAACTATTACTACATTTCAGGACAAGAGCGCAAAAGTGGCTGCTTGACTTAACTCTTGCATGGAAGCAGTGCAGATACCGAGGCTGTTGAGAGAGGCCCGAGTGGTTGCACTACTCAAACCATATAAAGCCCTAACTCTGCAAAGAGTGTCTGACCAATATCCTTACTCTATTCTGCTTACAGGCAACGTGAGTACATGATAACAGGTAAAATAGTGCCATTAGCGGACAGGCAGCTGACTGACTACTCTGGTTTCCGTCCAAGATGTTTATGCTGTGGCCAAGTTGTAAACCAAACTCAGTATGTCGAAGATGGTTTCAAAACCTGCAAAGTTGCAGGGGCTGTGTTTTGTTGATCTGTCAGCTGCTTATGACGTGGTGAACCATTGTGCACTTCTACTGAAATTGGCAAGAAATTCAGAGAAATAGCAAGATAATTCAGGACACATCCTTCCTTTTCAAGAATCAACATTTCTGTGTCGAGATGTATGGTCGGAAAAATCGATGGCATACTCAGTGTAATAGATTGCCCCAAGCACAGGCGCCGACTTTCTCTGGCGCCGGTGGGAGCTCACGCCCAGCGTCGGGGGCGGGGCCCCGCTCCTGACGCCGGGCCCCGCCCCTGACACCGGGCCCTGCCCCCGATGCCGGGTGATGTCGCGGGGCCCCACCCCCGATGCCGACGCAACGTCACCTAGCGTCGGGGGCGGGGCCCCGCAACATCTCCCGGTGCTAAGGTAAGATGGCGGTGGGCCCCGGGGTTGGCGGGGAGCTGGCCGTGGGTCCCGGGGATGGCGGGGAGCTGCCGGTGGGTGCAGAGCACCCACCAATTTTTCCCCGTGGGTGCTCCAGCCCCGGAGCACCCACGAAGTCGGCGCCTATGGCAAGACTCAGTGCCATCACCTTTGCTGTTTAATGTCCGCACAAATGACCAACCAGAATTCCCTGAGGTGTGAAGATTCAGTTATGCAGATGATCTTTGCATCGCCACAAGACTTAAGTTCCATGTGACGTAGCCAATGCCATGCCAATGCTGAAGTTTGAATAGTTCTAGTGATAATCACAAATTTCCAACATGGCTACATAGTTGTTTCAGCAAAAACAACAAGGAGTACTGGTGGCACCTTAGACTAACACATTTATTTGGGCATAAGCTTTCCCACTTCATCAGATGCATGGAGCGTTTCAGTGAGGGGTGAAGTGATCCCAAAGTATTGTAAAGTTTAGCAACTTCTGAGGTGGAATGCAGCAGTGGTTTAAGGCAGGTCTCATCCAAAGCCCTCATTGTCAATGCAAAGAGTCCCTTTGACTTCAGTTTGGTTTGGATAAAGCTCTAAGAGTACGGTATCATGCAATAGTTCAGGCCAAGTTGTGAAGAAGAATATAATCTGCCACTGCAACTGACAGATCTCCCATGGCTCATTATGGATATATTTTAGGTATGGGGGTAGTGAGTACAAATTTCAGGGGTGTGTGTGTGCGCGCGTGCGCACACACGCACTCAGATATCCAAGATGAAATGTCTGGTCAAGGTACTCACTGGAATCCACAACACTGCAGCAATGCAAAAGGAGGCTTGACATGTTTGATTAGCTAACAGAAATAAAGCAAAGCACCAGATCCTCAGCTGGCGGGAGCTCCATGGACTCTAGTAAGGTGATGCCAGTTTGCAGCAGCAGGGAGTCTGGCGTAAGTCTCTCTAGAGAGGAGCAGAATGAGTGTGCAGGGCTGCTGAACTGCATTGTCAACCTAGCAAATGGCAATGTCAAGGGCATTAAAGCATTAAATGAGATGTCCCCTTGACTTCTAAAAGAGCTCAGCTCAGAATTAAACGCTGCACTCCCAGAACAGAAACCTAATGAACTTTTGATGAACTGGGATAGAGGCAGACAGTTGCCTCTATTGAATCAGTGTCCTAGAAGGCTGGCTTTATTAATGAATGTTTTATAGACAGAGAGACTGGCTGAATCCGAGAGTTCAGACTTGACCTGTGTGGTGGTTGCTTTTTTATTATTATTATTTTAATTGCATTTTCAAGAGTTCACAGGAGAAATCTGTGATGGGTCAGAAATGGCGAGGCTTTGGAAAGAATTTCAGGCATCTTTCCTGTGACCTTCTCAGTCTTAGACACTATCGTGACCGTTCAAGAAATACTGATAATGGGATCTTGGAATTGCCTTACAGGATTGGAAGCTCCCCCATTTATTTGCTGAAGAGAATCCACATGTGCATATGGAGGGGACTATACAAGCTCTTTTGGGGGTCAGCAGAAGCAGCTCACCCCGGTTTTCATGCTGGGGCAAACCACCATGAGCCTTAAACAAGTGCTGAGGTGATTTACAGGCGGCTGCTGTAGTAGATGCACAATTAGTCCGCTGCTGTTCCTGAGGTCTTTTTTTTTTATATAGGCTCTTATTACCCCCACCCCCACTCCCGATTTTTCACATTTGCTGTCTGGTCACTCTATTTATATTTAATCTGGAGCCTAGTCAAGCCTTGTGAATCCCTAGAAGTAGATGGGAGTTGCTTCCTTTTGGTTTGGAGATGAGAATGGAAAAAAAGCTGAGCTGCTTTGCTGACTCAGTTAGACAGGACAGCTGGCCTGGTTAACAATTAAGGTTGCATGTTAGAGAGCTGTCTCCAGGAAGGTTTTACCTAAATGAGGACTTAAAGATTTGGTCTCTAATGCCTAAGATCTAGTAGAATGATCCCTATCTAATAAGAATGCCAGGTGACTTCTGGGGCTATGGGAAGTTAGGCCCTAAATACCTTTGAGGATTTGCACCTTTGTTTGTATTTAATCAGACTTACTAGAGAAAGAATGAATAGGGCAGGGAATGTAGGCAGTAGCGTACGAAGGGGAGAGCAGGTGGAGCGGCCGCTCCCCCCTGTGAGGAGAAGCGGTGCTAAGGCGCCGCCCCAGCCTCGCTGGGGGGGCGCTTTAAAAGGCCTGCGGCTCCTGCCGCTGCGGGGAGCCACGGGCCTTTTAAGGAGCCCCCACCCCTCAGCCCCGCTGCTGGAGCCGGGCTGTGGGGGGTGGGGTTTAAAAGGCCCGTGGCTCCTGCCGCTGCGGGGAACAACGGGCCATTTAAAACACTGCTGGAACCCCGCTGCCGGAGCTCCGGCGGCGGTGCTTTAAAGGGCCCGGGGCTCCGCAGCGGCTGGAGCTCTGGGCCCTTTAAAGCGCTGCTGGGTGAGTACAGGGGGAGCGGGGAGGCGCCTTTTTAAAGCGCCGCTCCCCCTGTGCTCAAGACCTGGCTACGCTACTGAATGTAGGAAGCTGGGACAGAGACCTCCTGAGACAGAGATATTTGGGGCCTGACTAGGAAACAGAGCTTTGCACTCTGCCAGCCAGCCTCATTCTCATTATCAATAATGTCAGCACTCTTAAGAGTGCAGGGGAGAAATATATTACAGCACATTTATCATACAGGATCAAAACATTAGTTCATCTAATCTGATATTACAAAGGAAGGCAACCAAAACCAAACTCCCATCATGCGTCTTATCTATTATATATGTCATACTGTACATGGGAAGAAGGAGTCGGGAGGAATTTCCTTCCTGACTCCTGCAGGCAACTAGTTTATACCCTGAAGCATGGAATTTGTTTACCCTCACTTTAGCAGGATCATTACAAATGGTCTTCCTGTTCACATAATTTCAGACAATGGATCTTGAGATAAACTCGGAGAAAATCTCAAGAAGTATTAGTGGTACATCATAATGATCGCTTTATCTTAGGTTGTTTCTTAAATGTTTTAGGCACCGTACACAAAACACTGTAGAAACAAACAAGTTCTGCTCTCAGTAATACTGGCATAAATCCAGAGTGACTTCACTATGTTCATTGGAATGGTACTGCGAATGGCATTGAGAGTGGAATTTGGCCCTAAGTGTCGAACTGGCCTTTTCAGCATGTATATATTTGCTTTGCTTTATCTTCACCTTCAGGTACCCAGTTAAGTAACCCACCAAATAGCAACAATGAACACAATGATTGTTCATGATCACCTTGACTATTTTACTGCCATTAATCACTTGCTTCTGTCATGCTGCTTTTTATCCTGCTGCTGTGTTGAGTGATTTTTTTGTTTGTGTACACAGTGGTGGCAATTGCACCTCCAAATTAGGGGGCTCTCTTGCCATTGGGTTTTTCCGCCCCCCTCCACATGCATCAGGCCTGGTTTTTCACAAATGTGAGAGTCATTGAGCGTGTAAAAATGAGCTCTTGATTTGCAGATGTAATTACACCCACTCCGGGCCGGTGCAAGGAAGTTTCATGCCCTAGGTGAAACTTCCTTGCACCAGCCCTGTGCCCCCCCCGCAATGCCACCCCCCTGTAATGCCACCCCCCACCCAGCCAGCTCCCCCGCCCGTGGGCGCTCAGTCCCCCACCACCACCTGTGGGCCGTGGGCGCTCAACACCCCCCCCCCCCAACCGCGGGTCCTCAGCCCACCCACCACCTGCGGGCCACGGGCGCTCAGCCCCCACCACCACCTGCGGGAACTGAGCAGGAAGCCGGGGGCAGCGGGGCGGCTCGCCATGGCTGCCCCTGGCTCCCCGCTCAGGCTGGCAGGGAGCTGGCAGGGGCGCCACCTCCTACCCTGCCGCTGAAGACGCCCCAGCTTACCTGCGGGAGCTCCGCAGGTCGATCTGCAGAAGGCCCCTTCCGCCGAATTGCCAGGGCGGAAGTGCTGCTAATAATACCCTCCACCGAAACCGCTTTCGCTTGCCTGCGGGAGCTCCGCTGGTCCCACGGCTTCAGCGGCAATTCGGCGGAAGGGGCCTTCTGCAGATAGGCCTGCGGACCTCCCGCAGGTTAGCTGGGGCAACTTTGGCGGCGGGGGAGGATGGGGCGCCCCTGGCAGCAGGTTTTTGAGCCCCTGCCAGCAGTGCACCCTGTTACAGCCCTGCCGCGGTGAGCCATCCCCCCCTCCCGGCTCCCAGCTCAGCCGCAGAGCCGGAAGGGTGGGAGGCAGCCAAGGCCAGCCACCCCTCGGCTCCTGGTGCCCTAGGCGACCGCCTACGGTCGCCTAGTGGGCGCGCCGGCCCTGCACCCACAAACTAAAAATCACTTCAACTACTATCAGCATAGAAAAGGGCATGACATAAACAAAAGATCATTGACATTAACACAAAAGACAAGGTAATTGTGTCCCACGCTATTTACTTTTTGTTCATTACTGCTATTTGATGGGCTGCTTCAGAAGGTTCCTGAAGGTTAAGGAAAAGCAAATGAGGTATTTGCATGCACAAACCACACAAAACCAGATCCTGAAGTGCTGTAACTCAGAGTAACACAACTCAAGTCATGCAGCTGAGAATCTGGTCCGTAGGACCAAAGTTTTTTTTGTACTACACCAATATTAATCCTGTCACATCATTCTAGAGTGCAAAGTCCCATCAGTGAAATGACTGGATTTTTCCTGGTGTAGCAGTGCACAAGATCAGGCCCATAGCTGTCCATTTGAACATGCCAACATCCAGTTGGTGCATGCTATCTCAGTAATTTGCACACATAGCGGAGGTGCACAATTGTGCATTTGTGTTTGCATGCCTGGCTTTGAAAATTGGGCCCCCAAAATCTAAAATCAGATCAAACATGCTGTGCTTTCTAGAATGAATGTGGGGGGGGAAGGTTAGATGCAATTTAAAAGGGGCAAACTCTGATTTCCTTTTAAAGTCAGAAATGAATGAAATGCTTCCCCGAAATTGAGACCACAGAGCCATATCCCGAGGCTCCCTTCTGTCTATGTAACTCCCAGGCTCCAAAAGGCCCAGTCCTGTAGATCGAAGAGGTAAGATGGCATGTAGGGGCCCAGACACTCACTAAGAAGCTGCACTTAAAATATGAGATGTGTGATGTCTTTAAAAACATAAACTTCCTTTAAATAACAGCACCCTCTAACCCACTATTTTATGACTTCAACAAGAAGCTAAAGGGGAAAAAACAATATAAAAGAGGCAGCAGCGAGTCTAAATGTAACAAACAGAATGCGGTTTCCTAAGGTGAGCTCTCCCAGAGGAGGGGACTGTAAAACATCATTCTACAAGGCTGGCTCAGCTCCTGCTGCTGAGGGAGGGAAGGATGACTTGTGGGATATCCAGAAGGACGGACCAGACTCTGGCTCTTGCTTTCCTAGCCAGCAGGTCTGAGAGCTTGGCAGAGGAGGCAGAATGCTCTCCGCTCCTGGGGCACAAGAGGAGGGTGGGATTTGCATCACTCAGCTGCAAAACCTGCTCCCTGGCCAGCATCCGTTTCAGAGACGTGATAACAGAAGTATGACGTGGCTCTATGAGGGGCGGGTATGTGGAGGTTGTGTTTGTGCGTGCTCTCATATTAGAGGGGGCCCCAGACAAAGCTCAGATCTGAATACTCCTGAATTGAGTTGGACAGGAATTTTCCAACCCTGTTTTTCACAGGAAAATGGTGATTCATTGATTCAGCTGAAAGTTTTTATGGGAATGTACCAGTTTCAATGAAACTTCTTACTGGAGAGGTTTCTCTCGTCCAGGAGAGAGAGAGAGAAAGAGAGAGAGAGAGAGAGAGAGCCATATCCATCCCAGTAAAGTCAGGTCTTTGAGTTGGATTGGGGCATTGTGAATCCCAGACTGGCTATTAGCTAAGCTGGAGTATCTTTCTGGTGTGGGTTTTATTTTTATTTTTTTAAATGATCTCAAAAGGTCTCCGTTTTGTCCAGTGTAGAACTATTTCCTGCTCAGCTGTACTCCCAAAGCTTTGGGAGGATTTGGAATATGGATCAAATGTCCTGGCTTTCAGCTCCGCAGGGCCAAGGGGAGCATTCTGCGGAGGTAGAACTCTCCCTCTTCTGTGTGCACAAATTGAAAGGAGCGTGGGGCCTTTAAAATTGGAAGCTTAGAAGTTGCAGATTACTATAAAAGACAGAAAAAGTGTGGTCGGAGACTAAAATCCTGGGATCTGCAATTTTCCCCATGCCCCAATTTCTACCTGTTTCTTGACATAAAGGTTTCTCCCCTCCCTCCCCCGCCCGAGGATTTGGCTGTGTTGCCGGGAGACACTTTTATAATCTCTGTGCAGATTGTCCCAGCAGCAGCCTCTCTCTGTCTCTGCCCTTTAATCAGGTCTGGCAGGAAGCATATGCAGTGATGTTCCTTTAGCAGATGCCCACTGAGCATGCTTGCGTAACAAACCTTCTTCATGAACACTATGGGCTTGTCTACCTTACCCACTGGATCAACGGGCAGCGACTGATCCAGCAGGGGTCGATTTATCATGTCTAGTCTAGATGCGATAAATTGACAGCTGAGTGCTCTCCCGTCGACTCCAGTACTCCACCAGGGTGAGAGGCGCAGGCGGAGTCGACGGGAGAGCGTGAGCCGTTGACTTACCACAGTGAAGACACCACGGTAAGTAGATCTAAGTACGTCGACTTCAGTTACGTTATTCCCGTAGCTGAAGTTGCCTAACTTAGATTGATCCCCCTCCCTAGTGTAGACCAGGCCTTACACTCATCAGGAGGAACTGAACTAGGGATCTTCAGCCCCAACTCTGTGGGTGCCCTGGGACCTGGAGTACCCACAGGGAAAAAATGGTGGGTGCTGAGCATCCACTGGCGGCAGCCCACCATTAGCTCCCCACCCCCGAGCGCCTCCTGCCTGCCTGCGGGCCCTGTAGATCAGCGCCTCCCCCTCCTTCCCATGCCTCCTGCCCACCACTATCAGCTGTTTCATAGCATTCAGGAGGCTCTGTGGGGGAGAAGTGAGGAAGCAGAGCGCTCGTGGGGAGAGAGGCAGGGTGGGGCAGGAAGAGGTGGGGCAGGGCTGGGGCCATGGGGCAAAGGGTGGAGTGGGGGCAGGGCCTAGGGCAGAGCTGGGGGTTGAGCACCCTCCTGGCACTTTGGAAAGTTGGCGCCTGTGTTCAGCAGGATTCTACCATCTGAATTAAAGTAGATCTCCTTAGGTGAGAGCAAGTAGGTGGCTGTTATAATTACTGTGTGACACACATGAATCAGGCCAGTGTATTACACTCAGAAACAGAGCAGTGCAAACAAGGTTTTAGGTTTGCTGGCAATTCTGAAATTTTTTTTTTTTTCAAAAATTTTGATGAATCAAAAAAAAAATTGTTTCAGGTCCAATAAAAGATTTTGTTTAGATTTTGAGCATTTTTATTTTTTGAAAGAATACAATTACAGGAGATTTCTAAATGAAATGTTTTGAAAATGTCAAAACAAAATTTCTATTTTTTTCAGAACTTTTTTTTTTTTAGTTTACTGAAACAATTTGGAGAAATCAACACATTTCAGTGCCCTGAACCTATATTTTATTTCCCTCCTCCCCCAAAAAAGTTTTCGTTGAAAAATTTCACCCAATTCTGCTCAGAATTATTATTTTTTTTCCAATGAAATTTTTTTTAAAAAAAATAAAGTTTTCCTCTTAGGGCTATGCAAAGCACACATCCTTAATGAGGACTAGTTCCAGGCCAGGTTTCACATTTCACTCATTTTTTTCTGTAACCCTGGTTTTTGTTTTTTGTTTAATATACCTAAGGATGGAATGTTATATTTTTGGTAACAGGAAAAATGTAATTCCCCAGCCCCTCAATTACTCAAACAGCTGAAGGGAGTTTGCTCAAACTTTCCAAAACAACAAATTCACCTCCAGGCAAAGACCAAAAATGGAAAATTTCAGCCTTAAGGGTGAATGCTTCAGAAAGCCATGAACCTGTGAAAATGGATTTATGAGCGTGCACTCCTTTCCCATTAACTAGTAGGTGCTACTATAGCATCGTATTGCTCACAAAGGCACAAGTCTGAGCCAAGCCCTGGATAGCATGGTCCAGTCATGTTTTCCCCCACTCCCACCTTAAGGGTTATCAGTCTCATGTGAGGGAGATACACTCACTGAGCATTGGGTGATATGTCGGGGGGGAAAGAAACCCTAGGAGAGATAAGGAGAGTGGCCAGACATAGAGATGTGGCATGCGCATACACACACATTACATATAAACACTTGCACCTACATACATTGCTAAACCCATCTGCATATAGCCATAGACTCATAACCTTCCCCCATTTTACACACCCATGGTCATCTCCACACATTTGTCTTCAAAAATGTTAATTCCCAAGTCTGACCTGCTGGGAAATGAGTGCATTAAGTCTACTATATTTTCTGGCCAAATCATTTCACCTGTATCCTCCCCCCCCCCCCACCCCACCACCTCACCCCGCCCCTGCACTGCATTCTGAAGATCCTACAAATGTATTCCTAGGGAGCAGTGCCGAATGACTTCCTTAGAGAAACATGCTAGATAATATGGGGAAGGCATGAGTAACGGAGCCTTTTGTGGGCTAATAGAAGAATTTTTTCCACAAAAATACTATATGTGGGAGCCTGAAAGGGGAATGATTCATATTAAATATGAATGTGCCAGAGAACTGGGGGAGGAGGGTTGAATGAGGGGGAGAGACGCAAATCTGAGCCCAGCAATCCCTGCCTGTAAGAGAGGAAATGATGATAAAGCATGAATCTTTCAACAGCCTTATACAATCATTGAAAGTACTAAAGAGCCAGTGACATATTGGGGAAGAACACAAACTAGAGAATAAGGAGTGCTTGAAAGAAAGTCAGCCTGGAGGCAAACAAGATTTGTGAGAGGGTTTAGATCAAGGGCTAGCAGCCACAGGAGCTGTGTTGCTCTTCTGCTGACTTCCTGTGCAAGGTGGGACAAGTTTTAACCACTCTGTGCCTCAGCTTTCCCTATGTATAAAATGACACTAATAAGACTTTCCTGCAAGGATCAGTGTGAGGCTTAATACATTAATGTTTGCGAGTAGCTGCCACTTAGCAGGAGAGCTGAGCTGTCAGCCACCAATGGAGAGGAAAGCCCAGCCCAGCAGCAAGGAAGCATAGGTAGAGGGATAATACAGAAGCACATGCAAAGATGGAGTGAGGTGGGAAAAGTGGACAATCTGACTTTTTAAAAGAGGACAAAACCCTTCTCACATTAAACACAGCGAATACATCATGGGGGCTGATGGGACTTGTACTCCCAACTCACTGAGACTTTTGACAATCCCACCCAAAATCCTTCCCTGATGTTACTTTTCCATGTAAGCAAATGCTGCAGCTGCCACAAGGATGTTCTATGATCATGCATAGGAAGTGTAAGACTTGGTCTCTACTTAAAGGTTTTATTTGCATTGCTGTGTTGGTTGGGGGCAGGGGGCGGGGAGGATTTTTGCTGACATAACTATAAAGGTAAATACCCTAGTACAGATACAGTTCTATCAGTATAAAAGTGTTTACACAAGTATGGATTATGCTGGTTCCTCGAATCAGTATAACCTATACTGGTATAAACACTTCTATACTGGAATAACTGCATCAGCACTAGGTGGGTTTTGCTGGTTTAACTATACCGGTGCAGTTTAACTAGCAAAACTTTAAAGTGTAGACAAAGCCTATGAACAAGTCAGGACAAGATGACTGAACCTCTGATCTAAGGCACTAAAACATTACACTTTTTAAAATTAAACTAAAAGAAGAAAAAGTTTATGGTTAATGTAAGCTGCAGAATGAACAATTACTAGAGTATAAGACATCTACATAGTCGAAAGCGGCAAGAATCCAAAGCTCTTCTCTTTAGGCTGACTTACTGATTCCTGTTGAAGGTGAACAGTTCAGGGTACACAAAGCTTTAGTCTCATGAAATACAAAATATATATGCATATACTTAATGTACGCTTGGGACACCTCCCTCACTTAGTGGCTCTTGACAATCCCATCCTTAGGCTCTACAGGTATTTTAAAGGCGTACAAGTGGAGCGATTGTGTCAGGTGGTGCCAGGGGGCACAGCTAAAGCGTCTGGAACCTTAGGATATGTCTACACTGCAATTTAAAACTCATGGCTGGCCTGTGCCAGCTCGTGGGCTAAGGGGCTGATTAATTGCTGTGTAGATGTTTGGCTATAGGCTGGAGCCCAGGTTCTGGGACCCTTCCACCTGGCAGGGTCCTAGAGCCTGGGCTCCCACCCAAACCCAAATCTCTACACTGAAAATAAAGAGCCCCTTAGCACAAGGTCCTTGGCCCACATCAGCTGGCACGCTCCGCCCACAAGTTTTTATTTGCAGTGTAGACATACCCTTAATGGGTTCAGTTCTCAAGTGGTTCAGGACCTGAACTGGTTTTGTTTCCAAGGATTTGGCAGCAAAGTGTCCTGACAGGTTTTCCTGGAGGCTCAAACTCAGTAGATTCAAACCTGCAAAGGGAAGCCCTGACCACATAGTCCTAGTCCAAGGGCCATCTTACTTAAGTTAGCTTCTGTGTAGTTACTTTTCATATCTAGGGAACCTAAGGGGCCAATTCTGCTCCTGGTTCTGGCCGCTAGACACTGCTTTGTAGGTGTCTAAGGTCTGTAAATGATCTGCAAAGGGCCAGGGAGGAACGCCTCCAGTGCAGGAGCACTGGCCCTATGCTACGCTCTCCCTTGCAAGCCCCAGTTTACAGGGTCTGTTGGGGGCAAGAGGGGCAGTGGCCTAGCACGCAGTTCTGTGGGAGACTATGATCCACAATGCAGCCCATAGGCAGCTCTGAGGAGATTATTCTAAGCTAAACCAACCCCTGGGACTGCTTTAGGTTATGTCCAGGATTGTTTTGGCCCAAATAGCAGCCTGGAATCTGAGGGTATGTCTGCATTGCAATCAAAGGTGTGACTGCAGCACATGTAGACACAACCCGCGCTTGCTAGCTCAAATAAAAATAGCAGTGAAACTGTGGCAGCATGGGCTGTACAATCCCACCCAGGCTAGCCTGTGCTGCCGTGGCTTCACTGCTCTTGTTATTTGAGCTGGCTAAGTCAAAGCTAGCTTGAGAATGTCTATACATGCGACAGTCACACCTTTGATTTCAGTGTACACATACCCTGGGGAGCACAAAACTGGCTTAAAACTCCCTTTGCCCCACTACCCTGGGCTACATCTTCTGTTCTGGATCTCCCCATAGATAAGGGACAAAAGATCTGATCTAATTGCTACATGTTTATTCCTGCCAGCCTTTGCTAGAGACTTTTTGGTTTTAATGAAGGTGCTCAGATCTCACAGGATGGGGGGTGAAAGAGATGGGCCTGAATAGAACAAATTTGGGCCAAAAAGCTCATTGCACTCTCTCCGTTTGCCTTTGATTGTGCTCCTGTGTGTCTGCGCTGTGGTTGTGCTGTAACTGCCTCTGACATCCCCTGAGGGCTCTCATTGCGTGCTCGAACAGGGACTTTTTGCTGCACACTATATTTAGGCTACAGATTTGCATCATCAGTTTGTGGGTCTTAGTGAGCGTCAAGCTCACTTGTTGCACCAAACATTTACCTACCATATGGTTCCGACAGCCCTTGAATTTCTCTGTGTAATGTGCTGGAGGATGGTGTGCTGGAAGAGAAAACAAACAGCTGTCAAAACTCCGTTTGACATTTCAAAAAGGAAATTATGAAAAAAAAATAGAGTAACTGAGAGCTGGAACCAGAGCGGGGCACATTCCTGCTTGCACTTGAGTCAATGGACTTCAGTTGGAGTTGGATAGGATCCCAAATCCAATCACTGCACAAGCTTTGGGTACTGGAAATCAGAACCTGGATCTGAATTGTACAGGTGCCCCCGATCTTTATAACAGGCTGAACTCCCTCCCCCACTCCCAAGTGCCAACTGCCCCTGCACCATGAGATGTTTAAAATCCAGATGTGCATGCTGCGGCTAGAACACAATTTTAAATTCATATTGGACCTGATTTTTCAGAGGTACTGAGCACACAGATGTCCCATCAACTGCCACTGAACTTGCTAGGCACTCCTGACTTCTGAAACACAGACTCGTTTGTTGCTTAATCGCTAAGACACCTTTTTAAACAATGTATATTTTAGCTTAAACTCCTTTATAGGGTCTCTCTCTCTCTCTCTCTTTTTTTTTTTTTTTTTAGAAAAACTCTTTACAAGAAAGGATTCGGGTGACAAAATGGAAAAACTAGTCACCAGTGATTCACAGATAGATCATAAAAATATGCAGCTATTGTTCCTTTATTTATGCCCCAGCTGGGAAGAGTTGTTTTGGAGAGGAAGCAGGAAGATAAACAAACATTTCCAACAGGCTCCATTCCAAATTTGTCAACCCCCTGAATACAGCTATTAGACCCTTCTTTGCTGTGTGTACATTCCTAGCCAGAGTCCAAAGTGAGCAGGAGGTCCCAGGAACTGAGTTGCAGTACAGTTAAATGCAAGTCAGAGCTGGGTTTCTGCACATAGACACAGACACATACATATAGTGCTTAAGGGGAGTACAGTAGACGGCTCAAGGGATTGCTATGGACTGTGATGCCTTTCACCTCTAGGTCACTGATTCAACTGCAGATCATCAGGAGTGGGAACATAACATATCGTAACATTGTTGACTAGTAGGCCGCTGATTTACACCTGGCCTGTGTCAGTAGAAGCTGGACATTATTATAGACAGAAAATCTCATTTCTAGTGTAGATCGTGGTTTTGAATCAGGACCATCCGATAATGGCTGGTTAGTGGCTCATATGAAATAATCTCGATGCTCTCGGTGTGGACAGAGGGCTAGAACACAAAAATTACCATTTAATTGCCACCATACATGATAGCCACAGTAGAGAGGCCAAGAAGTGAGCTTGGTGTGTGGAAAGCAATACCTTAAGTGGAGCTAGAGAGAGTTGTGTTGGTGTGTGACTGACATTTTCTGCCAGCCCTCTGAATGTGTGTTACTCTAATCTAGATGCCTGTTAGACTTAGGCCTGGTCTACACTAGAAAATTAGGTTAGTATAACTCGGAGATGTGCAAAATGCACCCCCCTAACTAACATAGTTAAACTGACCTAATTCCCCATGTAGACATAGGTAGGTCAATGGAAGAATTCTTCCATCGACCTAGCTATTGCCTCTGGCAGAGATGGATTAACTAAACCAACAGGAGAACCCTCCCATCGGTGTAAATTGTATCTACACTGAAGTGCTGCCCCCGTGCTGTTGTAGCATTTCAAGTATAGACAAGCCCTTAGGGTACGTCTATACTACCCGCCAAATCGGCGGGTAGTAATCGATCTATTGGGGATCGATTTATCGCGTCTCATCTAGACACGATAAATCGATCCCAGAAGCGCTCCCCGTCGACTCCGGAACTCCTGCTCGGCGAGAGGAGGAAGTACAGTCGACGGGGGAGCGAGCCTGTGCCGCATGGACCCGATGTAAGTAAAATTACTTTCGATCTAGGAAACGTCAACTTCAGCTACGCTATTCTCGTAGCTGAAGTTGCGTATCCTAGACCGATCCCTCCCCGCCCCCAGTGTAGACCAGCCCTTAGACTCCTTTAGACTAGATTGACTGATTTACTCGCTTGAGATTCACACTCAACTCCCCAATATGTAATTTACACCCCCCCTTTACACCTTACCTCTGAATTTGGCTCACTGAGTCGGAGTGTAAGGAAGGAATACAGTTTCGACTACCTTATTTAGAGCAAAAACATTAAAGGGATTATAAACCCTCATCCTTCAGGACATAAACCAACCACTCAGGGCTGGGATTAGGAGGAAACTTCTCCTGTGGGCAGGTTGTTCCATAATTGCCTGCTTTAGGGTTTCTTCCACCCTCTTTTAAAACATTTGATGCTGGCTGGCCACTGCTAGAGATGGGACACTGAATGAAATGGACCCCTGGTGTAATCCGGCATGCTGGTTCCTTTATTCCTACACACAAATTCCCTTCGATCTAAATGAGAATGTCTTCATTTAAAACCTCCCCTGGGTTTGATTTAGCCACTGGAGAAAGACAGAATAAGACAAAGTGCCTGTGACAACATCACTTCTAGGGCCAATTCTGCAGCTGGCGTAAATTGGTATGGGTCCTTTGGCTTCAATGGAGCTACATTCATGTACACCAGCTGAAGATCAGGCCTCTATTGGATCCGAAGAAAATCCAGCCATGCAGACTCTTAAACACAGAGCTTGTGAAAAGACTTCGGTATAGATATTTAACACCACAGGTGCCCTATGCCCCCCCCCCCGCCCCCGCTCCTTACTGAGCTTGCTTTCTGTGGTGGTATAGCAGGAGGAAAGTAGGACATATCACATCTATCTCAGGGCCACACAAATGTCATTTTGCTGTATCTATGCTGCATGATGGCCAGGAGACATGCTTGAGTGGCCACTGTCTTTATGCTCTTTCATAGGCATCAGCTTGCCAGCCAGGAAAATAAAACCAAAATGAGTGGTGGGACTCGTTCTTTTTCTGTGGTGCCAGAGAAGGGGCCATGAATATATATCCCACAAACTGTGCCTCACCATAAAAATCAGCAGAATAATTAAGTTCTCCCGTTCCTCTGGGTTAGGATGAGCCATCTCGTATGTACTGAGTGACCTATAGCCAGCATCGCTTTCAGGAACCTTTGCATTTCTAGACTGAGTGTAGTAGCTACACAAATGGCAACTGCTTCCTTGCTGGGTCAGAGCATCCAGCTCTGAACTGTCACCCCAATGGTCACACTAATGTATTGTGTTGCCTTTACACTTTCTGTTGAAGTGAGAAAGACAGCTGCCCTCAGTCTGGCTTAGCTGCCCAGAGGCAGAAATTTTTCGCCGTGTGTAAACTGTAATTTCCAAGAAACAAAGTTCTTAGGGTTTTTAAATTACATTTTATGTTTCTGAGCGTTTTGAGCCAGTACCTCGCCCTTCTGGTAGGTGGAGGAGACAGCTTCATGGGTGAGACCAGAAACCAGCTCCCATCCTCCGTTAGTGAACATTTCCCAGAGGTGTCAACAAATAAACTGGAAATATGCCTGAGCTATTACCTCAGAGCCAGACAAGCCTGATCTTTGGGGCACGTTCAGAATCTGAACCTAGATCTGGATCTGACTTTTGTAGCTGGTTGTCTATGGGTGATACAAACCCCCTGAACCATGAGGTGTTTTAGATCTCAGATCTTAAAGTTGTGTAAATTGTCCAGTGCTCCATTGACTGAACTGAACCTATGACCATTTACACCTGTTGAAGATCTGCCTCCCTGTCTGGATCAGAATTTTGCACATGAGGCACAACACTAGCATAAAACAAGGACTGGGAGAAGGATGCGTGGGAGCAAGGAAATCCTATGCCCCTTCCCTCAGCCCAAAACAGTCATAGTGGAGCCAGCTCAACCAACTCCCAGCGCCTCACGTTCATGTCTGGCTTTGTGATATCAGGCTGTGTCATGATGTGCATATGTAATGCCACACAAGGAAAAGAACAGCTGCTCCCCAAAGAGCCTGCACTCTGGGACGTAATCAGCAGGAAGCTGGGCAGGAGAAGGGGGAAGTGCAGGGAGAGATTCTTCAAAGTCATCTAACTTTGTGGACAAGAGCAGAACTTAAGCACTTTCCCAACCATACAATGGTGTTGAAATGCAGCCACCTCGAAGGTGCAGGGAAAGGTGAAAAGGGGAACTATGGAGAGAACCCCTAGTCTTAAAAGTTGTATCCTGGGTGGTTTAAATGTCTTTGTTTTGTAAGGGCTCAGCAAACAGACACCCACCCCCAAACTACATGGGGCTCAGTTTATCTATCTCCAAAGAGTAGGGTTGACCCTAACGGGGTTTGACGGTATGGTTTGAAGGAGCCGATTCCTTTCCTTTGCTTTGGACTAAATTCTGATCTACTTGAAGCCAGTGGCAAAACTCTCATTGATTTCAGCAGAACCAAGCTTGAGCCCTTCAGTTGAAGGTGCATCAAGCAGATACCCTCATTGAGCTCCTGTCCCCGGCCTTATTGATCGCTCCAGCTCTCCCATTTTGTTCTCATTTAACCATGGTCCGGATTAAAGCCACCTGCTTTCAGCTGGAAACGGCTGACTAATGAAGACCTGTGAATGTTCATCAGCTCCTACATTATGCAGCATGTGGCTAAAAATAGCCAGCATTACAGGTCTGAGCCCAACTTTGTTGGGAGAGATTCATACGCCAGACTCAAAAAGTGATTCATCATTCGGTGGCCATAGCAACAGCCATTACTAATAGAGGCAGTAGGATGTCAGCGGCATGGCAATGTTCAGTGAGTGAGTGAGTGAGTGCATGATAACCCCATCAGAGTGCACAGCAACAGAACTGACTGTCGTTCCGATAAGCCACATATTTGATTTCCCTTCTCCTGCCCAAATCCGCAGTCATTAATACTTGTCTGCTAAAAAGGAAGAGACTTCTACAGTTGGTTAGCTTGGGGGGAAAAAGGGGAAAAAATGCATTTGCAACCAAGGGACACAAAAAGAGCCGAAATCTAGGGGCTGCCATTCAAGATGACATGCAAAGGATTGTTTTTTAAAGACTGGACCTGCGGCCTTTTGTTTTCTTTATTATTTATAAAGAAGATCTAAACGTTTTTGTGTTTTTCTTTCCTGCTTCTTTTTAGCCTTAGAAATATTAGGAATATCAAGTGTGTCATTCCATGATTTTGTTGGAACACTTTTGGAGTAGTTATAAGTTTATTATGAATTCGGGCACTTCAATAGAAGGGACAGGTAAGTTGAATCTTTACTGAAGATGTCCTTTCCCCCAAACGTTCATTAGGCATTTGAGTCAAAAAATTGCTAACGAAGCCAAACAAAACCCAAAGTGTTTTAAACAAAAGTGACAAACATCACTTCCCCTCCCAGTTTCTTAGTTTAGCTCTTTTATGTCATCATTCTGTTAGTTCTGCAATTATCACAGAATCTTTCCGAGCTGATAGACAAGACCCAAATTTTTGATAGTTTAAAAAAAGTCAGAAAAAATTAGAAATTAAACTTGCAGGACTTCATTATAAATATTTTGTAAAGGGAATGGGGAGCACAAGCCCAATATATTTTCCCCCTTTGTGGGTCACTTTACAAAGTTAATATTTGACAACAATTACCATATAGTGGTTTTGGAAGTATCACTCTTCTTTGGAAGTATCTATTCTTCTATTCTTACAAGAGGCAAAAACTGAGGTATTTCAAACACTGTATGCATTATAAAACCAACAGCCTACATTGTCAAAAGGGACTAGAAATTTTGAATTCCTGAATTTTTTGGAGTTTACATTCAGATACCCTAAAGGGACAATGTCCGCAAAGTGCTGGGCACCCATCCATTGAAAATCAGGCCCCTTTCAGATCTCTCTAGATGGGTGTTCAAAAATACACCCCCCCAAAATCACTAAACCCATAAAAATACATGAACACATTTCCATTGTTACTTTTCCATGTAAGCAATTGTTGAAGTTGTCCACAGATGTGTTATGCGATTACAAATGGCAAGGAAAGTGTTTTATTCAAATGAAATGGAGCGTGTGTTCCCATGATTGCAAATAGGTTGTGGGGAGGTCCATATGATCGCAAATGTAAGTGGAGGAGATTGACAAAGAAAATTTCTGTTAAGATGTGGCTGATGCTATTATCTTGTTCTTGCTTAGTAATCTAAAACTGCTAACCCATTTTCAAACTAACTAGACCACGTAAGGTAACATGAGAGATTTCTGCATGAGCTGCTATTCTTTATCTTGATCTATGTTTGCAAGTGTTGGATGGTGTGATACCAAGAAAAAACAGAACCAAATGAGAGCTTTATCCTTTACTTTAAGCAGAGATGACCCCAAGCTCCAGAATTTGGATCCAGATTTTGAACACTCCAAAGTTTGGGGCTGTTTAGGCCTGGAGTTTTGGTTCAGCCTCCTTGGAACGATAGAAGTCATTAGAAAAATCCAGATCTGAGTTTGGATTTCAAGCATTTTCAAGCATTTGGGCATGCTGAGATCTGGGGTTTTGGTTTAGGCCCTTCTCTGCTTTAGAAACGTGCTCAGGAAAGGTGCCTGTTTTCTCCTGCTAGCCTGTTTATTATAAAGTTTAACGTGTCACAGTGACAGCGCCAGTTGGAAAATGACTTCCTGTTGCTCAGAATTCATTCTTGGTCATTTCTCCCATTTCCCCCTTTGAGGCTGAAAACGAAAGGAGTGGAAGGGAAAGAAAAATAAAAGCAGTCAAATCAGATGTCATTGTGAAGCAGTCACCCCCCACAGGGCCCGGCATTTTAACGGTCCCCGTTTCATACAGGGATGGATTTAACAACATGTGTTAAACGATCAGTTGCTTGAAATGAAAAGCCTCTGTCACAAGCAAAGTGAGCAGTGCAAGAAACAACATGCTGTGGGTATTGGACATGTGCAGAATTCAAATAGGCCTCCAGCAGCTCTACCCTATTAAGCTATAATGCAATACAGTTTGTCTATAGACAGCATCCAAGAGAGAAGGGCTCGGCCGAGCTCAGTGCTATGCAGCCTTCTGATCACAGAAGGGAAAGACACAGAGCAGAAACAGTGAGGGAATAAAAGGGGAGATGAAGTGTAAAAGCAGGAAAGGTGCAAACTAGTTCCAGTGAAGGGAAGGCTAATGGTGGGGTCGGGCATCACTGTTATAGTGAGGGGGATGAGAGATGTGGGGGTCAGTATCACAGTGAGGGGGATGGGAGGAGGCAGGGATGGGGGAGGGGAGCTGGGGCTGGGCATTTGCCCCTTTTGCTCGCCCCCCCCATTAGCGGTATTGGCCCACACTGTTGTGCAGTGCAGCGGCTCTGTACCACCCTTGAACCCAGAAGTGGCTGTGCACTGTTTGAATAGAGCCTGTGAAGTGCTTTGAGGCCCTTCAGGCTGCAAAGTGTTCTACAAATATAAGACTGTTGTTAGTTTGAAACTGTCCTCCATTCAGTGCTCTGTTTTAAAGGCCTTTCTTGTTCCTGCCGCTACCTGAGTTCTAAGGCATAGGAATGAATGACAGACATCTCTAGGCGATGGTCTAGAACAGGTATATTTAATCCTTTCTCAGTGCAGGGGGATGGACTAGGTGAGGTTTTCTCTGATGTTATGGTCCTAAGTTCTGTTTCTATATTGCAAAGTGCGTGAGCTGCCTGCATGTAAGCATATGGCCACTGGCCTTCACCTCAGGAAAATCACAGGATCCCAGCCCCAATTACTGGCAACAATATGCACATGCTCCAAGCAGTACTTTTGAGCTGCTGCAGCATTAGAGGCCCTCATCAGTCTTAAGTCCGGGCAGTTGTGAAGACAGAGAAGTGCATAGGAAATAGGAATGTGGCAGATAAGTGATCTATCACATAGACTTTATTAACCTAAACTTGTCAAAGAAGTTTCCACTGAGAGGAGCAGGGAGAAGGTTTTTGTTATCCAAAGGTGATTTCAGACAGTGAAAGGAAGAGCACTTTTGTATCTAAGCAACTCTGGTTATCCAAGCAACTGCTTCACCACTGTTACACATTCACATGATTCCCAAATGGAAAATAGCCGAGAATAAAGAGAGGACGAATGGACCAGCAAAGTGAATGGAGAGACTAGAATCAGATTTTCTAAAATGTCTTTCCTACTCAAGGAATACTAGTGTGCTTTACAAGGCAAAGATACCAGTAATGCAACTGTAGAGCACGGGTGCTTGCTCTCTCTCTCTCTCTTTCTTTCTTTTGTTCACTCTCTCTGTAGTCTAAAGAGATAAGGGACCTAGCAGTACTACTAGGAGATCTCCTTAAGCTCAAGTAGTACAGGTCTTACGGTAGGTCTTCATTGCAGAGTTAATTCAAGTTATCTGCACTCACATTACTTCTCTCCAGTGAGCCTATCTTCAGTGAGCGCTGGTACTACTGTGAAATAATACTTGCGCTGCTGTGTTCATATTGGAGCTGCACAACGACTTTTGGGGATACAGGCACCAGGGTTAATTCAACTCATTCCTAAGTGGATCATGGCATGTTTGGAACAGTCAATGAGCAGCAGGGACTTCAGTTAACAAGCTACCTCATGCACAGTCTGCTACAGAAGACACAGGAGAAAATAAAAGGAAGGTTCCACAGGAATGTTTTATCCCCCTCCTGGTTTAAAATATGTGAGGTAGGTTAGTGCTTAGGAGCTTTGAAGAAGCAGCACATTTCGAGGTGAAATTTGAAAGACCATGGCTTCCAGTGGAGTGAGAACCAGTCTGCAAAATTCTGATCTGAATCTGGATTTAAGACTTCCCATGTTTTAGGAGTGGTTGGAATCTGGGGTTTGTCTTTGGTCCCATATAAATCCTGCAAAATTAGAATCTGAGCTGAGTTTAGGGTGACCAGACAGCAAGTGTGAAAAATCGGGACAGAGGTGAGGGGTAATAGGAGCCTATATAAGAAAAAGACCCAAAAATCGGGACTGTCCCTGTAAAATCAGGACATCTGGTCACCCTAGCTGAGTTCAGATTTCAATCCATACCCACCTCTGAGCTTCAGAGATGTTCAGATCTGGGGGTTTGGTTGAAGCCCTACTCTTGTTTCCAACATATTGGGGAACTGCACTATTTTTATGTCAGTCAGGACCTGCCTTTTCCCATTCAATCATTTGTATTCTAACCCATCGTGAGTTTTTTTCAAACTCACAAGAGCATCCTTGACCAACTCAATGACACCCAATTAAATGCAAGGCATCACACAGTATTAGCTCATCACAGCCCAGCACAAAGATTCTCCATTAAAACAGCAGGGGAAATTAATCAGAAAAACGGAAGTGCCAGCACTGGTTGATATAGCAATGGTTGGGAATCACTGCACTAGATATGTGCTCTAGTGCTGAGGAGGAAAAAGTAAGCACCACCTTAAACTAAATTTCGTCTCCCTCCAGCAAAAATATAAAAAAAAAAAAAAATCCAGCCATCTTTATAACCAAACATGAATCCAAATATTTTTGGAGCTTCTGAATTGTTGCTTCACTTCATGTTTCAGCCACAAAAGGAAATCAAAATGCTAGCAATCAAAAGCATTTTTACCAGTCTTGTCTAGATGGGGGAAAAAATGCCCTTAATGGAGATGGAATTTATGACATTCTAACAAGTGTTACCATCAGCAGGCGTTGACTTCTATCTGCACTAGAGGCAAAATCATGTCTGACCTCTTGTTGGCTAACATTGTGTCAGACTTCTTTTCCTAATCTAGACAAGGCCATAGGAAGTACAGTCCTGCTTTTCAGAACCAGGAGTTTCAGAGGACCCTCCATTTTTGGATGCCCGTCTGACACCAAACCAATCTTAGAACCTTTTGAGGCTGCCTCGTTGCTGCTTATGAGCCAGATTTCTACCATCGGGGCCAGGCTTCCAGGGACAGGAGAAGGTTCTGGTTATTTTTCTGGTTTCCTTGAGAAAGCAGAGTTCAATAAGGCAAGTGAAAGGAGAATTTACTGTTTTATTTATTTTTTTGAAAAGGCTGTACAGTGAAAGAGAGAGTAAAGTTCACCAACGGTAAATATAGCAAAGCCAAATGAGTTTAGGTCAAATACTGAGGGCAATAAACATATATAGGTGAAACGTTATGAGCTTTTAAAGGGAGCTTTATGAGCTTCTAGGGAACAGCAGTATAATTTGAAACCAGTGGTGGAAAAACAATGTAATATGAAATGTAGCATATCTAGAAAACCCTGTTACCCTAACCAACACAAAAATGCAAGCTGGATAGGTTGCTATGTCTATAGATCTGCTTAGTGCCTCTCTATGATCCTCATCTGATCACCCTCCCCTACCAGTGTACATGGTGCACCTGACATGGAATGACTCTTGTGGCAGCTGAGGGAGTTGAGATCCAGAAACTCAGTGTAATCACATACTTTACATGCCACTGTCCCAAACAAAGAAAGAGCGAGAGATTCATAAATAGGACTGACCAGAAAAGGGGAAGCTGCAGTTCATAAAGGCCCTGCAGTGTATTCCCACTGCCAATGGAATCTCCGCCCCTAGCACTGATTTTCCTGAGGAGGACTGGGGGTTACTCTCTGCATGCTTGGTGAAAACCATTATTATTATTTATTTATTCATTTATTATTACATCCTTCTCACGCCAACGTTGGCACACAGGGCGGAAACTAGTCTCTTCCATCTAACTGTCATTTGCTGCTTCCATCCACTCTGTGAGGAAAAACAATGTACTAGCTGCTTAAAAATCCAGTCCTTGTGTATGAGACACAAGAAGGTTGCCCCATAGTCCAGTCCTAACCATTGATCAAGTGGTTGGATGGGGAAACGGAAATGAGATGCCTATAATCTGCCCTCTTCAAAATCGGTTATTTCATAAGTAAATGACATGCCCAGGAGAATGCAGGACTAGTTGCTCTGGAAAAGGCCAGACAGGTGCTCTGCAAACTTCTATGCATAGCTGTGTCAATTAGCAGGTCAGGATTGAGGCTTGCTCCTGGATACAGATCCCTCCAGGATTCCCATTCAGCTTTGCTAATACCTTGAGTCTTGATCAGTCACATACCCTGTTTTCAACAGAGACCACCAGTCATGCTGAATTATGAAGGTTTTTTTTGTCAAATAAGGACTAGGATGAGTTTAACAAATGATGTTTCCTAAGATGATATTTAAACTCAGGTGACTGACTTAGGAACTATGTGACCAAATCCCACCTCCCTACATGCATGCCTGAAGTTATGCAGGAAAAGTCCTTGCTAGACAGTTGACAATGTCATACTTTGATACTCGGTTTCTCCTGCGACCATTTCAGTACATTCAGTCAATACAGCTGCCAGAGGGGTTTGATCCTGAATACCAACCATTACAAAATAGAAAAACTGGACCACATTCATCTCTGGTGTGAGCAGGTCTCATTGGCTTCAATACGGTTGCTCTCACTTACAGTAGCAGTTACCTTGACCAACAAACAAATGAAGGATTCTTGCAAATCAAAGGAGAGAAAGATGTTGTGACTCACCTGTCCTCTTTGCCTAGAACATAAACATTTGGCAGCGAGTTTTCAACCAGAAGACTTCAGCATACAGTTAATTCTAGAACCATAATAAGAGCACAACCCTGTAGTTCTCCTGTGACGGGTTCGGTCACAGAGACCCCTTGGGACTGTCACCTGATGTGCTGAAACTACCTCTGAGCCCGTTTTCTTTGCCAGCTTGGGACTCCAGAACCCTATCTTGTTGAGCCAGACACACCAGTCTGCTGCAACACAGACCCAGGTCTGGTCCATGCCCCCAAAGCTGCAGACTTTAACCAAAAACTGCTCAGCAAGTCACCTATCTCCAGCACCCAGACACCCAGCTCCCAATAGGATCCAAACCCCAAATAAATCCATTTTACTCTGTATAAAGCTTATACAGGGTAAACTCATAAATTGTCCACCCTCTATAACACTGAGAGAGAGAAATGCACAGCTGTTTGCTCCCCCAGGTATTAATCACTTACTCTGAGTTAATAAACAAAAGTGATTTTATTAAGTATATAAAGTAGGATTTAAGTGGTTTCAAGTAATAACAGACAGAACAAAGTAAGTTACCAAGCAAAATAAAAACAAAGCATGCAAGTCTAAGCCTAATACATTTAAGAAACTGAATACAGGTAAATCTCACCCTCAGAGAGGTTCCAATAAGCTTCTTTCATAGACTAGACTCCTTCTTAGTTTGGGCCTAATCCGTTCCCCTGTACAGTTCTTGTTAGTTCCAGCTCAGGTGGTAACTAGGGGATTTTCATGACTGTCGGCCCCCTTTGTTCTGTATCCCCCTTTTATAACTTTGGCACAAGGCGGGAATCTTTTGTCTCTCTGGGTCCCCACCCCTCCTTCTAAATGAAAAAGCACCAGGTTTAAGATGGATTCCAATACCAGGTTACATGGTCTCATGTCCGGTGAGACCCCCAAGCCTCCATTCTTTCCGGCCTGACTCACAGGAACACAGGAAGGCTTACAAGTAAACAGACCCATTTACAATCAATTGTCCTGGTCAGTGAGAGCCATCAAGATTCTAAACCACCATTAATGGCCCACACTTTGCATAATTACAGTAGGACTTCAGAGTAACACTTCATATTTCTAGTTTCAGATACAAGAATGATACATTCATACAAATAGGATGACCACACTCAGCAGATTATAAGCTTTGTAACGATACCTTACAAGAGACCGTTTGCATAAAGCATATTCCAGTTACATTGTATTTACACTCATAAGCATATTTCCATAAACATATGGAGTGCAACATCACACCTCCTTACTGACTTTTCACTGAGGCAGCATTCACGTTAGGTCAATGGGCATCAACACCAACCACTGGAGTCAAGATATGGTCCTCCTGAGTAAGGACGTCATGATTTGGCCCACTGGAAATATTACCACCAAGGTTACTGACAATGCCAAGCAGTGTCACACGGATTGCCATGCAAAATGTCTCCTCTGGTGCTAATATTTGTGTTGCCTCACTCGATTGCATTTGGGTATTTATATCAAAACTGGTTATTGCTAATGCACCACGTATGTACAGGCAGTTAATTGAAGATATGTTTAATTATCGCTTACCAAAAAAAAATCTCCCGAGAAGTTAGTGTTCATTGCCCAGTGAGCAGCTCTTTCAGACATAAATAGCCTTGGCCCAGTGTCAGGGAAGCAATGGCATTAGTTTAAAAGAGGGTGAGTGGAGGAAAAAAATCTACATATCTACCTCATCCTTTGCTGGTGATGATATATTTGGTAGATTCCTGTCCTGTTACAAATTCAGATACTGCTCTGTAAGTGCATTGCTCTGTGGCAAAGTAGTACTCTCAGGGTGGCTTTGATGACAAGCTAGAGAATGCTGCTTGGAAAATGTGCATCGGTATATGCTAACAGATGTTTTGTGGCTCTACAAAAGTGTAGGATCAGCTTAATGGAGGTCTGCCATATTTCATCAGACGCTTTCTTGGAACAGCATTTTTCCATGGAATCATAATATGTTAAAGTATTCCTGAGCACGTTCACTAATGCACATGATCCAAACTAGCTGTATAATGGAAAAAAAATCTTCAAATAGATTTACAATTAAACTCCTCAAATGTGGGTTGCTGCTGTTTATGGGGTCATACTCTTTGTTCTTTGTGAATATTCAGAAGGATGTCAAGGATATTGAAAATGTTTGCAAACAAACCAGCACACGACTTATTCCTTACTCACTATTCTTTGCTAACTAGTGAACTTGGATAGTCTTCTCGCTCCAAATATAAATAAAGTTATTTATCCAAATAGGGAGCAGAACAATATCATATGACCTTTAATATATAGCAAATAATGTTAGTGAATGTTTTCCCAGCAACCCATAGCTTGAATATTATTTGTCCATACTATTTAGCGAATATGGCCATATACGGAATATATCTGCACTTAATATGACTGCAATGATGCGAATGATTCATGAACCAACGATGAACCCAAAGTTCACTGAATAGCATACACTGAAGCAAAAATTGAATCAGGGCCGCTAAATATGATAGAATGCACCACGTTTGTGTGGGATTGAGTCATTTTAAGTATACCTTACAGAGTAAGATTTCTTCTTCTAGTCTCACTATTTTGGATTTGATTGATTTTTTCCCCTGCAATTCTGTCCTATTATAAAGAATAGAAGGGTGGCAAAGAAGGAAGGGAAAGTCTTGTGGTCAAGACACACATTGGCATTCTGTTCCAGGCCACTGCCGTGGTCTTCCTGGATGGTGATGGACAATTAGTTTCCTTATTTCTACAAAAGTAGTGAAATTCAAGTGATACTAACCTATTTCACCAGGGCATTTGGAGCCTAAATGAATGATGAGAAAGTGCTTTGAGCACCTCAGGTGGATGACACTATGGAGCTGTAAATTATTAGCAAAAGCAAAATGTGTATATCAGACATTGTTATGTAATAATCAGACTACACAGTGGAAAATTAAAGATTGCATATTAGTAAAACTTAATTACTCTTTTAAGGATAGTACAATCACTGATAAGAAATATGAGTCTAAATGAGCAATTGCCATCATGCTGTAACTTGTCTGTCTCTCACAATATGGATTATAGTGTTTTCTTTCCCCTGTAAAGCAGTAGTTAAGTGGTTACTAATATCTGTTTGGGGTCCTGACTTTCACAACTGCATGAGTGTTGTATGACTGTGTTTCCCTGAAATGTTTGCACCATGATACTGGTCAGTTTGGAGCAATTCAAGGGACAAAAAGATTAGCACTTGATTCAAAGTCCATTGAAGTCAAGGGGCTTCTTTCTTTTTACTTCAAAGGTCTTTGGATCAAGTCCTTAGTATATAGCTACTGTATAATAGATATGCAGGAATGAGCAGAGTTCTTGTGTAGGCATGTGATTTAAAAGGCTAATGGGAAAAGTCTACAGTACATGCCCAGTATGCCATTTTCAAAGGCTAAGTATGCAGTCACATCAAAACCAATTTTTCTTAGAACAAGGAAGAACACTGCTCCTCAGAAAGACCAATCTTAGCCTTTCAACTCCCAGCAGTTTTACCTGGAGAGCTATATTTCCTCCCTAGGTTCTTGTCATTGAAAAATAGATGAGCTATTTTTCCTTATACTTTAAAATAAAATAAAATAAGATACCTTTGTCAGACACCAGAAATTTTAGTCCAATTGGTGAAAGTTTCAGAAAGCTATGAACAATTGAAAAGAGTGGGTTTGAATGGAAACTGTTATGTAGCCTTAAAGCATAGCACATCCAGAGTCTTGCTGCAATTATTTTGTGTTTGGGCTTTTTTATATTTGATTTCTTTTGCACTTCAATCAATGCCCTTGAACTAGAGATGGGTCCGAACCAAAATGTCATATCCAAACACCCCCAAACTTTGGGAAAGTTCAGATCTGGAAGTGGATCTTAACCCTGGCACTGGCCGGTATTTTGATAATGGATGAAACAAAAACCTGGATCCCAAATCCCCTGAACTACAGGAGAGTTTGGATCTGAATCCAGATCTGAACTTTGCCTTTTGAGTAGGACCATTTCTTTCTTGAACTCATGACTTGCACAGTGCAATGGAATAAATTAGGTGGCACAGACAATGTGACATAGAGTACAATAAAAAGAAAAATGCTAATATCAGTAATTATTGCAGTATGTCACTGTGCTATTTAAAGGCTGCTCACTGCATGCCAAAGAGTGCTCTGGGCAGAGTTTTCATTACAAAATCCTGCCAAAGCACTTCCTAAGGGGATAATGATAAATATAGATAGCAGCGAGCCAGTCTCAATCCATTGCAGTGTACAGCAGCAAAGCACATGCCTTAGGGTCTATAAGTCTCATAAACCAGCAGATACTTGGGTTGGCTCAACTCCCTGAATTGTTTCTGAATAATTTGGCAGACTCCAATGAAGGATTTTCAGGTAGCCTTGTGATACCCTATATAACTCTCACTAGGGAATTAGCTACAATCTCACAGCACCAGTGCCACAAGGGTAACCTTTATTTCTAGACCTTGATTAATCAAGATGGACTTTTGTCACATGTCATAGGTCCAATGAATTATTTTAAAATATTTTTTTTTATTTTTTATCCAATGTATAACTTGGCTCTTTGCATCTCATCATCATAGGAAAATCCACAGCAAGGAATATGTTGTAAAAACTCATCCTTTGTAATAATATCCAGCACAATTCCCACCCATTTGCATGGGCACGAGTGCTGATAGTTTTGTTACTGGTATTCTGGTCTCTTCTCAAACCCCATGTTAGTCATCTGGACCCTTCCCCTGCCATTTGATCTGCTAGTGCCAACCCTGTCCTCATGCAGAACCCTAAGGGCACAGGGGTTCTGTGCCAGCGGCTCAGATTGTAGGATCAGGGCCTAGGATTATTTTCTTCACGCAGAAAATAGTGCCAGTATTCATAGAGCAAAATGATAAATGTAACGGGGCGCCACTGCAGTGATGCACCACTGCATCACTTATTTTCATGGCCAGTATCAACCAAACTAGAAATGTTTCCTTGTAGGATGGTGGAAAGAAAGCAGAGGTGGTTTAGTCCTTGTATTGATGCAGTGGCAGAGGGATAGAAGGGAAACGGATTGTGCCGTCTCTGTTCAGAGACTAAAGGAGGCAGGTGCAGTACCTGCCACAGATGAGTGCAGCTCTGAGGGCTGTTGTAACTTGTGCCATTGCTTCATTGTCCCTGATGGGACATTGCCAGGGTGCAGAATCAGTGGGGCATAAGTCTACCCCTGAAACACATGCTCTTCCACTCTGATCCACCTGCACCATTCTCCGCTCTACCCCCATCCCAGAATGACCCCTGTGCCTCAGGTTGCTGTGGAGATGGCCCAGAACTGCCTCTGCAGCTGACATATAGGCCTTTTCATTTGGGAAAATTCCCAAGGGCAGGGCGGTGTGGGAGGGAGGATTATGTCTGCTCTAACACCAACCTACCTGAATACAAAGCATCTCTAGGGCAATGGTAAATCTGGCCCCAAGAGTTTTCATTCACTCTTTAGCTGGACGGTTCTTTATTCTGAAATACTCAAAATCTGTCAGGTTTGTCTCCAGAGGTTTGTTTCTGGTCAAGAAAGGTATCCAGAACCTGCCTGATCTGAGGGAGAACTTATTCAGAAGTGGGGGGAGAGGACCAAATACTCCTTTCTTATCCTCCCAGCCATCCAGAGAAACTAGAGGAGCTTCCCTTTCTCAGAAGTCCTTGAGTTTTTTACCTATTCAGTTCCCTGCCTTACAAGTGGTTTAATCTCCAGCAAACAACTGAAAGGAGGAATCTGCCCTGCAGACTAGAAAACCTAGAGCAGAAAGGGGAGGAAGTTAAAGAAAATACCGACTCATAGAAGAAAGGGGTCATCCCTCCTCCAAGCAAAAAGTGCTATTGCTTTAGGAAAGGCAGGTCCCCTTCCTCCTACATTCATGTTTTTTTCTTTTCCCTTCTTCCTACATTACACTCAGCAATGTGGCCTGGAAGGCTGAGCATGAAATACCTCAAGGGCAGGCACAGCAGGCTTCAATCAAGACCCTGCTTTCATCTGCCTCCTCTCCTCCCACTCCTCTCTGTCTCAAGGTAGGGCTACACGTATGGCAGCATAGACACTGCATGTCCAACGAGCACATGTCTAAACAGCCGTATGGACGGTGAGGGACTGCTTTGGCAAGTAGAATAAAGTGACGCCAGAACCTTAGGGTACTTACCTTACGTGGTGGCTCTCTACACACCCAAGCCATGCTTCTCCTGTCTACACTGCTATTTTTAGCAGTATGGTGTCCCACCGCCTCCCCACTGCTGGAGCCTTTCCCTGCCTTGGTTAAAGACTGCAGCAGAGGGGAAAGGCTCTGGCAATAGAGAGGCAGTGAGGAAAGGCTTCAGTAGCTCCCAACGGGAGCCTTTCCCAGCTGCCGGAGCCTTTCACTGCTGCATGCAGCTGCCCACAGCAATGTGGACACAGTCTGCCTTTCACTATGGCATGTAGCTAAACATACTCTACATACTGCTTCAAGTGTAGACAAGGCCTCAGCGAGATTGTATTTCAGGCTTCCCTCTAATGCATGCATAGTGAGCAAAAAATGGTAGAAAGTCAAAATGTCACATTTTCATGGAGATTTTATATTTTTTAAATGTGGTCCACAAAATACATTGTTATTGTGAAAATAATAAAGCCATAATGGCCCTAAATGTTTGAGAAGAAAAACTACTAGTAAGTGTACTGAAGGGAACAATTTTGCATTGGCAGGGCATATGCTAGATGACTCAATAAGTCTTTTGTCTCTCTTACATCTGTGATTTCATAGACCTGGGGGCTGTAGAGGAAAATATCTGAAGTGTAATAGTTTCACTCGTGTAATCTTGGGGGAAAAACCCCTATTCCCTTGACTTTAGAGGGCAAGATAGTATCTATGACTTTAAATACTCAGTAAGCTATGTACTGTACAGAGTGTGTGTATATTTTTATTATTAGAGGCCCTGATCAGGATCACGGTCAATTGTGCTTGGCTCTGTACAAACACAGAGGTAGACATGATCCCTGCCTCAAAGAGCTATCTATAAATTGCCCATAAACCTGCCCAAGGGCAATGTATGCAGCATACAGCTGAGTAATCAGTTTGGACAAAAATGCCATAGAGGATTTTTTGATGAGCCGATGATGACTATTTGCAGCACCTGCAGTGGCTTAAGTATTATGAACAACAAGAAATTCTCAGCGGGGAAAATGTCTACTGTAGCAGTTCTGAGCCTATATAAAGAATATTTTGTACCTGCCGAAAGTCTGCCAGGAGAGCTGGATTAGTTGTTTGCTACCTGCTTTATTAAATCATCTGCTTTTCTGAGCTCTCGGAGCTGGAAAACAGGAATAATAACATGTTTAGAGGTGTGATCCTTTCTCATGACCTACAAGGATTGTTTCCACCACTCATTCCAGAGGGAGTGCTGCAGGTAGAGGAAAAGGAAAAAGCTATCAGGGGAGATAGCTGTGAAAGTTTGGTTTGGACACAATGATTTGAGATAAAAACAATGATAATTTCCACTGCCCTCCCCCTCTGCTCCAAACAGCAAGTGTACCCCCCAACTAAATTCTAAGATATATCCTTGATATACTTCTTTCCCTTTATGTGCACGACAAAAGGTAGGTCCCGTCCTAGGTACTCTGAGTGAAAAGGGGATCTGGTGTTCCCTGCTTGTCCGCATTCACCAACCCACCCAACCCCTGGTTTCATTTCTGCCTCCAAAATACATTGAAGCTCCTTTGTGTTTTGCTTCAAAAGAAGCATCATTGCAGACAACACAAAGGATTCCTGGTTATTCTAAGACTCAGAGGCCTCTGACACCCATAGCTATGCAGAAACAAGGATGACACACTTTGTGGGGAGGAGAGGACTAGATGAACAAGAACTCTCGAGCTAGAAAAAATTGTCCTGATTCACAGCTAGCTGTGTTACTCCAGTTTTATGCCAGTATTCCTTTGATTTTATATAAGTGGATGAAAGCTGTGGTGACCTAGGTCGGAGATGCGCAGAAATGGTTTTGGTGAGAACCACCGCTGTCCCGACGTGATTCCGGTGACCCCTTGGATGTGGTGGTCCAGGTGGCTTATCTTGTGCCTACGGACATCAATGGCCAAGCAGTCTCCTGAAAATGTGACCCCACTGTCAGGGCCGGCTGGTCCCACCTTCAGCCGTCCGCGGCGGCAATTCGGTGGTTGGTCCCACCTTCAGCCGCCCATGATGGTAATTCGGTGGCAGGTCCGCCCTTTAGCCGGCAATTCAGTGGCAGGTCCGTCCTTTAGCTGGCCACGATGGCAATTCGGCAGTTGGTCCCACCTTCAGCTGCCTGCAGCGGCAACTTGGCACGCTGCTTTGGGCGGGAGAAATGGTAGAGCCAGCCCTGCCCACCATTGATCTAAGTGGTGCAAAAAAACATGTTTTTGTGGGAAAATATAAATATGTGAAGCATTTTGAATTTTGGTGATGGGGAGAAAAATAGGGCAGTTAGCCAAATTCAAAATACTGCCCCAGGAGAATGCGATCATTTTTGCCACACAAAGCTGTGTGTTGGCAGATCCCAGAGCGGTGGAGAAGCGTCCAAACCTGAGGTTACTTGTGTAAACCAAAGGGAACATTTTGAGTTTCGCCCTTCATTGGATAGAGTGCCACCCAAACGCCATTGTGACCTGCCTGAAAGATCTCCACATTGCCCAAGAGCAAAGGCTAAGAAAGCAGCAGCTGTTTTTTTTGTTTTTTGTTTTTTTCCAGCTCAGCATCCTGAAAGCTCCCAACGTGCAAAGAGTTTCTGCCAGGGTAGAGTGTGAACTACATTTGAAATAGGATCTTTGGCCATTTCTGATCCTCTTTTGCCATGGCAGTGCTTTTTCCCAAGGGCTCAGCATCAGGGATCATATACCATTTCCATCCTGCTTTATCACATGTTCAAGAATTTTTTAAAAATGCTTTCATTAGTTAAGCAAAATGTCTAAAGCATTTTATGCTGTTGGAGTTGACCTGGTGTATTTGAGTCTGAAACTGCATCAAGGGATATAGCCATGTACATAAGGTCACTGTGACCATTAGGTAGTCATGCCAGACTGATCACAGTCACTTGGCTTTTCCTGCTTCATTGACATAGAGCCAAGGCAAAGCAAATGAAATTCATCTTGGGGGAAAATGCAAGCTAATACAGTTGGAGAAAAATAATATGAAACACGCAGACTAATGGAACCATTATGTTCTAATCTTGGCCCTGCCAGTGACCTACTGAGTGATCTTGGGCAAGCCACTCAACCTCTCCATGCTTCGTTTTCCCCGTTTGTAAAAGTGGCATAACCATAGTTACCAACCCAGAAAGTTGCCTGTGGAAGAGCCAGTACATTGCTGTCAAAATTTTGATCCCTTCTGGTTCTATAAATGCAGCACAACAACCCGTTTAAGTAGCTTTAGGGTGCTGTGAAACTTAGTGAATATTTGTTTGCATAACAACTTGAAAATGTTACACACTATTCAAATTCTAAGAATGATTATTATTAATTATTATTCTCTCTTCTTCTTTTCTCCTCTCCTTCCCTCATTTTTTTTTCTTATCCTCTCCTCTCTTGTCTAGTAAAACGCCCCCAACAAGTCTAGGAGAAGGACCACAAGATGAACAGAGCCTCTGCATAATTATGTTCTTTGTGCACTGTAGTGATCCAAATGGAGCTTCATTTGCAAACACTAGGTTCTGTCAGTCTTTGACAAATTTGGAGTCCAGTTACCTACTTAGCACACATTTGAGGCTACACAACTGCATAATAAAGAAATTGATTCACAGATTACAGCTCTAAAGCACATGCTCAGAGTTAGCAATTTACAAGCCAAAGTCTGTGGTAACCTGTGGCTTGAGTGCAGGTTTCACTCCTTCCCCTTTTCTCATTCAGAAAGCAAGTGCCAAAAAGTCATTCTGATAACAAAAACCCGGGGTGAATCTGCCATTGCTGCCATTCTCTGTATCTAGCCTGCAGGCTTCATTTTTCTTAGGCAGCTGATTTGCCCACAGTCCATGTGGCGTTTCTACAGCGACAGAAACTGGCCACCGCTTTGTCAAATTGCATTAGTACTCCATTGTGGGAGTGAAGGTAAAGGTCAAAGTGTATTGTGGAAGCAGGCGTAGGTGTGGGACTAGGATTCCTAACAGGGTGGGGAAGAAAGACAACACTCAATTTTAGATCCTGGATAACTCTGATGTTTAGGATCCCAAACTGCATTCAGAATGGCCTAGAGTTCTGCTCTGTGGAGGGCACGCTAGCACAGATACTATAGAAATCGGAGATTTATTGGAACACTGCACGTAACAACGCAAGCACACACAGGCAAGAATTGACTTCCTCCTAGTCCTTTCCCCCCAACCAAAACAACATCATACCAAAACAAGACAACAACTTAACACTAAGAAAAAGATACAGCACTACCTATCAGCAGCCTGACTTTTGAAGGTGATGAGCACCCACAGCTCCATTGGCAGCAGAAGATTCTGGTGTTTCAACATCCTGAGTTCACTTCCAGGTACTGGAGGGGAATGTGCTTCAGTGCTGTGGTGTCCACACTTTATCATGCTGTGACCCCTTTTAGGCTCACCTCTGTTAACAGGAGCCCCAGGATAAGTAAGTCCACCCTGCCCAAGGTGGCCTCAAAAAATTCTCTTGTGGTATGCCTGGGAGGCAGGGGGCAGAAGGGAAGGAAGCCTGATTCTGCTTCCCCCAGGGAGGAAGGAGGCCAGGACCTTCCCAGACAGAGCCAGGTATGCACTGTGCATCTGGCTGAGGGTACCATAGAGTGCCACTCAAGTTTGGCTCGTCCAACCCTGCACAGATTTACAACTTCTCACAACCCCCCTGCGGACTGCAATCCACATTTTGGGAACTACTGTTCTAATTTTAACAGCTGAATAGTTTTAGCAAAAAAAATTGTGCATATGTATATAAAATGAGCCTGAAGCAGACACCCAGTATGGCAAATCTCAGTCCAAGACAATTAAAGTTTGCCATACTGAAAACACAGTCTTAATAGATAGGAAGTGTTGAGCAAACTTAACTACAGGCCCCAGATATAAGAAGCATGTACTTGCACCTTTCTTTTATTTTATATTTCTGTTTAACTGAGCCATCAATTTTAAGTTGGGGGGTTTTGGTGGTTGTGTCGGTAATATAGCTGCATATTTCTTATTAAAATTAATTAAAAGTTAACAGAAATCTAAAAAAAGCAGGCATCTAAAACCAATTATGATTACACACTAGTGAAGTCTTTATCTGGGGACCCATGCTTCTAATGAATACACTGTTACTAGAATATGATCACATACTATTAGTGCCACTTACAGAGCTTGGCAATCAATGCATATTTGCTAATGGCACTGTAAACTCTAGGAGGGTGAAGAGTCCCTTGACTAGAATTTTAGTACTAGTACTTTAAGGAATAGCAAAAAAGGAAATTATTTACTTATAACTTGATATCTTTTTCTATTATAGGTAGAGTCTTGGGTCAAATGTTTTACATAAGTGACTCTGAGTCAACTGCCATTATCTATCAATTTATATAATCTTGTATATACAGCCAAAGTAGATTCATTATGGCCCACAGCAAGAAGAATCAATGTAGAGCTCTATTTCTGAGTTGGATCAAACAAACATTGCTACTTATATCATAGCAACATCTCTTGAGGATAATGGCCACTAGATTTACTCAGGAAGTCTCACAATATGCATGTTACTTAGCACACCATTTTTAACAATTTAGATCTTTCATTCATAAAATGTTCTCTGGCCCTAACATTTTATTATCCTTATTCACCACACGGAAAACATTTCATAACATTATACATGAAGTTACTTATTCTGTATAGTATATAGTATATTCTGTAATATAATAATATAGTAATATAGTATAGTATATATAGTAATATTAATATAGTAATATAGTATATTCTGTATAGTGTATAGTAATAAGTAAAAGACAGAACCAAATTCACAATGTTTTGTGGTATTAAACCTCCACCTTGCCCGCCTCCCCCTATAGGGCTAAATGAATAATGGGAGGTTCTTGTTCACTCTTTGTCTATTTTGGGATCTCAAACAGTTCTACTGATAATCACTGCATTAAATGTTTACACTGATAGGAAGCTGGCCCATATTGTCTGGAGATAATAACAGCACGATTTGATATTCAGGAAGTGCTGATGATCTCTAAATATAGAAATAGAGTAATTATTGCTGACATGATTGGTTTGAATTCAAAAGCAGATAAGAAGAATATCCATTTCTCCATTTATTTGTAGCAGTTTTTGTGGGGGGGAGGGGGGAAGAAGCCCTTGTTAGGCAAACATCAGAGCTGCACAATGCAAGGGTTCATAATGAGGGGGTTGTTAATGATGGGGCATGATACTTTATCACTGCAAAAAAAGCACAGAAGCCACTGAAAACTATATTCACCGGTGCATTGCACCTTGTGCGAAGTGACTTCAAAATGCTGACAAATCACTCCAGTGTCAATAACTGCACGTGGTGCAAGGGAGCGAGGAATCACACCCAATCAGACCTTACACTGTAGGATGTTATTGGATCTACTGAAAAAACAATGTTGACATTAACCGTAGAGGGAGCTACAGAAACCCATTGTACAAATCCAAGCCACTGGGGAAGTTGCAGAGCCTTGTGCTTCAACACATATGTCTGCAACTGGATGAGGACAGCTGTACTAAGATGAGATCTGTACTAAGAACACATCAGACACAGACCGATGCCCTTGAATGCTACCCACCCACAGGGGTTGCAGATGGTCCCTCAGTGCTTCTGAAATGTCACGTGATGGAGTATTCTCTTATCCCTCGCTGATGTGGGTGGAGTACATACTCACTGTTATATATGGCATCACATGTACACCATGTGTGTCAGTGGAGGGTGTTTGGGGGAGATAGTCTTTCTGACCCTGCATCAGTCTTAGATCCTTAGAAATCAACTGTCCTACAAAAGTTAATTCCATTGAATATCACTGAATTGTTGTTGGCTTGTTTTTTTTAAAAGACCCTTCCTTCCTGTAACATAAATGGGATTTTGATGCTCCAAACTTGCATACGCCGTTTGTCCCTGCTGTGTTGGAAGTAAACACATCTAAGGCTACAGAGATCAGTTAGAGAGATAAGTGGCTTTATTTCAAAGTGATGAATTTATCTGCACTTGTCTCAAATATAAGCTGGTGAGGAAGAATTCAAGTTTTGTTTGATTCCATAGAAACCCATCCCCAAATCTCTCCAGGAGGGCATCAGGTTAAAAGCATTACATCAAACCCCTCATTGGCTGCTGCTTCATTGGGGGTATAAAATTGTTGCAGGCTGCTTGTGGTAGCAGAAGGCTTACACCAACTATTCCTTTCATAGATATTGCATACACCACATTCCTCTAGCCTGGTTTTCAGGCTCCAATTGTGATCCGTCCTGCACAAGATGGAAGATCTAGCCTACATTTATAACAGTACCCCTGACTCTTAGACGTAACCCACACACCATCTGCTCTTGCCTCATCAGCAGGACTGCCTTAAGCTTAGCAACTAGATAAAGTTGCAGAGCTCCGCCTCCTTAAAGGCGCACAACCCTTTCCCACAGAAGTGTTGTGTCACATTCAAAATGTGTGTTCTTCCTTTGATTATCTTGGACCACTGATTCTTTCTATAGTTGCCATATGCCACACAGCACTTGTGTACCTCAGAAAGTTGACAGGCCCCTTCCACTGCTGAGAGCAATACAGTTTGAATGAATCTGGCCTGCCTGATGGGTCTTCTATGGTGACTCGAAATTAAACCCTCATCCTGGTTGTGCTCTGACCTCAGGCAAATAGCTGTTTTGCAGACGGAATCATGGTTAGACTGCACTGTTACATTAAGGATGTGAGTGAACCCCCATGTATTTTGCAGCCATCTACTCTGCTGCTGAAATGGAGGTCCTGAAATATGGTAAGGAGAGTTGTTCTAGGATGTGTCTGTTAAAGCTAAAGCTAAGTAGTAGTGGCAGCAGGGCCAGCACTTGCACTAGGTGACCCTAGGTGGTCGCCTAGGGTGCCAAGATTTGGGAGCGGCGGGTGGCTGCCTCCCGGCTCCCCGCTCAGCCACTGAGCATGAAGCCGGGAAGCAAGGGGCGGCTCACCACAGCTGCCCCCTGCCTCCCTTCTCAGCAGCTGAGCTGCTGAGCGGGGAGACAAGGGGTAGCTCACCGCGGCTGCCCGCTGCCTTCCCACTCAGCGGGGAGACATGGGGCGGCTCACCGGCTGCCTGCTGCTGAGTGGGGAGGCAGGAGTCAGCCGCGGCGAGCCCCCCCTTGCCTCCCCGCGGCTGCCTCCCGGATCCACGCTCAGCGGCTGACCATGGAGCCGGGAGGCTGCCGGCGAGCCATCCCCCTGCCCCACACTCAGCCGCTGAGCGTGGAGCCGGGAGGCAGCCGCGGCGAGCCGCCCCCCTGCCTCCCGGCTCCACGCTCAGCTCCCGGGGCCCGTGGGCTTGGTGGTGGGGGGCTGAGCTCCCGCAGGCCGGGGGAGCTGAGCTCCTGGGGGCGGGGGAGCTGGCTGGGGGTGTGTGGCGTTGCGGGGGAGGGGTGGTGGTGGCACAGGGCCGGTGCAAGGAAGTTTCGCCTAGGGTGCGAAACTTCCTTGCACAGTCCCTGAGTGGCAGTATCACAAGAGACCCTGTTCTCAGGTTTCCAGCTTGTTTCTCCAACTAAAGAGATTCTAATTTAAGATGAGGCAGGTTGAGTCTAAAACTGGAGTGGAGCCTGTTTTCCACATACAACCCAAAATGGCAACATCTTGCGAGAACACCTGATACTGGGAGAATACTAACATTTTGGGCTGAAATCTCACAAGAAATTGGAACCATTAAATGAGAACACAAGCCCATGCCTTGGCCGCCAACCCAAATCTCCGTCTCTTACTTAAAGCTAAGCCAGATCCTAACTCCATTTCCTTGTTCCATCTCTACTCCAGATAGATCAGGATAAACTTTGGATAAAAATCCAGATGATTGGATGAGTATCAGAACCCTATCTCTGGAACATCTGAAATACACCCCTCACAGCATCTCCATACCAGCAAGCTTCTAGAATTAGAAATCCCTTCAAAGAAACCTACTGCATGAAGAGGACCTGACTATGCAATAGGGGCAGCTTAGGGGCAGCAAAGTTGTGTAATTGCATTAGCATAACGTAGAAAGCATAATCAGCTCTCTCTCTGGATGTACTAGCTCTCAGCCAATCAGTGATCCTGTAAAATAGCTTATCTAGAAAAACAAACAAAAAACACCAAAACAGGAGTTAGATGCCATGAACAGTCTTTGGGGTTCTTAATCCTTTCATCTGTCTCATGAGTGGATGTGTCTTCCCTCTTAGGGTGTGTGTGTGTGTGTCTGTCTGTCTGTCTGTCTTTCCTCTTAGGGTGTGTGTTTGTGTGTGTGTGTTTTGTAAGAAAGCTGCCTACGTTTAGTTGCTCTCTTGACAAAACCTGAATCTATCCCTGTAATCCTTCCTCGCATCTCTATAGTCAGATTGGAGCAGCCTGTGGAAAAAATTCCTGTCTATTTTCAGAAACAGATAAAAGCATTCAGATTACAGAGCACAAATCTCAGCTCGAAACGGCTGGAAAAAAGCCACTCAGCACCGCTGTCACTGACCCCCACAAACCCTTTCAAGTAATGAATTTCAGCTGCCTCGCCCCCTCCTTGCCTCCTTCTTCCCCTCCCCCATCACCACTCCCGGAACTGCTTGTGCTTCCAACATCTGCAAAATGTCATAATTCTGTCCAGTTGTTTACCTCACAGGGAACGGGGCGGGAGGTGTTATGTAAAAGAGGAGAGTTTGTGGAAATTATTATTGATCCAACTCTCTTTTTAGGGCCTTCAGTGGGATCTTAGATGGAAATTTCAAAACAATCTCAAAAGCTCCTAGGAGGGAGTGCTCTTTGCGGTCAGAAGATGACTGGAATCTGCCCTTTCATCTGAATGCATCTCATGCTCATAAAGACTTTCTGCGCTAGTTACAAAGTCAAATGCTTCATTGTCATGAGCTCCCATGGCATATGAGCCTTCAGCATCATTTATTAGTTCTTAAGATTGGGGATTCAGTAGAGGAAATTGTCCCTGATTTAAATGGATTGCGTGTTTTAGGGAACCCCTGCTGCTTGATGTCTCCTGTTCACAATGGATTAATCGCACGAGTAGCACACAAAATATTGCACACAATTGCGGAGAACTTTATATTGCACTAGTTTACAGAGTAAGCATTAGAAATTAGCATCCAGACGCAGGGCATCCAGCTGGACTCCAGCTCTCAAAAAATTAAACTGGATTTACTTTTTAATTGAAAACTTTTATTTCTTTCTTTCTGATAAGTTCTAAATGGACCTCAAATAGTGGTGGCTCTTGCCAACCAGTAGCAGTGCCCAACATTCATTCTTGTTGTCTCTTCAGGGCGATTTGCACACTTCTGCATACACTATAATAATAATAATTAATAATAATATAATATCAGGCCTGGTCCTGACAGGTGCTGAGTAAGAACCAACACAGAAGCTGAAGATGCTCAGCCCTTACCTTCTTATATACCAGGGAGATGAGCATGGTATAAAAACCTAGATTGGTAGCACTCTACATGATCATGCCGTTAGCAAGGGACTGCATTCTAATAACTGGAGCAGAGATTCTAGAAGCTAGAACTCTTGATATTTAGTCTTAGCTTTGCCACAACAATGTGACTTTGGAAGAGTCCCCTGTCTTGTCTCTCCTGTAAAATGGGTACAATAATACTGGACTAGCTGATAGGGCCTTTGAGAGGCTAAATTAAGTAAGAGCCTGTCCATACTACTACATAACTGGCCACTAGCACAGCTTTCTGCCATGGTGAGAGGTAGGTTACATAGCCTAGGCTGTACTTCTGATCCCTAACGTAGTTACAGAATTGTGTTGAATTGATCAAACTAGCAATAAAAACAATTGTTAAAACATGAAACTCCCAGTGAGACAAGAAACTGTGTTACCCCATGATTATAAGTGTGCAGTGGATTATACTTGTGATATTAAATGTCTGTCAGGCACTTTGAGATCCTTAGTTAAAAGGCATGATAAAGTATGATATAAGCACAAAAAACCTGTGTGTATTATTGTATGGATGTGTATATAGATGTGTATGTATAAAGACATACACACCCAAATATGGGCCCAGATGAATAGGTGAGTGTGCATGTATAGAAATGTATATATACTACCTATCTTATGGATAAAGGTCCACATGTGCACGCACACACACACTGCCTAAAAGCCTAATGTTGAGAATACATCCTTGTTTTCCTCTCCCGGACTTGCTTTTAATTCCTAGGAAAACACTATAGCTGGTCAAAATTGTATAAATTTTGAATTTTTATAATGGGGTGGGGAGGCTTCAGCCAGCTATAGAAGTGGTTGAAGTTTTTCAACAATTGAAAAGATTTGTTGACATTTCAAAAAATGTCAGAATCACAAAATTTGAACAATCATTAAAATTGGAAAAAATCTTGCAAAATGTAATACTTATTTTTGACCAGCTCTAGCAAAGACCATTTCAGTGTTGAGACTGCCATATCTAAAGCAATGCATACAGCTCTAATCTTTCAGCATATATGGTACCAGTGAGAGAGGGTATAGAAATGCCAGTATTGCGTATATAACATTATCTTAATTTTCTTTAATGTGGACAACAAGATTTGTTGCCCTGAGAGATAAATACTGACCCCAGACAATGTTTCCCTGTAACAATAAATTAAGATGTTCACCAGACTATGAAACCAATATATCTGTTTATACATATATTTTGAATGTTTTCATTAGAAAGATCTGAAGATTTTCTGCATTGTGGACATGAATTTCAAACATAGAACAGCTTTTTATATAAGCAAAAAACCTGTGTGTATTATTGTACTAAATGTACTAAAGGCAAGATGAAGAAAAAAATGTTTATTCACCTCTGATCCAGTTGGAAGCTAAAATGTGCACATGATAGCTGTTGATTCATTGAAAGGAAATAATACTTTTCACTTAACAGTCACAGCTAGTCAGGATACGTATATTTGTATATATGATCTGATAGATTAAACTTGCTCTAGACTTCAATATATTGACTTCAGAAGAGATGAACAATAGAAATTTACATCATCATTCCCTTTGTGCATAACAAAATTAAAAATGTGTTTTATTTACAATACACCTTTTCAGTCTAAAAGATCTAAGTATTAACACGTGCTCCTCAAAGAAGAGTTATTTTAACTGCTGCAGACATGCTCCACCCACCCAGCCTGGAATGTGGCAGCAGTTTAACAGTGCACAGCATCATTGCTCAGCAGGCAAGTAGGGCTATTTGGATACGTGCCTTTAAAAAAAGTTTGATAATATAATCCACAGAAATAAAAACAAATAGTTTAGTATGAATTGGAAAATGAATCTTGAAATTATCCAGCTAAATCCTATTAACTTTAACCGCATCACCAAATGTGTTTGGACAGCCAGGAGAACGTTGGACTGTGTTTTCCAAATGCTCTATAAATCTGTTCATGATCCTACTGCTGTTGCTCCTATAACACTGAGCAGTCATCACAGCCCCCATAAGGCATCGGAAGTGTGTGAGGGTGGGAGAGCATTTGCATAACTATTCCTTGGCCTATTCCAGTTGCCCTAATTTGCTACTGTTTGGACTGTTCTACTAGTTTTTGAGTGCCACTCTCTCCAGCCTTTCCCTCTAGACTCCTGTTCCTTGGTCACTCATATGCTGCTCCTTCCGTAACGTTTTCTCCAGATGTTGTCATCTTCAGCTATGTTTTCTAAACGGTTGATTTAGGAAAAGCACGACTGCCCCCCGATGATGCCCTTTGTAATAAAGACTCTCAAAGGAAATTTAGTTAGACTTATTTAAATTGTGCCCAGGATTTTGGATGGGCACAAAGAACAAAATATTCATGAAAAAATCCATAAAATATACAACTTGGAAAATGTCCCAAACTAAAAGACCTCCCCAAATCATCCAGGCACAGCCTTTCCCACTACACTCTCCCAACCATTTCCCCTTACCAAAAGACTGAGAGAATTGAGAAGCTTTACAGAATGAACTGAAGGTTGCGAAGGGTCTGACCCAAAGCCCACCGAAGTCAATGAAAGAGTCCTATTGATTTCAATGGCCTTTGGATCACACGCTAAATCTGGGCTGAGGTGGACCAAATAGCGGGTAGGGGAGAGGGAGAAAGGGAATTTCACTCCATGGCTAAATACCCTTCAGGCTCTTTGAGTTTAAAGCAAAACCTTGTTCTTCCCCTGAAAATCAATTGGAAGAAATTGTAAATCTTAGGGCACAGGTGTAATGTGCTCCTTACAGGAAATACTGCTTAGAAAGTAGACCCCATTCTGCACTAGATCCAATTTCTGCAGAGTTTTAAGGTACAGTCCCATGCAGAGCACTGCGCAGTAATCCAGCCTTGAGGTGAGGTGAGGTTTCTACATCTGATAGTAGGGTTGCCAGGCATCTGGTTTTTGACCAAATGCCTGGTCGAAAAGGGATCCTGGCTGCTCTAACCGGGCTGTTAAAAGTACATTTGCGCAGCTGGGCTAAGGCAGGCTCCCTGCCTGCCCTGGCTCTGCACGGCTCCTGGAAGTGGCTGGCATTTCCCTCCAGCTGTTAGATGGAGGCACAGCCATGGGGGCTTCGTGCACTACCCCCACCCTGAGTGCCGCCTCCGCAGCTCCCATTGGCCAGGAACCACGGCCCATGGGAACTGCAGGGGTGGTGCCTGTGGATGTGGGCAGCGCGCGGCGCCAGCTGGCCATGCCTTTGCCTAGGAGCCGGAGGGAAATGCCGGCTGCTTCTGGGAACTGCCTGAGGTAAGCACCACCCAGTGCCCTCACCCAGCCCCCTGCCTGAGTCCCCTCCCTCACCCAAACTCCCTCCCAGAGCCCACACTCCAAACCCCTCAGCCCCAGCCTGGAGCCCACTCCTGCACCCAAAACCTCTCATCCCCAGCCCCACACCAGAGCCCGCACCCCCAACCCAAAGCCCATACCCCCTCCAACACCCTGCCCCAACCCAGAGCCCCTCCCACACTCTGAACCCCTCATTTCTGGTCCCACTCCAGAGCCTGCACCCCCAGCCAGAGCCCTCACCCACTGCTGCATCCCAACCTCTTGCCGCAGCCCTGTGAAAATGAGCGAGGGTGGGTGAGAGCGAGCAATGGAGGGAAGTGGGATGGAGTGAGCAGGGGCAGGGCTTCAGGGAAGGAGCATGGCAAGGGTGTTCGGTTTTCTGCAATCAGAAAGTTGGAAACTCTAGCTGATAGGGAAAGATACAACCTCCTGCTCAAGCACAAATTGGGGGAAAATAATAAAAACACTCTTGGCAACCACCGCTACCCTCATCTGTCTGTCTGAGTTCACAAAGCCTTCTAGACCCATGTGCCTCCAAGGTGTACCAACATGACCATACCTTCTCTCTGATAGATAGTCAGTATCCTAATATGTTAACACATCCTGAATGGTACATTCTAATGACACAACATCACAATCACACACCATGAAAAACTGGGCCTACCTACACACGCCTGAATTGCTCTACAGACATTTCATGAAATGTAACTATTGAAATGTGGCATATAGTGGGTCTGATTCCTGGGGCCACTGTGTCTCCTGTGTGCTGCTCGACTTGTAGCCATTAAAGATTCCATGGCAATATTTGGAAAAAGGAGGGGTGCTTTCTATAGTCCTTAGCGAAAACAAATGACGAATGTAGCTTAATTACAGTCTTACCTAAATCCCCCTTGCAGTGTCAGCTGAATGCTGCAATTGGCCTGTCCCAAAGAGTGTTGTGTAGGGTTACTCTGTGTTATTAAACTGCCCTTTGGTTCCATTGCAGGGGTGGGTAAATGACTCTGGTATTTGTAACATTTATAAGGTATTTTGGGATTAAATACGAACTATTATTATGTAAACCTATGACCATAAACTCCAGAGAGGAAAAAGCTCTCTAGTAACCCTATTGGTGAAAAGGGGAAAGTGCTGCCATACAGAGTTTCATTTGCATAGATTGCCTACCCACAATTCCTCTAGTGACACTTGGAGAATCACCATAGTTATACAGAGCTGAGCATCAGGACCTGCTCTTAAAACGAGGTTCACTGGGTTTTTGGGAAGTAGCCCTGGTCATTGTGCCACACGGACACATTGGATTATCAGGGAATTCACAGACATGGGTGGGCCAGCTTCTAGGGTTCTGAAACCCACTTCCTGATAGGCTGATGATTCTAGATAAAATTCCTGCTTCCCTTGTGGCTTTGTCCGAGCAATAAGTCATTGCCTGCTAGTTGCTATTCAGACCTGCTGCACCCTTACTTGCTGTCTCATCTTGACCCCACTAGCTGCCTGGCTGTACCTTCCCCTTGGGTGGGATTGCCTGACAATCAGACCCCTTGTATGAACTCAATCACTGAGTAGCACTGCCCTTTGACCTGCCTGACTCCTAGGTATTACACTCATAATTAGTGGACTCTGGTGAGGTCCTGCTTATCCAGCACCCTAATAAAGCTGCATCACTAAGCTGGGTTCAGTGGTGGTGCCTCCAGGCAGGTCCAGGCAAGCAACTCCCTTGTGATTGGATTGGAGACAGACATTTGGAGTACTGCTACTTGCTGATCCAAACTGGGAGTGGGATGACACAAGGTGCCTCCGGTGCTACTTGGTGTGCCATGCTGCCTAGTCCTGTTCTGTTGCCTCACACTCATAAACATGCCCAGGCTGTTTGCCTTTACCATGTGTATCTTTTATTCCCCTACACTTTTACACATAGAACATAACATGAGCATCTTGTAGCAGGAGCTTTCCATGCAGCCTTCCTTCTCAGGACAGCTCACCTTCTGAGTTTTCCCCCTGCGCTCCCTTTGCTGCCTGTTCCTTCTACTGATATCCCCCCCATGACATCATTAGCCCAATAATTACCACCCTGGTACTCATAATCCCCCAACAGAAAGTGTTTAATTGCCCACAGCTGAGGCTGCAGCCTTCTTCATGGTGTGGCAACCTCAGTGATCAGGGTGCTGCTGCTAACACTCTGTCATATGGGGATTGGTGGATGGATGAGGTGGTCAAGGGCCTATTACCTGTGGGGTGTTCTCCCTGGTAGCTGAGAAGGCAGTTAGATGGGCTGTGGCTGAAGTTAGTGGATGGGGAGGTATTTTACTCTCTATTTGCATATATATTCTGTTGCTGTGTTTTCCCAAGTTCCTGCACCATTCCCTGTTCCCTCGTAATGATTCATGTGTTTGTACACAGCTGGAATGCTTGCAAGTGGGGAAGTGCTGCCTGGTAAGGACACCCAAGGGTGTGTGGTTAATGTTCCTAGGTGGAGGTTTGAGTTTAGTTATTTGTCAAGAGGGACCCTAGATATTTTGAACCTGGCCCTTTTTGCTGCCATTAACCACCTGGCAGAAGGGTTACAGTAATTGCAGCTGGCTAATTTCCTAGGTTTTATCAGCTTCTGCTAGAAGTGGTGTGCTGATGCAGAAGTTTTTATGGTTGCTAGGAGATGCAGCAGGTTGGGACTTGTCTCTCCTCCTGCCCCACCTCATCCTCCTTTCAGTTCCCAGCCTGGCCAAGTTGCTTCAGGAGATGAGAATGGGGTCAAGGGAAGAAGTGACATGGAGCCAGAAGTGGTGGCAATGTAAGATGGGAGTTGATCATGAGGCGAATGGGTCTGATGGGTGGGACATAGTTATGAGAGTGCTCTGGGTCTCTACAGGAGACTTTCGGTTACCTGAATAGCACGGGGTATGTGGATTTTGTTTGAACAACTGAGATGACAGGAGCCATTCAGCAATGAGGTGGCCTCCCTGGCAGCTGGGGGCTCATCCTCTTGCGCCTCACAGTCTGGACTGGGGAGCTCTGCTCTGCCCACCCCACAACAGCGGGGCTGCAGAGGGATGCAGCCTGTGCTGCTGCAGGCACAAGGTGTGGGAGAGGGACTGCCATCTTGGAGGGGCAGCGTAGAGACCCCTTGCTGAGATGGCAGCCTTCCCTGTACCTTGCACCTCCAGGGATTGGGCGTCACCAGGCCTGCAGCAGCACAGGGAGAGCTCTGCTGGCACAGACCCACTCACTCGGTTCTGTGACAGTGGGGCTAAGGACGACTTCCTGTGCTGCGCGGGAGGCATTCAGCAGCAGGGTGGCTTCCCCCACAGCTGGCCGCTAGTCTTCCCCTTCCTCACAGTCCTGGCTCTGCTCTATTATCCAAACCTCTGCAATATCCAAATCCCTTCCTTGTCCTCCAGCATGAGCTTCATGCCCTCTGCGGCATGGATCTCATGCTGGGGCGGAGGACAAGGAAGGCATTCAGAGAACGTGGAGGTTCATATAAAAAGGTTTCGGATAAATGGGAGTATGCCATATATATTAGCTGATAAGGTGCCAGTTGAATCATAGAATATCAGGGTTGGAAGGGACCTTAGAAGGTCATCTAGTCCAACCCCCTGCTCAAAGTAGGACCAATCCCCAATTTTTTTGCCCCAGATCCCCAAATGGCCCCCTCAAGGATTGAACTCACAACCCTGGGTTTAGCAGGCCAGTGCTCAAACCACTGAGCTATCCCTCCCCCGAGAAGGTGCTCAAGAACATGGAGTATAGTTCTTGGGTTTTGTAGGCACAATCAAACCTATTGTTGTGCACTGCAAATGGCTCTCTCTATACAGTTCTTTCCATCAGCTCTTAACAAATGTGTTCCAGCATTATAGTGGTGGGAGTGATGAGAGCAGTAGTCAGGGGGCTTGCTTCTCTCATGGGACAAAGAGACAGGGCAAGGAGCAAGAGTCAGCGCTGTCCTTATTGAAGATTTAGAATACTCCTTTAATAATTCAGTGCCCTTGTAATAAATACCACTGTATTCTACAGCAACCGCCCCAGACCGGCTGCACCAGTAGTGTAAGTGACGGTCTTTGGTCCTTTACTATCGTGTATTGTTGTACTTTTAGGGTGCATCATAGCATGGACAAGTTAATGCTGTAAACTAAACTATTAGATAAGTTGAAGATGCTGGTTTCATTCAGTAAAACTGCAATGCTAGTTTTTATCTCCGTCCAAAAATAAATTGCTAAAAGGCGAAAAAGACGCAAGCAATTTGTGAAGGAAACAGAAAATATTGTCATGCTTTGAAGAAGGAAATATAAACAGGTACTGCTAAAAGGGGGAAAAAATGAAAATGATTTGACCTTGGCCTTTTAAGATGAGATTCATGCATATAATTGCTTTGTGGGTTGAATTATTCTATGTAACGACAGGCCTTTTGTCTTTGTTCAACCGTCTTCTTCTACAGATTGGAAATGAGCAACAGGGAAGAAATATGGTATTTTCTTACATGATGCAACAAGATGTTATTCTTCCTGGCCACATGTAAAATAAATGTATGGCAAAAACATGCCAGAAACGCCTGAGGAAAACATTAGCCTTAGCAGAACACTGGTGTATATATATTTTCTTTTCAACACTGAATAATGGAATTGAAAGCCATTTTTCTCAAAACAGAACCAGGATGAATGGCTGCATTTCACTGGAGAGCAAGATCAAAGTTACACGTTTCATATGGTACATCAAGAAAAAGTTATTAAGAAGTAGAATTTCACATGCACACAAAGATAGATAGATATATAGGTTATTCAGTATGCTGGGAGTCCATCGAGAGAGAATGTAATCGCTTATTAGGTTATTATTATGGATTATCTGCATTACCTGCAGCAACTGGACACGCTTCACATGGTTTGGACTGAGTGTACTTAATGTTCCACAAATCAAGGGGAAAAATCATTACTCTCTGCAGCGTTGTCACTAAAAGAAGACAGAGTTGGAGAAAACCAAAGCCTTAGATGAGGGGTCTGATCCAAAGCTCACTGAAGTCTATGGCAAGACTCCCATTGACTTCACTAGGCTTTAGATTTAACTCAGAAAGCCCAGGAAAACAGCACTCACTGTTAGTGCAAAGACTGGATAAGAGAGAGAGAGAGAGAGACATCTCATTAGGAATGAGCTTTAAAATTTGGACAGGTTCAGGCTTAGATGTGTCTCCCGCAGGAATTAATTCCAGCAGGGAGAGTCCATTAATGACCTGCAATATTCAAGATGAGAGGTGATGAAGACACAAGAGGGCCAAGATTTAGGTCTGTTACACCAGTGTAAATCTTGAGGTAGTTCCATTGACTTCAGTGCAGTTATTCCAGACTTACGATGGTGTAAGTGAGAGCAGAATATTGCTCTCGCCCGCACCTTTTAATAGAGGTACAGGTAAAAATAAAATACACTAGAAGAGAGAGATTAAAACAACCCTTCCCAGCCCAGTGATATACACATCCTTCATTACCATATGCAATCCAAAGCCTCCATGTTGGTTAAAATTTCATCATTCACACTCTGGGAATTTTCATTTCCTCTGGACATGCTGACAAAGCTCATTATTTATTGTTCACAGCATGTCATAACTGCTGGTTTTGCTTTAGATTGCAGTATGTTTGAAAAGCCACGTGCCTTTTCTGAAGCCAGCTTGCAGTTGAAAAGTCCCCCAGCCCCTCACTTGGCTGGTGTTCTCTCTCTCATTCAGGACACTGGATCCTGTCTCATATGAGCTAGAACAGAACTACCTTCAAAGCAGTTCAGGATGTCAGATTGAAACTGACCAAACAAAACTAGAATTTCATACAACCAGGGACAAATTCTTGCTGGCAGCTGCATTTATAGCTTTTCCAGAAAAGCCCCAGACTAAGGGGGGAAAAGATGGATGGAGCTTTTTCTGCCTCATTGTTGCTCCCCCTCCAAACCCACACAGAGGCTACTTCAAAGGCCCTTCATAAACTGAGCCACGGAGAGGTGATTTGGAGATATGCTCTTCATGTTTTCAGTGTACATTTTCCTGACCCATCAGTGCCCCCCTCAGACATCCTGTGCGGATTACTCCTCCTCCTAGCAAAAATGCTATTCAGAGAGGGGCTATACCGGGTGGAGACTGCTGCACCCATCTGGTGATACGTTGGCAAGGGATCCAGAACTTGGTCTTTGGAACTGAGGGCAGGAGAGGAAATGAGCAGAAATTAAACTGATGGGCTGCAGCGACAAAAAGGGAAAGAGAGGGTTATTTTGTCAGTAATAATATAGTTATCGTTAAAGCCCCCCCCTCCATACCAATGTGTGGGGGTGCAGTGCAGACATTGAGGGCTAAAAGGTGCACATCAGCAAATTGATAGCAACCTGCATGCATAATTGCATATGAGGAGATAAGTGAGCGTGCAGAGCTGGGACTTGGGACCAAGGACTTGCTTTGTGACCACAGGCCAACCAGCTAGGTCTTTCACTGGACTCCATTCTTTTCAGTGTCCAGCTTGAGATAACAAGGACCTGATTTTTAGAGGTGCTGAGTACCTGCAGCTACTACTAAAGCCCCCTCAGCTCCTTTGGCAGGTAAGTATATTAAAAAATGTTATACCTTGCCTGACTATAGTGTTTTCTATCCAGGGAACATCTGGAGCTGCAGGTTATTAGCACCGCTGAATATCAGGCTCTAGGTGTCTCAAGCTGGGCATCCAAAATTAATGGATCCTTTTGAAAATGTAGGCGTTAAGCTCTCTGTGCCTCAGCTTACCCATTGATATATGGGGATAATACTTATCTTGCTGCGGTGTTGTGACATTTAAATAATTTGTGCTTGTTAAACACTCTGAGATCCCTGGATAAAACATGGCAATAGAAAAGTAAAATAAATAATAATGATTTTCATATCTGCCAGGATCTGTATTTCCCCTTACTGTTAATCTCATTAACACCTAAACCTACTTCCTTAAGGCCAGGAAGGGATGCAGAGTGTTTTCTGTTATCAACTTCAGACCCGGATCCAAACTTCCCCAAAGTTTAGGACGATTTGGATCTGAGGTTTTGGCTCATCTCTAGTTATCACCTGTTACACAGAAAACACTGAACCCTGAACTTGGGTCTCCACAGATAAAAGCCCTTTAAGTTCACCCTGAACCATAAGTGTGGAAACTAGGGGTGCTGGGCGTGCTGCCACATCACCTGTCGTGAAGTGGTTTCCATTATATACAGGGTTTATAGTTCGGTTCAATGGCTCTCAGCACTCCCACTATAAAAATTGTTCCAGCACCCCTGCCATGAACAAAGTTGTTCTGCACACAGTAGGTATGATAGGTGAGAACGCTGGAGAGAGTGGTTATCCTGATGCAAAGGATATGAAGTCAGTTGAAGGCGAACGGTGAAGCTCTCTGTCTACATAGAAATAACGATGGACACACAGAGTGAGACAGAGAAAGGGCCCACTAACTGACCTTCCAAATCTAGCTATAAATCAGGGCCTACTGCTGCCCTACCTGTTTAGTAGCACTTTGCTAGGACTGAACAAAATATTGTCAGCAAATCTGATAAAAAGAGGGAAGATGTGCTGTAAGGCACTGAAGGTCTCACTATACCCAGTAGTAATGCTCACTATCTGTGTCACTCTGCGGTGTAATGAAGCTTCCATCGTTAACTCCTTAAATGCCTACCAGCACAGGATGGCTCAGATGACTGGACATAGGATGCACAGACTTCCATCTCTAGGATGCTGATCTTAATCCAGTCCAGGTCTATAGTGATCAAAAGCTGTTTCCACCAGACAGGTATTGGATGGCTTTGTGAAACGAGTTGGTGGTCTCATACCTGTTCTTAATGAGTGGAAGTTTCCTGATAATAACCACCTGTGTGATTGGCATTAATTCAGCAGTGAAGTTCCGAAGTGGTTGTGAACTGGTTATATTCTACTGGTGGTTTCAATCACCCTTTCCTAGGTCCTTATTTTATCTCATTTTACTGCCTTTGCATGCCATTACTTTACATTTCCTGTCTTTCTCTTTCCTCCAGTAGCTTGTTATCTAATGTGTCACACTGAGTCTGCCCAGGTGACTAAACAAAATATCTTTTTTTATTTTTATTATTATTGCATGATTGCTTTGTCCTTTGTTATTGCTTTGTCTTTCCTATTAGTATACTCTCTGGAAACTTGGATAGGACACCTTTATGTGCATCATGCAAAGATAATAAAACCCTGGGAAACCAACGTTCCTTTTTGTCCACCACCAGCCACCTCTTCCCAACTCAAAATCGCTCTGATTTGTTTCTGGCCCTTTGGTTAACTTGCTGCCCAACATGCCAGTTTTCCTCTGTCCTATAGACCTGCACATTTGGAAAGCAGCATTGCCTAATGGTTAGAGGGGTGTAGAGGCATGGGTTCTGTTCCCTGTTCTGCTATTGACTCACTGTATGATCTTGGGAAAGTCTCTTAAACCCTCCAGGTCTCAGATCTCCCCATCTGTCAAATGACGATATAACATTTTCCCGCCTTTTTGAAGTGTTTTTAGATCCCTGGGCCAAATTCACTATGAAAGTGCAAAGTATTATTATTTTCCTGGGTGTAACTTTGAGAAACAGTTTCTGCAATAACAGCTCCATTGTCCCTTCTCTGTCTATTGTTATGGTGCTATATCCTCAAGGGATTATAATAGTTCAATTGCAATTTCTCACTACACCCACAGGCCCTTTCCTAGGTCATAGAGCTTGGGCGATAATAATTCAATCACCTATACTTCTATCCAGGGCTCTCCAGCTCCTGAACTTAATGAACTTGCTGTTTCTGTGGTTGCTTTCTGCATCTCTTGCTAATGTTTTTGTGTCTTAGTTTCGTATCTGTTTTCAGGTCCTGTGGCAGGATCCCGTCTCTATGATCCGTAAGCTTCATTATATGAAATTTCTGGAAGCCCCTGATCTGCAATATCAGTAACTGTTTCACTTGTAAAGACAGATGCACAAGAGTTATCTATTGACTCAGCTGTTTGCTTATCTTTCTGAAATTCAGGCTGTAATTATCAAAGAGGATGTTTGTGACTTTTGATCCCCATGCTATCTCAGGGTGATATCCAGCCATATCTCTCAGGCTAAGGAAGGTAGAGCTCTATTGGTAGCTAGATAACTACCTACATTCTGCAGAAGGTAGCCCTTTCCCTTCTGCACCATTTCTGAAGAAATAACCCATTCTGGTACTGATCAATATCTTGACCTCTTAATGTTAAACAGCTGCCATGTTTCATGCCAGAAGTGGCTGCATCTGAGTGATGAGTGAATTCACTCCTGTGACAGAGTGCCGGATTCTGATCTCATTTACAGTGGTGTCAGCCTGGAATGCTTCCCATTAACTTCAATGGTGTCACTTCAGATCAGAATTTGGCCCATCATTTTTAAAGCTCTTTGGGATCCTGAGCCATGAAATGTAAAGTGACTGTTTCATTATAATGGATCCATTTATTCTGTAACCAAATTAACTCTCTTCTCACACTTTTTTGTTCTCACTCTCACAGCCAATTATTTAGAGGAGAAATGTTGAATCACAGAAATGGTTTTATACTGTTCCCATATGACCACCAGTAATTTTCTAATGGCGTAACCTAATAGCGAATATTCTCCTAAAAGGACTGTTGGAAGCCCCATAATAGGAGACGTGAGAATCAAACTTAAAAACTAAACAAACTGCCTCAAAACTTCCATCTGAAAATTTTTGTGTGTCCTGACCCCTTGCATTTGCACATTCTATCATGGGCATGCCTTTTGTAAGGAGTAGTTAGAAGTCTAATTGCTGTGCATTTGTGTGTGCAAGTTTGAAGCCTGGGTTTGAAGCCCTTTTGTAATTTTGCCTTTCAAACCTGACTGGACAAAACATTAAAAATATGTATATACCGGAGGAGCAATCCTGAATTGCCTGGGAGATGGCGTGGAGGACTTAATAGGTCTTTTCCACTTCAGAGTTCTATGATTCATGACAAATGGAATTTCTTAGTATTTGAAACAGGAGAGGGACAGATTTAAAATGACCAGAGAGGGCTGCAGTGTAAAGTCTTTGTACTATTTTAAAAAAAGGCAGTGCAGGATTTTATTGCCCTTGCTGAGAGTCTAATAGCAACCAATTCAAATAAACATTCCTGAATTAAACCATATTCTCTTAACAGATGTGTGTGTGTATGGGGGGTTTAAATAAATGTTCAGTTATTTCATTGTACTGTCTCTCACATGTATACCTGCAGATACCTTTCTAATCTGATAGCAGAAGCACTGGACTCATTGCTCTCAGACTCTGGTGTATTCATTATCCCACCTGTTTCAGTCACTGGATCTGTTGTACAACAAACAGTGGATTTTATTGTTTGTTCCTAAGCATGGTCTAGTGAACAACAATCTTATAGTGTCTCCAGAGATATGCACCTTCCTTACTGGCACCAGAAAGGTTATACCAGATTACATGAGTGGAGGCTTCCAGCACAGTAAGGGTTGTCATGGCCTTCCCTTGTTTTGAATCAGTGATGGCTCTTTACTCACTGCTGTGCTGATGCCTTTGAGTCAGTTTTGATGTCTCCAGACTGGTTACATAAATTTTGGTTATTTATGTTATAGATAGGTTGGAAGAACACAATAATTTGATAACTCAGTTTGCACATCCTGGGAGATTAGTTAATACTTTTGTTTTGAAATGTATAACACAGGCAGAGTAGAGAATATTACTGCTTTGTATTGTGGGCATCATGGAAAAGGTGAGTTTTCAGGAGTAATTTAAAAAGGTGAGGAGAGTGGCTTCATAGACCAAAGTACAGCGAGTGTTTCACATACAGGGAACAGTGTAAAACAGGCACAGAGATGCCTTTAGGGGAAACGGGTCACAGGCACATCTTTGATTTCTTTGGCAAAGCTAGAGGTAGGGATAGTGGGTGGTGACACCAAAAAAAAAAAAAAAAGAGGATAGTTTGGAGGAAAGGGTGCAGGGGCAGAATCATGAGAGACCTTGAAGGTGAAAACAAGGAGTGAAATTCTGGTTCCGCAGAAATCAGTAGCAAAACTCCCATTACTTCAGTAGGGCAAGGATTTCTCCCAAGATTTCATTTAACATAATGGAGAAAGGGGAGGCAGTGGAAACCTTCAGCAAGGGGGCAACATGTTAATTCACCCTGGCTACCAACTTTACATTGCAACTAGAATGGTCCTCTGTCTGAGGCTCTCAGGTTTCACCCCTAACACTGTGCCACCTAAACACACAATAGTTATAGTGTAAAAATTCTCCTTCCCTGAGCTATTAGGGGCATCATTCTAATATACTTTCCATGCTATTTGTTTGTTTTTCTCATGTGTGGATGGTGAAGCTACAAAATTCCATTTCATTTTTTATTTGTGGCCTGTTTCACTTACGATTTCTCATGGGGTAGCACAATTTGCAATTCAGGATCATTTGTAAATCCCTCCCAAACAAGTTTTCATGGAATATTTTTTTCAGTGTATAGTAAACATGCCCTCCCCACCATGCTCTATTTATGTATTTATTAAAAATTAAACCTAGATTCGGGCCACTCATTTTTTAACCTTTGAACAGATCTAAAGCTTCCCTTCAGCTCCAAACAGCTTTACAATTGTGGGGTGAAGCCAGTACCTTAATATTATTGTAACAAAGCCATTTGAATTATACAAGCATTTCCAGTCAGTAGGATCCTTCCTTTTTGCTGAATACCGAAAATTCTTTTCTGCCCTCGCTGTTGTCTTTGGCTGTAGAAATTGTACTTTCCATTTTCACAAGAAGCCATTGGGGCATTACAAATGCATATATAATTTCTGAGTAGATATTTTGGTTTCTAACGCAACAGCTGCACTAATTCATATTACTGGAAGCTAATAGTTTTAAAATTATTTAGAATTAGCACCATACATTTACAAGTCATCTAGGTGCTTACCTATATGCCCTGCTTTTTCAATTGGATATGACATTCTACTTTATTTTCTGTAACAAAGTGCTACTGTAAATTGCTAAAAACCTGCCATGTTCTACCTCAGAGGTGGCATTTCAATGTGGTGGATAAAGCAATACTTATACAAACTGTATGAAATTTCTTTGGGATCCATAAGGATGATAGAGCAAGAAGTTATTTTAAATCTTCCTGGACAAATTGTTTTCCTCTAAATTATGGACAAAATCCTGATTTCAGTAGGAGTTTGCCAAGTCAGGCCCTCTAATAAGAAGACATTTATAATACCTTACACTTTCAGATGACATTATGAACATCAACTAATCCTGACACCACTCCTATCAGGTACCTAGATGGTTGTGTTCCCATTTCACAGATTAGAAAATGGAGACACACAACTGTGCACTTATTTGGCCAAGGATACGCAATGGGTAAGTGGCAGAGCATGGGTTAGCATGTGAGAAATCCTGGCTCCCAGCCTTGTGTTCAGAGGCAACAAAGTAACTTGGCAAGCAATTTCTGAGAGACTTATTAACCCATGGGAGCAGGGATCTGTTTTGTCACACAGGCTTGATCCTGAGAGTGGCTAATCACTTTCTCCCAGTGTCACTCCAAATCAGGCCCATGATGATCTGTGACCCTCCCTGCCTAACAAACACCAAAAATAATACTTAGATATGGATTATAAATGTCCCCACTCCTCTCTCCCTTACATGCAAAGTGAATATAATTTCTAGGTAATGAATTTCTTACACTGTTTAATGTTCCTGAGTTTTTATAGCCAGCGTTTATCTGCCATAGGTGCACATTTGAACCTGCCCAGGAGGCCTATAATTAGTCACCTGTGTAATCAATGGTTGACACTTGCATTTTAATCCAAAGTGTACGTGCCTTTTGAAATCATTCTGTATATACACTTCTTTCCTTAGCTATTTCTCTCTACCACTTCTAATACTGCAGTTTGTCATCCTCTCGCTCTTATTTACACAATAAATAGCCATTGCATTTAACTCGGCAATAAACAGACACAGAAGGGACAATAAGATCTAATGGTGTCCAGGCTCTTGGGTGGCATTCCCACCTCTGCCATTATCCTACTGTGACTCTGATTCTCAGCAGTGAGGCACCGAGCATCTCTTGATTGATGCTGAGCATCCACAACGCCCTGTGATTTGAAAGGGAGATGAGGGCACTCAGTGCCTTGCAAAATCAGGCCCTGTGTATCTTAGGAAAAGTCACTTATGTGGGACTTTTCAGAAGTTTATGTGTGTATAAGTGGCCTGCTGAGTGCTCCAGCTGAGGCTCAGCTCATGGTTAGGCACTTAGGATTTTCAGAACAGCTTGTTAGTCATGCCCCAGTCTCTTGAGAAATATGGGGACTGAGTGCTCCCCGAGGGCAGGTCTGGAGCATGGTTAAGGGGCAGGCCACTCAATCAGAATTTTCAAAACTGCTAAGAGGTCCCCACGTGCTCTGCCAGATCCTGCTGATCTAGTAAACCAGCCTTGACTGACATGTAACCAAACACTGTTGCTTGGCAGAGAGGTCTTGAAGAGGGGTTTAGAAGAGGAGGGTAGCAGCATTACAATTTAGAAAGGTTGTGTGAGAAGCTGAAGAGGCAGGCGTTGTTGCCAGAGTGGAGGAGCAAACATAAAGAGAGGAGAAGACAGGCAGGGAAAGGTAGAGTTGTGGTTGTGTAGGGGAGGACTTCTTATCAGCTCTGAAAGCATTCCAAGACATCAAATGGGTATTTTGTCAGTAAAAAGTGCAGTGTTCCTACCCAAAATGAGTAGAGATGGGATTCCAACCCTTTTTTTTGGCTGAAATTCCTAGAATGTCCAGTTACTAGTAAACAATACTAATATTAACTTACCCATTGTCATCTGTAGATCTCAGAATGCTTTACAAAGGAAGGGATGTAGCAATATCCCAGTTTTAGAGCTGAGGAAGCTGAGGCCCAAAGAAGTGAGGTAACTTACCCACACTCTCTCAGCAAACTAGATATAGTTGCTTGGATTTTACTAGATTTATTAATTTTGTAACATAAATATGTATGGATAGAAGGAATAAATGAAGGTTAATTAAGTCACAGGACAAAGAAAGGCACTAAAGGTCAGTACATTAAAATCTGAAAGTATTGTTAGTTTCAGGGAAAGTTAAGAATAACCATCTCCAGTACTTTGTTTTAAAATACTAATGGCAGTAGAAATCATTATATTATGATTTTTATATTTCTTTTATACTTAACAGACTATTTTATGGCAGAATCCATGCCTAATAGTAGTAGGCTTCCCCCCACCCCCCCTAATACAGCACTATGGGGCTTGATTAATCATTGTCCCCATCCTTGTAGCTGAGAACTAATTTAAAGAAAGTGTGGGGAGGAGGGAGGGTTATTAATTCCCAAAACGTTTTCTTACATTAGCAGGCTCATGAAAACCAGACTGGTTCCATTTTCTTTTCAGCCTTATACCAAAGCCCATAAAAGTTTGAGGATCCCAGTGAAAAAGTATAGAAACATATTTGTTTTTAATGGGATGATAATAAAAATCAGGTGATTCCCTTAGTGAAGAAAACTGTTTCCAGATGAGGTGGAAAATATGGAATGTAGCTTATTTGGGAGGGAGGGGTGGTGGTGTGGAGGTAGAGACTGGGACTGTGAGACAGGCTTTAAAAAAGAGACATACTCGCTTTTCAAGGACACACGAGTACCTATGTGATTCATCTCCTCATATTGCCAAAATAGGGCAAGAACAAGTTAAAGATTATTTAGATAAGATAGATGTACTAAAGTCAGCAGGGCCTGATTTAAATGCATCCTAGGGTACTTCAGAAACTAGCTGAAGCATCTCAGAACTATTAGCAACTGTCTTCAAGAACTCATGGAGACTGGGTGAGGTCCCAGAGGACTGGAGAAGGGCAAACAGTACCTATCTTTAAAAAGGGGAACAAAGAGGACCTGTAGTATTATAGACCAGGCAGCCTAACTTTGATACCTGGAAGGGTTCAAGTACAAATGATAAAACAATCTATTTGTAAGCACTTAGAGGATAACAGGGTTATAAGGAATAGCTGGAATGGAGCTGTTGAACAAATCATGCCAAGCCAACCTAATTTTCTTCTTTGATAGAGCAAATGAAATCATCAGAGAACGCAGCGGTGTGAAAGATATTGTCGTGGAAAGCAGACATAACAAGATGCGATGGGCGGGCCACACAGCACAGCTCACGGATAACAGGTGGACTGCAATCATTGCTGAGTGGTACCCGCGAGAACAGAAAAGACCTCCCGGTCGGCCTCCAAGAAGATGGGAAGATGACATCGTTAAACGTTTCGGACGAACGTGGAGAAGAAAGGCAAGAGTGCGAGAAGAATGGCAGACGTGTTGTAATCGGCGCAGTCTTAACGACAGCTGAAGTCCGATCGATCCAGAGCTACTGGCCTGGTGGATGGGTGTGGGGAGGGAGGGAGCAGTAGATGTGATATATAGAATAACATAAATGTAGGGCTGGAAGAGACCTGGAAAGGTCAAGTCCAGCCCCCTGCACCAAGTAAACCTAGACCATCCCTGACAGGTGTTTGGAGGATTTTTAAGAAAAGGTTGGACAATGATGGGGATTCCACAACTTTCCTTGAAGCCTGTTCCAGAGCTTAACTACCCTTCTAGTTCGAAAGTTTTTCCTAATATCTTGATTTTAGTAAGGCTTTTTGACACCCTTTTCTCACTGTTGTTTATAGAATCACCACTGAAGCATAAATCAGAACTGTAGTTCCTAATGTGATCTAGATCATACTCCACCATGGAAATACCTGCATCATCATCATCACTATCACTCCCATAACCACATTGGTCTGCATAGGGACCAGGAAACTCTGCAAAATTCCCTTTGCAGAATTTCCTCTAAATGCTTCTGGTGGAAAAAGAAGGGTGGTAAAAAAGAAAGAAAGAAAAGAAAAAGTAATATTTAGCCTACCAATCTTATGGATCCCCTGAGATTTGCACAAGTCTGTTAGGGGTACGGAGTCCTATTTACAGAGATGAAGTTCAGTGTATGTTCTGGACTTTCTATGGTCATGTCCCTGCTTCCTAGAAGTATGGCTCCTATCCACATGCTAATTTTTTGTTGGAAGGTGTTCCTGCCAGCAGGTAGGGGATCTTGGGGGACAATTACTGCACTGGTGGGGTGCAAAATAAACTTTATTAAGAAAATATAAAAACAGGGAAAAATTCAATAGTGAGGTGTATGGGGTTTGTTAAGGTAGACAATTGGGGAGGGGTTTCTTTTAGTAAACAGGATAGGGGGTTTCAATAGTGGGGTACAATACAGTGGGGTACAATACAGTTGGTAACCAATTAACACTGAAGTATAAATCTAACAGGTAGCTAACAATTTCTATGTAAAGGGTGTGTGTCAGCAGCATATAACCAACTAACAGTTATGGGTAAAATGTGTTAAATAACCAACAACTCTAGATAAAAATGTGTTACAGTAGTGTAAATGTAAAATGTGAGGTATGTTAGAGGGGGAAAAGGTAACCAATGGGGTTTTTATGCTAGACTTTAGTAATGCAATTGAGGTTTGACAGCTATAGGAGCGGGGTGAGCATGTGGGGGGAAGGGATTAAATGAGAGAGAGAAAGGCAGTGGTAGAGGAATGAGGTTGGGGGCGTGGGGGAAGACACTTGGTGGAGCAGAGACCAAAGGCAGAGGCGCTGCGGAGGGAGATTTAAACTTAGGGAGACACAGAGAGCAGACAGGCTGCAAGTTTAAACAGCAGAGAGACTGCAACGAGTGACTGGGGAGCTCGAGGGGAGACACGGGCAAGCTCGGGGGGGGTGGGGTTTGGGCAGCGGGAAGACAGACTTAACCACAATTATACAGAACACAGCAAAATCTTATCTATGATCTAACTTAACCAAAATTACACAAGTTAGCAAGTAACAGAACACAATGCAACGATTTGTTAAACCTAACTTACAGAGCACAATACAAACAATTCTTTAAAACTAACTTAACCACAGCTATGCAAAATGAAATTACAATTTATCTAGACTAAAGGCTAAACCTAACCTAATGGGTGCACCTTATACTAGGGGGAGTTCCAGAGGGCAGAGTGGTGTGTGCCCAGGATACAGCTCCAAGGGGCGGGGGGTTTAACTAGTGGTGGCTGCAGCAGTTTTATTTCTAGCAGCAAAGGCGCTGCTGTGTAGCTAAAAGCAGATTACAGATACAGACCAAGGAGTTAGCTTGGGTCTGCCTGCTGGGGAAAGAAAGCCAGCAGTTAGAACAAGGGGAGTGTGCAAGAGGTTTTTCCTTACCAATCCCCAAAGCAGCAGCAGGAACAGCAGTTTCAGCATCAGAGGACGCAGAGAGGACTCGATTCGTTTACAATAATCAGGAGATCTTCAGGCACAAATTCGTAGTTCGTGGGAGGGGAGTTTAAAATGGGGGTACGCTCAAAAACAAACGAGAGCGGGGAGAGGGACCCCCAAAGACTCCTAGCTGATCAGACCAGGTGGCAAAGCAAGGACCTTCTCCGGGGGTCTGATCAGAAAATGTCTGGTTTTAAAGGCAAACTTAGGCAGTTTCCCGCCAGTAACTTTGATTGGTTCCTCTGGATACAGGGGAGGGGAGAAGGCAGGGAAAACTGCAGCTAAGCATAGGCATGCCTGGGCATGTTCTGAGCCACAGGTATGACTCATATGCTTAGCTATGTGGCCACTTTAGGTCTTGCATACCTGGGCAGAGCACCCCTACACCGAGCCGGGTCCGAACAAAGAAGCTAGACAAAGGAGGAAAAAGCTCCCCCCCTTCCTGAGCAGAGCAATGGCTCCAGTCAGTCTGCACAAGCCATTTCCATGAGCAGGGCCAGGCTGTGACTTTGGTCAGTTCCATGGCCGGGGGGGCGGCCACTCAGCACAAACAGAACGGAAGGGGGGGAAAGAATCCAGCAGGGGGACAGCTGTAACAGACAGAAGGTTGTACATACAGGGTGGGCTCCACACGCTGGCCCAAATCCTGCCTCAGGACCATTGAACCATAGAATCATAGAAATGTAGGGCTGGAAGGGACTTTGAGAAGTCATCAAGTCCAGCCCCCTGTGCTAAGGCAGGACCAAGTAAACCTAGATCATCCCTGAAATATGTTTGTCCAACCTGTTCTTAAAAGCCTCCAATGATAGGGATTCCACAACCTCCTTTAGAAGCCTATATCTAACCTAAATCTCCCTTGCTGCAGATTAAGCCTATTACTTCTTATCATACGTTGAGTGGACCATCCTCTTTATAACATCCCTTAACATAACTGAATACTGTTATCAGGTTCCCCCTCAGTCGTCTTTTCACAAGACTAAATGTGTCCAGGTTTTTTAACCTTTCCTCATAGGTCAGGTTTTCAAAAGATTTTATCATTTTTCTTGCTCTACTTTGGACTCTCTCTAATTTATCCACATCTTTCCTAATGTATGGAGCCCAGAACTGGACACAGTATTGCTGCTGAGACCTCATCAGTACCAAACAGAATATGAGTTACCTTCTGTGTCTTACATATGACACCCCTGTTAATACAGTACACCGCAGAATGATATTAGCCTTTTTTGCAGCTGCATCATGGTGTTGACACATGCTCAATTTGTGATCCAGTACAACTCCCAGATCCTTTTCAGCAGTACTATCACTTGGCCCATTATTCCCCATTTTGTAGCATGTATTTTGTTTTTCCTTCCTAAGTGAAATATTTTGAACTTGTCTTTATTTAATTTCATCTAGTTGATTTCAGACCAATTCTCTAATTTATGAAGGTCAGTTTGAATTCTAATCCTGTCCTCCAAAGTGCTTGCAACCAGCTTGTTGTTATCTGCAAAGTTCTTATAAGCATACTTTCATTCCATTATCCAAGTCATTAATGAAAATATTGAATAGTGCTGGACCCAGGACTGACCCCTGCAGTACCCCCACCCCATATGTCACCCCAATGTGACAGCGAACCATTGATAACTGTTCCTTGAGTATGGTCTTTCAACCAGTTGTGCTTGTGCATCCACCTTAAAGTAACTTAATCTAGACCACATTTCCCTAGTTTGCTTATGAGAATGTCATGTGAGACAGTGTTTATAAGCCTTTTAAAAATAAAGATCTCATATCTGCTGCTTCCCTCTTATCCACTAGGTCAGTAACATGGTCAAAGAAGAAACTAAGTTGGTTTGGCATCAGGTGTTCTTTATAAATCCACACTTGCTGTGCCTTATAACCGTACTAACCTCAGGTGCTTACAAATGTATTGTTTAATAATTCATCCCAGTATCTTTCCATATATTGGATTTTTTGACTGGTCTATAACTCTCCAGGACTTCTTTGTTCCCCCTTCTAAAAGATAGGTACTACGTTTGCCCTTCTCCAGCCTTCTGGGACCACACCCATATTATCGATGATAATTGCTAATGGTTCTGCAACTGTTTCAGCTAGTTCTTAAGTACCATGTGTGACGTTATTGACATAAACTGTGACCGTATAGATTATTGTTGCAACCAGGGTCCTATGGTTGCACCAGGTCTTGTACAGAGGAGGCCAAGTGGGGGTGTCTATAGAAAGGTTGTAGTTTGCTGGTTATGATTATGTTGTCTGTATGTGTGTATCATTTTTGCATTTGAAGTTATGAATATTGGCTATGTACTTGTTTGATTCTAAGTAGCCTCAGTGAAGCATATGGTCAGCTTCTTGAGAAAGGACTATTCTCAGTAAGTGCCCAATCAAGAAACACTTAACTGACAATGGACTTTGGGAGACGCCAATCCACATCTGAGCTTTCCTGGGAACATTCAAACTAACATGCAAACAATGGCATCGGCCTGAAAAAAGCGGAATCATCCATAGACATGTGACTTGCCCAGGTGGCTACCGACTCTATCTTGTTGCTGTGATTTTGCACAGGAGAACAAAGGGGTTTCTACCCACAAGAGAGAGAATATAAAAGGCGCTTGGAAACCCCTCCATTTTGTCTTCAGCTGGCTCAGAAGATAGCCTCTCCACCCCAAAGAGATGCCTGAAAGAAACTGGAACAAAGGACAGTAACTATGGGGGTGTAAGTGATTGCTGGACCCAGACTAGGAAGGAGTCTAGTCTGTGAAAGAAGCTTATTGGATGGAACATCTCTGAGGGTGAGATTTACCTGCATTTAATTTCCTACTGTATTAGGCTTAGACTTGCGTGTTTTTGTTTTATTTTGCTTGGTAATTTATTTTGTTCTGTCTGTTATTACTTGGAACCACTTAAATCCTACTTTTTATATTTAATAAAATCACTTTTTACTTATTAATTAACCCAGAGCAAACAGCTGTGCATATCTCTCTATCAGTGTTATAGAGGGCGAACAATTTATGAGTTTACCCTGTATACACTTTATACAGAGTAAAATGGAGTTATTTGGGGTTTGGACCCCATTGGGAACTGGGTATCTGGGTGCTACAGATAGGAACACGTTTTAAGCCATTTTCTGGTAAGTCTGCAGCTTTTGGCGGACATGGTTCAGACCTGGGTCTGTGTTTGCAGTAGGCTAGCGTGTCTGGCTCGACAAGACAGGGTACTGAAGTTCCAGGCTGGCAGTGAAAACGGGCTCAGAGGTAGTCTCAGCACATCAGGTTGCAGTCCCAAGGGGGTTTCTGTGACCCAACCTGTCACACCCTGGGATGAATTTAGTCAGACCCTGCTGACTTGAATATACAGTTGAACCTCAGAATTGCAAACTGACTGGTCAACTACATTTGGAACTGGAAGTATGCAATCAGGCAGCAGTACAGACCAAAAAAAAATAAAATCAAATATGCAAAGTACTAAAAAAAGGGGAGGGGGAGCATCATTTTTCTTCTGCATAATAAAGTTTCCAAGCTGTATTAAGTCATATTCAGTTGTAAACTTTTGAAAGAACTGTCACGGAGTGTGGGGGAGTCAGGTCCTGCACCCCTCTTCCCGGGATTCAAGGTGACTCTCAGCCAGCCAGTAGAACAGAAGGTTTATTAGGGTTGTCAGGAAAGAGTCCACACAGAGCTTGTAAGTATGACCAGGACCCCTCAGCTGGGGCCTTCTGGGGGGCAGGGAGCTTAGACCCCGGCTCTGGGGCTCCCTGCGTTTCACCACCCAGCTCCAAACTGACAAACAACCAGCCAAACCTCCAGCCGGCTCTTCCCCTCCCCCGGGGCCCCTCCTCTAGCCTTTTACCATTCTCCCAGCCAAAGGTGTCAGCTCCCAACCCCCGTCCTGGCTCATGTTACAGCCTCAGGTAAAGTCTCACATTCCCGATGCAGCCTTTCCCAATGCAGCCAGCCTCTCAGGTCAAATCCATCTCGCTCTCTACTCCGTCACAAGAACTATAATGTTTTGTTCAGAGTTACGAACAACCTCCCGCTCACAGCTCGCTCCTTTCTGTCCCCTCCCCACAGGCCCCCCTGCCCATGCCTCTCCACCCCCTCCCTTAAAGCCCCCCCGTCCACTGCTTTCACCTCTCTACCCTCCTGCCTCTCTGCCTCATTCCCCCGAAACCCCCAGTGCTCCTCTCCATCCCCTGCCTCCTCCACCTCCCCTATCCCCCCCAGCTTGTGCCTCTTCACCCTCTCCCCCGGAGAGAAGTGAGTGAACGGCGGGATGGGGGCTCAGGGGAAGAGGCAGAGTGGGAGCGGGGCCTCAGGGTGGAGCACGGGCAGGGCCACGGTCTGGGCACTGGTGGCTCCCCAACTTCTCGGGAGCTTGGCAGCAGCGCTCCAAAGGTGGCAGTCCAACACACCTCCAAAGGGAGGTGTGCTGCATCTGACATTTCTTGCCCTGTTTGGGGAGGCTTCACTGCCCTAAGTCTCTTATACCCGTTGCCCATGCTTCCAGGAGTAACCCAGACTGACTCTATGGGTTGGATCTCAATAAGGTTTGCTATAATTTTACAGAAGTCAGTAAGATTGAGATTGGTGGCGGAGGGGACAACATACACACACCATAAAGGAGGAACCACAAACTGGAGGCCAAATATTTTCAGGAGGTGCACTGCCTCATTGCACCAATGACGTGTGTGAGCCTAACGGCTACACTAGTTGTCAAGTTTTCTTTTCTTTCTTGTTTGAAGTTGTGTCTGTGCTCAGTACTATGGATGCTGAAACAACTGGTTATGTAATACAACTAAATGTTTTATTTAATTGTCAATATAATATCCTAGGCGAGCCTATGTGAAAGCAGAAGATCTCTGATTGTCAGAAGTCCCAATCTCTGTATCTATTTTGTAAGGTGGTGTATATATTTTGAGGTGTAGGCCCTGTGTTATGGTCTTCATTTTAAAGGAAAATAACAAAGCTCTAGTTAGTGATGTTAGTCTAGCTAGGGTGTATTGTAATGGCTGTGCTATAATAGGTTATCTTTTCTAGTGTTGTTCATAAAAAGGATTTTGAAATCATTGTGTGCATGCGCGTGTGTGTGCGTAATTATCTTATGGTGAAGACTGGTACTGGATTCTTAAGAAGAAAAACAAAGTGAATCCTTCTGTTATAATTTCTACTTTTAGTATGTGATCCCTATAGAAAAACCATTTGTGGTCTCTTGCACAGATAGGAATTCATGGTCTGTGCAAATACTTTGTCAGACAGGAATTCTGTAGCACAGAATTGGTGAGTAAATTGACTTACCTCCCCTCTACATAGGTAACATTCAGAATGCATATGCATTTCAAGGGCAGTCACCCCCTTGATGTCTCAGAGGTTGCCATCCTAATATCCTCACAGAAGCCTCATAGGCCCAGATCCTCAAAGGTATTTAGGCTCCTAACTTCCATTTATTTCAATGGAAGTTAGGAACCTAAACAGAGGCGCTGAGTTCCCCAGTTCTCGGGGCGTGCTCGACCCCCCCCATCCTGCCCCACTCCACTCCTTCCCCCAAGTCTCACCCCTACCCCTTCTTACCCCCTCCCTTGCCTCTTCCTGCCCCTGCTCCCCAGCACCTCCTCTGCTGATCAGCTGATCGTGACGGGTAGGAGGCGTTGGGAGCAGCTGCTGATCGGTGGGGCCCACTGGTGAGCTGGGAGGGGAAGGGGATGAGCTGATCTGCAGGGCTGCCAGGTTGGCATCTATGAACCTAAAAGGATTTGGGCCCTGCCATCCAAATCCATAAACTCAGGCGGCTTGTTTGGACAGTCAAATCCACAGCATGGCAGCGAAGTTTGGGTCTGAGGGTGCCATTTTGCTGAGTGGAAAGAAAGACAAGAGTTTTCTCTCCCCTCCTCCCCAGTGCCCAAAGACATCTACCTCCTGGCAGTACTGAGGCTGCATTGCCAACTCTTGTGATTTGAGGGGGAGTCATAGAATAATAGAATCTCAGGGTTGGAAGGGACCTGAGGAGGTCATCTAGTCCAACCCCGTGCTCAAAGCAGGACCAATCCCCAATTTTTGCCCTAAATGGCCCCCTCAAGGATTGAACTCACAACCCTGGGTTTAGCAGGCCAATGCTCAAACCACTGAGCTATCCCTCCCACCCAAGGATAATGAGTCCAGGGTGATTTTCCTGAAGCCCCACCTTCTGGAGTCAGGGGATGACGTGAGACTCGCAGCTTGCACGTGTGCGGAGCCCTGATGGCTGTGGAGAAAAGTGGGAACCTGTGACCCCCAAGTAGGGTGCCCAGACAGCAAGTGTGAAAAATCGGGACAGGGCGTGGGGGGTAATAGGAGTCAATATAAGAAAAAAACCCCAACATCGGGACTGTCCCTATAAAATCGGGACATCTGGTCCCCCTACCCCTAAGGGCCCCCAAGGGCAAATATCCACAGCAGCCCGGCCGGCCGGAGCAGTGTTTCTGACAAGTCCATGGATCGCTTTTAAGCCAGGCTCATGACTGTTGGGGGGTGGGGGGAGGGCTTGACCCGGTGTGTTTCCACACCGCGGTGTGAGCAATGCGCAGCCTGGGGCAGCCTGGCTCGGGAGCTGAGCGCTGCCCCTTTAAGGAGGGAAAGGGGGGGAAGATCACGTTTGGCACAAGTGACCCGGAAGCGACCCCCCTGGGAAGAGGTCAGAGGTGATCGCAGGGAAGATGGCGGCGGCCCAGCATGTCTCCCCCCGCTCGCGGCGGCCCGGCCGCTGTCACCGGGCCCCCGGCTCCGTGAGGGGCTGAGCCTCCGGCTGCGAGGGTGTGAAGGGGGTGGGGGCGGGGAGCCCCGGGGGCTGCGGCCTCCTCCCGCTGCCGCGGCTCAGGTAAGGGAGCCGCCCCCCCCCCCGGGCTCGGCTGCGGGAACGGGGCGGGGGCGGGGGTCGGTGCTGCGGGGCGTTCCGAGCTCCCCGCGCTCCCGCTGCTGCGTGTGTGGCACGTCCGCTCTGCGCCCGGGCCCGCTGCTCCCGTGACACGGGCACGCCGCGAGCGAGACCCCGGGCACGCCGCGAGCGAGACCCCCGGCCGCTCGTCTCCCTGCAGCCGGCCGGGCTCCTTCGCGGGCTTGGTTTGGCAGGGCGCCTGTCGGGCTCTTCGCGTGCGCCCCCCGTGACTCACGGGTGTTGCCCTGTGGAAACAGCGCCCTGGAGTTGGGGGAGGCTTGATGTAGAAAGTCTTATTGTTGATTCGCTGCAGGTTTTATTTTCACCTTTTACACAGCCTGGCTTTTTATAATAAGCTCTAAAAACTGTTTGGACTTCATACTAAATCTCAGTCCTATGTTGAGTTTTTGTGGTTTTTGCAAATTTAGCAGAATAAAGGGCTGGTACTTCTGTGTTTTGAACATCAGTGAGCAGGGGGTCTCTGATAAGCAGACAAACTTTAGCATCAGTGAGTTTATTTCCAGGTAGGTGTCCAATTGCTGAGTTTATTTGTTTCCTTGGTATTTTAATCATATGTCCTACCATCCAGATTTCCCCTTGTACTTGATTTTTTTTTATCCTCTTAGTTTTGGTTTATTAATTTATAATTACTGTCTACTTAATCCTCTTATCTGCAGACATATTTTCCTTTAGGCACGTTCTCTTTAGGAAGCCTGCAACCTACAGAGGTGCCACATGAAAAAGAAATGTTGAAGGAGAGAGCTTGAAATGGGGATACAGTCTATATTTATGAAATTAAAAAAAAAAACACCTTTGTTTTTAATAGTCTTATTTCTGACTGTAGTTTATAGGAATAAACTGGAGTTTTAGGTTTACAATCTTTTTTTATAGTGTCTGTTCTTCCAAATGAATTAAAAGCACTTATTGTGATTTACAGTGTATATAGAGATGAGTTACATGTTTGTGTTGCCTTACACATACCAGCACGCAAGAGAAAAATGTCTTGAATACTATGACAGTTATTCATTTAGTTCTGCTCGCTTGCGAAATCTCCACTGTGTGTGTATGTGTGTGGCGCTGAGCTGCTTAGGTCCCAAAACAAAAGGCATTTAAAACAGCTACGTCTATTAAACACATAAAAACTGTTGTTGTTAAGGTTGTGAAGTCAAGCCCTCAGAAGTTAGGAAATGCCAGAATTAATGTGAAACTTTAATTCAGCCCCATTGTGCATATGCATTACCATACAGTTTTAACTACATGATCACATACTATTTTTTCCACAGGACCCCTGCCTTATTCAGCGCACAGGATGGAAGGTACTTATTCAGTGAGCAGCTACTGAATATTTTGTTTTAACCTCACTGTTCAGTGTGTGGCCTCAAGCCTGATTCACTACACTTCATCCAAACCCTGCTCTGAAGACCCAATTAATGTCCTCATCAGCTTTTCTGTGGTGTTTGTCACTATAGTGTCTGAGTGATTCACAAACATTAATGAATTCATCGTCACAACTCCTTTGTGAGGATGGGGTAGTATTATCCTTGTTTTATAGGTGGTGAGCTGAGGCGCAGAGATTAAGGTGAAAAGTTTGCACTCCTTTTGAGTACCCGATTTGAGATACCCAGGACTTGACTTTTTCCTAATACTGAGCATTATATAGCACTTAATGTTCAAAGCACACCACTAATTAACTTCAGTTGCTTCTGTGAGTGCTCATCACTTCTGCAAATCAGATGCTAGCGTCTCATGTCAGGCATCCAGAAAATGAGCTACACAGTTAGTGATTACCTGTGAAAAGTTTGGTTTGAGTAACTTGCCCATCATCACGTAGGAACTCTGTCACAGGAAGGGGTAGAATCTAGTTCTCCAGTGCATTATTCAATTGCCTTACCTATGAGACTGTCCTTTCTGTTCCTGCAATCTCCTGCCTCATTCACTGCAAACCTTCCAACACCTCATATTCACACCCTCGCTGTGGCCCCTCGAAGTTGTGGGAACTCCTTGTCAGGCTTCTCCTGGCGCTAACCATGATGGTCATCCATCACTCCAGGCAGAGGAAACCTGGACGGGGAGAGGGGGATACTCTGCAATTACAGAGCCTGTTTCTGCTCACGTCTCCTAGCAGAGTTTGTCTGGGCAGTGTCCACTGACTACTTGAATGCCTTTGAGGGGCAGTGGGTACTATCTGGGCTTCTCTGCTTGGTGTCTCCCTCTGGATCCCTGATTTTTAACGTATGACTTTCAGTCCTGATCCTATTTTTTCTCTTGTCTCAAGAAATGAATTGTGGCCTGGGTACAGTGGTTCCTCCCTCTTATTTGAGGGGGCAGGCCTTTACTTATGGTCGGGCCTAGACCCACCTGCTCCAGTGGAACAAATAGTACACCCTTCCAACTTAAGCAATATATGAGGCTGGGGGCCTACAGATCAGGGTGTAGTGAAGGAGACTGATTTATCCCCAGAGCAGGTCCATCCTGTGCACTGAATGAGGTAGGGGTCCCATGGGGGTCAGTAAGAATGTGATCAAGTAATTAAAAATTTCCCCACCCCTGTTCCCCTATGCTGGTTCCTAGTCCAAATACCTCCCCATCTCTGGTCCCTAGTCTGCGTTCCTTCCACCCCCATTCCCCTTACAGCTCTTAGTCCCAGCCTCTTCTTGGTTTCCATTCCCATCCCTTATTTCCCCCTCCTTTCCAGTGTCCTTGCCCAGCTAGTCCCTCTTTTCTCCCCACCCCCAATCTCAAGAGACTTCTTTTCCCAATCTGCTATTGCCCTCCCCTGATCTGACTTTTATGTCTTCTGTATTAAACTCAATGATTTGCTTCTTCCATGCTGTCTGGACACTATGGGTGGGAGATTGGGGGGAAGGTGGTAGGGAGCTGAGCATCAGTTCCACTGCCCATCTCCATCCTGGTCCAGGAAAGTCCAGCATTAGCTCTGGGCTGGAGATGATTTAATCAGTTTCTGTGTAGGGATGGTGCATGCGCAGTCTGCTCAGTGTTAGGAGCTGAGAGAAGCTTCAGATGCTCAGCAAGGATGATCTCTTTAGAGATTTTTTTATCTACTAAAATCAAAGTCCCACTGATGACATTGGACCTTGTGTGTGTGCAGCAGAGGGGTAGGACTCTCAACATCCCAGTTGAAGCCTTAAATGTGGAACCATGGCATTGGGTCCATAACATGTTTTAGTTTGTCTTTTAAATGATTTGGCAGGTCTTGGAAAAAAGTCTGCACACCAATGATGGTGTGGGAAAGTTTGAGAATAAGCCATCAACGTAAGGTTTCATTGAAAAACAAGTTTCTAGCCCTAAAGATTGTGAATAAAATATTCCAAAGGTGACCAGATGCACTGTTGTGTTTCTGGATATGCAGCCACTGCTCACAGTTCTCTCATGGTACCCAAGAGTAAAAACTCATTCACCCTGCACATGCTTAATATTTTTTGGGGGTAGGGAGAATCTTTTTTTCTACATTATAAAAAAGAAAAAAAGGCCACAACCTCTCTCCTATCAGGGCAAACTGAACTCTTCTTATAGCTGCAGGAAAACCTACAGTAGAACCTTATAGCTACGAACACCAGAATTACAAACTGACTGGTCAACCACGCACCTCATTTGGAACTGGAAGTACGCAATCAGGCAGCAGCAGCAGAGACCAAAAAAAAAAAAAAAAAGACGCGAATAGAGTACTGTTAAACAACATAAACTACTGGAAAAAAAAAAAGAGGAAAGTTTTTAAAAAAAATAGGACGAGGTAAGGAAACTTTCTGTTCTTGTTTCATTTAAATCAAGATTGCTAAAAGCAGCATTTTTCCTCTGCATAGTAAAATTTCAAAACTGTGTTAAGTCAATGTTCAGTTGTAAGCTTCAGAAAGAACAACCATAACGTTTTGTTCAGAGTTACGAACATTTCAGAGTTATGAACAATCGCCTTTCCCGAAGTGTTTGTAACTCTGAGGTTCTATTGTATACGCACTTATTTCCTATTCTCTCCTGAATGCAGTGTGAAGCGAGCTAGCAAGACGGAAGACACAATAGACTTGTGGGGCATTAAGGAATGCTTGGGTAGCTTGTTGCATATTACTTGTAAGGTGAGAAGAAATCTTCTCAGGACCTTCCTGAAGTCAGCTTCCCCTGACTTCTCCAAGCAGGAGAGGCTCTCTTGGAGCACAGGTCTCTCTGTATCCCAGCTGTCTGTGGGTGTTGTGGTGTGTGGAGAGGTGATGAAGAAGAAAAAACACTTCAGATTAAATACACAGAAATCCAAGAATTTTAAAACAAAATTTACATAACCTTTAGCCATTTCCCACCACTGCTTGTCGACCTAACACTTTGTCTTTGCACTACTGCATGAGAAGATGAAGTGAAACTAACCATAAATTGATGGTTTAGTTTTACTATTCAAACTAAGTGAAATGTAAGAAGCCAGCAAACGGCATCAAAAGTAAATCGGGCCAGGATATTTTTTTTTAAACCTGGATGCCCATTACAGTTAAGCTTCTAAATAGAGCTGTGTGAAATTTTTTGCAGTTTATTTGTTGAAAAATGCAGTTTTTGATCAACTAAAACTATTGGAAGATTTGACATGAATTTGCTGTATAGTTTTGGCCAGATTTTTTTTTTTCAGGCTAGAGTCACAGGGGGAAGTCAGCACCATTTACAGATGAAGTCAGTAAGAGCAGCTGCTTGCTACCTCTGAAAATTGGACCCATACTGCCTTATATCTCTGCACTTTGCAAAACTTAATTTACACCTTACAGTGCCTCCTGTGAGTTAAGAATTATTTCCATTCAGTTTTCTTATGAAACTGGTGGTGATAAAATGCAAATTTGTCTGTAATATGAAACCAGTCAAAGCCATACTTAAGAAATTTAAATAACTTTTGGAATCTGATTTTGTAAAAAGTGTTAATATTTAGACCCCAAAATTGAGTCATAAGTTTGGGAAGTTGAATTTATAAACAATATTTTGTTACTGATTTGTCTGTTGTCCATAAGTATGTGCTGCCTCTGCTTTATTTGTTTTAACTAAAGCAATTGATAGTTGATTTGCTAATCCAAAGGCTACAAGATAGAGTTACAAGTTCAAGAGCATCTGAAAGAACAGAGGGTAAATGTAAATCTCATGTGGTCTGGCTTTCTGCTTGGTAATAAAGCAGTTCCTCAAAGATTCATTTTGGAGACTCTGTTTTACTCACACTCTCTCACACACACACACACCTCTCTTACGCTATCATCTTGTTAACACCTAGCTTTAGTTACAGTATACTGCTGACACGTTATTTATTCTTTTGGCTCCCTTTATATGAAACATAGGACTCTATGGTAAACCTTTAAGAAACTTCAATGTCGTTTTGAGAATGTATAAAACTGCTTACCCCATTTCATACAGTAGAGTGTTTGGAAAACTTGCATGCAAAGAAGCCTTTCTGAAGTATACATTCTTAAACGTAGCTAAATAATTCTAATCTGAGTTTGCTCTTGATATCAGCCATCGTGCAAAAAGGTGAGCTCTTATTTAACATCAGCAATAGCAGAGAAGTGTCAAACTAAATCAATTCTATCCTACATTAAACATGATCTAACATATCAAATTAATCATTGCAACATTTACAGTTGTAAGTAATGCAGCATCATTATATTATGGTGGAACCTGATTTAGGGCTGGTCTACACTACACCGTTAGGTTGACATTAGGTAGTTTACTTCGACCTAATTATGTCAGTGTCTGCAGTACTGTCTTGTCCTGATGATATAAGTGCCCTACTACACTGACATAACTCCACCTCCATGAGAGGGGTAGGGCTTTTGTTGGTGTAGTTAGGGCCACACACTGTCTATATAGACACTGCATTACTCACTTCAGCTGTTGACTGTCATGTCAATTTCACGGCAGGAGCCAGGGTGAGAAGCCCTTTCACAGCTCAGAGTCGTGAAATTGACAATGCTGCCCAGCTCCCACAGGGGAGCAGATGGAGGGGGGCAGCTTGACCCCACTCACCAAGAACAAGAAGCCGTGGGCAGCTTCCCCCCCCCCCCCTCCAGGCGGGAAATGTTCAGGGGGAGGCAGCCTACCAGGAGTCTGGGGGGGCAGCTGAGCTCCTGGGAGGGAGCTGCCAGCGGAGCTGAGAGACCAGGGTCTCAGCTCCCCATACTGCCCCTCTTAGGTTGGTGGAAGTGCTCCTAGTCAGGATGTTCACCTATCCAAGGAGGCTAGTGTGAACGTGCACCACTGCAGTAATTACTGCGGTGGTTGCAAGACAACCTAATATAGGTTGACTTACGTTTCTAGTGTAGACATACCCTTAATCTCTTGACTTTTGTCTTGCATATTTCCAGTGTCACTCTTGTTGCTTTTCAGTAATACTACAAATACTCAGCCCTAGACTCAACAGTATTTATTATAACTAAGGCTACATTTTAGTCTTGGTTATTTTTAGTAAAAGTCACGGACGGGTCATGGGCAGTAAACAAAAATTCATGGCCCATGACCCGTCCATGACTTTTACTATATACCCCTAACTAAAACTTGGGCTGGGAGCCCCGGGTGTTCGGGGGAGGAGGGAGAGGAGGTCTGGGGGTGTGTGGCCCGGACCCCCGTTGGCGCTGGTGGGGAAGTGGGTGGTGGCCTGGGACCCCCGCTGGCATTGGGGCGGGGAGGGGCAGGCTGGCAGGCTTCCTACCCAGCTCCAACCAGCATGTCCCCGCAGCTCCTAGGAGGAGGTGCGGCCATGGGAGCTTGGCGCGCTGCTCCTGCCACAAGTGCCGGCTCGGCAGCTCCCAGTGGCTGGGAACCGCAGCCAATGGAAGCTGCAGAGGCGGCGCCTGCAGGCAGGAGCAGCGCATGGAGCCCACTGGCTCCTCCGCCTAGGAGCTGCAGGGGCATGCTGGTGGGAGCTGGGGACTTCCCCCAAGTAAGTGCCACCCCGCAGCCCAATCCCCTGCCCCAGCCTTGAGCTCACTCCCACACACCCAAACTGCTGCTGGCCCAGGAGCTGCCCGGCTTGGGCAGCCCCTGAGCCAGCCGCATCAGCCGCTGCAGAAGTCATGGAGGTCACAGAAAGTCATGGAATCCATGATCTCTCCTTATATTTAGATTGCCAGCTAGTTCCCATTATAAAATATTCTTTGAACTTTTTTTGAGAAACTGACACTTCCAGTATTTGCAGCGGCACTTTGAAAGTTGGCATGAAGAAGCTTCTTTAGCCAGAGGGCTGCCTTTTCTTTGTCCCATGAAATTCCGTTTAGGTTTAGCTGAGTTGTAAACTGCTAATCTCTATTTCCTTTCTGTCAGTTATGTTCCTCAGGAAAATTTTGGCATATGCCAAAATAATTATTGAACATGAACGTTCTAAAGAGCTGGGACCATTCTGCTTCCAAAGCAGTAGCAGCAGCACTCGTCAGTTGATGAGTTTTTGGTATTTGTTTCTAAAGTTGTAAATATATCCACACAATTGATGTTATCTGTACTTAAAGGTGCATAAATTAGATTTAGTTGTCATATTGGTGATTAATGCTTTTTGTAGCATTTATACTGGATGAATCTTTAGTGAGTTTGTGTGGTTTGAGTTTGTTTTTTATAATGAAAAACCTAAGTAAATCTTCACGTATCCTTTTACCCACTTAAACATTATTTTAGGAGAATTCTAGCTTGTTGCTGACTCAATACAAGCATAGTGGTAACTGAAGTTGAAATTTGCTGTGACTAGTCCTTTTGACACATTAAAAAATCCTCCTATGATGACATAGTCTCTGCAGAAGCACATTTATTATAGAATTGTTCAGCAATAAAATCTTTAGTTGATAATCAATTGTCATCTTTTTTGCTAGTGCAAGAATATAAAATTGTTACGCTTAATTGTAGAGTCCACAATTCAGAAATAGACAAAAAAGAAATGACGGTGAATTTGCTGCTTGTGAAGGTGGAGGCCTAATACTGTTGACTTAAAGCAAGTCAATGTGGACAGGCTTCTCACAATCTTACCTATCCTTCAGCTCTGTCAATTTCCTTTCAACACTTGCCAACCTTTAGGAAACACTGCAATTGTTGTTTCAGTTTATGTTGTGAACTTACCAGACAATCAGGGCTAGCTCTTGGATAGGTGACCTTCAAAGAACATATAGACATTGCAATAAGTGATATTGGTGATTCAGTATGTGGCACTCTTCCCTCCTAGTTGTTCTCCTATTATGAAAATAGGGGGCAGTATGCTGCTGGAAATGCTGTTTTTCCCCTCTGTCGTTTAAAACGGATCATGGTTGCTTGGAGTGACTAAAGAGTCTATGGCACCTTTCATAAGCATCGGGGTGTTGGTGGTGTTTATACTAGAAAACTAGAAATAATTTTTGAGCCTTAAAAAAAAAAAAAATCCCATGAACCTGCACAGCCCTCCTAGCTATCCACCATCTGCGAGAGAAACATGGAACCTGTACAGCTCTGCACTATTGTCAATAGCATTGCAAGCACAGGGTGCGTGATCCTCCAGTGTTGGTAGAGCTGCAAGAAGAACTGCATCAGCGGGGAATATGACTTTTTCATGGAGGATGGATTGCTGTGGGAAATAGAAAAAATCAGTTCAAGGTACAGTAGTTGGTAGTGTTCACAGAGCAACTGCAGTGGAGGAGACCCTCTTCTGGGCTTGAAAAATGAGCACTGACTGGTGGGATTGCATCATAATGCAGGTTTGGCACAACAAACAGTGGCTGCAGAACTTTCAGATGTGCAAGGGTACCTTGCTGGATTTGTGTGTCAAGCACACCCCGGCCCTCCACCTCATGGACACCAGAATGAAGGCTACACTGGCAGTGGAGATGTGCATAGGGATCACGCTGTGAAAACTTGACCAGTAGCAATCCGGCAATGCAGTAGGAAATCATTTTGGAGTTGGAAAATCCACTTTGGGAGCCACTGTCATACAAGCATACAGGGCCATTAATTGCCTCCTGCTACAGAGTACTGTGACTCTTGGCAATATGCAGGACATAGTGGATGGATTTGCAGCAATAAGGTTCCTGAATTGTGGGAGGAGCGATAGATGGCATGCATATCCCTCTTTTGTCACCAGCCCACCTTGCCCCGGAGCATATCAACAGAAAGAGCTACGTTTCTGTGGTAATACAAGCGTTGGTGGATCATCCAGGATGCTTCACCGACATCAGTGTTGGCTGGTCAGGGAAGTTGTATGATGATCACATCTTTAAGAACACAGGACTAGTCAGAAAGCTGCAAGCAGGGACATTGTTTCCCAACCGGAGGATTACCATAGATTATGTTGAAATGCCAGTAGTGATCCAGGGGGACCCAGCCTACCCCTTGCTCCCTGGATCATGAAGCCATACACTGGCTACCCTCAACAACACCAAGGAAAAATTCAATTACTGCCTCATCTGGTGCAGAATGACAGTTGAATGTGCTTTTGGGAGATTGAGAGGACAGTGATGGTGTTTTCTAATAAGATTGGGTCTCTCAGAGACCCAATCTCAATAGTTATAGCTGCCTGCTGTGTCCTGCATCATATCTGTGAAGCAAAGGGGGAAAAATTGTTGCTGGGCTGGAGCTGGAGTGGCTGTCTGCTTAGTTTGAACAGCCAAGAGCTCAGTGTGGAACTATATGGCTGAGAGAGTCCTTGAAAGACCATTTTAACAATGAGCCACAGTAATACACTGTGGTGGACTGTGCTCTACCTGGCTCTCCAGTTTGGGGCCTGTTAAGAATTGTGTGGTGCTTGGTTTACATCTATGAATATAGGTGCCAATTAATCTATTAATTTTGTGGTGTGTGCTGTACTTTTTACAATTATTACACTGTTTGTCACTGATCCTAAGAGTTCTCTCCCACTTTACAATAATAAGTAAGTTGATGATTTCAGTACTGCTAGGTGTTTTGCAGCATATGTTATAAACAAAGAAAGATTAATTATTTTCCAAAGAATATAATTTCATTGTTACAAAACCAGTGCAAAGAAAAGTCTGTACAATTTAAAAGCAAATCCAATATTAAGTTTTTAATGTAACAACTCAGCAAGAGGAAATAACGTTCATGTCACTTTACCTGCACATACACTGATCTGTGAAAGCCATAGTTGCTGTATGTGAAGCTGTAGTTGTCCGTAATATCCCCTGGGTGGAGTGGTAGGGGATAGGGATATTTCCCCGATGCCACATGGAACGTTGAGGGTGTGTCGGAATATGTTGCAATGGAGTTTTCTGTGGAATGCAACAGAAGTCAAGCCAGTGATTTTTGAACCTGCATGTCCATAAGAGTCTGCAGCATCTGTGTTTGCTGCCAGGGAAGCCCCATTATGACCTGGTGCATCTCTTTTTCCTGCTGGGGCTCTTGAGTGTTTTCTTGTCCACTCTTTCCTTCTCTAGGCTGTCTGCAGTGTTTACTCTCCAGGCCTTTTACTCACAGTGTGATGCAGCAGTGGCTTGCATGATCTCATTGGACATGTCATCCTGAGTTCTCTTCTTTCTCCTCCTCATATGACTTAGGAGTTCTGCAGGTGTGGAGGGAGAGTCCCTCAAGGCCGCAATGGCAGCAGCTACAGGTAATACACACAGCGGTACCATTGTTAATTTAGTCATTATGGAAAGCCAAAGTTAAGATTCCGAACTCCCTTGCTCCCTAAAGTTTTAAACAAAACCTGCTTCTTGACACTTCTGCTTTGGATTGCTTTTGTGCTGAACCACTCACCACTAGCCATGGTGAGTATTGCCTGCCAGGTGAGGAAAATGAGGAGAGTATTGCACGGTTTCATGAAACGATGCATATAGGGTAATGGCACTGGATACTGGTACCATTGTTTATAAGCCGAGGTGGTTTTAGCTAACATATGAATCCTGAGGGTAACAAAGGCATAGAAACACCTTTGTTTTTAAACGCCATAGTACCCCTCTGATACTAAAGGCATAGAAAGTACAGGTTCTGCTGGCATCCCCAAGCAGTCTGGGCCCAAATGCTGCTAGCCTGTGTACCACAGTGGTGCCTGCCGAAGTTCTCGCCAACTGGTATGGGAAAGTGTCCAACCATGGAGGAAGAAATAAGGCTGCCATTCCTAAAACCTTTGGGGGAGGATTGCAGAGTACCTCCATGAAAGTTTCATTGAGATCCCTGAGGATTCAAGGGACATCGCTGTGTACATAAACAAGCTGCTCTACTTGGCCCTCCCGGCCTAACTGAACAGGGGAATGAAAAGCTGATAACGCTACCTCCCTTTGTTATACATCTACTTTTTCTAAGAAAAAGTGGGTAGCTGTGTGCATCATTCAAATGGGAGATACGTTTACACACTTACCTGAAGGCTCCTCCAAGGTACCATGCTCGACTGACTGGACTGCAGTGGAGTCACAAGGAGGTCCTGGTTTGCAGCATAGCTGGAACCCCTAGTCCCATGTCCCTTCTCCTTCCTTCTCCTTGCTGTTCGTAGCAGGAGTTTTTGTCTCAGGCTCTCTGGAGATATCCACGGTGGTCTGCAGTGTGGTGGTGGGCTCTCCACCAAGTATGGCATGCAGCTCTTGGTAAAAGCAGTAGGTCTGTGGCTCGGCACTGGATTGACTTTTGGCCTTTCTGGTCTTATGGTATGCCTGCTTCAGTCCCTTCACTTTCATGCGGTGCTGTTGCTGATCCCCATCACCTCCCTTCTCCTGCATCTCCCATGTGGTTTGCTTGTAGATGTCCTCATTTCTGTCTGGTTTGTAATTGTGCCTGCTCAGCCTTTTCTCCCCAAGGACCAGGAGATCCAATATCTCCTGTCTGTTCCAGGCCAGAGCGCATCTGGAGCGTGTAGCTGGCATGGTCAGCTGAACAGCTGCACACAACAGTGGAGAGACTGCTTAGGTGTGCTCACCAAGCTGGGCAATCAGTTTGTGTGACAGCAGCTGGAGGACTGTTGTGGTCAACATAGGTAATGCAGTGTCTGCACTCACACTGCGTCGATCTTAGTATAGTGACTCTGTTTGTGGAAATGGTGTTACTGTGTCCAGTAGCGTAGCTAGGGAGGGAGCCGGGGGAGCGGCCGCTCCCACTGAGCACATTCCCCAAAAGTGGCGCCTTTTAAAATGTTTATACTTGGGGGCGCTTCAGTTGCTGCAGGTCTTCGGCAATTCGGCAGCGGGTCCTTCAGTTGCTGCGGGTCTTTGGCGGCAATTCGGCGGCGGGTCCTTCTTTCTTCGGCGGCAAGACAAACAGCGGCAGCAAGGTCCCCCTCCCCACCCCCGCTGCTTGGGGCGGCAAAAAAGCTGGAGCCGGCCCTGGGAACTCTCGCTCCCCCCGCTGGTAGAAGCTGGCTACGCCACTGACTGTGTCACTGCAATGAGGCGCTTACATTGGTGGGAGACAAATTTAAGTATAGACACATGCACAGTTAGTTTGATGCAAGGTTGTCGTAACCTGCCTAACTTTGTAGTAGAGACCAGACATTAAACTGTTTTAACCCATGTGTCTATCCATGTTCACCATTTATGTTAAACTGTTTTTTACATTAAGGCATTGTGGTCATTTTAACTAGACTATTTTTAAATTAATTTAATTAAACTGGTGCATTCTCCTAATATAGACAAACCTTAGCCAGAATACAGTTAAGGTAATTACATTGTACTTAATTCACTCCTGCAGTTAGGTATTCTTACTACTTGCACAGAAAACTGCTGTACAGTGTTAAACAGTTACTGCAGCTACACAATCTTCCTTTCCTACTGTATCCTCTAGGCTGCATGATTTCTTTAGGTATCCATTTCAGTTTGTAGAACGTTTTGTGATCCTTTGAAAAGGCTATATAAGCCAATTATTAATATTACCGAACTTCTTATATTTTGTTTCTAAAGAAAAAACCCAATTTAGTGGGCTCTCTTTACATTTTTATTCTTTTGAAGTCTTTTGTGTCACTCTAAAGTAATTACACAACCACATATATTTGAAAGTTTTTGGTATTATAGAAAAATTAGGCTCTAATTTCCATCTGTAAATGAAAACTTTATTCTAACAAGTTAAAGGGATATGGTGAGACATTAAGACTTTTGTTATGCTTATTAGGAAACAATACATTTTGTTATCTTGAACTGCCTAGCGGGCATTAGGAATGGGTGGAGTCAGTAGTGGTTGGAGCAAAGGATGTGGCTAGTAGGTGGAATCAACTGAAGAAATGAATAGGTGGATTTGTGGACTACTGGGTGGTCTTGGTTTGGAAGACCATAGGAATTTTTGATAAGATGCTCCTATGTAAAGTTGGCTAGTCAGTTTATTTTTCAGTTTTCAGTGTTGAATTCCTTAGGTGGTGGTTTCCCTTCTATACCTTATTAATATGAAGGCTTATCATGCTGCAAACAGGTGATTAGTGATTACTCCATATCAGAGTGTGAATTTGAATCTGCATGCTTAAAGATGAAGGAAGTTGTAGGAAACATGTAACTGGATTAAAGTAATAAACAGATTTTTTAAATTTTTTTTACAGAAAATAGTACATACTATCGAGTTGTTAGTGGCAAAATAGAAAGCATTGGTGCTCGTCTTAAAATACAGAAATACTTTGGATTATTTTATAATGTTGTTTACATAACTTATCATGGCTGTGTTTAGATTATGTCCCGCGTCTGGCCTTCCAGCAGCTCTTCAACATCGGCTTCATTCTAGAGCAATCTGTTGCCATTGTTGATACTTCAGGTTGGCCAAGATCAATTTGTGACTATATCAGTTTTAAGAAAAAATAACCTGAAAGGCAAAGATTTGAAAAGAAGGATGGTGCCTTCTCTGTTGCCTTTGATAGGCTGTAATCCAGTTGTTCTTCCTTTGCTGCTTGCAGTTGAGATAGACGATCCAGATTTCTACCCCAAATCTCTCAAGAGTTTGTGTCACAGTTAATTATGGAAAATTGTAGAAGTATTGCAAAACATGAAAGGACAGGACAACTGATTTTAGAATTGTCAATTTTTAAGAGATCTGTGTTCCTCTCTAGCCAGCTGAACATCAATTCAGCATGTTTTTGACACCTTTGGACTAGTTAGACTGAAACTTCATATAGTAATGACATTTCAAAAAAGCAAATATATTGGTAAAAGTATATTGGTATCTATCTAATCATAGATACAAAAGAATAGTCAACCTGACTAGTAGATATTACTACTATATGTGATTTACATATGTCTGCAGAGTGCCCGTAGCATGTGTATGGTGTTCCATTTAATAAAACCTTCATTTTATTTATTTTTTTTAGTTGGTGGGAGGCCTTTCACTTCCCTCCCATAGTACTCACCCTTCAGTTTGGGTAAAATCACAACCACCAGAATTTTGTAAGACAAGAGCTGTCAAAATTTTGAGGTTGTCTGAGCTGCACATATCTGGGTGACAATTGGGGTCTACTTTGGGAATTTGTGGCTCTCTGGTTTCCTTGGACTTCCATTGGTGATCTAAATCAGCAAGTGGAAAGCCTCAATGCAAATCATAAATTTTTAATCAATTTTTCCTTTTTCTACTTCATTTATTTTCTAAAGAAAGATGCATTCTCATTGGTTGATATAGCCATTTTAAAAAGGTTCATTTACAATGAAGTAGAGTCTTTGTACCAAATCTAGTGTGTTTTCTTTTTTTTGCTACCTATACGAGGGCACACTATAAGTATATACATTTATTTAAGCCGTTATATAGCTTAATATTTTTATATTCTTATTGTACATTTTTAGAATGTTAGAAAATGGTGAATGATGGGTGGAGTCATAAATAGTAATAATTTTGAAAACGGAGCCAATCCAAGCTCAGGTAGAGAGAAGCTATAAAATAGGAGTATGAGACCATTGCAGTAGTTGATCCTGATGAGATGCATGGTGGTGTTTTCTGGAGTCCAAGACCTTGTTCCAATACCTGTGATGACTTTGCCAGTCTCTTACACCCAGTAAGCACAGCTCCTGGGTCGACCCACAGGATCAAGCTCCTAATACAGTACATGACCTATTGTGCCATATTGATAAAGATTGACATAAAAAGTTGTATGTTTTCCCCTAATTCTTTCTTTGTATAGAAAATAGCCTTTAAAGTTTTTGATAGAGGATCATGAATTCAGCATATTTATTTTTTATTTAAATGTTTTAAGAGATTATAATAAGTTTAGGCCTTTACATATTTTGCATTAAATTCAGATTTCATTTTTAAACAGGAGGTTTTTCTTTTTCAAAAAATATTATAATTTAAATAAAAACTTTCTTAAAAATCTGATTTTTTTTTTCCAAATACATTTTTATCCACCTTGAAGTTTTAATTTGTCATCTACACATTATGTGATGTCTGGTTAATAAACTTCTTTATCCTATGTTGTATCCAAAGTGCACACTAGATCAGAATTAGCATAGAATCATAGAATCTCAGGGTTGGAAGGGACCTCAGGAGGTCATCTAGTCCAACCCCCTGCTCAAAGCAGGACCAACCCCAACTGCTAGCATGGGGCTAGCAGAGTTGAAGTGACTTTTCAGTCTCTTGGAAATTGGTTTTTTTGTGGTTAGCGGGGAGGCTTTCCACTAAACTTCATGTTTTGAGTCCTTTCTCTAGTGAATCTCTTCCTATTAAGGCAGTTGTGTGGTTCTAATTTAGTTATTTCCCCATGAGTGACAAATTAACCCTCTTTCTGGACATCTCTCCACCCCCATCAAGTTAATCAAATTAGACTGGGGTAGTTGTTAATGACTAAAATGTAACTGTCGGCATAGAGTTGAGCTGGTCCAAAAATAACTGGTCAGATATTTAAAAACTAATTTACTAGAACAGTAACAACTAACAAAAAAAAGTAAGACTTCATGATCTCCAGTAAGCTTAGCCTTTGATATTTATGGCTAATTACAAAAAACAAGTTACTTTTAATAGAGTTATTTAACTCAGAAAAATGCAAAAGACAATGAAATGAAGTTTTTTTTAAAAAAGAGAATAATTAAATTTTTAATAGTATTAGGTTAACATTTAAATGTAAGCATAATTCAAGACTGAATAGTTACAAAAGAAAAATGGAATTAAACAAATAAAACAGACACATAGTGACTATAAAAGAAAAATCATTTTTATATGTACTTATGCTAGTTAGGCAGCAGGTCAACTCTTCAAGCATCTTGCTTTTGTTAACATTTTCTGTATCCGCTTCAAATGCTTCATTTATGTGTTGTCTATCGCTGTCGATTAATCGCAGTTAACTCATGCACTTAACTCAAAAAAATTAATCGCTATTAAAAAAATTATCGCAATTAATTGCAGTTTAGCATTGTGTGGGAGTGATCACTTGATTTTTCCATGATATTTTGTCTATCTGTTTCTCTTCAACTTTTGTAAGTGGGTTGTTCAGTACTCTCACAAATGTTTCTTAATGTTCAGGAATTTGTTCTTGGCACCAGGCAATGTAGAACTATATAATTTTTCCATATTCAGAATGGATTGAGCTACAGATTCAAGTAGTGAAATGACTTTTGAGTTTCACATCCAAAAGACACCATCAAGAATGTCAATGGGGTTTACTCAGGGGCAACACCTGGCCACCCCTTCTTCAACAGTAACTGGTTGTAGAGCCTTCTATTAAATGTCTCAAAGATATTCAAATATTAAAGAAGCTGCCTGTTAGTTATGACAAGTCTTACTTGGTGTGGATGAAATTGAGTGCTGTACTAAATGATGCTGAAAATCGCTGCTGATACTTGGTGGTTTTTTGGAAAACCTTGACAATGCTTTTCACTTTTGACATGTGATGAGAAAGTTGTAAGATCTTAAACATCACCAGTAAAAAGCTGCATGGTGCGGGCTGCACATCCATAACACGGAAGGTGTGGATACTCATTTATCAACTAAGGCCAAACAGCTTTCATATTAGCTGTGTTGTCAGTCACAACTGAAATAACCTCACGTGGACCCAATTCATTAATTATATTTTTAAACCGATGAGCAATATATTGGGATGTGTGGCGATGCTCAGTTGTGCACTGGAATTAGCAAAACACTGGTTGTGGAGTTACCACCATGACCTTGATGGTGAATACTTGTTGTGAATACTTCTCCATCAGACACTGACTAGAGATTTATGAGGAACTTGTGCAATAATAGCAACCTTTTTTTCACATCATCTGCTTTGTCAATCAGAAGACATCCTGCACGCCATTTCCTACTTATGACTTTGTAAATTGCATGTAACTTGCAAAACCCCCCACAAATGCTAGTGTGTAAAGAATTTTGGACTATATGAAGTGGTGTATTACTGTTATAAATACCTCTAGCAAATGTACGGTCAAATTAATTTTTCTGGTCATGGGACGTTCTGTTCAAATTGTCTTAGTACCAGTTTGATGAACATCTGAAGACTTTGCAAGAGTAGGAGTTTTCGATGCTGAAGCAGGCAGAGTAGCAAAATTCTTATTAGAAGATGAAGAAATAGAATTGTCACTCATTGCTATCTTAATCAAAAGACTGCATGCTTCATACTAGTACTGCTGAAGACATAGTGGAAGGAGAATGCACAGAAGAAAACAAATTTTGATGCAGACAAATCTTCCCTGTTCTGACTGTAGTAATCTAGCTTTTACAGTAGTTGGACACAACACAAGAATTCAAGAAGTGTTTGTCCATTTTATCTACATGTGTCACACATTCAAAAGAACAAAATTTGCACTTAGCTTTAACAGTTTTTCCATGTTCATGTCTAATAAAATTTTTTCTATACAAATGATTTTGGCTTTCCCAGATTCTGCATAATATTATGTTACTGTTATTAATTTCACTGTTTTTGGAATGTTGTCTAGATTATGAAGTATCTCTAGTATTTCAATCAATCAGTAGCCATTCACTTCTATTTTTAATTGCTGCTGTTCCAGCCAATCAAAATGTTTTGGAGATAATATTTTTATTCTAGGACGTTCCAGCCAATCAAGATGCTCAACTTTCAGTTAGTTCACCTTTTTCCCAGCTGGTGGCATTAGCATATAGTAAAATGAGTGATCAAGACTTAAGGGCTTGTCTACACAGTCCAGACTATGAGGATGTGAATTGTAGAGTGTTCTAAAGTGGTGTTCGCTAACTACCCCATGTAGACCCTGCTGGCGTGAACTACAAGGTACCTAGTTCACATTGATGTAGTCCCAAACAGAACTTGAGCTGGAAATTGTTTGGACTTCTTTGTTTTTCCTTTCGGTCTCTTTTAGCTAGGGACATTTGCCTGGGTAACTGACATGAATCATCTGGTCAGTGCTCCAGTTTTAAGAAACCTTTAGCTGCCCATGGGCTCCATTCTGTAGGGATTAACATGTCCAAGAATGCATAACCTCATCAGGCTGAATCAGTGGAAAGCTCATTTTTCAGGGAAAAAATATTTTTGTTTAACACACTCTTTCCACATCACTTGTTGTATTTTGCTCTTAGATTTCATTATGGTTTCTCTTGATACTATCAAATTTTAAATGGCCTGCATCCTACACTGATTTCCTCAGTACCTGCATAAACTGAAATGTGTAATTTGCATTTTTTCAGGGTAAGTATTAACATTGTATGTATTTGAATTCAGAAGATAATTACATATCTTGCAAATTACTCTGTGGCTTGTTCATCTTGAAACATTTAGAAATCCATTTTGGTTTCTCGTAATTATAATGTTTTAGTAAGACAGACATCTAAACTTAGGACAGCATTTGGTAGCAAGATGCTTGTTTTTCTAAACTAAGCATGGTTTCTGTGGCTAAATTTTCCTTTCGTTTTATAAATATAGATTTTAATCAGTATAGATCAAACTTTTCCAGGCATGTAAAAATTAACATAAACCATACTCTTTCTAAAATATATATCTTTGTACAAAGTGAAAAGGTTATGATGTTTGTAAACTAATGAGGTTATATTGTTCAATACTTTTGAAATGCCTTTATGGTTTCTGTGAAAATGTTTGAGAAATTGGCTCAAAAATATAATTTGGTATGGAACTAGAAATCTTGTATTAGTACGATTGAAAACAATGAATTCTCTGCTGTTGAAGTTTGAAAGAAAAACTGCATGGGTTCACTAGTCTTAAAACCAGATTATAACCTCAAGTAAAGCAATGTGAAGCCTGTCTAGTTCTTTCCAAACATGTCTGAGCATCTTAAAGACATTTCTTAAATTTTCAATTTTCATCTTGCTCCTGCTTTGACAAGCTAGGGTTTAATTAAATATGATGTGTTCTTTTAAAAAAAAAAAAAGTTTCTATGCAAATGTACAGTGAGCACTACACTTTTTATGAAAATACTGTTGAATATAATGTGCTCTTCTTTTGGGAAGAGTGAGATGTATGTAGCAAGAGAGAATCAGATGGCAATGTTGAATGGAGTTGGAAAGCTATCACTACTCCCTTAATTATTATCACAGTTCCAGTAAATCCAGCGTGACTCCCAGCAAGCTATGGCCAAGCAAAATAAAGATTAGAACAATCCCCATCTTGTTCCACTAGTGAGCACCCTCATTAAATTAGGAAAAATAGAAACTCGTTGTAGTACCCCCAAAATCAACAAGATTAGGCTATTTTGGACCAAGTGAATCCAGGGACCCTCACAGAGTGTATCCTGCCAACAGCCCTCTCTCTCTTGTAAATAAACAGTTTCAGCTCAAGTATTTCTCCTGATCCTAACTGTGATGGTATGGGATCAGGGAGAGAGAGATCCGCTCTGAGGTAGTTTAGCGAGAGATGGGTGAGGTAATATCTTTTATTGGACCAACTTCTGTTGGTGAGAGAGAGAACTTCTGAGCCGCACACAGCTCTTCAGGTAACTCGCACTCTATCTGGTCTATGACCTAACTTCAGAAAAATGCCTCTAACTTCCTGTGGCATTTATTAAGGAGATGAGTTTTATGTAGTTCTACCATATGCTGCTACTAGCAGAACAGTCTTTCAAATGGGATTAATATATTTTAAATAGTTAATTTTAAGTGGGAATTAAGTAACATTTTGCTCTTTTAGCTGACTCATTCTGAAGAGTATAGAAAAGGACTGTCTTCAGGGTTTAAGCATAGTATTGGGAGGAATCTAATAGCTGTTGAAGTCTCATGATACTCTTAAACTTTCTATAAGTTTGAAACATATCCTTGGAGAAAGCATGTGACCAATGCCAGACAATCAATAATGAGTGCAATTCATGTGATAGTTGGAAATAAAGGTGCATGATTGTTTCCTTTTCATGTTGCTTTACCTACTAGAATGTAAAGAATATTGTTTGAGAAACCTAATCATGATAGCATTTTGACTACTGCAGTAGTAAAGGAAAATATATTTAACTTAATGCATCAATGAATGAAAAAGTATAGCATTTTTCCAGTGTCATTATATACTGAATCATATGAAAAACTTAAATAGAAAAAATAGATTTTTGATTTGATTCAACTGTGAATTAAATAACATTTTGCTCTTGTAGCTATAGTAAACTTCCCGTCCTTGTCCAAACTTTCTTTTGTAGAAAAACTTTTCAAGCTTTCAGTTTTAACACATTATTGTTGTGATGATTTATATCCTACAAATTAATTGGAAAAATTCCTTGGAACCCTTCTTAAATTTTTCCTTTCCTAGCAGTCGTCATTGTTGCGTTAGTGGCCTTTGACTGTTCCACTTAAATATGCCTTCAAAGAATTGTTTAAAAATTAGACTCGTACCTTTTTCTTCATGATATAATAAAGTATAAAAGCTTGGGGGGGGGGGGTTCTGTTTTTGCTTTAGAAATATCAAAATTAACTGTAGTCTCTCCTAGTTTTGCTGTGAATCTGTAGGTTTGGGTTTTATGGAGCATTAAGCCACATTCCAATGGGATATGGGGTGTACAAACAGGGCAGGCTGTCTTTCACAGGTAGGGAGAGGCTAACCTTCTTGGTTGGAGACTAAATAAGGATGATACAGGTTGTTGTTTTTTCAGGAACAAAAGAAATCCTAGCACGGTAAAACTGTTGATAATGATGCAGAAAAGGCAGAAGTGTTGAATAAATATTTTTGTGTTGGAAAGATGCAGGATGATGTGCTTTTATCACATGAGGATGATGAAATACTTTCCAGTTCACTTGTTGTCTTAACAGTCTCCTTATTTACATCTGCTAGGGATAAGCATTTTAAGGGGTTGTCTACACTTAAAACGCTGCAGTGGTGCAACTGCATCACTATAGTGCTTCAGTGTAGACTCTACCTACGCCTACAGGATGGCTTCTCCTGTCAGCATAGGTAATCCACCTCCCCGAGAGGTGGTAGCTGGGTTGATGGAAGAATCCTTCCATTGACCCAGTGCTGGCCTACACTGGGGGTAGGTCTGTATATGTCACAGGGGTGTAGATTTTTCACACTGCAAGAGGCAAAGCTATAGTAAAGTAAATTCCTAGTGTAGACCAGACTTTAATCCAAAAGACAGGATAATGTTCCCTCAAAAATCTGAAAGGGGTTGGGTGGTGTAATATCTGGCCTGCTGGTGTTACTTTTTAATAAATCTTAGAATACTGAGTTAATTCCTGACAGCTGGAAGAGTGCTGATTTTGTGCCAATATTCAAAAAAGGCAATGGGATGACACAGATAACTGTAGGACGGTTAGCCTGACAGCAGACCTAGGTGAAATAGTAGAAAACTCGATATGCTTTATTCAACCGATAAAGAACTAAAGCATTGGAATATAACTAAAGCCAGTCAATGTGGTTTTATGGGAAGTAAGTTTTGTCAAACCTGATTTTCATTCTTTGAGCTTACAAGTTTGATTGATAAAGGTAACTGTGTAGCTGTAATAAATTTTTGTAAGACATTTGAGTTAGTACCACATGACATTCTGATTAAAAAATTAGCACTGCACAATATCAATAAAGCAACATTAAATGGATTAAGAACTGGCTAACAGACAGATCTCAAGTACAGTAAAACCTCAGTTATGGACACCTCGAGAATGGAGGTTGTCCGTAACTTTGATATGTTCGTAACTCTCAAAAAAGCGCAGTTCAGGCTCCAGATCTAGCAGCTAACACTCTAGACCAGGCTTCAGCAGCAGCTGAGGCTCCATACTCAGCTTGTCATGAGTTTGCAACCTTGACCTCCTCCTGGCAGAGGTGTGTGTGTGTGTGTGTGTGTGTGTGTGAGAGAGAGAAAACAGTGCATCTCCTGGTAGATGGGGGGTAGAAACAGCGCATCCCCCTCCCTGTGGGGAAGGCGGGGGTTTGAAAGTGGTGCAGACCCCAGCGCTGCTCCTACTCTGCTGGTCTGGCTCCAGCTGCCTTGGGCTGGCAGCTCTACCGTCTTGCTGTAAGTGGCTGCCCTGTGCATGGGGACAGGGACAGGCAGCCCAGATGTGCCTACCTTTAAGATGCGATAAAGGTACAGTATTTGCTTTTTTTTTTGGTCTCTGCTGCCGCCTGATTGGTAACTTCTGGTTTCACTTGGTGTCCGGTTGACCAGTCAGTCTGTAACTCTGGTGTTGGTATCGTTGAGGTTCTACTGTCATTTATAAATTATATAAAAGAATGTGACATTAAATGTTTACACTGCGCATTTCTATATTTTTGTTCAAGAAAACCTAAGACCTTGGTTTAAAGCAGGCTTAGATCTATTTGAATATAAAGGATGTGCATATGTTGTAGTTCTTAATTATTTTTCACATTTTCCTAAAATATCTATACTAGAAAACACATGTGCCAAACAAGTGATTGATGAAATTAAATCAGTTTTTGCAAGGGATTATATGGTAATGACTGATAATGGATCTCAGTTTCACAGTCAAGAGATTTTAAAAGTTTTGCAGTAGCATATGATTTCAAAGCTATTACATTAAAGCTAGGTAACCCACAATCTAATGGTCTAGTTGAAAATGGTGTTAAAATAGTAAAAAGATTACTAACAAAAACTGAAGAAATTAATACTATTTTATATTTGGCATTATTAAATTACAGGTTTATCCTATAATTACAAGGATTATGCCATTACAACAAGGTTTATCACCTGCATAGTTGTTGTTTAACAAAAGCTTAGAAACAGATTACCTATGTTTTTTCAAGACGGATGTAACGAAAAGAATAATTATAATATCAGTCAAATTTGTGTCAAAATAATTATGATGAGAGGAGAACATGAACTACCTTATTTGACACCACATGATAGAGTACATATCTATAATGATACAAAATGAGCTCTGAAAGCCACTGTAATTAAAGAGGTCATGACCTTATGATGCCATGACTAATAATGGTCAAGTCTATAGTCAAAATCTGAAATACTTGCAATTGTTAGCTGCAAGACCAGTCTCTGCTGAAAGAAGAAATGATATAGTTCAGCAAGAAGGGCAGTGAGAAAATGAAAATGCCATCATTCCTCTAAGTAGTAAGAACAATTTCCTTAATACAGCAAATATAGAAGTTAGATGGTTATTGCATCCTAAGAGACCTGTAAAAAGACTTATAAGGTGTTGAGAGATTTCTGATATATGAATAAATGTGTGCTTTTAAAATATAAAATAAAGGAACTGTGGTGTTTCTGTGACTTTTGAGGACAAATAGGATCTTCAGAGTGTGGGAGCTGACAGAGAGCTGAGGCTTTGGTTTTAGGTTAGGCTGATAGATTGACCTGAGTTAAGATGCTCTGTATGTATCCAATAAAGTATGTTTCCAATAAAGACTGTTGTTAAGTTACTGGCAATGAGTTAAGTCTAGTGGATTTCTTGAATATAAAACAACAGAACTGCAATCTTTGGATGTATAAACATGGGAGTAGGAGTTGGGAGGTGATTTTTATCACTGTTTACGATATTGGTAAGACCAATACTGGAATACTGTGAATAGTTTGGGTATCCATGTTTTAAAAAGGATTTTTGAGGGGAAAACTGGAGAGGTAGAGAAAAGCCACAAAAATTATTTGAGGCCTAGACAACTTACATGACAACTGAATAACTCAACTAAATCTGTCCAATTTATCAAAAAGGAGATTGAGATGTGACTTTATTATAGCATATAAGTATTTTCATGTGGAAGAAATACAGGGTACCAAGGGGCTTTTTTATCTTGCAGAGAAATACAGAAACAAGAGCCAATGCCTGGATGCTGAAGCCACACAAATTCTTATAAGAAATTAGGCACAAAAATTTAACCGTGATGGTGATTAACCACTGGAAGAACCCACCACTTCCTTTGGCAGTTTGTTCATCTCTTGATGTCTTCAAGACAAGACTGGAAGCCTTTCTGGAAGATAAGCTTTAGCCAAACACAAGTTATGCTTGAATCAAAGACATGATCATGGTCTCTGTGCAGTAGCGTAGCTAAGAGGGGAGCAGGGGGAGCGGCTGCTCCCACTGAGCACATTCCGCCAAAGTGGTGCCTTTTTTAAATTTTTACACTCACTCGGGTGTCCGTCCGGGTCTTCGGCGCCACTTCGGCGGCGGGTCCTTCAGTCGCTCCGGGTCTTTGGCAGCAGTTTGGCGGCGGGTCCTTCTTTCTTCGGCAGCAGGACTTGGGTTTTTCTTTTTCTTTTTTTTTTCTTTTTTCTTCGCTGCTTAGGGCGCCTTTTTTTATGTGTTAGAACCTGGCTACGCCACTGTCGCCGTGTAAGGGTAACTGGGTGAAAGTTAATGGCCTGCAATATACGGGAGGTCAAACTAGATGATATAAGGGTCCATTCTGGCCTTAACGTCTACGAATGTATGAAAAGAGCACAAGCCACATGTTTGTTTGTTTTTTTCTTTTGCAGGTTGCTTTTAAGTGATTTATTAAGTGGTTTATTATCAATGAGCAGTTGAATGTAGCATATCTTGAACTACGGGAAGCAGTTAGCTTTCTGAATGTAACATGTTTTATTAGAGAAAGGGGTGTATTTGGTCTGATTGAATCTCGTTATTAATCTCTGCAAAGTGTCTGGGAAGGTGGGAGTTTAATGTTGTTGTATATGTTTGATCTTTTTTTTTAAATTTTGGGACTTGGATTTTTAAGAAAAGCACCAGTCTGAGTGTGTCTTGCCCCCTCCAGTAGAAAAGTAGATTTTGCACTATACTTTCCTTAAAATCTACTTTCATGTCTATTTGATTTATAAGGAGTGTTTCTGCAGAATCATCTATTTCTAACCATCGCAAGTGGCAGAGGGAGTGGAGATTTCTCAGAATTATGGTTTTGCTTAGAGGACAGAGTATTAGTTTATTAAGAACATAAGGTTTCAATTTATTCCACTTGAATAGCAAGTTTTAAATAACTTGACAATTATCCACTGTTTCCAGTGTTTGTATTTGGCAATATTTTCACTGAAATATGAACGTTTCAGTTCATTTTGTACTTTGACAGTGGTTTTATCTTGGAGTTCAGTTCCCAAAACTTGACTTAAAATAGCTGTTTAATTTATATAGGAACTAGAGGCAAACTTTTTTCCACACTTACATTTGTAATAAAGCTCGGCATGGTGCCTGTTGCCATTCCCCTAATCTGAAGGGAGAATGTCTTACTTATTTCTTGACATGGAGAGACATCTTAGTTTTGAAACTCTACTGGGTGCAAATAGCTGTTTGTGCCAGATGTTGAGTTGTATTTTGTTAATCACGTACAGTAATGTCAACTTCAGCAAGTAAAAAAGCAAAAATTCCAAATGTAAGACAATGAAATAACTAAATTGAATGAGGTTTCATTTGGGTCTTGCCTGTGGGTGAAATAGCAATGGTTATATCCAATCACACATCTTAATAGTTCTTGAATGACAAATACATGCAAGCAATGGCCAGGTTTAAGCAGCTGTTTCCTATCCTTATTACAGTAGGTCATTTGAAGGATACCTGGGAGATAGCTTGTCTGTGAAACCAAAACAGTTTTGATGTTACGGAAATTAAATATAGTCAAAAATAAATTTAGTTACCATTCACTAGCCACCATTCCAAGGATGCTGTTCCATATTGGTAGGCCATCAGTATATTCAGTTCTGCTTCCCTTCCTCTTGAGAAGAAGATAGTTTTAGCAAATTCTCTTAAAATTTATTACGTCTTACAGCATATAATTCTTATGGAAGATGTAATGAAGTACAGTAGCATATTAAAATATGTAGTGTGTGAGAAAACATTTGAGTATCCTGAAACTTTATGGTGGAATATTCCAGAATAGCTACAAAGTTCCCAAGTATGTTAGAGATTCTCTTCTTGAGATAGAAGCCTGAATCATGCCTCTGTGCGGAGTCCTGCACTCTGTTAGTATCTCCAGACTTTGCAATAAGAGCATCCCTACAGTCCAACTGCCATGTCTGCTCAGAAGTGGTATGTCATCTACGAAGTCAAAATTCTCAAGATGAATTGAGGTTTAGGTGTCTTTGGGCACATGAACGCACCTGGCCAGCTGTGCCAGACTGACTTGTTGATGAAATGTCCTCTCCACCAAATGTCTAAATGGTCAGTGCTGAGAGTCCTAGCAGCCCTCCATGGTGAGAGGTTTCTCATCCTTGTGGTCTGGCACTGCGGTGTTTAGACCTTCTTCCCGGAGAGGCAGAGAAAAGTCTCCTTTCTCTTTCTGAAGTTCTGCAGCCACTGCTGCTCATCCTGGCCTTGAGTACAACTCTGTCCCAACAGCCTGTAATCAAAGTCATCACTCAAAAGCAGTGCTTTGCTTGTTAAATGTATTTCACATAGTCGATTGATGCCGGGGTTGGGAGCACAACATTTGTCACTGAGGTACAGCATGAATTCCATGCATTTCTAGGCTATGTCTAGCCCTAGGAATTATTGCCAGAACCATTTACACCACCACTAAAGCCACATAATTTGCAAGATCTCAAGAAAAGAACTGTGTCTGTGAACAAATAGTGAGCTCTAAGTTGTTCAGTCAATCCTCTGTTTTGAAAATAACTTGTGGAAATGATGTAATTTCTTAGGGAATTTGGGGAATTTGACCCATTCTCACATAATTCCTTTGGCCTCCCAGAAACCCTTTCCAAATCTATCACAAGCCAATGATTCAGGGAGCTGTCAAACTGTGGATACTCAGAAGGTAGTCCACCTCACTGCTATGGTGCTTGTGGACATGTAACAGAATGGCAGACAAAACAGTATGTCTGCTCTGCAATGCATGATTGCTCTTTATGCTGGTGCAATCATATGAGTTGAATTAGCTATGTTATAATGCTGTAGTGTAGACATGCCAATGGTTTGTGTCATGTTTGTTGCAGAATCTCTCCCCGAGATGGGGTGCCCAAGTCTTTATTAATGTCTTTCTTTTAGTTACCTTTGTAAAGTGTTTACATTGAGGAGCCTTCTATTCTGTGAGATAATAGTTGAACCTCACCTGTTTTGGTTGCATTTGTATGTATAAATATAACGTTGTAATATACTGTTAAGCGAGCTGTGTCTGCCCAATTCAGTTACGGTTTATTTTAGAAACATCTCTTGAGATTGTTAGACAGCAGTAGAAATCCAGAGAATATGGCTACTTTAAAAAAAGAAAATTACTTTTTCCTTTCAAAATTCAGCAACTATATACTGAAAATGTTATCTTGATAATTAGAAGTTTGAATATGTAACTTAAATGGAGACTTCTAAAATACACTATATAGTTATGTTAGACACTCACTCTGCTGAATTCACTAACCCGTACATCTCCCTTAAGAGGTTGGAAGAGAAATTCTGAGTCACACTTTCTGTGTGTGTGCGCGTGAGTTTTTTTTTTTTTTTTTTTTTTTGGTCGTTTTTTCTTGTTTGGCTACAAATATTTACATTGGGATCTCGTTGCAAGTATCTGTGAGCTTGCAAGGTCCTGTGCATGTATTAGTAACTTGAAGAGCCAAAAACCTGAGCCTTGGAGTTTGCACCTGTCTCTTGCTATTTTAGGACTCTAGAGTGAGAATCCGGTATATACAGGACTTTCAATTTGAAGGGATGAAGCTTGCTGAGGTCACTGGAGATTGATACACCAACACCCTACGAAAATCCCTACAAATATCAGTCTCCCACAGAAGCAATGGCCTCACCCATGGTAGAGAGCTTGGAGTATCAATGTCAGAAGTGATCAGATATTCGAGGATAAGTCCATCTTCCTCCTCTGTTACCCAATCTGCCCTTTCAACTAGGCAACAGACTTGATGACAGTGTTGGGAGCCACATTAGAGCTGATTAAGAACCAGCAACCATCTTTGGGAGATACTTTGCCTTGTCCTCTCAGACCTGGTCAGCTATTACTTCAGACAAATGACTGTTGGATAGAGGTGCCTATTGCTATCCTGTTAATTTCCACACTCTTCCCCCTTCCCTGGCCCTCTTCAGGGACTCCTCTCATGAGCGCCTATTACAGAAAGAAGTGGCGAAGCAATGAAGCCATAAAAAAGGTTCCTCAGGAGTACAGGAAAAGAGGCTTTTCCCAATACTGGTTTATCCTGAGGATGCTGAATAAGTACATACACTGCTTCAGATTCAGGATGGTAACACACCCCTCTGTTCTATTAATTTAGATGGAATGTACAGATACCTCCATCATTCCATCTCCTCAGGTTCAAGGCTGGTTTGTGGCTCTTAATTTACAGGACATGTACTGACAGAGAGCCATCCATGTGGTTCACAGGAATTACCTGAGATTCACAATGGGACCAAATCATTACCTGTACAAGGTACTGTCATTCAGACTCTTCACAGCACTGAGAGTCTTTACAAAATGCCTAGCAGTGTGAGCAGCCTACCTGAGATGACAAGGCATTCATGTCTATTCCTGCTTGGATAACTGCCTGATCAGAGACAGATCCCAGTTGCAGACAGCAGTGAGCTTGGAATGCCCTCTATCTCTATTCATCTCACTGGGCCACCTAGTGAACTATGAAAAATAGTCACTTACCACATCACAGATGATAGAGTTCTTAGGAGAACTGATTGAGCCCAGATCTGAGAAAACGTATCTGCTTGAGGACAGCATCCATTCTTTACAAACATGCATATTTCAGTTAGTATCCAAACCAGCTACGATAGTATGGGTATGCATTGCAGTGTTAGGCCATATGTGGGTGTGCATGTAGTGATGCCTCTTGCCAGACTTCACCTGTGGCTCCTGCAGCTCTGGCTCAGGTTAGTCTATTCTCTGAGATATCCGACAGAAAGGTCACAGTAACACATTGTCATTGCAGAACTGGCTTAGGGGTGTGACCCACAAACACACGGAAAAGGGTATCTTTTTTCAGTTTTCTCCCCAACAAAGCTGCTAATCACGGCTGTTTCAGGAGTGGGTTGGGGAGCTCATTTGGACCACTTACAAATTCAAGGAACTTTGGTCCCAGATGACGTGGGACTGCACACAAACATCCTGGAGCTATCAAACTGGCCTGTATGGTATTCTTCTCTGTCTTCCAACAGCCAGTAGTGCAAATCTTCACAGACAACATGACAGCCATGTACTAAATAAACTCACCTCTCTGCTTGGAGGTTATTGGATTCTGGACTTGGTGCTCTCAAAATGGGGTAATCCCACTGGCACTACATCTTCCAGGAGTCAGCAACAGCCTTGCAGATGTCCTGAGCAGGCAGTCTGATCCGGTCATGAATGGTTTTTATACACATCATGGGAATCATAGAATCTCAGGGTTGGAAGGGACCTCAGGAGGTCATCTAGTCCAACCCCCTGCTCAAAGCAGGACCAACCCCAACTAGATCATCCCAGCCAGGGCTTTGTCAAGCCTGACCTTAAAAACCTCTAAGGAAGGAGATTCCACCACCTCCCTAGGTAACCCATTCCAGTGCTTCACCACCCTACTAGTGAAAAAGTTTTTCCTAATATCCAACCTAAACCTCCCCCTCTGCAACTTGAGACCATTACTCCTTGTTCTGTCATCTTCTACCACTGAGAACAGTCTAGATCCAGCCTCTTTGGAACCCCCTTTTAGGTAGTTGAAAGCAGCTATCAAATCCCCCCTCACTCTTCTCTTCTGCAGGCTAAACAATCCCAGTTCCCTCAGCCTCTCCTCATAAGTCATGTGCTCCAGCCCCCTAATCATTTTTGTTGCCCTCCGTTGGACTCTTTCCAATTTATCCACATCCTTTTTGTAGTGTGGGGCCCAAAACTGGACACAGTACTCCAAATGAGGCCTCACCAGTGCCGAATAGAGGGGAATAATCACGTCCCTCGATCTGCTGGAAATGCCCCTACTTATACAGCCCAAAATGCCGTTAGCCTTCTTGGCAACAAGGGCACACTGTTGACTCATATTCAGCTTTTCGTCCACTGTAACCCCTAGGTCCTTTTCTGCAGAACTGCTGCCCAGCCATTCGGTCCCTAGTCTGTAGCAGTGCATGGGATTCTTCCGTCCTAAGTGCAGGACTCTGCACTTGTCCTTGTTGAACCTCATCAGCTTTCTTTTGGCCCAATCCTCTAATTTGTCTAGGTCCCTCTGTATCCTATCCCTACGCTCCAGCGTATCAACCAGTCCTCCCAGTTTAGTGTCATCTGCAAACTTGCTAAGGGTGCAGTCCACACCATCCTCCAGGTCGTTGATGAAGATATTGAACAAAACCGGCCCCAGCACCGACCCTTGGGGCACTCCACTTGATACCGGCTGCCAACTAGACATGGAGCCATTGATCACTACCCGTTGAGCACGACCATCCAGCCAGTTTTCTATCCACCTTACCGTCCATTCATCCAGCCCATACTTTAACTTGCTGGCAAGAACACTGTGCGAGACTGTATCAAAAGCTTTGCTCAAGTCAAGAAATAGCACATCCACAGAGCCAGTTATCTCATCATAGAAGGCAATTAGGTTAGTCAGGCATGACTTGCCCTTGGTGAATCCATGCTGACTGTTCCTGATCACTTTCCCCTCCTTTAAGTGGTTCAGAATGGATTCCTTGAGGACCTGTTCCATGATTTTTCCAGGGACTGAGGTGAGACTGACTGGCCTGTAGTTCCCCGGATCTTCCTTCTTCCCTTTTTTAAAGATGGGCACTACATTCGCTTTTTTCCAGTCATCCGGGACCTCCCCCGATTGCCATGATTTGTCAAAGATAATGGCCAATGGCTCTGCAATCACATCGGCCAACTCCTTTAGCACCCTCGGATGCAGTGCATCCGGCCCCATGGACTTGTGTTCGTCCAGCTTTTCTAAATAGTCCCGAACTACTTCTTTCTCTACAGAGGGCTGGTCACCTCCTCCCCATACCGTGCTGCGGAGTGCAGCCGTCTGGGAGCTGACCTTGTCTGTGAAGACAGAGGCAAAAAAAGCATTGAGTACACTAGCTTTCTCCACATCCTCTGTCACTAGGTTCCCTCCCTCATTCAGTAAGGGGCCCACACTTTCCTTGACCTTCTTCTTGTTGCTCACATACCTGAAGAAACCCTTCTTGTTACTCCTAACATCTCCGGCTAGCTGCAACTCCAAGTGTGATTTGGCCTTCCTAATTTCACTCCTGCATGCCTGAACAATATTTTTATACTCCTCCCTGGTCATTTGTCCAATCTTCCACTTCTTGTAAGCTGCTTTTTTGTGTTTAAGACGAGCAAGGATTTCACTGTTAAGCCAAGCTGGTCGCCTGCCATATTTACTTTTCTTTCTACACATCGGGATGGTTTGTTCCTGCAACCTCAATAAGGTTTCTTTAAAATACAGCCAGTTTTCCTCGACTCCTTTCCCCCTCATGTTATTCTCCCAGGGGACCTTGCCCATCAGTTCCCTGAGGGAGTCAGTCTGCTTTTCTGAAGTCCAGGCTCTGTATTCTACTGCTCTCCTTTCTTCCTTGTGTCAGGATCCTGAACTCGACCATCTCATGGTCACTGCCTCCCAGGTTCCCATCCACTATTGCTTCCTCTACTATTTCTTCCCTGTTTGTGAGCAGCAGGTCAAGAAGAGCTTTTCCCCTAGTTGGTTCCTCCAGCACTTGCACCAGGAAATTGTCCCCTACACTTTCCAAAAACTTCCTGGATTGTCTGTGGACCGCTGTATTGCTCTCCCAGCAGATGTCGGGGTGATTAAAGTCACCCATGAGAACCAGGGCCTGTGATCTAGTAACTTCTGTTAGTTGCTGGAAGAAAGCCTCGTCCACCTCATCCCGCTGGTCTGGTGGTCTGTAGCAGACTCCCACCACGACATTACCCTTGTTGCTCACACTTCTCAATTTAATCCAGAGACTCTCAGGTTTTTCTGCAGTTTCATACTGGAGCTCTGAGCACTCATACTGCTCTCTTACATACAACGCAACTCCCCCACCTTTTCTGCCCTGCCTATCCTTCCTGAACAGTTTATATCCATCCATGACAGTACTCCAATCGTGTGAGTTATCCCACCAAGTCTCTGTTATTCCAATTACGTCATAATTCCTTGACTGTGCCAGGACTTCCAGTTCTCCCTGCTTGTTCCCCAGGCTTCTTGCATTTGTGTATAGGCATTTAAGATAACTCACCGATTGTCCTGCTGTCCCAGTATGGGGCAGGAGCCCTCCCCTCTTGCACTCACCTACTTGTGCTTCCTCCCGGTATCCCACTTCCCCACTTACCTCGGGGCTTTGGTCTCCTTCCCCCGGTGAACCTAGTTTAAAGCCCTCCTCACTAGGTTGGCCAGCCTGTTTCCAAAGATGGTCTTCCCTCTCTTCGTCAGGTGGAGCCCGTCTCTGCCTAGCACTCCTTCTTGGAACACCATCCCATGGTCAAAGAATCCAAACCCTTCTCTCCGACACCATCTGCGTAGCCATTCGTTGACTTCCACGATTCGACGGTCTCTACCCCGGCCTTTTCCTGCCACAGGGAGAATGGACGAGAACACCACTTACGCCTCAAACGCCTTTATCCTTCTTCCCAGAGCCACGTAGTCTGCAGTAATATGCTCAAGGTCATTCTTGGAAGTATCATTGGTGCCCACGTGGAGAAGCAGGAAGGGGTAGCGATCTGAGGGCTTGATGAGTCTCGGCAGTCTCTCCGTCACATCACGAATCCTAGCCCCTGGCAAGCAGCACACCTCTCGGTTTTCCCGGTCAGGGCGGCAGATAGATGACTCAGTCCCCCTGAGGAGAGACCACCTTGGCATTCAGTTGAGTCGGGATTCCTGTTGTAAAATTGTTTACCACTTAATACTATGCCAAATGTCAAACGTTTTGTTCCAGAGGAAGCCTGAGACCAGGATTGTTGCTGGAAGCCTTCCTCTACTGCAGTGGGACAGAGGATTACTTTATGCCTTTCGACTGATTCCCAGCTCAGAAGGGACAATGCTGCAATCATTATTGTAGCTTCATAGTGGCAGATACCAGCCAAAACTGTCTTGACTACAGATGTCCATTCAGCCTCCAATCCAGCTCCCAGACTGTGGTGCTGTGAAATCGGGTTTGGGAGGTTAGACATTCCATCCAGACCTGAAGTCTCTGTATCTGACGGTGTAGCTGTTGGCTAGCTAAGTACCATGGACAGACTGTTCCTACAGCCCTTGGTACTAAAGATTCTTTTTACTACATTTAAAACAAGGTGGTCTTTTGTTTGGGTCTCAGCTTGCCATATGCCCATGCAGTCATGTTCTGTCTTTTCTCACAGCACAAGACCGAAGTATCTCAAAGGTTAATGCACACTTATCCACCAGTTAGAGAGCCTACTTCTGCCTGGGACCACAATATAGTCCTCCTGAGATTCATGGAAACTCTATTTGAGCCTTTCTCAGAATGCTTCTTATGCTACCTCCTTCGAAAGGCTGTCTTCCTAGTTTCCCATCACTTTGGCTGGAAGAGTAAGCTAGCTTCAGGTGCTTCTAGCTGAACATATTCTCCCCTCCCCCACAATATTCCTTTGAGAAAAGGTGGAGCTAAAGTTTCACCCAAAATTAATTCCTAAACTAATCTCTGAATTTAATCTAAAACAGGCAACCTACCTGTTATCTTCCCAAAACCGCACGCTGCACCAGGAGTAAAGGAATTGCACACACTAGATGTTTGCAGGACTTTCCTTTATTACATTGACAGTACCAAACCGTTTAGATGGTTGCCCCATCAAGTTCTGGCTAGGACTGGGAGATCTAAAGGTCAGGCCATCCCACCACAAAGAATATCAAAATGCATCACCTTTGCTTATCAGTTGGCTGGTTTACTTCTCCCTTTGTTTACCACCAAACATCAAGGCTTACTATACCAGAGCTCAGGCAACATTCCTCCACTTGTTTCAGAAGCAGCAATGTGGAGTAACCCACTGACCTTTCTTAAACACTGTTGTGACGTTATTGACAATAACTGGGACCATATAGATCATTGTTGCAACAAAGGACCTGTAGTGGCACCAAATCTTGTATAAAGGGGGTCAAATAAGGTGTCTAAGATCAGCTTATGCTTGGGTGGTTATGATTATGCCATTTATATGTATGTATCAGTTTTGTAGTTGAAGTTATGAATATTGGCTTTATACTGTCTGTATTTCAAACTGGGGCTGGGCTTCTGGGACCCAGGACAAGCTATCAGCTCTGCCCAGGCCTGCTGGATGGCCCATTAAGGGCCATTAGCGATACAATGGACCCATTGAGAGAGGGCAGACACGCCTGTGACTTAACAAGATATGCAGGGACTTTGCCCATGTGACTCCAAACTCCATTTTGCTGTGATTTTCCACAGTAAGGACAAAGAGGTGTCTTTACACCTGGAAGAAACTATAAAAGGCAGCTGCCTCATCTCCATTTTGTCTTCATTTCCTGCTTCTTACCTCTGGAGGAACCTTGCTACACATGGAAGCTTTGAACAAAGGACTGAAGGACCCATCCCAGCTGGGGATGTAATCCAGAGATTTGATTTGAACCTGCAGTGTTTCATCTTTACTGCAAGCCTGAACCAAGGACTTTTCCATTACTGTATGTAATTGATTCCTTTTAACCAATTCTAGCTCTCACCTATACCTTTTTCCTTTTATGAATAAACCTTTAGATTTTAGATTCTAAAGGATTGGCAACAGCGTGATTTGTGGGTAAGATCTAAGTTGTATATTGACCTGGCTCTGAGGTTCGGTCCGTTGGGATCGGGAGAACCTGTTTTCTTTTACTGGGGCATTGGTTTTCATGACCATTTGTCCCCATAACGAGTGGCACTGGTGGTGAGACTGGGAAACTGGAGTGTCTAAGGGAATTGCTTGTGTGACTTATGGTTAGCCAGTGGGGCAAAACCAAAGTCTCCTCTGGCTGGCTGGTTTGGTTTGCCTTGGAGGTGGAAGAACCCCAGCCTTGGGCTGTAAGTGCCCTGCTTGAAGCAATTTATCCTGAACTGGCACTCTCAGTTGGGTCTTGCCAGAACCAGCATCGTTACAACTGTACTTTGGATTTAGCTGCTAGGTCAGATGCCAAGTCCAGGAGAGCAGTACTTCAATCACTGTTCAACTGATGCAGTGGATATTCCTGAAGAAAGTGGGAACAAGGAGATACTGCTTGCCAGTCACCTACACTGGGTTCTACATTGACATATACTCCAAGAAGGAAGAATGGTTACTATTTCCTACAGTAACTGTAATTCTTCGAGAAGTTGTCAGCATAGACCCTGTGACTTGCCCTCCATCCTTGCATTTTGGAATCCTCACCTATCACAGGCTTCAAATGGCTGCTCTACCCTTGCACTGGAGGAGGCTCAGGGCATATGCATGGTCCTGATGGACATGGCTTTCAAACAAATCTGATCACACACCCATGAGGCACCTGTTCACCTACAGTGGGATCCACACTGACATCTTGAAGAACCAGAGTTACTGTAGGGTAAGTAACTGTCCTTCATCCTTTCCAGCAAATTGCACTTAGAAGTTTGCCCAGTAGTGCTTACTTTTTCCCCTTCCTCTGCTTGAGACCACATTTTATGTTTAAAGATTAATAATTTCCCCGTGTCCATTATTTTTCCCCTCTGAATCTTGAAACACAGGGTGTAACAGCGAAAGAGAATTTTTGTGGGAGCTTTTTGCTAAAATATTGGAAGCACATTATTGCCTCGACTAATTAAGAAATAGGAAAACTTAGGTTTAGAAAAGCTCCTTCTTGATAGCTTTAGGATTTAGTGGAAGTTACTCCTTTCATATGAACAATAAGGTAGGCTTTCTTATCATTCTACGTGGCAACATAAAACAATTATTGGGAACCAAATACCTAAAGTATTTTGCAGAATTTCAGTTTAGAAAATTGCGCTTCATTTGTCTATAATGCATGTACTTTATTCATATAGACTTTTATTGTAGAATATTGCTTTAAGAAAAATTTCCACTTATTTTTTACTTGAAAAAAATGGTCTGATCTAACAAACTTAAAATGTTTTCATGAGAGCCAACGGGACAACACCCAAAAAAATTTAACTTATTGTTGGGGAATTCTTCTTTCTGCCAAGACTGCTCTTACTGTTACAGCCCACCAGCCAGTTAGCTAAATGTTCACAATCTATACTGAAGCTTAACAATTGCATCTGCTATAAGGACTGTAATAACCACCTTCTGTAAACATGTCATTTGCCAGGATTCTCACTCCATGGTATTAGTTTCTTTGCATTGAGACGAGTAGAGCTTTCCCAACTCTAAAAGAACTTTGAACAGATATCAGAATAGAGTATGAGGCAGGTCCCCATTGCCCATCGTATGCCATTCCCTGTAAATGCTTCTCTTCCACTGAAGAAGGCTTCTCTATGCCAGTCCATCTTGTATAAAAGGTCTTAGTAAATCTAGGAGAGAGTGATTTAGAAGAATGTATTAACCTCTTACTGGTTCAGGAGGTACCAATCTATTGCAAATGGCCAAAATTGAGCTCATCAGGTTGAGAGTCTAGACTTTGATCACTCAGAATTGAGGGCACCTCTCTTCATCTTACCATGGAAGCTCTCTCCTGGACATCCTTTGTACCCCTGTTGGGTAGAAAACCATAGGCATGTTATCTTTGAATAGGTTACACTAACAGAGAAGTAACATCCCTACTTTCTTACTGTTTGCCCATTGAGGTTTAACATTATCAAGGGCTGTTGGGTTTCCACCAGAGTTATGCTACAGAGGTAAAAACTAAGAGTGAAAATCCTGTTGGAATTAGATCTATAGAGAAGCAGAATTGCAGGTAAGCATTCCCTTTTTCAAATACTAAATTACAGCTGGGTTAGCATTTCTTCAAAATCATTATTCAGAGAATTTTAAAGCAAAACTTGTTGGTATATCCCACAAGGCCTAAAACATTCTTGTTTTCTCTTGCTGTATTAACTTCTTACATAGAAAGGAAATGAATTTTAGAAAGAATGTTTTATATAAGCCATTTGAGACAGTCTGTTAAGGAAATACCAGCTGTCAAGAAAGATGCAGCCAATGTTGAGTTATAGTAAAAATATTTTTAAGGAAGTATTCCTCAAGAAAAAAATGGCGTAATTAAAGCACTTCAACTACTTCTCTGAAGCAAGGTCACTTAAATTCCAAGTAAATCTCATAAATATGAAAATCAAGAGGACTTATTTTTTCTCCCCCTCCTCCCACCCCTCCTTAAGGGAAAAATATTTTATTTTCTCTAAAGATTGTCTCTTTTAGGTTCAGATTGGGAGTTGGTTCCCCAGCACAGCAGAATGAGGAAATGAGTATCAGATAAAAAATATTAGTTAGCAGGAAGATCATAAAGGTAAACCGTCACAATGCTTTGCCTTTTAATTCTCAAACTCCATAAAATTGCTTTCATCAATACCTTGTAGTTTTTTAAATAAAATAATATTAATGTTTTAAAAGAGAAAAAATAGGAAGATTAAACATTAGGATTATCATATCACCTTTTTTATTTCAAAATCTGCCCTTTAAGTGTAATTAATAGCACTATGCAGTATTGTGTTGCTGCAGCGGAAGAATATAGCAAAGTGCATTAGATACCCATGAAAATATAATGAGCTAAGATTTAGATAAAAAGCTACAATTGTCTTACAAAGCATATTAAAAATGATTGGATTTACTATTTTTCCCCCTTTACTATTTTAAATTCAGTCTAGACTGTTGGTTAAGGGGTTATACTCCGAATACACAATTACACTGTATTAGCCTGAAACACAAGCTTTTGGTTTAATTACAGCTTTGTTTGTTTTGTGCACCCATTAATCTGCTTGTTGTGATCAGCTTTACTCTTTTCAATATGTTTATGGTATTTGAAATTATGCCTGCTCTCTTTCTAGGAGATATTTAGAGAACCAATCACTGAAACATTTGTGTACAATTCTAGGCATAAAGAGAACAAAATAGGTGCTGAGAGATAATTAAGGTGATGAGACCCATGTAAGTACCTAGGTATTTATTTAAAAAAATAAAGATACAGGGGGCAAAACTATAGGCAGAGTTTGCAGCTCTGTCTATCGTTAAGGCTGCCTAATGCTTTCCATGATAACACTGTGTGTCTAATGCATTTTGCCATCCCTGTGAAAATCTGTCCGAGTTATAATAAGCCTCTGAAAAATCTCACTTAGCACATGCTCCCCCATGCCATCTATGCACCAACTAAACTGTGTGTGCACCATCCTCACAGAGTGACTGAGCATATTCTATCCCAGGCCTGAAGGGGCTGAGAAGGCATTTCCCTGCACTTCCTTCCCATGACTGCCAGGGGCTGCTTTGGTGCGAGGCAGGAGAAATGACTGCTGGGAGACTCTCTCCTGTGCTTTCAGTGCTGTACCTGCTAGTGCCCAGGCAGCATGGAAGAGGAGGAAACAGCCTGACTGGAATATAGAGGGCTAAGGGGCAGAGGTAGTAGGGAAAGAAGCTGGGGGGAAAGAAATGAGAGCCAGGGGAGAAGGAGGGATAGGTACAGAGTGAGGCATGAGCTGGCTGGGGCTTAGGGAGTCGGAGGTAGGGACAGAATAGTCTGTAACCACTACAGTACAATTTCATCTAGAATCTGGAATTGAATCTAGGACACTGTGTGGCTGGTCCATATACAGGATAACAGCCTGCTGCTGCTACCATTTACTTGATTGTCTTGTGTTGTAGAGGCGTGTGCTGTCAATTTAAAGGTTCTGACTCTACTGATGACCTGTGTGAGGATCGCTATGGATCCACAATATTGAATTCTTGGGTTTTTAGCTTGCTTTTTATTTTTCCATGTAATATCCTATGTATTTAATGTTAAAAGAATGTTAAGGTTGCAAAGTCAAGCACTCAAGATGCGAGACTTAGTGTTGCTTGTACAATCTTAATTTGTAACTCTTGTTTGTATGTGTTGCAATTCAGAGCTGGCTGCACCTCTGATATTTTCGAGCGTCACTGAGTGTGCCTTCTCCAGGTTTTAGGCCTTGACCCTTTACCTTTCTGAGGTGGAATCTTGCAATTCTTCCACTTCAAAAGGGTGCTGGGCTGCAGCTCCTTGAGTACCAACTGTGATGGCTGCCCATAGTCTTTGCTTGGGATCTGTGACCAGTGTGACCCAGAACAGGTTTTTCAAAATACAGTATTGTTTATTCTTAACAGCAGGAACAAAGCATTACAAGAAAAAGGTTTTTAACAGAATAGTCTATATGCATATTTCTTACCTAAAGCTTAGGTAGGCTTATCTTCTCCCAGGCACCACATTCTGGAGGCTGCAGTTCAGCCTGCTTCCCTGTAGTCCCTGTGTCATCCTCCCTGTGCTTCAGTGTCTCTGAATGCAAAGTTCTTTGTTCTAGATTCCTGCTTGAAGGCTCCCCACTTCTGAGGTTACAAGTGGGGACCTCCCGCTGGGGTCAGCAGCCAGACAGTTGATCTCATCAGGATTACGTGTAACCATCAGAGGGCACGATGTCTGCATTTTCCTGTTAAATATTGATTATTGGGGCAGTCTGAAGCTATGGACCCCTTCCTTGGGAGCATGCCAGTAACTCCTGCTGGAATTAACCATTTGTAATTGTATACCAAACAGTACAATAACAATCAAACAGATGGACATGTTTATAAAATATTACACACGTCTCCCACATCCTTCACAGTATGCAGTATGATTCAGCTGTAATCATATACTATTTTTTCCACAGGACTCCTGCTTCTGCTCCTGCTTCCGTTCTGTCCACAGGACTCCTGATTCATCCCCAGGCTCTGGGGATGAATCAGGGTTGTGAAGTGAAGGAGAATTGTTGTCTGTAGGACCCTTGTCTTATTTATTGCAGATGTTGAAAGGTGTGTGGTGAGTGAGGCCAGGCATTTCAGGAAGAAAAAGGATGATCTCTTGGTTCCAACAATTGAGTGCCACATTAGAACATTTAATTCAATCCCTGGCTGTGCAGAGTTCTTATGTGATGCTAGGCAAGTTATGTTAACCAGATGTTTCCCAGGTCATCACTAATTGTGTATTCCTTATTTTCTGAGTGCCCAACTTGAGGCCTTGGTGTCTGATTTGCAGAAGTGCTGAGCACTCATAGCTGCAACTGAAATCATTTAGTGCTGTGCTTTGAACATTAAGTGCTATATAATGCTAAGCACCTTGAAAAATCAGGTCATAGGCATCTCAAATTGGACATCCAAAATTAGTGGATACTTTTGACCTTACTATCTCTGCCTCAATTCTTGAGCTGTAAAAAACGTCTCATCTCACAGAGCGGCTGTGAAAATAAACAGTTGTGAAGCATTTGGATTCTATGGTGCTCATAACTATATAGTAAAACATGAACAAATTAGTAATTTTAATAGCCCAAGTGTGTACTAAAGAAGCCATTGGGCCACACACAGATTAGTGAGGATAAAACAAAATATTGAATAGTCACTCACTAAATGAGTATGGTCCATTCTGTGAAGTGAATGAGGTGGGCGTACTATAGAAAAAATAAAATGTAATTGAGTAGTTAAAGACTGTAGCATAATGCATAGGCAAGAGAAACCTTAATACTGGTATTTCTTTTGTGTGCTTGACTTTTTCTCAGCCTTAATATTCTTTAAATGTGTGTTTGTGTGTAATCTAAATATATAATTTAAAACAAGTAAGTTGGGTGAGGTTAAACCCATCTAAAGCTGATCGTGTTAGCACAGTATGTTATAATATTAAAACTATTGTTTCCCAACACTGAATTCTGGGTGGTGGTATATCGAACCCAGAATGGTCATTTTCAGACTAAACATTCTATGGAAGCTCACCTTAGAAATGGTCATAAACATGATCAGTCTAGAGTAATCTCTCATGTAACTTGTAGATGGAGTTTTCTCTGTTCCCAAGAATGAGCATGGTTAGGCAAACTATTTCAGCATATACAAAATGTCAAGAACCATAAGGCCATTACTGAATTTTAAGAGGGCTAACTAATTTGAGGGTTTCTGTATAGAGCAGTTGATCTGGACCTGAAAAGACAGAGTAATGATGCTCTCCCGATCGCCTCACTTCTCAAATACTTTGATGAACAGTAAAATAGCAAAGGCCATGTCTATGCTACAAACTTGGGTTGACACAAGTTATATCAGAATAAAAATGCCACCATTAGTATATTGCTTGTGCGCGTATATATTTGGCTCCTTGTGTCTGTGCTGTGTGTACTCACGAGGAGTGTTTGTGTCGATGCACAGTACGGTGCATCATGGGTAGGTATACTAGTGTGCAGTCCGCCACTGTCCAACGTACTGTCTTCTGGGAAGTTTTGGCAATGTGTGGTAGGGCAGAAATGAGTTGTAAGTGGTGACTAAAATGGTTTCAGTCCTTCCTGAAGATAGAAACTCAATAAGTAACGATGGGAAAATGCACATCCACCACTAAACCCCTGACTGGAGAGTCCCACAAGAATCAAATTTCTCTGGTCCTTTTCATCACTTTCATGCAAACACCGGGTGTACCTGATCAGATGACATGGGTTCAAGTGGCAGCAATATGCAAGTGACACACAGCTCTGTCTATCCTTTACCACACATGACCACATCACTACCACAAAGATTGCCCAGTTCTTGGACGAGATCAGTTCATGGATGAAGAACAGCTGGCTTGATGCTGAACCTGAGCACAACAGATGTGATGCCGGTGGGCAGAGGAGAGCATTCTGAAGAATTTGTAGCCACCATTCAGTCTCCTTTGCTTGAACGTACACACCCACAAGTAGTCAATGTAGTCTCTAGTATCGGAGTACTCTTGGATTCCTGGCTGGTGAGCACCATCTGCAAGTAATGCTTTTTTCATCTCTGATTGGCTAGTAGACTCTCTCCAGTCCTGGTGGATGATGACCTGGCCTGAGTTATTCATACTTTTGTCACCTCTCAGTTGGTCTACAGCAGTGCACTTGTATCTGGGCAGGGGGCCTTTAGCACTTAGGAAAGTTAAACTAATACAGGTCTCCTAAGCAACACAGAATGCCATGAGCACATCAAGCTTGTCCTTTGCTGTCTACATTGACTTTCCATAGAATTTTTCAAATCAAATTCAAGGTCTCGGTCCTTACTTTTGAGGCGCTCCATGACCTTTGGGCCCATCAGAAACCTCACCATCTTTCACGCAAAGTGCATTTTCTATCCTTGCCATCTCTAAAGTTCAGGGGGCTTTAAAAGGGACAGGGGCCTTCTGGTCTCTGTGACCAGATATTTTTTTAAAAAAGAAAACAAAACCCTACCAAAATCAGGCACTCTATTGCATAAGCTTCACCACTAGGGGAGCGGACAAATATGTGGCAGATATTAGTCACGTTGCTTAATGCACTAACGGAAGGTGCTTACATATGATGATGATGAGTGTGGAATAAGAAAACTTGTAGAGTAAATAGGCAGATGTGACTGCATAGGTGACTTAGTCACATTTTAAAGCATTTCTTTGCAACCATAATGTTTTAAAGAAGATGGTACTTAAACAAAAGTACTGTGTTCACCCAGGACAACATGACTCTGTTTGAGCCTGAAGTGAAGTGATTTCTCACTTTCTTGCCCAGTCAAGATGAAGGATGCTTATCTATTTTCAGTATTTATTAATAACCATATATTTGCATTGAATACATTTTTATTGTGTATTTAGTGCCAGTCAAACTAACTTCATCTTACATGCTTTGAAAGTTAAGGTAAGCCTAATGGCAGATCTAATGACAGACATTTGATTTGAATGTATTTTAATTTAGACGACACATGGATCAAAACACAGTTTTATTAATAAAAGTGATAACCGGGAGAGAGTTCTTCAAACTGTAATCCAAAGAGAATTATAGATTTTTTTTTTTTTAACATGGTGGGGAAATACTCTAGTTATTTTAGTCTGTTCCCCCATCTCTAAGTGCTTTGTATGACCACAGGGTAAAGCTTTGCTTCAGCTGTTAGCCAAGGCCAAACTAATCATCTTTACAGATTTCTCTGATAGTAAATTAAAGTAAGTCTACTGAACTCTCTCTGCCAATCAAAATATTGTATTTGGTCAGACTTCTTTAAGCTTTTCCTTTAGAGAAGTAATGCAAAAAAAAAGCTGCACCAGGACTAGTTGTCTGTACATTGCTTTTGCCTCTGTCCTACAAGGCAGGTGGAAGTTAAATGAAATCACTTTAAGGGTCAGTCTGTATCACAAAACTAGATCAAAATTACAAGCTGTGCAAGGCTTACAGAGCAGTCAGTCTCTTAGCTCTGCTCAGCTGAAGTATTTGAGTGCAAGATTTGGTTCCCATACTTAATAAATATGTAACAGAAGCTGCATTTAGTTTGGAAAGGTCAGATGTAATATGTCCTGGAGCAATTTTCCATCTGTATGCTTGGTGTCTTTATCTGAGAGTTGGAAGTACAGAACTTTGAAAATCAAAAGACAAATTATTCTACTGCATTAAGTGCCACAGGAAAAGTGACAAATGGGTGTTATTACTCACTATTAAATTTCAAACTGCCACCTGCCATCTTGAAATATCTAAAATCTCTCATGTCCTTGGGGTAGCTGTTGGAGGGAATGTCTACAACATTCCCACTAAAAAGGGCATTTATGTATTTAATTGCATTGCAGTAGCACCTAAGGGCCCCAATCAGGGATGAGGACCCCTTTGTGTCAGTCACTGCACAAAATGTCTGTTCAGTGACTAGTACAATGGGACTCTGATTAGAACCCCTAGGCACTACTGCAGTACAAAATACAAAAAACCAAACCAAAAACGCACCAACTTACTTTTTTAGAGGAGTTTCTATGGAAAGGATGTTCATTCTTCCCCTAGGATACCTAATTACTAGAAGTCCCCCTAGTTTAGTCCATGAGCCCTCCTTATTAATGACATGTTTGGTTATCATAATTTCTATTTACAGAACTGTTAGTCATAGCTGGTCTTACAGGCTTTCTCATTAAGTTACTAGGAGGAGTAAGAAACGTGTACGGGTTTCTAGTTTGCCAACAAAGTAAGCAGTCATTATTTGAGATGTGGGAGATGTTGCCTCCTGTGATCATGAGCTGAAGACAGGCTGTGTCTGTAGCTGTGGATTAAGTCAAAATGCTGAAAGATTGCTAGGCAGTTTACACTGGGATGCGAAAATAGTTTTCTCCACTGATTTCAGGAAAGCTTACATTCTTGAGTCTTGAATTAATTCTTCAGTACACCAAACAATTTCTATCCTTCTAGCCTTTTCTAAAATCTCATTGCTTCCATTACTAAACATCCACTCTTGCTTTTGTGGAGGGAAAAAAGGAAAATATTGTCAAGATAAGTAAAAAACCCATAATTTCATAAAATACATACCATATAACTTGTCATGCTCTTGGCTGTTACATCTCCTCTTTATCCCATTTCTACACCCCATATCTCCCGTCTGTATTAGTCCATTTAAACTGATAGCTAAATATATTTAAATGAAAAGGAACTTGAAATTTGTTTTTCTTATATCCTGTGGACCTGTTTAGAAAAGTAGACATTACATTGGTGAAGGAGAGCAAATAACTGATGACCTCAAGAAGGCTGAGATGTTTCATGCCTGTTTTTCTTCAGCCTTAACAAAAAAAGGTAAATTGTGACCAAATATTCAGCACAATTAACAACAAGGTGGAAGGAACACAAGTCAAACGAGGGAAGGAGCGGGTTAAAGAATATTTAGGTAAGTTAGCTGTAGTGTATTCAAGTCAGCAGGGCCTGATGAAATTACTTAAAGAACTAGCTGAAGCAATCTCAAAACGGTTAGTAATTAATATCTTAGAGAACTCATGGAGGATGGGTGAAGTCTCAGAGTAATGGAGAAGCGCAAACATAGTACCAATCTTTAAAAAAAGAGAACAAAGAGGACCCCAAAATTATAGACCACTTAGCCTAACTTTGATACCTGGAAAGACAGTGGAACAAACTATTAAAAATGGAGTTCTAAGCCCCTGGAAGATGATAGATTCATAATAGCCAGCATGGATTTGTCAAGAACAAATTAAGTCAATCAACCTAATTTCCTTCTTTGACAGGGTTACTAGTCTAGTGGATAGGAAGGAAGGAGTAGATGTGATACATCTTGATTTTAGTAAGGCTTTTTAGACAGTCCCACATGACTGGGAGGGTGTATCTCATGCGGTCTTGCAGGGGTCAGTTCTTGGTCCAGTACTATTCAATATTGTCATTAATGACTTGGATAATGGAGTGGGAAGGATGCTCATAAAATTTGAGGATGACACCAAATTGGGAGGGGTTACAAGCTGTGACGGGGCAAAGCCAGATGGCTATAGCAAAGTGGTGAGGAACCAGTATGTTAGCCCCAAGCTAAACAAATCCCTGATACCTTGGTAACCAAATGGCAGTTGCTCCAGGTTAATCAAGACACCTGGGGCCAATTAAGATTCTTCTAGAAAAAGCAGTGGAGATGGCTAGATTGATTGGGACACCTGAAGCCAATCAAAGGCTGGCTGGAACTAGTTAAAAGCCTCCCAGTTAGTCAGTGAGGTGTGGATGGCAGGAGCTGTGGAAGGAGGTTGCGCTATTGGAGAGACACCATATCAGGCGCAAGGAAGGAGGCCCTGAGGTAAGGGTGAAGTGGAGTTGGAGGAAGTGGGGGCTGCTGTGGGGAAGTTGCCCAGGGAATTGTATGTGTCCTATTTCTAAAAGATCAGCTACCATAGCTGATGCTATTAGGGTCCCTGGGCTGGAGCCTGGAGTAGAGGGTGGGCCCGGGCTCCCCCCTTTTTGCCTCCCCCCAATTAATCACCAAGACTGGGAGACTACAGAGACTGTGCAAGGGAGGATAGCTTCTCACCTCCCTCGCTGGCTTATGATGAAAATGTCTCAGTAGGCTGGGACCCTTGCCTCTAGAGAGAGAGGGGCTACAAGGAGAGTCACAGTGAGCCTCTGAGGCTAGCACAAATCCGCCAGGAAACGCAGGATCCACGGAGACAAGGACAAAGCTTTGTCACAAAGCACTTTGGAGGACAGGATTAGAATTTAAAACAACCTTGACAAAGTAGAGAATTAGTCTAAAATCAGCAAGATGAAATTCAATAAAGACAAGTGCCAAAGAACTTAAAGCAGAAAGGAAAAATCAATTACACAACTACAAAATGGGGAGTAACTGGCTAGATGCTAGTACTGCTGAAAAGGATCTGGGGGGTGTTATGGATCACAAACTGAATGTGAGTCAAGAGCATGATATAGATGTGAAAAAGATTAATATCATTCTGGAGTGTATTAACAGGAGTGTTGTATTTAAGACACGAGGTATTTGTCCCACTGTACTTGGCATTGGTGAGGGCTCAGATGAAGTACTGTGTCCAATTCTGGGTGCCTAACTTTAGGGAAAATGTGAATTAACTGAGGAGAGAGTCCAGAGGAGAGCAACAAAAATGATAAAAGGTTTACAAAACCAGACCTATGAGGAAAGGTTAAACCTGGGCGTGCTTAGTCTTGAAAAAAGACCGAGGGAGGACCTGATAAGTCTGCAAATATGTTATGGGCTATTATAAAGAGAACAGTAATCAGTTGTTCTCCATGTCCACTGGAGATAGGACAAGAAGTGATGGGCTTAATTTGCAGCAGGGGAAATTTGGGTTAGATACTAAGAAAACTTTCCAGTTGTAAGACTAGTGAAGCTCTGGAACAGGCTTCGAAGGGAGGATGTGGAATCCTCATCATTGGAGGCTTTTAAGAACAGGTTGGACAAACACCTGTGAGGGATGGTCTAGGTCAGTGGTTCCCAAACTGGGGTTTGTGAACCCCTGGGGGTTCGTGAAATGTTACAGGGGGTTCTTGGGGGAAAAAATTCCCTAATAGCGGACAGAGCTGTCCCTAGGGACCCCGGGCAGCACGGGGCCAGCAGCCCAGAGCCCCTGGACTTCCAAGAGCTATGCTTGCTTTGATCTGCTTATCTATCACACTGAGGAGATTTAAACATCAAGACTCCTTATAAGAAATGGAAAGGGAGGTGGATATTTTTTGCTGTTTTTAAAATTAAATAGGCAGCTAGTGTTGTTTTTAACATTATTATGAACAAGAAGTTTAAGCTTTGTTGTAACATGCATTGTTCGCCTGAACTGCTCAAGACCTGAATGCTTGTGTAGGAGGAACGATTTGAGTTGGCTTCTTAAATACCTTCATGCTGTTTCACATCTGATGCTCCTTGATGAAACACAGGAGCCTTGTCTTATAACAAGCTTATTCAAAGTGATACAAGCTACAAAAGTGAGATCTTGGAAGAGTGTTGCCGTTTTCATAATGTAATAAAAGTACCATAATGATATTTAATAATTAATAATAAATAGTGTGTAATAAGCATGTCATAAAATTTTTTTTTATATTTCCAAGATCACTGCTTTTATAATTTATACTCGGGTAAAGGAGAAAATCCCTGGAAATATTCATTTTTAAGAGGGGGTTCGCGAGACTTGACATTTTAGTGAAAAGGGTTCACAGGTTGTTAAAGTTTGGGAACCACTGGTCTAGGTTTACCTCGTCCTGCCTCAGCTCAGGGGGCTGGACTTGATGACTACTCAAGGTCCCTTCTGGCCCTACATTTGTATGATTCTATGATCTTTCTAACAGACGGTGGATACAGGAAATCAACAGCACTTGTAGCTGGATAAGCTGTTCCTTTTAAACAAATACATCTGCTTGTAACTAGAATCATTAAAAAAATATTTTGTTAGGCTGCATCATGATATAGAACTATTCAGACCTCACACAAGGTTAGAGAAGCTTTAAAACTAGAAACATTTGTCTATTCATATTTTATTTTGATTCCCTCTTGTTTCTTTTTTGTCAGTGACAGTTGAATGAAAACAGTCTCATTTTACTGTGATTTCTTCATATTTCCATCCTGAAGACATGATCCTCTGTGACATCACATTTTATTCCCCGAACAACCTCTTGAAATGTCATAAACAGTATTATGGGCTAGAATAGTTGTTCCCAAACTTTCATGTACCACTTTCTTAAAAAATTTAGGTTTGAAGTACCATATGCAAATTTCTCCTTTTTATGCACATTTATTTTAGGCCTTAACAGGCTTAAATATTTCCAGACTCTATGATAAAATAAATGCCGAAGGAAGCCTAATATATTCCATTATAACAAGGGCTGGTTGGAAAGTGAAAATTCTGTTTTGCAAAAAAAATTTAAGGTTTCAACTTTTGTTATCGTTCCAATATGGAACGAAACCAAGACCTTTTGAAAAAAAAATTATTATTTTTTTGTTGCAAAAAAGAGGCCAACCCCACACTAATCGGTGGTTAGGACTCTTATCTTGTTTTGACCAGTTCTTCCATCGTGGACCCGAGAAGCCTTCCTGATGAAAGAGTCATCAAAACCTGTAGGTGTCCCTGAAAAGTTGTGGTTTTGATTAATTGGCATTTTCCAGCAATTTCTTCCATGTTACTCAAATTACAAGAAACAAAGGACATTAGATATACTGGCAATTTAAAAATATGTTTTAAAATGTATTACCTGCTGTTGTTATAAGTGACATTTAAGATTTCTGATCTTTCAGTTACAGGAGAAAATTATGTTTTCTTTCAGGTTTGTGCAGTTGATAGCACTTGTATGTTCAGTTTCACTGCTTTGCTACAGGGTTTTTCACGCAGTAACAAAGGAGAGAAAAACACCTTAAACCTAGGAAAATGTGGTTATAAAACCACAAAAATTGGTAGAGGGTTTAGGAGTAAGTGTAGTAACTGACACCACTTTATTTGTGTTTTGAAAAAGAACTAGCTTTCATTTTGACAGTGACTCTTTAATAAAGAATGAGAGCGAAGAAATGCAGAAAACATGACCATTATAGACAGACTTGTTCTCAAGAAAAACTGTTCAATCTTTCTGTGAGGATGTTGCTGCTCTTTCAGGTCCCTATTCTGAAGTACTCCTTTTCCTACCCAGATGGAGCCTTTTGGTGCCTGTTAATTCAGTAAACTTTAAAAAGTGCCTATAAATTTTAATTGCCCTTGAAGTACTTTTGTTTCATTTGATAACATTTTCATTGGCACATCAAAATATTCACCCCACCTATTTTCATTTGCTAACACTGAGAAAAGTCACATTAAATAAGGTTAAAATAAATGGCGTGAGTTCTAGGGTCATTGCCCATCTGTTATTTATTTTGATACATGCAAGTCCAGTAAAAACTGATCACGTCAGTAATATTTCAGCAGCTAATAAGTGGCTTCAGAAACAAACCCTGCTGAAAATCCTGTGAGATGCAGTTTTGGACAGTGAACGTATCAAGAAACTCAGTATCTTCAGACAGTACTTAGGACTCCCTAGGATAGTGCACTTTCTAAAATGTGGTAAAGGTCACTTTCTGACCTTGAAACAACCTTCTGGTGTAGATTGCATTGAACTATTAAACCAAATAATATAAACAAAGTAAAACCTTTGATTAACCTTGCTTCTCAAAGTGTCTTGACCTTTATAGAGTCCTACTGGTTGACATTTTTAAGACTGTTTCAGTAATATTTCCTTTATAGAAGGTTTTATTTGTGTTCTTCCATCTTGTTTTATATCTTTTTTTTTTTTCATTTGATATTTCTTTACAGATAGCGATATCTGCATTATGTATCTACGCTGTTGTAGGAGAGTAATGATGTGGGCCTTTGTGTATAAAATTACAGGAATGTAATTCTATAAATAGACACATTACTTAGAAAAGTAGAAAAAAACGGTATAGCAAATAATTACTAAAAGACTTAAAATATGCACAAAAAGCTAAAGGCAGATAAACAACTACACAAAACCATTTTAAAAGTCAGATACATATCTACAAGTAATTGAGTGATAAAGGGATATAACATCTGTTTAGTACTGAAGCTATTGATGATCACTTTAAATCAGGAAAATAGTTTAAACAGGGATATGTTAATTTTACTTTGTCGTTTATTACAACTTAATTTTTGTTTAAATTTTACTGTAATACTGCATAAAATACCATTGTTTCCCGATAACTTTGATTCTTACACTTCACTAGATTCTGTGGGGAAAATGACTGTGCAGCCACTTTGGGGAGTTATTCCATGTCCTGGCCACACCAATCTGAACTGGTAGGATAGTGGTACTGATGAAACGGACTAAAGGAAAACAGGTTCTTTGTTTGCCCTTAAAGTAGAGCACCATACCCGTCCTGGATTTCTCCATTTGGCTTCCTTTTTTCCCCCAGTGTTAACAGCAAAAGCTACAGAAGGGCATGAATGACCGGTTAGCAGAGAGTCACTGCAGTCGTGGTCTATCTACTACTCTGTACAAACTGTGGTTTTGCTGCCTGAGAGGGCAGCTTCCAACAGCTCTTGAAAGGTCACACCAGCAGTGTCTGCTAATATGGCTCCACACCCTTATCCTGCTGTGGCTCCTATAGGAAAGGAACTTTTCAGCACTATCAGTGATTAAATCTTAACACTTGGGACATAACCCAGTCAATAGTCCCAACAAGGCCTTGCTGTCTTGGAAGGACAATTCTTACGTGCCTCCCCTTGCTAGTTCTGTCTTATAAGAAGCCTAAGAAAAACTAAATCCCCCATGAGAGATCAAAGCTTTTATTTCTCACCTCATCCCCTGGTTTGCAGGTCTGTTTTGTCACCTTTTGTCCTAGAGCCAATCTGGAGGACCCAAGATCCAGACCCACCACAACATTCAGTAAGATAGGCCAGAGGAATGGGAATTTTTATTTAAACAAGTGGGTAAGGTGCTTAAAACGAATTGAAACTGAGCAAAATGAAGATGCTAGTTCTTGTTACCCCTACTCTCCGTGCCTTTCATGGTAGATTCCAGAAAGTAAACATCATTGCTAGTCTTCTATCACATTACTGGTAGTCTTCTCTCCAGCACATTAACATTGTTAGCCACAGACTCTTTGGGCTTAGCTAAATTGACTGTCAAGCATTAAAAGATTACTATGGAGTTGTTGGGCTCTTGAGTATTCTTTTTTGTTTTAAAAAAAAAAAATCAGAAAGTACTATCAGATTCTTCATCTTCACTAGGAAGACTCTGTGGTTTTGTCACTGGGTGGGTGAGTTCTCTGATACACAGCTGATGGCAGTCCTTTTTTGTGGATCCAGATTTGTTCAGTGACAGAGTGAATACTGCTTTAAAGGAAAATACGAGAATGACAGGATTAGATACATTATATGGATGACATGAATATCAGTGTTGTTGTAATAAATAAACAAATGAGTCCCTCAGGAGTTTTAGTACATCTTTGTTTCACTGGAAATCACGAAAATAGTAAAGCTCATCAATAGCTTCAGTACCAAAGATACGTTATGTACTTTATCACTTATTTAACTTGTAGATCTCTATCTGACCTTTTAAAATGCTTTTACGTGGTTGTTTATCTGCTTTTAGTATTTTGTTCATATTTCAAGTCTTTCAGTAATTGTTTGCCATACCTTTTATTTCTGCTTTTCTAGGTATTGGGTCTATTTATAAAATTACATTCCTGTAATTTTACTTCAGGGCTTAAGATGACCTCTACCTAATGGAGCCTGGGAGGAAACTTTTCTGGGGGAAGGTTATCCCATAACTGCCTACTTTAGGGTTTCGTGTACTTTCCTCTGAAGCATCTGGTATTGGCCACTGTCAGACTAGATGGACCCCTGGTCTGATCCACTAGTCAAGTTCCTATGTTTCATCCACAAGTCACTTCCTCTGAAACACTTCTTCCTTCAACACAGCACAAGAGATCAAGGTCTTTTAGCTCTAGAAACTATAGAGCCTCATTCTCCATAACTAAGTTTTCGGTTAAGCACAGACAAGTTGGATTTCAATTTCAGAATCAGCCCTTTCATCAACCAGGGGAGTCTTCCAGATCCTTTTAGGGGAGGCAGCACAGGAAAGAGTCCTTCAGACAATTCTAATCTCCCTCACTTCTCCAGAGTGAAACTCCGAAAATATCAACAGCATGGGCCAAAATAACGAAGGACGAATTGGGTATTGTCAATCCTTAAGAGTTTATTTAGTACAATTCTTCTCCTTCTTCCTTCGCCCTGGGATAAATATATCAAACCTCCAAAAGAATCCACAAAAGAGAGAGAGTTTCTTCAGGCTCTAAATTATCTAATTTGGTTAGAGGCCATTATCTGTATCAGAAGGAACAAGAATTATCAAGAGTATACCAACCCTTCTGCAGTCCCAAAAAAATCCTAGAGCATGTGCCTAGTCTTGAAGTGGTTCAATGAATACATTTGTTGTCAGAAGATCAAGATGGTAGCTACTTGGATCCTATTCTGTTTTATATAGGTGTTCATACTGCGCACATCTGAATACCTTCCAGTAGTGCATTGAGCAATGTGACAACTCATCTGTCATGTGGTGTTTGCTCTCTCTTCTCCCTAGAGAGAGAAGCATGTGGAATGTCCTCTTGTGGTATGTTTTTGATTTTTGTTTTTGTGTTGGTTAAATATACCTGTTGCTATGTGTTTATATTAGAGAAGGCAGGGTCAAAGAAGTGCACCTTGCATTTGAAGCAGAAAGTGGTAAAGTTTGTGATAGTCCTTAGTTCCTGGGGGAGTTCATTCCACAGTCTCAGACCAGCCCTGGAGAAAGTCCTGACTCCTGCACAGACGATCTTTTTATTCTTATTGTTGAGAGTTCCATTGCCAGAGTGTGAAGTTGTTGACCACAGTCTTCATTCTGGAGCTTTAAATGGCATTTTAGATATCTTGGGCCCAGGCCATGGAGCACTTTGAATATAAGGACTGAGACCTTGAACTAAATCCTAAATTCTGTGGAAAGCCAGTGTAGAGAGCAGAGGAAAGGTGTGACGTGCTATCCATAGCCTCTGTTGCTAAGGAGACATTCTGCAGTGTTTTGTACTAGCTGGACTTTCCTTAGTGCTGAAGGTTTCATGCCCAGGTATGTTGCATTACTGTAGTCCAGCTGAAGGGTGACACAGTCATGAATAACTGAGTCCACATCTTCGTCTGCCAGGATTGGACAGAGTTCCTACCCAACCAGAGGTGGTAGAAAGCTATATGATAATTTAGCATTAGTGAGGAATCCAAGAGCATTGCTAAATTAGACTGAATTGACCAATTGTGGCTTCAGTAGTTGGCTTTTGGCTAGATTCTCTGTGAGCTTGCTCAGGGATGACAGGTTTGACACATGGGCAATAGTTGGCTAGGACTGAAGTCTCCAGGGTGAGTTTCTTTATGTAGGACAGTCTATTATATGTTGGAAGGAGGAAGGGAAGATTCTATATCTGTATGAAGCATTGGCTATTTTGGAAAGGAGTGGCATCAGTTGTTCATGGCTCTTTACGAGCCAGGAAGGGCCTGAGATTGGATTCACAACTCTTGAGTTGGGATTCCTTTAGGGTGTCCAGAACCTCTTGATGAGTGAATGTATTGAACTCTGGGACTGCCGATAAGCTGTTATTTGGTGGGTGTAGACGGAGAGGATCGATGCTGTTTGAGAAGGCTTCCCGAATGTGTGATCTTTTCAGTGAAGTAGGATGATAGCTCTTTGCAGCACTTGATGCTCAGATCTGCAGATTGTAGCTAGATACTCAGGGTTGGTGTTGTGATTTACTGCCCTGGATAGCTCCTAGAGGCAGGATTTGGCAGCATCAGGGAGGCTAAAAGGAAGGTTTCCTTGGCTGTAATACAGCCTCAGCACAGGGCTTGAGGAATTAATTATATTTCATCCTGTCTGAATCAGTCTTTCCTCTCTTCATCGAGCACCAGGTGTCAGAAAACCAAGGAGCTCTGTGTGAACAATGGGGAGGAAGGGATCGTTTGGAGGCCAGCATGTCAATGGCCGAGGACAGTCTAGAATGGTGACGATTCACCTGTCCTCAGCTCCTCATCCTATGAGGATGTTTCATTTTGTTGGAACTCTTAAACTTTTCATTCCCCAGCTGCCTGGGAACTAAGCCCTAGTCTACACTACCAGATTCCTTCAGGGATGTGAATAATCCACAGCATGGAGCGACATAGTTATACCGACCTAAGCACCAGTGTAGACAGCACCATGTTGGCAGGAGAACATCTTCCATCAGTATAGCTACCACCTCTCACGGAGGTGGAATTATTAAACCAACCGGCTTAGTGTGTCTTCATCAGAAGCGCTACAGTGGCACACCTGAATGGATGCAGCTGCGCTGTTGTAAATTTGTAGTGTAGACCTGCCCTCACTCAGTCCAGGAACCCTCATGGGCACTCTCCATAGTCAGGAACCTATGGTCTCCTGGTTGATGTCCTGAAATGTTGGAGGGTAGAAGAACAATTTTAATTTTAATTTTTAATCTGTTCATTGCAAACCAGTCTCATGACCCTTGGGAATCAGACTCTCACTGTGTTTGAACACAAGGAGTTCATGATATTGCATACAGTCCATTTTCTATTCCAGGCACAAAATCAGCAATGGTCAAATCTCCAGAGCTTCAGAATGTAACACTTGGAGGTGCCTTTACATTTCTCATCTTGGCTCCCCAAAATAGCCACTTAAACCAGGATGGTTTTTGCAAGATCAGGAATATCTGTGTTCCTTGCCCTCTGCTGCTGGGCAAAACACCCTAGAGGGAAGTTTGAGCGTGGAAATTTCTCTCAGGTGAAATTTGTTTGGAATGTTCCCCCTGACTCGCTCCCCCTTTGCTTCTATTCAACTCAGTGCATTAAGCTGAGGGGTCCTTAGTGACAAACAGCTAGCTTTGCCTGCCTGCTGTGACCTTAATATTGCAGGGGTAGGTCCTTTGTGGAATACACTGTGGCTGCTCTCCTTCCACTTACCGTGACTGGACACTTCTCTCTATTCTCTGTAGGAGGGGTATGCCCTCTTCTTTCCTCCCTCCCTGCTTACAGTCAACCTGTTGGTACAGATTGGACAGTTGCTAGAGGATGAAATCTGCTGTCAAGATTCCACATAGCAAGTAGTCCCAGTGAGATGCCTCCACCTGTTACCCTCCTGGGGAATTGAATGGGTTTTACCCCCATTTAATTCAGCCATTACCCGCTGATACTTGCAGTCTCTTGTGTTGAGCAAACGTGGAATGTGAGGGAATTCAGTGCAGTGTATAGTTACTGATTCAATGAGAATTTTGTTTTCAGTTCATACTAATTTCATGCTACCCGTTGGAATTTCAACACGTTTCCTGTGTGTTTGAATCCCTCTCTTACACGCCCCCAAACTCCATCTGACTGTTTTGTGTCTAGAAGTGGCTCTCCTCAGATTGAAAGATGCCCTAATTTAATTCCTGTTTCATGGCAGAAAGAACATTGTCCAGTCTGGCTGTGTTTTGTAGAGTTTCACAGAATACTCTTACTCAGTTCATTTCCCAGCATACACTGCAGAAACCCCCCTAAACCAAACTATGAGAGCCATAAATCCACTGCTCCTGCACCAATCCCTCCTGGCCAAACTCCCTAAAACACCCTAAATGAGCCTTTGGTGGGGGAATCTTGTCAAAGGTTTTCTGAAAGTCCAAGTAAACTGTATCTACTGGACCACACTTGTCCACATCTTTGTTGACGCCCTCAAAGAATTCTAATAGATTGGTAAGGCATGATTTCTTTTTACAAAAGTCATGTTGACTCTTCCCCAATGTATCGTGTTCATCTAGGTGTCTGATAATTTGTTACCATAGTGTCAACCAATTTGTCTGATACTGAAGTTAGGCTTACCAACCTGAAATTGCCAGGATCGCTTCTGGAGCCTTTTTAATAAATTGGTGTTGCATTAGCTATTCGCCAGTCATCTGGTACAGAGGCTGATTTAAGGGATAGGTTCAGAGTTAGGCATTATTTTACTTCCTTACTTTTTGATGGGGAGTCTGTTACTAACTGTGAGGAAGTCACTTCTGTAGTCCCTGCTTGATGAGCCACGTGTGGAAATGAAGCAATGAAAAATGTCTTCTGCTACTTAAATACACACATGTATACACATATATGTAATTACATGCACAAACTACATTAAAGGAGCATCAGTTTTTTGCAAAAAAAACACTCAAAAGTTAGAAAATAACAAAATTAAGGTTGCCTGTGCAACCTTAAATTTGCCCCTTCCCTGTATAAATTATTATTAATACAATCTTTGATTAAATGATCACTTATTGCTACAGCTGTTTCCTTCCTCTCTGAGGTTATAAGCAACTGAAATGATCCCTAAGCGGTGTGGGTCGAGGGATGTGCTGGCTGCCCCTTCCCGCAGCCCCCATTGGCCTGGAGCGGTGAACTGCGGCTAGTGGGAGCTGCGATCGGCCAAATCTGCGGACGCAGCAGATAAACAAACTGGCCCGGCCTGCCAGGGGGCTTACCCTGGTGGGCCGCATGCCAAAGGTTGTTCTAGACTGTGACAATGCTGGCTGAGCTTCCTCTGTTTTAAATTAAGAGTTTTACCTATACTTGGATGAAAATCACTATCCAGCTAGTTAGGTTTCTTTTTAAAGCATTATTGGTTTTGCTTAAATGTAAAGTATAAATGTTCAGGCCTCTAACTAGCTCAGTCTATTGGTTTTGATGTGCTTGCTGTACATTCTACTGTGTTCAAGCAAAAATCCTATCTGAGAAAAAACTTCTGTTATACTTGATTTTTACAATCTTGTTCAGTGGTGCTGGAACAACTTTTTATTGTGGGGATGCTGAAGGTGAAAACCATGTATTTGGGTTGTTATTACTACTTCAATTCAGGGGGTGTAGCAGCACCCCTAGTTCCAGCACCTGTGATCCTGTTTGTCTCTGAACATACAAGTAGCTGTAACTATTTGCTGAGAAACCAAGTTTTTGTAAATAAAATGCATTCTGCCTGGAGTGTCCCTAGCTAAATTAAACAAATGAAATTTCCCAGCTTGGCCAAGTGCTTTATAGTTCACGTCAGTGTTTACTTTGTGCATTTTAAATGACAAATACTCTAAAGTTAGATAATGCAGTTGCAGTTATGTCATGAATGTGTTTCACGGAGAAGTGGAAGTAACTGGTGTCTTATTGGACTCAAGACCCACACAGAAGGACATGTAAAATATTGACCTTTAATGAATTATCATATTAAAAATACCATTCTTGAGATGGCCCAGTGGCCAACTGCTTTGAGACAATAGCTGCCCTATGGTATTTAGGATATAAGATGAAATGTGTATGTGGAAAAGTACTTGGAGCTCTGACAGTGATTTGGGTGACCTCTTCAGGGATGTTGGGGGTAATGGATTATTTTCTGACAAGGCCAAAAAGTGGAGTAGGATTCAGGAATGGGTTAATTTCTGGGTGACTTCATTTTTAATTCTTCAGCCAATCTTCTTAAGTAATATTTGCTTTTGAAAAATAGAACTGTATGGCCAAATAAAGAATTTTGATAGTCTAGATGGTGCTTTTCAGAGATGGTTCTGGTTATTGCTGAGTTGCTTAATATGAAATGATAGGTCTGGAAAGCTTTTCATAACAGCTTACCAAAAGTGACAGGTTTTGATATAGGATTCACTTGTTAAATAATTAAAGGCTATCAGTATAATTAATGCCAGTTGACATGGTTTTATGGGAAATAGGTCTTGTCAAACAAACCTGATTTCATTCTTTGACATTATAAGTGTGGTTGATGAAGGTGGCTGCGTAGGTGTAATATAGTTATACTTTTGCAAGGTGTTGCCTTAGTACTGCATACCATTTTGATTAAAAAATTAGTGTTGTACAATATTAATAGAGAACATGTTAAATGGATTGAGACCTGAGTGACAGATCTCAAAGTAATTGTCAGTGGGGGATTATTGAATGGGGGTGTTTTCAGAGGGGTTCCACAGAGATCAGTACTAGGCCTAATGATCTTCAGTATTTTCATCAATAATCTTGATGGAAATATAAAATCACTGCTGAGAAAATTTGCAGATTGGCAGAGTGGTTAACAACGATGAGGACAAGGCAGTCGTACAGAGCAAGCTGGATTGGCTGGTAACCTGAGCCCATTCAAACTAAATGCCTTTTAATACAGCCAAATACAGACTTTTTGATATCCAGGATCAAGGAATTCAGGCCATGCCTATAGAATGGGGAACTTGTATCCTGGACAGCAGTGTGACACTTTCTCAGAGTGCCCAGGACTGAGAGTCACCCCTGCCTCCAGTGAGAGGAAGATTTGCTTGTGCTTAACTTAGAACCAACTCCCTGATACCAGCAGTCTGTTAGCCACTCAGCTAATCTCCTCAGTTCTTTGCTAGCCCTTACTTTGCCTTGCAGGCTAACAACAAATGCCTACCAACCCCAGAGCCCCTAAAAATATTCCCCTGCAGTGTCCAGCCCATCACTGGACACTCTCAGAAATTACCAGGTAAGCTGTCCCCAAAGGACCAGTGCACACACCAGCTTGTTTGCTTTAACTGAGGATAAGCTCCAATATAACATCACATCACTGAGATTGTTTACAGTGAATAGTCATGAGTTGGTTTTTTTTGTTTGTTATCCAAGGCTAAGGTAATAGGGATAGTGAATAAGGCTAAAAAAAGAAACACATAAAACAAAAGTATAACACTCTTCTTAGAATCCTAAGTTACTTTAACAGGCTAAACCCTCATCTACAGTATTTTCTCTCCTAAAACAATCTCCCGCCAGCATGTCTGGGATTCCCCTTTCACTAAGGCAAAAGGGGCTGTCCTTTTTGCTGCTTCAATGAAGGATAAAGAGAAGTTGTTTTGCCGACTTCTTATATCCCCAACATTCATAGTTTAGTCCTCAGAATCACGATTTTCCATGTGGTTTATTCCCTGGTATACTGGCTCCATGTTGCCTTCACATCCTCATGGTGACGCTGTGTGGAAATGGCCTTCCACTGTGTTAGTTTACAGTGCCATTTGTCTTGTGAACCAAGGCAGACAGGTGAATATACATTCTTTGTCTGGTCAAAACCTTCTTGACAGCCCTGCTTTGATTCAGACTTTAAAACATATTGTATATGTATAGTATATATGCAGTATATAATGTATACATAGTATATACACAACTCCTTAAATATCATCAGTACATACATCTCACAACAATTATGAGGATCACTGACATAAGAGATCTTTCTATTAGAGACTTCACTTGACCCTCTTTGGAGAAATACTGTGAAAGCAATGTGTTGAATGTAGTGAGTTTGTCAGGCTTGTCAGGAGTTACTGTTACAGAATAGTGAACCCTTTGCCAGTTGGCATCAGTGGGCCTCTGTATCACAAGCAATAGTTGTGAGAAGGATTTAGGGGTCATAGTGGCTAGGCAACTGAGCTTGAACTCCCAGTGTGATGTTGTGGCAAAAAGAGCTAATGTGATCCTTGGATGTATAAACGGGAGTAGTGAGCGGGAGTAAGGAGGTCATTTTGTATTTGTATACAGCATTGGTGAGACAGATCCTAGAATACAGTGTTCAGTTCTGATGTCAACATTTAAAAAACGATGTTGAAAAATTGGAGAGGGAGCAGAAGAGATTAATGAAAATGATTAGAGGGCGGGAGAAAATCCCTCAGTGATCAGAAAGAATATTAAGATGTGATTTGCTTAGTGTATGAATACCTTGACAGGGGGGCAATACTGGGATATTAATGGGCTCTTTGATTTAGCATAGAGCAGGATAACAAGAACCAAAGGCTGGAAGGTGGAGCCTGACAAAATCAAGTTAGAAACTAGGCACAATTTTTTAACTGCAAGGTTGATTAACCCCTGCAACAAATTACCAAAGGAAGTTGTGGATTTTCTCTCTCTCATTACACTGCTCTACAGCCAAAATGCTTCTGAAATAAATGTAGTCAAACTTTACTAATTCTGGGTCACTGAGAACGAAAATGATGCTTAAAATTGTTGATTGGCTCTAGTTTTCAAGACATGCTATTGGGTCAGTATATACGACCCTTGACTTGGGAATGACGGAGGATAAGTGAGTTATAAAGGGAAAGGATCTCAATTTAAACCAGAAATGACTAAAATACATCTTTGACTGGATCTATGAATAAATCTGACTGGGTTTGGACAGTACTTGCTTTTTAGGCCAAACAATGAATGATGCAATCTGAAGCCGGTATTGCGTCATACATGATATGAATTGCATCATGTTATTCCTAGAAGTCATGGATGATGCAATCATAACGAAGCTTGCATCACTCTGCTGAACAAATTGCCCTATATCAGCTCTAGAAATCGTACAGTGTCGTGCTCTCTTATTTGTCAGTGTTTGATTTTGCAAAGGGACACATTTCTGTTGAGCCAAAGTGAGCAGAGATGCCTCGTACTTGTGTGAACAGTGCAGATAACTTCTGCTATGTTTGTGGTGAAGTGACTTTTGCATCACAAAAGCGCAGTATAACCACTATGGTTAAGAAAGCCTATCACCTTTCTTTTGGCTGCAAAATTGGAGATCAGGACAAGAGGTGGGCCCCACACATATGCTGCAACACTTGTGCAACAAATCTTCGCCAGTGGTTGAACAGGAAAAGGAAATCTATGCCTTTTGCAGTGCCAATGATTTGGAGAGAGCCAACAGATCATACCAGCAATTGTTACTTTTGCATGGTGCCTCCAGTTGGGAAAGGTGTGTCAAAGAAGAAAAAGTGGACTGTGCATTATGCAAACATTCCATCAGCTATACGCCCAGTACCCCACGGAGAAGGACTGCCGTTTCCTGATGCACCAGAATCATTCTCACTTGAGTCTGACGAAGAGGATGAAACTTCTGGTCCTGAACCATCAATGTCACAGGACCCACATTTTCTCCCCTCCTCCTCCTCTGAACCACACCTCATAACAGAAGGTGAACTGAATGACCTTGTCAGGGATTTGGAACAACCCAAGAGTTAAGGCAGAGCTTTTGGGCTCCAGACTACAGCAGTGGAATCTCCTGGCAGGTGATGTTAGGATTTCCATGTTCCGTGACCGTCAAAAGGATCTTGTCCCATTCTTCTTCATGGAAGGTGATCTTGTAGCCTGCAACAACATCGATGGTGTGATGGCAGCCCTCAACATAGTTCACGATCCAGATGAGTGGAGACTGTTCATTGATTCATCGAAGACGAGTCTTAAAGCTGTTTTACTGCATAATGGCAATGTTTTGCCATCAATTCCAGTTGGTCATGCAGTCCATATGAAGGAAACCTATGACAACATGAAACAACTTTTGAGGTGCATAAACTATGACCAACATCAGTGGCAGCTTTGTGGCGATTTGAAGGTTGTTGCTCTTTTGCTTGGTCTGCAGACTGGATACACAAAGTACTGCTGTTTTCTCTGCGAATGGGATAGTCGTGCAAGAGATTCCCACTACATCAAGAAAGATTGGCCTCTCCGACAGTCATTGGAGCCTGGGAGGAAAAGTGTTCAGCATCCACCACTTGTTGAATCAAGGAAGATTTTGTTACCACCCTTACACATCAAGCTGGGTCTGATGAAGAACTTTGTCAAGGCCATTGACAAAACACAAGCAGCTTTCAAGTATCTCCGTGGAAAATTTCCAAGGTTAAGTGAAGCTAAGATAAAGGAAGGTGTCTTTGTTGGTCCTGAGATTCGTGAACTTCTTTGAGATGATGCATTTGACCATGCACTGCGTGGCAAGGAAAAAAAGGCATGGAAAGCCTTCCAGTTAGTGGCAATAAATTTTCTCGGAAACAACAAGGCAGACAACTACAGGTTGTTGGTGGAAAACCTCCTCAAGGCATACAAAAGCCTTGGTTGCAACATGTCACTAAAGATACATTTTTTGCACTCTCATCTAGATTTTTTTCCACCGAACTGCGGAGCAGTGAGCGGCGAGCACGGCGAGCGATTTCACCAGGACATTGCAACAATGGAGAAACGCTATCAGGTCAAATGGAGCCCATCAATGCTTGCAGACTATTGCTGGACAGTGACAAGAGATGCTCCATTTAATGAATACAAGAGACAAGCCAAGAAGCGCCGAGTAGACACTGACTAGGACTAAACTATGTACATAATAGTTTTTTGCCTTTTGTTTCATAATAAATTTGATTTATATAACCCCTTTGCTGATTTTTAAAGTGTTACATAAACAGGACAGGTGAAATAGTATCATGTAAAGCAACCATAAACACATGAAAAGACCTAGGTTTACAATTTATGATTAAAACTCTATCTACACAATATACATAGACATAAAATGTAAAAACTTAAATATCTTAGAAACAGTAGCCAATCAGTTGTTTTAATTGTCATATTTGAATTCAGCACATCAAAATACATACTAAATAGCACATTTTATCTCTGAAGCAGACGACTTCTCAAAAATTGTAGACCAGTGTTATCTCCAGATCATGACTGGATGCCTTTTCTGGAATTTATGCTTTAGCCAAACACCGGTTATGCTTCAGTCAAACACAAATTCTCGGACTCAATATAGAGGTACACAGGTAAAATGTAATGGCCTGTGTTGTATACAGGCGATCAAATCAGATGATCTAATGGTCCCTTCTGACCTCAAACTCTGTGAATTTGCTTGTAAGCGAAGCTTAGCTGGATGTTCTAAATACTTGATTATATATGTGTGGCTAGGAACTGGATGACTCCAGAGACTGCTCTACAGTCAGGAAGATGTCTTTCACCTTCAGGTAACTGATTCTAATGGAGACTTGATCAGTAGTAACCAAAATGTTACATCCTGTAAAAACTACCACTTAGAAATTGAAGGCAGAATGCAGAGGTTTTCTTCATATACATCTATTAAGTAACTAAGGATGCCTTTTTAAAAAGAGTGCCAGGAGTGCAAATAAGGATCATCAACAGTCTCTCAATATCAGTTATATAAACTGAAAATAATTTTTCTTATGATCTATGTATCAGGGTTGGTCTTTTTTCACTTTGTGTTTTTGCAAGTAGTATGGGAAGGAGTAGGCCCATGTCAGCTGAATTATAATAAATAACTAGAATTATAACCTTTTCCAAACCTTTTCAGGCAGTCATGTCATATTAACATCAATTAAGAGAGGTGAAGGATGTTCTTGTCTGTGAAAGCAGAGAACTCGTCATCCAACCACAGATCCACATTAAACTTAAAGAATATTGGGCTGGAAGGAATTCAGCATACTGTGTTTGCAAAAATATCTCATTTTGGAAACCAGTTATTGCATTAGGTTTTCTGTTATGACTCTCTACACTTGGTTGTGTGTACTTTCCACCGACATATAAAACCAACGAGACCATGAAGATCCTTATTGGCACTTCTTATAAATCCTTTTCATGGCAGTAATTATTCTGATAAGTCGGATCACAAAAATTAGTCTCGATAACATGAAAAATAGGTTATCGGAAACCCCAATTATTTTTCTTAAACTGCAGTGCTTCACAGAGTGTAGGTGTGTGGCAACAGTAGCTACATTTGTCTTACGGGGAAACCTTTAAACAATAACAGGAAACCCTGTTAGGGTACCCTTTTCAAACAGATGGGACTTGTAAGATATCACTTACATAATGGCATTTTCCATTTGAAAAGATTTTGTTCTAACGTAGGTGGGATGATTAGGGAAACCCTGATATGAACATCAGTTCAACTTTTCCTATTGTGAATGCAGATTTTACTCAGTCTAAAATATTAACCAGCATGGATTTCAGGCCTCTGAAGCTTTAGGCAGGTGAAGTTTATGGAGTTGTAGTATAAAAAAAGTGAAAGATTTTGAAATCAACAAATTGCAATATGGACATGCTGAATTCATATGCTAGGTGGCCAACTATAAAGGTGCTCCGGGCAGTTCAATAATGACTCCTATGGCTTATGATTGGTTATAGTTCAAAAGTGACCTGCTAAGGGAGATAATGTTTGTTGCCTTACGATGAATAAAGATGACTTGTATTTTTTTTTTCAATAATTTTTTCTGCTTATGATTTTTATATTAAAATTTTAAATCTTGTCTACTCTGGAAGAATCTGTAGACAACTCATGACACCTGGTAGGATTATGGCAATGTGTGTACCAATACAAGTGAAACCTGATTGAGGATGAAATAAAGTTAAGACTCTCTAAACTCACTGGTTTTTGTTAACATCTATTTAACTTAAAACACTTGGAGAAGAAGATGTTTCTTACATGGGCATGTAGTGGTCTGGACACTACTCATGATTCACAGCTGTTTATTCCACCACAGTGGAGGCAGTTTATGTGTATCCCTACTCACCCCTTTCTTCCTTGCAATTCACACTCCCCTTGTGAGACCAAAAATTCAAGATAAGAAAACCACTACTTAAAAATCAACACCACTGTCTTTTCAATTAAGGGCTGAGACAGCTGTTTGTACAAGGAGTTTTTCAATTCTTTGAAACAAAAAATGGGAAGACCGGCGCTGACATTCCTGATATTTCTAAGGAGCAGAGCAAAACATTTTTTTAAATAAATAAAATGTTCAGATTTCTTAAATACCTACAGTAAAGTCATTTTTTCTTTGCATTAAATATACTTAATTTGAATTACTTATTAGAATTTGTGACAATGAGCAACTCTTAATATATACACACAATTTTGTTCTATTTGTTTTCTGCAAAGAATTAGAGAGGAAGTTTCTTTTCACACAAACAGACACCTCTATAGAAAAAAAGAGCATGATCCTATTAACATTTCAAATATGTTAATATTTTGCCAGAGCTTTGCTTAGATTTTGGGACATTTTTCTTTTATATAGTTGCTTTTTTTTTATGCTTTTCTTGCAACTTTTTGCACTTTCTCCGTGCCAAGTTGTCGTCTGGATGCCTCGGAATCATTTGCAGTCTATCTTGACTGTAGAATCCCATTGGCCCTTACTTGCCTGAAAAAGTTTCAAGTTCTTGGTTCATTTACAAGTTAACACATTCAAGTTTGGGGTGGCCTTGCTGAGCTGGTATTGTCTGCCATCTGCATTGTTGCTGCTCTAACTCAGGGCTGGTCTACACTAACCCCCCAATTCGAACTAAGATACGCAACTTCAGCTACGTGAATAACGTAGCTGAAGTCGAACTATCTTAGTTCAAATGAAAACGTACTTACCCGGGGTCCACACGCGGCGCGCAGGCTCCCCCGTCGACTCCGCCTACTCCGTTCGTCGAGCTGGATTACCAGCGTCGACGGGGGAGCACTTCCTGGTTCGATTTATCGCGTCTAGACAAGACGCGATAAATCGAACCCAGAACATCGATCCGACGCCTCCGATCCAGCCGGTAAGTGTAGACCTACCCTTAGTCTCTGTTTGTGTTGCAAACTCCACTCTTTCAGAGGGTTTTAACAGGGCTACAATATTTTCAGAAAGTTATACAGAGCGCAGGAGCAATTACCAGTCAGGTTTAAGGATTTTGGTGCCCTGTAAGGATTTCTCTTTACCTCCTTACTTTGTCTCCTTAAAAGATTGGATCAGTCGTAGGCAAGTGATCTTCAACCACCTGGGCTGCTGCCTTGGATCCAATACATTGCGTAAACTATACCTGTAAAGGCTTTAAAAAAAAAAAAAAAAAAAAATCTAGCTTCTGTTTCCTGCAGCCATGTTTTACAGGCTTCTATACCTCAGTGTCTTCTGTTTACACTGTGAACTTTCCCCGCAGCTGCATTGTATCAGACAGCAGGAAGTGTGATGAAGCCTGAGGTAGAGTCTGGGTTTTTTTGTTAACTTTAAGAGTGAATACTATGTGTATGCTGTGTCAGTATGTCCAAAAGGCTAAAGCTTGTATTTGACCATTTTTAAATTATGGATGTGCTGGTAATCCACTCCATAGTTAAAGTTGGGTTCAGTTTTTTTTACTTAAAGCAGGGACTGAACCTTCTGTGTTGTAGGAAGAATCTTCCTCATATTTACAGCATGTAATCTATAATTGACTATTAATTTTCTTAGTATTTTTAAGTAATTGTGCTAATTAGTTTAACATTTTCTTAAAGGGCTCAATTTTAATTTTAAGAAATTACTCTTTTGAGCCTCATGATTTTTTGGGCCCGTCAAACTAACACTTCTTACTAATTCTTCAAACTGTCCTTATAACTAGAATTCAGTGGAAACTCTGGGAATAGGCATGTTTTGGAAAAAAATAGATGGCAGAACACAGTGGTGAGGGCCAATAATTGTCAGGGCCAGTTCAGAAGCTTACATCATTAAGTAGTATTGTTATAACATCAGAGGTAATTCAGCCAATCGCTGTCATTCCTCTCCGGTTAACTTACATGCTGCAATTCTGTTGGGTGGTGAAGTGATTCTGTGAAGCGATGGGACTGAACATGTCAAGAGTTCTCATTGGTAGATAACATGATAAAACTAAAAGATAATCTTGGAAATTGGTATACAAAACCACCACATTGTGTATCAGTTAAGGTTGGTCTCTATATAACATACCTAACATAAAACCACAAAAGCAAGGAAACGAACAATTAAGACGTCATATTGTAGGTATTATTTACTGCTTCTCTTTACTACCCAGAGAAAGACTTCAGTAGCGCGATCAGCATACACCACACATTAAATCCGCCTCTGTGGGATGAGAGGAAGGGGGTGGGCAGAAAGGAATATGGTGACTTGGGTACTGAAAGTCTGGGATCTTCACAGGAGCAGAGTCAGTAGTGTGATGTGTTGGGCTGTGTAGTGGATTTGGCATTAGTGATGTCTGTGTCAGTTGGTGGAAAGGTAGTGTGTATGTGCTGTTAGATGTCTCAACTGTTCATGTACTTGCTTTTATAGGGGGTAGACATATTATGTTTTTTAGGGGGTAGGCATGTTATGTTTAGAACAGCCTTAACTAATCACAGCCTCTTAATATTTTAGGAATCACTGAAAAATACCATCTCAGTTTAGTTAAAAAAAAATCCAAACAAGCCTCTTGCGTAGTTTAAATCAGTTGTCAAAATTGTCCACTTAAAACTGACAGTTATAATTGCTTGTGATCCCATTTAGTTATTTTACTGAAGATACTGTCTGTTTTAATCTTCTATCCTCCAGAGTACTAATTTTATCTTGTGTAAGTATCTAAGTGCATTGTGTTTCAAAGATTATTTAAAATCGTTGTAGGCAAGGATGGGTGAAAATGGGGTTGGCTGAGGATCTAATCTTTTTCTTGCATGATGAATGTCAGTGACTTATTTTGGAGAACATTGTATCCATGATAATTTTATTTCACTAGTTGTAAATCTTAAATGTTGTTGGAAACCCTGTGCATACCAGTAATTCACTGCTGCTCAATCTTCAAATATCTTTCTCATCACATCACTTTTTATTCCTTTACAACCAATTCCACCACTTCTTTCCCTCATCTAATTCATTGAAAGAAGGGTGAAGAACATGTTTTTTTTTGTTCATCTGTGCCTCAGTCACTATAAATTAAGCTTCTGGATCATTAATTGAGTTCAGGCTGATTGTGTAAAAGAGAACATTGTGCTGCTTCATGTAACTGTGACCCAATGAAAAAAAAAATCACTTCGTTCCCTCCTTGTTAACATGTGGCAACAGCAGGGACAAATGGAAGCAATGATTTGTGGAGCAGAAAGTGGTGTTAAGTTGTTGAGTGCCAAATAATTTTAAATAACAAAAATGACTAAATATACAGTCCAGAGAAACAAAAACAAGCTAGCATTAAACAGGGGTTACTTCCACTACAATCCCTTCTGTGTGTGTCTTTGTGGAGAGCTTTCGACAGATTACACTGAAAGAGTGGGTCTACCGGGTATGGCGACTCTTTTCAAGGCAAGTTGAGACCAAAGTATGTTAAACCCCAAATGCGTTGAGTTCTGTCTTAGTGTAACATAGATAACTGAAACAGTTTATAAATGGACTAAGGAATTTTATTTAGTGGTTGGTGACTCCTGTCTGGTCTTTCATGGATAACCTAAACAGTTTATAAATGGGCAGAGGTAAGTGATTTTTAACTAGGTTCTATGAAACCAAAGAAACATTTACTTCAGTTATATTTAAAAAAAAAAAAAAAGCCACTCAAGGAGCAGTCTTGAAACTGGCGCATTGATGAATATTCAATCTTAAATTCACGTTAAATCTTGCTGTTTCTCTCTGTTTATCAAGGTTAGCTTATGTCTCCTCTCCAGGAGTAAATGCACAATTTGATGTTTGAGGAGAAGCTGTTGATGTCTTTTAACTAGAATAGCTATTCCATATCACGTTAAAATTATTAGAAGAAAAATGTAAATCCGAATCCCTTGGCAGTGCTTTTGTGAGCACCATCTCGCCAATGATGGTGAAGTCTCTGTGATGCTGTGTTGCAGAAGCAGTGCAAACCTGGAAGGTTGGTGCCTCTTGGGATGATGGGTGGTGGCTTTTGATTCTTCTTAGCTGTCTTGCTTGCTGCTGCTGCTTGCTTCTAGAGATAATCATTGCGAATGTAATAATACATACGAGAGTTAAGCTATGTAGTAGTGCATATGGGTAGGGGAGGGGAGCGTGTGTGTGTGTCAGTTCAGGGGAATTTATAATTTTTGTAGTCTCACTGAAGGTGGAAGCATACCTCTTTCAGATATCAACTGGAGTTAGATATGAGCTGCTTCACTTTTCATCATCTCAACACCTTCACTTTCATGGCATAGTCATAGTGGCATCTGTCACAGTTACCAGACTAACTGCACTGCTGAGCCCTCCTGGACTGTGAGAGCACTTCTTCCACGTCTAAAGCCTTGAGCTGTCACCTTCTTTCTAAGTGGAACCATGTGATTCTCTCACTTTCAGAACAGGCTTTGGGCTGCAGTCTCTAGATATTAACTATGATTGTGTCAGCAGGTCCAAGTTATGTTCTGTACTTGCAGTTCTTTTCTGTCTGAGAGTGGTTAACAGTGACCAGACAGCCTTCTTAAAGCAAACTGTTTTATTTAGAGCCAAAGTGTTTAAAAGAAAAATACCTTTAAAAACAATAAGTATATATACATGTATAGCTCACCAGTGGTCTACCTGTCTTGCACATGGCAAGTGTCTGTCTTGGGCTCCAAGATGGTCTGCATTGTGATTGTGGGATCTCCGCCAAGTAGGGCATGTATCACTTCGTAAAAGTGGCAGGTCTGCAGTTCAGCCCCTATTTGACTGTTTGCTTCCTTGGTCTTCTGGTATGCTTGTTGCAGTTCCTTTGCTGTCACACACCATTGCTTCTGATCCCTGTCATGCCCCATCTCCTGCATTCCCCCATGCAGTCTGCTCATAGAGGTCCACATGTCTGTAGCTGCGCCTACACAGCCTCTTCTCCCATAGGCCCAATGTTTCAAATAGTCTTATGCCACTGCATGCTGCGGAACTTCGCGCATGGTAGCAGAGTCCACGCGTCAACTTAGTGTGCGGCAGGCTAGAGTGCTGTGCATTCACACACTGGCTTGCCCCACATTAAGTCTCTTTTTGGACAAACTCTTAGAGGCACAGGACAAAATTTCACCATTTACTGGTGCACATTTAGAGAACAAGTATTAATACTAGTTAAAAATGCCAGATCCATACATCCTCTTGGCCATTTTGTTTTGGCCCTGTCCACCTGACAAACAAACACACACACACAACCCAAAACAAACCAACAACCCCTCCTTGGTTTGTGTATCTGTATTTAGACCACATGCAAATAACACATCACTGTTTTTCTTGGGAATGAGGCAATGGTGAGTTTCCTGCAGAAGTTTTGCCTTTGCTTCTGTGACTGCCAGGTAACAAATCTTATCATTTCTAATGACAGAGCAGTCACCTCTTAAGCATAAATGATCATCAGGAAAATACTGCAGTTTACGTGGGTTTTGAAATTATTTTAAATTGGAACAAGTTTTAGTTTCAAAGTATCATGCATTTTAGCTTAATTTTTGAGCCTTTTTCCTAAAAGCTGGCAACCGCTTGCCAAATTTCAAGTCACTGCTCCAAAGCATGGAGCTTCTCAATGCAACAGTTGTACAAATTTTCTTAATATTGGCAAAATGATTTCTTTTCCTCTGATACTGTTTTTGGAAATGGGTGACTGGGTCAGGCTTTATGTTTCAGCTGACATGGAAAATTTCAGCCTGAACAGTGTGTTTGGCAAAGTAACTAAAAAGAGGGTCTTATAATGGAAAGTGTTAATTAAGGTGACCTGCAGGAAGCACTTCCATCTGTACCAACATGCTCAGTCAGCATGACCTGTGAGATCAGTGAAGATGTCTTTAGTTAGCTTTTCTGTTCAATCTCTAAATTTTACTTGACACTGGAAACCATTCAAGCCCTCATCCTGCAAGTGGCTCTATATTGACTTCATTGAGGCTCAGTGCCAGGGCATGAGTTTCCCCATAGAGATCTATTTGCAAAATTGGGGCTTAATTGCTGTTGTCACATGGTAAGTTAATAGGCAGTGGGAACTTAAGCTGGTGGCATCAGAAAAGACCAGCTCAAAGAGCTTGCTTAACAGTAATTATTTTAAGTGTTCTTCTTATAACCCCTCCCCAAATGGCTTAAAAATAAGTAAATGAGAGCTGGTTGGGGTTACAAAGGTGGGCTCTAGTATGACCAGTCTAAATCCCCAAATTATTGATTTATTAAAACACATAGATTAAAAATGAAAAAATAAACGTCATTTTGGGTACTTGTTTATGATCTTGAATTTTTGTATGGCAGAAGGGGCAAAGCTAGGTACCCAAATTCCATTGAAAGTCATTTTGAGTAGGTTGCCTTACTCCCATTTGTGCCTTCAAAAACCTTCCCTTCCATTTTCATGACTCTTGCACTTTTAGGCTAAGTGATAGCAGTCATAGTAAAATTTCCCACGACACAATTACAGCCCCAAATACAGATGGTTGATGACTTTCATAACCGGTTACACTGGGTGAACTATGCTCAGATTCCTGGCTTCATTTTCTCCAGTTCTCTTGCGTTAATAATGCTGAGCATAGAATACCGATCAAAACTGGCTTCAAAATTTCTATCACCCTATTGACCTTCTGCTTAGCAAAGCTATTAAAAATAAAGTAATTCCTCATGGATGTACCATTACAAAAAGGGGAGAAATGCAAGTTATGGTTTCACAAGCTGCCAGCCAGACACTCAAAATGGTCGAACATAGCAAAGGCATTAGAATCTTGGAAACTCGAAACCTTAAATCAAGCTTAAGGAATGTGTGCTGGCTCAGATGCAATGTATGTAAGGGAGAGCTGAAGAGCCTTTACTGTTTTGGGGACATTGGTTCAATTCCTAGTGCCGAAGGTCAAAACTAATGTGCTGAGCATCAAATTTAAATCTTTGCCTCAGACTAACTATGCTTTAGGGCTTCTTTGTGTGTGTGTTTAGCAATGAAATACTCTTTCTGGGGGAACAGATAATGGTGAAACTGCTACTTTTAATGCCATTACTAGGACTAGCTGTGACCCAAGGCTCTAAGGGTACTATGGTAGAGGGAAGAACTGCCTATTCTAATAGCTCTTTCAGAAAGGTCTCCCATTAAAGATGATTGCTTTCTTTGACAAGGTAACAAGCCTTGTGGATAGCGGGGAAGCGGTAGACATGGTATATCTTGACTTTAGTAAAGCTTTTGATACTGTCTTGCATGACCTTCTCAGAAACAAACTAGGGAAATGCATCCTAGATGGAGCTAATATAAGGTGGGTACAAAACTGGTTGGAAAAACTGTTCCCAGAGAGTAGCTATTAGTGGTTCACAGTCATGCTGGAAGGACATAACGAGGGGGGTCCTGCAGGGATCAGTTCTGGTTCTGTTCAATATCTTCATCAATGATTTAGATAATGGCACAGAGAGTACACTTAAAGTTTGTGGACAATACTAAGCTGGGAGGGGTTGTTAAGTGCTTTGGAGGATAGGATTAAAATTCAAAATGATCTGGACAAACTGGAGAAATGATCTGAAGTAAATGGGATGAAATTCAATAAGGACAAATGCAAAGTACTCCATTCAGGAAGGAACAGTCAGTTGCGCACACATAAAATGGGAAATGACTGTCTAGGAAGGAGTACTCTGGAAAGGGATCTGGGGATCATAGTGGACTACAAGCTAAATATGAGTCACCAGTGTAATGCTGTTGCAGAAAAACCAAACTTCATTCTGGGATGTATTAGCAGGAGTGCTGTAAGCCAGACACGGGAAGTAATTCTTCCACTCTACTCTGCACCGATTAGGCCTCAACTGGAGTATTGTGTCCAGTTCTGGGTGCCACATTTCAAGAAGGATGTGGACAAATTAGAGAAAGTCCAGAGAAGAGCGACAAAAATGATTCAGGGTCTAGAAAACATGACCTATGAGGGAAGATTGAAAAAATTGTGTGTGTTTAGTCTGGAAAAGAGAAGATTGAGGGGGGACATAACAGTTTTCAAGTATGTAAAAGGTTGTTACAAGGAGGAGGGAAAAATAGTTTTTCTTAACTTCTGAGGATAGGACAAGAAGCAATGGGCTTAAATTGCAACAAGGGCGGTTTAGATTGGACATTAGGAAAAACTTCCTAACTGTCAGGGTAGTTAAGCACTGGTATAAATTGCCTAGAATCTCCATCATTGGAGATTTTTAAGAGCAGGTTAGACAAACACCTGTCAGGGATGGTCTAGATAATACTTAGTCCTGCCATCAGTGCAGGGGACTGGACTAGATGATCTCTCATGGTCCCTTCAAGTCCTATGATTCTATGAGTGTGTCAGTGTTTCATTATCAGTTTTAATCTTCTGAATTACTGTAAATTCTTGACGTTTGCTCAGCTTTTTTTGTTGTAGAATAACATTGCTGGCAAGCTAGGAGAAAAACTTAATGTCTTGGTATGACAGAATATGATTTTCAAAAGCTCCATTCTGATTGGGACTTTTTGCTTTAATGGCTATAATTTGGGGTCTTGGGATCTCATCACTGTACAAAATAAAAGTCCATCTATGAGAACTAGTTTGTTTCCTTTGACTTCTAATGTACATGTATTATGATTATTTTGAAACAGACTAGCTGTCTCGGAGGCAAAAGCTGTAAAACCCTCTTTCAGTTTAAGGATAACTTAGATTTACATTAAGGGCTTATATCATCCGAGGAAGAGTGACTCGCTTTTGGTAACTGTCAGTCATAAGTAGCTTTTTCCTCCTGTAGACTGGACCTAGCTTTGAGCCTTAGATCTTCTATTATGTACATCATCAAACTTCAGAAAGTGCCCTCATTGTTTGTGTGCCTGTAGGTTATTTAGAGGTCACTCAGAACTGACATTTAATAAACATTGAGCTTTTTTGACTGTTTCCAACCTTAAAAATAACCACACCTTGAGGTTAGTACAGTAGCTCTTTTTGATGTGGTTAAACCTCCTATCCTTGATGCATGGGCAGCCAGGGGGCTCTTGCTTCCTAATGCTGTAAAATGATAACTCACAAGGCCATAGTAAGTTACAGGATAGACTGTGTAGAGTAGGCAGTTTTATGTAGCAAAAGTTACAAGCCGTGGTTGATTTTTTCCTCCCTATGCATTTCTGGCTACTGCTGGTCAAGTGCAGATTGTACTAGATTTTGTGAATTTATCTAAGAATAAAAATAGGCTTCTTTCCATAAATCAGTTTTCAATTGAGCAGCTGTATTCTCACCATAGTGTTGTCAGCTTTCTAATTGCATAAAACCGAGCACCCTTGCCCCGCCCCTTCCCTGAAGCCCTTCCCCTGCTCCCAGGCGGGCTCCAGAGTGGGGCCAGAAATGAGAGGTTCAGAATGCAGGAGGGGGCTCTGGGCTGGGGAAGGGGGTTGGGGTGCAGGAGGGGGTGCAGGCTCCAAGAAGGAGTTTGGGTGTGGGAGGGGACTTAGGGCTAGGGCAGGGAGCTGGGGTGCAGGCTCTCGGAGGGAGTTAGGGTGCGGGTGGGGGTTCCGACCTGGGACAGAGGGTTGGGGTGCAGGAGGGGGTTCGGGGTGTGGGCTCCCAGTTGGCAGCGCAGCAGGGCTAAGGCAGGCTACCTGTCTGCCCTAGCGCCACACAGCTTCCAGAAACGGTGGCATGTCCTCTGCCCCACTCTGCCTCCTAGACATAGGGGCCAGGAGACTCTGTGCGTTGCCCACGCCTGCAGGCACCGCCCCTGCATCTCCTATTGCCTGGGGTTCCCGGCCAATGGGAGCTATGGAGCCAGCACTCTGGGTGGAGGCAGCGTGCGGAGCTTCTCTAGCCACCCCTGTGCCTAGGAGCCACAGAGACATGCCGGCTGCTTCCGGGAGCCACGTGGAGCCAGGGCAGACAAGGAGCCTGCCATAGTTCCGCTTCGCTGCCGACCAGACTCTTACCCACACGGTCAGCAGTGCTGACTGGAACCGCTAGGGTCCCTTTCCAACCGAGTGTCCTGGTTGAAAATCGGATGCCTGGCAACCCTAATTCACCACCTGTTGCTCTCATGAAGGCTTTATTAGTCTGACTACTCAGAGAAAGGCTTTGAAGAGTAAAGGCAAACAAGTGAAAAAAACATTGTACCAATCTGATCTTTTCCTAACTGAATTACCTACTTACAACATCTAATGGCTGAATTGCAAAGAACAGCCAGAATTCTTTACCATTGGAAAGATATGTAATAGCTTAGCAGAACAAATTAAATACCCTATTGAATCTTTTATTGAATTATAATAGTCAGATTAAGTCTTGGCAATCAAAGTGAGATGATACATTTGAAGATGAGGTAATATTGGTAATATTTACTTAGGTTAGTCATACTCTTTATTTTATGCAAATGTAAGCTAGTCTCTGCTGTGGGAGAGGGTCAAAGATGCATTTACTGTTAATTATAAAAGAATATAGGACTGGATACATTCACTTAATCTTCTACTTTATCTCTGATGCCTGGGTTTAAAAAAATTTCAAAAATTAAATGAAGTCAGTTTTAATGATGTTGCACATGTTTATTCCCCAGAAGTAGTCCACACCACAGTTTAACACACTTGGTAGTCCTTTTTGGAAAGGCCAATATTTAAAGAACAGGATCAGGAGTAAGATGTGTTGGAAAAAATGGTGTGAGGAAACTTGCAAAGCATCTTGCTTGTATTGTGTGGGCTGCTGTGTCTGTCTGTAAAAATCATTGCGTATTTTATAAAAGGATATGCTACTTTGAAATCATAGCACTTTGAGGATCTCAAAACAATATTGTCTGTCAAGTTCTCTATATGTTATATCCATTTTACAGATATATGAACTGAGACACAGAGGTAAGTTACATGCCTAAGTAGCTTGAAATGGAAACCAGTTCTCCCTCTCAAACTGTTATATGGAATTCTGACATTAAAACATGGTGCTGTCTAGGTGCCAGTCTCCTGCTCTAACCCCAAGGTTAATAAAAGAGCTGGTCAAAAAGTTTCTGACAGATCAGTTTTCTGTTAGAATATGCTTATTCAACAGAATCAAAATGTTCCACGGGAACATGTCGACTCCATTTAAACTTTCTGCCTGGTTTCTTGTCAGCCTGCCTGGCTGCCTGTCTCCCACGTGGCCTAGTTGGTGGGCAGCCAGTATCCCCATATTTCTGGGTTGCCCGCCTGGTGGGCTGCCCAGTTCCCATGCTCCTGGAATTGTCCATCTGGCAAGCTCCCTGGGATTGCTGGGCTATATAAACTCCAAGGCTTTCTGGCTGTTTGCCTGGTGGGCTGTTGAGCTTCCCTGCTTCCTACCCAGCAGATGAGTGGAGCAGGCTGCCGCCTCAGGTGGCCAGGGAACTGTCCAGTAATTTAAGAGGAAACCTGTTGTAGTTCTTCCAAAGCAGAATTTTTCTAAGATTTCTGTTCCATGAAAAATATTGCATTTCCAACTTGTTCAGATTTGAAACTAATTTTTTTCAGAAATTCAAAATCCTCGATCAGAGGTGAATTTTGGGTCCAGTACTGCTCTAGTTAATAGTTTCTGAAAGAGATGCCGGACTAAATAATCAAGCATCCGTTTGTCGCTAACTCACCTACTGCTGGATATGATTTCTGTGGGAAGGTGCTGTAAATTGAGAGTGAATTGGGTTAGTGAAAGGGATTCCTGGCTTGCTGTCAAACTCTCTGGTTGATTTTAATTGAAAATAGTCTTTAGTATTTTGGTGCTTAATTAAATAACCTTTGGTTGCCTTTTCCACTGGTAACTATTGACTAAAAAAGGATGAAATTGAATCCATAGTGTTCCCCCGAATCAAGAGGATTAATAAGCAGGCAGTTTTATTGCTAGTGGCTATCAAACTGAAACATTATACTGACTAGTAAGAATTCATGTTAGCATTGTTGCCTTAGTAGCAATAAAGAACATTGGTTTATTTATTTGTCAACTGTGAAATTTCAAATATTGGACCTGTTTAGTTACTACATAAAAAGTGTCCCTGTTTGTTGGGCAGTGTTGCTTGATCCATATTGTAGGTTAAATCTTGTTTACAGTGAATGTGGCAGACTGAAGCTTAATCTATGTTTGAGTTTTTAAAGAACTTCAAATCATTCAGAAACTGGCAGTGAAATGTGAAGTGTGAGCTCAGACTTGACTACTGTGTAACTGCTAGCCACCTTTAATTTTAGAAGCAGATGAGCCATTTATTTTTAATCAAATAATAGGAATATATTTCACATCCTTTCCTCCCTTCCAAGCCATGGAATTCTTCACGCATCAATTCTAGTTTGTAGTAGAGAATAGACTTTTCACAGATCCTGTTTAAAACTTTTTGGAAACATCATCATAACAAGTTCTGGTTTGACAGTCATTTCAGCTGTACCTTGAAGAAAAACATGTAACTAATAGGCAAAACATGAGCCAAAGACACCACAACAGAATACCTCTGCTTTATATTATTATTATTATTATTTAAAAAAACACTGTTCACATAAAATATTCTCAAGTGGTTCAAGAATGGATTCTCGTAAAGCTGAAGTTTACAAAAATGCAACTGTTTTGGAAAGTTATTTCTGTCCCATCTTAGCCAAGAATGTTTAAAATTAACTGAAATGTAAAACAAAAATTTTATTTTAGGAATTACTGTTGCCCGTTACCTGGAGACAGAAAATATTTTTGTTCTGCTGTGACAACAAGAATATGTGAAGGACTGTACAGTATCCCAATAACTTGGAGTTCTGCCACAAAATTGGTGAAAAATTACAAGCCCAGGACCAGGGTAGCATCTCTCTAATAGTATGCATCTTCAGACATGAATCATAACTAATCCTTTTCTGTCCTTCTGCATGCACCCCCACCCCACAAATGGAAAGTGATTTTGGAGTAAGCCAAAGCTTTTATGCATTACTGATAAATCAGAAGTGCTGAGAATATCATTCCTACCATAGAAAAATTTGGTTGTCAACAGCAATAAAAAAGTACTTTTCTACTTGAAAAACATTTAGCTGAGTAACAGAACATAACTTCCCTCCCGATCCTTTAACTCCTGAAGCATGCATCTTTCTTATGAAGCAGCGATGATAATAAATGAATTATTTTTCTAGGTTTTTTGAAATGCTGCTTTGCAATTTGTAGTTCTTAAGTCAAAAAGAGAAGGGACGGTTATTTGATCACGTTTTGCAGTTACAAACTGATGTTTTTGCATTATTTTGTATCTGGAATTGATGTTTGTTAGAGGAAACGGATGGGTAACAGTTCCCTGGACTGACTATATTGCTGAATGTTCTTTTTAAAATATATATAGAGAGGGGCCTCTCTCTTGTTAACTACCTGAGCCTTGTGTTGACTGCATTTTCAACCGCTCTTCATAATGATGACCTATGCAGGTACTGTCTGTGAAAACAAATATGCTCCAAATCCAGAAATGCAGTAGACGGAGAATCCTAATGCAAAGTAACTTGTTATGGTTGATCTTTTTTCTAGCTTAGTTAACAGGTTTGTTACGGGTTTATTCTATGCCATATACACCCCTTTGGTGGGAGAATCATTTATTCGTATCTGCTGAAATGTTGCCTTTAGAATTACAAATGCAATGTCTTAGGTTTATGATTTTTAGTGGTGAGGGAGTTTAGATACAAAAACGTGGCAAGCATGACTAACACACACTAATATCTGGCCAATTTAAAATAGTGGTTATAAACTTTGCCTTGAATTTGCCTACTAGTTTTATACAAAATGTGTGTGGCACATAACAGTTCTGTATTTTTTGTAGACAATTTGTTTTTGCAATGTAGCAAGAAGTTAGTGTGCAAGTGAGAATCAGATTTTGATAACCAAAGAATAGATTCCTAGTAAACCTGCCACTCCAAGTTGAAGTAAGAATTTGATTAATATTTCTTGTATGGCGTGTTGTTGTAGCCCAGGGTATTAGAGAGACAAGGTGGATAAGGTAATATCTTCTATTGGACCAACTTCTGTAGGTGAGAGAGACGAGCTTTTGAGCTACACAGAGCTCTTCAGGTCTGGAAAAGGTACTAAGTGTGTCACAGCTAAATACAAGATCTAACAGATAGTTTAGCATAAGTAGTTCTCCCATATTTTAAGGAACTATTAACACCCCTGGATTCATAGGAAAAAATGAAGGTTTAGTGGGTGACAAATTGTTGTAATAAACCATAAAGCCAGTGTCAGAGGGGTAGCCGTGTTAGTCTGAATCTGTAGAGCGACAAAGGTTCCTGTGGCACCTTATAGACTAACAGACGTATTGGAGCATAAGCTTTCGTGGGTGAATACCCACTTCATCAGGTGCAAGCAGTGGAAATGTAAAGCCAGTGTCTTTCAAAACTATGATTTTTAGTCTCTAGCAAAGTTATGAATTTCAGCTTCGAAGGCTTGTCTTTTAAAAGAGTTGTGCAGGGTTTCTTTTGAGGATGAGGACTGATAGGTCAAATATAGAGTGATCACTTTGGGTACGTCTATACTTACGCGTCTGGTCGGAGGCGCGGGATCGATGTTCTGGGTTCGATTTATCGCTGTGACGGTGTTCCCCATAAAACTTTATGGGGAGATGCTTATAAATGTATATATGTAACTAGAATATGTTTTATGCTACATGTGCCATGTAACATATCTCTGTGAAAGTTATGACCTACTGAATTTATTCCTCCTGTTTGTATGCATGTATCATTGTTGTAGTTGAAGTTATGAATATCGGTTGTATTTCTTGAGAAAGGAATGTGCAGGTTAAGTGCCCAATCAAGAAGCACTTAACAGACAATAGAACTTGCAGTCACCAATCCACATCTGAACTTTGCCAGGAATGTGGCTGGTCTGGAACTGAGTTGTGCAGGTGACTGGTCCATGTGACCCCAACTCCATTTGGTAACTGGATGCTACACAGGGAGAGGGAGGGGTGTCCACCCAGAGGAGAAAATCTATTTAAACCCCGAGGAAACCCCTCCATTTTGGTCTTCAGCTGGCTAAAGGAAGAAGCTCTCCACCCCCCAAGGAGACCTGAAAGACTGAACAAAGGACAAAGACATTAGGGGGGTGAGTGATTGCTGGACCCAGGCTAGAAGGAAGATAAACCCCTCCCTAGGTCCAGTAAACAGGCTATCTGTACACAGGGTGATTAGACATAGAACTGCGTGTTCTCTTTTATTTTATTCGGTAATTTGCTTTGTTCTGTCTGTCACTAATTGAACTCACTTAAATCCTATTTTCTGTACTTATTAAAATCACTTTTTACTTATTAAGTTTCCTTGTGTACGCGTTAGTGCCTTGGGAAAGCGAACAGGTGTGCATACCTTTCTATCTTTGAAATAGAAAGCGAACTATTTATGAGTTTACCCTGTATAAGCTTTATACAGGGTAAAACGGATTTATTAAGGGTTTGAACCTCCTTGGAGTTGAGCAGCTGGGTGTCAAAGGCAAGAGCGCTTCCAGGGGCCTTACAGTGGTGAGCGGACTTGGTTCGGACCTGGGTCTGTGTTTGCAGCAGATCAGTGGAATCTGGCTCAAAACAGACAGGATTCGGGAGTCCCAAGCTGGAAAAGGCCTGGAAGCAGGGGCAGAAGAAGCCTTGGCACACCAGGTGGCAGCACCAAGCAGGTCTCTGTGGCCCCAACCCGTCACAATCGCGTCTTGTCTAGACGCGATAAATCGAACCAGGAAGTGCTCCCCCGTCGACACCGGTAATCCTGTTCTGCGAACGGAGCAGGCGGAGTCGACGGGGGAGCCTGCGCGCCGCGTGTGGACCACAGGTAAGTTCGAACTAAGATACTTCGACTTCAGCTACGTTATTCACGTAGCTGAAGTTGCGTATCTTAGTTCGACAGAGGGGGTTAGTGTAGACCTAGCCTTTGTGAAAAGTGTTCACCCACAGGTGGCATGGTGTTTTTGTCTTTTATCATTTTTCCTGTGAGAGTTCATTGAGAGTGTACTGTAGTGTTTGGTTTTGGATTGGACAGAGAAGCAATTGTAGAATGCTAAAAGATTGTTTGCCATCTTCAAATGTTTTGGGTTTATACTTGTTGCTTCTAGACCAGTGGTTCTCAAAGCCAGTCTGCCGCTTGTTCAGGGTAAGCCCCTGGACTTAGGACATAAGCTCAGGGTGGGCTGGGCCAGTTTGTGTACCTGCCACGTCCGCAGATTCGGTCGATCGTGGCTTCCACTGGCCGCGGTTTGCCGCTCCAGGCCAATGGGGGCTGCGGGAAGCGGCACGGGCCGAGGGATGTGCTGGCCACCCTTCCTGCATCCCCCATTGGCCTGGAACAGCGAACCGCGGCCAGTGGGAGCCGCCATTGGCCGAACCCGTGGACACGGCAGGTACACAAACCGCCTGGCCTACCAGGGGCTTTCCCTGAGCAAGCGGGGGACCGGCTTTGAGAACCACTGCTCTACACCACTTCCAGCTGGTTGGAGAGATTTTATCCCAGATCTCTATCTTGTAATAGTCAAATCACAAGCTCACATGGCTGGTTAAAAATATCCATTTTGAAATGCACATCTGAAAGCTCTAATTGAAATTTGAAATGCTAGGTTAAAATATTTAAGGCTTTAAAATATTTTTAGGAAGTATGTGGAATGCTATATCTGACCTCCCTGTCCTCATCCTCAAAGGAAACCTGCACAATACCTTCAAATGATGAGCCTGGGAGCTTAAATTCATAACTCTGCTAGACACCAAAAATCGTGTACTCAGTAGAGACTCTGGGCAGGTCTACATTCCAGATTTACAACAGTACAGCTGCACCACTGTAGTGCTTCCGGTGAAGATGCTCTAAGCCAGTGGCTCTCAACCTGTGGCCCAATCAGCGCACAACTGCAGCCCATGTGACATCCTCAGGGCCATACAGGTAGTATTGGCTGCGTCTCACAATAGTACATGGGTTCAGAACCACTGCTCTAAGGGCTTGTCTACACTACCAAGTTTTGCTGAAAAAACTTATGTCGACACCCAAAAGTCGACGAAACAAAAATCGCCAAAGGGTGTTCACACTTGCTCCCTCTGTTGACAGATCATGTCCACATTGGGGAAACCATCATCGACAGGATGAGCAATGCACCGTGGGTATGTATCCCACAGTGCAGTGTTGTGGGGAGGAAGAGCTGATCGCTGCGCATCTTGGGATTCTCTTTGAATTCTCCCACAGCCGCCTCGGCTGCTGAGAGCCACATCATGAGTAGCTCTGTGAGCTCTCCATACTGCTGTGTTCCTAGTGCAGGGCAGAACAGGAGCATTCCAATTATTTGCTCTTCATTTGTTCCCCAAACGGAGCATCACACAGGTACTTCCGGAGCTTTGAAAGGGGAGGGGCGCATGCCTGCAGGGCAGCAGAGATCAAAACACTAAGCAGAGCAATCAGGGCAGGCATTGTGGGATACTGGCGGAAGCTAGTTCTGTCGACAAAACAATCAGCAGTGTCTACACTGGCTCTTTGTAGACAATAAAGGGAGGGGAAAAGACAAAAGTCTCTAGTAGGGGTGGAAGTTTTTTGTCGCCAAAACTGGGTGTTTTTCACGACAAAAGTCCCATTGTAGTGTGTACGCTCTTGCTGTTTTGTTGCCAAAAAGCAGTTTTTGGCAACAAAACTTGGTAGACAAGGCCTAAGCTAATGGGAGAGAGTTTCTCCCATCAACTTAATAACTCCACCTCCATGAGAGGCGGTAGCTATGTTGGCAGGAGACCCACTTCGGTCGACATAACGCTGTCTACATTGGTGCTTAGGTCTGTATAACTGCGTCACTCAGGGATGTGCATTATTCGCACTCCTGAGCGACATAGTTATACTGCAGTAATTTTGTAGTGTAGACTAGGACTCTAGTTTGTTTCATCAGAACAATTTATAACCCATTAACTCTCCTTTGTCCTATGACTGTATTGTCTTATCTTTTGATTGTGTATTAATTATATTGATTACTTACGAATCCCCAAGTGACAAATTAACAATCTGAGGTTTGGAAGGTTCTAGTCCCAAAATCAGGCACAGTGTTGTTAGAATTAATTGTAAATTGGGAATCCTGATATGTATGGTTGCAACATCCTCACACTTAGGAAAAAGCTTCAGAATTTTCAGTAGTTTTATTAACACAATTAGCAAAATCACAAACACTCCAGTCCAGCAAGGTAGATAGAGATAATACGGACAGAGCATCTGAGCATCATATACTCACATCATCCCTTGCAGAAAAACCTAAAGTGTTAGTTGTCACGATCATCATCATAACCACCTCCAGTGGTTGTCATCCTGGCATCTCCCATGGCACACAGGCTGGGATACAGCTTTTATAGTGTGTTATGCTGATGCAGCTATCAGTGGCGTAGCCAGGTTTAGAGCACAGGGGGAGCGACGGCGCTATAAAAAGGCGCCTCCCCGCTCCTCCTGTACTCACCTGGCGGCGCTTTAAAGGGCCCGGGGCTTCAGCCGCTGCGGGGAGCTGCTGGCCTTTTAAAGCGCCCCCCCCCTCCAGCCCAGCTCCGGCAGCGGGGCTGGGGTGGGGGCACTTTAAAGGGCCAGTAGCTCCCCGCAGCGGCTGAAGCCCCGGGCCCTTTAAAGCGCCGCCCCCCCCAGCCCCGCTGCCGGAGCTGGGCTGGGGGGGGAGGGGCGGGGCGCTTTAAAAGGCTGGCAGCTCCTGCCGCTGCGGGGAGCCGCTGGCCCTTAAAAAGCGCCCCCTGAGCCCGGCTCCCGCAGCTGGGCTCGGGAGGCGCCTTAGCGCCGCTTCACCTCACAGGGGGAGCGGCTGCTCCCCCTGCTCCCCCCCCCTGGTTATGCTACTGGCAGCTATGCCTAATGCACATTCAGCAGGGGCTTCAGCCCCTTTTCCTCATTTGGACTTCCAGACCCCACTAATGTTGGGGTGCCCTTCTCCTATAGGTTACTGGACCTTTTACCTCAAGCTTATTAGCATATCTATTAATTCATTGCCATGGCATTCTTGTGGTTGGACGTCTGCTGGTGTTACTACCTTCAAATATCCTAAGCTGATAGCAGCTGGCATCTTGTGCCATCTACCTCTCAGCAGTTTAGTCATTACAGTATTCTTTCTTGTGATACCTTGTGATCTAGAATTACTTGTGGCTAGCTGCTTATGCTAAGGCTTTTTAGGCCTTGATTAGTTTAGCTAAGGGCGTGTCTACACTACGCAGCTTTTAGCAACACAGCCTTGTTGCTAAAAGTCAGCGTGTGTGAATGCTCTCTATCGGTATTTTGTTGGCACTTTTGCCGATAAAATACTTCCAGCCCCATGAGCGGCATAAGCTTTGTTGGCAGGAGAGCGCTCCTGCCAACAAAGCTGCATTTACACTGCTGCTTGCATTGGCAAAACTTTTGTCTTTCGCAGGGGGGCTTTTTAAAGTACCCACGAAAGACAAAACTTTTGGCAACATCGCAGTGTAGACAAGCCCTAAGCTATTGTCTTACAGGTCTTGAGGCTTGTAGGTTCATTACATTACTACCTTAACTTATATCTATGCCTTACCTAGCAAATACCTATTCTTTGGGCTACGCTGCAGATGTGTTAATTGCCAATTCATTTTGGTTTCTTGCAACATGTGTTAACTTCTTGTGCTTAACAATCTTTTCCACCTTGTATTTATCTGTGACCTCTGATTACCTTTTCCAGACCTGAAAAAGAGCTCTGTGGAGCTTGTCTCTTTTGCCAAAAGAAGTTGGTTCAATAAAAGATATTATCTCACTTACCTACCTTGTCTCCCTCATGGAATTGGGACTCTCTTTAAGCACTATAACTTTCTGAAAAGAAAATTCCCTTTGTCTACTCTAACTTCAATTGTTGAAACATTTTCTAGTGTTCTTGTACTTTGCTATATTGGCTTTCTTTTAATAGTCCGTAGTCTGTTGTGTGATCACAGTCTGATAATATTGGCTAAACCAAAGAAATTTAGAAGTTCTTCAAAACTCTGAGGGAATACATTAGAGACTTGTTTTCTATTGCTTGCATGCCTATTTTCTGCTAATAAATGTGATCTAAAGAGACCATACTCTATCTCTGTTCCCAAACAGAAAGGAAGTTGAACTGGAGTTTGGAGTGAGCATACATATCAGTAATTTCAGAATAAAAAGCATATGAATGTTCTAATTCCAAAAACAAGTATTATAAATTCACGAAATTAAGATATAAGATTAAACTTAAAAGAAATCCAAGCATGTAAAAGTCGTGAAAATTTACCATTAAGGTATCCAAATGATCTTAACTCTGCCTTGTAATGGCACCAATCGTACTTTCTCTGTATTATTTTTTAGTTAAAATTTGTAGGATAAAACCATTTCTCATGTGACTGAAAGTATGTCTACACAGCAATTAGTCACCGGTGGCTGACCCGTGCTAGTTGATTTGGGCTCTCAGAGCTCAGGCTAATTATGGTGCACATGTTTGGACACAGGATAGGACACCGTGTATCTCAGGTTACTCATATGTCCAAAGTAGCAGAGCTAAGATTGTACATACAGTCTTAACTTTTGGCATTTCCTAACTTCTGAGTGCTTTGCTGTGCAACCTTAATGTTTGATTATTATTGCTACTATGGAATATAAATAAGGCTTGAAAAGATGCTCAAGCTCAAATATGTGTATTGCAGTATATAAGGCTTAATGGCTTACTTTTCCATTGCTCATTTTAAAATTGAAAGGTCCAGCTTCCCGTTTTCCTTATTATAAGTGATTGTCTATCTGAGCTCTTATAATTCCTAAAACTGCCTGTTGGAGAGGAATTTAGTAACGTGGCTGAGAAATCTGACTTCTACTTAACCTTTCATCTCAAAAACAAATAATTTGATCCTAAATAGCTGAAAACAGACTATTTTTAGATTCTAATTTAGACAACATTTCCAGATTTGTTTTGTCATAGCATGATGTCTGCTAAGTTGGAAAGGCTTGGAGCCAACAGAAACCCTTGGGGGTTTGCCTTGATTGTTCTACACTAATCCATTAAGAATCTCTCTGCATTATATATTTTAAATTTATAACAAAATATTCTAGTGTCTATGCTATTAGTTTAAGTCTAGACTACTGTCTTATAAAACCAAAGGCCCTCTTATGTATGCAGAGATCAGAAGTTTGCTATATTGTGACATTGCAACCTTTGATGATGATTCTCTTCATCTGATGGTATAATCTGGAAAATAACTGATAGGACCAGTAGAAATGTGGAAGGAGCTTCAAACTGGGTCACAAGCTCTGTTGGCCAGAGTGGGTTTGGAATGTTGCAGAGGAAGTTCATTTAGCCCCTTTACAGGGTCATGGGGAATAACACTTTGTGTTGCTCTTTACTTGGGGTGTGATGGGTTCTGAAGAAAGCCACATGTATTCATTCTGCAGGTGGAAAAGGGGTTATTGTAACTTTGGAAGAGGAAGCAAAGGGGGGAATTAGGGAAAACCTTGCAGGGACCTCCATCTCCTAATCTCGCCCATCAAATAAGCTTAGTATTTTGTCAGTGTTAGAGGCAATTGATCAAAAGTGTTTGACATGACAAATATCCTTTTGGTTTTCTATCCTCTTTGTAATTTTATGTAATAAAAATAACATTGAGGAGACTTCAGAATGCAATGCATATTGTATTAAATGGAGGAAATAATTGAAGATAAAGTCAATATAATTTTATGGCTCTCTTAATGTCCCAAGCACCCTAAAATTATTGTGTTTGTTGATCTCAATACCACTGAAGTGTTGTCACACCCGAGGTAGAACATTGTAGTTATTTAACAATGCACCACAACATTACGTAATATTTTAGGACAAAAATGAAAAGCACCATATCCAACCGAAACTGTAGGTGTGAGATGGTTGAAGATTAAGTAGGCAGAAAGTAATTACAAGTGTTTATCTAACTGAATGCTCACTTTGTCTTCCAGAGCCATGGTGTCATGGAAAGGGATATACTTCTTACTTGCACTGTTCTTGGCAAGTTTTTTTGGGAGCATTTTCATGCTCAGTCCTTTTCTACCTTTGATGTTTATCTCCCCGGCCTGGTATCGCTGGATCACTGACCGCATTGTGGCCACCTGGCTCACACTCCCAGTGGTAAGTTGCAATGTCAGTGTAATTATTATAGGGGGAGCTGTTAGTGTCCCTATATTTAAGTTCCCTAACACTTTCCGTTCTAAAAGATTTTTGTGGATTTTTTTTTAAGAAGCTCTAACACCTCACATAGCACCCAGCCTGGGCTAAATTTAGCTAGACCGAATTGGCACATGTAGTGGGACTTGTTTACGCTGGACTTTTAAAACAGCTTAGTTAGCGTGTTAGCTAACATCACAGTTTAAATCCTAGTCTAGACAAAGCCTTAGTGTGACGTCTCCACCCCATTCCCCAAAAGAACTTCATTCTAAGCAAACGCCCTGGAACAATTTTGAACTTTCATTCAACTTAACTGTAAATGGAGTTCTCCTATATCAGACTTTACTGTATTATACTGGATTTTGCTCTTTGTACCATGGGAAGATGGAAGGTATCTCCCATGTAGTATTAGAACTATTCCCCATATACATGCAACATATCAAACTTTTAGTATTACTCTCAATGAGAATACAGTTCAGTTAAAGCTTCTCTCCTTTTTGGCACTTTTATCCTTCAGTGATTAATTCCCACTTTTCCTTCCTTTCTTTCCTCCACCTCAACCCTCCTCCAACCTTCCCAAAGCAGTGCAGCTGCAATCACAATAGCAAGTGGATATCTGGTCATGTGACAATTTTTTAAAAAAAAATCTGGTTTAGGTTTTGAAATAGAATGATCAAGGCCCAAAGCAGGGTTGTATGAGGGGACATGGTGGAGTAGCTCAGCGAACCAAAGAGAATAGAGCATAATATAGTCTTTAACTGCTTGGAAGTCAATGATGCTGCTTAGTGAGAATGACCGGAGTACTAGTGAACAGGTGTTTTTTACTACGGAACTTACTAGAGAGGGTCTCTTTCCCATGCCCCAATCTCCTAAGAATCATGGTTGGGTATGTGTTGACCTTTTCTGTTCTTAGTTTAATCCTTTTAGGATTTACACAAGCATTTTAGTTCCTCCAGCCAAATTACAAAGGCAGATAATAACAGGTCAGCAAAAGGAACCTTGTCCCAGAAGTGACTTTTTCCTTGGTTACACTACAGCTATAAGAGTCAGCGGGCCCATTAACAACACACTTTCCCCCGACTCGATTACAGTACTGAAAGTTACTGTGGACAGGACCTAACTGAGTCCCTATGGTTGGGCTTAATCAGTACAGTGGGTTTTTTGCTTTTTCGTGCCCTTTTCCTCAGTTTGTGTTGTCGTTTGAGGGCATTTGTACATACAAATGCACTATTTGATGTTCCCTAATTGTGAAGAGGCTTTTTTCTTTCAGGTGATAAACAGAATCTCAGGAGGTCTTTTAATCTTTCTGAAATAAAATGCTACTATGGCTATCAGCACTTTGTTTCTTCCAATGCATCCATTCCTCCATAGGAAAATTAATATATTTATTGAGTACAGATCAGTTTCTATTTTCTCTGTATTGAAGTGTTTGGGCTGCTTTATGTGCAGCTCGAAGTTTGTTTATTCTTCCTACCATTACAAGGATTATCACAATGCTACAAAATCAGGAATTAAAAATTAACAGCTGGGCAAAAACATTTCCCATTAACAGTTGAATAGTATAGGCCACTTTAATGTTTTGTAGACATGTTTCAAATTCAGTTGATAGTAATAATATCAGAAGTCTGATCTTGTGCTTGTCTATCAGATTTCTTAAAATAGCTAACTCAAGAAACTGGGTACCAAATTTCCATTCCATTGTAGAAGAGTTGGTGTTTTTGTGTTTGGAAATCCATAAAAGCTCCAAAGTCTCCAATACTGATTATGACATAGCTGCTTTTAAGATTTTGTTCCCTAAAAAAAGTCCCTTCAACTTTAAAATACTTTTTTGTATTAAAATTTTGATGCGAATGGCAGCTTAGTATCTGGAAATAGTAGCAGTGGTAGGTAGAAGTAGAGCTGAACACATAATTGATTTTTTTTTTTTTTGGTCAGGGGACAAACCAAAACATAGTTTGGTTTGATTTGAACCAAAGCTGAATTTTTTTCACTATTTCTCACCAGACCAAACATGCAAAAACTTTGTTTTGGTTCAAATACAATGTTTTATTCAAACCCAAACTATTTTGTGTGTGTGTGTATTGCGTTGTTGGGTTGTTGTTTTTAATTAGCTACATTTCAAAATGAAAAATCTTCAACTTAAAAAAAATCCACTTGTTTAGTTGAAACCATTTGCTGAATTTGACCTGAATTCATGAATCATCTTGCTGCCCTGAAATATGCATTTTTTGGCAAATGTACTGTCCGATTAAAAAAAAGGTTACCTTGTTCTAGTTAGAAGCATGGTAGTTCCATTGCATGGCATTTCCACTGTATCTGCTCTGTCATGCAAGAATCCAAAAATAGATCTAAGTAGTTTTGAAAACGGTTAAGTACTTTATTAAAAAAAAGTTATCATTTTGCAAAGACATTTAGGCTTAGACCTGGCTAGAAGATGACAATTCCGTTTCACAGCAACTTTCAAGGTTTCAAAATCTAGTTTTGTTCCCCACTGGAACAAAACCAAATCTTTTAGAATGTTTTTGCGAAAACATAGTCTGTTTTTGGGTTGAAACCTGAGCTTATAGATTTGGGGAGTGGGTCCATGTTTGTCTTGGTGGTTAGGGCAGTGGGCTGGCATGTGGAAACCTGCTTTACCCAAATCAAAGCAAAATTTTTCATCCCAGATCATTCTGAATCCCAAGCCAGTGCCCCAACCACCAGGCCATAGAATGTGAGGCTGACTGTCCAATCTACCCAATGAAAACTTTGTCAGAACGGCTACATATCCACAGGAGGTCTCAGGGTCCTTCCTCAGGAATTCTCTCTTCTGGGATATGCCTGCATCTCCAGGCTTCAAATATTGCCTCACTTGCTGTGAACCCTTCCCATGAATGACTGCATTCATGCTGTATCTGCTTCCTCAGGAATACGCATGTAGCATCTAAGTGCAAATTTTGCACTATCTTAAAGAGCCCTTAAGGAAAGACAAAGGTAAAGCTCTGACTCCTTAAAACAGAGCACGGTCTTCATCCTGCATCATATCCGGCCTTGTGCGCCTCCCTGCCCCCAGATGTTGGCCACTGAGCAACCACAGTGCCCTATCAACTTCCATGGCTTGCTTGCCCCTCCTCTCCCCCCCCCCCCCCCCCCCCCCCCCTTCGGGTGTTCAAGGGATAGACCTGCAAGCAAATCTGGAAGACCTTCCTCCAAGAGAATTGGGGCCAGGTCTCCTCAGAGAGACCCTTGAAAAAGTCTATGACTCCAAGGAGCCTAAGCCCTGCAAAGGCTTCTACAAAGGTTTCAAGCAGTCTCGGTACTGAGGAATCTTCTATATCTAAATCCTCGTCTACTTCCAACGTATACGGTACCCATCACTCAGTATTGAAGCCCTTGGTACCATTGAAACTGAGTCTACTGATCCTCAGCACTGTACTAAGAAGGCAGTATGTTCTACTATGGAGAGGAAGGTTGTTCAGATTCCCAAATTTCTGTGCTGGGTTCTGCTGACTACTTACATTTGACTATCTGGAACCTCTACCTCCTTCCAACTTCTTTCTCCTCAGATGAGGCTATTATCCCCCATGTATCACATTGATGATTTAAAATACTTTCAAGATCCAATGAAGAGGGCAGCAGACACCCTTCAGATTCCATTAGAGCAGTGTTTCCCAAACTTGGGATGCCGCTTGTTCAGGGAAAGCCCCTGGCGGGCTGGGCCGGTTTGTTTACCTGCCCCGTCCACAGGCACAGCAAATCACGGCCAGTGGGAGCCGCAATCGGCGGAACCTGCGGACGGGGCAGGTAAACAAACCGGCCTGGCCCGCCAGAGGCTTTCCCTGAACAAGCGGCGTCCCAAGTTTGGGAAACACTGCATTAGAGGAAGTGCAGGAGACATCACACAAATGGCTTGACATTTTGCAAACGTCATCTTCAGCATGGGTTGCCTTCCCTATAAATTAAGCTCTATTAAAACCTGCCAAGTCCATCTGTCCGTCTCCTGCTATTGTGTCCCGTCCCGTCTCTTCCCCCCCCCCAACTCCTAATGTGAAAAAGAGCAGACAAAAAGTATTATGTCACATCTAAGGGCTTGAACTTCTTATTTTCCCCACGCTAAACCAAATCCTCTAGATGTGGACACAGTAAATAAGTGTCTGTCAGAGGCAATACTGTTTGGAGACTACACCCCATGACAAGGACCACAAATCCCTAGAGTATTTGGGTGCAAGAGGTACTCTTTTGCTACTTCACAATTCCAAACTGCTAACTTTCACTTGATTCTGGCAAAACAGTCACGTTTAAATTAAGTTTAGCTCTTTCATTGAACATCTACCACAACAGCACAAAGAACAGTTCCAAGTCTCCATTGCAGAAGGGCAGCTCTTGACTAAAACAACCCTGCAAGCTTCTCTGGATGTGGCTGATATGGCAGCTCATTCCATTGTTATGGCTGTAATAATGTGCTGGGTATCATGACTTCAATCCCTTCCAATGGTTCCTTTCATGGTCAGTGACACCATGTATAATTCAGTGAATACTTTGAAGGACTCCGGGGTGCCACTTTGTTTGCTGGATATATATATATAAGCCTGTGACAAAAAGAGGCTTAATCTATCTCAGTTGGCTCAGAGATAACCACCTTCTCAATTCTCCACTTTCCATAGATCTTTGGAGCACCTAGGGAAGAAAAAAATGCATTTCAAAGGGGACAATCTTCAACTACTACAGTAACCTCGACTCAGCAGCTAATGACAGCCAAATGTTCCTTTTGACTCCTTGGTCAAGGGCCACAATGTGCTGATGTCAGACCTTTGTTGCACCATCTTACACCAGGCAACTTTCCTCCTTTTGGGAATGGTCTCCCATTTTCACAATTTAGAAGAGCAGATTACCTCCGACAGATGGGTCTTTGAGGTTATAACTTTGGGAAACTCCATTCAGTTCTACTCTATGGCTTTCTCTCCATTTCAGGTACCTCTCTGAAGCAAGAAGCTCTGTCCCGTCTCTGTTTAGGAGCAGTAGAACCAGTTCCCACTCCACACAAGGGAAGGAGGCATTATTCCCAGTACTTCTTAATTCTCAGAAAGAAGAACGGATGGAGACCAATTCTAGATCTGTGGATGCTGAATACCTTGGTCAAGATGGTGACACTCTCAGTCATCATCCCATCTCTGGATCTCGGGGACTGCTTTGTGATCCTCAGCCTTCAGGATGCATATTTTCATATCACAGTACACCCTTTTCACAAGAAATTTCTGCACTTCATGGTGGGGCAGGACCATTACAAATATCAGGTCCTTCCCTTCAGGTTAGGCACTACTCCCAGGGTATTCACAAAACTCGTGGCAGTGGTGGCTTTACAACTTCTCAGTGGGGAGTAATAGACTTCCCTTCCTTGCTGATTGGTTTCTCAAGGGATGTTCCTTCACCATCAAATTGGCATTCAGTACTATGATTCTGTTAAACAGTCTCGGTTTCCAGCTCACCGTCATGAAATCCTCCCTCCCACTGATACAGAGGTTAGAGTTTATAGGGGCCATGCTGGACATCTTCACAGCCAGAGTTTATTGCTAGACAATAGATTCCTTGCACTGTCACATCTGATGATGTTTGCAACTTCTTGGGCATGTGGCAGAATGTACTTTTGGCACACTTCATGACTGACCCTCTATATGCTGTTTTTTTCAAAGATAGTTTCTTTTTGACCACATCCACACTTTTAACCCAGAGTTGCTTTGAATTTTCATATCAATCAATTCATCTCCCAGTATTCTACCCCAAGCCTTGCTGGTCAAAACATGAAGCCATCCTTCATAACTTTAGATGTCAGGAGAGCATTGGTTTAATTATCTGAACAGTACTAGACTTTTTTGATCCTCCTTAGGGTTGTTTGTTTCTGTTGTGGACAGAACTATAGGGGTTGCTGTGACTACTCAAGAGGCTTTCTAAATGGGGGTTTCTGTTTACATACTCACCTGTTATGTGGATGCTAACATATCCCGCCCCCCAAGGTCATCATTCATTCTACAAGATCGTAGTCCACATCTGTAGCCCTGCTAGAGGGCGCATCTGTTACAGAAATATGCAAGACTGCTACATGGGCTTTGATTCATTGTCACACTATGCCTTGCTTGATGCATCCCAAGCAGATACTGCCATTGGCTCTATAGTCCTACAAACAGCCTTAGACCGAGTTCCAAAGAACCTCCTTCCTTTAAAGGGTGCTACTAGGGAGGGACCTTAAGTGGAGCACCCACAGGGACACTACTTGAAGAAAACGAGGTTATGTACCTTGTTCGGTAACTGAAGTTCTCCGACATGTGTGTCCTTTATGGGTGTTCCACTTTCTCATCTTGGGGCTTTGCAGTAAAGAAGGAACTGAGGGCATTTAATCTGCACGGCCCTGTATTTCCTCTGTACAGGACAGGAGGATTTGTAGGATGCATGCACGAGCCGAATGATGACTGCTACTGAAAATCTCTAATTGAAGGCGCATGCACTGCGTGCACACCTCAAGGGGCATGCCCATATAGGGGCATATCTCCAAGAATTCCAGTGACTACACAAGGTAGAATCCTGTCCTTTTGGCAAAATTCCGTTTAGCTGAAAATGTTCCAACCAACTCTGCTTAGGTTCTTAAGTTTCTAATCACTTACTAAAATGATACTTAGGCTTCTAAGTCACGTAGGCACTTCTGAAAATGTTATCCTACATCTCTTCAGATGTGACAGAGCTTATTTAGTCTGAGAAGAATCTCATACATAGGATTGTTATTAGAACAGTGTGTGGCCAATATTGTAATTTGCTTAGAATGCTTTTAAAATGCTTAGAATGAAAGCTGCTAATGTCTCATTAATAAGAGATATAGAACTATTAGTGTTTCTCATAGACTTTAATTGCAAGAAGTTCAGATGATTTATTTTTAAAATGATTCAATAATTAGTGTTTTCGTCTAATTCTGTAAAAGTAGAATTTAAAGTAATTAATAAGTATTTCAGAGTTATAAGCAATTCATGGTGTGGCACTTATTTCCTTAGGGAAATATTACTATGTAGGGAATATTCATCGTAGTTTGACAATTACTTTGAATGCGGGAACAATCTGTTTGACTCCTTCAGATACATTATTGCATGGTAGCAGACTGGCTACATTTCCTTTTCTGTGTTACCTTCCCAGACATTTTCACAAGCCCACAAAATAGCACGGGTTTCCAAAATTTTCTTCTTGTTTTGAGAAATGAATTTTTAATTTAAAATATGTATAAACACAATCTGTGCTTTAGAACCCTAAAGGAGCTGAAAAAGCATGTAACAATTTTTGTCAAACTGACTGCTTTTTCTTGTCGATTAACCCCTCTAATTAAGCCCTTCTTCCCCACTTCCCATGGGACTTTCCCCTACTTTAGAGTTTCCTCAAGACTGATAACACCTGGCAGAGAGCACACAGCTCTCTTATTAAGTGATATATGTACACACTTTCATCAGTTTGGTCAACATCTAATGTGTTTATCAAACCCATCCAAGAGAAAATTAAATTAGTTTTAGAGATGAGAAAAGATGTATTGATTGTAGAGTGTCATCTGTTTTCCAGTCTGAGGCACGTAATTTGCTCTACTTCTACAATGGTTCATTACTATCCTTGAACACCAACAACTTGCCTGTACTGTAGTTGGTTGAGTCACTTTTCATTACTATTTGGCACTTATATAGTGCTTTTCATCCAGGGATCTCAAGCTATTTGCAAAGATAAGCATCGTCCCAGTTTTACAGATGAGTAAACTGAGACACAGGAGCTAAATTGTCTAAGGACGCATAGCACGCCAGTGGCAGAGTCACAGACCGAAACCAGAATCTCCAGATTTCCAATCTTGCGTTCCCTCTTTTTTTAAAAAAAAAATTTTGTTTATTTTTTTTGCTTGGGATGGCCAAAAAGCTGGAGCCGGCCCTGGGCAGCATCCAGTTATTGTTTCTAATTCTGTATCTGTAAGGGCCAGTCTACACTTACCCGCTGCGTCGGAGGCTTCGGATCGATCTTCTGGGTTCAATTTATCGCGTCTTGTCTAGACGCGATAAATCGAACCAGGAAGTGCTCCCCCGTCGACGCCGGTAATCCTGCTCTGCGAACGGAGCAGGCAGAGTCGACGGGGGAGCCTGCGCGCCGCCTTGTGGACCAGGGGTAAGTACTTTTAAGTTCGAAATAAGATACTTCGACTTCAGCTACGTTATTCACGTTGCTGAAGTCGCGTATCTTACTTCGAACTTGGGGGCTAGTGTAGACCAGCCCAGAGGCACACTTCTGGGTGCAGACCTCCTCTATGGGCCCCTTCCTTTGGATGTGGAACTCTGCAGTTGAACTGCTTTAGGCCCCTGTACCCACTGCTCTGACCTTCCCCAGTTGCTTTTGCGGGTTCCTGCCTTCTCCCAAGAGTTCCACCTCCATGGGTACTCTGGTTTATAGTATAACTCGTTGGTGCAACGTGGCTGGTAAAGTAAGGAATGCTGGCTTTGCACAGGAGTTTCTAAAACCACGTGAACTTTTACTCTCAAAGCATACAAAAGTTACAGATCTTTAGGTAAACAACAAAAATGTATGCACTTTCTCCTGTGAATTTATGCTCACCCTTTATTGTGAGTCCTTAGGCCAGGCTGAGTGTCAGGTGAGTAGGTACCTCTGCTTCTTGTAGTCCTTCTGTTGTCTGGTGATGGTCAGCCAGAGAGAGACTCAGCAGATCCTGTCCTTAAGTAAGGCTTCTGTCTTCTCGGGCATGTGACTGACTAACTTCAGAACCCCAGTTAGATGGCTGGCTGGGAAATTCCTGCCCCCTGAGCCCCAACCAGGAAAACTAATTTCCTTAAGCCTCAACACTTCTTGTAGCAAAACCATTATTTTAGGGTGTATCTGTTTTCGAAGCCCATCACCATTGATGACTTCTGTCCTAGATGCCTCTAGACAGGTACTTACACATTCAAAATGTGAGTTAAATTCTTTAAAATGATTGATACAGTGTTATGTGAAAGTCACAATTTGAAACAGACATAAATCAGTCCATCACACTGTGTTCAAGTTTGTCTGGGATTTCCCATTTCCAGATTCATTTTCTGTCTTCTGGCTGAGGGCATGACGTGGTACGTTTTAGAGCTCTTCAATGCCATGTTAGTATTGACCATTCAGTCACTCACATGATACGTGAGGCACTTTCCCTTTCCTGCTAGGGACTTTTTGCCCTGCAATGCTCCAGACCCTGCTGGATCTTATTAAAACCTGCATTTTGATTCCCACATACCAGTGCAATACACTATTGGGTTCACAGCTCATTTTAAAAAAAGATTATTTTTAGGCAAAAAGGGTATTTGTATCTGATATCCAGATCAGCAAAGAATGGCTATTTGAGAAGTGCTGATTATTGATTCCACCTCTTTAATTATGTACGATAGCAGACAGCTATTGTGTAAAAATTGACTGACCTTCAATAAGAAAAGAGTTAAGGGAAGTTCATTGTTTTCTAATGAAGTTGTGTGTTAGGAAATTAGTCAATGAAAATTTATTTTTAATAGACTAACAGACTTGCTTCTCTCCCTCCCTCCGCCTCGAGTAGAAAGTCATAATATTAAAATATTTCTTCTAGGCTTTGCTGGAGATGGTGTTTGGTGCAAAGGTAGTTATAACAGGTGATGGGTTCATCCCCGGAGAAAGAAGTGTCATCATCATGAACCACCGGACACGAATGGACTGGATGTTCCTATGGAACTGCCTGCTGCGATACAGCTACCTCAGACTAGAAAAAATCTGTCTCAAATCCAGTCTCAAAAGCGTTCCAGGATTTGGTACGTCATCTACAGTTTTAATGAATAAAAGAGAATTAATAATAAAATACAATATTTCACTTTTCTAATACCACCCTAACCTCTTCTTCAACCTCTACTTCATTGTTAAGATTAGCATTTTCCCACTCTGTATAAATGCACTTGTCAGGCTTCTTGTTTCATTAACTAGCATGTGCTACCAAAAGGGTGTGGGGGTGTGTGTGTGTGTGGGGTGGGATGTGTGTGTGTGGGGGGGAATTTTTTTAATTTTTTTTTAAAGCTTCCTGTGGACAGGTCAGTAATCAGTGTTCTTTCTGATAGCTGTAGTTTTAAATTCAGGTGACAGAAATACACTGTACAGTATATGAAATAGCTTAGTTTTGTCCTTTTGTTTGTCATTGTTACAGTGATGTAGGCCAGAAACTGGTTTGGTTCAACAGATTAAGACTTCTTAAATGATACCTCACAAGGTACAAAATATATCATAATCGTATCACAGTGGTTCCAGCATGCTATTTTGAGGTATAGATGGTCACAAATACTGCTGACCCATGCAAGCAAGTGGATTTTGTTTGTTCCAATCCTGATATAAGGGGGCAGAGAGAACTAATAGCTGACATAGAGGAGGTTCTACAGGAAAACCTGAGGAACAGCCAAGTTTGGGAAGAGCTTAATTTAAAGTGTGCAATTTAAGTTTAAAGCCAAACTCTTGGAAAAGGGAAGTTTGGACAATTTCAGTGTGCGCCTGTGGGTAGAGCGGGTCGGTCTGTTCAAAGCAGGACAGGCACTGCACCTCTTTCAAAATTGTGGCCTCCTCTCCTTTGTTAGCCTGTGAGAACTCTCCCTCATTCCTGTCCATTTTACACATAACTAGTTACTTTCCCATCTTTTGTAAGATATATGGAAAGGAAATTCATACAGCAAAAACTGTGTTTAATGAGTTCAGGTTACAGCAGGATGCACTCCACACAACCAAAACCTTAAAAATAGGGAACTAAGAAGTTAAGTCTCAGACACCGTTTGCCACCTTCACGTTGTCTACAGTGTGGAGGTCAGTAGCACTCAACACATTCACTTTCATCTCAAACAAATAACAGAGTAATACATACCCCCAGCTTAATCCAGCTCTTATTCTTAAAGCAAAATCTTAACTCTTTCTTCTTACTATGTTGTACCAAGAAATTTCCTGACATGAGCTGCAGAAGAACGAATGTTCTTTGTGTACATTTAATCTAGATAAGAGCCATATGGAGTGTCTTCAAATTGTCGTCAAGTGTCTTGACGAATTATTAGAATATGAGCTAATGAATAGACCCAAAAATAGAAGGGATATTCTTCTTGCCCTAGGTTTAAAGACAGACTAGCAAATTGAATGCATGGCTAAAAAGGCAGTGCTACCAGTAGGGTATTAGTTTTGTGGCATGGAGTTCATTTTAAAACTGTTTGGCTGGCTGGAGCTGTACAGAAGGGGCACCATTGTTACTAGCTGTGAGATGCTTTAAACTAGCAAGCAAGAAAATGCTGTGCAGAATCTGGCAGAAAGGGAAGGAGTGAATGAAAAGTGAGATCCGTGAATCCAGCAAAGATATGCACATGGAGGCTTTCTATATGAACTTGACTGAAACACAGTGCAGCAGCAAAAACTGTTGGGGGCTAAATACGGAAGGCCAGAGATCGTTAGACGTCAGTGGGAGCAGTTTATGCCTCATGTCAATCCTGTGCTTTGATTTCCAGTGCAGGTTTTTAAATCCATGTCAGGACTGCAAATGTATATTCAGTAGATCTTGTGATAAATATCAGTAGGAAATTGTGGCCAAGGAGTATAATTATGAATTCAGCCAGGCAGTGTAGAAAATCTCATATTTTACCCCCATGGCCCTACCATGTGATGTGAAAGGCTTTTAATTGGTACTAATAGCTGAAGAGAAGTCTTCAGCAATTTTGCAGTTCTGTTTTAAAAAGCCTTTGCCCATTTTGTAAGCTTTTAGCATTTAACTGAATCTTTTAAAGGTCACAAGGAAAGACAATTTAGAAATCCATGCGATGCCTCATCAGTGCCTTGCAGATATCATTGCCACCGTTTGTTAGTTGTCAAAGTATAATATTTCAAGCCAGAAATTATTTAGAATTCTGAAATTAAAAGAATTTCTTCTCTCCTAATACCCTTCAGTTTAATCTTTTTGGATGAATACCTTTACATGAACTAATTGCACTTGATTAAAAATAAACAAATACAGAGCTTTTGATACATTTACTAAAGGCAATTTTTTAAATTCTTAGGCAGCTACATGGTGGTCAGTATTGTGAGTATTTCATTCAGAATTGTGTACAGCATGGGGTTATGTTAACACTTTCATCTGAGCCTCTCTGAGTACTTTGCAAACATTCAGCCTCGCAACATCCTGGTGCTAAATACCATCCCAATTTTAGAGTGGGAAAATACATTTGAGAGGTTAAGAAAATTACCCAAATCAGATCAATTAGGGGCAGACCTAAAACTTGAACCCAGGAGTGCTGATTCCTAGTCCCCATCTTTAGCTAATGCACTCTTTGTGCTTGGGATTTTATTTGTATTTGGAGACACATGCAGAGGAATGTGTTTGGAAGTGAGCAGAGTTAAAGCATCTGAAACATAATTTAACAATTGCATTCTGCACATATAAGGACTTTCTATTTAAGAAATGTATATACTTCACTGGTAGATAATGACTTTATTAGGAGTTTTTGGGTCACTTTTTATAGAGGTTTACAAATTATTAATTTACCGTACTTTAATATACAAAAAAACCTTTGAGTTGACTGTATGCAAGTCGTTTCTTTTTAAATGGATGGTCTTTTTGTTCCTGGAGACTATATCTCTGGTTTAATAATGCAGGCAATAAAGTTTCCAAAATGCTATATTAAATTTCAATAATCTAAATTTCAGAAATATTACTGCAGTATTTCTCTACTACTTGCCAAAGGTATGGTCCCCAGGAATCACTATTCACTTTGTTGTTCAGCTGTTGCTGCAGTTTCTTATATCAGTGGTTCTCAACCAGGGGACCGGGGCAGGTTTCAGGGGGTCTGCCAAGCAGGGCCAGTGTTAGACTCGCTGGGGCCCAGGGCAGAAAGCTGAAGCCCCACCACATGGGTCTGAAGTCCGGGGCTCTGAGCACCAACACTTGAGGCTGAAGCCAAACTTAGCTTCACAAGGGCCCCTATGGCATGGGGCCCCAGACAATTGCCCTGCTTGTTACCCTCTAATGCCGGTCCCAGCTTTTATATGCAGAAAACGAGTTGTTGTGACACAGGTGGCCTATGGAGTTTTTATAGCATGTTGGCGGGGGGACCTCAGAAAGACACAGGTTGTGAACACCTGTCTTAGATGACATCATCAAAAACTACTCTGGCACATTTTGCAATAGCAATTCTCTAGAAGGATTTCTAACAGCATTGGCAGTTTATTGCATATTAAAATCAAATAGAATTTCCCTAATCCACTCTCCTCTGAATGTGCATATACAAACCTCTGTTCTCACCTCACTTTTTAGCAAAGATTTAATAGCAGATGCAGTGATAAAGTGGGGGGTCTCATATTACTAAGACTTGATTACTTTCTCAAAATATACGGCAGAATGCATGCTAAAGTTCACTTATTACTTAATAAAGTATTGTAAATAATTGGAAGTAAACTATAATGTCAAACAAATGGACAAAGAATGATTTGAAGTATTGTCTGTCTTTTTTTTTAATCACTTTACTTGCCAGTTCTCAAAACTCCTGACATTCAGAATACGTCTCCCATTCACTAACATGAATCGGTGAGATTCCGCTGGAAGCAGAATGTGTATTTTAACCATCAGCACCTCATCTATGGGCTGGTCCACACTACGGGGCGGGATCGATCTAAGATACGCAACTTCAGCTACGTGAATAGCGTAGCTGAAGTCGAAGTATCTTAGATCGAATTACAAAGGACTTACCGCGGGTCCACGCGGCGCAGGCAGGCTCCCCCGTCAACTCCGCTTACTCCTCGCGCCGAGCTGGAGTTCCGGAGTCGACGGGGAGCGCTTCTGGGATCGATTTATCACGTCTACATGAGACGCGATAAATCGATCCCAGAACATCGATCGCTACCCGCCGAATCGGGCGGATAGTGTGGATGTACCCTTGGTGTCAGTGATTTTCATAGGGTTATAATAGTGGATGAAGGGACTGCAATGATACCTGAATTTTAGGGGAACATTTGGTACAGTATCTCAAGCCTTAATCGAAAAAATAAATTAAAATTGGCTTTATCCGAGCATGGTTTTATGAATTGAAAAGTGTCTGCAGGACCATAATCCAATTATATGTCAGTGAGTAAAACGAGGTATCCAATTGCAGCCGCCTGGATGAGTATTGGGCCTTGTTTCATTTAATGTCTTTGTTAATGAGGTGTAAAAGATTAAATAGCACATTGATTAAATTCACAGATGATAGGAAAGAGGATGGTGCTGCAAACATCATTGATGATGGACTTATCTCGCGTTAAGTCCTTTCATGTTAATGGAAAAACACAAGTTGACATATCTTGAGAAAAATAATCTGAAATAACTGTTTTCACAGCATTGTAAGACTTTCTGTCTTCTAAAAGCCTGCCTGCTATAGCCAAAGACAGGGAAGCATAACAAGAAGGCAAGACGAGGGAAGGGAAAGGTGGGTGAGGTAAACAGTATGTTGGATATCAAGTATCAAAGGGGTAGCCGTGTCAGTTTGGATCTGCAAGAGCGACAAAGAGTCCTGTAGCACCTTATAGACTAACGCTGCTGAATTGAAGAGAAATGAGGAGTAGGGTTCACTATGGACAGTTATTTGCAAATCCTAATTGCTATATTCAGCACTCAGGTACTACTATGTTGACGTCTAAAATTGTCTTCCATACAAAGATCTCAAAGCATTTTACAAACATTTTAGCTCCCTGTTCCCAAGTATGGTGGTTCTGTAGTGGCCTGAACATGATGATGATTGGTCTTGCAGAATGGAAACGAAGGACTCAATGCTTGCTCTATGGGACCAAGGTGCAAAGTCACAGGGCATAGAATGTTTGTAAATTCTATCCTCATCTCCCACCCGTTAGGCACCCCTTCTTCACAGAAACCCTTTCTCTCTCTCTCCTCATAAAAGGGCTGTGGAAGTAAATAGAGACCCAGGACTTTAGTAATATTTGAGAAGCAATTGAAGGGGGTGATTCAGGGTGCAGGGGCATGGACTCTTCTCTGATGGGTTGGGTTTTTTTACCCATTTTTGTGGATTCACTAAACAGACCAATCCTCACTTATTTTTAATTTCTCTGTCGCAGAGGAATATGCCTATAAGGAATAACATTTTTATGTAGAGTGGGAAAAACACAGGAGTTACTTCCTCTCTAGTTTAAAAAACCCAAAACTTACTCCATGTGTGTGCATGTGTGTAAAATGCAACTATCAAGATAATACTGTCCAGGTAATTTTAAAAATATATATTGGAAACAAGGGGTGAAAATAGCATTTTACATTCGACTCTGGTGAAAAGGGCCAGGCAATGGGTAGCAAGATTTGTCTGGTGTTCAGAAACACAACTGTTATGAGATTGAATATCTACTGTACCACTAGGCAATTGGAAGTGATATGAACACTCCTGAGTCATGCATTTCCGCTCACAACTAATTGCTGAGTGATAATTTATTAAAGCAATGGATCAAGTCAAATGACAAGTGTTCAATTCATTATATACCTATTAACTATACATTAGAGATGAACATGGTAAAAACATTACCATGAGCGGATACTCTGTATTACAAAGATTGGTACAAGAAGAATTTCTTAATGGTTTACATGCATCAAATTAGAAAAATAATTTAAGAATTGAAATGTTTTAAAATGTGATTTGATTATGGATTCTTAGAGCTGACACTAACTAGAGGAAACAGTTAAATATCTGAATTGAAGTGGCTTTTCAAATCTATTTTTAACGTTCTTGTACTAATCAGAACTTGTACTAATCAAAAGTAAATAAAGTGCAACTCTGTCCTCCCGTCTGAAAAACCACTTGATAACATTTTTTCACTATAACATTCTTCTGTTTGGCAGAGCTTGTAAATGGGAAGTATAAAAGCTGCTGAGTTTTACTTTTAAATTAAGGAGATCCACAGTTGTGCCACATTTATAACTGTAGGTGCAATGAAGCAAATTGCATAATAACTGTTAATGAACCACTGCTATGATCAATATTTTGTGTGCACAGAAATCGGGCACATGCAAGTGATTCCCACCAATCTTTGTGCCTATGTGGTGGTGTTACATGAAAGACACCGATTAGAATCAGGCCTCCATTGGGCTAGTCTGGAACAAACTTATAGTTACTGCCCTAAAGCGTTTCTGATTTGAAACAAGAATCAACAAGTGTGTGTGACAAACAATAGAAGGGAAAGAAAGAGAGAGGATGGCTGACGGTGATAAGATCCCACAGTTACATATGTTAGTTCTCTGCACAACTTGGTATGTCAGAATCACTTATTTATGGGGGAAACGTTTTTTAATTTAGTATCCGCTATCCCAGATGCCCCACAACTGAGTGCATGTTGGTTTGCTGTGTTTCTTATCGACCTCATGGCTTTTGAAGAATTTGAAAGAAGAGAGTGTAGTGGCTATATGGATTCATTCTGTGAAGACTTTCCATGTGTAAGGGACAGCTTGGAAGAAAGTATGGAGACATGTGAGAACGAATTGGACAGCCAGTTCAAGATTGGCATCATTGACAGAATGGAGGAAGAAGGTGTGAAGTATGATTAGAAAAAAGCAAATAGTTTGGATGAGGCAGAGTTGTGAAGAGCCTTAATGTGAGGTTTTTTTATTTGGTTTGGTGGAAAACAGATTCTGGAGAAAGGTGTGCGGGATGACAGACCAGGAAAATGATCTTAGTAGATGTGTTTAGTGCAGACTAGAGGAAGGGGCAATCTGGGGGTTGGAGAGGCCCGAGAGGTTGGCAGTAATCAAGATGTGAGATTATGAGGACATGGACAAGAATTCTAGCTGTAGGGACAGGATTCAGTTTTGCTTTAGAAAAGTATGGAGAAGAGAGATGCCAGGATTTGAGCACAACTTGGATCCCTGTCTTGCTGGAGAGAGTCAAGTCAGATGATACCCTGGCTATGGGTTTGAGGGTTAATGTTAACAGTGCCAGAGAATAGGCAGAATAGAGATGATTTAGGAAGATATATGCTATTTTGTATAGCACATTTTAAAATGTAAGGTTGTGTATCATGTTATAGTAGTCCTTCCTATAGGAAAACCACAACTTTGAATTTCCTACCATGTTTTCTGGTTAAATATCAACAATAAATGTTGCAAAAGGGGAGGCTTTGGCATTTAAAATTCTTTAAAAAATCTGTTTGAGACTCTCTCTTAAAAATGTTCATTGAACTTTGAAAAATGACTGGCTGTTTTTTACCAAACGTCTCCCTCTCTGTGCTCCCTTCTCTACTCCCACCTCTTCCCCCCCCCCCCCTCCCCAAATGAAATGTTTGGACTAAGAACAAACATGAGAAATTTCAACCTGAAGTGTGTGTTGTCCCTGTGTCCTCCACCCCTTGAAAATAATGTTTTTTTGGGGGAAAGAGGGCTTTGAAATTAAAATGTTTCCTCAGCATTAACTATAGAATTGTTAATGTAATAATGTTGTGTGACTACTGGAGAGTTACATACGCTAAAGTTGTTTTATCCTCACCCCAGGTCCCCAGAGCAAAAGTACACTTCCTATATGCTATATATTTCTCCAATTTGATAGCAGCATTTCCTGTCCCTTGCATGTATGATCATGTGACGGACTACAGTATGTAGTCAAGCCACAATGAAGCCAAGATAGGTGTGAAAAATAAACTATGAGCATATGCGTGCTACTTACTCTAGCAAAAAACAAAGGTTAAATGTCTTTAATCAGCATTACCCTGGAATTGAAACCAGTGTCTATCTTTTGAGTCACAAAAAGCTGATTGAAAAGGTCATTGTGGCCAGCTGCTGCATATTTCTATGATAACCACATAGCAAGCTTGAGCGAGAGTTATATAATCTATGTTGGTGAATGCTTTTGAGTACATTTGTGAGTTAACATTAGTTATCAGAAATGTCAGGTATTACAGGCATAGTATTTGTTTTGGCAAAGAAGTGGAATTGCATTGTTTGGTTTGGACTAACTTCCCTGTTTTGTTTGTGTTCCATATATTCCCAATTATCTTTCCCGTGAACTTACAAACCCAAGGGCAAGCTTTTGCTTTCCAGTAAAAATAAACATTGATTTCTTTCAGACTAGCAAAATTCCTGATGGCCAGGAGCCCCAGACAACCAAAAACATAGTCCAGACAAGAAAAATGTAATTACTGCCTATTAGACAATATATTGAGCTGTGCTTTACAAGTGACTGAACAGCATGTCTCACCTTACACTGCAGATGAGAAGGTGCTTCCTACTTGTTTATTTTTAAATACCACTTATAAGCAGCAGTTATCAGTTTGCACATTACTGAATTCCTCCCATAGGTCTGCCCATTCTATTTCACCCCAAATTATATTATGTATGTGTTCTCCCAATGGTGCAATATGGGCACACTTGCCTTCATGTGACAGACACAAGAAAACCAAGATGGCACATATTCACCTTGATTTTTTTACTGTAACCTTAATGTGAGTTTCCTGTCTCCCTTGTAAACTATACTTTTAAATTCCAGGCAGAGGTCTAAAACCCTCCCAGATCTGCAGGATGTTTTGAGTTTCAGGCACAGCTAGTACCATCCACATAACTTCCAGGGCCTAAGCTGACTGGAGGAAGTGGTGGGGAAGATCTTGTGGCAAGTTTTCTCCCTTCTCTTTCCGGCAATAGGTGGAACCAGAGAGAAATCTCTCCTAGTGAGCTGTTGTCAGCACAGTACCAGCAAATCTCCAAGTGGGCACTTTCTTTGCCTCTCGTTTCCCTCAGACTCTGTAGCTGTGAGAAATCTTGTTCTGAATAACTCAGACCAGACAAGCTAGTTTCAAGACTCTATATGGTACCAACCAATACAATAATTTCATAAATTGTACGTTTGTATCAGTTATATATTAGTGGTGGCAGTCACAGGACATTAAATGTATGAAGTGTATTGGCTGAAATAATTACGCAAGAGTGAAAACCACCAGAAGCAAAATAGCAACATTTTTCGTTCATTAAGGTGCCTCTTTCCACCTTAATTTCCCAGGCATGTGAATTTTTCATACCTCTGAGCGACTTAGCTAGGTCAACCTACGTTTTTAGGTGTAGACTAACCCATAATCTGTGTGGGTGACAAAAGGGGAATGTCAAATGTAGGAACTCACTTCAAAACTGTATAAAAGAGGGTGAGTGTATTAAGAATTTGTGCTTGAGAGGTGCACAAATATTTGCATCATACCAGTAAATATTATTCCTGTTACACTTGTAAACATTTCAGTGACTTGCCTAAGGTCAGAGGGAGAATGGTGGAGCTGGGCATGTAATTCAGGAGGCTGATTCCTGGTTCAGTTGTCTAAACCATTAGACAACAGTACAGTCAATAGGAAGCACATATTGTTGTGTAGTAAATCATTCCAAAAAGAGGCACAAGTGGTTTGAAAGAGAATTGCATATGGCCCCTAACTTGAAGATTATGTGCGGTTATGTCCGTTCCATTTGTTTAATATATCTTCTTGATGTTTGGCATAAATCCTCACAACTGTATTGGGACTTGCTTGTGCATGAGGAAAGCTATACCTCAAATTATGCTATAAAGTAGTGCAAAGGGAGTACTGCTTTATATTATGACCTATTAGTGATGGAATAATTTATTGGAAGTTGTATGCATCAGAAACCTTGTAGCACTAATTTCTTATAATGTTGTAAATATTTTCAGTATGACATGTATTTACAAATATTTGAAATCCACTTGTACATATTTTTTATTTGAGAAAATGTTTTAAACAAAATATTATGCACTTTAAAACTTGCATTGTGCTATCATAACCACTTACATTTATATAGTGCCTATTATTCCAAAGCACTTTACAAACTGAAAGGGACATGCACTTTGCTGACCACTGAATAGCAATCACCTCTGGTTTAAGAAAGTTATAGCAACTCTGCATAACTTCAGACAGAAAGTGAAGAATATAATATCCTATTGAATTTGCAGTAGAAATATACCCGTATATACTTGTTCATAAGCCAATTTTTTTTTATTAAAAAAGGGATGCAAAAGAAAAGAGGGTCAGCTTATGAACGGGTATAGAGAGAGGGAGAGCTGGGACACAGTCCCTCCCCCCAACAGAGGGGGCAAGGAGAGGCAGCAGAGCCAGAAGGGAAGAGGCGGGGCCAGAGTCTCTCTGCTTCTGGCCACGCTGCTCTCCCCCCAGCCTCTGATGCAGCTACAGCTCCGCCGCCCGGCCTGCCTGCCGGAGCAGGCTGTGGCCATGCCGCTTGGCCCCATCTGCCGGAGCAGGCTGTGGCCATGCCGCTTGGCCCCATCTGCCGGAGCAGGCTGAGGCCGTACCGCTTGCTGGAGCAGGCTGCGGTCGCGCCACCCAGCCTGCCGGAGCAGCTCCAGCCAGGCCAGAGACATCCTCCCCTGGCCCGCCCTAGCTAAGGTGGGAAGGGATGGGTTGGGGGTCCTGGGCTAGCGATGGGGTCATGTAGAGGGTGGTCACAGGGGTTACTCCCCTGACCCCCAGTTTCTTCCCCACCCCCAAAAATTTCCCCACCAGTTGCTGTCCCGACCCGTCAGGGTAAGCAGCTGGAGGGCCGAGACACTTAGGTTTACCACCGTGCCTGCTGACACTCAAGGTAAAGAAACCATCTTGGCCTGCCAGCAGCTTATCCTGATGGCCCAGGAGCCAAAGTTTGCCAACCCCTGAAATATAGGGTCGGCTTATGAAAGGGTCATACAGTTTTTGCTATTTTTACCTATCCATCTTTGGCGGGGGTCGGCTTATAAACAGACTGGCTTATGATAGAGTATATACGGTAGGTTGGCAGAACTTGGTTATCAGAGTTAAAAATTGTTTAGACGCCAAGACTAGTGTCAATGTTGTGAATAGTGAATTGAGGTCTTTAATACCACATCCGCAGCATAGTGTCCCCTAACTCTGTTCTGGGGCTTGGGTTTAATAAGGGGAAGAATTTTACCATATGGGTAATGAACACCACTTCCAGCAGCACCAAAGTGCTTCTTGAAAGTCCACCCCATCAAGTGTGGCCTCTATTTAGCACGTGCAATATGATGCTGTTACAATACAAGATGGCTGCTCTTATGAAATTCTATATAGTAGCAGGCACAATTTTTCTTCAGTAGTTGGGAAATAAAAGTTTAATCTCATGGATGCAAGCAAATGAAAAACATACAATGAAATATTACTAAATATACATATATATTGTTAAACTTACTCTAGGTTGGGCAATGCAGGTTGCTGCCTTTATTTTCATTCAGAGGAAATGGGAAGATGACAAGAACCACTTTGAAAATATGCTGGATTATTTCTGTGACATTCGTGAACCACTGCAACTCCTCATCTTTCCTGAAGGAACTGATCTCACAGGTAAATTAATTGTTGTCTCCTCTTAGATGTAATTAGGTAGAAATTTGTATGTATTAAGGAAATAGTTCCAAAATGTAAAAAAGTAGCAAGTGACTATGGATTCTGATGAAAAGTAAGTGTTAATAGATAATCTAGTATACCACTGTGACAGGATGGGTCACAGAAATCCCCTTGGGACTGCCACCTGATGTGCTGAGACTACCTCTAAGACCGTTTTCCCTGGCAGCTCGGGACTTCAGTATGCTGCCTGGTTGTGCCAGACATGCTAGCCTGCTACAAACACAGACCCAGGTCTGAACCACATCCCCCAAAAGCTGCAGGCTTAACTGAAAACAGCTTAAGAAGTGCTCCTGTCTCCAACACCCAGATACCTAGTTCCCAATGGGGTCCAACCCCCAAATAAATCCGTTTTACTCTGTATAAAGCTTATACAGGGTAAACGCATAAATTGTTCGCCCTCTATAACACTGATAGAGAGCTATGCACAGCTGTTTGCTCCCTCAGGTATTAATACTTTCTCTGGGTTAATTAATAAGTAAAATGTGATTTTATTAAATATAAAAAGTAGGATTTAAGTGGTTCCAAGTAATAACAGACAGAACGAACTAAGTTACTAAGCAAAATAAAATAAAAACACGCAAGTCTAAGCCTAATACAGTAGGAAACTAAAAGCAGGTAAATTTCACCCTCAGAGATGTTCCAATAAACTTCTTTTACAGACTAGACTTCCTCCTAGTCTGGGTCCAGCAATCACTCACACCCCTGTAGTTACTGTCCTTTGTTCCAGTTTCTTTCAGGCATCTCTTTGGGGTGGAAAGGCTATCTTTTGAGCCAGCTGAAGACCATATGAAGGGGTTTTCCCAGGGCCTTATATAGTCTTTCTTTTGTGGGTGGAAACCCCTTGTGTTCTCATGTGCAGAATCACAGCTACAAAATGGAGTTTTGGAGTCACATGGGCAAGTCACATGTCCATGCATGACTCAGTTCTTTACAGGCCAATGCCATTGTTCACATGTTAGTTTGAACGTTCCCAGGAAAGCTCAGATGTGGATTGGTGTCTCTCAAGGTACATTGTCAGCTAAGTACTCCCAATTACTTGAATAATCCCTTCATACTATGTTGACCAAATCTGCCTTATGTGCTTCCTACAACAAACTCTTTTTAAATACAAGCATAGAGCCAACGCTCATAACTTTAGATATAAAAATGATACATGCATACAAATAGGATGAATACATTTACTAGAACATAACCTTTGCGAAGATATGTTACATGGCATATCTAGCATAAAATATACTCCAGTTATGCCATATTTACACTCATAAGCACTACTATGTTTCAGATTGGTACTACATATGACTTCACTCAGGGTTTAACCAATATTTCCTACTTCAGATGAGTTTTTGGAAAACTTCTGTTAAAACTTTCAGTGCCATTTGGATGTATGATGCTTTGAATAGGAGAGGCTGTTTTTTAAAGTCTGACAAGATTGTGCAGCCATGGGTAAGTCACTTCGCCTATCTGTTCTTGAGTTTTCTCCACTGGCGGGGGTAATAATGCTTACCTCCTTTTCTAAAATGCTTTCAGACCTTTGGAGAAAAAGTGCTAGATAGTGCTTATTACATTACCTTTCTCTGCTTGGTGTTACAGGGAAAAACTGCCTCAGAATATTGAATATAGTTGTTCCTAGAGTTGTACAAATATTTTATAGCTATCTTTTTTTTGTAAAAGACAAACTTTTTAAAAGCATTCATCTAAATCAAGTGTTAACACGTCTATTCTACTGAACTAATTTATATTGAATTAGAAGTTAGTAGTATTTGTTTAATCTTCAGTAAAAATGACCACCTTTTAAATATAATTAGTTTAGGAAGTCCTGGGTAAGGTGCTAACCAAAGTTGAATTGAAATGCTGATTATATTATAGCTCTTTTTATAAATTCTTTTTTCCTAACATTTACCCATTCTTTAAGCATGGCTTAGGCTGCGTCTACACCAGAGAGCTTACAGAGCTTACAATGCAGCTGCGCCGCTGTAAGCTCTCGAGTGTAGCCGCTCTATGCTGGTGGGAGAGAGCTTCTCCCGTTAACATAATTAATCCACCTGCAACGAACAGCAGTAGCGCTATGTGGGCAGAAGCTGTCTTGCCCACATAGGACTATGCACAATAATGCTTATGCTGGTGTAATTTATGTCACGTGGAATATTCACACCCCTGAGCAACATAAGTTTTGCTGACATAAGTGATAGTGTAGACATAACCGTAGTAGTTGCTTTTCGTAGCAGAGAGTCATGAGGATTTGGCTAAGCTAATCTTTCACCAATGAGTATGTGATTTAATAACTTTGCTCTAAATTCTACTCCAGCCACATACTCTGATTGGATTTTAGTTTGAAGCCAGATCTGAAAATATTTTGCTTAATTTATCATTATCTAAAGTGTATTGCTAATTTTTCTCCCATTCCCCATATCCCCAGTGAGTTTTTAGATGTTGCTGGCAGATGGGCTTTTACAGTGCCTGGAGGTACCGTAACCAGATTTTAGGAGGTTATAGAAATTGTCTTAATCTGATCCATGCTCCCAAAAGATAATGAATTGACTGACTATCCTTGGACAACTTCACCTGACATCCTCTTGTTTAAATTAATAAATTTGCATGTAGAGCAAGGAAGGAAGATAGAAAAAAATATCCATCCATTCATCAGCACCCTGCTGTAGGTTTTTTCTTCCATGGAGGGAATAGCTTTCCAAATCCTAAATTCCTGGAGAGAATTCCCCTCCTTTAGCTTAGATCCATGGATTGAAATTCTGGTCCCATTGAAGTTAATAGCAATATTCCCTTTGACTTCATTAATGTCAGGATTTCATTCCTGGCTTTCAGAGCTGTTGTTGCCTCCTTTACAGTCTTGAAAGACTTTTTTCCCTTCTATGCTTCCAGGCCACTTCACTTCTAATACTTGTTATTCCTTTGCATGAAAAATAGATTTTAAAAAACGGGGAAAGAGTTTCCTCTTTGTTTTTCTGTTTTGTAGTTAATAAGGAATTGGTTGAACACTGAGACAACAATAGCCTCTTCACATCCATGCTGTTAATGTTGATCAAGGGCATGGCTGCCTTGAAGGATTAAGTAAGTCTCTGAGAGACCATACATTGAACCAGTTAAGGAAAAGAAGGGCAGTGCATATGCCCTCTGCAATAATAATACAAAGACCATAGCCTGAACTTAGACCAATGGCACAAAGACCACCAAATAAGAAATTCTTAGTGGTCAGACATTTCACCTATTATCTGAGTTTCTATGCATATTGTTTTCACTCCAAAGAATAGAAACTCAAGAAGAATTAAGCAATTTCTGTAGTAGCAGTTTTCTTTGCTAATGTGCACATATGCTTACATCTCTCTGGTTCTGATCCTGCAGTGTGTTCCATGTGGGCAACTACCTGCACCCCCCAGTGTCCCATTGTAACCTGTCTAACCTTCCCTTTCTGTGGTAGGTTATTGAAGAGGTATTGAAATTCCATCTTCAGCAGCATCTGATTATTCTCCATTTTTTTAAACATTCATTTTTGGTCTCATTAGTTGACAGACTGCAAGGCAATAAACCAGCGTCCATACTGATATAGTTTAAACTATCAACCTCCATCAATACCATTGACCTTATGGTGTGTTTGTCTTGTATCATTGCTCTTGGAGAGGTCTCAGTGGGTTGATGGGCCAAATGCTCTTCTTTCCATAGGGATGTTACTTAAATCTCATGGGATTAAATCTAATGTTCAGTTTCTTCTGGCTGACACACTTTTGTTGACTTTGACCCTTTCAGAGTAGTTGGGTTGCTCATTCTGGGCAAGTGGGTGTGGATGGATGTGCTCCATATTCTTGCAGAAATGTTGAAGTCTCTTTATCTAAATGTTGTGAAGGGCAACCATACCCTTTAATGGTCTGAACCTTGATGGACCATCTTGTGAACTCCTTGCTCATGCTCAAATAATCCCTTTGATTTCAGTGGGACTACTCATATGAGTTAACTGCTCTCCAGTGAAGGCTTGCAGTCTGGCCCTATGTGTTTAGTAGTAACAATTGTTTTTAAAATGGTTTAATGTTTATTCTATAAATCTACAGTTTTCTGTGTGTGTCTTGTTTCTTATTGACACCTGAATTACTAGTACCCTCAGTCTTCACACTTAGCTCCACCAATCAGAAAATCCCTATGCCATAATTTTTCTAGAACAATCTTGCTTCTCTATCAAAACTGAGGGCTTGTCTACACAAGAAGTTATATAGGTGTAATTACAATGATACAGTCTGACCTCTATAACTATACTGGTATAATCCCTGTGTGGGCACTTTTATTCTGGTGTAAGAATGGCTTTTTTCCAGTTTAGACACACAAACTAAACTGGAAGAGGCACTCTTATACCAGAATAAGAGTGTCTATATGGGCAGCTATTATGGGTTAGCTATAGCATTTCAAATCCACACCCAGCCTTTTACTGGTTTAATTTCCCCATGTAGTTGTTCCAATCACAAGTTAGAAGCATTCCATAGAATCATGTCTCATTTTGTACAAAGCAGTCATTTTAAAAAGCTAAACCTGATGTCTTGCGTTCTCAGCTACCAAAGTGATTGCTACCTTGGACAATATTTTTTAAAAAATCAACATTCTGGAGTGCTTGCTATAAAAGTCAATATCTGTCTCTGTCTACTAGTGATTGTCTTTTTATGTGAACCATTAAAGTACACATTTTAAGATAGTATAGAAGACTTGGCAACACCCCTTTGCCAATTAATTCTGAGCAAGAAAAAAAGTATGCGTAGTTATCAGTGATATAACATTTAAATGAAACATTCCATGAACGTATAGAAAAATCACGTTCAGGAAGTTGTTATATTATTAACATATCACCACTCATTGAAACCCCACGTTTAATCTTTTAGATGATATAAAACAGAGTTCCTGTACTCTTGTGGTCACTACAGATTCCGTGGCACATTTTGCAAGAATAGAGGCATTGGCACTTATGTCCTGGCCAGATTACAAGTTTGGTGGCTACTTCTGATACTGGGGAATATAGGTAGAGAAAACTGGATAATACTTTTCATGTACTTCACTGTATGATTGGTGGGCACTGTTAAACTGCTGCCATTTTCCATCCAAAGGTTATCTGCATGACAGTGGTAGCTGAAGTGACTTCTCCTTATGGAAAAATTGTATACTGCTTTAAGATCTTTTGGGCAGGTCTTACATAAATATAAGGCATGGTGGCTGCATTTTAACTGGTTGATGTAATAATCCATGGATAATAATTCATAGGGCACTTTAGAATGAAATATGAATAATAGTAACTGCTTTCTTTTTCATAAACAATGTATTTACAAACTATATGTATAAGGGCTGGGGAGAAAACATTTTTTTTGGTCATCATTTCACTTTGAAATACTTTGAGTTTGGGCACAATGCATCAGATTATATATATAATCTCCTCCCACCCCCGGTACAAAATTCTGTTGCAAACACACTGCAGAAAAGAACCCCCTAACAAATAACAGAAGAACAAGTAGTTACTCTTTCTGAAATCCAGAGCTCTACAAGAATTCAAAGGAATCTTATGACCAGTGCTTCAGAAGCTTCAGCATAACCCACCTTTTTACATGTTCTCTTGCTGTAATTGAACTCTTTTCCCCCTGTCGCTCAGCCCCAAAGAATTTTTAATGACTCCTTTTTATAAAAGGGTCTAGTGAGGCACGGTGTAGCCCAGATCTCTGCAGGAGTGTTATGATATGAAATACAGGCTGTACTCTCTTAGGAGTAACTGCAGTGCCATGTTTGTTCCCTCTCTTTATGGTTTTCCATTGAGCACTGTGTGCCATGGGACTACAGTGAATGTTCTTATGTGTTCAAGGGCACTGGTAATGCATGATATGATGTGTCATAACTTGAAAATGACATTCATGTCTTTAACAGTTCTCAGATAGTAAAAATAAGAATAGTTGCACAACATGTCCTTAAGTAGAATGTTAACGGTGCATAAATATGACTGAGATGGACACTATGCAACCTCCCAAAATAGATGGATAAATGAAGCTGCTTAATTAAAAGGAAAACATAACTGAGAGTGGTCAGTAGTTCAGTTTTGTTATGTGGGACCAATGGTATTTGGAGAGTATGTGAAGTCTGGAGAGTAGTGGCATGCGTTTTCAGCCAAGGCCAGATAGGAGAAAAAAGTGATGGTACTGTCCTTAATTCTACCAGCTGGTGATGCCAAAATGAAATGCCACTCACAGTTGGTTGATCAGATCTTAATAATATGGCTGTCCTTCCTTCTTGATTGCTCTGATCAGTAGCATAATAGCTGCATTTAAATGGTCATAATTGAACTTCAGCTTGAACACCTAATTCAGATGAATGGGGCAGTTCACAACTCTTATGTTCCACTTAAATAAAGCCCATAAAAATGTGCATAATTTTAAGCATGTGAGTAGTTCTGTTGACTTGAATAGGGCTACTCAAGTGTTTAAGGTGAAGCCTGCGCTTAAGTACATTGCTGGATAGGGGTTGTGGAACTATTGTTTTAGGTAATCTGCAGATTATGCATACACTACCTCATGGGTTATACGTGGTTCATGTTTTGAAGGCTTTTTCTGCGACCATGAAGTCTAGAGACTTACTTTAAAAAACATAGATTGTGAATTACAAAATTAAGCTATCAGGGAAAAGTATCAGCATGCTAAAATGCTCTGAGTTTGTACATTGTTCATTGTTTTTGGTTTTCAGTAGTAAAACCAGCTTAATGGCTCATAAAAGCCCATAGCTCCCAAAGTGAATTGAGCCCTGAGTGATTACTGTGAATTTCTTCCTCTAGCCTCTTTAAAAGTTCATGAATTTCTTGTCACACCCTATATAACACTATCCAGAGTAACACCACAAAATCCAGTGAAATATGTGGATTTCATTAGGATAGTCTCAAGCTTTGAGTGCAGGGCTTTACAAAATCCCACAATCACCTTTCGAGGTAATTATCCCTATTTTACAGATGATACATTGAGGCACATAGTGGATAAACTACTTTCCAAAAGTGGCAGAACCAGGAATAGGACTCTGGTCAGAATACCCAGATCCTTATTCCCTTATTTATTATTTAATATTTATACTGTAGTAGCGCCTAAAGGCCTCAACCGGGCTGGGCCCTATCTTGCTAGCCATTATACAAACATAGAAAAACTGATAATTCCTACCCCTACGATTTTATAACCTAAAATACAAGATATAACAGCTGGATGAGACAAACAAGGGTATCAGAGTAAGGGCAGAGGAAATAGACCCCCAAAAAAGTAATAAGATGTGTGAAATGTGTACAAAAAGTAATCTCAACTCACCCCCTGGTTATTTACTGTAAGCATTAGAGATGAGGCGTTCTAACCATTTGAGACACCCCCTCCCTTTATAGTTACCTATTTAGACAGCCTAGGTCAAATGTATTTCTGCCTATGTGAGTCACACTTTTAATACAATAAATGTTTTAAAATATACTTGGATAAAAATAATTGTACGTACTGAAAGACATCACAGAAGCAAACAGACTCTGACAGAAGACACCCGCAAGCCTCAAATAATGTCAGTGTATGTTTCTATCGAACAGTGAACGTACCCATGTACAATTTGAGTACACAAACTCAAATGCAACGTACATCTTTGTTTTTAGGGCATGTTTCTGTAGGATTTTCTTTATAGAGAAACTGAAACAATCATAAAGGCTTGGTGTACAATACCAACTTATGTAGGTATAACTATGTGGCTCAGGGGTGTGGAAAACCCACACCCCCGAGCGATGTAGTTATACTGACCTAACCCCTGGTGTACACAGCGCTGTGTCGATGGGAGGCCTTCTCTTGTTGATGTAGCTCCCACTTCTCGGGGAGATGGAGTATTTATGCCAGTGGCTCTCAACCTTTCCAGACTACTGTACCCCTTTCAGGAGTCTGATTTGTCTTGCGTACTCCCTGGTTACGCCTCACTTAAAAACTACTTGCTTACAAAATCAGACATAAAAATACAAGTGTCACAGCACACTGTTGCTTGCTTTCTGATTTTACCATATAATTATAAAATAAATAAATTTGGATTATAAATATTGTACTTACATTTCAGTGTATAGTATATTGAGCAGTATAAACAAGTCATTATCGATCTGAAATTTTAGATTGTACTGACTTTGCCAGTGCTTTTTATGTAAAGCAAATGTTGTAAAACTAGGCAAATATCTAAATGAGTTGATGTAACACCTGGAAGATTTCTGTGTACCCTCAGGGGTACATATACCCCAGGTTGAGAACCACTGATCTGTGCCAATAGGAGAAGCCCGCCCATCGCTGTAGGTAATGTCTTCACTGAGTACTACGCAGGTCAGCTGCACCGGTGCTGCTGCAGTGCTGCAAGTGTAGACAAGCCCACAGTTAGCTTTTGAGTCAAACTGCTGCATACTGTATGTTTGTTTATGTTGTCAAACATTTACTAACTTCAATGACGGTTGTAGGCAGGAGGCTCAGAAATACTGTTACTATGTGAACTTGAAGATTTTATAATTAATTCATGTAATCTGTTTTGGTATAGCTCATAGCTTCTAGAACAGATTTTTCACTTAGAAACCAACACTCCGTATACGTTTTCAATGTTCCGTCATCTGAAGTTCTTATGCCAACACTTTCAGACTGCGGTTCATAATACCCATTAAACTGAGTCTTATGGATACTCCCTGTTACATTTTAGCTTGGAAAAGAGGTCATTAAAATTCCATGGAATGTTTAGTCTGTTTTACTTGTGAACAGTGAAAGGCTCAAAAGAATGGGAACCATTTTGGCTATCTGATAGGTGAAGGGTAGCAGACAACCTCAGTTACATTGTACATTTTAGTATTTGAAATGTTTACATACCAGACATTCATTAAGTTCCAGTTTTGCTTTACTTTTGAAACTGCAGCGCATTGATTTCCATAAAAATAGATCATTCTGCTTATTGCTTCTCTTCTTCCTCTTAAATATTTACTGTATAACTTGAGCTTCCTATATTTAATTATCTAAACTATAATGCCTCGGTAGAAAGGAAATATCATTAATAAGAACTACCAAGTTAATGTCACTTGCATTCCCTTCGTCTTGAGGGTTGTCTTGCATGTCACTCTGGCTGCAGCAATGCTTAGGATGCACCTTCTTGTTCATGACATTTTGACATTACTCTGAATGGAGGTAAGATTCCACACACTCTTTTTTTCCCTTATCTACCTCTAGGGCAGTTTGTTGGAAATGAACCAAGCGGAAGTCTGAGTCCTATTCTCTTGATAAAACAAGCTTTATTATTAATAAAGGGAAAATCAAATTAACACAGAGAACTTTGCATAACATATCTCATCTGAATTCTTTGCAAAGCTACAGCGGTACGTGCACCTGGCTTAGTTGTAGTGAAAACAGAAAATGCCTTATATTTCTAGAGACTACTGTCCACTCTTTCCCCTTTCATCGGGCATCCTGAGCCACTCACTTTTTCTGTGTCTTAGGCCTTGTCTAAATAGGCAAATTGACAGATTTGGGTTAAACCACTGCCATTTACATGTGTAGACAAGGCCTTATGCCCCTCTGCCAAGACCCATTTGTCAAATCCCTACTCAGTGGTTTTATTTGATCTTGGAGATGTTCTTTTCTGACCCTTAGCCACCTTAATAAGGCAAGGTGATTGAATTTTGATCTGTGTGTCCATTTTTCTCAGCTTAGGTGTTAGGTCATGTTAACTCAGTCTATCTGTACACACATTGAATGTTAGTCTCTCATCTAAGATATCTAGTATTAATTTATCTAGTGTAGAACAGGCCATGAAGAAAGTGAGGAAAAAGGAAAGGAAAGCATGAAGCTGGGAGTATCATAAGTAAAGAATAACTAACCAAGCAGTAGATGTAGATTGGGGGAGGAGGGATAGCTCAGTGGTTTGAGCATTGGCCTGCTAAACCCAGGGTTGTGAGTTCAATCCTTGAGGGGGCCATTTAGGGATCTGAGGCAAAAATTGGGGATTAGTCCTGCTTTGAGCAGGGGGTTGCACTAGATGACCTCCTAAGGTCCCTTCCAACCCTGATATTCATTGATTCTAAATACAAATTGACAGGTACAAAATTCTGTGTCCGCTGTGATAGATATGGCAATTTCCGGCAATGTCCTGAACAAACCTTGTTGAAATAACTTTCATCTGTCTTTGGAGTTTGTTATATTAAAAATGAAAATGTTCATGTATTATTGTGGGATTGTATATTAGATCTCTGGGGGAGACACGACTAATATGAACCCTGAGAAGTATTATAAGCTTTGGGGACTCTTTTATTCAGGGTTCTTGTTTTGTTTTTAATATGTTTTCTCTGAAATGCTTTCATCTGTGGAATAAATGTGCTTGCTTAGAAGGAGCTGTGTGGTAACTTAACTGTGGGCAATTAAGCTGTTTATAGCTTCCTGAGAGAAGGCAAAGTAGGTTTGTTTATGCATCTGGTTTGCTGGGAAACTCAGTGTAGGCAGGGAACTTCTGCAACCTGGAAAATCCCCAGTCAGGAATCCTGACTCAGGATGGAGAGAGACATGGGTCTCTGCCCAGCAGAGGGTGACAGTTGAGAGCCAGGAGCCTAGAATGGGTGCCCTTGCTAGACAATAGAGGAGAAATACAGCTGCAGTTGCGCTGAACTATGGTGGTAGTGTATGTGGCTCTGTAACAGTGTGAATTATGTAAGTGTCAACAGGTGTGAAAGCAAGTATCCTAGAAGGAAAGAGCACAGAGAAAAGTCTTGATAGTCTTTTTGGGGAAGGAATAGCAGAAAAAGAGAGAGGGAAAATGAATTATGAACAGCTGAAGAAATATTGGCTGGTTGCGCTATGCAAAGAAAAGCAACTCAAAACTGAGGAGCGGACAAAGACACAGCTAGTCGACTTGCTGTATTCTAACGACCAGAGTAGGAATGATGGTTCAGGTTCACGGGAAACATGAGCCCAGAGGGTCCAGCGGGCAGGGAAGCTCTTGGAGCCAACTACCTGGAGGGAAGCAGAAAAGAGGCGGACAGAAGCAGACAAACTGCATCACTGCAACAGGGAATTGTGGATCAACAGTTAGCGCAGGAGAGGCTACAGCTGGAGAGGGACAGTGAGAGTCCGGAAACTCAGCAGCTTGCAGAGCTAGAGCGATAGTGTCAGCTCAAGTGAGAAGAGGAGAGCAGGAGAGCCAGTGCCAGCACATGGAGAGGGAGAAGAAGGATCATCAGTATCAGCTAGAGATGGAAAAATTGCACAGGCAGGACTGTAGTCTGATAGATGAAGCTAGATCCTAGGAACCTTTCCCAATGGGTGGCATAGACTCCAAATTACGTCCTTGCTTTAGGAAAGGGGTTCACATGGATGTGTTTCTGAAGGCTTTTGAAATGTGGTGTGAATTGAATAAGACGGGGCAGGAGGAATAGTACAGTATCTAGCTCCATACTGTTAGAGACAAAAAGCCATGTCCATTTTCACACTTACGGACAAGAGGATTATAAAGATTATGAGCTCAAATCAGGGTTTCGGTAAGGGGTTCCAGCTCAAATGAGAGGTTTGGTAAGGAAATGGGGAACTGGTTGGGGGGCGGGGTGTCACCAAACTCAATGTGGCCTATGAATTAACAGGTATTGAACAGTTGTATAAACTCTGCAACCCGTCGCTCCATTCTCCTCTCCCCGCACCCTGAAATCATGGTTAATAGACAAGAATCCTAGAGACGTGACTGAACCTGAGAAATGAGCTAATCAATATGCAGAGGGGCTGAGAGGAAAATCAAGGGAGATAGGGACAAAGCTGACCCACCCAGAAGGGAGAGGGAGAACTTGCCAGAAGGGAGAATGGGCTAAATCAGACCTGGGGAGGAGGCAAACCCTAACGGGCCCAAAAAAGGAACCTGGGGATTTGATATATTTTTATTGCCACAAGTCTGACTTGCTGGGTAACACACAGTGGAGGCAGGGAGTTGAGCAGCCTGGAAAAGCCCACCAGGAGGCAAAGAGACATAGGTCCTCCACCCAAGAGTGGTGATGGCTGAGGAGCCAGGAGCCTAGAGTGGGTGTCCTTGCTAGCCCATGGGAATACAGGTGACAGCGGGTACTACCATGTGTTCTATCATTGTGCTGTCAGAAGTAACCTTTTTTCCCCCCCTTCAGTCTTTGACTTATAAATCAATTTGTGTGCGCTTTATTTAGTCATTTAAGGCACAGTTTGGCAGTCTGTTCTCCCTATCCAGTCCTCCAGAATATTCTAGGTGTTCTCTCAGTATGGATAGGACCTGAGGCCTGCTCCAAGCTCACATCTTAATTACCAGGAGGGGTACCAAGATGAACAAAGGAGTAAAGGAGCTGGGATAACGGCAACATCAGTAACATGACCTATTTATTCAGTGACAACTGTTGACCAGATCCTGGGTGGGAGGGAGGAAATTGAATGTCACAACTTTTACGTTAGTACCTGCTTTTGATCATTCAACTAAAAAATAACTCCTAAAAATAGCTTTAGGCTATTTTCTTTACCGTTTCATTTAAAATGAGTTCTTTGATTTTTTTTGTTTGTTTGGGGTTTTTTGGTTATATAATTCCACAATAGAAGATTGTGGTGGTAATGGGGAGTCCTGAGAGGTGGCATGGTGAAACTAATACTGAAGTAACTGCAGTCCTTTCAGATTAACTTCTTATTGCTAAAGTTCCCAATTGATATTAAAAACATTTAAATAACATTAGTATAATTTCTAGAGTATACTCAGTCCTCATCAGTTCTTCTCTCCCAAAGACACATGAAAGAGAAATTCATTTTGAAAGCCATGGAAAAAATTGTGGTCTGCTGCCTTTAAGCCCATCGGGTTCTGTTTTCAAAAGCATTTAAAGTGACATAAATCATTTAAGGTATACTTGAAAACTATACCCATCACCAGTATGTGTCTGTACCTTCTATTTTTTTTTTACACATCAACAGGTACTGTAAACACACTAGTTGGTCTTGTCCCATAAATGTCAATATAGAGAAATACTTTGCAAAAACTCTACTGGCAAGGTTAATATTGCATGTGGGAGAGGTGGATCAGGTTGCCCGGCATTGCTATAGTATTCAGCAGTGTATCAAGTGTATATTTCTTCCTTTACACATGCTATTATGAGTCATAAAAACAAATATCCAAAATTAAATGTTCACAGTTTACATTGTTAGTACTTAGAATTGTTTTGAAGCCAAACTATGAAATGCTGAATGGCCACAAACAAAAAAGATGGATTGCAAAGACTTTTGAATTTAATTCCAGAGAAAGTATGGCAAACGCTAGGAGAGACACTCATACAAATCTTATTTTTGTAAAACAGATTTTTTTACTTTAAAATATTCCTGATTTTTTTAATCATGAGTGGTTTCTTTTAGAAATGTTAACGTTACTTTTGTCATCCTCCTTACCATATTCTCATAAGCAGTGCAAAATCAAGTCTGAAATATTTCCATGCGCTTCAGACTTGATGCTTGTGTAGTTTCATGAGATTGATACTACCTTCTGCCAACGTTTTCCTTTGTTGACTCTTGACATCTCAATATTGTTTTGGGTAAAATTCCTGTAGACCCTATCTTGCTGCAAAGTTTTCAGAACAAAATAGTTAAATTTTTTTTAATAGCATCATTTTCTTATGGCTGACTGGCATCTGACTCTCAATAAGCAAAATTGAAATTTTTGCCTCAGCAATTTATCAGATCACTGCATTTTTCTATCTTTCAATTCAGAATATTCAAATTAAAGGATATGTGACAGCAAATCAGCGCCAGTTCCAACTTCTATGGTGATCTTAGCATATATAATTTTTAATTGACTTCTTGAAAAACACAATGCTTAATTTCAAAAGAAATCCATTGGGTGGAATGGCAAATAGTGCACTGTCCTTTCTTCCTTCCTTCCTTTTATTTTTAAAAGTAACTTGTTGATTCCTGGTATTCCAAGTGGCAGAATCTGAGAATAACAGAGGTGTGATGCTTACAGTCTCCAGGATAACTTTTATGTATATTAAGAGCATCACCTAGCCACCCTTCAAGATTGGCATGGAAACTCCCTCAATCTTCATCACTTGCTAGTATAAATACTGTTCCCCAAAACCGTATGGAGGGTGCTCACTGAATGAATGGCTGTTGAATTTTATTACGTATTAATTATTTGTGTTACCATAGCACCTAGCCACCCTCGTGGACCAGGGCATCCTTGTTCTAGGCACTGTGCAAACAAAACAAAAAATGGTCACTGCCCCAAAGAGTTTATAATCTAACGATAAGACAAGAGACAACACATGGATACAAACAGATGAGGGAGAACAAGGAAACAGATGCTACTGGTAAGCCTGAAAGGCAATGGTATCCGTGCACCAATGGTTAATTAAGTTTTTTGTAGGCTTTTATAGCAAAGGAGAGTTTTAAAGGAGGGTTTTGAAGGAGGATAATGAGGTAGCATTGGGGATGTTCACAGGAAGCTCTTCCCAGGTCAGAGGCACTGCCAGGGAGAAAGTACAGAGGTGCTTGGTTGAAAATGTAACAAGTGGGTGATGGAGGCCCCAGGTCTTATTTACTGCACACTATTCAAACCCTGCTCTGAAGATAGAATTAAGTTCCTTATAGGCTTTTCTGTGACATCTCACTAAAATATGAGTGCTTCACAAATAGTAATGAACTTATTTTCACAACCCACTGTAAGGTGAGATGGTGTTTATCCCCAGTTTACGGGTAGGGAATTGAGACATAAGGTGACTATGGTGAAAAGTAACCACTAATACTGAGTGCCTTATCTGAGATGCATGGGGCCTGATTTTTCAGGCTACGTAGCAGTACGTGATACTTAATATGTTCAAAGCACAGCTCCTGTTGACTTCAGTTGTAGCTGAGTGCTCAGCCCCAGTATCTCAAGTTGGGGACCCAGAAAAGGAAGAACACACAATTAATGACTATCAGTGAAAAGTTTGGTTTAAGTGACTTCCCAGGTGTTACATAGGGACTCTGTGGCAGAGAGAGAATCCAGTTCCCCAGGACAGCATTCAGCTTAACTGTGAGACCACCCTTTCTCTTCCTGCATTTCCCTACCTCATTTGTTAAATACTTCCCAACTTCTGCAACAAATAAAGCCGGGATCCTACAGACGACAGTCTCCTTTAATACACAAACACAAACATGATTCATTCCCAGAGCAAATTTTCCAGTGGGAAAAGCAGTATGTGACCATGTAATTAAAGACTGTATCATAAGGCATTTGCACCAGGGGGCAAATTAAGTTTGCACAGGCAACCGTTATTCTGGCATTTCCTAACTTTTGAGTGCTTGACTTGCAACCTTAATAATGTTCTTTTAACATATCTCTTTTGGGATGTTGTATATAGATATTGTCTGCTCATCATCCTTTTCATTGACTGATCTTTTTCTAGTATTCCAGTTTTTAAAATGTCAGGAACACAAATAGTCAAACACGAGCTAGAACCCTCAGCAACAAGTTCTGTGTCTGCTTGCAGCTCTCGGTTGTCATATGCACTCTGAATGCACTAAGCCAGGACCACTTTTGGGCATCTCCTCACATCTGTCTGCAGTTCCCCCTCTTATTTAGCAATATGGGAAGGATAGGATGGCTGCAACTTCCCCAACACCTGTTCATGATTCCCTTCTCACTTGATGCAGAGACCCTTCCTAGATTAAAATTGTTTCTCTAGACCTCTGTCAAAAATAGGGTGGTATTGAAGTTAGCAGAACTGTTTTAAAACTCTTTAAGCATGGACCAGTTAGCCATTATGGATGAGGGTCCTCGGTGGAAGATTTTTTCAGCTATTTTAATGTTCCTCAGATTTCCTAGGTTTGGAAGCTTTTCTTTTAACTGTAATGTTTTTTTAATGTAGCTTTATGCATTGACAAATTGCAAGAAAATATGTGTGGACTCTTTTGGTTGCATTAATTACTTGTTCCCTGGAAGTATTCCATAGTATGCTGGGTAGTAGCTATTATTGTCTCCAAATTTGGTGGTCAGTAAGCCTCTGCTCCACTGTTAATTTTTTAAGGGCAACTTCCATGAAAGACTGTATTCTGTATAGGATGTAGTGCATTTTTGCTTGTTAAGCTGAAAAATTATTTAGCACATTGCTATTGCATAGTATGTTCATTAACCAACAGGAGATTCTCTATGTAAAGTAACATATGTACCAGTGAGCAATAGAGAGAGCATGTGGTTTAGAATAAAAAGAGGCAGTCTTGGCACAAATGAGCAGAGTGCCTTACTAACACAATGATTGGGACTAATCTCTACAATCACGCCTTTGGTTTTTGTTTGACAAGTGAGTTAGGTGACAAAGCTTGACGAAATGAAAAGGAAAAGAAATCTGTACTTGATCAATTTTGCCAGCTTATTAAGCAACAACGGGCTTTCCATTAGCATTCTCATCTTTATTCTCCATTAGCAGTGGTTGGATTTTAATAAGAACTCAGTTTTCTACGTGCATTGGGTTTTGTATTGATCAGACACAGATCTTGTTCCACACCTCTGTTGCTGGACTGTCCCCTTTTGAACACCAAAGGTGGTGTTTAATACATACATTTAATTAAACTGTTTTTCCTCATGTTGGCATGGGGAGATCCTAGATGTCGTTTGGCTTGGTGACCCTGAAGATTCAGTGACACCAAAGGAATTCAGCAAGCAAGGCCACTTTAATTTGAGCAAACAATTTGAAGAATTCTCCCACACATGCTATAAAACAAATGGATTCATGTCCACTCATCTACAGAGTTTTTCTTTTTTGTGTCTGTTTTTGGTTTGCTGAGTGGGATGTGTAGTAATTATTTCTGAAGAGTTGTGCGGGTACCTTGCATACAGGAGAATTCTTGCTGCCAGACAGTGAAAATCTTCACTTCACCAGATTTTCACCAGAACTGTTTTCAGGTGGCTTGTGAATATTGTGCTTACAATAGCAAGCCCATATTGCTGAAGAGGGGAATTGGTTGAAAATCTAATGTACTGTATATAAGTGCAACTCAAATTTCTGACTAGACTAGTGACTAAAGCCTGTCAAGTTAAAAATGAATAAGCTGGCTGACAAAAGTATTGATCTAGTGCAGTTGACTAATTGCTGCTTGTCTACATTTAGAAAACATAGCGTTTTTTTTTCCAGCTGGGAATAAGGTACTTATAACAATTCTGTTCGACACAAAACATTGATCTTAAAGGTTTTCAATTCATAATATCAACGCTTATGCTATTACAAACTGTACTTTTTGAGTTAAAATGTCATTTCAGTTTCCGGCACTTATGTAATTTGTACATGCAATAATCATTTTATTATGTCTTTCAATATATAGCTTTGGTCAATGTGAAAGACTGGTTAATTAAGAATACATCAAAGAGTAAAAAGATTTTTTAAAATAATCATAAGGAAAAAACCCTCACAAGTTGCTGTATCTCACGGTATTATGAATCTAACCAAAAGCACTGTTATGGTCTGCTGCCTTCAGAACAGTGCTACAGTGATGTACTCTGTGTGCTGCTGTTGTATTGGGGGATGTTATTATAATATGAAACTTTATAACCCCTGCTAATATTCATGTTGTTAATGTTGTTGTTTTTTTTGTTTTTTTTAATCTTTAGCCAATACCAAAGCCCGCAGTAATGAATTTGCTGAAAAGAATGGACTTCGGAAATACAAATATGTCTTGCATCCACGAACTACTGGTTTCACTTTCATAGTAGAACGTCTAAGGGAAGGTAACATTTCTTTAGATATGTATTTACCTTTCTCCTCTGCAACTTCAAATAACTAATCTCAGGAAAGCCAGATTGACTTTAATAAACTAACTTATCCAAAACAGTATTAGAAATGCAATAGATACCCCATATGAGAAGACAACTTTCTTGTTTTCTGCCATGATTACAGTGCTTACAGTATGGTGAGATTAGAGGCAGTCTTGTATTTATAAGATATTAATATAATTTAGAACATCCACAATGAGAGAAGAAACCACTCCCTTGCTCCAAAGTTTTTTTAATACTATAGGTTGGTTAATGATTCAGGGCAGGAAAATATCTTTGGAAATCCCTAAGTAAGGCTAGCCTTAATGTCTGTACGTATACTTAATCCTGGTTGAGGATTATTATTATTTATTTGCATTACAGTAGCACCTTGGAGCCCCAGTCAGTGATCATGGCTCCATTGAGCTAGACACTATACAAACATATAGCAAGACTGTCTCTTCTCCAAAGAGCTTATTCTCGAACTATAAAATGGGACACCAAGTGGCTACAATAAATAATCAAGGGGAGCATAAAACAGACTACTATGAACAACATAAGCAGTGGGTCACAACACACCATTGTTGAAATTTTAGTAGGCATCTTAGGTTTTCGCATACATTGCATGTGCTTTGTCTAACTTGTGGTAGTATGTAGTTCACTGTTACGTACACAGTTTAAAGGTTTGATTTACTTAAAACTTCCCACAATTGTCTTTCTTTGCTTTATTAATGCTAGTATCTTTGGATTCTTTTTCAATTAAAGCAAAATTTTCAACTTGAAATCTAGTCAGTCAAAAAAAAGTTTAAAATAATGTCAGGTTCTATACTTGTTCTGGAGTCACCTCTCCAATCCTTGTGTTTTTAAGTAATTTTCCTGTATTTTTTTCTCTTGTTGCTGTGTGAAAAATGTGCACAAACAGGGCAACTGATTATAAAGGGAAAACACTAAAAGTGATTTTATACGAAGTTCTGTCAGATGTACAAAGTTGGAGAAAAAACCTGAAAAAAACCTAGTTTTTCTTCTAATGTTTCAAATACTGTAATGTTACTTGTTTCTGTCGGAGGCACATTTTCAGACAAATGAAATGTTAAATTGAAATGTCCCTCCAAGCTCGCTATTAACATTAAAGTATCTATAGGTACGTCTACACAGCAGCTATACAGATGCTAGCTCTGAGCTAAAATAAGCAGTAAGGCTGTGGCAGCACTGGTGATGGCTATGGGTAGCCCACCGGGTGCAATCCCATCTGAGAACGCTAGGTGTGGGCTCGATGGCTAGCCCAAGCTGCTTCCCTTCCTGCTGTGGCACACTGCTTTTTTTAGCACACTGGCTAGATCAGAGCTATTGTATGTATGTCTATCCAAACTGAGAATTATACCTCGGAGCTGCAGTGTAGATGGACCGTGGGGGAGTAACAGAGGGGAGAGCCATTCAACCATTAGGTAGTCTAGCCTAATACGTCCCATTATAAAACCTTTATTTTCAGTTGCGTAGAGTTGTGAAGCAAAGTAAGACCCCCTAACATTAAGGTGCTAGCTCTCTTTTCCCTGTTTCCACACGATTGTAATGGATAGCAGTTACAATAACAGCAGAAATAGACTTGCATCTTCATTGTTTGTGATTGCAGACTGAAGGATGGTATGTGATTTTAAATTGGGGAGGTGGTGATGGAAACTTAAACATCATGTTTGTCTTTGAAAATATTCTTGTGCCTGTAAGACGACCTTAATGCCCCATGGTTTCCCTGTGAGTAAATCTTGGCTCATGGCAGTTTTCCATTCCTCAGGCTGAAATGCCTTCACTTCAAGCCTAAGTACATTATTTAGTTCCAAAATAGGTCAGTGAAGAGGGGGAGAAATGCCATGAAGTTGAATTGCCTTTTTAACTTTGAAAAAATAAATTTAATTTGGCAAGAACCCTGATTAATATGCATTGCAAGCTGTATTATGAATGAATTACCTGTTACATTATAAAAATAGCTGTTTGTGACCCATAAAAGTACTTGGAAAAGAAGCTGAAATAATAACCTTCAGGAAAAAGTTACTCACATGTCTTTGCATGAGTTTGGGTCTTAATATGAGGTTTTCCTGAGTTTTATAATAGGAGGCGGTTTACTGACGCTAATTATTAGCACTTTCTGTGCAGCCCCCAAATCATACGAATGCACTTCTTCCAGCATGGACTTAACTTTCAAACTCTCCTAGTTTCCCCATCTCTCTTTTATGTGGCAACGACTTACATCTGCTTTGCCTTATGTGCTCCCTATGTGAAACTGCTGCTAATGAGGTTTCTGACTCCTTGCTGGGACTATGGGAATTAGGCAAATCCAACCGAACCTTCCCTCGCTGCACCAAAAATAGGCTGGCAAGTAGGATTGTTCTGGCAGGGCAGCTTCCCCTCTGAGCCTGAATGCATCACCTTTGTTGCATATCCCAGCTCTTTTATAGCTATAGGAAGTGACCCCGAGCTCACTCTCATACCCAGGCCCTACAACCTGAAGATTGCAGCTAATTTTTGTCCTGATCAAATTCCAATAAGAGGGAGACATCTTGTCATCCCAGTTCTAACAGGTTACATTACTGTTTTTCTCAAGCAGTATTAATTCCATTCCTGTAAGCTTAAGTGTACCCTAGAGTAAATATAGACAATTAGAGTGCATTAGATGCATAATTAGTGATATAGCCGATAAAGTGGTGACTGCAATTCCTGCTGCTTTTGAAGCATGAGGAAGACTTAAATTTAATTCTGAATTGATTCTTGGAGAAGTGTTTTCAGTTTTCTGCTTCTACTCTACAGTAATTGTAAGTAGAATGATCTAGTACAACTGTAGTCATAATTTTTCTCTCCATCTTAAAAGAAAATGCAGTTGCAAAAGTAGGAAACTGAAGGAATGCTGAGAATATATGTTCTGTACATGGGTGCTGGAACTAGGGGTGCTGCCACACACCCTAGCTTGAAGTGGTTTCCATCATACACAGGGCTTACAGTTTGGTTCAGTGGCTCTCAGCACCCCCACTATACAAATCGTTCCAGCACCTCTGGTTCTGTATGTTGTTAGTTTTAATTTTACAGTTAATATAGTGACTGTCAGATGAAGGCATGGGAGAGGAGTAAGGTGGCAGCAGAAAACTGTATGAGAAATAAATAGTTGGAAAAGAGAAGTGTGGAGTACATCTAGAATATATGTACTTCTCATATTCAAGTAAAGATACTTCTTACCTTCAAATAAAGAAAAATCATCTGTATCCTGATCGTAATAACTGTGTTCTTGGTGATGTCTGAGTCTCAGCTGCTTTGTTGTAGCCTGCACTAATCTTTGTTGATGAATAGCACTCAAGCTATCATATTAACTTTTCTTCCCAACAGGCCATATCAGGGAATTGATTTTGCAAGATGCAGAGAGTCTGGGCCCCATCTAGCAAAGCACTTAAGCATATAGTTAAACTTAAGCATGTAAATAGTGCCATTGACTGTTCATGTGGTTAAAGCACATGCTCGAGCATTTCACTAGATGGGGGCCAGAGTGCTTAGTACTGTGGCGGATCCTTGCTGAGCGTGCTAACCTCTGAAATACTGTCTGACCTACTCAAAACACAGCAGCTTTCGTTTGGTTTGCCGTTGGTAGAAAGCTATATCAAAAAGAAAAGGAACATGTGATATTTTTTTTTCTAAGTTAACACATTCAATAAGCTGGACCAATGGGCTTTCCTCTGCTCTTTTGAATTTTCTAGGCAAAACGACTAATCGTTGCTTCCAAGATTTTTTCCATGGTAAATGGGTCAAGTATGTTGATGCAACAGCCTTTTTATTATTTTACTTCAAGGGACACTGCCAGGTTTGCTATTTCTAAGACGTCTGTCTCATGAGTTCTGAATTGGGTTAAACACGGGATTTTAAAATTACAAATTTCCATTTTAGTAATCCAAGATGTTCCTAACAGAGGGAAAAGATTTTTTTAAACACAAATGATATTATTTTTCATCTTATATATATTCGCTTTTTGTAATTCACTTAACTTGCATAGTGAAAAAGAGTAGTCAGGTTTACTTTTCATTTTAAGATTCTTGCACAAACAATGCTGGAGTATTTGTCGTCTTTAAATCCAGCTAAAATTCTTTACACTGTATTATTTTTAATGAAGATATTTCTATTTGTTTTTGTAAAATCTTTTAAATCAAAACTAAATTTTGAGCCTAAAGTACATCACAGGCAAAATGTTGTGGTGGGAATTTGCTCAGCGTTGGTCTATATCTGCTCTTGTTGAAAGCGATGGGAGTTTTACCATTAATTGAAATAAAAGCAGCATTAGGCCAATGCTAAGTGTTTTTGAAAATCCCACCTCGGCACATTTTGTGCTTGTGAGTGAGAGTCAGAAAAGAAGCTCCTAATAGGAATCATAATTAAGTCTGTAACTGATTTTTCACTGTAAGCCACAGTTTTGGATACCTTCTAAATTGCTCCCAAAATTCCTTCCTGCTAAGAAGTTTTGAATGGGTGGTCTATCTGAAGAATATTTTGGCAGAACTTGGATTGAGTCAGACAAATTTATCTCCCAAAATATGGGATTTTGAAAATGAGACGTGCAAGAATTCATTCATTCTTTTTTTTTTAAAGTCCTTTATTGAGCTCTCTCTCAGAAACAGCTTGAAATTTGGTTTTGTTTTCTTATTGTTCTTTCCAAGATCTAGTATGTGGGATCACTTTTGAAAAGGTCAAAGTTTACTTTTTATTACAGGTTATTGGGTACTGCTGGGTTTTTTTAATGAAGCTTGTCTAAAGCCAAGTCCCATTGAAATCTCAGTTAGTTAAAATGCTCAATTTCAAGGAGATTGAAAGTCCATAATAGTTGATTTTGACTTCTATGTCGTCTAGTTTCATTGAATTACATGCATTATCTTGACATAACATCTATAATTATTGTAAAATAGTCTGTCAAAGAACGGCTGTTCACAAGTGTATTCTTAAAATCACCAAATGCTTTTTAAATACTTTACGAAAACTCAGGAAATTCCCAGATACTATTTATTTACAACCTTAACTATATCTTAAACTGTATGTGAAAATATCATTAGAACATAATTATTAAAAATTTGAATAGATAGTTTATAATTGTTTTTACAAACAACTTTAATTGACAGTGCTCATCTTCTATTTGTCCATCAACAATCCCTCACACCCAACACTTGTTCCTCAACTACATTTCAACACCACAGAGCCTCAGTTATCATACATTAAATACAGTAAAGTATAAAGATTCATAGCTGATGGGGATTACCTCAGGATTTCCGCTTCAGATTTTAACTCTGGTTTATACTAAAACTAACATAAACATGCTGCAGATAAGATCTTCTAACTGCCAAAAAAGCAAAAGAGATCAAATTTAACATGTGCCTTCCTCCACTTCACTTGCTTGTTGACAGCAAGAAACATCAACATCTCACCTATCTCTCTACAATCAGTCCAAAACCAAAAGTATTTTTTTGTCTGCAAATGAGTAGATCTTACATACATACACACTCATCTGTTCAGAAATGAAAGTCTGTATCTTCTGGTATCTTTGCCTGAGCAGTAATTGAATTGCCTTTCAATGATAGCACTGAATACCTACATATAAAGAAAAGTTATTTTCTTGCAATATATTTGGATATTTATATGCAGACTGTAATACCTGCCTGCATACAGTGTTAGACTCCAGTAGAGCCGTTTGTTGGAAATTTTGTAGATTCCTACAGTACTTCAGAGATGCTTTCTGGAAACTATTTTGCGAACTCCACCAGTGTATGTAAAGCACATTTATACACTTAATGTTGGCACCAAATATTAGTGCACAATATTCTGTACTTGTGTAGTATCTTTCGGTATGTCCACAAAGCAATTAAAAACCCACGGCTGGCCCATGCCAGCTGCCTTGGGCTCCCATGGCTTGGGCTAAGGGGCTTATTAATTGCAGTGTAGACATTTAGGCTCAGGCTGCAGCCCAAGCTCTGAGACCCTCCCACCTCACAGGTTCCTAGAGCCTGGGCTACAGCCTGAGACCAAATGTCTACACCGCAATTAAACAGCCCCTTAGTTTGAGCCCAAGTCAGCTGGCACAGGCCAGCCATGGGGTTTTAGTTGCATTGTAGACATACCCTTTGAGCCAAGACCTAAAAACACTTCATATAAACTTATCCATAAATAAATCTTACTAAATTATCCAGGACAGGTAATTGTTAATAATCCTAGCTCGTTATTTCCTAAAAAGTTGTCACAACTCTGTTACTGTTTACCTCCTCTGGTGAGTCTGGAGTGCTCAACCAATTTGACAGCATATGCATAGAAGTGGAACCTGATTGGCTATCATTATATTCACTTCTCAGGATGTGAATGTAAGATGTTTATTTTAACCTTTAAAGTCCTAAATAGTTGAAGATCTAACTGTTTGAGGCACCACCTTCATATTTTTATGCCGTGCCACCGTTATGGTCAGGAGAGTCACTCAAGGAACCCCTTAGTAAAAGAAGGAACTACAGAAGGGTGTTCTGAGTCTCAGCTTTGGAATTCACTAACAGGACCTAACTGGTCAGTTTTTGTGGAAACTGAAATGAGTCTGTTTTTTGAAAATAAGAACATGCAAATGGATGCATGGGAATTTTTTAGGTCCCCGGTCTGCTTGATCCAGCTTCAAGTAGAATTTCTCATGCATCCAGCAGGATTGCAGGACTGAGCAAAGTTTCCACTGCAGTGACTTCCAATGACTGGCCCTGATGTCAGTGAAAAACTCCTCTTCCTCTTCTATTTACAACACTCCCTGTGATGGTACCCATCCAGCGTTGTACCACTCAGGACGACAAAGGGGGCAGATGTTGAAAAGTTTGAGAACTATTAATGTACACCATACAAATATTGCTCTTAACAAATACTCTTCTATAATTTTCAAGTAGAAAGAATGGTGTTAGAGCTGTAGTGTATGTCGTCATAATTGGATTGATGCATATTTAAGTGCTGGAACTGGGGCTGTAAACAGTATTGCCTTGGATATATAAATAATCTGCTTGCAAATTGGAACGTGCATGCCTTGTTATGTCTTCTGTTTTTAGTAGAAGACTAGTAACAGATTAGTTCATAAAAAACGACCTCGTTTTAAAAAATCGTTTTATCACTAAACATGTCCATGAAATTTCATAAAGTGGAAAATATAAAGCAGACTGTTGTGCTTTATTACAAACACTGAAAATTGTCTGAATAATCTAGAGTATGGGAGGATTTAGCTTTCCAGATTTGCCTGTTAACTGTGGATGATAGTTTTCATGTCTTTCTAACAACTCTCTTGAATTTTATTGACTTCATATTTTGCATTTGGTGCTGCTAGTTGTAAATTAGATTGCCTTGGCCTTTAACACAAGAAGTACATGACAGTACAGAAATGAAGTCATGAAGCCGGGAGTCCAGCGTCTAAAGATAAGAATAGCCATGCAGAGTTGGAATCGTGATCCATCTAGCCCAGTTTTTTGTCCAGGCATTAGTCAGTACCTACTGTTTCAGAGGAAACTGTCACAGGGTGACACTGGCCCTTTAAGAGGGAGCAGGGCCAGTGCACCTGTGCTGCATCCTTGGATCAGATGAGGTTTTAAAAGAGGGGGCCTGGGGGAGAGAGAGGAGACCCAGTGAGAGAGATACAAGGAGTCAAAGCTAGGAAGCTGCAGGAGGCAAGAGCAGCAGTAGTGCCAAGGTCTCCTGCGAGAGGTGGCAGTGAGAACATGAGAGGTACTATTCTGTTATAACTCTGGGTATACTTGTAATCCATATAGATGTCTAGGCCTTTTAGGAATCCAGAAAATCTTAGTCTCAATTATATATTGTGTGGGGAAAGTGTTTCCTTTTAGCAGTTTTGAATTTGACACCTCTTTAAATTTCCTGGAATATTCCCTTGTTGTATTATGAGAGGGTAATTAAAAGTTTCTAAACTACCTCCTCTTTACTGTCCATTAATTTGTATAGTTTTATCCTGTTCACTCTTATCTTCCTCCTTTCTAAGGCAAACATTCCCAGTCTTTTCACACATTCTTCATAAAAGAGTTTCCCCATCTCCCTGATCATTCTCTTCACTGGTCTCTGAATTACTTTTATTTCTACCGAACTCTTTTTGTGAGCTGAACACAATACTCCATTTGAGGGTGTAATATTAATTGATATGACTTGCTGTTGTCAGTTATATTTGCAGAGTAGGACAGAAGCCCTTTTCACATTTCTCCTTGTTGCACACACATTTTAGGTGCTCATTAGAAACTTTGTAGAATCAATCAAAACACGTCTCCTGAAGCAATGCTCTTGGACTTCCTTTATATATATGAATCCTGGCTCGTGAGTAGCTGAAACGCCATGTGGCAAATCAATTTCTGTTTACCTCTTCTCAGGTTATTAATAGTGACTATGGTCTCCATTTAAAAATAAAATCAGCGTTTGCCAGCAGTTACCACATTGTGGTATTTGAGACTGTGTATTCAGAACAAACACTATATATGATAACTGTTGTAATGTTGACTTTTCAGTTGCTTCATCTGAAGGTCTAGAACATTACTAGTCAAATCAGATGTAAAAGTGGGCTGCTTGGTTGGCTGCAGCTGAGATCAGGAAAATTGATTAATCTCTTACAAAGTGAAAAGATTTTTCCTCTGTATCTCCAACTTCATTTCCTCTTCAAAACATTAACAAAAGACGATATTATGGCAGTTTATGCTGTTAGGAAAGTTGGCCTGATCAGTTGAATGGGAATGAATGTAACACCTTATACTTCTTGTTTAACTTTGGTCAACGCTTATCTCTTGTGTTAATTCAACTTAATATTCATCTCAGTATAGGTCATGCGATTCAAAGATTGATTCTGTCTGTAAGTTTTTCCTACAGTAGCCATCGCAACAGTATAGCAAGAAGAAGTGCAGTAGTATCTTTAAAATAAAATAAACAAATACGTACCTTGGCTTTCAGCACTCCATTGGGAAGTGGACCCTTCAATAAGTTGCAAAACATCTCTCTTTTTTGTGAGTTTATTCACAGCAACACCTTGTTGACTGATTCTGTCCTAATGAAGTTTGCTAGTATTTACTCAAATTAGTCTTAAGGAGACTTTTTGACAAACAGAGTAGCTACTTGCTGCCAGGAAACACAATAGATGAATCTTTTGCAGAGTTCAGTTTTATTCATTATTCTCCTTAGCAGGCAGCTGCTGCTGCACCATGTTGCAAATAGGTAGGTGGTGGTAGGATGCAATGACTGATTGAATTATTGCTGGAGTTGAGAGTTTCAGCTAAATGGAATAATAATGCTGTGGTCACTGTTCCCTCTAAGCCGTGCACGCGTGTGCACGCGCACACAGATCCTAAACCCCGCGCAGAGGGCGAAACACTGCGTGCACAAAAATTTGCACAGAAGCACAACAGTTTGCACAGAAGAAATTGTTTGCGCACACGGCCTGTCAAAAATTAGAGGGAAAATTGTTGGTAGAGAGGATATATTTCCCCGGGCATCGCTAGAAGATCTGCCAGGACTTTCCTGGTTTTGAGCTTTGATCATTATTAAGGCAGAACAATTGTTTCAACAGCAGCTCTCAAGTAGAGAGGAGGCTAAATGCACTTTTCCAATACTAAAGACCATTGTAATTTTCAATTGGAATAAGGTGCTTACAGATGTCTTCATTAGGTCAATAATGGCTTGTAGAAGCTAATCATGCTAATTCTAAATCAGGGATCAGCAACCTTTGGCACGCAGCCCCCCAGGTTAAGCCCCCGGCGGACTGGCCCGGTTTGTTTACCTGCCGCGTCCGCAGGTTTGGCCGATCGCGGCTCCCACTGGCCGCGGTTTGCTGTCCCAGGCCAATGAGGGCTGCAGGAAGCGGCGGCCAGCACATCCCACGGGCCGTGCCGCTTCCCGCAGCCCCCATTGGCCTGGAGCAGTGAACCGCGGCCAGTGGGAGCCGTGATGGGCCGAACCTGCGGACGTGGCAGGTAAACAGCCCGGCCCGCCAGGGGGCTTACTTTGTGGGGGCATGTGCCAAAGGTTGCCAATCACTGTTCTAAATGATGAGAATTGCTGTTCTCAAACTGGTCCATAGACCATTGATGCTCTGGAGACCAGGCCACTCCTAGATGCTATCTATTGTCATTTTCAGCTGCTAAATTGCATTCAGACAGCTACAAGTATATTGCATACTTCTCCTATCACATCACTTTTTCTTATAAATAATTGCTGTAGTTGGATACTGTTTCATTTAAAATGAAGTCCACACTATCAAAAAGTTTTAGCCCTTGGACTATGTATATTTTCCCCAAAATCTATATCCAAGTAAATACTAAAATGAATTTCTTAAGCATCTTCTCTACAGCAACATTTGTCTTAAATATCATTGTGTTAGTGATTTGTTTTTTCTATCCTTCCTTTACTCCAAATGCACACAGAAATTAGCCTAGTGCTATACTTTTCGGAACTGATTCACATCCTTGAGTCTGTCAATCCATTTGCAGAGCTCTGCTGCAGAGATGTTGAGAGCAATGGCTCATTCATGTTGCCTGGACGTTGCTATGGGTACTGGAATTGAAAAGCCAAAACCATAGAGGGCAGGAGAGCTTGGGAAAAGGTTACAGCAAAGTATAAACTTTTTTTAAATAGATTTTTATGAAAACACAAACTTCAATGTAAATTTAATTCTTTACCTAGTTCACCACCTCAGATTGTATCTGAAATATTGTCATCTTTCTGACTTTATTTTACCAACTTTTTTCTGAATTGTTAACTACTTAGGGTGCTGGAGCTCAATAAGAAAAATAAGGTCTTTGCTCAGTGTTCTCAACAAACACTAATAAGTATGAGAGCAGATTTCCATACTGTCTATTGCATAAGCAGGCATATTATGGTGCCTATGTGAAGCACTGTGCAAAAAGAATAGTTTATATTTATACATCACCTTTACTTCTGAAGACAAGTGTTTTACAGACTGTGATGACATAGTTTGAGTATGATTCTTCAGAAAACATTCATCTTAATTTCTATTTTCTAAACAATAGTTTCCAATTATGAATCAGAGGACTGGATTTTATATATGTTTTACAAGTAAAGGGGCCACACAATATTCTTTCTCTCCCCGAGTCTACATTGTTAAGAGCAAATGGTTACAATTTAAAATACAAATTTCTATTTCCAATTAATATGTTTAGATCTGAACAGAAATTTTAGTTTTTTTGTTTGTTGACCTTGTACCATAATATGTAAAGTGGTTTCTCTGAGTTATTAAATCATTTTAGGACCTTTGGTCCACGGAACATTTTCTTTGATTCATCCCAATGGTCAGTTACTAATTATACCACCCGTAATGCAAACAGCTCATTTTTGTGTGTTTTGTTTTGTTGACATATTTGTTTTTTGTTGTTGGGTTGGTGTTTTGTTTTTGGTTTTTTGCAGTAGTTTAGAGTGTAAAAATAACAGCCAAATAGATTAACTCTTTATTTAAAGGGAGGTCTTATGAACATAGTTATAATGGTAACTGAAAATATAGGAAATCGTATCAAAAAGTGTGATCATATTGTCACCAACTCCTGTCTCAGATGCCTTGACATTTTGTTTGGCTAGTGCTAGCCCATATGATGCATCCTGATACTTCCAAGAATACCTAGGACTGTACCTCTTAAATATGATGCTGTCAGAGTACAGGTATTTAACATGCACAATAATAGCACTCTGTACAGCTGTGTAGAGGGCAGTGATCTATGAAAGAGTTAATTAAATCAGACCTTTAGAGAAATGTATACATTATATTAATATGTTACATATAGGACCTAGTTACATATAGGACCTTGTCTTCTTCTTAATTTCCCAAAGCAAAGTTAGGCAACACAATGGTTAAAATGCTAAGTACCAGCCTACAATAATGCTCTTATCATTGTTTGTACTGGGAGAGCTGTGACGGTGGGAAATTTGAAAGAAAAGTCTAGCATAGGCACAGCCTTTTAAGACTTCCTTTTCTTTAGGAGCTTACAGGTAAATTTAGTTTTTCTTATTTCAGTTTCCCTTTGTTCCATCATCATCCCAGGCCCCCCCTTTTTTGGAAAAGCTGAGCAAATTAGGTTGATCTGCTAGAATCCACCCTTTGAGGTTATTTTAAATGTGAACATTTGGCTCCATCCCAGTGAGAGAACGAGCTGATGGGTCGCTTTGTTTCCCCTGTCCTTTGAGACATTACCCTCTGACTCACTGCTGTCCAAGAAGAGTGGAACATTCAGAATAATGGCTGTTCTGCCAAAAGACTATTAACCTGGACCGTTCTAAGATAGCCAGAACCATTCTCCTTGGTTATGTAGCAGTTTTTTTCTGTGGGGGTGTATTGATGCCTCTTGAGTCAATGACACTGCATTTTTTTTTTATTAATGAGTTTATTTTTCTCCCCCTCCATGAGTTGGTCTAAAGGCCACACAGTATTATTCTGGGATAGTCCACGAATGACTGTAGCCTGGCAGTCCTAGAAGCTAAAATTAGGGTGCAGTGGGAAGGAATTAAAATTCTAATCAAACCTATCTCTAGGGGTAACAGAGATGGCTAGGAGGAGTGGCGCATAAATGCAAAAGAGTACGGGGAGATTTTCAAATGCACCTAATGAATTTCGGCGCACACGTACCATTAAAAGTCATGCCAAATGAATTAAAGTCAATGGGACATGTGCTCCTGAAAAATCTTCCCAAAAGGAGTCTGCATTCACATGTTCTCCAGGTTCATACATACTGTCCCTTTCGCTTGGGATCTCCACCATGACCCAGCCCCAACCATAGTTCCATCTTCACTTTTCTGAAAATGCATCTCTTCCAAAAGTCCTATAAACTCCAGTGCTTTCTGAATGAAAGTGTTAATGAATTAGGAGACTGAAAATTAAAATGCAAGCACCAATCAGAGAACTAAGCAAGGCGCATGCTCAACTGCCATTTGGATGCAGTTTCTCATTCTCACCATTGCAGATGACACTAAACTGGGAGGAGTGGTAGATACCCTGGAGGGTTGGGATAGGATACAGAAGGACCTAGACAAATTAGAGGATTGGGCCAAAAGAAATCTGATGAGGTTCAACAAGGACAAATGCAGAATCCTGCACTTAGGATGGAAGAATCCCATGCACTGCTACAGACCAGGGACCGAGTGGCTAGGCAGCAGTTCTGCAGAAAAGGATCTAGGGGTTACAGTGGACAAGAAGCTGGATATGAGTCAAAAGTGTGCCCTAGTTGCCAAGAAGGCTAACTGCATTTTGGGCTGTTTAAGTAGGAGCATTGCCAGCAGATCGAGGGACATGATCATTCCCCTCTATTCGGCATTGGTGAGGCCTCATCTGGAGTACTGTGTCCGGTTTGGGGCCCCACACTACAAGAAGGATGTGGAAAAAATTGGAATGTGTCCAGGGGAGGGCAACAAAAATGATTAAGGGGGCTGGAGCACATGAGGAGAGGCTGAGGGAAGTGAGATTATTTAGTCTGCAGAAGAGAAGAATGAGGGGGGGATTTGATAGCTGCTTTCAACTACCTGAAAGGGGGTTCCAAAGAGGATGGCTATAGACTGTTCTCGGTGGTAGCAGATAACAGAACAAGGAGTAATGGTCTCAAGTTGCAGTGAGGGAGGTTTAGGTTGGATATTAGAAAAAACTTTTTCACTAGGAGAGTGGTGAAGCACTGGAATGGGTTACCTAGGGAGGTAGTGGAATCTCCTTCCTTAGAGGTTTTTAAAGTCAGGCTTGACAAAGCCCTGGCTGGGATGATCTAGTTGGGGATTGGTCCTGCTTTGATCAGGGGGTTGGTCCAGTAGCCTAGCCAGGAGGGGAGCTGGGGGAGCAGGTGCTCCCCCACTGAGCAGAAGCGGCGCCTTTTTTTTTTTTTTTTGCTCTGGTGCTGCAGGCAGGGCGGAGCTTTTTTTTTGCTCCGGTGCCTTTTGTTCCCAGCGCCTTTTTTTTTTTTTTTTTTTTTTTTCTCCCGGCACCTTTTGCTCCGACGTTACTGGGGGAGCGGAGCTAAAAAAAAACAACCACTCACCTGCCGGCTCTCCAGCTGTTCGGCAGCACTTCGGCGGGTCCTTCACTCGCTCCGGGTCTTCGGCGGCACTTCGGTACCCGGAGCGAATGAAGGCACTGGACCCGCCGCCGAAGTGCCGCGCCGAACAGCTGGAGCGCTGCCAGGTGAGTAGAAGGGGAGGTGCCTTTTTTAGCTCCGCTTCCCCTGTACTTTAAACCTGGCTACACCACTGGGTTGGACTAAATGACCTCCTGAGGTCTCTTCCAAAACTGATATTCTATGATTAGTTCTCATACCTTGTTTATACTTCTTTTTGATAGCAAGCTATCCAAGGCACAGATCATGATTTCATGTGTCTGTAATGCACCTAGCATACTGTTGGCATGAATAAAATAATATTATCTGTATTGTGTAGTGGCAGGAGGTAGCCAATAGTCTAGGTCAGAGTGCCGGTCTCAACCAAAGACGTGGCATTCACAGGTCATTAATATGACTTAGTGGTAGAATCTGCAGCACTGCAAATATTTAATAAACCTTTTAATAATAAATTCCAAGTCATACTGAGAAGCAGTGGAGATCCATCAGGATTTATGATACCTGTGGTGTTAATGAATGCAGCTGGTTCCCCCCCACACACTTTAAAAATATATAAATATTTCCATTTCAAAATAGCAATAGGGGAGTGCACTTCCAGGGGGTTATTTGACTTGTGTGGCTAAATTCACTTTGCATTCAGCCTGGAACATCTCCGTACCACCCGACGTGTACAGTAATCACCCAGCAATGCATTCCTGTCATGTCTTTTCATTTAGATAGTAATGGACAGAACAAAATTCATTAAAATCTAACAGTTAAATGCTAAAAGAATGTAATAAACCTGTGGCTCATTTGCCAGATTTCTCTTTAGGGGTACAATATGCTGTAAAGAAAGCTGTGCATTTATAGAAGAATCTTTGAGACTGACTTCAATGGCATAATGTTTCCTTTAGAAAGTCAGGATTGGAAAGCTCAGTAAGAGGGACCTCAAATGAAAAAAAAACATACTATTGCAATTGTAGGAAACAAATATTGAACCAGTGCAGGTAGGAGGAATAAGTCAAGGCATCAGCACCAATACAGGAAACTATCATGGTGTCTTGCTAGAAGCCCATGGTTACTTGTAGTTGGCATAAAATGGACCATATCAAAGTGCCTAAAGAAATTCCAGGCTCTAGTAGGTGATGCTCCATCTTCATCCAAAAGGCTGGTAGTCTCCGGGTCTTCACTTCTTTCAAAGATAAAATGGAAAAAAAAAAAGGGGGGGGGGGGGAAGGTGAACATTTAGATTGCATAGTTAAGCACTCAGAAGTCAGAAATTAAGTTAAGATGGCACTCAGCCCCCTTGTGCTGCATGCATTTCAATAATCTTTAATGAAATTATCATATTCTTTTTTAAAAAATACTGTGCCTGACATACATAGATCAGCACACAATACACACACCGTATCTTGTAGTACTGAGTTGGTGGGGAAAGGTTGTGTGTTTGTTGTATTTGATCATGTAATGAAGATTGGTATGGAGGGCAGAGTGATTAACTATGCATCCTTAAAGGTCCCTTAAAATAAGTTTTTGTGTTTTAATTTCTTAAATTGTTAAAAAAAAAAAATGTGAAAAGTAAACTTGCATGGAGATGCTTTTATCTTCAAGGCTTTGGAGCACTGCTACCTTCCAAAAAAACAAGTAGACCAAGCAGATTCCATCAGATGGAACTATCTCCATGGAGTTTTATTGAAATATTTAGATAAGGCTGAATTTGAAAAACAAACTGATTTCCCACCTATGATCACATGTGATTAAGAGGTTTTAAGTAGAGCTGGTTGGGAATTCAGTTTAGTCTGAAAATGTCAGTTCGTGAAACCTGAACTGTTTCATGGTAACACATCAGGTTTGAACCTTTAATGAGCCACAGGCAGTATTCCAACAGAATCCTGCCTCGCTTCCCACTAGCCCTACTGCTTTGGGGAACCAGGGCTTCCAGGGTTCATGGCAACCCCACCATGCAGGCTATCCTAGGGTCAGAGACCTTGGAGCTTTCCTACCATTTGGAGCCGGGAACCTGAAAGTTCTGGGATGTGTTTCCAGGGCCTGTGTTTCCAGGGCAACCCTGCCATGTGGAGTGCCCCAGGCCACAGACCCTCCCCCCCCCACCCACCCCCAGGGCTTCTAGACTGCAAAGCCAGCTGGCTTCCTGGGCTGCACCAACCCTTATCAGTATGGCAGCCCAGGAAGCCAGCCTGGGGGCTCCAATCCAGGACAGTCTGCAAGCAGGGCTACCCCAGAGCCACAGATTCAGGAAGCCCTGACAATTTGAATGAAATTGAAATGAGACTTGTCAGTTTCAAGCTGGCTGCCACTGATAATAGGTGTGAAACTGATGTGGATCATGTCAGTTTCACTCCGCAGCTGCTGGAGTTGATTCAGAAAAACTGTCCATGTTTCTGAAACAAAAATATTTCAGAATTTCTGGTTCATGGGAAATTTTGAAAAAATCAATTGTGGTCTGAACTGGAACCAGATTTTGAAACTATGACATTTCTTATTAACTGAAATTCCAAGTTTTGGCCGGCTGTAGTTTCAGGTACATCTGATTTTCACTGCAGAAACGCTGCTTCATCTGATTGCTTTCTGTAGTCCTGCTTCTGGACATATGCTGTCCCAAGATACTCTGCTGCTCAAAGAATGTACTAATATTTCTTCAGTATTGTAGTGTAAGAGTAGTACTAGGTACCACCGGACTGCAGTACTGGAGATGAAGTAGTGTGCTCTGACTCACAAAAACACAGGCACCTAAATCTTTGTTGCTGTCAAATCCAGATGTTATGCCACAGTATTCTAACACAAAAATCTGTTTTAAAATATGTGGGTAAACAGATAATATACTGTAGGAAATAATCCTATGCTAGTCTAAATGTCTGCAAAATAAGCTAATTAATAGAACTTGAAATGGAAGAGATTTATCTGTTAGAACACTTTACCTTTGAAGTGACTTTGGTTCCTCACTGACTTTCTTCACTATGTTGTGCTGCTACTTTATGGGGTAAAAAGTCTCATCCTGCCTCCTTCTGCATGGAATTTGCTATACAAGTAACCAATGCTGCTGTCAACATTGAGAACCATAGGATGCTTTTGCTAGGATTTTCATTTGAAAAAAATTCTAAGTAGCCAATTATAAACAAATAAAACATGAACAATATATTGGGCAAACTTTTTTTCACAAGATCAACAAAAGCTGTTGAAAAGCACATGTATATTTTATTCTGTCATTCATTGTAGTTAAAATGGAAAATTCTGTAGAGCCGAATGATAGTACTAAGTGGATTGGCATTTGCGCTTAGTTTTCCAGTGGTTTGGCTGTATTAATAATGCAACAGAAGGACAGGATATCCTCCAACTAAGTCAGTTTGAAATAAAGGTTTTCATTAGCATTACAATGAGCTACGCTGAGTACTAAACATACTCACTCATTAGATTTTTTTTTTGGTGTTTAATGTAACTTCTGGAAGATTTGAAAGGGTATCTAAATGTGACTGTTATTACAGGAAATGTTTTTATCTATAGTGGAAGGATAAAAAAATATTTCTCATGTTATTGTAATTTATAAGATGTTATTTTTAGCTCTGTTTATTTCAAAAGTATGTTCAAAGCCAGCTAAATACACTAGGGAGGCTAGTTAAATAGAAATAAAGCATACTTTAAATAATTCCTATCTCTAATTCTTAAGATCTGATTTTATTTTTTAAATTACAAGCCTTAAATGGCTGACACTGATGTGAGATGAATTATTCTCTACTTTCCATACTACTATGCCTTGGTCAAAAAGGCATAGCAACAACTGTTCGGTGTCTTATAGTCTATGTGCAAACCTGGACAAAGATAGCAAATGTTCTGCTGTATCCGCCAAGGTAAAATGCGATTGCAGCCGTGTGGTCTGGAAGCACTAATGTTTATCAGCAGAACTTGAGAGCTACAGCAGATTCTCTGGACACATCATGCTCAAGATGAAAGAATTAATGGGTAAAATGAGGACCTGGATGCCTTTTTTTAAAACAAAAAAATTGTCCCAGACATCAGAACATTTGAGATGGGAAAAAAAATCCATATTTATTGATAGCAGTCAAGCCAAATCAAACTTCAGAACAGAGTGCTCTGTTCTGCTAAAACAGAGATGGCCATCTGGCAGCCTGTAGCAATTTTGAGATTTTTCACCTCCTGCAGTGTACCCCATCTTGAGCCATGAGTTTAAAGGTTAGCTTGATGTCCAGCTGCCTCTGTGCTAGGCAACAGTGCCTCCCAATTGAGTTGCTGTGCATTCTGATGTACAAGAACTTAGGAGAGTCCAGATTTTCCCTTGGGAGACCAGTGGGATCTTTTGAAGGTGCCTCTAGACTCAATTACTATTCCTACCTGCCTGCTAGGCCAAAAGTCCTAATGTGGTCCTCCCCACCAAATCACTTCTCACTGCCCACCACACACTCCCAGACTTCTGCCTATGGAATGGGCTTGATTTTAACTACAATGTGTGTGCATATGACCTCTCCACACCCCAAGAAGATGAAGCTGGTTGTTTTTGTCATTCCTTATCCTCCACTTCCTACACCATTCCTGTTGTTGTTTTTTTTAACTTAGGGCCAAGAAAAAGCATTTAAGACCGCTAAAAACCAAGGAAAATAGCAAAGTAAACAAAATTCCAGAACTCTTGCCTATTGGAGATTTCCTCCTCCTCCTCCTTGATCATCTTTGGAGTCATTCTGACAGTGGTGTTGCTTTTTGACTCAGGATCCAGAGAGCCTAATAAAAAAAGGTGCGGTATACCTGGGATGACAGCAAATCAGCCAGTAATCCCCCCAAAAAAGTTCCTGTAAATGAAGAAATAGGAATGTACTGGGATGGGTATAGCTGTCGAAACAGATCCTGGAAGGAGAAAAGCTATTTGAAAGAGTTTGGTCCTATCTCAGTGAGGGATTTGAAGATAGACTGCAAGAGATGGTCTTGATGCAGGTATTACGGGGTGAAATTCTATGGCCTGTTATGCAGGAGATCAGATGATCATAACTATTCCTTCTGACCTTAAAATCTATGAATGAAATCCTACCACATTGAAGTCAGTGGGAGTTATGGCATTGACTTCAATTGCACTAGGATTTTATCCTTTGAATATAGGGAAACCCTGATGATGGAGTGAGGGGGTTGGTAGGTGAATGCGGATCAAGATATGTGACTTTTTTATTATGCCATTTGTAGCTATCTTTTAAAATACTTGTGTATAACAAAATGGATATTGGTGTGGGTTATTTTTAATGTGGTATTGTTTTCACTTACCTGAATCCTATGTGTATTGGCCTGCCTTACGTAGCTGTCATGTTAGTGAGGTTTGCTGGGATATTGGAGAATATGGGAGCCAGGTAGCATGACTTTGATGATGATTAAAATGAAGGAGATGGGGGGAATCGACATTAAGTTGTTTCTCCTGAATCCTCACGTTAGCTTTGATGAAGTAATCATTCTGTATATATTTCTGTAGTGAATAAAATGTACCCACTTCATTTGCTAATCTTCTATAGATATGTGACTTAAGAAAAAGAGTATCAAAATAGAGATGGGGAAAAACTGCAACTCATCTATTGAATGGAAACTTGATGTTAAGATCATCTTATGTTTCACTGTTTGTTTGAAACCCAGTAAGAGTTCCAGGAGCTAATTACCTAGCAATGGTCGGTGACATGGAAATATATTAAATATACATAGATGGCTAACCATGAATACTTGATGCATGCAAAAGAACAGTCTAGTTAATTTTTATGCAAGTTAGGTAAGTTTTAAGGTGGCAGTATAATAAACAGACAAAACAATAAAATTGCTTTGCATTAAAATAATAGCACAAAGCAGCAAAAGCAAAGAAATCCAAGTTGTAGTAGACCCTTTCTCTGTAACTTCCCCTGTTGTGTGTAGGTATTTTAACACGTGGTGCATGCACTAAGATTGCATTCTTCCCAGAGGCATCTGTTATCTAGAAACAACTAAACAAGTTACGTTTCAGAGCTGTAGCCGTGTTAGTCTGTATCCGCAAAAAGAATGAGGAGTACTTGTGGCACCTTAGCTTATGCCCAAATAAATTTGTTTGTTTCTTTCGTGAGCTAAAACCCACTTCATCAGATGCATAGAGTGGAACATACAGGAGATCTATAGATAGACACACACACACAGAACATGAAAAGATGGGGTTTCTTTTCATGTTGTATGTGTGTGTGTGTGTGTGTGCCATACCAACACTAAGGGCAGGTCTACACTACCGGGGGGGGGGGGGCGAGGGGGAGGGGGTCAATGTAAGGTACACAACTTCAGCTACGTGAATAGCGTAGCTGAAGTCGACGTACCTCGCTCGACTTACCTCACCGTGAGGACACTGCAGTGTCGAAGGCTGGCGATCCCCTGTCGACTCCGCTTCCGCCTCGCGTCGGGGTGGACGGGGAGTGCGGTCTGGGATCGATTTATCGTGTCTACATTAGACGTGAAAAATTGATCCCCAAAAGATCGATTGCTACCCGTCGAATTGGCGGGTAGTGTAGACTAGCCCTAAGAGACTATTCAATTAAGGTGAGCTATTATCAGCAGGAGAAAAACAAACTTTTGTTGTGATAATCAGGATGGCCCATTACAAACAGTTGACAAGAAGGTGTGAATAACAGTAGGGGAAAACTAGCATGGGGAAATAGATTTCAGTTTGTGTAATGACCCAGCCGCTCCCAGTCTTTATTCAAGCCTAATTTAATTATGCCAAGGGGAGAGCTCTCTCCTGCCAGCATAGAGCAACTACACAGGAGACCTGACAGCAACGCTGCTGCAGCGTTTCAGCTGAGCTGCTGCAAGCTTTCTAGTGTAGAAATACCCTTATAGACTAATTGCTTCTTACCTTTAATAATGTGTCCTGCTTTTGAATGACATATGCTATTGTTGAGCACACTTTTCTTGCACTATATAAGGTGCAAAGGAAGAGCTCCCCTTCCATAACGAACTCGCATGTGCAAAGGTCTTGGGACTTGTCTACACTTATAACGCTGTAGTGGTGAGCACTTGGTGAAGATGCTACCTACACCAACAGGAGAGTTTGTCTTCTCAGCATAGATACTACTCCACCTCCCCAAAAGGCGGTAGCTATGTCAACAGGAGTAGCCCTCCTATTGACATGGCGCTGTTTACACCAGGGGTTAGATTGGTATAACTTGGGGTGACCAGACGTCCCGATTTCTGACCTTTTGTCCCGCTCAACAAGTTTGGTTGAGCGGCCTTTTTTTTTTTTTTTTTGCTCAACATGTTTGGTTGAGCGGCTTTTTTTTTTTTTCTCAACAAGTTTGGTTGAGCGGTTGTTGTTTTTTTGTGGGAAGTCCCGATTTTCGGGTCTTCCCATCTGGTCACCCTAGTATAACTGCATTGCTCAGGGGTGTGGCAATGTAATTACACTGACCTAAGTTTATAGTGCAGACCAGAGCTTAGACTAATAAAAGCTTTAACACTCATAACTATGGCAAAATACAATTTCCTCGTCTTAATTTGTCCAGATCTTGTATGTGAAGTTTAAGCCCAGAATGAATTAATGACCTAGTTATATAAACACCTGAGAACAGTTAGACATGAGAATAATACCCTGACCGTAACTGTATGGTTGCTATTGGGTGCTGCTCTAATATAACAAGAAAGGTATGAGCTGGTCAGTGACTCCACCAAGTTGGAGTCATACCACAAGGAGTAGATTTGGGCTTCTAGGCTAAAGGCTAGTGAGGACTACTATGGTGAAAGCTTTGATATGCTCCCTCTTAAAAGATAAGGAACCCTGCCTCATCTTGTGTCTTCCTTCAGCAGCCATTACCAGCAAATCCAAGAAGCTGTTTTCTTCACACTCCTCCCTTGGTGGCATATAGTGTTGCAGAGAGGCCAGCAATGAAGAGGATGGCTGCTGCCATTTGCGAATTGTAGCACACAGGCACAAAAACGCTCTTTGGGTTTTATTTTTAGATCAAATCACCAGATCTGGGCTGGTGGACAATTTTTACTCCTAGATCACCATACTGTATGTTGGCATTACACTGCACAAACGGAATCTAACCATCTAAGGCCAGTTTGTCTTGAAATGTGAAATGTCTTTTCAAAAAAAGAATGCGAGGAACTTTATTGCTAATAATGTGTATCCCTTTATGGGTAAAGCTATTTTGTTTTCTTCCAAGATGAATGCAGCTTTCACTGGTTCCAGGAAGGAATTGCTGCCGTGCTACTTGCATAGACTTTCAGGGCAGGGACAGATTGGTGTAGCTCAGCTAAAGTCCATGGAGCTTTGCTGATTTATACCAGTAAAAGTGGCCCTCAGATGTGCATTCCCTTGCTGTTAACGAGAACATTAGGAAACAAAAACAAACATTCTAATTTTACTTTCCAGCTCAGCTTTAGGAAAACAAATCTAAATCAAGAAGCAATGTTTAAGAGATTCATTGTCTGCTTCTGAACAAGTCCCAGGATTTGGGAGGGAGGATTACTTTTTAATTGAAGAACTTTCTGTGGCTGAATCACATAGCCAGACAAAGGTATAGGTACATAATGGGATTTTCAAAAGTCCCTAAATTGGTTATGCAACTAACTCCCATTTAGGTTTCCCTTTTAATAATCCCACTCTCTGCGTCTTTAGGTGCCTAAATATCTTTGTAAATCTGGCTCATGGAAAGTGAAACTATTTTTTATGCTTCCTGGTTTTTTATCCACCTTAACTACATCCCTGAAATTGTTGGCATTCACTGATGGCTCCAGTCTGTTGGAAGAGGCTGCTGTGTATTAGTCAGAGGGAAACATTAGTGCATTGCAAGTCAGAATTAAATATTACGTTCCAAACTTTGCTATTTCTAAATTGCTAGTACCATTGTAAATATACGACCTGGGGACAGTTGAATATATTCACCATTCCTTTCTTTTGTCAGGGCAGATTTTTTTTCTGACTCTTACTGAAGTTAACAAAAACAATATGTAAATCTTACTCCTGTAGTGTATAAATAAAGTAAAATGTGGTAATTTGTGGCAGTGTTTAATTTTTATTTTTAGTCTGTTTGAGATTGTCCAGTACTAATAATGTATAAAAAGGCCTATTCTTGCTTTTATGTAGTTTTTTTTTAAATTCATTTGCAAGTAAAACTATCCATTCCTTTTTTGGAGTATTATTTGATTTCTTTTTATATGGTAGGCTATGGAAGCTGCCAGGAGTAATCAAAAGTTCTGTTCTCTGGAACTGTTAATCCAGGCATCAGAACCATTTAAACTGAAATTAATAAGCAGGTGACAAACCATAAATTATACTGTTCAATAGGCACTGTTCTGATGACAACACAGGAACACTTTTAATAAAATCATCTACTTGGTTTGTGCACACCTCACAAACCTCACATGGTCATTCTCAAGAAAAAGGGCATACAGTCAAAGCAGAGGAAATAACTGTTTTTCTTGCTCTAACTAAACCGTTCAGTATATTCCATAATTACAGTTGAAATTCTTGCAAAGACCATCAACCAATGAGATGATATAATATTTCAGCCCATGAACACTTTAACAGATCTGTACAAACAAAATTGCTGTGCTTGTAATAAACTCTGTGGAAGCAATGGACACTTTTTATTTTACCTATCTGGCTGCATGGCCCAAGCAATCAGGTGCCTCTTCCAATCAAAAAACTAATGATTCATGTATCTAACCAATCAAAAATCATCCGCAGAGGATCTTTGCAATCTTCTAAAAGTAAACTTTTATTTTTACCTACCGACTGTTCTTTTTTTATATAATTTTTATTCTGCTAGAGATTCAAGAAATCATATTGTTTTATGCTGACCAGTATAGTTCATTTGTAAAGATGTGATGAGTTTGGACTCTTGAACAAATATGATACATTCTGTTATAATGGAATATAAAAGAGAACAAATAGGTTTTAGAGAGAGAGAGGGAGAACTTGTAAAAGGGCAATAAACTTTCTCCTCCTCTTCCAGTTTCGAAAAGCTATCTAGAGTTTTCTGTTCTCCACTGAAACTTGTCATTCAAAGCCTCAGCCAGCGAGCTGTTTCCTAAAACCAGTTTCTTAAGTCAATGCAGCCATTTCAGTAGTTGATACAAGTATACGAAATATGTCTAATACAGTTTCCCATATAGAGAAATGTATGGAGAAAAGAATGAAAAACTGCTTCCTCTGCTTAAACACCTTCCTTTCTCTGGTCCCTATTCAGGAAGGCACTTAAATACCTGCTAACTTTAAACATGTGCTTGGCTGCCTTCTTGAATCAGGGCCTCTCTCTCTCTGTCTCTTCACCTTCCTTTCCAAATTGCTCACTTCTCTGAAGACAAAATTGACAGAATCCAACAGGTTCTCTTCAGCCTGTACTACTTTCCCTTACCTATTGACTGCCCCTCCTCTTTTGAGTTTAAATTGTCTCTCTAAGCTATCTGTAAGACCCTGTGTAAGTTGTGGTAACTTATCTCTTCCCCCTCCCAACCTCATCCCATTTAAATGTTCATAATGCTTTGGGGTTGCATAGGCTTTGATTCCCAGTGCTGCCCAATTTACAGACTCAGATGCAGTTTCAGCATCTTTTTTTCCTTATGAATCTGATTTTTTGCATTCAGCTCTTCCAGGTGTGTCACACTGGGTTCTTCAGGGAAGCCTATAGCTTTGAGGCTCTGGAACAAAGATCATGAAAAGTTTACCTGCTTTATGTAACTCTGGCTCATCACCATTGTATTAGGAAGGCTCCTGTTTCTTTCTTTCTTTTTTTTTAAATGGAGATATGCCAATCTCTTAGAACTGGAAGAACCTTGAAAGGTCATTGAGTCCAGTCCCCTGCCTTCACTAGCAGGACCAAGTACTGTTCCCTGACAGATTTTTGCCCCAGATCCCTAAATGGCCCCCTCAAGGATTGAACTCACAACCCTGGGTTTAGCAGGCAAATGCTCAAACCACTGAGCTATCCCTTCCCCCCCCTTCCTTTAAAGCTGTTGGTGTATTCTTGGTGACTGTCTTTTGTCCGACAGAGGTTTTCACATATTAAACTCCCCCAGCAACCTCTCCTATTATATTAAGGAATCTTGAGGGTGAGCAATATAGTTGAGACCAAAAAGCACACTGTCACCCTCATAAAGCAAGTCAGCAAGAAAAACATTGTAGAAGAAAATTCCCCACTCTTCATATCCCCTCTTCCCCAAATGCCTGTTCAAAAAGATGGATTTTGCAGCCTACCCAGGAGGGCAACAGACTAGGGAACTGAATTTTGAAGCCGAGGCCCCTTCACAGAGCATGTCCTTCCAGCAGCTCTCTTAGTGTACGTCTACACTGCAGTTAAAAACCTGCAGCTGGCCCATGCAGCTGGCTCTGGCTGCAGGGCTGTTTTTAACTGCAGTGTAGACTTCTGGGGTCAGGCTGTAGCCCAAGCTCTGGGACCCTCCCATCTCACAGGGTCTTAGAGCCCGGGCTCCTGCCTGAGCCCAGAAGTCTGCACTGCAGTTAAACAGCCCTGCAGCCCGAGTCCCACAAGCCCAAGTCAGTTGGCACAGGTCGGCTGCAGGTGTCTAATCGCAGTGTAGACATACCCTCACCTAACAAAGGAGATCTTGCTCAGATGCTTCCACTGATCTTAACTGTGGCAGAATGCATCACAGAGACTGCGTCTCAGGTAGGCTGGTCCCAAGCCACTTCTGGTTTTTATAGGTCCTCACTGACACCTTAAAATCCACCCAAAAGCAAAAAAAACAGCCAGTACAGAACCTGGAGCATTGGTGCCACAGATACATTGAGGTACTTAAGAATATGGTGGGTTTTGTGTTCACTAACTTCAGTTTCCAAATAGATACAAGACCATGGTAGAGCCCATTGTGGCAGTCTAATCTAGAGATAACGTGGTATTGAGCACAGTAGCGGAGTCTGCATCTGTGAGCAAAGATTGCAATGTCTTGGCCGAACACTGATGGAAGAGGCACATTCTGGTCACTACTGCTGTTTGATCATCCAGACGTATGGAGGAATAAAAGCATTTATTTAACTGAGAATCACATATAACAGCTGCTGAATACCCAGCAGAGGCTACCAAATGTACAAAGAGCCTGAACTCTTGCTGGAAAGATCATGAGAACTGAAGGTGTTTGAGAGAATGGCTAAGATCTAAATTGGTTCTTAATTTCTCCAAACTGGTTCACCCATCACCAATTACAGCCCCACAACTGAGAGTTCTGCTTTTTTGTCTCAAAAGATTTTGTTTCTTGTCTTCCTCTTCGGCGGGGGGGGGGGGGGGTTGTTTTTTGTTTTTGCCTTAAAAAGGATGTTAGTATTCATGTATTGTCTGTTTTTATTCAATCTTACTTCTTCTGAGTTTAGCGGTAGAGGGCTCCCACTGTAGATATATTGAAGGATATTGCTCCAAGACAGAGGTTACCAAAAAGGGTGTGACTTTGCAGGGGTAAATTTAGCACATGCACATCTTATTAAATTTATGACTCATAAAATATTCAACTTAATATTTCACAGAATGGCCAGCTGACCCTCATTTCGCTTGTGCTGATGGATGCCCTGAGCCTTTGCCAAATACTTTTGGAATTACGTCCTCCGGAAAATGTGTTATAGTCTATTAAAAACTGGAAAATTGGCCTTTTCTCCTCTCTTCTCTTTTGCCCCTATCCCCAGCCATGTCCTTACTGACTTTTTGTCTCCTGATCATTAGGCAAAAGTGTTCCACCTCTTACACTCCCCAATGGTACTTGGTATTTACATTTAGTAAAATGTTGGGTTTTTAAAAAAAATAGTCATTGAGTGTTGCTTTAATAGTGGCTTATCATAAAATTATTTAGGACTGTAAACTGCTTAATAGCGTATTATTAAAAACACACTGACTATAAATTTGCCAGGATGTGTATGTTTTCAACATATATCCTGCAGAATTCTTAACTATTTGTTTCCTGTTTCTGGACTGAAGTATGCCATCAGTGGAAGGAGACCAGTTGGAGGCTGAGTAATGTCACCATTCTCTGCTGGAATCTGAATCATATCATATATTAAACTTTGCCTCTTCAGCTTCTGTGTATCAGTTTAGTCTGGTTTGTCAATTTAATATACATCCATTTAGTGAGGGTAAAATTTGATTAGGAAATAATTTTTAAATTCATTTTTTAAAATTTTTCATTGCATGACTAAAAGAAAAGATGAGAAGGCTTTTCTGCCTGCTGATAGAATTGAAAAGTATGAATTTAAAAGCGATTGTTTAGGATTCTTTCCAGGTTTTCAGCAGTAAAGCTTGTTGAGGGACAATCAAACCTGGAAAAATATAGTATGTTTGTGTAAGACTTTCCAAATTGCACAGCTAATTTGTAGTTGTAGTTACTATGATTGTACGTGAAAATTCTGGGATTGTGCACACAAATAGCCAATAGTATCTAATTGACCCATTGTGCATGCAGTTACCCAAAATCCATGCTTAACTACAGTAACTGCATATGCAAATTAGATGTTAAATTACGATTGTATTTTTTCATATGTAACTGCATCCATCCTCAAAAATCTAGCATAATATATAAAATAATAAGATTTACACAGTTTAATGCCTCTGCCATTAACTTCTGTGTATAAGTATACTTCAGGTTTTGCATTATTTGTGAATGACAGGAAAAACAGAGAAATGAAAGATGTAGTTTAAACAGTGCAAATGAAGAAGCAAGTAAAGCTATATGTACACAGCAGCTGGGAGCATGATTTGCAGCTTGTGAAGACGTAATCATGCTACATTTAATCTAGCTAGCTCACTAAAACTAACAGTGAGGATTTGGTGGCGGGGCTAGCAAACCATACCCTGGTGGTCGGGCAGGCTTGTACAGCCCATGCTGGAGGAAACTGTGGTGCAGGCTTCATTGTTAGTTTTAGTGAACTAGCTAGATTAAAGCTAGTGCAGATAGGTGTAAAGGAGCTGAAAATTATATCCTTGGGTGTAGTGTAGACGCAGTCGAGGTGGAGACAATGTGGTGATCAAGACAGCAGTGACTGTCCATGTAAATGCATGACAGAGTTTCAAATTGCTCTTTTTCAAAAGTGGATGTTTGGCACATGCTATTGCTTTTTCCCTTAGGCACTAGTTGAGAGTGCAGTTTTCCATTTTCAGGTATTCAAGTCATTTAATTTGATTTTATGTAAATAAGGTACAATTATGAGGGTTTTAAAAGTATTCCTCAAGCATTGACACACCAGTCTAGGAATCAGGTCTGTGATTGGGGCTCTGTATCGATGTAGAGGGCCATCCATGTGTTTCTGACTCCAGGATCAGGGCATGGACAAGAGGAATCAGGTTTGGGTTCTATATAATAAACTTACTTTGTTTCATAGACCTAGAATCATAGAAATGTACGGCTGGAAGGAACCTCAAGAAGTCATCAAGTCTAGCTCCCTGTGCTGAGGCATGACCTAGTAAAGCTAGACCATCCTTGACAGGTGTTTGTCCACCCTGTTCTGAAAAGCCTTCAATGATGGGGTTCCCACAACTTCCCTTGGAAGCCTATTCCAGAGCTTAACTACCCTTATGGTTAGAAAGTTTCTCCTAGTATCCAACCTAAATCTCTTCTGCTTCAGATTTCTTGTCCTACTTACAGTGGACACGGAGAACAATTGATTATAGTCCTCTTTATAACACCCCTTAATATCCAGTCTTCCCTCAGTCTTCTTTTCTCAAGACTAAACATGGCCAGTTTTTTAAACCTTTCCTCATAGGTCAGGTTTTCTAAACCTTTTGTCATTTTTATTCTCCTCTGGACGCTGTCCAGTTTGTCCACATCTTTCCCAAAGTGCGGCACCAAGAAATAAACACAGTACTCCAGTTGAGGGCTCACCAATGCCAAGTAGTGCGTGACACTTACCTCCTCTGTCTGACAACGTGCCTCTTAACCCACCCCAGAATATTAGCCTTTTTTTGCAACTGCATCACCTTGTTTATTCCTTATGTGATGCACTAAGTCACGGATCATTTTAGAGATTAATGATTGTAGTGAAACACTAGGATGACTGATAGCATATAGTCTACATTTCAGAAATTATGGTAAGCGGTCCTGTAACACAGCATCACAACTCGCAAGACTGCCTTTGAAAAAATAATCAGACTATAAACAGAAGCTAGTTTAACATTCCTAGCTTTCCCTGCCAACTGAAGGGCCAGGAATGAAAAGCCTGAAAAATTGCCCCACACGGAGATTTTTAAATCAAGTAAAATATAAAAATCAAACTGCGTTTGAGGCAAAGCACAATTTCTTCTTGGAGGGGACAACATAGCTCTGCCTTGGTTCAACTCCTTTCATGAAGCCCTGGTCTTTATTTCTTGTGCACGTAAAACTCCCTCTGACTTCAACAGGCGTTTTGCTTGTATAAAGAGTGCAGAACAGGGCTCTGAAAGATTACAGAAAGTGGTGTTTAGTCCATTTTACTTTCTCCCTAGGGGCTCTCAAATGCAGGATATTGCAGTATTTGAAATTGTCACCCTTATTGTTCAATGTACATGTAAGGATATTGGATTGCAAACCATTATGGGCTGCAGTATCACTACTAATTGGATACCTCCCAGCCCTGTTTCCTTTTTCACCCAACTCACACTCTCGTTTCTGTGCTTTCAGTGCTGAGATTTGGACGTGGATGGAAGATTGAATTTGCACAAAGTTAATTTGATGTTTGGGTGTGGGAGAGGGGGGATTCATCTGGAAGAATGGAATAGGATTGTGCCTACGCTTTCAGTTGGAGTTGGGAAAGAATGCTTTTCTTTTCTCTTATGGTCTGCAGCCTGGGGGGCTTCTTGCATCTTTCACTGCCTCTGGAAATGTAGCAGCAGTTGCTCTCAATGCCTTCCCCTCCCAATGCATCTGTAGCTAGACAGGAGTTTGTGACCTTCTTACTCAGACGTGGATCTTGCCATGTTTATTCTTGTCTTTATCACCTCCTAGGTTGGAATAGTATAATATGTTCTCCTTGGAGCAGCTCTTCACAAGCCTCGAGAAGATTAACCTGGTGCAGGATGCAGTGACATGCTTTGTGCGTGAGTAACAATGGGCCTGATTTTTCAGAAAGATTGAGCCCCTGTTACTCCTAATGAAGTCACTGGAAGCACCAAATGTCCAGCAACTCTGAAAATCAGGCCTTGTGAGCCAATGACAGCTATGGAGCTTGTTCCAGATGCTATTCTAGGCGATAAAATAGTAAAGAAAAAATGTTTCCCAACCCAAGATCCAGGTGCACTGTAGGAGAGAGAAAAGTTTTGCTCTGTGTGTTCATCTCTCTGCACTTTGTCCACCAGCACAGAGGCTACAAGCTGGAGCCTGGGTGCGCTGCCATAAAAAGACCGGGCTGCTCCCACATGTGCTGAATGCTAAACCTCTTTGGTGGGTGAAGGGGATGGTGTGAGAGTGTACCGGAAATGCTGAATCTAGTGGCACTAGAGACAGGACCCAATCACGAGGAACTGTTGATGGAGAGAAGAGAGCTTAATGGCTGAGTGGGATCCTGCCCAATGATGGGGGGAGGAAAGGGGGGCTGGGAAAGGGGGCTGACAGGAGATGAATGGGAGTCCAAGTGGTGTGAGCTAGTGTTAAGCATGAGAAGGGGAGTCAGGAGTCCTCTCCTCTCTCCACTAGCCACATCCGCTGCCGAGATCTGTAGTGAAGTACATACATCCGTGATAAAGGGGACCATCTGTGGACAGCAGAATCATACTCAGCAATAGTGAGAGATCTTTGGGGCTTTGGGGCACTTTTGTGGGGTGAAAGTAACCATCAGCATTTTATTCTAAGAATGTAAAATTTTTAAAACTGTATTTTCAGAAGAGGATAAGACAGGTCTAAATAGTATATGGGTTTTTATTTACACCACACGTGGACAGACGTGAGATCCAGGACATCGTAAGCTCCCCAGTAGCCTCAGCCCTCTGATATGAGGACACTAGATATGAGGAGTTCACATTCAAGCTAGTCCCATGGGCCAGATTGAAATCCAGAGCTCAGATGGACTTATTTGCCTGTGAAAACAATCAGTAGTTTTACTAATACTGCAGCTGGAATCAGAAGGCCTAACTCCCAGCTGTTTCTCCTGACAGCTTACTCCAGGTAGTCACTTTCCCTGCTCCCTTGAATTTCTATCTCAGAGCCCAATGTGACTGTCACAAGTTTCTTCCAGACTTTCTTTTTCAGCCTAACTAATGAGATCTCTAGCTAGAGTTGGAGAATCCCAGAAACCCGATTGACATGTAGGAAAAGCTCCCTTTACTGCATGGTAGCAGACGTCGGAAGTTACTTCTGGCATTGTATTAATGTTGCTATGTTACCAAGATTGACATCCTTTAAATCTAATAATTGAATCCTAAAGTCCAGTTATGTGCTATTGCCTGAGTCTCTAAAGAAAGGGAATGCAGATTTAGGTGCTAGCATTTCTCCAGTCTCCAGAGGCGCAGGATACAGCAGTTGTTGGTAGCTCTTGCTTGGAAGGCTGGTGTCCATGGAAGACCTGCAAGCAATCTGCTATAGGTGATAAACATCAGCAGCTCTAGCATACAGAGAAAGTTGGGGCTTACACAGAAAGCAATAGTTTTCTGTGACATCCAATTTTTAAAGCAGCAAAAAGCTGGTAAGAAATTACCCTCAGTTCTCTGTATACCAGCTTTGTGAATGTACAACTCCCTATTCTGTAAAAGGGAAAATGGACAAGACTCACCATGTAGAATAGACTTTTCTGGCAATATCAGCATTGCCATTCATCAGCACTACAGAATGGATACTAGAAAGGGGCTGGCATGGATGGGTGAATCAACTAACTTCCTTTACTTCTCTTATCATGCTCCATTCTATAGTGCTGATTGGTTGTGAACGCATCAGCTGACTGCATGCCAGGACACCTCATGAAGTGAGAAATGACGACTGGGGGATGGGGACTGCATCATCATAGACCTGCAAAAGTGGGGATGGAGTAGGAATTAAGTTTAAATTGATAGGTGGGAGGAAATGGCCTGGAATGATTAAGCCTGTTTTGTGAGACTGAAGAATATGCTAGAGGGTGAAATAGTGTAAAATTTCTTCACTAGGTTTCACCCATATTCTTAAAGGTCTCCACCAGCATCATTACTTTGATGTCAAAGTTAGAGTCTAATGCTTGGGAACAAGTGTGTTTATTCATCTCTATGAAGATCGAAATGTAATAAAATGTTTAAAGACATTTAAGAACAACGTGCTATATGTATTTGCTGAGATTCTGTTGAAGCTGAGCACTTCAGAGTATCTGGTGGTTGTGCATTTCCATCAGTCGACCCTAGTGTCTGACACACTTTCTGTGCCAAAAGTGTCATTTATGGGTTATACAGAGGCTAACCTGGATTTGATTCCCCACTTCAGCTCTGTGACACAGGAGTATTTCTGTGTATTGATACATGAACGACCACATCTTGCAGTTAAGCCCCACATTGGGACTGCTGGAAACCAGAAGAAGAGCTGCTGCTTTATCATTTTCCATAGCATACAATGGCTTTATTTACATGTTGAAAAATGTTTTGGAGGAAATAAGACTGAAGTCCCTTTTTTAACTTAAATATTTTAAAAAGGCTACTTACCAGCCTAGACATGTTTGCACACAGCAGTATCTTCTCATTTAAATTCAATCATAGTCACAAAACAAGCCTAGCTTAGACTAGCTGAGGATATAAACTTCATTTTCATCTCATTAGGCCACCTGGAAGCAGCAATCAGTGAGTAGTCCTGACGTCAATGGTCTCTCTACTTCATTAAAATGTTAATTTCATAGCTTTAATTCCCTTTGTAAAACGTGCCGCTGCAGGACACTATATGCAGATTTATTCTGAACCAGACAAATCTGCATGCTATATTCATTTTTATTGCCCTAGGTTTCCTTGATTGCTATATTGCTATTTTTAGCCATTCCTGTTTTTACAAACTGCTGTAAAAGGATGTTTGTCAGACCAACAAAAATGTAAATATTTTTTAAACAGTGAGCCCTTTGAGAATTTATCAAGATTCATGAATTCAGAATGTCATACATCTAATAGTATTTGTGTCCCCCTCACACACACACACACACACTCTTTAAAAAAAAAAAAAGTGCTGAAAGAATGAGACAAGTAGTATTACTGGCTAACCAATTCAGACAACAATGGATCATTAAGGAAAAACGCGTTGTGCTGTAAATCAAACATCAACATAAGTCAACTTTTATGTCTGCATTCTTGGTATAGAACCTGTTGATGTCTGGACAGAATGGTGTCCTCAGACTCTTCATCAATTTTCGGGTCTCTCCTGACAGCATATATCTTTCTCTATGGCCACACTTAATTTCTTCCTCTATTGCTTAACTCTGTAAAACCATTTTTATAGCATATTTCAAATATATAACTCATTGCGCTAGCTCAGATGCTTTGGACAGAAGCAAGTTTCCAATGCAGGAGAGAGAAAGTAGCCACACTTCCTTCTCTCTTTCTCCCCATATCCCTCAATAATACTGAACACTTATATATGTTTTCAAAGTGGTGTACAAACGAATTCCTTTCCGTATATCCGTGATGTATCTAGATAAGTCGTATACTTTTATTAAAAATGGTAACATTGAGACAGAGATTACGTGCGAGTCTGAGACCACTCAATGTCCGAGTAGCAGGGTGGAGCACGGCCCCCTCTGCTCCTGCCTCTGCTGCATTCAAAAACCACTCAGAAACCCTGGGGTACAGCAGTCACTGGTGCAGTTTATTTACAGCATGTGCTCCCACCACCTTCTTACCATATAAAGCTTGGGTTTTAGCCTTAAGGACTTCTCCGCTTCTGCACCCAAGAGGGAAGAGCTACCGCTCTCCTTGCACTCTCTGGCTTCTCCTCTTCCTTCCTTTCTCTGGGCCTGTACGTAGCCCCAGGCTAATTAGGCTGGCAGCTGTTTCCCATTCTCCAATCAGGTGCAGATTTCTCTAGCCAGCTTCAATTTACCTCCCTTAATTAGAGCTGGCATGACAGAGGGCTGGCTCAGGAGTTCCTGCCCAGCACCCTGTCATAGTCTGAAACAGGATTATAGGGGGTTCTGGTTCCTGGTCTCTCATTCAGTCACCAGATTATTCTACTTCTCTTCTAGTTCTCTTTTAAGTAGCTGGCACAGGGGTATCTCCATTGGGGAGTGCCATATGTTCACTGCTTTAAGAAGCTTCCAAAATAGCCTTTAAGAGACAATACAGTGGAGAGTACAGGAACTACAGTAAAACTGTTGGAGAGACCATTGCATGATCCCCTCCAAACTTTTGTTAGTAATTAAACTAATGCATCTCAAGTCATCATCTAAATCTATCAGATGGCTCAATGTAAAGTGATTACAAGCTGAAGCTAACGAGCAAAACTCTGTAATATAACAGCAGCTTTGTCTGATCTTGCTGGCTTGACTAGTAGTGCTAATGTAAATAGTGAGTGGGCGACTTCGCAACATGGTATGTCAAGTTGTTCTCACCACTTTGGTTACAGCAAAACAATGTCATTGAGATTAGTTTGACTAGAATAATCCAGAAATTCAACAGCTACGCACTAAAAACCATGATATGCATTGTCAAATTCTTGTATCCCATGTCCCTGTAGGCACAGTTATGACATATGACATCCAATCTAAGCTTAAAGACATGCAGGATCAATGGTGAAATGCCAAGGCAGATGAAATGTAGCGCTATGCTGACCATCGTGAGACCAAACATTTCTGTGCTGCTTTAAAAGGCATATATGGTATTACACATACCACTACTGGGCCTTTGAAGAGTGTGGATGACCTAACACTGATCGCTGACAAAGGAGAAATCCTTCAGAGGTGGTGACAGCATTTCAGTGATCTTTTGAATGCACTGTCCAACATCACAGACAAGGCACAAATAAGGTGATCACTCAGTGTGTAATGAGAACATGGACAAAGCCCCATCTCTTGACAAATTCAGCACTGCAATGAAGGTCATGAAGAATTGCAGGGCCCCTGGATCTGATGGCATTCATGCAGAAGTATTCAAGTATTAGCGAATGATGTTACTACAGATAAGGAGCTGACAAGTCAGATCAGCAAAGCCAGTTCATCATTTTTTGGCAGATTGGTAGCAACTTGGTATTAAGATTCAAACTAAGCTAAATATCTATAAAGTGGTTCGGCTGTCCAATTTGTATATATGCAACAGGCATCACATTAAGCTTCTAGATAAGTTCCATTTACAACTTATTTTGTATCACGTGTCAGGATAAAGTTAATAGTAATGAGGTTCTGGAACATAGTCATGCCATGGGAATTGAAGCCATGCTTAGCCGGGCTAGTCATGTATTGAGGATGAATGACACCAGAATTTCCAAGCACTTGCTCTATGGTGAACTGAAAGTGGGACACTGCCTACGAGGCAGCCAGAAGAAACACTTGAAGAAAACACTGAAGCCTAACTTGAAACAGTGCAACGTTAACGGCTGAGAGGCAAGCAGTAGTCAACAATGGAGTGACCGAGTTCAAGATTACCCGCCATATGGATCTTCAGTCACAGAGGCTGTGTTGTAAACAGAGGTAGACTCAGCAGGCACAGATTATAATCCCTTCCTCAGCATCAAGCTACCTAGGCACTTCATGCAGAAAGGACTGCCACTCACGCATCAGTCTTAGTCATAACTGTACTCACAGGACATAAAGCCATCATCAGCATCATCTTAGGTCACGAAGGATAACAACAACAAAAACTAGACAACTTTGCAATTGTTATCAAAGCACTAGCTGCTTCCCAGGTCAAGGGAAGAGGTGAAATGATTGAGCAAAAAAAAAGTCTATCTCGAGTGTCACTAAATAAGAGAAGACTTTTTTTTTTTTTTTTTTTTTTTTTGAAAGTCAGTGCAAACCTGTGGACTCTTGCCAGCCTTATTCCATTTTGGGGTTACTGCCCACAAGGTCATTTCATCATGAACACTGTCAGAATTCGATGTACTAGTCACTTTAAAATGCAAAAATGTGCCAGGGTTTTAGTCTTCTGATGGAATTATTCATTCATTACCACACTCAGTAAAAGTAATGCTGTGAAGACCTCTCAAGTTCATAGCGCTGGTATGCTAGAAAAATATTCCATTATCTAGTCTCTTTATATGAGACGTCTGCTATTGCAGCAGTGCATATTCACCCCACTAAAGCTAGGTGCTGATTAGATGGTATTTGACATAGAATATATTTTAGAAACTGATCAAGAATTTCTGTCATTTTGGTATGGAGTCCACTTAAACACACAGTACTATGATATATTTGAACAGAAGTTATTAGTGTGCTAAATGGATTTTGCTGTCAGCCTTGACATTTGAAAGGCCATTTTTAAGATCATATGCCGTAGCTAAAGTTGCTGTAACCACTTACCTGTTTTTAACTCGAGTGTGATACTATTATGAGAGAAGAAAAATATTAGTCCCTCTTGTATTTATTGCCTTTGCCCCACTTGCAGGTTTCAGATCACTCCAATATTACTTTGGTGAAAAAATAAAATCAAAACAATTACAGCTAATGTCAATGACTTGAATGAGAGAGCAGATAAAAGTATTCTCTCAACCCAAAACAACAGGGGACACACGTTGACAGGATTGTGGAGTTCTTTGAGTGCTGTCCCTGTGGGTGCTCCATTACAGTTGTCCCGGCACCGTTGATCAGAGATCTTCGGTAGCAGTGCCTGGTCGGGACACACGCGCCCAGCTGCTGTCTCGCGGCGTCGTTAGGCTCTGCCTGACCACGCGCATCCCGCACCCCCCTCAGTTCCTTCTCTACCATTCTCGGCTGAAGACTGGACTCGGGGCAGCGCTCATCTCTTCCCTGGTTACTGTAGGAAATAAGTAGAGAAAAATAGAAACAGTTAGCCATTTCCCAGTTCTCCCTTTCCTTTAGCATAGTTCATTAGTTTAAAAAAAAAAAAAAAAGTTTTCCTCAAGTTAGTCTCTTGTTGAGACTTCCCCGGCCGCTCATACTTTCATTATGCCACGGTCGCCAGGCTTTAAGAAATGTGGCTTCTGCAAGGAGTCTGTGCCGCAGTCGGATGAGCACTTGCTCTGCGTTAAATGCCTTGGTGGAGACACACGTCCCTGCGAAGTGTCTCCACTGCACCAACTTAAAAACTTGAGCTCGCTGTGACAGAGACTTGAAGCTAAAAACGCTTCTCATGGAGAAAGCTCTGCAGCTGCCTACGGAGAAGGGCAGTAAACCCTCTCCCTCATGCTCCCCGGCCAGGACAGAACTGACCTCTCACGCGAAGAGGCAGGAAGCCCTAATGTCTCCTCTCGGAGACACTCGAAAGGGTAAAGGATTTCCCGCAAGGTCTTTACCCTTGGTGCTGTCAGCGCCGAGAGCAGGCAACTCTGACCGCCCCAGGCCCCAGCACTTCAGCAGCAACTCGCCCGGGGCGCAAAAGCAGGGACCCGACTTCCCACAGGGGAAGCGCTCCTCGGCACCGGTCCTGCCAGCACCGACAATGGACCCGGTGCTGGCAACTCGTTCCACCCCAGTGACGACAAGAATGTCGGCACCGAGCCTGCCTGCCACCCCGGAGCAGATTCAGACACCCCTGCGGGGCTCCTATAAAAGTGAAACTAAAATCACTCCGGGCTGCTTCTCCGCAGCACACCAGCCTAGGGAGCAGCAACAATTCCTGCATCAGCAAGATATCTCTGTAGCCCCTGAGCCTGACTCTCCTCTCCTAGACACGGAGCACTCACTGTTTGAACAGCAGCTCTCACCAACTCACCTGGCTACTTTCACTGATAGTGAGAACAACACACAGGAGCAGGCAGAGTTCTCCCTGCCTGAGTCTCCCCCTCCACCGGAGCCATACATACCCCAAGACATGACACATCATAAGAATCAGCCTCAGTTTCCCTACTTTGTCCCCCAGTGGCCGGGACCCAACTTTCCTACCTGGTGCCCTGGCCTCAGTGGTACCCGTGGTCGATTCCTGCCACCGCTCCTCCTTGCGCCCCTTCTACCGGACCGCAACCTCGTCCTACGCCTATATCCCCAGCTCCATAAACATCTAGAGCTCCTGAACCCCCTCTTGAAGAGGTGGGCTATGAACCCTTCCCAGATTTACCAGCTCCTGCCTCGCCATCAGCCGCAAAAGATGCCCTCATGCCTCCACCTCCGCCCTCCATGGTGATGCGTGGGTCTTCCTGGCTCTCGGCATCCGGTATCCCCAAGATTTGCAGACCAAAGTGGAGGATCTCCCCTTTGACAAAGATAAACTCTTTTCCCCAAAAAAGATGAAGTCCTTCACACTATGAAAGACTCTAGAGCCACTTTGCGCACATTGGGCATATACCCATCCATCCCCAGGAGACCACGGTATCAACCTTATCAGAGGCCTCGCGCACAACAATATCACCGACCCTAGTCCAGACCGTATAACACTGGGAGAAACCACAACAGACGACCTAGGTGCAGGCAAAACCAGGCGCAACCAACTACTTCCCACCCATCGGGTAACAAACAACAGTTTTGAAGTGCTGGTCGGGCTGGTCTTCGCGACCACCCCTGGACTCTGCCGCCTATTTGCCCCTTTGGCTACTGCCTCCAGGCTTTCCACCATGTCTGGCAACAGATCACGCAGGACCGCTGGGTCCTGAAAATAGTTCAGTCAGGTTACTCCATCCCTTTCTTATCTTCCCCGCCCACCCTTTCCCCTTCCCTGTACCTCTTCAGGGACCCCTCTCACAAGCACCTTCTCTGCGTGGAGGTGGCTCATCATCTTCACCTAGGTACAATCGAACATGTACTGACACAACATCGGGGAAAAGGGTTCTACTCCCACTACTTTCTGACCCAAGAGAAAGGCGGCAGGTGGAGACCTATTTTAGACCTACGTCAATTGGAGCTAGTTTGTACGTGTACAAAAATTCAAGATGGTCACATTGGGCACAATAATACCCGTGCAGGAACAACGGGATTGGTTCACAGCCCTTGACTACAAGACAACTATTTCCATATATCCATTCATCCAGCACACAGACGCTTCTTGCGATTCACACTCGGACACGACCACTTTCAATACAGAGTACTTCCATTCGATCTCTCCACAGCACCACGGAGGCGTAGGAACCCAGGAACAAGTCCCTTCCTTTCCATCCCAAATGTGCTCTTCTCATATCTTGCACTATCACTAGGCTCATAATATTGGCTATGAGAGGGAGCAGGGACAGGGAAGGGGCTCAGCCCGGCAAGGCCTAGGGGACAGAACCAGGGCATGGGGCAGCGCCCTGTGGAAAGAACAGCTTGAAAGTCCTCAGGGCAGGTGTTGGTGACATGCCCAGGAGGACACAGGAAGGTCCTGGGAAAAGCCCTTCCAATCAGTCAGAAGGGAAATGGGGGTGGATGTTCTCCTGTGTATCTGTGTTGTATATTTCAGATTGCGTCCCCTGGAATGCATGTGCACACACAAAGTGGCAATTATCCAGAGAGTTAAAAAATCAGAAAAGACCCCCCAAAATTCATTTAAAAAATAAATCCTGATTTTTAAGCCAATTTTCTGAGTTTTGGGGGGATCTCTTTCATTGCTTTTAAATTTAGTGGATTGGCAGCACTGCATGTGGGCAAGAATTCACTTGGTAGTAGAAACAGTAGAAACTTAAGGTGGACTGGGGATTTTTATTTGATTTCCTAATGCTGGTGCTTTTCTGAGTTTATGGAAATAAAACCAGGACACACTACAATAAACTCCTTAATGTGAACTCATGACCCTGAATAGTAGTTAAAGTTTGTGGCCAGGAACTGAACTTTGCATTCAGTTAAAAACAGAAAAAGCAGAAGTTAAAAACATAAAATAAAACCAAAAATACCTACCAACCAACCCCACCAATAAACCATTGTCAGATTTGGATTTATATTTCAAGTAGCTCTAGGCCCAAAATTAAGACTTGATTTTGAAAATTGTTTTATAAAATTCAATCTGAATGACAATGTCTTCATTTACTACTTAAAGTGCAGTTCTCTGAAAAGTGATTCTGTAAAAATAGCATTGTGGTGCTCTAGGTCAATGACTCCTTTTCAAATATGCTCTGTATACATGTCAAACTCTCTCTTCCCACCCCCCCTTTACCCTCCAAACTACTAGTCCTGCAAACTCAGCCAGTGATCAGAGAGTTAAGCTGGGTTCTTTCCTTCTTGTGCATCATCACCAGTAATTAAAATTCTACATTCCAAATTGTGCCCTCAATTACACCTTTGGAAACTCTTTGTCTTCAGTGAATTTGCAGAAATGAAATTGAGTCCACCTTTGGCTCTTCAACTGCAACTTAGTTAACAACTGTGTGCATGAGCCAAAATAGAAATCAGCTCATCTTGCATAGATATTTAGGCTCTGTTGTGCCAAGAGGAATGAAATGTAAAAAGTATTTGTCACTGAGGACAACAGTTAACATTTTGAAAATACATAGGAATCCAGATATGTATGTTGAATGTTTCATTTTTGCATAGCCCCCTTTCAGAATAGAAGCTTATTTCAGTGTTTGTGTCTGTAACATGTATGGCTCTAGCTCTTCTATGCCCAGTGCAGCTCAGAATTTATTTAGATTTATAGAAGTGCTAAAAAGGGTGTCGATTACACCCCCTCACACACACCCTTTCTGTTCCTGGGGTGTTCCAGGGTGGCAAGCCCTGAAATGTAATTTAGAGCAGACTCAAGGCTGAGACATGTTGTCTGCTGCCCACAGCACCCAAGAGTCTGAAAGAATAGCATTGAGGGGCTACTGCCATACCTGTATCCTTAGCTATCTCCTTCCACTGGAGGATGAGATTGCTAGGAACTGCTGTGCCATATGTGGATTCCACCGTGCTGGGGGAATCCTAAGGCAGCTGTATCCTCTAGGTTTTATAGCTGGTTTGCACCTGTGGATAAGCACAAAGCAGCTGGAGCGGGGGCCATACTTTTTAGTGAGGAAAATGAATGTATAGCCACTGCCTCTTTAAGGTTTAAAAAAATATACCTGCAGAATTAGCAGTGCCCTGTTTAACAGAAATAATGGGAGGGAACGGGATACCTTTAGCACCAGACGATATTCATCTTAGAAGCTCCAATTTGTCAGACTATTTTTTCTTTTTTACCGTTGCATTTTGTTTTACTTTCCCTAATGAGCCTAGTGAAAAGCAATTGTACTAAATAAATCATGTGCCTGCAACGCAATATATCACAATTAGGATTCCATTATAGTTTAATTAGCCTTTCCATTATTAAATTGATGTCTTCGGCTTCCTCCAGGTCTCGGGCTAATCTTGAAACAAATTCTTCTTTGTGGACAAATATTAGTCAGTCATAATTAAAGAGTATTCATCGGAGCTGAGGCTTTTCATTAAATGCTTTTCTGATTAAGATGTCTCCCCAAGTCTCAGGCTGATTGAATGAATTTAATAAGATTTGTGCCCTCATGTATTGTGGTCTGGTAGAAATTGTTTTAGCACCAGAGGATTAAGAACAAGATCATCTCTCTGTCCATCCTGTCGTGGACCTAAACGTACTTTATCTGCAATGTTATATAAACTGTACTCTAATATGTCACGCTATATTGTCAGGCAAGTGTGCCATATACCTAGTCAGTCAATCATCAGAAAGAACGGTGTATATGGAGTAGTAATGATGGCTGCATTGGAAAACCCGGGCGGGGGGGGGGCGGGGGGAGGGGAATAAGGATGGTGTTGACATTAGCATATCTTTATAGAGTTCAATGTCAAGTGGTTTTAGAGGATCTGTTCTGTTGACTAGTTCAGCACCAGAAGTTTGCGAGTTAATTGAAGCTCAAGTGCTTCATCTGCCTAAAACTGATTTAATTCAGGGAGATACATAGATAAGCCTGTTTGTGTGTAAATGCAGCTCAGCTGGGAACTCAAGCTAGTAAACAGATGTGCTTATTTAGAGGCACTTCTAGTGGAAGAGTATGGAATGTATTCAGAACAAAATGCTTGTACTGCATTTAAAAGAAGGCAGGGCAAAAAGATAACCTGTTTTTAATATACATCCATTCAGAGAGCGAGAGAAAGAGATGTTATAAGCCTATGATTGATCAGATACCAAAATTATGCTTTGTGTTTTCATAATGGTGGGTGCTGGTCTGCATTCTTCTCACTGCGTACGCGGAAATGAAAGCAAGGCCACTGTGGCTAAGAATGGGAATTAGAGAAAATTGGTGAAGCATGAAATACAACAGATTAGCTCAGGACATTGGTGGAGACGGTCAGTGTAAACATTTGAGGTAGCTGCTAGCCTCTTTTCATATCTACTTCTTTTTCAGCCGTTCACGTTTTGTTCCGTATTTTGATTCAGTATCAGCCATATTTTTAACATTGGACCTCTCTGCATCTGAAAGTGTGTTTTGTTGCTTCTTATGTACGCCAAATGCAATGCCACTGTAGATATCCTCTAGCCAAGTGATACTCAGGCTGAGGCTCGCAAGCTGCAAGTGGCTCCCTAATGTGTCTCCTGAGGCTCTTTGCAGCACATACTATCAAAACACTGGTTAATAACGTAGATTGGTTAATAATTAAATCACACAATCAGGATGCTTTTACTACATTGTTAACCAATTGTTTAGGTAATGTTGATCACTAATTTGGCTCCTGAACCACTGATGTCTGAGTATCACTGCTTTTAGCCCATCTATAATAATTTGCAGTGCCTAAATTTCCTGCTTATTCAGGATTGTTTTCCCTAGGGCTCCTGATGGGTAGATTTATCATTGGTGATGCTTGGGACAGTCAGTGAAAGAGTGCATGGTTTGAAACAGTGTAAGGTCACTAGATAGCTAAAGAGTACTCTCTAGTGGTTGACTTTGGGTAGTGAAAGAAGTTTAAAGCAAAGGATGAGGTGTTAAGAAGAGATAAAGAATTTGGCTGGAAATCTAGATAAGAAAAATCCAGGAAAAAAGTCAAATCTGGCGTTCATATCTGGAGTCTTCTAGGGAATTAACTTAATCATACTAGAAGGTTATAAAATCTAATTCTACATAGGCTGGTTGTTTTGCTTATTGTTGCAGTGCAGTATTCAGAGTGACATCCTTCTGTTGCTGTGTTAAATTAAAGTTCCTTCTGTGTATCTGATCAAAGTTAAAAATTCCTTGGCCCTTTCTGAATAGGGTTGCCAGGTGTCTGGTTTTCTACCGGAATACCCGGTCGAAAAGGGACACTGGCAGTGCCGACTGGACAGTTAAAAGTCCGATCGGCGGTGCAGCGAGGCTAAGGCAGGCTCCCTATCTGGCTCCGCACGGCTCCCTGGAAACAGCAAAGTGTCCCTCAGCTCCTAGGCGGAAGCGTAGCCATGGGGGCTCCGCATGCTGCCCCCACCCTGAGCTCTGGTTCCACAGCTCCCATTGGCCGGAACCCATGGCCAATGGGAGCTGCAGGGGCGGTGCCTGCAGGTGGAGACTGGGCAGAGCTGCCTGGCTGCACCTACGCTTCAGAGCCAAGAGACATGTCGTCGCTTCTGGGGAGCCGCTCGAGGTAAGCGCCGCCCGTTTGTATATTCTTCTACAAATATTTCTGTTTGGGTGCAGGAGTAAATCTGGGGACTCTTTGCAAGGATTTTATTGCAGTATAGTGAATTAATCACAATTATTCTTAAAATAGAAATACTCTTCTGTTTACTCTGAGTTTATGGGGTGTTTGCCAGGCAATTTATATTAAAATTTAGGAGAGTTGGGCAGATGCATACCAGTACTTCTGTATCTGACTAGTCCTCAGGTAAAACATCACCTTCTGTAATAAGAGAGAACATTCCATAATTAGTTTGTGTGATAGTAATAGGTACACACTGTGTTGTTAGAGATGACAATGTAACGGGGCTATGAAAGCTTTTATCTTACAAAACCTTATCACATATATGTATGTAAAATAGATATTCAGCAGGGGAGGCTGGGAAAGAGCAAGTACACAACATGGGGGAGAATAAACCAGGTATTTTCATTATCTGGGGTTGACAAATGTAGCTTACAAGTGATGGAGTAAAGACCAGCGAGTTAGTTATGCCTGGTCATCCTTAGTGACTGAAAATAATGTGCTCCTTTTATCGTCCCCTCCCCATCCCACACTCTCCCCATGTGTTTTATTTATGCGTCAATCAGCTCTGGCTCTGTAATTCATACAGTAGCACTTCAGAGACAGGGAGGGAGGAGAGAGCATTGCTCTGAAGACTAAAGTGTAGCTGCCAGGTTGGCATTCTCATAAATGCAACCACTGTGTCAACAGCAGAGCAGCCAGCTCGCCACTCTCCATTGAACTCTTTCCTCCCACTTGCTCTTAAGTGTCTCTCTTTAACACCGCACGAGGTACATTTCGAAAGGCAGCTTGGATTTGCAAAGCTGACAATTGTCAGTGCATGGTCTTGTGGGCAAGTTGACCGTGGTATGGGTCAGAAGGCCCAGGTTCTGGGCAAAAAAACAAGAGGAGTAGGTATATTTTTAAGACCTTAATAGAACAAGTGAGATGATGCTCAGCAAATTGAATTGAGTGCTGTAACCCAGTGTTCTTGTTCATTCTGTAAGTGGTAGGTGAAAGCAGCTTCAGTTGGACACAATCTCTGCAATTATTACAAGATAAATCTTCCAGGATTCTGAATAGTGCTTGGATATCTATTCTTGTACAGTTTGACCCATTCTCAGGGTGCATCCACACTACCCGCCCGATTCGGCGGGTAGCGATCGATGTTCTGGGATCGATTTATCGCGTCTCATGTAGACCCGAGGTAAGTACTTTGTAATTCGATCTAAGATACTTCGACTTCAGCTACGCTATTCACATAGCTGAAGTTGTGTATCTTAGATCGATCCCCCCCACTAGTTTGGACCAGGCCTCGGAGTAAGCAAGTTTAGTTAATCAGTTTAACATTTGATACATCTTCTAGCTTGCACTAGCAGGGTGATATACTTAATGATCCACACTTAGCTTTCTAGTTTCTTCTTTTTCCTACTGTCCTATGTTCCTGTAGTGGAACTATATTATACTGTGTTCCTATTCTCGGTTTTGGGGGTGGGGGTGGGGTTGGGTGATGGGAGGAGAAAGCTGCCAGACATCACTAACAAGAACGCTATCACTCACATTAAGATAGAAAGTAGCAATGACTGTTGAGGTCTAACCATGTTATTTGTAATCATTCTTAGGTCTGGTCTACACTACAAAGTTAAGTTGACGTAAGCCGCCTTGCATCGACCTCGTCATGCATTTGTCTACACTTAAATTTATCTTCCACTAATGTATGTACCTCGTTACGGCGACGCAGTAACACCACCTCCCTGAATGGTGATGAGCCAACATGACATGGTGATGAGGTCAACATGACATGAGTGTAGATGCTGCTTTACCTATGTCGACCCTAACAGTCCTCCACCAGACATCCCACAGTGCCTGACACTGACTGCTTTGGTCACAATTGTGAACTCCACTGCCCAGGGATTATGAAGGCCGGAAGCCACCCCACCTCCCTTTAAAACCCCCCATACTGTTTGATCGTGCCAAGCTTACCATGTGGTCCAGATTGCTCTTTATCAATGTAAATGGGAAATCAAAATTGAATGGGTGTGTTTCTAGTAGGATCCTACAGGGATCGATTCTTGGCCCTATGCTATTTAACACTTATCAATGACCTGGAAGAAAACATAAACACATCACTGGCAATGTTTACAGATGAGCCAAAACTTTGGAAAGGGGTAAATAATGAAGAGGACAGGTCAGCAATACAGCGCAATCTGGATTGCTTGGTAAAATGGCTACAAGCAAACAATATGCATTTTAATGCAGTTAAATGTAAATGTCTGCATCTAGGAATAAAGAATGCAGGCCATACTTAAAGGATGGGGACTCTATCCTGGGGAGCAGTGACTCTGAAAAAGATTTGGAGGGTATGGTGGATAATCAGCTGAATATGAGCTCCCAGTTTGATTCAGTGGCTAAAGGGTTAATGCAATCCTGTGATGCATAAACAGGAATCTCAAGTAGGAGCAGAGAGGTTATATTACCTCTGTATTTGGCACTGGTGCAGCCACTGCTGGAATCCCATGTCAAGTTCTGGTGACCACAATTCAAGAAGGATGTTGATAAATTGGAGAGGGTTCAGAGAAGAGCCACCAGAAAGATTAAGGGACTGGAAAACATGCCTTATAGCGATAGCTTGAGCTCCTTGAGTCTATCTAGCTTAACAAAGAGAAGGTTTAGGGGTGACTAGATTACAGTCTGTAAGTACTTACATGGGGAACAAATATTTAATGGGCTCTTCAGTCTTGAAGAGAACGGTATGACATGATCCAATGGCTGGAAGTTGAAGCTAGACAAATTCAGAATGGAAATACGGCATAAAGTTTTACAAGTGAGAGCAAGTAACTCATGGAACAACTTACCAAGAGATTCTCCATCACTGACCGTTTTTAAATCAAGATTGGACGTTTTTCTAAAAGCTCTGCTCTAGGAATTATTTGGGGGAAGTTCTGTGGCCTGTGTTATACATGAGATCAGACTCAATCCCAGTGGTCCCTTCTGGTCTTGCAATCTATGAAAATCTATTAAATGAGGGGTTTTATAATGGACTTCAAAATCAGAGTATAATTTCCTAGCATAATTTCCTTTTTTTTTTTTTCCCCCTGGCTTCAAACCGAAGTAATTCTGATTTACATACTGCTAAATCTGGTGTTAGACTGAAAGCCTGCATGCTGTTTATATTTGTTTAACATAGGATACAGGCACAAAGGTATGCTGCTAGCCAAGGAGAATTTGGGATATAGCATATATCTTTTGTTCATTGAACGTTTAGTCTGGAGACATATACTTGCAGTTTATAATTGTCACATCTATAAGTGTACAGTTCCTCTTCTTCACTAGTAGTGAAAATAGTCAACATTTTCCATACTGCAAGAGAACAGGCCTCATTTCTTCAAACTCCTTCCTGTCAGCAGGTGGGAATATCTTCAGAGCCATCATGTTGCTGCGGATGTGGAAAGTTGAAGAGGTTCACTTGATCGCTCTAGAGTCCAGAGCGACTCTGGTACAGAGTCTTCCTGTGCTCTGTTAATCAAGGCTAGCATTAGCATTCTGCCTTTCGTGTTTGCTTATTTGACTGCTAAATTTCTACAAAAAAGAATCCCAATAACTTATGAATTGAAAGTGGTTGAGATGAACCCAGACTGCCATGACTGTTTTAAAGAGGGATGCTTGAAGTTATAAATCCTCCCAAGGATTATACTACCCATCGATGGTTGTAAATCCTTGAAGTTGCTCCTTCCCTCCTTCCCCCCAGGTTCTGTGTTTATAAAGGAATACTCTAAAGTCTTTCAGCAGCGAAGGCGGTAACGTTTTTCAGTAAGCAGGTTTTGATGACTTTTTTGTTTTAATACCCAACACCGTGTGTGGTTCAAAGTTAAGACATAACAATCTTAAATCAGATATTGTCAGATAGCAAGTAGCCTCACTCTGCTAGTTACCATCTATGTTTTGATTATGTCACTCATCAATTTGTTCAAAGGAATGCCTCAAAATATATGGACCAGCTCCACTTTTTAAATCTAACAGTCATATGTGTTTATTTTTTATTGTAGTAGTGCCGTAAGAACCCTATCTGAGCACAGGGACCCATTGCATTAATGTAGCGCAAAAAACAAAACAAAAAAAACCCACCCCCCGCAAAAAGAAAAACTCAGACACATTGACTTCACCATGTGAGCTATACAATGCAGAGCCCTGCAGCCATACAAATTGGAATCAATGTGACCATGTATCAAGTACCATTTTGTGATGCAACGAAAAATTGGGATAAGATATGAAGTATCACGATCAGCTCTGACCCGGGGGTAATGATTAAGGCTACATTTTAGTCACGGGTATTTTAGTAAAAGTCATGGACAGGAAACAAAAATTCATGGTCCTTGACCTGTCCATGACTTGTACTGTATAGCTTTGACTAAACCTTGGGTGCTCTGGGGCCGGGGGCATCCCGGGGGCGCCGTGGATGCTCTGGGGAAGGGGGCAATGTGGGTGCTCTGGAGGAGGTGGCAACGGCACGCAGCCTGGAACCCCCGCTGCTGCTGGGGGAGGGGCAGGCTGCGGCACGCAGCCCAGGACCCCCGCTGCTGCTAAGGGGCGGGAGGGGGACGGGCGCATGGCAGCGGCCAGTACCGCTGGCCCAGAGACTGCCCAAGCTACTCAGGCGTCCCCGGGGCCAGCTGCACTGGCCATTGCAGAAATCATGGAGGTCCCGGAATCCGTGACAGACTCACAGCCTTAGCAATGATATATGTGACTGAAACCTAACATAGTGTCAGTGACAGGTAATGTAGGGACAAATAACCGCTGAGGTCCTCACCTGGGTTGAAGATGGATTAGCCACCAATGTGATTGTTTACACTAGAAATAGAAGTCTGCACAGCATTTGGACTCAGATTTTAAACCTCTGACATTTTGAGTAATTCCATTCCAGGGTTTAGGCTTGGGTCCACCTCTAATTTATGGGCTCATTGAAGGACACTTTGGGAAGAGAACGTCTATTCAGAATGCCCTCAAATACCTGCTTATATAGCAAACCTTTTACTTTGCAATGGCCAGCTCGGTGTTGTTCACTTACAAATATCTGCAAAAAATGCTCCTTGTGGTAACCCGAGTCACATCTGAAGAATTCCTATCCATGGAATCATTCTCCTATATGTCTGCATGGTCTCTGGATTGTGTTATCTCCAGGGTTCCTCCCTAAGAGCTGAATGTTGCTTTAAGCAGTTCACAATACTTATACTGGCTCTGTATTGTTCTCTTGATAAACACGTTTGAGAGACGTTTAAAATATTTAAAATCCTGACTCTCTCTTGATGCTAAAAAAAGCTCCCTAGAAGTCGGGCTAACATTATTTAACACAGAGATTTAAATGTAATATCATTCCGCCTGAGATAAGTCTGTTTTGAATCTAGTAAGAGGCCATTGGTTGTAAGGATTGAGAAGAGAGAGATTTGAATAGAGCATCTGGGATAATGAAAGAAAAAAATGCCTTTTTTTCTCTCCCTCAAACTTCTGTTTTTTAAATAGAGCAAGCGAAGTTTTACTGCTGATGCTCTAACTTTGGCCACGAGCCCAGTCGGAATTACTTGTGCCACCTTTACCAACTTATGACTATAAAGCTTAAAGCTACTCACTTTGCATTGCAATTATTTTAAGAGAAATGTCACACACTGGTCAATTCTGGCATATGAACAACTTTAAGTGGAGCACCAATATATCTCCAAGAAATATTTGTAGAAAGAAACGGAGAACTAGGCTTTCAGGATGTTTTGCAGCTTAGTAACTGTTAAGTAGCTGGAGACTAAGATACATATTACTCAACTGTTTTGGCTTTATTCGCTGTGTAGGAATGATGATGAACAAGCTTTCAGAATCAGTTAGCATCTCTGTGCTGCAGTTTCTATCCCAATGCACTGAGAACAGCATCACTCACTGGTAATAAGGAGTCTCATTCCCATTATTGTCTTAGAACAGTATTTCTCAAGCTTGGGTCCCAGCCCAAATGAAGGTTGCAAGGCTATTGGAGGGGAGTCGCAGTATTGCTACCCTTACTTCTGCACTGCCTTCAGAGCTGGGCAGCTGGAGAGGGTGGCTTCTGGCTGGGCACCCAGCTCTGAAGGCAGCACTGCCACCAGCAGCTTCACAGAAATAAGGGTGGCATGGGATAGGGGAGGAAGGTTCACAGCCTGAAATATTTTCAAAGGGGGACCCAGCAAAAAACGTTTGCGAATCCTTGTCTTAGAGGGCTCTGAAAGCTGCTGAAATTTAGGAGTGTGTCCTGATCAGCTGAAATACCTGTCTATCAACTTTTACTCTCTCTTTCTTGGTTATCTTAATTTAGAGAGTTGTTAAAATTAGATGTCAAATGTGAAACACCCTCTGGTTCCCCCCTCCCACCCCACCCAGTAATAATATGCATAGCCGCATAAAAGTAAAGAAGGATCTTCAGAAGTTAATAAATGCCAGTTTTCTCAAGCCTGCCTCATTAGGCACAGACAACTAGTCTGAGCTACAAACAAGTACTCATGCCTTATTCAATTATTGTCTCATTGGAAACAGTCTTAGTGGTAATTAGAGCAACATGACTCTTAAGCCGTATTATGGCTTGCACTTGAAATGTGCAAAAGCAGGTGCCTTAAGAAGGGATTTAAATTCAGTGGGGGAAAATACTACCCGCTGCCTGACTAACCTAGTTGCGTGCCCCATAGTAACAGTAAGCTGCAGTTTGATGCAATTCCCATCAATGACATTCTGCTAATGCCCCACTTATGAGGCCACTCTGCTCTCCTACCATAGAGATGTGGGCCATCCTCTAGCGATACGGTAAGATATAGGATGTAACATGCATGAACTGAAACAAAGCCCAGTAATCTAAAACTTCTCCATCCTTCCTTTCTTGTACTCAGCCCTACTACCGCTCTCCTCCTGGGGTGTCCTGCCATCTTGAAAAATTAATTCTGATGAGCTAGAGCTTTGTTCTCTCTCCTTTGTTGTAGTCGTCTCTCCCCTTTCTGGTTGCTCCCATCTGTCATTCCTTATTTGCCCACTGTAGTCCCTTCTTAGCTGCTTCTAACATATGATTTGTCCCCATCATATCTTGATCCTTGTCCATTTCTGGTTGCCCTGCAGCTCTCCTGTACCCCACTCTGTCCACTGTCACCTTCCTTCTTTTGTTGGCTGACAGGCAATTTCCATTCATGCGGAGCCATATGCTGTTAGTAAGTTTCCACTCTGCACGTAGGATGAGCCTGCATTTGCTTGGGTGGGGGGAGGGAGGGAGACCGAGGCAGCAATAAGGAAATGGTTGCAGTGAAAGTGTGCCCTGCTCAAAAATTAGCTGCCCCATTAAAGGAGCTTCACCCCCTCCAAAGGATTTTTCTAGTTTCTGGGATTTACTTTCTGTTGCAGTAAAATTTGAAAGCAGGTTCGTTCAGATAGCACTTGGCTGTGATAGTGTTGCCCTTTTCATGTTAATAGATGTCACTGATGAATCAGTGGAAAACATTCAGAACCTTTTTGCTAAAGTATGCAATGTAGATCCAGCAGCTTACTGCAAATAATAATAGGAGAAGGCACACTCCTTTCAATAGCTATTAAGTAATTGGCTGGAAATTGTCATCGCCACATGCTTGCCCTGCCAGAGAATTAAAACCTCCAAGACAAGGGACATGTTTAGAAGGTTCTAATCCTTCTGCATATTAAATCATATATGTCTGTATTTCCTATATCTGATATATTTCTATGCTTTTTGGTATGCTGAGCCTGTTTTCAAAGCACCCGAGTCATTTCTTCTGAAGTAGTTCTTATGTGCTTATCACCATGATATGTTGGGGAAACAGTGGTCTAGTAGCCTAAACATGTGACTAGGAGTCAGGAGACCTGGGTTCTGACCTAAGTCACTGTGTAAGTCTATGAGCCATTCTTTGCCTCAGTTTTCCCATCTGCAGCATAGGTAAACATTACTGATGCCATCTGTGTAAAATGCTTTGAGATCTGCACTGTATAATTAATTTACAGAACCAAAATCTTTGCACTGTGCAGTATAGATGAGACCTGATCTCTGCTCTGAAGGTTTGTCTAATGTCAGACATGATGCAACAAAGCAGGTGGGGAATTTAATAAAAGCAGTGAAGAGTTTTGTAAGAAGAACAGAATGGGCATCAGTAATATTACATGAATATTCAGCAAAGGCTAGTACACAGCATGGTACATAAATAAAACTAGATGTCACAATGTATGTGGAATATTATCTATTATTTGTGTAGTATCTTGATTGTTAAAAACATCTGCATCATGCCATCTAGAAAGGGTGATAATGGCAAACTGATTGCTCAGCAGACACATGGTGGAAGTGATGTGATGGAGAGAGGGTGGAGAGCTGTTGTCTTCAGTTAGAGTGGTATCTCTTCCTCGGTATTGTATTTTCCTGTTAAGGGTTTTGCTGGGTCCATTCCTAAGTTGGATTCGCATTGAGCAGTGCTGTTCAGGCATTTTTGCCTTAAGGCCTTTCCTCTGTTTCCTCTGATACAGATCTAGTCATAGTTATTGCACCCACGAACAACCCTTCGCCTTTTTAGTTTCTAACTCAACCTTTTCTGCTTTGAGACAACTAACAAAATAAAAACAGCAACACCCGATAAATTACAGTGCTGGCAGAACTTAACTTTAATGTCACCGTCAAGTGCACCGGGCACCTATTTTTAGATCAGTTCTAGACTAGCCAAGTTTGCTTTATCAAATCTAAAAAGAATGTTGTCTGGTATGAAGCTGCAGGGTGAGAGGATATATGTAATAGTGCATTGTTCTACAAATTAGTATTAATGTACAGGTACAGCAGTAAAACTCATCTTAACAACATTTGTCCAAGCAAGCGGATTGATTTGATTAGACAGTGATAGAAGGGCTGGGTCATTTTGTCAGTGTTCCCCTTTAATTGCTAATCCACAATTGCTTTTAAAAGTGCATTCAAATACTTAGCTATACCCAGTGTAACCAAATATTTGTTTATCTCCCAGGTTTGTACTTTGTTGTTGGGTTCTCCAGATCTGGAATGCCATGAAGAGTCCTCAGCCTATGGCAAAGGCCATTTCTAGCTGGCACTCAGAGCACTGACTATTTAAGTGTAAAGGGGCTGTGTTATGTCCCCCATCCTCTAAAAAGCATTAAAGGGACTCCTGATTTAATGAACTTCTGATCATTTTTCTGCTGTATATGTATGTGCTCCCCTACCCCTAAAACCGACAATAAATTAGGATTGTACATGTACTGCTCTGAGTCAGATTTTAAACTGGATTCTTTTGCAACCATTATAGTTATTGTACAGTGTGTTACAGTTGTTAGGTCAGAGATCATTTCAGGTTGCAATGTAATGATGAACGTTCTTCAAAAGTAGGTGACCACAGAAAAACACAGTGAATCGAACCCTATTTTGACATGAAAAAGATCAGGCATGTGTATCCCAATCTCTCATTGAAATAAGACTCTATCCTTTTACCTATTCTGTTTTAGAATCCTGGATTAGTATTTTTTCCAGTGAATGTTTTGTCCCTACAGATCTTTGCTGTAATCCAGAGACAGAAAAAACAGAACAGTGATTAGGAAATACTGACCTGCTAGCCTTAAAATAATATATTTATATAAGAATACTCTGTACTTGCTAATGAATCTTTGTGAATTCTACCATGATTTTGAGTTTTCAATTGTACCCTGAAGCTCTAAATAGAGGTAATTGTCATAGAAGCTGTCCATTGCAGTGTCTATATTTACCTTGTTCTCAAAAATGTTTCTTGTAGGTAATAACCTTGATGCTATCCATGACATAACTGTGGCATACCCTCAAAACATTCCGCAAACAGAGAAGCACCTTCTGAATGGAAACTTCCCAAAGGAGATACATTTTCATGTCCATAGGTATCCAGTACAGACTCTGCCAACTTCCAGGGAAGAGCTGCAGCTCTGGTGCCAGAAGCGTTGGGAAGAGAAAGAAGAAAGACTCCAGTTATTCTACGAAGGTGAAAAATACTTTGATGTAACAGGGCGAAGCATAATTCCACCTTGTAAATCTGAGCTCAGGGTCCTAGTGGTTAAATGCATCTCGCTTCTGTACTGGACGTTGTTCACACTAGCTATGTTTGTGTTGCTGTACTTGTACAGCTTTGTGCGATGGTATTGTGTAACTGCGGTTGTCGTTTTTGTTGTGCAACAAAAAATATTTGGTGGGCTGGAAATAATTGAACTTGCACGTCATCGATATTTTAATAAACAACAGAATGGATATGGCAGGAAAACAGAATAACAAGTCTAGTGCTGTTATGGGAGAGGGAGGTAAAGGAGGTTTTTGAGACTTACCACCGACTTTGTAAACAGGGAAGCGTTTTTGCATGAGAATTCTTTTTTTTTACTACCGCCGTTACTTGTTAAAGACATTTTGCACTTATTCTGTGAAAAAGAAATACTAGTTACTGCTATGTGTGAAAACGATAGTTTTTATCTTTGAATGTAATTTCTATATTACTCTTGCAAGCAGCTAGCAACTGCGGCGTACTGTAGCTATGAAACAACTTGCTGGATTATTTAACTATCATTAGGATGTTAATAAATGTGAGGTACACTGAACTTTTTAAAACTGCAGCTCCAAACTGTTCAGCTAAGGGAGACAGATCGGTGATTCCTGTACAATCCCGTTGGCCTAAACTAAGCACCAGACTTAGTCATTTAGCAACTAACGTGTGTGCAGTTCTAACACGTTCACGTTTATTTTAAATCCTTTTCCCACAAACTTCCCCCAACAGGACTGAGCATACTGCTACCCGATCTAGCTGAAGAAGTGAGAAACTTGATGGGGATTCTAACTTGGGTGTCTCATGTTTGTGGTGCAGGCAGGGCCATCCACTCTGACTCTACATTGATTTTTTGCAAGACCTACATTTCTAGGTTTTGCTCCCTCAGTGTGCTGTATGGCTGTCACCAATGTAATAGCCTTACCTGTGGGAGACTTGCACATACTGTAGTACTTAAAGCTGGTCCTTCTGCAGAAGCAAAACCATCTGGGGGCATGTTGTATTTGCTAAATAGCTGGCAGATAATTTCTCCCTATAGAAGAAACTTGTCTGAAAACAAGACACCTTTTTTGGAGAAGGTGAGAGGCCTTTTATTTGAAGCTGCTACTCTGGCTTTTAAAACGTTTCCTCAGTCATTTTAATCTTTAATGTTTACAGTAGGAAGACTGGGGGTTTTTTTGTATGCACATCAGTGTGACCCTCTAAAATTCTGCCAGGGCCACAGTTGGTTATCTATAGTTTTATGGCAAGAGAAGTGTCTCAGCCTATCATAGCACAGGACAATCAAGCTACACTATTTCTGTTCCCAAACACAATATGCTTCTTGACTACCCAATCACGTCATTCCTCTTCTACTCAGGCCACTCCTCTACACAATCGTTCACTGGTTAGGCTCTCCCATTGAAAATTTATCCAAGGCCCTCTCCTTTTATGTGGCATTGGTGGAAAGTCAGAGAAGTCAAAGGTTTTAGGCCTTTCAGACCCTTACAAGGTAGCGGATGCTGGATTTTTCTGATGGGGCTGGTTCCTTGTCACGTAATAGGAATAACATTCGTGGCAGCAAAGTATATGGAATAAACAATTCCAGCACTTAAATTCCTCTGCTTGGCTTTGGCGGGCAACCTCAAAACAGTGTATTGCTTTGTATATTCCAGTGCCACAGAATACCCCTTAATTACTAAACTCTTTCTACTTGCTGCACAAAAGACATCTGAAAATGCTTGTGCTATATCAAGGTAGTCTAGCTCACTATGCAGAGTATATTACTTTGAAATCTAGATATGTGCAATGAAGAGTTTGTCATGTACAAAGCTGAACCACTCAAATATTGGTTCATCATTGCAGACAAATCATTTTTCTTTTAAATCTCAATACTAGGCATGTTCTTCAATGCGTTTGAATCTAGGGCCAATGTTGGATGAAATTGCCTACCTATATTTAACTGTCCCTTCCAAGGTGACAGCTGTTTTTAATCCCTGCTCATAGCGACTAATTAGTTATTATGCACAAGTACTTGAAGCCATCTGTTTTACTCTATGAATTTTTTTAAAACCTTTTTTCTTTTCTAAAAATGGCTTCTAATTGAGGCTTAAGTCTCGTAACAAACTTCCTCTTGTTATATTTAGAAATGCGTGAATAAATAGCTTGATGGCTGGCATTGCATTGTCATGAATGCAGCAGAAAAGGAAGATCTTTCTGCACTGGGGGGATGTTTTTAATCCAGTTCTACTCTAGCAAAAATATGGTTGCTGTTTACATTTTACATCCCATTGTTTTCTTTAAGATAACACTCAATTTTGGTTCAACTCCCTGCACTTCCAGCTATCTCACATCCTGCAATTGGAAAATCTTGTTTGTCTAATTTAAAGGCTTTTTACCTGTCCAGGACTTGGGCTCTTAATTCACGCCTATAATAACAATGATTGTCTGCTCCTAGAGCCATAACGTAGATCCCGAGTGAGGATTGCAGAGCACAGACTTCACATCACTAACACACAGACCAGCTGCATTCCTTTCTGCCCGTACATGAATTTTGGGATGTCATAAAATGAATCAGAAACCTAAGCTGGAGTCTTGTTCGCTCACATTTCCACTACATTTTTAAAGTCTATTTTGTTACAGAGCTAGAATTTTGAACAGTTTTTAACATCAAACTATAATGGATAATGGCCTTTAAAGAGACACTGTACATCGCATTGAGGCCAAATTTGTAATATACCCTTAATGTGGGAACCATCCTCCAAATTGTAACTTGAATTTCTCTTTTGTGTATTCACCGTTGTCTTTTTTTAAATTTTTTTTATGAAGAGCCACAAATTTAGTGGCGTGTAAATACTACATGTTAGGATTGCCTGATCCAACAACACAGAGCTGCACAAGTTTAAGTATAAACCCCACTTCTCACAAGCAGAGTTGAACTCATTTGTGAGGCTGATGTGGAAATTAACCAGAAAGCCACATCTATTTCCAGATCAGAGACCTAAGAAGGAGAGTGTGTTTGGAACCCAGGTAATAAAAAAGGAGAAAGTTGGTGGGAGACAGGCGACACCTTGATCAATAGATCTGATCATAAAATGGGGGAAACTTTGGGAAAATGTTCATTTTCCACTTTTTATTGAAATTTCACTTTTACCTGGCCAACTTCCAAGAGATGTCTTTTTTTCCGCCTTGTTTGTTTAGTTGAAACTCCACACACAAAAAGCGCTAGACCGCTGTCTTTTTAACATCTTTTTCCTTTGAAATGTTTCCATTGCTGCTGGATTGGAAGGCTCTGGTGCTCTGGGAATCAAACACACTGATCTTTCAAGGGAAGCATATTGGCAGCAAGAGACCTCTCACTTCATTAGCACAATTTCTCAGAGCCACTGTTCTCTTTCCTCCCAATAGCTATGCCCTGGTGCATTTTACTGTCACTCTACTGGGTTAGCATGTCTGTTAGATCACACATTTCTTGAGAGAAATGATGTGTATAATCTGCTGTTCATTTTCCTTAGTCAAATGTTTCCTTATCAGAATTATGGGTCTCTTTCTCTTTGCTTTGACAGAGGGTTGAACTGCTCAGTCTGAGTTTGTCACCAAGCTCATTCATCAGTCTGAGACTGATCTTTTTTGTGTTGAATGTTAGTAACATGAGAACCATACGTGGGTCTGTAAGGTGTTGTGCTGATCATACTAAATGTAGTCTGTAGTTCTGTGCACTACACCAATCTCAGATGTTTCCAAAAAGGAATCTGTGTTTTTATAGCTTCATTTTATAAGTACGTTGTATGAAAACAAACACTGAGATACAACAAATCTACAGAATAGCCTTAGTTTTCAAAGTCCACCGATGCATTAGAATGTTTTAGCCATGTATCTGTTACTTTCTGTACAGCAACAATAAAGATTTAGCACATTTACATGTTTCATTTAATTGTTTTCTTAGCCATAATAGCAGTTCTATCGGGTGAAAGTATTCCACATACATCTCTAAGGGACAAACCTTCTCTCCAGTCCTACAGCCTTTTATTAATGGAGAGTGATTGCTATTAAGGGCCTCAATCAATAGGGTATGGCTGTTGAGATATTTCATTATATACCTGTTTAGTTAATAAATATGAAGCTGTACAGAGACACGATCTCACCTAAAGTCCTTGGAAACCCGACACAAAAGAATACAGAGCATCCCACAAGCAAAGGTCCAATTTTTGAGTTTTGTTCCCAGGACTGAGACACCAACACTGCTAGCAAACAGCTGTGGCCTGGCAGAGCATGCGGGGTATCAGCATACAGATAAGCATCCCATTTCAGATGCATCCTATGCATGAGACTTCAATATGTTTTCACTGGGATGTTAAAAAGGGTCTGTCTTACTGTTATCAGTATCATCAGGGACAAAAAATAAGTCTGACAAAAGGTTGTTAAATTATTTAAAAACCCATTTTTAATTCATTTTAACTCATAAATTAATTTACCTGTAAATTCTCAGAAAATTAATTCAGTACCCAAAGAGTAAGTGCTTGAGGGGGATACACTGTGTTCTTCATATGAAGAACAAAGGAGTTGAATCTCTGTTTCAAGAGCAAAACTCATCCTTAGCAGCAGCCATGACTGGCAATTCCACAGTAGCGGAGTCCTGCCCCCTCAAGTAGTCATATGCCAGATTGAAAATGGAAGGAACGGGGACCCTCCTAGCTATTTTAAAAACAGGAATAAAATCTAATGACTTGGGACTTTTTTGACAAGTTCAGAGGACTCAAATAACACAACACAAAGCAATTGCTGCTACACGGTTGAATGGGTTGTCACCTCTGAAAAGATATTGCTACCTCCCTTTCAGCCTAGATTCAGTTTCAAGTAGCATCTTGAGTGCTGTAGATCATCTGCTTCACATGACATTCAAGAAAACTGATGTAGCCCGGGGTCCCACTTTCCACAGCCCCAAACCCTTTTTACTCGTTAAAATTCCTTGCTGCCAACTCAGTAGCAGATGAGCCCTTCAATCCCCAGGAACGTCAGCTCTGACTGAAACTGGTTAGGTCAGACGTGTTTCCCAGATGAATTTTTAGATTTTGGTCTCTGCACACAGGAGTTGGTTGCTTCCTGATGAGGGAGGAAAACATTGGTTCCTATTAGTTGCCCAGCCAAAGGTATGTGCAAGAGTCTCCAGCCAGCTGACCGCTGAACTCTTACAAAGGTGACAGCGGGCCTCCACATCTGTCTCTAACTCGGTTGCAAAGATTGCCTAGATTGTCAGGACGAACAAGTCGCTGAGACTGACAACTGCCCTGAATTCTAAGTATCGCCAATGGGACTCCAATAACATTTCTTTTAGTTAAACAAAAAAACTTTGCCACAACATTTAAATACAAAAAAGGAAGCTGATCCTTTCCTTGACTTATTTTAAGGGAATAGGGCATGAACCAGATGCTCTCTTACCTGTTCTTTTCATGCCTCACTGCTAGCTCAGAATTGTTCCCTACGCTTATATTCCCATGTGCTTTGCACTCTTGTTTTACATGGTCCACAACTTCCCTTGGGAGACTATTCCACAGTCTCATTGATTTCACCGTTAGGAAACTTTTACTAATAATCAGTCTAAATTTTCCTTTTTTTTCCAAAAAAAAAAAAATGTAATCCTTGGCCCTACCTTGTAATTCTTTATACTCTGCCAAGAAAGTCTTCTCTCACCTTTGGTCAAGTAGCTGTCGACAGTTGTTTCTGCTTAGTCAAACTACATAGAGAGGGTTCAGTGCTGCTGTTATTGAAATCTGTCAAAACTCCCAGTGACGTCAGTAGGAGTTGGACTAGGCCCTTAATTTTTACATATATTTCCTCATAAATCAATCTTTCCAGCCCCTACATGTTGCTTTTTTCCCTCGTATCCTCCAATGTGTGTGTCTGCCAGGTGCTGAGGCTCCCAGAACTGTATGCAATATTCTAAAAGCAACCTCACCAGAACCAGTGAAAGAGGGGGATTGTCTGACCCACCCAGGATGTGCTACCTCTGCACGGGAGTTGGGGACAGGTGCTAGCAGGCCTGGCACTCCTACAACAAGGATTGCTCACCAACACAGCATCAGGAGGTGAATGCATCTTCTTCCATTCCTGCCCGAACCCTGCCCAAGTATGTGTCAGGTTAGTGGGAGCAGATCCTGGGCTGGAGGGAAGTTGAGAGCATGTGGAGAGAGACCAGTGCTTAGTGCAACATTTCTGGCGACCAGAACCAGCTGGCCTGAGTTGCCATCGCACCTTATCTGTCAGTAGGGAGGAGAAGAGGGCAAGAGAAAGTTCTCCTTGCAGACCAGGGGATGCTAACCCCCTGGTTCTTTAGAGGGAAGGACCAGGCAGGACAAAAGCTTCCCACTATCCTGACTCTGGCTTCCACTCCCCTTCCTGTAGCCATCAAAGGGAGACAAAAGCTGCTTTGCTCCAATGTGTCTCCATGGACAAGAATCCAGGGGGAGGAGGAGAAGAAGGTGGATGGAGCAGGGAGTGAGATGCATTGTGGGGTTAGAAGGAGAAAGCATGAGTGACGCTACCCGCCATGTTCCTCGGTGACTGAACTCCTGGAATAACACCCCGAATGATTGTGTTGCCCTTACTTGCCTGCAGTGGTCCCTCCCCTTCAGTCATTTCCCCTGCAGATCAGGCAGCAAGAGGAATGCTTGATGATGAGCAAAAAATAGTCTGCTGGTTAGAAAAATTATTAACACAATGAAATAAACAGAGTAATAGAACTACTGAAAAAGCAAAGTATGGGGAGGAGGTGAATGAGGTAATCAGCTGCAGGGGAGGATGAAAGGATTCTGATTCTGCATCTGGCCTTGATCTTTGTCTGTGGTTTTGCTGCTTTTTTTCCAGCCCCAAATGTCATTGGCCTCTTGAGAGGCAGAGGGGCCTAGTAGACTGGGCACACGCCTGGAGGCCAAGAACCTCCCAAATTCTAATTCCAGTTCTGCAATCAACTGTGTGGCCTTGGACAAGTCACTTCGACCCTGCTTCAACAGCACACTTAAGCATGTGCATGCTTTTAAGCATGTGCTTTAATGTTTTGCTGCCCAGGGATGGACTTTAGCATATGCTTAAAGTTAAGCACCTGCTGATCAGCCTTGCTTAATTGAGGCCTTAATTGCTCTGCCTCAGTTCCATCATCCTTAAAATGGGAACGATACCAATTCCAGAAGTGTCATGCGAATTCATTAAAATGCTCAAATGCAGTGAAGAGTATAAGGATTCGAATTGTTTGTCTTGGCAGTTCAGTTTTTATGCCTAACAATCTAGGCAATGTCCCTTTCTATTTGCTCCTTTCCTCCCCCTCTTTCGGTAGACAAAAACATGTTCCTGCCTCTTGTATGCAATGATTTGCACAGGAAATTGGGGGGTGAGCGGAATAAACTTTAGCCCATTACACTGCTCCTATCTGACTTGGGGGGAGAAGTCTGTAAGATGCAATGTTATTAGCAAGATCTGGAAAGAAAATGTCAAGAGGAGAGGAGGAGGGGGGCCTTGCTACCCAGCTCAGTGGAGACTCATAGATTCATGGACTTTAAGGTCAGAAGGGACCATTATGATCATCTAGTCTGACCTCCTGCACAAAGCAGGCCACAGAATCTCACCCACCCACTCCTGGAATAAACCCCTAACCTATGTCTGAGCTATTGAAGTCCTCAAGGGCAAAGCGCTTCATCGTTTGCTAGGGCTCCACAAGAACAATGGCCAAACTGGGTGCCTGATTAGGAAAGGCAGATTACAATAGCGTATTGACAATTACTAGTGCAGATGACTGATAAAAGCAGCACCTTGGCAGGACATAGTTAATTATCCATGTACATTTATGTAGCAAGCTTAAAAAAAGGTTTGATGCTCTGGGCTGTACGTTGTCCCCATAGAAATGCAGGCTGGTATTTCCAAAGGAACCTAAGGGAATTAAGCACCCACTCCCACTGAGATGTCATTGAAAGACCAACTGTACCTAACTTCCCTTTGAAACCTCAGCTGTGGTGTTCATCGCTCAATGACTTGGCAGAGTGCAGCTGTTGTACAAAGTACAGGGGCTAACACTGAACGTCGGGTCTGAGAGAGAAGCTCTGAGCCAGGGCCTTACGAAGTGTTGCTTTTCTTCTTCTCCCTTCTTGTTATTGTGGCTAAACTTGTCCAGTTTCAGAGACTAAGTTCCTGTCCCAGTCTTTAGGGCAGAATAATAGTGGGGGAAGGGTGCAAAGGGAAAGGAGAGTCCGTCCCTGAATTGAGGATTAGTCACTGGGAACTAGATGATCCTTATTAGCCTCTGCAGCAAAGCTGTGTCATAGCTGTCTGTGATCTCATAAGGATGCAAGGGAAAACCTGACCTCAGGACTGTTTTGACGTCACCGTCGGCCAATATACTGTATGTGGGTAAAGAACAATGAACAAGCAAAGGGATAGTGTGTTATTTCTGCAGCCTTACCCCTACAGGTGGTGAGTTCAGCAGGTCTTACAAGTTAAGCAGGCTTGGTCACTGCTTGGATGGAGATCTCCAAGCAAAAATCTAGGATGCTGCAGAAAGCAGTGTCGGTGGCCCCCCAAAGAGGCAATATTCCCTCTAAGCCAGTATTGAACAAGTGCCCAAGGGTAGAGTTAGGGAGCAATTGTGGTGCTGCCTTTCAGGGAATGTCTACACTGCAGTGACTGCACCTTGTGTATACCCGAGCTAGCTGTACTCTAGCTAGATCGTGTCCTAGAGCAGTGATGCTGTGGCAGCGCGAGCTTCCACACAGGCTAGTCCTGTGGGTAATTACCCAGAGTTCCCAGTGGGCTTGTACAGCCTCATTCTGAGCCACCGAGGTGGCACAGTTGTGCGGTAACACAGCTGCAAATGCCCCAGAGAGAATTCCTCTGGTGTAAGAGAAGTCCCTGTGTCATCTATGCCACTTCCAGGACCTGTGCCTCTGGCCCCACCTCCCTCAGCACGGGGGCTAGAGAAGGGGGATGGCAGAGCTCCTCTACACCAACCCTCCACTGGTGTAACTTAGAGCTGCCCAGCAGCAGCTCTGCACAGAGTGAGGGGCAGGGCTGGGCCTTGGAATTTGGGGCACCCCCTTTACTTCCACCTCTCTGGTTCAGAGAGAGCAAATGTGCCCCATAGACTAAATAGACAGGCCAGATGTCGTGTCTTCTGAATCAGCCAGACTATTGCGCTCTAGGTGGCCGAGAGATTGTTTTCTTTGCAGGAGGCATTAATAAGGTGTTAGGTTCCTGGCTCTGTCGCTCACTGTATGAACTGGGACCTCAGCGTCACCATTGGCTCAATAGGGGATAATGATACTTACTTCACAGGGCATTTGTGAGGCTTGCTGGCTTAATGTCACTCAAGCATTCTGAGATCCTTAGCCAAAAAGTGCTCTAGAGGCAGACACTACAGTGTCCTTCTGGTGCTAGCTGTGTATCTTATGCTTGTCCACGCTGCCCAGCTTGCCTGTGTGTCTGTAAGTTATTGCAGATCACTTTTAATTTCAGCTGCATTTAAAAACAGGGAGTGAAATCAATCTTGGCCTAATAGAAATAGACAAAGGGTGGTGAAGGAATTGTATTCCCAAACTCTGGAGAAAGCATTTCACCGAGGAGTTTAGGGAAGAGTGTGGGGAACCCTACAAACAAACAAACGCTCCACAGTGTCCCTGTATGACACTTGAACCGTAATGTTTCCATTTTCCATCTTGCCGTTAGTCACCCAGCTTAATCAATCCGCTTATAGAATTCATGGTCCCGTTCCAACATGAGATCTGCTGCTCCTGCACAGAGCACAAAGATAACTCTGAACCTGGAGTACTGCCAGAGATGCCAAATTTACTGAGTCATTAATTAGGTAAATATGACAGGAAGTCATAGAAAGTGTAAGGTATTCGAGAAGCCAGCGAGGCATCACTTCATACCCTTGGCATAGGTACTTCTCATTTATATTCCCCTGCACAGAGCGTGGAAGGTGCTTATTAGACAGGATATTTAATTAAGCGAACCTATATTTATCAAGATTGCATAACACGCACAGATCGAAAGTCAAATATCCAGCCATTGGGGAAATGTTAGTTTTGCATGTTGAATCAGCACAGTGGAGAATTTAAACAGGGGTTTAGCTTCCAGAAGGACATTGCCTAGTGGGTAGAGCAGGGGACTAGATGTCAAGACGACTCTGTGTTCTAGTCCCATCTCTGGTATTGGTACTTAGAGCCAGGGAGGGGTCACTTAGGCGCTCAGCATTTCTGAAAAATGAGGCTCTAAACTTCTCTGGGCCTTTTTTTGCCCATCTATAAATTGAGGCTAACAAGTCTCTGACATGAATGTTGTGAAGTTTGATTGATGTTCATAGATATTAAAGAGGAAAAACAGTCTAATGTTTAAGACACTGGACTGGGACTCAGGAGCTCTGGGTTCAATTTCTGGCTGTTGCACACACTTCTTGTGTGACCCTGAGCAAATTGATTAGTCTCTTTGTGCAGCAGTTCCCCAACTGTCTAGTCTATTTAGCTTGCAAGCTCTTTAAGGCAGGATGGTCCCTTGCTATTTGTACATCACCCAGCACGATAGGGCTTGTAGACACAAATAAATACTCATAAAAGCACCTTTGATGAAAGGTGTCGTAACTGTATTTCCATTTCACCTCTAATCAGGGATGAATTATATGCAGAGGGAGTCAGGGACGGCTCTACCAATTTTGCCGCCCCAAGCAGTTGCCGCCGAATTGCCACCGCGGCTTGGAAAGCTGGTGCCTGGAGCCAGCCCTGGAGGGAGTATTTACCTGTGTACTTTCTGACGGTGACTAAGTGAACCAAGGAGATGATGCTGTTATATTGTACAATTCCTGGGGGCAGGGCACCCTAGATGGTGAGAGAAAACCATTTAGTATCATCTTGTTTCCTGAAAACGATCAGATTGCCCTTCTACTAAGGCCATGGAAGTCTTTAATGTCTCACACTTACATCAACTGATGGCACGCATGTTTGCAAGAAACGTGCGGGATTTGCCTAATTCTTAGGAACATAGGAAGTCCCATTCCAGACCAGGCTGGTGGGTTCATCTAGTTCAGTATCCTGTCTCTGACCAGTGGCCAGCACCAAAGAAAGGTGTAAGATGCCTGAAGCACTGTAGTAGTAGATCTGCTGGAGATATTGGTATGGTGACTATATCAGTGCCACAGTGCCTGTTGCTCCACATCTCAGTGCAGATCCCCAGAGGAAAACCTGTAGGTTGCATTTCGTCTACAGAACACAAGCTGCTAAGAAACCTAAATAGAAATGGGCCATGACTTCCTCTTTGGGCTGTGGTACCCTTGGTATGATTAATCTCATTTAGGGACCACGACAGCCTTTGTTTCATAACAAACATGGAAACTAATTAGCACCATCTATGCTCCTGTCGCCTAACTTTATTAACAGGAAACTTCATTTTACAGCATCCTACATCTTGGTATGACTTGATCTAGGTAATGCTTTTGGGTGTCTGTCTGTCTATTTACCTCCTCATCCTGCCATTTTGGGACTGCCCTATGACCTACAGAGACAAGGTGGGTGAGGTAATATCTTTTATTGGCCCAATTTCTGTTAGTGAGAGAGACAAGCTTTCGAGACAAGCTCACCAACAGAAGTTGGTCCAATAAACTATATTACCTCACACATCTTGTCTCTCTAACATCCTGGGACCAACACGGCTACAACAACACTGCATACTATAATCTACAGTCATTTTGACAGCTGCTCAGATCAGTTAGAAGGAGCCACATGAAGCGAGAAGTCTGATCAGATTGCATTTGAGAAGATACCATGTTATGAAGACTAGTACGGCCTGTTTACCTTGAAGCTTAAGGCCTGTAAGCCAGTTATGCAGCTTCTTCCAGGCTCAGAGACATGACTGTATTCCCTGGTCAAGAAAACCAAACAGGAATTTGTTATCTCCTGAGAAACAATAAGGAGGAAGAGTGAGGAGAGTGCTGTGACCAGATGCAACCCAATAACAGGTGAACAGGGATCATCTCAAGGCAGGATGCTGAAAACCTGCGAAAAACAATACATGGGCGAGAAGACAAAGTACCTAGGGAACTGCCAGATGGGAGGTGTGGTGCTAGCCGAGACGCAGAGTGTATATAAGGAAGTGGATGAGCCTGGAACGAAGTTTTGCCCAGCAGATTGGCAGAAGGTAAAGCCACCGAATCCAGGGAAAGCATCTGCTCTAAATGCTGACCAGAACGGGAGCAGTATGGACCCCTGAGGAACACCGTGTTTTATCTGGCCAAGGCTCAGATGACATCTCGCTTAATAAGGGCCCGCTTTAAAGTGCACTGAAGTCCATGAAAAGACAGTAGCTCCTAGGAGTCCCAGTCATGTGCTAGGCGTTATACAAAGAGAGACCAAAAAGCACCCCTCCTTTTCCAGTTTTATATTGTGCCTGGGCGGTTTCTAGTGTCTGAAATGTTACCTTTCAAGCTTCCGAGTATTATGCATGCACAGCTACATATACTGGGCCAAATTCTGCCTTTGATTATACTTGGCCAAACCCACTGACCTCTGAGCTGTGACAGAAAACGGAATCTGGTCCCTGGAGAGTCGTTTGCAAGTCTATGCTAATCTTCTAAATCTCTGTAAGACACTGTACGTCCTTGTTCTTCTGTCAGTAATTTCTTCAGCCCTCTGAGCTCAAGTGCCACTTAACTAATTTCAACATCCTGCCCATCACAGGGGACAAGCTGCTGAGTGTATTTATTAAAAATGGTTCAGATTTGTTACGCAAGATACAGGGCAGCACTAAGCCATTCATTGCAGCTGTGCAGTGAGGCCCTTGAAACACACGCACATGAAGGTGAGGCGTTGTACTTCCGTTTGGTTAGCTACCTGGCGCGGCCCAACTGCCTAGTGAGTTTCAGGGTGGAAGGGAGCCCCCATAAGTGATCAGTGGGGGCCCGCCACCATCTGTGATTACTATTGTTAATTAGTGCCCAGCAGAGAGAAGGGCCGCATTGTGCTAGGTGCTGTACAAACACAGTGTAAGACTGTCCCTGCCCCAGATAGAAATCAGAATAGCAAGATTGTGACCAGCCCAAAGTCACACAGGCGAGGCCATGGGTAGAGTTGGGGATTGACCCCAGAGAGAGGATGGTCCTGTGCTTAGAGCTCTAGCCTAGGAGTTGGGAGCCCTGGGTTCAATGCCGTGCTCTGACAGACATTCCATGTGACCTTGGGCAAGTCACTTGGCCTCTCTGTGCCTCGGTTCTCCATCTGTACAATGGGGATAATAGCACTGCCGTACCTCATAGGGGCGTTGTGAGGATAAATGTGAGTTGCTCAGATCCTAATGTGACAGGGGCCATATAAGTAGCTAAGATAAATCTCCTAAATATTGGCCCAACACCTTACCCACAAGACTGTCCTTCCTCTTCACTGTGGAAGTCCAATGCCATCCCAGGCTGCTTCATGGGGTATGAAGATTTCAGCAAGCTGTATTAACCATGCAGACGTGTCTGACTCCTCCTGAGGGCTCTTCCCCCTCTCCCTTTGGGGGGAGCATCCTGCTCTCCTACTTCAGCTCTCTTATTTGCTAGCTCCCCTTCCAGGCAGAAGAAAGGGGATGGAGAATAGATGGAGTATAGCAGATGGATGTTCAGGAGGCCTTCCTAGGCTCCGATAGAGCTCTGTCGCTCTGCCATTGTTTGCCCATGATCTGTACTATACAGTCTTGTCCAGCATCTGCTGAAGTCAGTGGGACTCTTTCCATTCATGTCCGTGGGCATCGGATCAGGCCCCCGTTACTGTTCCAAGGGTTGCTGTCAGCACAGCACCAGAGCCCGGTAGCCTGTGTTTTCAGTGATTTCCGGGGCTGCGGAGGGCGCTCAGCGCCTGCCAGGCTTGGTCTATGCTCACTGCTGCCGCAACCCTGCTTTGCACAGCTCCCTCTGTGCATGTCAGGCCCGATCCTGCAAGGCTTTACGTGCCCCTCCGTTTCCCTGGCCTCGAGGCTGCTCAGCATCTCACAGGATCAGGCCTGCGAGACCTGAGCCTTTTTCACTGGAGCCAATGAGCTCGTTCCCATTGACTTCGATAGGCACAGGGTTGGTCCCAGAGCGCCGAAAGAAAACGCTTGACTCCAAAACAGCTGCAGAAGCTGGTTTGCGGGGTGCGTTTCTTGGGCAATTTGCTTTAGTCTGAGGAAGGGTTGTTCTTGGCAGCGTTCTCGGGGCACATTTTTCTCTTCCCTCTCGGTTCTCTCTGTAGATAACTCAGTTGTTCTCTCCTCCCTCCTCCGCCCCTCCCTCCTCTCTTTCCCAGCAGGAGGCAAGGTCCTTTCCTGCAACAGCTGCTGAGATTGCTTTTTAGTTTTAAACCCCTGGGCTATGGGAGAGCCACCTGTATCGCTCACCCGTGGCCCCTCCAGCTTTGTGTCTCTGGATCGGCGAAAGGGAGGTGACACGCACGAGGGCAGAGGGAGAAGTGGCTGCACAATGGACACACAGCTGGCCCCAGTTCCCTTCTACAATCGAATGTGATTTCCAAGAGGCTGCCTCGCCCCTTATGGGGGTGTCCATCCTGAGCAACAAGAATGACCAGCCTGTTCCTCTCCCCTGAAAAGGGGTGAGGGAAGGGGAATACAGGCTCACCAGAGCCCTGTGGCAACGGGCAGCTTTTCTCTTCATATTGTACTTTAAAAAAAAATGGAGTTAATAAAATTCCTGCAGGGAAAAGAGATTATGGGCTCTGCAAACTTATTTTCTATTTCTAGGCTGTATTTCAATAATCCCTCTTTTTAATTTTTCAGCCTACACACTGACGCAGGAGTTCTTTCGCGCTCACAAGCCCCCTGCCCATCGTCAGTGTTGGTGCAAGGAGACGCCTGCGGGAAATGAGTTCTGATGAACGGTTGGATCCAGACCCCAGCTCGCCCCAAGGTCAGTTGTCTTCGGATCTGGGGGGTTGGTTCAGCCCCGGTATCCACAGAGAATGGCTAGCCACAACGTTCAGATCCGGAGTGTTTAGAGGCATTCAGCCCTGGAGGTTTGTTTTGGACCAAATGACCCTGTCTCCTTTGCACACAGTGGTGAATGAGGTTCAGTTTGGCTGAACTAAGTACCAAACAGTCCATTGGAGCTGCAAAATTGGCTTCTAAATTTGATGACAAAAGGCTTCCTGGTAAGTTTTCTCCTGCTCAGGATTACATAGTAAATACAGCGTGAGAGGATAGGGGCCTGCCTCACGGCATTTGGGGGCTTTTGCTTCTGGCTGTGGCCAGAATCAGGACTCACCAGGTCTGCATGTCCATCAAAAAACAACGAGGGGCAAATGTTATCTCAAATTTGCTAAGCTTCAAGGACACTGTCTTAGAGTCTAGGGTGAAGGTTCAGGGAGGCCTCTGATTTCATCCAAACCCTCTGTGTATCTATGGCGTTTATATAGTACCGGTCACTGTAGGATGGACACTTCACTCCTCAGTGTTCTTCTATTTTCAAAATATTGTGCTTTATTCCTCTCTCCCCCCCCCCTTCCTTGAATATCACTTACTCAGAGATCACTCACTTGTCACTTGGATACAAGACAGATGGAACACCAGATCTGCTCAACCTAGATAGACACAAAAAAAGGGCACTCAACATGATACCCAAATTAGCCACCCTTATTTTTAAGCCCTGAGGAAAGAATATCACACTACTCTATGCTACAATACGGGAGCAAAATGTCACCGTTTAGGATAAAGAGAGTGCAGGGCATTGGGCCCATATGCTGTATTCTAGAATATTCTGGAGCTGCGCCTATGGCTAAACTCAAAGTGCTGAAGGCGAGTCAGTACGTGGGCACTTCACTCTGAGTCTATAGTGATCTAATTCATGAACCGACCTTTTGCCGTCTTCTGGAAAAGGCTGGAATTTGGCTCGCTAATTGGGCAAAGCTTCAGGACGGCTCTTATATTATCCAATGCAGTGCAGCCATCCCTAATTCATCTGCACTCACTGGGATGACAGAGCCTTTTGCTCCTCCCCCCCCATGCTCTTGTGGCTGCAGGTGTTTTGCCATCATACTCTGCTTTCTTGAGCATGCTGGGCTGTGTATGCTACAAAGCCATCTGGCCCTGCCCATCTGTGTCTCATGGGACTCCAGACCTGCCTGTAGGGCTGCTTGTGCTGCAGATGGCTCCAGACCTGAATTTCCGAACATCCTGTAGATGTCAGGGCGCTAAGCTAACACTGTCACTGCATTGATCATGGCGTTCCTGTGAATGACATACGGCTTAAAAAATACAAACCCTTCTGCTCTTTTGCCTGTCACTCAGTGAGAATGCAGCCATGAGGAGAGACCCTGGTAAAGACCATTCTAATTAACACAGTAGAATCTGGGTTAAAGTGGCCTTTTTGCAGTAGTGGCTGCTGTGTGGAGGAGAGGACATGCATAATCTACTACTAGGGTGATCATACATCCCGTTTTGGCCGGGATAGCACCCTTTTTAAGCCCTGTTCCAGACGTCCTGACTTTTTTTTTGGCAGAATTGGCCATTTGTCCCATTTGCTCTTGCCAACTGATGATCAGTTGGCAAGAGAAAACGGAACAAATGCCCAGTTCTGCCACAAAAGTGGGGCATGCCCCCCGAACGGAGAGCTGAGGAATGTTCGGCGGGGAGCGGTGATCCTCACTCCATGTGGGGGGGCTTGGGTGAGCAGCAATACCAGGTGGCTCGGGCCAGCCCCACGTGGCCGAGCTCAGGTCAGCCCTGCACAATGGGTGGGCAGCTTGGACCAGTTCCATGTGGCGGGGGCGGCTCGGGCCAATGGCTCAGACCAGCCCCTCCCAGTGTCCCGTTTTCACTTTAAGAAATATGGTCACCCTACCTACTACCATTTTCCTCTTTAGCTCAAGTGGTAGAGACCTGAGTTCTTGATGCTGAAGGTTCCAGGTTCTATTCCTGCAGAACAGAATGGGGGAGGGCATGTTAGTGCAAAGTAACTGTGCCACAACATTTAAATGAATTCCCCTTCCCCTCTGTAACAGGAATATTTCCCCCTAAGAATCCCTTGATTAAGTCATATCGAAATTGACAAATCAAAGAAGTGAACGCACTAAATTCAATAGAAACAGATGAAAATCAAATTATGCATGGTCTGATGCAGACAGCGATGTCACAGAACAAAATGACTGCAGAAAAATAGGACCTCATCCTGGAGGAGCCTTCGTTAAGATGTGCTGAGAGTATTATTAAGTAAAAGAACATTGATTTGGTTTGAAAGATTTGGCCGCTCATATTAAATATAATCTTGGTAATGTAATCTTAGTAGTTGCTTTAAATGTCAGCCTCATTTGGCTACATCTGCTTGCTAGGACTGCTGCCCCAAAATGAAAACCAAAGCTTCATTCTTCATCAGTACTTATACCCCATAAGCAATTTGAAAGACTGTAACCGCGCAGGAGAAAACAATTGCATTCATGTCCTATGGATATTCCTGGTGGAAATACATACTGCAATAGATTCAAGTCACAATCTGTGAAACATGTGACAATAACAAAAATAAATTACAACTGTCACGAAGGTAGCCAATGTAGAAGCTATTTCAAATGCAGCAATCTGCATGATCCAGTGTATTTTACCTACATGTAAAAGGGATTTGTCTGAACATTGGGTCAGATTGTCTGCTGTTATAAATGAGTATAGCTCTGTTGACTTTACCTCAGTGCACCCCTTACAACAACAGCGATTTTGATCCATAATAACTAGAGATGGGCTTGAACCAAATATCTCCACACTAACACCTCTTCTATTTGGAGCATTGCAAAAGCCAGTCTCAAGTCCACATCGATGCTTCACGAATGGGCCCTGTGTCTGTAACAGACCAAACCAACCTCACCATCAAATTAACCTCTCATTCTGGTATGTTTGAAATCTATATCCAGATCTAGACTGTCTCTCATCTGTGTGGAGCCTTGATGAACACATGGTGGGTCTTAACAGAATGAACAGCTCAGCAACCAACAAACTAACTGATATTTGGCCAGGTTCAGATGAATGTATCAAGTTTGGGAAGGGATCACCTCCTCCATCTTTTGGCATTGTGACACCCTAGATGTCCTTTATGTGACTTTGCAGCTTATTCTGTTGTCTAGTTGTTCTTATAATTAGAAATCCCATGGTATATTAAGTGTAGCAGATGCTCATGTATCAGTTACACTCCACTCCTTCTTCAAACTACAGGCGCGAGATGGTAGCACTATCATGCCTTAGTTGGGAGGGTATGCTAGTCACTGCTCAACAGCAGTGTCCCTGGAAACTGAAGAAGCAACATTGACAGGCTTCAAAGAGCATCTCAGTCAGTCATTCTCAGCTAGGAGCATGCTGGGACTAGACTACAGGGCCATCCAGGGTGGAAGATAGTGGGAAAGATTTCAGAGTCCACCAGTGATACAAAGGACACCTTGTCTCACCAGGAAAAATCCTACCTCACATATAGGATCCATTCTTGATCCACTACATCAAAGGACACTCACAAACCCACAACCAAACACCCTCATCAGCCAAGAAAAATAAACAACTACATAATCCAGCCAAGGCCAACTCAGTGTACTGTGGCCCAATTGAAAAGGATGGTATATATTGTTTTCCTGGAAGTGGTCTATAGCTCTGCAATTGCCCTTTCAGGTATCTAGGACAAGAACAGCAGGCTGGAAACCGAGATGGAGGGTCTGTGGTCTCAAGAGCAGTTGGAACATCAGAGAAGCCAAGGGAAGATTTATGACTGAATGAATAATTGTTTCAGCAATGGCAGTGTGCCCGCTTAGGCAGGCAAGCCTGCGGAAGGCAAGAGAGCAGGTGGTCAAGTGCCTTCGCTGCAAACACTTTCACTCACTCTGATAAAGAAACGTCGTGAAAGCCATCAAAACAATTTCTCTGTGAATTAGACAGTGTCCGCACAATTCACAGCTGAAGGCACCAAGCAACTGCGCTGTAATGGAGTCAATTTTCTCCTTGAAAGTACTAAATATAAATCTTTTCATAGGTATCCACCAGCAGAGCTATTTTTTCCCCCTGCCAGCTGTTGAAAACCATTTCTGTGAGTCCATATCCAAGCCTTCCCCTGCTATCAGACAGCTTTTGTGCAAAGCCTGAAAGCACAGATTTCATCACCCGTTGGAGCACTTGGGAGCTATATGGCACACAGGAAATCCACACGGCCACTCTTTGCCATAGGGGGAAGTTTCCAACTGATCTGCCAGCTGGCTAGACCTGGTCAGTGGGTGCTTCTGTTATTGCTCTGTGTCAGCACAGCTGAAGAACGTTCCACTGGCTCCACATAAAATGGCACAGGAAGCATTGGAGATCATAAAATAGAAACCAGTTGAGGTACCTGGTATAAAGAGATGGATAAAGGCACTCTACCAATAGGTTCCCCTAGGTTCCATCTCATTTCTGCTGTCCTCCCACTGACTAGCTCTGTGGCGACGTCATGATGTTATGTGCTGGCTGATAATGTGTACCACTGACTCTTAAGGGACGGACCTCCTCCAGTGTCGGGGAATACGTCTCCCCTGAATAGTAGCGATTCAAGGAGGTTAAGTCCTAATAGGTGAATAGCAAAGCTGATTTCATTTTTGAATTAAGTGCTGGTTTTTGTGAGGGTTGCTGCCGCTAACCAGGCAGGGAAGGGCCAGGTTCAGAGCGCTATTCCTCACGCCACATGCTGTAGGCGTGCTTCAGCTGGCACGAGTACACATTTATTTAATTAGCAAAAGGTTTTTAATGGATTCAGACCTTCTCGGCAGTGTCGTGAGGTTGCTGCACAATACGAAGTTGAAAGCACTGACTGTATTCCAACCAGTCATTCTTTAAGAAGATATGGGCCCGGATCCTGATCTCACTTAAACTGGAACAAATCAGGAGGGACTCCACTGAAGTCAGTGGTGCAACATGGACATAAAACCAGTGTGAATGAGAACCCAGTTCCGTTTGTTGGGGGAAAAGAAATTAGGACTTGACGTTGAAGACATCAAACTGGTTACCAGACATTGAGCTGCTTCCATAGCCAGGATGTTGGTCACTTCACGTTTATGCATCAGTTTATTCTGTGTTTCAGAGTTAAAGTGGCTCTGCAAAGAAGTTGGTGAAACTCCCGGGGTTCCCTGTTAATCCCTGTGCAAAATCTGAGCAAATAGGTGGATCACTCACCAAGCCACTGCCCTCTCCTGATTTAAGTTCCCGCTAAAGATGCATTTTCCCTGTGATGGCCCTGGGGACTCTATAACACAGCTTCTGAAAACACCATGTTGCATAAATTGCTAATAAACCAAATCCTTCCCCTCTCTGGGTTTCCCAGTGTGTTCTGTTTTCCTTGGGCCTGTCTTGACATGGTCACCTCTTTGGACCAGGGATTGGCTTTTTTTCTGCCTTGCACAGGTCTAAGCACATTGGGAGCACTTAACAATTAGTAACCATAGCAATAAAGAGAGCTTTGCAGGGTCAGTCTGGGCTTAGATGCTGCGTGTCTTGTGCTCACCTACACAGGGTGCAGCTGGCTACTAAACTGGAGGCCAAGAAGGAATTTCCTTCTGGATCGTTGACCTTGTGGTAGGGCAGGGACATTGTCTTTTCCTGCTGCAATGAGTAGAGATGTAACAAAAAACAGCTACATCTGCTTGATTCTGGAGGGTGTGTCCCAATGGATCAATCGCCCAGGAGGATGGGGTGCATTGAGCTGATTTGCAGTAGCTTGTGTTTTGGCGCTGCCCACTTGTGCTCCATAGTCTCAGCCTTTATTTTTATGAAATGACATCTCTAGTCCTTACAGGGTGACCAAACAGCAAGTGTGAAAAATTGGGATGGGGTTGGGGGGTAATAGGAGCCTATGTAACAAAAAGACCCCCAAATCGGGACTGTCCCTATAAAATCGGGACGTCTGGTCACCCTAAGTCCTTACAGCTGAGAAGATTGATCTCAAATGTAAGTTACGTGTAACAGTGCTGCCAACTGTCACGAGTTGATCAGGAATCTAGTGGGATGTGATGTTTTTCTTAAAGCCCCAGGACCTGCAGGATGTGACTATCTCAGAAATTCAGCCTTCGTGTTTTGGGTTTTTTGTAATGAGTTTTTTCATTCCTGTGGCTGCAGGATAAGCTTGAAAACTCAACCCGTGAAGCCAGAAGGCAAATAAAAAAGACTCAAACCATTATCTGGGGAGTGGGGCTGACTCATGATTTTGGACTGTTTGGGGTTGGCAATAATGAATCTATTGCCCTGAGCCTGAAATGCGAGCTCTCAGAGGTGCAAACTGGTCAATTCATCCCAGTGGGTTGTTAACTCTGAGACCTGTCTGTGAGCATTTACATGTCATTTATCAGAGGGGTAGCCGTGTTAGTCTGGATCTGTACAAGCAGCAAAGAGTCCTGTGGCACCTTTAGACTAACAGACGTATTGGAGCATAAGCTTTGAAGAAGTGGGTATTCACCCACGAAAGCTTATGCTCCAATACGTCTGTTAGTCTATAAGGTGCCACAGGACTCTTTGCCGCTTCTACATGTCATTGTTGACTATTTCACTGCTGATCAAAGGAAGAAGAGGGGCAAGTAGGTTCCCAAGATCTGCTATGAGCTGGATCTCCTTGTGGCGTCTCACCTGGGTGGAACTTGGATTGTGGGCAGAGTTTAGGAAAGTCCAACTACTACTTTTTCCCCCCAGTTCAATCTCTGCCGATTATGTGGAAGCACCTTGGTACATCCCATCTTCTTCAGTTTGTGACAGCCATACAAGCGTTTCTTCAGTCCAGATCTCCCTTAAAATGTACTATTATTTAAAAAGCATAGCCGATTCTGCTCCTAGTGAAGCCAGTGGAGCAGGATTGGCCCTATGCCTTAGGTTCTTGGTCTACTGCTACATTTTCTCAGTGGGAAGTGGAGAGCCTATTAAAAGGACAGGGTAGCAGAAGCCAGCCTGTTGGGGCTGCATGTGGCTTTCCAGAGTGGAAAGAAAAACACAGCCTCCCTCAGGACAAAAGAGGCAAGAAAAGAGATTCGTGTTGGTTGGGTGAATCTGGTAGTTTTGAAAAGCCACAGAAAGCAAAGGGAAAAATACACAGGGAAACCAAAATACAGACTCTTTGTATAATGCCAGCAATTTTCCCTTTCTTTTCTCTGAAAAAAGAAGCATGAATGTGCAGTGTTAGGATTTGCTCTTTCAACAACTGAGTCAAATGCCATCTAAATTACACAGAGCTACACAGAGAGATGAAGGACATGTAATGACAATGTTTTGTCATTCTTCTCTGGGACTAGACGGATGTAGAAAGGGGGAAGGAAAAAATTGCATTAGGATTCAGATAGGCTTTTGTTGGCAGCCATTAAATGAGATTTAGGGGGTTATTTTTAAACCTAAACCACGTGTGCTGCTCCAACCATGAGTTAACTGGCAAAGGATGTGAATGTTTCCATTTTCTTTATTCCTGGGGACATGCTTACCACATATGCAGGCTCTGTACACTTGAGAGAGAAGACAAAGGAAGAATTAGCGTTCTGCTGTGTACCAGGGCACAATAAATAGCCACAGAGTAGCAGCTGTTATTCATACTCCAGTACAAACATTCTTTGGGAAATCTCCTTTTCCTACCTTCCTTTGGGGCAATGAACAGGGGTTATTATTTATCATCGGGGTTTGCTCTTCCTGTGTGTTTGCACAGCACCTAACACAATGGGGCTCTAATCCTGAATATGGTCTCTGCAATACAAGTAATAATAACTATTCTCATAATGTTCTTCGAGCTGTTAAGACACTAAGGGTACGTCTACACTACAGAACTAGGTCGAAATTATAGAAGTCGATATATTAAAACCCGAACTAATGGAATCGATTGTGTGTGTCCCCACTAAAGAGCATTAAGACCATGAGGTCGATTGCCTGTGTCCACAGTAGCGAGACTAGCATCGACCTTCGAAGCATTGCATTGCGGGTAGCTATCCCACAGTTCCCGCAGTCTCCGCCGCCCATTGGAATTCTGGGTTGCGATCCCAAAGCCTGATGGGACAGAGAACAATGTCGCTGGTTGTTCTGGGTACATGTAATCAGGCCATCAAACGTCCCTCCCTCCCTCCGTGAAAGCACCTGAGGGGGGAGCGAAAAATCCTTTCGCGCCTTTTTTCGGGCGGGTGCCATATTGCTGACACCATTGTTATCCACCCGCCGCTTCTGCTCCCACTCTGCTGTCCTGCAAACAGCGTACCAGGGGAAGCATGGAGCACGATCAGATCACCGCAACTGTTATCGCCGTTATGAACACCACGCGCATTGTCCAGGAGTATATGGAGACCGAGAACCGGGGGCTGCTAGAGCAACAGGAGGTGAGGACGGGACAGCATCAGCCTGAGGACAGTGATGAGGACATGGACACAGACCTCTCTCAAAAAAGGCCCCCCTGCAAGGTGGACATCATGGTGGTAATGGGGCTCGTTGATACAGTGGAACGCCGATTCTGGGCCCGGGAAACAAGCACAGACTGGTGGGACCACATAGTGCTGCAGGTCTGGGATGAATCCCAGTGGCTGCGAAACTTTCGCATGCGTAAGAGCACTTTCATGGAACTTTGTGAGTTGCTTTCCCCTGCCCTAAAGTGCCAGAACACCAAGATGAGAGCAGCCCTCACAGTAGAGAAGCGACTGGCGATAGCCCTGTGGAAGCTTGCAACGCCAGACAGCTACCGGTCAGTCGCGAATCAATTCGGAGTGGGAAAATCTACAGTGGGGGCTGTTGTCATGCAAGTAGCCAGGGCAATCACCAAGCTGCTTGTACCAAGGGTTGTGAGTCTGGGAAATGTGCAGCTCATACTGGATGGCTTTGCAGCAATGGGGTTCCCGAACTGTGGAGGGGCGATAGACGGAACCCATATCCCTATCTTGGCACCGGACCACCAAGCCAGCGAGTACATAAACTGAAAGGGTTACTTTTCAATAGTGCTGCAAGCACTGGTGGATCACAAGGGACGTTTCACCAACATCAACGTGGGATGGCCGGGAAAGGTACATGACGCTCGCATCTTCAGGAACTCTGGTCTGTTTCAGCTGCTGCACCAAGGGACTTTCTTCCCAGACCAGAAAATAACCGTTGGGGATGTTGAGATGCCCATAGTTATCCTTGGGGACCCAGCCTACCCCTTAATGCCGTGGCTCATGAAGCCATACACAGGTAGCTTGGACAGTAGTCAGGACCTTTTCAACTATAGGCTGAGCAAGTGCAGAATGGTGGTGGAATGTGCATTTGGCCGTTTAAAGGCACGCTGGCGAAGTTTATTAACTAGGTTAGATCTCAGTGAAAACAATATTCCCATTATTATTACTGCTTGCTGTGCGCTCCACAATATCTGTGAGAGTAAGGGGGAGACGTTTATGGTGGGGTGGGTGGTTGAGGCAAATCGCCTGGCCACTGGTTATGCGCAGCCAGACACCAGGGCTATTACAAGAGTACAGCAGGGTGCGTTGCGCATCAGGGAAGCTTTGAAAACCAGTTTCATGAATGGCCTGGATGCTGTGTGAAAGTTCTGTTTTTCCCCACTAATGAAAAGCCCCGCCCCTTCATTCACTCTACTTCCCTTTACCCAAACCGCCCTGCCCTCCCCCGCTCGATCACCGCTTGCAGAGGAAATAAAGTAATTGTTGCTTAAAAATCATGCATTCTTTATTAATTCGTAAAACACAGAGGGGGGACTATGGGGGTAACTGACACAGTCTCCCGGGATAGGTGGTGGAGGAAGGGAAGCACCAGGATGGGTGGTGGAGGAGGGGATGAGGGAAGGACAAGGACACACAGCACTTTAAAACTTATTGAATGCCAGCCCTTTCTTGCTTGGACTGTTCTCTTGGCTTGAGTGGCTGGGAGCACGGAGGCCACCCAAACGCGTTCTTGGGCGTCTCGGGGATGAGGTTATGGGACTCGGGAAGGAGGGCTGTTGGTTACACAGGGGCTGTAGCGGCGGTCTGGGCTCAGGCGGCCTTTCCTGAACCCTACGCCTGTCCTCAGCCATAAGCCGGAGGATTTCCGTTTGATCCTCCAGTAGCCTCAGAATTGCATCCTGCCTTCTCTCTGCACGCTGACACCACCTACTCTCTTCATCCCGCCGCTGTCTCTCTTCAGCCCGCCAGTCATTGTCTTCAGCACGCCACTTGTCCGCGCGATCAAATTCTGCCTTCCTGGACTCAGACAGTGTCTGCCTCCACGCATTCTGCTGGGCAGCCTCAGAGTGGGAGGATTCCATGAGTTCTGAGAACATATCATCTCAACTCCTTTTTTTTTTTACTTCTAATCTTCGCTAGCCTCTGGGATGGTGATGAAAGGGGAGGCGTTGAAACATTTGCAGCTGCGGGAGGAAGCAAACAGGAGAGAACAGTAAAAGACACATATCATGAAACAATGCTCGAAACATTACATATCACATGTGCATTTGGTCCAAGGTTGCACTGTGCCTCTTATATTGAGGGTCAGCTCCAAAGCCAATGGAAAAGGGCTTTGGGTCAGGCCCACAATGAAGATGGGTCCTGCTGTGAGCAGTTTATGATCTAGAAGACAGACACAGAGGGGACAGGACCAACTAGGAAGACCAAAGGAGGAAATAACTTGGAGAATTATTTTCCCAGGGGCTATCCATTAGCACCATGTTGGTTTAATCTTGCACAATCACATTCCACCATTGGGAGGCAGTTTCCCTCCCAGAGAAGAACAGCCCAAATTCTTTACTTATGAAGGAGAGTCTTGTGCTTAGAGCACTGGATGGTGAATCCAGAAACCTTGTGTGACGTTGCACTCCATATGATTTTAGAAAAATATGCTAATGAGTGTGAATATAATGTAACTGGAATATGCTTCATGCAAAAGATCTCTTGTAAGGTATCATTACAACGCTTGTAGTGTACTGTGTTCATCCTATTTGTATGCATGTATCATTCTTGTATCTGAAGCTAGAAATATGAAGTATAACTCTGAGGTCCTATTGTAATTATGCAAAGTGTGGGCCATTAAGGGTGGTTTGGAATCTTGATGGCTCCCATCAACTAGGACAACTGGTTGTAAATAGCTCTGTTTACTTGCAAGCCTTCCTGTGAGTCAGGCTGAGAAGAATGAAGGCTGGGGGTCTTCCAGGACATGTGACCATGTCACCTCGTACTGGAATCCATCTTGAACCTGGTGATTTTCCATTTAGGAGAGGTGGGAACCCAGAGAGACAAAAGTTTCCCGCCTTGTGCCAAAGCTATATAAGGGGGTGGAACAGAACAAACGAGGCTGCAGTCATGAAAAATCCCCTAGCTACCATCTGAGTTGTAACAAGGACTGTACCAGGGGAAAGGTTTGGGCCCAGGCTAGAAAGGAGTCTGGTCTGTGAAAGCAGCTTCTTGAAACATCTCTGAGGGTGTGATTTATCTGTAATCAGTTTCTTAGTGTATTAGGCTTAGACTTGCATGTTTTTGTTTCATTTTGCTTGGTAACTTACTTTGTTCTGTCTGTTATTACTTGGAGCCACTTAAATCCTACTTGTTATACTTAATAAAATCACTTTTTGCTTATTAATTAACCCAGAGTAAGTAATTAATTCCTAGGGGAGCAAACAGCTGTGCACTCTCTAGCAGTGTTATAGAGGGCGGAGAATTTATGAGTTTACCCTGTATAAGCTTTATACAGAGTAAAACAGATTTATTTGGGGTTTGGATCCTATTGGGAACTGGGTGTCTGGGTGCTAGAGACAGGAGCACTTCTTAAGCTGTTTTCAGTTAAGTCTGCAACTTTTGGGGGACGTGGTTCAGACCGGGTCTGTGTTTGCAGCAGACTAGTGTGTCTGGCTCAACAAGACAGGGGGTACTGAAGTCCCAAGTTGCCAGGGAAAACAGGCTCAGAGGTAGTCTCAGCACATCAGGTGGCAGTCCCAAAGGGGTTTCTGTGACCCAACCCATCACACCTGGGTTCTGTTCCTGGCTCTGCTACTGACTCCCTGTGTACCCTTGTCAAACTCACTTCACTGGTTCATGCCTCATTTTTTTCCCATCTGTAACTTGGCCAGAGTCTGGAAAGAGGATGCCTGGATTGATTTTGTGTTTATTATTTTTAATATCTTATTTCAAAAGAACATCAGAAAAAAATGTTTCCCATTTTGAAATGGTTCTTTCAGGTGCAGCTGCTGCACTGCCCAGGCTAGTAGGCCAGGAATGTGCTGCCGTTCTGCTACCGCCATAACAAACGACGCTGCTGCGTGTCTCGGAGCCGGAGCTAGATCAGAGCTTTCCCAAACTGCAGGTTCTTCTGACCTGGTCCAGCCTATGGTATATGTCAGATCCAGAAGATATTCAGATTCGGCTTTACAATAAGGTGTTTGGATCAGAGTCCTTCTGGGGTTTAAATGATGCGGAGCCCTTGTGCTGCCTCTCTGAAACCTGGCGATTTTCACCCCATGTAGGCAGAAAGTGGATGACCTCTCTCTGAAACAGCTACAATTAGCCCACTTCTTTGTAGCCTCAGGTGGTACGTGACCAGGATTCATCCCTGAATTTGGTCCGCTGCTTGGATCATTAGCTTCCCCGGCCCAGGCCGGGTACTGATGGGGAGCGTGACTTGAACGCCAATCCATGCCCCCCATTAGCCCACTGTCAGAGGCAGACCCAGTGGGATCCTGGATGTTGGAGACAGAAAAGAATCATTAGATCATGCAGTCCATTTCCTGCAAACATCGATTGACCCAACAGCTGCATTTCAAATGTATAAATATCCTTCCCATAATGTGGTGCACCAGAACCACATTGGCCCTTTTTGCTGCCATATTGGGTTGCAGCCTCGTCTTTGATTTAACCTTTCAGATTTACTTGTTTTCAGGCTTCCCTCCTCCCCCCCCCCCCCCCCCGCCACTGAATCCCTGTAGTCTGGATTATTTTTTCCTCAGGTGCACTTGCCCATGTTCAATCTACATTTGGTTTATAAATGCTCTAGGACCCAGTGCAGTATTTTCGGTCACTCTAGTATTTCCCAGTGTCTCCTGTTGTACTGTCCTCTGTAGAGCTGGTCAAATGTTAGCTGAGAATAAATCAGCTGATGAATTTAGCCTTTTTTTCATTTGAACATTGGGCAGGAACCAATTCTGATCTCTTCAGTTGTGTTCATGGCCAAAACTAGCCATCAAATGTACCTAGCAAGATTTTCTTCTCTATACCTTCCCCCTTAATGCTTGTGATTCTTTCCCTTCTTTGGACACCTGCAGCAGATACTCGTTATGCAGCTCACAGTGGCTCTGATGCTCGCCTGGCAAATGAAGAGAGGTGGGAGGATATTCAAGGTGTTTTCAGTGTTCCTCAGCTCCCTCGCAATTGTTTCTAATAGCTGGGGGACAGTTACTGCTGGAGGACTGTCTGACTTCTGCACGTGTCTGAATGCTACAACGTGATCACTGGCTCTGCTGATCACAGCGCCTGATAGCAAGGCTGTGGACAAGCTAAGTCAACAACATCCTTATTTTCCAAACAAATCAATCACACACACTTCTAAAGAACCCAGCACTGCAGTAACTAGACATTAAGCACAGAATTAAGAATTGCATTAGTTGGTCCATAAAGGATCTTGCCTCTTCTGACTTCCTGGATGTAGGCAACAATTACAGTTATATTTAATTACAGTTGCTTCAGTTACTTGCTGTTGTTGTTGTTGTTGTTATTATCTATCAGTATTACATGATGGGGGGATTTAAAAAAATAGCCTTCCCACCATACAAGAGCTTTACACACAAAAAGAGGAAAGCCACCATTGCAGATTTCCCCATGAGTCGCACTATATCCTGACCACGAACCAACTCTGTAGGTTTGGGTAACCAGTTTTGTTAAACCCTCCACTGAATTCCTGCATTTTAGGGGCTCAGATGCACTCATTTGCCGTTCATGTCCCTTAAAATTCTCACGATGCCTAATAATTCGTTTCTAATTCGTATTAGTAGCAATAGTCTTGTCCTGGGGAGCACGTTGAGGCTGAAGTTATGAGCCCTGGGAGTATGGAGGGGAAACTCTGCAGCATAAAGACATTATTTATGAGGCAAGGACAGAAGAACTAGCCAGAAGACCTGCACTCTCATCCCTTTTGCTCAGTCCTCAAGAGAGAGGCTGCAGTTTCATCCTCTTAACCATAAGCCTTGTCTAGATTGATGTTTTGCCTCAATTTCAGCCATCTAGCTTTGTCGGTGCAATGCCCTAGCATTTCAGCCAGGGGTGACCTCCACTGGTACAAAAGGCAGCTCTGCCTAGGGGCTGCACTGGAGCAGCTAAACCCCTGGCTGGCCACTGCTGGCTGAAATGGGAGCAAGCCCCCGAGTCTAGATAAAGCCCAAGGCTCAGTGGCAGTTCTGCTCAAAAAGATAATCAAATAATGATCAAGTAAAATACATTTACCTTCCTCCCAGTTCTATGCTCCCAAGGATCCACGCGAGGGTACTGGGGATGCGCTACTGCTCCAGTGCCCCAGACCCATGAGGGGGTCTGCAACGCAGCATGCCCATCATTAAAGTGCCAGCACTTAAGCAACCCAGCAGCTGCAGCAGATATATTAGGGACACTTGCAAAAGTGCCTTTAGGTACTGAGCCCACGTAGCTAACCCCCACCGGGGATGACAGTAGGGTTGAAAGTGGGGGCCTAAAAAAAAAAAAGAGCTTCCATCGCTTGAGCAAAAGGACTAAATCCCCTAGCGGGAAGTAATAGCAGACCTGTAAATCTCTTGTGTGGAGCAGCCGGTAGAGGGGGACAGGCTCAGACTCTCTTGGCGTATTAGGGCTCCCAGCCCCAGCGTTGGGCACAGTGATTGGTGTCTGCATGAAGAGATGAGTGGCTACAGTGTCCTGATGAACTGTCTGGCCTGGAGCTGCCACTGCTAGGGCTGCTCTCCGGCCGTGAACCCCTGCAGCTGACTCCTGCTGTGTGACATTGGATAGAACCTGAGATAAAGCCGTTCTCTGCAGGGCTAGAAGAAAGTTCCGAGAAGTGGAAGCGCCAGAGAGAGTCACAGAGATGGTGAAAAGAAGGACACACTTGTGAGTTAGGGCCCCTGCGCTATTGGTGGCATTTCAGGATATTCCTCCCTCACATCCATGTATGGAAATAGCCTACAGGCCACGTCCAAAGTGCTGTGAGCCAAAGGCCTTACAGACCAAACTCCCTTGAGGTCAATGAGCCAATTCCCGAGTCTGTACACACCCCTGCCTGATTAGCATCATTAGATTGCGATTGGGGGTGTGCCCACACTTGGTGCTCTCCAAACTTGTAAGAAGGCCCAGGCCCTGCCTCAAAGAGCTTAGAGGCTGCAAGACAGAACCAGCCAAAGGGTGGTGGCAGGGGACACAACACACAAGCGGGATGGTGGGAGTGCCAGCTGGCACGCACTTCTGTTCTTTCCCCAACTGCCCTGCCTCCTGACCGTGAGTCGAGTCATTTCTTGGAGGCTTCATGACATGTCAGGCTTGAGGGAAGGCTCTGACCAACAAGAGGGAAGCAGCCTGGTGTGTAAACTTGGTATTTCCTGCCTATGGGGCAGAGTGGAAGAAAAGGCAGAGATGACTGGGGGATAGTAGGATGGGCAGGATTTCAATGTTGTCCTCGCTGGCAGAATGGAGGGGGGCACGGTGCGCCAGGAAAATAGGGCCAGAGGAGTAGGGAGGGGCAGAGATATGGAGAGCCTTCTACGGGGTGACAAGATGACTGGAGTTTGATGTGGCAGAGAAGGGGGAAGTCAGAGGAAGGATTCAAACGGGGTGATGCGGAGGACACAAAGTTGGGAGGTACTGCCAATTCAGAAAAGGATCGGGATATCATACAGGAAGATCTGGATGACCTTGTAAACTGGAGTAATAGTAATAGGATGAAATTTAATAGTGAGATGTGTAAGGTTATGCATTTAGGGATTAATAACAAGCATTTTAGTTATAAGCTGGGGACGCATCAGTTGGAAGTAACGAAAGAGGAGAAGGACCTCAGAGTCCTGGTTGATTACAGGATGACTGAGTCGCCAATGTGATGTGGCTGTGAAAAAAGCTAATGCGGTCTTGGGATGCATTAGGCGAGGTATTTCTAGTAGAGATAAGGAGATGTTAGTACCGTTATACAAGGCATTGGTGAGACCTCATTTGGAATACTGTGTGTAGTTCTGGTCTCCCATGTTTAAGAAGGATGAATTCAAACTGGAACAGGTACAAAGAAGGACCACTAGGATGATCCGAGGAATGGATCTTGGACTCAAACTCAAGGAGCTTGGTTTGGTTACTTTAAACAAAAGAAGGCTGAGGGGAGATATGATTGCTCTCTTTAAATATATCAGAGGGATAAATACCAGGGAGGGAGAGGAATGATATAAGCTCAGTACCAATGTGGACACAAGAACAAATGGATATAAACTGGCCATCAGGAAGTTTAGACTTGAAATTAGACGAAGGTTTCTAACCATCAGAGGAGTGAAGTTCTGGAACAGCCTTCCAAGGGAAGCAGTGGGGGCAAAAGACCTATCTGGCTTCAAGATTAAGCTAGATACGTTTATGGAGGGGATGGTTTGATGGGATAGCATGATCTTAGTCAAAGGTCAATTAATTGCCATCAGTGGTAAATAGGACCAATGGTCAATGATGGGATGTTAGAAGTTACTACGGAGGACTTTTTCCTGGGTGTCCGGCTGGTGAGTCTTGCCCACATGCTCAGGGTTCAGCTGATTGCTATATTTGGGGTCGGGAAGGAATTTTCCTCCAGGGTAGATCGGCAGAGGCCCTGGAGGTTTTTCACCTTCCTCTGCAGCACGGGGTATGGGTCACTTGCTGGAGGATTCTCTGCATCTTGAAGTCTTTAAACCATGATTTGAGGAGTTCAATAGCTGAGACATAGGTGAGAGGATTATTCCAGGATTGGGTGGGTGAGATTCTGTGGCCTGCATTGTGGAGGAGGTCAGACTAGATGATCATAATGGTCCCTTCTGACCTTAAAGTTTATGAGTTGGAGGGGCTGGGAAGATGACCTTGGCAACTGCATTTTGCATGGATTATGGGGGGAGGAGCAATAAAAGAAGAGGTCACCGTAAATCAAGGCAGGATTGAGGATTAGAGTTTTTGATGTTTGGACAGAGAGAAAAGCTCAGATCTTAGAGACAAAGCTCCCATGGGAATCAATGAGGCCAAATCCCTGAAGGCTGTGCTCAGTTTTTCACTAGTTATTACTCAGGTAAAACCCCACTGACATTAACAGGAGTTTGCCAGAGACCAAACCAAACAAAACTGGAGCAAGTACTTCTGAGCTTGGCCCGGTAGGAACACTGTTTTAAATTGCAGTGTTTTGGATGGTAGAACGCAGCGGACCTTTTGTCAGCAGCTAAAATTCTTGTGAATTCTCTCTCGTGTTCTCATGTGTGTGAGGATCATGGGACTGAATCTCTCCTGTGCCAAAATCTAGTTGGGAAAAGTGCTGTTAGGGAGTCAGTTATGACTCCTTGATCCTCAAATTTTCCCTGCTCCAGTGCAAGTTAGACTAGCCTGTATGTTGCTGTAACTGATGACAGTTGGCAATGAGCCCTAAGGGACTGCATACCAGCTGGGAATTGGCAAGTGGAGCATCCGTCCCCAGCTAGCTGGTCTGCTGCCCTGCCAGGCCCCCTACTCTGAGAGGAGGGGAGAGTGGGTGTAAGTTAGCTCTGCCAACATTATGGCTGCTGAGATCCACATGGGAAGAATCCTCAACCAGCCAGCCATGGCCAGATTCTGGATTCTTCGAGCCACTTAGGCAGCATTAAGGGGACAGAAGTAGGATAAAGAACTGGGCCCAGCTGTGCTCAGCAATATTGTAAAATAGAAGCCACATCTAAGATACAGCACATCTCTCTGTTTCTCCCCAGCTTTCCTTGGTAAGTGGTCCAAAAAGCCAAGTAAACATACAGATCCTCTGAGATCTGCTATCTTAGCAAAACCCACTGCCCAGAGGTGGGACACCCTTTCCTTCTCCCTGTGTTTTCTATTCTGGCCTGTGCACATTCACTTCTAGCTGCATTTATCTGATCTGTGTGTTGAATGGTGATGAAGTGACATCACCATGGTAACAATGTTGATTTCCTGGTCCCTAGCAACCTGATGCAAGCTGATGTAAAATGTGCGCTTGTTTCCTGTGCTGGCTGATCTCTTTTGATGTATCTATGAGATTTGGTTTTGTGGAGGTTTTTTCCCCTTGGCTGTGCCGTGACATCAGAAGCATGAAGGGTGGTTTTATGGAGGGTGGAGCCAGCTCTGTATAAAACAGTTTATTTTCTCAGAGATTAGTTCTGATCCCAAGTCTTATTGTGCTCGGGGGCACTAATATACCCAGAGCCCTTTTATAGTCCTGATTCATTTTTATCTTTTGTTTATTGTGTTTATCTGAGGTAAAATAGACCAGAAGCAGAGTAAAATACTGAAGTACCTTCAGTGGGTTTGTCTCAAAGTGTGCCTCAGGTTTACAATGGGAGAAGTAGAGTAGTGGACATATTAACACTATTATTGTGTTTGGGTTACTTGTAAATGAGTCTCATTTTCTAAATATCAGCATTCTGATCTGATGGGCAGCTGCATTCTGAATTTGTGTGCACTGTTACTGCAGATGGGATATTTGCATGCACAGATGGTCAGTTAGGTGCCTAATTGGCCATTCACACATGGGAGTCTTTCTCCTCGCTGGTGGTTGGTCCAGAAGATAAAAGAAGATAAAAGTCTACTACAGGCTGCCAGCTAGGGGAATTTCTCCTTTCATTTAAGCAGGGGAAGCTTAAACCTGTAGTTCAGATGGTCACAAATTCAAACTCTGATCTTGGTCCAAGCATTCTGGTAGTTACAGATCTAAAAGCATGCATCTATAGCACTTAAGCTAAAGAAGTAACTGAGTCCAGAATAAGAGGAGGAATGTATAATTCTTCAGATTGTCCACTAGAGGGAGACATGATCACACGACCTCAGCCAGTCTATTACAGCCCAATACACCATATGTTTTTGCACCTGCCATAGGGTATCTAGGTATTGAAAATCTGTCCCTCTGAGTAAGGAGCACAATTAGAAATATAACAAGTGAGCTTAATAAACATCTTATTTTAACTGCAAAACTGGGAGCAAAATGTCTGGGCTTCCAGACACCCCGCCACCCATTTCATTCTCCAATGGAATGGCCAGGGACAGCTCACACAACTAAAGGAGAAAAAGATAGATTGCCCGGTCACATCCTGAGACTCTAACATTGAACCAAGTTCATACAGGCACAATTGAGGTGGCTCAATCTATTCACAGAACAGGCACAGCATCGGCAGGGCAAACTTCTCCATCAAAGTGCCCCCACCATGGTCGAGAGAGACAATCTGGAGATAATGGGGGAGAGGAGGCAGGGATTCAGTCTCCTGGCCCATCTCTGCTGAGACATCCAACAAAAGAAGCGACCGTGTCATGGCTCTTATGCGTTGGACCCCTGTGGGGCCCACCAACTTGTTTAGCGCAAGTCAGTAAACTCTCATCAGGTAGTAACAATGTTCAGTCATTATCACTGGATTAGAACTGGTGACTTACTTCTTGCCTAATATTCCATTTCTCATTTCCTGAAACATCCATTTCCTCTTGGGTCTAGGTCTTGAATGTAGCATGAGCAGGAAGCTGCCCACTAGATCAGGAAGAGACAATTATTTTAGGCACAAATCCTATTCCTCTCCCCACCTGAGAGTAAGTAAGTCCTGAAAGGCAGAGGAGCGATGGGGTGGCATTGCAGGTGGGAAGGGGAGGGAGAGAGAAGCTGTAGATAGTCTGCATAGGGAGAGGCTGCAAGCCCTGAATGGAATGGAACTGTGCTCCATGAACAGTAACTCAGAGGAGATGCGTTAGGCGCAAAGTGGAGGGTCTTGGTATGACCAGTAGATCCATAACTACTTGGATCAAGCAACCAAATACCTCTGCTTAAAGGAGTCTGGGGCAGTGGAGGCTATAACAGTAGCTGAGGGGCAGCGCCCCAGCTTGTGGGTGGAAAATTCTGACCCCTGTGCAATAACAGAACAGAAAGTCCAAGCCTGTTAACTTTTGCTCTGCACAGGGAGGGAGGATTGGGTCCTGACTGAATTATCCACACAGCCCTGCCACCACATCTAAAGAGTGCTGATAGTAATAAACATCTCAAAGAAACTCACTTGCGGTTTCATCAATACAGAATGGCCTGACTGTGAGGAAGTGCATTAGAAGGTTTCCCCTCATCAGATCCACATGCAGATGAAGGAACCTATAAGGAGATTGATCTGCATGCTTTTATCCTCCCAAAGCTGTATTGAGTGGCTGCATGAACCATTTCTCAAGGAAGCTGTGTGTTATTTAGAGACGGCATTCTCCAAATAGCCCCTGCATGTCAGTGATGGTAACAAAGAAAGTCCTCATCAATGTTTGCTATCTAGCAATCATTCAACCTTTTTTTATACAATGTTTGCACGAAGGGCAAAAAAGAAAATTGCTCGAAAATTTATTTATTTGCCAGGAAAATACACAGAAACTTGAAAACCAAGTCAGCAAATCAGTGATGGTTTTTCTCAGTCAGCTGGGATGCAAGTTTTCTAAGCACTGGCCCCGGTAGAGTTTCAGATCTTAATAGCCATTTCCTGTTAATGTTTGCTTTGGAGCCAAGAATGACTCATCCTCTGACTCTAGATGCTCTTTGCTGCTTTTCAGGAACCATGGTCACTCTGCAAGTTACTCATTTGATGGCTGCTCTGGATATATGTGAACTGGACTGGAAAAGCCTGCCTGGATATCTAGTTGTTGGCTTTCGGGAGTTGTGTGTGTGAATACATGACCCCAGAAAAACTCTCCTTGGGGACATGTCTCTGAGGGGTTCTGGCAAGTTTTTGAAAAGCTGTCATTGGTATGATTTGGTGATTTGATGATTAGCCCTTCTCCTTTTCCTCTCTCCCCACACCCTTCTCTCCTGCTGTGAAAAGCTCATTCAGCAGTAGCTGCAGGAGGCCCCTCCCACCCCCCTCAAGCACCTGAGTTTTAGTCAGGGATATTTATGTAAAGTACAAGTCCTGGACAGGTCATGGGCCGTGACTTTTTGTTTATTGCCCATGGCCTGTCCATGACTTCTACTAAAAATACCCGTGACTAAATCGTACCCTTAATTAACATGTGACGAAGCATTGTTCTAGAGGGGACTGAAATTTTATATCACGGCCCTGATTTTCAAAATTGCCTCATCTCTGCCTCCAGTGTAGCACCTGCAGTTTTGTCCCCACAAATGCAGGTAACCATCTTGTGGGTGCAATCAAGCCATTAGCAGCGACAGTACTATACAATCCACAGGCTGATTTGTAGGCACAGACCCCTCAGTTCTCAAAACCAGAGGCCACTTTTCAAAAGGGTAGGAGGGGTCTTTTCTATCTAATTATATAGCTGGCTGTATACATTATAGCCAAGTGATTCATAGACTTTCGAGCGCTCTCCGATTAATTAAATGTCTGTGACAATATGTGCGTGGGGGGAGGTGTATGTGTGTGCGTGTGGAACACACGGGTTTACAACAGCTAGTCTGTTGGCGGTTATTTTTGGATGAATGGTTTATTCTTTCCTGTCTAATTGCTTTGCTGTCCAATTCATTCATAGAAAACTCGGGAGCTGAATTAATCTGCTTCCCCACTGGGAGTGACAACGGCAGTGCCTGGAGAGGTCAATAATACATTTCCTGGGCAGGTCTGATATTTTCAGGGAGGAGATTTGTTGTTGCATTTTTTTAAAAGGACTTGTTAAAAAAAAATCTTTCTGCTTTAAAATTGATCTGCTTGGTTGGTTTGTTTGGCTGATTGATTTCCTGGAAATCTTACACAACTGAATTCGAGGCCTTTGGGTTTTTGCTTTTTCTCCCAACACAACGTTCGTCTGAAAGATAAGCAGCATTTGTGAACTGAAGTCAACGATCCAGACAAAGAAAGATCCAGGCATTTCTTTAATAGATCGTTGGCTCCTTTGTGCATTTTTCAGACTATTAGCATTCACCATCTGGTGGACTGCATTGTCCATGTTGTAATACCCCATTGCTCTTGTTTCTTCCTGGCTTCCTTTTGCAGCACAACATGCTAAGGCAACAAAACTTGAGTCATCCACACCCACTGAGCTGTGCATTGCCACCATGGCCTAGTGGTTGGAGCAGGGTATTGGGAATTAGGACTCTTGGGTCGTATTCCGAGCTCTGTCGCTATTTCTGGCTTTGGGCAAGTCACTTGACTTCTGTGTCTCACATAAAATGGGAAGATAATGATACCTATCTCAGAAGGATGTTGTTATTTATTTGTATTATCATAGCATGTAGATGCCCCAGTTATAGACCAGAACCCCATTATGCTAGGTGCTGTACAAACACCAGACAGAAAGAGGGTCCCTGCGGCAAAGAGCTTGTCTAAAAAAGTGTTGTGAGGACAAAATCAGTATCTGAAAGTGCTTTGAGATCCTTGGATGGGAGGTGCAACAGATGGGCAAAGTATCATTCTAATCAGGCTGCAAATACTATGGGGAAAGCCTTTCCTGCGCAGTCCTGGGCAGAAGTAATGAAATACAGAGACTTACAAAACAAAAATAATAACAATGATCGAAAATTCAGCATCTCCAGCACTGAGCAAAAGTTCAGGCCCATTCAGTTTCATCTCTAAACTTGTTCTCCTAGCTCTTTCCTCTGACCCTAGGGCGACCTCCATGCTGCCTGGAAGGTGCAAGAATTAATAAAGTGTCAAAATGGGGGTCATGTAGCCAAAATGTTTGGGAACTACTGATTTAGGTGAAAACAACAAGGATTCCTTGTGGCACCGTAGAGACTAACAAATTTATTTGGGCATAAACTTTCATGGGCTAAAACCCACTTCATCAGATGCATGGAGTGGAAAATACAGTAGGAAGATATATATACCGAGTACATGAAAAGATAGGGGTTGTCTTATCAACTCTAACAAGACAAATCAATTAAAGTGGGCTATTATCAGCAGGAGGAAAAATCACTTTTGTGGTGGTAATCAGGGTGGCCCATTTCAAACAGTTGACAAGAAGGTGTGAATAACAGTAGGGGGGAAATTAGCATGGTAAGGCAACTCCCATCTTTTCATGCACTCTGTATATATATCTTCCTACTGTATTTTCTACTCCATGCATCTGATGAAGTGGGTTTTACCCCACGAACGCTTATGCCCAAATATGTTTGTTAGTCTCTAAGGTGCCACAAGGACTCCTCGTTGTTTTTGCTGATGCAGACTAACACGGCTACCACTCTGAAACCTGATTTAGGTGAAAAGTTCCTTATCCTATTACAGATACCCTACCCAGTCATTTGTCAAGCTTTTCCCTTTCCCCAAAGTGCAATATACATTCTCCAGGAGCTATTGGGTCAGATCCTCAGCTGATGTAAATCAGCAAAGCGGAGGAACCATCCCATTGTTCCAAATTGTTGATAGATTCCCCTCTGTGATCTGGCCTGAGACTGGGCTGTGAAAATATTCTCCCCCTCAGATATGCTCTCGTACAGAGTTGTCACAGATTAATCTGTTGTTTATTTATGATTTTTCATATATACAAACTGAAGGATGTTTTTAAAGTTGAATTTCACATTGATTGTCTTGATTTCACTGCTTGATTTAACACTGATTGGGCAATTAAAAAAAAAAGGACAATCATTTGTTCACTGAGGAAGTAGGCCAGTAGCTGGTTACTCATTCCCCTGTGCTTCTTCCTCTTGAATGGGAGGAATAATTGTCTAGTGGTTAGAGCGGGTTGGGGTGGCAGGAGACCTGGGTTCTATTCCCAACTTGAAGCTTCTTCTGTATTCTCCCTAGCTGTAAAATGGTAATAAAATATTTACTCAGCTTTGTAAGATGCTTTGAAAGCCTCAGGTACATATAACGACTGTCACTCGTATAAGAGTATGACTACTACTGGAAATCCGTTTCCACATGTAGGGTTCAGGAGACGTACCAGGGCAAGCTGGCATCTATGTTTCCTCCTATTGTTGGCTAAGAAGGTGCGATGATATTATGTTGCTCATTCTGCTTCCTTTGTAGCAGAGTGCCAAGCTCGGCTGTCCTGGGCTGTATCCTCCCACGTCATTAAGTCCAGCCCGGCAGACTGCATGTGCTGCTTGATGCAATCCTTGTAGCGGAGTTTGAGACACCAACCTTCCTACTGCCTTTTTCAGATTCACTGTACCAAACTCTCTTAGGTAGTCAATTGTTACCCATCCGTATGACATGGCCGACCCAGGTCATTTGTCTCCCTGCTAGCATGGCTCCCACACTTAGCATGGCTGCCAGTCATAGTATTTCATGTTGGTGATTATTGTCAGACTATTTGATTCCCATTATGCTGCGTAGGTGGCATTGTTGCAGGCAGTTAAGTTTTTGGATATGGCGAGAATAAAGGGGGCAGGTCTTTAACGACTATAGAAGACCAGACAGCACAACAACTCTGTAAACTTGGCATTTTGTGGACACTTTGACCTCCCGCCTAGTCTATAGTCCTTTTTGTAGATGACCGGAAGCTGAGGCAGCGGACTTTAAGCGTGCAAAAAGTTCTTTGTCAAAGCTGGTGTTGTCAGTAATTGTGCTTGTGGTGGGTTGGATCACAGAAACCCCCTTGGGGCTGCCAGCTGATGTGCCAAGACTACTTCTGCCCCTGCTTTCCTGCCCTGGCAGCTTGAGACTCCAGTACATTGCCTGGTTTGAGTCAGACCCACTAGCCTGCTGCAAACCAAGATCCAGGTCTGAACCACATCCCCTAACAGCTGTAGGCTTACCTGGAAACAGGTTAAGAAGTATTCCTGCCTTTAGCACTCAGGTGCTCAACTCCCAATGGGGTCCAAACCCCAAATAAACCTGTTTTACCCTGTATAAAACTTATACAGGGTAAACTCATTGATTGTTCGCCCTCTATAACACTGATAGAGAGAGATGCACAGCTGTTTGTCCCCCTCCAGGTACTAATACATACTCCAGGTTAATTAATAAGTAAAAAGTGATTTTATTAAATATAGAAAGTAGGATTTAAGTGGTTCCAAGAAGTAACAGACAGAAAAATGTGAATTACCAAGTAAAATAAAATAAAACACGCAAGTCTTTATCTAGTACAGTAATAAAACTGAAGACAGATAAAATCCCACCCTCAGAGATGTTTCAATACGTTTCTTTCACAGACTAGTCTCCCTCTATCCTGGGTTCAGCAATCACTCACACCCTCCTGTAGTTACTGTCTTTCTTCTCTGGGTGGACACCCTTCCCTCCCGCTGTGTAGAATCCAGTTACAAAATGGAGTTTTGGAGTCACATGGGCAAGTCACATGTCCCTGCAAGACTGAGTTCCTTACCAGCCAAGCCACATTCCTGGGAAAGCTCAGATGTGGATTGACATCTCCAAATTCATTGTTGGCTTAAGTGGTTCTTGACTGTGCACTTACTGAGAATAGTCTTTTCTCAGGCAGCTGACCAACTGCTTCACTGAGGCTATTTAAACTTAACCAAGTACACAGCCAATATTCATAACTTCGAGTACAAAAATGTCACATGCATTCAAATAGGAGGAATCGATTCAGTAGATCATAATCTTTACAGAGATATGTTACATGGCATATGTAGCATAAAACATATTCCAGTTATGTCATATATATATACATTTGTAAGCATATTTCCATAGAGCCCTATGGGGTGCACCATCACAGTGCTACCTAGGCAGCAGAAGGACGTGGCATTGTTTAATTTGCATCAGTTCAATTGTATTTCTGGTGGTGATGGCGGTAATGGGTTTCTGCCAGGAGATGGTTGGCACAGGATTTCTGTTTTCTTTTCATTAATACAGAGGCCAAAGGGGGATACAGCATGGGCAAAAGAATTCAGCAAACGTTGCAGGTCATTCTCGGAAAGGGCGACAAAAACTGAGTCATCAGCATACAGCAGATCCTTTACTTCACTTTGCTGGGATTTGCTTTTGGCCTTAAAGCTAGAAGTCTGCCATCGAATCTTGTTGTTAGAGTGACACCTGTAGTGGTGGTACGTGCAGTGACTTCTAGCACTCCAGCTAAGAACAAAGTAAATAATATAGGGGCAAGCGCACCATCCCCTTTAACCCCATCAGCTACAGGAAAGGGATCAGATGAGTTAGCACCGAGTGATACCTCGCCCTGCATGTTGTCATGGAAGCAGCATATAAGGTTGATTAGTTTGTCTGGGCAGCCAAACGTCGCAAGAAGGCACCAGACAGCAGAGCGTCTGACAGAGTCGAACGCCTTACTAAGGTCGAGAAAGACAATGTAGAGAGGCATTTGTTGTTCAGCAGCTTTCTCCTGTAGCTGGTGTATGGTAAATATGTCAGCAGGTATATATAACTCCTAAGTATTTATTATTTGTAGTAGTATTTTATCAGTGTAAAAGTAACAAAAGAGGAGCACACGGGAAAAACAGTACAGTGCTGTACAAATCCACCAAATATAGTGCCCTACATTTTCAGAAATGACTAGTGCTTCAAATGCTTCCATTTTGGGGTGTCCCACTTTAGACCCTTTAATGAGATCTGGTTTCCATCCATGCTGAGCTTCTTCCCCATGTAAATCAGGCCTCTTCAGAGCATCTCAAGTCAGGCAAATTGAGGCACCCAAAATCACTAGTTACTTCTGAAAATGTAGGACATTGTTTATTATTCTTTAAAAAATCCTGAGGGTAGAAATATTTGAATTTGCCAATTTGTTTTGGAGCAGTAGGGTCACCTTTGGTCAACAGAAATACACAGGTGTGATCTAAGTCAGTATTTTCTTGACTATTTATTATGACATGAGCAATTTTAAGGTGGTTCTCTTGCACTGTGCGGTGCACCAGAAGGAAGCAGTTTCTTGTTTTTCACGGCTACATCAGGTTGAGGACAAGCATGGGGCTGTTGTGCATCATTAGCAATCCCGTTGTCTCCAAATAGCCTTAGGAGAGAAGTCATGACCTCCTTAGCACTCTTGTGAGATTGATCTATTATGATAGAATGTGCTGTACAAGGTTTTGATGTTTCCATTAGCACTGGAGAAGAAAATTCATCCTCCTCTTCTAGGCTGAAGGTGGTCAGGATGTACTACTGAGCAGCAAAGTTCGCCCTGAACTCTAATCAGGACAGAGGTCACCACAAAGAGTTAACAAAGAGATAGCAGTGATGAAGCAGAGGGGTGGGAGACAAATGAAGCCTAGATAGCATATGCTATAAATAGCTACTATGGCAGAGTGACCAGTCATGTATTGAAAGTACACGTTTTAGTCTGCCTAAGATGTGAGATCAGAATCTACAGCAATTCATGTCACGGGCAGAGTTAGCTTTGACTGTGGTGATAACAAGCTTGAATTTGATGCCCAGTGGATGCGGAACCAGTTAAGATTACGGTGGTGCCCAATTTATTCCAGGCTCTTTCCAAGCAGAGAGGAAAAGACAGTTCCTATGATTGGGGGGTGTTATGATGTGGGCAGGGGGAAACAGTCCAAAGGACAATTTGGGAGTAAAACTGACTACTGCAGATCAACTTCAGCTCGTTTTCTTGTTCCGGCCTTGAAAGTAGCAAACCTCCCCCGACCATTACCTAAATGACCTTGCTTGCTCTGCTGCACACGCTTCTGGGTATGTGTTCAATCAACTCTTCTGGAGATAAGAAGGGTGCCAATGGCATGACTGTGACACTACTGGGTAGAGCTAGGAAAGATGGCCATGTGGTGAAGGTCCTACACTGCAGCTCAGATGATCTGGATTCTAGCCTTGCCTTTGTCACAGGCTTCCTGTGTGGCCTTGAGCAAGTCTCTTAATCTCACTGTCTCAGTTCCCCATCTGTAAAATGGGGGTTACTTTCTGTGGTGTCTATTTAGATTGAAAGCTCATTAGTGTTGGGCCTGTCTCTCCTGTGTTTTTATACAGCATACAGCACAGTGGAGCACCAATCTCGGTTTAAGAGTCTGTGGGTAACGTAATGCAAATATTAATAATGCGCCGTCCCCTCCTAACAGGGCAGCTCTGAGTTGGGGATGAGGAAAGGACAGATTTATCAGCTGAAGTCAATGGAGATGCACCCAGGGTGTAACTGGTCTGAGCTGCTTTCTTGACAGCTGTCAGTGAGATGCTTATACTTTGGGGGAAGTGAGGGGTGAAGATGAAAGGAGATGGGGAAATAAAAGATGAAAACAAGGGTAAGAGCAAGTGGTAGTGATTTACCTCCCAAGCTGCTCATTCCTTACATGTTTGAAAGCTGTCTTCAGATAACATATAGGTCTATATTTGTCCACGAGAGAGAGCGAGTCAGGATATTTTTGTACTGAGGTCATTCTGACTCACTCTCTTCAAATGGTAGCTCTTTTCTTCAAGAAAATCAATGCTCTCCCTCCTTCCCTCTCTCACACCAGCACCGTACTCATAGCAGAAGCATTGGATTCCTCTCTCTAATTACAGCCTGCTTGTTTCAAGCTCTAAACCTCACTGCCCCGCTTCTCACTGGGGAAAAGTTCCTTCAGGCAATTCAGGTGGCACTAATCTCCTCTTCACTACCTGTTATATAAACCCATGATCCGGCTGGTCTCCCTTGCTTTCAAGGCAGCTAGGCAGTGTAATAAGAAAAGGGGAAGTGAAAGACCTCTCCCTAGGACAAGTTCCCAAGAGGCTTTGGCCTAGTTTAAGGGAGAAGCTGCTGTCACATGAAGAGTCAAAAGGATTTTGTAAAATACCCAGGATGCCGCTCACTCCCAGCTGAGTGAGGGTTGTGGTTTGAGGTCATTTCCTATGCTGAGGTAATTTTGAAAGGTGTTTTTAATGAGGGACAAAGACTTAGTCAGTTATCTTACCTGAAAGTCCTACTCAACGTAACCTAAAAAGTCAGTGAGACTCCTTGTTTGCTTCACGTTACCATAAAGAAGATAGTAATGCAAAGAGGACTGGCCTAAAACAGAGGTGTCAAACTCATTTGGAGGAGGGGGACAGATTCTGTGTTTAATTATGGTCTGTGGAATTTCAGGGCTATAAACTCCCACTATGTATAGGGACAGAGGAGTTCATCCCTCTATGTCATTGTTTCAGGCTGTCTGAAGACTCAGACAGATATCACTGTATCGGTTACACTTGGTTCACATTTGGAAGGTCATCGATGTAGCCATGAGGGCTAGAAACTTACTTACCATTTTAAATGAAAACTTGGATTCAGGTGGACCACATCCAGCCCTTGGCTTGTATGTTTGTCTCCCCGGTCTAAAGCTAAACATGGAGAAATTTGGGCTTGACATTAGTTCTTGATGGTGACAGCATTAGAACTAGCTGCAACTGAGCATAGACCCATGATACGTATGACCAGACTGACCAGATAGACTAAATAGTTGACCCTAAAACACATGCCAGTTTTACCTAAGATATAGATAAAGATACCTCACCTTCTGCCGCATTCCTTTATACTTCTCTATATTAACTTCAGGAAATACCTCAAGTACTTCAGATACTTCCTTTGTTATCTTAGGCAAATGGTAAATTTTGAAGGGGCCTCATTGTAGATAGATGGGTAAATACTGATAGGTATATATATTTTTGTGGGGGGTTGGGGGAGAGATATTGATAGACAGATAAATACCAGCAGATAGATGGACAGAGCATTTGGATCCAGTCAGGATTTTCCCAAGGTCTGGGGGAGTTGGGCTTGCTCCTCTGGGACACCTGCAAAGTTTGGATCTGATTCCAGCATCTGAACTTCCCCCCAAAGCTCAGGGAGGTGTTTGGATGAGGGTTTCAATGCAGGTCCCTCTCTAACAAGTTTGGGTCTTTTCCATTTCTAACATCTTCTAGGATATCAAGAAAACTGTGATTCTTTGTGAGACACCAAGAAGTGATGATGAACCTCTTTGTTTCCTCCTTTCTTGCCTTCCTGTCCCCAGTAGCCTGACAGGTTTCATTCAGCATTTTGATACCCCCTTCCCTCAAGGAGAATCATACGGTAATGCTGACATTTCCCGTCTTCAATGCACTGAGCCTACAAAAAGGCAAAGCTGCAGTTCTGCAAATTAAAACAGCTGCATCCTCCCTCCCTTTCATATTAAATTCAGGTTGTGACCCTTTGCGATGAAGATTACATTAACATAAGAGAAAAAGGCCAGGGATGAAAATTAAATCATCCTAGCTCAGCTTGCAATCCTGCAAGTGGCGAAACCAACAAATCCGGGCCATCAGTTTCCCACACTGAGCAGGATACGTCTGAAAGAGTGAGAGAGGCTCTGAGAACAGGCCACGATCTTCTCTGGTGTAAAAGAGAAACCGGGCTGTTAGCAAAGACTACCGATCAGCTGAATTTGAAAGGTTTGGGGCTTTGGTTCAGATAAGCATCCAGAGCTCTGGATCCTTATCCTTGCCATCCAAACAGCTTCACACTGCAATGCACTAGGAATCTCACGTCAGCAGGCTTTCATGATATTTTAGCAATGCTGCTCCCAGGCCTGGCTAGAACTCAGAAAGGCACAATATGAATAATGTTAAAAAAAAGTTAATGGAACATTGCTGAACCTCAGAAAAGGTCCTGCTTGACTTTAAGATAAAGGTTGAGTCCGTTCTTATTTTATCTCAATCAGGTCATTTTATTTTTCCTCCTACCTTTCTCTGGAGCAAAGAGATGAGGTCACTCTCATGCCCCAAAGCCTTTGTGATGCTTAGGCACAGAACTGCCAGCTAAATTGTACCACAAAGATTTTTCAACACCTTTTTCTTCCAGTACGAAGCAATAATCAAAAAATATACATAACCAGAGGGTTGTATCTCATATGCACTCTGGTAAGACACACCTTTGCATTTTGGGGTCTGGAGAGAACTGGACTTGGATTGTAATGCCCCAAACCCATACCTGCTCATAAGGTTTTATTCTGGGATTGGATCTAAAATGAGAATCTGGTTCCAGTTTATATGAAGCCTATGTCAGAAATCTCATGAGTTCAGTTGGTCTCTGTGACTGAGTGGATTAGACCCAGAGGTCCCCTACTGGAGGCTCAGGGTTCTGCCACATCCATCCCAGGAAAGGAGCAGTGGAGTCAAGTCTTCTGAGTGGCCTAGAGAGGCTTCAAAGGACTAGCCAATCAGATTGGCTGCTCCCTGCAGCCTATCAGGGCCCAGGAGGGCTATATAAAAAAAAGCTGCAGCGCTAGAGACAGGCAGTTCCTTGCTGGAGCCAGAGGAGTGCATATGGTGCTCCTGGCTGGCCAAAGGGAACTGCAACACCATGGACAGCTCATTACTAGCAGGGACTGGGAGAGCGAGGAAGAGCTCTTGGCTGGCTGTTTGACCTGAACATATAAGAGCCCTGATGTAAGGGTGAAGCATTGGTGAAGGCTCGAAGTGGTCCAGGGAACTGAAAGCAGTTTTGTTAAAGGGACATGGTGGTGTGTGACTGCTATTCTTAGGGTCCCTGGGCTGGGACCTGGAGTAGTGAGTGGGTCTGGGTCCCGCACATAGGCCACTGGGGAAGTGACCTACAAGTGGACAGTGATGAACTCCCCAGAAGGGGATCTGAACTATTAAGAAGCCCACCTGGAAAGGTGGGGCCAGAACAGACCAGAGACGGTGAAACCATTGCCTCCAGGAAGGAAGTCCTGGGGATACAGCCTGATACCAGGGCTGGGCCTGTTTAAAGACTGCAGACACACCTGACCAGAAGGGAGTGCTCATGAGAGTTGGTTGACGTGCTGTTACAGTCTCAAGTGTCTACCACGTGGTGCTGAAAGTGGATAAGATTTTGGCATGGTTGAATTTGAACCCTAGCCCTGACTCAGCTTCATCTGCAATCTGAGCATTGCCCCTCAGTCCATTTCTAGGCATTACTCACATACACCTTCCTTACACTGGGGAGTGAGAAACTGGCCTTGACCTTCTTGTGTGACCACAGTGAGACTCCATGGCTATGCCTTCATTGCCACAAAAGGGGGTGTGTTAACAACAGGCTACCTAACATGTAACAGCTATCTTGCTGTAAAATCCTAGGTGACGGGCATCCCCAGAAATGTTTCATATGGAACACACAGCTGAACTGCTCTCACTTGACTTAGCATGGCACTGCTCAGGTTTGTGCTGGCTACACCTCCATTGTGACATAGGGGTCGCGAGGCCAAATGTCAGTGAGTGGCATTGTGACCAGCTGCATGGCGTTGCAGCATCACCCAGGCTTGACCTTCCATTGTGATGGAGGTGCCACAGGGCCAAATTTCAGTAATCCAGATCACAAACTACCCCTTTGCCGTCCCTGACACATTGGCTGCCTGGCTGCTGTCAATGGTATGCACCGTGCATAAAATGCATAAAGCTCTGGGTGCTATTGCTAGTGGAGACAAGTTTCTGTAGTTTTTCCTGCAGTGTAGCTAGGTGAGGTGGGGAGGAGGGGGTATAGTGGTGGTCTTACCTAGCTACACTCTGGTGAAAACTTCCTGTACCTTGTCTCCACTAGGACTTTTTACAGTAAAAAATCCACCTTTTTTGGCAGTGAAGACACGGCCTATGTTTCCATTCCAAGCCGTCATCACAGTCCCCCTGGAAGATGAGTTCCTTTAGAATAAAAGGGGTGAAGCGTGTGTAAGTATTTCCCCAGCAATGGATTTAGGCATATAAAATCTCTCAGCCTCACAAAGGGGAGGGAAGGTGATAGTGTAAGGGCTTGTGATAGTGTAAGGCAGGGGTCTCAAACATGCAGCTGCGGCCCGCTGGGCTCTCTGCACGCCCCCCCCCCCCCCGAGTTACGTTCTGAAATTCCGCCGCCAGAACAGCTGTCTGGCGGTTTCTGGGAGGGAGGGAGGGGGGGGAGCGGGGAGCCAAGCGCTCAGGGGAGGAGGCGGAGAAGGGACGGGGCCTAATGGAAGGGGTGGAGTGGGGGCAGGGCTGGGGGCAGAGTCAGTGATGTGGCCCTCGGGCCAGTGCACTAGTCCTTATGCAGCCCTCGTGGTAATTTGAGTTTGAGACCCCTGGTGTAAGGTGATAGTGTAAGGGCTTGTCTACACTTAAAACGCTACCACAGCACACCTGCACCACTGCCCCTGGGCCACTGTAATGCTTCAATGTAGACACTACCTACATAGATGGGAGGGATTTTTCTATCACTGTAGTTAATCCACCTCCCTGAGAGGTGGTAGCTAAATTGACAGAAGAATTCTTCTGTCTACACGGGGGCTTCCATCAGTTTAACTATGCTGGCCAGGGGTGTGGATCCCTGACCCACACGGTTAAACTGACCTAATTTTCTAGTGTAGACCAGTGACCTCTGCAATTGTTTCATCCCAACCTCACCCTTGGAAGTAATGGCAAAATCAGGCTCCGCCCAAGCCACTCCCTGACACACATGGGATCCTGGTTGGGGTCAGTAAGGACTCATAGGGGAAACGCCTCTTAATGAATCACCATCGTCACTGCCAGAAGCATTCTGTGTTTTTGTAGAGATCTCTCAGCTAAACTCTAATCAAACCCATCAGTGTTTTAGCTTGGGAGATCAGACAAGCTCAGGTCCCTTAGTGTCACAGCTGCACTCAGCCAAGGATCTCACACACAATGGAGTTCAGCAAAGGTCACTGGGGATCTGACACTTACCCCTTCACCCACCCACACATACATCCCATTTCGTGTGCTATGAAGCTCAGATATGTTATCTGGGTCTGTTCTTTGTCTCTATCTTCAGTCACATCAATCACGGAGCAATTGCAAATACATCAGACCAATCAGATATCTAATGCTTGCAAGAACAATATCCTGCATAGAACAGGGATTCTGCTGGTGTCTAATATACAGTGTCTGCCTCACAATAATTGAGGGATGAGACTTAGTTTGTATAAAGAAAAGTAATCAGGTGATGGCTTGGAGGTTGTAACAGAATGTTAAACAGTATTATCCTGTTCCACCACTAGGTGGTGACATGTGTCACATACCTTACCTGAGATGATACTAGGTGAGCCAGGAATGCATTAAGGATCTCTTGGAAGAGATAACTGGTATATTTCTCTATAAAGGAAGCTCTGGTATGAGTCTGAGCTGCTAGTGGCAGCCCTGCAACCTACTGTGTACATGGCATACATGAAAATGAGGCACACACATTTAGTGACCACCTTTGAACATTTTGGTTTCAATGACTTGCCCAGCACCACATAGCAACTCTGTGTCAGAGAGAGGGGCTAGAATCTAGTCCTCGATGGTGTCATTCAATTACCTTAATCATGAGACCACCCTGTCTCTCCTGCAATCCCCAGCCTCATTCACTACACACCTTCCAGCTCTGACCCCAGTGCACCTGTGTGGCGTTAGGAGGCACTCTCATTGCTGGACATGGTTTCTCTGGTATGCTTGTTGCCTGATCTAGGGAGTGTGTATTAGTTGTATTGATTACTTAAGACTTCCCAGTTACTACTCTGAGGTTGGATAGGTTCTTGTCCTAAGATCAGCCCCAGTATTAAAATTACTGTTCAGTTGGGTACCCCGATGTGCACAGTTGCAACGCTCTCTCACTTAGGAAAACCCTTCTGTATTTGTAACAGTTTATTAGTACAGTTTCAGAGTCACTAACACTCTAACCCATCAAGGCCAATACAGCTAATACAGAATGTACAGCTCAACAGTCATATACTCTCTCCAGCCCTTGCAGAACAACCTGAAATGTTGGTCACTAACTTCCTCATCACCAGTGCCTGTCATCCTGGCACTGACATCCCCCTACCCCCACACCCTTAAGGGCTACATCTCTCTCTCCCCAAGCGCACAGGCTGGGATACAATTTTTATAATACGTTATGCTGGCGCCACTATGCCTAATGTATATTTAGTAGGGGTTTCCTCCCCTTCCCTTATTTGTATTTCCTCACCTTACTAATGTTGGGGTGCCCTTATCCCATAGGTTAGGTCTATTAATGACCTCAGTTTATTATCATATGTTAATTTGTTACCATGGCACTCTTGTGATCAGATATCTGTGGATATTTCTATCCTCAAATATCCAAAAACGGGTATCCATTCAATGTCCTTGTGGTTATTTGGTAAACCCCTACACATACCTTGCCCAGTTCTCCCAACACTCAGAGTGACTCTCGGGCCATCTATCTGCGCCAAAGTTCATAGGCCGTAAAGTATTAAACTAATTGCTTAAGCTTATACCTCACAGGATACAGGCCTGTAGGTTCCTTGTGTTATTGTCACACAAAATGCATTTAAGCCAGCTCTATGGGCTACATGCTGTAGTAATACAAGAACATACAGGCAGTAGATATTTTTTACAAGAGAGACATTCTGGATCAGACTTTTTTATTGTTGTGCTGTTTCTACACGCAGCCACTGTCAATGCTGAGGAGTAACACATCCAGCAGGGCCTCTGTTTGGTTTGGAAGGCATCTGTGTGGCAATTCCTTGTTCATACACCAAGCCCCGACAGGAGAATGTTACAGCTACAGTCTGGAAATATGCCAGAGTGCAATTGTGTATCACTCCCAGGACACTTGGATAGATGCTGTCTATAAAAGATGCACCCAATTTTCTAAGTGGCACGTTGCATGATCCAGGAGAGTGATCGGGGCACTTTCTACTGTCATTCCAGGACTACAACTTGTGGCTGGAGCAGTGAACATTGAGCCATTGTCCATGTGATTGGTAATCTGCAACTTTTTAGATCAGTTGTTTTTAATGCAGGACGTTAACTTTTGAGAGTCTCCCATCCTCTATTTCTGACCTGTTAAACAGACTTCACTGCTGCCTTGTTTCAAATGACTATAGTCTATTCATGTGTTGAGAATGTGTGTGGTCTAGTGGTTTGCGCAAAGGAGTTTGAGTCAAGACTCCCAAGTCCTATTCCCAGCTCTGAGAGAAAGTGTGATCTAGTCATTAGAAGCCTGGGAATCAGAATATTCTGGTTACAGTCCCAGCTTTGGCACAGGGGTTTTGTATCCCTAGTTATCTTCTGCTTATGAGAAACATGCAAACCTTTTTATAGTCCTGAGTTGGAGAGAACAAAACCCACCTATGTCTGGCTGTCAGTGAGAGTCAGCAAAACAGCCCTGCAGCTCAACACAGGGTCCCAAGACCGAGAGCAGGGTCCTGTCGCACCATTATTGCAGAGGTTGAAGATTAGGTGACAAGGTGCACAATTCCCACTGGGATAATTCCTTCCTAAAACTCCTTGTCCCACTCTGTCCTGCAATAAGTCGATACAAGTGTAAGCGGGGGAATAGTCCCGCTCTTGTGGGGAACTTTCCTCGTCTCTGCACTACCCTGGTGAAATGGGCTAGCGGAAGGATCTGAGTCCTCGCTCCCACCTCCTTTACCCAGAGGCCTCCCTGCCCTCGAGGACTCCCCTTGCACTCTTCTGTCTGGCAGAGTCCTCGTAACCCCCAACAAGGCTGGGCCCAGGATTCCTGGGGGGCTCGACCCCCAACCTTGCTGTGGTCACCTAGGTCAGGGGGTAGGGTGTCCCCACTCCGGGGTACTCTCTCTAAACAGGATGCTTCCCTGACCCACTGATCACTGCATACAATTGAAAGCAAATGCAAATTATTTAATTAACAATTAATTTGTAACAGGAATAAGGAAAAATGGGAAAGGCTAATGAAAACACATCACCCTGCTCTGTGGCAGGGAACATCTCAACAGTGTCTCTGCAATGTCAGGGCAGTTCAGTCTGTTCCTTTGTAAGTCCCAGGCTCCTTCTCAGGCCCTGGCTGTGCTGCAGGGACGCTGCGGCTTGGATACTTGCTCCGGCGGTGGCCACACGCTCGCAGGCTCTGGGTGGCAGGACCCTTCTTCCCAGCGTTGCCCCCGCCCGGTTGGGGTTTAGATCCCCCTGCAAGTCTGGCCTGCAGGGCCCCTTGGCTGAGGCCTCTCCCTGCGCTGGGCCCACTGCCCAGGGTCCCCCTCGCTCTCCCCAGCTGCTCACCACACCCGGCTCCGGACTGCTCCAGTTCCAGCTCCACCGCTCTGCCTCTGCACGGCTGCTGCTGCTCTGCCTCCAGCTCCCTGGGCTGCTGCCCTGGGCCCTCTGGCTCTGGCTGCTGCAGCTTCTCCCCCCAGGGCAGGTCTGTGTCTCTGGGCTGCAGCTCTGCTCCCAGGGCAGGTCTGTGTCTCTGAGCTGCAGCTCTGCTCCCAGGGCAGGTCTGTGTCTCTGGGCTGCAGCTCTGCTCCCAGGGCAGGTCTGTGTCTCTGGGCTGCTTTTCTGGCCCCTCCAGATCTGGCCCAGCTCAGCTCAGCTCTGGCTTCTGCCCTCTCCTCAGCTCGGCCCCACTCACTCTGACTCAGGCAACTTCAGCTCACACGGAGGACGGGATTCACCCTGCCCTCCTGACTCCCTGATTCGCCTGCCCGCCCTGTCAATCAGAGCTGACCTGGAGCATTGGCCTCTCCCCATTGCCCCTGGGGACTGTCAGTCCCATCGACCCTTCCCCTTCTGGTACTGGGAGCTCTGAATGTTAGTAAGGGGATAACAGTCCCCTTACACAAGGTCCTTCTTCCAGTCCTTGGATGGATTTGCTGCTAATTGCCATAAGTCACCAAAGAGACGTCTGCATTCCAGCACTGGGAAGGTGATCCCTGGGCAGCACTGATGTGTGTGGATGGTTAAACAGCTGCCACACTTGACCTCAGAGGTGGCTGCATTTTAGTCCTGGGTGAATTGATCCCTGACTTGAATTGAGTTCTGGGGTCCCTCTGGCTGAAACAGCAAATAGCTTGCATTTATTGTTGGTTAATGGGAGCTTCTTAAAATGAAGGCATTGAGACTGCAAGGGCTTCCATCCAACAGTGATTAAAGTCCTGTTGTAACTTATGCTGGGCTCAGTGTAAAATCAAAGGGGTGGATTCCCTTCAGTTTCCTCTATCTCCCCAGCAGCTGGAGGCTCAGCCAGGCCTCCCAGCTACAGAGCTTCTCTGAGGGAAAATCCAAACTGGATTTCAAATTTTTAGATTAACAATTCAGTTCAATAATGTGTCTAATTCCAAAAAATCAAATGCAGCCCTAGGACACAGCTGGAAAAGACTTCCTCCCTCCCACCCCAACTTCACTTCCCCTTCTGAAGCATTTTTAGTGGTTGGTGCCCCTACAGGCATCAGGAAGAGAACTAGGCTGAGACAAGCCAGAGGGAAAAGGAAAGTCTGTCTCTGCTTCATGCCCTTATCAGGTGTCTCACTACAGAGATGTCTGGCTGTGTGGGCAGAGGACAGTTTTCCTCACAGCCCAGTACAGACAGGGTCACCTTGACTCTCTCCCTCATGCAGGACAGGAGCCAAGCAGGATTGCAAAAGAACTGGCTCCAAAGCAAGCAGCCTCCCATCACAAACAAAGTTTCCACACAGCTTGAGTTCCGCTTTTATCTCCTTTGTTTACCAGGGATCACAATCAAGCGGCTTGAATAAGAGCTGCAAACACCACACTTGCCTTTCATAGATGAGGCTTTAGTTAATAGACCATTTCCTCCCACAACCCCAATTTTAGAATCACCTGCAGTATATGTTGTTGCTACCCTGGGAATGAACTGAAGCGAAGGAGACCTCAACACTGACATGTGATTTTAACAGAAGCACCCCTGTTGCTTATGCCTGGTATAAGAACAGCAGGAATCTGGAGCAATCACAGCAGGAGCTGCTGTCTAAGAGCCGATGCTGGGAAATATCACTGAGGTCTACTGGTGAGAGGGTCCATGTTCTAGCCCTGACTTCTACTGGCCTGCAGATTATAATGTTCAGCGTGTTGACTTGCAGAAAGGTCTGTTAAAGAAAGTCTACTTCAACAACAACAATCATTAGCTCGGTTCCCTGGTTCTGGCTGAATATGGATTTTGGTCTTAAATACATGGGTGTGATTCTCATAGGTATCTGAAGGCAGAACATGAGGACTTGGTAAAGAGTCTGTAGCTTTCATGGCTTCTGATTTCTTATAAGCAGGACAGCAAGCTGGCTCCAAGTTGGCCTCGGAGCCATATTTCACTTTTTTTAGGCTACTCTCACCTGTTTTGCTGTCAGTTAAAGAACTCTTTGTTTTTTAGTGACCAGCCCTTCCGCCTATAGTAACTGTTCTCTGTAAGCCTTATCAGACGGTGAATTCTTTGACTTTCAATTTCAATAATCACAGTTCTAATATTAACAATTACCCAGGTCCATTCAATATAGCTTTACATTTATATCGTTTCCCTTCTTAGCAGATCCCACACTGCTTAAACTATTCTTAATATTAATCACTGAGTGATGAAAGGCAGCCCCTCCGGTGTGCAATGCAGTAATTGTTTACCAGGTTGCAACCCACCACGTCCCTTGCTGCCAGTATATGCTGGCATGGAATGGCTTTGTGTGAGTGAGCGATCACAGCATGGATACTATTGACAGGTAGAGAGGTTCTTTTCTAGCTGAAGTGTTGAAGGGCTTTAGTTTTGCTGCCGTAGGAAAAGGGTTCCGGTCCCAAGTCTTCATGAGTGCGATTTATATACCGGTAATGGTGACTCTTGTGAGCAGCACCTGAATTTCATCTCACTTCCCTAAACCAATCAGGGAATAACAAACTTACTCCTGGGAAGCTTCCAATGGACATTTGGACTTCTTGCAAAACTCAGACATTCAGCAAGGTTAGCACTAAGAGCCTGGTGTGGATTCTCCTAAGCCAACAGCGCTCAACCTGAAGGTGAGCTGCTAACAAGAGTAGAGGTTCTCTAGCAATTAATTACCACATTTTTAATGACAAAAAAAAATCAGAGTTGGGACTACTTCTGATCTCACTTAAATCTGTTTAATATTGGTGTAACTCCATTGAGAAATATTAGGTGCTTTCCCAGCTAAATCCTGACCTAGTTTTCCAGTGCTTAGCTGGGGCTATCTGACAAGCTCACAGCCTCACATAGCCGTGTTACAGGTGATTTTTAGTGACGAATCCAGCAGCTTATCCTGTGATCAGCTCTAAACCCTGACAGGTATTCCCATGGTCAGACTAGATCAAAGGGGTTGGAAGTCTGCCGAAAAGCAGGGGCTGGCAATTAAGCAGCTACGGCCTGCTCTAAATGACCAACCAAACCTTGAACTGAATCAGAAAAGTTTGGCTAGCTATCTTTGGCCGTGAAAGCCCTTGGTCCATTGTTAGAGACTCAGATATGCTCTTGAACTTTAGTTCATCCATCACTAAAGGGAGATTTTCAAAGGTACAAAGAACCAGTTAGGTGACCAACTCTCATTAAATCAGACAGAGATTACATATGCATTGATAGCCTGAGAAAACTAGTTCCCTTTGGAGGAGAGGATTGGCACCAAATATAACCCTATCCATGAGTCCTCAAATCACCCCATTGTGAGACACCAAGTCCTTACTGCGCCGAGAAACCACACAATTCACCTGGAAGAGCAGCATAAAGTATTCATGGCCTGCAGTGTCTCAGAACTTTGTGTTGTGCAGCAGCTGCTTTGTTGTCTTGGCACCAGCAGGTAGCAAGCAAACAATCAACACCTCATTTTGAATGCCATGGCATTTTACAGAGCGTATATTTCCCCCGCTCCGTTTGTAGTAAGCAGGCAAAGTGACACTAAACAAGGACAATTATAACTGTTCCTTAGACATACGCTTTTCCAGGAAGATGCCACTCGGTAATTTACCTTTTTTAAAGCATCCGTATTCAGAGCATGACGAGATGATTGATGCTCAGATTGAAGGAGCCATGTCTAAAAATGTCTCCTGGGGTGGCAGTGATTTGGTGAATTGTTCTTCATGTTTCTCTCTTTGAGCAGTGGCCAGAATGCAGGCAACAGGTTCTGGGCTGAGATTTTTTTTCCTTTGAAATATTTTTTAATTCATGCAGAGATCAGCGGGTTTTATTTTAATGTGTGAACTGGATTCAGTGCATGAGGAAGAGGCTGGACTGATAGCTCTAGTGCCCGAATTCTCATTCTACACGGGCCCCTTTACACTGTTCTGGCTGTGCAAAGCAGCCTTAAAGGGGTGTAAACGTAATGTGCTTCCACTTGAAAGCCACTCTATTCTACTTGAGCAGCATAAAACGGATGGAGACTTAGGGCGTGGAGTGTTTTAGGGCAGGGTGTGTTGTGTCCTAATGGAGCAGGAGCTTCTGGAAAGAATCACACAGACACTGTAAATAGTTTCAATTTAAGATTCCACAGACTACGTGTTTAATCCTGCATCTCGCAGAACACCGCACGCAACTTCCTGGGCCATAACTAGCTGACCTCCAATAAAAACCCAAAGCCTGGAATAGACTAACATGACCTAGCTGCTAAAAACAACCAACCAGACAAAACAACTCAGCACGGGTCACAGGATGAATTCTCCATAAACACTGCAGTATGGTGCAATGGACAGGGCACCAGATTAGGAGGCAGGGTACATGGGTTATATTCACAGCTCTGCTACTGGCTTCCTGTGTGGCCTTGGGCAAATCACTTCACTGCTCTGTGCCTCTGTTTCCCACCCTGTAAAATGGAGATGATGATGATACTGACTTCTTTTGTAAAGTGCTTTGAGATACACAGATGATGAAAAGTGCTATAGAAGAGCTAGATATTAGTTATCTGCAGAACAGGTTTAGCTTAGGCACCAGCCATAGAAACTTCCCTTGATGGCCATATTCCCTAGTCTGGAGAGACCATCTCTGGATAACTTATCTGCCTGAGCCGAAGATCCACTGACTTCAAAAGGCTTTGGATCAGGCCCAGTATGATTAAAAACTGTAGTTAAATGGGACCTGACTGTATCTCAATGGTGGATAACATTTTGGCTTTAACCTGATTTCAGAGACAGTTTGGTCCTACCTAAAGCTGAGCAAATAATTTAGTTTTTAGGGTCTGAACCAAAAAATCCCCCCTCCCCGTGAATTTGGTTTAGTTCAAACCTAAATGGTTTTAGTGAGGGGGAAAAAATCAGAACAAATTATTTGGGATTTTTTGTATTCAGTTTTTCATTTCATTTAAGCTTGGGGTGTTTTTTTTACTTGTTTGTGTGCAAATGTAGCAATATTTAGTTAAATGAAATGTTTTGGATTGCAAAGTCAACACGTTTTGTTTGGAAATGACCAAAATGAACTTTTGACTTTTTTGAAAAAAATATTTTCCAGCTGAAACTATTTGCTGAATTCACAAGTAGGTTCTGTTCTCAGGAACATGCATTTTTTGGTAAATTTGCTATTTGCCGAGAAGAATTCACCCAGATCTAGTCTGTATACATTACAACTTTTCATGTGTTGCAGACAGGACTGAAGTGAAGTGTATTGTAATCAAATTGTATCAAAATGAAAGGAGTCTACACCCGCACACTAATAACAATTAACTGGCTCGTCTCCAATGCCTCTCATCTGAAGATTTCAAAGTGGCTTACAAACATGAATCATATACTACCTTGGGAGGTAGATATGGGATATTCTGTAGAGAAATACATTTGCTCACCCTGAAAAATGCAGCAGCCTCTAGGGTGGAATATGGTAGCTGTTTAACAGCACACAACCATGCTCCATGACTGCTTAGGACAGGAATTGAAATACTTTACCCATTTGAAATTGTGGGACAATTTAGCCTGGAGGAATGTAGCTACTGGTGTTAGAATTTGACCAGTACACTAATGCGAACATGTTTGCTCTTACACATACGTGCCCATACACAGGCAGCTGCATATGGATTTCAGCATGACTATGAGAGATTTTGGGACTGCAGGATTAGAATGCTGGCTGCAGACAAATGCAATTATAAAAATGTAGTTCAATAAATAGAATTCTGTCCCCCTCCCACAAAGGATTAGCCGTGGGATTTGAGTAAATTTAAGATAACGCAAAATTGGGCACTGACAGCGGAGATTATAAAGGACCTGGACAAAGGCCAGTGCATACCGCAGAAGGAAAAATCCTTCTTTGCTGTCTTGATTTGGTCCGGATGCTTCCATGAGTTCCTTGCAGTGGCAAGTCAGCACTGGACCGACATTGAAGGCCAAGGCTGGTCTAGAGAAGGGACTGGGCCCCTTTCCCCATTGGAGTGTAAATGAAATTACTGGACTCTGCCCAAGAGCATATGAGACAAAAGAAAACATCAGTTTGGCCTGATTCTTATTTATGCTGGGGCCCATGAAGTTGGTGTGAGCATAAAAGCCCCTTTCCATTGCCAGAGCTGTGTAAAGGGGCCTGAGGGTATATGAGAATCAAGCCTGTCATTTTTTTTTCTTGACAGTTTTCTGACCATGTGGGTTTTTTTTCTCTAGCTACAGGACAAAATGAGATGAAACAGCTAATCTGGCTCAGTATCAGTTTACTGAGTTGGACCAGAGCAAAGTGACCAGAAATATCTGGGTAGGTGCATGTTAATTTTCTGTAATAACTAATGAATAAATATTAATGGTTTGCCCTTTATTAGTGCCCTTCATCTGTGGTTCAAACAGCACATTAAAACAGTTCATTCTCATGGCACGCAAGATGTATTAGCCCCATTTTACAGGTGGGGTGAAGTGATTCACAGACACGTTAGCAGTCTTGCCTAAGGTCACACAGAGTCAGTGTCAGAGAGTCCTGATTTCCAGTCTCATGCTCTAGCCATTAGGCCTATGTGCCTTTTTAGTGCAGTTGAATTTGGGCCTAAAAATAACTGTCCTGGGCTTTGTTATGTGAAAGGGCTGGACACTGCCCCGCTTCTTTCCTTCTCCAGCATTGCTCTGTGGAATGCTCCTTTACTCCTATGGGAGGAAAACTGGTTGTTACCAGGCTTTCTACCCCCTCAGGTTTAGACTCTCCCTTTGCTCACGTTGCTCACACCCAGTGTCCCAGCAACACCTAGTGAACAGGGGCCAAAAACATCTCTCACCTCTGGACACTGCTTAACCCTTTACCTCTTTCTTGATTCCACCTCCTTCAGGGTCAGAAATGAGGGCCCTTCTCACTGTGTGTTAGACATTGTGTGTCATAATTAACATGCACCACTTCTGGGACTCTTAAGGCCAAGTTTGAGAACGACTCTCCACCTTGTTAGCCAAAGCACTGGGATTACGCGTGCATGATGCAAAAACCATGCATGTGATATGTAAATGTGTCCTTAACAAGGCATAATATTTGCACGTTCCTTACATTAACCGTTGAATAACTGGTCCATGCACGAGACGTGCATATTTATCAGAATAGCCAGGGGACAATGGGTTGCAAACCTGGTCACCTTTAATTAAAAAAAATTAAAAATCCAAATTAAAATCCTAATGTCAAATACATGCGAATAATCGCAAGTGGTCTTTGGCCAATGCTAGCGAGTGGATAAACCAGAGCAATCAGTGATACAGACACCTGCATTGTATCTAATCGGTTATTGCTCCAGGATGTTAGTAACAAAAAAACGGTGCCAATAGTTAGTCAACCCTGTCACTTCACCAGCTAGAATGTTTCAGCGAGATGTTGTGGTTCCTATTCTATTTGCTTTAATGATTGCATTGTCACAGCACTGCAGATAGAACAGCAATGTCTGTTTAAACAGGGGCACAGGCCTGGTTAATGGGCACAATTAATGGTTGAAAGCAGAGATTCTCATGTAATCACTTGACTCCAGGGGCTCGGATGTTAAGAAAAACGCAAACCATCGTAACGCTCATGATACACATAATGAGAGTTGGCAACCCTGCGTCCCTTGTGCTTAGATAATATATTTTGAACAAGGATTTAAAGATCACCAAAGGGAGGGGTGTGCTGAGCTTAGCTCACTGCTCAGTTTAGGAGATGCTGCCTGTGTTTTTGTTGCTGTTGAAAGTATTTTGTTAGTCGCTGTGAGACCAAATGGGATCTGGGCATTGACTCTGCAGTTCAATTCTGCCATCTGCAGGTCATATCTGAACTGCCAAAGGTTTTTGAATCTAGCCTAAACAAGCCATTGTTTGTGCCAAAGAAAGCACTGGTGTTAAAATGCTCAAGGGAGGGAGATACAGGTTTTTTGTTCTCGTTTTTAAAAACGAACATCTACTGTATATGCTGAAAAAAATAACCTTTTGCCTGGCAAATGCACAAGGAGAGATGAAACACGCACAGACCATTTCAATCATAAATCAAACCGTGTTTCCTTGCCCCATGGGAGTATGAGCCTCATCCTGTCAAGAATTGTGTGGACACCGGTGTGCAACAGTATCTCCACATTTAAAAAAAATAAATCAGGCACGGGTGTCTTCCGTATTTATGTCCAAGTCCTGGGGCGATGGGGGCAGGACCGTGCTGACCGGAGGCTCTTAGTTGCGGACTGGCATGCAAGCGGAGCCTGTGTCGGATGGTCATTTGGACAGAGACATGAGTGCCACTCAGCTGCTGCAACCGTGACGGAGCAGCCATTTTTAGGACCGACTGCTCACCCCACATGGGGAGGGGGCTAGAAAAAGTGCCCCAAACAGAGTCTGCCTCGCCTTCCCCTGACTGGATAGCTGCGTCCAGGGGGATCCCCTTTGCAAACAACAGCAAATGGAAAAATGGGAAAGGAGGAAAAAACGTGCCGCAGCCCCACTCAACAATCCAGATCTTTCCCCTTCGGCCGGGAAATGTCTGTCCCGACTGTGACAAGGTCTGTGGATCCCGGACCAGTCTCTGTAGCCACCTGTGTAGCCACCAGCAATAACTGGCTATCATATTATGGAAGACACTCAAAGTGAGGATAGACCCTGAGACATGTAAATGATGCCATAGGCTTCCGGGCTTTGTTTCTCAATGGTTCAAACTGAATCTGCCCAGTGTACAAGTAAAACTAAAATGTTTGTTCCAACATCCCAGCCCTGCAAACTCAACCTGAGATCTGAAATCCAGCTGACGTGTTTTCTGACTCATGCAGTATTGCTGGTAATTGTACTGATCTGGCATGAAACAGAATAGAAGCCTATTCATTCTCCCACATTATGGACTCAGGAAGAGTAAAAAGCATCCAATGTATTTGAATTGTTAAAATAAGCAGATATGACTCTAAATGCAAGAAGGAGCAAAACAGTTTGATAAGGAGGTGTCCTTTCCCCATGGTCAATTTTCTGACCATAAATGCTGTAGGCCAGTGGTCACTAGCCAGTCGATCGCGATCGACTGGTCGATCCTAGAGGATCTCCCAGTCTATTAAGATCTCCGGCGGCAGTGCAGTGTGGCTGCCGCTAAGGCTACCCTGGCCCCACACCACTCCCAGAAGTGGCCACTGCAGCCCGGGGACGAGGAGGAGGGGGTCTCCCTCAGTGCATGCTGCTCCTGCCTGCAAGCACCGCCCCCACAGCTCCCATTGGCTGGGAGAGCTGTGGGGGCGGTGCTTGCAGAGAGGGGCAGCGCGTGGAACCACATGCCCCTGCCTCCCCCACCCCAGGGGCCGCAGGGGCGTGTTGGCCCCTTCCGGGAGCGGCGTGGGGGTGGGGTAGGCAGGGAGCCTGTCTTAGCCTCGCTGCGACTGCCACTGACCAGGAGCCACTGGAGGTAAGTGCTGCCTGGTGGGAGGCTGCACCCCAGCACCCCAACCCCCTCCTGCATGCCAAGCCACAGCCCTGAGCCCCCTTCCAGAGCCAGCACCCATACCCCCTTCTGTACTCCAAACCCCCTCCTGCACCCCAAGCCCCAGCCCTGACCCCCCTCCCAGAGCCAGCACCACATACCCCTCCTGCACCCCAACACTCTGCCTCAGCCCAGAGCCCCCTCCTGCACCCAAACTCCCTCCCAGAGCCCACATCCTGCACCCTAACACTCTGCCCCAGCCCAGAGCCCCCTCCTGCACTCAAACTCCCTGCTAGAGCTTGCACCCCTCATCCACTCCTGCACCCCTTCCCCAGGCTCAGCCCAGAGCCCCCTCTCACAGTGCGAACACCTTGGCCCCAGCCCACAGCCCGCACCCCCTCCCGAACCCTCTGCCCCAGCCTGGTGAAAGTGAGTGAGGGTAGGGGAGAGCAAGCGATGGAGAGAGGTGGGGATGGAGTGAGCAGGGCAGGGCTTTGGGGAAGGGGCTGGGCCTCAGGGAAGAGCCCGGGTAGATCCTGAATTGCCCTTAGATTCAAAAAGTGATCAATAAGGTTGGAGACCACTGCTGTAGAACACATTTTTTTTCCAGCTCATGCACCCTTTCCCACGCAAAAATGTTTGGGCAGCTTTTTCTGGAGAGAGGGACAATCCAACTAGCTGTATCATCAGGAAACGTGGCCCAAGTTTCCAGACGTGACTAGTGATTTTGGGTGCCCAACTTGAAACATCTTAAAGGGCCCTGGTTGTCAGAAACTTTTGAGTACCCCCAGTCTGAGACTCAGACCTCTTTAAAGGGTCTCAATTTCGTCAACCAAAGTCACTCCGTCGCTTTTGGAAATCTTGGCCCTGGTTTCTATTGCTGGCTCTGCTACTGACTTACTGTGAGACCTTGAGCAGGTTATGTCACCTTTCTGTGCCTCCATTTCCCCATCTTTAAAATAGTGAATATTTATTTGAAAGTGCTTTGAGATCCATGGATGGATACTGTTATGAAGAGCTAAGTATATTATTGCATGCATTATAACTACTAGCAGCTTTTCCTTAGTGTCTCACTGGGAAAAAAACCTCTGACCTCACAGGTAGCAGTCTAGCCATTATAAAGATGATTTTTCAAGAGTGACTCATGGATCCCTGTAAACTGGGTCACTCTTAAACATGTGCCAACACTTTTCATGGCACAACAACACAGAGAACGCTTACTGAGAGGACCAGCTGGGATAGATCTGCATGCATGCATTAGCTACCCAAACCTTTCCTTCACCACGAACAAGTCGATTATAGTCATCTGCTTTCACATTGGGACTCTCCTGCTTCAGCAAAGATAACTATGCTCACATTTCACTCACCACTGAAGTAGGGTTACCTCTGGTATTGGATGTAATGTAACTGGCATTCAACCATACTCAGCGACCCTGCTTGAGTTTGGGACAGGAAGTGAAAATACCTTCTTGAGTTGAAATTGTAGAAGGGGGGGATCTAAATGAATAGAATGCATCAAGCCTGCTGAAAGTGACACGTCTACTTTTACAAAAGGGCCATTTAACGGAAAGGGTTCAGGTCCGCTCTGTTATATCTAGGGTGACCAGATGTCCCGATTTTATAGGGACAGTCCCATTTTTTGATCTTTTTCTTATATAGGCTCCTATTACCCGCCACTCCTTGTCCCGATTTTTCACACTTGCTGTCTGGTCACCCTAGTTATATCACATCCACATTTCACTGCTTATATTCACTCAGAACATTTGACTTTAAAAGCATGTTACCCTATGTAAGAATGTTCCTGCAGCTGAGTTGGGGAGATGCCTAACTTGCATAATGTGCTGTTTAATGGAAAAGAAGTAAAAGGTCTAGGCAGCAAAGATTGGTGGCAGAGATGCCTCTATCCGCCTGCCATGCAGCTCTGTCACATTGTAGATATTCTTTGCAGAGCTTGTAAGCGGATGGCAGGATTTCTGACCACACATAAGATCTCCTCTGTTCCCCACCCTCTTAGCATAAAGCTGTTGAGTAAATTCTGCTGACTCATTGTGGCAGGTGTAGCTTGTTGATTCCAACATATTGAAAAAGAGGAGGGCGTGACTGTTTGATTACAGAAAGAGCTGGGGTAGTGATGGATGTTGTGGGAAACCCTCAAAACAGGTCAAGATTTGTGCTCTATTATTACTGAATTACTCTCTTCCTCAGGCTAGGATTTATTGGTAAGTTTGACCTTGTAGGCCAGGCTCTTTAAGAGAACCTAAGGGAGTTAAGTTTTGCACCTTTTGAATCCCCAACTATGGTGTGTAAGTTTTATTTAGAGCAGGTTGGGAAGAGCACCTGATTCTCCTCTTGTTTGCAGCAGTTACTCCAGTGAAGCCAATGGCATTAGCGTGATGTGAGAGCAGACGCATGCCTGATCTGTCTGTCCCTCGCTTGTCATCTTAGGTATTTCTAAGGCACCACTCCCCTTGCTTTCGGAGCCCTTCTCTGATCTCTTCAGGTTTAGCTGGTGCTTATGCAATAATTCTCACATTTCATACTGCTCAGCGATCCATGACACCTGGTTGGCCAAGTTTTGACAAGCAGTGCTGATCCGCTGGGACATGTAGTAGTGCATTCGTGGAATTGCTAACCAAGAAAACACACAGGCTAGGCTGCTTGGGAATGCAGGGATGGCATTGGTAAAGAGCTCACTTGCTGATCTAATTCACCTGAAAGTGGCGAGTGTGAGCTGACCTCTCTAAGCCCCAGTGCCCATTCTCTCTGCCCTTTTGGTCTCTAGAAAGCAGAACCCAATAAACTAAGGTGATGTGTCTCCACAATCACTATGTATAATTTCCTATGCCACTTCTGGAATTCCCTTAATATTAAATAAGGAAGCATAAACAAGCAAGTAGTCAGCATTTCTATAGTGCCTTTCACTGGAGGCTCTCAAAGCTTTAAACAAATAGTGTTTGTTTAATACTTACAACCCTTCCACCCCCCTTGAGAGGTAAAGTATTGTATCCATCTTACAGATAAAACAGAGAATAAAGGTCTGATTTGTAGGTGTACAGACCCACTGCAGCTCCCTTTGACTTCAGCTGGTGGTGTGAGTGCTTAGCATTTCTGGAAAAAACATGTCCTATAGGACTTTCATAAGGTAATTTAGCAACTGATTGGCAGATCCAGGAGTAAAACCCATGAGTCCTGATGCCCCATTTCATTCGCTAAACAGCATTTTGTAACTCGCTTCAGAGGCTGATCCAAAGCCCCTTGATATTGATAGGAGGCTTTCCCCTCTGGATCAGGCCCCTTTGCCTTCTCTAGTTTGATTTCTGCTGAAATGCTCTGGTGTGACTTTGTTCCTTGGATGTGTATATTTATCAGTTTATCTAACCAGAGCCCCACCGTCACTGAAAGAGGAGAGCTCAGGAGATTGGATGGAAGATACAACAGTAGTGCAGCCAGGTCCGGAGTGCGCTGCTAAAAAAAAGGCGCTGCTTCTGCTCACAGGGGGAGCGGCCGCTCCCCTTGCTCTCCCCCGGCTACGCTACTGAGATACAAATGGCAAAGGTGCTGGGGAAGTTATTATCAAAGAATGTTTTGAGGCTAAGGGCCTGCTTTAGAATGAGGTCTCTGACTCTCTTTATAGAAGAAAGGCCAGGAGCTGTTTGAAACTTATACCTACATGGGCTTCTTTTTAATGCCTGAAATTAAAAGCATGAGAGGGTAGAGAATGGAATGGCTTGATTGCTGCATGCTATATGTGCTGTGATTAGTGATGGGTGAGTCCAAAGGCTTGGAGGGCTGGTTGGAATAATAACCCCAAAATCTAGCTGCTTCTCTGAACCTCTTGGGTCTGCAAGCTGTTGGTTAATGCAATTCTGCCCCCCCCCCCCCTATTTCAATTGTATCTGTGCCTAGAGCAGTAGACTGGTGAACTGATATATTGTGGAAACTTAAAAGAGAAGGAATCCCCCAGCATTTGATGTTTTCTGAATGAATAATTGTGTACCCTCGGTCTGGGGCCTGGTCACATGTTAGACCTGTACTTGGCAGGTTGAGAGCTATAGAGTGTGACTGAGTTTGTAAAATAGCAGCAAACCACTTTGTCCTTTTCAAGGTGAAAATTAGGGCTGGCTGGAAAATGGTGTGGGGGGGTGTTTTTTTTTATTCCCTCCCCTCCCCTGCCTATGTGCTTCCCCCCTGTCCTTGCAGAACATGTAAATGAAAATTAACTTTTTTTTTTTTTTTGGTCAGAATTTTCAGTGGAAAATGTTGACTTTTTTCATTTAGGAAAAGCAATAGCTTTTTGGCTGTAAAACATCTGCTAAAACCTGAAAAGTTCTTTGGTTTTTGTCCAAAAGTGTTCAGTTTCAAATGAAAAATCAAAAAAAACTTTGAGGAAAGCAGACGCTTTCCATGAAATCTTTAGTTTTGTCAAATCATTTCCTGACCAAATATGTATTATGGAAACTTTCCAACCAGCCCTAGTTGAGATCATCCCTCTCTTTTAATCCTACAATTTAACACCAAACCTGAGAAGGCAACTTGACCGTTCCAGGTAAGACTTCTTCCCCGTGTCTGCTACCTGTCACCTGAGACTACATGGAGTCTGAGTCTTGAGAATAACATGCACAAGCAGATCCTTAGACAAATAACTGTTTTAAGGCTTTGAGATCCCAGCTGCCTTCAGTACATGATGCACCTTTCTGTTCCATGGATGGTCAACCTAACTTCTGTCCATCACAGACGAATAAAGAGGCTTCTTTAGCCTCTGATACATGTGGATAATGTAGAGGGCTGATTTCCACAGCAGCAGTTCACTCTTAATCTCTGTGTTGTTCCTTCCACTAAAGCCAGCAGCTATAATGATGGGTTCCTTTCTCTTTCAGTCAAACAAAACTATAGGATATAATACATAATAATGGGTGTGGGGGAAAGAATTTCATCTGAGCTGAGAGCCATCTGAATGCTCTGGCAGTGATGGCTCTCCTCTTTTCCAGCCTCTCCCCAGGAGGTACTTGGCTTCATTTATATTTCAGCACTTGGAGAAACTTTCTTCAATCATAAGTGTGCCCAGGAGATGACTAGACATCCGGTTATGTGTGGCAATGTGGCTGGGAAGTCAGCAGCAGAGACTCCCTTCCACTGTACCTCTGTCAATCACCCTTGTGCAGCAAGAGAAAGGATCTTGATGAAGGATTTGGTGGCAGAAGGAAGGTTCTCTCCTCTGGACAGAAATGGCTGTTTTCCACCATTCAAAATGATGTTTGTTTTCATTTTTAAAGTGAATTTAGTGTGGTGGATGGTGCCATTCTCCCCGTGACAGAGAATGAAGACCTCTGACCACAGCAGTGATGCAGGATTGGCAGAAGCAATGCAAGGTTTCTTCACCCCGATCCCAACCTCATTCAGAAGGTGGGCGGAGGGCGGGGGGAGAATTCATTCTCCAAGTTCTAGGCAGACCTTGGCTTCTTTGCTTCTCATGATAGCAAGGGGTGGCAACTAGTGCCGGTTGTGGTTTTGTGTTGTGGATGCTCTTCTGTTGGAATTGGGCCTTGCCACCTAACGGAATTTCCCCAGACAACCAAACAGCTTTCACGTGGGGGAATAGTTTTCCATCTCTACCCAGCCCACTCTACATCTAATCAAAGGCACATTCTACAGACTCGCTCTCCCATGGCCAGATTCTGCTCTCCATTACACTGGTGTAACTCCAGAGCAACTCCACCAGCTCCGGTAGTTACTCTAGATTTACATGGGTATAACAGCCAGCGCAACGTGGCCGTTAGTGGCTAGCTGAACAGAGAAAGCGATTTGGCTGAAGATGACCGGCTGTGACTCAGCCTGGGTGAAATGGAAGTGATACTTGTTCTTTCTACCTCGGTTCTGTTATCATGCCCATGCCCATGTCTCCAGAGGGATCTGGCAGACAGTTGGGTTAGAGGAATAGAGATATTTGGTGTCTGCACCATAATGGTTCACAATCACTTCTTTGTTCTCCTGAACCTGGCCTGGCTGCTCAGGTCCTCTTGAAAGTTGCGCTAACTTACCTTAGCGACCAATGACTCCAACAGGCAATTTTGACAACCAGAGATCCCTGAAGTACAGGGAAGGCCTGCCCACATTGCCTGTTCCTGGACACGTCCCCTATGCCAGCCCTAGGGTGTCTGGAGTGGGATATGAGCCATTATGCTGGCTTTGTGCTGCAGGAGGAGTCCATAGACAATTGGAAGAGCCTCGTTTGGCTGACTGTGCTGACTTTCAGGCACTTTGAGCTGAGGAGGAGGCACAAGGTTGCCTGAACACGGAGGAGAATCTAAGCATTGATGTCTCTTCCAGACCGATTTGCAAGTCAGTGCCGTATTCAGTTCGTCGGTACAAGTTTCTTTGCAGGCCATTCTTATGTGGGCAATAATATGATCCAGCCATCTCTATAGGGTGGGCATTGTACCTCAAGGCTATTGAATGCCTCAGGAGAGTAAGGTAGATGATGAATTGGTTGTGAAAAGGGTAGGGCTGACGCTATATACTTTGATCCCCTGCTTTCACTTATTCCTTTGATTCACTGGAAGAAATTCGTTGGCCTGATATTAGCTTTTAATCTTACAGTAGATAGAATGATGCGCGGGTTGAGCTGTGTTCCATTTTGTAGCAGTTTTCGCTCTGAGGCCAGATTGAAGTGAATATAAAGTACTGCATGTAAAGCAGGGAGATCACTTTTCCACAGGCAGTATATTTTCCATGTGGCCTAATCAGTATCATAAAGGCATGGTCCAGAGTCTGCCTTTTAGGGAAGGCATCTGAGTCAGCTTCTCTGAAACAGCCTTGTTCCTGGTCAAATTTTGTACTGTTCATTTCCATAAGATGCTATAAAAGAGTTTACTCATGATCAGGGCCGGCTCTAGGAGTTTTGCCGCCCCAAGCAAAAAAAGTTTTGGCCGCCCCCCCGTTTTTTTCTTGCCCCCCCCCCACTCCACCTCAACTCCGCCCCTTCCCCAAATCCCCAGTTCCACCTCCTCCTCCGCAGGTGCTGAATTTCCGGGTTTCAAGCCTGGGAGGGAGGGGGAGAAGCCGAGTGGCGGCAGCACGCGAAAGTGGAGCGGTGGCGGCACAGAGCGGAGGTGAGCTGGGACAGCAGGGGCACATTTCTAGGGGCGGCATGGCCGGCACCAGAATGCCGCCCCTAGAAATGTGCTGCCCTAAGCACCAGCTTGTTTTGCTGGTGTCTAGAGCCGGCCCTGTTCATGATGTTGCTAACACAGATACCTCTGTAGTTGTCTGGGGGTGAGAACAGCATTGTTTGTATGTGATGGAGTAAGCCCTTCTGATCATATTGCAGGGTCTCTGGATGGGAGGAGTACTTTGTCTACAGTAGTTTAACCTCTCCTCACGTAGGTAACAGTGGTGTGTTTCTGCATCCGATTTAATAGACTGTCTAGGACACAACATTTCATAGGTTAAAGAGCTGAGAAAACCTCCTGAAAGGCTTCTGCTTGGAAATACAGGTACGTGGATCAAGAGACAGCAGCTGTGATTAGTCTAAGCAGCCCCTAGGTGTCACTCTCACTCCACACATAACAGGGGAGCATTGCAATGTAACTGGGTTTACCCTGGCACCATAATTGAAAAAATACCTGAAACGCAGCTGATGGTGAACACTGTAGGTAGCACTGAGGTGAGGGAGGGAGTGGCAGACAACAGAGGGCTGGACAGTGCCTCAGTGACAGGTGATGGCAGTGTTGGGCAGAGGGCACTGTTAAATTTGTTCAAAAAAGTCCAGTACCTTCTCTTTCCTCTCCAATGCGCTGCCCTCGGTGCCTGAAGAGGAGCAGTGATTATAGCCCCTCCGCTTGGTATAAAACGGTGATTGTGGTGCCAGGGTAGGGCTGCCACTAAATTTAGACTATATAGGTGTATGCTCAGTGTGCCTAACTTTTAGGGGTGACTCTTGCTCCATTGCCCTCCCCACAGTATGAGGGAGGCTGTCCCTTTAAGGGCGCCTCCCTTGATCACTGAGAGTAGCAATGGCAGCCAGTAGCTGATGCATTCGTGTGGTTCACGGGACCAGCTACCCCACCAGCCAGGATGGTGTGTGTCTGTGAGATCTATCCCTTTAATGCCGCTTACTTGCCCACACTGAGTAACACTGGACTAGCATCTAGCAATGGCCCTGTGACCAGGGCTGAGAAGGACCTTAGGGGTCCAAGCTAGATGTTGCTGAAATAGCTTCCTGAGATGATGAAGAGACAACTCTTGTAGATTAGTGGGTGAAAACAGACATTGCCCCATTACCTCAGATAGTCTCTTGCAATGCGGCAGTCGTAAATTGCTGTCTAATTTCTCTAGGTATTTGTACCATGCCCCTCACCATGGAATCCAGTTTCACCAGCCCCAAGCATTTAAAAAAAAACCCTTGAGATCTTACAGACCATTTGGGTTCTCTTTCTATTTGCCTTCTGGTGGTGGATCCTTTAAGGGTCATGTTTTCAAACTTTTCTCCACAGCCCGGAGGGCTAGAAACTTTCATTATAAAATGTAAGCAGAGATTACCACATGGCTTCTGAAAACCACATCTCCTGGGTTCATGCAACTCACCAGATATCCTGCAGTTTGTGATTAAAATCACAGGAGAATGCTGACGCTGGCTGAGCACTTACATATAAGGAGTGGTCAACATTACTAAGTCAGTAATGGACAAAAGATAAGTACATACTGAGAGACCCCCATTCTCAGCAAAGGTGGAAGCTGTTGTAGCTATTGACAAATGTTGACTTTAAAGGCAGCTTGCATGTGAAAATAATAGTATGCCTCTGTTTGTTCTTGAAAACATAATCATTGCTGTACTGCGGCCAAACTCTTGTTCTCATTATTGACCTATTTTTTTCAGGATACTAAACACCTTTGACGCTGCTTTTGGGATAGTTAATCAACAAGGCTGTCAGGATGATGGATTCTTCCTGAATTATTGCTTAATTGGCTTTGTTGGCGGTATAAATCAAGTGGAATACCAATTCTTTTAAAGTTACAGCCAGGCAGCCATGCTGAGCCTGGAGACGATGAGTTATTAGATTCTGCCACAGAGCCATATGGGTGTGCCAACTCAGACCCACAAAAGCAAAGGGACTGCCAATTCATTTTGAAAGCCCGCTGTCCTGCAAAGGCTTAAGGCTTAAGTAACTCTATGCTTGTTGTAGACCCATTGATTGCAGTGCTGACTTGCTTAATTGTTTGCAGGTCTGGGGCCTTAGATACTAGGTGGAATCTGGCCAGCATCAGACTGAGTAGTGAGCAAAAGTCAATACTACCTGGGGCCTATTCCGTGGCCTACGTGTATGGTGTTACACCATATGCTTCCTAGTATTACAAAGCCTCCACCAGCACAACTGGCATTGATTGTCACACGCAGAGGCCAGTTTCAATGGGCCATAAAACCTTGATCCACAAGGGGACTGAGGAGTTCTAGGCACCTTGAAAATCACTGGAACAGCCATGGGATCCAGAAATGCTGTTAGGTGCCTAGGCAATCTAGACAACGAATGTGGAGAGGGGGGGGGCGCTATGTGTGCGTAAGAGCAGGATCCACAAAAGCTAGGTGGCTCCCTGTCATGGAGTATAGGGGAGTCCGGCCCTGCACCCCTCTTCCCCGGATTCACTGGGAGTCTCAGCCAGCCAGTAGAACAGAAGGTTTATTAGAGATGTCAGGAACACAGTCCAACCAGAGCTTGTCAGTACATCCAGGACCCCTCAGTCGGGTCCTTCCGGGGGGCAGGGAGCTTAGACCCCAGCCTGGGGGCTCCCTGCATTTCGCCCCACAGCTCCTAATGGGGCAGGGAGGCCAGACCCTGTCTGCCCCCCTCCCCTCCTCTTCCCAAGCCAGCTCCAAACTGAAAACAAAAAAGCCAAACCTCCAGGAGGCTTTTCCCCTCCCCCGGGGCCCCTCCTCTCGCCTGTCCATTCTCCCAGCCAAAGGTGTCACCTCCCAACCCCCGTCCTGGCTCATGTTACAGCCTCAGGTAAAGTCTCGCATTCCCGATGCAGCCTCCCAGGTCAGATCCATCTCGCTCTCTACCCCGTCACACTCCCCACATAAGCTAACCAATGCAGGATGACGAGAGGGGTATGTCTTAAGCCCAGCCCCTCTGACAGACTTAGGTGCCTGTCTGAGCTGCAGGAAGGTGCCTGATTTGCTTGCAACCCATAGCCGGGAACCCCTCTCCAGAGTAAGGTGGCTTAGGTGCCTAAGCTGTTTCTTGAGAGAATGAGTTAGGCACCTGTCTCACTCCTCCGTGCAAAACTTCCAGGAAGGGTGGTGAAGGAGGCCTCCCTTCTAACCTTTAACCCTGTGGTTAGGGTTCTCACCTGGGATATGGGAGACCCCGGTCCAGGTCCCCTCTTTGCCTGATGAGAAGGGGTTTGAACAGGTATGTCCTCCTCCCCGCCCCCTCCAACATCATTAGTGGGGAGTGAGGTGGCCTCTGAACATGCCCACCAAATTAAGTACGTCTCCCACTGCGGGGGGGGGGGGGGGGGGGGGAGAGAGAGAGAGAGAGAGAGAGAGGAGTGCCTGTCTTCCCCCAGTTCATGGGTATCATGGGGGCTTGGGCAGCAGGCGATAGAGTCCAGACACCTGCTTGAGACAGCAGGGCATGTTTAAAGGCAGAAACCTAGGTGTCTAGGGAACTTTTACTGCACATATTCAGGCACTGAGTGAATTAGGATTAGGTGGCAGCCGATGCTTAATTTGTGCCAGGGCTGAGTCCTGTCACCTCTGGGTTTGGCCGTTCACAGCCCCGGCGCCGCTGGGTTTGCTGCATCAGTTAAGAATGTAAAAAAAAATTGCTTGAGCCCTGGCCCCTCTTTCATTACACATTAAGCAGTGGTGGCAGCCAAGTTGTAGTTCTGTGGCTCACAGTGGTGCCTAGGGGCCTAACCTGCTTAGGTGATTTGAAGATCCCACAAGGGGTCTGTCTGCATCCTTAGATGCCTACATACCTTTGAAATCCGGCCCTGAGAGTGTAGAGGACACATTTAATGGAAGTTGATGTCTAAATCCCAGATCTCTATTCCTATACTTAAATGCAGTTTTGTCTTGCAGGCCCTCTCAGAGGCCCAGAGAGGCCCGGGCCATGTCCAGCTTCTGAGGCCCCCAGCCATAATAAAAATAAAAAATGATGACACATGAAAACAAAATAAGGCACCAAAAAAAGTCAGCCATCATTTGAATATTTTTTTATTTAAAAATGTTTTTCTAGCCTTTTTCTGTGCAAATGCACTAATTATTGAGGAAAAATCTAGCTTTCGTGCACATAAAAACAAGTTCCGAAACTTACCAAATGCCAGAAATTAACAAGTGTCTAAATTTGACACTTTGAGCTTGAGGCCCAGGTCACATGGCCCTCCTGCCCCCCTCCCCCCTGATTGGCCCTGTTGTCATGGAACTTCCTATGTTTATTTCCTTTTTAAGTACACTTGCCATAGATTGCTGAGTTTTGATCTGAGTTATTAGCAGGAAGGCTTTCATCAAATGTAGCAGTCCCTTCTGTACCAATGCAGTTTTGTGCAATGGTATCAAAGTAAAACGATTGGTTTAAAAAGAATTAAACCACATACTACACATGGCTGGTGAACTGACCATGAAAACTGATAGCTCAATTGCTGTTGCAGAAGTAATTAGTTCATGTAACAAAGATCCTGGTCAGAATAATTGACTTAAAAAAACACAGTCTTGAGTCACACAGGTGGGAAAAACATCATCATAGAATCTCAGGGTTGGAAGGGACCTCAGGAGGCCATCTAGTCCAACCCCCTGCTCAAAGCAGGACCAAACCCAACTAGATCATCCCAGCCAGGGCTTTGTCAAGCCTGACCTTAAAAACCTCTAAGGAAGGAGATTCCACCACCTCCCTAGGTAACCCATTCCAGTGCTTCACCACCCTACTAGTGAAAAAGTTTTTCCTAATATCCAACCTAAACCTTCCCCTCTGCAACTTGAGACCATTACTCCTTGTTCTGTCATCTTCTACCACTGAGAACAGTCTAGATCCATCCTCTTTGGAACCCCCTTTCAGGTAGTTGAAATCGGAGTGTCAAAATTTCTACTTATTTTTGCATTCCTAGAGCAAATTAAATTTAGATATTTTTCTGAAACGAATTTACTAAAATTAACTTTTATTGCAAAAAATCTTTAATTTCTCCAAATTCTACATGTATTATGTACATGTATGGGGGTGGAGGGAGGGCGGTGTGTGGTGATTTTTTTGTTTGTTTGTTTGTTTTTTTACCATTTTTTGGCTTTGTTTTTCAGTTTGGAGGAATTAATTTCTGTTGCCAATTTTGGTTGGCTTAGCGTGGGCAGCGATCGATCCAGCGGGAGTCTAGATGCGATAAATCGACCGCCGAGCTCGACGCCAGTACTCCACCAGGGTGAGAGGCGCAGGTGGAGTCGACGGGAGAGCGTCAACTGTCGACTTACGGCAGTGAAGACACCGCGGTAAGTAGATCTAAGTATGTCGACTTCAGCTATGTTATTCATGTAGCTGAAGTTGTGTAACTTAGATCAATTTCCCCCCCACCCCGCTCAGTGTAGACCAGGCCTTTGTCACACTTTGAAAAATGAAGAATTGTATGCTTGGAAAACTACCGAAACAGGACTTTTATGATTTTTTTTTTGACATTTGAGATCAGTGAGACTGCCTGTCTGATTAATGCTTTGTGGGTGTATGCTCTAGAAATATAATAATAGAATATTAGAGTTGGAAGGTCATCTAGTGAAACCCCCTGCTCAAAGTAGGACCAACCCCCACTAACCCTGTAGCTTATTGAATGCTCCATCTGAGAGACACTTTGGAGTGACTCTAACATATTAATAGGTTACAGCATGGAATGTCATGCTGCCACATGAGTAAATCCATTGCTTGCATATAGAAAGTCTGAAGGGAACTTGTTTTGTAGGTTCTGTTGAAGTACTCTGAGAGTGATATTGCCATGACAACCCTGAATAGCCATCATACACCAATATTTGTGTGTTTCTTAGCATTTGTGCAAATAGAGCTTATAAGGGCGAGCGTTGTTTTTTTTCTTTTAAAGTGGCAGATAAAATATCAGTTTGTTTGTTTTTTAATCACCATGATAAGAGCGGATGAGCAAATCTTGTGCTGGGCTAGGGACTGTCCATGCTTGTTTTGTAACCTTTGGAGGAAAAACTAGTTCCCATGTTTTAAGACGTTAGGACAAAGAGAGAGAATGGAATTCAAATAAACTTGTTCCTTTCCAGTCCGATGTACAGAAGCTGCTAATTGGAAAAAGATCTATTGGGCGATCCAGTCTGTCTTGCTGCCAAGCAAGATTGTTCCCTATTGTCAGTTTCCTAATGCAGTGTCCAGTCTCATTTTTAGAAGTTCTAAGCGATGGGCCTGCTACCAGTTCTGATTGAATCTGTACTGGGAGGGGGATCAATGTTATTGACTAGCTCGACCCTGCCTTTTTGTTTTGGCAACAAATATCTCCCTGTTCTGATCAATTTAGACCAGGGGTCTCCAAACTATGGCCCGCGGGCCGGATCTGGCCCGGGGCTTCCATTTGTCCGGCCCTCCAACCAACCGGAGAAGCAAACAGCTGAGTAGGCACGAGCAGGCAGAGGGAGGGTCCGCCAGCAGCAGCTCATGCGGGGCGGCAGCACAGCTCAGCTGTGTGGTGAGTGCCCCCAGGAGCCAGTGTCCCCCCCCCAAAAAGGGGAGCCAACTTAGGGGAGAGTTGCTGCTGCAGCCGAGCAGGCACGGACCCCTGCCTTAGAGTAAAAATACAAGCCAGATGCTTAATTACATCTCCAATAAATGGAGTAAAGAAGATGGAAATTAACAACAATTTCATAATGGTTAAATTTTAGTGTTTTTTTTTTAATGATTTTGCATATATTTGCATATATTTAATTTCTTTCACCATAGCTTCAGCCCGCGAAGCCCCTTCAAAAATCTAATATGGCCCTCATCTCATAAAGTTTGGAGACCCTTGATTTGGACACTTACACATATTTAAAGAAACTAATTTTAAAAAGAAGTCCTGGTTTTATCTGCATATGTGTTTCATTTCCTCACAGCACAGTTCTGGCATTTAGACTTAAAAAAAAAACCACACAAAAAACAGAAAAATTCTGCTTACACACAAACATTTTCCATTAAATTAAACAGTGAGCTCTCTCTAAAAACACAGGACCTGGGTCTGCTAGCATTTGCTTTACAGTGGTGTATATGGAGTTAATCCTGATTTACTCCACTTTGTGAGGCTGATCAGGAACACTATTATGCATGAGAATGGGAGACCGCTTGCAGACAGTATTTCCAAACATCCCTTATCCATGGATGAAATGGGAGCAAATATGTTCTTCCCAAAGCTTTCCTGTCTTCTTCCATGAGCATCTTTTAGTGTATTCCCTTCCCTACCTCTTCAGATGAAGTCCAGCTTGTCTAAGAAAGAATCCATGTCCACAAACATGAATACCGCTAGCTGTGTATTGTTGGTCCAAGAAAGCCCAGCTCATCAATCAGCGTTGCTTAGCTTGTTGAAAGCCACATTGATAATTCTTGTATGAAAGGCACTTGGGCTGCATCACATCAAGAAGCATATGAGCTGTCTAGAATGGGGAGGAAGGGCCTCTTAGAGGCAGCCAGAGGGCAAGGTCTTATTAAAAAAACCATTAAAAAAATAATCATGATACTATTTGTGTCTCCCCATCATAGATCATTGTAATACTGCCAGGCCTGATGAGAAACCATGTGCACAAGAACACACGCCCAGATTCACCACTTGATTTCTGCAGGAGCTAGGTACCTCAGTACATTATCTTCTCCTGTGGCCAGCAATGGAGTGTCTCTTTCTGAACTCTGTTCTCTGCATAGCTGGCTAAATACAAACTATCCTCCCCAACCTGCAATCGGATTAATTTGTACTGCACTAAGCAGAGTAGGGTCTCACTCATGACTGGGGGCTCAGGATCTAACCACAATACAAAGAATCATTCATGAAAAGTTTTACAAGTCAGAGTACTCAGATGAGTTTGTTGTGTTCCGTAGCATCCTATGTCTTATTCACAAGGATGGGACAACAAGCAGGGATCTGAGAAAATGTTCACAAATCCCCACAGTTCCATGAATGCCAGCACTTTGTAGTGCATTATCCCACAGCCTGTGTTCATTATTGGTTAGCCTCCGGGGCTTAGAGTTTCACTCTGTGGGGATCAGAAACAATTGTGTGTGACCTAAGTGACCAGTCACATGCTAGAGCTAATGAGTCACTAAAGTGAACACCCCATAGGCTGAATTTCATTCATCAAATTATTAGGTGGAAATTATAATTCATGATATTTGCAGGAGTTGATGAATGATTCATGAATAGAAAAGAGTAAAATTGATGCATCATTTGTAATGGATAATTCAACCAACTTTACTCTCCTAGTGCCAGGTCCTCATATTATCCTGGTGTGACATTTACACAAGGATATGTTGCGATGTGATGTATTAAAGCTGTAATGCAAACACCATCCTCTTGCTATATGAACATCACCACAAGGCAGCTTCATTGCCCCAAGACACCACATTCCAGCAAAGGCCTCAGCCTGGGCTCTCACCCAGGAAACGTTGACAGGCCAGATTTTCAAGCATGCAGTTGCATGCAAATGCACACTCACAAATTTGTATGAATTTTGTACAGGCGTGCCCACTTGAATGTGCAGACACGGGGTTGGTGCGTGTAAAACTAACAGTACAGCTAATAACTTGGAGCAACTCCAACCCCCCTCTTCTGTGATTGTCGAGTAGCAGAACCACACCACTTCCCCACAAAGAGCTCAGAGCCCTTCTCCGTGCACGTTCCCTATACAGGAGAAAGGAGAGGGCATGGCCTGGGCTGGCAGAGGCGGTAGCTGAGTATCCATGGACGCACAGATCTTCCGTCCACGCTAATAGGGGAGCTGGTGAGGGGTGGGGCTGGCTGTGCTCAGGAAGGTGAGGATGCTGGGCAGAAGACTTGGCCCACTGTGCAACCCTTACCTCTTTGTTTAAAAGTGTGGCCTTTAATATACTGCAAGGCACAGAGTACCCTCAATTCCCATTGACTGCAATGTGAGCTGAAAGCCCTTGGCTCTTCCTGAGAGATGTTCAGTACCGTGCAGCATCAGGTCCCAAGCCTTTAGGACATAGCACAGCTCCACAGGGAAAAGTCAGGCTGAATCCTGCCTCCTGCACACAATAGGACAAGCTAAGACCTATGTCAGTCATAGTTCTGAGTCCTCTGTGCTTTATGTACTTTCTGTGTTTGCTGCTACCTACACTGTGTCAATAATGAGAGAGAGAGAGAGAGAGAGAGAGGCAGGAGGAATTCCATCACAGCTTCTTTTTAAACATCAGATTTTATTTTTGTTACAATTCCATTCCCCGAGGAAGGCTCACATCTGATGCAGCTTCTGCATTTCAGCAAAGTTCCTGTCCTTTTTTTTTTTTTTTTTTTTTTTTAAGCTCAACTTTCCAGGGGGATTGATAAGGAAATCAAGTGACTTTGCCCAAAGTCATACAACAAGTCAGCGGCTCAGTGGCAACAAGAACTCGGGAGCCGCCTTCCTCTTCCTAGTCCCCTTTCTCTAAGCATTGGCCCAGCCTGCCTCCTGTTTCATCTCTGTTACCTATGGTCACAGCACACTGTCTCCCAGTGCAGGTGGGTGCGGTTGTTCGTCAGTGTATTAGAGCACAGCTGTGTCCTGGCACACTAGGAACTCTTCTCCTCTGTTTGTACAGGATTGAGGTGACTCCTTACCAGCAATGGAGAGCCATATCGCCGCCTTAGCAGTACATGGTAAAAATCATCCACTGGGAGAATGAAGAAAATGCATTTAGATCGTTACAGTAAATCTAAGTAGCGGATGCATAGTAACTTAGCACTTAAATACTGGAGCACAGAAATTCCCATGCTGTGGTCCAGGGGGAGGAGGCTGGTGACATAATGCTGGTGCATTTTCCTTGTTTCCGGCTGCTAAATTGCACTAAATATTTTCCTAATGTTACTCTTCTGTGTCAGTAACTGCCAAGGATGGTGGGTGACAGCAAAAGGAAGAGGAGGTGGTCTGCATGGTGGTTAATCAGAGCACAGATAGCTCTAACGTGATCATCTTGTGGATCACACAGCACTGGAAGCTATGAACCCCTGCTGAGGCATTCTCATTAGTCATTTGTACTGTGCAGGGAAGATGTAATTAACTAAGAGCCATGCAACTGAGCTACCCAAATTGGGGCCAGATGGTTTTTAGGGGACAGTGTAAATAAGATTTGGGCAACTTCATAAAAGAAAAATATTACAGCATTCTAGAGTAATAGTTCCAAAGGCTCGGGGAAGATGCAGTGTTCTGGATTATTACGGTAGCATATGGCAGTATTTTTAAAATGAGATAAATTTGGTACAGACCACTTTAAAGCACAGCCAGAGGGGCAGCTCGCTAAAGACAAAAAGCAAAGGTGCCCATTTGTCTTCCGTTTCTTTCTTTAAACCCAGTCATGGTCACACTCCTACGATGACAGATAAACACCTGGAAAAGAGGGTGTGCCTTGACTGCATTGGAAACTCCATGTAACTCCAGTGGAGTTACATCCATGAAAGACTGGTGTCAGTGAGAGGAGAAAACACTCTACATAGGGCCAGATCCTCAGCTGACGTAAGTCTGCCTAGCTCAATGTGAGTTAATGGAGCTATGTTCTTTGTACTAAAGGAAGATCAGGGATGTGAGAAAGGTGGGAGTAGCCACTTACCCTAGATTAAAGCATACAGGAGACTGTCAGCATCGCGGTCACACTTCTGACTGCAGCATATAGACCTTGCTAGCTCAGGTACCAATTGCAGCAAAGCTGTGGCCACAGGGACGTCAGCAGGGGCTGTACTAGCCTGCCCAGAGCCCCAAGTCTGTACTTCTAGCCCATGCTGCTGTGGCTTCACTATTATTGGTACCCAAGCTAGCTAGATCAAAGCTAGCTCGTGTATGTCTACATGCTGCAGCCACATCTACGACTTCAGTGTAAGCGTAAGAGACAGCCTTAGTGTGAAATCCTGGCCCCATTGAAGTCAATGGGAGTTTTGCCATTGACTTTCAGTGGGGCCGGGATTTCACCTTTCATGCACAGTTACCCTATGTAAGAAGATCTTACCACACCCCTCGTGCTAGCGTTTTTGAAAGTGATTCAGAGAAGAAGGCACTAGTAAGGATTCCACTTTGGATCTGAGGAGGAGAGCAAGAATCTATGAAGGCAGCAAAGGGCACAAACACAATGAGGGCTCCTCACCTCTGTTGCAGTGAAGCAAATCTTTCCATCCTTTGATAAATTACGAAATACACCTAGGGAGAACAAAGACAGCTTCACTTCAATAGGAGGAAGTGGGAGGAACTTGTAACATACAAGATCAAAGCTGTTTCCATTCTGGAACAGCCCAGTTTCATCTAGTCCAGTATTCTGTTTCCCTCCCTGCCTGATGCCTGACAATTCACAGGGAGACCAGATGTCCCTGTTTTATAGGGACAATCCCGATATTCAGGGCTTTGTCTTATATAGGTGCCTATCACCCCCCCACTCCCATCCCCTGTGCTGATTTTTCACACTTGCTGTTTGGTCATCCTAGGTATGACACATACATAACACATCTCACAATGGGGTGGGATGGGAGGGAATTCCCCCCCCCCCCCATCCACTGGCACCTGGTGATCACGGTATTCTCTGAAACAACTCACATGTGCTCATTAAGTCCTGCACACTTATCAACTAGTAACTGCAGATGCTGTCTCGATTCATGTAGGTGTCAAAAATAAAGGTGGTCAAAAATTTTTCCAACTAAATGTAGGAAAATGTTGATTCATCAAAATCTAATGGTTCCATGGGAACATGGTGTTTTTGGTGAAATTTTGTTTAAAAAAAGACCAAAGGGCAGATTTTCATAAGGCTGAAATGTAACATTGTTTTTTTTAAATTTTGAATCTTTATTTTGCATTAAAATAAAGTTGAAGTGGAACATTTCAATTGACCTGAACATTTTTTAATTTTTTTTTAAAATTGCCATTTTGTTCAGATTCAAAATGAAAACAAACTTTAAAATCCTGGTATTTCCTATGACATGTCTAAGGCCTGCCCCCAACTCTAATCAAAACATATTTTGACGTCCCTCCTCTCCAAAGCTCAAGGCTGGTTGGAAGAGCCAGACTCATAGAAATGTAGGGCTAGAAAGGACCACAAAAGGCCATCTAGTCCAGTGGCTCTCAACCTTTTGGGGCCCAGACTCCATCTGTAAACTTTGATGGCCTATTGTGACTCAGTAAATAGCTTTAGTATCAAAAGAATATGGCTTACTAAATATTCCTTACCCACAATATATAATATACATGAATGTAAAAAGTACTAAATAAGTACACTGCGTATACCAGAGTGTGGGCTCCTGCCTGCAAGGGAGGGGGGGGGTGCAGGGGAGCTGGCTAGGGTAGGCTCCTCCAAGGTTGCAGCGTTGATCACTCAAAGTTTGGCCAGCCAGCCCCCTGTTTATCATGACAGAGAGGCAGCTGGGCCAAACCTGACCAGTGCTGTGACTCGGTGCATCAGGTCGGAACACCCGGGGTAGGTTAAGGGTACAACCATACTGTAACCTGGTTTCCTGACATGATTGTATCAATGTAGACCAGGTCTAGGTGTCTTCCTAGGAACAATGTGCAGCACTAATGTTTCCTACTTTAGGCAGAAATTAATCACTGGTGCCTTTATCTTCATTTAAGTATGGCTTGAAAGTAGAAGCTGCTTTTGGTTTAGGTCGCATCATGCTTGTTATCTTAAGAATATGAATAACAATGTAATGGAGGCAAATTTTCTCTTCTCTTCTGTATTCACAGACTGTCTCTTATTTCCATTTGGCTCAGTTATCCTTGCCTGAAAAAGCCCTCTTCACAGACTTGCAATGTTTGAAAAAAATGTATTATATTAAACTTTCTGGAAAATGATAATTGAAAGACCTGAGGGCATTTTTAGGTGCTTGTTATAGACACCAGTGGAACGTTCAGCAATTCCTTTCAAAATGGATTTAAGGGTCTTTCTACCAGCACTTATTGTGCAAAGGGGCTTTTATCAAACCACCTCTGATGCAGTTGCATGTGCTCCTCTGCTCAACAGAGCTTGAATTTCTCCAAACCCTTCCCCCCGAAGTTCTGTTGCAGGGTAGAATGCACAACACTGATTAAAGGTGGCAGATGCGGCCTAGGACAGTCAAAGTTTTAAGGCCCAATTTATTTCATGGCTTCCCCCAGTGGGGTGGGAAAAGGGGACAGCAGTGCATGTTGCACAACACCTCCACTCCACCAAGGGCCCGGAGTCCGCTAGGGCAGCATGCACAGGGTTTGGGGCCAGATCAGCCAAGAAATACACTGAATCAGCACATCTCTTGGGCTCTGATGGAGCCATGCTTGGAAAAACCTGTTCTCTTCTGGCACTGTCTCCAAAGGGTGTCATCCACAGCGATCCTGCCAGTTGCTTTCTCCCGGCATTAAAGGATAGCTGCCCCCAGGGGTGAATCTGGCCCTGTGTCTGGTAAATTAGTGTCAAGTCCCCAAAAGGCAGAAAGACACTGACCTAGTCCTGGGTTGTAGCAGGTTCATGCTTTCTAAACTATTCCTTATAGATAGGCATCTTTCCCTGGTTCTCAGCATCTCCAGCAAGGACAATGAATTCCCTACACGGGCAGGCAGCCAGCACCATTAGGCTGCACTGCCTTAACCTATAGGGCTAAGGATATTGTGATATGTGGTTGATGTAGTGTAAGCCCATATTTTCCATGTTCCAAGCCCCTCACAGGACTCTAGCTAGCCAGGAGCATGACTTACTTGCCATGGTTTCTAGACGGACCATGCAGCACACAAAATCGGGGAAACAGATTCTCATGGAGGAATCGCTGTACCTCAGAGCCATCAGGTGGAGGAGCTGGTCATCGACAGCCAGGCCTATGAGCAAGAGGCAGAAAGAGCAGCGCACATGATGGCAACAGGAAGAAGCAAAGTCCAGCCATCCTCTGAAATGGCAGGGAACTGAGGCTGTTACGTATGCCCAGTTTGTACACCTACCAAGTGACCCATCCCTGCTTAATGCCTCCTTGAGGGTCCTCACAAATAAAATCCAGGCAAAATACCTTCCCAGACTCAAGCCTGGAGATCACTGTCACTTTGTACATGTGAGCATGACTCACAGTAGTAAAGCAACTAATCCCACCCCCTTTGTTACTCCATGGCAGGCGGTGGACATGTAACGAGTGCGCTGACTAAAGCCTTCAGTGCTACACTCAGGATCTCCTTGAGCCTAGACTTGTTGAAATCTGCCCCCAAGACTTCCAGGCACCGTCTAAGGATCCCACCATCCCATCTTAAACTGGTAAGTGGTCGGAAGTTTGGTGTGGGCAGTCCTGGGGTATGGCATGTACTTGCCCCTGAAATCCATCTCTATCAATGTCGCCCCATCCTTCAAAAATACCCTTACCCTTTTAACTGCAAAGGCATGCATAAGTGTGGCCACTTGTTGGCCCTAGAGGGGTTATCTTCCTTTACTCCCTACCCTATGCCCTTTCTTTGCCCTGGTGCTCAGATCCCTTTGGCTGGGTTTGTTAAAGGTTTGAAAGGGTGGCTTTTCATTTTAACTGGTTGGAAATTATTGCATTACAGCACTGAGCATCCCAAGCACTTCATCAGGTTAATGCTTATGAAGGGAGGGGGGCCAGTTCCCCAAATGGTGTAGAACAGCACTGAAGCCAATGGAGCTGTGCTGATTTACACCAGCTGAGGATCTGGCTTCTTAACTGAGGCCTTAATGTTTAGGGTAAGCTCCTGCTTTGCTGAATAGTGATGGATTCCAGTAAAATGTTTCAACGCATGCGTAATTGGGGCCTATATTTAGCAGCATTTTGGGGGTTAATTAGGCCCTTGTATGCTATTGCCGAGTCTGATTATTCTCCCTCCCCCGCTAAGAAAAACCCATGCAGGGGGCAAGGGAGGCAGTCTCTTGGGGAGAAGACTCTGGCCTGTGCTGTATGATGTGGGAGGAGGCAAGGTGCTGCAGGGGGGCAATGGGGAACTGGAGTGTGTCTCTCCTTCAAAGGAGGGTACAGTGTGCTGAATTTGCCATTTTTTAATATTCCCTGTTTATCCCTTCAGTATGTGCAATCTTCCTCCATATTTTATACTGTAGTGCCTTTATTACAATATCGATACGTTTCAGATCCCTGAACTTAGAGCTTCTTGCTACACCCTGATGACACATCAGGAATTTCAGGCTCCAGAGGCCATGCTATATCTTCTGCCTGAAAAAAATCCACCAACTTTGTGGCTTCCGTTGATTATGTTTTGCCTAGAGTTCCCCATAGGGGAAAAATTTATATTCTACTGGCCAATGCAACTTAAATAGCCATTTAGCTAAATGGAAGAATCTCTAATGCAGATTTGTTGGACAGGAGCTTCCTCTGGGATATCGCATATACAAAATGTAACCAGATATAACTAGACAAATTCAATCATGCAACAGAAACTGGATTGCTTCTTAAAATTGCAGCACTAGTCTAGCCAATAGAGGTCAGTGCTAACTAAATAAAAGGTCGTTCAAAGCAGCTTTCTCCTATAAAATCAGTCACAGCCCTGGAGAGAGACTGAATGAACTAGCAGGGCAGTGGCTGTTCACACTTCCTTGCTCCTTTCCAGGGCCGGCGCTAGCACTAGGCAACCCTAGGCTAGCTCCTGGGGGGGGCTGGCTTGGGGGGGGGGGCGGGGCGGGGCAGCGTTAGCTGGGGGAGGTGGGCACAAAACGTCCTTGCACCGGCCCTGCTCCTTTCCCCTACCAGGTGCTTCATCCCTGATCAAGAGAGCGCACCTCTGGGAGGGAGATGGAAAATCACTCTTTCTTTGGCCTCTTTGCTGAGCCTTATTGGCCTTCCCGCCACTTGGCACATATCCATCATCAGCTCAACAATGCTCCAATCCATTCCTGTGCCGCAGGACCACTCAGCAGGGGAAATGGCTTCTTCCTGAAGCATTCTCTTTGGCTTGGTTACGCAGGGAAGGGACAGTGATCGTTTTGTCCTTGTGAGATGCATTATGTGCAGATTGTGCCAGGAGCAGGATCGCACTAGATCTTCCATACAATCCCTCCACCCTCATCTTTCCACCACTCTCCTCACAGCACAGCTGAACATACCTGCTCTCTGTACTGCATTCCTCAAATCTGAGATGGCCAGGAATCCAGAACGGGTTCCCTCTTCCCTCCTGAAAATGTCCTGGAAACCATTTTGACAGAGTTCAGCTTCTTACTTTTAAGCCAACGTCAGTGGCCCAAACTTGTGCTATGACCTAGCACGTTGGGCACTTGCCAATGCATTTCACTTTCTCCTTAATGAATTAGTTTAGTGGAAGCTCAGTGCAACGTCTGATGGGGGACTAGAATAAGAAAGACAACTTTCCAGAAAGAACAGCTAGGTGATCCTTGCTCCTGGACTGAGGGGGCTTACTAATGGGGGCAGTGAGGGATTGATGTTAATGCTCCTTCAGAGCATTGGCCTGGCCTAGTGCACAGAGACAAGGGGAAAAAAGACAAGAGGGGAGCAGTGATCACCTTGGGATATCCCCTGCCAATGAAGGCTGGGTAAACAGGGCTGAATGTTTATATAGGTGTGGCCTTTCGTGTATATCCCCTGCACTGTTTTACTTGTTCAGACCAAAGCTTGGATCTCCATGATGCTGCCAACACAAAGAGCCCATTAATAATGACTAAACTAAAGGAATAGTTGCAGAACTCATTTCTATGTCACTGGGTGGGGTGACATCCTTCTGTATACTCCATATTCTAAATACAGTAGGCTATGTACTCAGCTCCATTGACCTGAACAGGGCTATGCCAACTTATCCAACAGATGAGGATCAGGCCTAGTATGTTTAGCTTGGCCAAAAACTATCTTGCGAGATACTAACCACCACCAACTGTTGGTGGGCTATAAATACCAAGCATGGAGAACAGTTGTTCAGGATAGCCCAAACAGATCTAACGGGGCGTAATAGGTGAAATTTAAACCAAGGAACATTGACTGTACCAGAATCTTTTTCCTAATTCTGGGGTCCCTTACTCTATCCTAGAGTCTCATAAAGGAAGTCAGGGGAGGTGGTGGAAGGAACCCTGTTACTGTATTTGGATTGTTTAGAGAAGATAATGGAAAATCAAAGTTTGTATTGGCCTGGGAGCACGGACTTTCCATTGACTGCATTATCCTGTGCAACGTGACTGGCTGCCATGAAATAGGGCAATAGGGCACAGACACAGATGGTGGATAATAGGACTGCAAATCGGTAATCCAGTCTAAGTGCTTGTACTCGTCAGGGATACTCACCATCTTGCTACTGCAGAGGAACCACCACAGTCCTATTGACCTGTGGGGCACTCCTGTGTAACTCCTGGGACCCAACACTTTCTCTAACCTAGTCCTCAGGATCTGCCATAAGGGCAGAGCACTTAATCCTTGGCAGACCTGTTCTTACCAGTCAGAACGTTTGACCTCTCCATCCAATATTTGAGCTCCCTACTTCTGAATTATAATGCAGACATTTTATCTACTAAGCTTCAGAGCCTTTGTTGCGGTCTTTTCCCCACACTATTTTAATTTCATAGTGTCTGCATCCCCTTGATTAAAAATGCAGCACTAGCTGGGAAAATGGGTTACTGACAGCTCCCATGTACCTTGTACTTAGCAAGGCGTTTCCAGAGGTGCTTAAATTCTTGCAGGGAGAGTCTTCCATTAGACGTGAGCTGCATGTGTGGTTAAGGCTTAAACATTTAGTGGCAGCTAATCTTGGGTTTCCTAGGATCAGGATGCAGGAAGCCCCCCCACTGTGAAAAGAGCCCTGCTAAAGGTACCCTGCTGCCATGAAGGTTGGCATGTCAGGCTTTAAGCTGGGGAAGGCTGAGGTATTCCTTGCTTCGAGCAGGGCTGTGAGGAGCTATAGCATGCACGAAATAAATGTGACAAACTGTAAATATAACAGGGCCATTAAGCAGCACAGTTATATAGTGCCTTTCACAGCAACAGATCATGAGGCTATAACTCCAATGTATGCATGGCCCCATGGAAATGCAGCCACCTTTGGGGAGGAGTAAAAGATGCTGTGGTCTAGGTGCCCCCGCCCCCCCCCCCCACACACACACTGCTGTTTGGTTGCATGGGGCCCACAGGGTATTACCCTTAGCTAGATTCTGGGTATGTCTACACTGCTACCAAACGTGATTGTAGCACAGGTAGACACATCTGTGCTGGCTTTAATGTAGCCAGCACCAACAACAGTAGATGTGGAGGCAGGGGCTTGAGGGTGGGCTAGCTCCGAATTTAGGTACTTAGGTGGCTAGACCATGCTGCCACATCTACACTGTTAGCATGGGTAACAATAGCTAGATTAAAGCTAACCTGGTGCTGCAATCATACCTTCCCGTGCAGTGTAGCCATAGCCTCCGCTCATCCACTGGGGCCAAAGGGAGCATGAGCAGACCTCCCTGTCTCATCTCCGAACCTATGGGGGTGGTGAGCAGCTTTGCAGCCATGCACAGGCTTGAGGTGGGAGGGGAGGATAGAGCCTACTCAGCAAGAGGTGTAGAGTAGTCATAGCCCCATTAGTGGTATTACACAGCCCCAAGGGATTATGGGAGGGATGTGCCCATGGAGTTACCCTCTGTTGCACGTGCCTTGGCTGGCACAAGGCGTGCACGTTTAACGCTGACAGACCCCCCCGGTCGTCAGCAGGTGGGATCGACCCTGGGGGCCTCTGGAGCTTAGTGCATGAGCTAAAAGCCAAGTGGCTGTTAGTGAAGGCTGTAGAGCACACTCATCACTCAATCTCCGTCTCTCATTGCCACTAGATGGGACAGAACACCACACCCAGAAGCTGTGTGGGTTACACACACAGCAGCTCCATGAAGGAGGTGTAATATCCTGACCCTGAGTGTCCTCCCACAGTGCTCTGCAGGTGAGACTGCTTCTGGCCCCTGCCTCTCTCACAGCACAATGGCTGTGGCTGCCACAGCCCGGAGAAAGCAAAGCCCCCTTACAGTGAAATAAGAGTAAGTGAGTGGTGCTGCCAAACTTGGCTAAAACAGGCTGCTCCTGCCTTTAAGGGCCAGTATAGTGAATGAAAAAAATCCATCTCAAATAAAAATGGAATGGAGGGGTGGGAAATGGCTGTGGCAGCACCCTCCATGTGTCCTGCCTTCCTTGCCTGTTTAGACTGCAAGAGGGTATAGTAACAGGAAAGCTGGGGAAAAAAGCAACTGGCTGCTGGTCATTTTTATTCATTTGCTGCAATCTGTAATGGTGCTGTCTCCGAGTTATTCCAAGGCCCGGAACAAAAAGACAGCACGAGAGCATGCAGCGGGGAGAATTTATGTTTTCATCAAGGCGCGCTCTTGTTTTACAATGGCCAGCAATGCATTTCCAGTGTTGTCTTGTTAACAGTTGGAGGACTGTGCCATCCATCTAACTAGAAGAGGTACACACCAAAGGATGAATAGTTTGCTAGGCATTCGCCTGTGATTCAGCAGTGACACATTGCTGCTTGACCACTCCAGCCCTGGCTGATGTCAGGGGAAAGGCAATCATAGCTTCATTGTTCTTGACATAAAACTTAGAGCAGGGGGCTTGGAGTTCCAGTTCGCAGGCAAGCCAAGGTTGGCAGCCTTAGAGGAAGGAGGGGAAGAAGTGTTAAGTTGAGCTATACAGTGGATCTTACTGAATCCCAGCAGAGTCCTCTGGAAGTTGTGACATGTCCAGGACTGGGGCCATGGCTTGTTAACCACAGTGCATGGAGAGTTCGGAAGAAGAGGACTATGTAATTAATAGAATAGGTTTTAAAGTAACTAGGGAAGGGCCTATAGCACCCAGCGAGCTCCTGACAGCAGATCCCACCCCCTCAGAGGGAGGGTGCATGGCAAAGCCCTGAATACATTGTGGGAAAATTATTTGACACTTGTGGCCAATATTTATTGCAGGTTGTTCCAGGGGAAGTTCACCTGAGCCATAACTGAAGGAAAGGATGGGCTGCACTGGGGGTGGGGGCAGGGGAGGAGGGAGTTTAGTGCTTTTGCGGAAAGGATACATCCATCAGAGCTAAAATGCCTCTGCATGACTCAAAGCAGAATCCTCCACCTGGGCTGGCCATTTGATCTATAAGAATTGATAAAACAAAAGTGATCAAAGAACAAAAGGTGCCCTGGATTAGGTCTCTACCTCCAGAGAGCGGGGCTCCAACCAGGACACTGTTAGGATGGGTAAATGGATCTTAGTCTAGCCCCGAGTGGTCCATGTCACTAAAGGATCCCAGGACCTGGCACAGGATGCTGCCAGTCAGACCTGAGGTGAAGCTAGGTGTGTGTGTCTGTGTGTCACACTTCTCAAATGGACCCCTTCTGAGGGATGTCATCCAGCAGCGACCCAAAGGTAACTAGGTCCCATATCAATTTGGTGAGCTCTCTCCTCTACTGTTGTTTGACCCCTACTTTTCGGTTTCTGTCACATGATGCACCCCATGTTTGAGAGGTCGGGGGAATGGAGCAGGCTAGGACTAGACTCCCACCAGGGAGTGTTGCAGGTGGGCATTGAGCTGACATGGCAGAGCTGTGAGGGAGGTAAGGACTGGGATAAAGGGAGTGCTGCATGCCCGGTTAGAGAGTGGTGTGAGGACCTGTGACTGGATCCCATGAAAAAAGCAGGTGTGCTGCAGATCATGGGGTAGGGCCTAAGCGGAGCTGCGTAGTGATCTAGGCCGGGATCAGCAGGCCACGCTGCAGGTCAGGAGGAAGGGCTGTGTGGGGATCCAGGACTGGAAAAACAGAGGTGCTGCTGGTCCCACGAGAGAGCACGTAGAGGTGCAGGGGCACGCCAAAGTTCAGCGGCTTGAGATGGAGCAGCTGCTCTGAGCATATAGACAGCACTGGGCTAGGAAAAGCTAAGTGCTGTCCTGGACTGGAGCTGGGCTGTTTCACAGCTTCCTTCATGTGAACATTATTTTTTAAATAAAAACTGAGCATAAAAGGAATCCCAGAGAGGCGGTTTCAATTTGTCAGAGGCCTACCAATCTTACTGAGCATTTTCCTAGGGCCGCCAGGGTTAGGTCTATGGCGCCATTTAGTTCACACTAGATCCAGGGTAGGAAAACACCATTAACTGGGTCATAAAGAGCTTTACCTTTCAGGAACACTTCATTGAGGAGCCTTTGCAGCTGTGAGGCATCCATGTCTGAACCCTAATGCAGAACAAAGCACATGAGTTTACAAGCACCAGGCTTCCTTTCCCTCCCTCCCTTTCCTTATTCTCCACTTGCTTACACCATTGTGAATCAGGAGTAACCCCACTCACGGCAGTAGAGTTACACAGCTGCAAATCTGGTGTGAGCTCAGAATCAGACCACCTGATTCTCGGAACCACCCTTTCTTTTTAGAACAATAATTTGTGCTGTCTATGAAAGGGTCTTGCAGTGCTTTACAAGCATTACCATCATTGCTATGAGGCAGAGCAGTAATAATATCCCCAGTGTTGTACAGATGGACAACTCTCATAGGGAAACCAAGACCGAGAGACGCTAAGGTCACACAGGAAGTCAGTGCTTGAGCTAGGAATGGCACTCAGGTCACCTGACTCCCTATCCTATGGTTTAGCTACATGACCACCCTTCCTGCCTTACTATTTTAATTGGTAGTCGATTATTTGCTATGGAGAAGCTGGGCCATCTAAAGGAGTAGCTGATTCTTAGAGCCAAAGGGTCAATGTCTCTGTATTGGCTGACCCATGCTCAGCGTAAGTCTGAAGGCTTGGAGGAGAGTGGGGGAAAGGCATTGTTTAGCCACCCGTGTGTCCTCCAATCCTGAGGCACCTGGGCACCAGAAAGGTTCCTGGCATAAGTTGTGCCTTCTGTCAGCAATCTCCAGGGGTTGTTGCCAGGGATAAGCTGATGCAGGAAAATGGTACCACCCCCGGGCTTCCCACACACTTTTCTGGCCACAAGGTATAAGAGTGGATACATTGCATTTACACTACATTTTTGCACTCGTGCAAGCTAGTGAGAATCAGGCTCTTTGTCTCCTGCTCTACATTGATACTGTAGCTCTCAGTTGCCTGACTCATGAGTCATGTAAAATCTTCCTGCCCTGCCCCTATCACTCCCCAAGGCCCATCCAGGGCATTCTGTGCGACAGACTGTGTCATTTTTCACCTTTATGCATTGATATAACTATTAACTGTGAGAGGTCTATTGTGTAAAGGCTTTTGGCAGTGATTTTTCTCTTCACTAAGTCAAGGAGTTCTTTTATAACAGTTTATTAAACCATTAAGAGCATCTCCTGTGAACACACATAGCTTGGCTCAGAGAGAGCTGGAATCAATTATTCAAACGCTGACTGATGTCTGCTTTCCAAATGCAGCAAGTGCAAGCTGGAAACAGTTCTGATCAGAGGGAAAACATATCCAAGGATTATTTCTAATTGCTTGTTTAAATAAACCCCAAACAATCAGCCCTTAATATGGTGAGCCGTCCATTCTATTCCAGCTCTCTCTCCCACTTTTCCATGGATTTTGGCAGCAAGATCAATGCTGTTTTGAAGGTATCCACTTAAGGAATGATAAGCCCACATTTCCAAAGACATTTTTCTACGTGGATTGATAGCAAGACGGGAGATTTTTCTTTTTTACAACTCCACCTGTCTTTTTATTTTTTCAGTAATTGGCTGTATTCAGGGTACCTGTTTCGCATAGCCGAGGAAGACGTTGTCAGAGGAGTTGTCTTGACGCTGCTTGGGTACGTCCTGGATGACAGCAAAACATGTACAGATGCAAATGAGTGACAAAAGCCACGGGAGCCAGAACCGTATTATTCACATAGCTCCGGAGCTGCGGGCAGCACCTTAGAATGGACAAGGTCTGTACAACAAAGCATACAGTGCTGCCTCAGCACCTTAGAATGGACAAGGTCTGTACAACAAAGCATACAGTGCTGCCTCAGAGACAGGGCCAGCTCTAGGCACTAGCCTAGGAAGCACATGCTTGGGGCGGCACATTGTAAGGGGCGGCATTCAGGCCAATCTTAGGGCGGCACATTCCACTTTGCCCCCGCTTTTTTTTGTGTGCCTGGGGTGGTAAAAAAGCCAGAGCCGGCCCTGCTCAGAGACCCTGCGGTCTAAAGGCAAGAAGAGAGACAACAGCGATTAGGCAGGAAGTAGTGTGTGGATGTTATAACTTTGTAGAATGAGGGATTTTTTTGGGGGGGGGGGGGGAGGGAGGCAGATTCAGAAAGGATTTGAAGAAGAGCGGGTGAGCTTGGCCTCTCTTAAGTGGGAGGATGTTCTCAGCATAGGGAACCGTGTGAAGCCAAAAAAAGTAAGTAAATGGAGTAGTCAGGAGGAGAGAATTTGAGGTGGAGTACAAGAAATGGGAGGAAATCAGGGCCAGCTTGTCACCTGGTGCAAATTGATGTCACTAAATTGAGCCAATGGCTCTCCACCATTTTAGACCATGTGAAGAGCTGGCCCGTAGGCAGGGATAGAGTTGTGGAGAGCTTTGGAAGTGGACGAAAGGGGGAAGCCAGTGCAGAAATTCAAGAAGAGGAGGGGAGAAGCGATGGGAGCTGCTAGCGAGGAAGATTGCCTAGACAGCAGTGAATTAATACTTTAGGGCCTAATCCTAACACACATGTAGCCTCTGACTCCAATGAAATTACTGAGGGCCACCTACCTGTGTGAAGTTTGCAGGATTGGGTACTGTGCTTACATATGGCAAAATATAGGTTGTTGGTATGGGACATTATTTAAGGAAATTGAAAGTTTGTTAGTGTAACTGGATAATAGAACAAACAATAGGTTTCTCTCTCCATAACAGGGCTTAATAGCTGACTGGAAAATGAATGACTAGAAAGGGCTTGAGTCTCTCACTTACACCATTAACTTCAAAGGAGTCACTCCTGGTTTACACTAGTGTGAGAGAGCAGATTCAGGTGCAACCCAAGCTCCAAAGGAGAAGAGGACTGTACTGTAGAATGTACCAGGACGGGTGAGTCAGTTCAGAGAGAGAGAATTCTGCAGCTGGACTGACAGTTGTACTGTGCTTGGGCTGTAATTATGTGGGCCGGATTCTGAGCTCGTGCTACTTTAAGAAGTGTAACTCCATTGACTTCTACGGGGTTACACTGGTACAAATCAGAATTAGGCCTAGACTCTTGCAAAGACCAATTGGGTCACCCTGTCTGACAATCAGCTTTCCGCAGATCCCTGCCTTATATCAGATGGACGAATCCCTGCGTGGAAAGGGGAGAGAATGCCATGCTGGGGGAATGGGATAGTGCTAATGTCTAGAGTGGAGCGAATGAGTGATTATTGTGTTTGGTGGCCCATCTAAAATGAATCAGATGAAAAATTGTTGCGGAAATATTTTGTTTTTTCTCACTGAAATGAAAACACAAAACTTTTGTTTCTAGTCGAATGACAGGTTACATTTACTTTTCATGTGATTTTTACAAAAATTAAATCTAGCTACATTTCAAAATGAATCATCATTTCAAAACAGAAAGCTGCACCATTTCAACTTTTTAAATCCTCTCTCCACTTTGTTGTCCAAAACTAGTTATTGAATTTAATTGGAGTTCACAAATAGTTTCAGGAGACCCTAAAATTTAACTCGGCTCTGCTGTGGACAGCGATTTACTTGATGAAAATGTACCTGAAAAATGCAAATTAAAGATTCTGAAACTCTCCCTCACATGGATAGGTGACTTATTCTGTGAGTACTCCCTCTTATAGCTCAGCACAAAGGTGGCAGAGCTGAGCCCAGAGACATAAGAACGGCCATACTGGGGCAGACCAAAGGTCCATCTAGCCCAATATCATGTCTGCTGACAGTGGCCAATGCCAGGTGCCCCAGAGGGAATGAACAGAACAGGTAATCATCAGGTGATCCATCCCCTGTCGCCCATTCCCAGCTTCTGTCAGAGGGTAGGGAAATCATCCCTGTCCATCTTGGCTAATAACCATTGATGGACCTATCCTCCATGAACTTATCTAGTTCTTTTTTGAACCCTGTTATAGTCTTGGCCTTCACAACATCCACTGGCAAGGAGTTCCACAGGTTGACTGTGCATTGTGTGAAAAAATACTTCCTTTTGTTTGTTTTAAATTTGCTGCCTATTCATTTCATTTGGTGACCCCCCTAGTTCTTGTGGTATGAGAAGGAGTAAATAACACTTCCTTATTTACCTTCTCCACACCAGTCATGATTTTATAGTCCTCTATCATATCCCCCTTTAGTCATCTCTTTTCCAAGCTGAAAAGACCCAGTCTTATTAATCTCTCCTCATACAGATGCCATTCAATACCCCTAATCATTTTTGTTGCCCTTTACTGAACCTTTTCCAATATATCGTTTTTGAGCTGGGGCAACCACATCTGCACACAGTATTCAAGATGTAGGTGTACCATGGATTTATATAGAGGTAATATATTTTCTGATGTGAGGCAGGTGGTAGAAGAGAAGGCAACAGCCAGGATGGGGTGGGGAGAGAAGAGTGGGGTGGCAGCAAAGAGACTGGTGCCAGGAGATCCATAATGTTGATTCACACACCTCCAGCATCCAAGTCATTGTTCACGTGTTCCTACCTTTGGCATCACTGGACTGAGACTGCTTTTCAGGTCCCTAAAAAACACCACAAGAGTCACAGCAGAAAAAGACAGCTTTCTAGCACTTATTTGCAGAGGGAGGGTGTGTGTGTGTGTGTGTGTGTGTGTGTGTGACGCACACACACACACACACGCAGAACTCTAAGAATGCTTGTGAATCCCAGTCACCCTGTGATTGTGCTGACACTTTTCAAGTGTTTTGGTTCCGAATCAAGCCTTTGAACTCTGTCTAATCATCCCTGCTACATTAGTAAGCACAGTGACCTCTGCTCACACTGGTTTCAAACTGTTTCAAAATCTACTGACTTCTCTGGAATCACTCTTGATTTACACCACTGTAGGAGAGAGGAGAATCCAGGGCTGTGTGGGCAAAAGCAGGACTAGTTTGGCAGCGCTTTCACCACCGGGAGGCACTAGGGGGTCCGTCTCCACAGTCAGCTCTTACATGAGCAAAAGCTCCTGGTTACCTTAATTTGAGCTGTAACATTATGAAATGTCTCTAATTTTCCTTTAGCACGTGAACACAAGATGAACATTAATTAAAAGGCAAGAGGATACCTGAGGACATTTAAAGGCAAATTTGAAACAGAGCACACATTTATAGCCAACATAAAATTAACCTGTGGACCTCACTGCCACAGGATGTTACTGAGGCAAATACAGGTACAACTCCTAACATTCCAGTTTTGTCTTAGATGAAGGAACAAGCTCACCTCAGGTTTTGCAGCATTCCCTATGAAACCCTATGCTTGTTATAGGGCAGCAGTTCCCAGACTGGGGTCCCAGTGGCCCCTAGGGTGAGCTACTTGGTCAAATGATGATAGCGGCTCCTCCACTTTTCCAGCGGCTACCCTTACTGTCCATGAGTAGTAACTTACTACTCAGATAGAGAAAGGATGGCCCAGGGGTTAGGACACTAGCCAAGGACACAGAAGACCTGGGTTCAACCCCTGCTCTGCCACAGAGTTCCTGTGTAACTGCGGGCAAGTCACTCAGCCTCCCTGTGCCTTAGTTTCTCCATGTAACATGGGGATAATAGCACTGCCCTATCTTGCAGGGGCATTGCGAGGATAAAGATTGTGAAGCACTTTGAGAGCTACTGCTGGAAAGTGATATATAAGAGTTAGGTATTATTACTACTGTACTCCCAGGATTTGAATGAGACTGTGTGTGGAGGACATTACTACTGAACGCGAGTAAGAGTGGCAGAATCCCACTCACTGGAAGTTCAAAACACATTTGCCCAGACTGTGATTCCCTTCCTCGCAGTTACTCACATGAACAGTCCCAGTGAAGTCAAGCTAGCTGTTCCAGAAAGAAGCAATTGCTGTAGCTGGCTTGGGGATACTTTGCAATCACAAATGAGAGATGATGTGTCCACAAGACAATCTCATTAATTAAGCCATGGGCCATGCTATGTAAAAGTTGTAGAACCCCTCTATAGGGTAGACTGCAAATACCAAGGCAGTGCTACTGTGCAATATTACCTAAGGCAATTTTGTCAAGGGTGAATGCTATGGCTTAGATTATATTTTTTTATGAAGAAGACTAGCTGTTTCTATGAAAACATCTGCATTTATGCTGACTAGGATAAAACTTACACCCTGTGTCCCCAAACCTACAATCTTACCCTGTCCCTATAAAATCAGAACATCTGGTCACCCTAGGTGTCCATCCCAAGCCGGACGGAAGTCTCCCACAGGCGTATAGTATGGTGCTCTATAGGCGATACTCTGTTCTGGAGTCATTACTGAGATGCTCCTAAATAAACCCTTCCTCTGTTCAGCTATAGCAATTCCTGCGTACCCATCTGTGTGCCCAGTCTAAACTCCTAGATCCCTGCCAATACACTCCTTGTCACTAACCTCTCTCTTTGCAATAAGCTTCCACAAAACATTAAAATAAAACACCACATTAATTGCCCTGGTCTTAAATGTTCAGAGACAACCCTGGAAGCTGGAAATAAGGTACACATAAGCAGTATGTATAATGATCTTACTCATTGTAGTCTTGGCTCCTCAGGAAGATTCGTAGGAGGAATTCAGCCTCTTGGCCTTCTTCTGACGTAGCTGGAACAACAACATAGGTCCCGGGGCTCAAGAAAAGGTAATTGGTGACATCTCGGGTCGCCACGTTGAAACCGCACTTCAGAACTTTGGATTTATACTGAGAGAAAAATGCAACTGGCAATCTGTCCCTCAGGCCCTGGAATGGAAGGAAATTATTAATTGTACCCCGGCAGTCCTCTATCCCACAGCCCCTTTCATCCACAAAGATCTGAAATAGTTTTTCATATTCAATCCTGCATATATGGGAATCATTTCACTCACCACTGCAATGCAATCATCTCTGGGGTAGAACATGGCAGTTAATAGTGCACAGCAGCACTACACAACAGTTAGGGAAGGGAAAAAGAACTGGGAGAATTTTAGGTGGGTGGAGTGTAGTTAGTTGATCTGGAATATGCCAAGAGAGTGGGGCGAATACCCTAATTCCTGTGAACATTTCCCTGGGATATGTCACGTACATGAGTGCTCAGAGCCCCAGTTAAACATTTCATCCAGAAGACAGCAGCATCTTTAGCAGCAGTGCCATCCTTGCATCAATTCGCATAAGAAAATAATGTATCCTGATCTTTCTTTGGTTATTCCAATACTTTTGCTGAGATGAAACAATAAATATAATGTAACAGCTGTTACTGTGATGACATGTAAAGATAGCGTAATAAAAACCCTTACTAAACAAATTCCCTCAAATACATTGGAGTGTATAAATTCCATTTAGAATGGCTATACAGTGTGACACAGTTATTTATGAGCCATGCCTTTGGGAGAAAATAGTATATATCTGCTATCTTCGGGGAGGGGGAAAGACTGTGGGATTGTCTAGACAAGCAGTTAGCGCACAACAAGCTGGTGTGTAAATCTACACAGCACTGGCTTGCTATGCACTAACAATCTGCCTGGACTCTGCTACCACACACTAAAAGTTCCCTAGTGCACTTTGATCTACCCCACTTTGAAATGGGAGTAGGTGAATGTTCACTAGGAAATGATACCATGGTCCGCATGGACAGTTAGTTACGGGGCAGGCTAGTGCGAGGTAGATTTACACCCCAGCTTGCTGCGAAATGAGTGCTCGTCCAGACAAGCCATGTTATAAAGGACATGGGAGCTGTCCGGACTGCAAGGCATTAGGGGACAGATCCTCAGTTGGTGTAAGCTGAAATCAATGGAGGTGTCATTTGGCATCTGGGTCTTATTCTGAACTCCTGCCCGTGGAAAGTGGAAGTAACTCCCACTTACGTGACTGAAGGTAAAACTGGGGACACATCAGAATCCCACCCTAAATATTTACTCAACTCTATCACACAACATTAACCCTCTATGTCTGTCTATATATACCCTGCACAGCACTTCTGTTATCCTGCCAACACATAACATCCATTCTGCTTCAGAGTGGCGATCTGATGCGTCTCACAGTGTATCGAGAGATTAATAATGATATTGCTGCTTTGTTCTGGGAGCGAACCTGGTGAACTTTAGTACATGCTATAGTCAGCCCTAGTGCCAGCAGCTCCAATGTAAACTTCTTAGGCCTGGTTTATGTGGGAAAGATTTTTTGGGATAACCTAAGGAGTGAATCTAAACCAATATAGTTATAGCAGTATAAACCCCAATGTAGACACAGTTATTCTGGTATAAGTGTTCAGATCAGGAGCAGCTCCGGGCACCAGCACAGCAAGCGCGTGCCTGGGGTGGCAAGCTGCAGGGGGTGGCCTGCCGTGGTTTCGGCGGCAAGCACGCCGAAGGCGCAGGACCGGCTGGTCACCCACAGAAATGCCGCCGAATCCACGTGAACAGCGGACTGCCCTCAGGTATGCCACCAAAGGCCGCCTGACTGCCGTGCTTGGGGCGGCAAAAAACAGAGCCGCCCGTGGTTCAGATGGGGGATTATATTCCAGTATAACTCGTAAAACCTTTCTGTGTAGACACACAGACTTACACAATTCTGTTACTGCCCCTTGCTAATGACATGTAGAAACCTCTCTTCAATTCTTGAGCTTCCTATTATAAGGACCTGCATTGTACCAGAATTCTGAGGTGTACCAGTGTTCATGCTTGAGCTAGGTTTCTGAAAAGATCTGAGCCATAGGCAAATGTCCACTGGAGACTATACTGAGACCACCAAACTTATTTCACTTGTGATTTAAGTCAAATCTGAACACAAGAGTTCCAGAAATGGATTGAGAGTGATATAGTGGAATAATGCATTGACTGGCCTCCTGATCTGAGGTTAGTTTGAGGGATAGATCAAACACCTAACATCCAGATCCTCCATGGGTATAAATTGGCACAGCTCTACTGAAAAAAAAAATTAAAAAAATAAATGGAGATATGCCAATCTCCTAGAACTGGAAGGACCTTGAAAGGTCATCGAGTGCAGTCCCCTGCCTTCACTAGCAGGACCAAGTACTGTCCCCTGACAGATTTTTGCCCCAGATCCCTAAGTGGCCCCCTCAAGGATTGAACTCACAACCCTGGGTTTAGCAGGCCAATGCTCAAACCACTGCGCTATCCCAAGTAGGTCTTTAAAATAAGACCTCAAAAGAAAAAGCCTTTTCTGCTCCTTCTGGATATTAAAGGTTCTCTGACACTTTTTAAAAGAGTAGAGGTTTACCTAGAAGGTCTTGGCCAAAATTTCCTATCTCCAAGGAAACATTGAAAAATGTTAGTATAAGAAAAGAAAGTGTTTACTAAAATATCAGAGTAAATGTAAAGAAAACAATACAGCAAAAATCTGAATGTTAATGCTCATGTTGTCTGTGATGGTCATGGAGAATGCAATACAAATATATGACTATATGTACAATGAGAATATATATGTGATATAGCTAAAACAATATATAAAAACACAATTATTTGAGTTAATCAAATTTTTCTGATTTTTTTAAAATGAAAACTTCCATTGAAAATTCAATTTCTGACGATTTCCCTCCTCCCCACCCCCATCCAGCTCTGGTAATTATTGATCAGTCAAAGAAAAAGAAAAGAAAGTGAACATACCTCGGGTTCAACCTGAGGAGAAGAAAGGGGAAAAGCAGGCTTTAAATATAAACTAAGCATGTAGCTGAGCTAAAGCTCTGTTCTCTATTCCAACTCCCCTAATTAGACAAAAATGTCCTTGGTACTGTTATCTAATCCCCCCCACTTCTCATCTCCTCCTCTTCCCTCATCCACACTCACACCAGCTCCACTTCATGGCAGCTGATCATGTGTCTCTGAGGAGAGAGTTCAGCCCTTAATCTCTATGCAGAGGCAAAAAACACCCCTCCCCCCAAAAAGTGTTAGTCTTGCCCCCATACCAGTGGATGCTGCTTACCCTGAAGATGAAAAATCCGGTGAACAATTTTTGTGCATCTGGCATATTATTGGCAGGTTTTCGCATCAGTGACACCACCACATTATAGCGTTTCAGGTCAGGCTCCTCCACTTGGATAAAGTACTGGGGGTTCCTTGAAAATGCACCTGCTGTGAAATGATTAGTACTATTAGGAGTAGCAGTACCTAGCATTTAAAGGCCCCTGCCAAGATCAGGACCCCATTGTGCTAACTGCTATACATGCACATAGTGAGAGATGGTCTCTGCTCCAAAGAGCTTACAACCGAACCAGACAATGACCGAGTGCAGGAGGAAGGAAGTGTTACTATCCCCAGTGTAGAGATGGCGAGCTGAGGCACAGAGAGATTAAGTAACTGGCTAGTGGTCACCCAACAAAGCCGTGGTAGAGTCAGAAATTTAACTCAGATCACCTCAGTCTCAAACCCAGGGCCTTAACTCCAATCCCATCTGTTTTCAAGCCAGTAATGGCAGTTTCTATTAAAGCCCACACAGACAAGGATACTCTAACGGGGGAGAGGATTGTGGCTTAGAGGTCATCGCTGCACAACCACGAAAAGGAGGAGGTCCAGATAAATTCTCCCCTTTTCCCAGAGGGCTATTGTTCACCATGAAAAATATAGGGTGTCAGTAGCAATGATGCAGTTCTAAAGATAAAGGCCTTTTGGAGACCAGTCAGACAATGGAGCCAAGGTTTTGGTGAGTGGTAAGTAATAGCCTCAAGGAAAGAGCTGGGCCGACGTGCATTTTCAAGATGGACTCACAAGACTGAGAAGAGAGCACTCTCTTAAGATAGAATAGACTTGAAGTATTAATAAAATCACAGGGGCAAACTCTTGATTGTGTTGGTTTGGGCTTCAGAGATGACAGTTTGCTGACGAGTGGCTGTATTTTGCATTACGGCACGTTCAGTCACGAACTATACTAGAAGGTTGATGGCAAAAATCTACGCCCATGGAAAGTGGCCTCCTTCTACCCACTGCCAGTAGAGTACATCCAGCCATCCGACAGCCACGAGCACTGACGTGTTCATGGACTCTTAACACAGCCCTGCCGATCAGTCTCACATCGTGGTGAAAGTATCGCATTGTGTTTTTTTACAATACGTTGACAGATTGTAATCAGTGTTACGAGGAGACTGGCCTGTCTATTGTTGAATATGGAACAGCGTTGAAGATAGAAGCAACGCTTTATTGATCACAGGCTGCTCTCATAGATTAAAATAACAAACCCAAATAAGAGGTGCAACAGCAAAAAAAACAACAACCAACAACCCTGGAGCTCGGCACAACTGAATGAACAGGGCACAGGCAGCAATGCTAATGGCCTCATCTACCCAACGGACTGTCCTACTACAACAGAGCGTTAGGATTCTAGTCAATTCATTCCACATGTATGTGTGTTCTGTAATAGCATTTCTTTACAAAACAGGCTGGCTACCTTGCCAGCTCAGACTCTCCAGCCCCATCCTAGTCCTGGGTCAGCCAGGCCCATTATAATGGACCAGTGAGTTTTGATCTAAGAGATTACAGGGTTTTAAAATCATCAGTTTTGACTCAGGGGCCAGGGCTGCCTCCTCAGTTCTGCCTGTTTTGTTTGGAGTTAAGTGCGAGGGTGGAAAACATCAGCTCAACAATTTGTGTGTGTGTGTGTGTGTGTGTGTGTGTGTGTGTGTGTGTGTGTGTGTGTGTGTGTGTGTGTGTGTGTGTGTGTGTGTGTGTGTGTGTGTGTGTGTGTGTGTGTGTGTGTGTGAGAGAGAGATAATGTGGGTGGGGTAGGAGATCAGACTGGGACATTCATTACCATTATGATAGTTGCTTCCACCTGCAGTGAGTCCTCGAGCCCACTGGTTTACATACATGGCCAGGGACCACCTTGTACCATGCTGATCTCCAAACTCCAGAAACGATGGGGTGTTATTGCAAATACACAGCAAGGAAAATTGCTCTGCGAAAGCTTGACATGACATCCTGGAAAAAAACGAGAAGTTTGATGTTTCCGTTTAATACATCGGTTGGATACTAATGCTTACACTCGCTGTGTGGGAAAGTGGATCTGTAGCCAAGGCAGGAATGCGGTGTTGCAGGCTTCAGCTGATCATGACAATGCCTTGTGGAAGATGTGGAGTCTCAGAGTGATCACACTTGTACTACCTAAAGCCCTGATCCTACAACTGGATCCTTGGGGGCAGAGCTTTGTGCCTATGTGGAACCCCATTAAAGTCAATGGGATCCACCTGTACACATCCAGCTCCAGGATCAGGGCCTACCATGGTGAGAAAAGCAAGCCATGGCTGTGAAGTGGTTGGTCTCCAGAAAGGAAGATGCTGGACCACCCTCCACTCTCCAGTACCCCGGGCCAGCCCCCAACCATACTACATTCCTGCCCATGTCCACACTGCATGCTCCAACACCATCCTGGCCCACATCCAAATTACATCCCAATCTGCTCTCTCTTTCTAGCAGCAGCCTATATCCACACTGCTCCCTCTGCTCTGCTACCCTCTGAGCCTGGCCACACAAGTCCGCAATGAGGGAAACTTCCCGGTGGCTAAAGAGTCTGTAAAAACTGCAGCAAAGCTTTATCTGAGCCTGACCAGACACATGAAAAGCTACCAGCCTAGACCAGTCAGGAAAGCCCAAACTCTGATGGCTGGAGTCCTTGCTACTGTACCCTGCTCCTCTCTGCATCCCCTTGGGTAGTTAATCCTTGAGATTTTGTATTTAACAGGTCATCTACCTTGTGATGGGCAGCCTGGTCATGTGGCCAGGGCACTGCACTGGGAATCAGTTCTACTCCTGAATCTACCACTGACTTGGTATGTGATGTTGGGGCACATCCCTTCCCCACTGTGAACCTGTTTCCCTTCCCACCCTCGGTCTGTCAGATCGCAAGCAGGGGCAAGGATTGTCTCTAACAACCTGTTTATAGAGCTTCCAGCACAATGGGGCTCCAAACTGTGACTCAGAGCAGAGACCGAGTTGACACCTAAGCAAAGTGAATGAGCCATGGGCCCCAGGGTTCTAGAAGGAAAACCCGGAACATCCAAGCATTAATGTGAACGTACCAGAATTCTCCATCATCCTTATCTTCATAGAGATCTTTCTTATATTCAACTGGAACTCGATCCCACTGGGGAGAGCTGTGAAAGGCAACAGAACAGCAATCAGCAATGAGGGGTCTGCCCTGGCCTTCATTCAGTGATTCTCAACCTTTTCCATCCCACAATCGCACTCCCATCTAGCTCCAGGATCTGGCCCAAGAGTGCACATGAAAAGTGATGGATTGAGAGCCTGACTGGTACCCTACATTCAGCCCCAACACAATGGTAGCATTGGCAGCACCGTGTATGTTTCCACCCGCAGCCATTGGGAAGTGGGGAAGTTCCCTCCCCCACCCCCGCCTTGACGAATTCTGTGAATTTTTTCAGGTTTTTGTTGAAAAAAAAAAATGAAAAATGTTCAGGTGCCAAAATACTGAAAAAGGTGGGGTGGGTTGTTTTGTTTTTTGACAAAAATCGGAAAGATTGCTACCAAAAATGGAAAATTTCTGGTGAAAGTTTCCATTTTCTTGAAAAACCTTTTTCCGTCAAAAAAAAAAAATCTCTCTTTTGACCAGCTCTGCTTCCACCTGTAAGTTTGCCACCTGCTTCACCCCTGAGAGGGCGGGGGACAGCTGCAGTGAGTGGAATGGCATTTCTGTCTCCATGGACTTAGCCAGTCCTTGGGCTGCCTTTTAAACCAGAGAATTAGCAGTGATGGTTCTGGCTATGTGGACAGCTGTCTGCTGGGAACCAGATTGGGACTGCTACCCATTTCTCACAGGCCAACCACCAGCTATCATGTGGCAATGCTTTGCAACTACTGCATTTGAATGGCCATCTAGAAGTGGAAAGTTCTGCATCCCATTTCCAGTTCCCTGCACATACTCTTTGGTAACTGAATGTTTAGCGAACTGCTGAGGCTTTACATTGATATTATTTCGCAGCGCCCCTGCCACACAGAGACCACATTAGCCAGTCGGTTGTGTTATTTCCAAACAGCAGTTTTATAATTAAGTGATAATTGTATTTTCTGCAGAGCATAAGATAAATAAACAGAGCATGAATCAATAATTTATTGATTTATACAGTTTACCTTTAAGCACGCTCCACCGAAATTTCAATTAGAGCTAGGATTATAGTTCACCCTTCCAAAAAGTGGGAAATGCTGTCTGAGCAGATAGCTATTATCCCAGCCTCAAACATGTCTGCATCACCTACTACACTCCCAGCGGCCCATCCAGACGTTAAGTGCCAGACTTATTTTCTCAGCGGAGAAGTTATTAGTGTTATCATTCACAGAGGGAAGGAGAATTGTTGTTATTAAACCATAATGTTGTAGTGGCACCTGTACAACTCTCTAGCTAGGAGAACACCAGCTTCAGTCAGCCAAACTGGATTCCCTGGTTGATACTTATGTGCAACAAAGTCATCACAGGGTTTCCCCTGGAACATTCTCTTGCACTTGGAGGGGAGGGTGAATCCCCAATGGAGCAACCAGGACATTTGGCCTGCAAAACCCATTAATCCCTTGAGATCCATTCAAGACCAGCATGGATCTTCTAGGACAAGGGCTATGTGAATGGAAGCTCCATGCCTCTGCACTGCCTCCAGGGCCCTCCCCCAGCTTGGCTTGCAAGCATCCATCCATCCATCCGATCAGTGCTATCATGGCCACTCCCCCTGCTGGGTACTCTCCTCCAGATTCCACCTCCTGAAGGGGGAAAGCAGCCCAGGTAAAACAGCAGCAGGAGCATCCTGCAGTGACATCCCTAGAAAGTTCAGCAGCACACAAGCTGCACCCTATATTGGATGCCTGTGGAGCATTAAACAGCAGAAAATTGCATAAGGGCATGTCCAGAACCTGTATTAGGTGAAAACAGCAGCTGTCGAGTCTGATAAATTATCCAGTGGATAATTTACCTGTAATTATCCACTGTGAATATTGTTAGCCGAGAGAAAGAGGGATGTCTGAACTAGACCCAGTCAGGAGTAAGTATAAAAATAACATTGCATTTATGTTTTCAATCCCAAATTGGGCTCTAGTGGGAGGTGGGTTTGCACATGGAAAAGGACTTAAAGGAGATTAATTTAGGCTAGGTCTACACTAACCCCCCCATCGAACTAAGATACGCAACTTCAGCTACGTTAATAACGTAGCTGAAGTCGAAGTACCTTAGTTCGAACTTACCTGTGGTCCAGACGCGGCGCACAGGCTCCCCCGTCGACTCCGCCTACTCCACTCGTCGAGCTGGATTACCAGCGTCGACGACGGAGCACTTCGTGGTTCGATTTATCGCGTCTTGACAAGACGCGATAAATCGAACCCAGAACATCGATCCCGTGCCTCCGACGCGACGGGTAAGTATAGACATACCCTTAGAGTTGCCTACTCCATTGTAGTTGGCCCTGGACAGAGCCTCCTTGCGGTAAACCCACAAAAGTTTCACCCTTCTCATGAGATCAAATCTTTAAAACCGTACTCATCACTCCAAGGCCCTCTCCATTCCCCGTGACCCCAAGGATTCCACACTCTGATTATATCTTCCCAGCCATTCTTGTATGGTATCTGTAAAAGAAAAGAATAAAAAGCCAATCATAGTCACAGCCTTCTGTGATCATGATATACAGTAATACAAATGCACCTTTTTTAATATACTTTTGAGGACTCGCTTAACTCCTGCCCTCATTGGCTGCAGCTAAAAATCAATGTCTCTTTGCTACATGGTATTAGAAACAAAGCATCAGAGAACACCGCACCCATTTTTTCCTTAGCATCATGAGCAGAGGGCTGACACAGTCAGAAGCACTGACTGCCTTGCCACATCACATGACTGTAATATGCACAAGAAAGCACTGTCGCTAATTCTGTATGACTGCCAGCAAAGCCAATGACTTTGTAGTACAAGGCTGCCCATGACTAAAATGTATCTATATGGAGTGGGGGGATGCACTGCAGCATAATGCTGAGAACAAGGGACTGGGGAACCTCTCTGTCTGGCTATTTATGGTATTTCTAAGATGCCTGTCATCTGGGAATCCAATCCCTGGCTTCTCTTCCCAGCTTGGTGTTTCCCATTAAGGTGGTGAGCTTCTGTGTTCTGGACAAGTTGGAGCATCTGGACTTGAGTCTCTTCTTGCTTTTTCTAGTGTAACTGAGAAGTAACTCCACCAAAGTTGGTGGGTGGGGGCGGGTAAACTGGTGTAACTGACAGGAGAACCAGACCTTCTGTGTGGCTTCCAATTCTTGTCCAGATACAGAGAGGTCCATGAAGTAATGAAGGCCTGGCTCACTGTGCCTAGAACCCCTTCCAAGGCAAAGAGGCATCATTTTCTGGTGGGTGTCAAAGTGCTTCCCAAACACAAAACCTCCCAACTGCCCCATGAGGTAGGCAAGTATTATTTCCCGCCTTGCACAGAAGAGAAACTGAGGCAACAGGACATTAAATGACTTGTCTGTGCTCACACAAGAGGTCAGAGATAGAGCTCAGACTAGAAGCCCAGATTTCCTGCCTCTCAGGCCTGTGCTCTAGTCAACAGCCATGCCAGGACAGCTCCTCCACCGGTGTAAATCTTCACAGCTCCATTTACTTCAGTGGAGCTACACCAGCTGAGACTCTCCCCCACTCTCTTTGTCTTTCCATCAAGTGGTCATCATCTGCATGCTCTCATGCTTCCCCAGCTTCACCTCTACCAGCTCCTCTCCCCCACAGGGCCCGGAGTCACAGCAACCCACCTTTACCCAGGGGGTAGCTGAATGGGGCTCTCCCTGGAGCCCAGCAACCCCATGCCTAGATCAGCCCAAGGGGTCACTGCCGAGTGAGTCACAAGGGAGGGAGTGACTGGAGCTAGGAATCAAAGCTAGGCCTTTGGCAGTTCAAAGCTGTTAGGGCAGCAGGACCAAAAGTCCTTCCTGAAGCATGCAGACTTTAGTGCGTGTGTTTCAAGAAGTCAAACTTGAAAACATTTAGACCTCACACACACACAAAAAAAAGGCAAATTTAGAAAACAATCTCCTTTGTCAAGTGCTTTGAGATCCTGGGATAAAAGCTATCCTGTGTCCCTCTATCACGTATCCTGTGTCCCTCTATGAATGAGACTCTTGAATCGCTGCTGAAGGCCACACCCCAGGAATTAGTTCAGGTCACTGACTTGCTTCTCTTTTATTTGGTCACTGTTGAAACTATCCATGTGAGCAGAGGTGAAAGTAAGCCGGTCCGGTCCGGTCCGGCATACCGGCAAGAGCCAGTACGCCGTGCTGGACTGTACCGGCTTCCCCGTTGGTGATTTAAAGGGCCCAGGGCTCCAGCCGCTGTGGGGAGCCCCGGGCCCTTTAAAGCGCCGCCGGAGCTCCGGCAGCGGGGCTCGGGCGGCGCTTTAAAAGGCCCGCGGCTCCCTGCGGCGGCAGGAGCCGCGGGCCTTTTAAAGCGCTGCCCGAGCCTGGCTCCGGCTGCAGGGCTCAGGAGGGGATTTAAAAGGCCCTGGCTCCTGCCACTGCTGGGAGCCCCGGGCCCTTTAAAGCACCGCCGGAGCCCCGGGGCTCAGGCAGGGATTTAAAATGCCCAGAGCTCTGCAGCGGCCGAAGCCCCGGGCCCTTTAATTGGCCCTGGGGCTCCCAGCCACCTCTGCAGCTGGTAGCTCTGGGGTGATTTAAAGGCCCCGGGGCTCCCAGCCAGAGCCCCGGGGCCTTTAAATCGCCTCTTCTGGTCGAGGCCATGCCTCTTCCGGTTGAGGCCACGCCCCCATCCAGGACTCCAGTGTACCCATAAGTCCTGTAAATTACTTTCACATCTGCATGTGAGTGACAGATTCATAACTTTCAAGACCAAGAGGGACCATTGTGATCATCTACTCTGACCTCTTGTATAACACAGGCCAGAGAACTTCCCCAGAATAACTCCTAGAGCAGAGCTTTTACAAAAACATTCCATCTTGATTTAAAAATTGCCCGTGATGGTGAGTGCATCGGGACAGCTTCTTGGGATGAGCTCTGTCCTCACTTCACAAGAAAAGGTGCTGGCTGTAGTAAGTCATTTCCATCCTCACCATGCCAATCTGTTTTTGAGCTACATGCTCCACTCCTAGGCCTGACTCCTGCAACTCATGAGGAGTAACTTGATAGTCTTACAGCAATGCTCTCTTTAATGAAGATCATTAAAGAGATCTTTATCATTAAAGAGATCCAGGTTAGAACACAGGGGATCTGTGTTCTAACCTGGTCATCACTTTTTACCTTGCAACAGTCTGCACCTGCTCTGGGTTGGTGTCCTGCCCTTAGGGCCAGATTTTCAAAGGTATATAGGTGTCTAAAGATGCAAGTAGGCACCTAGTAGGATTTTCAAAAGTGACCAGGGACCTAACTCCCAAAGGTATTTTAAATACCTTTTAAAATCTGGCCCTTAGTGCCTCTCCCTCCTGACCTTCCTCTAGCCTCTGATCGAGTGGGAACCTTATCATATATAACATAATGCGCCATAATTTCCCTTAAATTTGATTACCTCTGCTATCCCATCAATAGCTTATAGCCTGGAATTAAATTAACTCATTGACTGAGCATACAAGAGTCTCCATGCATTTAATTTGGTTTTGTCTCTTGAAAACCCTGAAGGCTTGCTTAAGGTCTTGCATTTTTGGTAACAGGTACCTTTGGCAGTGTCATTGGCTGTGGGCAACTGAAGCCAGGAGTGTTAATGATGGGCTCTACTCTCCATCGCTTTGGTATGTGGCTTGAAAACAGACAGCTGACCATATTCCCTTTATTCCACTCACAATCCTAGACTGCAGAAATGTGGGGCTCGGTGCAGGAATTACAGGTGAAATTCAATTGCTTCTGTTATGCAGGTGGTCAGACTAGATGATCGTAAGGATCCCTTCTGACCATAACATCTCTGAAAGCAACTGTGAGTGGAGCAAGAGACGGCCATGGAATAATACAGAAGGAATGATAGGTAGGGAAACGGTCCCAGTTCTTACTTCTGTCGCCCCAGTCACAGTATAGGCATGGCCTTTCACGAGTCCGTTCTTCAACTCTAGGTTACCACCTGATTGCTGAGGAGAGAAAGCACAGCCATGAGCTCCCTGAACGACTTGCAAACATACATTTGTTTGCCCCCCAGACCGCTATTTGGTTAGTTTGGGAAAAAAGGAAAATGGAGCTGACTTCACTTAAACACTATAGCTGAGCTCCTGATATAAGTGCCTGGTGCTTGTTCCCCTGGTGGCCCTAAGCAAATCCAACCAAGTTAATGGAGCTACAAAGGCATCACACATCTGAAAAGCCCATAAGGATCCAGTGTTGGAGCAGTTTCCACAGCAGGTGCAGTTGTGACAACACCTGGGGTGGGTCATTGGTAGGAACAGACCCAAGCACCGGTCTCAGCACTTGAACTAAAGGGGCAATTCAGTTAGTGGGTAGCAGCAGTAGAGCTTCGGCATCTGCTTTCTATCGAAGTAGCTCAGCCCTTGATTTCTGGCATCGTTGCTGGGTAGCATAGTCAGTCTGAGAGCTTTGGAAACTTCTGGCCAGCAACCCCAACACACACAAAAAATCCCTTTATATTCAATACAGCTAAGTATTATTTCTTCTCAACCCCTAGGGACACTACAGGCCCCCTCAGAGAGTACCTATTGTACAGGGGTAGATATGGATTCCTGGTTTCCTCAAAAAAATAAGTAATATAAATATGGTAAAGGCAAGAAGGCCTGTCCCTCCTGCTTACCCCTCCTGGCGTTGTACATCCTACCAGGCATTGTGATTTGGCAGCTGCTTTTATTATCTCCTGCAGATCAGAAGGAGGTTTCTGTAAAAGAAACTGCACTTGGACTCCACCTGTCAAGTCTACTAACGCATCGGAAATGTAACCCCAGTGCAAATTCTGATAGGAGCCTCGCAACCTGGCGGGGAAGGGGAAAAAAAAGGGAAATGGATTTGTTCCTATGATCCACCCAAGTAAGCAATGCATAGAGGAAATTAACTGAATTGATGCACATTAAATACTCTCTGTGGTGCACAAACATATTACGAATGTACTATGTGTCATGAGCTAGGGCTGAAATTCACATGCAGACACAATGGTAACCCCTAGATTGAAACTGGTCCCTTCAGCACCGGAAATAGAAACCTCTACCACTTGAGCTAAAAAGGGAATCCTCTAGCTTTCAAAATGTATGAGGCTGTCTAGACATTGGGATCAGCCAGTGGAGGGAGGCATGATCAAATGTGTATGTGTGCATATGCACATAGACACACACACAGCTAGTGTGTAATGCACAAACAAAGAAGGAAATCCCCCACTGTGCAGAGTGCTAGCATGCACTATTTCAATCCCACTTAAGCCCTAAGAAGTGGACTGAGATCACCACTGGTTGTGCATCAGCAAGCGAAGAGCCATCTGATAGTAATAATGTTTGAGCACTAGTGTTCTCACAAGGCCATATTGCAAGCAGGAGCTGTGTTTTCTTATCTTCTGCTTTCATTGCAATTGCAAAAAATCTCAAGTTAAACTGTACTGTAGTTAGAGCATGAATGTACACATCATTAAAAACCATTGTGTACAGTGAATTTCATAAACTGGAGAATCAGAAAATGAAATCCAGAGCTAATTGTATTTTGGAGCGATGTCCTTGACCTACCTTGATGAAAGGAACCTGCCATGTGCGCTAGGGTAAACTTCTCAATAGGAATTGCATAAACAGAAACTCTTGCAATTTCAATTGAATAGAGGTTCAGTTTGCTCTGTAAATTAAAATCTCACACTGCAAAGTGGTACCTACTTCAGAGTCAACTTTTCTAAAGTACAACATGGCAAAGTTCTCCACTTCTGTGTCTCCCAGTTATCATTTTACCATTTGCTTATTCCTTTCTCAATTCATTAAACTACCCGGTATGTGCTTAATGCACTCCCTGTGTTATATAGGTAAGACACTGACTTAATTTATGTCATAACTCCTAGTTGCAGGTCTCAAGTATAACAACCTGCTACTTACTCACAGCTGAGGTGTTCTTCTTTAACTCAAGTAATACAGGACTTTGCTTTTGATGCTGAGAGTCCAAGGTTCAGTCCCCACTGATGACTGTAGTTTTATTCATTATTAGTATTAAGGTAGAAGCTAGAGGCCTCAATTGAGACTGGGGGCCCTTTCTGCGCAAACATTCAATGAGAGACAATCCATGCCCTAAAAAGCTTACAGTCTAAATAGACAAAATGTGGGAGGGAAAACAGAGGTGAAGTGACTTCTCCAAGGCTAAACAGCAGATTGGTAGCTGGCAACACTGCATCTCAGAAAGAAAAACGCGTAAGAGAACCAGGGAACTTTAGATCTTCAGTTTAAAATCTACAATCTTTAGCCTGTAGTATCTGCAAGTATGTGCAGCCACAGTTCATTACATATCCAGGGCTCAGAATATTGGACCATGGACCTGAACAACACTACACAAGGTACTTTGTCCAAAGCAGTTGGCACAACATATAGCCACACAAGCACAAGACTCAGCAATGGCAGGAAAGACAGACTTGGCGGGTATATTTACTTGGCATATGCTTTTTCTAGCAGGGATGGCCAGAATTCATTTCTGCTGCGAGGTTGAACAGACAGGTATCTCCCATTGAGAAAAGGCAGCCGGTCGTCTATCACCACATCCACCCAGTCTCCAAAATGCCAGAACTGGAAAAACAAAAGAAAAGAAAAGAAAAAAGAAATCCTCTTGTAAGAATAAATAGTCTCCAGAAATAGCCCAAGAGTGAATGTAAACCATGAATGTAAGTAGCTTCTTTGCTTTCTCTCATAAGCTATTTTGTACTGTTGCTGTGTACTGTTAAATAGGTGCTGAATTTCATTTCAGAGGTGGTTACCTTTCAGTGGTGGGTCATTTCTGGACACAAAGTGCTTTGGAATTAAATGGGATGAAAAGTACATGTAGGTGAGTAAGCAGTAGCGTAGCCAGGTCTTGAGCACGGGGGAGCGGCGCTATAAAAAGGTGCCTCCCGCTCCCCCTGTACTCACCCTACAGTCCTTTAAAGCGCCGCCGGCGGAGCTCCGGCAGTGGGGCTCCGGCGGCACTTTAAAGGGCCCGCGGCTCCCCGCAGCGGCAGGAGCTGCTGGCAGGGCCGGGCGCCCACTAGGCGACCCTAGGCAGTTGCCTAGGGCGCCAAGATTTGGGGGGTGGCGGGCAGCTGCCCGCTGCCTCCCCGCTCAGCTGCTGAGCAGAGAGACAAAGGGCGGCTTGCCGTGGCTGCTCCTTGTCTCTCCGCTGAGCTGCTGAGCGGGGAGACAGAGGGTGGCTTGCTGCGGCTGCCCGCTGCCTCCCCGCTGAACTGGGAGACAAGGGGCGGCTTGCTGCGGCTGGGTACATCTCTGGTTCAGAGATGCCCTTCACAAAGAGCTAGTCTTTGGATAGACCCTTTCCCTCTCTTTCCTGTGTCTAAAACCTCTCTAGATCTAGATCTTTCTAAACTTTGACATGGGTTGTACTGGACAGGCAGAGCACAGTTGGGGCTATTATCCATCAGCTTGACAAATGAAAAGGAGGCAATTGACCACTTCAACAGCTGGACAGAACAGGTGTTCTTCTGACTGATCCAGCTGGAGAGTGATCAGCGGGGGATGAACTAACAGAACTGTTGCTAGAGTCATTAGCAAACTAATGTGTTGCAGCAGGACTTTGATATCACAACTGGCCAAATCCATACCTGTTGTAATGCTAAGGACTTCCATGCCATTATGCCAAGGATAAATTTGTCCCAGCATGGCTATATTTCCATGGCTGTGTGAGCAAACATTACAGGGATGCATTGTTCTGTTTAAACAGTATGCAGTGGGTACCCTCAGTGGCAAAGTAGCGCGGGGTTCTAAATGTAAAGCAGGTTTGATAATTCTCCCTAGTCTCTCTCAACCCAAACCTTCCATTGAGTTTAGGTTGAAGATAGATGAGGAGCAGCATTTTAAATTTTGCAAAAGTAAAACCAGGATTGGTTTCAACACAGGTTCTATTTTTTCTGAACCACCCAGGTTTGAGGAGAGCCTGGCTGGACAAAAAGGCCCTGGGTTCAGCCCATCTTTAATTTAGGCACAGGAGAAAGACACAGATGAGAGAGAGCTTAGAAGATCTGAAGCACTTTTCTGCCACAGCCAAGAGCACTGGCTCAACAGGGAAAGCTCATTGCCAGAGTCAAACTGCATGCAGCAGGCCTGTAGGTACAAAGGATTTGGGTTTGAGAATCAGTCACACCTTCATGCAGCACCTCATTGGCAAACATAGCAGCCAAACATCTTTCCGGGGTACAAACAAGGAGGTGTCTGGGGGATTACTGCCATTTGAATCCAGATAGCCAAAAGTAAAGTTCAGAATGTAATATGACTCTTGCCTCCGTTTGGGGATTAAAAAATCTAGGAGGGCATCCAAGTATTGAATTACATTTTCCTTTCACTAGTTTTCTCTTGGGTAAAGGATGCTGCTAATGTTCTAATTGCCATACCCTTTCAGTCTGTGACCTTGTCAGGTCTCACAAGCTTAGAAGGTCTGGCCTGGCTAGCACTTGGGTGGGAGTCCTCCAGGCAAACCCTAGGATGCTGCTAGAAGAGATGTTCATCACTCAATAAGGGGCATTCTGCCCTCTGAATCCACCCAGGAACCAGTGACCATGGCCTAACCTCCGGCTTTTGGCCTGAGACTCGGGCTTTGGGCGGGATTTCTGAGAGTTTGGAGGCAGCCCTGAGGAGTTTAGGTGCTGCAGCTGTGAAAGTGACCGTGAACTGAATAGAGAAGGGTCCTGTTGAGGCAAACTGCATCCACCATTGTGCCAACTCATGTCAACGGAGAATAGATTTTTCTGGTTAAAAAAAAAGAAAAAAAAAGTCATCCTTGTTATGGCCTCTCTTTATTTGTCTGGAGAGGTGGCAACTTCAAGGATCAGGAGCCCGGGGCAGGCAAGAAGAAAATCTCATGCCACTGAACTCCCCGCTGTAGGCAGGGTTGTGACCCACATGGTGTTAGGAGGTACTTCTTGGATGAACCCTGAAACTGAGGTACTGACCATTTGTCGTCATTCAAGCTCCCATCAAACTTTTCACAAGAGCAAGGACATAAATTCTGGTGCCCTGGCTAATTTCCATCTCAGGCAGTTCCACTCTGTCTACCGTAATTCTTCCAGAGGTTTCAACTGGATAAGAAATACTTTTTCATTTCTTAGCCTGAGCTGCTGCACAGTGCCGCAGTATACTGTTCTAATGGCTGCCACGTTCCACCCCAGAGCTAGCTGTGCTTCTGTAATGGGCAAAGGATTCCTGTACACACTAAGGGCTCAATTCATCCTTGATGTAAAGCCATTAACTTCAGTGTACTTACACCAAGGATAAACCAGGGTGCACATTAACTTCAGTGTACTTACACCAGGGTGTACTTACACCAGGGATAAAATTTGAGGCGGGTTCAGCATTTTGTAGGAAGCCTTCAGCAGCTCTTAGGACTGTAAAGTGCTTTGAGCTCCTGAAGGATGAAAGACACTATAAGAAGATAAGACATGTTTATATCGACTAATGAAAGTGATGCCTTGTTTGTGATGTTACCTGGAACTGAATGTTGAGACATGCAGTGTGGACAGCACTAAAATATCTTTGTTGAGATAATTTAAGGGTATTACTGAAGAGATGCTTTCATTCAGTCTTTTGTTGTCTTGGCTGCTTGTTAGAGGAAAAGGAGAAGGGCGTGTATTGATTTGCAGGCGAGAAGACAGGGAAAACATATTTTCAAATATTGGAAAGTATTCATACCGCTTGAGAGTTAAGGTTTGCTCCTAAATAATGTTTTTGAGAAATCTCATGAAAGACATTCTAGTTTGCCTCATTTTAATATATGGTCAGTTGGTTTATCTTGTCTAGTGCCCCTCTGCATACTGGAGATGAGTCAGGATTGAAACACCTGGTATTACTAAGAGCAATGGAACATAAGGAATAGCAAGAACATTCTAGTACAAAGATCTGTTACACTGTGGAACAGTCTTTCAAGAGAAATTGTGTAAGCACCTTTGCTACCACCATCTTCTTTAAACTGAACATAATAAAAGAGAATGCACTTGAGAACAATTTTGCATTGGGTCTGGGGAAAGGACACGATCTACTGGTTCATTTCCATCTTTAGTTTTGGGGACTTTGTGATACTCCAGTGTAAAGTCTCCCTCTTAGGACAGATCATATGATACTTGCCCTTCACCCTATCCAATCTCTCCGAGTTGAATAAGTGGTGCAAGTAAAATAGTAACATATCTAGCTGAGGGATTCTGAGTATTTCAAGATTAGCAAATTTCAGTTTCTTCCAAAAGAGATTTGTCCCTTAGAATCAGACCCATTTTAAAAATATCAAAACCAGTTTTCTGAGCAGTGTCAAAGGGCTGGCAACTCCTGCCTAGCTGATCTAATCTGCTAGGTGAAGCTGCAGACCACAGAAATAAAAAGATCAAATAGACAACAAACCCAGATTTACTATCCGTCATAACTGTCAGATTTGAAACAGAGGCAGGACTTCTGTCTAAAATATACATTTGCACTAATTAATCAGAAGTACAGCATTCACTAGAAATGGGCTCAAACCATAACATTCAGAACCAGGTTCAAATAATCTGACATTTGTGAGTGTCTTCATCAAGGGGGTTGGTTCAGCCCATTAGAAAATCAGGGACCGTTTGCAAAATCCTGTGCAGGGGATCAGTTTTTGAACTTCCCCAAAATTCAGGGGTGCTTGGATCAGGGTTGTAGTTCAGAACTATCTGAACTCTCCATCCAAACAAAGTGGAGCAAACTCACTACAGCATGTAGTACATACCCGGAAATGAAAAATCCCAGCATAATTCTCTTCGAATCCTTGGTCCTTTGGCAGAACATTTTCCAGAAATTGCCTCTGTAATGTCAAAGACCCCAGGGCAGCCAGAACCCAGCAATCACCTTCAGGGAGACAAGTAACAAACCAGATGCAATTACACGTATTGCCTCATGATCTCCTTCTGCCTTGCCAGGGTCTATATCTTTCTAACAATTTTCTTTAGGAAACAGCGTTACTGCAGAAGGACTGGGAGAACCACTTTGAATAAAATAAAAACGTGGGCAGACCATCCGAGACTCAGAGACACTTGGCCTCAGGGAGCATGCAGCCATCCATCCACCCATCCATGTATGTTTCTATACTGCACCCCTCTCTATGGTATCTGACTTCCATGAAGGAAGAGGGAGCCAAAGCGCTTTCCCTTTGTGGGTAACCTAGTTCTACAGGATAGAAAGTGGGGCAGGCAACTGCCATACCCTGGGCTAGGATGAGCCTTTTGATGACAATGCTATTTCTTCAAGAGGAACCTGTGGTTACTCTCAAAAGGAAACATGATCGGGGGGAGTGGGCGGGGAAGGGATGGAGCTACAGCAGGACAGAGACAGGTACCCGGTGCATGGATCAGAAAAGCTGGTCAGTAGTGACAATAAAAGAGAAGAGCGTGGAAAAGAAAAGGAGAGAGTCACCAGACAAGGACTTCAGGGTCACGAGGCCAAATCCAGTCCTGGTAAAAGAGGGCACACAATGGGAGTTGTACCCACTTTACATGAAGGTTGAATTTGGCCCATGGAACTTCATTTTCTATCTGGTCTGGGTCTACCCTTCTGCACCCATAGTTCTGCAGGCATAAAGGATGATGGGAGTCAGTGAGACATCAAAGTGCCTTGGCCCAAAGGCGCTGTAAAAGACAATGGTATTTAATATCTGGGATGGATTCTCTGTGGATGTGTGAGTGGGTGCACTAAACCAAACCAAGCTCTCAGACAGCACCAAAGGAAAGGACTCCGGTCTTCAGCTCAGGGTGGCCACCCCCTGAAACAGAACTTTGATCTTACCTATTTCTCCTTGAACAATATCAAATCTGCTAACACCATCCACGACTAAATGGGGATTTCTCTCGATCATCTGAAAAAAAGAGGGAAAGCAAAGACAAGTGTGAGTATCCAACACTTACCAGCAGTGCATCCTTCACAGCTATACAGCCTCTCTTGTGTCACTTTCAACTGATGCCCTATGAGGTCATTATGTGCTACTTCACCGTAGTGGTGATTTGAAATTCGTGACTGTTTAAAAGCGGTATTGGGAGAACTGCAAAAGCCCTGGAGATTTGCTTCCCACAGGCATCCAAAAGTTCAGATGTTTCTCAGAGGTATAATCCAGATGAATGTAGTGCTAGTATAGTGCTTTGCAAAGAGAAAGCACCATACAAGCACTAAGTATTGTTATTTTTATTATCCTCCTCCAAGCCTCCTGGCCAGAAATCAGCTCTCTGAAACCACTGTGCCACCTGGAGAGTGAGAAAAGGACTTCGGACCTCTCCATATGCTGCCTGCCACATGCAGATGGAAATGAGAGACTCAGGCTTTCCTTCCCTAAACCATGCTGCCTCTCACAAGGGGAGAATTATGGTCTCCCTGGCCTGACATTCACAGCCATTCTGCCTTCCACCAGAAGAGGGGAAGACTTTCTATTTAAATCATGATTTGAGGACTCCAGTAACTCAGGCAGTGGTTAGGGGTCTATTACAGGAGTGGGTGGGTGAGGTTCCATGGCCTGCAATGTGCAGGAGGTCAGACTAGATGATCATGATGGTCCCTTCTGGCCTTAGAGTCTGTGAGGTTCTTGAACGCCTTCATCACCATGACATCTGGGCATTGTGCATCTCCAACAAACCATGCTGTTGCCTTGATTGGGGAGTGGGTGCCTGTCCTTTGGAGGAGGAGAACTTTACGCCTTCCAATCTAGTAATCAAAAGGTAGGGGGACTTGGGATCAGTCCAAGGGAAAAGGGAGTTGGGCCTGGGTATGTCTTTCTGTAGGGAGGGCCTCAGAAAGCTCAGATCGTTGGCTAGGCATCCAGATTTTGGCCAGGCCTTCAGATTGGTGTATGCTTTTCCAGACTAAACCTCTGAACCTTTTGTGATTCACACATCCCTAATTTAGATCTGGCTGGACTGTTTTGCATCATTTCTGTTAATGAAGCTACGGATGCAGGGCTTATTTTCTGTGGACCAAATTCCAAAGTCCTTACTGTTGGTTTTTCACTCAAGCCTTACTCAGGCAGAAGCTTCCCTGAATTCAATAAGAGTTCTGCCTGGATGATTAAAGAGTGAAAGCCTCTGAATACAACCCTGCATGCCTACTTTAAAAATGTTGTATAATTCCAAAAATCAAAGCTTGGTGCAAGACAAGGGGGCATGGAATCACCATGTTTTTAACTAGACATTAAGAATGTTAGACGAATTGCAGAGCATGACACTGGATAAGATAGAGTTAAAATTCTTAGCTTAAGCAGATAACATCATACAACTGTCAGCCACATTTGAATTAATGAGGATATTCCTTTGCTGCCTTGGAAGATTGAAATACAATTGACTTGGACTGACAATAAATACTAAGACGACAAAGTGGTTACAACTTGGAAAAGGGACAATCCATAAAGTGTTGAAATGAAGCAATGGTGAAGTTGGAGAACAAGAAAAATCTTATGTGTGCTAGGAAGCTCGATCAGTGGGGACGGTCCATCAAGGATGAGGTTAAGAGGAGATGTCCCTTAACTACAAGGGCGGCACAGAAACTGACAAAATTATGGACTGATAAAAAACATTATATTTGGTACCAAAGTGAACATTTATCCAACCCAGTATACTGACAGTATTACTGTATGATTTGGAACCAGCTGCATTAAATGAAAGAGACATCAGACAGCTGGAGGCTGTAGAGACGAGAGGGCATTTTGGAACGACTGAAGGCATAAAGGGGAATGATTTTAAGATGAAGTTGTAAGGCGAGTTGGATGTGAAATCAGGGTACAGAACTGGCTACGATCGAAAAGATTATGATAGTGGGGCCCTGCAGAAGACAAACAGATGACAGGATGCCAAGGAAAATAATGCAAACACAACTGAAGTCAGTCCAACCATGAGGCTGACCATTGATTAGATGGCGGGATATTGTATGCAGGGACATGACCAGGCTGGGCTTACTGGAGGAACAAACCATGGACAGGAATGCACAGCAATGCTGTACCACTCCCTAGGTCTGTAAAGATGCTTTGGGATTAGAGAGATAATTCCATGGGATCTTCGTATTTATGGTAGGAAAATACTCATTCAAATCTCTCTGGGTCTTCTGTACGAGTGACCCTGGTAATATCTGCTGGCTGAGTAACAGTCTGTTTTGAAAATGGTGTTTAATCCTAAATGCAGAAGCAAATGAACACGCCTAAGGAAACAACGAGACACAAGAGGTGTAAAATATTTGACAGCTGGGGTAAGAAAAATAATTTAGCAGCTCTTCTTTAAGCTGGGCTGGGTGCTCCCTCCCACCCACTTCATTTGACAACCCTCTGCACAAACATGAGACTAGCAGCTGGCGTGACTCATGTGGCTGGGTGAGTTGAACTCCAGTGAGACGAGTCAGTTTCCTGAGACATTTTCATGGTGACTGAGAGGACCCAGAAGCCCATCAAACGTTCCCCTTCAGGGAGAGGGTACAAAGCAGCTCTTCTCAAGCAATGAATGGCACATGGCACCAGTATTGATGCTTCAAGCTCTTGTGAATAATCCCCCAGGCTCTCCGAATAGTGAGACTCTCTACAGGGTCGTGGACCACTGCCGGTGCCCTCCTCCCATTCAAGAGCATGTGCATTAGTCCTCTGGCTGGGCGTCACGAGACCTGGGCTCTATTCCCAGCTCTGCTATTTGCCTGCTGTGTCACTTTAAGCAAATCTCATTTCTTTGTCTCTCCATCTCCCCTCCCACTCTTTGTCTATCTGCACTGTAAGATGTTCAGGGAAGGGACTCTCTCTCTGAGTACATGTTTGCATAATGGGGCCCCAATGTGCTACTGGGAGACCAAGAACCATAAGTTAATAATTCATCATTGTATTGTTTCCCCCTTCCCCCATTTTTGTCATGAGGGGCTGTGGCGTGGTGGCATAATCCTAATTGTGGAGTCTGGACAGCTATGGATTTGCTACGGATCATTGTTGGTACACCAAATACAAGCAAGTGAAATAAACAGATATAGATATGGGTATGAAACTGCTGGAAAGCCTTTTCTTTGGTTCCAATGAAATGGACTGAGTGTTGTTGGAGCGTCCAATAGCAGAGCTTACACTAACATCGGAGCCAGAAGACTAGAAACGATATGAGCACGTTATGGAGATTCACTCTGACACTGACCCATTGGGCTTAGCAGCAGATTTCAGTACAGCCCACTGAGATGTCCGAATACTTGGTTCTCAAGTGAGAATTCGGCTGACTCATTAGGGATGCTTCTCGCTCAGAGGCAACCAGTAATTCTCTCCAAACAAAGACATTGTATGAAAACAGCCCAACCTACATGCCTCAGTCATGTTTGTAGATGGGTTAGTGAATGTAACACAAAATAAACAACAGCAAAATAAAATACTCTAAAAATAAAACCAACCCAACACTGATTCAGCTCTAAATCCAATTTGGTATACTCTCCAGGAATCTAACTGAGAATATTGCATAAGTAGAAGGGATCACTTCTTCCAGGGTGCTTGAGTTACAGTATATGTCCTCGCCTCCCTTCACAGTTATGGTGTTACACCTACCAGTGCATGGTGTGGGAGAGGGAGGATGGTCTAGTGGTTAGGGCACTAGCCAGGGACTCAGAGACCTGGATTCAATCCTCTGTTCTGCCATGACTTCCCATGACTTGAACAAGGAGACACTTAGTCTCTTTGTGCCTGAGTATCTCATCTGTAAAGTGGGAAATCAGCACTCCCCAGAGGGAGTCAGGAAATTAAATGCATGAAAGATTGTGAGGCTCTCAACATTTATGTTAATAAAGGGCTTATAAGTACCATAGATGGGTGTGGTACGGATTTCGTGCTATTCTCATAGGTGTTTTAGAAAAGCTGCATGTAGGAGGAAGGGAAGACTGAACAGAGAAGTAGAGAGGCTTCTTGTGCATTAGCTTTGCAAGCTCAGGTTAGTGAGAGACTGAGTCTATCAACAGCAGCAAAGCAGGAGCTCATAATGGACCTCAGAGAGGAAACTGATGCTTCCCTTTGGAATAATAGCAGCCTCTTTCAGTTCAGAACTGTGTCCCCTTAGGTCAAAACCTGAGAGCGAGGTTGTAATGACAGAGTTAGAAATTCTGAGTAAAGCCAGAGTGGAGCTTTCTTGGGGGCTAAAGTGAAACTGGCAGTATCAGAAAGCTTTGGAGAGAGGGACTGGAAAGCTGGTTGCATTTTTCACAACACTGTCCTGTCCTAGGGTGGATGCTGGAAACATTTGGAATGGAGCGTAGGAAGAATAGGAGGCAAATAGTAGCAGCAAAGAAAAGCTTATGTTGGCAGTGGGTGAAACGAGGAGCGACCGCTGCAGTCTTTGGCTGATATATTGCACTGAGGACTAAGGGCCCAGACTTTCAAAATGGCTCAGTACCTATTTAGGCACCAAGGGTTTGGTCCAGCTCTCGTCCAAGTCACTAGCAAAACTCATTGACGGGACTGGGGCAGGATCAAGCCTCAAATTAAGGAAGCAGATTTTCCAGGAGAGCTCAGCACACATTGAGTGCTGAGGTTCTTTGACAACCGGGCCATAAATGTCACAAAGGTAAGTTGATGGATGCTGGGCAGGGAGAACAACAAAGGAGCTCAAGCAATTGCAATTTGCTAATCAATATGGCTTAAGGGGGATTATTGCAAAATATGGCAAGGCACCCAATCATTTCCAAGCAAACCACACAGACATTACAATCCACCAGCATAAGAAACATCGAAGCTACACAGATATTTTTAAATATAGTTATGATGAGTGTATGTGACTAGGACGGGTGGTTGGCTAACTATTGAAATAGGGATGTAGGGAGGTTTGGATCCACTCATCAGCAGTAACTCCATTGATACTTCTTGTGGTACTTTCACTAGTCGTGTCCACCCTCCTCTCCTTATCTTTGCACTCCACCAGAGTTTTACATTGCCTCCCAAAGTCCTCAGTCCAGATAAATTCAGGGTCTGCAAAGCAGCAACTCCTCCTACCTGGATTTTATAGGCTAAACTGGGTATCTCTTTCCATCTACTCATGTGCAGCTGTAGCTACATTCTTATGATGCTAAGCCAGATGGGAACAAGAAAATAACTCCAGAGGCAAACACCATGCAAATGATCACCAGCGGTGCAAAGAGAGGAACACAGACCTATCTCCTATGCAAATACATCCAAAGGAAGCTATGGAAGAGTCGTGAAAAGGGTCATTCCTCAGCTCTCCCAGACCACTTTAGACTCCCCGAAGACCAGTATGCCCTTTCCTTTGTTTACTGTTACTTCTTTCCCTTCGATTTCCAACTCAACTTCCCATCAACCTGCACGTAGGACGGAAGAATCCCATGCACTGCTACAGGCTGGGGACTGACTGGCTAAGTGGCAGTTCTGCAGAAAAGGAACTGGGAATTAAAATGGACGAGAAGCTGGATATGAGTCAACAGTGTGCCCTTGTTGCCAAGAAGGCCAATGGCATATTGGGCTGCATTAGTAGGAGCACTGCCAGCAGATCGAGGGAAGTGATTATTCCCCTCTATTCGGCACTGGTGAGGTCACATCTGGACTATTGCATCCAGTTTTAGGCCCCGCACTACAGAAAGGATGTGGACAAATTGGAGAGAGTTCAGCAGAGGGCAACAAAAACAATTAGGGGGCTGGGCACATGACTTATGAGCAGCGGCTCAGGGAACTAGTCTTATTTAGTCTGCAGAAGAGAAGAGTGAGAGGGGATTTGATAGCAGCCTTCAACTACTTGAAAGGGGGTTCCAAAGAGGATGGAGCTAGACTGTTCTCAGTGGTAGCAGATAACAGAACAAGGAGAAATGGTCTCAAGTTGCAGTGGATGACGTCTAGGTTGGATATTAGGAAACACTATTTCACGAGTAGGGTGGTGAAGAACTGGAATGGGTTATCTAGGGAGGTGGTGGAATCTCCATCCTTAGAGGTTTTTAAGGCCCAGCTTGACAAAGCCCTGGCTGGGATGATTTAGTTGGGGTTGGTCCTGCTTTGAGCAAGGGGTGGGACTAGATGACCTCCTGAGGTCTCTTCCAACCCTAATCTTCTATGATTCTATGAACCTCTATTGTTCTTTGTTGTACTGCTGGGTCAAGGGCTTCAGCCAAAGTCCCTTGAAGTCACTATAAAGGAGCCTATTGATGGAAGGCCAACTTCTGCTCTTAGCTACACGGATGTTAATCCAGAGTAAGATCATTGCATTTAATAGGGTTACTCTGGATTTAGACCACCGTAAATGGCTCTGAGATAGTAAACTCCATAGGGCAGGGTCCTTGTCTATCACTATATTTATAAAGTGCCATGCACACCAATGTTGCAATATATAATACATTGCTACTACTAATCGCTATCTTGGAATAAGCCTAGAGAGCAGCCACTTAGCCGGGGAAGAATTGTTTGGTAGTTCGGGTGCTAGCCTGGGACTTGGGAGACCCTGCTCTATTGCAGGCTCTGTGCAAGCTCAGGCAAGTCGCTTGATATTCAGCCCGAGGGTGAGTCAGTTCCCCAAGAAAGAATGGCAAGATGGGAATAATAGTACTCCCCTAGCTCACAGGACAAAGATTGGGAGGGGCTCAGATATTATGTATGGGTATGTTGTAGAAAGAATTACTGCCAAATAACCACAGGATATGCAAGAAACAAAATAAGACTCCCCCCACCCCCTTCCTCCACATAGATATTTACCTGGCTGTTTGGATTGCTCAGTTCCAGATCCAAAAACAATGAAAACAGCAAACAGAGAGAGTAAATATAGTGGTGTTATTAATCAAAGTCTAATGACAACACATCAACCGTATGTGTGAGCTCGTGTCAGAATGTAGCTTCAGAGCTTAGAAGAGGTCTTAAATCCTGTACTTGTGTTAGCTGTGGGAGTTCACTATACAGATTACACTCCTACTTAGTAAGCAGAGAGGTCAGTGAGATATGCAACCCACTAATACAGAGGCATTTAATACATCAACTCTTCACTTTTGTTTTGCTCCAAATCTAGGGTCTCCTATGTGATCTTTCTGGCTGTACCCCATTTTTCTTTATGGACAGGCAGCCTAGGCTAGAGGAATAAGCTATACCCACAAAACACTTATACTGGTATAACCACATCTATGCTAGGAGAGTTTTGCCAGGATAGCAATTCTGGCAAAATTTCTGAGCATAGACTAGTCCATCATGTGGCTTCCCCAGTCCAGAGATCAATTGAGTCTCATGTCTCAGTCTGATTCAATTAGCTTGAATAGGCAAAGGCGCTTCTTGTGTGAAACAATCACAGGGTGGAAATGTTGTCTCCACATCATCAAGCTGCTATTTCAGGCAAACGGAAATACTGAGTAGGATCTTAAGGCTCCACATCCTTGTGACCCTCCAAAAAAATATCCAAGCTTGGAACAGCCCACAACCTCTGCTCACACCAGAAGACAGCCCTGTCGACTGACTGAACAACAGGTAGCACACAACAGTTGCAGTCCTTGTCACTGTATGTTTCCCATATCTCCCAGGACCTTGGGGCATCTCAAATTAGACTCATAATTCCTGAATTCTTCTTTTGTGCATGGCGGGGGGGGGGCATCGGGAGTGGGGGTATTTTATTTCTTAAGGTGGCTTCAAACAAGTCTTTGATTTTGTGCCTGGATAAGTGCCCCCCGAAAAGCTCCGGGCACGCTGCTAGATGGTCATAGGGATTGTGAACACTAATATTGCCGGCTTCATTATTTGAAGCACCAATCTGATTTTACAGGAACTAGAACTATGGCTGTGGTATAACTGGTCTCTGGGTGTGAATGTAGCTAGCCGCAGAGGCCTCCATCTGGAAATTCCAGGAAATAAATTATGTCTGTTCCTGGTGCAGAACGCTGATAAAAAAACAAAATCAATGGGCAGATTGTTTCTTAAAGAAGGTGGCACTTTATTTAGGAAGAGGGTGGGAAAGCTAACGCTGTGGGTAAGCCCTGTATACACAATGAGCGAAACAAATCATCAATAACTTAAACCAACAGGCTCCATGGTTCAGGCAGCAGGGCTGGGCACATCCCCCAGAGTGCTCAGCATAGTAGCAACAGTTAGCCAGGGATCAGGGAGATCTGGGTGTGCGGCCATGCGCACAATGCAGCACCTCGGCCCCCGGTTCTCCTTCCGCAGCCTTTCTCCAGGTCAGCCTCCAGCCTGGAGGCTCTCTCTGTGTTACATGCCAAGGAGTGACTCGTTCCCACTTTGACCCTACCTCCCCCTTCAAGGGTCCTCTGGCACAGGGAGGCAGTCCCTACGAGAGAAGTCCCATAGGAGTCTTTGTTCCCAAAGGACCACAGGCACCATCTGGAGGCTGGGATGGTGTGACCAGAGAAAACCAGAGAGTCACCCATGTTAAATGATCCTTTTGACCTGAAACCTACTAATCATCACAGAGCTAGTATTGATAACCACATACCTCTCTCGCTGCCACCCAGACAGCCCTTCCAGCTGCCTGGCACACCCACTTGCAGCGTCCTATTCCACGGTAGGGCCAAACTCCAATGCCCTAACTCATGCTGCATGGCACCTTCCTTCGTGAACAGTGGGACTGCATGTGGAGTAACGTGCTACTCACCCTGAGTTAATCTGACCATTAGATCGCTCTTTCGGGGCAAGGACTATCTTTAAATGTGTTTGCACAATGCCTAGCACAGGAGCGCCCTGATTCTGAATGTGGCCTCAAAGGCTAGCTACAATACAAGTGATACATGCTAATAGAGAGGCAGAATGCTTCAGTGATTAGAAGATCTGCCTGAGAGTCAGGAGACATGGGGTCTTTTCTGGCTCTGCAACTGACTCACTGTGTGTCCTTGGGCAAGTCACTTCACCTCTCTGTGCTTCAGTTTCTCTACCCACCCTTTGTCTGGCTTCTCTATTCAGATTGCACAGTCTTCTGGGCAAGGATGGACTTTAGTTCGTGCGGTGCCTACCACAGTGGGATCTTGATCTCTGTTGCAGCATCCTGGCACTACTGCAGTATAATGATCACACGCACACACACACACACACACCCCATTAAAATAATGTTTTTAAGGTTGCAAAGTCAAGCACTCAGAAATCAGAAAATGCCAGAATGAAGGTTGCCTGTGCAATCTTGATTTAGCCTCTTTGTGCATATGTATTATGCTTAGAGCTGTGCGAATAACTGAACATTCATTTTGTTGCCTGAACCAAAACCAAAATTGTTTGGGATTAACCTGAAATAACTTTGTTTTTTGGCAAAATGAACCCTCCCCCAACATTCATTTGGAGTTGACCAACATGCTTTGTTTGACCCAAAATAATTTTGTGGGAGGGATCCCATTTCTTTTCAATTAAATTTAGGCAAATTTCAAAATGAAACGTCGTCTGAAAATGAGAAAACAAAATGTTTCATTTAAAAATATGTTAAAATGAAATATTCCAACTTTTTTAAATTTATTTTTTATTTATTTTTTCAACCAAAATATTTCCCAAATTCAACATGAATTGGTTCATAATTGTGGTTCATCTGAAACTATGTTTTTTGTGAATAAAATATTCATCCAATTTTTTTTGTCCAGCTGTAATTCTGAGAGAGTTTGTAACGACATCATCACATACTATTTTTTCCCACAGGATCCCTGCCTAATTCAGTGTTATCACCCCCAGCTATAACAACAATGCTTGAAATTGCACATGCAGAACATGTGAACACACAGTTTTGAAGGTGCAAACAACAGCACACTCCTTTCTGTGGGCACAAAACCAGAGGCTGGGTCTGAAAACATGGCCCTTAATCTTCACAGCTACTGTTCAAGTGCAGCTACTACACAATCAAGAAAAGCGACAATAAAAATGACATTGGGAGCCCCACAATCTATTCCCCCTCAAGGACTCCTATATCAAATTGGCTCACTTTACAAGTCAAAACAAGTTGTCTTTAACTGTCACCACTGCCTGGTGTCTGAAAATCAAGCTGTTTTCTTTCTGCTTTGCACATTAGCACCAGATATAAAGATCCCAGACTCTGAATGTAATTGGCAATTCTCTTGATGATGCACAGGGTAAAATAGAAGGCAGCTTGCTCCTCAGCTGCTATATTGGATCTGGAACACTGACAGCAGTAAAAATGATCTGTCACTTAAATAACCAGATACTGTGTGACTCAGAAGATGCAGAATGAGGAGAGAAGAATAGGACCAAGGTGCTATTTTTCTTTGCAGTCAGATTTCGAACCAGACTTTAAATGTCAGGGGGAGCTAAGGAAAGTGGTTGAGAAAATACAGTCATGGGACAAATTTGCTGCAAGAAAGTGCAGCTCTGCTGAGTGATGGAAAGATGTGTTCAGTGTATAATTGCCATTTCCGCAGGCAGGACTAAGTCCCATTGCTTGGGACTTTTAAAAAAGTAGGCTGGACAAACCACTAGAAAATGGGCTGTAGGGGCAATCCTGCAATTGGCATGTGGACGGGAGTGGATAGCAGGCTGTTTCCATTTCTACAATCTGTGATTCTAGGGGCCAAATCCTAAAGTGTTGTCAGTGTCAGACCCCTTTGCAACACCGGTGACTCCCTTACCCATCTGTAGGAGATGCAGAAGTAGGCTTGAAGAGAATCTGAGCGCATAGATATCTAGGTTAGAGAAGAAGGGGAGGGTCTAATTTACACCATTCCCTACATCTGGCCCTATGACTTCAGTGGAGTTGTAGCCAGAATTTGGCCCCGCGGCTTTGCGGAACTAGGGCTGATTGCAAAGCTTCCCCTCAAGGTTTCAGGGAATGATGGAGCAAGCTGACCAGTGAGCTGAATATGTGCCTTAAAAGTGAGAGAATGGGCCAGATCTCAGCTGAAGTCAGTGGAGCCACATCAATTTGCATCAGCTGAGGACCTGATCCGATATACTTAAAACCCCCCTAAATAAATGAAAACTTCAGCTTAAATGAGTTTTATTGACATCTACTAATTTAAAAGCAGGCAGGGACAGCAGGTCACCATCCCCTGGGGCTTTGAGACAAATACTTGTAATGAAGTGGTCCAAACTAAGGGCAAGTTTTTGGCTGATCCCCACACAGATGTACATGTGAGGGGACACATGCCAGGAACACCGTCTCTAAGTGCCTTTTCACAAGGGCTGGCTATGATCTCAGTCCCTGTGCTCTCCTGCTCATTGCCCCCATGCGCTGGCCAGCGGAGAAGCACATGTTTCACTCCCTCACCCTATACTGGAGATGTAACACCAGGCACCCTCCCCCATGGGGCTGGGAGCCGTGGTCTGTACATAAGACACAATGCTTCCCAGTGCTTCCCTCAGGTCAGCGCAGCTGGGCACAGCCCTCCACGCAGGGATGTAGCTAACAACATGAGACAAATCAAAGCTGTTGTCTTTTTTACACCCAGGAAATCGGCTTTGCTACTGAAAGCCATCAGGAGGAACTCACCGTTGGTCTTTTCCACTGTAGGCGGCTCAGCTTGTCTTCTGAGAGCAGATTGGGACCAATGGAACTGACATGTGTTGGGAAGGTGTCATCTTCAAACAGTAGCCCTCGGCTCAGGCAGTAGTCTCTCAGGTGGGTGAAGTCCTGATTGTTAAATTTCAGGGGGCTCTGAAGGCTTCCAGTCCTCCCCTTGGTTTGCCAGCCTCGCTCTAGCTTCTGATACGGGCCAGGGGCAGGCATCATCATGTCTCTATCCTGTGAAGGAGAAAGAGTGTCAGGTATTGTTAATGGCCACTTCTGAAACACTGCCCTCCAAACACACAGGGAGTGCCCACAGAGGATTCTGGAGCAGCTACTCACAAGGCTGAAAGAGGGAGTCGTGACAAAATCCTTCCCAGCTGGAAATGCCTGGGGAAAGAGAAGTGGTAAATATCCCACCTGGTTTATCTTAAACCAGCGCTGCCATTGCTTCAGATTCAATTCTAAGTCTTCCTGGCCGACAGGTAGAGCAAACTCTCTGGGAAACACTGAACTACTATATAGGCAATATAAAAGGACATGGGGGTATGTGTGTGTGTGGGTTGTGGAGGGCTGGACGACAAGGGAGGGAATATTGCTTTTGGGAGGGTGTTACATGAGAAGCTATGGTAACCTAAGACATTTGTAGTGGACCCAAAACACACTTTCAGCTGTTGGTTACTTTTGTACACGGTGTATTTTTGTGGGAATTTACTTTTATTTTCTGAGCTCCTTTGACTCATTTTTGAATGCTTGGTGGCTTAGTCCACATTCAGCTGCATACGGCTCCACCACTCACTGTGCTGCTGAGAGCGCTAAGCAAGACAAACACCCTCTCCAGCCATTGCCCTACCTCAGGGTCTAGTGCAAAGTCCGTTGGTGTTAATGGAAAGACTATCAGGGATGCCTGTGTCTTAGGATCAGTTTCTCAAATAACTAGGAGGCAAATAAAATCCAGACCTAGATCGAAATCTGCATTTCATCCACACCTTCCAAAAGTCTGAGGGATTTAGATCCATTGATTCAATTGGAGAGCTGAGTTAGGGCTTAGCTGTGAAGTTTAGAGTCATATCCAGACTTGGAAACCCACTGCCCTGCCCAGATTCGGGGGTGTCTCATGCTGTTTGGGTCGATCTCAACTAGGAGTGCCTTTCCTTCTGCACAAAGAGCAGCTGTCAGCTGGGAAAAGCGCTTCCTCACTCAGCTGGGTGAGACTCCTCATTGGTTGCAGTCATGTGCCAGATGCATGCAAATGACTAGTCTTGATACTAGATGGAGGGATTCTGTCTACTTCTGGACTGACAGCACTGAGCACTGCTGCTGGTGAAGAATTCAAGTAGATGTGACTCTTTCTATGGGCCCCTTTCCCCTTAGGATTGTCAAAGAGCACAACAGTAGAACAGCTCACAAAAGCATCACCAACAGTCAGGAATGATAGGGAAGAAGGGTTGAGGGCCACCTCAGAAGAATCGTCTATATTACCAGCCCTGAATCCACAGATATGGGAGCTCAGACAAACAAGTATCCCCCCAGGTCTTCTGCGTCATTTTCCAGCCCCATTCCTGATCCGGCCATGAAATGAGGAGGGAGAGGGGCAGAGGTTTCAAAGGCTCCACGGCTTTGCCAGAGCCCCAGAGTTTTAAAGAGCAATTGGTTCCTGACTTTGTTATTCTGCACAAAAGCGAAGAGTGAGGATTTTTGTTTGTACCAATCTCATGGCCTTCCCAAAGCCACATGTGGGCACAGACATACATTCACACACACACAGATGCATGCTCTCGGTCACCTGGGGCCTTCTGTTACTGAAAGAATGCTCATTCAGAGGAATAAAACCTACTGAGAGCCCCTTGCTTCACAAAGGCTCTCAAGGGCTTTGTTATCCCAAGACACACATTTCTGAGTCACGTTTTAACCTCCGTGTAGCTCTGGTTTTAACTTAAGCCATATTGCCCTTCTCTAAAGTACTGAATGTTCCTTTGAGTTCTATCCCTTCCAACAAACACAACCCACTTCCCTCGAATTCCATTCCAGGTGTTCCATTCAGAGCATTTTGTGTTTTAAGCCCACTGGTCACTTTGGGCAGATGATTCATGGATTCTGAGGTCAAAAAGGGACCACTGATTATCTAGTCTGACGTCCTGCATAACACAGGCCAAACAGCCTCACTCAAGTGACTCCTGCACAACGCCTGGCACTTCTGTTAGAGCTATAGAATATGTTTTAGAAAGGCATCCAGGGTTGATTTAAAGACTTCAGGTGACAGGGAATCTTCCACAGGCATTGGCAATCTTTGGCACGCGGCTCGCCCGGGTAAGCTCCCTGGCGGGCCGGGCCGTTGACTTGCCGCGTCCCGCTGGTTTGGCCGGTCATGGCTCCCATTGGCCCCGGTTCGCCGTCTCCGGCCAATGGGGATGCGGGACGCGGCAGCCAGCACAACCCCAGGCCCGCGCCGCATCCCGCAGCCCCCATTGGCCGGAGACGGCGAACCGCAGCCAGTGGGAGCCGCGATCAGCCGAACCGGCGGGATGCAGCAAGTAAACAAACCAGCCCGGCCCACCAGGAAGCTTACCCTGGCAAGCCACGTGCTGAAGGTTGCCGATGCCTGATCTACCATCTCCCTTGGTAAATTGTTCCAGTGGTTAATTACCCTCACTGTTAAAAATCTGCATCTTACTACTAGTCTGAATTTGTCTGGCTTCGGCTCTTGACCACTGGATCTTTTTATACCTATTTTGCTAGATGAAAGATACTTCTATTATCAGATGATCATCTCTATTGGTTGATACGCCCCCAACACTGGGTAAGGAGAGCAGAAGCACTGATATTTAGATGAGAGACTGGCTTCTGGTTTTGTTGTGAACATTTCACAAAGGATTATGAAAAACTTCATCTAGATTCACTGAAACTGCTAATATAGCTTTCCCATGTTTTACAGAGTATTATTGCCCTTCTAGGTAAAGTCTTTTCTTCTTAGGACCTCTAACAATCCCCTGGAAAGACCAGGAGTGTCTTGTCTTGTTATTTAATTTTAAAAAGCAATTTCATTTCAAAAAAATCAGATGAAATTCAGAAATAGCCCTCAGCTGGCATAGAGAAAGAACATTCCTTTTTGGCTTGCATTTTTCAATACAATGGAAATAAATCTCATGTAATGTACCATAACACGACAGGGAATGGTTTCTCCTTAACAAATACTCATTTGAAACGGTACCTAGGCCTTGTGCATGCTAAGATCTATTTCCCGCAACAGTGTTCCAACAAAACTGATTACTAATTCCACAACTCAAATTAAAACTAACAGAGCTTGAAGGCTGGGGCTGACGCACACTCTCTCTCTCTCTCTTCTGACGGAGAACAAGGGTTTTTAGTGTGCGTGTATGTGTTTAATTACATTGTTTAACACACTGGGAATAATTTAGCAACTGGCATGTAGAAGATAAGGCAGTTAAACTACCCTCCTCCTGCAGAATAACTTCATCAGCCTTGAAGGAATCATGCTTGGATATGCACATGCGCAGACATACAAGGTATTGCTCTGTCTGGCTGAAATTCACCCACGAAAGAGCCTACACAAGGCCCATGAACCATATGAGTTCCATTTAAGCTGGCAGGACTCAATCCTGCACCCACTGAAGTCAATGGTGCAGCTCCCCTTAATTTCAATGCGTAGGATCAGACACTCGGACCCTGATTTTCTATTGCCTTGCACTGTGCATAGTTATTTACACCTGTGCAGAGTAGGGTGACCAGATGTCCCGATTTTATAGGGACAGTCCCGATTTTAGGGTCTTTTTCTTATATAGGCTCCTATTATCTCCCCACCCCGTCCCGATTTTTCACATTTGCTGTCTGGTCACCCTAGTGCAGAGGGGGCACAAAATGACGCCATTGTGATCTGGCAGCTTCTTACAATTGCTTTCCACTAATGTGAAAGACTATGCAAGGTGCAGGGCAATGGTGAATCAGGCTCTTGGGGTTTAAATAAAACTTGAGTGTGTTGCCTTCCCCTTGTGCTGGACCCCTCTACAAGGAGGAATTTCACTCTGTGAGCATTAGACGGTTTCTTCAAATCAATGTCTGTGTTTGGAGGGAGCAAAGCATGGCACTGTGAAGATCCTGAAACACCCTCCATCATGGACAACCACAGATTTGTCTCCCCCTTCATCACAGGGGAACATGATGCTATCGAGAAGAGGTAAGTTGGATAGGCAGGGGTCCTATGAAAATGTAAGAAGTAATTATGTAATTAAAGATCACTGGGGTAGCCATGGTAGTCTGTATCCACAAAAACAATGAGGAGTCCGGTGGCACCTTAAAGACTAACAGATTTATTTGGGCATAAGCTTTCATGGGTTAAAAAAACTCACTTCTTCAGATGCATGGAGTGAAAATTACAGATACAGGCAGAAATATACTGGCACACGAAGAGAAGGGAGTTACCTTACAAGTGGAGAACTAGTGTTGACAAGGCCAATTCAGTCAGGGTGGATGTGGTCCACACCCAATAACTGATGAGGAGGTGTCAATACCAAGAGAGGAAAAATTGTTTTTGTAGTGAGGCAGCCACTCCCAGTCTCTATTCAAGCCCAAATTAATGGTGTTAAGTTTGCAAATGAATCGTAGCTCTGCAGTTTCTCTTTGAAGTCTGTTTTTGAAGTTTTTTTTGTTGAAAGATGGCTACTTTTAAATCTGTTATTGAATATCCAGGGAGATTGAAGTGTTCTCCTAGTGGCTTTTCTATATTACCATTCCTGATGTCTGATTTGTGTCCATTTATTCTTTTACATAGAGACTGTCCGATTTGGCCAATGTACATGGGAGAGGGGCTTTGCTGGCACATGATGGCATATATCACATTGGTAGATGTGCAGGTGAACGAGCCCCTGATGGTGTGGCTGATGTAGTTGGGTCCTCTGATAGTGTCCCTAGAGTAGATATGGGGACAGAGTAGGCAACGGTGTTTGTTACAGGAATTGGTTCCTGGGTTAGTGTTTCTGTGGTGTGGTGTGTAGTTGCTGGCGAGTATTTGCTTCAGGTTTGGGGGGCTGTCTGTAAGCGATGACTGGCCTGCCTCCCAAGGTCTGTGAGAGTGAGGGATCGTTTTCCAGGATAGATTGTGGATTGTTGATGATGTGCTGGAGAGCTTTAGCTGGGGGCTGTACGTGATGGCCAGTGGTGTTCTGTTATTTTCCTTGTTGGGCCTGTCCTGTAGTAGATGACTTCTGGGTACCCGTCTCGCTCTGTCAGTCTGTTTACTCACTTCCCTAGGTGGGTATTGTAGTTTTAAGAATGCTTGATAAAGATCTTGTAGGTGTTTGTCTCTGTCTGAGGGATTGGAGCAAATGCAGTTGTATCTAAGGGCTTGGCTGTAGACCAGGGGTTCCCAAACTTGGTTCACAACTTGTTCAGGGTAAGCTCCTGGCAGGCCGTAAGACACTTTGTTTACCTGAGCGTCCTCAGGTATGGCCGCTCGCAGCTCCCAGTGGCCACGGTTTGCTGTTCCCAGCCAATGGGAGCTGTGGGAAGCAGTGCAGGCCGGGCCACCGCTTCCCACAGCTCCCATTGGCTGGGAATGGCAAACCACAGCCACTGGGAGTGGCTGTACCTGCGCTCGTGGCCCGCCAGGGGCTTACACTGAACAAGCCGCGAACTAAGTTTGGGAACCCCTGCTGTAGACAATGGATCATGTGATGTGTCCTGGATGGAAGCTGGAGGCATATAAGTAAGTATAGTGGTCAGTAGGTTTCCAGTATAGGGTGGTGTTTATGTGACCATCGCTTATTTGCATTGTAGTGTCCAGGAAGTGGATCTCTTGTGTGGAATTGTCCAGGCTGAGGTTGATGGTGGGGTGGAAATTGTTGAAATCCAGGTGGAATTCTTCAAGGGCCTCCTCCCCGTGGGTCCATATGATGAAGACGTTGAGATGTTGCACCCCATAAGGCTTTATGGAAATATACATATGAATGTATATATGCCGTAACTGGAATATGTTTATGCTACATATGCCATGTAACATTTCTCTGTAAAGGTTATGATCTACTGAATCTATTCATCCTATTTGTATGCATGTATCATTTTTGTATTCAAAGTTATGAATATTGGCTGTGTAATGGTTTGATTTTAAGTAGCCTTAGTAAAGCATTTGGTCAGCTTCTTGAGAAAGGAATGTGCAAATTAAGTGCCCAGTCAAGAAACACTTAACGGACAATGGATCTCGGAAGGCTCCAATCCACATAAGAAGTCTACTTGAGGACGTTCAAGGTAGCACATGAACCATGGCTGCTACCTGTAAGTTCTGAGTCATTCATGGACATCTGGCTTGCCCATGTGACTCCAAAACTCCATCTTGTAGCTGGGATTCTACACATGGGGAGGGAGAGGTGTCCACCCACAAGAGAATTTCTATTTAAACCCCTGGGAGACCCCTCCATTTTGTCTTCAGCTGGCTCAAGAGATAGCCTCTTCACCCCAAAGGATACCTGAAAGAAACTGGAACAAAGGACAGTAACCACAGGGGGTGTGAGTGATTGCTGGACCCAGACTAGAAGGAGGCTAGTCTGTAAAAGAAACTTACTGGAACATTTCTGAGGGTGAGGTTTCATCTGTAATCACTTTCTTACTGTATTAGGCAAAGACTTGCGTGTTTTATTTTATTTTGTTTGGTAATTAACTTTGTTCTGTCTGTTAGCACTTGGATCCACTTAAATCCTACATTTTGTATTTAATAAAATCACTTTTTACTTATTAATTAACCCAGAGTATGTATTAATACCTGGAGCGGGGGGGGGGGGGGGACAGCTGTGCATATTTCTCTATCAGTGTTATAGAGGGCGAACAATTTATGAGTTTACCCTGTATAAGCTTTATACAGAGTAAAACGGATTTATCTGGGGTTTGGACCCCATTGGGAGTTGGGCATCTGAGTGCTGGAGACAGGAACACTTCTTAAGCTGTTTTCAGTTAAGTCTACAGCTTTTGGAGGACATGGTTCAGACCTGGGTCTGTGTTTGCAGCAGGCAAGCGTGTCTGGCTCAAACAAGGCAAGTTTCTGGAGTCCCAAGCTGGCAGGGAAAACGGGTTAGAAGTAGTCTCAGCACATCAGTTGGCAGTTCCCAAGGGGTTTCGTGTGATCCGACCCGTCACAGATGTCATCAATGTAGCGCAAGTAGAGTAGGGGCACTAGGGGGCGAGAGCTGAGGAAGCGTTGTTCTAAGTCAGCCATAAAAATGTTGGCATACTGTGGTGCCATGTGGGTACCCATAGCAGTGCTGCTGACTTGAAGGTATAAATTGTCCCCAAATCTGAAAAGGTTGTGGGTGAGGACAAAGTCACAAAGTTCAGCCTCCAGGTGTTCCGTGGCCTCATCGGGGGATACTTTTTCTGACAGCTTGTAGTCCATCCTCGTGTGGAATATTGGTGTAAAGAGCTTCTACATCCATGGTGGCCAGGATGGTGTTTTCAGGAAGATCACCAAATGCATTGTAGTTTCCTCAGGAAGTCGGTGGTGTCTTGAAGATAGCTAGTTATGCTGGCAGCGTAGGGTCTGAGGAAAGAGTCCAAATAGCCAGATAATCCTGCTGTAAGAGTGCCAATGCCTGAGATGATAGGGTGTCCAGGATTTCCAGGTTTATGGATCTTGGGTAGCAGATAAAATACCCCTGGTCGGAGTTCTAGGGGTGTGTCTGTGTAGATTTGTTCCTGTGCTAGCAGGGAGTTTCTTGAGCAGATAGTGTAGTTTCTTTTGGTACTCCTCAGTGGGATCAGAGGATAGTGGCCTGTAGAATGTGGCATTGGAGAGCTGCCTGGCAGCCTCCTGTTCATAATCCGACCTGTTCATGATGACTACAGCACCTCCTTTTTCAGCCCCTTTGATTATAATGTCAGAGTTGTTTCTGAGGCTGTGGATGGAGTTGCATTCTGTACGGCTGAGGTTATGGGGCAAGTGATGCTGTTTGTTCACAATTTCAGCCTCTGCACATCTGTGGAAGCACTCTGTGTAGAAGTACAGTCTGTCATTTCAATTGTCAGGAGAAGTCCACGCAAAATTCTTCTTCTTGTAGTGTTGGTAAGAGGGTTCCTGTGGGTCAGTGCACTGTTCAGTGGTGTGTTGAAAATATTCCCTGAGTTGGAGATGGCAAAAGTAGGCTTCCAGATCACCGCAGAACTATGTCATGTGCATGGGGGTGGTGGGGGCAGAAAGAGAGCCCCCAAGATAGAACAGACTCTTCTGCCAGGCTAAGTGTGTGGTTGGATAGATTAACAATATTGTTGGGTGAGTTAAGGGTACCACTGTTGTAGCCCCCTGTGGCATGTAGGAGTTTAGATAGTTTACTGTCCTTTTTCCTCTGTAGATAAGTAAAGTGTGCGTTGTAAATGGCTTGTCTCGTTTTTGTAAAGTCCAGCCATGTGGAAATTTGTGTGGAAGGTTGGTTTTGTATGAGAATCTCCAGTTTTGAGAGCTCATTCTTGATCTTCTCCCGTTTGCTGTACCGGACGCTGATCCGGTGGTTCCTCAGTTTCTTTGAGAGTGTGTGGCACAATCTCTCACCATAGTAATTAAAGAGTGTCTCATAATGCATATGCACACGGGTGCTGAATTAAAGCTGCACAGCCAACCTTCATTCTGGCATTTCCTAACTTCAGAGTGCTTGGCTTTGCAGCCTTCATGTTCTTTTAATATCGTTTTTGGTGCAATATTATATATCTCACTATTCAATGGCTCTTTCTGCAGTTTTCCACTGAAACAGGGCACTTAACTCCGTTATGCCAATTTAATATCTAAGGTATAAATTTTAAAAGACAATTTATTTTATTCTTTAATTTATCCAGAGTATATGTTCAGTTTTTGATATGCCAAAGATTTTGTTTTGGTAGCTGACCAGAGGCAGCTGGGGATGTGTAGGAGGCAGTTAGGAATTAGGAGATAAGTAGTAGAAATAAGCCAGCAAGCAAGGAGGAACATTTTGTTCCTACTTCATATTTGAACTTTTCAGCCTCTGTCATTGACCTTCAGAAAAAGTGTTCGCAATCTATCTTTTAAAAATATTTCCACCAAATGTTGGCCTGATTGGCTCTCTGTCTCTTAGGGGAAAACAGCTGAACTTAACCTTATAGGTTGTTAGAATTCTGTTAAATCAACAAATCCTGCCCACCCCTATTTCCCCTCCCCCAGCATACCTGCATATTTAACCTTGACTACAGCCTGCATTATGCATCACAGGGAAAGTCCTTTTTTCTTTATAGACCCTGTCCTCCAAGGATCTCAAAGCCCTTTATAAACATCAGTGAATTAGCTTCACAGTGCTCCTCTAAGAGGGGAAAGCATTACTTAATTAACCCCCCCCCACCCAATTGGGAGGCAATGTTGTGCATCTGTACATGTCCTCTGTGTGAAAGCCAATAATGCTTCTGGACATCAAGACTAAATCCACAATGCTATTGTAAGTCTAGCGGATGTTACCTTTCCGGTGACACATGACATGGCCATCTAACTCTTAACTGTCCATGAGGAATTATCATATACTGTTCACGAAGTCAAATTTCCTTTATTTTATCTATACAACATAGGACATTGCCAGTTACCTTTTTACTGCATCATTTAACTACAGCGTACAGTGCAGTCATTGTTATCTTAGGATCTCCACTACCAATTACTTCGGACAACTTACCGTTCCACAGGGAGGTTCTTTAAAGGAAAGCAAACCCATCTTGCTTCTTTGAAAACACCGCTCTCTCTCTCTCTCGCATGCACACGCTCTCTCTCATTTTGGAGTCATATAAGCAAATCCTCCAGGTAACATTATACCTCCAAGACTAAGTTAGAATCCCAGCTCATCTCCCCAAGACAAATCCCTTTCAATGCATCTGTGATACTTTTCCAGTACTAATATTTCTCCTATTTAATCTTTAAATAAGTAGAACAGCAAAGCGAGGTTTTACCTGTAATGCCTCCAGCGACAAGGCGACAGATGTGTGGTTTTCAGTTTCGGTCCAGTGCTGGTTTATACAAGAACTGCTGCACCTCCTTGAGTAAACACTGCCACGGTGAATCTCAGTTCAGGACCAAGTATAGAATCCACAGTGCAGGTGCAGCAGGGCCATAGTACACGTCTCTTCTATCTGACCTCTACAATGACTCTGTTTGCTCTCCTATACAAGTTGATGGTTGGTCTCCTACGGTTTTTGTTACAACAGAGCAGGGTTTGTTGACTGCTGCCAGCTTTCACTTAATCTGTGTTCCTCTTGGCCCCACCAGGAAATGCTGAGGTTATTATTGTGGGAGCAGGTGATGGGGGATGGACTCACCACAAAGGGCGAAATCTATGATCGTGCTTCATTCTTCCACCTGTAATACAAGCAGTAGGTATTTCAGGCCAATACCTATTAAGGCTTAAAATCCAATTCTAAATCCTTTGCATAACCATAGGTCTGATTCTGCATTGTCTCACTCACTCGAGTAGTTCAATTTGCTTTCTATGGTACTGCTAGAGTGAGAAAGGATTACTCATGTGAGTAAGGCTTTCTGGGATCAGACCCCATTTTAACATAGCCTGAAGCCAAGGCTTAAAAGTGCACCCAGCAAACGTAACATTTTTGGGACCCCAACTTGCAGCATATCAAAATCAAGCCCTTTTAGGAAGAAATGTGCTCAGTGCTTTCTGAAAATCAGGCTCCCTTAAGGGGTCATAAATTAGACACCCAAAAATGGAGCCAGTCAAATCACATATCGCTTTTGAAAATCTTGGCCTGCAATATTAATCTTAATTTAAGGCTAAATGATATAAAAGGTGCATTATAGATAGATAAGATTAGATAGATAATCAAGCCCTAAAAACAAGTAACTCCCCATTCCGGTGAAAAACATACAGAGAGATCTCCAGAGGAGGAGCATACTGGCTTCTGCAGCTGAATCCCCAGCTCTCAGTAGAATAAACATTCTGCCTTTCAAACTATTGCATCAGTCCGGAGAAGTTCCATAGGGACTGGAGGAAAGAAAGAAAGATACAGACACCCAAGAAAGGTGGGTTCAAATGCAGGTCTTTGCTTTGAGCCCTTCCCTGGGTGTAATTACCACCCCTTATTCAAAGTAACAAGTTTAATCACTATGGCAAGTGCTTGTTAACAGTGATGGGTGATGTGTTCAGGAGTTGCTCGAGGTGGTCAGCATTGGGGTTTGACGTGGGATAACATCACCCCCAATATGCAGATCCTTATTTCCAAACTTATCCAAACTACCTGAAGTGCTTGGGTGTGGAAAGCCCTTTGGGACAGGCTTCCTCTTGATTCTGGGTGGGCTGGAATCCCAGAAGCACAGAGGAAGGAGAAAATGAAGAACAGAGGGCATAGGTGTTGGAGCTAGAGGTGCTGCAGCACCCCCTGGCTTGAAGTGGCTCCCATCATATACAGGGTTTACAGTTTGGTTAAATGGCTCTCAGAACCCCTGCTATACAAATTGTTATAGCACCCCTGATGGTGGGGGGAACATTAAGCAAATATTTCAGCCTCTTCATCAACATTCAGTTCAGGTCTGGGTCATACAGGGGACCACTGTTCCTCTAAAAATGTTGCTCCTTCGTAACTACTTCTTACCTTGTGAACATTTGGGGTGGGGGGTGAGGGAGGAGGAAGGGACATTTCTGCATCAGAGTCCTGCTCTCAGTCCGGATAGCAGTGGGAAGCGCATCTGTGTAACTGAGAGCAGAGTTTACCCCAGAGTGCAAAACGGGTGCAGTTTCCCTTTAAGAGCAGTTTTGCACTTGCCCCACATAAATAAAAGCTGATTGCATCAAAAATAGGAAAGAAAGTTCCTTTCATTTCAGGCAAGGAGCTCTGAGGTGATAAACACCACTGCTGCCAGCTCATCTGACAAGCATGCCTGCTCTGTTAATCACCTGCTTTCTGGGGAAACGGCAGGTATATTCCCCTCCAGGTATTGTGATTCATTGTCTGGAACCAATAGCTCTTCTTAAATGGTGGATTAACAATGATTTAAGAAATATTCATTGCAAAGTTGATTAGAAAGCACCATCAGCTGCCTGGCAGGGGATTTTGGTTATGCAGCATGACACCGTTCTGTGACTGTCAGCTTTTCTGTGGAGGGCTGTATTGATGTGTCCATTTTCACAGTGGCTTAAAAGTACTCAGACCCAGGAAGCAGACAGACTTATTTGTGTTAATGAGTGAGTGAATTATTTGCTCTGTTAAGTGTTTGTGATATTTACAAGAAATCCATGAGACGAATAGGCTAATGGCTGAAAAATACAGGACCATGAATCAGGAGACCTGTGTTGACTTCCTGCGTGACCTTGGTCAACTCACTTAAACCTCTCTGTGCTTCAGTTTCTCCTTTTGCAAAATGGGGATACTACTACTTATCTACCTCAGAGAGGGGTTGTGTGAATTAATTAATTAATGACCTCAAAGTGCTTTGGGATCTTGGAAGTGCAAAACACACTAATTTCTGTGGGGTCAACTATTGTCTCTGGGTTATAAAAAGACCCCCAAGGATCAACAACTACTCAACCCTCATTCAGCTATAACTCCTATTGACATCAGGGGACCAAAAGTTGAGAGATGATGGGAACCCGCAGCTCCCAGTGAAGTTAATAGGTGCTCGGCCCCTCAGGATTTGGCCAGATAGAATTTTTACTGAGTACGGACTAAGCAAAGTTGGAGTAAAGACCTCAGAATATGGTCCAGCAGTCTAGTGTTTAGGCAGGGAGCTAAGAGTTGATGGGTTTGAGTCCCAGCTTTGCCACTGAATCACTGTGCAACTGTGGATATGTCCCTTAACCTCTATGTGGTCTTAGATTGGCCATGTAAAATACCTGCATGAGAGGGGTGTCATACAGGGCCAGTGCAAGGAAGTTTCGCGCCCTAGGCAAAACTTCCTTGCACCAGCCCTGTGCCGCCCCCCAGCCAGCTCCCCCGCCCGCGGGAGGTCAGCCCCGCCCCCAGGCCACGGGAGCTGAGCGTGGAACTGGAAGGCGGCTCACCGTGGCTGCCTCCCAGCTCCCCGCTGAGCAGGGGGGGTGGGGCAGGGAGGCGGCTCGCCACGGCTGCCTCCCGGCTCTGGGAGGCAGCCGCCCGACAAATCCTGGCGCCCTAGGCGACCGCCTAGGGTCGCCTAGTTATAGCGCCAGCCCTGGTGTCATGAGAATTAATTCAATAACCTTGGTAAAGCACCTTGAGCTCCACAGGTGGAAGGCACTAGAGATGCTCAGTGTGTTATTCTAGAAGGTAAGAGTAATGAAATATCATGCTTCAGGGCATACAGTCATTATTGCAAAGGCCAGATAGGAATACTCTCCACCGCCCCGCCCCCCGCCCCCCCCCCCCCCCCCGATGTACACCCTCACCCCACACACACACTCTGCCCCACACCACACATTTGGCTTGGTGCATTAAGGTGTTTTGGGGCTCCACCAGGAAGAAGAGGATGGATTTGATGGGCCAGTAGCTTAAATCCAGTATGACAAGCTCTATGATTTTATCTGGAAATGCCATTTCTGCCCATTTATGACGAACGCCGCAGTAGTGCCATTTCTTTGGAGAGAAGGGTTTTTTCTTTCAGGTTATGCATGAGTGATGTTAGCCGTCGCCTCTATCTGAAAAGTGAGGTTCCAGGGAGCAGTCTCATCCGCAGAGGAACAGAAGAGCATTAGATAGAAGACTTTTAACTGGCTCTAATCCTGTCAGAACTTTTTTGATGGAGAAGGTCTTCTCAACCAACAGGAACATTTTCAGGAAAAATTTACACAACTAGAATATTGTCACTTGTTTTTTTGGCAAAAGTGTTTAAAATGAAAAATTGACTTTTGTGGGGGAAAAGTTGGTTTTATTCACATAGGTGGGGAAAAAAACCCCTTACATCACCTGAAAAAAGTGAGAGAGAGTTGTGGTAGGGGGGAACCCACTTATTTTTTTAAAGACTTTTTTTCCCCCCAATGGAAAAAGGGGAGGAAAATAGAAAGAAACAGAGAAAGTTCAGGGGGAAATATTTCTTCGAACTCTTGTACCCTCATCTCTCCTTTTTTTATTCTAGTGCGGACAAATATTTAAAAGTGAGTAGTTATGCCCCCTCCTTTTCCTTTCCCCCTCCCTGGTCCCTTTGTTTTTTTAATTGATGTATGTCCTTTCCTCTTTTATTGCTTTTGCCCCTACCTTAATATGTTATGTCTATGTAGTATTGTCTGGTCCTGCTGCTCTGACGAGTTGCAAAATTGCATAATTCTACTGGAGAGCCGTTGAAACATGCAGTATTTGGAAACTTATGCAAGCTCTAAGTCATTGACCTTTTTGTACTTTTCATTGCTTAGGGTTTTTTTAATCTAAACCAAACATTTCCTTAAAATTAAATTTCTAAAGAAATCCAGGACTTTGAGAAAGCATCTGGATTTAAATTACGCCAAATCTGAAATGCGAGCTATAAATTTGCCCGACTGAACAGTCACTCCTCCAGAAAACATTTGGGTACAAATGGGCAACAAATTCTATAAGATAGCTGAGAATTTAAATCTCAAACAACCTAGAAGAGATCTATGATTTAAATGTCAAACCGCTACTTCAGCAAATGAACAAAGATCTGGAATGCTGAGGGAAGTATGCAACTTCTGAATTGGGAAGAATAGCCGGTCAAAATGAATAGTCTGCCTAGGATATCGTTCTTGTTTCAAAACCCTTCTGTGATGAACCCAGATGAAACACCAGCAGGAACACAGAGGATATTGTTAGAATTTACATGGAATAAGAAAAGACCAAAAGAGAGAGCAGATACATTGTAGAGAGCCATTGAACAAGGGGGACGAGCTATTCCAAATACTCTATGGTACTAGAGTACCAGTGCAAAGCAGTAGTGGACCGAGAGCACTCTAACCCAGCCAAACACTGGGCCTTTATTGAACAAGAAAATTGTGACAGTGTAAACATTGCAAGGCTACCATGGATTAATAATAAATCATGTCTGCCAGAAATTTACCTACATCCTTTAGCAAAGGCTACTCTATGGGTTTGGGACAGAACTAGAGATAAGATCAGTTCTTTTCCCTCACCAATAACACCCATTGCAAACCCAGATCTTAACTAAAATTACAAACCAGATTGCTTCGAAGATTGGGAAAGCCATGGAATACACATGGTTGGCCAACTATTCAGGAAAGAAGTTTTTCTAACTTATTTGCAGATCAAAACTGACTTTAACTGGTCCACTCTCCCCAGGTACCAGTACTTTCAAATCAGGCTTTATGGTTCTCAACTTTCTAGCAAACCTGTTTTATACAGACAGCTAACTTTATTAGAAGTGATGGAATCTGGTCAACTAGGGGGAAAAAAACTGTTTAAGTAATTTATAACATTCTTTGCAGGCAAATCTCCTAACAAAAAAAATGCCATATATGACGTGCTGGGAAAAGGACCTGGATAGGCAAATTACCCCCAAAGGACTGGGATTTGATCTGGAAAAGAGGACCAGCAGTCTTGGCCTGTAGAATAATGAAAGAAAATTTCTTTAAGATACTATTTCCCACTCATGCCAGTCAGGTTAAAAAATATTTCTAGATTGAATGAGGATAAATGTTGGAGAAATTGTGGTGAAAAAGGAAATTTTATGCATATATGGTAAAGATGTCTAGTTATTAGAGAGCATTGGGATACACAATTTCTGATATTTGGTTACAGATTGTATTTATTACCAAATGATCCTTTGGTAATCCTGCTGGGGCTTCCTAGAGGAAGTGGCTTTACAAAAAGAAATGAAGAATTAATCTCTCATCCTCTAGTAAAGGCTCAGTTATTGGTAGCCTCTCATTAGAAAAATAAAAATAGACCAACCATAGAGGATTGGTTCCAAAAAGTATGGAAGGTTATGGAAATATTAACATATCAATTACGTGCCCCTCAAAATAGACAGAGGACAGATAGATGCTTAGATATTTGGCTACTTTTTATTCAATACTCAGACAAAGTACAGTCACCAGCAAAAAAAAAAAACAGCACACCCATCCACATTTTTTGAATATTGACATTTGATAGACATGCCTGGTCTCATATGTGTATATAGAAATTTCACTCAATTTAGTAAAATCTCTAGAAACAATACTACTATAGGTGTTGTAATGTTGCTCGCCCTGTAATACAGTATCACCCTGTTAAATAGAAAGATCTGATGACCCTGTTCCTATGTAATGTCTCTTTAAACAAAAGCTAACTGTTGTAATGATTGTTTTGTTTCTGATATTTACATGGCAAGGATTTGTAAACATGTTAAAACATTGTAAATAATTAGCGTTAAAAAGTCAATAAAAACTAGTCACAAAAAAGTGAGAGCAGTATTTTTTAAATGAAAAATTGTGTGGGGAGGTTTGGATAAAATGAAACATTTAATGTAAAAACCCTTTTTTTGTTTGATATTTTTATGAAATATCCATTCCCCCCACCTCCCAAACCGTGACTATGTAGCCCAGTGGTTTGTCTTGGCCAATATACTTCCTCTAGCAATGGCCTGTTCTTCATGCTTTGGAGGAGAAACAACAACATACGGGGAACCAACAAATTCTGTGTGCTTAAGCATCCTCGCTCCACCCACAGAGCTCATGTTCTGAGGTATCATGACTTATCCCTTGTGATATATTTCTGACTACATCTAAGTTTCTCATTTCCATCGGTTTTACATCGATGTAAATCCACTTACATTAGCAGAGTTGCACCTGATTTACATGGCTGTAAGTGAGAGGCGAATCAGGGCCAGTAATTTTTCCAGGACTGTGAGCACAACCACATGCTGTGTAAAGAAAAAACACAAAACAAAACAAAAAACCCTCCCTCTGCTTTTACATTTGCCACCAGTCACTTTCATTGAGTGTCCCATTGCTCTAGTATTATGGGGCTGGATGAGAGAGAACTAACAATCAATTTTACTAACCTATTTGTTATTTTGTATACCTGTCTCATGTTACCACTTCCTCTCCTCTAGTTGTTATTTATAGGCAAAAAACAATCTTATATTTATATGAAAGCATCTTTCATTCTAAAACACAATCTTTTATTGACTGTATAAACTGTGGGGCAAATTATGAGGCTCTTAATCAGTGTTCACTCCTTATGCAGGAGTTTGCCTCAGTAAAAACAAATCAAGGACTTCAGCATTTGGCTTTAAGCACATGAGTCACGTTGCAGAGCAATTAGATGCAGCTACTTCTCACGTGAAATATGGCAACCGTTTAACAGGACATAATGAAGGTGCACATCAGTTTCTGAGTAGGATCCAATTGCAACTATAGGGGGAATTTGTCATGAAAATGTAACTCTTTGCAGCTATATCATGCCATCAGTGGATATTTATTCTTAGAAACTGGACTCTGAACTTCACTGGTCAATTCTTACAAACCAAACTGCCTGGTGTGGCCTGAGTTGGAATTTGGTCATACACCCAGGTTAGCGCTAGGTTGGAATTTGGTTTCGTGGGAAATTTTTGGTTTTGTTTTCTTCCAGAGTGGGGGGGACCCATTCAAACGTGTGGAATTTCCCACAACACTGAAAATCTGGTTCCCACCCAGCTCTAGTTCGCAATGAAACTTTCCATGAAAAGTAAGGGCCCTAAAGTATCAATTTCTGTAGAATTTCAGCTTTTGTTAAAAAAAAAAAAAAAAGTTCCAAGCCTTCCGGTTTGTAAAACCAGCCATTCAGATATGAGCCAGCCTGGTGCGGTCTTCCAGATGCTGCAGGTAGGTCACTCCAGGGACTCTGGTGCTACTCCCAGCTTTCTGAGTGAATAATTAAATTAGAAACAAACACAAAATAAGCATAATGTTTGCTTTTCGTTAGCATCCATGATGGTAAAGCTTCCAGGGCTTGGAAGGCAATTTTTGTGACTCTGGGGCATCCACAGTCAGGGGTGGGTCCAACGTGGCTCTAAGGCTATGCACTGTCTCAGCTGCTGGAGGGCAGACGGTCTCAAATAAGAGCGAGCTGCTGTGGGATGCAGCACGGTTCCAATGTCTGAGGGGGCCTAGGCCCAGTGTCCCCTGCCAGCAAGGTGGTGCTAGGAGCGGTTCAGGAGACACAGTGCTGATGTTGTGGATTATAAGTGATCACATTTTTTACCAGATCTTTGACTCCTGCTTTGCCAGTGGAGTCCATGAGTTTCCTAGGCAGGGCTTTATGGTTGGGTCCTGTTTCCAGGTTGAACGGGGAGAGAGGGAGAAAGAGAGACTTAGCCTGTCCCACAATGAAGTGGAGACTGGACCTTAATAAGGGCATGATAGTGACATCCTCGATGTATCCACAAGCCCTGAAGATTAGATACAGCTTACAACTCTCTAACCTGGTAGGACGCGTGGGTCCTGAGGTTGCCATGGTGGAAGTGAGGCTATGAGTCAGCCTGGGGGTGGGTTAATCTACATGACTGCTGGAGTCACTACTGTAGCATTCTTGACACCAGCTCTGTTGAGTCTGGCGAAAGGCCCCGTGACAGAACTGGAGCTGCTCAGTAATAGTTTATGCATGCTGTAGGCTGAACAGGGATGTTTACTCTATGAATATATTGGGCTGTAAGGAAAAACAAGCCGGAAAGGAAAGAATGGCTTTAGATAAGCCACTCCTGAGAAAACACTTGTTGGCTCTGAGGACTCTGGCCCAATCTCCCACTGAGCCTACAGGGCTGGTTTTGTCCAGAAGGGCCAAAGCCCCAGAACCCAGAAGAACAAAAGGATTATAGTAGTTTAATGTAAGGGAGGTTTTGTTTGGGCAAATCTCACTGAGACAGAGGCATGCTGGGGCACCTGAAGGAGTTAGGTTACTATCAGAGAATGGTAGGGCTTTAGTTTAAGAGAGACCTGCTGTGACAGTGTTCCCCATAAAACTTTATGGGGAGATGCTTATAAATGTATATATGTAACTAGAATATGTTTTATGCTACATGTGCCATGTAACATATCTCTGTGAAAGTTATGACCTACTGAATTTATTCCTCCTGTTTGTATGCATGTATCATTGTTGTAGTTGAAGTTATGAATATCGGTTGTATTTCTTGAGAAAGGAATGTGCAGGTTAAGTGCCCAATCAAGAAGCACTTAACAGACAATAGAACTTGCAGTCACCAATCCACATCTGAACTTTGCCAGGAATGTGGCTGGTCTGGAACTGAGTTGTGCATGTGACTGGTCCATGTGACCCCAACTCCATTTGGTAACTGGATGCTAAACAGGGAGAGGGAGGGGTGTCCACCCAGAGGAGAAAATCTATTTAAACCCCGAGGAAACCCCTCCATTTTTTGTCTTCAGCTGGCTAAAGGGAGAGGCTCTCCACCCCCCCAAGGACATTCCTGAGGGGAACTGAACAAAGGACAAGGACACTAGGGGGTGTGAGAGTCTGCTGAGCTCAGCTGGACCCAGGCGAATTCTACAGCCTGTAAAGAGGAAAATATCCGAATCTGGTGAGGCTTTTATCTGTGTTAACTTTGAATAGACATAGACGTGCGTGTTTTATTTTATTTTACTAAGTAACTTGCTTTGTTCTGCCGGTCACTAATTGAACTCACTTAAATCCTATTTTCTGTACTTATTAAAATCACTTTTTACTTATTAAGTTTCCTGGAGTTGAGTTGTTACCTGGGGGAACGCAAACAGCTGTGCATATCTTTCTATCTTTGTAATAGAAAGCGAACTATTTATGAGTTTACCCTGTATAAGCTTTATACAGGGTAAAACGGATTTATTAAGGGTTTGAGCCTCCTTGGAGTTGAGCAGCTGGGTGTCAAAGGCAAGAGCGCTTCCAGGGGCCTTACAGTGGTGAGCGGACCTGGGTCTGTGTTTGCAGCAGATCAGTGGAATCTGGCTCAAAACAGACAGGATTCGGGAGTCCCAAGCTGGAAAAGGCCTGGAAGCAGGGGCAGAAGCAGCCTTGGCACACCAGGTGGCAGCACCAAGCAGGTCTCTGTGGCCCCAACCCGTCACACCTGCATGTAGCTGTGGTTTTTTAAAATCTTGTTTTCTCTAAATGCTTTGATCCTCTCATGAAAGCAGACAGTCCTTCGGTTTTAAGAAGGATATCTGGTCACTCTAGATAGCACTAGTCACAGACTCCCAAAGGGAAGAACCACACATGTCCAAACTGTCGGAGTGGCTGGGTAAGCACAGCTGATACACAGGGTATTGTAAGCCCAGGGTCTGGTCTGACAGTGCAGGATTCTGTCTCCAGATAAGTAAAAGGCACAAGGCCAGCCATGTGATGAGGTGCACTCAGAGAGGAGCTAGAAATGCATCTAGCCTAGTAACTGTGACAGCCCTTACTGTGGGGATCCCCAGATTGGAGTTCTCCGGTTAAACCGACAGTGTTCTGCTGCATTAACAGGGATTATACTTGTTCAAACTGCTTTGATGGGATGATTTTCAGCCCAAGTTCCACTGTCATTTACCATTACACGTTTTACTACTGAGGATAACAGTCACAATTTGCTCAGCACTAATGTTCTCTGCCTGCTTCTGAAAAAGGTGACTGGGCAATTGCCTTGCCCGCTACAATTAGAAGTGTTAATAGTGCTGCAGAGACAAGTATTTATAACAACCGGATAAACTTTGTTTAAGTGGGACAAACTGGAATCCAACAAGGAGTTCTCCCAACCCAGTCTCAGACACACTGTGCAGAGCCCAAACTCAGCCCCCTCAGTAGCACAAAAATTAACAATAATACAATGCAAAGTTCAGCTGCTACTAGAATTCCTCCTCCAGAAGTGCTCAGCCCGCACGCTTCATCCTCTCTCTCCGAACAGCCACTCATCTCCCCTATATCCAAGTGGGTTAATGAGCCACTTGCCTCAGTGAGTCAAAAGACCCCGCTTTACCCTTTCTCAGCAGCATTAATGCCTGCCAAGAAGACGGGGCACTTCAGGCAAACAATGCCAGCCTGTTACAGTCATCTTCTACTGTAGAGATGGACTTTGTACCTGGAGGCCTTTGAGGGTAAGCTTGTCTTCAGGCTTGCTCACCTAACTGAGATGAGGGGGGAAAAACATACTGCACTGATAGCAGCAAAAGAACAGGGCCAAATTCTTCTCATGGTTACATTTGGGCAACACCACTAACATTAATGGAGGTACATGCACCAATATACCCAAGAGGAGAATTTGATCCAAGATCTTTAATCATTAGAAGTTGGAGGTGGGTGGAGAGAGGAAGACTTTGTCATGGAGAAAAACCTGATGGAAACCATTAGAAGTGGGTTTGACTAGCGCATATAATCTAGCCCCTCATGTAATCTAGCCTTTTGTGGTGCCAATGGTTGCAGTCAAGAAGGGGCGTGAAGCAATCAGTATCCAAATAGCCATGTGGTTGACTTGGGATGAGGTGTCAAAATCAACAGTAGTTCAGGGAAGGAAAGAGTACTGGATTGTGTACAAAATTTAAGAGACTAGAACCGTAGAGCTAAGGTCACCTAGCGGATAGAATCATAGAATCTCAGGGTTGGAAGGGACCTCAGGAGGTCATCTAGTCCAACCCCCTGCTCAAAGCAGGACCAACGCCAACTAGATCATCCCAGCCAGGGCTTTGTCAAGCCTGACCTTAAAAACCTCTAAGGAAGGAGATTCCACCACCTCCCTAGGTAACCCATTCCAGTGCTTCACCACCCTACTAGTGAAAAAGGTTTTCCTAATATCCAACCTAAACCTCCCCCTCTGCAACTTGAGACCATTACTCCTTGTTCTGTCATCTTCTACCACTGAAAACAGTCTAGATCCATCCTCTTTGGAACCCCCTTTTAGGTAGTTGAAAGCAGCTATCAAATCCCCCTTCACTCTTCTCTTCTGCAGGCTAAACAATCCCAGTTTCCTCAGCCTCTCCTCATAAGTCAGGTGCTCCAGCCCCCTAATCATTTTTGTTGCCCTCCGTTGGACTCTTTCCAATTTATCCACATCCTTGTAGTGTGGGGCCCAAAACTGGACACAATACTCCAAATGAGGCCTCACCAATGCCGAATAGAGGGGAATAATCACGTCCCTCGATCTGCTGGAAATGCCCCTACTTATACAGCCCAAAATGCCGTTAGCCTTCTTGGCAACAAGGGCACACTGTTGACTCATATTCAGCTTTTCGTCCACCGTAACCCCTAGGTCCTTTTCTGCAGAACTGCTGCCCAGCCATTCGGTCCCTAGTCTGTAGCAGTGCATGGGATTCTTCCGTCTTAAGTGCAGGACTCTGCACTTGTCCTTGTTGAACCTCATCAGATTTCTTTTGGCCCAATCCTCTAATTTGTCTAGGTCCCTCTGTACCCTGTCCCTACCCTCCAGCGTATCAACCACTCCTCCCAGTTTAGTGTCATCTGCAAACTTGCTAAGGGTGCAGTCCATACCATCCTCCAGATCGTTGATGAAGATATTGAACAAAACCGGCCCCAGCACCGACCTTTGGGGCACTCCACTTGATACCGGCTGCCAACTAGACATGGAGCCATTGATCACTACCCGTTGAGCACGACCATCCAGCCAGTTTTCTATCCACCTTACCGTCCATTCATCCAGCCCATACTTCTTTAACTTGCTGGCAAGAACACTGTGGGAGACTGTATCAAAAGCTTTGCTCAAGTCAAGAAATAGCACATCCACTGCTTTCCCCTCATCCACAGAGCCAGTTATCTCATCATAGAAGGCAATTAGGTTAGTCAGGCATGACTTGCCCTTGGTGAATCCATGCTGACTGTTCCTGATCACTTTCCCCTCCTTTAAGTGGTTCAGAATGGATTCCTTGAGGACCTGTTCCATGATTTTTCCAGAGACTGAGGTGAGACTGACTGGCCTGTAGTTCCCCGGAGCTTCCTTCTTCCCTTTTTTAAAGATGGGCACTACATTAGCTTTTTTCCAGTCATCCGGGACCTCCCCCGATTGCCACGATTTGTCAAAGATAATGGCCAATGGCTCTGCAATCACATCGGCCAACTCCTTTAGCACCCTCGTATGCAGTGCATCCGGCCCCATGGACTTGTGTTCGTCCAGCTTTTCTAAATAGTCCCGAACTACTTCTTTCTCCACAGAGGGCTGGTCACCTCCTCCCCATACCGTGCTGCGGAGTGCAGCCGCCTGGGAGCTGACCTTGTCTGTGAAGACAGAGGCAAAAAAAGCATTGAGTACACTAGCTTTCTCCACATCCTCTGTCACTAGGTTCCCTCCCTCATTCAGCAAGGGGCCCACACTTTCCTTGACTTTCTTCTTGTTGCTCACATACCTGAAGATACCCTTCTTGTTACTCCTAACATCTCCGGCTAGCTGCAACTCCAAGTGTGATTTGGCCTTCCTACTTTCACTCCTGCATGCCTGAACAATATTTTTATACTCCTCCCTGGTCATTTGTCCAATCTTCCACTTCTTTTAAGCTGCTTTTTTGTGTTTAAGACAAGCAAGGATTTCACTGTTAAGCCAAGCTGGTCGCCTGCCATATTTACTTTTCTTTCTACACATCGGGATGGTTTGTTCCTGCAACCTCAATAAGGATTCTTTAAAATACAGCCAGCTTTCCTCGACTCCTTTCCCCCTCATGTTATTCTCCCAGGGGACCTTGCCCATCAGTTCCTTGAGGGAGTCAAAGTCTGCTTTTCTGAAGTCCAGGCTCTGTATTCTACTGCTCTCCTTTCTTCCTTGTGTCAGGATCCTGAACTCGACCATCTCATGGTCACTGCCTCCCAGGTTCCCATCCACTATTGCTTCCTCTACTATTTCTTCCCTGTTTGTGAGCAGCAGGTCAAGAAGAGCTTTTCCCCTAGTTGGTTCCTCCAGCACTTGCACCAGGAAATTGTCCCCTACACTTTCCAAAAACTTCCTGGATGGTCTGTGGACCGCTGTATTGCTCTCCCAGCAGATATCGGGGTGATTAAAGTCACCCATGAGAACCAAGGCCTGTGATCTAGTAACTTCTGTTAGTTGCTGGAAGAAAGTCTCGTCCACCTCATCCCCCTGGTCTGGTGGTCTGTAGCAGACTCCCACCATGACATTACCCTTGTTGCTCCCACTTCTAAATTTAATCCAGAGACTCTCAGGTTTTTCTGCAGTTTCATACTGGAGCTCTGAGCACTCATACTGCTCTCTTACATACAACGCAACTCCCCCACCTTTTCTGCCCTGCCTATCCTTCCTGAACAGTTTATATCCATCCATGACAGTACTCCAATCATGTGAGTTATCCCACCAAGTCTCTGTTATTCCAATTACATCATAATTCCTTGACTGTGCCAGGACTTCCAGTTCTCCCTGCTTGTTCCCCAGGCTTCTTGCATTTGTGTATAGGCATTTAAGATAACTCACCGATTGTCCTGCTGTCCCAGTATGGGGCAGGAGCCCTCCCCTCTTGCACTCACCGGGGCTTTGGTCTCCTTCCCCCGGTGAACCTAGTTTAAAGCCCTCCTCACTAGGTTAGCCAGCCTGCTTCCAAAGATGCTCTTCCCGCTCTTCGTCAGGTGGAGCCCATCTCTGCCTAGCACTCCTTCTTCTTGGAACACCATCCCATGGTCAAAGAATCCAAACCCTTCTCTCCGACACCATCTGCGTAGCCATTCGTTGACTTCCACGATTCGACGGTCTCTACCCCGGCCTTTTCCTGCCACAGGGAGAATGGACGAGAACACCACTTGCGTCTCAAACTCCTTTATCCTTCTTCCCAGAGCCACGTAGTCTGCAGTAATACGCTCAAGGTCATTCTTGGCAGTATCATTGGTGCCCACGTGGAGAAGCAGGAAGGGGTAGCGATCTGAGGTACAGCTAGCAGGGCAGGGAGGCTGCAACCTAGTTTAGGCATGGTCTCACCCACCGCGGCGGCAATGGGGCGGCAGGTCCGCCACTCTTCTCTTGCCGCTGCGGGGCCCCCTCAAGTCGCCCTCCCCCCCGCCTCTCCGGCCGGGAGGAGAGTGGGGCCGCAGGCAAGCCGCCCTCCCTCCGGCTAGGGCGCTCCGGCCCGGGGGAGAGCGGGACCAAGGACATGCCGCTCTCCCCCCGGCCGGGGCGCTCTGGTGTGGGGGAGAGCGGGGCTGCTGGGAAGTTGCCCTCCCTCCAGCTGGGGCACTCTGGCCTGGGGGGATTGCAGGGCTGTGGGCAAGCCGCTCTCCCTGCAGTGCTCAAGCCACTCTCCCCAAGGTGCTCAAGCCGGGGGGAGAGCGGGACCGCGGGCAAGCCGCTCTCCCCGCAGCACTCAAGCCTCCCTCCCACCACCACTCGGCTGGGAGGAGAGCGGGACCGCGGGCATGCCGCCATCTCCCCGGCCGGGGCGCTCCAGTCGGGGGGAAGAGCGGGGCCATTGGCATGCTGCGCTCCCCGCCAGAGCCCCGCCCGGGGGAGTGGGGCCGCGGGCATGCCGCGCTCCCTGTCGGCGACCCAGCCTGGGGACCGGGGCGGCGGGTGCCTTTTTTGCCTGGGGCAGCAAAAAAGCCAGATCTGGCCCTGCATTTCACCTCCGCATCCAAATATCTCCATTGTCCCCTGTTCACCACTTTCTACAACACCTTTTTACTCCTTTGTGGGGCATCACACACCAGGCTCAATTAAAGGATTCCCTTCCTTCTCGTGTTTTTATGGCCAGCACATTACCTGTCTTGCGGAGGCCTAAGACCAGGAAGATCCGAAGGACAGTAACTAATCTTCAGTATTCTAAACTAAGCCCCTTTTGGTGCTGGGATTTCAGCCATTGGATTTCAGCGGCACTACTGCAAACCCCTGGGTTATGTCTACACTACACACCAGTGCTAGCAGTGCGGAAGATCCCGGTCGCAGTGAAAAGACAGGCTGGGTCCACACTGCGGCGTGCAGCTACGTGGGTCAGTGAAAGGCTCTGGCGGAGGGGAGGAAGCAGGGAAATGCTTCAGCAGCAGGGAGACAGCAGTTCAGATGAGGAGGGCACCGCTTGGGTGAGCAGAGAGCACGTAGGGCATGTACTCGCACACATAGCCACCCTTCTGGTGTGTCATTACTTGCCTAAACCATGCCTCACTGGCTATGCTGCTATATCCGTGCAGCGGGGTATGGGGGATGGCTCTGCGGAACGTACGCATGTGGCGTAGATGTACCTTTAGCACAGACAGTCTTTACTCCACTGAAGTGCAGGTTACTCTGGATCCCACTACCCCAGTAGGTGAAAACCCAGTGTACACAAGGCCTTATTCCTGAAACTGTAAATTCCGGGAACCAAAGCTCAATGGGACCAGCTGTCAACTATGTGAAACCCTAATGACACGGGTAAATAAATGAAGCCATGTCCGTGCTGTGCCAATGAAAAGAAGCAGTATGTGTATTGGCTTTGATTTTCCAGCCTATTGTTGCGTGTTCATGTATAACTCGTCCAGCTGCAATTCCAGTTCCTCCCTCGCTCATTATTATTGAGGGGGTTTTTTGTTCTTTATTTTTCATATGCAACAGGGTTTTTCAGGTTACACACAGGAGCAATTTCAGATCAATTCAAAGGCTGGATTCTTTTCCTCTTAAAACCATATGGTAGATTTTGATAATGCAGTATTGTACTATCAGTATTTAGATACTAGAATGATTGGTACTGTATCTGCGGTATTAGTTACATAGTTAAGTAGAGAGATCAACTAAATAACTTGGGTTCCATACACGTAGAAAGAGCGGGCTATCAAGTGCAGAGAACAGCATGATGCCCCTAGTCAACATTTCTGACCCTCCTCACAGTCATTTCAACTACTTCTGTTTTTTCCTGGTTACTTGTACTTACAATGGATTAAGGAAACTCCTCATCCTTTAAACCAAGCTATTTGATACATTCTTCTTTATCAGTGTAACTACAGTACATACCTTATATCACTGATTTCTCTACTGGAGAAAACAAACTGTAAACCTTTCTTCTTTCATGATCAAGCATGCAGCACTGACTGACATTGCATGTAGCACTTACAAATAGAGCTGGCTGGAAAATGGTTTTCCCATCTGCAATAATTTGAAATTTCAAAACAATTTTCCTATCCTGAACTGGGACAAAAAGTCAAATATTTGAACATAAGAACGGCCATACTGGGTCTGACCAAAGGTCCATCTAGCCCAGTATCCGGTCTTCCAATAGTGGCCAATGCCAGGTGCCCCAGAAGGAATGAACAGAACAGGTAATCATCAAGTGATCCATCCCCTGTCGCCCATTCCCAGCTTCTGGCAAACAATTTTGCAAAATAAAATCTCCCCCAATTTTTTTAATTGGATCAATTCAAACATTTCTCTCGCTCTCTTTTTTTTAACTACAAGTTAAATTTCTAAATGAAAAGTTGTCTCAAATCCAAAAAAATTAACCTTTTGTTTTAAAACCGGCAAATGGGATATTTAGACAATTGTGAAACCTTTTCAATTTTTTTTCAAAAACAGGAAATTTGTCAAAATCAAGTCAACATTACCCATAAGAGCCACAGTAGTTTGAATTCATTGCTTCATTGACTATATATTAATATTTAAACAGTATGACAGGGGAAATATATATCATTTTTAATCCCATAGCAAAATGACTGACTGTGTATTATTTTATCACCTACAATTGGTTAATAACAGTGAAAGAATCCTGATTGGTTGATAAATAAATCACATGGTGTTTTAATATCATGTGCTGCAAAGAGCTGCAGGAGCCAGACTGAAGAGCCACTTGCAGCTCCTGATCCTCAGCCTGGGTATCACTGGACTAGATGATCACAGCGGTCTTGTCTGTCACTGTAATCTATGGACATGGAGAGACTGTGGGAAGTAACAAGGCACAGCAGGAGAGACACAATAGGCAATCGTCACAGAAGGGTTAGAAAAGGTTGTCCTGTATCTGGGTGAGTGGAATTTGGAAGGTGCCATGTTGGGAGGTAAGTGGAGATGTCCGTCAGGTAATCCGGCAGATAACATGACAATGCCTTGGCACTGCCTTAGTCTTTCATGTTTGCAGCACTGACATTTTTGGTGGGGAAAATGAGACTTGGAGCCAAAAAGTTGACATCTGTGGCTTGAAAAATGTATCAGAGACCTGCTAGCCAGATCACTAACCTGATTGCCAAAGACCGATTTGCAAGCTTAGGCGTACGGTACACCAAGAAGGTTTTGAGCAGGGCAAGACCCTGGTGAAAAGCCAGCCATTTCCTTCATAACCCAGCCACCGGAAAAGAGAAAGTTCCCAGGATGCTCCCCAGCCATTTCATTTCCTGCAGCTACTCAGCAAGTCAAGTGAGCTACGATGAGATGCAAAGGGAGGAAGATGTCTAGGACATATTAATCAATGGCAGTGAACACAAAACAGTGGAACAGATCTACTAATCCATTGCTGAAATAAGCCAGGTAAAAACTGCTTTTACAGGACATTGGAGCTTTTACAGGAACTGAGCTGGGCGTCCTGTGTTCTCCCAGAGTGGACCATCAAATGGGGCTCCTCCATCTCTGAGAAGCATGGAGAACCAGACACTTTAATAATGATCAGCATATGGATCTCTCTATCTGTATTTTAAGACCATTCCTGTTCCTGTGGAATCAGAACACCCTAAGAGGCTTTGTTTACTGCAAGAGGCAAAATTCTGTGAGCGCGCATGAGAGAGAAAGAGACGCTCCCCCTCTCTCTGTTGAAGTGAAGACTAAACAATTACTCTCCTACACCTGAATTTCAATTACTGTCTTCGTTACAGTGGACTAAAACCAACCCCCCATAGCCATTAACTGAAGAATCAAACTGTAATGAGTTTGACCTGATGTGTGTTCCTGTGAGTGACAGGGAATGGTATTGAGGAGGAAATACCGCAGTGTGTGATGGATCAGATTCCAGGAATAAAGAATTGCTTTCCTCCTCTCTGATAGAGCTTTCTGCTCCCTTTAACAGTGGAGCTGTTCCTATTAACTATGAGCTGTGGAGAACATCACAACTTAACCCTCAAAAGGCAACAGGGCTGTGGTTTTATACTGAACAGCTGTGTGGTCACTTTGCTGCAAGGAGAGAGAGTGAGTGAGCAGGAGCAACAATATTGTCATAGATAGAAATTGAAAATGGTTTAATCTAAGTTCCTGCATCTGTAATCTCTTTGGGACAGTGTTGCCGATTTATTATTTGTGTACTGTACCTAGCACAATAAGATCTTGATCCCTGACTGAGGCTCCTAGGAGCTACTTTAATATAAGTATTAGAAGACAATTACTTCGTGTCAAAATGATATGTGACTAAAAACATTTTTATTGTGTTTTAACAACAGTGTATAAAAAAAAATCACAGGGTGGTCACAGAGCTGTTAATCTTTAATTGTTTTTTACTAACCAAACCGGCTTAATAAATCTGAGAGTTTGGTTAATGAGCATAGTTATATGCTGTTGAAAAAACCCCACACCAAGTGATCATCATTAAAAGAAATAAAACATGTTTCATTAGGATTCCTTTTCTTTTGTTTTATTAAATGTCTAGCTGGTGAAACTGCCAGATTAGCAGCACTTTTCATCCACAGAACAAGCACACTAAGTGCAGTTACGCATGGAAGAATGACTAAGGGAAAGTGGGCATTTCATTCTCCATGGCCCGTTCACGTCTTAATCTCTGTGCTAAAACTGCCAACAAAGATGACTGTTGTGGTGTTTTTGTGATGAAGCTGGATCCTACCCACTCATTTGACACATCAGACTGCAATCAGATGTTAATGACTTTCTGACTCTACATGGTCTGGGCAAGATTCAAGCCAACACCTAGAGACTGGTGAATACAAGCTAAATGTTTCTCATGAATATTGATTTGAGCTTTTGATGAAGAATTTACTTGGACCATCGTCAGACGATGAAGTGGGTCTTCGCCCACGAAAGCTTATAGGCTAACAGATATATTGGAGCATAAGGTGCTACAAGACTCTTTGTCACTCTCACAAAATGAGAGAGATTTAAACAAATATTGGAAAATATTTAGTAGGAAAATTAATTTTGAGCTTGTAACTGCAAAAATTTGAGGCAGAAACATGACAGGAGTTGTGTTTGTCCAGTCAAGGAACGAAACATACCATTCCAAACAGCTCATAGATTACTGAATACTTCTATTGAACTTTCTTAGGTCTATCCAAAGGCCATTGAACCCAATGGAGAGAATGTCTGACATTAATTGGTTTTGGATTAAATCCTTTGGCTGAAAGCTCTTTGGGGTAAGAATCTTGTCTCCCAATGTGTTTATGCAGCACCTAGTGCAATGGTGGCCTGGTCCTGAGTGGGTGCTACAACAATTCAAATAAGCATGAATGAGCTATGGAGAAAGTCATTTTCTGAACTTATCAAACAATGGATAAAAGGCAAGAATTCAGACAAGGCAAATTTCATGAACAGAAATTGGTGAAATGTGTCCATTCAGATATTTGTTGCAAATTATTCACTCCAAGAGGTCAAAGAGTTTGCATCCAATTACTGGTCCCCAATCCATCCAGTCATGACACCCAGTGACTTTGTCCTAGAGAACAAAGCTTAAAGAGTGACTGTTCTAAAGCAGCCCCCTTCCTTGCTGAATGGGAACAGTAAGAAACCAGCACCTCCCATCTGTCTGCCACTGCCAGAAGTGCTGTGTATGTGGAGCAGTGATAAGGGATGAATATCCCAGGGCAACTGGCGAAAGCTGATCATGGTGTTCCAAATGCACAGGAGTCTATGGTAGATGCTCCTCCTACTCCAGCCTTCTCTGTGAAGTGGACCATTTTTGTCCATGCAGTCTTGTATAATTAAAAATGATCTTACATTTACACCGCATCTTTCATCACAAAGGCCCTCAAACTCTGATACATAAAAGAGTCAGATGGATCCCACCGCAGAACCTTGTGTGAATGTGTTTGGGGGTGGGGGTGGGTGGGTGGTAGAGATGGGTTGACACCAGTCAGGTCAGGCAGAGAACTATGCTCATCAAGTTGCACAAGAATGGAGAAGTTTGGCAAAGGGTCCTAAGGAGCTTTTTGTCAGCTGGCCCTAGTGTCTTTTCTCAACAGGCCTGATAAGAGGGTCACATTAATACACGTGTGATCCTGCTGTTCATGTCCGACCATGGTCTTTAAGCTGCATTTGTCAGTTCTGATGCTAATTCACCATGTGACCGAGGCAGGTAGCTGTCTTGGTGCTCCTTTGTGTCCAATAGCCACCCCCGCACCCCAATCTCAGCCTATCTGGGTGCATTAGCTCCCCTCTATCACTAGCCGGTGAAGAGAAACCTCCTCCCCCACCAATGCAACCCACTTTTCAAGACAGAGCCACCTCTCACTTTTGCCACCCTCCTCAAGTGCTTCCATCCTAGGCCTGTGCCTCCTTTCCCTTGGCCCTGTGTTTTGTACCACGTAAAGCCTCTCGTGCAGGCCTATGTCTAAACTTGTTGAAAAATAAATATGTGCAAATGTTCAGCAGCCTTAAACGTTCCCTTTGATCCAATTGGAGCCATCACTTAACCTGCCTGCTGTTATCGCTGGTGGTCTCCCTGATGCTCAGTGTGTCAGGCCTCTGAAGCAGAGTACAAGCGAGTCGATGCCACACTGCATTCAGCACATTTTGAAAGTAATGGAAACTGACCTGTGGCACCCAAAAGGGGATTGTAGTTTCATTTTCACATTGGTACTAACTTACTGCACACTGAGTCTCACCAGCACACATTCAAACCTTAGGCTTTAACCTCAGTTCTGCCTTGTTTTACACCGCTCTATTAACCCCTCGCAGGAATGAGCCAGGTAAAACCCCTCGAAGGCCCCTGGAACTGATCAGGCTATTCCCTAATCTCCAGGGGCCAACGGAAGTTGTGCCCATGTGAGATAGGTCAGAACTGGGCCTGTGGTGTCACTGAGTATTGTGTAAGTGCCAAATTCTACCCTAGAATGCACCTATGGAGCTCTCATTGTCACTTCATGCTAGGATAGGGAAGCCAAGTTATCAAGAGATGACAGGGCTTGGGGTCGTCCCAAGACTTCACTTCCCTCACGATCTGAAAGCCAATACTGAGGACAGCTCCACAAGGGGCACAAACTTTGCTGGAGCCTGAAACATCCCTGTGCCAGTATTTAGTGGGGTTAGGTCAATACACCCGTCCAAAAGTTTCTGAGAGTATTCGCTCATATTTGTCAATGGATTCACTTTGGCTGTGTTCAGGCTGCCTTTGTGTTAGCTTTCCATGAACCTGCTTGTGAATGAGTTTCCTGGCAGGGATGTCTGCAGACACAGTGAACTGTAAGCACACATTGCAGAATATTCAGAGAGCCAATTCTGAATATGGAATTGTGACTTGTCACATTATAAATCTGAGATGAGGGGTGTTAAGACTTGGCAGGATGGCTCAGGCCACTGGTCTTGTCTGAGACAGTCAGTAGCAGATGCTTTAAAAAAAAAAAAAAGTGCAAGGAACTCCGCAATGGACATTTTGCAATAACCATCCCATAGAGGATTGTTTCTTCCTAACCCCACGTTGTTAAAACCCGCATGGCCGAGGGTATAAGTTAATGCCTTGTAGTTCTTTTTACTATTACAAAATATTTAAAGTGTTGCACTCATCAGGAAACACATCATGTGCCCTAATTCATTCAGCCAAGCTAATCAACACAGCTGAAATTTTGCATATTGAATAGTTACACTGAGCTGCTCATGAACTAAAGACATAGCTAGAGACCAAGAATTACTAGTTGATAGTATTCAGCAAATAAATCCAAATAACTTGAGAAAAATCTCAATCTGTTCACAGATAGGTCACCAACAACAAGAGGTGAAATTGTTCATGGTAAAGTCTTTATCCAGCTTTATTATATATGGATCCAATCATCTTTGATTTGACAGAATGACCTCTCAAAACAAGACCCCAGTTCTTTGCAATATCAGAGGACGCTAGCCGTCAGCAGATGATGGAGAACTCTGAGCTACCTTTCCATTTCAGCCATCGGCCTGGTTTGCCCCTAGATTCTCCACGTCAGATGGAGGTGATGGTTATTGTGTTACCACATTCCGACTACCACAAATACGGCTCAGTCCAACTCAAGACTTTCTGCTCCAAACCCACAGTCCCCTACAGAGATTTCATTAACTGTAGCAATACTAGGTTTAAAGGCGGTCAGCAGGGCAGTCTCTAGGAGGAGTGTCGTATCTGGCTGCAATCCTAACTTATTCGTGCATTTTTTTTAAAACAAAAGCATAATACCAAAGCTAGGCATGTTTCCTTTCCAGCAGGAGTGAATCATTCTGCTCCTACTCAGTGGCTGGCTGATCTTTCAGAAGAATCAAAATATACAGCAATAACAAAATCTCAGCCAACTTGCTGGGATTTTGAAATGAGGTTAAAAGAAGAGAGATTCAAAGCTGTTGTTCTAAACTGACACACCACCAATAAAAGGTTAATCATCAGGCACTGTGGCACAGGATGTCAAGTCTTCAAGCTGCACTAATTGCATACTAACAACAGGTTGTGCTTTAGTCAAACACAAGTTATTGGGCTCGGTGCAGTTGAAAGTTAAGTGTGCGTGACATACAGGAGGCATGGGATATACTAGATGATCTAATGGTCCTGTCTGGCCTTCAGTGCTACAAAATTATAAAATTCCCTGGCTGCAAAGGATTTCACAGTCAGCAGAACGATGGAACTCAGGACCTTCTGCTCCAAGAGCCTGATCCAATGTCCATTGTCGTCAAAGGGTGGTGAAGTAGGTCTCAAAAGCAACAGGCTGCTCTCTTAATTAGCAATAGCAGTATTAGGACTTGCAGACTCTGTAGGAGAGCTGCTCGCAGGAGATGGTCATACAGGCTGGCCCAGACCTGACATGCTACCCAGCAGACTGCAATAGAGCATGTCACGACCTGCTCCTTTGTAGACACACACTGTGTTAAATGTCTCTGGGTTGCTAGTACAGCTTTTTTACCCCTTTAAACTTCCTCTCAGGACACTTCCCTAGAGTATCAGGAGATCCTGGCTGCTTTTCTTATCTGCACGGCCCTGAAAGGGAGTTCTCTTCAAAACCCATCTATGGACTACGCTGCTGACTTGTGGGTTTGAAAAACCACGAAGTGAACATAACAATGGTGTTCAGTAACCTTCTACTTCTTACACCCAAAGGGAAAACTTTATCTTAACAAAGGCCTCTGTGCTTCTCTTCCCCATCACAGTCTAGGTTCCTGACCCGCTGTGTGATCCCACCCCCTCTCTTCTCAGGAGCCAAACAATGACCCTTCATATTCAACCCACACCAAGTTCCAGTTGAGCAGTCTGGGTGGAGCTTCCATCCAGGAGTGCAAGACTCCGGGCACCCCACAACCCCTGTTCTTTTTGGTCTTTGTCCCACACCATACAAGTTCACAGAACAGGTATCCTACAACACCTCCTATCGAACACTTCCAAGTTAACATAGTTCCTGCTCCACAGCACATTTCTAGAAAACAAAACAACTTGAGGGAGAGCAACAAAACTTCAGAAGCCTGCCTGGATTTTTCAGCTCCCTTCATAGAGCGTGGCCATTCCACAGGCTATTGAATGGCAAATCACAGCTGCAGGGGGGGTGAATTTTGGGCTAGGTGGTGATTCTGGTTCTTTCACTCTCAGCAACTCACGTCTTACTCCCCATCAACCTCGTTGTGAGTAAGGACGTCACAGGTGGCTTGTTATGCTAGCTCACAGAATGCTCAGTGCAGACATGACTCACTGGCCTAACAGCCTAGGCAAGGAAATGCTTCTGGACCTGCGCGATGTGCGCTCTTCCTTGACAATTCTTCTCCGCTGTCTGGTGGACTGATTGCAGGGTACCGAACGTTGTTGGTGCTGGGAAACTGCAGCTGAGGAAACACGGGTTGCCTCCAGCATGGCCCTTCTAAGGCCCTTTCTTGTCAGGATTCACCAACTTTCTCCAAAAAATACCCAAGCTTTCACAAAGCCGGTGTGTGGGATTACCGATTTTCACCCCAATTTTGGTGGTTTTGAAACCCTGGAGTTTTCAGAGGGGAACATGCCGAGGGGCTGGGAGAGGAGGGGAGTGGCAGGCTGTACCCTGTGAGCACGGGCACCCTTCCCTCCCCCGCCCACTGCATCCGTGAGCACCAGGCACCCCTCTCTGCCCCGCCCGGTGCAACCATGAGCACTGGGCACCCACTGCCCTTTGGTTTTGTTTTTTTACAGATGTTTACCAATTTTTAAAAGTTGTGAATAAATTCCTAGGAAACATTTAAAATATTGAAATTGAAAGTAAAGGGCCTTCGCACTTTCTATGTTCTTCTGACACTCACTCCCCCCTGCCAAGCACCATCTTCCCCTCCCACATTCTCTTCTGCTCCTGGGATCCCCTCAGTGTTAAGGGAACTTGAGCCTTTGACAGGTGTATCAGCTCAGGAAGTCCTTTTCCATGAGGCAGGGATATTCTCTCCTCCATTTATCCTCGCTCACATTTTTAGCCAGCACTTCAGAGAAACCCTCCTGCCAGCTATAAAGAGAAGACAGCACTTACAGGGCCCAACTAGAAGGAGTCACTCAAGAGTAATGGAAGGTAGGAAGCCTAGTGCTTCCATCTTTCCCCGGCACCTAGAAATCCTGGTAGTGGGCTGTCAGACCCTAGGGATCTGGGCTATAATTGGAAACTTGTCTGTGAATGTCAATTACTATGCATCATGTCATATTGGAATGATGGACAGCAGTGTCTTCTTTTATAATGCGAGTTACGTGCAGGCGTGAGAGCATGCATGTGCGTGAGAGAGCACGCATGTACGTGTGCATGAAGTGAAGATATACTGCAATCTCTGAACTCCTTATTATGCTTCAGACCAAACCTGACAACTCTGCCTCCCAAGCACACTCCAAATCCCCTGACTTGTTTCCATGCAGACCTAATTCAAATGAAGAGAACCTGCCCCTCACTCCCAGGGAACTGGTCCATTCCAGCAGAAGTATTTGACACCAGATATGAAATGTACAGTCACCCGCACTCTGATCAGCTGGGCTCTGTTTTGCTGGCTTTCTGTGTGCACTGCTTCCTTGTTCTAGTGGAGCTCTGCTGGGCTCCTTGGCAAATAACTCATGCTGTAGTCACTGCATGTCACAGACAGAGTGTTTTCACTGGGGTTCGGTGTAATTGCCTGCATTTATCACTTTAATAGCCTAATGAAGGTGAGATGTAATTAGAAAGGGTGTCAACTGGAGTATAGAGTTTGTTTTACAATTATCTATTCAGCGGGTATCTGCTGGCACAGAACAGTGCCTTTTAAAAAGCTAGTAATACCTGGCATAAATGTTCATCACTGGATGACTTAAATGACCCCAGCCCATGTTTCGTAATTGCTGGCTTTCTTCCTAACCACGTCAAAGCAAACCTGCAAAGAATGAGCCTCTCCCAAGGCAGCTTTACAGTATTGTACTCTCAACTTGGTTCAGATCCATGCATTTGAGCCTTGCTAGTGCCACCTTATCATCACTCCCACTGGCACAGCGATCAGCCGTGATGTTGTCTGAATGGCTTTTTGTCTGTGTAAGCAAACTTAAATGATTGGAACAAAAGCAATAGGAACTCCCAGTGGAGTGATTGCTAACATAAGGAAATCTCCAGATCTCCATGTACAGCCTCATCAGTTGCAAAAAGCTGGAGGTTGAAAATTAGAAGAGATTTGGGTAGATGGATTTTTTTTTTTTAAAGATTTTAAATCATTTTTAGCACCCTGGGTGAAATTAGCTCTAGACAGTCAGCTGGATAGCTGACTGTTATTTAAGAGATAATGTCAGTGGAATAAAGAACATTGCCACTGGATAATGATCTCCTGCTGCTAGTAAATGCCAAGGTTTGTTGCCTGATGGATGTTGTGCAGGAAAGTCATGATTGTTGACACTGAGGTTATTAGATAGGTGTATGCTGGTTGGGCTAGAGGAGAGAGACTCAGACTGAGTGTTTTAGCCAATTGGAAACCAGCTGATCCATAAAAATACACTTCAAATTATTCTGCTGAAGGAAATAAATTGGTTTCAGACTGTTTTAAATTATGAAGTCTCTGAGAGCCCTCCAGAGTGCTAGAAAGTGGATTACTTCAACCCACCAAGTTCATTCTTCTGCAGAATGGAAGTGCTGCATCCTCAGAGTATATCTTGGCCCAAAAAGTTTTCACTGGGGTGTTCTAGTAGCAGGCTCATGGTGGGGTGACATTATCGAACATGGAGTTTAATTCATTGCAATAAGACTAACCAGAATGAAATGCAGAGCTTGAAAATTTCAACTCACAGAATCAATATAGGAAGAGTTGAGGCCTGAAGCCATAACATCAGGGCTAAGTTCAGCCTCACTGTAGGAAGGTGCAAGTCAATGGAGTTGTGAATGCTTGTGCCAGGGCTAAATTTGGCCCCTCATGCTGCATACCCATCAGCTCTCACAAAATAAAGGTCAGATACTGCAGTCAAATGTGCATGGACCCATTCACATGGATCTGGTAGCAGGTTCAAAGGTGGGTTAGTAGATGGCAGACTCCCAAAGAACACCTACATGGCACAGGAATGGTGGTAGTGACGCAATACCTGTCACTCTTTTCTCTTAGCCATTACTCAGCCAGAGTCTCAGCACACCATCTTAATGGCCAGAACAGTGGTTCTCAAAAAAAAATTTCCGCTGAACACTTGAAAATTGCTGAGGGTCTCAGCAGATCACTTAATGATCTTTCCAAATGTTGTTTGTACCATTAGCTAACTAAAAGTGCTATATAAAAAAACCCCATAATAAACTTTTTTTGTTCTACAAATAAAAGCACACAACTCATATTTTAATATCAGTAGTCTTACCTTTCTAATGCGATGGATGTGCCCTCTCTCCCCTGTTGCGGCAGCCCCCTAGCTGGGGCTGGGAAGGAAGGGGAGTCTCTCCCTCTCTCCTGCACTGCAGCAGCCCCCTAGCTGGGGCTGGGAAGGAGAGGGTCTCTCTCCCGCCACAGCAGCCACAGAGCTGAGGCTGGGAAGGAGAGCCATCTCTCCCCCAACGGCCTCAGCCCTGGAGCTGGGGAAAGTCATCTCTTTCTCTGGCTGCCGCAGCCCTGCACATCCCAAATTCCCCCACCCCCTCTTCTCACCCCACTGCCCACTCCCACCTATCCCTTATTCCCCACAAGGCCACCACCTCACCTTACATGTGTGTCTTTTCCAAGGTCCAGGCACCTAATTAGTGGAGCCACACCTGCACGGCTCCATTAATTAGGTGGGTGGCTTTTCATTCTCTCGTGTGCAGCCGCCCAGGGGTGCATCTTAGAGAGAACTATCCATGAACCACCTGAATGGAGCTGGTGGACTAATGGTGCTCCACAGACTACAGTTTGAGAACCTCTGGACTAGAACACCAAGCCATGTTCCTGATCAACTGTGGTCATTAAAGGTCTTGTTCCTATGTGTAGATGTCAGGGACAGCAGGCGTGGCACAAGTTCTGACTTAAGTCAGCCTACCTATTGTGCTCCTCCCCTGAGATATTCCTCACTTCTTGTCCTAAGTGGCCATGCACTCTTGCTGTGTGCTGTTATGATTATATGGTAGTTCACGGGTGGATGCAGTGGTCTCTGTGTTACATTTATGCAGCTCTTTGGAATCCTGGAGGATGAAAAGCTTTATATCAGGGGTCTCAAACTCAATTTACCTTAGGGCCAGTGTCAGTCCTCAAATCCTCCCAGTAGGCCAATAATGTCACTCATGCTGCCCAGAACCCGCCCCCTGCAAACTCCCCCCCGCAAACTCTGCCTCCCACCTGCCTAAGGCTCTGGGAGGGAGTTTGGGTGGGGGAGGAAGTCTGGGGTAAGGTATTGGGGTGCAGGCTCTGGGATGGGGCAGGGGGTGGGGATGCAGGAGGGGGTGAGGGGTGCAGGCTCTGGGAGGGAGTTTGGGTGGGGGAGGAGGTCTGGGGTAGGGGATTGGGGTGCAGGAGGGGGTGAGGGGTGCAGGCTCTGGGAGAGAGTTTGGGTGGGGGAGGAGATCTGGGGTAGGGGATTGGGGTGCAGGCTCTGGGAAGAGGCTGGGGGGTGCAGTGCTTACCTGGGGCTCCAAGACAGGGCGGTCAGAGGGCCTCCGCATGCTGCTGCCCCCAGGCACTGCCCCTGCAGCTTCCCATTGGCCACAGGGGTGCTCAGGGCGGAGGCAGCACGCAGAAGCACAGCCCTGCCCTGGCCAGGGGCCACAAGGAGGGGCCGGCAGCCAAGTGGAGCGGGCAGGGAGAAGCCGCTCAGCTCCGCTGCGCTGCCAGTGGTGGGTGGGGCCCCAGGCCATTGTAAATCGCCCAGGGTACGCGTGGGAGAGGGGGGAGCACCCGGGGATGGCAGGCAGGGCCAATGGAGAGACCCGGCCCAAAAATTGCTGGAGCCCCACGGGCCACAGTGAGGAGGTTCTCGGGCCGCAGATGTCCCGCGGGCCAGGAGTTTGAGACCCCTGCTCTATATGCTCTAAACACAAGATCTGGGGACTCAATTCTCCACCTCCCTGCATCTTGCATAGCCTTTTACATCTGTGCAAAGGAGGAATGAAATATGACCAGATCAAATGGTAGCATTTCACACCCACTTCACATGCCCCATGAACAGATGTAAAAAGCTACACAAAATGGAGACTCAAGCCCAGCATTTTATGTTCTCATGGCTAATTGAACTCTGCTCCCTTGATAAGGTCTTTCATTATATAGGTACACTACAATGGACAATGTAATGTGCCACTTGTTCATGTTACAGGTGTGCATTCCTCTCTGGGGAACGGGAAAGCATTGCCTCTGCTGGGCAGGAAGCTGGTGACATGAGTGATCGTGTTTACTTGAACCGGAAGGCCATGTAATGATGGTGATGGTTTGAGAGAAAGCAATGTGAATAGTAATTGCAGCAATTAAACTGTAATGATATAATTAATGTAAAGATTATGCATGGCTCAACTCCAAGCTATCAAAGTGTGAGCGGCGTTCATCATGCCTAGATGAAAATTATTCCTGTTGAGAGCATATCAGTTCTGCTTTTACGACTTGATCATGGATAAGAGTTCACAAGAATTCTCAGAATAGTAGCCAGTGGTCATTGGTGATAACAACCAGGCTGCTGGGGACAGGGAGGAAACACAGCAGGATTGTGAACAGGAATGGACAAACTGGCCAGTGAAAATGAGAACAGCCTGGGAACAGTAAAATACCTTCCTTATCTACTCCCAAAGCCCACAAGAGCTGTTGTACTACCACATACCAACAGAATCCAACCTCTGCTCCTTCCTGAAATCCATGTCAGGGTCTCAGTCAATCTGGCAACCTGACCACAGAATTTATGAGAGGAAACTGAGGCCCAGAGTAGTTAACTGAAGTGCTCAAGCTTACACAGCAAGACTGGTGAAGAGATGAGGACAAAGGCCAGATCACCTGACTCCCACTCTGTGTTTTAACCACAATGCAAGGTGCCTTCTCCTCCCCCAAAACCGTTAGGTGAGGAAAATGCATTGATCTCAGGATATTGCTCTTCAGGTGACATGACATAGAATTCTCCATGTCTTGGAGGGCTACATATTTTTCAATGGCCAGTGAAGAAGGGCCCCTATTAAATCCTGTTCATTGTGTTTCCACTGTGTCTGCCCTGGCCCTGAGCCCCCTCTCTAATTTGGCTTCTAAGTTCTCAAAAGCCAGCTTGTCATATTTCAAAAAATCTCCCAGCAGCTCAGTAGTGAAGACAGCTAAAAATTATGGGCAATAATTCCTCGTAGATCATAGAATATCAGGGTTGGAAGGGATCTTAGGAGGTCATCGAGTCCAACCCCCTGCTCAAAGCAGGACCAATCCCCAATTTTTGCCCCAGATCCCTAAATGGCCCCCTCAAGGATTGAACTCACAACACCCTGGGTTTAGCAGGCCAATGCTCAAACCACTGAGCTATCCCTCCCCCCGAAAGGGGATCACACAAAGGGACTTGTCAGTGTCAAAAGCCAGCTCTGACCGCCCAGTTCAATACAGTGCTCATGGATCCAGCCAATCACATATCAATCAGGCATCCTAACTGGGGAAATTGGGCACATGGTACAGAGCAAAAGACTATCTTTTTATTCATCAATTTGAACCTGTGATGATGGGGGAAAACTCAAAGGGCTCAGAGCTTTGATTAGGATAAGCATCCAGAAATTGGCTGCTTTTATGAACCGTACAAACATTTGAGTCTGCAATACCCATTTCTCTCCCCCCCAAGTCAGGCCTGAAATGCTATTAGAGCAGCTGTTCTCCTTGGGTTATGGTATTTCTGCTTCCATACGGGGCATCTTAATGCAGAGATGGGTGAAAACAAAATGGCTGTTGCATTCCTCCGTAGAGGCGGCTGCCTTTTAGTGGTAGATCTTTGTATACGCAAAGCCAAATTCTGGCTTCAGATATGCAGATGCAGCTATCAGTGATCTATCTATCTGAGGTATTTTTAATGTGCCCGTCATAGCTCACTAGGAACGTAAAGAGTAGTAATATTGGAAATCTCTTAGCTGCCCCCTGCTGCCACGTAACCTGCAAATATAGACTTCCTTCAAAGCAAGAGGCACCACTGTTGGTCTCATTCTCCCACTCAGGCAGATCTTCGGATTCTGTCCCTTACATCCTGTGGGCCAAATTCTGCGCAGATGGGTGCAACAGCTTCCACAGAACGGGACCCGTGGCTTGCAAAGCTGGTTGGGAACCCATCAGAGGGTCAACAATTAATATGGAATCCTGAAGGCAGGGTGGGTTGCAAATCTGGGGGGTCTGAGGCCTGCACAGTTTTGCAGCAGGTAAAGGACAGAGTGCCGAGGGCTGCATGACGAGAGCACCAGGGACAGCTCCGGTTTTGAAGGCTCCCTGGGAAGGGGATGCAGGGGCAGGGTAGGAAGTTTAAGGTAGTGTTAGTCTACAAGGCCCAGATCCACAAAGGTAATTAGATGCCCAAGTCTGGGGTTTAGGTGCTTAAGTCCCAGTTCTGGCTCCCCTGCGATCCACAAAATTCCCACTGAACCCTACGGGTTCCTAAACTCACTCAGCGCCTAAGTTTTCAGGGTAAGAGTTCCCTCAATGCCTATGTTTCTGACTCTGAGCATGTGCATTGCTGCCTCGTTATAGGCCTCTGGGTGCCTATCTCCTGCCTAAGCCCCAGAACGATCCACCTGTTCACCTGCTTGATTGCATGTGGGGCCCAGTCTGGTGGGCATACTCAGAGGCTACCTACTGGAACAGGACCCATTAAAAATGTGACTGTGGCCTTGCTTGCCTTACAGACTAAGATTTTGTCAAGGATATTTTTAGTAAAAGTCACAGACAGGTCACGGGCAATAGAGAAAAATTCACGGAAGCCGGTAACCTGTCCCTGACGTTTACTAAAAATATCTATGATAAAATGGGAAGGCACTGGGCAGCTCAGAGGCTGACTGGGAGCTCTGGGGACCCCCACCATTGATGGGGGCTCAGAGCTCCAGGATCCCCCTCCACACACGGCTCAAAGCTGCAGGGTCCCCCTGCTGCCCACGGCTGCGGGGAGGCAGTGGGACTCTGCAGCTCCCAGCCATGCGAGCTGAAGTCACAGAGGTCTTTGGAAGTCACGGATTCCATGACTTAATTATAGTTTCTAGCCCAGTGGTTACAGTACTTACATAGGATGTGGGAGACCCAGGTTCAATTTCCTCCCCTCTGCCTTTTTACAAACCATGGCCCACATGCACTCTCTCTATTGTACCCAGAATCCTTTGTTCTTTTTCTCACTGTGAGAATTGGCACAGTGGTTTATGGGTCACTCATGGGACCAAAATTTAATATCTCTGGTGTAGGGTTTTGTTCCTGAATAGCATAATTTTCAGTTTTATTTGCCTCTAGCCAAACACAGAAAGCCCAGAGGTCCTGTAAAATGGACCCTATATTTGCCTTCATGCAAGCAAGCAATATATTGGTCGTTCAGCTTTAAAAATGCACCTTGTTCAGCATCTAAGGAAGAATAATGGTTTTCTATTTAGACTGTGTAGTGTACTGCTTAATAATAAATACATTCCTGACATTGTTCAATGATAGCTTGCTTCTAATAAACCCCATGCTGATCCATGCATTGGTTAGAGTGGGTAATTCATCTTCCTGGGCTGCTAAAACTTTAGTTGGGATTATAAAGACAACATGAATCAGACGTGTCGGCCTCTAAAATAAGCTATTCCCCCTGCTGGTTTGCTCATTTTCACACCATAACAAAATATTGGCCAGTTTACCCTTTGTTTTTTGGCTCCCGTTACTAATTTATTCGGTGATTAGTCACTCATAAGGGAGGCAGTTTCAAGGCATATCAACGAGGGACCTGTGGGATTTTTGTTGTTGTTAAAAAACAAAACCTCTCCCTTTCCCCCTCTCCCAAATCAAGCTGTATCACAGTCATGTTGTTTAATAAAGAGCCTGTAGCCAAGCGCTGACTCCACTGGAATGAATTGACTGCTCTCATTTTTCCCTTGATTTGCTACTGAGTGCAGGGAAAAATCATATTATCTTCAAATCTAATTATGGCTCTAGTGGCTCCCGAGGAGTCGGCTTTACGAAGTGGCTCATAAAAGTCTTGCTTGTCGCCATGCCCACTAATACCCTTTGGTCTCGTGAACCAACCAGAGTCTGAGTCTAGTAGTGTACGGCCAAAATGGACCACCAGACCGGCCAGTCTGTATGTCACGAACACCACCCATACCCCCCACACTAAACCCAAAGTATCCACAGCCCACATGAGACTAGACTCCTACGTGCCACAGGGAGAGAGTAGGAGGGACCAAGGTACATCGGTGCTCAAGGCCCCTGTAGTGGCAGTCATTTCAAATTAGGTGATAAAAAGCCATCGGGTGCCCTGCAGCCTGAAACATACAACTGCATTAGCTGAACTGGATGGAGCAAAAATCTAGGGCCTGATGCAGGGCACTGTGAAACTCCCATTGATTTCAGTGGGTGTTAGATCAGGCCTTATTTCTTCACCATTTTTTCCTGGGTATCATGTTACCAAGGGGGACTGGATAGTTCACATGCTTGGTAATGGACTAGGAGGCCTTTCACCTCTAGGTCACTGGCTCAAATAGGCCCCAGGCAGCAATGAGTGTGTAACCAAGTTACTTCATTCTGACGGCTTAATCCGCCCATTTCGAAATGGATGGATGTATAGAAATACAGAGAAGTGCCACAAACATTGGTACCTTTGCTGACAGGCGCTGCAGAGAGGTCAGAGATTGAATGGGCGCTGGAGACAGAACAAACATGGGGGTGGTTCTTCCAACTCATGTCTGAGGCATATTAGCAGGGCAGTGTGGGAAAGCTGGCATGGCGGCTGATCAACAGAGGAGCTCTGTTCCCTGGGCAGTGGCTGTGGCACCTTCCACATGAACAAATCAATGGATTTATATACCGGGGCTACCTTGAAAAACCATGGGCCAGATCCCAAAGTCCTTACTCGGGCAAAACTCCCATTTGCCTGCCTAACATTCATAGCACACTCAAAAGCAGCTTGCTGGGAGTAATTCTCTGTATGCCCCTGTGCTTTTACACTTAATGAGTAGAGATCTGTGTGTTTCACAAAGAGCTCCTTTCCCACAGAGGGCAGACTAGGCCTCAGCATGGAGGTTATGAACATAAGAGCAATCTCACACATGACTGGGAGTCTAAAGCCTGGGCTTTTCATCCCAGCTTTGCCTCAGACTGACTATGCAAGTTATATAGGGCCCGTCTTTTAGCTCACAGCCTGGACAGCTAGAGCTATTTACACCCTTCAGAATTCTATTAGCTATTATTTTCCAGTGCAGAAAGACGTCAGGTTAAGGACCCCCTTTTCATCCAGTTGCTCCTAGCTATGGTCCCTTGAACCACCATAAATGTTTCTTTTCCCTCCTGGGCACTAGACCGTTCAGGTAGCTGTTGACAAGAACTATTATTTATTAAACATTTATGTGGGTTAGTAAATTTCAACTGAACTCTGCAAACAGATAGAAAACTACACATTCCTTGCCCTCATAGACTTTACAAACAAGACAAGATACAGGGCAACAGGGCAGAAGAAGGAATCAGAGGAGGTTGTTGCGATGAACTCAAGGGAGGAAGGCCTACTTGAAGATGAGGGATTGCTAAGGAGGGTGTGTTCGCTTGGTGGATGAGGAGAGGGATCATTCCATGTGTGGGAGATAGCCTGATAGAAGGTAAAAGATGAGAGGGAAAAGAAGAAAGCTGGAGGAGTGAGATAAGAGAAGGGGAAGCGAGAGGTGAGAACATAGATGGATGGGGCCAGGTTGTGCAGAGACTTGCACGGACGAAGAGGTTGAATCAGATATGTTAAAATCTAGGAGGCCAATGGAGGGATTCAAAAGGGGTGGGAGGAGGAAGATGGCTTTAGCAGCAGCCTTTTGGACAGACTGGAGGAGGGAAAAGGCAAAGACAGATAGGAGAAGATTGCACAAACCCAAGTGGGAGAAAAGCAGGGTCTGCACATGCCCCTCCTTAGTTGCTGCTTATCAGAATCTTTCTCAAATGATTTCTAGCAATTTAGACCGAGCTTTCTGGACCCAGCCTCTGATCATGACAAGAGGTTACAGATTTGCGCTTGTCTCAGCGCAAATATGGTTAAACCTCCACATCCTCTGGGCTGTGACACCAGACATCGGGAGTCTTTGTAACAAGATCAGGAAATATGACATACATGTTCTGAATCAGAGCAAATAGGCGCATCTCATTTCAGAGTTGGCTCACAGATGGGTAGAGATCAGATTGCCTGTAAGAAATTCCCTTTATTGTGCAACTTGTTATTCACGCTAGGGTGAAAACAGTTTCAAAGGTGATCCCGTGCACTCTGAGGGATATCTTCTTATAGCTAAGGTACTTTATACAAACCAAATTGGTTTTTGCTTCAAATGTCTCTCCGCAAAGGAAAAATCAATTTCAGGTTACAATGGCTGTGATCTTTCAAGCTAAAGATCCATTGCAAATGTGCTAAGCGGTGGGGATGCAGTGCTGCATAGCCTGAATGTGTAAAGTGCCTGTCCACACGCGCGCGGTGCTCAGATCAAGGTTTGGGTTTTAATCCCCACAACGCTGGGGGTTAAAATACATCATTAAAGATACCGGAAACTGACCTCTGCACAGGCTTGGATCATTTCTGCAAAGCTGAGATGAGGAGCTGCATTACTGAGCTTCCTCTGCAGAGAGGCACAAAGACACACTTGAGGGGCTTTCATTGTTCAAATCACGTCTGATTGGCCACAGTCCGTTTGCAGCATGCTCTGTAATGCATGATTAAACTGTGATGCAAACATACTGTACCTTTAAGAATGGAGGCATTGCAATGCAGACCAAAACCCCAAATCAAGTAGAATTGGAGTTTCATTACAAACCTGGAACTTGGGCCAAGTTCATTTTGACCATGGGAGGGCTAAATCAGGACTGAATTTTGGCTTCAGGTGTAAGTGATTTCAATCCATAGCTACAGGGACAGATTGCAGCTGATCCTACCTGCCTGCTAGGGGACTCCTAGCAAGACACTCCTTACTCCCTGAAAGTGTTACCTGAAATGCAGATTACAGCTCTGCCAACACAAACCACTGAGTTTCACCCATTTGTAATAAGCTGCCAATCAGTTGTGTAAGATGAAGGCCAGTTACAGCCTGAGCAGATGGAAAGCTTGTGAACGAGTAAGTGCGAAAATAACCCTGGCAGGTGAAATGTTACACTGAAAAAGAAAACAAACCCTTGACCTGCGTTACTGTAATTATTAAAACTAAGCCATTGTTAACAGGTTTTGTTTTGATGTGGGTTGTACATTTTTTTTGCACGTCTCTCAGTCTGACCAATGGAAATGAACTAGTCAGTTCTCTTTTGTTTAGAACCAATTTCACTTTTAGGCTTTCATATCCTAGCTCAAGGCAACAGCATTGGGGCTGCAAAGAGAACAGGAGGAGGTTTGTTTAGCATAACTTAACATCCCTTTCCCCTGAATGTTATTCCCGAGAAAAAACACTTCTGTTGGTGTTAGGGTTTCAGAAAGCTATTAAGTTGGGACCAGACCTGACCTGACCCTGTCCTCCCTTTAAATACATATTTCATATGAAATTGTGTGGGGGTTGGGTTTTTTTGCACAGCTAGATTCAGCAGTGATATATTTACATGAATATTTTTCACATGAATCTACCACATGGCTGCATATGTGTATTACATATGGGGGGAGACATCAGTTAACATGGCAACATATACAAAGAACAGGTGTAGGGGAGTTTTGAAAGGAGGGGTTGAACAAACATATCCATAAATGTGGACCATAGCTTTTGTCAATCACAAAGCACCAATTTAGATTTCCTTAGTAGGGCTAGCTGTTACAGTATTTAGCACCAAAGATGTAAAGAAGCTAGAGAGAAAAAGCAGCAGTCTTACCAGCAAACATCCCAGCAGCTCAAGAGCACCTCCATCTTCAGCCTTATCCAGATTTTAATTAGACTTAATTAGAAAGCATGTGCAAACCATCAGCTGTGACAATGTTTTACTCTTAAATGGTTCCTAAGCACTTCTAGCCAATAACACAGCAGACATGGAAATTCTAACTCCATTAAAGTTGTCCCCTTGGGCTTCCGTTTAATCCGGTGATACTTAGACCTCAGTGCTCCAGGAGCCAAATTAGTGATCGACATTACCCTAAAGAGCCACAGTAGTGTCAATTCATTGTTTCATTTACTATTTAGATACGTATAATTCTCACAGCAAAATGACGGATCAAGTATTCTACAATCGGCTAGTAACATAAAAGCAGCCTGATTGATTAAGAATTAAATCACACAGTGTTTTAATATCATGTGCTGAAAAGAGCCACTTGTGGTTCTCAAGCCTCTGTCAGAGTATCACTGGTTTAACCTCCCTGCACGCGTTCCAGTAGTAATCAACCCAACAGCTGTACTAAACATTGTGTAAAACTCCCTCTATGTAGATAACATTGAAACCAGAGTGGAGAACATAATTAAGAATAACTTATCCAGAAAAATAAGCTTTAGCTTCTTTTTCTAGTGGTGAATTGAGCCTGTCCTTTAGCAGTTCATGATTCTCTTGAATTTGTTATTAGAAATTGTTTTCTTTATAATGTCTATGAATAATTCTTGATCTGTATTTGATGTCTGAATAGTCAATGTCCAAAATATGAATGAGGTGGGTTAAATATGATAGGACACATGAGTCCTATTGTAACTAGGGTTCGTTCTAGGGGCAGGCAATGAGGGCAGCTGTGCTGTGTGGCAACTTCCAGGGCGTGCCATACCACTTGGCTCCACACAGCTCCTCATTGTAACCCCTGTGGCCAGTGGTTTATCTGTCTGATCCATAAAGGATGTGAGTCTGTCACAGCAATAGAGCCTGGCTCCTTAGCGCAAGCTATAGAGATAAGCATACTTTAGCTCTGAAGGTTGCTTGTCTAGTTAAGGGAGGAATAGCTTAGTGGTTTCAGCATTGGCCTGCTAAACCCAGGGTTGTAAGATCAATCCTTAAGGAGGCCATTTAGGGATCTGGGGCAGAAATCTATCAGGGGACAATACTTGGTCCTGCTAGTGAAGGCAGGGGACTGGACTTAATGACCTTTCAAGGTCTTTCCAGCTCTTGGAGATATGCATATCTATAGTCTTTAGTGTGCTGGACAAGGGGGTGGCTGCCAACATAGGGTATAATAAATAACACTTAGCACTCTACCAGTTCAAAGCACTTTACAATCATTAACTAAGTCTTGCAAAACCTGTGTGAGATAGGTATGTATTATTCCTATTTTACAGATGGGGGAACTGAGGCAGCACTGAAACCACTACTGCAATTAGTGGAAGAAGCAGGATTAGAACTCAGCATATTGACACAGAGGCTCTTTCCTCTGGACCACATTCCCACTCCAGGTTAGGTCTTTTCCATGCCTGGATAATCATAAATCTTCAAATCAGAGTTCCTGTGTAGCCCCTTCATTTCTGAGTTATAAATTCACTTTCCATTTATTTCCCCCAACAACTGAGTAAAATTTGGTGTTTCAGACACTGCTCTTGGCCTTAAACTCAATTACTATGCTACTAACAGAAGGTGAAGGCAAAATGGTCTGAAATCAGGGGAAGCAAATTCTGATTTTGGGGAGGTGGGGAGTGTTTGTTTCCCCACTTCACAACATCTTTCAGATTAGCTCTCATTAGGACATCAATATATTTTATAATTATATTGTTAACATAACTTGTTCACCCAGGGTAGGTCATTTTAAAAGCAGCAGAAGGCTTTGTCCTTCTCTGAGTTTCCTGCTTTGGATCCAATTTTCCAGACGGCTTCCACTCAGGCACAAGGACAAGTGACTTACCCAAAGGTCACAAACCCAGCCAGGATTACAGCCTTATCTTCTCGTCCTCGATCAGTGTAAAAAGCTGTCAAATAGCATTGCTGCTGAGAGCACAGAGGTATAAATATTGGAGCCTATTTAGACACCTTGTCAAAGGGCTTCCAGCTCCCAGTTTATGACAGGTGGAATCATAATAAATATTAAGGGGAAAAACAAACATTTAAAAAGCAAGTTAATCTGTAGCCAGAATATTTTAATAAGGTAATTAAACCTGTGGGGCTGAGTTGCTTTTCTACTGACACCCAAAGCAAGGCTTTTCGTGAGGGCAGTAAAGAGAACATTTGCAAAGTGCTGGAGAGTTGCATGACTGTTCATATTGAGTTTCATAGGAATTGTGCTGACATCAGGGCCGGTGCAAGGAAGTTTCGTGCCCTAGGCAAAACTTCCTTGCACCAGCACTGCGACACCCGCCCCTGCAGAAGCTCAGTCTCCCCCCCCCCCCCGCAATGCCGACCCCCCCCACAGACAGCTCCCCCGCCCGCGGGCGCTCAGCCCCCCTCCCCACCCGTGACCCGCGGGCCGCGGTCGCTGAGCGGGGAGCTCGGGGTAGGGGGGCGGCTCACAGCACTTGCACTGCAATTAGAGCCTTCTACAAACCTGATCTGGCCCAGAGGGTTAGGCTCCTGGAATAATATTCGGATCTACCTCACCCTATCAGGGAAGTGAAGTGAATTTGAACCAAGAGCTTCTTCTAACATACATCTACATATCTATATATAAATGCACATGCACACCTATGTACATGCACATACACTTCACGTCTATACACAAATGCAGATGCACGCACACATATGTACCTACACATAAATGGACACACGTACACTAACACACATCTATACCCATACACAAATGCATGTGTACCCATCTGCAGTGAGGTAGCGCTTTGATTTTCTGCTAAGATGAAAAACAGGGTTTGTTGTCCAAAACACTGGTTTTGGCCATCAGCAACATGGAGGTTTTGAACCCACAGTGGGAAATGATTTGTTAGATGCACAATAGTTTATTCACCCAGTTCTGGGCAGGAGCAAACCTGCTAAAGCAGAGAACTCCAGATTTAGAAGCCAAAGTCAAGCTGTTAATCGACTGCCCAAGAATGCTGGAGAGCAGCAGCAGTTCTTACCGAAAAAGGCAAAAGCGACATTTTGTCTGCTTACTTTACAGGGAGCAGAAATGATGCAGCATTAAGGTATCACAGTGCAAACAAGACACAGGTGTGTTCAAGGTAAAACGCAAGCATTTGAGAGCTGCTTTACCTCTTGGGCCCTCCCATCGCTATTAGACGGTGAATTATAACAGCCTGCCTGTCATTTGCAGCGGGTAAAGCAGTTATGATAGTCACTGGCTCAGTTAAATAAGGTTACCAGCAAGGTCACTGACAGCTTTGCGAATTGGGTTTTCTTTTCCCCCCTGTTCTATTTGTAATTGTGCTGTTTCCCATCGGAACGCTAAGCAATGAAAACGGTGCAATGCACTGCTGTGAAATGACGGCTTCCTTGAACCCTTTCACAATTCAAGTCCTTGAGGTTCACGCCATGGTGGCGTATTTGATTAGTAACCTAGTCTACAGCAGATGGAAAAGCATTTCTACCCTGGGACCGTTTGTAAATAGCAATAGCTATGCTGGTGCTGTGCTTGATGCCCAGGTGATTTACATGCATGACTTCCTCCATGCACTGATGGGAGAAGCTAGTGCAGAGGAAGTCTATCCTTAGCACTATAGCCAAGAAGGTGGGCTGGGCAAACTGGATAAGGGGGTGCTTCACCTTATCACAGGTTTGAAACCGGCACAGAGGATGGGAATTTTGTAGGAGCGTACGTGATTCAGGAGCATAAATGTCATTGACTTACAAGTCACTTAGGCCCTTCTGAAAACCCCACCCAGCGTTGTTCTCAGAAGACATCTGTGCAGGGCCCTATGTGGAATGCCTTGGTGATTCCCATGCTGTTGGAAAGTCCTACTCCCCCATCCCCTTTTGCTATGCTGGGACCTAGCCTAAAGACCAGCTCAGAAAGGACCTTTCCCCTCAACTTCGCATCCTGGGGTCTCCACTTCCCTCTCTCACTGAATCCCCTCGCCCCACACAACCATTATCTTGGCATTTTACCTCTGGCCAATGCCTGCTTCCTGGAACCTAAACATGTTACCTCCATCATGCCCATGTGCACTAATGACCACAGGGGAGAGAGAACCCTCAGGGATCTCCTGAGTTGGGGCTTTCTGCTCAGTGATGCAGCTGGGGGAATCCCAAATCCTTCCTTCAACACTCACATTCTGGGAGGCAGCAACAGCATTGGGGTGGTTTTCCTCTTTCCTGCTCTCTACAAAAGCCCTCTGGGTGACCCCCACCTTCATCTGAAGGAAGCCCATCCCCTCAGGTCCCAGGGTCTTGTGTCAGCACCAGCTTTTGTATTAAGCAGATTGGAAAACACAAATATGGCACAATTACCTTCAAATAGCAAAATATTACTTGGGTGATGTAGTGTGGACATTTGAGTTATGCCAGGTGTGAAACATGAGACATGTACTGAGGTTAATGGGGAATACTCAATGATCGTGGCTTGCCCGGGCCATTCAGACAGGAGATGTAACAGTGTTATTGCTCCCCTCACATCATCAGAAGGGTTTGTAGATTTAGCACACTCAGACATTTGGCCCCCGTGGCGTGGTTTGCTGGGTTCCATGCCTGGCGAGCAGGGAGCGGTGCAAACCCCCCCATCATCTTGATTCTGGTCACATGCACCAGATGACAGCATGGGCTCTCTGTACGCCATGTGTACAGACTATATACAAACGAGAACGTGCAATATAGCTTCATTTTAGCTGCCTGCAGAAGACAAGCTCATTCACATCCATGAAAAGTGCAAAGATTACTTGGCATTTTCCACTCGTCCCCCAGGCAACCATTTTTGTCTCCCTTTAGCATCTGCTTCCCCCACCCACCAGCCTCCCCGCCACCCATGCAGCCAACTAGACACTTGTCTCATTGTGTCCAGGTCTCCACTTTCTCTCCAAGGCTCTTCCACCAAAGTTTCCATCTTTGCAGTAAAGCAATAAATACTGTACACACCGTATTTCAGTAGGGCTGGCCTCAGTGTTATTGAAAAACATTTAGGGATTGGTTGTGTGCAGTTCTCTCTCATTGACTCTATAAGCTCAACTGGCCACTAACTGCAGGTCTCACAGCTGACATCCCTTCTTCAACCTGGAGCTCCCCCGCCTAACCCTTTTTTTCTTCCTGCTCCCACCTCACAATGAACCAGGACGCCCAATGGTTTTGCTGTTGAGTTCCCAACAGCCTCTGCTGTGTGCCCTGGCTGCTTCCGATGAAGCCCTCGTGGCTGGTTTTGCTTGATGATGGCCACGGGCGATCAGGACATCACCATGTCCCAGCGCTGACTCATGGCTGTGCTCTCACAAGGGTTGATGACGAGCTCTCTGGTGCTCTCGTTGGTGTCCCCCATCATTTCAGTGTCCAGGCAGAAGCGCGAGGCCATGTGCTCAATATGAGAACCAACTTTACCCCATCGCTGTGCAGGGAGACATGGGAAGAGGAATATGAGCGAGGACTCAGGGGATGGCGCTAGCAGTATCAGCAGCTGTATAACAATAATCGCCCTTTAGATATACTGCTGGCTCAACCCAAGCTGCAGCAAGTACCAGGAGATGGCAGAAGATATTTAAACAAGGAAATCGTATTCGATTCTGCTTGCCATGGTCCTAGGAGGCGCTGAGCACCCACAGCTCCCACTGAAGTCACTGAGGACACTCTGCAATCCTTGCCTGCAGCGTGCATGTTAGGTGGTAGCCTCTTCCTAGCCTCCAGGCTTCAAAAAATAATACATCAACAAAAGTTTTCTCCTCTAGGTCTGTGGTTCAAATGCCACCAGGACATTAATTCCTGAGACATGGCAGCATCTGATGGCTGGCTGGCAGCCTGTGTGCAGTGAGCTGCTGGTTTCAGTTGGGTTTCTAATGGGCAACGTCCTCATGGCCAGCGGCACTAAGAGCCATGCTCACTGACACTCAGATGAGAGGCCAAGGATTGAATGGGCCATAGAGACTCCACTGCCACTAGCGGCTGTATCTCCGGGACCCAGAACACGCTGATGGGATGATGTGCGGGAAGCTTATACTGCCATCGACACTGCTGTACCTGCTCTGGGGATAAACAGGACTCCAGCCTCCAGGCCTGTCGAAGACAGCAACAGATCAATCAAAGGCTCACCTGTTTGCCGTCACCTTCTTTGCAGGGGGACAGCAGCACTTGGGAGCCCGGGAAGAGGGTGTGCACTGACAAGCAGAGCTGCTGCTGGCGGACCTGATGGTTGTATGTGTATGTCCATTCCTGGAAGGAGAGAGAGGAGACACCAGGACAAAATCAAACTCGTTTTAGCATTCTTTCTCCTTGAAAGGTGGAAACGAACCAGTTTGGCCCAGAACCTGATCCCTTTTACATCAATGGCTAAAATCCCACTGGCATTCAGAGCAGTAGTGTAGTCAAGGGTAAACGGAGTTTACCCACTTCTCATTTAGGGACATGGGAGAGTCATTAACAAACTCTTTGTTAATACCCACTACTTTGTTACCACTACACCAATGATCGGCAGGGCAGGGCCAGTCCATTTGGGCACATGGGGTCAGCATAGCTGCAGCTTCTTGGGAGTGTGCATCATGAATTTGGGAATCCACATCTGCATAAGCCAAAGGGAGCATCTCAAGTCCTAGGGAGACCTGCTGGGAAAAGGCCCTGTGAGGGGGATGGGCTCAAAGAGAATGAGGGGTGAGGGCAACAGCAGTAGAAAAGATGATCCCTTCTCTCCAGTAGGGGAAGAGAGACAGAAATGCCCTCTCCTTTAAGTGGGATAGGATGCTTCCCCTACAGTGTGGTTGGGGGGGGAGGAGGACATGATGTGTAGCAGATTTTTCTAGTCACCTGAGGTCTGATCCAGCTCCCATACAGTTCAATGGCCAAACTCTCCCTGATGCCAATGGTGCAGAAGGGAGCCCCAAATATTTAAAGCGGTCACACAGATTATTAACTAGTTATGGTGCGCTGCCACCATGTCATTCATGATGATCAGTATCGCCTTATAGTTTCCCTGTGGTTCCCCCTACCCCATCTGTTGTAGATGTAGGTGTTGTAGACACCTGTGGTATCTCATCTTCTACTGATATTGTAAGTTATTTGGCACAGGGACTGTCTCTTTGTTATGTTTGTACAGCGCCTAGCACAGTGGCAACCTGTTTCACAACTGCCATACGGATAGTAATAGTAATATGTGTGAGATGCCTGGGCCAGGAGGTGCTCCCCCTCCTATTCAGGAGGAATTCCTGTTGGCTTCAACGAGACTTACTGCTATCCACAGAGGGGAGAGTCCAGTGTGCTAGTAGTTATTGCCCCATTAATACCCTGCTGTTTTTGTGGCAAGCTTTCTCCCAGGAATGTTTCCCTCTATGGGCAGGGTTCCTTCTATTCATGTCTCGTCCATTGCTTGCCTCTGTGTATATGTTAACCAAGCGTACATCCTGCAACGTCTCGCCCAGATACTCAGGGTCTAACTGATCACCATATTTGGGGTTGGGAAGGAATTTCCCCCCATGTCAGATTGGCAGAGACCCTGGGGTTTTTTCGCCTCCCTCTGCAGCATGGAGATTGGGGCACTTGCAGGTATAAAGTAGAGTAAATGGTGAATTCTTTGTAACTTGAAGTCTTTAAACCATGATTTCAGGACTTCAGTAACTCAACCAGAGGTTATGGGTGGGTTATTACAGGAGTGGGTGGGTGAGGTTCTGTGGCCTGCAATGTGCAGGAGGTCAGACTAGATGATCACGATGTTCCCTTCTGACCCTAAAGTCTAGGTCTGAAATTGTCCAGGTAGGGATGGCTTTGTTCCACGCATGTGTGCGTTGATGCGGGGAGAGCTGCTGGGCCTGGTGGGAAGTAGTCCACCATTCTGCACTATAACTGGGTAGAGTAACTCAATGGGCACATTCTTTGCTTGTAACTTTACACTAGGCTCAATCCCCAGCTTTTTAAAACATTGAGAGACAAGGAGGGTGAAGAGAAGGGAAATCAGCAGCAACTGGAAGTGGGTTGTTGAGAGGGGTGGGTAGAGGGGGAAGGGACTGGTTCCTAAGGGTGCAGCCACCAGCCAGGGGAAGGAGGAACGTCCAGGGAGCTGGAAGACGTTATGTGGGAGAGCACTGGACAAATAGCTCCAGGGGGAAGCTGGAGAATGGGGCAGCCATAGTAGTGGGACACAGTCAGCAGTGGCGGGGGAAGGGCTGACAAACAAAATTAGGAGGCAGCTGTAAGCCAGAAGCAATGGGAGAGGCAAGGAAACCTCTAAGGAGGCAGGCAACAAGATAAAAGAAGTGGGAGGGAGCTGATGCTGTCTTAGAGAGAAGCAGGGAGGAGCCGCGGGTATTTACAGATGACCCCGTATATGAGAGGAGCTAGACTGGGGTGGGTCAGTGGAGAAGCCTCCAGTGCTTGGAGCAGTGACTTCTAGGCTGGTACTGAAAGATGGAAATGCTGCTTCACGAAGCCCTGCAACGCTTTGTTAACGCAAAAGGAATTAATGGAGAATGATTTTCAGAGGTGCTCAGCACCTGCAGCTCCCATTGACTTTGATTTGTAAAGGTTTCAGGCTGCATTAGTTTGCATTATTAGAGAGAGAGAACCCCTTCTGCCCTCAATATTGCAACACAATATGGTCAGCAGTTCTAACCCCTTTGATATGAAGATAGACAGCACAGGCTTTTAGCTCCTGGGCATATAAATTCTGTTTGATCTTGGCGTTTAGCCACCTAAAAAGGAAAACGTGCATTGTACAAAAGACCCAAACCTACAAAGACTTTACACTTTGTCTCACTTTTCTGTGCTTCTTTAGGACCGGCGTCCACTATCTTCTAACAGAAATCAAAGCTGGCTGCTTAAACAGGCTGCCCGCAGGCTTGTCAGAGAGAATTGCCCAGGATTTCAACACAAGCGAGAAGCTTGCGTTTTGGAGACGTATACTGCGCCCAAAGGGCCTTTTGGCAGCTCTTTTGTCTTTGTCAGAGTTCGCCTCATGCTACAGCTATTGAATTCCAAACATTCTACCCTACGTGCGGTCAGCTGCTGTGCAAGCTACCAGCCTGGGAAATGGTGTGCCAAATTAGTCCTGCATCTGTCAAGAATCAAGCCCCCAGGGGCCAAATCCAACACCTGTTCTTGGCATCTGTACCTCCATAAACTGCTCTGAAAATTGACGTCACCCTCTTAACCAATTCTTCTTTTAAATAAAGGTGGGCCCGAGCCCAAACCATGGCTCTGAACATGCCTAACTTTGGGGGAAGTTAACTTTGCACCCCCAGCTCATTGCTCTGGGCCCTCACTGATTCACAGGGTATTGCCTTACTACAAGTAGCCCCATTGGCTTCAACTGGACTACTAGAAAAATGTACTATTCCAGTGAGTCATCAGGAGCTCCTTTCTATCCTGCAACTCCCCTCCATACACACCTCCCCTCTAAACGGGACCATCCTCCCATTTAGCAATATGGAAAGGGTGACCCCTGCGTTGAGATTCTCATCTCATCTACTACTCATTGTAAAGCAGTAGACATGAGCCCTTTATAAGCAGTTTTACAGCAGCATCACAATAGGGACTCCTCAACCGGTTCAAAACTGTGATGGGGGTGAAGGAGAGGGACAATAAGAACCAGTTTCAAAGTCATCATGACCCAAGCCCCCTTTCTTAAGGATTGGATTGGTAATGGGAGAACATAAGAATGGCTATACTGGATCAGACCAATGTTCCATCTAACCCAATATCCTATCTTCCAACAGTGGCTGGAGCCAGTTGCTTCAGGGGGGGATGAACAGAACAGGGCAATTATTGAGTGATCCATCCCCTATCATCCAGTCCCAGCTTCTGGCAGTCTGATGCTTAAGGACACCCAAAGCACGGGGTTGCATCCCTGACCATCTTGGCTAACAGCCACTGATGGACCTATCCTCTATGAACTTATCTAATTCTTTTTTTGATCGCAGTTATTCTTTTGGCCTTCACAACATCCTCTGGGAATGAGTGCCACAGGTTGACTGTGTACTGCATGCAGAAGGACTACCTTACGTTTGTTTTAAACCTGCTTCCTATTAATGTCATTAGGTGACCCCTAGCTCTTGTGTTATATGAAAGGGTAAATAACATTTCCTTATTCACTTTCTCCACACCATTCATGATTTTATAGACCTTAGTCATATCCCCACTAGTCATCTCTTTTCCAAGCGGAACAGTCCCGGGTTTTTTAATCTCTCCTCATATGAAAACTGTTCCATACCCCAAATCATTTTGTTGCTCTTTTTCAATTCCAATATATCTTTTTTTGAGATGGGGTTACCAGAACTGCATGCAGTGTTTAAGGTGCAGGCATATTATGGATTTGTATATTTGCATTATGATATTTTCTGTCTTATTATCTATCCTTTTCCTAATGGTTCCTAACATTCTGTTAGCTTTTTTCCAACACTGCTGCACTTTGAGCAGATGATTTCAGAAAACTATCCACAATGATTCTAAGATCTCTTTCTGAAGTGGCAACAGCTAATTTAGATCCCATCATTTTGTATGTATAGTTGGGATTATGTTTTCCATTGTGCATTACTTTGCATTTATCAACATTGAATTTCATCTGCCATTTTGTTGCCTAGTCACCCCGTTCAGTGAAATACCTTTGTAACTCTTTGCAGTCAGCTTTGGACTTAACTATCTTCAGTAATTTTGTATAATCTGCAAAATTTGCCCCTTTTCCCCCCCAGATCATTTATGAATATGTTGAATAGCAGTGGTTCCAGTACAGATCCTTGGGGGATCCCATTATCTACCTCTCTCCATTGTGAAAACTGACCATTGATTCCTATCCTTTGTTTTCTATCTTTAACCAGGGACTGATCCATGAGAGGACCTTCCCTCTTATCCCATGACTGTTTATTTTGCTTAAACGTCTTTGGTGAGGGACCTTGTCAAAGGCTTTCTGAAACTCCAAGTCCACTGTATGCAATGGATCACCCTTCTCCACATGTTTGTGGACCCCCTCAGAGAATTCTAATAGATTGGCGAGGCATGGTTTTTCTTTACAAACGCCGTGTTGACTCTTCCCCAATGTCTGGTGTTCATCTATGAGTCTGATCATTCTGTTCTTTACTATAGTTTCAACCAGTTTGCCTGGTACTGAAGAGAGGCTTACCAGGCTATAATTTCCGAGATTGCCTCTGGAGCTATTTTTAAAAATCAGCATTGCATTAGCTATCCTTCAGTCATCTGGTATAGAGGCTGATTTGAGCTCAGAGAAGGGTGTAAATATTCAAAGGCCCCTCTGAACTATCTGAATATCAGGTGGGAAATCTCAAGACAACTCCATGGGCCTGACTTTTTAGAACTGATGATCTCCCATAGCCTGAGCTGACATCAACTAAAACAAAATCAGACTCTTTGAGAACTGCTTCTCTCGTGGCATTATGGCACTTTCACTTTCAGCCCTAGTGCTGAAAAGGTGCACGAAAAGGAAAAATACTGGAAAAATAAAGTGAACTGAACACTTTTGAATCTGCAAGATTCTTTGCTTTGAAATATGGGAGGGGCAAAGGCCATTGTGGGTTCTTATTTTATCCCATCCAACCCTTGTCTGAATAATTTCAGGTAAGTATACCTACTTCCTCTTCACAATAGGCCATTTTATCTTTCCTCAGGTTCTTAATGGATCAGGTAAAGGCAGGTACACAGTAGGGCTGAGTACAAGCTTCAACTCTCACATGATCTAGGGCTGGAGGTGCGCAGAGCATTCTGGGATAGCTCTGAACCAGGGGAGTCCCCATAGAGTGTACCGGATGTAAAGGCAGCAGATTGTCCAAAAGAGGCCACTGTGCAAGCTGAGGGCCTACCACAGATGGGATGGGACAGTAGACATGAGGTGATGCAGAGACTACAGTTACAGCTTTTCAAAGACAAGCCAGCCTCTTGTTACAAGGTGGTGGAATTCTGTCCGTTAGTGAGAGGGGGAGGGGGAAGGAGGTAAAGGGGAATGGGGCTGGATAGAGCAGAGAAGGTCACCAGTTGGTCGCAATAAATGGCGATGCACCCCATGTGCTAAATGCTTTCCTCTGAAATCCCAGCTATGCTAACTCCAGCTGAGGCTTGGGACTATTTTTCAAAGCTTTAACATCATTCAAGGAGGCATCTGTCACTGCTACTCAGCATCGTTATGAATTAACGACATGATTTTAAATCATCACATTCGGCTTAGTGTAGGCTAGTTGACATATAAAAAGAACTCCTCTCAGCCAATCAGAGAGCAGCCAGCTGGAAGCACTAGATAATGCGGGAAGCCTAGCGAGGTTCTACCATTGAGATACAAGAGCGCAGCTGTTTCTCTACGGCTGGAGAAGGAACAAGGTAAGGAAGGGTTAAAGCAAATCGTTCCCGGAGAAGCCTGGGATGAAATCAGTGTATGATTAATTATCTTATTAATATAAATAATTAATAACCCGATGTAACATTATAATTAGCATTCTATAGCCCCGTCCATCTAAGGCTCTCAACAGGCCTCACTGCTATTGGTTGATCAGCTTTCCTGACGCCTCGGTGAGGTAGGTATTATCTCCATCTTACAAAGAGGGAAGCTGAGGTACACAGAAGTAACGTGTCTCAACTAACATCACTTAGGGCACCAGCACTGGAACAGGGTTGAGAACTCCTGGGGTTGGCTGACTTCCGGTCACCTACTCTAACTATTACATTACACTGTCTTCCAGTGCAGTGAGCAGCTTGGTTTTTTAATTTGTTTTAAAAAGCTCACATAGACTCATAGACTTTAAGGTCAGAAGGGACCATTATGATCATCTAGTCTGACCTCCTGCACAATGCAGGCCACAGAATCTCACCCACCCACTCCTGGAATAATCCTCTCACCTATGTCTCAGCTATTGAAGTCCTCAAATCATGGTTTAAAGACTTCAAGATGCAGAGAATCCTCCAGCAAGTGACCCATGCCTCATGCTGCAGAGGAAGGCGAAAAACCTCCAGGGCCTCTGCCAATCTACCCTGGAGAAAAATTCCTTCCTGACCCCAAATATGGTGATCAGCTGAACCCTGAGCATGTGGGCAAGACTCACCAGCCAGACACCCAGGAAAAAGTTCTGTGTAGTAACTCACATGGCCAGAGCAGGGGCAGAGCAATAGCGTACTTAATAAATTGCCTAGGGAGGTTGTAGCATCTTTGAAGATTTTTAAGAGCAGGTTAGAAAACACCTGTCAGGGATGGTCTAGATAATATTTAGTGCTGCCATGAGTTCAGGGGACTGGACTAGATGACCTCTCAAGGTCCCTTTCATTCCTATAACTCTATGAATCCTTTGTGTGCTACCCTCTACCAAGCCCATCTAAGGCCACATCTTTAAAGTACTAGCCTTTATTTGCAATTGCCCAGGAAGGCTGATATTAAATGTCAAGAGCCTCACTGGACCCACTTTAGAAGATGTGTTGAACATGCCAGTGCAGTCAAGTAAGGTGAAGGGAGAGCTGCTCTCAACATTTCTATTAGCTCTCCAGTCCCTATTTTGCCACATAAGCCACAGCATGCATCTACCAGATTTCAATAGGTAGATGCTGCCTTAATACTCCTCATCTTTTGTCCCTGATTCTGGACTAGGCTGCTGCCTCTCTGCTGTGCCTGATCCACCATAAAGTGACAGCTAAGTTGGCCTAACTGTTCCCAGTGAACAGACCTGGTGTAGGGCACTTCCCTGGGAAATTGGTGGCTCCGTGGCCCTGCACTGCCTCTGTCGCAGTACCCCGTGTAGGGGAATGCCAGGGAAGCAGCAAGAGTGGGAGAGGGCATGCTGGGAAAGGAGGAGCTATGAGCAGAGTGCTCCACTCTCAGCTATTCATTCAAAATTGCAATAAGTTAGAACATCCCTTGGGGCAAACACTGAGGTCTTAAAGTCACCTTTGCTCCCCCCACTTGCACCCTGAGAGCACAGCTCTGAGTTGGGGCCACTGCACTTAGCAGGATTACAGTAGGATCTTGGGGACCTGGATTCAGTGGTCTGAGAAGGTCCTATGTACGAGGGAGTCTCTGAGAAACCAAGAGTCTAAGGGGAAGATCAAAAAGTCTAATCAGGTGAGGTTGGATTGAGCAAGGAGGCAGAGTTCATTGGGGCTTGGGAGAGGAACATCAAGGAGCTCATTAAGGAGGGCCAGAGAGAGGAAGAGAGTCTGAGGGTACATCTTCACTACCCGCTGAATCGGCGGGTAGTGATCAATCTTTCGGGGATCGATTTTTTGCCTCTCGTGTAGACGCGAATAAATCAATCCCCGATCACTCTGCCGTCGACTCCAGTAATCCACCGCAGCATCAAGCAGGAGCAGAGTCGACAGGGGAGCGGCGGCAGTCGACATTGCGGCATCCTCACGGCGCGGTAAGTCGATCGAGGTACGTGGACTTCAGCTACATTATTCACGTAGCTGAAGTTGCGTACCTTACATCAACCCCCCACCCCCCCCTCAGTGTAGACCAGGCATAAGAGGCAGAGCAAGGATTTAGGTGGGAGACTCTGTGAGGGGGGATGGTTCTGATGTTTTTCAGACCCTGAAAGTTTTGGTGGATTCACAGTTTTTGTAGTGCTAGTCCTCCCCTCGGATGGCTAGCAGTGAACCGCGAACTTTGGGACAAAGCTGCCCCGTCAGGACACCATGCTGTAGTTCCCTCGCATTAGGACGCAATGACACAGCATCACAGTGTTCTGTCAGAGAGTGGCAGCTTCTCTCTCCTAACGCATCTTGCTGCTGCCGCTGACGTGCTCAAGTGTATCGAGGTCTAAGAAGCTTCTGCTTTTTCCTCTCAAGCATGTCAGGCTGCCGGGAACTGCTAATGATTAATGGGTTTATTAAATGAATCCCAGAGTCAGAAATCTATTCCAAAAAGGTTCCTGCACAGTCTAATATCAACTGGTGCTCAGTTACAACAGAAAACAAATGCATACGCCAACCGGTGACATCTTCATTAGACGATCCAGGGCAAAATTACGATCAATTATTTACTCCCAAATGCATTTTGCTAGTGAAGAGCTAAATCAATCAGTTCCTTTAGTAAATGAGACAGAAGATGGAAAAATACCAAGCTCCTGGCTGGGAGCACTGTGGAGACAGCACACTCAGCGCTGGGAAATCAGCATCTAGTCCTGCTCCACAAAACTCCCTCCATACAGCTGACTTAAGAAGTGGCATCCTTGGACTCAGCAGGGAACGATGCCACACCTTCCTCACCAGAGGGGAGAATGCCACATTGCAGGGAGGGAGGGATGGGACCAGGAGGGAGATGGCCTGGACTCTCCTGGCTCTGCCACTGATTCACTGTGGCAAATCAACACATGGCTATTGTTTTCAAAGGGGCTTAATTATCATATGACAAATGTGTCGGTGCCTCAGTTTCTCCATCTCTAAAATAGGCATTATACTAAACTACATCAGAAGGGTGTTGTGTGAATGAAGGCCAGATCCTCAGAGGTGTAAATCTGCCTAGCTCCTAGATCCACTGAAGTCAATGGAACTTTGTCAGTATATACCAATCGAGGATCGGGCTCTTAATTCATTAATGTTTTCAAAGGGCTTTGAGAGCATTGTATGGAAGGAGCCATGGAAGTGCAAATAAGTAACCAATATACTACTGCTAATACTCATGGGGAACGGTCTTGGACAGACAGGATCCTTTCAATCAGTAGCGTAGCCAGGGGGGGAGCAGGGGGAGCGGCTGCTCCCCCTTGAGCAGAAGTGGCAGAAGCGGCGCCTTTTTTTAGCAGCACTAAAAAAAGGCGCCGCTTCTTTTTAAGCGCCGCTTCTTACACTCACCCGGCGGCGCTCCGGGTCTTTGGCGGCAGGTACCATGAAAGACCCGGAGTGAGCCGCCAAAGTGTCGCCGAAGACCCGGAGTGCCGCTGGGTGAGTACGGGGGGGGGGGGGGGGGCGCCTTTTTATAGCGCCGCTCCCCCTGCACTCTGGACCTGGCTGCACTACTGCTTTCAATGTATTTGATGCATATTGAGAAACTCACCCTTGTTTTGGATAAACCCATTTTCCAAATAATCAAGCTTTGATTAAACAAGATTGGACTCAATTATGATAGGATAAAATTGACAGGAACTGCACTGTTTTCTACAGCCATAAATGCACATAATCAGGATTTTGAATTACTGGCTATTCTATATTTTATGATCTGTTAATGGAAGTCCCAATGGCAACGCATACATTTAGGCTTAGCATACTCTAGCACTTTTGTCGGTAAAACTTTTGTTGGTCAGGGGCGTGAAAAAACACACCCCTAACCGACATAAGTTTCACCTACAAAAGAGCTGGTGTGGACAGCACTATGTCGGGAGGAGAGACTCTCCTGCCAACATAGCTAACGCTGCTCATTGCGGTGGTTTATTGATGCTGGCAGGAAAGCTCTCTCCTGCTGGCAGAGAGTGGCTACATGGGAAAACTTATAGCAGTACAGTTGTGCCGCTGTCGGGATCCGTAGTGTACAGATAGCCTTAAGGGACAGAGTAATTTCCAATACTTTTGTGATAATCTAAACTTTAAAGGAACACTGTCAAGTTAACAAATCATATTTTTGTCTCTACCTACTTTAGTTACAAGTAACACCGAAGATCACTACAACTGCCAGAGATTGGAAATCAGTTTTTTCTATTTTTGTCTGTTTGCTTTGTGCAGTTGTTACTATTTTGTGTATCGTCAGTTTCACTGTTCTTCTGCAGAGTTAGTCCTAGAGGAAAAAAATGGAATTTTCATCCCACAGGAAAATTTGACATTTTGAAACTATTTTTCACCTTGAATCAGAGCGGGAAATCGAAATGTCAGAAAATGTTGTGGAACAAAAAATTCTGAAAAGTTTCTAATCAGAAATGTCAAAACAAAACTCTTGTTTCCTTTTGATCAAAAATGTTAATTTGATATGTTGAAATCATCATTTTTCATTCAAAATATCATGACATTTCATATGGCGTTTCATTTTGAAATGTTGGCTTGAAGCAACATTTTTCATTCTGATTTTCCCAAATGGAAAAACTTGAAAATGGCGTCAAAATGCATTGAAAATTCCAGTTTTGACTAGACTGCATTTTCGGAGAGAATTTTTTACGCAATATGTTTCAGCCAGCTCTAGTTAAGCCTTTCCCCTGTTGTTTGTGTGGATCTTCTACACAGCAGCAGACAAAAGAAAAAGATTTTTTAAACCAGGATAATGTGACTGTTATAGAATATTAGGGTTGGAAGGGACCTTAGGAGGTCATCTAGTCCAACCCCCTGCTCAAAGCAGGACCAATCCCCAATTTTTGCCCCAGATCCCTAAATGGCCCCCTCAAGGATTGAACTCACAACCCTGGGTTTAGCAGGCCAATGCGCAAACCACTGAGCTATCCCTCCCCCCATTTTTATGCTATAAAAATTGTCACAGTAATTCCAGGGTGACACCTGGAATCCACCTTGCCATGGTCTATTTAACAGTGCAGGAAAGTAGGCTTTTTGCATGTATTAGAGAGTAGGTAACATGCATATACAATGGCAGGCCTCATTTGCACATGTAATTAGATAATTCTGCAGCAATATAGGCACTTTTGGTCACTTATGTGACTAATTACCACCTTTGCATGTGTAACCCCTACACACTTAGGCTATGTCTACACTACAAGCTAGAGGTATGATTCCGGGCTCATGTACACATATTTGCACTAGCTAGCATAAATCGCAGTGTAGCCATAATAGCATGGGTAGTGGCAGGTTAGCTGTGCCTCCACTGCTGCTACCCGTCCTACTGTAGCTATACTTCTACTTATGCTTGTGCTAGCCTGATGAGAGCTAGCAGGAGTATGTGTACAGGAGCAGGGGAATCCCACCATGTGGGCTGGTGCATTGATGCAACAGCACCCCCTTTGGCCACGTAGACTGTTGCACCAGAGTTCACTCAGTCTGGCCGGGATATGTGGTTTTCTCTTTATTCTTGGTGGGGTCAGCTGGTCTTGGTACCCAGGGGTGGAAACTCTCTCAGTTCTTAAGTCTCTCAGGGGTTAGTAGGGGAACCCGGGACTGCCCACTCCATGGGAATGCAGCTCAGCACTCTTAAGACAAACAGGCAGAATCGGGCCTCTATAACTCTTCCTGCTGCACCCTGAGCTCCTTCCTACCGTCCCTGGTTTCCGTAGGCTTTTCAGCCAGTTGGTCCAGTTGTCCTTTCTCATGATGTGGACCCTGCAAGGCTCCTCAGCAGCTTGCTGGCAGGAGTTGCCTTCTCCAGTCTGCTCGCTCCTCTGGCAGCAGCCCTGCCCTTCTGCCTCCCAGCACTTTTATTCTCACAGCTGCTGTGAGGCGGCCAATCAGCCTTGGCCAAGAGTACTTGCCTTAACTCCTTGGCTGCAGGGCCAGCATGGGGTATATGCTCTCCATTACACACCCCTAGCTCACAGTGTAGACATAGCCTTATTAGTGAAAGTTGCACATGTACCATTATTGCATTTGTGTGCACAAAGTAGGTGTACAGTTGCATGCTATCTATTTTCACAGCACCCATCACTGGAGTATCTGAGCACCTCATAGACCTTAATGAACTTATTTTCATAGCACCTCTGTGCGTAGGGAAGTGTATTATCCATGTTTAACAGAGGGGGAACTGAGCCTTAAAGAGATTAAATGACTTGCCCAAGGTCACACAGGAAGCCTGTGGCACAGACAGGATTTAAACCCAGATCTTCTGAGTCCAAAGACCTCAGCAGAAGACCACCCTTCCTGTTCTAATGTGTCTGAGAATCTGGAGCAGAGAACACATGCTGACTGATGTTGCATATTTCTTCTCTCAGTGAGATTTTGAAAAATAAATGAGGTCACGCTCATTAAGCTCTTGCTAGTTTAATGGGCAATTTAATATTGAATGAATGCAGACTATGAAGTTATAAATACCATCGCAATTCAGTACATTTTGAAATAGAAAGAGGAGTAAATAGGTCACAAAGATGAGGGGAAATTCTAGTTCTCATTTTCTTCCTCTGCTCTCTGCATTTGAATTGCATGTGAAAAGCAGACAGGTCTGGGTGACCTGAGCTGCCGATGAGGAAAGCAGGTTAGGCCAAAGGTGGTCTTAGGCTGTCTTTGCATTCACTTGACTCTGGGGATGTCTGGTTACAAGTCGCCTGGTGGCTGTGGCAATTGACAGGGGCTGCCAATGGCCCCACGTGATTTTGATCGATTTATTTATTGGCACCTGGGGATGATCAGGGATCCCTCATTACATCTCCACCCCCTTTTCCCAACCACTGGGAAGAGAAGTGGTAGCAGTTCAGTGTCACTCAGTGGTTGCCCTGCAGGGGGAAATCTTCCAGCGGCCAACTATGCGGGCAAAGCTGTCCCCATAAACTGGAAGCTCAGGGCCCCTGACCGATCAGCTTTAAGAGCCCAGGTGAACTCCTATGTGTAGCTCAGCTTTCTTTTCATCTGTATTAGAGGGGCAGGCCTAAAACAGTTACCTGTGCCACTGCTACCACACCTTTGCTGCTGACGCAGGGATTTAAGCTCAGGACAGGGAACTCCTGATCTTCGGACTTCTGGGACTCCAGACACCTCTGTCTCTGCCGGATCATTCCAGACTGATACAATGATTCCTCGGGAATCCTGGGGAAATAACCCAAGATGATGTTACAGTACCTGCTGTAGACATGTCCAGCATTCAGAGAAAGGTGGGGCTGTTCACCTAGTTGGATGGATTCGTTTCTGAAATGAAGAACTGCAAGGCCCATCACAGCGATGAGTCGCTATGCGTATTACAGAGGATGGATAGTTACATTGCAGAACAGGTATCTCATGATGGACTGAGAGCCTTCCTATGTGGCATCACTACAGGAGATAGATGAAGAGCATGGCATAGGGCAAATACAGCCGACAGAAATAAATTGGGTGCCTGTTAAAGGTCTGTCTTTGACTCACAAGTATGAGGGAACCTCAAATTCAGCTGTCCACCAGTCTTTCACTCTCAATGCAATGCCTCTTTGTATGAAGAAAGCTCTATACAGTAAGAGCTCATCTACACGTGATATGCTACAGGGGCACAGCTGCACCACTTTAGCGCTTCAGTGTAGACACTACCTAGACTGATGGGAGAGGTTCTCTCATTGGCGTAGGTAATCCACCACTCTAAAGGCTTGTCTTCACTACCCGCCGGATCGGCGGGTAGCAATCGATCTATCGGGGATCGATTTTTCGCGTCTCATTAAGACGCGCTTAATCGATCCCTGATCGCGCTCCCCGTCGGCTCCGGAAAACCACGTCATCAAGCGGCGCAAGCGGAGTCGACGGGGGAGCTGCAGCGATCGACGCGCCGCCGTCTTCATGGTCAGGTAAGCCGATTACGATACGCCGACTTCAGCTACGTTATTCACGTAGCTGAATCTGCGTATCGTAGATCGACCCCCCCTTCCCTAGTGTAGCCCTGGGCTAAGAGGCAGTAGCTAGGTCAACAGAAGAATTCTTCCATCAACTAGTGCGTTCTACATGAGGGCTTAGGTCGACTTATCTACGTCACTCCGGGATGTAGAGTTTTCACATCCCTGAGCAATGTAGCTGAGTCGACCTAACTTTTTAGTGTAGATCAGGCCTAACTCTTAGTCTTTTTCTTTCTCTGACTCCACATTCAATCACTCCCAGTGGATCCCTGGATGCATCTCCAGAATCCTTTGCCCCATTTCCCAAGATGGCTGATGGTAGCCACTGAGGGAATTGCTGCAACGGTTTCTGGGGCACTTCTGGTGCCTGGGGGGAACCAGTTGAAAGTAGTTAAGAAAACACACTTTAGCATAAAACCTGAGACACAGAGTGAGATAGGCTCTGGCTCAGCAGCCCTCAGGCATCTGCTGTTGCCTACAGGCAGAGAACAACTTCCTGAGAAAGGTTCTCAATAATGATTTCTGAGTCCCACAGAGCCTGAAAGCACTGGTGGAAATTGAGGTCCGTGACGTATCAGTCACATCCCAATCAGCTGGCACTAAATCTTTATGAAGAAAAATATAACAATTGGCCAATACCTAAGTTCTGGATAAACATTTTCCAGGTACCACTTGAAGGTCTGGCATTTCAAGCTCTTCCTCAGTTCCAGTCTGCTCTGGATGCTGTGGGGGAAAAACATGATGTAGTTATAATAATTGCAATGAACACACAGATGTTACATATGGAGGCAAATCTAAGTCACGACGATCAGATCCAAGTCACAAGGGAGGAAGAAAAGGTTTGAATATGTACCAAGCCAACAACATGCAGGGCTGGGAGTCAAGCGATCTGCCTTCTATTCCCTACTCTGCCACTAATATGCCTCATGACCTTGGGCAAGTCATTTCATCTCTCTATACCTTGGTTTCCCGGTCTGTAATATGGGACTAACAACACTTCTCCACCTTTGTACAGTGCTTTGAAATTGAAGGAAGAATGGGCTGATATAAGAAGAAAATATTTAATATATGCTATTTAATGTACTAAAATATTAAATTAATATAGGAATTTTACATGAAATGAATATATATTATATGCTAATAAGATAATAAAATAGTAATAATAATGTCCTAATTCAGCAAAGCACTTAAATATGTGTTTAAAAACCTTTGAAATCAGTGGGATTTAAGCACATGCTTAAGCACCTATTGAAGTCCAGGAGGCAGGGGAGCACAAGCCTGCCTGCATCTGAATGCTCCTCCCCCAGCCTAAGGGAAGAGCTACTGGACCCAGGATTCAAATGAGGACAGGGGACAACTTTCCCGCCCCTGCTTAAGTACTTTGATGAATCTAGGCCAAGTTTACCAGCTGGGGGAGCATATTGTACAGAGTGGCTGTTTCCTGGTTCCAGCCCACTACCTGGGCAGGCTATGCCCCCTTGTAACCGTCAAGCTGAGCAAGTGTCAAGTTAGTTATTAACTGCCCACATGTGCTATGAAGCAATAGGAAGCATCCCACATGGTTTGCTTTCCCCTTCCCAGAACCCTCTGTCCTCTCTGCAGTCCTGTTTGCCTAGTGTGACAGAGCTTTTCCTTCCCTCCGTGCTGGTAGCAGAGAAGAGGATATGGCGGACTGTAAACAGGTCAGGCTGCCCAGTATTTTAATAATCTAGATTCTCTGAAAATTGAAAAGCAGGAGAGAATCTGCTCCAGCAATTCACCTTTGGACTGAGACCCTGCATGCTCATTCTAAGCTTGAAAGGAGAATCTCTGTGAAAGCAAGGAGCATGTGAAACTAGGGGATTAGAATGCAAGGCTGGCTGTCATCTGAACTCAAGGTTTGCTGCCTGTGAATACAGACCTTTTTTTAATAAGGAGGATATCTGACTAGCCATGATTATAAGGGAAAAAATCACAAATGTCCTGGTGGAGTATAAAGTAGTAATTCAGCTTCCATAAAGCCATGTCTGCCAAGACGGGGTGCAGAACATGCTGATTATTTTTCTGGCCTGCTGGTTTCACTTCTAAACTACAGTGTTAAAGCCCATCTCTAGAACTAGAGGCTACGTGAAGTCAAGAACAGGAATCTGGAACGGTGGGCTGGGGGCGGGAAGGGGTGGATTTCCCAGCAAGAATTCAGTCCTCTCTTTGGCATGACCTAACAGCTTCTAAGTAGGGCTGTCAAGCGATTAAAAAAATGAATCGTGCACTGTTAAACAATAATAGAATACCATTTATTTAAATAGTTTTGGATGTTTTCTACATATTCAAATATATTGATTTCAATTACAACACAGAATACAAAGTGTGCAGTGCTCACTTTATATTTATTTTTGGTTACAAATATTTGCATTGTAAAAAACAAAAGAAATAGTATTTTTCAATTCACCTGATACAAGTACTGTAGTGCAATCTTTTTATCATGAAAGTTGAACTTACAAATGTAAAATTATGTACAAAAAAACCTGCATTCAAAAACAAAACAATGTAAAACTTTAGAGCCTACATGTCCAATCAGTCCTACTTCTTGTTCAGCCAATCACTAAGACAAATTTGTTTACATTTGCAGGAGATAATGCTGCCCACTTCTTGTTTACATCACCACCTGAAGTGAAAACAGGTGTTTGCATAGCACTGTTGTAACCAGCGTCGCAAGATATTTATGTGCCAGATGTGCAAAAGATACATATGTCCCTTCATGCTTCAACCATCATTCCAGAGGACATGCAACCATGCTGATGACAAGTTCTGCTTGATAATGATCCCAAGCAGAGTGGACTGACGCATGTTCATTTTCATCATATGAGTCAGATGCCAACTGCAGAAGGTTGATTTTCTTTTTGTTAGTTTGGGTTCTGTAGTTTCTGTATCAGAGTGTTGCTCTTTTAAGACTTTTGAAAGCATGCTCCACACCCCATCCCGATCAGATTTTGGAAGCCACTTCAGATTCTTAACCCTTGGTTCTAGTGCTGTAGCTATCTTTAGAAATCTCACATTGGTACCTTCTTTGCGTTTTGTCAAATCTGCAGTGAAATTGTTCTTAAAATGAACATACGCTGGGTCATCATCCAAGACTGCTATAACATGAAATATATGGCAGAATGCGGGTAAAACAGAGTAGGAGACATACAATTTTCCCCAAGGAGTTCAGTCACTAAGTAATTAACACATTATTTTTTAACAAGCATCATCAGCATGGAAGCATGTCCTCTGGAATGGTGGCCAAAGCATGAAGGGGCATACAAATGTTTAGCATATCTGGCATGTAAATACCTTGCAATGCCAGCTACAAAAGTCCCATGCAAACACCTGTTCTCACATTCTGGTGACATTGTAAATAAGAAGTGGGCAGCATTATCTCCTGTAAATATAAACAAACTTGTTTCTCTTAGTGATTGGCTGAACAAGAAGTAGGACTGAGTGGACTTGTAGGCGCTAAGGTTTTACATTGTTTTGTTTTTGAGTGCAATTAAAAAAATTAACAAAAAAAATCTACATTTGTAAGTTGCATTTTCATGATAAAGAGATTGTACTACAGTACTTGTCTGAGGTGAATTGAAAAATACTATTTCTTTTGTTTATCATTTTACAGTGCAAATATTTGTAATAAAAAATAATATAAAGTGAGCACTGTACACTTTGTATTCTGTGTTGTAATTGTAATCAGTATATTTAAAAATGTAGAAAACATCCACAAATATTTAATAGATTTAAATTGGTATTCTACTGTTTAACAGTGTGATTAAAACTGTAATTAATCACAATTAATATTTTAATCGCAATTGTTTTTTACTTTAGTTAATTGCATGAGTTAACTGCAATTAATCGACAGCCCTTCTAAACAAATTGGTTTTATGCTTGGGAGCCGGGACTGTATCACCTTACATGTAGCATCTGCCTATTATTAGCACTTCATTAACTGTTACCACAGAAACTACATGGCGACGTCTCCACAGCTGCATACAATGCCCCTGTATCATCATCTTGAACTTTTCATTGCAGCAGGAACACTGGGCAGACCTCTTTGTGCTTCCACTGGCCACCAGAACCACCACTTACTCTCCGTAAGGTCTCCCTTGTGCGGCAGGCCGGGCAGCGTAATAGTACTGTTTGAACTCATCCATCCACACTTCGGCTGTGCGCTTGGTATTTCTGGAGGGGCAACAAATGGCTGAGGTGAAAACCTATGAAGTGTATAAAGGGATTTCCAACATTCTATCAAGGGAGCCCCCTAATGCTGTGACTATACCTCTCTCTCCATCCCATCACCAACATATTTAGGGTGCTACTTTGGCTTCACCCAGGCCACACTTGGCTTAATTCCTGGTTACCACAGAGGTTCCACTTCTTCCCTGTTCCTGCAATTGCTGTACACAATCGAGGCGACAGCTTAGAGGAGGAGTTCCTCATCTTGGCTGGTATAATAAGATCACTGGATGCTTTGTACCTGTTGTGCTTGGAAGCACAGCTAGTTCTCCTCACAGTAACATTCCAAACAGGCCTGCTTGGAGCTTGGTCTCACAGTTGGTGGGGATCTCTAAAAGGCTGTATACAATTCAGCTGTTTTGGTTCTCGGGGTTTCAGTCAAATATTTCCTTCATTTCAGGCCATGTGCATTTGCTCTCTTTGCCTCCGTGAGTTTCATTTGAATAAACTCAAAGTGAAACTCAACAGAAACCATTGACACCTCCGGCTTCAATGTGAGACCAGAAAATGGCTGAGGTATGCAGAAGGCTTGCAGACTTTCAGAAATCTTGTGATGACCCTTAGGGTAGGTCTACACTACCCGCCCGATTCGGCGGGTAGAGATCGATCTTCTGGGATCGATTTATTGCGTCTCATCTGGACATGATAAATCGATCCCAGAAGCACTCCCCGTCGACTCCGGAACTCCTGCTCGGCAAGAGGAGGAAGCGCAGTCGACGGGGGAGCCTGCCTGCGCCACGTGGACCCGCAGTAAGATTTATTTCGATCTAGGAAACGTCGACTTCAGCTACGCTATTCTCGTAGCTGAAGTTGCGTATCCTAGATCGATCCCCCGCCCCAGTGTAGACCAGCCCTTAGTGGAGTTTAGAGCCAATAACAAATGCCCAAACCAGGTGAGTTTCATGCAGCTTCAGTTTTCCTTGCAAATATTTCTTGCTGCTCTATGTCTATTCTCTCACTTCTCTGTTTTTCAGGAATACTCTCTCTGCAAGTGATGGCCTCAGGATTTAATGGTCCAGACTATCACTGTAAAAACCACCAGATGGCAAACGCCCCAGGGCAGGGACTGACTTTAGATTTATGTCCTGTTTAGAACCAAACTCACTCCTGGCAATTAGCAAGCAACAATCATCATGTGAATTGTGCATGATTCTGGAACCTGAGCAGTCTTTCACTGAGACTGGGGCAGAAAGGAGTGGCAAAGAGGCTGCATGGAAGAAATTAATCCCTGGAAAAAACCTAGAGACGTGGATTTTTTTTTTTGGTAATATCTTTGTACTGGGCTTCTTTTGGGAGCCCTGAAGGGAGACAGGAGTATTGGGTTACCAGAGTTCACACTCCAACGAAATTCACATCTTGGAATACTAGAGGTTAGAGCTACAAGGCAACACAGGGCTTCTCAGGTCTCAGCCCTCAATGCTTTGCTATCACTCACACACACACACACACCTCCCCAGAATGTTTTCCAATTCCCTTTTGAATGGTTCTATTGTTACCCCAGCTACCTCTCACAGTGGCCATTCCATTTGCCTAATTGCTCTTCTTGTTGGAGATGGACCAACATCACAATGTTCCAACCCAGATCTAAACTCCCCCTTTGCTCAAGGGCATTCTGTTCAGAGAGTTTGGTTTGGCCTATAACACAGATGGGGGCCAACGGCAAAGCTGGAATCTGGATTTGGAGCTAAAGCTTCCCAAAGTTCAAGGGTGTCTGTACATGAGCTATCAGGTTGGGCTCCTCTCTTCTTAAATTCATTAAAGCTTCTCTTCTTTATTACGAACATTAGAGCCAGAACTTGTTTAAATTCACCCTGTTCATCCCCAACAGGGACCAGTGCAGGTTTGTTCCCTATAACACCTTATCAAATACTTGGTCTATTCCAGGTTTAAATGACTCCAGTGATGGGGCTTTCGCCAGTTCCTGTCCTTTAGCTTAAGGTCCAGACTTCTTGTCATTATTGAAGGCAAGGCCATTCCATCCATGGTCAGCCTCAAAACTTGTCTCCTTCCTCCTTTATATTTACTAAATATCTGTATACCCCGCTTCTTCACTGCTCCCTTCTTGAAGCTAGGTGACGTATTCATTTCTGGGCACCTATTTGTGAAGACCCTTTTCTCACCCACTTTGCTGCATGACTTAAAATCATACCTAACATGCTATAACTGAGAATGGAAATGAAAGCATAACTGACTTGTAGGTCTCGCCCTCTTCCAATGCCATTAGTCCATGATAAGCCTGAGTAAGACGTACAGTGGACAAGGTAAGAGGTGACCATGCTGCAGGCAACTGGGTATTCACATTTGTTGTTATTCTTATAACATCAAGAAATATACACAAAAAAGGGACCCACAAACACAGATTATCTGGGAAACAAACTGGTGATGAGCACAACTCTTCCCTTCTGTGGACAATGCTTTCCTGATCAACATATCAATGGACAGCCCTCAGCTTTGAAACTTGAAAAGAGCAAAAGCCCTTTTTGACTCCATTGGCTGTTTAGAGGGATCCTTTGATTTTTTTGTCCCCTCTTCTGCACTTTCTCCTTGGCTAACTATTTCCAACACCTTCCCAGATGGGTGAATGGCACCTTCACAGGGTAATAACTTGGCCATTTTAGCTATGCAATGGAGTGTTTAGCTTTGCACACATCAGCGTGTGCTTGAAAGGCTACACATGTTGTCTTTACAAGAACTAGTGGCCTCTAATCAGGGATCCCAAGTTCTGATCTGTCACCCAGCATCCTATATCTTAAACAGCCAACCACAGTGGAGCCAGTAGCTTCCAGCTGTCAGAATTCCAAGCATTCCCGAGGGTCTGCTCTGGAGGCAGCCTCAACTGGGGGGAAGAAGGGGTAATCAAACTGTTTGCACCACATCTCAATCTGACACGTGGCTCGGTCTCCATTGTTGCGATGTTCTTGCATGCATTTGGCCCAGATTTTCTGGTCTGGCGGAGCTGTCTTCAGCCCCAGGCCAGGATCGGTGGGGACAAGGTAGCATTAGACACTTCTATGTTCCTCTGATTTCAGAACCGCTAGGTGCCAGCCTGGTGGCATGTAGGAATCAGCTAGGGGAAGGGGCATTCCCCACCACACCCCTTGTGTTAGGGGACAGGGAAGGTCGCACAGGAACCACTACCACTATGGTGAAGGAATCCCCTGCTCTGGGGAAATCCTGAGGGGCCCAAATGCACGGGGTTTATGTCTGCTTTGGGCTGGGAGACGGCTGAAATGTTGACACGTCTAATCTTTCCCCCTTCACCCATGACTGATGTGGGATGTGCTCTCCCAGTAACACCCAATTCCTTTTCACATAGCAACACATCGTTCAGCAGTACATAAAGAAGGCCAGAGCCCAATACCTACTTTATATAGGTGTTGGCATTTCCCTCTGGAAAGACATAGGGGTGTTTCTTCCGGAACACGTGTCCAACCCGGCTGCAGGGGATAATTTCCAGGCTCCCTCCGCACATCCACACACGGAAGGAGATTTCTGCAAGAGAATCAGCTTCAATTTTTATCTCCTGACTCCTGGAGCAGGGTGGATCCTGGTTTTCCCTCTCACTTCACCCGCTGCCACACCAAAGCCAGGTGAATCCATTATTGGAGGGGCTTTCCTAGGCTCAGCTTTCTTAAAAGTGCATTTCAAAGCTACTTACTTTCTGTTTGAAGTTAGCCCACTTGAAACCAGCCTATAGCACAGCGGGTAATAGCACAATGGGAAGAGCAAGACACGCAGCACAGCTTACATCACAGAAGCAGCCTGCTGTTTGTTCCTCTTGTAATTACTTGTGCACTGCACAATTCAGAGCCACGTCCCCGCCACGGGGGCTCACCAAGAAAGGGTATGAATTCACTTTATTAGTGATTGTAATGTGCCTTTAGAAGGCCCACATTTTTATGAATCAGGGCCTGATTCTGCAAAGCATTGAGCACCCTTCAGCTCCCACTGGACTCAATGGGAGCTGAGGGTGTTTGACGCATCCCAGGAAGCGCTCAGCGTCTTGAACGATGGGGCCCTTGGTGCCTATGCCGCATGCATACCGTACAACAAGGTCACTCAAACACACATTTGTCCGCGCAGGCAGGATGAGCCTGGAAAACAGAGCTGCTGGTGTCAGGAAATTTAGTCCAAATTGCCCACAGCATGTTTCTGACTGTTTGGATGAGCCTTTTGGGAAGCATTAATACTGGATTATACTGGGTGAAATTCTATGGCTGTGTTATACAGGAGGTGAGACTAGATGATCTAATGATCCCTTCTGGCCTTAAAATCACTAAATCTGAAACCCCACTGCCAGAGCATCACCTTTAGACAGAATAGGGATTCGCACACCCCTTGGGAAACAGAGAGAAAATAAGAAGAAACCAGTTTCAGTTTCTTGTATCCTGGATGACGATGGTGATTTTTGAAATTGCAGTGCAACATTGAGCACTCTTCAAGCTTTACAACCATTGACTCACTCCTCCCCTGCAAGACAGGAAAGTGTCGGTTCCCCCATTTTACTGCTGAATCACAGAAACTGGGCATGAAAGACGCCCATTAGATCATCCAGTCCATTGACCTGCCCACGCAGGATTGTTCCTTACACTTCATTTTCCAGTGTTAGCACAATGGTGCTGCTCAGTTGCTACTTCAATACAAATAACAACGGGGCAGATTTTTAACGCACAGGTGGTGATTACATGCCTAACTCCCATAGAGTCAGTGGGAGTTTGGCACCTATCTGCCATTTGTACCTTTGAAATGTCCCCCAACTGGCCTAGTTTTAAAAATCCTAAGAGACGGCTCTTCCGCCTCTTCACTTAGGAGATTATTCCTCAGCTTAATACATCTCACTGTCAGGAGGTCTGACCTGGCATTCAGCTTTCTTAATTCCACCCCATTACTCTTAGTTACACCTCATGCATCACTATAATGATTCTTTGTTCTCCCTGTGAACACCCTGCAAGTATATATGGAGTGTTATGTCTCCACCTTTGTTGCGGGGTGATCAAGCTCTCAAAACAATCTTTGGCTCTTAACGTTTTTCCTAATAATTTCTGCTGCTCTCCTCAGAATGCTCAGTTTGTTAATATCTAATGGGGGAAACTGAGGCACAGAGGTTAGGTGACTTCTCCAAGGCCACATAGAAAGTCAGTGACAGAGCCAGCACCAGATCTCGAGATGTCCCTGGTTCTCAAACCATTAGACAAGGCTTTCCCTCTTTCTCTCCATTTGAGGGTTGAGTTCCCTAAAGGGAGGGACTCCTCTTGTATTCCCTCTCACTTGGCATTGGGATGGTTACTGTGCAATTTTTGTTCTAATTCATGGAAACATATCGATCACTCAGGTTTTGTAAAAGGTATTTTTTGATACATAAAACCCAAATTTGGGGGGCAAAATTGGGTGAGTATCCCTTTAAGCACGGTGATAATATTATCAGGTAGGGCAAAACAGCCAGTCATGATCATAGCACTCATGTGACAGCAATGAGCCACATATGCACTGCTTTGGGAGGTGTCCGAACCCAGCTGTTCCCAGCCTTCACCACACACCGCGGCTTCTCTCTGGGAAAACACAGGAAAAACCAAACTAGCTGCAAAGCCTTCTTGACTTTCGGATGCTTGACATCTGGATCCAGATTTCATGGCTTGGGCCCATCTCTCATGACAAGGCCCCAGCAGGAGGTGCTGCCATAGGTCGGGAGAGGAAGCACCGCAGGCGGAACAGATGCGAGTGCCTCCTTTCCGAGGTCCCCTCCCTGCTGCCACTCCCCCCTCCCCCTTTCCCTTTTGCTGCGGCATTTATTGAGGAGAAAGCGCCAGCAAGAAGCGTAGCCTCACAACTCACCCAAGGGCGGGTATTAATGGGCCAATAAAACGTGTTCTTGTGCCATGTCTTAGTGCTATATTGGGAGCCATCTTAATTGCAACAGAAAGGAAATGAGATTAGTGAGGGGTTTGGAGGCTCTAAGCGGTTACATTCAGCTCTCTTCACACTGGGGTGCGGTTTTTCATCTGCCCGTGTCGCGTGCTGTATGGTCCCCGAGTATCGCTGCAGTCAAAAGGGGGCACTGATGAATGTACAGTTAGCCCAGCAGCTGGGAACAGGCTTGTGGATGCTGCACTATTCATCCCTCTTCCCTCCCGTCTACTCAGCCCGCCAGGGACGATAGCTCTCTGAAGGATTCAGAGAGAAGAGGGGGGCTGTACATTTCAACCCCCAGCTTGCTTGTGTCTTCAGGCACAATGAAGAGGAAGGACGATGTGATTTCAATGCACTGAAAATCAGCCTGAAAGCATAGTACTCAAGCTGCAGGAGATGCTCTGTAAGCAAAGCGTCAACTTCCAAACATCTAGCAGCCTTGCAGACACCGGTTCTAATCTCAGCAGGGGCAATTCAAAGCCTTCATTTCTTCCCACTTTACTGGGTATGGAAATACTACTTGGCGCTATCTAGATCTCCTTCCCTCCAAGGATCTGAGAGTGCTACTGTAGTAAGTAATCCTCACAACCCCCCCAGAACGAAGTGGGTTTATGCTCATTTAACAGATGGGGAAACTGAGGCACCACAAGGTTAAAGCATGTGTCCAAGTCACACAGAGCCAGGAATAGAAGCCAGATGCCCTGGTGCCTAGACCTGCCCCTTACCCACAAACCATTTCTGGAGTTTGAAGCCAATCCCCGGGGCATTGTTATTTTTGCCTCTGTTACTTCTAAAATCCATCCATGTTCTGTTAAACACGTGTCAGGACGCTGGTGTGTAACAGAAAGTGTCAGACTCTAAAGTATCCCCAAGCTCAGCCACACAGGGCTCTGTCCTGACAGGGGAACACTCTTCTGCTTGTACCATGACTCCCACCTATTCTTCCGGTCACCGTTTGCCACCCACTCGACACAGCTACAACTCTGCACACCTGAGTTACATGGCACATGGAACCAAGCCTGACAAGGGGAACTGCAATGGCTGCAGAGAGGGAAAGACGGCAGACAAATGGAGTCAGCAAAGCAGACGGTGGACTGGGTGGTGGAAGGGATTGCTAAATGGACTCCCAAGCCGTTCTTTGCTAGGTCTCCAGCCTGAATCCATTCAGGGTCGGTACTCAATGGATGTTACCACTATCCAAAGGGTGTTCAGTGGTCTACATGAAATAAGTTGGTGGGTCTCACTGTAATACTACCAGCTAAGGGGTCACATCCCATTTAGCATCTCTGCTGGCACTCTCGGCAATGAAACTGAATGACCAGGGGGACTAACCACCCCTGCCACAGTCCTAGCCAGGGTCCCTGCAGGTCAAGTTTGAGGTGTGCTGGAGGCTTGCCCATGCTGTAGTGGGATGAAGCACCTTCAATCTGCAGGCTGACACTCGGCAGCCTGGCACCAGCAGCAGTACATTCACTGACAAAGAGCTCAAGAACGGAGTTTCAAACCAGTTTGGGCATTGACAACATCCCCAAAGCCCTCCCTCTAATCTGAATGCAGATTCCAACTTGCTTTTGTTTTCGATGGAGTCTGGCAGTCCCCTGTGGCTGGCAATCGCACTGCCATAAAGCAGTGGAGCTCAGTTGTTAATGGTGAAAAAACAAAAACCCCGCTGCAGTGCTACATCAGATTCCGAGTGCTCTATCTAATTAGGAAGAAGAGTAAATCACCAAAGGGCTGAAATGTATTTCACGGCAAACATAATGAAAGGAACAGTCAGTCATTCCAGTCCTGCAAAATGCACCACAAGATCTTGATTTCCCAGTCACTTACCCTGAAGCCAATGGAGTTGCTCTGGTGGAAGTGAGATCAGAATCTGGCCCCATGTGTGCTTGGAGCAGGGGAGATTCTGTTCGGTCACAGCTGGAAGGCGAGCAGCGCTGTGACTAGGCCACTGAGGGGCATGCTCTGACCTCCCTCAGTGAGGCTGTGCAGAGGTGAGAGCAGGAGCTAACCTCACGTAGCTAGAGGCACAAGTCCACCGCTTTGATGTCACTGTGTTAACTTGTCTGGTCCATTTTGTGTCGTATTGCTTTCCCTCTTATACACAGGCTGTCGTCCTGCTTCTCAGCTACCTCGTGTCGGAGTGCTCCCAGCTCGCCTGTTACGAAGGGTCAGATGCACCACTGTTGCTTCAGGGAGAAGCCAACTTTCCCTCTCTGGGCCAGGGAGACTCACTGTGGTCCAGGCGGGGTTTCCACCCTGCCTACCCTCATGAACTCTGCTGGTGGAGAATACCAAAGGGACAATTATTGCTGCTTGTGACGGGTCCGGCACCGCAGTGCCCCTTTGTGGCAGGGGTGGCTGAGGTGTCGGGGCCTCGCCACTCTTAAGTCCCCACGCCCGTCCCTTTAAGGGCGTCCTGTTGTGGCCTAAATGGCCGGTTTCCCCTCGCTCGCCCCTTGGTCGGGATAGCGGGCCCTAACGGCCAGAGTCCGTGTGTCACACCCCGAGTATCGGGGCAGCATGGCCCAACGGCCCGAGTCCATACAACTCGCCCCGAGGATCAGGGCAGTGTGGGCCAGCGGCCAGAGTCCTTACAACTCGGCCCGCGTATCAGGGCTGTGTGGCCCAATGGCCAGAGTCTATAGCCTTCCTTCTCCCCGGTGAGGAAGTGCAGCCTAATGGATGGAATAGTAGGGGGACCTGGGCCCACCCTCTCCACCAGGTCCCAACCCAGGGCTCACCTATTAGCGGGGTTCCCCCATTGCGCTTAGCTCAGCGGGGATACGCCCGCAACACGCCAACCGTCAGTGCGGCTTTAGCGCTGCCGGCCTCTAAAGTTCCCCTGGGTCACTTCCTACCCTCAACGTCTGGTTCTCCGGTCTGCCCCCTCCTGTTGCAGCCTCCGTCCGGGGTGCAGAGGGCATCCCGGCTTGGTTGGCCCTTGGATCCTGGGATGTTGGCTGTCCTGCCTCAGGAGCTGGCGGTGTGCTTCCTTCTCCTCCAGTGGTCAGCCCAAACTGAGCCGCTTTGCAAGCTTTTATACCTAGGCTCCAGTTGGAGCATGTCCAGCAGGGCTTCCGAGGCGGGGCTTCCTCTGCCAGGAAGGAAGGGTTAACCCCTGCAGTACCAGTGCGGGGCTGCTCTGCCCCGTCACACTGCTATTACACCAGTGCCCAGAAGCTGCAACCAAGATCAGGGCCCCTGCGTGCCAGGCCCTGTATATACACACAGCCAGAGACATTCCCTGTCTCAAAGAGCTTACAGGAGGCCCAGCAAGATGAAGTGGCTTGTAGTCCAAGGTCACGCTGCAGGTTAGTGGTAGAACTGGGAACCATACCCAGCTCTCCTGCCAGTCCAGGGCCTTCCATAAAGAGAGTGTCTCCTCCAGCCTCCACGATCATAATCCAGGCTTGGCCAATGTCACTTGTGTTTGTACTTTATGGGACCCCTGCAATTCTTGACTAGCTTAATCTAGCAATGAGACGGGCAAGCCCCATGGCTAGCACAACCTGGGCCTGTTACAGTTTGAACCTCGGTTAAATGCTGCTTGGGATTCTATGACCATGGCTGCCCTCTGATACTGGGAAGGTGGGAACACTATGTGATCAGGGCCAGCCTCAAAGGGAACTTCGTTGATAATGAAAACAGCCAGTGACATAACATAGGTTAGAACAATGTATAAGGGGTATAAACCCTCATGCTTCAGGGCATAAACCAACTGCTAACTGATGGGTTGGGAAGAAACTTCTTCTAGGGGCAGGCTATTCCATAATTGTCCATTTTGTTCCCCTCCTGGAATGAGGACACCGGACTAGATGGACCACACGTCTGATCCAGCATTGCACGTCATACATTTATGTTTAGTTTTCTTTGCAAAGACATGTTTTAGATGATTAATCCAAGAGGGAGAAAAAGGCTCACTGCGGCTTTCTGTGATGAATTCCTTCAGACAGCAGTGCAAGAAAGAGCAGATGCTGCAGGTCAGACCACTGGCAAGAAATTCTCTCTCTCACACACACACTTTACATGGTAAGAAAGAAAGAAAATACTTTAGAGAAAGAGTGTATGGAAGACAACAATAGCGCTAGATAATGGATGGGATTATTGTAAAACACGAGCATCTGTTCCTATGGATCCCTGACAGCATTGCTACATCTGTTAAGACAGGGTTTTTTTTTCATTGCTAGCTGCACTCCCCAGAGGTGCTGAAGTATTAAAACCAGCTTAAGCTCTGTCTCCCTATAATCAAGTGCCTCGTTCTTCTTTCATGGCTGCAAGCCTACCGGATCCAATCTGCAGCATCATTACAGCTGCAAACAGAAACCAGCCCAGCCTGATCTAGCTGTCTGACATGGTAAACAGGGACGGTATTTCACCTATTTAACCTCTCCATCGAGGCTCACCAAAGGGCTAGGAACTCCCCAAAGGACAGGTGTCAACACAGAGGGCAGAGGTGGATTTAGATGACTAGAAGCACAGGTCCTGAAATTCACTTGCCATCAAACTATATAGGGCAGGTGTGCTCAACCTTTTCCATGCTGGGACCTCTCTTCCATCTAGACAAGGTCTAGCTGGGAACATCTCTCCAATTTAGCAGTATAGGCATGGAAGGGTTGCCAGAGCCTTCTGATGATTGTTTTTTCATAGATTCATAGATTCCAAGGCCAGAAGGGATGGTTGTGATCATCTAGTCTGACCTCCTGTATAACACAGGCCATAGAACTTCCCCAAAATAATTCCTAGAGCAGAGCTTTTAGAAAAACATCCAATCTTGATTCAAAATCTGGCAGTGATGGAGAATCCACCATGATCTTCAGTAAATTGTTCCATTGATTAGTTTAAAAGAGTACCTCTTATTTCCAGTTTGAATTTGTCTAGCTTCAACTTCCAGCCATTGGCTCATGTTTTACGTTTCTTTGCTAGACTGAAGAGCCCATTATTAAATATGTGTGCCCCATGTAGACACTGATAGCCTGTAATAAAGCAATCCCTTACCTTTTCTTCCTTAAGGTAAATAAATTGAGATTCTGGAATCTATCACTATACAGCATGTTTTCTAATCCTTTAATCATTCTTGAGGCTCTTCTTTGAACCCTCTCCAATTTATTAACATCCTTTTTTAATTGTGGACCCAAAACTGGACACAGTATTCTTGCAGTGGTCACACCAGTGCCAAATACAGCGGTAAAATAACCTCTCTACTCCTACTCAAGATTTCCATATATGCATCCCAGGATCGCTGTTTTGGCCAAGGAATCGCACTGGGAGCTCATGTTCAGCTGAATATCCACCATGACCCCTTAATCTTTTTCAGAGTCATTGGTTCCCTGGATAGAGCCCCCCATCCTGTAAGCATGGCCTAGAATCTTTGTTCCTAGATATACAGATTTACATTAGCTGTATTAAAAACACATATTGTTTGCTTGTGCCCCGTTCCCCAAGTGATCCAGATCACTCTGAATCAGTGACCTGTCCTCTTCAATTTTACCACTATCTCAATTTTTGTGTCATTGGCAAACTTTATCAGTCATGATTTAATGTCTTTTTCCAGATCATTAATCAAAATGTCAAATAGTGCTGGGCCAAGAACTGATCCCTGTGGGACCCCACTAGAATAATGATTCCCCATTTACAGTTATATTTTGAGACCTATCAGTTAGCGAGTTTTTAACCCATTTAATGTGTGCCATGTTAAATTTTTATTGTTCTAGATCTTTAAATCAAAATGTTGTGCAGTATCAAGTCAATTACATCAGCACTATTACCACTTTTATCAACTAAATTTGTAATCTCATGAAAAAAAAAGATACCGATTTAGTTTGACAGGATCCACTTTCCATAAATCCACATTGATTTGCATTAATATTACCCTCCTTTAATTCTCTATTAACCAAGTCCTGTATCAGCTGCTCTATTATCTTGCCTAGGATGGCTGATAGGCTTATAATTACCCAGGTCATCCCATTTACCCTTTTAAAAAAGTGGCACAATGTTCACTTTCTTTCAGTCTTCTGAAACTTTCACATTGCTCCAAGACTTCTTGAAAATCAACATTAACAATCCAGCAAGCTTCTCAGCTAGCTCTTTTAAAACTCTTGAATAGAAGTTAACTGGACCTGATGATTTGCAAATGTCTACTTTTAGTAGCTGCTTTTAACATTCTCCAGAGACCCCAATGGAATGGGAAAAGTGTGTGATCATCACCATATGATGAAACTATATCATCTGTTTTGTCTCAGTTACAGAACAGAAATAGTTATTGAATGATTCTGCCTTTTCTGCATTATTATTGATAGTTCTATCATTTCCATCTATTAATGGACCAATACCATTGTCACGATTCTTTTTGTTCCTTATATATTTAAAAATATCTCCTTATTGTCCTTAACTCTGCTGGCCATATATTCCTCCTTGTATCCCTTGGCTTCCCTTATCAATTTTCTACAATGCTGAACTTCTGATTTATATTCATTACTTCCCCTTTCAACTTGATATATATTATTCTTTTATTTTTTTACAGATGCCTTAACTTCCCCTCTAAAACAGTTTGGTCTTTTAACCAGTAAAACCTTCTTCTTTGATAGTGACTTTTGGGGCCTCTAGTAAGGTGTTCTTAAATGATTCCCAATTACCATTCACATTTTTCTGATAAATTCTTTATCCCAGCTGATTTGGCTCATAATTGTTTTCAGCTTTGTGAAACTGGCCTCATTAAAGCACTCCATATATATTACTGATCTGCACTTTATGCTGCTTGCACATTATAAATGTTATCAAGTCATAATCACTTGTACCTAAGGTGTTTCCAACACCCCCTTCCCCGTTTCTAGAATGCCTGAGCTACTATTTCAGGCACGCTGCAAATTCAGGCAGATATTGCTGCATCCATTCACATTTTCAAGATTACATCTGTGAACTAGAAACATAGCTGGATGTTTTTTAAAAAAAAGTAAGAATGGGAGAGAATGGGAGATTACTAGCAGTTCCCCAGTAACATGTTCACAATCACCAGGTTGAGAATCTTTGGTTTAGCATATTTAGCAACATTGTATCTATCACTATGGAGGAGATGGACTACTATAGACCAATAATGGCACCCCTTTCAGTGTTGGAACACTTTGAGACATTGAAAGGCTCCCATACTTGCTCAGGATAAAGATGAAAATAACTAGGGGAAACCATTAAGAGCATTTGGAGTGAACCCAGTATTAGTCAGACACTATTTGAGAGCATGGGTGGTGTGTGGAACCCCCAGCTCCCCCCGCTCAGGGAAGTTAGCCCCTGGCCCCACCCCTTCCAGGTAGAGGCCCCGCCTCTACCTAGTCCCTTCTGCCTTCCTCCTCCACCAGAGCTCAGAGCCTCCCACCACAGCCGGGGGAGCCCCACTCCAGCTCCGGAGCACTGGCCCACCCCAGCCCCAGAGCACCAGCTGGCCCCAGCCTGGCTGGCCGGTCCAAGCACCCACCCCAACTGCCCCGAGTCCTAGGCCACCAGCCAGCTCGTACTAGCCCCAGCCCCAGCCTGCTTCAGGGGAGAGGTTGAGCAAGGCTGGGAAGAGGAGCAGCCTGGTCTGGGACCAAGAGGGAAGACTGGGATGCAAAAGGTGGCCTCAGTGTGGAGCGTGGGTGAGGCCACACCTGGCTGTGTGGGGAGGCTTAGCCTCCCCTGGCCTATGATACCCGCCGGCCACGCTTGAGAAGAAGAGCCGGCCCCATCTCGTGCAACAACAGAGACTCACCAAAGTTCTCCCCACCCCAGATGTCCATGGCAGTGTCGTATTTCCCCAGGTGGTTGAACCAGGCTTTGTCGATCACAAAGAGCCCCCCTGCAATGATCGGAGTCCTGCAGAGATACAAAGGGAAGAGGGGACAAGCTGTTACTCAAACAGTGGAGCAGAACCCGAGACGCACAATAAGCCACTTCCTTTCTCTTCCTAGTCTGCTCTCAGAGCAATATATCTGTGAATCTTCCTATTACCCCAAAACAAGGACACACGTCTCAAAGTGGCAGAGCCATTTAACTGGCTGGCTTGGTATTTTACTGTCCATCATAAACTGCCCGACATGACCTAAACAGCCTTTCTGACATATCTTATTAGGAGCACCATTGGAACTGGAAGAGGAAGCCTGTGCCTATTCAACAGAGGATTTTTAAAAGCCATCACTGAGAGTTTGATCCAGGGTCTCTCAAACTAGGGGTCCCGACCCAAAATGGGGTCACAAGACTATTGCAGGGGGGTTGCGAGAGCGGCAGCTGCTGGCTGGGTGCCCAGCTCTGAAGGCACCGCCACCGTCACCAGCAGCAGCACAGAAGTGAGGGTGGCATGGTGGAGGACAGTTTGTCCCTTTTTAGGGGGGCTGTCACAGCCTGAAATATGTTCAAAGGGGGTCCCAGCAAAAAAAGTTTGAGAACCCCTGGCTTGATCTTTATTTCAAAACAGGGCTACCTTTTGCCTTCTGGATTAGCTGAGGGTATCAAAGAGAAGTCATGTGGAGGGGTTGGAGAGAGAGAGAGAGAGGAGGATCATTTTAGGAGTACCACCCATTTGATGGGGAAGGCCCCATGCCTACGAGCCTGTGCCATGTCCTGCAAACATGTATAATTAAGACGAATTGGATTTGTCTTGGGTCTCATGGTCTCTCTGAACCGTGAGGGGGGGTCCAATTGTTTTTGCAAGGCAGGACAATCACAAAAATGAGATGGGACATCGGGAGATGAACATGAGTTCGTTACAAGAACCAGGATAAGAAGCAGCAAGATTTGGTTCCCCATGGTGTATGTCCTCTGCATCGTTTCTGGAGCTCAGAGCTTTCACCATCACATTTCCTATTCCATGCTGCATGTCAGAACAACAATACTTCTGGTCAAGGACTGGACAAAATACCAGCCAACACCATACCTCAGTCAGCGACAAGGGGTGGTAATGAGTAAGGTGAGGCACTCCCTCCAACCCAAGGGATGAGGACAGATTTTTTTTCTCTTCCTGATTTGATTAACTCTCCTGAGATTCATCACTCACTTCCTATTACCTTCAGACTTGCTGTCCACCCCTTGGGCAGCTTAGAAGGGCAAGGCTGGTTGGGAAGGCATGATCTGGATCACTTGCTTTCATCAAGGGTTTCACCCTTTTTCAAGGATTCCTCTTGTTCTTGGGTAAAATATGAGTGTGAGAAGTAAAGTAAGCGTCTTTGTACGGGGGAGAAGGGTCTCGTTCACAGGCTGCAAGAACTAGGAGCCTTCGCCTATTTTTACTTAGCCTTTTTTGCGGGGGTGGGAAATCATGTGGAGCCCTTAGGCACTACCTTATTACAATAATAATAATAATAATTGTGAGTCTGTGTTCTAAAACCCAAAGTAAACTGGAACTCAGGACAGACCCATGAGACTCAGGACTGTTAAGAGTACCTATCCATCTTCTCCATGGTGCCATATATATTAAACCAAGTCCCTAATTAGGTACTTAGATTTCCTTCTGGACCAGCTAAATAGAACCATGTGCTGTATCTAGAGAATTGGGCAAGATCTCCAGTCAGGGTCAGATCCATAACTGGTAAAGTCAACGGAAAGACTCCCGTAGACGTCAATGGGCTTTGAGTCTAGTCCTTAATTTGCAAATTTCCCTACAAGTGAAAAGGGAAAAATCAGACAAGGCCCTGGACACAGCCTGGCTGGCACCAACTTCCACAGGAGCAAGCCCTCCATTCACCCCAGTTTTCCCCCCTTTGCTGCCTTGCTACTTACTTAATGGGTTCTGTAGGGTTCATTCGTTTGGCTTTCTGCTCTGGGGAAAGCTGCTCCCATTTGAAATGAAGACTCCAGTCAAACCCTACAAACAAAGTAGAGAAGGACCATGGTGAAATTGGAGATGGACACAAACTAGGAGACCACCAAACCCATCTCCTAGCCAGCACAGAATTGTTTCTGATTCTCCAGTTTCAAATGACTCAGATAATGGGGCTGCAGCCAGTTCTCTTAGGAGACGATTCCAGGGTCTAACACATTTAAATATTACAAACAAAAAACTACATGAAAGGAGAGCTACAGCAGCAGTGTCCAGCACTCAAAAGCCAGGAAGTGCCAGAACAAAGGTGGCCCGTACAGCCTTGATTGAGCCCCCTTGTGCATATGCATTTAGGATACAGTCTTTAACTACATGAGCACACACTATTGTTTTCACAGGAGCCCTGCCTCATTCAGTGAACAGAATGGACAGGGCTCAGGTGGTGACCAGCAATTTAATATTTCATTTTACCACCATCGTTCAACATGTGGGCCCATGGCCTTATTTATTTATTATTAATTTCCTCGTGGGCTTTTCTATGGTGCTCATCACTGAAATACCTGAGGGGTTCACAAGCACTGGTGAATTTACCTTCACAGCATCTCTATAGGATGGTGGGGTGATACTATCCTCATTTTACAAATGGAAAACTGAGGCATGGAGGCATTAAGGTCCAAAGTGTACATTAACTCTGGGTGCCCAGTTGGAGAGACGTAGGGCCTGATTTTTCAGAGTACTCCGCATTACACAGCATTTTGAATGTTCAAAGCACAGCTCCTATCGACTTCAGTTGCATTTGTGAGTGCTCAACACATCTGCAAATCAAGACAAGCCCCCAAAATTGAGGAACACACAAGTAGTGACCATCTCTGAAAAGTCTACTTTAGGCGCCTGGTGCAGCATCACACAGGAACTCTGTGGCAGGCATAGAACCCAATTCTCCTAGCAGCATTCAACTGCCTAAACCCCAAGACTCTCCCCTCCTTTTCTGCAGTCCCCTGCCTCATTCACTACCCACCTTTCAACTCTGCAACAAATGAAACAGGGGTCCTCAAACAACAGACTCCTTCGCTGCACAGCCCTAGTTCATTCTCTATGCACATAGGAAATGTCGCGTGTTCTGGGGCGTCTAGACAGGGAGGTGCAGAACACAAAGGGGCACAGAGATAGGACTCTAAGAGAACCAGCAAGTTTGCAGTGAGGTCCAAACTAGAGGCTGCCTCATCTGCTGAGCCCCGATCTTGAGAAGGGGGATCAAAGATTGCAGCAAAGAGGCAATGCGCCAAACCTGTCTGAACATGAAGAATGGCTTTGGTTCTACTTATAGAACTGTATAAATTGCCATACCAGAATACATTCACGGTTCATCTAGTCCAGTTACCCCTTTCTGCAGAGGCTATTGAGACTGGACTTCAGTATGGGCCACTTCTCCTCCGGCACAAACCTGTTAATCTGTCATTAGTCTCATCGTAGCTTCCATTTGCCTCTGTGTTAAAACCACCAGACAACCAAGCCTGGCTGATAGTCCCTGCACAGAGCACTCGCTGGCATTTTCTAGAGAAATCCAAGGACATGAGTCAAAAACTCCAGGGGCGCGTGCAATGCAAAAACGGAGCCACTCTTTCTCACAGTAATCAGAGAACGGCATTCTCCAGGGAGGAAAGAGTCATCTTGTCATTTAGCAGAGGGAAGTCATATTTCAGGGCCTGATTCTTCACTGTGTCACTGGCTTTACACTGGCATATATCTGGAGTGACACGGTGGGGAAATTAGGCAACCAGAAATGTGCAAAGCTCAGAAGGGGACTTCAGCTAACAAACCAAATTATAGCTGTGGAGATATGCATGGCAATACTATCCCTCTATATCCCTCCCCTTCTATGACACCTGGCTTTCTCTGCTGCTAGGGGTTATCTTAGATGGGATATTTCCCCCGCATGGCCACTGCACCCTAGTAGGGAACTCCATTCCCTCAAGTCAGTGGTATGAAGGGCCAGTCTAGCCTTGCAAACTGATAGCGGGGAAAACTGGGTATTTTTAGCGTGCCTTGCACAAAATAGCTGTGTATACAAAGCGTTATAAATAATCCTTACATTAGGGAGCTCCAACTCAGTGCCTCCTTCACACTGAGTCAGCCACTTCCCTCTGCCAGTGTCTGCTGAGCATAGTACCTGACAGATCAGCATCACCACTCAGGGAGTGAGCACAATACACACTCACCTCCTCTCAGGTCCGAGGAAGCGGCTACGTAGGCAAAAGTGTCCAAGTTGATGATGTCGATAACTGGACTGACCACGCGGGTTGGATCCTGAGAACAAGGAACAAAACAACCCATGTCTTTTGACCTGGTGTAGCTTCTCCTCAGAAGCCACCTCAGGAGCAGGGTGATGGGAAAACCTGTATTATGGGAAAAGATGTGAGGAAGCTGGTTTGCCACTGAGGACTGGAGTCCTCTACTGATCCACAGGACAGACAAGTCAAGGGGAGGGCCAAATTCTTAGCTGTGTTCACTGGCTGGAACTCCTTGTGTCAATCCAGTTTCTGGTGGACCAGTGTCCATATCACAAAAGCAACCCTCACCCTTGTTGGCTGTCTTATCAGAAAGGCTTAAGGGTTGAATGGAAGCATCTGCTCAGACACTCTCATCCCTGGAGGACAAGGTTGAGGGTACACTACCAGCATGGTGTGTGGGGAAGTATAAGCTTCTGCTTACACTTCCCCTATTATGAACAGGGGACTTAGTCTCCAAGGCTGTCAAGCCAGCATCTTTCACTAGCACTAAATTCCCACACAAAGAAACCTGGACCACATAGGCTGTAGGAGGGTTTTATACTGAACTTGGCTCAAGAATCTCTAGCGGAGTACAAAACTCCATCTTTCTTTTGCAAATTCATCAATTTATGCCCCCCACCACCGCCTTTCAATTCTCTTTATTGAATTTCAAAATTTAAGCCACAAGCAAGCAGTTCAAAAAATAGACAAAACAAAGCCAGCCAGCCAGTTAAAACATATAGAAAAACGCTACTCATCATAAATCCACAAAATTAGACCATACAGCACTGCTTTTGCCAAAGGAGGGGAAGGGGTTAAAAAAAGAATGAAATGATGTTAAATATTTGGTACTAGTGATTTAATTACCATCTTGTTATAGGGAAAGAGATTATACAAACAGTTAGGGACAAAAATATCTACAGGATGATGAGATTTTGACAGCTTTGACTGGTCTCTTATCTTCCTTTTTCTTTTCAAAAATCCCAAACTCCAATTATAGCTCAAACTTCAAGCTTTTCCCCTCACCAGATCAAATCGCTTTTCGCAGACATGCAGACGAATGCGTCTTAGCACATGCAGGCTTGCTCTCTCGCTCTGGGAAAAGATTTTGTTTTAGAAATCAGTCCTAACAAATAAGAGCTATGTTCTGGTGCAGTCGCAGAACAAAGGAGTTGAGCACTGAAAGTCGTGCTGCTCAGTCATATTGGGGACTCAGGTTTTATAAATCGGAATGATAATTCTTGGCATTTCTATGACATTGTCTATCTGAGAATCTCAAAGCACTTGTATGGACATTGATGAATTAAGCATCATAACACCCATGTCAGATCAGTAAATATTATTATTCCCATATGGTAGATGGAGAAACTGCGGCACAAGAGATTAAAGACTGACACTCTGTACCTCAAAGTAGCACCCTGGAACCCCATACTCACCACTGCAATATAATTATGATATATTTTGTACAAAGTATTCCTTGCGAGGATCATTTTGAAAGTCCTGATTTGTTGAACATTAATATCCTGTTGGATTGTACGTACTATCATTGTATGTGAAATGATGAAGTATTGCTAAATATGTTACTGAAATATGCTGTGAGGTTGGGAGATGCCCACAGCCAGCCTTTCAGTTGCAACAAAGGAGGGCACCGACAGCATTAATGGTCCATCAAGAAGAATCAACTATCCCAGAGACTTCTCAGAGAAGGCACCTACGCAATGGAGCTGCCTGACCTCACCTCACATCTAGGATCTTTCTAGCAGCTGGAAGAAGGTATAAAAAGAGAGGCAGTGATATCACTTGGCTTCTTCCCCTCCCCATCTCAACACCTGGAAAATCATCTGGAAAGAAAAGACTTGGAACTAGGGAGATTGGTCCCAGGCTGTAGGGGGATCCAGCCTGTGTACTGAGGAACTGTAAGATGATTGTACCATCTGTTGACGTGGGACTATTTGATTCAAGTCTTCCATAGTCTGTTTAAGTTAGAATTAGACTGAGAATTTATTTTTGTTCCTTAGATAATCAATTTTGATCTTTATGCCTGCTACTTATAATAACTTAAAATCTCTCTTTCTGGAGTTAATAAATCTGTTTTATATTTTACCTAAAACCGTGTGTTTTGGTTGAAGTGCTTAGGAAATCTCAGCTCACATTAACAGGGGCTGTTGCACATGCATTACCCTTTTGTCGGAGTGGCGAACAAGGTAATGAATTTACAATGCCAGGCTTCTAATCAGGGCAAGACGGTACAGTTCTGGGGCATAGGGCTGGAGCTGAAGGGAATTGTCCGGAGCTTCTTTACTGATAGTTCATGAGAGGTTGGGAGATCATTCATGTAACTCAGTTGGGCATGTCCCTGCCTGTGGATGGTTGTGTAAGTGCAGTGCCTATCAGAGGCTTGTACTTTGGCATCCGCACCACAGTGTGAGAGGCAGCCCAGGTTGGTGGGACAAAGGGCTTAGAGGTCCCACAGTCCAGGTTGCACCTTGGGGACCCCGTCACAAAGACCAAGTCCTGCTCCTGATTAAGTCAATGGCAAAACTCTCAGTCACTACAATGGGAGCAAGATTGATCCCTAAGTAGCTTGACCAAAGTCAGTGCACAGAACTCTGACACCCAGACTTGTGTCTGAACCTCAAGATCACCCTTCCCCTCAAACAGCACACATGTTTGCTGAAAGATTTTCTACCTCCTCTCTTCCCAGCATGATGCGCTTTTGAAATTGACTGAAAAATCCTTAATACAAGAATCCAACCAATACAGAACAGAGAGCCAAATGAGTGACCCCAGAGGTTAATGCTCTGCACTAGGGATTGTCAGGAATTTCTTTCCCCATCCCATGAATATTTTTTTGAAGCATTCAACATTTTTCCAATCAAAATGAGGACAAAAAGTCAAAATCTGACAAATACAACCCCCAAAATTGTTTTTTTCATTTGGGGTCAGTGGAAACATTTTGTCATATTTCATTTTGATTTCACCTTTTTCTCTTTGTCTAACCATTTTTTTTTTCAGGCTCTGTAGCTTAAATTGCTAAACAAAGAGTTGTTTCAAACCAGAAAACTGGATGTTTTAATTTTGAAAATATCAAAATATTTCATTTTGACGATTTTGAAACCTTTGGTCTGAACATTTTTCAAGACAGGAGGGTCCTGCCCCCATTTCACAAACCATTTTGTGACCTTGATGAATTGAAGTTTTCAACCACAAAAAAAAAAAAAAAAAAAAAAGGTAATGGAAAATGTCCCGATCAACTCTACTCTGCACTATGAAATGAAAGATCTCTGTCCATTTCTCAGTTCTGATTTCTGGATTGCTGAACCAGCAAGAGGCTGAGGAGAGGGTGTCTCAAGGTTGCTTTCTAGTGACCCTTCTGGTTGACCCAAAGAATGGCACTGATGAGCTCAAACTACGGTCACACCCACTGGCTGAAGGAAGGTCGCCACGAGATGGGGCAAAAGGATTTAAACTCAGGATGGAGAGGAAATCAGAGGATACTGTGTATGAAACTTATGTTGAGGGGGAATGACTATGTCTGGTCATTATGTTAACATTTTACCATGAGTAACTTGCTCATGAATGCATTTAGAGAGCCATAATTCATGCCCAGATTGGATTCTACTCATCCTCATGACAAAGCAAAGATTCTTACAAGAAAATCCCCATGAACATTCTCTGTGTTTCTCCGCTAAGAGAAATACTGCAGGGATTTTAGCTTTCAGTGACATACTTAGAATCTCTGTGCCTCAGTGTCCACAGCTATACAGTAGGGATAATGATACTTGCCCAGCGTGCAGAAAGGGCTTTGAGATCCTGAAAAGAAAGGCACTTATTATAAGCATAGCTACTATTTGAGATATAGTCAACTTTTACTTTAGTCAGTTTCACCTTCTGGCGCTCACATGGCTAGCACAATGCTGCACTCTTGGGGTTGCAAAAATTTCAAGAGCATGTTTACCTCTAAACCTCCCGCCCCCCATATGCTCAAATTCTTAATTAGAATCGTCAAAAATCCATGAACACATTTCTACTGATCTTGTTGTCACACTAACTAAATTATATCTGCAGGTCAACCATGCACTGTCACGTTAGAATGTTCTTAAAAATCAAATCAAATATTTCAATGGAAAAGGAAATGTATTCCAGCTATTCGGGGCTACAACCACTAATGTTGACCTCCCATTAGTTCGAATGGTTAGCAGAAAGGCAGTGGACATCCTTCTCCCTTTGAGATGGATTCATGCAAAGTTATAGCCTAACATCCCACCTTAGAGCTCTCTCCACAGACTGGGAGAACGTGCAAAACTGTCAGGGGCTTCAGATGGAAGCGGAACGTCGCCATCCGCTGGTTCATTATAGTGGCATTAGCAAAAGCCAATTTTCAGGTGAGCTGATTAAGATTGATTCTTACTGAAAAAATGCCTTAGGCTTGATAATTACATTTTAAGAAAAGTTATTCAGTTGAAATGAATGGGTAATGGTTTTAGATACAGCTCTATAAGTAAAAACAAGAGACCGTGTGCTTACACGTGTGCAGTCGTAAACACAGTCTTGGAACATGTGCGTGCTCTCTCTTTCTCTGATACACACCCACACACACACATACCCCTCCTTTTATTTTGACATTTGCCAAACACCCAGAAACCTGCCTGAACAGCTGCTTTGCCCAATGAAAAATGGGAAGTGACATGCAGAGTGGAATGGTGCTGGGAGCGAAGTCAGATTCATTTTGGGCCAGTCATTCTTAATTTGCTCGAGACTTACATTTTATTACCACAAAGACTATTCCTGCCAGTAACAAAGCAAGAAAAGACTTTTTATAGAACTTTAATTCCCGCTGTAGAAGAACATGGCAGGGAATTGGCTGATTGTCTTTCCAGCACCTGCCTGAAGGTGGCAGCAGTAACATTTCATACTGTTCAGTGATCAGTATCTTAACCCAGGTGTAAAGGATGGAGGCAATGAGCCAGGTAACAAGGACACTAATGGACGGGGGTCAGGAACCCCTTGAGCCTTTAAAAAATTTATCTTAAGGGTCACATTTTTTAAAAGAAAAAAATATATTTTCAAAAATACCCTCCACTCCTGGCCTGTAGTACTGCCCACCCCTCCACCCCCACCACCCCTTGGTATTCCAGAGCGAGGTCCCCACCCAGTTCTAAGGTGCACCTCAATCCTGACTGAAGCACCACCTACAGTTCCATTTCTGCACACCCCAGACACCTTTCCTCTAATGCATCTCCATCCTGACCCGCAGCACTGCCTGCTGTTCCAGCCCTGGGCTCCCCACACACAGCTCGGTCACTGCCCTTCACTCCTGACCTGTCACAGCCCCTGCTTTTCCAATCTCAGAGACCGCTGAGTGCATTGACCATGCCTACGTGGTGGCTTAGCAAGCTGGGGAAAATGCCCACTAGGAAGTAGGATGAACCCACTGTGCTGTCTTTGTCCTAAAGTAGGATTTAAATCCAGGTCACCACAAGCGAGGACCAAGTGGATCAAGCCGCTGAGCCTTCTTCTGTCTCTTTGAAGTCCTATTTCACAGTGACCTTACTTGGCCCAAAATGTCAGCAAAACCCTTCAACAATGTCCCTGTCAACTTCTAGGGAGTGACTGAACCCAGGTCCTCTGCAGCATTGCCAGCAGGGAATGCTAACCACAGAGCCAGCTTCTACTTCAAGCCATGCACATATTTAAATAAGAATTACAAATCAGAAGTTAGCCGAGGTGATGTTTGGCTTTAATGTTACACTCAAACCGTGCTCCTGCCGCTCTGTTGTAATGAAACTCTGCCGGCATTGCTGCATCTGCCATCCACATTCATCCATCACATCGACTCTGAACATGAGCTACGTTCCCCAGCGCTGCAAGGGAAATGCATTCCTGACTGCTGCCCTGCTCACTTTCACTCTGCCAGAACACATCAACGGGAAAGAGGCTGTTGCTTTTGAGTTGAAATGCCGGGAGGAGTTGGCTGGGGGAGGGAAACGTGATGGTGGGAGGAGTGTTAAAAGGCCATTCTCAGGGTGAAAAACAATCAGTGAAATAAACGTTAGTGGAAGACCCTGTAATGGGGCAGGTCAGAGTGGAGTCTTCATAATATGTAAGTGTCATTGTGATTCCATCGGTATTTATTAGATGTATTTTAGTGCCACCTTCAGTCAGAGATCGGGGCCCCGCTGGGGTAGGCATTGCACAAACACAGTAAAAAAGCCTGACCCTGAGAGCTCACAGGTTAGGAACTTAACCTGGACCCGTGCCCCCACCAAGTCACCGAGGCTTCACATGGAACAGCATAGGTTTGTGACAAGGGGCAAGGTCGGTTTTTGAGAAGATGCAGCAGTGTGATGAAAGAGACAAGAGGCAGGATTATGGCAAAACAAGCCCATTTTTACATAATATTATGACCTTAGACAAGGCATTTCATCCTTATATGCGCCAGTTCCCCAAAGATATGTTCATATATTTCATAATAAAATATACAAATAACTGTTTTAATCATGAATAACAGTATTTACTAGAAGACACACATTCCTGATAATAGTAACAATAATGATCTTTCTAATGATCCACAAACACGCATCTTCCAAGCACAGCTAACCACCCAGCTAATTAAAATCTGCATGTGATATCCCTGTGAGGTGCATATGTATAATTATCCCCATTTTACAGAGGGGGAAATTTGGGTATGGTGAGGTCCAAGGTCACAAGAGCCAGTGGGAGAGCTAAGGAGTTCCTTGTTCCCAGATGCTACACTGAACCCACCAGATCACGCCACCTTTTATTCGAATGACAAGATGCTGTGGCGGGCAGGGCGAGGAGAGAGGCGTTTTGTAGTGGAAGGAGAAGGTCATTGTCTGCTATGAAATCAGCAGAATTTAAACCTATTAAATCCATTTATTAAAGCTTAATTAGCATGAAATTAAATTCAAACCTTATTCAAAGAGAGCTAAATCATCAGTATTGGGCATTTTTACATGAGCCTAATTGAAAAGTCCTTTGGAGCAATGCCCACCTATTCCCCTTGCACCACTCAGCATTTGCCTCTCAGCAATTGTAACAGGGACCCAGGGGTTCAGCTAGCTTGATTTGCACACACACACTGGCCAGTTCCTTGCCTCCTGTCTCTGCAATATACCCATCATCTGCTGGGATTGACTCACTATTGCACATCCAGGGTAATCCTTTTGACTACAGCAGCGGTACATCAGGGATGAACTGGGCCAACTGGGATCGCCAATGCAGTAGGAGAGAGAGAGAGAGAGAAAACTCTAGGTGTATGCTAAAGAAAGGCTAGAGAGAGAAAACCTTGGCAGGTACCCCACTGAGGGTCAGCCCTGCACTTTACGACACACGTCCACCACTGGCCATAAGAGAAGCTATTGGTGGATTTTGCCAAGACCTGTGCTAATTGAGTGGTGACCTGGTTTTCTGAGACACTTACCTCTTTGATCCTCTGCAGGAGAGGCAGCAGCCAGTCTTTATTCACCTCACAGTGACTGTCTAGGAAGGTCAGGACTCCTGCCTGTGCCACGTCTGCCCCTCGGATTCGGGACCGGATCAAACCTATTCAGATACACGCAAGTTCAGGTGCAGCACAGATCGCATACGTCTCTCTGTGCAGGGGATTAGTGGTAGGGTGACCAGCTGTCCCAATTGTATAGGGACAGTCCCGATATTTGGGGCTTTGTCTTATATAGGCGCTTATTATCCCCACCCCCATCCCGATTTTTCACACTTGCTGTCTGGTCACCCTAATTAGTGGACTCCCTAGAAGCACATTCTACACACACCAGAGAGGCCCCCTGAGCCCTGACCCATCCTCCATCTCACATGAGCATACCTGGGTTTTGGTGTGAGCAAGCCACCTCCCCCATTTTCCAAGGTTATTAAAGTAAACAAAGGGGGCCATTTAGATTACTGATTTATGGCATTTACACCAATTCTTAATTCATGCAATTATTTCTGCTGCCACTTTCCTGGGGAAAAAACAAGACTTAAAATGCTTTAGTATAGAATCATAGAATCATAGAATCTCAGGGTTGGAAGGGACCTCAGGAGGTCATCTAGTCCAACCCCCTGCTCAAAGCAGGACCAACCCCAACTAGATCATCCCAGCCAGGGCTTTGTCAAGCCTGACCTTAAAAACCTCTAAGGAAGGAGATTCCACCACCTCCCTAGGTAACCCATTCCAGTGCTTCACCACCCTACTAGTGAAAAAGTTTTTCCTAATATCCAACCTAAACCCCCACAGGTACAATAATCTAATGTGGATTTAATTCAGCTTGGAATGTGTCTGTAACAGCAGTGACGAAGGAGAGGGGAATCTGAACAAATATTTTATCATACCACCAACAACAACAACCCCCATCCATCCTCCGCCACAGAGAATGAGTGGATCTCCTTAGTAAGTCTGTGGTTTCGGTCTGTACGTTCACTGGATCCACCAGCGACGTTCCCACTTATGTCCATGGAAGCCGGGTGTGGGGATGGAGGACTGTCCATAAAGGTAGTGTCAATCCATGCATAGGTGTCTCTCTCTAATCCCTAAAACTCATCTTGACTTCCCGCTGTTGGGTCCATCTACTGACCCGCAGATGTCTTGCCCTCTGTGGCGTTGAAGGTCATTAGCTCAGGATGCTCGGCAGAAACATCTTTTATCAAGGAGGGGGACATCTCGAGAGCAACAAGCCTGCTGTGTCCATTATAATACACTTAACCCAAAAAGCAGATGTAGGAGGTGGATATTTGTGTGTGTGAGAAAGAGACAGAGGTAAATGCAGTGGATATATCTAGCTGTGATGCTACAGTCCATGGGGAACTACTCAGACACACAGATTTAGGGCTGGATTGTTTGGTTAATTTTTGATCTCTAAAGATGAACACGAAGCCCTCCTTCCACCAGTTACATCTCTCCACTGTCTCTGTACATGTGATATCTACCATCTGTACTACAGTCAAATGGCTCCTCCCCACTCATTCCTCCAGCACACTGCCCATTTGTCAGTTAGCAACACCATTCACTAAATGGATGGACCCTCCACAAATGAAAGGACCTGCACCTTGACCAAAGATAGCTGAGAGCACTAAACGGGGACACAAGAATGGAGGCAGTGCTGGGAAAGCACCGTCCAGGGTAATGGTGGTGGGGTGAAAGGAGACAACAAGGAACTGAGGGATGCTGGGAAATAGAAGATCACAAAGGCAAGAGGCAGCATTGCAGGGACAGGCAGAAGGAGCTCACTGATAATTATGTTACAAGAACCTGGAGGAAAGGGATTGAGACATACCCCAAGAGCCAGAGCAAGAGCGAGAGACAGATAGAAGGCCAAACCCTGGAACCTGGGGCAACCAGAGTGCCTATGGGGTTTACTGGGGATATCCTTGTGGACCGGAGAATGGAGGATCCCCTCAGACTGCACTCTACAACTTCTATGGCAGCTCCAGGCTTTGTCATCTAGCTAGGGGCCTAGCATCTCCACCACACCTTGCCCCAACTGCCTACAGGCAGCGTGCAAAGATCCTCGATGGAGTATAACTCTGTGGTGTACAAGTGGATGTAGGGTGACCAGATGTCCCGATTTTATAGGAACAGTCCCGATATTTGGGGCTTTTTCTTATATGGGCTCCTATTACCCCCCACCCCCTGTCCCGATTTTTCACACTTGCTATCTGGTCACCCTAAGTGGATGTGACCCCTCTGGGCTGGGTTCCCAAATCCTGACTCCCTACACACCAACATCTGCAGCAGAACCCATTTCCACTGGGTCAGGGCCCTCTGTTGCCATGGGGGAGAGTGTGTGTCTGTGGAACGCGTGTGGTGGGGTGTCAAAGTTTGGCTGGGAGTAAGATGGACAGAAATCCAGATACAGATATAGAGAGAGGGCCAGATTGTGATTCACTCACACCAGTGTCAATGCAGAGAACTTCTCCGGCATCAAAGGGGCCATTCAAGATTCACCCCAGTCTAACAGAACAAATCCAGCCAAGCAGGAGAATACTCAGATAAACCCCCTCTACTCCTCTAGCCCCCTACTCCACAAAATCCCTATAGCTCATGCCTTTGGCTTGCCGCTAAAAACATTCTTTGATTATTTTTTTTTAAATACTGTAAAGCGGCATTAGAAAATATCCATTTAGATTCTGGGGCTGGGTGGCAAAGTGTATCCAGAGGTCCCCAGCAATAGCCCCCTCCCCCCCGTCCCCCGGCATACGTTCATCCTCCTTACAGATCTTCTTAATCTTTAAAATATAATTAATTTACATTTTTTTTAATTCCCACTGAGGCAGCAGGAGCTGATCTCGTCTGTTTCATTAGAACAAACAGCTTTAAAAAGAAGTCCCGGGGCTTTGTTTTGCCTGTTCTAATTTTCTGGCTAATAAGCTGCAGCTGAGCCTCATTGGATATCTTAATAGGTCCAATCTCTTCGAGTGGGGGGGGGGGTCCATTTTGATTCCTGGCTCTTCTGAACATCTCTTTTTATTAGTGCTCTCACCCCTCGGAGCCAAGAGTCACTGATATTTATAGACTCATAGAGTTAAAGGTTAGAAGGGACCATTATGATCATCTAATCTGACCTCCTGCACAATGCAGGCCACAGAATCTTGCCCACCCACTCCTGCAATAATCCTCTCACCTATGTCTCAGCTACTGAAGTCCTCAAATCATGGTTTAAAGACTTCAAGATGCAGAGAATCCTCCAACAAGTGATCCGTGCCCCATGCTGCAGAGGAAGGTGAAAAACCTCCAGGGCCTCTGCCAATCTACCCTGGAGGAAAATTCCTTCCCGACCCCAACTATGGCGATCAGCTGAACCCTGAGCATTTGAGCAAGACTCACCAGCCAGACACCCAGGAAAAAGTTCTCTGTAGTAACTTCTAACATCCCATCACCGGCCATTGGGCCTATTTACCACTGATAGTCAAAGGTCAATTAATTGCCAAGATCATGTTATCCCATCAAACCATCCCCTCCATAAACTTATCTAGCTTAATCTTGAAGCCAGATAGGTCTTTTGCAGAAGTCTGGCAGACCTCCCTGTGACCACATCACCCCAATACAGTCACTCCTGCCAACTCAACTGGGCATCCATCGCTCTTCACACCTCCAGGGACTTCCCTGTCTCTCGCCACCCACCTGTGTCCTGACCAACAACAGGATCTTACCTTCTCGTTGCCTGTTGCGCAAGCATTTCACCTTGGGTAACTTGCCCAGTAAATGGCAGTCGTCAGCTTTGGAAACACAAACAGAGGCACAGAACACATCAGTGTTGAGGCTATAACTTTCACCAGACGTGGGGCTCACAGGGTAATTAAGAGGGCAGGAAGGGTTATTTTTTCATGGGTGGCATGTCAGATAGAAACCGGGCTTGATTTTGATAGCCCATCTGTGTAAATCATGAGTGACTTTGCTGAAGTAAATGGGCCAGCTCCCTGGTTGGTGTAAATCAGTCCATTTATTCCAATGGTGTTAGGTGGATTTACAAGGACTGAGGATATGGCCCAATAGAATTACAGTGTAAAATCAGCAGGCAAGGAGAATCAGGGCTTAGGTTGGATTCTGACCTCATTTACACTAGTGTAAATCTAGATAACCAGCCACATGAGTTCTCCTCTCCAGGTTCTCTGTGTAGCTCAAAAGCTTGTCTCTTTCACCAACAGAAGTTGGTCTGATAAAAGATATTACCTCATCCCCATTGTCTCTCTGTTCCCTCGTGAAGCAGGAAAACCCGTGGGTGGCCTAAAGGGCATGGCCAAGGTGAAAGGAAGGGATGAATGGAGCACTACTGCACTCTGGCAATCTCAGCTGCAGAATGGCTCCTTGGGGGCTGATGCACCTGGGTGCAATGTAGAGCAGCCCTGACGTTGCTCTAAGTTATGCAGGCACCGAACTGACCTCTGATACCTAAAGGACTAAGGGGAGTGCAAAGGTGACCGACAGCCACCTTTGCTCCCTCTCCCCATCTTGTCCCATGTGGAGCTCTGATGCAGATGAAGATCTAGCCCAACAACTTTCTGCTTTTAGGAAGGTAAGTGCCTTATATTTTTTTAGCCAAATAACTGTCATTTGTTTATTCTATCCCTCAAACATCACACCTATTCTCACCTCTTCCAGCAGACTGAAAAGCTCCAGGCCTGGTTCGTATCTCAGTCACACTAGTTGCTCGATATAGAATCTGATCCCAAACTCCCTGAATTCAACAGAAGTCTTTCCAGTGACGTCAGTGGGCTTTGGATCAGGCCCTTATGCCAGTGTGAGATCAGAATCAGACCCTTTGTGCTTAATAGGCACTTCAACCAGCCCTATTTATAGCCTTTGAGTGTTGGCAGGTAGAGAGTAAATTGCTTGGAAAATGAGTATAAGTGTATTTTACACCCTCCTTTTAGTTGCTTCTCTGCTATACCTTGCAGCTCCTTGGTGTGCAAGTTAAAGTGATGCACTGAGCATTCATTGCATCAATTAAACCTGTTTTCTTATTCACTTCACTCTACATCCCTGATTCTCCACTCAGTCACATCACTGGGCCTGATCCTCAGCTGGGGTTAATCGGCGTAATTCCACTGAAGTCAATGGAACAAGGCTTATTTACACCAGCTGAGATCTGGCCCACTGTCTTCAATAGAGTGACACTGTGTAAAATGGGTGTAATGGAGGGAGAATCAGGCCCCACGTGTAATTTATAGCATCATTTTACAACACAGCTATAGCTGGCTCACTAAGCTACAAATCGTCACTGAACGGATCAGAATCCACTCTCCCTTACACCAGTGAAAATCAGGAGTTACTCCTTTGAAGTGAGATTCTCCTCTGGGTACAATGGTACAAATCCAGAATAGCTCCACTTATAATATATGGAGATATGCCAATCTCCTAGAACTGGAAGGACCTTGAAAGGTCATCAAGTCCAGCCCCCTGCCTTCACTAGCAGGACCAAGTACTGTCCCCTGACAGATTTTTTGCCCCAGATCTCTAAATGGCCCCCTCAAGGATTGAACTCACAACCCTGGGCTTAGCAGGCCAATGCTCAAACCACTGAGCTATCCCTCAGGTGTTCTGGAGTGACAGCAGGGTAACTGAGAATTAACACTACTAGTACAGCAGAATACCACCAGTGTAAAACTGGTGTGGGATCAGAATCAGGCCTGCTGTGAACAGAAATGATTTTTTAGTTTAAATTAAAAGAGATCCTCTCTTTTGGAATTTGAAATTCTCATGCAGCATTTGCAACCCCACCCTTTGTAGAAAGGGAAGTGTGAACTGTGGGTCAAAGTCTTTTTAAAAAAACAAATGTCCTTCCTAATTACACCTTAGATTATTAAAACTGGTAGATTCTCACACAGCTGTATTGATTTTGTATCATACAAGCTACTTACATACTTTTTGCGCATGGAAAATGAAAACAGACCAATCAGTTTTACTTCTGATTTTAGATAGTGATTTTCAGAGTCTCATGCACTGGTATCGTGCAGCAATATATGGGCTGCAAACTGAAGCTGGATGGGAATTTTTCAATGAAAGGTTTTTGGGTTGGAAAATGTGATTCTACAAAACCATGTTTCAGGGGAAAGGGTCGCTTAGGAAATTCATCATATTTCAAATTTAAAAAAAAACAAAACACAACATTTTTAAATTGTCCACACATCCCATTTGCAATTGTTTTTTGAAATCTCAAAAATTTTCACAGGCTGGAAAAATGGATTTCCTATCCAGTTCTAGTGCAAACTTTGCATGGCAATGTTTATTTGTTGAAACGAAAAAAACTATTTCCATTAGAGCTTTTTTAAGCCAAAGACAACTTGTGGACATGGCTCTACTGGCCCTTAGATTTTCTTAGCGATTCCGAGTCCACAGCCTAAATTGTAGCCAGATTTTCAACCAATGTCCCTGTAGTGAATGGAAACCAGAAAGTGAAACTGACTATAAACAGAAAATGAAGCTGACCAGGCTCGTTGTACTGTCTATCCTGAGTTAATTAAACAGCCAGCATAAACAGACAAATGAGATATACAAAGTTCTTCCAGCTTAAAGAATTTGTTACCGAAATATCTGTCTCTAGCTCCATGCCCAACCCCACACCCTCGAATCCCAAGTTCATTGCAAAGGAGGCTATATGGGAAAGGTAATACAGCTCCCACGTACTGCCATCACCCAACTATATTAAGGGCTATGTACTCCCCATCCCTTTGCTTATTCTGTCATCTTAACCCACCACAGCCCCCTTGTGTGCAGTCTGTCTCCTGGTGGTTAAGATATGGAGAGTCACTTACGATCATCGCTGAAGTCATCCACTAATATGATTTCATGGACCAGGTGCACAGGGGTGCGGTTTAAAACACTGAGGAATGAAAAGAGAAAGTCCATGATAGTACCTGAGCAGCTAAACAAGTTAGGAGATGGGGAAAGGTGGGAGCTGACCTTTGGCAAGAACCAAAAAAAAAGGTCAGGTTTCCAGTACAGAGGTAGACAATGGAAGTCCCCGTGAAGCAATGTAAAGGAAATCAGTCCCCATGCATCAGATACCTGAAGTCACATCTTAATTATTCTAAAGAGAGCAGAGTTCCTATTCCCCTCTCTGGCCCAGCCCTGCAAAGCCTAGAAGAGATTTGCCATTAACCTCAACGGGAAGGGGGGAAATGTATGTTTAACAACACTCATATTTCAAGCTAAATTTCACATGGGGCTGTAGAACCCTCTTAAAATCCCTTCCCCTCCCTCGGAACTAATGTTAGGTTACTGGCAATGAGACCAACACAAAGCAAAATTACCAGTCAAAAACCCATCTTTTCAAACCTCACAGGCATGGGAGGAAAAGTCCTGTTTTTACTGTGAGCTGATTGTGTTTCAAAGGCTGCAGAGAGTTTGTATCCTGCCTGTTTAATAAAAGAAAGAAGCTGGAGGTGATAGTTTAAACTCCCCTCCAGGAGTATAGTTATCGTGAAATGGGGATGAAAGCTACAATCTATTCTTAATTATACCATCTACATGTTCCGTCATTAGAAATGCAGGGCCTAATTCTCTCCTCGCTTACAGTAGTATAAATCGGTGAAGTCAATGGAATTATACTAGTGTAAAACCTGCCTATAGGAAAGGAGTCGGGCTTGACTTTTTGAAAGGGCATTGGCAACTGATGGATTGATTGTTTGTATAGAATGGGGTAAGTCAATTATTTTTGTCAAGGTTCAAATGTCTTGGTCAAGGTATAGTTAAAGTCCAGATTCTAGAGAAAATAATAATAAAAAACCTAATCATAACATGTAAATGAAAAGATTTGGGGGTCCATTGGATGTTGTAGGTAGGTTACAGTCCTTAATACACAGGCTTTCCCTTTAAGCCTGGGACCAGTCTCCTTAGTTCAGGTCTTTGTCTTTCCAGCATTCTTGTTGCTTCCAGTGAAGGTGGGGGAGGAGAAAGGTAAAAGCACGATGCCACGGTCCCTTATTTTATACTCTTAGTCCATGTCCCTGGAAAGATAGTAGCGCAGGCATGCCTGGTGGGCCTTGCTGAGTCACAGGGTTGAGCAATCTCCATTGTGTGGTGCTTCTGTTACAGAATTGTAAATCCCTTGTTTACAACTCCCCTGCGGATTAATGGTCGTTCAATGCCCGCTTGGGTATGGACCACCTCCTTTGTTGTCAGTGGAAAACTAGCAATGGATGATTCCCAAACTTAGAACATATTTCAGTAACAACCATACAGCAAAATCCCATAACTTCATACACACTAATGATATGCATATTTTGACAGAACAATGGGTTTCAGTGGTTCATGTTTCCTATGATATCTTATATGGCATGCTTTGTATGAAATATATCATAATTACAAGACAGGGGTGAATATGGGTTCCAGGGTGCTGCTTTGAGGTACAGAGTGCCACAGTAGGCTTGGCAGAACTTACTTTTTTTATTTTGAGGGGATAAAATGGATGTTTATTTGTAAGCATCTTTTTAGATGGTTATCGATTTAAATGCTCAGTTATGCAAAATTATGGGTTTTAAGCATTTTTTATTTTTATCGATTTAAATTTTCACAGGTGCAGGAAATTATTGGGGGGCTTAGACAATTATTTAACAACAGTAGATATTGAGATTCAAAAAGTTCAGGCTTTATAACGGTTAAAACACAAATTGTCAACATCACATGTCAACATATTCAAAGTAAACATCCTTAAACCAAAGTGTAATAAGTTGTCAAGCAGCATTTTCTTCCTTTGCCTATTTGTAGATTTCAATTATCGATGGAAATATTTTTCTGTCCGTCTGTTTGTGTATGGTGAAATTGACGATGAGATAAAAATCAGGCCCACTGTATTCATTACAATCTCCTTCTCACACATCACTCCTTTATTTCACACTCTCTATAATTTCTTTACTCTCTGTCCCTTTCTGCTCTCCTCCCATCTTGTCTGTTCATTACACTTTGCCTCTCTTTCTCTGAACCCTTTGCTGCAGTCTCTCCTACCTGATAACTGTTCAAGCTGAACGTTCAAACCCACAGTGTTCAAGCGGGTTCAGAATAAGTTCACCCAGTGGCGTAGCCAGGTTCTAACACCAGGGGGAGCGAACACATAAAAAAAATGAGCCACCCGACCCGACCTGGGTGAAAGAACCCAGGCCAGCAGCGGGACCCCTGCTGGCAGGAGCCCACAGGGGGAATCCTAGAGCGGCAGCTGGCTGAGCTGCTCAGCCTGCCCCGCTCTGGGATTCCCCCCCCCCCCCCGCGGGCTCCTGCCAGCAGGGGTCCCGCTGCTGGCCCCACCAAGAGCCCGCTGCTGGCTCCTGCCAGCCGGGGGCTCTCAGCCCGCTGCTGGCCTGGGTTCTTTCACCCAGGCCAGCAGCGGGCTCTTGGTGGGGCCAGCGGCGGGACCCCTGCGTTATTTTGTCACTCCACCTCTGTCCACTCCATCTCCACCCTTTCAAAAATTAAAAAGGCGCCACTTTTGGAAAATGTGCGGCCGCTCCCCCTGCTCCCCCTCTAGCTACGCTACTGAGTTCACCCCCTCCTAGGTGGCACAACATTGTATGTGGAAGTGATGCCTTACCCCACCTTGTCCTTTATGGAGGGTCTGATACTGCGGGGTTCTGAGTACCCTCAACTCTCATTGAAATAAATGGGAGCTGGGGGTACTCATTCCTGCACAGGATCAGGCCTTTGAATTGCACACAGTGAGCTAAATTCTGCAATCATTGACGCTGGTGTAAATCTGAACTAACTCCACTGAAAGCACCACTGGTATAAAACCAGAGCAACTCCATTGGTTTCAAGGGAGCTAGTCTGGATTTATACCAGTTAATGTGAGAGCAGAGCTGGTCTCAATCCTTGTAGGGCCAGGTCTTTGCCTGGTGTAAATCAGTGTAGCTGCACTGACTTCAGAGGAAGGATGCCAGTTTGCACAAGCTAAGGACTGAGCCTGAAAATGCAACATTTGAGTGACACTAAAGCCTTGATCCCAGCTCTTGTGCACAGTAAGGTTATTTGGGGAATATTCCCACCCACTCTGTTGCACTAGCTCCTCCAGCAAAGGTGGGAGCTGCACTAATGCGGACAAGACCCCCAGGGCTGCTGGCCTTTTTAACACCAGAGGGTTAGACAACACAGCGTTCCAAACGCCCGCTGCCAACATAGCCACAGAGTGTTAGCAAAAGTGTCTGGCCAGCCCTCCTCCCTCTAGAGTTTCCACGTGCTGTTCCCGCCTGTCGAGTATCTTTTTAAAAAATTATTATTATGAATAGGTTTGTCATAAAAATACTAAAAAAGCCCAAATGCAGGAGCTGAGCTCAGCAAATGACTGTGGCTGAGCGTCAGTACAGAGAGACAGGAGAGCAATAGCATGCTCGGTGGAATAGTGAACAGGCGCTGATCGCCTGGAAACCAGACTTCAGGGAACCGGCAGGAAAAGAAGAATTATACAAGAGCTGGGAATAGTGCAGCGTAGAGCTGCCTAGCCTGGTAGGAGGGAAACATCAGTGGGGCTAGCGTTGCTCTTACTTATACCAGCAAAACGTGGGAGTAACTTGACCGAAGTCAACGGAGTGGGTTGTATTCTCAGATCTGCCCCTTACCACCACTCCACCTGGGAACTGGCTGCAATCTACCAGCATAAAATTCCCCACCGTCGCTAGAGGGAGGATGGTCAAGTGGTTAAAGCTCTAGCCGGAGACCTGGGTTCAAGTCCCTTCTTTGCCACAGGCTCCTGGTGTGATCTTGGGCAAATCACTTGACCTCTCTGTGCCTTGGATCCCCCTCCATTAAAATGGGGATACAGCATTGCCCTACCTCATGGGGGTGTTGTGAGGATCAATACATTAAAGATTGTGAAGTGCTCAGATACTACGGTAACTAGTAATAGCCTTAAGCCTGGTGTGGCCTCCCTTCTACGAGTAGGGAGCATGTTGTGGGCAACAGGGGCTAGGGAGGGGTGGAGGGTGGAGCGCCACACCAGTCTGGCTAGCCTCCATGGGAGTAGGGTCCATTAAGGATCCTGCATAAGTGCAAAAAATAAGTGCTGCTCTGACTGTTGGCTGCAGCTGGTCCTCAGTGTTAGGGAGACAGAACATGGGAGAATCAGGCCCGGGGTTACACAGAAGTAAAACTGGAGTATATCAGAAGAAAGTTAGCTCTGAATCCCTGCTCACTGACACCAGTTTTTCCCCGGCGTAACTCTGTGGAAGTCAAAGGAATTACCTTTAGCCTGAGGGAAGCGGGAGCAGATTCCAAGGTAGAAAACCAAGGGGAAATAAAGAGAGACTAGGGTCCTGCTCTGGTGCTGGGGGAGGAAAGAGACACAGGCAAGAAGCCCCCCCACCACAGGCTGGCCTATGCAAGAGCATACTGCAGTAGCATCTAATGTAAGAAGGGACAGCTTAGCCTTTGCTCTGTCTGTGAAACAAATGATGCAGGAAGGGGAGAGGAGAGGTGGGGCCATGAGCCCATCCCCTCCACACCAGCCCATGGAGAGAGGCCAGCACCTTGGAGAACATAATCAGTCTATGCCATGTTAATGGGTGATAATGACCAATGTAACCTCTGGCCCCAACCTACACCTCCATGTGCACCAATCAGCTCTGGAGGAGATTGTGGCACAGTTCCCCCAAGTTCCTACACCAGCTAACCCTAAGACAATGACAAGCAGCAAGCAAAGCAAATCAAATCAAATCGATTATTAGACTGAACATATGTGGAATAACCAAAAGCCATGGGACTCTCTCGGGACTGGGACTGTTTTCATGCCCAGTTGTTTTGGGAGATTGTACCAAATCATGGAACTCCACAGGATTTTGATGTCACACACTCCATACAGGTATGGGAACCACAGATGGAAACATTAACGTTAGAGGGAATTTTTCAACAAAAAACTTTTTTTTGCTGGAAAATACCAGTTTGTCAAAGCCAAAGCGTGTCACTGGAAAAGGTCAGTTTAGACAAATTTCCCCAACTTGAAAAAAATTGCGACCAAGAAATTTTGAAATTTTCAGGTGCTCTCCTTGACATTTTTGAAATGAAAAACAAACAAACAGTTTTTTCATTTAAAAATTAAACTAATTATAGTAAGAAAAAAAAGTTAAATAAAAATGGTCAAAATCAAAACAAAATGTTTCCAAATAATCGAAACAAAAACCATTTTGATTGGCCTGAACTGAATTTTTTTCCTCGTGTTTCCACAAACATTTTTGAGACTTCGACATTTTGCCCTGATTTGGAATGGGACATTTCTGCCAAATCTCCAAAAATTTCCACAGGCAAGGAAATCCTTTCCTCCCCCAGCTTTACCTTGACCACCCTGAATGCAATCTGAAGAACCATGACGGTCAGGCTTCCAAAAAATGCGCCTGACCCTTAGGCCTGCATTAAAATGATCAGGATTTCACCACCCGTTTGGCAGTGATTTGCTCTGTGTATATTTTGAATGGGTGGGTGGAGTCAGTTGCGCTGAGTCATGCATGAACATGTTACATGCCCCGAATGACATTGCTTGCTTCACTCAGAGCAGATCACATTAAACTATGAAGATTTTATGTATATATTTCCAGCCATCGTTGAAATGCGTCAGCAGTTCTGCAACAGCATCACTATGCATCTATTCAGGACAGTGCATGAAGAAAACCTTATCCCACTGAAAGCACCTGGGGAACTTTAAAGAAGCACAATGCAATCTGGCCAGAACAAGTCTACTCTTGCCAAACGTGCCCTAATATCACCTTATTTTTAGCTCTCTTATGAAAGATAGCACTTTCCAGCAGCACAGTAACCCCCTTGCACAAATCCACAGCACTAGTAACTCACAGAACAGGGCGCTCCTACTGAATTACCCACATCAGTTCCTACAACACATGGCCCTATCCTTGGAAGTTTCCCATTCAAGTCCCCAAACTGCTTAGCTAAAGACCTACATCACAGCCAAGATGCTACAGGCCTGATTCGCCATTCACCTGCACGCGTGTAAATCAGGAGAAATTCCTGAAAGTCAGCAGTGCTACACTGGTCTAAACCCACTGTGCGTGATCAATCAGAATCATATGCCTGCAGGCCCTGAACGTTACCGCTCTGGAGTTCCTGGCTGCGCTGCTAAAAACCTGCCCAGTAACAACCATCTGCCACTGGTATAAAGAGTTGTGCAACAAAGGCTGAATGTAATAAAAGAGTAAGTTACTTCCCCAAGAGGCTGAGAGAAAATGCATTCACTTGCCAGCAAGACCAAATTCACTATTCCTGACAGACATTTGCAACCTGAGTTGTATTAATTGGACAATAAGTTACCGAGACTACTGACAACACAGCAGATTATACACCCCACCCCCTCATTGTGACCGTTTGCAGGAACGATTGGAAACAGAAACACTGAACACTTTAGCTTTTCGGTGTTACAGGGATTTCATCAGATACTCTATAAGGCACTCTTAAAAATTGAAAGCCAGCTTTTCTATTACTCAGATCTTCACTCAGCTTGCTTTCTTTTTTTGGTTCTTTTTCCTTTTGCTTTTTTTCACGTAAAAGCACTTGGTGATTTGCCCCTCTTTGAAGTACCTCTTCTTTAGAGACACTTTTCTTTCTGAAATCAAATACAGGCAAATATATTGCAATAAAAAAATCAAGACAAATCAAAAGGTCAAATCCCAAGGTCTTTATTCATTCCTACCCACACAAAACACCCATTGCTATCAAAGGGAAAGATCTCAGGATTTATCCTAGTGAATTTACCTAAAGTCAGTTATCGAATAAGGGCTAGATTATTTTCTGAGTTACTTTGGATTGACACTAATGTAGCTTCCTTGACTTCATTGGGTTTAATCAAGATTATGCTGGTGTAACCAAGCAGAATTTGATCCTAACTTTTCATCGTGGGGTTAGGTTCCATTTTTCTTTGTCACTTGCATTTTCCATGGATTCTCTTCATTAAGCTCAGGACAGGAGTAAGTGTTTGTAGAATCAGGTCCATAAATGCCACCTGTAAATAATGATCAGTGCAAAATTAACACTGATGCAGGCAAAATGTGGATGCAGACAAACGAGGCGATTGTTTGCAGATCTGAGCCTACATCTTTTGCTGGTGTGTACTTTTGTCACCCCTTAATACTTGCTTGTTTATAAAAATGACTCCAGACCTTGATTTGTCTGTATTTACGAACCCTTATTTCTCTCCATGACAACATAATGGGGCCTGTGGAAAAAAAGCCCAGCAACATAATAAAGTGCCAGAGAGGGTGGAGGTCATGGTTATTGAAATCAGACAGAGCGAGAGAGAAGAGACAATGCCCGTTAAAATGAACTGCTCCAACAATCCAAACTAACTAATTATGTAGGAGATGGAGAGAGACGTTACACCAAGAATAACCATAATGAGCTTTGATTACACTGCAGCTTCCGCATTTTATTCTCTCAAATACCCACCAGCTCTTTGAAATTCAAGAGTTCTCTTATGTTAACATCAAAAGGTAAAAGCGCATGCAGAGCTGTATATTTACTCACTGTGAGAGATGATTAGCAAATTTATAAAAATGGCCAGGGTTTTTGGGGAAAAAAAAAAAGAGAGAGAGAGGGAAAAAATAGTCAGCACAAAGTGCTAATTATACAGTTTCAGAGTAACACCTGGCTTGTTTTCGCTCTTTTAATCAGAGTCATTTGAGCTATGGCACAGCCTCTATACAGGACCTACATACTGTCTACGGATTGGATGCATGGCTTCACCACTCTGTTTTCTCAGCAACTGTAAACACCAGATTACATGGAGAGGGGAGGTTGCAGGGCGTTAACTGCCCAGACAGAGCCTGCTTCTACTTGTAGGTACTGGAAAATGAAAGACACGATAGCGTACCCACTAATTAATTACCTAAATATTTGATCTGGGATATGGGGTGCCCATATCAAGATTTTTGCCCAAGGGTGTTTTTTGGGTTGTCAGTAAGAGGTATTAAATAATTAAGCCTCCTGATTCCAACTCTGAAGACTCAGATTGCAGATTTAAAGAATAAATAACAAGCACACAGCGGAGTAAAACTGCACGTCTCCCAACACGAGGAGCCTGTGTTTGGAAAGCATTCTCGACAGCATACCACAGCAGAGGTTAAAGGCTAAGGTGGGGGCAGTTGTGAAATCATTGGAAATCTGGCTCTGGAAATGAAAAAAAAGAGCAAGGTGGAACCTAATCATTTAAATAAAAGAGAAGGAGCTGTGCTATGCAATGAGAAGAGACAGGGTCGAAGCCAGATGTTAGCAGTAGGAGGGATTAGATCCCCGGAAGAAGGTAAGATCCCACGTACCACGATTGGGACCTATGTTACAGCATCATTAAAACTCTGTTCAGACTGACACTATAACATGGGACTGAGCCCTGTCCTGATTTGGCGACATTCTTGGATGTTAACAGAGTTATTGCAGTTCAGGGACAAGGTTAAAATACAGGGCCAAACCATCAGCTGATGTAAGCGTATCTCCATTGAAGTCAGGGGAGCTGCATCAGTTTACACCACTTGTTTAAGATCGTTTGGCTCACTCTTAGTCTAGCATGGCTAGCTGTCTCTCATTCAGGTCCTTCCACAGAAGTATGAGGTGCTGGTTTCCCTTGTCATCTTAGGTGCCCCTCTCTTAACAGCCCAGTAAGCCTCTTAAAAGCAACTCTCTTACAGTTCGTTGACCCTGCTTAAAGAAGCAGCAGGTCTTTCCGAGGGTGCAGTCTCCATTCCCTGTTGATAGATGAGTTGTTACCTCTTCCCCTTGATGGCTTTGTTTACCTTTTATGTAAATGCCTCTGACTGATGACCAGGTTGGTTAGACAAGCACACACATGATCCTTTCTGACCGAGACATGCTGATTCCCCAATCGCCTTGTGAGCTTTGATGGTTCGGTTTACCCCATGTGTAAATTGCAATTCCATTGTCACTGGTCACCCTGCTTCATTTGTATTGGAGACCCGGGGAGACCTGTTTTCTACTTTGTTCAAACACAGACTTTAAAACATAATAGCAGAAGACATCTGTAATTCCACAGGTAGCCTTGTCACATATGTTCCACAATCACATAATTGACCAGTGTGTTATTAATTTTCAAATGATACCTCACAAATTTTGTACAACTATCATTGCAGTAGTATGTAGGGCATGAATAGCGGGGTGCTTAGGGTCACAGCCTCCCAGAACTGTTGGCTGGGACAGCGTCCATCAGCAGCTTCCCCAATGCAGACCTGTGTGTTAAAGGCATTACATTAATGGAATAACATTTTCAACAATGTTAGTTTGGACAAATTAAGACTACCCAAAGGAATAGCAACCCTCATGCTTCAAGACTTAAACTGAGCAATCACCTGTGGAGGTCAGGAAGAAAATTTCCCTAGTGATAAAATGCCGCATAAAAGACACTGAGATGGTTACAGACAGTGCTGAAATTTGTCCTGCAACATTGACAAGAATGAGACTGAGGGGGATTCCTCAGCAATGGGTGGACAGCTCATCTATTGGCTGGAGAATGTCGCCCAACTAAAAGCATGCTCTGGGAAGGTTAGGACAGGACAGAGCAGGGAGGTGGATGCAGAGATAATACCCCAGCATGCCCCTCCTTTCCTTCCTCACTTCAGGCTCTGGAGTAGCCTGCTGCATCCCTGCCTCTTTTCTTGCTGCCCAGTTTGGCTCCTGCCTTGCCTGCAGCTCTGAGGACAGTAACTGCCCAGCGAGCTTGGGCGCTTTGTCTACAGTACCATACATTTCAGCAATTCCTCACCCGGCAGGTTGCCAGTCACTGGCACTTCACAGTTCCTGTCCTACTGAGTTCTTACAAGAGTTTGGCTGATTCTAAAACTTCCCAGACTGCCCCAGCTATCTTTGGGATGAGACATAAAACAGAGGTCCTAATCACCTGGGTTCATTAAAGATGACATGTGGCCCATTTTACACGCATAGGCCCATCAACCCTGCTTCAGGTGGATGCAGGATTTATCTTGAATTTTTTGTCTTGAAAGGTGCTGAGCAGCCATTGACTTCGATGGATGCTTCTCAGGATCAAGCCCATAAAGCACAGAATGCTCCACCCCAGAGGTGGCTGCACTTCAGTGGGAGATGCAGGAGGTATTCCTGCATGCATGTTATATAGCTTGCAAAGCACCTTGGGGTCCTTCTGGATAGACAGGGTTACATGATGGCAAAATGTTACCAGTAATCCCTGTTAAGAGCCTTTACAGTCGATCCAGGCCTGGTCGAGTCCAGCTCCTTCACTTCAGCATTGCTCTTTACCCTCCAATAACTGCTGTGCCACTGTGGATGTCCTTCAGCTCTCTCTATCTTCCCATCTGCCATTTTTTTTCTCCCTTCCTATCCTCCTCCCTTTTTTTTGTTTTTTTGCTTTGGCCCTAAGAACCTACCTAGTCCCTGATATGTTCACATATACTAATGCTGATAAACTAATTCCCAGAGAATCATGCATTCAATGAATTTTGCTTTCCCCCCCCCTCCCTTTAGGCAAATGGTGGGAGAAACGGATCATGATTTTCTTGAACCAATTAATTATTCAACATGATCTTCCAGTTTTTGTCAGTGACTAATTCTCGGGATACAGATTGTTCACAAATAGTGCACTGCAGATGTTCAAAGTGTGACATCCACACATTGTGTCACACGGACTAGTTACGGAAGTCACACAACATTATTTCCATCCCCTGACTGAATCATTCATGCCACTGGGGATTGAGCAGGATGTGCAGATTTTACAATCCAATTCAAAGTTTGCTCACAGTGAATATTAAGTATTCAAGCTAAAGCCCCACTTTAGATAAGGATTCAAACTAGTAAAATCTCAGATGTCTGTGGTGAAGGCCACAAACAGGGTCAAATTGAGACTTACTTTTGAGTTCAAAGAGTCGTCTACTCTCTCTCCACCCACTCACCCGCACGGAATGCTGTGCTGCTGGCTGCACTGATTGGTTCAACAAGGACCTGATTGTTGACAAGTGTGGTGAAAGTGTGCTCACAAGTTTCCCCGCAGTTTTGTTCACATCGTGCTGAACACGTAGTGATGTCAGTGTGTTTATGATGACAACACAATTGTTTTTTGTGGAAATGCAGATGCTGAGAATTCTTCAGTCCTAAGACCACAATGGTAGTTGAAAGAATAAGACAAAAAGAGCTAAGTATGACTATTAGTGTTGTTGCACATAAAGTGCTTTGAGATCCTTTGACGGCAGCTGCTACAGAAGCACAAAGTAGCACTAAGACAGATTTCATGTCACATGAAAAAATGATCCAAGATGTTACTGATGTCATGGAACAGAGATTTGTAGGATTGAATTAAGCCAAGCATTTGCTGAGCGAGAAAAAAAACAGACCAGAGGGCTGGATAAATTAGCCTACAAAGGCTTAAGAGGAGACAAGATCTGAACAGGGTCCAAAGGCAGGCAGGAAATGGAGGTGTGTGCATGTTTGGAGCTGAGCCAAGGTGGGGCAGGGATTGAGTCAGCAGTCCTCTTTCCTAACAACAGCTAGAGCCCCCCAGGTCTGGTCTAGGGCTGGGCAGCCTGTTCAGGACTGAATCCAGAGTGAGTGCGCTGAACCCAACCTCAACATCACAAGCCACCTGAATGGACAGCACTGGCCCCAGAAGCCCATCCCATGGGCATAGGAGGGATGAAAAAGCCAGTCATTTCCCAAGGACCAGCGCAGAAGAGCTCTGGGAACCCACCCCAAGGAAGTGGGAGGTGGGGGAGTTTGGGGTTGGGTTTGCTTCACCTTTAATTTGTTTTATCTGTCCACGTTTGTCCAGCCCTGGTTTTGACCCAGTACAAATTGTAAAACTGACCATTCCAGGCCATTGCATTGTGGCTGGGAAGGAAATACTCACAGGTCCATGGTGACATTTCAAAGTTATCGTGTGGCAAGTAGATGCTGTAATTAGAACCAACCCTTGAGGTGCACATCACCAGATAAAACATGTGAGCCAGATTGGACAGAGAGATGTGGGAGGGGAGGAGGAGTTACAAGGACAGAAGCCGTGAGTGAAATCACAATGGCTCAAGAAAGGAATCAAAGTAACCTAATCAAACAAAATATCTCCATGAAGGAGCAAAAAAAGGATGAATGAAAGGGCTGTTAATGACATGGAGATCAGGGATAATCCCATGGGAAAAATATGATAGAAGAACAAGGAATAAGAGGGAAATCTACTTACTTTGCATTTCTCATCCAACCATAATTATAACAAACCGACTGTACCTGGCTACATGTGTATGTACCATCACCACAGTAGCTAGGCACAATATGAGGAGTATATTGTGACCCTAACACTTTCACATGTCATCACCACTCCTAGACACTGTCTCCCAGGAGTAACACTCTGCATCATTCTGCTACCCCATTACTGGGGAAAGCCACTTTGAAGTGAGGAGCTCATCAACAGACCTTAAAAGTGGTAAGAGGTTGGTTCATCTTGACTTTAGATACCAGGGAATTGCACAGTGCCTCCTCCTGGAGACCTCCTGTCATTCATGATTGGGGCAGGGAGGTGGTCTCGGAGAACTAAGCCCTTGCCCATTGTTGGCTTTAAAGATAAAGGGCTGGATCTTGGATCAGTCCAAACTCAGGTCAGAAATCTTGTGATAAATGAGCCTACACATTTACTCTAATTGTGAGCTCAGCTGTAAAAAATATGGGAGATGTCACAATACCCTATAGTGATGAATGTTGATGGGAAAAGGTACGAAAAGGAGACAGACTAAATTAGTCTAAACGAAAGGGCCTACTGATAGGGTTCAAGGAATATGTTAAAATCATGCTTGGTAAAAACAGAACATGTGGAGTCAGGAATTTATGAACCAAAATCGGTGTGTCCGATAGTAGGCCTAAGTGGTGGAGAAACTAATTGAGGGGATGGGCTATTCAACTCATAAATCCCTTTGTGAGTCCTTAAAGAAAGAGACTTTGGAGGAAAAATAGGGAAAGAACAAACAGAAGCTACTGAAGCAAGAGTCACCATCATGGCTGCCACCTCCACTGTCTCCTGAGACGTCAGACCTTCTTCGTCCTAATCCTGAGGAATGACCTGACCAAAGTGGGCCAGAGAGTGAGGGACCCAGATGACATCACCCCCCTACCAACTCCAGTGGAATCTCAACCACCACCTGAGATGAAACGGGACTGGACGTTAACAGTGCCAGCCCGTCTCAATGAATTTCTTCTCTTTTCTCCCCAAGGACAGTTATTACCATTTTTGATACCCTCTGAGAGGCTATCAAACATGGGATTTTCCCCCCTCCACAACTCTCTCCAGCTAAAGGGAAAGGTAACAGGAAATGCTATTAAAATTAACGTTTTTCCTTCTTTTCTGTATCTATAATAAGAGGTTAAAAAGATTTTAATGGGGCGTTCACCATGGTACCGTAAGGGACCTAGCATAGGCAGCCTGACCTAGCAGTCACAGCTGGGCCGGTGTCACCAAGCCCAGGGCGGTCACGAGGCAGTAGTCAGCGTGGCGGGATCAGAGTAATTGCTAGAGCTGGGATCAATAGGCAAGAGCCAGGGTCAGAGTCAGGCCAGGTCGGAGACTGGAGATCAGCAAGCCAGGTGAGGTCTAGAGCCACCGGAAACCAGAAGTCTGCATGGCTGCTCAGCCAACTTCCTGGGGCACCCTCCAGGGTTAAATAGTGAGCCTGGGCCCATCAGATGGTCACAGGCTGCTGTCGCTATGGTCCCTTTGAGCGGTTCTTCCTAACGCACTTAATCATCGCAGTGCTCCTTGCACATGGTTCTCTGCAGCCTCCTGGTGGGGATGTGGGAACATCAGCTGTGCCAGGCTCCACAGATGCGGCGTTCTAGTGCAGCAGCTCCTGACCAGTACTAAGGAGGTGGAGATCTCTGTATACCAAACCCCGAGCCTTGTTTAACACTGTTTAATGCTGGACAGTGACTGGGTTATGCTAACACCTTCGGCTTGTATTCCATTGAAATGAACACAACAGGCGTCAGTAGAGAGTGAAGAGCGTTGGTGCTGTGTCTCTATTAGATTCACCCAGACGAAGGGAGGTAGTGACACAGCACGAGGTGAGACGTGAAGGAGTTGGGATGGGGAGTGATGCCATAAAGGAAAGCAGGAATTCAGTTGCAGAATGGTCAAACTTGCTCCTAGCATGCATGTGGCTTCCCAAAAAAGGGTTCTGCTCTCAGACAGATGAAGCCATCAGGGGCTCAAAGGGGTGAAGGAGATGTTTAGCAAGCAAAGACGAATCTGGCCCCCGGTCAGCAACCTATGTCTGATGGCAAAGGGCTCTTTAATGTCCGTGGCTCTCACCAGTGCAGGCCTGGGGCCAGGTCCTTAGCTGGTGTAAATCCACCTAGCTGTCTAGACCTTAAGGGACCTCTGCTGATTTACAGCAGCTGGGGATGTGGTCTGAGTTGGCATGGCTGTGAAGAAACATTTGCAGGTGTGTGTCGTACTCTGTGGAAATTTGTCCACGTCACCAAGCCAGTACAATTAGTCACGTTTGGCAGACTCGGCTCCTGAGAGGCCCAAGAGGGGCTGCAGGCCATAATGACCAAGGCTCAGACCTATGAGAAGGATGTTTCTGCAGCATCGGCCTGAACTGCAGGCTTTATTGATGAAGAGGAGTTGCATATGTGCATCGACTATTGCCTGGCTCCAGGCAGTGATATCAATCAATTCCCTGCCATTGCAGGGGTCTGAGGCATTGATGCATTTCGATCCCTCCTGTTCTCTGCCTGGGGCACTCAACCGTTTAGTCTCTTGAGGACTGTAATACTTTGGCCTAATTCCAGTTATTGGCTTGGCCGGATAGTGTTGACCTTCTGTGATATACCGGAGGTCAAACTAGAAGCTTTGATGGTCCCTTCTGGCCTTAAACTTGATGAGTCTATACCCTTCCCTTACTTACATGAGTGTGAAATCCACCTGTCAAATGTTTATTATAAAAACAGGACTGAACGCATCTGATCATTGCTATAAGCCACTGGACAAGGTGCACAGATCTACCCCTCAGGACAGAAGGTGTGGATAGGTTACAAGAAATCTTTTCATTCCACAGAAAAGAACTATGCAGATTCAAGACCCACATTGGAATTCAAAGCTGCTTTTAGAAAACCTGCAGTGAAAATGAAGCATATACTATATCCCCCTACAGTAACCCACAGCCAAGAACAAACCAACAAATGGAAGAATGGCCATGTGCCCAGACCTCTCCACAGCTCATTTAGAAGAGCTCAGAAACTGTCCTTGAAAATCAGCCTCTTTGTGAACCATCAGAGCTTCTCAGTTAACTCTCCTTGCTGGCATCACATGTGGCCTACAAGTGTCACCGGGGAAGCTCAAAAATGATACTAAAGCAGACCTCTGCAAAGCCACAGATATCCCTTGCTGACTATGGCAAAACACAGCTCAGTGCTGATAGTCAAATGAATATAAAAACCGCCATCCCGAGATCCATCTAGTTTGGTGACCTGCTCCCGACAGTGACCATTGTCAGATACTGCAAAGGAAGCCACTCCATTATGCACCTCCTTGTGGAAAACTACTTATCAGGGGTCAGATCTCATGCTATCCTCAGCTACCAATCATCTTAGGACCTGGGTTAGTAGCCTTTGTAATTTTACCCTGGTAAGCATAGCTGAAAATCCTATTATTATTCATGCAAACCTCTAACCTTTTGTGAAATGTGAAGGAGTATCTGTCATACTGTGAGGAAAGGGGCACACCTGTTTTTGGAGAAAGATCATAAAAGCCATGCTGCACTCGAATATTCCTTCACGTGAGTCTGTCTTACCTTCTGATAGTTCTTAACAGGGTGGACCTGGCTTCATTGTGGAAGGTGATGATGATACTTGTTGATGGCAGATCCGGACGATAGTGCAAAGTAGTACATCTGAGTAGGTGGAAAAGATACAGGTATCACTAAAGTTCTGGAATGTAAAATGGCAGCTTATTTAATAGACACAAACATTAAAGGCACAGTGTAAAGGTAGATGGTACTTATTCAGGGTTCTCCTGGCACTACTAAAATGGTGGTTTTATGATCTATTCATTTCTGTGTGACCCAGAATCTATAACATCCTACTGTGTGGGATAAAATGCCTAGGAATTCTACCATCCCCCTTTCATTCAGCTTTGTTTCTGGGCGTGGGTAACCCTACTGTGACTAGCAATTGACATCCCCAAAGAAATTCAGCTTATATAGAGACAGTGTTTGAGGAACCCAAAGAGACTTCAGATGTGCATTCCTGGCACAAATATTGTTACATCAAGCACAAACAGTATTATGCAGTGGGGCCAGCCCAGAAGAGTTCCCAACAGCCTGACCAGCCCTGTCTTTCTCTTGCGCTTTGGGGATTGGGACCCAGGGTACAGGATTCTTCCCCCATGCAGCTGATCCCTTCCAGAAGGCTTGGGATGAGCTCCCAGATCTTGGGGCTCTTTTGATTACAAAGTGATCACACCACACTGAAAACATTTGCTCATCCAGCCCTGAGTGTTGTATGAATAAATGCATAAAGAATATGTCTCAGATGCAGCTACAGAACAATGGTCACACTTTCTGCTTCTCTAGCACCCTTCATTTAGGGATCTAAAAGCACTTTACGCACATTAATGACTTATCCTCACAACACTGTACAGCTGGTATTATTCCTCCTACTTTACAGAAAAAGTCAATTGAGGCACAGAGAGGTTACGTGAATTGCCCAAGGCTACACATTGAAGTAGTGGCAGAGCTACAATTAGAACCTAGGTATCCTGGCCCCCGGTCCTTTGCTCTAACCACTAGTCAGTACTCCTTTCTAGTTCACATGCCCTCTTGGAGTTACCAGCACTACATTCCAGTTCCTCTCCCTTCCCCAAGAAATGGAAAACAGAAAGCTCTTCCTTTTCCGAGTCACTCACCAATGCAAACATGGTTCAGTGTCTAACACGAGTGAGCCAAACCTACAAACAAGTGCACAGTATGTAGCATTTCACAGAACCAAACAGAGTTAAGGAAATTGGGATTTCAGTGCTGACTGGGGAGAAAACTGTGGTCAGCTGAAACTTTGGGTCCCCAAACTGTGGGGCCTGCCCCGTAGGGGGGCACAGAAGAATGGTCCAGGGGAGTAGGTGGGGGGGCAAGCCTGCACAGAGGGCAGGGAGGGAGCGCCACCCAGACCCACCCTGCCCCAGCTCTGCTCCGGCCCTGCCCGCAGCCACAGCCCTGACTCCTGGCCCCGTCACTAGCCTTGGCGCGGCTTCGCTCCCGGCTCCACCCCCAGCCTCAGCCCCCTTACCTCCCACCTCCCAGAGCCATGGCCCTGCTCCCAGCCCCGGCTGTGGGGGGAGGGGGTGCAGACAGGGGCAAGAGGGCACACAACCCTGAAAAGTTTGGGGACCACTGGTCTAGTGGCTATAACACTGGACTGAAAATTAGGAGACCTGGGTTCTGTTCCTGCATCTGTCAAGGATCATGGGCAAATCACTTCACCTCCCTGTACCACAGTTTCTCCTCCCACCCTTTATCTTGTCTATTTAGTTTGTAAGCTCTCTGGGGCAGGGACTGCCTCTTTCTTGTTAATGTTTGCACAGTGCTCAGCACAATGGAACCTCGATTTCATACAGCTAGGGGCTCTGGTGCTTCCATAATGTAACGAACAATTCAGGCCACCTCATTGTTCCCATTGTATCCCTTCGCTTCTCGGCCTTTTGCGGTAGAAATAACGTAGTGCGGAAGTGGCACATGAAGTCCTACGTCAGTCTATAACAGTGATTGGATGGATGGAGAACAATCTCCCAATGTTCATGGTGTGTAGGGGCGCAGCCCTCTCCAGCCCCCTGTACCACACTGTGCTCACTCCTCTAGTGTTTCATGCAGCCTGCAGGGGCTTTGTAGTTAGATTCCCAAGACTATGCCCTGCATCACCATCAACGGGGTTACTCTGTGGAGCCTGAAAACTAATCGGTCTCTTACAACAGAAACCATTATTAAAAGGCTCCTTTGACATATTTTATTGGCTTTTCTGCCACAGAAACTCCGGGACCTGATGCTGATCTGACTTATGGCAGCGTGGCACCATCGCCTTCCACGGAGTCATTCCCCATTGACACCAGCACGAATGAGATCAAAAGCAGGTCCTCAGTGAGGATGCCGATGCACACACAAGGTTCTGGCACAAGGTCATCCATGAGATTGTTATTCCACGTGCCATTTTAGCAGCTTTGTGAGCATCCTGTGGAATTCTCATTTCGTCTCAGAAGGCTTGCAGCATCACACTGGGACCTTTCTTGCTCCGAGCCCACCCGTTCTGCCAATATTTACTCCAGCAGGGTAGAAGGAATGACTGATAGAGTATAAATCAAACAGAATAAACTATGTGGGGGTGGGGTTTAAAGCAGCAGAAAAAGGGAGATATCTCAGAAGAGATCTCTCTTCTTTTCCTTTATGGGACTGATCTCCAACGCAGTTTTGTCTGTCAACCTTCTAGTCCTGTAAGTGCACAGACTAGCAGGATGATAAGTGAGAGTTGGAGAATAGAGTAGAGAAGGGTCAAATCTACAAAGCAGAGATCCGAGTTGAACCTGCCCAAAGTCTAGGGGCAAGTCCAGCCAGGCAGTTTTTGTTCAGGCCCATCCCTAGAAAAGGGAAACACATTACAAACCATGTGATCTATTCTGCCACCAGTGCTCATTCGGTGCTCGTTCATGACCTTGACTATGCTGACTGCTAGAAGGGGCATCGGACCACACCCTATTGGCCTATCTGCTTCAGTATCCCATCTCCAGCAATAGCCAACGCCTGATGCTTCAGAGAAAGATGACCACCCGCAAGGCACCTAATCCTTTGTACAATGCTGCACATACAACTGGGCAAAAAATCCTTCCAGACCTCCACAGACAATCAGCTCATGCCCTGAAATGAACCGTAAGATTCAGTTACTCTTGTGATCTTTGCCTGCATTCCTACAATAGTCACTAGCAATCATAAAACTAGCCAGCCCAGTTTTAAATCCAGCCATTTAATTTGTTTCACTGATTTCCTGAGGCAATGGATTCCATAGGTTCTAAATTGATTGTTTCTAAATTCACTGTTCTTTAATAACACAACGTAGCCACTGGGACAGGATAGAAAGGAGAGAGTTTTCACTATAGTCTTTAGAATATGGAGTCCAGGATCCAGAACCACAGCCCCCCTACCAGTTTCCTTCGCAAACTAAAACATCTTAGATATTGGAATCATTGTGATCCTCAGTTGTGACTTCAATAGAGCTATACTGATTTACACCAGCTGAGTATCTATCTCAATAAATCCAGATAAGCCTCAAACATCTTTGCTGCTGTTTTGGAGTCCTTTTAGCCTTTACTGTATCCTTAAAGTGAAACAGCTGAACTGGAATGCAGTAGGACAGCCAATGTCCAACATCATGTCATCTGTATCTTTTTCCCTCAGGTTTTCTATCCCACCCAAGCCGTTTGTATGCTCTTTTATAAGTGGCACTGCACATTGGCCAGACACCTGTACTGCGGTATACAAAATAGACCATAGGTCTCTTCTCTGAGAGATCCTGAAAGTGCAGAGCCCATCCTGAAAGGGCTGATGACGTTGGCCCATGTAATGCTGACAGACCCCAGTTGTCGGCGGGCAGGATTGAACTTGGGACCTCTGGAGCTTAGTGCATGAGCCTCTATTATTGCATGAGCTAAAAGCCAACTGGCTCTTAACTAAGGCTGTAGAGCAGGGGTCAGCAACCTTTCAGAAGTGGTGTGCCAAGTCTTCATTTATTCACTGTAATTTAAGGTTTCGCGTGCCAGTGATACATTTTAACATTTATAGAAGGTCTCTCTCTATAAGTCTATATTATATAACTAAACTATTGTTGTATGTAAAGTAAATAAGGCTTTTAAAATGTTTAAGCAGCTTCATTTAAAATTAAATTAAAATGCAGATCTTATCAGTTTAGTGTGATCCTTGCCCTTGCTTTTCCTTGCTGAGTTTTCCAATATCCCTGGGCAGGCAGCGGGCTGAGCAGGCCGGCGGCCGTGACCCCAGCTGGCAAGGGGCCAGCGGCCGGGACCCCAGACCGGCAGCAGAGTGCCACTGAAAATCAGCTCACGTGCTGCCTTTGGCACGTGTGCCATAGGTTGCTGACCCCTGCTGTAGAGCAGACTCATTTAACTCTCTCTAAGTGGTCTCGGTGCCACTAGATAGGACAGAACACCACACCCAGGAGGCTGTGTGGGTTACACAGCACCTTTCGTTTATCAAAGTTACATTTCAGGATGCTGAGGGCAGAGCGTTACCAAACAGCAACTCACCATGTTGTGCCCTAAGTTACAATACCATGTCACTTTGGTCTCCTGTGTCCTACAATAATACATTCACACTCACAGTAGAGTTTTTCCTATTAACTAATATGAGAACTAAAACTAAGTAGTCTCTGGTCTGAATGCTGCTTGTTTGTTACAGACTGTATGATCACTGTCTCCACATTACTTATAAACAATTATCCCTTAACTGCTCCCAGATATGTGTCCTTCCACCCATTTTGAACCTGGCACCAGCAAGGAGTTCTGTGTATCAAACAAGGGATGCTATTTTTTGGCAACATAATGAAAGGGCATGGAAAGCACTTGCAAAATACATCGCCCAGACAGGGGGACAGTTTAGGAGATGCGCAGATTTATCGATTCCACAGAGACGTGATGCAGACTCCTTGTATTTGGGTGTCATACACCTTTAAAACTCCAGCTGCAGGTACAGTACAGCCACGTATGTACAGTAGCTGATTAGCAAGCAGCCAATGTTTTCTTCAGGCAGGAAGTTGGTAAAACTGCCAAAACTCCAAATCCGAACACTTCCAAGCTCGGGTCCTAACGCTGCATTATGGGCTGAATCAAAACCCATGGGGCCTGATTCTCTACTGCCTTGCATCTGGGGGGCCTGATTCATTATTAGCCTACACCTATCAAATGGGTATAAAGTGCCACTGTTCTGACCTGGTTTTACACATACGTTGCCCAGGCGTATATCCCTGCACAAGGTGCAGGGCAGTGGAGGCTTGGACCCAAGGTCCGAGCGCACCATTACGCTGTTAAAGTTCCCTTCTGGCTCTGAACTCTGTGGCTCAGGTCCGGCTGGAGTTGGGCATGGGATGGCTCCTGGAAGGAAGGCTCCAAGTCATGCTTTGTATATGTGACACTGAGCACAACAGTGCCAGGTCTCCTCCCACACCAGTTTTGTACGTGGGTAGCTCCAGTGGTGTTATTCCCGATTTACACCAGTCTGAGCAAGAGGAAAAGCAGACACATGGGGAAATTGTCAGTCGAATAAAAAGGACTGAAAAGTTCTGGCAAGTTTCTTCCTCCCAGCCCCCATGTTTGTTTCCAAATGTAACAGCAGCTAAACCCCCTGGCTCCTGAAGAGGCAGAGCACAGTTTAAGCTGTTGACTACAAGTGTTTTTTTGGCACTTGCTTGGGCGATAAAAACCACAGCTTGGAAAAGCATTAAATTCAGCATGTCCAGGCTTATTCTGTGTGACAATTACATCTGGGGTAATTTCAATTTAATACCTCCCCGCAAGTGAAAATTGCAGCATGCCGCCCTAAAATTGCTGTAATAATGAAAATAAACCCATTAAGAGCTGTCTGTGCTACCTCGGGCTGTCACTGGATAAATGCTTTCTGCTGCTTATGGTACCTCATAGGTCATCCAATTGCCAACAAGGAAAAAAAAACACAACATTTTTAGGAAACCAAGATTGTTCCTTTAAAAAAAACCGACGGCAGTACTTGTGTTTGCACTACCACGTAGCTCACAGTCTATGAGCGCTGGGCATGCTCTGAAATCCTGCAATCAGGAAGGGAAGAAGGACTAGTAGAACTATTGCTTATGCCAACCCCATGCCGAGCTTGGCTGCCCATAGCGTGGGGTCTGTTCAGCCTCTGAGGCGCATGAAAGCCCACAGCAGCAAGACATGCCTGTGGATAGTGAGAATTAACAATCAGTTCTAAGCACTTGCCAAAGAGAGTTCTCCAGGGGATCCCAGGCTGTGCTGATTAGCTTCAGACCAAAAGAACATTACGATTTTGCACTGCCATCATGGCCTTCCTTCGCAAGATCGCAAAGACTCCACATGCAGTCAAAAAAGCTAACAGAAGGTTAGGAACCATTAGGAAAAGGATCGATAATAACACAGTAAATATCATAATGCCACTGTATAAATCCATGGTACGCCCACACCTTGAATACTGCGTGCAATTCTGGTCACCGCATCGCAAAAAAAATTATGTTAGAGTTGGAAAAGATATAGAGAAGGGCAACAAAAAATGATTAGGGGCATGGAACAGCTTCCAAATGAGAAGAAATTAAAAAGACTGGGACTTTTCAGCATGGAAAAGAGACAACTTGGGGGGATATGATAGAGGTCTATTAAATCATGACTGGTGTGGAGAAAGCGAATAAGGAAGTGTTAATTACTCATTCACGTAACACAAGAACCAGGGGTAATCCCACGGAATTAATAGGCCGCAGGTTTAAAACAAACATAAGGAAATCCATCTTCACATAACACACAGTCAACCTATGGAACTCGTTGCCAGGGGATGTTGTGAAGGCCAAAAGTATAACAGGGCTCAGAAAAGAATTAGATAAGTTTATGGAGGATAGATCCATCAATGGCTGTTAGCCATGATGGTCAGGGATGCAACCCCATGCTCTGACTGTCCCATGCCTCTGACTGCCAGAAGCTGGGAATGGGCGACAGAGGATGGGTCACTCGATGATTGCCTGTTCTGTTCATTCCCTCTGAAGCACCTGGCACTGGCCACTGTTGGAAGACAGGATACAGGGCTAGATGGACCATTGGTCTGACCTACTATGGCCGTTCTTATGTTCTTGCTCATTAAGGAATTAAGCCTTCCTGCCCCTCATGAGGTAAGCTAACCCCATTTTTCAGCCTGGGAAACTGAGATAAGGAGAAGTGAAAGGCTTAACTCTGCCTTATTCACACTGAGCAGGTCATTGCTCTTCAAGGAGTTCCATTTACATCAATGAGCCTCCACATGTCTTAACCACAGTGGCTCAGAATGCCTGTTTTAGAGACTGGAATAGAACCCAGGTCTGAATGCCCTTTAATCATTTGACTCTGCATCTCCTCTTTTGTAAATCCTCATTACAGAAATAAAGATTACATCCAAGCAGAGCTGGTGGGAACATTTTTGATGGATGTTTTCCATTAAAAATGCTTTTTCATCAAAATCAAAACATTTTGCGGGAATATGTCGATTTCTACTAGATTTCATTTAAAAAATCCCAATGAAATGTTCCGATGATGTTGAAACTCTTCTCAAAGTTTTCATTACGTGGAAAATTTTGGAATTTGTTGGGTTTTGTTCCTGTAAAATAGACATTCTGGTTCCCACGCAGATCTACTTCCAAGTAGGGTGACCAGACAGCAAGTGTGAAAAATCGGGACGGGGGTGGGGGGTAATAGGAGCCTATATAAGAAAAAGACCCAAAAATCGGGACTGTCCCTATAAAATCGGGACATCTGGTCACCCTACTTCCAAATAAAACTAATAGTTTTGTCAAAGCGTGAGAAGAACCATTCTCACATACAGTATCTCAGCCTATGAGAAAGAGACAGAGCTGAACACATCCCCAGCACTCCACTCACCAGTGAATAACAGATCAAATGCCAGGCTCTGGTTTTACTCTTCAAAGCCCTCAATGAGTTGGACCCAAGGACCCTTGGGGGACCATTTCACTATTCATGACCAGACCTACTGGACACCAGGGGTCTGTCAGCTACATGGGTCAAACCTGAGTGAGCAGAAGACAGCAGTTTCTCTGTGGCTGGCCCACAGCTTGGGACCTCCCTTCCAGAAGAGATAAGGCTGGGGTTTTCAAAGGACCCTCAGGGTGTTCAGCGACCAACTCCCATTGAATTTCCCTGGGAGCTGGGTGCTGTCTCCTGTAGGTGCCATTAAAAAACCCAGTCTGAAGTGACCACAAATCTTACTGCCTTCAGGACAAAATGCACAACTCATCTCATTAACATGGCTCTGCCGTATTGCCCACAACACTAATAACTAATAGTTACCCTTCCCTCCCACATGAGACGAGGGGGAGCAGAGAACCAGAGACCAGCATTGATCCGACCCACGTAGCTCTGTAAAATGCCCAGATATCAGTGATGATCATGGTATACACTGCATGAGGAGGGGAGAGGGAGATTTTACATATGTTAATGGCAGCGCTTCCAATGCTACAAAGCTTTACTAGCCTTCTATCTCGTCACTGTTTTTCTTTTCTTCTCTTCTATGGTGTAGTGTCTAAGCTCATCGTGTTCTGTGTTTTGAAAGCCACCAAAAACCAGTCAGAGCAGCAGCGTGTATATAGTTATGTCTTGCATGTTCCAGTTCCTATATAGCTAGTAAACAAGGTTACTTGGGAACCAGCTTTGCCTGTGTGGTTGCTTCAACAGGTCTACATATGTAGCCACTCATCTGAGGAGTCATTCCCTTTGAAGACGCATCCTGGGATCAGTCAATCACCATTTCAACCCCAGTCCTCCCTATGTATGGAAAGGCACCAGGCATCACAACCCATGACCTGCCAACATGTCCACACCAATATTCCTGGAAGTCCGCGCAAAGAGGATGGAGGCAGGATCCAGGGGTTCCCGATCCATTCCCACAAGTTTTATCCTTAGAAAAGTAAATTTGTGGCTGGTGAAGGGTGTTGGATTGATAGCCCTGGAGACCGAAGACCCCTCTTCATCCACAGAAGTATCACACAGGCAGCAGCACTGCATCTTCCCATTGGCTCCACCTGCCAGCGTGCCGAGGGACTGTGTCTTGCCATGGAGCGCACTAGAGCAGTCTCAATGCATATCTGATCCTTGCCTTCTCAATGAAGAATGATTTCCTCCCAGCCCCAGTGCTCAAATCAGGAATCCTTGCAGACTAGGGGGGTTTAACTGTGCTATTTAGAGCAAAACCCTTTGCTGCTTGTTTATCAGCTCAGAGAGAGATCATTTGGTTACTCCCCTCTATAGCTGTCTGCTGCTTCTAACCCAGGTGTGGGTCTGCTATGGGCACAGCCCCACCCTGGGAGTGCAAACCATTGCAGCTCAGTGTTTGGTCCAGGGACTTTATAGGGAATTGGGAATGCTAGAAGACATAGCGGGGACCATGGTAGGGCAGAAGAGGGAATAGAGGAACTGATGATTAAAGCAGCTTCTCCTTTGAGTTACCATACACAATAGAGATCTTTATTATGAGCCAAACCATGATGCGGCATCAGAACTCCTCCTAAACCTTGTGGTGTTTGAAACCATATCAAGACTTACTGACCTGGGCCCATAACAGAGTCCGTCCCCCTATCCTGCCCTATCCCCCCACCTTAAATGACAAGGGCTTATACTGGAAACACCAATGAGGCCCTTGACCATGCTGGTGCCACTGGGGCGTCACCAGTGGTAGCTGCGGCATATGTAACCTTTGTACCTAGTTCATCAGCGGGTAGATTACTGTCCCAGTCAGCCAGGGTGTGGTTTCCGAATTGCTTCTTTCTCCCCCCTTTTCTGGGTGTGAGCGCTCGGCAATTGCAGTTTGCGCACATTTGTAGAGCAACAATGAAGCCTGCTTCTCTCTCACACATTCTCTCTCTGTGCCTTGTTAACATTCCTTAAGAGATGACCATTCTTGTCCTTCTCCCATTCAGCCCTCAGCCCCCATGCGCTAGGTTTCTGCTCATTATTCCATTCTGCTTCAACACCACTCACTGGCCAGCAGCTCTGCTTTGAACTTCTAACATTCTCCGTGTGATCCTAATGCTCCTTCGCCCAGCCAGCATCTCACAAAGCATCCTCTGCATATTCATTCTTAACAGCTGGTCCTGTCTGCAGAGCTACACCATCTTTCGGCTCCCTGAAAATCCCCCTCCTCTCCCTTCCACTCAGAAATACAGGGGAAAGAGATTCAGCCACAGTTTGGCTCGCATCACTCAGCTTTGCCCTCACACTCCAAACCACAGCTGGCCACAGAATGCCAAACTGCAGTACAATGTATTGTATGAAATGTATCTCAGGTTCTCAGCGACACACGGGCAAACCTAAAAACATTTCCGGGTCAGATGAACAGCCCACAGTCTGCATGAATATCCAAACTAGATAAACCTTTTTGAGCAGAGATGGTGAGAGGGTTACACAGTGATATGATGTGCCTGAATTGGGAGCCATGGACTCCAATACTGAATCAGAGGCAGAAAAAAAAACTCATGAGAAAAAAAATATTGGGAAAGAAATATACTTCTTTTAAGTTTAGGTCCCTGTGACAGGGTGCACAAACCCCACACCAGTAAGGAAGGGGTTAAACAGCTGTTCTGAGGCCAAGCAGCCCCACCCTACCCCATCCACACCTACAGAGCATGCATGGCTTGTAGGAGGGACTCAAAAGGCAAACAGGCCAGTAGACAGAGGAGGTGAACTGACTTATGCTCTGAGCTCCTGGCTGTAGTGACCCAAAGGGATGAGACTTGTGATTCTCAGAAGGTCTGAGATTTTATCTTTGATTCCACTTATTTAATGTCTTGTCTTTACCTGTTAGGAAAGAAGGAATCGTAGGGAGTGATCAAGGGAGACAGCAGTACAATGCTTTAGGGTGCAGGATTTAGCTGCCTACACTGTGCCCTGGATTGGAACCTGCAGCAGGGAGTTGGAATGTGTTCCCCTACCAATCGCTAGGGGTGCTGAAGGCAGAAGCCTACCTCGATAGAGGGGGTATAGAAGAGAGAAGGCGCTCAGGACAGACAGGTCAAGATCCCAAGATGTCAATCCAAAGAGAGACCCAGAGCCCCCTCTGTGACGCTGGCAGACCAGGTGCCAGATCATGCCAAGGTCCTCATGTCCTAACTGAATGCAGACAAGTACATAGCTGGAATCAGTCTGGCTCACCCATATGTTAGTATTGTTAAAACAGCTACTAGAATTCTAAGAATGTGTTTAGACTTTATTGAATGCTTGTGTGTTGCTGCATGCATTAATCTCATAACATCTGCATCCCATATTGTAAGGGGATATTTCAGCAGTTGCACTGTGAGCCTCTGTGACTGGGTAAATCACTAGACAGGAGTGAAACATTAATTAGTGTGAAGGGCTGATCTTCAACAGGCGGTTTTACACCCTTCCCAAAAGGGAAGGTCCATCGATACCAGATGGACTACTGTGGGATGTTGCAACTAGAATTTCCCTACATAACATTAACAAGAGGACAGAAGATGTTATTGTTCTTCCCTCCTCCCTGTGAAAATAAATCATGCAAGTGGATTCTTGCCATCAGCTGAGTTTGCAGCTCAGAGCACATGGCGGGAGAGGGATGGACAGGAAGGAACTGATTATTTCTATGCTGTTTGGACTCTCATGGGGGAAAGGATTTTCTAAGCATAAGTAAGAGATCCTCAGCTGCTTAGCCTCGGTTAACCCTAAAGGACATGTAGAACTTGCTCAGCATAGATGCCTCTATTATCTTTTGAAATTTAAGATTGTAACTCATGTTTGTATGTATGCTTACCTGCTTTAACCTTGTAAATAACTCTCTTGTTGCCTTTTCCTATTTTATTAAATCTTCATATAGATTATTATAGGATTGGCTACAAGTGTTTTCTTTGGTGTGAGATCTAAGGTGCAATAAACCTGGGCTAAGTGAATAGTTCTTTGGAACTGGGAATAACCTGAATATTGCTGTGATTCATGGTGTAAGGGACCATCCATCACAAAGGTAAGCTCACCTGGGTGGTGAGATTGACTGGAATAATTAATGGGACTGTCTGTGACTCCATGTTAAGGCTGTTATAGTGCCTGAGGAGTTTTCATTTGATAATAGGTTGCAGAAATCTAAGGACAGAACTCACAATCAATTTGGAGGTTGTGTCCTGGATCCTAACAGTCTACTCTCAGGTTGGTACTCACACTCGAGTCACTGCAGGTAACGTTACAGCCTCACCTAACCCAGAGGGTTAGCTGTTTGCTGGACTCTTTATATACCCCAAAAAGGGTGGTCAAACATGTAACGTGGCCAGAGGGCTGAGTTATAGAAGGGGCAAGACCACTGCAAGACCGCAGTGGCTGTCAACAGAGGGCATCAAGAAAGAGAGAACCTGCCAAGCCACTGGATGGTGCCTGCGGTGAGTGATCTCCTTCAGGGTTCCATAGAAACTGAAATAACTTAAGTTACAAGAATTCCCATAGAAACTTCATAAAAAGAGAGAGCTCCCAGCTAAAGCAAAACCCATCCAACTCTTTGTCCAGCCTAAACACAATCTTTTTGGATTGGCACAGACCTCTGAAAGGCTCCAAGGCTCAACTCAGTCTTTCCAGGCCGAAACAGACCTCTGCTCAACCCAAGCTCCCAGGAGAGACTGACTCTTCCAAAAGCTGGGAGAAGCTTTATAACCCCTGTACTCCACCCACACTAAACTCCGGCCAATCAGCGATCGGGGTGGATCTCTCTGTCACAGTGAGAACAGCAGCATTCATGTTATTTGTGTTCCTGATCGACCAGGCATGCAGGGGTGGGCGGGAACTTCAATGGACATTTCAGAACTTTATAAAAGAGGCTGGTGCCAATTCAGTACTGGATGAAGGGAGGGTTGTCTTTTGTGACTCACTTCATCCCTCTCGAATCTCAATGGCTGAGTCCCAGCTACTGTAGCAGTGTGTCCTTTATTATTTCATTGTAATTCTTCTCTCCGCAGACTTGACTACACTGTGAAAAAGTGAGCCAATCTTGATGGCAGGTGGTGTTGAAAATTACTGCTCTGTAGTAATTGTAGAGAAGATCAGGTGAGTGCACCACCCATTGTTGCAAAGCATGCTAGACACCTGGTGTGTTGGGGAGAAGAAGACTGGATTCCCAATTCTTTTGCTACAACAGGTGTTGAACTTGACTGACCTCTCCATTCTTGCAGGACAGCCATTTTCAACATCACTTGGGATGAGCTCATAGGACACCAATTGTCATAAAGGAAGTCATTTCCCTAGTGATAGACACTGCTCAAATCTCTCAATATTGTTTGGCAACTGACCCAGCTGGAGCACAAAGATATGTGACATATATTGGAATGCTGTAGATATTGGACTTCAGTGAAACATCATCTAGCAACTCATTTGCCAACTAGTTCAACAGTTCATAGATTTTAAGTCCACCAGAGGACAATTTGATCATCTAGTCTGACCTCCTGTATATCACAGACTATAGAATTATACCCAATTATTCGTGTATTGAACCCAATAGCTTGTGTCTCACTAAAGTATATCTTCCAGAAAGGCATCCAGTCTTGATTAGAAGACTTCAAGAGATGGACAGTCAAGTGGCACTTTTCTTATTACAATCCACATGCAACACAATACAAATGACATACTATCTACGCAGACACATGTGCTTCCCATATGAGGACATCTAGGCTGTTTTCTTCACACCACTCACTCCTGTGTTACCAGACTCTGCCCTCTAGACTCTCCCCATGGTTATGTCCTCTTTCCTCCAAATCCTCTCAGATTCCTCTGTCATGCAGCTCTGACAGACCTGCCATATCCAGCACCAACCAGTTTTATTCTCCTCATCTTAAATGACTAGACTTCCAATCTCACTGTTCAAGAAGATTCATAGTGAACCTGCTAAGGAGACAGCCATGCATAGCCGGATACATCACATAAATACTGGAAAGGAATCCACACAAAAAACAACCCATCAGGCAATATGAAAAGCACAGCGCTCACCCCATGGAGAGGTATCATACCGAGTGTCTTTTACATAGCTTAGTGCTTCCCAAATTCAAATTAATTCAGAGCAGCTGTGAATAACAAAACCAGAAAATCAGTAAGTTAGATCACGGGCTCTCAACCTGGGGGTCACTGGCAAGTCCAGGTGATAGCCACATTTCTCTCTCCCTTTATAAAAAGTAGTATGGGGTTCAATCCTTCTGTCTGTTATAACGTGGGGTCATAATATGGAAAAGCTTGAGGGGAAAGAGAGAGAAGAGAAGGTGTGGTTAACATGGAATTCTAAATTATGCAAAACACCAAAAGTCATGGCACAAGACTGTAACAGAGGGAGGGCAATTGGCACATCACACTGAGTCCTTTGTAGCGTGCTCGTCTGGTGTTTCTGTAAGGCCATACGTCGTACTGCTGTAAATCTATTGTCTCAACACCTGGCTGCTGCACAGCCTCGGCTGGCATGTAGTGCTGTGTAGCACACTGGCTACTTGTCTGGCTGTTAGCAAGTCCTGCATTCAAGGTCAGGCACAGTTGCTGACCTGCCTTAACAGCATGGGTCTTTGTAACCCGAAGGATTTGCAGCATGTAGGGTTGTGCTGCTTTGGCTGGTTACAATCATTTGCTTCTTTTATGGCTGCTGGGTGAGGCTACCAGGTACAGCTCAGAAATCTCCAAAGATTGCAGTGTAAGTCAGAGAGCTATGTCACTGATCGGTCCATCAGCCCTCACGGAGAGAGCACCGATCACAACACATCAGACGCGTTGTTCTAGCCAGTCCTCCCACTACCCGCTGGCCAAGCTGACAGTAGCACTGGACACCCGACTGACATAGCGCACAGCAGCCTAGAACTCCTGAGCAATCCGCCAACCGCAGCCTCCCAAGCAGCAGGGATTACAGGCCCGCGCCACCGCACCGGGCCAGAGAGCTATGACTTTGTACAAAACTGTAACATAACCAGAAGCAGACAGCAACGTTCAATGATCATGGCATGTATGATAACCTATATGGATCAAAGCTCAGCGGTGAACTGAATGGTTGCGGAGATTATTAGAATGTAGAACCTCTAATTTGTAGATTGTTTATTCAGATCCACCTCAGGTTGGTGATGACTGAACGATGTGATATGAAATGAGCTGGTAACAGAGAGGATTAATACTAGATTGGGAGGGGTTGCAAATTCTAGTAAGGACAGAGAAATAAAGGACCTAGACAGATCCGAGACAGAAAAGTAATTTGAAACAAATTATTGATGTCACTTAGGAACCTGGAAAGCAGCAGTGCTGAAAGAGACTGATAATGGATAGCTAATCAGACATCAGATTGCAATATAATATGATAGCAAAGAGCCAACTCAATTTCGGCCTGCATACCCAGAGGCAAAACATTGTGGAGAAGGGAGGTAATCGCCACTTCTCTGCATAGTTATAGTGCAACCACAACTGGAATATTGCACACAGTCCTGGATACCACATTACTAGAAGGAGAATGACAAATTAGAGGGAGTTCAAACAGGAGCAACAGAAACAATCAGGAGCTGGAAGGAATGAGGAAAATTAAAAACCACTAAATATGCATAGCTAGGCTAACAGATGACTGTGGGAGTGGGAAGGGGTTTGGGTGGGGGCGGGAAGACACATGATCACAGTCTACAAATATTTGGAGGCTGTTAACACCAAGGATGGAGAGGAATTATTTAGCAGCATTTAACTAGAATTAATTGGATGAAACCGAGAAAGGGAAAAAAAGAATATCAGGAAGAATGCTTGGAGTGTAAGATCTATTTGGCTATGGAATAGATTCCCGAAGGAACTAGTAGAAGCCCCATTGCACGACATGGAACAAAATACTAGAAAATGGGATGTAGTGAATAATCCTACACTGGCAGGGAGATGGAGCTGATGAGCTAGTAAGTCTTGGCCATTTCTGAGATTCTATCTAGCACATGTGGTGCTGAGTGCAGCCAATATGCCACTATAAGAAGCGTACAATACCGTAAGGGGGTCAGGGTCCCAGAGCTGAGTCACATAGGGGATAAAACCCAGAAGATCATGAAATTGTGAAGTGGAACTTTCTAGTACTTGGCTTGGCCCCAAGGAAAATGTCTAGGCTAAGATGTTGCAAGTGAGAGCCGCGCTATATTTAGACAGTGCAAAAGCAGAGAGAGAGAGAGAGAGAGAGAGAGAGAGAGAGAGAGAGTGTGTGTGTGTGTGTGTGTGTGTGTGTGTGTGTGTGTGTGTGTGTGTGTGTGTGTGTGTGAGAGAGAGATTAAAAAAATTATTCAAACAGCTAAATTTCAAAAAGGGGGAAAATGCAGCAGGAAACAAAATAACCTTGTGTATTTGATGTGCTGCCTGTGAACCTTGAGACTTTTCAGATGATGCATTTATTAAAAATTCACAGGATTTTTGTCTTTGGAAAAGGAAAGACGGGGGAGAGCCTATTAAAACTGAAGGAGAGAATAGCATGGCTGCATTTAAAAACAAGATTAACCAGATTGTGTGCCTTGATTTTCAAAGCGGCTTGTGAATAATTCAGACTTCCAGGGCCCTCCACACAGATTCGGGGTTTGTTTTGCTTGATTCCTTTCCCCCCCCCCCTTTTTTTTTTGGAGCGGGGGAAAAATTACTTCTCTGTTTTCAATAGGATCTAGAGTATTGGCCAGATTCTGATATCAGTTTCACCAGCATATATCTGGAGCAACAACACTGATTTATGGATTTCATTTTGTGTAATTAAGAAAAGAATCTAGCCACATGCCTCCACTTGGAAAGCTACTAACCCTTTTGTCAGGATTTCAGATGCTAGAAACCCTTTGAAATTCCATTTGGGGTGTTTAAAAACCACCCATGCAAAGACTCAGTAGGGGTAATAGTTTCTACCAAAGCTTTGTGTTTCCACCTGTTAGGTTGAATCAGAGGCACTACATCATCCCTTTTGTTGCAAACCAATTAAAAACAAACTCAGAAACACCCACCCCTGACCATTCAAATCCCTAAGCTAAAAGGGTTTCCCATTATACCACTAAAGGCTAAAATTTGTCACAAAAATATTGCCAATGGCCACCCTATCTCTGTAACTGTGGGGTAGATTACAATAGTGCCTAGATACATAAATAGACAGCCAGACATACGAGTGAAAGGCGATAGTAATAATTATAGCTCAGACAGACAGGTCTTTTTCCTTGAGAAAATGCCAAATGAGAGCTAAAGGGAAGAAAGTGTCTGATAGACTCAACTAGCAATAGCAGTGAAGCTCAAGGAATTAGTTTCCCTATTCACTAATACTCAGGTTCGATTTTAGTCTAGGCAAATACCATTGGCCAACAGAGCCAAAGCTTAAGTTAACAAATTTTATTCCATCAGAATTATTTGAGGCAAGTTATCAAAGTAATCGAAGACTCACAATAATGATATGACAAATGATCAATACATGAAAGTGGTTGGAGGCATAGAGTAATTTGAAGAAAGAGTGATCAATGACACTAAAAGAACTCGGCACACAGAGCGATGAAGCAATATGCCTTCTGTGAAATAATCAAAAGGCATCAATACAGTTTAGGTAACACACTGTGCCTGTTCTTTTGCTCTTGGTGAAGGGCATCGAGACAATGCTTTGCCTTATCGAAAAAGAGAATCCTCTCTTTTCACTTGAGGGACGAATGGAAGCAGACTTAGCTTGTCCTTGTACACTTTAGCTCAAAGAGGAGGCCTACTTTGCTATTTGTATCACCCTTCTCTGGGATAGTCCAAATAATGAAGGTGCTATAAAATTCAGTGTAACCTTGATGGGTAATGCAAGGTCAAGCCTGCTTGCCTGCTTTACGCAGATGATCCAGAATGGGTAGGTTTTATGAATGGTATTATGGAAGTTATCTGGATTGTCAGTTGCGAAAGCACGGTATATATCCTTAACTTGACTGGGTTTCTCCTAGGAATCTGGCTGCGGTATCTGTGCAATTGTTTCCAACTGAACTAACTACTCAATAGTAGTAGCTCATTCTCTCTCTTTGTGTGTTTCTATTACGATAGCCACTTGTTCTCCCTTAGAAGTTCAGTCTTCTTCCTATAGCTAAAGAGTTAATTTAAATTAGCCACTTGACAAGGGTCATCACATTCAGCCTCAACACCAGACAGTCCATAGAGTTGGCTGGAACATCATCAGAGGATTGCTTTTTTCTTGGAGCTGGTCTCCAGACTGCTGCTGCACCTTTTGGGAAAGAGCACGGCCCTTTCAGAGATGAGGGGATGGCTTCCTTCCGAGGGGATGGCTGGAAGCTGTCTTTTGAATGGCTGGCTGGTTTCCCAGCATGGCAAATGGGGGGGGGGAGAGATAGCTCAGGGGTTTGAGCATTGGCCTGCTAAACCCAAGGTTGTGAGTTCAATCCTTGAGGGGGCCATTTCGGGATCTGGGGCAAAAATTGGGGATTGGTCCTGCTTTGAGCAGGGGGTTGGACTAGATGACCTCCTGAGGTCCTTTCCAACCCTAATATTCTATGCTCTCCACTTGTGAGTGATGGCCTTACGCTTCACTCACTCTTTGTGCCTGTCAGCCCTTTCCATAAGCAACTGTGTCACTGGCTGTGAGCGGTGGCCATTCCATAGATCCTGATTCCCCTGAGCTGAAGCCTGGGGCATTGATTTCAGGTAGAAGAGCGAAGATACCATGACAGGGACAACTTACAGTTCCCCAAAGCTGGGAAGTGGGAAGGGACAACCCATGGCTGTTTGGGGGGGTTTCATACCATTTCTAGGGCCCTCCCTCGCCCCCTAATATGGTTATTTTGAAACTTTTCAGAACTTCCTGTTATTTTGTCGTGTTTGTAAATCCTCTGATGATTTACAAACACCATGACATAGGCACCAACTTCCTGTTGCGCCGGTGGGGGCTGACGCCCGCCCCTGACGACAGGTGACATTGCAGGGCCCCTCCCCCGACGCCGGGTGACGTTGCGGGGTCCCGCCCCCGACGCCAACGCAATGTCACCCAGCGTCGGGGGCGGGGCCCCGCAACATCTCCCGGTGCTGAGGTAAGGTCCCGGGACTGGCGGGGAGCTGTGCGCGGGACCCGGGAATGGCGGGGAGCTGCCGGTGGGTGCTCTGCACCCACCAATTTTTCCCCGTGGGTGCTCCAGCCCCAGCCCCAGAGCACCCACGGAGTCAGCGCCTATGCACCATGACACATCACTTTGCCCCACACAGGTGAACAAACCCATTGTCAAATCCCCACCAGCCGCAGGGTAGTTTATGGCCCGGCAGCTGTCACCTGGCTAATCAGCTTTCCCCCCCCAAGCTTCAATCTCCCTTACTGAAGGAAGCAGTGACCATGCCGACTGTCATTCCCCTAAGGATGAACTGCTTCGTTGCAAGGTTACAGAAAGTGCCAGGTCACCATCTTATTTTTTTCCCCTCTCAACAGGGACATGACCAAAGATCACAGTGACTCCAATAGATTCGAGAGATGAACTTTATTCTCCAAGGGGATGTGTCACAGAAGTGGGGCTAATTAACTAGAGCTCAGTTTCAAAAAATGTTAATATTTTATCTCACGCCTTCTGTCTGGAGGAATAATTAGCTTTGGCAGCACTAGCTCTGTCACCTCCCAAGTGCCCGAAGGAGACATTAGAATGAGGAGAGGCACATGCAGTAATTGATGGAAAGTTGATCCTGGGGCTAACTGTACAGCCAGCAAGTGGTTACTTTTTAATACAAAAAAGGGATAGCTCAGTGGTTTGAGCATTGGCCTGCTAAACCCAGGGTTGTGAGTTCAATCCTTGAGAGGGCCATTTAGGGATCTGGGGCAAAAATTGGGGATTGGTCCTGCTTTGAGCAGGGGGTTGGACTAGATGACCTCCTGAGGTCCCTTCTAACCCTGATATTCTATGATTCTATGAAAACAAAAACTTGCAGTAGGAAAGGACCAGAAGCAAAATTCTGCTCGCAGGTCCACCCAGCCAGCGAATCTCAGATATTCTGCTCTGCCTATGTTAGAATAATCAGTTACTGGGGGTACCCAAAAATCAAGACACTGAGACACAACAGGGAGGCACCTAACCATGAGCTTCGTTGTCCTTGTGTACCCCAAATCCTGCCCCAGCATGCAGTGAGCTGAGTATAAAACCTGGGGTGGATCCTCTGGACACAGTCTCTTCCCTGGTTGTTTCAAAACCTGGGTCTGGAAGATAGAAAAGATGACGCAAGTACTCCTCGCCTACACCCCTGGATCTCCCATTGATACCAAACAGGAGATCTGCACTGGTTAGGAGAGCAGACTATGGAAGGAAAAGTCGATGGGGGAGAAGAATGTTACCCTAAATTATTGTGCAGTGATTCTTCAAAGAGCAGATGTAGGATTCACATCCAAGCATACGTTGAGGGGTGACTGGTCAGGAAATGCTCTCCTGCCCCTCAGGGAATCGAACTAAACACTTCAGAAGAAAACATTGCCTATTCTGCACGGGGACCCTTCCAACCCATAGAGGGAATGAAGAGCTGCGAGGAGCCAGCATGTGTGAAAAAACTATGGTTCCTCTGTTACCTTTGACCAGCTGCAGAATTATCCTAATATGCAGTGAATTGTCCCTCCATCTGCCCCTCATCTCCCAATCATTCCACTGTTTGGCTTGCTTGTGGCCCATGGAAAAGTCACCCGGGAGCTGGCTTTATGTATTAGATGAGCGCAACATTGCCCTGGGCCCTATATCATGCAGAGTCTCACTGGCTTGTTAAAGGCACAAAATCCACCACAGCACAGTTCTCTAAGGCAGAAACTCCATTTGGAGACCATTCCAGGTCCCACCCATCCTGCAACATACCCCTTTGCTAGCCTCCACTTGCCCACTACTCCTGGATCGCTCTGGCCCGGTGTCAGGATCCCCTCCCTCTGCATTCCTGGTCCTTTAAAATTCACACTGTCCTGCAGGAAGGGTAGTGTCTGGTTATTTTTTGTTTTATGGGATCACAGGGTTTTCCAGTAGAATTCACCCGTAGGCCAGGAAATTCACTGCAAACTCAGAATAATTTTAAAAGGCTGAAACCTCATTTTCAACAGCCAGAATTCCTACAGAACATGCAAGTCACTCACCCCAGCTTTACATGGTGAACCCCTTTCTAATATACATACCTTGTAAGCTAGCTTGACCCCTGCATATCTACCAAGAACAGAGGCCAGGACTTTTTTTGTTTGTTTGTTTTTTTGCTGTGCTAGCAGGTGCCACCACAGCAAAGCACTTTCCTGCACTTTCAAACGTAGTAGCTTTACTCTCCAGGAAGATGAATGACTCAACCACTTAACGAATGTGTTTTCATGCAGTCAAAACAATGGCCTATATATTTCCTCCAGATCCACATATATTCTGGCTAACACCTCAAACTCCTCCCAGAAGTCGCCACTCTCCCTGGATGATGTTTTCTCTTTTGCTTGGGGGGGAGAGGGATGAGCGGAAGATGGATCATTTTCGTGGAGTGTTTTTTTTTTTTTAAAGTCCTCTCCATCCCTGCAGACTCCAGCTTCCATCACCATTTCCCTACGGCGCTCAGAGGTGAGAGGATCCGGGAACAGCTGATCCTGCCTATGAACTCCATCTCTCCACAGACGAAGGGCTTAGCCCCAGTGCCCTGTGTACAAACAACCTCATCTCTAGAGATTCCCATGTCAATTCATTTCTCTCTCCCCCTTCCCCTTCCCAGACAACATTGTCCCAAGTTACTTTCCAGTCCTGCTCTCACGTCTCTAGCACTATAAGCCTCTCACCACCACCACCCATTCCATGCCAATCTTTTCCCTACAAAGAGCTCTCGGAGATAAAGCTGCAGCAGCTGGGGATGGGCCAGATCCTGCTCTCGTTTACCCCACTGTAGTCCAAAGTCCCCACAACACACACACACACACACTTCAATGCGCAATTTACAAGGTGGGTTACGTCCAGCTATAATAAATAGAAACCTTGGACCAAATTCACTGTTTGCACGAAGTGGGTGCAGCTCCGTCAACAACAGTGTCGCAGCCATTTTGCTGCAGGGAATTTAGCCCACTAATAATTGTTGACCTCACCGTTATCTGTTTCTTGAGAGATGACTAGACATTGCTTATTGGCTGAATTCACCAGTCATGAAACCCTCTGCCCCCACAGTTATAGGGAGAGGGCAGCCACGGGCTGGGTTTTAGGAGGCTGCAGACCAGATGGGATCCCCAGGTCGAACACAGGTGCTGTGACGTGTTCTAAACAGCACAGGGCCCGATTCTCCTCTCATAGGGGTTTGACCACAGTGTAACTCCATTGATTGTTGAGCAGGGGACCACCAACCATGGACGCTGCCTTCACTCTACAAAGGTGGTGACTGGCACTTGTGCAGATACCGAAGAAGAGCTATACTTCTTTGGCCCTCTGCCTAACTGCCTTCACTGGCATCTATGCCGGGCAAGCCCTGAAGAGCCCATAATGGTTACTGTGTGCTCTATTGTATACACTCCCTTTGTCACATCCCCCTCCCCATCAGTTGTGTGAGTGTAACGCCAACAGATCCCATCATCGGCAGGCAGGATTGAACCAGAGACCTCTGAGGTTTAGCATCTGAGCCTCTACTGCATGAGCTAAAAGCCACATGGCTCTTAGCTAAGGCTGTAGTAGACTCATAAATCTCTAGCTGGGCTAGGTGCCACTAGAATGCCACACCAAGCAGGCATGGGTTACATGGGGTTTGGTTTTTTTTAAACTGTACTAAAAATTAAAATGCTTCAAACAAAAAGTAAGAGTCTGGACATTTCTCTCCACATTTCCCACATGCCCATAGGCTCTTAGCAAACTGCTAGTGTGGCCCACTGGCTCGCAAAGTCCAGGCACCCCTGAAATCAGTTTAGAACAGCTCAGCCTGCTGGGGTCTCTCATTAGTCACTTCCAGGTAGTTGGCTTAATCCATGTGTGTTTCCAGACCAGTTTGTAGCCCAGGAATCATGCCAGAGACTCATCACTTTCCTGTATGTACTTTCCCTAACACTGTGCCATGCACAATGGGGGAAGCTGTCTGCCAGACAGATTGTATTAAAGCCTTCACCACACCCCCATTCAGCTGGTCAGCCCCATGTTAATGAGAACAGCAGCATTTGGTTATAAGCACCAGTATCTCAAAGAGCATAAACTAGGAGTTAGAATGAGTCTCCAAACTTTAGGAGACGAGGGCCGCATTACATTTTTCAAGGGGCTTCGTGGGCCGGCCCGTTCTCTTGAGCTTACCCTCCGCCGAATTGCCGCCGAAGCTGCGGGACCGGCAGACCTCTTGCAGGCAAGCTACGGCAGCTTTGGTGGTGGGGGGAGGAGGGGGAGGACCTCCCGCAGGCAAGCCGTGGCGGCTTCGGAGGAGGGGGAGGACCTCCCGCAGGCAAACCGTGGCGGCTTCGGCGGCGGGTATTCTGGGACCGGCGGGGGCGCCCCTGACTGCCGCCCTCTGCGCCCCGCCTCCGAGGCAGCAGCAGCCTTTAAACTGCTGCCGAAATACCGCCGAGGCGGCGGCAGCGTTTAAGCTCCCACCGAAATACTCACTGCCACTGATGTGCCAAGACGGCAGCAGCAATTGGTTCAGGGGCCGGACAAATTGAAGCCGCAGGCCGGATCCGGCCCGCGGGCCATAGTTTGGAGACCCCTGTTAGATACCAAGCATATGAGATAGCAATCTAGCAGATAGCTACATAGTTTTCAACAAGATTGGGAGGCCTGGGGCCAGATTCTGATCTCTGTTACACCAGAGTATATTGGACAATCTCCACTCGATAGTAATAAAACGACTCCAGATTTACACTGGTGAAAGTGAGATTAAAATTTGGCTCTTACTCAAGGTGGCAATTTACTGAATACTTTGTTGAACAGTGATCAAAGTTCACGATGTCTGTTAAATAATTGGAAATAAATCCAAGATGGAAACTTAAATCCAAACTACAGTGGCACCTAGTTTAGTTCCATGTTTGGGGTCATCTCTTATTTTGCAAGCAATGACCATGATTCCCTACTCACTCACTCTGATTTATTCCAGTGTAACTCCATTGTCCAGAGTGAAGTTTCAGGTCTAGGACCCCATCTCATCTATTAACATAGAAAAGGCAGGGCAGGATGGACCTGGATACCTGTTCTGTTCAAACCAATTCACCTGGTCCTAGTAGGAAACCAAGCCAGGCTACATACCTTGTTCTTCTCTGACATAAATCCAGAGACCCTCTATCAAAGCCAATGGCAATTGTACAACAGCTACTGGTGTAACAGAGAAGAAGGGGGCCTTCTGTATGCACAGTGTTCCCATTGCATCTCCTAGTCTGTGCACTCTCTTTTGTATTCGGCACCAAATGTTTGGTCTTGTATGGAAATTAGCTTGAACCAGGACTCCAGCTCTAATACTCCTCTGATTTTTGGTCCCTTTTCTTGTAGGACCTTCAAAGGTGATGAGGACCTGCAGCTCCCACTGCCTTTAACTGGAACAGTCGGGGCTCAACAGTTCTGAAAGCCAGGCCCCTCATGAGCTGAACCAACTCTCTGAATCTGAAACCCCTTGAAATATTGGCTCCAGATCTCAAACCTTCTGTATCCCATCTCAAGGGCGAGACTGTAGCGACACATGACACTGCTTGACCAGAGAACAAGACTGGGAAACAAGCTTTGGTGGTGAAGAGCAATTGCTTTTCCCCTGGCTCTCTTGACTCATGCTGCTTTCAGAAGTGCTGTCTGATGCTTCCCAAGTTTTCCTGCTCTACACAAAGCAGGAGAGTAAATCCCCTAGAATTTGCTAGGGAGGAGAAGGGAATTCAGCCTCTTCAACTTGGGGGAGTGGTAAATAATTAAGATGACAGGTCACTGGTTCAGAGCGATCTAGATCACTTGGTAAACTGGGCACAAGCAAATAATGTGTGTTTTTACCTGGGTCAATGTAAATATATACATATTTAAGAACAAAGAGTGTATGGATGGAAGAATCTATCCTGGGAAGCAATAACTGAAAAAGATTTAGGAGTCATGGTGGATAATCAACTGAACACAAGTTCTCAATGTTGCACTGTGGCTAACAGAGTGAATGTGATCCTGGGATGCATAAATAAGGGAATCTCGAGTAGGAATAGAGATGTTATTTTACCTCTGTATTTGGCACTGGTGCAACTACTGCTGAAATAATGTGTCCATTTCTGGTGCCCACAATTCAAGAAGGATGTTTATAAATTGGAGAGAGTTCAGAGAAGAGCCACAAGAATGATCAGAGAATTAGAAAACATGTTTTATAGTGACAGACTGAGCTCCATGAGTTTATTTAGCTTAAGAAAGAAGGTTAAAGGCTATATATATATATATATATATATATATATATATATATAAAACCTGATTACAGGTTTTAAGTACCAACATGGGAAACAATTATTTAATAATGGGTTCTTCGATCTAGCAGAGAAAGGCATAACACAATCCAATGGCTGGAAGTTGAAGATAGACAAATTCAGACAGGAAATAAGAAAAAAAATTAAATGGCAAGAGTAATTAACCATTGGAACAAATTACCAAGGGTCATACTGGATTCTCCCTCACTGACAATTTTTCGGGTTGTCAAGAGATTAAAAAAATTAATCGCAATTAGTCACGCCGTTAAACAATAATAGAATACCATTTAAATGTTTTTGGATGTTTTCTACATTTTCAAATATATTTATTTCAATTACAACAGAATACAAAATGTACAATGCTCACGTTATATTTATTTTATTACAAATATTTGTACTGCAAAAAAACAAAAGAAATAGTATTTTTCAATTCCCCCATTATAAGTACTGTAGTGCAATCTCTTTATCGTGAAAATTGAACTTACAAATATAAAATTATGTGCAAAAAAACCTGCATTCAAAAATAAAACAATGTAAAACTTTAGCGCCTACAAGTCCACTCAGTCCTACTTCTTGTTCAGCCAATCGCTCAGACAAACAAGTTTGCAGGATAATGCTACCCGCTTCTTGTTTACAATGTCACCTGAAAGTGAGAACAGGTGTTCAAATGGCACTGTTGTAGCCAGTGTCAAAATATATTTACATGCCAGATATGCTAAAGATTCATATATCCCTTCATGCTTCAACCACCATTCCAGAGGACATGCGTCCATACTGATGATGGGTTCTGCTTGATAACGATTCAAAATAGTGTGGACCAACACATGTTCATTTTCATTATCCGAGTCAGATGCCACCAGCAGAAGGTTGATTTTCTTTTGTGGTAGTTCAGGGTCTGTAACTTCCACATCAGAGTGTTGTTCTTTTAAGACTTCTGAAAGCATGCTCCACACCTCGTCCCTCTCAGATTTTGGAAGGCACTTCAGATTCTTAAACCTTGGGTGGAGTGCTGTAGCTAACTTTAGAAATCTCACATCAGTACCTCCTTTGCATTTAGTCAAATCTGCAGTGAAAGTGTTCTTAAAATGAATATGTGCTGGGTCATCATCCGAGACTGCTATAACATGAAATATATGACAGAATTCAGGTAAAACAGAGCAGGAGGCATATAATTCTCCACCAAGGAGTTCAGTCACAAATTTAATTATAGCATTATTTATTTAATAAGCATCATCAGCATGGAAGTATGTCCTCTGGAATGGTGGTTGAAGCATGAAGGGGCATAGGAATGTTTAGCATAACTGGCACGTAAATACCTTGCAATGCCAGCTACAAAAGTGCCATGCAAACGCCTGTTCTCACTTTCAGATGACATTGTAAAAAAGAAGCGGGCAGCATTATGTCCCATAAATGTAAACAAACTTGTTTGTCTTAGCAGGTGGCTGAACAAGAAGTAGGACTGAGTGGACTTGTAGGCTCTACAGTTTTACACTGTTTTGGTTTTGAGTGCAGTTATGTAACAAAAAAAATTCACATTTGTAAGTTGCACTTTCACGATAAAGAGATTGCACTACAGTACTTGTATGAGGTGAATTGAAAAATACTATTTCTTTTATCATTTTTGCAGTGCAAATATTTCTAATAAAAATAATATACAGTGAGCACTGTACACTTTATATTTGAAAATGTAGAAAAACATCCCAAAATACGTAATAAATTTCAGGTGGGATTCTATTGTTTAACAGTGCGATTAAAACTGTGATTAATCACAATTATTTGTTTTAATCACGATTAAATTTTTTTTAGTTAATCGCATGAGTTAACTGCAATTAATCGACAGCCCTAATAATTTTTAAATCAAGAGTGGATGTTTTTCTAAAAGCTCTGCTCTAGGAATTATTTCAGGTCAGTTCTCTGGCCTGTGTAATACAAGAGGTCAGACCAGATGATCACAATGGTCCCTTCCGGCCTTGGAATCTATTAATCCCATTTACCCTTAGCCTCCCTGCTAGCTAAGGTGCCAGTTGTGGGGTGGGTTTTTTTAAGATAGATACCTGTCCCACCAAGAAGTAGACTAAAACCACCACCTGTTTTCACATCAGCCACCCAGAAGCAGGTTACAATTTTCATTCACTATTAACCTGGGCAGAGTGTGGACCAATAAAAGGCTCAAGATCTCCCAGCTCTTACCTGGTGAGAGCCACCCAATTCCTCCACCAGGGTGCTCCTTTATTAACACTATTGTGAAATGCTAAGACATAGAACTGCTCATGGCAGAACAGTGACAAGTTCAACAGGAGATGTCTTGAGGGCAAGAGTGCTCAGAAGGTTGCAGGATAAGGGAGCAAATACAAAAGTGCTATATTCTGGATCAGCTAGCCTAGAGGCCACACCCAACCTCTCGGCTAGATTCTCTTCTCCTCCATACCAGAGCAAGTCAGGAGTAATTGCAATGAAATCATGTGGAGTCACACTGGCGTGAAATAGCTGTAGGTGAGAACGGAATCAGGCCCTCTGAATAGGCTGGGGGTGAGGAAGGATGATCTTGTGGTTAACACACTGGACAGGGATTCAGGAGATAAGTTCCAGACTTGGTCACAAACTCCCACGAAAGCTTATGCTGAAATAAATTTGTTAGTCTCTAAGGTGCTACAAGTTTTTCTTTCTTATTTTCATTTCACTTCATCTCTGGGTCTCTGAACCCCATCTGTAAAATGGGAATAATAATAATTCCTTTCTCCCAATTTTGTCCTCCCCCATCTATTTAGAGTGTAAGCTCTTTGGGGCAGGGACTGTCACTTATTTTGTGTATGTACAGCACCTAGCACAATGGGACCCTGATCTTGTCTACTGTAGAACAAATAAATGCCAACAATGAGAGAGACACATGGTATGCAGGGATGGCCATAGGCTTCCCAAAGGCATTTTACCCTGATGTTGGTCTATTTCTCCTCTCATTGAATCCAGTTTAACAATTCGGTGGAGTTTGATTTCATTGGCGTTACTCCTGATTTACAGCAGCATAAGTGAGAGAAGAATGAGGCCTATAGTGCCTGGAAAACTGGGATGAGATGGGTATTGCAAGGACATCCATACAAACCCTGGTCACATTAATGTGAACTGCTCAGAGAGAAGCACTACAAATCATGTGCACTACAAGCAAGGTTTGTCAATTATGCCAACTGGTACAAAACTCTGCCTCAGAACTGGCTTTCGACCAAGAGTGACACGCAGAAGGTCTTGAGGCCTCAACAGACTCTGCAACAAGACCTAGTGTTTAGTTATGCATCTCAGATTGGTTTAGATTTAGCCACTGATAAATCCAAAAGCCAGACTCCTGGGTAGGGTTGTGTGAGCCCAGTGGTTCCTGTTCCCAGGGGTTCATGCAAACAAGTTCTCCAGGATTGACCCATGCGTGTGCACCCCCCTGAATTTCACTTTGAGTTGCAAGTTCAAATTAACCCAAACCTCAACATGAAATTAATCTGAAAAGTGATTTTGATGCTAACCCAGACAGTGAACTATGTTTGTTCAACTAAAGGTGGAGCGAAGCAAGAGGGGCCAGAGTTCAGCTTTCCTAAGGTTTTGGATGTTCAGATCTACGGATCTGGGTTTGGGCCCATCACAGGCAGGCCAGGGTCACCCTAAAGGTCCAGGAACCTCCTTGGAACTTTCTGCAAACTCAGTCTGAGTTTCAAATCTGTAACAAGACCCAGAACCAGGTGAGTTTCCCAGGATGTCAGGCTTTGTTGGGAATGTTTGTGCAGTTCTGTTGCTGGCTTGTTTCCTGGGCAGTTTTGACAATGAAAGGAGCACACCTCAGGTCACACAAGCAGTGTTAGTTCTGAACTCTGGACAACAAAGGATATTCACAGTTGGCAAGACATCAGAGGGGTGCAGTCATGCAAGACATGAGAGCAGGACTTATCCTTCCCCATCTAACGCTAATGACACTGATGGATACAGCACCCTTTTTACAACATGGATCCCCAAGGGCTCTAGAAACAATAGATGAGATGGAGGAGTTCACTGCCTTCCACTGGAACGCCACACCTGTGGGATGACAGATCACAACTGTATCTGAACGCAGCAATGCCAACAACACTCCTTCACAGCAGGGAACCAGTGTTGAGTTCCCATGTTCAAGCCACTGAAGGGGTTTTTCAGAGTGGCCCCTTAGCTCATTGTTGGGGGAAGAAGCAAACTCTGGGTCAAACTCTGACCTGAGTTATAACACTTGAAGGCTTTGAGGTGAGTCACATAAAAATCCGACCCTCTCCGTCAGCTGATCCTAGAGCCCAGTATTGGGAGTGACAACAGGTATAAGATATGGCATATTGTTTGTAGTTTTCTGTTACAGCTGGGAAGGGGTTTCCTGGAGGGAGGGTGAGTTCTTCATCAGGACTTTTTTGTAGCATTTGGCTAGATCTCCGTGGCTAGTTAGTGAACTGGCTCTGTTAATTGCGAGCTTGCGGGTGGACTGCAGAGAGCTGGCTGGCCACATGGTGTTGCCGCTCCAACTTGTTTTCAGCTTCTAAAGTGCATTAAAAGAAGCTAAAAATATATTCGAGCCTTTCCTAATGTTAACGTTCCATGCAAGCAATTGCAGTGGTTACCAAAGGGTCGCAGGCATGGGAGGGTAGGTGCCAATGGGAAATCTCTCTGTTAAGATGTGAAAAAAAAGTTTAAAAAACACTGATTTCATTTTAAGCTGTCACAGTCAAGTGTTGACTGGAGAAATGGAGCCGCATCCATTTGATCTGCTCACAATTCATCATCGAAGCCCAAGCCAGTCCCCATCAGTACAGAATTCGTGTTTCCAGAGTCCCCACTCCTCACTATCCAGCGGGTTCTGGAACAAGCACAAAGTTGTCAAGCAAAGTCATGCTGTGCTCTCAGGGCACCAGCAATTGGGGAAAATAAGTGACTAAGCCATTTCCCGCAGGAGACATTTTCATCTTGCCTTTATTCCCAGCTGTTCCTTGTCACAACCGTCCCTCAGAAAAGCACGTTTGGCTATCTCCCTGTAGGTCAGCCACAGGCTGTGAGGGGCTGGGTTCGAGAGGAGAAGTCCAGCTCAGGTTCTACTTGGCTAATCCAGCTTCGGATCCTCCTGTCAGCGAACATCCCCTGTTGTCCAGAGATTCGGAGTGACGGTGCCCACACACACACACACAGGAGTTGGATCAGATACTTGGCCCAAACATAATAAATCTTATTTGGGAACGGAATCGATCTCCTGGGTTCACCCCAAGAGTACCCAAATGCCTGGAATCGCAGAGCAAGGGACAGGACAAACCTGCTGGGCTCTGGGGTGCGGGAATGGTGACTAATAATGAAAATATGAAAACAAAGAGGGAGCCAAATCCGTAACGTTCAGTAGCTTAAGCATCAGGTGACTTGCTGACCTTTAGCCCAGTTATGCAGCTCTTACTCACAGTAAGTTGCATTTAATCACATGTAGTATCCGGCCCATGAATAATAACGTATACGTGGATGTAGCGCTCAGTACAGTAAGCGACTCACTGCCTTGAGTCAGCCTCAGTGCGGGCAGGCATTGTGCAAGCTTCCCACACACAGCTGTGCCAGCAAACCTCGCCCCGGCCCTGTCGCCGAGCTTTGCCAGCACTCCCGAGTCCTGACATGCAACATCTGCTCCTAATCCAGCACGGTCTCCCCCTCCGCCCCCACGCACCTCAATCCTGATTTGCAGCACTCCTACCATTCCTGGCCCCATGGCACAGATTTGCCTGTGCACCTGAGAGCGGCCTTTCATCAAACTCACTAATCACCATGCTATTATCATAGAATCATAGAAGATTAGGGTTGGAGGAGACCTCAGGAGGTCATCTAGTCCAACCCCCGGCTCAAAGCAGGACCAACCCCAACTAAATCATCCCAGCCAGGGCTTTGTCAAGCTGGGCCTTAAAAACCTCTAAAGATGGAGATTCCACCACTTCCCTAGGTAACCCATTCCAGTGCTTCACCACCCTCCTAGTGAAATAGTGTTTCCTAATATCCAACCTAGACCTCCCCCACTGCAACTTGAGACCATTACTCCTTGTTCTGTCCCGAGGAAGTATTTGGGACCACCCCTGCAGAATACTGTGGCACCAGCTCCCTGCTCCCCCACCCTACAGCTCAGCCAATGTTCCACAATCCTGACTTACTGCACAGCACCTCCTGCTCACACAGCACTGAGCCGCCTCAGAGCTCTGACATGCACCCGAATCCAGGCCGTAGTGCCCCTTGCTTTTCCAGTGCCCTCTTCCACCTTTACCCCCAAACAGTGGATGACAGTAAGCCCCAACGCTGACCTGCAGCACGCCCCACTATGACGGTGCAGGGCCCAGTACAGCTTTGGCGAAGCATTTCAGTCCCAGCCTAGAGCAAGCACTATTATTCCCATCCTGGGGGTTAACACATCTCTGCCAACGCCCCTCAGCCCTGATTTAGAACTCCCTGTTTTTCCCAAGGCTAGGCTTCCCTTGAGCAAAAACTACACCAGTCATGTCAGATTGGGTAGGTGTGCATGTGTTTATATAGGGCCACGTTCGGCATCGGTCAAAGTTAATGGGACTTCGCCTGAGTAAACACTAAGGACCTCAAGATTTGTTCCACACGGCACAGGACATTGAACTAACCCAGCTACACTGCAGCTGCCACCCAAAAGAGAAAAACCACCTAGGGTCAACAACAGGAAAGGCAGTAATTAAATCATGACAGCTTTAACGTACGGGTCTCCTCTGAAATAGACGGGGATGTATCGATCTGTCAGCCGTGCAAACCGCACCTGGGATCCGAGAGGGCCCCTACTGTATCGCCAGTAATAAAGATACTGCAGGCTAAATTCCGCCATCACATACACACGCACAACCCTCGTACTGTCTTCAAATTCTGCCCTCAGTTTTACCCGTACAAGTTCAGTAACGGAGGGTAGAGTTCAGCTCTGCAGCTGGACGCTACCAATTGTCATGAGGATGTGAGAGCCAGCAGAGAGAGCCAAAGACAGGTGTCGGCTCTGAAAGGAGCAATGGAAGCATTTTTCTGTCGCTAATGTAAGCAAGATATGAGACTCTGAATACACACAGGGCTCAGTGGAGTGAGAAAGGGTCATTTCTACACAGGTCACTCTGCAGACACTAATGATTCCAGGGGATCCTCTGGAGGGATAGCAGAGAACATTACAAAGAGCTCTGAGGAAGCTGAGCAAGGAAAAGACATAAAGCCAAAATTTCCTTTGGTGGTACAAAATATTGCAGTGTTGAAATTGTTTCTAGTTGTCAGGACAGATTGTTCATTTTGATTCATTTCTAAGCAGGTTTAGTGCAGCAGGCTTCAGGAAGGTAACTAGATTTGGAGAATGACAAGGCAATAGGAGAAATCAGACAGGGGCTGGGGAGTCACAGAAAACTTTCAGGCAAGGGAATGTTGTCAAAATCTAATTGTTCCCACTTATGACTTTTGCTATGGTTGAGATAGCATATAATGATCAAGAGTGCTTGAATGCAATCCAGTGCCCAATCCAAGTCTGGAATGCAATGATCCAGCGGCTCTTAACCTTTCCAGACTACTGCACCCCTTTCAAGATTCTGATTTGTCTTACCCCCATTTATACCTCACTTAAAAACTTACAAAATCAGACATTAAAATACAAACGTGTCACAGCACACTATTACTGAAACATTGCTCACTTTCTCCTTTTGACCATATCATTATAAAATAAATCAATTGGAATATAAACATTGTACTTACATTTCAGTGTACGATATACAGAGCAGGATAAACAAATCAGTAGCTATGAAATTTTAGTTTGCACTGACTTTGCTAGTGCTTTGTATGTAGCGTGTTGTAAAACTAGGCAAATATCTAGATGAGTTGATGTACCCCCTGGAGCACCCCCAAGAGTACACGTACCCCTGGTTGAGAACCACTGCAACAATCAACTCAAGGGGAAAATATAACTCCAAAGCAGACGCGTGCACACAGACACTATACAATTGCCCCACTCATGCCCTGCAGCACGCATTTGCACTGCACACTCACCTTTGAGATGCCACTCACACAAACATCTGAACTACCTGCACACACACGTACACAGATGCACCCAAAACATACACATGCACAGATCCCCAACACCCCCGCCCCCGTGCGCACCCTGCATACCACCACACAAAGGCACAGAGTGTTGTCACAAACAGAATCAAAGTATATTCTTCCTGATCACTGCGCCAAGACCACGTGTGGGGAGTTCACTGCTGCTGCCACTGCTCCTGTATTAGCCCAACTAAAGCTGGTTCAGAGAGGAAAGCGGATCCTGCAGCCATAGGGTTGTTGGGACCCACCGCACAAAGGACAGATCGAAATAGTAGGGTGATGTGCTCATGCTCCAGTCTGTGTGAGTGGCTTTGTGCTGACAGAGCGCTGTGCTGAAAACAGCTTGGGCCTCTGAGGTCTCCGAATACCACCCGGCTCCCTGTTTATTGCAGCCTGGGTCAGGAACAGCAGCTTTAACCCCCTACCTCTCTCTATCAGGAACCGCCTAATTGCCTCCACACGCACAAGCTCCCATTCTGGAAAGATTACCCACCCCTGGTGAGCCAACGTCTCACCAGCTACCACCAGCTGGCCTATGTAGGGCTTGGAGTAGGAGATGAGGAGAAGGTGACATACTGATTCATGGGCCTTGCAGCAAAGGGATCGGGAGAAGTACAGTACGTGAATGGCTTGCAGCCCGTCAGCCGCTGAAAATCTCCCTGCTGCGCGAGTCTGATATGACAGTTTCCATTTACCCACCAGGCTGTGCTAAGAGATCAAACAAACCCTCCCCAGTGCCTCTGTCCAATGAGACGTAGCAGCGAGGTCTGTTTGCAAAGTGCACTGTGGTGCCGGGGCGTATTGCTGCATCTCCCCAAACAGCTGCACAGTGAACAAAAACCTCCTTCCATGGAGGGCTGTTAGACCAGTCCTCCTGCAGCCCCCTCCTCCCAGCTGTCTGGTGCTCTTGAGTCTCCAGGCAGCCCCAGTTCCTTAGTGGCTGCTCTAATGCTGGAACAATGCTGTGGATGATGCACCATTAGCCAGACATATTCAATAAATCAGAATCCAATTACCAGGTTGAGGAAATTGGAAGTAAATGTAATTAGCCCAGGCCCCTCCACACGCTGTGCCCTTGCTTCCTCCCTTAATGAGAGCTTTTCTTTCCAAAGCACTTGACACCATGTCCGGCACCCAGAAAAAAAGCTGACACTTGGCCGCAGCAGCCAGACCGCAACAGGGCCTGGAGAAAGGGTCAGTCTAGTTGATTTTCCTTTTAAAGCAGGGCAGATGGTTAATATCCCCTGCATTAATTCTCTCCAGGAATAGCAGGCTCTCTGCTCAGCTATAGGATGTGTCCGTCAGGGCTGTCAGCTCCCCGTCCAAGGGAAGAGCATCTGGCCTCAGTAGGCAAGGGAGTGAAAAGAATCACAACAGAAATTGTGTTACAGAATGAGTGCCATTTTGATCATCAGAGATGGGCTCAGGCTGAATTGGGGAAGTTAATGCAGGAGGTTTGGCTCCCACATTTTGGTTCTGCCCCTTTACACAGAGGCAATTGAGGAATTTCAAATCCAGACCCAGGATCAGATTCTGACCCAGATTCAGACCAGGGGGCTCTGGTGCAGTCCCATCTCTACTAAGGATTCTGACGGTCGGGTGGGAACTACATTAGGAGCTGAAGGTTGGGCCATGTCCTTGGCAAGCAAGCAGAGCCCCGCTAGAACTCAAACCAAATGAATTGCGGCGAGAGAAGCAGGACTGGGGAACGCCAGGGAAAGGAGTTCTGATTTAGCTCTCGGAAGGCAGGGTTCAGATTGCCCCAGCCTCTCCAGGCAGGTCAGATCCCCTCCGAATACATCAAATCTGCCCCTAGGCGATACTGTCCAGGAGAAGATGCAGCTCCTTTACTGTGCTGCCAAACCAACAAGCTTCTGCCATCTCTTTTGGTGCAAACCCTTTAAATAATTCTTTGCCCCACTTGTCACCGCCCTGTGTGAAGCAGCACAAAGCTGGGGGCCAGGAAGTCCTGGTTTCTAATCCTGGATCTTCCCCTGGCCAGCCTTGGGCAAGTCCCTCAGTGCTTGTATTGCCCCATGTGTGAGTAACACACTTCACAAGGAGGTGAAGAATCAATTAGTGATTGTTTGTTCACTGCACTGAGAGGAATACTGCTTAGAAGCATAGTCGTTGGTCCCGATTGTATCCCCTAGATGCCCACTCATGGAGAACTCAGCTCTCCTCTGTGAAAGATAGGATGGGGACAGGATAGGTCTCCATAGGGCAGCATTCACTCCTTCCACAGGACCCTGAGAAGGGTTCTCTACAGGTTTGGGGATCCAGGCATGGGGAGTGGGTGGGACGTGCCTCACCGTCCATCAGCAACATGGGAGTAGGAGAAAGGTATTAGAGCTAGAGGCAGCAGGTAGCATCATAGGGACTGCTGCTGGCCAAGAGAGCCCTGTGAGTGTGGCCATATTGGAACTGCACCGGCAAGAAGCTGGCTTGGATCACAGAGCCTTATGTACGGCCCTGGCCTCCCACTGAGTCCTTGAAATCCATGATGATCCCAGGGGCTCCAAGGGACTGCAGGTGGGCCCCATAGAAAATGCTGCCCCCGCTCCATCAGAATGACCAGGGGGAACACTTTGCCAAAAGAACCTCCGGGAGATTCCTTACCACAAGTCTGCCCACAGGAGGGGACAATAGGGGCTGCTATTGCTACATGCAGATGACTGACGAAGTGACAAGATGTGCCGAGCAGGTAGGATATGGCCTGTGGCAGCATTTCCCCTTAAGACCCTTGTGGGGAAAATGGGGATTAAAACTGGGTGAGCTCTTGTAAAGGAAAGTACCGGAATCCTTTGCCTAGATATAGTGAAATCAGGCCCCTCCAGATCCTCCCCACCCCTCAGAGCTGAAAGCACTCAGCTGCTGCCTGTCAGTTTTCCACTGTCATTAGGGGAGTCCATCACCACTAAGTCAAGCAGCACTGTAATTATGAAAGAAGACAATCCCCTAGATGGCACAAATCCACCTGCAAAGCACCATCCAAATGGCCCTCCAAAGCAGAGAGCGGGTTTCTTTGAGTGTGCCACTCAGGAGCCCTTTCCTTTGGCTGATGGAGAACTAGCCGGATAAGTTCTTACACTTCTCTCCCTCCCTCCCCCCCAACGCCTCCACTTTCACTCTGCAATAATCCCTTCCTCCCTTTACTAACCCCTTGCCCTGCTGAACAAAATAGTGAACAGCTGAGCTGCACTTGGCGACTCATCTGATTGTTTCCTCCACAGCACATGATCTCCTAGGGCCAGAGGGGATCAGTGCTGGTGGTATGTTTACACACACACACACACACACACACTTACACGTGGTCCTGTTCACTCAAAATTCTGCCTGCCTTGGAGGAAGGCAAGGTCTATTTTCCCTCGAGAATCTGAATGGAATCCTTGCTGAGCAGGTGAAGTTTTCAGTGGATAGGATGCCAGCGTCATACATAAGACTAGACAAACACAAGGGGGAAGTCTCATCCTAAGAAAATACAGACCAAATCAGACCCCTTCCTCTTCATTTGTGGATCAGTGAATTTACTGTTTACTCAACACAAGCACCCAAAAACTAATGAAAGGGGCACTCAATAAATGTAGGCCTAACACTTAGGTTTGGTTTATATTGAATAAAGTGGGAGAGGTCACAAGCATCATAGAAATTGAATACAATCACACCATTGCTAGCTCTCAGGATTTTATTGCGTGTCTCATGATATTTGGTGCTTCTCTGAAAGCCCTGGCTTCAGGAGGCACATGATTAGGAGACGATATCTGCTTTCACTTTTAAAAAGTAAAGTTTCTAACCCTAATGGTTGCAGAGAAAAGCTTGAAAACAGGACTTGAATTCACCCTAAAGGAGCAGAAGCCAAACAGGAAATAAAAAGCACTACAAATTTATTTTAAGCCAATCTCATGATTGTGTGAACCCATCTCATGCTTTTGGAGGTCAGCATGAAAATCAAGAAACATTCTTTTTTAAAATGTCAGCGCAATCAGTAGGGATTTTTGAGGATTTAAACGTTCCCGTCCAATTTGGAAAAAAAACTAAAACAGCATCATTGTGTTTGCACAAGAGAACCAGGAGTAGAAACGGACTATAAACAAGAAGTAAAATTCATCAGTCTAGCTTCTCTGCCCTCGTGAAATACAAACAAAATATCAAACAGCACAAAAGCTGTTCCAATTAATTGGCTATGGTGATATTAGTAAATGCATGTAATGAAATTATTTTTAAGCCAACATTTCTTATCTCATCAGGGTCTCTTTGAAGACAAAGATATCCCCTGGGTATGTTCCCAATCCAAGAACACAGTCTGCTATGTCTTTGGCCCATTAATTTCCCCCAAGTGTAGGTATTTTGTCTCCAGTGCACACCTTTAAGGAAGGGCCAATCATGACCCTTTTTGACTAGTACTGCCCGATCAAGGAAGAGGATGGGAAGGATGCAAGAACCTGTAATGCCTGGTGTCACGGATGGCACGGTCACTGGGAATCCTCTCACTCTCCCGCTGGTTAAAGGCATAGAGGCGGTATGGGTCCTCTCCGCCCTTCCATTTCCGGGCACTCAGGTACCTTCTCTCTTCGAACTGATCCCAGAGGTCATCCCAGTCGACATCTGAGCCCTGCACACACAAACATTGAACCCCGTCAGAACATGGAGGCCTGCACGTCACAGGTGTCTCTGGGTAGAGTGCAGTGACACCCAGCAAAGGTTTAGCAGCTCCTCAGTACATGTGCTCTCTTGTGCCCTCTCACAAACAAGAGTTGAAGACAATGGAGTTGGACAGATTTACATCAGCTGAGGATCTGGCCTGCTACAGATTAAAACGACTGGACCACGGGGGACCCTTAGCACTGCTCTTTGGCAGCCAGCTCCCCAGGCGAACCTCAGCACCGTCCCACAGCCATGACTTGCTTGGTTAAATTATACTGTGTGTTTTAATGTCTTCTCACACCTGTCAAATATTCAACCGCCTGGCAAGGGCACTTGGGCTCAATCTGCACTTCCTTTCAGATGGCTTCGTGCAACATCTGTTCAGAAATGCTGCCTGTCTCCTGGACATAATTCCCCTGCCTCCACGTTATTCCAAACAGCAGGGGGTCCTGCAAAGCAAGGCATCATCCTCATTGTTTGCTCAGTTATAGAGGAGCTGCAGGGCTACTAGGTTGCTTCCCCAGCTGTACAAGAGTCAAAGTGTCCTTTCGTTACGCAGCACACAATGACTCTGGGTCGGCGCCAAGGTGCCAAACGCAAGGTGCACTTGATAAGATCACATCGTTACAGCAGCACAACCCCTTTGATCTCAGCCTACGTGTAATACAGAGCGATTCAAACGTGTACAGTAATTTCAGCACCAAAGAAAATTGTGATCTTATCGAATAATTGATCTTTTTTTTTTTTGTTACTCCATCTCACAGCCACTCTCCCCTGCTAATGGCACAAAATGAAGCTTTTGAAACAGGCGATTTTTATCCCATAATTGATTTTATTCACCTCGGACAGCACATTCTCCATGTTAATAGGAAGGGGAAGAGGGAGGGGAAAGTGATGGCTCTTGCAAATGAACAGCCTGTGTCCCATACATCAGTTTAAGCAAAAAGGGCTGGATCGAGATTCCCCTGGAATGTCCCTTCTCATCCTGCAAGGCCGTTGGAGTGAAATTTAAGGGAACACAGGTCACCTCCAAAGGCATGGCACTGCTTCACAGCACAAAGACTCCCAGATCCCTGAAGACCTCTATGGTTTTAGCCAAAGGCAGCTTTATTTCTTGTCCTCCCTCCAGAGCACTTCCAATATTTCTTACTGTTGCTCACCTGGTTGGGCCAAATTCTGATTTCAGTTACACCAGCGTAAATCAGGACGAACTCCATGATCCTCAGTGTTATTACCGATCAGTGACAAGGAGCTCAGAGTCTGGGCTGTTGAATGTAAACTCTTTGGGGCAGGGACATCAAGGCTCATTCTGACCTTACACTGGTGTAACACCATTATTTTCCCTGGAGAATAGTCTCTCTCTGTTCCCTGGGGGCCAGATTCACCCTGCTGTCACTCCAGCTGAGTCCACCTCCACCGGTGACAGGAGTTATCCCAGAAAGAAATTTGGCCTTTGGGGTCCATCTGGTCAATTTACTAAGCAGAGGAAGCGATTCCCCTCTTGCACTTACTGAGCCCATGCAACAACAGAGGAGCAAGTTCAATTCTATCCCAACCCTGATCTAAGCACATTATCAGCCCTGGTCTGATTGCAGAAGCTTTATTACCAGCCATGCTGCAATAGGCAAGAAGACCATGACTTTATTTTCATATCCCAAGGTGAGCATAGAGTTGCTGAGAGTCATAAAAATCATCTTTTAACTTGCAGACGCAGCACATTCAGCAGAGGGAATAAATATGGTGTGCCACAATGTCATTTCTTGCCATTGCTTTCCTGCTTATAGCCACTCTACCTGGGCTGCCTCTGATGACAATCATAGAACGGTCCACCTTTCTGAACATCAGTCCAGCATCCCAGGACACCAAGAACGAAGGAAAGTTATTAAAATGTTAAGGCCACTCCAGTCCATCAGGAGGTTTACGAGCAGAAGGCTATCCATAAAAGTTTGTAGGCTCTTGGTAGGAGTGCAGAATATTGTGCAATAAATATAGTTTATGTTTTTTTAAGGCATCTTGTAAAACATGATTTACCAACATAGTGAAAGATCAGGGAAAACTGAGCTGATTGCATCTCAGAACCACGGAAGCCCTGAAATTTACAAGGGCTGGAGAGGACCCTGAGATTCCAGCTCTGTTGAAGAAACGGTCAGCAGTTTAGATCCCAAGCTGAAATTGTTTTTGCAAAAAAAGTTTTATCAAACTTAATATGAATAGAAATGTTTCCATTTTAAAATGGCCATAAAAATGGGTCATTTAAAAAAAAGTATATGAAACAGTGTTATTGAGCTAAACGGGAGACCCAGAAAAGGGAATGGACTATAAACAGGAAGTGAAACTGACCAGCCAAGTGAGGGAAGAGCAAAAATGAAACCATCCGCAAAATATTACAAATTTCTTTCAGCTTTATATAGAAGAGGTAAAGAAATTGATCCATCTATAGTGTGGGCCTAATTCTCCATTGCTCTGCACCTTGTGTACTCATTTACACCAATGCTCAAGTGGCTGTAGGGCAGAAGAGTGGAGAATTGGGCCCTGCATTGAGAGATTTATCAGCACAGCATCCCTTTAAAACCTTGGCATAACGGCAGTCTATCCCTGTACAGTACGGATAAGCGGCTTGGCCCTTTGATCTTTGAATAATTATGCTGCAAGGGATTGTGGGTAGCGGGCAAGTCTCTGCCAGCTTGCACTTGATGCTTGCCAAGTTCACATGGCATAATGGACAGCTGCAGTTCCAAGACAATGCAATTCGCCAACTGCTGTGACGTCAACCATATGTTCTAGGCACCTCTGTTCGTACTTGCAGCATTACAAGGACACCAGCCATTTACATAGGGTGGTGAGGCTGCAGCGTTAAACTCCGAAGTTCTGAGGAGCCTAGCCTGTGAGACAGTAGAGTGGTTGCGTGTGCTCCAGCTAGGACTGTGTGCTCAGCAGACAAGGCAAGGAAACAAGCTACTGTAGATGACTGAATAGGACTTTTCCATTTATAGATTCTGATCCTTGGATAGAAGGCACCCAACATCTAGAAGCAGAGCTGGTTTATCAGACAGCGAATGCTTCCTGCAACTAAAATGGAATGTTCCCCCATGACGTTTGGGGCACTGTGCTGCTGGAAGGTGCATCTAGGGTGACCATCTGCATTGTAAGGAAATGCCACCAGAAAGACTATAGTCCAGCCCACCTTCACTTACAGATGCTTGGACCACAGCTCTGCCTTTTGTCTGGCCTCTCCCTGGAAGCTGGGGAGACTAACAACCTGTCATTACCATCCTCCTCCTTCCCCCACCCACCTCCAAGCTGTCTGCCTGCCCCGGAGCTGACTTTCTCCCCTTTTAAACTCTTCCTCCACTCCTGGCATACCTTGAAGGTGCTGCCGGGCAGGGCCACCTATGAGCCCAGAGTAACTCCTTAACCCCTTCCTGCACAGTGTGGGGCTTGCACACCCTGCCACATGTGGTCACCCTACACAGATGGGACATCAGATGCAGAACTTCAGCACTTGATGACATTCTGCAGAGTTTATCCCAGTGTCCTGGCCAAATTCCTACTGGATAATTACACTCTCTTTACTATAGCTAAATACCCCCTTGAAGTCTCATTGGGATGCAGAATTCTTCAACCCCCTCTCCTAAACTTCCTGTGAGGCTGCATGCAATTGGATGGGAATGTTTAGGCATACACTCACTGCAGACAGCAAATCTGCACTGGATATCAGGAAGGATGCATTGTACAGGAAGCGTTCAGGCTATCCAAGTGTTTTATTGACAGACGGCTTCTCCAACTTGCAGGTAGAGGATTTACCTGTTCCTGGACCACTGACAAAGGAAAGGAAAAGCCCCATCACACATGCAGGGACCACACATCAGTTCTGGATTATTGGATAAGGTCTTCATTATATTTCCACCATGTATCATCACCTCTTCCTCACACTAGAATTCTGTCTTGGGAGTTATTTAACCGATGTGCAGAAATCTAAATTTAATTTATTATGATCTAACTCACTTTAGAAGCCAAATTACCCTGCACTAGAGAAAGATCAAGTCAATATTCCACTTGCCTTTCTATTTATCTTCTGCGGGGCACCTCTCTCTCCGTTTCATTCATTTTCTCTCATGTTCTGGTAATAAATTTTAATTTTTTTCCTCACAATTAGGCAATTTCTCTTTCAATGCTGCAGTTTAATGTTTGGTATTAATTATAGGAAACACAGTCACTTCTTTTGGCAGAAGAGTTTGAGAGATTGAATAAGTCTACAGAAGAGGGAGGGGAAAAAACCCATTCTCTAGTTTAAAAATGGGGGAAGGGGCAGCCTACCACTTTAATGAAATAGGTTCTTCTCTCTTCCTCTCAATAGCACCAGGCAAACCACTCTGTTAGGACTTGCCTGTTAAGATTCACTTACAGTAGTTAATCAGGCTCACCAGCTGTGAAAAGCAAGCTCTGCTTTCCTGCTTTAGATGGGTGAATGGCTCACAGAGTTTGCGATCGGTTTAGAAGAGCTGCATCTAAAGCCTTTCAGGACTATATAAACTGGCATCAATATTAGTTTGGATATACCATGAAATAGGCATAGTCGTGAGATTTCTAGTAATTCCATGGGGCTGGAAACCAGCACAGTGAGCAAACATTTGTCCCTGGTAGCTGCCACCATGTGCGTTAGAACTTAGGGTTGTTTTTAAAGAAGCCTCCAGCCTCTAGGATGGTGGAGAATTGTGAGCATGTCAGGCATGAGCCAAAGACTATTGAAGACAATCAGGCTTTACATGGACTTCAGTGGGCTTTAGACTAGGTTCATTATGAAGATTTGAACAATTGACCTTGAGTGCCAACACTTTGACAGCAGAAGTGAGTGACTCTTGGGCTGTGGGTGGAGCTTCCGACAGCATTGGAACCCACAATGGCTGAGTATGCATCTTTGTCCCCCTTTAGGAGTTGAGCCACATAAGAGGATAAGAGCCTACTACAATTGTCAGCTGCCAATCCCCGTGCTCAGACCACTTGAGCAAAATTGTCCCTCAAAAGTGCCTTAGGATCCTTCAGGATTCAAGATTATAATTTATAATTTGAAATACCCAGTGCAGTGAGTTCTAATGCTTCACTACACATGGACTGAACAGAACAGGATGTGAACAACTTTTAAAGAGACTTGTTCAAGGTTTTTGGACCCCAATATTCCTCTACAAGTAGCTTTTCCTGTTCAGCTGGGAGAGCAAGGTTCTTTCCCTGCATTGCTTCAGTGAAGGGTGTGCAGCAAGGAGACACTGTTAGAAATGAACACGTGTAGTGTCTGGTTAGAGTGACCAGACAACAAGTGTGAAAAATCAGGACAGGGGGTGGGGGGTGGGGGTAATAGGAGCCTATATAAGAAAAAGACCCCAAAATCAGGACTGTCCCTATAAAATCGGGACATCTGGTCACCCTATGTCTGGTGCATCTCACACAAACAAAAAACTAATTCAAGAGACATTAGACCAGTCTTTGCACAGAAGCATCAGAGTGAAACCAGCTGACAAACAACCAGAATGCGTGAGGAATAACACACCTGTATAAGCCCTTGGGAATCAATTTTAGTGCCAAGGGAGCGGGGGCAGGGAGAGAAACTGTGTGTGCTCTAAAGAGAATTAGCTGAGTTCATCCCTGGTAGAAGTCAACGGCGTTACATCAGGGATGAACTGGGTCTCATCAGTATAGTCTGACCCCCACCTGCTTTCCCCAATCAAAACCTTGAGCTATCATCCCCCTGGGCACATTACAAGGAGAATAGAAAATGCCACAGGCAGGCTAGAGACAAAATTCAATTCAAAGGGGAGCTACCTTATTACACCAAGTTTCAGTGTAGTAGCCGTGTTAGTCTGTGTCAGCAAAAAGAAAACAAGAAAAATACCTGTGGCACCTTAGAGACTAACAAATTTATTTCAGCATAAGCTTTCGTGGGTTAAGAACCCACTTCATCGGATGCATGGAATGGAACATACAGTAATCAGATATTTATACATTCAGAGAAACATGAATTATGAATTATGGCATTATCAGGGATACTGTTCCTGATGGCTTGTAGTCCATCTTTGTGTGGAATGTTGGTGTAGAGGGCTTCTACATCCATAGTGGCCAGGATGGTGTTGTCTGGAAGATCTCCTCAGCCCTATGCTACCAGCACTCCCAGCTATCTTCGAGACACCACTCACTTCCTGAGAAAACTACAATCCATCGGTGATCTTCCAGACAACACCATCCTGGCCACTATGGCTGTAGAAGCCCTCTACACCAACATTCCACACAAAGATGGACTACAAGCCATCAGGAACAGTATCCCTGATAATGCCATGGCTAACCTAGTTGCTGAACTTTGTGATTTTGTCCTCACCCACAACTATTTCACATTTGGGGACAATATATACCTTCAAGTCAGCGGTACTGCTATGGGTACCCGCATGGCCCCACAGTATGCCAACATTTTTATGGCTGACTTAGAACAACGCTTCCTTAGCTCTCGTTCCCTAATGCCCCTACTCTACTTGCGCTACATTGATGACATCTTCATCATCTGGACCCACGGAAAAGAAACCCTTGAGGAATTCCACCATGATTTCAACAATTTCCATCCCACCATCAACCTTAGCCTAGACCAGTCCACACAAGCGGTCCATTTCCTAGACACTACTGTGCTAATAAGCGATGGTCACATAAACACCACCCTATACCGGAAACCTACTGACCGCTATACTTACCTACATGCCTTCAGCTTCCATCCTGAACACACCACACGATCCATTGTCTACAGCCAAGCTCTAAGATACAACCGCATTTGCTCCAATCCCTCAGACAGACACAAACACCTACAAGATCTCTATCAAGCATTCTTAAAACTACAATACCCACCTGCTGAAGTGAAAAAACAGATTGGCAGAGCCAGAAGAGTACCCAGAAGTCACCTACTACAGGATAGGCCCAACAAAGAAAATAACAGAACGCCACTAGCCGTCACCTTCAGCCCCCAACTAAAACCTCTCCAGCGCATCATCAAAGATCTACAACCTATCCTGAAAGGGGGAGGGATAGCTCAGTGGTTTGAGCACTGGCCTGCTAAACCCAGGGTTGTGAGTTCAATCCCTGAGGGGGCCATTTAGGGATCTGGGGCAAAAATTGGGGATTGGTCCTGCTTTGAGCAGGGGGTTGAACTAGATGACCTCCCGAGGTCCCTTCCAACCCTGATATTCTATGATTCTATGATCCCTCACCCTCACAGATCTTGGGAGACAGACCAGTCCTCGCTTACAGACAGCCCCCCAACCTGAAGCAAATACTCACCAGCAACCACACACCATACAACAAAAACACTATCCCAGGAACCTATCCTTGCAACAAAGCCCGATGCCAACTCTGTCCACATATCTATTCAAGTGACACCATCATAGGACCTAATCACATCAGCCACACCATCAGGGGCTCATTCACCTGCACATCTACCAATGTGATATATGCCATCATGTGCCAGCAATGCCCCTCTGCCATGTACACTGGCCAAACTGGACAGTCTCTACGCAAAAGAATAAACGGACACAAATCTGATATCAAGAATCATCACATTCAAAAGCCAGTAGGTGAACACTTCAACCTCTCTAATCACTCAATGACAGACTTTAAAGTGGCTATTTTGCAACAGAAAAACTTCAAAAACAGGCTCCAATGAGAAACTGCTGAATTTGAATTAATATGCAAACTAGATACCATTACCTTAGGCTTGAATATTGACTGTGGGTGGCTCGGTCATTACGTTAATTGAATTTATTTACCCTCCTTAAAAAACCTTAACACCTTTGTGTCAACTGTCTGTAATGGGCCATGTTGATTATCACTTCAAAAGTTTCTACTGATAACAATTCCTTTCAATTAATTAGCCTCTCAACATTAATATAGACACTCCCACCTTTTCATGTTTCTCTGAATGTATAAATATCTGATTACTGTATGTTCCATTCCATGCATCCAATGAAGTGGGTTCTTAACCCACGAAAGCTTATGCTGAAATAAATTTGTTAGTCTCTAAGGTGCCAGAGGTATTTTTCTTGTTTTCTTATTACACCAGATATTTGACACTTTCCCAGCTAAGAACACACTCTGAGCAGCCTCTTCCTTCTTTACCAGCTTGCTAAGTGGGCTCCTCCAAGCCACCTGTAGCCCTATTATAGAGAGAGAGAGAGGTCTCTCGCTGTGACAGTACATTAAAAATTGAGAGTCTAAGCACAGAGCTGTACTTCCTTGTCTGCCTCTTAAATCAAGGCTCAGAAAAGAAAGGGGGGAGAGTGCGCAAAGAGAGCAGGTCATTAGCAGTAAAGACTACAATTTTCCCGAGATTGTTAATGCTTTGTTTATGTGGATTTCTATGAATATGACATTTTAATGGCATAATAATTGTGTGATTACAGTGCAGCAGGGATTGCTGGAGCAGGAACAGAGTGAGTGGCTCAGACCGATGCAGCTGTGGGTTCTTCAGTTTCCCCTGGGAAGCTCAGGCTGCAGCCAGGTATCCACAGCATTTCCACCCAGGGCGCATGGGTGAGCCAATCACCAGGCCACTGCATCCACACACTCCCACCACGAGGGTAGAAACCGCTTCAGTAACAGGTGCTGTAAGTGGCAGGTCAAGGCTGCCACAGAAGGGAGAAGGATGGAGTTACAAGAGCATGTCACCCAGCGTGCATCACCCAGCATGGGGTAATGAACAGAGCTGGTTCGGCCTCGCCTGCCGCTGGGCTTTACTCAGTGTGGTGCTGCATACAATGACTAACGGTGCTGCAGGAGGATCAGGTTCATGTCACCAAACCTGCCCCTGCGCATTGCCCACTGTGTTGCTGCACGCAGTAAGGAAGAGCTCAGTGGGCTGAGCTGATGCAAGCTCCCCTGCCTGCTCCTCCCAACCCCTTATCTATGTAAGCAGAGTCAGGATGAGCTCTACCCTGACATCTGGTGGTGAGTTGTGGAAAGGGATGTCAGGGGCTAATCTTGTTTGCATGGACACACCCACGCTGCGGTGTACATCCATGATGGGCCGCTTGCCCAAATGGTCACTTTGGCTGCTGTGGGAACCCCAGTTTCTCTGTTATTGGGGCAGGAAGAATAAAGTGTTGTTACCCTGATTATGTGAATCAAGGACAGTGGGCTTTTGTGATGATGGAGGGACTCGCCATCAACTAAGAAGCACTCGCTAGGCGAGGGACATGGGTTCCAAACCCCAGTGAATTAAGAGAGGCTGATGACAGGTTTCTTGATTGGGCCTTTTGGCTATAGATCAAGCATAGTACCTGGTGGTATGGGTCCCTGGTGAGGGTCTGAGACACTAATTGCATTTCCTCCTTTCTTCACTGTGGAATATCAGAGCTAATGTTGAGTTCAGGCTGCTGAGTTGAAATCACTCTGGGCTAAGGGTGCAAATGAGCACTAAGGCTCCCCTAACTACAAGCTGAAATCACTAAAGAGGTAAGAGTCTTATGAGCTGAAACCACTGAGCAGTGTGTTAAGTAGTGGGGGAGCCTGAAGATCTATTGCTCAGTGGCTGGTGGTGCGGCGCTGCCAGCGGAGCAGTTTGTGGGGACAGTTGGAGTGGCTTGCGGGACGGCTGGCGGAGCGGAGCTGCTGGCGGAATGGAGCAGTTCGTGGGGACAGCTGTAGTGGCTTGCGGGACGGCTGTCAGAGCGGCCTGCAGGACGGCTGGCGGAGCAGAGCGAAGCCCCACGGAGGGGTGAGGCAATCATCTTCAAGCCACGTAAGGTGCCCCTTACCTCTCCCCTCCCCATTTCTGCCCAGACTGATGAACTTTTGAACTTTGGGACTGGACTTTTGGGTTCCTGGACTTTTTGGGGACTTTGGGTGATTTCTGGGTTGCCGGACTCAAGAACCAAAGGGACAGGACATGGCCCAATTGTCTGGGGTGGGTCTTGCTCACAGTTTGGTTTATAAATCCTAGTTGCGGTGTTTTCCCAATTTAATGCTGGTGTCGTTTATCTGTTGTTATTAAAGATTTTCTGTTACACCGAGGCCCTGTGCTTGCGAGAGGGGAAGTATTGCCTCTTTGAGGCACCTGGGGGGGGCGTATAAAGATTTTCCCAGGTTATTGGGTGGGGGCTCGAGCCGGTTTTACATTGTATTGTTGAAAAGGGAACCCCTATGTACTGAACCCAGCCCTTGCTGCTGTCAACTCATCCTGGCAGAAGGGTTACACCTAGAAAAGTGCTGTGTGCTATAATGAGCCTTGCTGGGACAGTCTGCTTTTATAATTGGCCCCAGGCCCCTATGAGAGCCAGTATCCTGGAGATTAGTTCCATTCGACAAGCAAGCCCATTGTGTTTGCAAATGCGGCCATGCCAACCCAACAGAAATAGGTTGGGAAAAGTATAAACAGAGCTCAGGGGCTGAATCACCAGTACACCCTGCAGCTCCTTGGGTTTTCCTTGGAGCTCTGCCATCCAACCTCGCTTAGCTTACATCAAAAAAGACCATGGCCCCAGAGGTGGTTTCTGCAAATTGCAACTACATTTAGGGCAACAGTAGATTAATTCAAGGAGAGAAGGGGCATAAATTTCACCCTGGGAGTACAGGCCAAGCCTTGTTTTACATATGTCTCAAGGGACATCCAAGACCTTTGTAAAGGCCAGTGAAAACCATAAACCAGGCAGCAGATCTTTGCCTCACCAGATCAGACTAGGTGAAGTGGCAACACAAAAGCATATGGAGAGATCTGCAGGAGTACAGTCTGGGATGTTTTCAATCACAGGCCTAAGGACACCATTTGACGGGGCCCAATGCAGGAGAACCACTCTTAGGCTAGGTCTACACTACCCCCCCCCATCGAACTAAGGTACGCAACTTCAGCTACGTGAATAACGTAGCTGAAGTCGAAGTACCTTAGTTCGAATGAAAAAGCACTTACCCGGGATCCACACGCGGCGCGCAGGCTCCCCCGTCGACTCCGCCTACTCCGTTCGTCGAGCTGGAGTACCAGCGTCGACGACGGAGCACCTCCTGGTTCGATTTATCGCGTCTTGACAAGACGCGATAAATCGAACCCAGAACATCGATCGTGCGCCTCCGACGGGACGCGTAAGTATAGACCTACCCTAACTTTTGTTTACAGAGGGCCACTCCCAACACCTAAGGCCAATAGGCATCCAACCCAGATATAACAAACACAGGCAAATGTGCCCTTATCCCAGGGTGAGTCTGACCCAAGGATCTGTCCAAATTCAGAGAGAGAAAGGGACTCTCATCATGCTCCTTTCTATAGTTCCTAAAGGAGCCATAGACCCCAGCTCAGCCCCTCTTCATTCCCCCTTGGCTGGGAATCTTGGCAATGCCTGCCGGGAGCGCAGCCATCTGCTGTAGATTAAAAGGTTTTTAATTCTCTCCCTGCCAACTATGAGATAGGGCCTCCATTCCCTGCCATACACCCTCCGACCTCCCAACAGGCCCAGGATTATCCTGATTTGAACCCCCAACCCTCTTGTCCTGGTCAAACAGCAGTTTGGCCCAGGCCTCCCACTCGAGAGGACCCCCAAATCAAGTGCTGCTGCAACCTGTTGCACGGGATCACAGCGTCACTCAGGTTTGGTCCCTCTGCTCCTCTATCTCAATCTACAGAGGGAGAGATGGGCCAGACCTGAATGGTGCTGTTTCCCGCTTTAGCCACTTGTAATGTTAGAAGCTATGCACCCTGGTTGCTTTCCTTCCACTGCCCATCCTGAGACCTCTAATCCTCACAGTGTACTAGGGTTCTCACTGCATTTCTTTCCTATACACTATCCCTAGGGTGTATATACCATCCACGCAATTCACTCACTGCGTTTACCGATCACAGCCACAACATAGTCCCCACAACCAGCTGAGATCAGAGGCAACAAGAACAAGGTGGTATAAGAGATGCACTGATGAGTATGGCTGGAGAGGCAGACCTGAACTGGGCAAGAACCAGAGATTCTGTGAGCATGCAAACCACTGCCCTCTTCAGGATGGAATGAGACCTGCACAAAGTGCAGGTGATTAAGTTGTGGGGTAGTAGCAGTCCTGCAAGGAGTAGATGAAGCATTAATGCAAATGGGGAATCTTCAGGAGCTTGTGCAACAACAGCCTGTGCTCTGGGAAAAGAGGGTCCCAAGTTCTAATGTATCATTTAACTGCTGACTATGTTCCCTACTTGCAGGCAGCCCAGAGACATACAGAGTGCACAATATGTGCTGCAACAAGTATACATACCTACACTGGGGGAAAATGTTCTGAAACTGAAAATTAAAGTTTCCAGTAACGTGTGAAAGAAATTAAGAAATAAAAAGGAACCCCTCTGTTTGGCACAGCCCGTTCTATTCACCAGTCTTCGACAAGTGTCAACACACTGCCAGTTGCAGCGTGAATGCCAGCTGTCTGCAAAATATGCTGCCTGTCACCTGTAAAGAGAATTAAAATTCAGCTTCTGCTAGGAGTATCCAGGAAAGCAAACACCTTGTCTTTCTTTAAAAAAAAACTAATTATCAGGTAAAAGAAATGCATCAGCTTGTATAACTGTCTGAGAAACACGAAAGCAGGTTCTGGGTCCCCGTCCTCTCTCCTGCCTCATTTCCTGGGAGACAGCCCATCCCCCATCACCTCCTGCTGCCTTTTCCCAGGGCTCATCTGAAGATTAAGATCATATTTACACATCCCAAGGGTTGTTCATGCCAGTGAGAGGCACTGGATCAATGTCCTCTATTTATCATCAGGAGAAAAAATGCAGCAGGGTTAGCGGTGGGCCAAGCTGTCCCCCTAATGTTCTCAAACCCCGAGCCACAAACACCTCCTAGAGGTGAAAGGGGATGTCAGTTTCCATGGCTCACAGGGTGCTGGCATTGAGATGACTCATTGACCCTATAATGGTTAACTGTGATGGCAGTTTGCACAATACAGATATCGGATTACTAAATGCTGAACTGAGACCACTAGCTCGTTGCATGTAAGCACCACGCAGCTGTTACATAGGAACCAGTTTTAGTCACCGAACAACAGAGCGCTTGGCTAATTCTCATTGCCGCCAAGACTTTTTCACCCATGGTGGCAGAGACAGTTGATGAGTTGTCCATTATGGGGCAGTAGCTGGTGGCCAATCAGTGCCATCCACATTGCAGCATGCCAGCCTCGTACACCACCATTCCTCGGGGTGCTGGCAGAAAAGGAAGAGTCTGAATGAGTTTGACAGACAGAACCATGCAGGGAGAAGTCTGATGCCCCATCACTCTGGTATCAGAGTATTAGAAATGATAGAATGGACGTGGGAGAGACAGAGAAGGACAAGTGGGCTTGCAGGGGTTGGCAGGGGCAGATGGATTGGGAGAAGAAGGATGAGACTGGAGAAACTTTGAGGCAGCAGGAATCTCCTGCCCATCACACGTCTCCAGAACAAAGATGGGTGTCAAGAACCCTGCTCCCTCTCGGCCTGTCTCTCCTGCCATATCTCACAAAAAAAGGCTGCAGCACTGCACCATATTGTCCGGGATGCTGGGTTAAGGCCCAGGGCTCCACACAACTGGGGCTGTGGACTTACACTGGAGGTGGAGTATCTGTGACAGAAAACACCATAGCCTGGTACAGCAAGATGGCACCATAACCAGATGTCCGACAACTGGCCGGGGGAACAACATAGCGAAGGGCTACAGGCAGATCCCTGCTCAGGAAGCCTTGCCTGCACTTAGTGTTTGACGCCCAGAGGTTAGAGACTGAGCAGCAGCTTTCGCAGTCAGTCTGAGATCAATGGACTTTGGAAATGGTCCTGCCCAGAGCCAGCATGTTCCTGGAACGGCAACGCTGTGTGTTACACCCCTCCCTAGAAATGAAGCTCACCTGGCACAGGGCTCTCCAGGCTCTCAACTCTTTCCCCTCTAACCACATTCTCTCTCACCCAATGACTCTTTAAGAGAGTCTTAAACATCCTGCAGAGACCAGCCCGGGAGAGAGCCAACCAATGGGAGCAGAGAACCTTGCCACACTGGTGCAAAAAACCCTAAAAGGAACTAAAACAACAGGCCTGAAAGAATGAGCCAGTGTAGCTGGCAGACGTTAGAGACTGATTGTGCCATGCCTTGCACAGGTGAGCAAGGGAGTGGGGAGAAGCCCCTGTGCAAAGACCAGCCTGGGTGCTTCTATAGTATCTCCATGGGGAGCCAGGTGTCCCTGTACCAGCCCCTGGAGTATACAGTATCATGTGCTTCTAATACCCGCAAGGGGTGCTCTGTGCCTTTGTAATGCCCCCATGGGGTATTCTACCCTGTGCCTCTAACATCCTGTCTATTTGCCATGACTGAGGCATTACAGAATGAATATAATAATATACCAATGGCACCAAAGCATCAGCAAACACCCAAGAACTCCTGGCCATCTCGCACAGCCTGCCTCTGGGGACTCTGCTGTACCTGAGGTGTCTGTGCTCGCTAGAAGTGCAGTAACTCTCTTCCCTGCTTTCGGATGGCTTGGAGTTGTTTGTTTCCATTCAGGGGTACTGGAGGCGGACAGTAATCTCTCAGCAGGAATTGTAACCAGGCATTATACAAACGAGATTTAAATATCTGCTGCAGCATCGGGGGAGGCTCAATTATAGAGCTGTTACCGTCCAAGGCACTAATGCCAGCTGAAAGGATTATATCACTTCACACAGAGAAAAGCTCATCCCACCTTCTCCTCTGGTGCCAGCGTGCGCTCTTAGGAAGGAACACAACCCCAGCAGGGGCAGCTGGCGGAAAGCCACAAGCTTGACATAACAGGTACCTCCCCCACACAGCACAGTTAACCCAAGGGGGGCCAAGAGGGCCATCGGGGGGGAGGTGCAGGGTGAGGGGAAATTCTATGTACAGTGTCAGCAAAATGGGCCAGCATCACAGCCTGACATCCTGTGTGTGGCTCAGAACAGCTATTACATGGATACTAATGTAATACATAAGCCCCAGTTGAGATCAGGGCCCCATGAGTGCTGTACGTACACCTAGCAGAGATAGTCCTTTCCCCCAAAGAGTTTATCATCTAAACAGACACGAGAGCATGTGTTATCCCCATTTAACAGATGGGGAGCCAAGGCAGAGAGAGACTATGCAAATTTCCTGAAGTCACACAGAGTGTAGAATAGAACTCAGGTTTCCAGAGGCAGTCTAGTGCCTTCCCCACAATGCCATTCTTTTCTTCTGGAGCCTCTCCATGCCACCCTTGGCAATGTGTCTCCTCCCTAATCTGGATGGCTTGAGAGGGTAGTTCTGTCTCCACGGACCATTTAGACCCTGAACCAGCAAAGCACTTAAACTTTAGGCACTTGAAGGGTCCCCTTGAAGTCAGTACTCACATGCTTTAAGTTAAGCACAGGCTTAAGTGCTTTGCTGGGTCAGCGCCTGGGTTGCTAGCCTCTGTACTGAGACTACCAGCTGTGGGTCGCTTTCTGGGGACACCAACAGTGCACCAGGAACTGGACGGTGTCAAGCCATTCACAGAACAAAGGCCAGGGTCTGCTCATTTTTATTGACTTTCTTCTCGTGGCAAAGTTACCACCCCAGCTCACCCCTCCAGACTGGCTGTGGTGCTGCAGCAACCTTTGCCTCAGTTCCTCCCCCGCCACAACTGTCTTTTGGCCTCTTGTAGCCATAGGCGCATCCTGGCCCTCCAGCCAGACAGCGTTATAGAGTCCTGCCCCTTCCAGTACCACAGAGTCCTTTACTCAAAGTCCTAAAGTATATATACAAAATCCAAACCTTCAGCCCAGGTGGCAGCCACCTCACCACCAGCATACCTCTGTTGCTCTGGATAGTCCTCCTGTTGAGCCATATGCTTCTATGCCTCAATAAACCCTACAGCCCAGCAGCTGACGTGCTCCGGGGTTCAGGCCAGCTCGAGCTCCTCAGAGTCCCTAGGACCAGGCAGCTTTTCAGCTCACCCCTGGTGTAGCCTGTCTCGTCTGCTCTGCTCACCTTCTCCCAGGGTGCTTCCCAGAGACAGGGAATGCCCCATCTCCCCAGTCCAACCCAGCTCCTTATGGAAACAAGCCCTGATCTGCCCCAGCTGGGCTTTATTTCTAAATTTCTCCAGGTGCCAGCAGGCTGGTTAACTGGCCTCTCTGGGCCATATTAACCCTTTTACCCTTTTACAGCAAGGGTATGATGAACACCCCATCAGACTTACGTTCTGAAAGAGTTTTTGGCAGCTTCCGTGAGGCACTGGCTTCAAGTTATCATTCACCTTTAAAGCAATCAGTCTTTTGACCCTGCTGGGACTTGTATAGGGGAGGGCTGTGCATTGGTTGTGTGGGTCTTCTCTATATGTAGCAGGCCTGGATCCCAATATGACTCACACCCTCGCCTTAGCAAGCACGATGGAGCAAGAGCACTCAAGCCCACGATCCAGATGGAATGAACAGTGGGCTAGGGTCTGCTGGGGACCTCTCCAACACCCCACCCTCCGCGGGAGAGCAGGCATCTTTGATGCGAGAGGAGTTGCAAATCAGAAACTGATGTTGCCCCTGACAGTGGGGGGAAACCCCTTTTAAAATAGAATATTCATACAGATGGCTAATTAAAGCAAGATGCTTCCCTGCAAAGTCTGTCCTGCAGCCAGGCTCTCCAGAGAACCTCAAAGCATTTGCTCTAATGCTTTTATCTTGCCAATGACCATTGCATACTCCCAGAGATGCACACGAGGTGCTCCATTTCCAAAGAAGGTAAATAGAAAAAGTCTATACATCACCTCCCATTGTATCAGCGGGGCAGTGAGGTCTGTCACTGCTCTTTTTAAGCAAGCTAGCTTGGGGACGCTTACATCTGCTGCAATCCCATCTCCTGATTGCAGTGGAGACATACCTTGAGAGTCATCAGCAGGGAAAGAACCTAGCAGTGTTGCTTTTGCTGAGGGTAAGCTGAACCAGCTTTTAGTCATGCAGAGTGACAAGAGATGCTTGTGTTGGACACTTCAGCCAGCTGGATGATGCCTTAATTTAAGCCATTTTATAAATATGTATATTAAACATTTATTACAAAAAAACCAACCTGTGTTTAAATAATAAACTTGACAGACAAATGCCAGGAAATTCAAAGTTGAGGCTGATGTGTCATGACATTTGAATTTCCTTTTGCCTTGATTCTCTTTCAACCATAACGTTAAACATAATTTGTATACAAAAAAAAACAACAACAAAAAAACAACTTAGGCACTGAAGTACAGGCCTCCACCAGTAGCATAGCCGGGGGAGGGGAGAGCAGGGGGAGCGGCCGCTCCCCCTGTGAGCAGAAGCGGCGCCTTAAAAAGGAAGCGGCGCCTTCTTTTAGCAGAGCTTTTTAAAGCGCCAGTTATTGCACTCACCCGGCGGCACTCCAGGTCTTCGGCGGCATTTCGGCGGTGGGTACCACCGAAGACCTGGAGCAAGTGAGGACCCACTGCTGAAGTGCCGCTGAAGACCCGGAGCGCCGCCGGGTGAGTACAGGGGGAGCCTGGGGAGGCATCTTTTTATAGCACCGCTCCCCCTGTGCTCCGGCCCTGCCTACGCTACCGGCCTCCACCACTTGTGCTGAAGTAGTGGGAGGGGCACCGGGCATCCTTCACAGCCATGTCCATTTGGCTCAGTGCACCCCACCCTGCTTGGAGCTGGAAGCTCTCCTTGGCCTGGCTCTCTGCTCGCTCTGCCTAACGCCAAGGCAATGCAGGCAGAGCACTCTGGTCCAGTTTCTCACCAGCCTGGATAAGCATGGGAGCTGCATGAGAAGCAATTTCATACTGTGAGACATGAGCTTCCCCAGGTCCAAACGCTCCTAAAACATGTGTGCTGCACGCACGCCTGAAATACAAAACTGTACCCAGATACGCATTTCCCCATCGCTGCAATGCCTCCCCCTGCCCACCCCACCACAGAACACCCCTGATATTGGGAGAGGGGGTCTTTGCATTACACAGGCACACAGGGCCCAGCTCCATTTAGAATCACTCACGAGTGCCCAGCACCCAGTATCTAATTCCTTAAAACACTAAATTAGCCCAGAGGCGAGCCTGACACATGGAGACAAATCCTGTTTAATTATAAAGAAAAGGAAGGTGATTATGTCCTCCTGGAGACCACTTCTGCCTGCTTCTGTTTTATTTATACATGATACTGTATAATGAGCTGAATATTTAGGAGGTCAGCATAAAGCAAGCTGTTGCCTGGAGAAAAAAATACCCAGCTCTGTATAGATCAACAGCCAGGCAGTGGGTATGGGGCGGGAGGGGGTTTGCTCATTTCACTGCTGACAAAGACCTTTTACATGGATCATCTCTTTCCCCCCCTATTCCAATCACACACTGGGGGATTGTTCCCTGCGGTACATCCTCCTGTCTAGCGCTAAAAAACCCATCTGTTGGGAGACTATTCCACACTCTACCCTCCCCATCAGAAATGTCTCCTAATATTCAACATATGGTTTCTTTTTGCTGAATTTAATCTCTCACTCCCCTTCCACCTCAATCCACTCCTCGCTCCTTGGGGTTCTCGCCTTTCAAAGACTTGTGGCCAGGTCTGTGCCCACTTCGTCATTTAATCAAGCTAGCTAAGATTTCACTCCTCATCTTTCTTTGTATGCCAAACCCTCCTGCCCTCTGATCATTGTTTGACTTTGTTGTTGCTCTGCACAGATGTCCCTCCAGTTTGTTTACATCTTCCTGGTCCTGACGTCCCCAGAGCTGGATACGTTCTGGGCTATGCTGCTATTCCGTGAGGAAGGATGGTTCAGTGGTTAGGCTGCTTGCCTGGGATTTGGGAGACCTGGGTTAAGTCCTTGCTTTGCTACAGGCTTCTCGGGTGTCCTAGGGCAACTCACTCAGGCCCAGATCCTCAGAAGGTATTAAGGTGTCTAACCCCCATTGATTTAGGCTGGTCTACACTTAAGTTTTGCCAGAATAGCTATGGCAATTAGACGTGAGAGAGCTGTGTTTGCAAAAACCCTAGTGTAGACAGTTATATCAGCAAAGAGTCCTTTGAGCAGCAGAGCTTATTGTGTTTGGGGAACTGGTTTAAAGTCTCTTGCCAATATATCTATACCAGCAAACACTTTCTAGTGTAGACAAGGCCTCAGCTTCTCTGTGTCACAGAGTTCCCCATTAAACAGGTGGGAAATACTTCCTGCCTCACAGGTGTTGTGAAGAGGAATACATTAAAAATTGTGCTCGCCGTGGTCATGTATAATCATTATCGTAGATCGCTCCCATGCCTATCAAATTGTGCAGTAAGATCTATGAGACTCATCAGGCCTCCACTTTTGTATGATTCCGAATGCTAGTCACTGAGGAAGAGACAGGAGCAGATCTTGAAGACCATGGAAATGAAAATGTGAAGATGGATGCTTGGAGTTACAATGATGAGCCATGTTCAACATGAACTAGCTAGGGGAAGTGTGAAGATGGTACCAATTACAGAAAAGTTGAAAGAGTCCAGGCTTAGATGGTTTGGGCATGTGAAGAGAAGATCAAAAGAATATACAGGAAACAGGTTGTTCCTGTCCACTTCTCAGTGTAAGAGAAGGGTTGGAAGACAAAGTGAGATGGATGGAGAGCACACAAGAGAGCTGTGGAGTTTCTGAAGAACTGCTTCAAGACAGACTAGAATGGAGGAGGAGGAGGACTCAAAGAGCCTGCCCCATATACATGGGACTAAGGCTAGAAGAAAACGACAGCTCACATTGGTATCACAGCGGCTGTGTGCGCCCCTGAAAGGTTGCTTCTGAATGCACTAAGCTCTTCTCTCTGTCTCAGCACGAGGAATTAAATTCAGCATAGGACTGTTGGAACACTATCTTCCCATGCTTCTGCCAATGAGGCTCTCATGGCTGATTCATGCCTGCTTTAAAGCAGATGAGGTTTCCCCAGTGACACCTCCAGAAGCAGAATGTAACTGAGCAGCATCTCACAACCTTCAAGAGGGTCTCGCTGCTGCTAGCCAGGGCTATGTGCAGCAAGCCAGGTGTGATCAGGAGGTGCTTGCACGGTGTGTGTTTAGGAATCGGGGTGGGATTAAAACGGAAGGGCTAGGAGAGGGAGCATTTCATGTAGCTGCCAGAGGCTAACTCTCGGAGGAAATGATTCTGGAGCAAGCTGAGTTTTGGTTGCATCTCCAGAAATCCATAGTGCATATTCATTGCCCCCTCTGCTCCCTCTGCACTGCCTGAGTCCCCAGTAGGCAGAGAGCAGGCACAGCCAGCCTCTATCTCCTTTCCAGCCAGCATCTCCAGTGGCAGGGGCTGGGATGGGGATGGGGAGCAGCAGGGAGAAAGCAGAGTAGGAGTGTGCTGTGCCCCCGCTGCCATTCAGTCCCCTAGGGGTTGCTCTAACCTACGCCAGGGGTGGAAAAAGAATCAGGGAACCGTTATCAGTTCCCTGACAGACACCCCCACACCTCCACCACACACATACTGGTACACCAAGGAGAACCTGGCTGCAGCAGATAAATTAGCCCCCTAATTTTCTGAAATATACATGGCCCGGGATTTGTATTAATAAGTAAATATTATCTTATTATTGTATAGCATCTCCATCCCACTAGTACCTTGCTAGCGGTATGCAGATTGCTGTTAAGTGCTCCCAAGCTGGAAGTTTAGAGTAAAGCAACAAACATGGATACGGGGCTGGAGAAATTGATGTTTGAGGAAAAATTGAAAGAGTTAAATTATATAGAATCGGGTTAAGAGGGGGCACAAGAGAACAGCTTACAAATATTGCAGGGGGGGAGGAATCATTCCCATAGAGTCATATATGGCTATCACAGAGTAATCAAATGACATTCAGAGAGGCAGCACTTGAGCTATTGGAAGAACAAAATGGTTTTGTAAAATACAGTTTTTTTCCCAGGGGCTGTATCTCAGAAACCGCTTTCTCAAAGGACTCCAAATTTGTACCACTTCCACTACCTAGCACTGCCAGAAGGCACCACCAATTTCAAGATAATCTGTGCAAGGAACCAGATTTTAGAGCACTTTGAAGAGTCGACCTTTAAACAGAAAGCAATGCAACCCTAACTACAGCAGAGTGGAGGAGCATTTCCTAGAAGTATTAGGCTACAGACCAGCCTTCCTGGGGAAGCAGAAGAAACTAGGTGGGATAGCGAATACTGAACAGGACAAAGCACTTGCTAGACTAACAAACGTAGGAAACAAGTCTGCATTGGCTGGAGGAGGGGCGGGGTGCTGCATCAGGCCTATCCCGTCTCCAACTTCTGGGATTCACCTCTGGGGGCTCGGGCAAACTCTCCAGCACACAGTGCAGTGCAGAAGGGAAGTGCTGGTCAAAGACATTAGGCTTATGTGAGACGCACAACAAGAACTTTAATTTCCCCTTCGAGCAGACAAGAGCCTTGGTTTCTATGATCCCCTCAGTGCGATGAGCCTGTATGGAACCCTCTTCTACTGGGCTGGGCTGCATGCTGTACCCTGGCAACCTGTCTACACTTGCTGACTGCCTCTCACAAGCCATGCCGGCCCCTTGACACCCTCCCCTCTCTACTGTCCTCCCTCCTTGTGACCCCGCTCCTCGGAGCAAGACTCCAGCTCTGCTCGGGCGGGCTCCCCGACGTGTCAGGAGAAGGCAGAGTGCGTCTCAGCTGCTGTCGAGCGCCTCATTAAGCAGAGCACCGCGGGCAGCTCCTCCACTGCCTAATGCGAGCGCTTAATGCCATCTTTAGCTGGCTTGCTGCACTCCTGCAAGGCAACCGAGCAGCAGGCGGGCAAGCCGGAGCCTCGCTCCCCCGAAGGCTGGCAGCAATTAAGAGGCACAGAAATTGGAAGCAGGAAGGCAGCACTGCCTCACCCGTGCCAGCCACGCTCAGCTTTTCCCCTGGTCAAGCACCTTTGGAAACAGCCCAGCCCCGCATGGGCAGCGGAGGGAGCAAGGCACAGTGCAGCGAGACGTGCAACTATTTGTTTTTGTCATAAGCTTTCCCACCGATTGTGCCTTCTCGGGATACACTGGCTGCACTTCACAGCTGTCAAGGTCAAACCAACCTCCCCAACAGCGTGTCGGTAAGAACAGAAGACGCTTTCTATTTCAGAGCCTGGCGCACTCAATCTCGAGCCAGGATTTGCTCCTTCACTTGCTAAGCCCAAAGCCTCCGAATAAAAAAAAAGGTTCAGTTAGTAGCTCTGAGGTTGGAGCAGGTTAAGCCTGTCCCTGCAGAGATGCATGTTCCAGGCTCAGGAGGACAGTGGGAGAGGGGTGGGTTTGGAAAGCGACCCTCTTGTCTCGAGAGGGGAGCACTGCAGAGGAAGAGACCCCAAGGAACATGCACTGCTCAGAGAGGAGTCTGTTGAAGGGAAGCACATAATCACTGCTGCACTTCTGGGGCTCTCCAGCTGCAGCTCGGGGAAAGAGAGCTTGAGGTTAATACACTTGTCATCCTCGAGCCGATGTGGCCTTTTCACAACAGCACAGCCAGCGATAATACATCCGGTAATTGCTTCTGTGGGGATATTTACCTGGCTTGAGAGGCTACTGCTGCTATCATTCCCCTGGATGGCTGCCCTTCCAACCCAGCCAGGATTGGGGGGCGAATGGCAGCAGCAGTGTATTGACTTGAAACAGCACTCACTGAGCAGCCAGGCGCTTGCTACTCTTCGCCTCGTCCCCTCGACGGAGGGAACTTTGGTTTTCTTTTTATCGGTCAACATTTTCAATGCACCTGAATTTCCCCTCAAAAGTGGCTCATGATAAAGATACTTGACAGTGTCCAACATTACAGGACAATTATCTTCCGCTCTAGACTTTTCTGAGAAGGGTCCTTTTCCCTAGGCCCTTTGCCAGTTAAGAAGGTTTAAGAAATAGACATTTACAATGCTAATGCTAAAACAAGAAAAGCAATGCACACGTCATGGAGAAATAAGAAATACTAGAGGAGAGGACTCGGGACTCCTGGGTTCTATCTGCAGTTCTGCCACTGACCTTGAGGCAAGTCGCCAGACCTCCGTGCCTCAGTTTCCCCATTATTTATGTACAGTAATGCCCATAAGGTGCAAGGCACTCTCCAAACACTGATCCCTGCGCTGAGGAGTTCAGGGTGATAACTGTCACTGAGTGTGGTGAGATAATCAGGTGAAAGGTGCTGTTTATAAACGGCAATTTTTACTAACCTGTGCCAACAAGCTTTACGGTACAGCTCTGGGGCACTGCCTATACCATATTCATATTTTCCAGCAGGCCCTGTTCCGACTAAAGGAAGCACTGCTGCTGCCTAACAGCACTTGGGAAAATCTGAGCCCCACTGAGACCCCCATGAGTTATTTAAAGGCAATCGCACAATGCACTGGGTGGCAGTGTCCTGCATTGGCAGAGGGAAGCTGACTGGACAGGCTAACTATGGCTTTTGCATTTTTAGGGCCAGATTTGGAAAATCTGGTCTCTATTTGCAGGAGCAATTTAGGCGACGTAGATATGGAAGTCCCAATGCATCCACCAATAACCTTGGTGCATCAAAGGGGGATGGGAATCTAGTTAGGGACTGGCAGAACATTATTCCCTTAGATCCGTTGCATCTTGTAATGAAAAAAAAACCAACAACTTAAGGGCTCCAGCACACAGAACAATGCCGGCTCGGCCTGGCTTTGCAAAGGGACAGGTGTTTTCATGGCCCATGTGCTAGAGGAACAGATCATGCTGAGGATGGGGCTCAAGTCACAGCTATAGTATTACAGAGCGCAGCTATGGAACAGCCGCCAGCCCCCACACCTGTCAACTCTCCTGGAGAAGGAATCAGATGTAAAATGTTTGTGACAGCAGGAACTGATCTACACCTTGGATCACTTGGTACCTGCAGCGTTCACTAGGTGCCAGGTCTGGAAGGGACATGACTGACAGCACAGAAAATGCAGCAGGCATAATTTAGGGAATCGTGTCAGCCTATAGTGTCTCTTATCTCAGCTTGGTAATGGAAAATAAACCAGCCTGTTCCAAAAGAGCCACATAATTCACTCTTGGCCCCATGTAATTCACAGGTAGCTCCTCAAAAAGGGGCCTACACAGTGGGGAAGATGAACCCCAACCAGCTGCATCAGGACACCCACCCCACCAAGTCCCACTCCCCCAGCACCCAGACCCCTCCTCACTGAGCCCCACACACCCAGACCCCCCACTAGAGCCCCATTCCACCACACCCAGACCCCCCATTGAACCGCAACCACCTTCACCGGGACCCCCCCTGCAGAGTGCCATTGCCCCTGCACCCAGAACTCCCCAACGAGCCCCTGTGCATCCAAATCCCCCCTGCACCCAGATCCCCCACTGAGCTGCCCTACACAGAACCCTCTCACCCCACACTAAGCCCCTCCACACTCTGATCCTGCTGGGCTGAGCCTGTCTGTGCACACATGGTGTGCCTAGCATGGAGGGGCAGGGCCCTGGAGAGTTTTGGGGCAGGCCCAGTCCCTGCACCGTGTCAAGGGGCAGCCTCACCACCAAGTCCCTTTCCCGGGGGGGAGGGGGGGAGGTCTGCAGGTTGATCTCCCACCTCTGTGCAGCCAGTGGCCTGTGCTCCCCACTGCCATGCTAGAGCCCCCACACTTATTTATTGACAAATACAATTTGCAGAATTTTAAAATAGTGTGTGCAGTATTTTTAATTTTGTTGGCGCAAAATTGCCACCGGAGTAAGATCCAGGGAGTAGCAGAGCCAGGGAGTAGCAGAGCCAGGGAGTAGCAGAGCAACGGCAGAGGAAACTCAGGAGAAAGAGGCTGAGGAGCCAGCTGGTGTGGCTGGGGCTGGTGGAAAAAGCTCGTACCACTGCAGTCCACATGTACAAGACTTTAATAGCCTGGCAGAGAAAGCTGGCACGGCTGCCCGCAGCCCCAGTCACTTTCTTCTGAGGTTCTGTCCACCTCCACAGGCTCAGCCCTATTAGTAAATATTAAGGGCTCAATGCCCGGAACACTTGGGTACATCTAGGCCACAAATTAAGGTGCAACTGCAGCACAGGAAGGCACACCCATGCCAGTGTTAAATAGTGCGGGTAACATCAGCCGTGAAGATGTGGTGGCCCTGACTCCACAACGGGCTAGCAACCCAAGTATGTACCCAAGGTCCCTTGTGGGATTGCGCTGGGGCTCTCTGTGAGCCAAATAACAAGCCTCCCTCCTTCCCTCGGCTTCAGAGCCCAATCTGCAACATCTACAGAGCTCTTTTTAGTGCCACAGCGCAAGCCTGAGTCTGGCGACCTAGGCTCAGAGGCTCACCGCCATGGGGTTTGTAGACAAGTGTAGAGGGTGTGGGGAGGCGTGGGTCTTTGATACTGCTTTTGGCTCACCTCCAAATTTCAAGAGTCACATTTGACATATTATAAATCTGAGGTGGATCCTTGGATGGTGTAAATCAGCCTAGTCCCACTGAAGTCAATGGAACGGTGCTAATTTACACCAGCTCTGGATCTGGCCCTGCATTTGGAACCTAAGCCTGAATTCCTAATTCTTTAGGCTGCTGAATCCCCTGAGCGACAAACGTCTCAGGGCCCTCTCTAGAAGGGCTGCTCCCTCTCCATAGGAAGCTCTCACCCCCTGCACCCCTGCCTCTCCACAGGACATCTCCTTGCTCGCTTTAATCATGCAACTCACTGCAGCAACATGAGGGAACTTGCCAAGTAAGAGAATGTCACCGGCTGACCTAACGACACTTGGCTGCCTTACAGAATTCTCTACAAGTGTAGAATCATCCCTGCAGGGAGGTAGGAGATCACGCTGGGAAAACTAACAGCATCTGCTGTAGCAAAAACCCTCTTCGCCACCATAAGCAACACCTGCTTTCCTAGAGGGACAGAATTACAGAGAGTTTTCTTCCTCAAAAGAACTAGACAGCCCCTCCCCGCTACCGCCTCCACACTCACTTGAAGGAAGAGCCTAACACAGCTCCCTGCATTTCTAGGAAGCTCACTGAGATGTGAAAGGAAAACAAGAAAAGCTTTAATTGGCGTTGTAGCAAATGACAGTTACAATCCCGGCTGCTTCTCGGTGCATTAACAATTTTATCGGAAGAGGAGGTTGGGATCTGGCAGGCCACCAGCTCGGCTCAGATGACTCAGTTCATCAGCACCACCAATTAAATGATGAATCCAAAGGAAAAAACCAGGAGGCTAAATGGCTTTGCAAGGCCATTTCAGTATTTTTCAGGTCTGGTACACTTGCCCCCTTTCCCCTCTCCTCCTTGTCTGGAGTCTAATGCTTTCATGACGTGTGGGTGATGGGCAGAGTCACACTGGTCCTTATTGTGCACTGAGGAGAGCAATGGTTTATTTTCTATCATCCCAGCCGCTCTGCTGCACCTTTGTGGGAAGGTTTCCCCAGGCAATAGGAGTGACAGGACGCTGAGCCTGGCAGCAGCAACTAGAGGAGTGGGAGAATGGTACACATAGAATATGGAGAGATTGTTGGCCACTGCTCCGGAATGGATACACAGGAAGCGGTGTATATTTTGGGCCCCTCTGTCCCACAGCCACAACTTACTGGTTTTCAAAACCCTCCATTGCCTCAGTGTTCCTCAGACCTTGTCTCACTCTACTCCCCTCACTGTTCCATGTGTCCACCTACCACCAGTCTTCCACCTGTCCCTCCTTTAATCTCTCCTCCGCTGGTGAGAGAGCCTTCTCTTCTGCCCACCAAACAGCCTCTCCACATCCCTCCATTTCACTGATCCCTCAGCCCTTCTAAAAATCTAATCTGAAAACATCTCTCCCCTGGGACTCTGTTGGCCCCGCTCCCTCCACTATTCTCGATCATTTACATTGGGCAAGGGCTTGTGAAGAGAATTTGCAAGAAAGGTGCTACACACATTCTCTGGCATTAGAAAAGGTCCTGGCAGCTGACTGGCTCCCAGAGGGGCAATGCCCAGAATATATTTCAGGCCAGCACAGGAATCAACTCGGCTACATTCTCCAACACGAGATCATTATAACTTGGAACGAAGCTGTGTTACCACCAAAGGCAAAACACCGGAGCTGTCAAATCCTTTTACCCTGGCTCAAATTCAGAAAGCATTTCAGTGTCAAAGACTGCAGCAGTAGCACAAACACACACACCCCACACACACACAGTCTGGCATGTCTGGATGGGATCAATGTTGCTGCACATGCCTATAAACTTGGAGCAAAAAATAAACCAACCCAGCCACTTGAGAGTCATCTGACAAGGAAACGGTGAAAGAGCCCCATGAAGCACGTGGTTCTGGACGAAGATGAAAACCCAGAGGTGGAAGGTTTTTGTTATTGTTATTAAGTATTTTAATTTTACACTGATTACCCCCACATGGGTCATTATCAATAAAAAGAGGATTTTGCCATTGTCAGTAACAAGAATGCAGCATAGAAAACTTGGTTTGCAGTTACTGCTCAGGCATAAATGAGTTCCCTTTGCTGACACAGGAATGAGTTTTCATTATAGCCAAAATATAAGGCTGCAACATGAGATGCAGCTGGTTTAATAACTCCCTGAATATTTCTGGTCCATTTCCAGGGCTATTCTAGCCACTTTGATTGACATGGAGCCTTTGCTGCAAAGCCTCCTTGAGCCACGAAGGCAGGTAGGTTACAGCTTGGAAACTCTGCCAGGTGTCTCTCTGCTCGCGTTCCAGGGAAGCAGGCACAGCTGGCCTGGTTTTGTTTTTCCCCCCGTGTGGGTTTTAAACATTGCTTGAGGGCACATTTTTATCATTTGCATTCGGAGCTGGGAGGCGCTGGAAACAGAGACAGGTCAGTCTGGACTGTGCAGCAGTTTTGTGAGGTGCCCAAATATGGATGAAGAGGAGACCCAACAAAGCTATTTTCTCCTAAAGCATAACCTCAGACCTGGCCCCAGAGGGAAGCTGCTGGACTTAGTAATAGTCTGGGATTCAAAGCATATCCATGCTCACACTCACCCTTAGTAAACAGTGACTGAAAGTTATCATCATTTGATGGATGTTCAGTGGCCTGTGTGAAGTGAATTGGTGGGTCTTCGTCAGCTTGCAACTGAGCAAGTATCTACATCAACCAACTGGCTCTAATCAGCACTCCTGTAGGTAATCTCAGCAGAGATGCCCAGGACTGGCGTGCGTATGGAGACTCAGCTACCATCCCACACCTTGCACTGGGGTCCCTCCTGCTAGTTAGAGCTGAGGCTCACTGGCAGAGCATTGTGGCCTTCAGGTCTCAGGGCTGCCAATCCAGCACCTTTTGCAAGCAGCAACTTCACATGAAGTATTTGCTTAAATATTTTTTAAAAAAAACAAAACACATGAAAGGTTGACGGCCTCAGAGCTCCCCAAGGGAAAGGCTAGCACATCTGTGAAATGCTCAACAACCACTGCAGGCAACATGCAGGAAACAGAGGGGTCACACATGCCCGTTTAGTTGTAGAAAAGAAAACCATGTAGGGTCAATAGCAACCTAACAGTGCAGCATGCTAAGGGCATAGCAGGTTCTAAAGACCTGGCTAGGAAGCAGAACTTCTGGGGACTCAGCAGAACCTCGGATTATGCTTTCCCAAACATATCCACATTTAAAGTACATCTGAATCAAGAAACGCTGATCACCAGCTTTGAATGCATTTCTAGTTCCCGGGGCCTGACTCGCATTTTCCCTTCCCCATTTGCACTCTACTGTATCTTGCCATTTGGGCAGGAGACTCAAGTCTTTGGTTAGCTAATACTAGGGTGACCAGATTCCCGATTTTGGGACAGTCCCAATATTTGGGGCTTTTTCTTATATAGGCTCCTATTACCCCCCCCCACCCCCGTCCCGATTTTTCACATTTGCTGTCTGGTCACCATAGCTAATACACCCACTCCCCTCTTTTCCTGCTTCTTTGAATGGCTGCAGAATGGCAGAGAGCATCCTGGGATATCCCAGAGTCTATCCCAGAATGCTCTCTACTATGCCTGGTCACCCAAGCTGTTTACTCCCCTTCCCTTTGCCTTACTGCCCTGCCAGTCTATAAACCAGTCACCTCTAGGACCCTCAGGCTGTCTTGTGGGCTTTGAAACTCCCGAAGTAGAAAACCATTCAAGCTCTCAGCTCTTCTAAACTAGAAGAGTCAGCACCATGGCAGCCTGCTGTTTTCCTTAACTAAGGGTTTTTTTTCCTCTTTTCTTGCAGAGTAAACATGTTGGCTCCATTAGAAGCTATAAAATATTTACCAAGCACTAAACACTTTGCTTTCAAAAACCCTCTTTGGAGATAGGAGGAAGACCCAGGGACCATAGAGCAAGGCTTGAACTTTGGTTTTAGTCAGTCATTCTGTAAGGTTAATTCATAGCCCTCTGTACATGCTTGATTCACCTCGGTTCTCAGGGGGATGGGTTCAAGTTGCTAGGAGTCTGTAGCATCCAGAAGCGGAGAGGATCAGACACAATACTGCAGACGAGATCAGAGACTGCTACTAACTGGCTGCAAAGGAAGCCATGAACTTGCCCTCCCAGCCAAAGATAAAGGTGCTACGGCTGCACTGTAAATGGAGTGGGGAAAAGAGAGAGAGAGGGGAACATAGTGCATCTTAGTCTAATACAATCAAAACAGTGTTTATCTTGTGCGGCCTTCTCTGTACAAGCCATATTCCAAAACCACTTGCAGAGCTAAGTAATGCAATCAGAGCCAACTACTAAGCAGCAGCAGCCGGCAGGGCCCAGTTCAGGAGAGACAGGAGAAAAGTTAGATCTGCAGTTGAGGTGGAAAGTAGATGAGGTGGAAAGACAGAGGCTGTTCTGCACAGCTGGGAGCTGCAGAGGCGAAGGCTATCACGCCAAGAATGAGAAGATTGTGGGGAGGTACAGGGAGGAGGCCAGTGTGAGATGAACAGAGGGAGTAGGAAGGGCAGAGAGAGAGAATGAGTGTGCACAGCTGTGGAAGGAGCTTCCCTGTCTGAAAGAAGTCAGCTGGCACCGCCATACAGTGTAGTTTTACTGAGATCCCAGGTTCAGGGCACCCTTCCTACTAGGGATTTGTGAGCCGGAAGAACATTTTCAGTACTAGGCAAGAGTTAGGCAGCGTTACCACTGCCTACATAGATCATTAACACAGCAAATGCAGGCGCTAGAAACCAGGGACAGACTAAATCCTGGATCCAAACACAGCCCAAACTTTGCAAGAATTCAGATCTGCTCCAAACTTTGCATCAGCTGCAGCATTGCCAAAATAATATCCTCACATTATTCCTGCCTCTGTTGGAACTAGGTAGCAAAGGAAGTCTCACAGGAGGTAAAGAGCTTTGGATAAGTATCATTTTGCATAGGTACAAATTACACCTTTGAACCTTCTGGAGTTTGCCTGTCACTAGTTATATGAGACCATACTCCGGGGGCCCAATCCTGCAAGCCATCTGCAGTCAATGAGAGTTCTGTGCACAGATGCATTGGTTCCTCTGTTTGTTTTTTACAGTATATATTACTGCCCAGATGATCAGAGGTCCAGAGACACACAAACCTTTCCCCTTTGTCTCCCCAGAGCTAAAAATCCAAATCACTACAACACAGCACTCTCATACCTTTCTCCATTCACAACGAAAGTAACCCTACATCAGCTGAAAAGAAAAAGATCTCAGAAAACGTTCAGGCAAGAACATCAGGAGGCAGCAATGCGGTCTAGTGATAGTTAGAATGAAGGACTGAGAGCCTATAGACTCCAGAGTATTTTTCCCAGCTCTGCAATTGATCCCTTTGTGCCAGCTATAAAATGCAGATCTTAATGCTCACTTACTTCTCGGGGTCATGGTGAATTAATGCATGTAAAAGGTGTTAAGATCCTCAAATGAAAGATACAAAGTAAGTGCAAGGTATTATCATCATTAGAAAAAAATATCTGAGAGCCTAATGGTTCATACCACACTATATAATCCAGATTAATATCTAACCCTAGCTGATGCCACTTGTGTCAAAGGAAGGGGCAATCCAACCCTACCTCACCTAACTGCATTAGATTAATTCCTTCCAGACCACAGCTGGCAATAGGTCCATGCCCTGAAGACTGAGAATTGACTTGCAGAAGGAGAGAAGCCTCAATGTCTCCTCCGCCCCATCAGCCTGACAGTTTTTGCTTCCCCACCATATAATCAAAACACATCGCATCTGCTGAGCTCCTGGCATTTTCATGCAGACCCTACTCCAGCTACACACACAGCCTCTGCTGTTTTCCCAGGTCAGCCAACTACCTCTTTAAAACCACTGAGTCGGGGAACTGAGTGTTCAGAGGGATGGGGGAAAAAAAATCTCTATTGATGCTAAAGAAAACATATCCAGGTTATTTTAAAAGCTTCCCTCTTCTCTGCCAATGCCCGACATCCTCCTTAGCTTTCTATTTTGGGGTGGGGTGGCATTCCATGGCTTCAGATCTGGGCAGGGCCATGGGGAATGGACACAGCAGCTGCTGTCCAGGGGCTGGTATTTCCGTTCAGAACAACAACGCAAAGACCCAGCGCAAAGGGCCGGAAAGTGTCCACACATTGCAGAGTGGAACCAGACAGCAGAGGAGGGAGAGCAGACCAGAGTGGGGGATAAAAGGCAAAACTCAAAGGTTTCTGTCCCAGAAGGTAGTGTCCTCTGGGGGGCAGTTTTCTCCCCACCAGACCCCCAATGAAAGAAGCCCTGCAGCCAGCCTACACACAGCACCGTCTCTGTTGCTAACTGTTCATTCCCAGAACTGTCCCACTTTGGTGATTTACCACTGAATTACATGCCCTTCCACAAGATATCCCTGCAGCCAACATATTTATCTAGTGTCTAATGTTTTCTTAAAGAGATATTACTTTTTTTTTAAATGACAGTTTAATGGTTCTGTTTTTCACTCACTGCTAGCAAGAACCATCTTAGAAAGATGAAAATGATTTTCACCCCCTAGTGATTTCTGCCGTTCCTTCATACAGAGACAAACCCTTCCTCAGCCAACTCCTCAGCTATAATATACCTGGAAGGTCTCCCCAATTATTTATATTACAGTAGCAGCTAGAGGCCTCATTGAAGATCAGGACCTGACTGCGCTTAGTGCTGTACAATCACACAATAGCAGACAGTCCCTGCTCCAAGGAGCTTCTAAATTCACACAGCAGACAAAGGACAAGAGGGGAAATAGAAGCGACATGACTTGCCCAAGGTCATACAGCAGAGCCATCATTAGAACCTGGGTCTCTTGACTTCAAGTCCCATAACCTGTTACGTTCACAGCTTCCAGACAGAGAAGTTGGATAAAAACCAAATACTCTTGCTGGAAAGTTGCAGTGTAACCCTACTTTATTTCTTAGAATTTAGAACAACAACACACAAGAACCCAAAAACAGAGAAGAAGAAAACAGACTGCTCCCCTCAGGCAGTGAGGCACAACTCACCACACCTTGCTCTAGGCTGGCTTTTATGCAGAATGACTGATTGCACGCTTGCTTCCTTACAGAGATTCCCTTGCCTGCAGGCAGGACCAGGAAACCCCTGTGTATTTAAATGTTAGGTCTACAATTTTAATACAGTTTTCTATACACCCCACTATCCACTAGTCAACATTGCCTCTATTGAACTGTACCCCCACCCCAAGCCACAGAGCAGCCTCCATGATGATCATGCTCCCTCCTACTATGCAGGGAGGGGAGCAGCTAGTGAATCTGTGAGGTGACTGATCCACTTGTCCTGCCCCTCTCCTAAATTCTTGCCTTGCCTTGGCACACAGGGAACCACCAAGAAGCTGTGCAGATTGCCGGGTGCACACCCCATGAGTGGGCTCTGCAAAAGTGCCCTGCTCCACTACAAAGGGGCCCTCTGCGGGTGCAGCAGGAGGAAGAGAATTTGGCCCTTACTCCACATTGCGTATGTCTGTTGGTTTCTGCCTTGGCCTTGCGTCTCTAGCAAGCTGGTATAAACACATCTGGTTTTCTGCTTGCTTTCTTGCTAGTGTCACCACCTACAGCTCTGAGAACGTTATTGGTTAGAGCCAGGATGGGGAAGCTCACAGCATGGCTTATTTTTGTTTTCGTCACTCCCAATGGCGATTGGCGGTTGTTTGTTAATTTCTTGGCAACCCAATGGTGAACCATAAGAGAGGTGGACAGAAGTTTCGAATCCAGAGGACACTCCTCAGCAGCATGTTGCATTTCAGACATAACTCAGAAGCTCCTGTCATCTGTCTCAAAGGCAGAGAAGGAACAGGTGCAGGTCATTCAAATCTACCAGAGCTGCTGGAAATAAAAAACAGCAACTAGCTGTTCTGCTGAGCTGAGATCAGGGACAAGTCTGCAAGATGTTCAGCAGGGGAGAGATGATTGATATATTATTCCAGCAGGGCAAAGTTCTTGTAAGCAAATAGGCTTGGCTTGGTTTATCCCTGGTCATGCTCAGTAACATGCAGTGAAACCTACTGATCCTGTCACTAGGAGTATGGTGATATCTTAGCTTTCTGTTTTACCGCTTGGGAAACAGAAAATTGACAGCACTGGAAATTGCCCTGCTTACCCGCACCAAACCAAACTTTGTTTGCCCCCAGTTCAGATTGTTCAAGTGCAATCCCACCAACACAATCCCTAGAAACCAAGGAAATCATCAGTTAAGGGAAGCATTAGTCACATGCTGTAACATCCAAACAGTGTCTGACTCCTCCCCGGAATAGCAAATCCCCTTGCACTTCCATCACATAACCAACCTCAATGCAAACTCTTCTACATCACCCTCAATCGTATGACTAACAGCAGCTCGATTGACCCAGACACGAAGGTGGTGGTAACATCTATCATGTCATTTCTATGTAAAAAATGTAGGTCAAGGGAGTTAACAACGTGCACATATAACCCAATCCCCACTCAAGCCTGTTGGCCCTTCTAATTCCCCCATACTCTCTCAGAGCTCCTCCACCCCCAGTGCCCCTCTGGAATCCCCCATCACGACCCCTGCTGCCCAGCCTACTCCCAAAGGTCAGAGGATGGCAGTAGCCAGTGGAAGACCGTTCCATTGGCTTTTTCCTGCAGTGATAAAGGAGGCTGATACAGAACTAAGCATATAACTTGAGACTAGTGTGGTGGCCTTGTCTCTCCAACCCTTGTCTACTTAGTAAGTGGACTGATATCCTCCAATTTGTTTTACAAAGGTGGAGGACCCTCCAGATGGAAATGCCTTCCCAGTAGTATTTGAACAGACAAAATATTCACGGCAGACCTCAAGAACAGCTAGACGGGGCTGTGGGTTTGTGGTTCGATGTGAGCCCATCCTCAGGAAAGTTTGGCACAGGTTTCCCAAAAGCCTGGCTGAGGTTTTTTTGCAAACCACTCTTCCCTCAGCCAGCCCTCTCTCCAAGACAAACCCTGGTTTCCCCTTTGTCCTCAGTCCTCAGATGAGAAGCAGGGGCCTGACGGACTCAATGGAGGGGGGGGATTTCCCCTTGAGTTCATCAAATTCCAACGGCAAGGCCTGGTTTACTTCCCAAACCCAACAGCAGCTTTCAGTTTGCCAAAAGGTTGCACACAGACCTAGTCACTACCCACATAAGCCAAATGAGAACGACTAACGGAGAGGAGATGGCAGTGCACTGCCATTCTCCTGAGCCAGCCAGTCCTCTTTGGTTTCTGTTTTTGTCAGATTGAAGCCAACAGAAGGCAGATGAATAGAACCCTGACATGCAGACTCAGAGAACACCCTGGAAAGGAAGCGGCTCTCTCAAAGACTAGCATGTTAATGCACACACTTGAATCAGGATGATGATGATGATGAAATGCTTGTAAGAGTTTTAATCAAGGAATCTGTTCCCTCCTCTGACTCAGCAAACTAAGGAGAGAATTGCAAGGAAGGTGATTTTTTTTATTTACATAACGAAAGTAGCATTGTGGGGGAAAAGTCACAAGCACAGCATGAGAGTCTTTACCATTCTAATAAGCGCTAAGTAGAAAAAATAGAGTATCATAAATCAACCTGGTTTGTATTGTTCTCTCCCCTCCCCCTGAATCATAATATTTTGAGATTACAAGAAGCTACAGCCTCACCCATGGGCATTAATCTGTCTATTTGATAGGGGCCCCATTACCAAAGCATCTCTCAATCTTTCATGCATTCAGTCTCTACACCCTTGTGAGGTAGGGCAGTACAAGAATCCCCATTTTACAGATGGTAACTGAGGATACGACCAAGGATATGACTACCCTTAAAACGCTACAATGGCATAGCCGCAGCAGTGCTTCAGTGTAGACACTACCTATGCCAATGGGAGGGGTTTTCCTGTCAATGTCGGTTATCCACCACCCCGAGAGGCAGTAGCTAGGTCAACAGAAGAATTGTAGCACTGTCTACACCAGGGGTTAGCTCAGCATAGCTACGTCTCTCAGGGGTGTGGTGGGTTCCCAGCGTAGACCAGCCCTCACTGTGGCCAGACCACACATGTTTTGGGCGGAGCAGAGACTTGAAGCTACATCTCCCAAGTCCTAGGTGAGTGCCCTAGCCACTGGACCCTCCTTCCTTCTGAGTGCAAAAAGCAGCGCTGTACATATATGTAGTGAGATGGTCCTTGCCAAAGGGCTCACGGTCCAATTCAAACTAGAAGTGACCCCAAGCTAAATTCCTGGCTCCAAATCCACTCAAAATTTGAGGTGAGGGTTGTAACCCAAACCTAGGTTAGAATTTTACAGCCCAAACCTATCATTCCCAGGGGCCAAACCTCCTGACCTGAACATGCTCAAACATTCATGTCCTCCAAACCCATCTCAGATTCAAGCGCAGATAATATAGTTCGGTCACATATAATGCACAAGGTGAAGGTGAAAACTTGAAGCATCGGCGACGTCAGGGAGAGATCACCATTGATCTGGTTTATGAAGGTATGTATTGGTCCCAGTCCAGCCAGGATTGGTAGCCTGGTGACTATTTGCTGGACTGCATGAAGTGAGGAGGTACTCTCGGTCCATTCCCTCATGAGCAGGTACATTTAGGATAGTCAGGTGTGGGGCTGGTCAACCATTTTCCATGGAAAGTTGGATTTTAACACAATGACAATTTTCACTGAACATGTCTGCTGCTTCCCTTGAAAGCGTCCAATTTTTCGCTGAAAAAACAAAAACCAAAATAAAAAAGGGGAAAAAAACGTTCAGGTTTTTGGCTCTTCCGATTAAAAACTGAAATTTTCAGTGGAAAAATAAAACAATTCCCAGCAAGCTCCAGTCAGCAGTCCCTTATATAACTGCTCAGTTATGGCCAAGACATAGCAAGACCCCCGGAGGAGAGGGGCAGAGAACATCAGGCAGCACTGGCTGTAAGCAAATCTGGGAACTAGAAAGACATCAAAAACTACGCTACCGTCTCTGCTCAGCAGCCTCAATAAAAAACAATCTTGCAATTGGGTCCTGTCTCTTCTCTATTACAAGGGACACCACGGACTCCATAGGACAAAACCCAACTGGCATTAGCTGGTGCACTTGTTGGACAGTCACAGCAGAGCCCAAGAACTGAGCAAGCCAGAGGGACAGAACTACCCTTTCATCTCCAAATGTGGTTCCTCCAAGGTCAAGATCAAGCCACATCAGTAGTGTGGGTGGGCTGATGACAGCTTGCCATGCCCGTCTGATGCTGGACACGTTCTGAAGCTAAGCAGAGGTCTCCGAAGTCTAGTGCTTTTCACCAGTACTCCATTGTCTTTCAAATCAAAACTCCCTCTTTGAGTCAGCACAAGCACAGTAATGTAGGAAGCTGGGAGGTTATTTTGGTCTATCCAGTACAGAACTGGGAACGAGCATCTCTCTTGTTTTTAAATGATCGAGGGATGTGAGGAACTAGATTATTTCTCAGAGGCAGGAGAACATATAAATGCTGAAGTGGATTGTTATCGATCAAGTCTGCCAAAAACAGGGCAGAAATTAAGAGCTCTCTCCAGCAGAGTTATACAATGCCAGTCATCTTTGGTGTAGCTGTTTGAAACAAGTTGGGATCTTGGCCTAAGACACATCACAAAAATTACTGCCTTGACTGGCACTAACTGGGCCCATGGTGACCATCTCAACAGAGAGGCCAAGGATTGGATGGGCACTAAGGAGAAACTTGTTTCTCAACCTCTGGAGTCACCGAGGCACACTGGCCAGGAGGTCGGTAGAGAGTGCGTGCTACCCAGCACCAACAGAACACTTCAGTCTCCAGGGCTAGCAATCAGGCACAAGCACTATATTCACTTGGTCAAGGTTTTGTAAGAGACAGTAGGTGAAAGAAGTTGGCAGTAAGGAAAGTGCCATGGAAAGAATGGGCTCTGAGCAGCCTTCATTCAAAGATGCAGCTTCCCCTTTCTCAACTCCAGGTCTGACTAACTCTCACACACACATGCCCTCCCCCCCCCCCTCCCCATCTCTAAATGGGAAGAATCTCAAGGGCCATATTCAGATCTTGTTTACGCTTCTGCGATTCTTGAGTCACTCCACTGACGTCAAGGGACATATGCCGTTGCATATCCAGACTAGCCGTGGGTTAGATTCTCGGCAGCAACAAGCTTACACTCAGTGCAGCAGAGGCATGGGAAGAGGAGGTGGATCTAAGCTACCTTTCTGTTCCTCTGGGGAACTGGGGCCTACAACAGCTTCTGGTACAATAGACAGTAGCCAAAGCCTGGTCCAAGTTATGCCAGCTGCTACAATTCCATATAGACTGTTCTGCTGGCTAAGAATCACTGTGTGCTCTGGCCCTAACCCCGGCACTCCCGCCTCCTGTGCCAGCACTGCCTATCTGAGTCCCCGCTGTGCCACTGGAACAGTGTGAACGGATTTAGGCAGGGCAGAGGATCTGACCCAGTACCCGGTGCCACAGCATAATGGAACTATTTCCTTCCTACTGTAACTCTGACAGCATCTCCATGGGCCAAAGGTCTGCTTTCATCACCTCAGCGAAACATCACCAATGGTGATGTAGAAGGGTTGGCAGAGCAAAAACTGGCCCCAGATGTGGGACATACTGTAGAACAAGGGCTCTCAAACTGGGAGTCAGGACCGGGTTATTATAACATGGGGGGTCGTGAGCTGTCAGCCTCCACCCCAAGCCCCGCTTTGCATCCAGCATTTATAATGGAGTTAAATATATTAAAAAGTGTTTTTAATGTATAAGGGGGGGGGGTCGCACTCAGAGGCTTGCTATGTGAAAGGGGTCACCAGTACAAAAGTTTGAGAACCACTGCTGTAGAAGTTACCAGACTGGAACATACCAATGGTCAGTGTAAATCCAGTATCCCATCTCCAGCAGTGGCCAACAACAGATGCCTCAGAGGAATGGGTAATGGAAGGAATGCCCCAGTAATGCCTCTTATTGTATACTGGTATTATATAATATGTAGGGATTTTTGTTCCTCACCACCACTGATGTTATAAATTATAAAAGCAGGTATTCCCTGCAATTTTATCCTAGCTAGTATAAAGAATCAGTGTCTGAATCCCAAAGTTTGCTTCATAATATCATCCAGCAACAAGTTCCATAGGCTACATTACATTAAAGTGCTTCTGAGAGCTGTGTAAAGAATGGGCATTCTGTTTCATGGAGGATTTTGAGATCTGGCTTTGCTCCAAATTGGAACAAAACCCGAAAATTTCAAAAATTCTCTGTGAAGGAAAAATTGCAAAGGCGTTTCATTTCAGGCTGATGGAAATGATTCAACAAAAAATCAAACAATCAAAACATCTCATTTAAATTGGCCTTTTAAAATTTTGTATTATCATAATAGACTCACATCTTCTGAGTCTCAGAACAGTACCCCTGCTACTGGCCCACTTTTCCTCCCATCATTATTCATGATCTATTATCCCATTTACCCTCCTTTAAGATTTGTATCGTACTTGCTACGACTCCTCCTGTGACCTCACACCAATACTCCTGAACATGACTGAGAAGAGATTAAACTGCTACATTACATTAACAGACAGAAATCAGAAATAGGATCAATCTAAGCACAACATCCAGTTCATTTTGTCCCAATATCTTTGGTAAGTGGCTGCAACATGGAATTACATGTTTAAAGCTGATGGTCCATAAAAAGTGCAGCAAAAGAGATGAGTATGAACTCAAGTAGCTGCTATTAAGAATCGTTAACAGGGCTTCAGTTAATGGTTAACAAATGCTTTATGAACTGGCTACATTTCTCTCTGTGGAGGCTGATTGAATATATTCAAACTGCATTTGCCATCTGCAATTAAGGTCAGAAGTGTGTCATCCATCCCCTCTTTTTAGTGATGTCACCTTAAAACTGAACCCTGTACTTGTGGAAATGCCACATATTGAAGACTGGTGGGATCAAGGTCAATCTTTAAAAGGGACATTGTCAGGAAGTTTAGGCTTAAAAATTAATACCATGTTCTAAAGTTAGGTACCTAAAAATGACCCAGTTTTCAGAAGTGCAGAGCCCCAACAGATGCCACAAAAGAGACTAGAAGATGCAAGTGCGTGGTATTGCTGGAAATCACTCCTCATTTATTGATAGTGCGTAACTTTAGGTGCCCAGATGTACATAGTTTGTTTTGTCCTATAAAGCTTTCACAAAACTCAATGTTAATAGAGATGTGTTCATGTTTCTTTCTTTCAGTGAGTAACATGCTTTTACTTTTAAAAGTCCCCTACCGTGTTTGCAACCCAAACAGGCAATCTTAAGATACTAGAATCAGACAGTAAAAGTGACCAGAAGCAGAGGTTGAAACAGACTAATACAGTTTCACAGTCCAAGCTGAGGAAAATGCAAAAAGCAATCAGCGTAGTAAATTAGATTTGTTACATGCTTTCATTTTTAATAAACTAAGAGTTGACTGGTAGCAACACAAAGAAGGAGACAGCTCCAAGATCCCTGCATAGGGATGCAGGGTATTTGTAAAGCCATCTGGATGTCAGGTGTTTGAACCCTGCATGAAGATACAGGGTAAATTACTGCTCACTCATAATAACAGATGATCTTGTTAGCTGCAACAAGGTTAGAGTCTCTCTCTGGGCAGAGGGGATTAAGGTCTGAAATAGGGGAAAAGCTAAGCAATGTTGATGTTAGGGAGAAAACTTAGGAGGAAGTAAGTTTGTTTGTTATTTTATAGTTTTTATTTATTTAGGAAGTTAACAGATTTATAAATAATTGCAAAGTTATCAGATTTATAAATAATTGCCCTGTAAATGTCAAACAAAGTGACAATTACAACAGTGAGTTTATATTTTGTTTAGAGAAACATTATTCAGTAGTATAATCATCCAATCTCTAACAGGGTGTTTACATAGACTCATAGGACCCCGAGAAGTCATCAAGCCCAGCCCACTGTGCTGTGGCAGCACCAAGTGAACCCAGACCATGTCCCTCACAGGGTCTGTCTAATCTGTTTGTAAGAACTTGCAGTGATGAGGATTCCACAACCACCCTTGGAAGCGTATTCGAGAACTTAACTACCCCTATAGTTGGCAAGTTTTTCCTAATATCTAGCCTAAATTTCCCTTGCTGCAGATTAAAAGCCCATCCCTTTTTGTCCTATCTTCAGTGGACATGGAGAACAATTGATCACCATCCTCATAAAAGCTCTTAACATATCTGAAGACAGTTATCAGGTTCCCCCCTCAGTCTTCTTTTCTTAAGACCAAGCATACTCAGGTTTTATAACCTTTCCTCAAAGATCATGTTTTGTAAACTATTTTTCATTTTTGTTGCTCTCCTCTGGACTCCCTCCAGTTTATCCATATCTTTCCTGAAGCGTGGCATCCGGAAGTAGACAGTACTCACCAGTGCTGAGAAGAGCAGGACAATTGCTTCCTGTGTCTTACATACAATACTCCTATTAATACACCTCAGAATGATTAGCCTTTTTCCATAGCTGCACCACTCTGTTGACTCAGATTTATTATAACCCCCACATCATTTTCAGCAGTACTACCATCTTCTAGCCAGTTATTCCTCATTTTCTAGGCACGGTACTTTGCCTATGTCCTTATTGAGTTTCATCTTATTGAATTCAGGCCAATCCTCTAGGGTTGCCAGGTGTCCAGTTTTCAACCAGAAAGTCCAGTAAAAAAGCACTGCTGACCGGACACTAAAAGTCCAGTTACCAGAATAACCATGATCAGCCTCCCTGCCGAGAGAGCAGGAAGAGCAGCGGCTGCTGCTGTTGCTGACGGAGAAAACCGACTGGCTCCCAGACCCGGCTCCAGACACTCCAGCGGAAAGGTAGGGACCAGTGCTGCCGCCGCCCGGGAAGGGGGAATCCTGTCCATTCCCCCTCCACCCCACTGTGCCCCAATTTCCCCGCTCTGGGGACTGACCACCCTCCCCCTGCCCCTGCACTGCACACAGCATATGCCCCCCCACCCGTTACTGCGTCTTCTCCCACACATAGCACATGCCCCCTGCTGCCCATTACCGCCCTCCCTCACACACACAGCATGCCCCCCCCTTCTGCCTCTTACCACCTCTCCCCACCACACACACACACCACTCTCCTCCCCTTCCCCTGCTGTCACTTAGTGGTATCCCAACTCCAGCGCCCCCGCTCTACCACTTAGTTCCCCCACCGACAGCATGTCCCATCCATTCCAGTTAGTCCTCCCTCCACACCCCATCAATGCCAGTTACTGCTCCTTCCGCACCCCCAACACCCTTATTTAACTACACAGACTTCAAATTAATTTAGTTAAGACTGTACAACTTTCCTAATATAGGCAAGCCCTAAGTATTAGGACACAATTGCAAATAGATGCACATTGGTTAAATGTCAATATATATTTGTATAATCACACTGAATCTGCTCATTGGGTTTTCTTCATTTGAGCATGCAATCAGTTTTCTCTTTTAAAAATAAAAAAGCCCCTGAGAAGGTGTGTGGGGAAAGCCTACCTACAGAACAGGTGAGACATTTAATGAATGCTGCTAAGTCTAGGGGGGGGATTCTACATGATTTTTCTGTGGAGTTTTGTTGTAGAAAGGAATCAAGTATAAGAATTTTCTTTTTCCAAAAGACAAAGAACAAACACTTCTTTTAAACCTCTCATGCTGTTCTAAGTCTTGTGAATCAGCACTATCTTGCTCAATCACATCAGCTTCCTGGGAGCGGGGAGCGAGCAGAGGGCGGGGCCTGAGGAGGACATGCCGGGGCAGGAGGCAGGGCCTTGGGGGAAAAGCCAGGGGCATAACCTCAAGGGAAGAAGCAGAGCATGGGTGTCTGGTTTTCAGCAATTAGAAAGTTGGCAACCCTACAATCCTCCAATTTGTCAGGGTCATTTTGAATCCCAGTCCTGTCCTCCGAAGTGCTTGCAACTCCTCTCAGGTTGGAGTCATTGGCAAGTTTTATAAGCACACTCTCCACTCCATTATTCACGTCATTAATGAGAACATTGACTAGTACTGGACAAAAGAATGACCCCTGAAGGACTCCATTAGATACATCCTCTAACTTATTACATCTTACAGAGTGAGCCTCTTTACCCCCTCCAGGACATGTTGCCTCTGGTGATTTTATTGGCCAAACCCCAGGAAGGGGATAAATTTAGACTATGTACCCTGTAGCTGTTTATTCTGTTCAGAAGAGGGTGGCAATTACATTTGTGTACAGACAGATAAGAAAATTAATGTAGGATTCTTATCTTGACACTATCCCTTTAAGAAACGTTCTAGGGAATTTAATATGGCTGAAACTAATAGGATTCTATATTCTGTTTACTCTATAAATCTACAGAATGTAATAGTTAATGGTATCCTTCATACTGAATTGAATAGTGATCTCTTCTGTGAAATTCTATAAGCTAGTTTCAAAATCTCAGAGACAGCTTCCATAATTTTCCATTAAATGCAATAAGACTTTTCCTTTAATGTCACTATTTCACATAGATTATTAGCAACAAAGCTAAGTCATTAAAATAATGACACTTGTGGAATGGAAGAAGTCTTGTTGAACTCTTGCTACTTCCTCCCTTTGCATCCACAGACCCAGGCACATAATCATGCTTGTGCACTATCTCAAAAGTCTAGATTTTAAGTAAATCTGGACCACCAGCTGCCCACAAAAACAGGAGGTGTGAAACAAAAGTTACATCTCCTCCAGGGATGATGCATGAGATTTATCTTCCTGTAAGGAGAATTTCAATTCTGGGGACCGAAGGGGGTTGATCTGGTCTCAGAAAATGACACACATGCTTTGGGTTGTCAGCTGAGAGGTCAGGAGGATATTGAATACAAGATGTAGCACTGACTAGCTACATCTGGTGGATTTATTTCTTTGTTTGCCTTTTCTGAAGGCTCCAATATTGGTCATGGATGAAGACAGAACACTGTAATAGATTGACCAATGGTCTGATTGACAAAAGCAAGACCTAGAGTGCTTTTCCCCTCAAAAGGACTGAAATCTGCCTCCCTGCAGAGGATTTCCAGGGCTGAGGAGTGAATTGTGTTAACTAACTGTGTGCTCCTCCCGTCCAGGTCCAGCCTACATCTTTGGGTGGGCCAAATCCAGTAGTTCTTGCTCAGAACAGTGCCCTACTGAAGTCAGTGGGAGGTTTGTTTGGGTTTTCTGTTAGTTTCCATGATCTGGTCCTAACTTCCTAAATGAAAAGTTAGACTGAGTAGTCTGAAAAGTTCCATGGTACTGGCCTTTCTGCCTTCCGCAAGTGTGTTTCTAGGGCTGATTCCCTTATAGATGTGTGAACATTTTTATCAAACAAGTACAGGATTGGATCTAGATTTCTACTCTACTGCTCAAAGTAACCCCTTCCTCCCGCCCCCTGCATCCTCTATACAGACCAGCGGAGACTGAGTCCTAGAGAAGAGTCCACCGTAAACTCAGAAAAACGACGGTGCTGGGCTAGGTTGAAGAGAGCACGTGCGCACACACAAAGCAAGACAACTTTTAGAAAGTGTAAAGCAGATTTATGTGCTGCCCTTCCAAGTGACCTCATAGTAACTTCCTCATAGTAACCCACTACTAATGCAGTCTTGATCTCAGTTTCTAGCTAAAGTACTTCTCAGGCCCCCAGCACTGTAACATCTGAGTATTTATCCTGTGATGTAGGGCGGTGCTATTATCCACATTAAGTATAGACAGACTAAATGACTTGCCCAGGGTCACATAGAATCCTGAGGCAGAGCAAGGAACTATCTATGCATCTCCCACATCCCAAGCTAACCACTAGACCACTGGTTGGGGTCTCTAAGCACTAGCATAATACAAACAACAGCATCTTAGGGTGTGATGAGCCTACCACTGGCTGTCCACCCCCTCTCTTCTATTCTCCAATACTTTGACCAGGGTAGTTTTAAATCAGGGGTGGGCAAACTATGGCCACCAGGCTGAATCCAGCCCGCCAGCTGTTTTAATCTGGCCCTTGAGCTCCCGCTGGGGAGTGGGGTCTGGAAGCAGCAGCATGGCCTCACTCCGGCTCCTACGCATAGGGGCAGCCAGGGGGCTCCGCTCTGCACGCTGCCCCGCCCCAAGCGCCACCCCCACAGCTCCCATTGGCCATGCCTCTGTGTAGGAGCTGGAAAAGGGACATGCTGCTGCTTCCAGGAGCCGCCCAGAGCCTGCACCCCTGAGCCTCCCCCCATACCCCAATCCCCTGCCCCAGCCCTGATCCCCCTCCTTCCCTCCAAACCTCTCATCCCCAGCCCCACCCCAGAGCCCGCAGCCCCATCCAAAGCCCTCACCACCCCACGCCCCAAACCCCTTGGCCCCAGCCCTGAACCTCCTCCTGCCCTCCGAACCCCTCGATCCCAGCCCAGAGCACAGTCCTACATCCCAAACTCCTCATCCCCAGCCCCACCCCAGAGCCCACCCCCCCCCCAGCCGGAGCCCTCACCCTCCCTGCATCCTCTGCACACACCTCCGCCCCAGCCTGGAGCCCTCTCCCATACCCTGAACTCCTCATTTCTGGCCCCACCCCAGAGCCCACACCCCCAGACAGAGCCCTCCACCCATCCCGCACCCCAACCCCAATTTTGTGAGCATTCATGGCCCGCCATACAATTTCTATTCCCAGATGTGGCCCTCGGGCCAAAAAGTTTGCCCACCCCTGTTTTAAATGATTGTTGAACAGGGCTCCCACCACATCTTTAGACTATTCCTTACTCAGAATAGATCTCACAGTTAAACTTTTTCTTATAGTTCGCCTACGTTCTTCTGACTGGCTCACTTCCATCCCACCAGGCCCAGCCATGGCCACTTTTCCCATTCAAAATAATTCCTCCCCTTCGTGCTTATGTAGCCCCCTGGTGAGCGTGTGCTACAAGACGCCTTCTGTGCCAATCCAGAGAGGATCTGAGCAGCGCAGCCCCCAGTTAGAGAGCATTGCCGCTTTAGCTCAAACTGCAGCAGCTACACTTAGAGCGTTTGGAGCTCTTGTGTATTGGCCAAGATGGCAGCTGTCACATTTACATGCTTCAGATACTAGTCCCTAGTTAGCATGGTTCCCTATTAGTCACTGATTAACGATTTTTTCTGCCTTTCATTCTTCCTCCTCTGTCACACTATAACAAGGTAATCCCACCCACTCAGGCCACTTCCTCCATTCTGCACTCGGGCTACCACCACGCTGAGGCTTAACTTCATGTGTATTCACAGTGCAACAACCTCCCACTAACAACTTCACAGGACACAATGAGGAGCGGGAGGGAAAAGATCCAGGCCATTCTGCGAAGGCAAAGCAGTGGCAAGAGATGCCCAGACACGGTGCATTCTGAGAAATAAAAGCAAGGACCTATTAGTATCATGCATGCTAAAGTGATTGATTAAACCGTGCCAATGCCGTGCTATAATAGGTTACAAAGAGATGTTCTCCAAGAGGCTCACAGTGCAGAAAATATTACTGTCCACTTTCTTCCTGTATTCAACTGCCTTCTAGCTGCGCTTGACAAAACACCCGTCTGTAGGGACTGCCTCATTTAATAAGGCCAGAAAGGTTCTTCACAAGTGACAGAGTGGGAGCCACATTCCACCATCTTCCAGGCATTTCACTATGTTGGTTGCTGCGGATTTGCAATGCATCACCAGCGTGTTACAGTGAGCCATGGGCCAGGTTTGGATGAAATCACCAGCCCTCACAAACCCAGGGCTATTTTGCAGGGCCTTACATGAAGCAGTATGTGTTGGACCCCTTCCAGCTCCCTCCCTATGATGGGCTCTCACCATCACTGTGTACATGTAACACACATACCAGCCACCTCTGCCTGCCTATCATAGAATCATAGAATCATAGAATATCAGGGTTGGAAGGGACCTTAGTAGGTCATCTAGTCCAACCCCCTGCTCAAAGCAGGACCAATCCCCAATTTTTGCCCCAGATCCCCAAATGGCCCCCTCAAGGATTGAACTCACAACCCTGGGTTTAGCAGGCCAATGCTCAAACCACTGAGCTATCCCTCCCCCCCCTCACGCTCTGCCAATGAGCCTCACGCTCTGCCAATGGCCTCCCTCATCCTGGTCTCGATGCCTTTCCCTGTCAGCCACATGGGCTGGCAAGCCAGTAAGTGGAGTTTAAGCACAGCCTTCCAAAAGGGAGGGCTCTTGGGAAACTGAGTCTCTGAAGTGGGTGCAGACAGGTGGAAATGCAGTCAGAGAGTCTGGGGGCGACAGGGCGGGGAGCAGGGAGAGTGGGCCTTAGAGGAAAGTGCAGATACAGAAAGAGGATTTCCAATGCTCCAGCTGGAACTTTGACCCAGAGCCACCACTACATACCTGGGATAGTTAGGAAATAGCTCAATAAATCGGTCTGCTGCCAGCTTTGAGCAGAGTGTAAGGGATTCGTTAAAGAGACGCTGATTAATAAAGCCAGAGAAAAGATGAGTTATGCTGAGGGAGGAAGGGTGTGGCTGTGGTGGTCCTGCACCTCAGTAATTCTGAGCTGCCTGTGCGGGCAGCAGGACCAGTAGGGTTGCCAACTTTCTAATTGTATAGAACTGAACACCACTGTCCCTCCCCGAGGCCCCGCCCTGTGCCTTCTCTGAGGCCCCGCCCCCTACTCACTCCAAGCCCCCTCCCACCATTGCTCACTCTCCCCCACCCTAATTCACTTTCACTAAGCTGGGGCAGGGGGCTGGGGTACAGGAGGGGGTGAGGCCAGAAATGAGGGGTTCATGGTGCGGAAGGGGACTTGAGGCTGGGGCAGGAGGTTGGGGTGCAGGAGGGGTGAGGGCTCCGGCTGGGGGTTCAGGCTTTGGGGTGGGGCTGAGGATGAGGGGTTTGGAGAGCAGGAAGATGGCTGGGGCCAAGGGGGTTGGAGTGCGGGAGGGAGTTCAGGGTTGAGTCAGGGGGTTGGGGTTTGGGGTGCAGTCTCTGGGAGTACGTTTAGGTGCAAGAGAAGGTTCCGAGGGCACGGGGTTGGGGTGCAGGCTCCAGATGGGCGGAGCTTACCTCAGGCGGCTCCTGGTCAGTGGCAGAGTGCGACTAAGGCAGGCTCCCTATCTGCCCTGGCTCCGCACTGCTTCTGGAAGCAACTGGCATGTCCGGCTCCTAGGCGGAGGCATGGCCAGACAGCTCTGCATAGTGCATGCTGCCCGTGCCTGCAGGCACCGCCCCCGCAGCTCCCATTGGCCATGGTTCCCAGCCAATGGCAGCTGTGGAGCCAGCACTCGGGGCAGGGCCAGCATATGTAGCCTCCCTGGCCCCTGCACCTAGGGGACGCAGGGACATGACGCCGCTTCCGGGAGCTCCACGGAGCCAGGGCAGGCAGGGAGCCTGCCTTAATCCCACTGCGCCTCTGACCAGACTTTTAATGGCCTGGTGCTGACCAGAGCTGCCAGGATCCCTTTTCAACTGGACGTTCCAGTCAAAAACCAGATACCTGGCAACCCTAAGGACCAGCAGGCCCTGCAAGCCACCTCCCGTCTGACATCAGTGCAGGGATGACTCTGCTTAACAGCTTGACCACAATGCCTCCCCCTCCTTTGTTTCTCAGTTCACCGTGGACGCCACCACCATTCTCCCTGTCACTCAGAACTGTAACCTGGGCATCATCTTTGGCTCAGCCCTCTCTAGATCCTTCTATTCATGAAGGAACCATGTTGATTCGTCCTGCATATGATTGCTAACATCTGGCCTTTCTAGGCCATCCAGAGAGCTAAATCTCTTCCAGGCTCTCGTCATCTTGCGTCTCAGTTACTGCAACATCTTCTCGGGCCTTGACAAATGCAGCCTTGCCCTGCTCAGAACCACTCAAAAGGCTGCTGCAAAGATCATTTCACTTTGACCACATCACCTCTCTTTGCATCCCTGCACCGGCTCTCTTTTTTCCCATTGCATCAACCACAAACTACTTGTCAGCAAAAAGAACTGGAGTACTTGTGGCACCTTAGAGACTAACAAATTTATTTCAGCATAAGCTTTCATGGACTACAGTCCACTTCATCGGATGCATAGAATTCTAGGCCCCCCGCGGCCTAACTCCACACAGATAAATTAGTATATGACCATATAGTGCATATGCATAAAGTGACTGACTCTTGCACGGGCCACCTAAATTCTGGAATTTCCAAACTGATGAATGGTTGATTTTGCAACCTTAAGAAAGTTCTTTAAATTTAGTCCTTTTTTTTGGATATAAATGTAGGTTGTTACTAGAAAAGGTCCTGGACCCTAACTCCCAAACTTTGGAGAATTATATACCCACAACTTTGTAGCCGGCCCTTGTGTCACTAATGAACCGATTCAAATACCAGCTTGGGAAATTCAGATCTGAATCTGGATCCAAACTTTGGGCCCCATCTCTGACTGTTCTTATTCATGGTGTATTATTTATTTTAATTGCACTTATAGAATTGCCTTAACAAATCGCCACACAAACCAGGACCTGCACTTTGGTGCACAGGTAATACACGGAAGACATTAAAGCCTCCAATCCAACAATCACAGAACAACAAGGGCCTACTTTGTGCCCTAGCTAGCAAAGGTAAAACAAAGGAACAATTATAATCACAACTCTCCCTTCACTAAAGCTTTGAAAACTGACATGAAATCAACACACAGGCATCATGCCCCCCCTTACATTTATATACTCCCTCTTGAATGATCCAAAAGCCCTGGCACAGAAATCACTTTACGCACAAGTAGAATGCAAGACCTCCGGGGTAGAACCCAGCAACTGTTTAGCAGGGCACAACAACTCTACATACCAATTTAGCAAAAGGAGTGAAGAATACGGTATCCAACTGAATCTGCATTGGACAGAATGATTAACCTAAGTGTCCTGGCCAAATTGTAGTAGAAATCATCATTTCAAATGAGCATAGCACTGGATATTTGAAACATCTGAGCTCCACTCCATGCTTTGCCACTAATTCAGAGGGGGGAGGAGGGCTTTAAGCAAGCCATTCAGGAGTATAGGAACTTCCATACCAGATCAGACCAATGGTCATTCTAGTCCAGTCTACTGGCTCTCACGGTGGCCAGTACCAGCTGCTTTGAAAGGTGCAAAAAGATCCATAATGGAAAGTTGTGTAATAAGCTGTCCATAGGTGAAGTTTCTTCCTAACGCCTGTCACTGACAGACTGATTTATACCCTGAAGCATGAGGGTATAGCCTCTCATATGTAACCATGTATGTGCTTAGCATACAAATGCTTAGTGAGTCTTTTTTTTTTATTCCCACTTAGCTCCTGGTCCAAAGGCTATCTTGTGGCAATGAGTTCCACAAGTTAGCTATGTAATGGGCATTATGTCCTCCTATCAGTTGTGCACTTGTTGGCTTTCCATTTCATTGTCCATCCCCTTGTTCTTGTATCATGTGATGATAAACTGGACCATCCAGATGACTTTCCCTATATAGCTACCATGTACCCTCAATTCATTCTAATTTTAATTCTATCCCTCCTGCTATAGACATCTTTCCATTCTCATATCCATCTCAATCCCTCATTTCATAAGTCCCTTCTAGATGAGGTGCCCAGCACGGAACACAGTATTCAAGGTGAGAGCACACCATCAATTTCTATAATGGCTTTATAACATCAGCATTATTTCCTTTTACGTCATCCTACCATACTAGTTGCTTTTTGACCCCCCCCCCGATGTTTTCATCGATCTGCCCACTATAACACCCCATCCCTAAGCAATTACAGCTAATTTAGAACCCATTCCCCATTAACAAACTGTGTCTCAATTTCTCCCATCTGTAAAATAGAGGTAATCATCATCACTGGTTTGTATCCAGGATGACAGTGGCTGTAAATCATTGTCAACTGACAGCTATTGTGTGACTAATGAGAAAGTGCTGGTTTCCATTCCGTTCTGAGTGGATAATTGTCCACACAGCAAAGAAGCCAGTGACTGAACTCCAAACTCTTTTCCCACCCCCAGAGGTGTGCCAGGTCTGAAGCACACTGGTAGGGTAATGGGGGGAAACTGACACTGTCACTGCCACTTCTGTAAATAAATACAGGGCTTCAGTCTTAAGGGCTGTCAGGCTTTCCCCAGTACTGAATCCACTTGAAGTCATTAAAAAACCCAGCTAAGCCAGGCAGCAAATGGAAAGGTTGCAATCTTCTGAGTTGTAGGGGCATCTGAACAATGGTATCTCAGATCAAACATCTCCAGCAGCCACAGACAGCGAGAGTGGAAATTGGGCTGTGATTTAGCTCCATTTAGTGGCCTTTCTTCAATCCCTCATTTCAGCACACACTGCGGGAACAGACTCCTAGCCTTCATCTTTCACAGCTGTTGCCTGGAAATGGAAAGTGAAGAACTTAGAGTTCAGGTGCTTTCCCGCGTATGTGACCGTACATGTGTGTGCATGGGATGTGCGTGTGTAGCAGAAGGAATAAAACTGTGTGCTAGTGCACATATGTATGTCCGGGGCACGTGTAAGCAGCACCTCAGAGAGAGTATGTGTGTGAGAGAGAGCTGTGTGTGAACAAGCATGTATGAGAGAGACTGTATATGTATGCACATTTCCTTCCCACGGGGCTCCAACCCCAGAACCTCATGAGAAAAGTCCAGTGCTCTCATACCCTGACCTCAATTCCTCCCCCTTCTGCTAAGGGTCCTTGATCAAGATGGATTTTTCTTGGGTATGATCATTCTAGGGTTTTTATCTGATCCCCCTCAGTTCACATTACAGCTGCCATTTGTCTCCATGTTGCCCACGTTGATTTACTATCAGCACAGCTCCAGCACAAGCTGTATGAAAAAGGGACGGATCAAAGCTGGCATGAAACAAGGGTCCGGGCATGTAAGAGTGCAGGGAATGGGATATGGGACCAGGGGGGGTGCGGAATAGAAAATCATTTCATAAACAAATCGAAAGAGGGCAATTTTATTCCCTATCATGTCCATAAACAACCATGAGCTCATCTTAAGGCCTCCAGGCTAAAAAGAAGAGACAAACCCATCAGAAGGCGCCAGTCCCACATCCAATTGGCAAAAGCAGCAGCAGTTCAAAGAGGATTACTTTATTGCAAGGTATTTTTTTTGGTACACTGGATTAAGGCTCCTGTGACGTGTGGCATCTAATACACAGGGACATCTTATCAGAAGGCAATATGAGCTGGAGTGCTTTTTTGTTGGTTCCCTCCCCCCCCCCCCCCTTTTAAAGCCAGAAACTAAAGGATTCAGAAAAAAATAAATCAACTTAAGCTTTTGTGTAGGGAACACATTGGAATAAAGAACCAGGCCTGCTGGAGGAGATAAGGGAACTGACAGTAATAACGCCAGGGGTCAGGAGGACAGATATCACGCCAGGCAGCTGAGCCACTGCAGTAGGGGTGGATTTCTTGTGGCATTTGATCAGTCTGATGAAATCAGGACAATTAAAAAGGAGCACATGTCAACTGCTGGGTTTTGAAATAGTCTGTGATAGCTATATTTCCCCACCCCCCACAAGCACACACGCTCTCCACTGTTTGTGATGATGACAATACTGAGAACTTCTTAAAGTGCTTTCCATCCATAGGTCCCAAAGCAGCATACAAACGCTGTGTATGCATTGCGCCCTCCCCCGCCCCCCAATCTTGCCAATGAGGAGACTGAGGCATGGAGAAGTCAGGTGACTTGCCCAAAGTCACGTGGCTAGTCAGTGGCACAGAACTCCACTCTCTTGACTCCCCTGCGGGATGTCTAGCCACAGGGCTGATTGCCTCCCTCTTATGGGAAACATGGGGATGGGCCAGAACCTGAGCCTGGTAGCCAACTTCCTGGGGGATAAAATAAGCTTCTGGATCTGCGCCAGCCTCTGGTTTTGGTTTTGCAAACCCAGCTGTGGCTGGTCTGGTAGAGGCCCATGTGGTTACAACAAAGAGAAGTGCTTTACTGATGGCCAGCTGCAGTGACACAGCAGTCAGCAGCTCTACTGCCCAGTTTAGCAAGACCTCTGCCAACGTTAACACCTTCAGTGCCTACCAGTAGCCCAACACCATGCCCTGATTTGACCCTTCTCTCTTGAGAAAGCACTGATTCCACCCACCTGTCCCTTCCTGTATTTCTAACGAAGCAGAAAGCAACCGAGGAACTCTGTTTAACTTTCTGCCTTCGTGGAAAACAGTCCTACAGAATTTAACAGACATGTTTAACTTCCCTGCAGGATTTCACAGAAAATGATATCCCAGCGATAGAATTCTATTGGATGGCTCAAGACACCTACGGAAATCATCTCCTTTTAGTACGTTCTAAAGGTTAAGCATGCCTAGCCCACCTAGTCTCCCCCACCAGTATAGGATTGTTCCTTCCAATGCTTTGTCTAATTTCTAGTGATTCAAATGATGAGCTTCTGCCACTTCCCTTGGGACACCAGTCCCACCACCCAATAAATCCCAGTGGGATAAATGGTGCCTTCTGAACAAGGGCTGCACAACTGCAGCAGTCGCCCCAGGAGGCACAGTCCTGAATGACAATTACCCCCCTGCTTCCCTCTCACTCCATGGGATAGCCTATACCAGCAGTAGGTTACTACCCGCTGTCTGCTGAGTCAGCTGTGCAGACCTGTGAGGGGGTAGCAGTGGAACCCCTTGTTCCCCACCTGCTCTAGGGAGTGGGTAAATAGGCACTTAACCCTACTTACTCCTGTGTGCCAACATCCAGGTAGCCTTTATAGGGGTATGTGGGTGGGGAGCTTCTTATTCCCTTGCACAGGTGCATAACCCAAATCACCATCTACCCCACTGAGATATTCATCCTACAGTTTCCTGTGCTCAATTTTATCCCATTATTCAAGGAGCATAGACCCTTTGGGTCACCCGAAGTAATTCCTCTGCCTCTTTGATATTTGTAGCTTTCTAGTGGTTGTAGATGGTTATCACCTCCCCTTCTTTAGCCCTGGCTGGATAGCTTCCCATCTCAATGGAAGAGCACTGATACCCCTCCAAGAATGAGGCTGATCAGGTGACAGAGTTGTTGTGGGGGATGTTTGGGTTTTTGACTTGTCAGCAGAGAAATTCCTAGTATGCTGATGAACTTGGTGTACTTTTACTGCCAAAGAGATCCAGCCTCAATATACCTATGAGCAGCGTGACAGAATGACTTGCTCAAGATCAATTGAAATTCACTGAACCTTGAGAAGGGCCTTCTGCTGCAGCCTAAGTTTATGACTCTCCCACAACTCCCACCTGGGTGTTCTTTCTAACTGAAACTGACAGGGCAATGATTAGCTGACAAGTTCATTAATGTTCACCTCATGGGAATTCTCTCCCTCAGAAGAAAATAAACAGCATTTGAAAAACTGGTTCAAGGACGTTCTCCTGGCCTGAGAGTAGCAGGTCAGAAAGTGTGCAAAGAGAGAGACACTGCAGAGGGATACACGGGCTGTTCCCAGCCCACCTCGCATGGTCATCTCAGGTAATCACCATTGCTAGGAAACCTGCCGACATTCACTCAATCTAGGAATTAAGGTTGCTGGGCTTGGGTTCTCTTCCCCGCCACCCAAAGGAGCCTAGTCGAGTTAGGTGTCCAAGTCTCACTGAAAGTCAACAGGATTTAGGTGCCTAACTCATTTAGTGCCTTTGAAAATCCCTGATTTAAATTACTACATTCTGGGCTGGCAGAGCTAAACTGAAGCTGTCAGCTGGATGAGGTAATGCATCCCAGCTGAGACAACGCCCCCTCCCTCTCCCCCCCCCCCCCCCCACTTTAAAAAAAAATAAAACTAGAGCAACATCAATTCAACTCCTCTGCAGCAAGCCATTCCTGCTGGCCAGAAGGAAGTGATGTCCAGCAACAGTGGATGCCACCACACAGTATGAAGGAATGGAGAAAATGGTTTAGCCTGATACACAGAGGTGTAACTAGAAGTAACGGGGCAAAGCTAAGCAAATGAAGGGGCAATTTTCCCATAGGTTCCGTAGAGCGCTTGACACATTTAGGCCTTATGCATAGGGACACAAGCTGGGTATTAGGGACAAGGTCCCCCACAGTGAGATCTGTTAGATTGCTGAGTGTCCCCACAAGGGAAGTGATGGGAACTTCAGCTCTTGAGTCAGTTAGATGTAGACTGGAGAGTACACTCTAGGGACAGTCCTCCATGGGCAAGGAGGGTTGGCTTGGATGACCAGATCAATCTTTCTTAACTCTCAAATCGATGACTCTATGCAGCCAGTGCACCATACAAAGCAGTAACACTTGGGAATCTTTCCCTCCTTAAGATCCAGGGAACCCAGTGAAGATCTACTGTGGTTACAACCCTGATATGGGAACAGGGACCAGGTCCAGCCCTAGCCATCACATCCGTACCCCTTAGTGTTACCATTGTTGTAGCACAATTGTGCCCTGTGATGTGACTATATAAAAATGGTCCCTTCTTACTCACTCAGCAAGTTTGCTCCCCAGGAGTATTAAGGGTCACATGTGCTGACTTCAGAGACAAGAATAAGCACTTACTGCTTTTAGCTTATGTTGCCCCTGCACTGTTGATTCTAATGGGGATTTATGCTTATAAAAAAAGCCACCCACCAATGACAAACTATATCATCATTATTGTTAATTCACTGATCACCATCAATAGTGTTAATTCTGGAACCCTGATGTTTCCCTGCTGCATATATCATCTGACAGGCTTGAGTAGACTCATATGAGCTCTGGATGTGAGCTGTAGATGGGTTCCAGGTAGGGTGACCAGCTGTCCCGATTTTAAAGGGACAGTCCCGATTTTGGGGTATTTTTCTTATATAGGCTCCTATTACCCCCCACCCCTTGTCCCGATTTTTCACACTTGCTGTCTGGTCACCCTAGTTCCAGATCTGACCATGAACATCTCTAGTGACAAGACAGCTTCCCCCTTCATCTTAAGCCCATGACTTCTTGTCCTGTTCTTGCTGACTAATGAAAATAATTGGTCCTTGTACTCTAAATACAGTAACATCGCTTTTCATATTCATAGACTGTTACCTTAACTGCCCTCTGGGTTCTTTCCCTTACACTGAACATGCCCACTTCTCTTAACCTCTCCTCAAAGGCCCTTCCCCCCGCCCCAAATCCCTTGTTGTTTTTATTGCTCTCCTCTGAACTCTTTCCAATTTGTCTTTTGAAACCCCCTTGCCCTCACTTAGGTGGCCAGAGCCCCCGATAAAATGTGGTGGGCATCGGGCAGAGCTTTAATTTTACCTCTCCGTCTCCCAGCCAGTGGGGCTTTCATTTTATTTCAGTTTCGTATTGTGACTTAATCATCAATTTAACGCTATTGGAGACAGCAGCAGACCCTGCAGGAGTAAACAGTCTCTCAAACAGCATGAATATTAGGGGCTCTTAATTGCCCTTGTAATCACATTGTGGCTCCTAAGTAGGAACCTTGCCAGGCAAAGCTACTGCTGGCACTAAACTGAGATGCCAGCTTTTAAATTTCGCAGAACCTGCTACGACATCAGAAATCAGCCCCATTTGCAGAAAAATTAAGTGACCTGACAACTGAGATAAACACCATTCGTACTAGTTTCTTATAGACACCATACTAGGCCCTGATTCAGCAAAGGACTTAAGCAAGCACTTAACTTTGAGCACATGCATAATCTTCGGCAAAGCACTTAAGCATATGTTTAAGTCCCATTGAAGATCCATACTGCCCATATCTGAGCAGTCCATTCTTTTAGGCTGTCCCAGAACGGGCATAATATAAGGTCAGTGGTATTTATGGCAAGTGAGGCTTGTCCATGCAAGAAAGTTGCACGGGTTTAACTTAAATTAGTTTTAAAATGATTTAATTAGATTAGTACAAAACCCTGTGTAGACACTCATTTTAGCTTGAGAAAGGCTTATTTTGGTTTGGTTTAAGGGTACGTCTACAGGTGTAGCACTGTAGCCACTTACTCAAGCAATGGAAGAAATTTCTCCGTCACTTTCCAAGAAGCAGTCATCAGGTTGACAGAAGATTTCTGTCAGCCTAGCTGTATCTAGAATAGAGGTTAGGTTGACTAACTACATCGCACAGGACATTACATTTTTCATAGCCCTGAGCAATATAGCTAGGTCAGCCTAAGGTTTTAGGTTGAGACTATGCCTAAATCAGAGAAGAATCAGCTTAGGACTTGTCTACACATTAACTGATACTGAAATAGATATATGGGTTTTAATTCACACCTGTAGTAATTGCAGAGCAAAACCCATGTGTTAGATATTTCCCCAATTAAAAGTCATATTTTGATTTAACTTAAATCAATAGTAAATTAGATTGAAATAGGACACTCAATATGAAATAAGTGTCCACACAGACTTGTATGGAAATAAAAATCAGGTTTAATTAACACCTTTTGTTGTTATTTTGGTTCCGGTTTGTGTGAAGGCTAAATCCACATATACCACTCAAACTGAAAGAAGAGTGTCTAATGCACAGTTCAGCACCAGTTTAACTAAATCAGTTTGAGATCACACCTTTAGTTAAACTGGTACAAGATTGTATGTAAACAAGGCATAGATTTACAACAAGTAGTAAATACATTTTACTTCTTTAAGCAGCATATAACCAACCTGTGGATTTCTCTGCTGCAGAAGGTGGTCATGGAGCAGAGTCAAAAGGCTTGATTTACCACTAAGTTACTCCTTTTTATGATGATGCAGTTCCAGTGGTGAATTAGACCCAGTGATATCGATAGATTTTTTTTATCTCAGCAGGAATTTTTCAATTAAGTGCAATGTTTCATTGCAGCATTGGGATTTGGTCATGGCATGCAGGCATGATACCAACCCTGACGGAATGAGGCTCTGATGAGGTCTGGAAAACTGGATTTCTCCATGTGCCATAACACCAGTTCTGATTATTCAGGTATATGGACCAAATTTCATCTTTCAAAAACCAACACTTTTGAGTGCTAATAATTTTTACCCTTTGCTTCTACAGATCAGCATGACATCTGGTCGGAAAAGCCAAATTGAAAGTTTCTTGTTTCTTGGATTTCATTGGCTGTATCATGGAGATCCTTGTTACGGAATTCCTTAATGTGTACATGCATTACGATAGGCAGGGATTGGGGTACTGCCTATTAAGGTTGCCCAATACTTCCCATTATAGGATCTTGTTGTCAGATGCTTTAATAGTTTTGCCAAACGTTAACTATTGGGCTGAAATTTCCCACGCTGAGTGTCTGCCTCAAGCAGAATTTTGAGGGGGAAATTTCAGCCAACACAGTTCAGCAGTTTGCAAGAACAGGGCCAGGGAGAAATAACATTGCTTTGCTGATGTTCTGGTGATCTTTTGTTTGAGATGCTCTAGCAGGGGCTTGAAATTTGGCAGGAGGATGATCTGTGTGTCAGCCTTATGTTGGTCTTGTGAAAATCTGCACAAATTTGGCCAAGTTACAAGCCTTTGAAAAAAAATCTCAGTTCTCACATGCTCAGTAGAAACTTTTTATAGTTTAGCACCATAGAAAAGCCTATGAGGAAATTAATAATTCCACCTTCAAAGCAGGGTTTGAATAATGTGCAGTAAATAAGGCCTGGGACCACACATTAAACAACGGGGATAAAAGAAAACATTAAATAGCTGCTCATTCTATGACTACCATCCATCTCGTACACTGAATGACACAGGGGTCTAGTGGAAAAATAGTATGTGATCATGTAATTAAAGACTGTGTTATAATGCATACGCACAAAGGGGTTGAATTAGGTTGCATGGGGAACTTTAATTCTGGCATTTCCTATTTCTGAGTGCTTGACTTGCAACCTTAATAATGTTATTTTAATCTAGTCTTATGTGTGTGTAATAAAATATATCAGTTACTACAAAAAAAATGACATGGCTAGTTCAGTCATCCTCTGACTTTTGGCAGATTTCGGTTCAGCTTAACTATGGAGTGGCTATTAATGCCTCTATATTAGAGACCTGGATCAGACCTTCATTCCCTGAAGAAACACCACAGGAAGAGTCAGACACCAAATCTTTGTGAGATTCCCCCCACAGACATCATCTCACGGAGTGGGGGGGAAGCAAAGCAGTTTCAAGTCGTAGCAAGCTGCACAAGCCCAAGTCACAATTCATAGCAGTTTATATGGTCTATACTAGGGGGTTGCTCCAGCGCAGCTACACTGGTGACTCCCTACCAACAGCTGAAATTGGGATAAATCCCCAGTGTAGACAAGACCTAATACTTTAAACAAATCTAAACCAGATGATCCTTCTGTAGAGTATGACAGCGTTTTACAAACCATTTCACGCGACTGATGCTAGGAATGTGCCACGTGCAATCTACATGCTGTATGCGTTTTAACTCTTATTGTTACTTGGAAATTCATTCATTCATTCTGATTTTAGCCACAGGAAATCAGATGCCTGGTTAATTTGTGTTTCAGGCTGTTTTCCCCTTATCCTCCCCACAGGCTGCACTGCATTAAAACTCTAGGAGATCACTGAGGGCATTAAAATACCACCACTGCCGCTCTACTCCCATGCAAATGCATGCTCCTGCAAAATGACCAACTCCTTTGGTTCTCTGGCTTCAGCACCAAAACACCCAGTCAGGCAGCTCTCTTGGATCTCAGAATTGTCCACTCAGCTGACAGAATACTCTGCATTCCTTAGCCAGCATGCAGGATCACGAAAATCTCAACACATGCAGAGCCCAAGTCACTGGTAGAACTTGAACTCTGGGTTTCAAACTGCAGCTGTCAAAGGCCAAAGTATAAGGGGCTACAGTGCCTTAGCACCGTGTCTCAGGGTGCACTCACCAGGGGCACCTCCTCGTGGTTGCTCTGGGGATCAACTCCTTCCAGGTGCTGCACCCTCCTCTGGCGGTCTCTCCACCCATTGTCTTCTCTCACCCTGTGGCCATTCTCACTCCAGGAGCTGCAGCTTCCCCTTGGTGACTTGGCTCTCCAGCCACCTCACTAGGGTCCTCCCCTTCCAGGGTATCAAAGGCCAGTAGAGGAACGCAGACCCATCCTCTACTTTGGGTTATAGATCAGGGGCCTTCTAGTCAGCAGCTAAGGTCTGCACCCTCCCGAACTTTGCTGCCTTTTCCCCTGACCCTTACCTTACCTGATAGCTCTCCCCCTCTCTAGGTTTACCAGCCCAAACTCCCTCCTCCCCGGGAGTAAATGTACACTATTCTGTAGTCCCAAGCATGCTCTTCACCCAGAGAGTGGCTACACACTGCTTCCCTGCAGCCCTCAGCTAGCCTCAGATACTGGGCTTTATACAGGCCCCTCCTGTTCCTGTCCAGCTGAGCCTCCTCTCTGATTAATCCCTGCTCCCTGGCTCCTCCTCCAGGTGCAGCCTGGGCACTTAATTGGCCTGCCTAGCCACCTTAACCACTTCAGGTCTTGTGTGGGGTGGACAGCGCATCTCATGTCATCACACACCCCCATAAATATCACCCTTGGGAACTTAAGTGGCAGATCCAAACATAAATTCTTCAAAAGCTGCTGCATTGCCAAAGACTAAGTAACATATGCATGAAGTGTGAACAGTACATTTTTCCAAGTTTTAGAAGCTGGAAGTACGGGGAACTATAGCTTTGCGAACATCCTCAGGAAGGAGCGGGCCTGGTTTTCCATCTGGAATTGCAATGTCTGTTTTCTTGAAAGGAAAGGACAAGGACATTTTGCTTTTTCACTGCTCAGTGGAAGCTTAGAATTCAATGGCTGAAACTCCAGAAAGATTATGCTCGTTGGAAAAAGCTTCCCTCGGTCTGTCCTTGGGAAAAGAAAGGCTCCATTTGATAGCCCGCATTTCATATAATCCTATTTTAAATGAGCTTACGGTTTATACAACACCTTCCATCCTATAAGATCCCAAAGCAATTTACAAACTATAGGCTATGTTCTGACTCCATAGGAAAATATTCCCAAGTGGCTGAATTAATATGGTAGTAAAAAAACTGGACACCATCAGAGATTCATCTGCCCTCGGGTTCCCAACCAGTGACAACAGCAGTGGGGATTTTACAAAAACAACCAATCATTCCTGGTATAGACACAGCTTAGAAGAGAATGGGATGAGAAAATGGCAAGGCTACAAAAAGGGGCCACATTGTTTTCTCAGTGACACCTGTGTAAACCTGGAAGCACTCCATTATAGTCAGCAGAATCTCTCCAGATTTCCTTGAGAGAGAATTTCGCTCAAGGAGTTCAAATGAGCCCGTCGTCATCTAAAATTCTGTTCTCACCTTGATTTTGCTCAATTGTGCCCAATTATAATTAAGCAAAAATGAAATGTGCACACATAAAAACGACACCTCTACAAAACCCTGCAGTGTGAAGAGGCTGTAACTGCCACTATGCACCATGACCATCAAACATCTTTTTGTCTTATCTGCGAGCCGTGCGTCTCTATAATGTGTTATGAGGTGTGTTTGTAATTGTCTGATGCTGGCACTGGTCCTTGAAAAGGAAATGGTGTGTGTCTAAATGCAGACAAAGATATTTAGGAAGCCACGACAAAGCAGCTTTCCCCCTCTTGCTTGGGCCAAATTAGAGCCTTTGCACTTACTCCTTCCATGGCTTTAAAAGAAAAGAAAGAATCTCTCTCAATTGCCTTGGCTCCGGAAACAATAGTTAGAGGATAGAAGGTGATTTCAGAGCTCATTTGTTTTTGCAGTGCACAAGCCCCTTTCTCCTCACATCATTTTCTAATAATTTTATTGTCAGCATCTCGGACTATAAAACTGACGAGTAAAAGCCTCAGTTCCACTGGAAATAGTAAATAAATAATAATAATAATAATACAATATTTTCCTTTTCTTTTAGCCTGATCTTCAAATGAACCAATTTTGTTTCTTCTGACACTGTACTTCCTGCTGTTGCTGCAGTTCTTTGTAAAATGAGATGCAATGATTAGCTCATTTGCTCCCCCAAATAGTATTATGTTTGGAGCTCAACCTTGTTTATGGTAAATTATTACCATCTTCAACTTATATACTAGGGGAAGGGCTGGGATCTAGTGGTCAGAATGTAGGGCTAGGCACACAGTCAGGAGTGCTGGGTTCTATTCCAGCCTCTGCTGCTGACTCAGAAAGTAAGACGGAGCAAGTAATCGAACCTCTCTGTACCTCAGTTTGCCCAGCTGTAAAATGGGATGACATCATGACAATGCTGTTGTGTACTTGTGAATCACAAGCAGTCCCTTGGATTTCCTCAACAAAACACTACACTGTGATAAAACAACAAAAACAGAGTCCAAAGAGTAACTGATCAAAACAGCAGGCTAACCAGATTCCAGACAGCTCTCTGCTTTGAAGCATCCTCCAAGCTCCTGCCCTATACAACTACCTGTCTACTCAGAGACAGCTTCAGACTAATACATTGTTACAGCTAATGTGTCACCAATTTTTGCTGTTCCAAAGATCATTTTTGTTTACAACACAGTAACTCAGACTTTGAGGGGCCCAATTCTCTCAGCACTGGGCTCAGATCCAACATATATATGCCCCCAACTTAGATCATATTCATGCACTCTGAGGCAAGTCAACCCATTAATTCCTGAACTAAAAGTTAACAGTGAAAAGCACAGAACACTGTAATTACCTTCCTCTTGAGGGCACTGTAAGGGTTAATTAAGGTTTATAAGGAGCTTTGAAATATTTGGATGAAAGGCAAATGATCAGTATTACAAACAGTGCCTTGATAAATAAACCAGTGGATGGCTGATGAAACTGTCATCACCGCTCATTTTCTGAATGCAAATGTTCACGATGATCGACCCCCGCTCCCAGCGCGTACGCTCAGCACACACCATATGAAAACAAAGAAAAGAGCGCAGGAGTGGGTGGGTGAGATTCTGTGGCCTGCATTGTGCAGGAGGTCAGACTAGATGATCATAATGGTCCCTTCTGACCTTAAAGTCTATGAGTCTATGAGCTTAATGGATCCACTCTGGAGCCTGGACACACAGACAAACAGAGCTCCAGGAGCCACACGTATATACTGGGCCATTAGTGGCACCGCCTTTTATTGCCTTCAGTTGAATAAGCTGCCTAAGGAAGTAGCAACCCCACTGCAATAGCTGACCAGCTGACATGGAGGTCTATCTTCTGTTGTCTAATGTGTCCAGATACGGACCCAGTGCAGGGCTATCTTCATTACTCTGGAGACAGACACGCTTAGGGTCTGTCTATATTACACTCAGGAGGTGTGATTGAAGCATGTGTAGACGTTACCAAATCAGCTTTGATCTAGCTAGCTCAAATTACAATGGCAGTGCAGCCACAAGCGAGCTGTCGGAGTACAGACCCAGGGGGCCAGGCAGCTTGTACTCAAGTGGCTAGCTACTGTTAGTCAAGCTAGCTAGAGCAAACCTCTTTCAGGTCTGTCTACATGTGCTGCTATCATACCTCCCCATTGCTGTGTAGACATACCCTGAAACAGCCATTCAGGGAAGAGCAAACAGTCCCACTCAGCTCAGGGGCATATTGACTCTGGAACTTAATGATGCCAGTTGGAATTTCAACTTTTTAAGCAGCCTCATGGACAACAGTTCACAAAAATAGCAGATGATTAAGAGAGCTTGTGTGAGATAAGCCACCTAGATCACAGCTTGGTTCAAGAATCAGAAAACCTACTGTATGGTGTTAATACCACCACCTTAGATGATTTGTCCTGAAAGAAGTTACCCTTTGTTTACATTCTGCCCTTGCAGTAGATTGGTCAGCTTCACAATAGTATGCTACAGCTGCAAGTGTATGCAAATAGTATGCAAATAGTATGCTACAGCTGCTGGCAGAGCGTGCATTTCATCCCCTCCTAGTGGCTGACCTTAGTAGTGGATAACAGCCCACAATTGCTACTAGCTAATGGAGTAATTCCTTTCATTTAAGTGATAGAGATCTGTGCTTTGGTGTCAAAGATCCTGGTTTCAAGTCCTACCAATGACCCATGTGGGAGCTCATTAGGCAAGCCATGAAAAAAAAGTCAAACTAAGTAGCCTGGTTTGGAAAGGCCAGAAGAAAGGGAGAAATAGATCATTATGAAGAGCTGGGACCTAAAATGTTCCTCAACAGCTAACGATGATGGATGTAGTATCTGTTCTGCGTCTCACCTTGAAGGGACTCGCCCACCTCTTGTGACTTACATACACAGCTTGGGGTCATGTCTGATCCTTGGTTGCTTCTGGCTATTCAGATCACAGCAGTGGCCAAGAGTAATTCCCAACCACCATCTCCTTATAGCAAGGAGAATGGAATCCATTTTCTCAGATGGGAGACCTCAGCAGAGTGATCTGTGCATTCGTTTCCTCTAGACCGGCTCACTGTACCACACTCTGTCTAGGGCTGCATCTTCAGGCCACTTGGAAACAGCAATGTAGAATGAGACTGCCTGATTACTTGGCCATGCTTCTGCAAGCAGCACATTACACCTGAGCTGAAGAGGCTTCCCACTGGCTTCTAGTTAGTTACTGGGTGAAACTCAAGATGGCACGTGTGATTAGGGTGACCAGACAGCAAGTGTAAAAAATCGGGACAGAGGGTGGGGAGTAATAGGAGCCTATATAAGAAAAAGACCCCAAAATCGGGATTGTCCCTATAAAATTGGGACATCTGGTCACCCTATGTGTGATCTAGGAAGCCCTATATCATAGCTTGGGTCATGCATATCTTAGAGACCTGCTTTTCTTCTTGTGTTTTAACCCAGCAGGCGTTATGAGCCTGGATGCTCAAGCAAAGCAGGAGACCCAATAGGGAGCTCTCAGCTGCCACCCAACCAAACAGCACTCGAGCTGGCTTTCAGGGCATGTTGTCAGATCCCTTGAGCCAGGCTTAAGGGACCCTGCGCGGCAAGCTTTGCTCATGTGAGTAAGCTTTACACACATGCACAGTCCTATAGAAGTCAATAGGAGTACTCCTGTGAGTAAGAATTCCTCACATGAGCAGGGCTGGCAGGATCAGGCCCAGCCCGAGAGGAGGAGCTAAGCAGGTGAACGGGCCCGTACTGCAGGAAGGTCACTGATTCCGCCTTGGATTGCTCTGAGAGACGTTTTTTACATACTGACTTGTGCGTCGGTGCGTCGAATCTAATGATAAGTGTCTGGAACCCAGCAAAATACATGTAAACAGACAGGCAATCAGCAATCACACGCACCCCGTCGGGAGGGAGACGGCTGCCGTCTCCATCCTTAACCAATGGAATTGGACATAAGACAGATGTAAAACATTCTCAGCTACATCCCGTTCATCTCCCATAGCAAAGGCCGTTTAGTGGCATCACCACACATGCACTGTGATGAATCTGTTCAGAAGAGACCTTATAAATCCCTTTATATATTAATAAGGGGACAGATTCACAACCGATGGAATTCAGCACAGCTCCACTAAAGGCAATGGAACAAGGCCAATTTATACTAGCTGAGGATCTGGCCCAAGGTCTCTTTCCCAGCTGATCTTCCTGTTACATTGACTCCCGCAGCGGCTTTGGAACCAGGAAGAGGGAGAGAAAAATCAATGTAATTGCAGCTTAGTAAGCAAATGTGCTAAGTGTTGCTGGCAAAATGTGAGCACTTTATTGTGAGGGAGGAGGGGAGGAATGACTCTTTCAATTGCATGGGAAAGTAGGGTGATAACAAATCTACCAGGCTGTCATCTGGTTTTCCCCCCTTCCCCAAACAGGAGGAAGCCTCCAAGAGGCACACAGTTAATGGTAGATATTTTGTGCTTGTACTATTCCATGTAATAGTCAATCCACTGCACCCTTTGTTGTTATCCGACACGTAATTACCCTTTCATGCAAACCGTCTCTCTTTAGCAGCTCCCAGTTTTGCTTTCTCCGCAGATACATCCCAGTGCTTGGTTTTATTGCACCAAATGCTGGGCTGTTCTCGTGCACGGGAAATGGCTCGAATGACATTTCTCTTGCACAGCTGCAGCACGTTGCTTGTGCATTTTTTATTATTTCTCCCATGTTTTCTTTTCCATCAGCACAGAGACTGGAGCTAACAAAAAGTACCAAATTGGCATCCTCCAGGGGCGTGTGCGCTGCCAACCCTAATACCATCTGCAGAGCTTGCATATAAAGCAACATGTGTGCTCACAGGGATGGTGTTTTAAAAAGAGCTTGTTCAGTCATGTGCAAAATACCGCCCCCGGGATTATGACATCGAGCTGAGAGGTAGCACCACTTCTAGGGGCTGATCCTGCTGCCGCCGAAGTCACTGTCAAAACTCCCATTGACTTCAGTGGGCCAGGCTCAGCCCCTGAATCACTAAGGGACTGACTGTAATGGGACTGCTCACAGGCCTTGGTGCTCGATGAAAGCAGGGCTCTTAGCTCCGGAGCTGAAATCCAACACTCATTACAGCCAGTGCCTTCTGACAATCTTTGTGGTTCTTTGGTCACAAAAGCTGCCCGGGCAGCTCCTTCCAAACAGCTATCCTATGTCTGGAAAGTTGTCATTCCCTTATTTATATCCTGAGTAAACAATGTGCGTCCTTCCCAAAGAACAACAACGCTGCACCAAGTACGCCTTTGTATAAAACCTCGGCTCAGCTACTCGGACTTATCAGGCTAGAACGATAATGTAGCAAATACATTGTATATACTTCACTGTATGGTGGTGTTATGCAGAACAACACTGCTCCAAGTATTAGACCTAAAATGTGGGGTGCCTGTGCCTTATACATGTATATTTACCTGGGTATTGGCCTGTAAATATCACTATAAAGCACTGAGAGGTTTTTTTAAATGGTTCAATAGACTGTACCTTATATTTTCTGCAAAAGATCTTATTCCTGTGACAAATTACTGTGGTAGGGGAGGAAAACAGGGACTTCAGTCGACGGTGATCACCCTCACTCTCTTTGATATGGAAACCGGTCTGAAGATCTTCCCACAGAGATGATGCTTTTGAAAGACACGAAGCCACTGCACCAAATTACAGCGTATACATTATCTATGTAATTTACTGCATAGTGTGTAGCACACAAAGTGTGCTAGGCACCCTCCAGCCATGCAGATAGATACAGTCGCTGTCCCAAAATGGGAGTTTATAATCCGAAAGCAATTTGGGGGTAGATTTTCAGAATTGCTCACTCAACGGGCTGGGTTCTTCAGAGCTTTTAGGGCAGTCTGGTCCTAAGGGTCACAATAGGAGCTGCTGAGCGGCAAGCACTTTAGACAGATTTGGGGGTGAGAGCTGAGCCCCAGTTGCGCACGCTGAGCACTTGAAAATCTGGCCCTAAGGTCTTTGGAAAAAACGAACAGTCACTTCTCAGGCCACCTCCGAGATGGAACAGAGCAGCTGTTTAGCTGCACACAGCATTGCCGTGCAATAGTGTAGGCCAAGAAATGGAGAGTACTGTTTCCACCTGGAACTTTGGGGGGAAGTTTAGGTAGGCGGGATGCAGTTCTCGGAATTTTGCCAGGATACCAGGGTTACAAAGGTGCCAGGAGACCTTGCAGTACAGCACCCCCAAATACTGGGGTGAGACACAAGGCTCAGCACTGAATCAAAGAGGACAATGCCTCCTACTAAACTGCCACCAGCACTTCCTGCAGCATCTAGGTCAGTGGTGCTCACTGTGTCCCCCGTGGCTCAAAATCAGGGACGTCCAGGGCCCACAGCGTTAAGAAGAAAATCTGTATTTGATTATGAACCGAACGCGTGTTCCCTGAGCTTCACCCTGTGATTTTTTAGCTGACGTGTCTGCATCCCTCTGAGCACAGGCGCCAACTTCCAGCGGCACCGGTGGGGGCTGACGCCCGGCATTGGGGGTGAGGCCCCTCCCCTGATGCCGGGCCCCGCCCCCGACACCGGGCAACGTTGCGGGGCCCCGCCCCCGACGCCGACGCAACGTCGCCCGGTGTCGGGGGCGGGGCCCCGGAACGTCTCCCGGTGGTGAGGTGAGCTGGGCGCGGGCCCCGGGGCTGGCGGGGAGCTGCCGGTGGGTGCTGAGCACCCACCAATTTTTCCCCATGGGTGCTCCAGCCCCGGAGCACCCACGGAGTCGGCACCTATGCCTCTGAGGAGGAAGTAGTGGGCCCTGCCTCCCTAGCTATCTCCCACAGCTTCCTCTGCTGCCTTAGTGTGAGCCAAGCCAGGAGTGCTTCCAGCACCAACCGTCTAGCCCCAGCTGCAGCTTCTCACCAGCGCCCCTGCTGGCCATCTTCTGCATGCCCGGGGAATGAGAAAAGTAGCTCTTGCCGCGCTATTGGCCGCTGGAACATGGAAGCCCCTGGAAGGTGAAAATAGGAGCTCCCCTGGCTCTGCTAGAGCTTAGGGGAGTGCCTGACAAAGGTACTCTCCCCAACACAGCCATTCAGGGTACCCTAGAAAAGAAGAAGCTGAGAACCAACACCAGACAGATGAAAGGGAGCAGAAACCACCTGCAACTCCACTCCTGGGGTTTCACCCAGCATTGGGGAGTCCTTAGAAGGCACAGATCCAGCACCTCCCTCCCTCCCCCTCTCTCACCCCCCGCCCCCCATGCAGGGGTGAAGAGGCAGGACCATGTTGCACTATCCCCAGTTGGCATATGACCCCTAATGGACTGTTGCCAGCTGGCACAGGTTACAGCCCCTAAAATATCAGGGTTCTGGCTGAGTAGCACAAAGAGAGCAGAACAGGCCAGACACTCTGCCCCACAGTGCTGATTGTAACCGCCTGACCTTTCTGAAAGAACATTTGGCCCTCAGACTGGCCACTGCCGATACAGGTGTTTCGTGAAGGTCTCCCATCCATATACTGCTCTAGTACAGAGCTACTTAGTTTAGGAATTCTGACAGGATTAACACAGAAGGTCAGACAACTGCAAGCTATTTTATTCTACCCTGAGCCAGCCCCGAAGGAATAAAGATAAAAAGCAACACAGGGGCAGGGGGAATGACATAAATCTAACCCTCCTGCCACTGAATATACAGAAGTTCTTTTAAATAGCTCAACTACCTTCTTCCTAATGATCAGAACCATATCTTCAGAGTAGCCCTACCAGGGTCCTGACAAGGGCAGTCAGGACCAAGAGTCAGAGCAGGGTCAAACCTAAGGCTAAGAGTAGCAGGGGAACTTGCAGTCAAGTTCCAGGCCAAGGTCGATAGCAAGGATCAGAGTCTGAGTCAGGTTTCAGGGTCCGGGGCTGGAGGCAAGGTCCAAACTGAGCTGAGGGCAAAGTCAGGCATTCAGGATCAAGAATGGTCATGGTAGTTACAGCAGATCCACACTGTTGCCTGGACACTTCTTAGAACGACCCTTGGGTTTGTATAGGACAGGGAGCCAATCAGGAGCCATGAGGCTGCTGCCCAGGGCCGGCTCCAGGTACCAGCGCGGGAAGCGCGTGCCTGGGGCGGCAAGGCGCGGGAGGCAGCCGGCCGCTAGCTGCGAGGGCGGCAGTCAGGCAGCCTTCGGCGGTGTTTCTGCGGGAGGTCCACCGGTCCCATGGTTTTGGCGGCAATTTGGCGGCAATTTGGCGGGACGGCGCGGGACCGGCGGACCTCCTGCAGAAACGCCACCGAATCCGCGGGACCAGGGACCGCCTGCAGGCGTGCCGCCGAAGGCGGTCCCTACCGTGCCACCCCAAGACTACCGTGCTTGGGGCGGCAAAATTCATAGAGCTGCCCCTTCTGCTGCCTGTCAGACCCCTTGAGGTGGGACTTCCCATGGTCTGTTTCCACAGCAGCTAGGTATTGAGACACAAATTAGTTACAGCCACTGCTGGGTGGCCGCATGGAAGCGTTCACTGGCAGCTCTGTAGGCCTGTGTTTGAGACTCACTGGGCCTTCCAATCTCAGTCCAAGAGTGAATGGCTTTGAATTTTCTTGGCAGTGTTGGGGACTTCTCAAAATCTTTGTACCTTCTCTCAGAGAAAGAAGAAAATTTTCTCCTCCTTCATCTAAAATGTCAAACAAAAGGTTTTAACTGCACCCAAGATTTATTGGGCTTCTTCTGAGTAAACAGCCAGCAATTTTTTGCCCTTTTAAAATTTTTTCTTTTTTTACAAGCACAAACCAATGGAAGGTTCCTGGACGCCCTGGTGCTCATCATTTCATAAAGCAAACAGGCCTTGTTCAATCAATATTTATGCCCCTATCACTCACAGCTGCACCATGAAGCTGTAATGTAATGTAATGGGGGTAAATTCATTCATTGTAATTACCAGTGAAAAATTAACAAGGTTTTAATTTACTGCCTATTGTTTTTCAGATATCTCAGAGAGACCGCTCATGCGCAGTCAATAGATTAATTAAACAATACAGATAATATAAGCTGGACACCATTTGTCCATGACAGTTTTATTATTATTATAGCCAGCTGAGTTTTGCCTGACCAGTTAGATTGCTAAATTCTGATGGAACTGTGTGTCCCGCTCAATGTTCAACAAAGACGCAATTGTTAGCAATCCGGGTGGATACTGTGGAAGAAAACTATTTTCAAAGCCTAGATATAGTTAGGAAAGTGACTGAGAAAACAGCTCCTTCTTATTCAGCAGGTCTGCTCCCTGGCTCTGCCTGAGTCACACGAACACAAAAATGAGTGTGTAGTTTTTTATCACTGTTAGACATGCAGTTGAAATACAAGTATGGGAGAGCAAACTAGATTCGATTCTGGATCATGCATCACCAATTTGTTAGTGTTCTGGACATGCTGCAAAGCCTGCCTCTACTCCTGGACATTTCAGGGAGGGTATTCATTGACGAGTGTCATTATAGGTCCCATCCTGTGACCATCAAAGTCAGTGCCAAATTCCCCCCTGGCTTCAACGGGCACAGGATCAAGCCCTCTATTATGTTAAATTGGCAGGCTTGTGTTCATGTTGGAATAGGCAGTTCAGTTAATTAACGTGTTAAGATCTTAATTTTGGCAGTGTACATTGTTGTTTTAATCTATGTTAAACACCTCCAGGAGACTGGCGCTGTAAAACCTGGAGAAATTAAAGAAAGACTATCAACTGAACTCTGGATGCAGAATCTTTCCAGCTGGTGCTGATGCAGAAAGAATGCAATGTGATATTCAGATCCCAGATGCAGAACTGGCAACCGCCTTTCTGACTATGGGCCCAACCTTGCAGGGTGCAGAGCAAGGGTGCCGGAACCTTTGTAGAAGTGGGGTGGAGGTGCACAGCGCCCCCCCCCCCCCTCCCCAGTTGTTTCCAGCAGGAATTGTGGGTTCTCAACATCTTATAGGAAGCTCCGATCACTTCACAGGATCAGCCCCCCCACACACACACACAAACTGCATTTTAACAATAACCATTCCCTTTTGTTGAACAAACTATATCTACAATAATAGTTAACAGGACATGTCATATCATATATTTTGTGGTTTAAATTATTTTTTTATACCCTCCAGTGTTTGTAACTCCTCCTTGGAAACTTGAAAATAGCATTTGTTTCTCCAGGAGGTTTTTAGTTCCATGTTTCTTACCATGACATTAACAAGGCCTTGTTACTTTTGATAGTTGGAGAGTCTTCTGGGATGACCAGATGTCTCCTTCCTCCACGGTTCAGCCCCACTCACAAAGGTCCTGCTCTCCTCCAAAATCCATCAACTATGCTTCAGCCATACCCCAGCGGGAGCAATAGGTGGCTCCTTGCCCTTTTAAAGCCCTCCTAAGCCCTGCCTGCCCCAGAAAGTGAGAGGCCAACCAAGCTGGAAACCTGACCATTGCCAGCATCAGCACAAGCACTGGGAATTGGGTTTGCCAGCTCAGTGCCACTAACAGAGCCCACTGCATGTATTCCTCACAAACCAATCTGGGAATTGACTTGTAATTAACCCAGCATATCAATTCCTCTCATTATTTCTTAATCTAATTAAGTTATTAATTTATATGTGGGGGGGGGGTTAAATGCGAGAAAGACAAAACTCCTGCATAAAACACAGGGAGGCAGTGCTGTCTAGTGGTTAGAACAGGGGTAGGGACTCAGAATTCCTGGATTCTGCTCCAAGCTCTGACACTGGCCCACTAGGCGATTTTAGGCAAGTCATGGATGACCAGACTTTCAAAGCTGCTGAGCCACGCTCTCTCCCTTGAGTCAATGGGCACTGCGCTGGACATGCTTAGCGCCTTTGAAGGCCTCAGTTTGCTCCTCTGCAAAACAGAAGGGGCAGGGGGGATTGTCTGGCACTGATTAATGCTTGTGAAGTGCTTGGAGATCCTGAAATGAAAGGCTCTGTAAGTACAGAATATAATCACTGAACCTCAGCTGACCAGAAACACAGAACTGCTGTACAGGTGCTCCCTCCTAAACCATCCAGCAGACAGGATTAATTTTACGAATCCCTTGCTTGCTAATTGGCTCACCTCATTAGGTGCCTGCTAGACAGCAGACACTAGAAGACAGTCACACCATTCCAGCGGGGCTCGCCGCACCCACCTTTCGTCACAGCTTGATGGGACTCCAAAAAGAACAGAAGAGAAGCACAAGAACGTTTTCCCCAGCCAGGCAAATAAGATTCAAACTGTCCTTTGCAAATGCAAGAGGCAGCTGTAATAACAGCCCGGATGGCAGCAGCAGATGAACTGGGGACTTCATTCCATAACCAGCTAGGCGAGACACCTCTTATGACTTTGAGTGGGACGCATTTTTAATTCCATGCCCCATTGTTACTATGAGGTTATTGCTTAAAATAAAGGCCTCAACAAGAAGTCCCCTGCTTGAGTGAAGCACTGCTGGCCTTCCTTGGACAGAGGAAATGTTCCGTGGCAACTCCTGAATGTGATAAAGGGCTGACTTGATGCAGCCATTAGCCAGTAATGCTCTGAATTAGGAAGGAAGGAACAAAGTGACTGGAAGAAAAGTGAGCAAGGCTAGGAAAGAAACAGAGAGAGAATCAATGAGGTAATAGCTACGTCTACACTGCAGCTTGGAGCATGCTTCCCAGTGTGGCTAGACAGATCTGCTCAAGCAGAGCTAGCCAACGTCCCTAAAAATACGCAGTGTAGCCAGGGGTAGCAAAGGTGGTGGCTCAGACTAGCCACCCAAGTACATACATAGGGACTCCATGGGTTTGTATTCAGGCGGCTAGCCCGAGCTGTGGCCCATGCTTCACCGGCTACCATGCTATTTTTAGCACACTAGCGCGTGTCTGTTTACCCATGCTGGGAAGTCTGGTCCAAGCTGCAGTGTAGACGGAGCCTCAGAGAGCGTGGCGCAGGGAGATAAAAGTAAGAAGAAAGAGGAGGTGAAACCAGGTAAAATAAAACAAGCATGCTCCTATCCATTCTGCCAATAGAATATCAGCATAGGGAAAGCCTAGCCACTGTGATAATGTCCTGGACTCCCATGTAAGAGACTCGGTTAGATTCCTTAGGCCTAGTGCTCTTCTCACCAGTGTAGATCAGGAATGCTTTGCCATGGAGGTTGATGAATGGAGACACCTCATTTCTCCATTAGGAGTTGCACAACCAGTTTATCCCATTACTTTACATATGATGTTTCTGCCATTACAATATGAGCTCCTAGGAAGTTGGAGAGGATGAGGAGGAACTATCTGCATACTGCAAAAGTATTGCTTGCTACTGGGTTAGCAGCTAGCCAATATCCAAAGTACATAACCTCATGGCCAGAGGATTGTACTGTCCTATGCCCAACTACCTGTTCTCCCTTTATTGCTGCTTCACTGGCTTTGATGCATATATATATGAAACCAGATTTGGATCCCCTAAGAGGGGTTAAATGAAGTGACATCATGTTCCTTTTCTCACAACTAGCTCATATTTCATATTACTCAAAAGTAGTTTCCAAAGCCAAAAATGTAATGCACTAAAAAATGAATCTGTACTCTATGAATCTCAGGGGGATGCAACTGTTTTGATGGAAAATTCAGAGGAAATGAAGGAGAGGCAATTTCAGCTGTCAGATTTCTGGAGTTATGGCAACTTGGCAGGTGTAACTTAGAAATTTAGGGCCTGATCCTGTAGCCAGGAGGAAATTACCCTTGACTTCAATAGGAACAGGATCAGGCCAGTAACAAGGTTAGCAGTCCACAGAGCAGCAGAGAACTAAATTTGTATGGGTTCTGTGGATATTCAAAGGGGGCTGTAAAATGAAGAATCAATTCTACTGCAACTGTTGTTAAGTAAAAAGGTTCATTTGAAGGAGAATACAGTACATCATGGCTGACAAGTGAGTTTTTATTTTGCAGTTTCAAAGAGTGCATTTTCAATACAAGCCTATTTACCCAAAGGGATAGTTATGGTTAAGAGAGCACTTTCATTCTAAACCTCTGTTTCCAGTGACTTATTACCTTCCCCCACAAAAATGATCTTTGAGCCTGAAATTGCACAAGCTCATTCTCCCATCCTAGATAGGAGAGATTATGGAAAGCCTGAAAAATCCATTCAGTCATTTTTGTTTGAAAAAAGCATGAAAAAACAGTGACTTTTGCCACATGAAAACCAATGTATTTTTACCAATTTAAGAATTTTTCAAACAGTGATTTGGATTTAAAGTTCCAGATTTGGCATATACATAGTCATTTGCGAGGAATAGTTTAAACAGACACAGCTTATATAAAAATCATGGGCCAGATGCCAATCTCAGTTACACTGGTGTAAATCTGGAGTGAAGGCCTGATCCAAAGCCCTTTAAGATCCTCATTAACTTTATTGGTTCTGGATCAGATCCTAAGCCCTCAGATTTCGACCACGTCACTCCAGATTTACAGTGGTATAATTAAAATCAGAATCTGATCCCATGTATTTCAAACAGTCGGTTTTTTACCAATGTAGTACCACCATAGGTTATTAAAATGGAAAGAATTTTGAAAAAGTTCCTGGTTTATGCTGCTTATGTACCTTTTGCATTTCATGCAGTTTGGACTGTGAAACTAAACTGGTCAGTTGCAGTTTCTGTTTCTAGTAAGTTGCAGGTTGCGGTCTCATGCATTGTACAAGGCTGTTCTTTGGGCTCAAAACACTGAAGGGCAATGCTCAAGACCAACCAGAAACTGTTTTCACTGAGACAAAAAACAATGTCACTGAAATATTTATATTCATATTAGGACCCTGACTTTTTTGTTTAACTACATAAGTGTAGTGATTTAAACCAGTTGGTGGCATCTGCGGCTCTGCCGCGGACTCACCATGATGGACAAGTCCATTAAATTCTCTCTGTGTGCTTCTCTATCTTAAAATGGGTATAGTCATGCCTACCTCAGAGGAGGGTTGTGAGGATCATTCACTTATTGTTTATAAAGTGCTTAGAAATCTACAGATGAAAACTGACAGTGTAAACTGCTTTCCTTGTGTGCTACATGTCCCCCTTTGCATCTGATCCACAGAGGACACGGGTCTGCTATAATACCCAGCTAGGGGACTTGGCCCGGATTCAGCAGTCCATCTGTATTTCACATAGCACATAAACACATGCCTGAAGTTAAGTAAATCCCATTGGGCTTTGCTGAATAGGGGGGGGATTTAAGCACATGCTGAAATGCTTTGCTGAATTGGGGCCTTAGCTCTCCATTTCACATATACAGAGACTCATGCTTTTAGCCCTGGAGCTCCAGTCATTAGTGATGATGACCATTACAAGTGTGCAAAGTTGTATTCATTACTATGCCGAGTGCATCATTCTCTTACCAATTTAGTTATACACCAAGCACAGAGCTATCCAGAGCATTCAATTCAATTACTATTTTAAATTTAGAATACAAGGTAGTGTGCTCACAGCAAGCCAAATAACAAGAAAAGTGTATATACTTCTAACAGGCAAATATTACACTTGAGACTGATCTAGGGACAAGGGAGTGGATAGAAACATTAAAACTTTTGGCACAGATCATATAAGCAGAAAACTAGAGCATGATAAAACTATCTAGCCGTGGTAAGGCCTGGTGAGGTCATAATTTGGAACACTGAGGGCAGTTACAGTCAGCATATAAAAACAAGTAGCATAGGAATGAAGATGACAGCAGACAGAAAAAAATGATACATGGATTTGAGAATCTTGTTTAGTCAAAAAGATCATAGAGACATAGGCTGGGATTCTGAGAGAATACTTTAATTCCCAAGGCCAACAGAACAGGTAAGGGCTACAAGGCTGAGTACAGTGGTATCAGACACCTGACGAGGTGGCATGAACTTCAAAGAAGGCAGCCAACCAGTAACAGGAATTGAAGCAAGAACGTCTGTACACGGGGCAGGATTCTGATCTGACTCACACTGGTATAAATCAGGAGTAATTCCACTATGTAGAGCAATGAAGTTACACTGATGTAAAATTAGTTGGGGTAAACAAGAGGAAAATCGGGTCCATCCTGAGCAGACAATACACAAATTAAAAACTATCAAAGGCAGCAATAGGCGCCACTAATCTGACTCAGAGAAAGGAATGAAGCAAGCAGCGAAGAGGAGAAAATACTTGCTATATGTACTTTATACAACTGCAAAACCTCTGGAGAGGGAGCAATCTGGGAGGGGCTTTCTGGCGCCCACCCCTCCCAAACGTTTCTTACGGGGTCCTTAACTCAGCTTTCACAAATGACGGAATGCTCAGGTCGGGTCCTATCCGGCAGGTTTTACTCAGGCACAGCTCCCGCAGATTGCAAGGAAACCAGCGAGCTAATCTCCAGTCCCATCACAGCAAACGCTGCTTGCCTTTGGGCGATGGCTAGGCTGCCGTGCAATCCTGTTCGCTCCTCCAGCGCTACATTAAAAACTCTTGGGGAGTGGGGGTCAGGAAGAGATGGGGGCAGAAGTTTAATGGACAAATGCAAGCCACTGGTGATGATGCTCTCAGGGCATCATACCCTGGTTTGGTTGCCTTCTCTAAGGGAAGTAAGAGCCTAAAGGACTTCACTGGGAAACTGTTGCGAAGAAGTTGGCACCCAGTTCCCCGAGCCTGGCGTACAGCATGAGCACAAGGGGAGGGAGGGCACCGAACCAAGCAGTTCTCCCACGTGTGCTCGGGGCATTTCCCCGAGGCCACTTGCGGGGGCTTTAGCCTCCGGTACAGCTGGGCAGGCAGTGGGCACACACCACACCGCTCTTGCAAAGCCCCCTCGCGCAGATCCGGGCTGGACCCCGAAGAGAAGCGGGTGCTCGTTACCTTTGGCGTCTGCCCTTCGGGTCCTGCCACCTCCAGTCTCCTCCTCGCCCCCAAGAAGAAGAGGAGCGCAGCGATCCACAGGATCCCCAAAAGAGACAAAGCCAGCCGGCGACTCGGCCGTCTCATCGCTCAAAAGTCCCGCCTGGCGGCAAGGCGCGGGGCAGAGGGGCTGGCAGCCCCGCGGCGGGGGGGAGCGCTACCAGCGGGCTGCTTCCCCGGCGCGGGGGCTGCTCCGAGCCTGGGCGGAGACAGAGCGCGGCGAGTCCCGGGCGGGGCGGGGCGGGGGAGGAGGTACCGGGGCTGGGGAGCGGGGAGGGAGAGCCTGGCTCCGAGCAGCGGCGGGGAGCTGCAGCGCCAGACGGTGTCAGGCTCCCCGGGAGGCGGGAAGGTGTCGGTGTGTGGCTGGCTGTGTCACCCTGGCTGGCAGCCCCCGGGAGCAGGGGGAGGCGCTGCCGGCTGCGCTGTTTCCCCTGCCGCTGCCAGCCACGGCTCCTTCCCCCAGCGCCGCCGGGCTCTGCCCTCCGGCTTCTGCGGCCGCCGGGCCGGGCTATGGGGCCAGGCTCCGCTGCGGAGCGAGGCGGGGCCGGGGAGATCGGGCAGGCTCCGAGCCGGCCGCGGGGAGCTGCTGGCGAACCGGGCTGCGGGGCAGGGGCCCTGCAACTTTCCAGCACTTCCGAGCCGAGCGGGGAGCCGCCAGGTTAGGCTCAGCTCTCCGGGCAACCTGCAGCCAGGCAGCCCCCGAGGGGCCCGTGCTGTGCTCGGCGCTGCTCGGAGCCCGCCCCGGTAAAGGGGCTGCTTCCAGGGGCAGGAGATTTACACTCCAGCAGAGTCACTCTCCCAGTACAGTGCGTCTGATTCTCCTCTCCCTCCAGCTGGGTAACTCCAGGGAAGGCGGTGGCGCTCCCTCCTGCCTGAGGCTGGGGTGATGAAGAAGCGGAGAAGCAGGTTGTCTGTGTGCGAGTAGCCGTATAGTTCATGGGTGGTAGACTGTGTCCACCCCCTTGCCGAGGGTGATTGAGGATTTTTAAAGCAGGTGAGGGCTTTATTTCAGTGGTGGGGAGGGGGGGGCATAAAGAGAGCTTGTTTCCTTGGACATTACAGCACTAAAGACAACCGCGTGTACGAATCTGAGTGTTTCCAAAAGTTACCAAGCTGGAAAGAGATGTTCTTTTACTGAGCTCTCATTAACAACGTCAGGTGCATACGTGCAATAGGACAGGGCAGAGCCCCTGGTGTTAAACCACCATCCCTGGACCCTGGTACCTGCAAGTGAGTGGACACCAGGAGGGTAGGCTGTGGGCAGGCCGCTGGACCATGTTTCAGGATGAACAAACCCAAGGCAGATTGCAGAAATGTAACAAAGTGACATGGAAAGGGGTACTGCAGTGAAAGGAGACACCTACTTAACATTACATACAAGAGCTTAAGCTAGGACACGGAGATTAATTTATCCCATTGAAACAGCAGGGGCAATGGAGGTAGATACTTCAATTACTGGAGTTGGAAGAGAAGATTCTAGACCCATCATGAGCCCTTAAAAAGTAAAATCATAATCCTCACTCCAGAATGGATCTGCTTGAGGTAGAGTAGTGGTAGCTCCAAGCAAAGGATAAAGGTGCGGTTTTATTACTAGTACGAGAGCCATGGGTGAGGAGCAGTAGCTAAAGCCCTGCTCCTGCAAGTGGTTCCCTGGTATAGGATTTCTGCACTCACATAGAGTCCCACTGACTTCAGTAGGGTTCCACGTAGATACATCGGTTTGCCTGCAGTGAACAATTTACAGAGTACGAGCTTAAGGTAGCTAGAATATTGTAATTGGAGCTGGTTTGGGGTCACACACACGCTACTAGAAAAAATAGTAAACAAAAAAAAGTCACATTTCAGAACCTGGCTCTGTCCCCTTCCCCAGCTTACTATTTTTTCCATTCCTAACCTTGGCCAGAAGTGAGTAAGCTGACCCTTCCCCTGCCAGAGAAGACAGAATAAATTAGGTATTAGAACAGATGTGAATCATTCGTGTTAGTATAAAAGCTATAGAACAAAACCCCATAAAAACAGGAACCCATGCATAAAGCAAAACATGGAAGGAATCAGAGACAAGCTGTCAGAAAGCTGGGCAGTCCACTGCACATGCCGCAAACACTCTCTGCTGTGCATTTTTCCCCCACTGCTCCTGTTTTTATAATTTCTTCTAGTTGTTTGTGTCACTTATTAATTTACTGTTTGCATTCTCCATCCTTTGGCCGCTTTTGATTTATTCCAAGGCTCATGGACTCCTCTTTTTATGTAATCCATGCCTCGAAGGCCTGATGTGCTTAGAAAGATGCCCAGATAAAAATTTCATTAACAACAAAAAAAGACAGTTAATCTTTTCTTTGTTTTAAGGTTGTATGACTTTTCTGTCCAGGGGGTTTGCGGAAGGATAAAAGTGATGAAATCCATGTCCAAATACAGAAGCTTTTAACAATGACAGAAGCAGTTGGTGCTAGTGTAGAGAAGACGGTCTTTGCAGTTAAGCAGGGTTGAGCTTGCTCAGCATGTGACTAAGGAAAACAGGTGCTGCAAGAAGTGGGGTTAGTAAATGTGATTCTACCACTCTTCCTACTGAGTTATTCTCCTAGCAGTCTGGGTGCAGTTGAAGAGGGCCATTTCTTTTCCAGGAGACAATACAGAGATTCTTTCCCCCTTGTAAAAAAAAAAGAAATAAATATTCTTCTGCCAGTTAACATGGTTAAAGAGTCCAATGTTCTAGCAAGATTTCAGTTGGGGCAAGTCTGTTTACTTTGAAACTAGGGGGGAAGTTTATAACATAGTATTCTCAGGGTCCCATCTTACACCTTACATCTTACTGTTTGGTATTATTTAATGGAGTAGAGTACATGCTTATAAAAGTTGCAGATGACACCAATGGGGGGGGGAGGGGCTGCCAGAACATTGAAGGACTGGATTTGAATTCAAAATGACCTTGACAAATTGAGATCAACAAAAATGAAATTCAATAGAGAAGTACTGCATGTAGGAAGGAGGGGAAAAAAAATCACATGCACAAATACAAAACGGGGAATAACTGGCTAGGTGGTAGTATTGCCAAAAAGCCTCTGGGGCTTAGAGAGAATCACACACTAAATAGGAGTCAGTCACTCTTATGCAGCTGCAAAAAAGGCTAATATTCTGGGGTGTAGGAGTGTAGTATGGGAAATAATTGTCCTGGTCTAGGCAGTGCTGGTGATGCCTCAGCTGGGGCACAGTGCCCAATTCTAGGTGCCACAATTTAGGGAAGAGGTAGATAAGTTGGAGAGAGTCCAGAGGAGATCAATAAAGGTGATAAAAAGGGTTGGAAAATCTGGCTGATGAGGAAAGGTTGTTTTTGGTTTGTTTTTTAAAAAGACTGAAGCTGTTTAGTTTTGAGAATCAAGGACTGAGGAAGGACCCGATAAGTCTTCAAATATATCAAGGGTTGTTATAAAGAGGATGCAATCAATTGTTCTGCATGTCCACTGACGGTAGGTCAAGTAGTACGGGGCTTAATCTGCAGCAAGGACTATTTAGGTGAGATATTAGCTAAAAGTTTAACTATAAGGGTAGTTAAGCTCTGGAATAGGCTTCCAAGGGAGATTGTGGAATCACCCTCACTAGAGCTTTTTAAGAACAGATTAGACAGACACTTGTCAGGGATGGTCTAGGTTTACTTGGTCCTGCCTCAGCACAGAATGCTGGACTTTGACTTCTTGAGGCCTACAGATGTATGGTTCTATCCATATTCTTCTCACTTACATTGTACTCCCCCATCTGGTTCTTGTATCCAGTGATTGTCGCACACTTACTTTATAAGCTTTTTATGACAGGAACCATCTCTTTATTAGATCAGGGTACAGAGTCTAGCACATCAGAGCTCTGATGCTTGTGAGGGGGTACTGTAACTACTTCAATATTGGCATAGATCCTGTGGTAATGTCAATGCAACACAGCTGTTGCAGTTTTTAATGGAAGCCAGTAATTTTGTTCCCACCTGGTCATCAACATTTTTCTAGAAGACTTCACAATGGGTCAAAAGGTTAAAAAAATGCAGAAGGCACTTGAGCATGACAACTCACTGGTGGATTAAATTCTTTTCAATAAAAAGTTGATAATATAGAATGGCAAAGGAAATATAGTACAAATTAGATTACAGGTAAAAGGTAATAAATAAGACATGCCTGACAAAAAAAAATGCAGTCAGATGATGCTCTCTCATTACATTGAGAAACAACTCCCTCTACTGAGGGAAAGAGTTATTGACAGGAGCCCAGCTAATGCAAGAACTAGCCAGTGATTTATTTCAGTGTAGTAGCCGTGTTAGTCTGTGTCAGCAAAACGAAAATAAGAAAGAAAAACTTGTAGCACCTTAGAGACTAACAAATTTATTTCAGCATAAGCTTTCGTGGGTTAGAACCCACTTCATCGGATGCATGGAATGAAACATACAGTCTGTCTACTGTATGTTTCATTCCATGCATCTGATGAAGTGAGTTCTAACCCACAAAAGCTTATGCTGAAATAAATTTGTTAGTCTAAGGTGCTACAAGTTTTTCTTCCAGTGATTTATGTATGATAAGTAGCTCGGGGCCCATTCTCCAGTGCATTGCACCTCATGTGGTCATTTACACCTGTGTAAGATGGATGTAACACCACTACTGAGATTGGAATTCTGCAATCGGATAACGTTCTATAGCTGCTTTGCACAGATGCCAGTGACTCTGCGAAGTACAAGGAAATCCCCAATGATGGGCTTATGAACCGCATAAGGGTCTTGCATCTGTAGGCCGAGGCAAATGGCACACGGTAATATATTTAGCAAGCAATCATGCAATCCACAGAAAAACAGTTCAGAGGAGGAGGAGGAAAAAATACAATCGTTAGTTGGGAAGTTACATTGCTGCAACTGCATTGATGCAAAACTAGTTGTAGCAGCAGCAATGTGAATTTGGTCCTTTCTATCTAGATAGAGAATAGCAATGGGGGAAGAGTGGGTCCAGTGAAGCTTGGCGTGTCCCAATAAGAGGGCACCTGCCTACTTCTGAATATTTTAACCCTGGGGCTGTTTCCAACAGGTTCAATATTTTGGATTAGCCATCAACATCAGACAGCAGGTGGACATGTCCATATCCACAGTTTGCGGCTCCTCTGCTGGTGCAGTAGCAGTGAGGCTGCAGAAAAGAGACACACACACACGTTACAGCAACAGGCGGGTGACTAATACAGTACTTAGATCAACCTAGAGCCGAAACAATTTAGGAGGATGGAGACAACCATAAGGACCCCGAGAGAAGGAATTTTAGGCAAGTTTGAGGAATGGGAAGTGCTCAACTTAGAAATGGGTCATTGTTTGTTAATTCCAGGGGCAGGGGAAATCAGGAGAGTATAACCAGGATCTGATTTTCTAGGTGGAAGGGGCGCGTCAAAGCTCCATCTCCAAGTTGCTACCAGTGGTGCCCTGTGAATGTCATGGAGTGGGTGGAGAGAAAAGAATAATTGAAATGCTAGGAAGCAATGTCTGACTGTGCAGAGCTGGTTGGAATGTTTGATAAAATTAAGTTTCAACTAAATATGCTGTGCCATCAAAGGCAAAACATTTCAAGGGGAGATTGGTTGACAAAGTTGTCCTCCCCAGAAGGTTTGTGAGGTCCAGGGCTTTCTGCTCACTTCTAACTAGAGAGACACCCCACCCCAAATCAAAAGCCTGAGAGCTTCTTGATTCTTCAAACAGAATTTCATCAATGGCTGTTTTCCAGAGCTTTTGGTGGGTTTTGGGTTTGCTCCAATGAGGAATGAAAACAGTTTGAACCCTGAAAAACTGGCGTGAAATGGAATGGCCATCCTCTGGACAGCTGTAGATGTGTAGGCCTGCTGGGGAGCTCTGGCTGAATATTACCACTTGCTCTGCCTGTAGCAATTTGAGCAGGGAAAGACTGAAGCACAATTCTTAGGCTATGGGGACAGGAGAACCTGACAGTGAGAACACAGGGGCCAGATGTCACCACTGGCTTAAGGGGGTGCAGTTCTGCCGATTTCAGTGGGCATTCCCTCTGCTTCTGCCAGGGCTGAGGTTTGTTAGAAGAGTTCCTCCTTCCACATGAATACAGACTAAGCTAGCAAAGACAACATGGATGGGGAGTACCTATCCAAGGCTGCTGACATAGCCAAGCAAGGAGATTAGATCATATTCCTTTATCCCCCTAGCTCCTGATAAGGGTGCAGCAGAACCATGATGATCTGAGCCTAGAGGGGTGGGAGGAAAAGGGGAGTACATAATTTTCCTCTTCACCCATTTCCCTCCTAGTCCCTGGGCAGAGGTATACTGGTTCCACTGTGCACTCAACCTACCTGAGAGGCAGTGGGTGTGGGGGGAGGCAGATTGGGAGGGGGGAAAGAGAGAGAGCATGAGCGAGTGCACATCTCAAGCTGCTTTTAACCAGCCTGTTCTGGCACATGCTCCATGTTAGAGTTCAGAGGAACCCAGCCCTCCTTTGCCAGAGGAAGGATTAGTTATAGGGCCTGCGGAAAGGGGAAATCCTGGAAGAGCTCCAAAACAAGCCTACCCATTTAGAAAACGGTACACTGTGCTCCCTCTCCCACCCCAACGCCCTTGCACTGTAGCTTTCCTAGGGGAGTCACGTTAAATAATCCGCACAACATCACACTCTAGACTAACAAGCCCCCAAAATGGGTCCTCACCTACAGCCCTGGAGAAGGAATCCCAGAAACTTAGCTAACAGAGTATGCTTACTGGCTTGAAAGTGGGGAATTAGCCTGGGCCCATGAAATCTTTTAAACAAACAGCAGTTGAGACATTCTGAACTTGTGACGAATGTGCCTAGCCATCAGTGCAGCCCCTCCCCCCTCCCCCCCCCCCAAACCAAGGCAACATGTTTGATATGCAGACTTGCTGGACTGAGGATGTGTGCCCAGATTTCAATCATAGGGCCAGATTCTCAGCTAGTATAGGCTGGCATAAGATCCACTGGAGTCAGCGCAAAACTAGTTTGCACCTGCTGAAGATCTGGCCCACTGTGTCTGAGGAGCTCACAATGGGTGAGGCCAATTCAACCACAGGTCTAAACCCAGTGACACCCCCACTCCATGATCCAGTATGGCAATTGCCACCAAATTGGCCGTTTGAACTAACAGGCCCATATTAAAGCCTGAAAGGGCCTAGTAACTAGCTTTGTTGGCTTGAGTGATACATCAATATCTCATGGCTTGGTTTTGGTCACTACCTCCTGTATGATGGGGGATTTTAAAATGAAACTTGGAAGATACTAACATTCTTCTTTTTAGTTACCTAAATTCACCTTCCAACTGCAACTGGATACTGCTGTCTATCTCCTGCCCTAAGCTACTATGTAGTAGTGCTGAACCGCTGCTGCGTTCCACCATAGAAGTGGCTGCACATTATTTGTGGGTGAGTGATCTCTGTGTAAACACACACAAAAAGGCATTTTAAAATCATTTATGACAAGGCACTACATAGTACATACAAAGAACTGCTAAAATAAGGTTATAAAGCCTGCAAAATCAGAAGTTAGCAAATGCCAGCATTAAGGTTGCTTGCACAACCTTAGTTTGGCTCCTTGTCCGTATGCCTTATAATACAACCTTTTCGTACAGGATCACATACTATTCTTTCCATAGGAGCCCTGCCTAATTCAGTGCACAAGCAAATGATCTATTTTGTCTGTGGCAGCTTCAGGATGATGCAAAAGACTCTAGAGAGAGTGTTTGAGATAGTGCAATTGGAATGTTCACAAAATGTGGAGGAGCCAGTGGTTTCACCGCCCCCCCCCCCCCCCCCCCGCCCCTCCTCAGATCTTGTAACTTGACCAGATCTGGATTGTTAAGTGGACAGCAGCAGATACCTCTTTGAGCCCACAACTACAGTATACCCCCTGCCAAGTTTCATGTTCCTACTGCAAACAATGTAGTTTTCAGACCAGTTCAGAAAAAGGTCAATTATTTAAAAAAAATTAAAGAATTACCTGTTGTTCCTAGCCTCTGTCGTGATTATAAATGGTTCAGGCCTCTTCAATTCTTTTAAATCTCAACCTCAGCGAGCATACATAGAAAGTTTCAGATTGAATGCTCAAGATTTGCTAGAATTAAAAAGCAATGGAAAAGAGACAGTGTTAGGCAACCTTAAGAGTTGTTGCTGCCACAGAGGTGTGCTCAGATATCCATAAGGACATCCCCCATTTAAAAAACAAGACACTATTTCTTTGTTGAAGTTTAACTGCCTTTAAATTCCTTTGGGGAGGTCATTCCTCAGGAAGAATTCTCAGCTGTGGGAGTTTGACACAAGAGATTCCAGTGTACTCTACTGCTGCCTTCCTCCCAATGCAATGAGAGTGCTCTTTGCGTTAGCCTTTCCTTTGAGGGGACACCACACATACAATAAACCATCCACACCCTAGAGTGAAGCGGAAATCATGGTTGATATTTCCAAAGTCATTTAAGAGACTTTGGACAGATTCACAGATTTTTCTTTTTAATGGAACGTATGGGTCTATCTAAATCCCCTAGATTTAGACAGACAGCGAAAAATCTCAAGCCTGCTCCTAACTACAGCCACATCGAAGCTTAAAAGACTCCTGCATCAAGGGCTGCAGATGAAGGCACTGAAATCTTCAGCACAGTTGACTAGCTCTGCTGCAGGTATTGCATCGAGTCTATAGACCACCACTTCATCCACTCCGAGGCTTCCTGAAATGTCTAGAGACTCTGCTGACTGGCCCAAAGATAAGCTCATCTTTCTGGAGTGTCACCCTTTGCAGTGTCTTTGTAATGCAATACAAATGCATTTCTCTTTGTTCCTAGGAGTTGGTTTGTTTTAGTCCTTCCAGAAGGTAGCTCCTGTGTAGAGCAATGAATTCTCCAAATATGTATCCCCAAGGAGAAATCACACAAAACAATTGCTTTTGCTTATGAGCTAGCAGACTGAGTGTATAGAAAGTTTTCAGTACCTTTTCCATTGTCAGGCTAACTGAATTCTAGTTTGCTTCACAGCTGCTGACTGAATTGGAGATTCAAATTTGATGCTTTAAAGTGCTTTATTTTCCACCAGAGCTGTCATGTCAATACTGCACATCACACGTTAGCATTAAATGCATCAAAGATGGAAATGGAAGAATTCTCATGGGATTCTCTTCACCATTAGGAATGAATTGCAAATAGATTTTTCCCTCCTAACTATTGAGGATCTTTTTTAATTAAAATCACTAACATTCTTCTCTGGCAAAACTTTCCTTGATGACGTCTCCAGTTAATTAAAAGGCTTAAGCTGTGAGGAGATGCTATGCATAAAAAATTTGAAGAGGAGAGCTTCTTTAGTAGTGATGGTTAATTGAAGATCTCCTCAGACTTCCACAGTAACATGGGCTGTTCCAGGCATATGGGGTCAGGAGGATTAGGACTCACTCAAGGGTTAATTAACAGAATTGTCTAGTAGGCCTGGAAACCAGACTTTTGCTTTCATTCTAATTCACACTGAACTAATTAAGAACTTAATGTAGGAACTCCTCCACTGTAGAAGGTAAATGCAAGAACTTACATCATGGAAGATCTTTATAAAGTGTATTAGTGTCACTTAAGCTGCCTGGGGAGCCTTTTATAAACCCTGTTTGCATGGATGGAGAGGGGTTAAAAAAAAACAACAGCCTTGATATATTAAAGCTTTCCAAACTTTAGCAGCTGTAGTCCAGTTACTGAGGTTTATGAAGTACCGTTCATTCTCATATCCTCCCCTTGCTGGAACTCTGGTTAGCCAGAAGTAGACCAGACGCTGGCATTTTTACCAGTGTCATTTAACCCTGTTCCAAGCAGGTCTCTGTCATGGTGATAGGAATGCTAATGGTCAGTCTACTCTGACATTCCCACCTTCGCTGGCACGGATGGAGCTGCACAAATGCTTTAGAGCAATGGGAGGAGATTAAGAAAAAGGAAAACCCCTCCTTTTAGAGATCACTGCGCAACCGGTGGAGGTTTTAAGACGTTATCCAGTGAGGAACATCCTCTGCATCTAATTATTGTGTTAAAGTCAGTCAAACGTGGGGTTTAAATTCATGACGTGTCTCTAATTGACTTGCCTGTTGCCTTCGTGCCTCAATGCGTGGTGGAACCAATAACCAGGTCCAGATGCTCAATCTCTTTGGACTGGAAACTTTTTTCCACAGTAAGGAAAAGTCAGGTGAAGCGAAGCACAGAGCTTCAGTGCAATTTCTTGCCCAGAAGGACAGGAAAAGCAGTTTGCAGAGGTCAAGGATGGCAAATGCTCAGGGAGGTGCTGGGTTGGGCTATTGGCAGACTTAACTACGAGTCAGGGCAATAGCCGGAGGATTACAGTCACTCAAGGCAGCCAGGAAGTCACCAGCAGCTGAGCAGGGGAAAAACGTGAACGGCATCTATTTTCCTTTATGTGCCAAGTTACAGCTATCAATTTACCTGTAGACTAGCGCAGCACAATTAGCAGCTTAATATCAAAGCTACTCATCCAGTGCCTGGTGCTGGTCACCTTTTGCTTTCACTGACTTCAGTGGGGGAGCTCATCATGAGCTGAGAAGCCGTGTGTCATAATTCCATGTCAGACCAATGAAAGGACCCAGCAGCACTGGTAGGGCAACAGCGAGAGTGTAGTATGCCTACAAGACAGTGCACGTAGATCCTGGTCAGTTTATCATGGGGAGCACCCTGCTGACAGCTCCCTACCAATATTGTAGTGAATATGTTACCACTGACATCACACTTGTCATTAGGCGGCACTCCATGGCCCCTGGCAGCTGTGCCTAGTTCTCAGACCCTCTTGCTCCAAAAGGGCACTTGAGCTAAAGGAGGATCTTGTTTAACAGCAGTACAGGGCTTGATGATGATGCAGTTGAGCAGTTCTGATTCCATCCAGTGGAGGGCAGTGGCGTGCATATACCCCACTACTGCACATAGACAATGTTCATTAGAGCGGAGCCACATTTCAGATCAAAGGCTTATCCTGATCTGAATGCATTAGCTCATCAGTCTCGTCTGGCTGCATGATTATCCATTAGTCACATTCAGAAATATAGAGTCACACTTCGGAACGGTGAAATTCAGATAGGAGAATAAAGAAACCAAGCAAAACATTTTCATCTTGAATTGGGTGTTGTCCCTTTATTGCTATCCCATGTGCAGATCCCGAGTAGTGTTTAGAGCAGGGGGTCTCAAACTCAAATTACCACGAGGGCCGCATGAGGACTAGTGCATTGGCCAGAGGGCCGTATCACTGACCCCGCCCCCTCGCTACCCCCGGCCCCAACCCCACTCCACCCCTTCCATTAGGCCCCGCCCCTTCTCCACCTCCTCTCCTGTGTGTGCGGCTTCCCGCTCCTCCCCCCTCCCGCCCAGAAACCGCAAAGCCGCCAGACAGCTGTTCTGGCGGCGGGAACTGCCTGGGGGTAAAAATAGAACCTTGGAGCAGCACGGAGGGAACAGGGATCTTAGCGGCCACAGAACGTAACTGAGGGGTGGGGCGCGGGAGTGAGGGGAGTTGGCAGCCATAGGACGTAACTGGGGGGGGGGCGAGGGAGCCCGGCGGCCTGCCTCTTCTTCCCCCCCCCCCCCCTTCTCCCCTGTGTGCGAGCTTCCCGCTCCTCCCCCCCAGAAACTTCCTGCCGCCAGAACAGTTGTCTGGCGGCTTCGCACTGCCTGGGGGTAATAAAAAAATAAAAAATAAAAAGGGGGGGGCGGGGAGGGCACAGGGAGCCCAGCGGGCCACAGGGAAGAGCGCCGCGGGCCACATGCAGCCTGCGGACCGTGTATTTGAGACCCCTGGTTTAGAGCCCAATCTCCACAGGCATTTCTGTGGCCTGATGCCGGTGAGCATTCAAGCTTCAGTTAACACAGCTGGTGATGTGTAGTGTTACACCTCCTTTTTGTGGATAGGAGTGTTTTCACAATTGGACACCAGGCTTTGCCCCGCTTCTTCCTCCTAGAAAAGCTGGCGTGTGTGCATAACCCTGACAAAAAAAAGCTTAAGAGATCAGTTGACAAAGCACCCAAACTTTAACAATTTAAAAACAAACAAACAAACCACTTATAAGCAATCATAGGAAAAGATTCATGCCCCCTTGTGACGTTATTGACAATAACTGGGACTGTATAGATCATTGTTGCAACAAAGGTCCTGTAGTGGCACCAAATCTTATATAAAGGGGGTCAAATGAGGTGTCTAAGACCAGGTTATGCTTGGCTGGTTATGATTATGTCATTTATATGTATGTATCAGTTTTGTAGTTGAAGTTATGAACATTGGCTTTATACGGTCTGTATTTCAAACTGGGGCTGAGCTTCTGGGACCCAGGACAAGCTATCAGTTCTGCCAGGCCTGCTGGATGGCCCATTAAGGGCCATTAGCAATACAATGGACCCATTGAGAGATGGCCTACATGCCTGTGACTTAACAAGATATGCAGGGACTTTGCCCATGTGACTCCAGACTCCATTTTGCTGTGATTTTCCACAGTAAGGACAAAGAGGTGTCTTTACACCTGGAAGAAACTATAAAAGGCAGCTGCCTCATCTCCATTTTGTCTTCATTCCTGCTTCTTATCTCTGGAGGAACCTTTCTACAAATGGTAGAGACTGGGAAACTGGAGTGTCTAAGGGAATTGCTTGGGATGACTTGTGGTTAGCCAGTGGGGTAAAACCAAAGTCTCCTCTGTCTGGCTGGTTTGGTTTGCCTTGGAGGTGGAAAAACCCCAGCCTTGGGCTGTAACTGCCCTGCTTGAAGCAATTTGTCCTGAATTGGTACTCTCAGTTGGGTCCTGCCAGAACCAGCATTGTTACACCCCTAACTCCCCAAAAAGCGAGAGATCAAACAGTCAGCTAGGCAGCTTTGAGACAGCTGTCTGCTCAGGAGCAAATGTCAGTCCTGGTCACACTAGGAAATTGACTAAGTGCAGTTGTTTAATAAGCTTGGACAGTACTTAATTTGTAATGAAAGGTGCCAGGGCTCAAGCAATTTTTTTTACATTCATAACTGATGCAGCAAGCCCAGAGGTGCTGGGGCTATGAACTGCCAAGCCCAGAGGTGCTGGGGCTCAGCCCTAGCACAAATTAAGCACTGAGCTCTGGGGAAGAGGGACAGTCATGCAACAAACAGTGCAATCTTGCTTGGGAGCAGATGCTATTTTCCAGAGCTCACTCGTGGATGTAATAGTCAGTGATAAGAATTCAGTCCCATCCACATAGTTTGGACGTTGTCTGGGTTAGAACATGGCCAGGTCTAATACACTAGGTGCAGAGCAAAAATGTATAAATGCCTGTCATCTTTTGAGCTCAGGCAGTAGCGTAGCCAGGGCCGGAGCACCCTATGAGGAAAACCGGCCCTAAGGCACCACCAGAGCCTCGCTAGGGCGGCGCTTTAAAAGGCCCACGGCTCCTGCCACAGCAAGCCGCCCCTTGTCTCGCCGCTGAGCGGGGAGACAAGGGGCAGCCCCAGCAAGCCGCCCCTTGTCTCCCCGCTGAGCGGGGAGGCAGCGGGCAGCTCAGCCGCTGAGCGGGGAGGCAGCGGGCAGCTGCCCGCCGCCCCCCAAATCTTGGCGCCCTAGGCGACCGCGGGCCTTTTAAAGCCCTGCCAGAGCTCCGGCGGTGGCGCTTTAAAGGGCTTGGGGCTCCGCAGCGGCTGGATGAGTACAGGGGGAGCGGGAGGCGCCTTTTTATAGCGCCGCTCCCCGTGCTCAAGACCTGGCTACGCTACTGAGCTCAGGAGCTTCTAGTTCTAGGAAACGCACATGACCCCAGTTTAAGCCATCTCCATAAGAGCTGAAAACTAATTATCCCTTTGATCAATGGGCTGACACACTGTACACAGCACGGAACTGAAAGCTCATCCTGGCACTTTGTTTCTTAGATGAAAAATTCATGAGACTAACCACTCATCCTCTTGTCTGATACAATCAAAGCTGTGTAAATGCAAAGACTGGGTGACCTGCCATCGGATCACACCATCCTTGCTTTCTCAAAGTATCAGCTCCAAAATGCTAGCAACGGGCATCTATAACCCAACTACTCAGCTCCCTGAAAGAGACACCACGACCACCTCTTGCTTGTGATCCGAAGAAAGGGATAATCAGGAGGTATCAGTCTGTCCCTGTGCAATTTTGAGTCGCATCCATTTATTTTAGTAACATAATCAAGTGTTTACCTCTGCAGAGCCAGTACCGCCATGGTAGAACAAGCTAGATTCTATTCGGGCTCATGCATATTCATCAGGACAGCTAAGTTCTGATTGCAGGGCCATTACTACTCATTGTCTAAAAGAAGCAGAAACAGCTTGATTTTCAGATCCCAGGCTGAGGGATCTGAAAGTCAGGGCTCCTGGTTAGGAAAAATACAATTATCTTTCCACTTGCCAATAGTGTGAATTTGATCTGGAATCAACAGTGTATCGACAGAAAAAAAAAAGTTAGGAATACAACAGTGTATTTTTTTTTTTAAATTATAACCATAAAACCTCAATCATAATAATAAAATACTTCACTAACATACAGAACTGTTGGAACTTGCTAGTCCCAAAGGCTGTTTTTTTAAACCAGAAAGATCAACAGATACAAACAAAGCAGGTAAAGACAGGCAACTGGCGTTCTAACAGGTCTGAAATAAAACCCAGCAGGGCACTGTAATAATTTCTGCTGAATAAGCAATTAAACGAGGAGTGATACTGGACAAGGAGGATTTCCAGGTAGGATCAATCCAAACAGGGTGACAAGAAAGCAGAAGCCGATTGGACTTAATTGCACTGGGAGGATTTTGCTCTAGCTGGCAAAATATGGTCTAACCAGAATGGGTTGCCCCATTTGGGGGCGGTGGGGGTGGGATGTTTCACAGGAATATACATTTGAGACATGCAGAGGAACCCATTCCAAAAATGTTGGTTTCTGATCTCCTTGCACTAACGAGCACATGAGCCGATAGATGATGCATATGCTTGAGAGCATAATTAAGAGTGGTAAAACCTGGAAGGTTTCCAAACTCCATGGAAATTACCAACTTTAAAAAAAATTAAAATAAACCTTCCTTTGGGTGTCAGGCTATTATTCAAAGTGTCTTCCCTCATTATAGTTAGTGCAAGCAGCAGGATAGGAAACAGGGGAGGGTTGCCTTCAGTTAGCAGCAGATGCAGTCCCTCCGAGGAGGAGGAGGAGGAAATGCTGCTGTTTCATGGACATCACAAATCCCCCATAGATCCTTTATTAGAACAAAAACAAGAGGAGTAGGGAGCACATGAGTCTCAACTTGGGCTCCCCTGATGCTCCTTGGGCCTCTTTGGCTAAGAATGTTCATGGACAGAGCTACCCTGGGTAAACAGATTCAGTAAATAGATGTGGCAATTATACAGACTATCATTCTCAGTGGAACAGCAGTAGGGAAGATGATTTGCATAAGAAATGTGGATTATTCATGTAAATGAATGTGTTATTTGTTTATAAAAACAGATTAAGATTTGTCTAAAGGCCTAAAACTAAACTATATGTAAGAGTTAGCACTTGGCTAATGCCTTATGCACTTTGCTAATGCCTTACGCACATCAGAGTACTCGCATGCATTTATCTAATTAATCGGGTGTGTTCACAGAATCTATTTCATTTGGAGTTTGCTCATTATGGGGAGGGTAAATATTCCCCATCATTAAGGTGATAGTAGATGCATTTTTAATGGCTGTCAAAAATCAAGCTTGTTTTAAAATATATACATATAGTCTTTTCAGCTTCAAATTTCAGCAAACAGAGGTGGGTGTCAGGAAGTCAGAAGAGTTCTTTTGGGATACAGAAATTTGAAGTCCTGTATGGAAAAAAGTCTGGGTTTTTTAAAGCACACACACAAGAATGGTTTGGTTAATAGGCTAGCTTCTCTTCTGTGCCAGAACTCTGCTCAACACACGGAGGTGGCAGGACAGAGGGAGTCAAGGAGTTGCATATACTTCCTGATTGTCAGGGCTGACCCCAGCCCTGAGGCAACTAAGCAGCTGCTCTAAACTGTGCCACTGATGTTGGGACCTCCTGGTGGAGGCACTGACACCATAGCACCTCCCTGAGCCCCCCTTTCACCTTCAGCACACCCCCTTCACAGATGCAGGACCTGGCCTTGGCACTCTCACACCAACAGGCGGTTCTCCTCCGACAACTCTGCTGGGCATTTGCAGCCAGATAACAACCGCTTTGTACCACCTGAGCAGTGCTATGGGCGGTAGCACAGTAGAGAATCTATACGAGAATGAAAGGTTTTAGGAAGGCTGCAAGCGTAGCTTTGAGCAGTTTTCACACACTTCAAGCAGGAGGAGACCAGCCTAGGTCTCATCACGCGGTTACAATGTATTATCCACGTTTTAAAGGCAGACAACAAAACGTTTCACGGGACCAGCCTTGCTTCCTTGCTGGTTGCTCACAACAAACACAATTAACTTCAGGCAAATAACTTCATTGGAGAGAAGTTTGTAAATATGTATCGTTAAGTCCAACACCCACGACATGCTCCATTAAGGTCAGACTTATAACACACAAAAACACAACCCACAGACGCTGTAAGTATGGAAATGCAGAGTTAGGGTAGGCCATACAACCTTCATTCTGCCCCGGATCCCAGCCACCCTATGAGCCCCTCCAGTTCCATCCTCGTATACCAGGATTGGGTTTGGCCCACTGAGACTGGTCACCAGAGGGGACGCTTCTTATTGGCTAAATCATGCAGGGCCAGCTCCTCAGCTGATATAAGTGGTCATATAGATCTGTTATTTTTCCATTTCGCTCCCATACTCTTAAATACTTAAGCAGGAGTACTACAGATGCTCAGCCTCCCCTCTGAATTACTGCCATGACTCAAAACTATGTTCTTCCTCTCCAGGTTAGTTCAACTTTTTCAAAAAACTAAGGGTCCCTGCTGCTCCACTCAGCAGTTTATTCCCTGCTGCTCCACTCAGCAGTTTATTCCCTGCAGCACATGAATTATTTTCCATGTACATTTAGCCTCTAAATCCTTAACATCTTAGCTGTTCCTGAGTTTGATAGAAGGTCCCTTTCTTCTTGTATTTGATGCGATTAGAACGGTGCAAAACTCAACAATTTCAGTTGTCAGAGGGTCATGCAAGTTACAAAACGCTGATCCAGAGTTCAGACACAATGCTGTCCAATGTGGCTCAGATAGGGAGGTGGAAATTAAATCAGTTTTTTACCAACATGAAGTGTTCAAAACTCAGGACTCCAGCCCCAAAGCTCATAAGCTTTTAGAGAAAAAAAAGCTCATGATTTTTAAACCCAAAAGTCTTAGGTTCTTTGTGTTTGCCATCTGGTCTTTGAGCATTCAGGGTTCATGGTTTCCCCAGCCCCGCAGAAGGACTAACCGGACGGTTTATTTTTTTAAACTGAGATGATCACCTGATGCCAGGAGCTGGGCCTTGAAGAGAAGGCCACAGAGATCAGGAGACTTGTGATACAATTGCAAGAGTTGGCAACAGTGACGGACTCTCCAAGATGAGGCAATGGTCTATAGTGGTGCATTGAAAAGAAATGAGCAGTGGGGTGGAGTTCACCCACGTTTACATGGGGCTTCACTGTTAACAAACCCTGAGAAAAGCAAGTGGCCTCCCACTTTAAAGGTGACCTGCTGAGGAGATTTAGAAAACTGGGCTTGTGACTCTTTCAGGCTCTCTGTAGACATCCCTAAAGGTTAAGAAGAGTGGGAAACAGTGTGGTTTAATTTTAGAGTCCTTAATTGACAAGCATCAGCCACCCCTTCCCCCCCATAGTTTTGCCACAGGATTTCCTGTAGGGCACCCGAGAAGGCACAACAAGAGCTCTCTCACCTGAAGGGTGAGACAGGTTGAACCCCCCTCCTCAGGTGCCACCTGATGTGCTGGGGTATTACGGAGCCCGCTCTTTCCACCAGCCTGGGTTTCCTCACCCTGTTCTTGCTGTGCTAGGCTCTCAAGCCTTCTCCAGCACACACAGGTAAGGCCACACCTAGCTGCAGGCACAGACTGAAATCAGCTCTGTGTGGGAGGACTTAGCTAAGGGAATGGCCAGCACTCACATGCACATCTCCTTTGGGGTAAAAACCCAAAATAATATGGTCTTGCATTGTATAAAAAAAGATCTGCACAGTGCACGCTCATAAAAATTCACCCCCCTCTCTCAATGTGGAGGGGGATATGCACAGCTTTCTGGTGCCTCTCTCTCAGATGAGAGTTGCATAAACTGTTTTTTGTAATAAACAAAAAATAAGTTTATTAACTACAAAAAGTAAATTTTAAATGATAAGGGATAGCAAACAGAACAAAGTAGATCACTGAGCAAATAAAACAAAACACACAAACTAAGCTTAATACCCTCAAGAAACAGGTTACAAAATGTAATTTCTCACCCTAAATGTTGTTTTGGGCAGGTTGCGGAGTTTCTGTAGCTTAGAGTTCCAGTTATTTCTCTTTGCAGACTAGACCTCTGTCTCAGCCTGGACTCAGCTCTTCCCTTTCCCTCAGCTTAGTTCCTTTTCCTTCAGATGTTTTTAGCAATCTTCCTTCTTCGACAGGGAGGAAATAGAGAAGAGTCCTGATTGACTTACTTCCCAGCCTTAAAATAGAATTTACATAAGGTGGGAATCTTTTGTTTCCCAGTCTGACTCCCCACCCCCTCTTAATGGAAAAACACTGAAAGTCTAAGATGTGTGTCTAGTACCAGGTAACCTGATCACCTGGCCTTGTAGTGTCAAAGCAGCAACCCCAGCAGCTTCTCAGGAAGGTGGGAGATTAGTATCTTCCAAGTCTTATTGTTCTTCCTAATGGCCCATTGAGGACAGTAGACATTCCCCCAAATACACATACAGTTGTAATTGTTACATAGTCAATATTCCTAACCTCAGATACAGAAATGATACATGCATATGAGTTGGATAAACACATTCAGTAGATCATAATCTTTCCAATGATACCTCCCATGACCCATCTTGCATAAAACATATTTTAGTCATGCCATATTCATATCATAACAATACTGCTATGACAAATATGGGGTGCAGTATCACAAAGGGAACTGGGTGTTGTGTCTTTAGCAAAACCATGTCTCCAGAGTGTTCATCAGGCACTGGGGTTAGATAAGTTAACAAAAACAAACAGTTTTGAGGAGTTCTTTCCCCTTTCATTTACTTGGCACAAGTCTAGATAAAACAGTGTTTAAAGAAATTAAAGCACCCATTAATGCCTTATCCATGCTAGCATTTATATGCAACTGCAACAATGGGAAAATATAAGAGAAGTGGGCTAGTGCAGACATAGCTTTGGAGTCTTTTAGACTAGGCAAGTCCTGAATTTCTACTGGTAAAAACTAAAGACTTGTTTTTCAGTGGGGGGAGGGTGGAGGAAGAGAAAGAAGAGGACAAAAGGACACAAGCTCAGTTTTCCCCCACTCCTTCATGAGTCATCTTTAAAGACCCAGGTAGAATAGATTTTCATCAACCACAATCCAAAAGAACAGCACCATCAGAGCTTCCTTCAACCAAAGTCAGAGCAAACGGATCAAAAATGTCTAATCCCCACTTTCTCACACACCTGTTTCAACTCCTGCACCAGGTGCTCAGGGCCTTCTCAATTTCCTTTCTCCTGCCCAACAGCAGGTTTATGCCTATAGGTGTCTTATAAGGAGAGAAATTCCGCATCTTCCCAAGAAAGAAAGCTACTGGAAAGGGGAATCCCCTCTTTATTTTGTCAAGCCTTAATGAGCATCACCTGGCCGCATCTTCCTCTTCCATAACTGGCAGCTCTGCTGGGTAGGGAGGAGCATCCCCTTATTTCTTTCTGAAGGTGATTAACCTCTTTATGCCTGTCTTGCTGGGGGTATGTACTCTCCACACCAGACCCATTATTAAATTGGATCTACACCTAGGTTCAGATTCAGGGGGCCCCCTCAAAGACTGGGGTTGCATTTATGGTTATGGTTTGGACCGATGTTTAGTTTGGCAAACTTTATTGTGGGTGGAGGGGTTAGTTCTTGTTGGTTTGTGTTAGGGCTGGTTGCAAATTTACATTCAAAATGTTTTTTTTCAAGGGAAAAATGACGTTTTCATGAAGTAAAATTTTGCATTGAAAACTTCTGCAGGGAGAAAAATCCCATTTTCTCACGAGCTCTAGTTTTCACACCTGGGATGTTGCTTTGAAGGATTCCCCCTGTCCCAAAGCAGATCTCCGCTAATGCTCCCAAGTTTTACATAGTTTCAAAATGAAATCACAATGTATCACATTGTTTCCCCCCTAAAACCAGCCCACACTGTATTGAAAGTCAGCCTGGAAGTGTGGAAAGCTTTGCGAAAAATAATAGCACTGACTTCTTATATCATGCTTTTTATCAGTAGATCTCAAAGCACTTGCAAAGGAGGATAGTATCATTAACCCCATTTTACAGACTGGCAAACACCAAAATCTACTTCTGTTGAAATGAAGAGAAGTTAGGAGCCTAAATCCCATGGTGAAGGTCACTGGTAGCACAGGGAATAGAACCCAGAGTGCCACGCTAGCACCCTAGCCATTAGGCCACACTGTCTAGTTGGTAGGGCTCAGCTTCAGAATGATGGCCCCCAAGCATTTAGTTGCAGGGCTGTCATACAGTTCTGACTCCCTGGACTGTAAACAGCTGACCATTCAGATAGCTTTAACTTGCGCTAGGGCGTAGACCAGCCTCAGGATCACTGCAGTGAAAAGGTGACTTAAACCGACCCTCCGTTTGGTGCTGAACACAGCTTGGCTGGATCAGAGGATCTGCCTCACTCTGTGTGTGTTATGTAATCAGTAGATAAACCGGAGACGGCATTCTCATTCATCTGAGACATTTCACCAGCAGTCAACAAAAATCTGCATTACCAAACAGGTAGCTCTTGTCCACCTCAGATAGCTACAGCCACCTAAGTGCCAGGCATGGGCAGTCCTAGGCTTTGCTTTGTATTCCAAGTGGCATTAATCTCTGCTGTTGCCTTGCTGGGGACAGTTAGGTTGTATTTTATAGGGTTTTTTCCCTTCATCTGTGGAATGTCAGCTTCTTTCATTACACAGATGATCGGAGAAAAACAAAGATTTGCCCGGAATGGGAGACATTCATTTCCCCGGAATAGGTGGTGTAACAAATCAATCCTGACTCCGCTGCTAAACTGAACTTCCAGCTTGGTGAGGTTCCTTCGCAGGTGTAATCCAGCGTAAGACACAGCAGGAAGCCGAGGCAAAGAGCAGCATCGTTTTTAGCATCTCATTTAATGAAAAGCAGCTTGCTGGGGAAAACATTTCACTTTCTCGCCCCCCACCCCACCCCTCCTTTTGTGTCACATCTCAGAAATGTAATAAGCCCTGTCTGTCTGTGTGCGCAGCTGGGTGGAGGGGCCTTCCCTGATCCCTGCTGAACAATGGTTAATTTAAAATAAGCTCCCCTTGCCCCTCCCCATTCTCAGGTGAGGGATCATAAACGCGGTGCTAGGGATAGAAGGGACGTCTACACTGAACGCTCCTTATGGCAGCGTGTTGCGTACATACCCACACAGGGCCCCAGCACGTGTATAACTAGTAATGTAGACGGTGAAGTACTGCTTAGGTGAGTAAAGACACACCTGAACCCTAGTGTATGTGCCCTACACAGCTCTCTACATACCCAAGCTGTGCCCCCCACATCTATACTACTATTTTTTAAGAGTGTAGCATCCCGCTTGCATTCCCGCTGCTTGAGTCTTTCCCCGCCGTGGGGAAAGGCTCCTGCGGGGGAAAGGCTCTGGCTGCAGGAAGGCAGTGGGGCAAGGCTCTGGTTGCTCCCCACTGCTGATGTTTTTCCCCGCCACAGGGAGCTGCTGGAGACTCTCCCCACCACAGGGAAAGACTCTGGCAGGTAGAGGCAGCAGAGAAAGGCTCCGGCAGCATCCACGTTAGACCAGCATCCCTGCGGCCGGAGTCCTTTCTCCACTGCCTCCCCTCTGGCATTGCTTTTCATTGCCATGTGTTTTTCACTTTGGCATGTAGCTAGACGTCGCCTACACGCACCCCCACCAGCGGTGTTCAATGTAGCCGAACCTAGAGAGAGGGGATACTGCCCATGGGAAAACAGGCCTTGTAACAGTGTGAACTCAAAGCTGAGAGAGCTTTCTGTTGCAGATAGAAAGAATAAGCCTGTTGTTAATGCACTGAACTGGGATGTGTGAGAGCTGGGTTCAATTGCAGGCTCTGCTACAGGTTCCCTGGGTGACCTTGAGCAAGTCACTTAATCTCAATTACCCAGCTGTAGCAAGAGACTAGTAATACCTCTGATCTCCCACCCTTTGGCTATCTCAACTGTAGGCTCTTTGGGGCAGGGACTGTGACCATAATAGTGGTGACTTTGCTTCTCACAGCTTGTTTTGATTTCAAGTTCTAAATATTATCCCTTGTGGGAACTCCCTGACCCACACCACACATCTCTGCTGCTTGCACCTGTGTTTCATTCAGGGGCAGTCCGTGCAGCAGCACGAAGCTTGGGAAGAAAAGAGTCACCCTGCAAGCAGCTAGACGCTCTCTGCCCAGCTCCTAATGGGCATGCGCTCATACAAGCACCATTGGTAGATGTAGCAGGGAGGCCACGGACAGAGAGGATTGTGGGAGGGAGTTAGCGTCTCACTACCTCCTTCAGGTAAGCCCTGGAGCACTTTATGGGAGAAATGGGGCTCTGCCTTGCGGTGTCTATAGCAGTGACTTCCAGTCAGTACCAACTTGGGCAGGATTCAAACAGGTGGCCCTCAGAAATAAAATGAGGCCCAGCATTGCCAACTCATGCGATTTTATTGCAAATCTTGTGCTGTTGGGTGTTTTTCCTAAAGCTTCAGCTCCTGAGGTCATTTTATGGGAGAATTGCAACTTTCATTTTTAAAACCAAGCAAGTTTCTATCCCTCATTGTGGAGGAAGTGACCCTAAAGGCCCCAAGGCCCACGTGGAAATTAAAAGGACCCAATCTTTACTATTTTTAAAATCTCATGAATTTTAAGCCAATCAACATTTTGGGGGAGCTGACCCTTATGAATGCTTGGATTTGGCAATATTACATTCCACATCCCATCACCAGGCTCTTGGTCCACCCCACAACTGACATTTCCCATGCTGAAAAAGGAAAAGTGTACCTTGTACCTTGTTGTTTTAAATCTCCATCTATCCAGATGTATTTCCTAAGGGAAAACATTTTTCTCGAGATCTCATACTTCCTTGCTTGTGTTTTCAGACTGGTAGTCTTCCCTATAAGGATGGAGCACCATCTAGTGGTGCTTTGTGTAATTCATGGAGATATTATTACTATTAGTTACTAATGAAAAATCTTCTAATTAAGGTTCGGAAACAGGTTTTTCTTCGAGTCTGTTACCGTGTCAATGTACATGCAAACTGCGATGGTATTGCATGTAATAACTGATTGCATGCATACAATGTCTTCCATTGAGGATCTTAAAGTGCTTTTAAGAAAGGTGGATGAGTTAGATATTGAGACACACAGAGAAGAGAAGTAACTTGCCCAAAGTTACACAGCAAGGCAACAGTATTCAGAAAAAGGACTCAGCTCTCCAATCCCTTACTGTAACCAAGAGGAATAAGCCTGAAAACCACCAATTCATCTTACATATCTGGCCAGAAGCGTTCAGTGTCTGAAGGCTGTTTGGTGGTGTCATGGGGTGTATAGGCCCCATGCTGCCTTGGCATCTACAGGGTTAATATGAAAACTGCTTGCTCATCTGGGGCTGATTGTGGGCCTCAAAACAGCTGTAAAGATAAAAGGGCTTCAACACAGAAGGTCAGGGTGGCCATCAGAGTGGAGCTCGCTTCAACAGATTGACAAGGAGCTGCTAGGGAAGTTGGCCTTCCAGAGTGGGAGCCCTAGAATGAGAATCTAGGGGAAACCTACAGAGGAGATAAGGTAGGGAGTAGCAAGGCATTGGTTCTAGCTGCTCAAACAGTGTCCCCAAGTTGGAAACCAGTGGAGTGGGCAGGGGGGGTCCCCCATCACCGGCAACAGAAGGCAGAGTCAGAGACTACCCTGTGCTAGAGCCATGGGCCTTCTGGCTCTTTATTACGGTGAAAGGGCCCTTGTTATAACCTCAGCTCTCTGGCTGGGTCCTCGTCAGGCCCAGCCACAGAGCTGAGGTTGTAACAAGGAGTCCATGTTTGTCACAGAGGTCCGGAAGTCACGGATCCCGTGACTTTCTGCGCCCTCTGTGGCGGCCAGGGTGGCTGACCCCAGGGCCACCCACGCAGCTGACCCCGGGACCAGCTGTTCAGGTGGCCCTAGGGACAGCCACACCGGTCACTGCTGGAGTGGCTCTGCAACCTCACCAGCCCCTGCTGGAGCAGCGCCGGGGCCAGCTGCCCCAGCCACTGCTCGGGCAGCCCCAGGCAGTTAGCCCCCAGGGACCACCCGAGCAGCGGCCAGTGCAGCTGGCCCCCAGGAACTGCCCGAGCAGCTGTCCTGAGGGAGGCCCGAGCAGCCGCTGTTGGCGGACCCCAGCAGTGGTCTTGGGGCAGCCGGAGCAGCTGCTGCTCAGTGGCCCCTAAAGCCACTGGCCCCACTCCCCCACAACAGCAGCCCCCCAAAAGCAGCCCTGTTTATAGTACACGTCATGGACAGGTCACGAGCCGTGAATTTTTGTTTATTGCCCATGACCCTGTCCATGACTTTTACTAAAAATACCCCTGACTAAATCGTAGTCTTGGTTATAGCAAGAAATTGATGGCGACATAACTAAATGACTGATGGTGTGACGGGGAGAAACGGACTTAGAGTCAGTGTAGCCCCCCACACAACTCCGAGAGGGTGCTAGTGGGTGAAGGCTGTCTCGGACAGGTGGCCTAGCACTCTGACTTAGATCTGAGTTGATAACCTAGACGTAGAAAGGTAGGAATTGCCAGACTAGATCAGACCAGGGGTCCATCTATTCCAGTACCCTGTCTTCAACAGAGGCCAATGATGGTTGCAAGAAACCATGCAGTAATTTGTAATAGGATAATCTGTCCCCTGGGAAAGTTCCACCAGCTAAATATGTATGTGTGAAAAGGTAAACTTGCTCCCTTTCAGTTTCATGTAATGTTTCCTTGCTCTTGTACTCAGAGAGGGCATTGCTAGTTACCTTCTCTACATTATCCATTGTTTTGTATACCTGTATCATGTCCTTGGTTGTTCATCTCCGCTCTAGGTAAACTATTCCAATCTTTTCATCAAAAGCTCTGTATTCCCACTACTGTTCCTCTGAGGCATCTTGTCCAATCTTCTGCTCCTTCCTACCCATCTGCTATAGCAATACCGCCCATTCCAAGACCAGCGTCTCTGTAAATGCCGGTGGTTACAAATTAATGCATCTTTCAGAAACCTTTTATATCATTTTCCATGATGCACATTGTAAATGTGGAGTAATAGATCTTCAGAATTACCCAGGAAATGTTACTCTGCGAGTGATATAAAAGCTTTACAACACCCAAGTATATGCGCCATTGCCAAAATATTTTATTGTGATCCAGATAATGCTGTTTGCATTGTACATGTTTTCATATAATAATTCCAGTAAAACATTCTTTACAATTGTGTAAGAGCAAGTCACATGGTTCAGTGTAGTTTATTGTTACAAATGCTTAGTGATACATGGCACAGATGAATTCTGTTCCTTTTCTGGATCAAATAATCAATAGCAAAATAATCTCCCTGCAATTATGTTGCTCAGCAGTAAACGGTGAGAAAATAAATATGTATAAAATAAACTGGATATATACAGTGGTAGGATTGTTATTTAACATAACCTTGGAAAGGGGTCCCCCACCCTAATTCTAAGTATAACCTATGCAAGAGGCTATTCAAACCATGCCCAGCACTTAATCCTATTATTTTTGGCAAACTTCCCAAGCTGTAAATTATTCCTGTTCACCCTGATCTCACTTTACATAACAAACTCAGTGGCAAGTCTTCCTCATCTGTAATGCCAGGCCCCAATCTGCAATGAGCTGCCTACCCCAGGGGGGGTCTGGGCAAAACTTAGGGCAAGATCAGGGCCCATGATTCCTCAAATGTCCATGTGGTTCATATGCTGTTGGTATTACACTCAGTAAATCAGGGAGCTGAGTGCTAATTAAATCAGCCTTGTTTAGTTTGCACTGTTCCAACATGTTCATCTGCAGATCAGGAAGGAGGCTAGAGGGTTCCTTGCTTGTGGAAAGCCGCATGCTTTATCACAGGATCTGCTAAAAGAACCTTACTGGGGGCGGGGGGAAGAGGGGGAGTTCTGCTGGGTCTGGGATCTCTGAAATGACACCTATGCTCGGGAAGCCAGGCCATTTTCTATGCACCATACACATTTCTGCTAACCCAGGGACGGGCACATTGGAGAGATCTGAACACTGGTATCTATGTCACAGCAGGCCACACAAGCAGATATGTTGTCTATTATAAATAAAACTGGATACAAAAAAGTACAAAAATAAATATTTTAACAAGAATACTTTACGTTAGAGTAACTACATGAGAACAGACCAACTATAACTGTAGAAATAGACTGTAGCTGCTGCAGGACAAAGCATCGTACTTTAACTAGTCCAGCTAATGAGCTATAAACATGAGCAGTGGGTAAACGCACCGTTGGCCCCTACCCCTCTGCTGGAGGCCCCGCCCCTTCTGCTCCCCTACCAAAGTCCAGAACGCGCACACGCGCACACACACACACACGCACACACACACCCGCGGCTGCTGGCCCCCCCGCTCTGCCACAGTGCTGGGCGAGCAAGCAGGCAGCATTGCCGGAGTGTTCGGCCCCAGCACTGGGTGGGCGGGCAGCACGGCCAGAGTGGCTCCAGCACCGGGCAGGCCGTGCAGCCAAAGCGTCCTCAGCCCCAGTGTGATCCCAGTGCCGGGAGGACAGGCGGCATGGTGTGGCCCCAGCCTGGGGGTCTTGCGCACCGCGGCCCCCAGCCTGCCTGCCCCAGCCTCTCGGCCACAGAAGGGAACAGCAGACAGGAAGGGGCCTGGTGGAGCGTGGGCGGGGCCAGGCCAGGCTATTTGGGGAGGCACAGCCTCCCCCTACCTACGATACCTGCCAGCCATGGCTATAAAGATTATCTAATCTATAGGGGGTGGCATGTTATTAAGGACCAATTCTACTCTCATTACACATGTGCTGCCCCGTGGACTTTACTGGGGTATTGCACAGTATTCGGTAACCAGGATCCGAATTTGGCTCAGTTTCTTGTATCACTCACACACAAACCTACATTAAAAGACCATTAGTGAGGCTGCCTGTGTAAACTTAATTTGGCCCCCTAGTGCGTATGCATTATGATACAGTCTTTAATGACATGATCACATACTCCACCCCACACAGACACAACCCCTGGCTCATGCTGTGCACAGGCTGGACTTGCTCTGGGGATGAGTCAGGGCTGGGCAATGCAGGAGGCTGTTGTCAGTAGGACCCCCACTTCATTTGTTGCCGAGCTGGAAGGTGTGTAATCAAAGAGGCAGGGAATTGCAGGAAGAGAAAGGTTAAGGCAGCCGAATGTCACCCTGGAGAACTGGATTTTGCCCGTCTGTGGCACACACTGCCTGGGTGATGCTGGGCAAGTCATTTAAACCAAACTTACTCTGTGATCGTGGGATTGAAAGGCTGTCCCATAAGGCATACACACAAGGGGGCTGAATAAAGGCTGTACATACAATCTTAATTCTGGCATTTCCTAATTTTTGAGTGCTTGACTCTGCAACCTCAATAATCTTCTCTGAATGTAGTTAGTGACTTCCTAGATTTTAAACCAGAACACTGCAAAAACCAGCAATGCCGTTGTGTAGCATCATCTTGATGCCCACATGGGTCATCAGCAAGGTGGGGACCTTTAGATCCATTGCACAGCCCTGTGCCACTTCAGCTAGCGGAGTATCTGAGAGCAGGAGTATGTTCCAACTCTCATTGTGGACCAGCACTAGAGGGGATGGGACATTCTGCCAGTGGGTATCACAGCTATTTGCTGACAGCAGAGGAATGTGAGACTCGGGTTCCATTCCCGGCTCTGGAGGGGAGTGTGCTCTAGTAGGTACAAACTCTTCTGTCCATTCCCCCCATGACCCCTTTTACCCACCTCTTCCAACCTGCTCTCATCCCAGTCCTGTGTCTTCTCCTACCCTGGTTCCTTGTCCCAATCCCATTCTTCTCTCTTACCCAGGTCCAGTCTCTACTCCTCAGGCTTCTCATCCACCTCCCAGTCTCCTTGCACAGACAGTTCTAGTCTCTCCTCCTCTTCTAGTCCCCATCCCCTTCCCCAGAGCATCCCAGTTCCCCCTTCCTTGTTCCTCCCCAAATCTGACTCTTTCCTTCTGTATCTGGCCTGTAGTCACCCCACATCCATGTTCCCCATCCCCGCTGGCTTCCAATCCCAGGCTCCCTCCCTGGGCTCCTCATCCAATCAGTTCCCATCCTGGCTCCTTGCCCAGTCAGTCCAGGTCCCCCTCCCCAACTCCTAGTTCCAGATTCCTTCTTCTTCCCACCCCCATCCCCTGTCCACACCTATAATACAGAGGGCCAAATTCTGATCTCAAATCCACACACAATTCCCACTATTTAGATAAAGCAAGTGCAGAATTAGACCTGACCTATGAGTATCTATGTCATCTATAACAAACGCTCAGACTGCTGAATGCACATGAATTCTTCTACTAAATTGGAAAATAGTGACATTAATCCTTAGAATGCTGTTATTGCACCAAACAGTTATTGCAATCTGTAACTGGAAGTCACTGCCCACCTTAATTATACAAACAACGATGTCTCAGCCCTAAACAACCAACAAGGGGGCCAGATCATCAACGGTCCATTGATTTCAATTTCCACCTGAGGATCTGGCCCTAAAGCTTAGACTTCAGCTTCCAAACTCACTGATAGTTTTCAGTGATTCTTTTTATACCCGGAGGGAGGAAGGGTCCTGGATTGCATTTGCCTGGAGGGGTTGTGGAATGTGAATGTGTTTGCGTCTTTAGCACATAAGCCATTTGGGGCAGGGATCGTCTCTTTTCTAGGTTTGTCTATCGCCCAATCCTAACTGGAGCCTGTGGGTATTACCATAATACACATATCTATTAATAATTGTAACAGTGTCCAACTACAATCAACATTAACACTATGGGGAGCCTTGCAGATTCAGGGCATCCAATAAGGGACTTTTCGTCCTGGTAGCATCGCTAGTTATAAGAACTATGGGTCACAGCTTGCAATCCCCTGGTCTCTCAGTGAATCCACAACTCTGTAGTCCCCTCAGCTGATTTTCACAGGTGTCTGACATGATGTATTAAAAATAAGAACCAGTCTTCATTTCACCACATCTCGGGTCTTTAGATCCAAGCTGTTCATAAAAGTAGATCCTCATGGGATAAAATCTATCCATATGGAAAGAGCCTGATCCAGCAACCTGTAGTCACTTCAGTTGTCCTAACACATTTAAGCCACCCCACTGGCTGACCTGGGGCTGCTCACATGAGTAGGGATTGCAGGATTGGCCCAAAGTATCCAGCATGTATAACAAGTTGATAAGGAACTGCCCTCCATGTCCTGGGAGGGGCCAGTGTGTCTAAGTCCTACTCATTCCTCCTCCGCTGCTTTGCTTTAGGAATAGAGAGTCATCATCGTCCACTGTAAAACAACGGGGAAAGTGGGTTGAACTAGGACATCGAACTGGACTTCAGTAACATTCACAATTGAGTAGGAGAGTTATGGGTTTTCTCTGTGGCGACACAGTATGAGGACCTCACATGTGGTCCAATCCTGCTCACATTAGAGTCAATGGGGGCTTTACCATTGACTACAGTGGGATCACAATTAGGCCCACAGAGCAGGAACTAAGATCTGTGCTCTTCAGATCCCAAAACACATAACCCATCCCAAGGGTGCAAGAGAAGCAGCTCCATTACTATCAGGAACCTATGAACACTGGAGCATGTGTAGTATCGATTCCATCCAGCAGCAGATAGTGATGTGACCACATGCACACATCCAAGCCATTCGCTACATTTTATATCCCCAATTAGCCCTCCAAGAAAGTACGATCTCTTGCATTGTATTGGTGGGCAGATGATCTTGTGGCTAATGCAAAAGTTTGGGACTCCAGTGTTCTCAGCATTAATTGCTGTGTGACTGTAATTGCTCCATGCTTCAGTTTCCTTCATGTATAAAATGGGGATAACTAACACTTCCCTACCTCACATGGGTGTAATGAGGCCTGGTTAATGATGGTAGCATTTTACAGTCACTATGCACAGGTGAAAATGACAATGCACAGGTGCATGGCAGTGTTGATTCAGGCCCTGTTGTTCCAATAAGCCCTTTACTACAGCAGGCAAAGAGGTCTAAGGCATGGAGCTGTATTTCAGGGAATGGGCAAGTGCATGGTCTTACCTCAGACTCCTGGAGATATATCCCTTTGCCGTCTTTAGTTAAGTTCCGAAAGGCCTCTGTGAAGAAATGGAATGAGGAAAATTAATGTGATGGCCAACAGGGACAAGGGCAACTCAGACTCGCCAGCCCAGGAGTGAACTGAAATGCAGAGCCTCTAGCAGTTCTAGGGGGACCCCACCCCGTCCAGCACAGTTCAAAATGCCTATGTGGTGCCTATGGGACATTTGCCAGTGACTTGTGGGGTGGAGTATGAGCTGCTTCATGCTGCTGTGATCATTTGACCCCCGGGGAGATCAGGTTTCCCTCTCTATGGCAGCTCTGGCTGGGACGCATCACAGGTCCTCCTGCTTCCTGTATAGTAGGAACATCTTATTCCCTTAACTCCTTGCACAAGCAAACACTGCAGTGCCAGATACAAAACCTGCTCTCTCCACAGAACCAAACCTCTCCAGGTTGCCTGGCCTAGGAGTCTGGGAAAGAGGCTGAGGGCCTGATTCTCCTCTAATTCACTCCATTGACTTCAGTGGGGTTACTCTTGCTCTCCACTAGTTTATATGAGACGAGAACCAGGCCCCATATCTTGGACCTTGCAGCCCCGGGGACTGAGCTGAATGGCTTCCAAGGGACCCCAGACTTGCTCTGGAGTCCAGCATCGGTGACATGCTGAGTAACGTCCATACCCCCCATGGTCTCCACTCGCAGCATGAAGGAGACGAAGCTCTCAAAGCTGATTTTCAGGTCAGGGCTGCCGTATCTGATCGCCATTAGGTTACAGACTTCGTTGCTGAGCGAAATCCCTATAGAAAGGAAGAAAGGGAATGATAGGGCACCTCGCAGCCATCCAGAGCATCACAGGATAACTGCAAAACTAACAGGACTTTACCCTTCTCCAGCATCTTTCATGTGAGGATCTCAAAGTGCTTGATAGACATTAACTATGCCTCAAACAAGGGATTGACCTAAACCAGGCCCCCAGATCCAAATGTCACCCCCAAACTGAGTGTTTCAAAATCTGGATCATCTCTACTCACAATATCCATGGGAGGTAGGGCAAGTAATATAACAGTTCCCTCTGCCTGCCACTGCAATGCAGCCACCTCTGGGGTAAGTCACAGAAACTGCGTGGCAGCAATATAACACAAGAGTTTAGGAAAAGAGGTGAAGAAGAATATCCGGCTGAAACTAGTGGGGAAAATTATCTCCACACCATTTTCAGGGTCTGGATCTCTCTCCAAGTCCACGTGGTTGTTTTTTTCATCTCACAAATATATGCAGGTGAATTCACCCCAAGTGTCTTTCAGTATTTGTGCCTGGAAAGCACAACCCTTGTGATTTAATGTAAATAACGGCAATACCTGGATTTGGAGGTTATCTTTCACCTCTTTATTATAGCTACAGTTTTGAATGTTACCAAGCAAAACGACTTTAATTAATCAGATGGAGGCAAGCTGCCAATAAAGCATGAGCATTTAAAAGCCCTGATCCTTAAAAGAACTGTGAGAGTGGATCCTTTTTCCCCCACACAGAGCCTCACTGAAGTCGGTCTGGCTCCGCCCAGATGCAGGGGTCCACCTGTGTGGTTCTCCTGGCAGGATCGGGGCGAAGATCTTAAAGCAATGAAGTCTGACACTGCTACGGCTTGTGTGCTGGTCTAGCTGACCTAGAGGGCCAGATCCTCAGCTGCTGTAAATCAGCATCAGCACCACGGACTTTGATGGGGCTGATTTGTACCAGCTCAGGATCTGCCCCTCCCCACACACACACAACCAATCGGTTAAGGTGAAGTTAGTTATGACTCTGTGGGGATCGTATAGGTTCCAAATAGGGCTTATAATGGAGAGTTAACTATGGAGCAGTTGCCTTCCTACCCCAGTAGAGAGTGGTCAATGAGACGTGGATATACTATACACAAAGCTAAAGTGAAACTTCATGCTGCAAATCACTTTATTTCATGCTGCAAATCACTTTCAGAAGCCAAGGTCTGGGGTCCTTGAGACACTGCTGAAGTATGCTTAACCTGACTGCTGAGACAGTGGTTGGGAGAGAAGCTAAAGGGAGTACCAGAAGTTGCTACGGTCAAGGGGGAAAGGGGGTTGTGTGTTGTTTGCCCCTCTTACTGGCATTGGGTGCAGTCTTCTAGTTCTTTCCCAGTTTGGGGGATTTTCCAGGCTTTTATGAGGATGTGGCTACTTGACAAAAGTCGGTGGCCTGCTCACCTGTCTCCTGCACAGCTGCATGCAATTCCACTAAGTCCAGATTTCCTGATCTATCAACATCTTTCTTCTGGAAAACTTCCTGTTTTTTTAAAATAAATCAAACAAGTGAAAGAAACAAAAGTGAATCTGAGCATCTTAGATGGGTAGATCTGTTGGTCAGCAGCATTGACACACAAACCCCACTTCACTAGGTGCGGGGCTCATCAACGTGGAGGTGTCAAAGCAATTCATTACTTATACTTCGTAGTAGTAACATAGGAAAGTAGAAGATTTTTCCAGGAATCTCTATTAACTTCCTCTGCAAAGCAGCCACAGCGTTGGGAATTGTACCTGGAAAAGTTACAGGTCAAAAGCCTGTCCTTATTTACAATCTGACTCCAGTGGGATTTCACAGGGGGTAAAGTCAGTGCAGAATTTGGTCCCAAGGAATCTGTTTGCAATGTGTGGATGAAGCACCTATTCAGGGATACGGTGTTCCCACACGCAAGAATATGCCCTGACTAAAGTTCACAGGGTCCAGAGTTCTGATCCCAGATGAACCAGTGACTCGCTATGGAACCTTTCCCTAAATCAGTTGGGGCTAGATCCACAAAGGGACTTCTGCATTGCAATGCCTAACTTCTAGTGCTCTGCTGCCAGGTGGAATTCACAGCCCTGAGTTAGACGCCCAGGCTCTCTATATCAATGAACAGAGAGATTTAGGCCCCTAAAGAATGGGATTCTCAGAAGCCAGCAAGCTGAGTGGAGAGTTGCCTAAATTAGCCAACAGAAAATGCTGGGGAGAGGAGTGAGACTTAAGCCCTGCCCCCAAGAGTAGTTCGGTGCATAACTCCGGACCAGAGAGAGGTGCCTATATCTGCTCAAGATTCACTGCCATAAACGTTCTCCTGAAGTTGGATGCCTCAATTCCCTTAGAATTGGTAAGGCCACCCCCATCTTTTCATGTACTCTCTCTATATATATTCCTACTGTATCTTCCACTCTATGCATCTGATGAAGTGAGGTTCTAGCCCATGAAAGCTTATGGCCAAATACATTTGTTAGTCTCTAAGGTGCCACAAGGACTCCTCATTGTTTTTGCTGATACAGATGAACACGGCTACCACTCTGAAATCAATCCCCTTGTGGATCCTAGCCCCTGACCTTCTTGTGCGTCTGTCACAGACAGCAGGTCAGTTGGGTTTTAAAAGCAGGCACCTCAGTGAAAACAGATGCTGCACCAGCACTGATCTTTCCTGGCTATACACCTCTTGCAAGGGGTGTCTCCATTCTTGCTGGATCCTCCCTTACCTCCGGTGACTGCCCTGCTTAAGACTATGTATTTCCCTGTGTCTTGACAAACTTTTTCATCCAGTTCACATCCTCATGAGTCTTCATAGCTACCCAAAGATCAGACTGGTTTCTTGGGATTTAACTGTTTCCTAGCCAACACCGATTGAGAAGTATACAAGGAGGCAAGTAAAATATTTCTGTACCAGATAGAAAAGCAGCCTCTTCCACAGGACCCTGAATTCCTGAATACTCAGTGTGCCAGTGGCATTAAGCTTAGTGGAGGAGTTAAGGTCAATGATGTCTTGGTAAAGGGGAAGAGACTCCAAAATTGAAGAAAAAAAAAAGTCAGTTAATATAATTTTATGATGGTGGTGATGCTGATTCTGGGAAGTTCCCCCGTCACTATGGACTGGCTCCTGCTCCCACTTAAACCAATGAAAATTTTGCTACTGATTTCAATGAGAGCACAATCTGGCCCTTTACAAAACAAACCCCATTTCCTCCTGACTGAAGTGTTGCTATTGGGAGTTAGGAAATCAGTGAGCAGGGAAATGCCCCGATGATGTAGAAATCGCAGTGTAAGTGATTTCTCCCCCATGGAGAATAAAGCTCAGGTAAGGTATTAGGTGCGTCAAATAAATATACAGCCCAAGCTAAAGGATACGTCCAGCAGTGCCAGGATACCTTGGCAGGCATCCAGACTAAATCTCAGCCGAAAGCTCTGGAGATCTGGAAAAGAGAGAACTGTTCCGGTGAATCACTGAACACTGCTCAGAAAAATAGACTCCCGGGGCCTGAGCCTGCTGCCCTCCAAACTCAGTGGTGAAACTGCCATTCATTTCATTGGGGGTAGGATTGGGGCCCCCAAACCTTTTGTAAATCAGAGGAACAGTGTCACAAGTTACATCACTTGTGATTCAACCTGGGCAAGGGAAAAATGTAAGACAGTGGGACAGAGTCCACTTTCAGCTGAATGGGTGTAATTCCCATGGAAGCCAATGGGAGCTCCCTGCGGCCATGTGATGAAGAGCAGAATATGACCCATTACCTGTAGCTAATACAGGAAATAGCAGTTAAAGAGCACCCCAAATTGTAATCCCAAATACGATTTGCTGAGTGACCTGGAGCAGTCACTCAATCTCCTTAGGCCTAATTCATCTGTGGTGCAGCTTCACTAGCCACAATGAATTGAAACCCTGGTGCTTAGTGTTTCTCTCTGTCTCTTACAGACAGGCAGCTTTTAAACTCACAAGCATAATTGAAAACCTAATTCTGAGCATTCCTTGGCCATACACGAGTTACGTGAAAAGAAATAGAAAGAAACTAATCTTGTTGCAACTCATGATTATAGATTGCCTGAAGGTTTCCACGGAGCAGACGCCATAACTCACAGATCCCTAATCTACAGAAAGCGAAGATGCTGTAATCTCATTATAGCTCTGTTTATTAAATATGCATCACGCACAGTAAAGTTTTGAAACCAATGTCTTCAAACTGATTGCCTACGAAGAGTAAAGTACACTCCACCTGCTTGGTTAGTTTCCTTACAGATTGCACAACACCCAATGGGTCACTTTCAGAAGATACTGACATGAAGATAAAAAAGCAATCTTCATTCACCCTTGAGAAAATTAAAGGAACTTGCAACCCTTCCCTTTTTTTTTTTTTATTTACCCAGAGATGGGTGCAATGAGAGAGACTAGTGCTAGTAAAGCCCATTATTAGAACTGATCAGGAATTCTATTGTCTGCAAATGCCAATTTGTCAAACCACAAATTTTTCATGGGAATGGGTCACTTTTGACAAAAAATTTTACTTGAAAAAATTAGGGAAAAAAGTTTTGAAACTGTCAAAACTTTTAATTTTGATATTTTCTAACAAACAATTCTGGTTTTCTGGTTTGAAGGTGGATTGAAGATGGATCACTTGATGATTACCTGTTCTGTTCACTCCCTCTGAAGCACCTGGCATTGGTCACTGTTGGAAGACAGGACACTGGGCTTGATGGACCATTGGTCTGACCCAGTATGGCCATTCTTATGTTCTTAAGCAACTTTTGTCTTTAATTTAAAATAACTATGATAAAAAGTCAAAATTGCTAACTGAATCCCGTTTTTGTTTGTTTGTTTGTTTTCAAACTTTCAGCTTGTGAAAATATTTGAGATTTTGACTTTTCATCCCCATTTTTGATGGGAAAATTTGCTGAAGTCTCAAAAGTTTGTGGCATGAGAAAGCCATTTCCCACACAGTTCACTCATTACCCTCCTGGGCCTACATCACCCTTAATCTGAATAAGTATAAAGGGACTCAGCCAACTTAGTGCTCAAAATTGTCAGGCATTATGTTTTTGGCCCACATCTGTACCAAATCCTGAGAACTGATCCTTGCCAGTTTGGAATCCAATTTGGAACCTACCTTATCAGAAAAGGTTCAGACCCGGGGTTTCAAACCAACTCCTCCACTCCCAAAACTCAGGGAGGGTATTTGGGAGTTACGGTCCGCTTCAGGCTCATCTCTAACTAGCACCTAATTAATGTTATTAAACTATTATCTCCTAGCACTTACTTGTCCAGACGACGTTATTCAGGATCCTCTGGAGTTGGACAGCATTTATTTCAGGATGCTAAGGGAGACAAATACTATTGTAATAAATTTCCCCTCCTCTGGATTTCCCAGCATGTCCTGTCTTCACTATCTGCCTTTTCAATCCCAGTCCAACTCCGATGGAAAGACACCCATAGACTATGGGGGTGTTCAATTAGACCTTTAAATTATTAAAAACACATTCTCATCTGGTATAAAATGGTCGAAGCTCCACAGATGTTCATGCCTTTACAGTTATTTACACCAGCTGAAAATCTGGCCCATTATTTTCAAAAGACCCTCTTTATATTTGTGTCATCTGTCACATCAAGCATATTGTCAGCAAAGATGGAAAATTTAAAAATATTTCCATTTCAGTTTTCAAAACAGATTTTTTTGTCTTGTTTTATGAATTTTTCATGGTTTCCAAAAACTGAAATTAAATTTTTTGGAAAACTTTTGATTGCTGAAAAACTTCAGCTGCTGAAGCCAAAAAAACTGTCCAAACCACAGAGAAACCCCCTGTGAAAGACAGCTGGAATGAGTGTAGCAAGTATTTATGTGAACACTCATCCAACCAAGGAGTCAAGAAAACACCCCATGACAACAATCAAAAGTTACACATGAAATGAAAATAATTTTGAAAAACCTGGAAAAAAATCTCTTTTTTTTTCATGAAAAATAAAGCCTCAAAAATTTTGTAAAATGTTTACAACTGAAAAATTGTCGGAACCAAAAAGTTTGTGGAAATTTTCATTTGTGAACATATGCTGGGTTTTGTGTGCAAAAAAAAAAAAAAATGATGCACAAAATTTTTACCAGCTTTAATTCTCAGAGTTAAACAGGGCCTGATCTTCAGAAGAACTGAACAGCTGCAGCTCCAGCCAGCGACGCTGACTTCTGTTGGTGCAGCTGGGTGCTGATGCCCAGCATCAGGGGCGGGGCCCCGCCGCCGATGCCGGACCCCGCCCCCGGGCAACATCACCCGGTGCTGAGGTGAGCTGGGCGCGGGCCCCGGGGCTGGCGGGGAGCTGCCGGTGGGTGCTGAGCATCCACCAATTTTTCCCCATGGGTGCTCCAGCCCCGGAACACCCACGGAGTCGGTGCCTATGGCTCCAGCTGATATCAATGGGAACTGCCAGCACTCAGCACCTCTGAAAACCAGCTCCATAATAATAACAACAATCTGTAAGAATAAATATTGTTTCTCTATGAGCAAGACCATTCATCAATCCATTGTGGTCGTCTAGTCTGACCTCCTAGAGAACAAAGGCCGTAGAACTTCCCCAAAATAATTCCAAGAGCAGAGCTTTTGGAAAAACATCCCCTCTTGATTTAAAAATGGTCAGTGATGGAGAATCCACCACGTTACTAAATTGTTCCTACTCTCATCATTAAAAAGTTATGCCTTATTTCCAGTCTGAATTTGTCTACCTTCAACTTCTAGCCTTTGGATTGTGTTATATCTTTCTCTGTTAGATTGAAGAGCTCACTATTAAATAATTGTTCCCCATGCATATCAGATGATGGGAGTGGCTTTGCTAATGCCTATGTTAACTTTCTGAGCACACCCAGTGTAAATTAGTGGTTTTCAGAAGCCTAAGCAGACTCAGCGTGAGCTGAGTGCTCATGAATTTAGTGAAGAGTCCTTTTCGCTAACTGGCACATTTCTTGACTGCTTACGTATTGCACAACTCCTTGAGCGACATTCATGCTGTACCCTCACGCCGATCTCCTGTGTTCCCTACCAGTTTCCAGCACACTCCAGCGCCCAACTGCCCTGGTACATTCTGACTTTTCTTTGCACAACTGGGATAACCCAAGTGGCTGGCCTTGAAGCATTTCCTTTGGCAGTTAATCTGTATGCTTACTTGTTCAAAATGCTTATTGAAGAAATCCTCCCAAATCTTGCCTTCGTGTTTATCAGTTATTTCCTTTGGGGAACAAAAACGTCAATGATAATTGAAGAAACAGAAGCCAGAGTATCCAACATACAATCACATTCTTTCCAAATTTCACTGCATTCCCTGTCCTGCCATCACCACTGCAATTACTTGCCCAGCTCCCACTGTGGTTTCAACTTTGTTAGTACATAAAAGGAGAAGAGTGGGGAGGAACACACGTAAATAAAAGGGAGACTCTCTGCAGGCAGATGGAAAAGAAAGAGTGAAGATGAATTGTGATGATCTCGCCAAAAAGAATGGTTTGCACAGCAATGAAAGAGCATAAGTGTCTGCTGGTTTGTCTGTCTTGTTCTGGACGTTTATACCACGTTCACCTTCGTGGTACAAGAGATTCTGTATATAGAACAAGACATGGCCTCTCATTCTCAGTGTTGTAACATGAGGTCTCACATTCCAACTCAACCCCGCCCCAACGCTGCCACAGAAGAGCACTGCCACGGGAGAAAAGCCAAAGTCCTGATCTGAAACACAGCTTCCAACAGTCCACCTCCCTCATTCCAACTAACCTTGGAAAGGATGAAACTTGAATTTCCGCCCATTTCGCTGAAAATGGAAAACAATGGAAATGTTAGACGATGTGTCCCTTATCACATGTGACTCTCCACCTGCCAACCAGACAATGCCTTCCTCTGCTTCCCATCAGGGCCGGCGCGCCCACTAGGTGACCCTAGGCGGTCGCCTAGGGAGCCGGGAGCTGGGGGGTGGCTGGCTGCAGCTGCCTCCCGCCCTTCCGTCTCTGCGGCTGAGCCGGGAGGGCGGTTCGCCGCGGCAGGGCCGTAACGGGGCGCACTGCTGGCAGGGGCGCCCCCTCCTGCCCCGCCGCCGAAGCCGCCCCAGCTTACCTGCGGGGGCTCCCTTCTGCCGAAGCCGCGGGACCAGCGGACCTCCCGCAGACAAGCAGCTTCGGCGGCGGGGCAAAGGTGCTGCTAATAATACCCTCCACCGAAGCCGTGGACCTCCCTCAGGAAGCGGCTTCGGCGGAGGGTATTATTAGCAGCACCTTCGCCCTGCCGCCGATAAGCTGGGGCGGCTTTGGCAGCGGGGGAGGAGGGGGCACCCCTGCCAGCTCCCTGCCAGCCTGAGCGGGGAGCCGGGGGGCAGCGGTGGCGAGCCGCCGCCCTTCCCCCGCCTTCCCGCTCAGCTCCCGCGGGGGGGGGGGGGGGCTGAGCGCCCGCGGGTGGTGGGGGGGCAGCATTACAGGGGGGGACATTGTGGTGGGGGCGCAGGGCCGGTGCAAGGAAGTTTCACCTAGGGTGCGAAACTTCCTTGCACAGGCCCTGCTTCCCATGCAGGGACCCCAACCTGCCCCCACACAGCTGCTGTGTAGACAGCAGGGATTTTCCCCACCATTGCAACTCTGTTAGTGGAAGCAGTAACGTCAATATGGCTCCAGGGAGCTGCTGGCATTTTAAGCCCTATATTAGCTAACCCTGCACAGAACAGGTCTCCTGGATGTGGTGGAAAGAAGGCTAGTGGCTGGTTGGGCCTAGTCTGCACTAGAGCATTCCCCATTGCTACCAGCCATGGTGCTGATCCAGTCATAGCAATGGTGGAAACTAAGGGGAAATATCCTAGTGCAGACAAGGCCAGTGTCCTGCATCTCCCCATACAATAGACACAGTGTCCCAAGTGCTTCTAGTTCAGTGCCCTTGCCCTGTTGCACTTCTCTGGAAAGACTAGGACTAATAGCATTGTTTAGGCTATGGAGACGGTACTTATCCTAAGCTGCATCCAGCCCAGTAGCAGACAGCACTGACCTAGGACTCCACCACCCCGGTGGAAAGGCACAACTATCCCAGGAGCACCAAGAAAACACTACAAGTGAGGGAATGGCGTCACCTCACCGAAGGACGTGTTTCCTGGAGAAGACCCGCAAGATGAACTCGGACTCCTGCTGGGGTTCCGCGGTGGAGGGGACGATGACATAGACCCCAGGCTGCAGCCGGAAATCCAAAGTCACTTCCCGCTCATTCATGAAGAGATGGCTCTGGTCGACGGAGGGGTTCCTGGCAAAGAACGCTGGTGCCAGCCTTTCGTTGCTTTTGTGGTACTGTCCAGGGAAGAAACAAAGGAAATTCGCATTGGTTTCAGGTGAGAGTCATGTGGAGAACCCAGGGGGCATGCTTAAAGAAAGCCTGCCATAGCACAGTCGGTTTCCATAATGCACAAGCAAAGGAGGCAGATAACAGAGATCTAATCAGAGCGTCGAAAGACCAATCTCCTTGTCCGTCCTCCTGCCGGATTGTCCTTATGGTACATTCTCATTGTCCAGTTTTAAAAATCACCAAGCAATGGGGCTTCCATCCAAGTCCCTCTGCAGCCTACTCAGATCTCACTAGGAACAGCAGCCCAGAACTTGATTGGGGGATGGGGCAAGAGTGGCCTTAGGCCACCTTTGCACTCTTCTTATTCTGGGCTGCTGCAGGGGTCATTTCAGCCCTCAGTGAAAGGTATGACAGCCAGGAGGTGTCCTAAGCTCCAATAGCCTTCTGAGCACTACACTACCCAGAGCAGTACAGAACACCCTATGTTGAGGGCTACGTCCTCAGCTTTTTCCTTGTGCTCCCCAGCTCTGCCCCAGCATGCCCCATGCACAAGAGGTAGGGTTTTTTTTGCAGGGGCGGGGCAGGTCATGGATCTGTGGTGGTGGTCCTACACCGTGTCTGCAACAGGACAAAGTACTCCAGAACCTTAGTGGGGTGAGGGGAGAATTCCACCTTAAGTCTTTGCTACAGCTTCCAGGCCTCCATGTGTGTGTATGTATCCCCGATACTCCAGGTGCTACTCAAGGATGCAGCACTCTTTGCTCTTTTATTCTGCAGGCCAAAATTCTGCAGCCTCCTTATGTGGGCTCTGCCTCAAAATGGCTCAGACGTTTCAGTCTCTTGAAGAATTATGGAGTTCCTATTCTTCTCCCTTTCTCCATATTTCTCTCATGCTAGTGCACCAATCTCTCATCTGGGGGGCATGGGGCTGCCCCTTACCATGCATCACATATTACATTCATAGCTTTTATGCCTCTGTCAAGACCGTGATTCACTGTAGTTCCAATTCCAAAAACGGTCTCAGTTTTACATCTCTCAGCGTTAATCTCGGTGTTCGATACAAACCTGAAACTGAACTCCCAGCCACGGTCTTCCCATTGGCATGGATACAGAACAGACAGTGCTGCGGTGGTCTCCTAATCCATATGTGCTAACAAATTTAATCTCACTTGTATTCCTAATGGTGCCCTAACATACCCATATGTTAGTTCAGAAAGAGCCCATATCTGAGGCTACTGTTTCTAACACAAGGTCATTAACATTGCAAACATGCTGGAGTGACTGTTGGCTAAAGTTAGTTCTTTACCAATCCAAGTTCCTGGGGACACTGATTTGGGAAGGGAGTTAAATGGTTAGCAGGGCAGTAGGTGCAGGATTCCTAGATACAAGATCAGAGCTAGATCCTGCCCTGGCTTATACCTGCTACAGCCCCTTTCAGATCCAGGGGTGTAAGCCAGGGCAAACTCAGTCCTCAGTTTTTAACTCCCAGGACCCCAACTCAGGTCCCAAAGTTCCATGAGGAGGTGAAAGGGTTAAGAACATCCTGTAAATGTTGGCAAAGCCCAGGTGGTGGAAGATACCTGCAGCCTTTTCTCCAGGAGGTCCCCAGCAATGAGCTGGTGGGAGGGTGAGTTACCCTGAGACTAACTCATGCTGGGCACCATCCCAGTCCTTGGCTGATCCCAAGAGTGGGAGGATGGCATGCCACCTTTCCCTCCCCCTTGCCCCATCGCTGCTCACAGCACAGCTCAGATGCAGCCCAGGAGCAGGGCCTTAATGCTGAATTGAGGTATGCTCCTCCCAACCCGTCCCGAGTCAGAGCTCTGTATTAACGGTGATTTCTTGTAATGCCGTCTAAAACTTGTAGTAAGGCGTTGAGAACAGTGGGTCAAGAAACAAAGGCACTCGCAGCTCCACAGGTGGGGACACAGCATCTGCATTGCCCCCATGTGACTCCAACAGAAGGCAGAGAGGGACTTACCTCTGGGCCCACCTAAAGGGGAAGAAAGAGAGAGCAGCCATCAGTCAGGGAGTTCAGAGCCCTTTGGCTCACCGGGAACAGCAGACGTAGTTTAACAACTGGAAGCAGCTCAGGAGATTCAATGGGGCTCCTTAGCTTAGAAAGCCTGGATTCCTCCCTTCGAAAATCTTTCCTGGGCCATCCACAGCCATTTACCAGGCTGGGTCAGTAAAACTGGGGATGCTGAAACACGTGGTGGCAACAGGACCCTCAGCACTTTCAACAGTCAGGAAGGAGGCTCCCTATGGAAGGGGGTCCCTTGCTAATGTGACCCACAGGACTTTGATGCTGCAGCTGGAGGTGCACAATGCCCCAGCTGGAAATCAGGGAGGCTTTGTACCTGACTGAGACACAGGGGCCCTAGTTTTCAGAACAGCTGCGCACCCACAACTCCAGCTGAAGTCTGCGGGAGCTGGGGCTGCCCAGAATCTCTAGGGCTGCACGTTCCCCCGGAGCTGCTGGGAGCACAGAGGAATTGATGCTATGGGCCACACCCCTTCCAAATGTGACGGCTGCCGCATCAAGGATTGAACTGGGGACCTCCGAAGTGAAAAGCAGGATCTGTGACAGCTTGAGCTAAACCTTAAGCAGATGCTGTCGTGGACTAAAATCCTCTATGGCTGGGGCATAGAGGGGGAACCTACAGCACTCATTCACCAGTGCGTTACACAGGCCTGCAACATCACACCCATGACCAGCTCCCTGCTCCTCCCCACCTTCTGTGGGGTGATTTTGCCATTATGGATGGTAGCCTGAGAAGGACTCTGTATCTAGCCTCTGCTCAGGAGGCTCCTAGCCCATCCCTCAGCCCTGGTGCACACACACGTGTGCGCATGCACACAAACACACACACAGCTGGGCACGGTGAAGCCCAGTACACACTGGGGTAGCAGGAGCTCCTTTACAGCCTGGCAGTTCGACAAAGACTATGCAAACACAGATCACGTCCTGTGCTTGATGAAAAGCTCAAGGAATGCCATGTCTGAAGGGGCCCAACCCTATTGATTCAAGACCAGATTCTTGGGAGCCACATGCAGACAGGGAGGTGAGACTAAAGAGCCCATTGGGCTTTGCAGTATATGTAACTCCAAGGATCTGCAGAGCTGTCACTTTGGTTTGGAGGGTTAGGAAGTTTATCACGCTAGGCAGGGCAACCCAATTATTCCACCACAGATCAGATTTCTACCCACCTTGAAGATGGAAAAGCCTATGGAGAGGTGAGGTGCCCGGTTTCGGTGTTTGCTGCTGGGTTTCTGGATCAGGGACACCAACACACTGCAGGAATGCAGGGACCTTTTGCTGCCGCCACCCTGCAAAACTTCCAGCCAGTACTGGGGATTCATCCAAAATGTGTCTGAGAAGCAAAACATAAAAATCTTCTGGCCACGTTTTCCATCACACATTTTGTGGTTGTGTTTCCACGTGATACCTGGCTGCAGGCTGAGTGGGGGAAGCAGCTCATTCATAATCCCCAGAGGCCTCAACCAAGATCAGAGCCCTACTGTCCTAGGTAATACACAAACATACAATAAGAGAGAGGCCCTGCCATGGAAGATCTCGCAATCTAAGCAGACAAGACAAAGGGTGGGAGGAAGAAAGAATTATTTCCCCTCAATTTAGTGGTGCACCAATTGCCAGAGGTGCTGGACTAGTGGATGCTCCGCATCCCTGAAAAAAATCAAATCTTAAGCGGCTTGCCCCAAGTCACAGAGTCAGGAATTGAAACCACCTCTTCTAAGTGCCACAATCGGCCCATAACCACAAGACCATCCTATCTTTCCTTAGGAAACCATCTGATTTCAGTGGTAATGGAAAATAAGCTGACTCCCTTACCTGTTCATTGCCAGGCTTTCTAATCTTTTTTAAAAGGTGTCGAATTTTGGTTAGGATAGGGTAACATTGGGCTTTGGGTCTTGAGCCAAACTTTGCTTTTCTTGAACAAATTCCTTTCTTTACTATTTACACAGAAAAGTCTAAATCCCGATCCCGTAAAGTGCCACCGAAGTACCATTTACCTTTGTAGGGCTTCATCCTGCCGCCTGCCGTGCTTCCTTTGACCCATCTCCCAATCTGCAGAGAATACATCCACTTCTTCCCATCTTCCTGGCTCATCAGGTCAGGAGTTAATTTACAGATCATCAGATCTACAAAGTGGGTCTTAAAATCTTGCAGAGACATCCTGTAAAAAGACAGCCACAAGATGCTTAGTCAGCAGCCAATCCATGTGGTTCAAAAGTAGAGGCTGGATATCTCCAGCACTGCCCCATTCTGTGTTACATATGGTAATCCTTACATATTATTACCTAGTAAAGAAGTTAAGGTTTGCTCCAATAGTAACATACAGCAGCAGTGAATGCATAACTAAAGACCCAACAAAGGACAGCAGCCGAGAGAGATTATTCTGAGAATGCAAGCCAAAGAACAAGTATAATGAAACCGGCTGCAACATTGCCACCTAGTGGCAAAAATATATGGGCATGGGAAGCAGTTGAACAAACACTGTCTGCCTGACCAAAGCTTTGCCTGGGTTTGTGTTGAAAATATGATGACAAATAGACTTTAATGTCAGAAGGGTCTGGACAAAGATTCTTCCTCTGCTCTTGACTTCACATAGAAGAGCGTTTGTATCAGACAGGCGGTTTCTCATGTTCCTTTACCACCAGGTGGCAATGTGGCATGTAATTTCTCCCTTTGTTTCATTAAAAAACAGAAAGTGTTCCAGTTGTTATAAAGCATCATGCACATATCTTATCTTAGAGCACAGCAGAGAGACAGCAGGTTTGGCGTCAGCATTAGCTGTGGCCTTAGCACTGGGTGAAGGAGGAGGAGCAGCTCAGATATTCACTGTTCCATTACCAGAATTCTCCATCATCTTGGTTTCTCCGCAGCAAAATCTTCTCCTTCGGGCTGAGAAGCTCCCAGTTCCCGGAGCTAGGGACAGAAACAAGGCAACTGATTTTGAAGCGATAACTAAATAAATGCTCCAAATCTATCTTCAAGTTCAAGAAGCTCAATCGGACATCTACTATAAGATCAGTTCCTGCTGTAACAAATCTCTGGCCCCAAGCAGTTCACCGTTCGCACTAGACTCTGCCCTGTGGACACTCAGAATGGCATGGCAGAATCAGGAATAAAACCTAAGTCCCCCTAGACCTAAAGCATAGGCTTGAGCTAAAGGCAAATCTCCATTAGCTGCTAGCCATAGAGGTCCTATGTAAAACAGCTGAGCAATTCTGATTTTCTCCTGTAGAGAGCACTAATGTTGGGTAGCGCACTGGCCAGCAGAGCTAGGGGTTGTCCCATTCCATGAGAATTTTGAGATTTTGAATTTTTTTCCTGTCTTAAAAGAATGAAATGTCAAAATCTGAAAGAAAAAAAAAAGTTAGACATTTGTACTATAAATTCACTTATATTTCTAAAGAAAGTCATTTTGACCTGAAAATTTGAACTTTTCATTTTGAAAATATCAAAATGGAACATTTCAACAATTAAAAAAAAGAATAAAATAAAAAAAGTTTCTAAACGGGAAGTTCATCGAAACAGGCCCTCTCCTGAAAATAGTTTTGGTTTCAACTAATCAACATTTTCCAAAGAAAAAACATGTCAGAAAATTCCCAACCAGCTCTACTGGCTAGTTCATTAGATTATACATGCTGCTTCCAAATGTTTAAAATATAGTCCTTGGGTTCTATTTTGTTTGTCAATTCTGTGTCAAAGGACACGTAATCGGAAGAATATTCTGCATCAAGTACCAGAGGCAGCTGGAAGCGATTTACAAGTCAGGCCTATGGTATGCTCTTCATTCTGTCTTCAACATGGCCAGCTTTTACGTTGTCACGTGACAGATGCGGATCAGAGGAAAGTTGCGCACTCTTCATAAAAGGCGAAATCCAGACACGTTCCCAACAACCCCTCATAAAACCTGAGCAAAGAGGATTTGTGCAGGGAACTAACTGGAGCTGCCGAAGAAGGAATCTGCCCCAACCTAAAATGAGGGTGGGTTGCAGGGCTACAGCACAGTCCTTTGGCAGCTGTCACTCCAGCTTCTGAGCTGGAATAGCAACCACCGTCTCTCTGCGATGGAGGGGCAGTGGCTACTATACTTACTACGCCCTCTGTAGTGGGTAAAGGAAGTTCCCAGCCACTGCATCCATGTAAACACAGATTCAGTGGCCCTTCCACCACTTCCCTTGCCATCTCTAATTGTGCCTTCCACTCTGTCATATTCAGAGCCAGCCTGATGCCTACTTCCCTGAAGAGCAGGTAGCTCAGGCCTGCCCCACTCTAATCTCAGAATCCCAGAAGTCGCAATATATAGAAGGTCTTGTATGATCCGCAGGCAAAGGGGTGAATGTTCTAATATAGGATATCAGAAGATCACCTTCCTATTCTAGCGCTGTCCTGGGAGCAGCCTTGCTGGTAATCAGAAAACACCTGTGTCTGATGCTAGATCACACTGTGTTCACCATTTTGCATTATGAAGAACCCCCTCTACATTATGTTTCCTTTGACCAAAAAAAGCAGAACCAACGTTCTGTGTTTTAAGTGCTCAGAAGCAGCATGTGTGAAATAACTAAGTTAGTTGAACTGCATTAGCACTGTCTGATCTAGCAAAAATACCACCATGAACTCATTGCCTTGAAACCAGAGGGTATCTGAAAGCAGCCCCACCTGTTCCATTAATGCAGAGGTCATCAGCACTAATTTATGCCTGCAGGTGGCAGCATCTTTTCATCCACCCAGACCTCTCCTCAGCACGAGCCCTTCCCTGTTTCACTCACCTATCGCTCCAGTCTCCTTTCCATTCAGTTTTCCCCCATGGATTTCTCAGTCTCACTAAATTTTCCGGTCCATATTTGCAAGTCACCTGCACAAAACAAATAACATTGAGTGTACCAGGGTCTCTGCAGCCTTTGTCTGGTTTATATTTGCATAACAAGCCATGGTGATGCCTCTCCTTTTACTGATGTCAACCAGTGTGACGAGAACGGTGCTCGCGCTGTTCTTTTCCATTACTCTGCTCAATGAGGAACTCTCATCTGAGGCTCGGAGTGATTAAGTGTCTTGCCCAAGGTCATGCAGAAAGCCTGTGGCTGAGCAAGGAACAGAGCCCAAAGCTCCAGAGTCCTAGTCCAGGGTCTTAACAATAAAACCTTCCTCATACTCTAACATCTGTGTAACTCCCGAGCTATCAACCTGGAGTAGTGCCTGATTATCCCAGGGCAGGACTGGGCCATGAAGACTAATTCTGTCAATAGGACTAATAATTCAAGGCAGCCCAGAAGGTTGCTACAAGAATATTAATTTTAGCACTTCCTGAATTTGAATGTAACTGGCGGGGGATTATGCCTGGCCAAGGGGGCGGAGAGAGGGTGGAAGGAGGTTTCCTCTCTCCTCACTTGCCTTCTTGTGTCTTCGAGCATTTACTAGGCACAGCAGCCGTGCTTGTGCTCCCCCGCAAAGACTGTTTCAAAGCAAGTGCTGCTGCTGGTAGCCTCCCCAGACGCACCAGGGCTGTAGTCCCCGGGCACTAGACATGCTGGAGTCAAGCACTCTGCACCTTGTGAATGGGATTCTGACCGAGCCGTCTCACCTCTCGTTCTGAAATCGCCTCACGTCAGCAACGACCTAACGCTGTTGTAACAGACGGCCATTTGGCGGCCTGTGTGAACGGAGTCTCAGTCTATTTCCGAACAGTGATCACACAAACCATGACCAGAACTGGCTCCCGCCTCAGCAAAGACACCAAGGAATAAATGAGGGCCAGGGAGGTTAACTCCTCTTTACCAGCAGAGGTTGAACCTTTGGGTCAGGGATGAACCCAATGAGCAGGGTGAGGAGTGAGGACACTTGCCCCCCTGCTTGTGCACCTGCTAATGAATAAATAGGACGCTGATCACTGAGATTCACCATCTGACCAAAGTATCCACCGTCTCTTCGAACTCCTTAGTGGAACAGTGGGTGCTGTCTGAGGTTCTGTGCTGTGTGTCCCCATTCAGTTTCTTCATTTTAAACCTATGCCCCCATGTTCCTATTCCTGGTTTTCATTTTCCATCCCATGCATTCAGGTGGTTTTTGGGCTCTTGGCCCCTCACTTGGATGCGCGGGTGTCCTCGGTAGGCTTAGGCCCACCTGTCCAGAATTCAAATAGACCAGCCCCTGTCACTTTAAGTTAAAGGGAATTTAGACAGCGTGGCTTTGCATGCTCTTGTAGGTCACACCGTCAGCAGAGTCCATGAGTCAATTACAGCCTGAGATTTACACTGAGGTCGAGCCAGAGTCCCCTATGTTTTATTCCTGCTGGTCAAAAGAATGCAGTTTTGAAAGGAAACCTGTCTGAAGCACTCCTCATTTTCAAGCCACCCTGACATCACTTAAAAGGGAGTGGATGGCACATGAGGCTCCCCAGCACAGCCCACAGCCTGCTCATGGTCTGACCCAAGGCTGCGCCAGGGAATGCTGCTGGCATTAGAGACAAGTTTGGAGCTAGAGAACCAGCATTGTCCTTACCTTTCTAATACCAGTGACTGTGTAGGCATGGCCAGCCACCAGCCCATTCTCTAGGACTCTTGCTGTCTGCATACAGGGAAGAAAAAGAGAAAAAACTGCAATAAATGTATTAATAAAGCAACAGCTGAGCCCAATGCTGCCCTCAGTTCTGTGGATGTGGCTCCCAGTGGAGTCAATGGGAGCTGTACTTGTGTACATGAAGATTTAATTTGGCCCAGTGTAACTACAGACTGGCTCCAGCTGCAAAATTCTGATCTGGGCTCCCAACACCGCCTCGTTTGCAGGGCATTTAGAATGGGGGCTTTAGTTGAGCCCATTACAAAGACAAGGCCCATTTGCAAATCTCAGACCTAGGTTTGCAGTTCAACTCCACTCCCCACCCCAAAGCCCAGGCCCATCTCAGATTGTAAGAAATGTGGAATGCTGAGGGCAGTTTAGAAAAGACATGCAAAACTTTAAAAGAAATCTGTGATGTTTAAATAAAGAATTTGAAACATGCTAATGTGCATCATCTTAGATACAACAGGGATGGCAGCTATAGAAAAATGACAGAGAGCTCTGTATAATAAACTGCTGCTCAGCTTGGTGGAGGGAAATATTCCCAGGAAAGATGTTGCTGGTGTTAGCCTGGCCATCCATTTGACATCAGACTGGGCCTCACCCCTAAATGCGTCTGGCAACCCATGAGAGATCTGCTGTAGGTGGCTCTTGTCAGTATTTCCCATAGATCAGGAGGAGCCTCTGCCAGTTTTATAGTCATATTAACGCCGCCTGTAAAATCCACCAGTGCTTCCGACACTTGTCCAATCTGCAGATCTTCATAGGAGCCATAGAGCCTAGCAAGAGAGAGATCAGTTTATCTGCTATTAATTTGTGGTACAAACATAGCTAATAAGGATGGAGTGATACTAGAGAGGGGCAAACCCCAGGATGGGCTTGCAAAACCAAAGTGAAGGTTGAAATCCATGTTTCATTTTATATGAATCCTCAACATTCAGGAGGAGGGGAATACAGATAATTGATTTCAGGTTTGGAAGGGACTTCTGGTCTACTCTATTTCTAGTCTAAGCCCCTTCACTAAGAAGTATTGAAAGGATGTCTTACACTATTCCTTTCATAATCATATCTGAGCTAGTTTCTTCTGAATATCTATTGCATCTTAAGACTTTAGTCCACTGTCTGATTTTCCTCACCATTAACATATTATTTCAGAATAGCAAAACAAAATGGAATCTTCTCAGATCTTAGCTAGTCTCTCATTGACAGAAGGCTAGTGTCCAGTGAAATTAATTAATTTCCCCTCTTTCATATTGTCTCCCTTCTAATATTTATTTAGAGTTCTCTCCCATTCTTGGGATCGTTTTTCAGACCAAATACATTAAGCTCCTTCAGTGTCTCCCTGTAAGATTATGAAGGTTGTGTATCACCTAATTTGCTCTTCTCAGTGCTGTGTCTTTCTTAGTGTTGATGAATGGAGCTGGATTAACAGCCCCAGAGAGTGGGACTGAAGTGTTCAAATGTGACTTTGTGGAGTGGTTCAACGTGAGTCCTTCAATTTTTGGGTGCCCAATCAGAGGCATCTTAAACGGGCCTGATATTTAGAGGGTGGCTGCTCAGCCCTGTCTGAAAATGAGGCCCTTCTAAGGTGTCTCAACTTGGAGACACCCCAAATCACCAGTCATTTTTGCAAATCTTGCCCTAAAGAACTATACTGAGTCACAGAATAAGTACAGTGTTTGCAGTGGCAATGTAAAGTTCCCCACCTCACCAACCGTTTCAACCCTACCCTAGAAGAACCTTCTCCCAGGGTGAGAGTGTATTTTTGTCTCCATACCCACTCATTCTTGGGCTCCTGTACAAGGGTTCTAATTGGTGCTAATTATCATGGTGGTAGCTTTTAATTTTTAACGTATGGAGATCAGAACCACACACAGTATTCCAGATGTGGTAAATTTTACAAGATTTATTTGTTAGAGAGAAAGAACTGCATATGCAGGAGGCAACAAATTGCAGACAGAGATTATCTGCATAAAGCATGACGATTCACTTACTTGGCATACGCTTTTTCCAAAAGGGCTCCCCAGAAGAGATTCTTACACACGGAGGAGAGAAAAACCAGCTGACCAGCCTCATTGACTGGCAGTCGGTCATCGACCACCACATCGACCCATTCGCCAAAATGCCAAAACTGCAAGGGGACAGGAACGAGCAAATATTTCACTGGGAAGTAACCTCCTCTTCAACAATAGAAAAGGACTCATCTATCAGCTATGGGCTGTAACAGGCTGTCAGAGTAACATGTAACCTGTCAGAGGGTGATGACTCTATTGTGCTCAGTGGGTTCTGCTGCCTCACAGGTGCAGCTAGTTTTTATACATGGGTGGGGTAAAGAAAGATGGGAGTTGCTCTCAGGCTAAAAGAGAGACCAAGCGTGTAGAGATTTGGAACAGATGGGTCCTGAGGGCAGCCATGGTGGGGGGTGTAAGAGTGGGGAAGACTTAGGCTGGAGTAAGGTAACCATAGGGGCAGACAATGCTGGATAGAAGGATTGAGCATAAGCTTTTTATATTCACCAAGAGGGGTGACTTTATTTTGACTCTGAATGTGTCACTTCATTTAAAGAGGGGTTGGGATGACACCCACTTCCTGACTTGAGTTACCTATTCACAGCATTCACTGAGGGCAACGGGAATTGCACGTGGACTATCTGAAAACATGATCTTGGAGTCATGGCACCATCAAGTATAAGGCATGGTTTTTGAGGCCCTCCAGTGCTAGGGGGAAGAACGCTCACCCGGAAATGGAAAATGCCAGCATACTTCCTATCAAAGCTTTGGTTTTGCGGCACAACCATGGCCAAGATGTCTTGGTGGAATGTCAGCGCTTCCAAAGCGGCCAGGAACCAGCAGTTTTCTGTATCAAAAGAATGAGCAAATGCACTGGGGTGGAATCAAGACAATTATTGCTGTCATTGACAAATATTTTTGGAGGAGGCAGCGGGTTCGGTGCTTTTAAGTTATAACTACACCAAAAAAATTGGGATGAGCTAGATTTGTGTTTGATTAAGTCAAAACATGTTTAGTGTTTTAACTGTCCTCTCATAGCCTTTTCATTTGTAATGCAGTACAAATTAATTTGGAATTTCACATAAAAAAAGTTTTCAGTGAAAATATTTAGGTTTTCATTGAAAAAGAAAAACTTTTTTTCCCTGTTTCATCATCAGAATTGCCAAAACCCCCAAACTGTTGGGGCTTTTCTACGAAAACGTGACATTTTTCACAGGGAAAAAATCATTTCCTGACCAGCTCTAACAGTAACGCTCTGCGTTTATTATACCTTGTGTCTGAGGCTCTCAAAGCACTTTACAAATGTAATGAAGCCTAAGAACATCTGTTACCCTTTTACCCTGGGTAAACTGAAGCACAAATATGACTTGTCCAACAAGTCAGTGGTTGAGTTGAGACTAGAACTTGGACGTTCTGCTCTAACCACTAGACCACACTCCCGTTTAGAAGAGGACAAGTCTTCATACACCTTCACTAACTTATCCACCCTTCCTCGTCTCACTTCATAACAGATGCAAGTCAAGGTTGACACAAAGCCTGCTTTGTGTCTACATACACATATTGCAGTACTCACAGGCCCTTCTGCTATCTATGTGATACGAAATATGTTACATGCTCTAGTGACTAAGCACAGTGATAAAGCTTCTGCTATCATTTACGTAGTATGCATAGCACTTTATAGACAAGTATGAAGACAAGGTCAGTTCATGTTCCAGCACCAACATTAATAAAAGTCATGTTTATAGCATACAGTGGAGCTTTCAACTAGTTGGGACACTTCTCACTTCTTTGGATCACATCTTAGCCTAGAACGTTAGCTTGTTTGTTGAGCGTATTACACAATTACCTAATCTATTTTATGCAGAGCTGGAATGATATTGAAATCGACACCCTTTATATGCAGTCTTATACAGTTCAAATTGCTCTGTGTATAGCTATATATACAAAGGAAAAAGTAGCCGTACCAACCAATCCTTGGCAGAGATCAAGCCGTCTTGTGTTTGCTGTATAAAATATTGGAGTTTTATGCAGCTCCTGGAAGGTACAAGACCAAAAAAGAGAGAGAGAGAGAATGTCAAATCATTGCAGTTGTCCTGCAAAACCTTGAGGACTGAATAGCTTCTTCTGAAGCCACTTCACCACTAATGGAGTGAGTTTTTGTGGAGTCAAAGGTCTCTCTGACATTCAACCAGATTGCTTCTGGAGGTCTCTACCATGTGTCTAGAAGATGGTGTAGGGAAGTCACCTCTCTCCTTCCTGACGAGACCTGAGCAAATCATGGATTTTTCGCTTTGCTGGCAATTTCGAAAAGTCAGGAGAAAAATTAATTCTGGGTTGATCAAAACATTGTGTCTCACTTTAAACTATTTGTACGTTTCGTGATTTTTTTTTAGCAATGAGTTGAAACTGCGAAACGAGAAGTCATTTCTAGCCGAAAAACCAAAACGTTTCATTTTGAAAATGCTACAGTGAAACAATGTTTGAAATAAACAATTTGATGAAACTGACACAAATTTGCAGAACAACAGTATTGCCAAATTGGCATTTGTCACCAAAAAAAGAGTTTGGGCTGAAAAATGTTACCCAGCTCTATTCCTAACAGGGCTACTCATGCTGCTGAGCAGGTCAGGTATCAGATCCTGTACTGATGCCATGAAATAACTATACAGTTATCACTGAGGCATTGTTTGTGATTTCAGAGTAAACTGATTTTTAAAGATACATTAGGGATTTTTTTCTCCCTTTGTTCCTCTCATAGTATAAATACACAGCAGAGTTGAGATTGTTTCAGTGTCATAACTATGCTTTTATTACCTCAACGTGTTTGGATTTCTTCAAGGTGTAGCCTTAACTTTGAATTTCCTGAGTTTGAACTGCCTGATTTGGAGATAATTAAAACAATCCAAATAAGGTTTTTCACTCTTGGGTTACTGACATGTATATTGAAACTTAACTTTAACGTAGTTTCTTGTCTTGGAATTCTATAATGCTGCTCATTCTTTTACTCTTAGTACTGAGATTCCAATGATGTAATTCACAACAGAGGCTACCTCCTGTCGCGTCTTCAACAACTATGACTAATAACTGGGTTAGACAATGCAGAAAAAAAACCTGATAGCTGCTGAAGAACTTTCTGTGGCCATAAAAACTCTGTGAGTAATAGTTCAGAAAGAACACATATTACTCTTCAGTGCCTCTCCGGGCAAATTCATAAAATAAATGTCAAACTTCTCCTTCACTATTATGATCCACAAATTGCTCAATTTAATTTTCACGCTGTCGTCTTCCCCATCAGTGGTGGCAGAGAAATGCCAAGCACTCAAAAGACACTTAGAGTAATGAAATACTAACCCTTACCCCAGATGAAACTGGTACTTAGGCGAACAGTCACAGAGTATGTCTGCACTGCAATTAAAAATCGGCGGCTGTCAGCAGCATGGGGATTTCAGAGCAAAAGGCCTCAAACCTGCACAGGTACTTCCAGAGTATACAGGTAGAAATACAAAATTTGGAGGCTTTTCTAGAGCACAGGGCCCACTTTGCCCCATCCATTGAATCCTGCTCTGATCTCCCAGTGTTACTTTATTACTGCGCCTATGGTGATGAGCAGAAAGGTTATATTAGACAGATGGGTGGACTGTGGTATATTTTTCTCAATGTGCAGACATTCTCTGCACATGTCACTCCCCATCAAATCAAGAGGATATTTTACTCAGGGACGTATGAACATTACAAATTCTCCATAGTTTCATGGGCCATAAAATGTCAAATAAATCTAGCAAGTAGTTCTGGGGCATGAGAGTATGGGGAAATTCTTTTCTACCATAAATCTCCCCACAAATCAGCTCTTTATTAAAACAAAGGAGAACCATAGTCTGTATTTTGAAGTAATGTCCTACAAAATATAGTCTGAAAAAAGAAGGGGTCAACATCTTGTCCTTTGATACATGAGCACGCATCTCCCAGTGACATTTGAGGGTGGAAGTACTTTCTTAATTAGAAGGACACAACGTGTTCCACTTGTGTTCATCTCTTTTTAAAGGGGAAAAGTAGACCCAAATCAATACCTACCAAAGTTTGTTAATCTACTAAAACAAACTGCTCTAGGTTTGTCTGCAGAACATGTGCTAGCCCAAGGTGAATGTTAATAGCCGAGTTACATATGAACCCTTGAAAATGGGGCTGTTACATCTGCCATTTATGGCCTGATTTTCAAAGATATATCTACAGCTCCCATGGATTGCAGTGGGAGGTGTGGGAGCTCAGCTCTTCTGAAAAACAGGCCAAACCCTATAGCCAGAGTATGAGTTAACCAATGAACGGAGCCATCCATCAAATGGCAGGATTTGCGGGCAGACGGGACAGCGTGAAGGGTTGAGAAGGAATCTCACAAATAATTTTGAATGTAACTTGCAGTAGGATTCGGAATGTCAGGAGCTCTCCCTTCAGCTGTTCCAGGGCAGTTATGAAACTGCAGTTACACCAGCTTCCACAAGAATGTAAGGATGTACTGTTCCGTTAAATGCCCATCTCTGGTGGCTTTAAGGAATAACTAAATGAAGACAGTAGACGAGCGGCCACCTCACAACACCCCTGGTGGCCCAAGGGCAGCCCTGCAGGCAGCCTCTCACCTCATTTCCCCTTCTTGGGGCCCCAAATAAATTCCACGTAGGGTTTTTCCAGTCAAATCACACCAGCCCTGCTGATTTATTAACTTGAAGTTCAAAACTAGACACAACAGTCTTCCCTCCAGCCTTCAGCTGAGTACAGCCAAAACTCCCCTGGTTTGGTCAAAGTCCTTCCCGCCTTAGCCCTCCCGAGCTGAAGCAATTCCCCTGACCTCAGGGTCTTCCCTGCCGGAGGCTCTCTCTCTCTCTCTCTCTCTCTCTCTGCAGTCTCACTACAGCCTGCTGATCTTCCCCCTTACTGTGGCCACATTCTCCTCTTTATAGGAAATTGCCTGATTCCCCTTCTGTAACCAGGGTTAACTTGCCCTAGGATCTCCAGCCCAACGGCAAGCCACCCTGTCTCAAAGACCTATTAGTAGGTTGTTCCGTGCTAACATGGAACATCAATGGCTATCCAGCGTAAACAATCCCTCACATAAGAACCATTCACTGAACATCACTTACATGTGGCCTCTTCCACTGTAGCTTTGTGGGCAGTTTCTGCAGCAGCGATCCCATTCCAATGGAATGAAGGTCAGCTGGGAAGTTCTCATCCTTGAACAGGCATTTATTCTTCAAGCATGTCTCCAGCAAGGTCTCGTAGTTCTGATGAAGAAGTTTGTTGGGCTTTTGAAAGGCTCCCCTGCATGAAGGCACCCTGGGCTTTGATTTCCCTCGTCTCAGGAACGAGAGCAAGGCCATTGGGGTGGTAGGAGAAATTCCCAGCTAATGATACTTTAGGGGTCTTGTCACTACACAATGCTGGAGGACTCTCTCGACCTTCCTTGTGTGGAAAAGTGTCTCCTTCAGTAGAGTTCCTGGCTGTTAAAGTAATTGTAACAAGCAAGTTTAGTCATAACTGGTTTTTGCATTTTTCAAGAATAACCAGCAGAGTGGGCATCTTACCATCTGTCTAGCATAGGTTCCATCATAGCACCCAACACTGTGGTATCTGAGGCTTCAACTCTGTAGACCTGATCCAATGCACATTGAAGTCAAAGGAAGGACTCTCATTGACTTCAATGGACATTGAATTGGGCCTTAAATGCAAGACCTTGATAACTAATTTTAAGCAATACACAAGGATATTCTGAGTCTCTCCCCATATTACCTCCCCGGTGCAGTAGACTATTCTAAATCCCTTCTAAGACCTTTTCCTATCATGCCACAATCTTAGTAACATCTTTATTCCAGTCACCTGGAGTCATGCGGACATTACTAACAAAATGCCCACCTCTGGTGGCATAACTAAATGAAGACCTAGGAGTAGATTGTTCCATGTCAACATATAATGTTGCTAGCTATCGATTGATCTTAAACATCCCCTTACACAAGAACCATTCACTGTATGACAACAAATCAAAGAATAACACCAGCTAGAGAAAACAGAAAGCCATTACTCAATCTGCTTTTGGATTTCCTCTGCTGAGTTTCCCCCCCCCCCCCCCCCCCGCTTTCTAACTAACTGTGTTTTGTTGGATGGTAAATCCTCCTATTCTAATAGCCATTCCACCCTGCTGAATGCAACACACCCGCTATAGAAATCACACCGAGGTTTCTCTTCCGTTTACATTCAAGTCAAGACAAGAATTTCTCCTCTCCTATGTGCTGTGAGCCACATCACAGGTGTTAATGATCTTGCACATATTTTTTGTGTCACATGCCTGTTGGATTTCCTTTAGCAGCCATGCTAAAAGCTAACAGAACATCATCCTTTAGATCAAGTGGCAGAGCCCCTGTGCATGGAGCAAGAGAATCCGAGTTCTATTCCTGCTGCAATTGGGTGCACATCTTAGCGATAACCAGGAAGTTCCTAAGGGACCCTGGTTATGCTACGACAGTATAGGCTGAAAAAATAAATTAGTCTTGAAAGAAAAGTGGCTCACAGGCAGTAATGAGAGGGTGAGCGTTTGTGAAGCTCTTCTGCAGCAGATACTCCGCAAAATTAAATTTCATTGCGTCACAGTAACCTCAGAAACTGTACTCACTTGGAATCGGACATTCCAGGTTCAGATATGGCTCTCATCAAGGAACTCAAGTTGAGCTGCTTTCCCCATTGATAGCTCCTCAAGATTCAGAAGCCAGCCAAAGTGCAGTATTCTACCTTCATTCCACATACAGAGTTCCCACTGGCACAGACAGGAGTTTAACACAAAGAATGGGGGGAGAATGTGACCCAGGGGCTGCAGTTTGTGTGGCTGGTGCCAAAGGGCCTGAGGTGAAAAGAGAGGCCTCTCTTATTTTAACTGTTATGAGTTTTTTTCCTGTGTCATGATTACCAGCTATTGACTTCAGTGGAGCTATGCTGAGTTACACCCACTGAGGAGCGGACACGTGGAGTCTGATTTTCCAGATGTCCGGAGTACCCACAATGCCAGATTAAGTCATTTGCAGCCCTACCCTTCTCTGTGCCTCAGTTCACCAATTCATTACATTTGTTAAATACCCACACTTTACAGGCATGTTTTGAAGCTTATTAATTATAAAATCTAAGACATTCAAAAAGGGGTGCCTAATATTAGACTCCTAGATCCACATTTAGGTGCCTAAATAGCCTAATTTCCAACCGTGCTGATCCAGCAACTCATAGTGACTCAAGTAGGACCCATTGAAAGTCAATGACATTTGTGTTCCTAAATACCTTGGGTGCCTTTGAAAATTCCCCCCTAGGAATTTAATTGTAGGCACCTAATTTTAAACATCTTTGCCAAATTGCTTTGAGATCGCTGGATGACAGATGCCATGAAAGTTAAAAGCAATGCAACACCTAATTACTTATGTCATGGGCAATTATTACTCAGATACAGGGCCGGCTCCAGGCACCAGCCTACCAAGCACGTGCTTGGGGCGGTACCTGGAGGGGGGACGGCACTTAAGGTTTTTAGTTTCTTTTGTAAATTAAAAACAAAAACAAAAAACTTCCTCTGACGCCCCTGCCGGGGCAGCGGCGTGCTCCGCTCCCCGCCGGCACCCGGCCCGGGGCAGCGGGGCCGCCGGCGTGCTCCGCGCCCCGCCCGGGGCAGCGGGGCCGCCGGCGTGCCGCCCTCCCCGTTGCCCCCCTCCCCGCATTTTGGCGGGGCGGCGTTTTGGGGGGGGGGGGGGTTTGGCCGGCGTTGGGGGGGGGCGGCGCTTGTGGGTTTTGGTTTTTTTTGGCTTGGGGCGGCCGAAAAGCTAGGGCCGGCCCTGCTCAGATACTTTCCCCGCTTGTTTTAATCTTCTTCTTTCCCAACAGTCTCAGAGCCTTGCGTGGAAGGAGCTGAAGATGTGCGAAGTACAGTATATACGGATGCCTGCGTGTATGTCCATCAGTAATGTTACTGAATGTGGCTCTGAGCATACACTACTTATGCCACCTCATGTGCTGGGGGAAGAGTGTGGTGTGTGTCTTCCTTATTCAGTAAATGCAGTTTCTAAGGACAAGCAGCTATAGGGTGACCAGATAGCAAGTGTAAAAAATTGGGATGGGGTTGGGGGGTTAATAGGAGGCTATATAAGAAAAAGCTCCAAATATCGGGACTGTCCCTATAAAATTGAGACATCTGGTCACCCTAAGCAGCTATGAGTAACAGACAGGAGGGTAAGTGCTTTAACTGAAAGCTGTGAATGAGAAGGCTGGGTAGATCTGACCCTATTCTCTTTTCGCACCTCCCTCTGGTATGTTTACTACTGGAAGCAGTGTGGCATCTGACTTATACCTCTGCACTATAGATTAGCAGTATGTGACCTTGCCTGACCTTTCTCACACTGTTAGATGCTCTGAAGCTGCCAGGCGCTGGAAATGAGAGCCTCAACAATCCACAGGCAAATCTTTTGCATGTAGTAAAAGCAGTCAGCGTATAAAGTAACTCTCTGCCAGCCTCTCTCTTCCTCTTTGCCCTGTGAGTGCACTTATGCCAGCAAATCCTGGAGCAGGTTATTTTCAGGGGCCAGATCCTCACCTGACGTAAACCAGCCTAGCTCCGTTGAAGTCAATGAAGCTACGCTGCTTTACACTGGCTAATGATCTGCCCCTAGGTCTGTAGTTGTTAGGGGTGTAACAAACGTCTCTGTGCTAAAAGGTGAATTCAGTGGACAATGCAATAGTTCTCTCTTTTATAGCTGGTCATTCATCATAGCAGAACGTTAGCTATCGAAACAAAACACCAGTAGTCAATCTGGAAACCTCACAACGCCGCTGAGTTTCCTAGGCTTTGGTAAAACTTGCTAGCGCACAAGAATACATTGTGAAGACAACACTGCAAGCACAACATCCAATCTTTGATTAAACAAGTGCATGGGTATTTTGGTACCAAAACTCTAATACTGGTTCCCATTGTTTTAAATACATTTTAGCAAATAAAGTTATTCTGAAAAGAATCCCTGCCTTTTGTTTAAGTGAACTAAAGCACTTCAAGGTTAAAGACCTTGCTCCAAATCCTCAGTGCTCAAACCATTGCCCTAAAGGGTTAAGAGGGACATCTGTCGATGTCGAGATTTTCAAAGCAATGCCAGGGATTTGGCCATAGACTTCTATTGATCTTAATAAAAGACGCCTCGCTGAATTGCCTGCATGGTTCTGAAAATCTCAGCCTATCAGTCTACATGCGGAGATTCACATAGCAGCTTTTAAGCACCTTGGCTGAAATTTTCAAATTACCATTCAGATCCGCAGATGCCACCTGATCCCCATGGAAACCCATGAAAATAAGCCATTTACACCTGCAGAAGATCTGGCCTGTAGTGCTCATACTTAAGCACCTAAATCCATATTTAGGCATCTTAATAACTGTCGTGATTATCAGAGGTGCCGAGCACATATAACTCCAATTTAGTCAATGGGCCCTTCCAATCTTTCCAGCATGGATTATGGCCAAATGTTGCCTAAAGTGTCCCCAAAATGCAGAGCTCTTGATCTTGAAATGGAAGTGTGCACAAGGTGTAGATTAGTCACCCCCTCACCCCTCCATTCCCAGGAATTTGGTGGGCAAGGGCCTTTGATGTGTGGAACCCAGATCATTTGATCCAGTCAGCCTAGTTGTTAATCTGTCATTGATTGCACCTGTTCGGAATGATCCGACATGAAAATACCCCAGCTTCTCTTTCCTTTCCATCTTCCGTTAAAGAGCAAAGAACAGCAGCAGCTTCTCTGTTCAGTACAGCTAGTCGCAACATGTCACAAATACGCCCATTTGAGCTGCTAAAAGAACTTCATCCAAGCATGATAAAAGAAAAGTAACTGCAGCAGCACCAGCTGCATGCCTCTCCTCCACTTGGAAAATCCTAATCTTCATAAGCGCATGCAGGCACCAGACATCCTCTGAACTTCAGCACCAAATCACTCTATCACATATAGTTTAAATGTCCTACCTTCTTCCAGGTGGCTTTGCTTCCTCACAAGAAACAGTAACGTTCCACTGTCAATGACACTCCAATGGCACCTGTTTCTATATATACACACTGAATACATATGCATGTGGTATATCCTGTCTATGCAAATCTGACACTTAGTTTCCGCCTATCAAGCATAAGAGAGGGGAAAGAAAATAGGTTTCGTGGTATTGAGCAATAATAGGCATTTTCTGGAGACCTGCCCAGGAGGCAATGTCCTGGTCCCACTGGTGGACGTGAAAGAACATGTCAGTCCGTCACCTTTACCAGAAAATGACACATCCCCTGTTTAAATGGAAGGCAGTTTCCTTGTTTGTATAGTTGTTTTTCTACCCAATCTTGAAGATGAAACAGGTGACACTGTTCACACCCCGCTAATAATGTATGAGGAGTGGATTTATTTGACTCCGTCTACATGCATTTACATTGGATTTCTGTTTTCAGGAAGGGAATCCAGCTCAGAGTGGATTGAGCTTCTGCCGTGTTTTGAATTGTGTCATGTCAATGATTAAGACAAGTACAGTTTCTGAAGAAATGGAAATTCCAGGGATATGATCTTCTGCTACCGCCATACAAACCATCAGAATTATTCAATAGCTATGGTCAAACCCTGTCACCTTACTAGACAGAAGGGATGGTCTTGTGGCTAAATGAGGGTCTGTCAGGTGATTTGACTCTTCTGCAAACTCACTGTGTGAGACCTTTGGCAAGTAACTCAGTATCACTGTGCCTCTGTCACCCTTGCGTAAAACGGGGTTAATACTTTACTTTCTCTATTCAGCTTGTAAGCTCTGGGGGCAGGGGCTCTCTCACACTTGTGTACGTACAGTGTCTAGCACAATGGGGCCTCAGGCCCCATCATAATATAAATGATACTAAGATATTAACAAGCAGGAAGAGGCCAACTGGCTTTGTTTGTCAACTACACATCCTTGACTTTACCAATTAACAGAGTTACTTATCCACATAGAATCATAGAATCTCAGGGTTGGAAGGGACCTCAGGAGGTCATCTAGTCCAACCCCCTGTTCAAAGCAGGACATGCTGCAGTGCGTGTATCCAGCATATTATGGTAGCCAACATTCATACTGGTAATCTAGACAGCTGCTCCTATAGACGTCTCCTGCAAACCAAGCCAGTAGAAACTGGGCTGAGATGATCACAGCTACACGTTTTTTCTCTACAAGTATTAAACCATCTTATCTTACCAGTCTTTTTATTGCTCTGTTTTAAAAAGATGAATTATAATTGAATTATTTATCATATGAATATACCATTGAATGCAATATTAATTCCTAGCCAGACAGGACAATCTTTGCAAGAGAAAATAGGCTGCTCGGGATTTCCTTGGTGCTTCAGAAATGTGTTGGCTTGACAGGTGGGAAGAAGTAAGTACAGCACAAACAGCAGCAGTGCAGCTTCCTCCACACTGCCCCAACCACCAACGTACTGCAACGGGGGCCACCTCCAAGACCAAAGGGGAATTCAGCTTCCATGGCTCATTGAGACCTTGACCTCCCTGCCTGTTAGTTAGGGTGACCAGACAGAAAGTGTGAAAAATTGGGACGGGGGCGGGGAGGGTAATAGGAGCCTATATAAGAAAAAGACCCCAAAATCGGGACTGTCCCTATAAAATCGGGACATCTGGTCACCCTACTGTTAGTGCTCCTCTGACTCGTCCACACCTTGGCCAGGCCCAGGCCCACCTGCTTACCTGCCACCAGTAGAGAGAGGGGCCCATAGTCTGCGGAAGAGGGCTACTGGGACTGTCTAGAAACCTCCTCTACCTGAATCAAAGAGGATGCAGGAACATATGGAACACTAGAGTGAGACAGTGGAAGGGCAGAGCAATGGAGAGAGAAAGGGTAGACGGACATTTGCTAGGTGGGATCTAGACACGCCAAAAGGAAATTGTCCCCACCTACACACATACACCCCCACACACCCTTCACACACACACACACATTCTCTCTGTCTCTCCATTGCAGCTCAAAAATCTCCCTCCCTCCCATCTATTGCCCTCATCTCCTCTTCTCTTCTATTCCACCTCAGATACTTTGTTTCTCCCTCCCTTACTCCCAATACTGGGATATTGAGAGGCTTGATTCATAGGCAAAAATGCAGCAAGGGAAACTCTCCTTCCCATATCTATTAAATTAATGACTGGTTTAACACTGGGGAACCCTATTACCCCTCACCTCCCACCTAGCCCCATAAGTGCTGGAATGAGGGGCGCTGCTGCACTCCCTAGCTTGAAGTGACACTCCATTATATACGAGATTTACAGTTTTGTTCAATGGCTCTCAGCACCCCCACGATACAAATTGTTCCAGCACCCCTGCCTAGCCCCTGCTCATTCTGAACCCATTGCTACCTGAACACTTTGACACTTTTCATTAGGCATTAATGCTTAGTAATGAACAGGCCTCAATGCCTCGGTGACTGTCCTGATAGGAAGTGGGGTTTTTCTGAATACATTCCTTCCTCAAACCTCCTGGAAAAGAGACAAAAAGCCATGGGTTTATGGGATTGACTGAATCACCATTTGTTTTCAAAGCAAGATGCCCGTCTCACCTTACCTTGTCCTCAGATGACATCAACAGAAGTTACACCTTCCAATATAACAGGGAAGTGGACAAAAAACAAAATCCCAAAACTCTGTGTCATCGACACTGTGCATCTACGTGACCTTAAGTGGAACTAGCTGAATCTTGACAATGTTGTGTTTCAACCCAAAGACTCACCTAACATGTGGGTGTTATAAGATTAAGAAACTAAGGCCCTGATTCCACCACCCTTGTTCATACAAAGTAGTACCTTATCTAGCAAGCCTAGACAGCTGCTCCATTTATGTGATGGCCACCATCTTGACAGAAAAGAGATTGAACCAGGGACCTACAGAGCTAAAAGCATCAGCTGCTACAGCTTGAGCTGAAAAACCAACCACAGTAGCTGGGCGCTGTAATAGACTGACATCCCCTCTGTAGCTGGGACACATAATATGGACTGACTAGTGGGTTACTCTAGCTTCTGGCAAGGCACAGTGGGAAAAAAAATTGTGTATATAAATTGTGACCTTTCCACTAGTACTGATCAAACCGTTTTATTGAAAATTGCCCTGTTCTCAACACTGACATTTTTCATGAAAATGCATTGGGTTTTTTTGAAACTTTTATCAATTTTAAAATAAGGCATTCTCAAAAATTATTTTTACAAATTTTTGATACAAATTTTCTCACCATATAACTATCCTAACCAACATAATCACACCTGAAAATGTCCTGTTCCAAAAGATTAACAAGAACAAACAATAAAAACTGGATTAAACTGGGAAAATGAAACAAAAAATATTCTGACATTTTTCTCCCTTTTTTTCTGCCTTATTTTTCAAACTGCTCTACTTTCCACAAGGTGAGGAGACTTTGAGAGACCATCAAAACACACTGTCTCCCTCCTGGAAGGAGTTAGCAAGTAAGCCATTTTTTTTAACCTTGTAAAGATTGCGGGGGGGGCGGGAAGTAGACACCTCTGAAAAATGTCTGAAAAAATTGTGAGGCTGTGGGCTCATTTTGCTGAAATAAAAGACCCCAAACTGGGGAACTTTCTGTTCATAAAAGTTGAGGATATGCATTATTGTTTGGCCTGTGACATCTGTGATTAGCTTAGTGGTTAAAACATAAAGTTTCTTTTATAAGTCTCTGACTACTTCTCAGCTATAGTGGTTAGTTTAACTTTCACAACAAAAGTCTTGGACTCCTGTCCTGCAATTCATGGCTCAGAGACACTGACAGTTGCAGAATTGGAAACTTTGTTCAGTATCCGATAACACAATTCAACCAAATCTTCTACCTTGACTTTCCTAATACTAGCAGATGACATGTTTGCATTCTCCCCATTTGGAAGATTGTCAGATCTTTTCAGCTATACTAAACATGAACTGCAAAATGCATATTTCATGTCTTGAATACAGTTCAAGATACTAGTGAAGTAGGTCAAGCCTCTGACTAGCTTGGTTCTATAAATATGTACATCATATGTTATACCTGGATGACTAGTCTCTTAATAGCTCACTTTAATTGGTTTTGCATGCATTTTTAACTAGACGCTCTCTCTCGTGGTTAGTTAGGACTGGGGAGAAAACAAACAAACAAAACTAATGAAGTTGTTTTTATTTTTTAAAAATTTAGATGGAACTGTTCTGACCAGCTATAGTAATGGTTAAAAAGTAGCATCAATCCAATAAGTAAAAAACACACAAAATAAATGCTCTGAGCCCGATTCTGCTCTGATGCATCAGAGTAAAGCCAGTGTAATTCTGTTACAGACTGCTGACTTCAATGTTCTTATGCTGGATTTCTACATGTTGTGATACAGCATGGCCAGAAGGCAGCAGGAGAGTGATCTAGAATGAGGAGAAGCCTTATTCCCTGTAGATTAATTAAAAGCACCTGAAACCAATTAGAGCACCTGAAGCCAGTCACCTGATAAAATCCCCCTGCTTCAATCAGCCAGAGGAGGAGCTGGAGCAGAGTGAGGAGGAGTTGGAGCAGAGTGGTTTGGTGGTGGAGCAGAGAGCAGTTTGGAGGAGTGAAGCAGAGTGGATTGGTGGTGGAACAAAGAGCAGTTTGGAGGAAAGCGGAGGAGAGTTTTGAGAAGTGCTGCGGCAGGCTAAGAAGACCAAGATCCTAGGTAAAGGGACACCTGGCTTGTGCAGAGGGAAGGCAGGAAGCCCCACAAGCTGAAGGTCAGGAGAGGGAAGTAGCCCAGGGGAAAGAATCACTGGTACAAGTGGTTCACCTGCTATCATAGGGCCCCTGGGCTGGGATCCGGAGTAGAGGGATGGCCTGGGTCCCTCCCTCTCCACTCCCCTTCCCTGGGATACTAGTAGGATAGCTGTTACCCCAGTTCAGGGGCAAGAAATGGCACCCTGAAACCCCCCCACAAGAAGAGAGTGCGGGACCCATCATAGTAGTGCCGGCAATTTGCCACAATGTGTAACAGAGCAAACTCTGACTCCATTGTATTGATCAATTTATACTAATAATCTCTATAAATACTCTGCAATAACTCTCTTACTCTCTCTTCTACTATTTATTGACATTCCCTTAACAGCATTGCTTTCATCAACATCACAGCTATTGGGGACAATGTACATTTTAAAAGAGCATATTGTTCACTAGAGGCAGATTGTATTGCACCGTGCAGAATAAGAAAGCTTGGAGGTAGAGCTGATTCCATTTTCCATTGGAAAATGCTGTATTGTTGAAACCGAATTTTTTCACGGGAATGTGTCAATTTCAATGAAATTTCGTTTTGGAAAAAATGGAAAAAAGCATTTCGATAACATCAATGTTTTCATTTGACATTTTTGAATGGAACATTTTAATTTTTTGTTTCAAAATAAATTTTTGGTTTTGGGTTTTTTATTTTATATAAAAGTCTTTTTACAAGGCAAAATCAACGAGAAACATCTTGATGTTATCTAAATAAAATATTTCAAATAACCCAAAATATTTTCTGAAAAAAAATTATTTTGTGGGAATTTTCTGAATTCTTTCTGGTTGTTCCTATTCAGAACAAAAACAAAATGTTGAAATCACCGAATATGTTGAAAAAATGGAAATTCCAGTTCCTGTTCAGCTCTATTTTGGAGCCACTTAGCCATAATAACCCTGTTAATAACAACAGTTTTAACATTGTTTTGCCTTTGTATAGCTTTAGATTCAGACACTGCCTAGTCACTTTAATGTGGCAAGCTGTCACATTTGGTAGAGGGATTCTTGAATTTAGCTGGAATTTGGCCTAGGGACTCTTTTCACTATGAAGAGTGTGTTATATGAACCACCCACCACCCGCTGGGAAGGTGTCAGAGCTTCTGACACTTTTCCAAAAACGTCTCCTGACAGCATTCTTGGCAAAGGGCTCCGGGTTTGTCTTCATTGGCGCCAGTAGCACGTCTGGTGAAGACACACTATGTCGATGGGAGAGAGCTCTCCTGTCAACATAATTACTCACCTCAATGAGAGGCGGAAGCTATGTCGGCAGGAGACGCTCTCCCGCCGACATAGCGTGGTGTAGACACCGCTTTAAGTCGATGGAAAAAACCACTCCTCTGAGCAACGTAAATTACTTCACCCGGAGTGATGTAAGTTACATCCACTTAATGGTAGTGTAGACAAGCCCTCAGTGGAGGCATCGGCACAGGAACTAGGTGTGAAGGGGCTGCTGCAGCACCCCCGAGTTTTATGCAGGGCTCTGCTCCCAGCCCCGCATACTGGGTCTCGGCTAGGTTTTGCCAGGTGTCCAATTTTCAATGGGAACGCCCAGTCAAAAAGGGATCCTGGCAGCTCTGGTCGGCACTGCTGACCGGACCATTAAAAGTCCGGTCGGTGGCACAGCGGGGGTCCGGGACGAAGGCAGACTCCCTGCCTGCTCTAGATCCACACTGCTCCCGGAAGCGGCCGCTAGGTCCCTGTGGCCCCTAGGCGCATGGGCGGCCAGGGAGGCTCTGCGCGCTGCCCGCGGCCCGAGTGCTGGCTCCGCAGCTCCCATTGGCCGGTTTTATTGAGGGCTGTTTTGCATTAAAAAACATTTAAAGGGGAAAAGTTACTCAGGTTATGGGCTAACCAAATGTAAGTGTCCTGTTCAATAATATTTAGTAATTACTGTAGGTTCAAAAGACTATAGGTTCAAATATTCAAAGTTGGGCACCTCACTCTAAATTTAGGCATCCAATAAAAGGGGCCTGCTTTACAGGAGGTGCCAGAGGATGCAGGACCTGTAATGCTTCGAAGAGACGTCACTGGGAGAAGGCTGCTTGGCACCTCTGGAAATCAGCCCCCTTTTAGTTAGGTGGCTAAATGTGGAGCTAGATACCTACCTCTAGACACCCTAGTTTGAAAATATTTGCCATGGTTTTCTTGTACCATGCCTGCCACGTATATGTTAGACAGGCTGGATTAATATCGCTCATATTTTAATTGTATGGTTATATACCCTACTGTAATGTAACACAATTAAAGAAAAAAATAATAAGTTTGCTAACAGAAGTGCTAAAATGCCAATGAACTATACTACTCAGATGGCAGGTGTGGTGCCAATGCAACCATAAGACAGATCAGGGAGAGCCACCCTAGCGGCTGCTGACATATAAACATGAAATCCACCACAATACAAGCTTCCTTTCTGAGAAGACCAGAGCCCAAACAGGCCTTGGAAACTGAACTACCCACTCAACCCCAGAGCTCATTCCTATGGGTCAGAATTCAGGTACATTTTGGGGGCAGTATGAGAGATCACAAGGCTCTCTCTCTCTCTCTCACACACACACACACACACACACACACACACACACACACACAAATATAGATCTATAGTTAAAGAGCTCTGTCATTCTAGATCCTTTGGGATGAAAAGCACCATCATACACATACATCATGGTCCAGCTTCTAACCTGGCCTGCCTCATCACATCACCATTGCAGTCAATGGAGCTATGCCAATGTATGCCAGATTAAAAATGACAAAGTATTTTTAAATCAATAAACCGTGTCTGTGTGTAATCTGCTAATCCAGATCCCTGCGTCTCCCTCTAGAGGGCGCTGTGCCCTGATCCGCTCCCACACCAGAGATGACTTTGTCCTTGATTGCAGCCTGCAATCTGACCATGCCCAGCCACTGCAGCAAATCCCGAGCAGGAGCAAAGCCAGCTCCTCCTCCAAACATGGTGCTTCCCTGCTCAGCCTCACCCTGCCCGTGAGACCGGTCAGACCTTGCCAGGAGCTGATGACTTCCGTTGCTCGTCAATTTCCTGGAAGGCTGGCATTTAAACACCAGCTGCGGCACCAGGGGAGGATGCTGCTGTGATCCAGACACCTCTTCTCCAGAGCTGCAGCATGCACCCTCCGGGAGCAAATCAGCGCCTCCGCCCCACCTCTGCGATCTGAAAGGAGAGAGTGAATGAAGTTTAGCACAGTTACCTGCCTCGCAAACCGGGCTGGGGCGGGGGAGGGGAGGCATTTTCATTTTGCATTACAATTGCAATTCAAGATGAGTTTTTATGCAAATGCTTAAAGAAGCCTACCTACCTCTTGCAGATTTAAAACAATCAACGCTCCTCTTGTGGATAACAAGAGATCCTGGAGGAAATTAAAGAGAGTCATCTCATCTTCCATTGAGGCAAGAAAAAGGACGTTGTTTTGCAGCCACTACAGGTATTTCATTCCCCCTCGCCCCTGCATCCTCCCCAAGTATCTTGCTTTGCATTACAGTGAATGCTCTTTCCTAGAGGATAACCAGCAACCTCTGGAGATCAACAGAAATTTGCTGCTTTAACATAAACAAATATACAGTGACTACATTTAGGAACTGCTGCCTGGAACCCTCCCCAGAAAGAGCTCCGGCCGAGCCATATACCTCTTCTGCTCTGTGTTTTTGAAGACCAAGCTTCACAGAAAAGGAGAGAGCACTGAGAGGCCATCACCCCTCCGGCCATTCCATCATGTTCAGCTGGCTGGGTACCGATGACAGGAGGAGGAAAGACCCCGAAGTGTTCCAGACTGTGAGCGAGGGTCTCAAAAAACTCTACAAAACCAAGCTGCTCCCTTTGGAAGACTACTACAAATTCCACGAGTTTCATTCGCCAGCCCTGGAAGATGCTGACTTTGATAATAAGCCAATGGTGCTGCTGGTGGGGCAGTATTCCACTGGGAAAACCACCTTTATCAGGTAATAACTTTGGCCTATTTACTTGAGGGGTGGAAAGTTTTGCTGGGGTGGAAGAAGCCAATTTTGCCCTCTGATACACACATACAATTCCCATCCTGGTCAATGGGGGTTGTACGTCTCTCTCCCAGGGCAGGTTTTGGCCTATTGTATTCTTTTGCTCACGTTTGAGGGTGGGAGCAGCCCTGGTTCTCTTCCATCCATCTCCTGTGGTACCAGCCACCATTGACTTACAAAAAGGCTGCTTCATAGGAAATTCTCAGAACGGTTTCTTTAAAATGATAGACAAGTCATAGTCTAACATGGCAGAAATGTACTCAGATCAGGGCCAAATGACCCACAGCAAACATGCTGTAGAGTTAGGGCATCACCCACAAGAAATAAGTCACATTGACACCTTTTTATCAGGTACGCCAAACAGTTACAGTTGCATGGTCAGTGTGATCCTAATGTGGCCTATCGAATATCCCCATGGCTTTTGGAAGGCGGTGGAACAGTGTGGCCCCTGGACACGTCCCTCTCAAGGAATTCATTGATTTCCCAACTGACAAGTCCTGGGTAAAATATATTGTGGGATCTTTGGGATTTATATTTAAGTTATTTTAGGACTGTTTTTCTTTGTACAGTGCTCTGAGGTGCCTCTATGAAGAAGGGTGGGAAGGTGAGAGGGTGGGTGTTAAAAGGGACTGTCAAACTTCAAGGATCTAAAAGCAGCCCCTCCTACCTGTTTCAGATCCATCTAGCACCTGTGTACCGACTATGCTGCTGCAGGTGTCAGGTACATCCTAAAGGTGAACTGATTTCAGTGGAAGGTTAATGGCAGATAGCAGGTCTGGTGGAAGACCAGCAGAGAGATGGTTAAATATATTCACAATCTCAGGAAGAGCTGGTCTTGACTGCAGGTCAGTTCAGAGGCACCACTTCTATACCTCAGCAGTGATACTAACCCCAGGTCAGCTCCCAGTACCTGCTCTCCTCAGATCATACTTGGGCTGCACCGTCTCCATTTCCTCTTTGGATTCACAAGATGAATAGCTTGGGTCCGATTCACCACTGAGTATCTCTAGTTTGACGCTGGGGTAACTGCATTGAAATCAAAGAAGTAACACCAGCATAAAACCGCAGTAAGGCAGAGGTGAGGATCTACCTGGGAGGAAACTTTACTTTGTACCAACATTTGAACGGGAGTGTGGGGAGAATAGGTGAAGGCCAGTGAAACTGTCTGTACCTGAACGACCTTGTGGAATGCGGGCGTTTTTACCTGCTCCAATATTCCTGCAACCTAATGCTGTAACCAAGAGCTAGACGCAGAATGAATTTGCAATGCCCAGCCAGCCACCTGGCTGGCATATGACCCCGGTGTGCTAGAAAGCAGACAGGGCAGGGGTCTTGCTTGGTCTCGTGAAGTTATTTTTAAAGAAGGGTTGGGTGAGGGGAGGGAATTGCCCTGCATAAAGTGAAGCCAGGCTGGCAGAGCCGGCAGGGCTCACCCTGCCCTCCTTTCCCCCACACACCTGACCTGAATCTTTGTTCTTAAACTCTGCTTCAGACTTTTTGGAAGATCTGAAAGGCGTGGTGGGGTCACATGTTGGATCCCTCCTCATTTTCATCCTCCACCGCACTTCAGAGCGGAGCTGACGCCAGATGTGGGGAGGTCATTAATTCTTGCCCTCTAAGCTCGCTGCCTGCACATCCACTCCCTCTCTTTTGCCTCTCAGCCCCCATATATACCCAGTGCCTCCTCCCTGGTCTCTGCAGCCCCCACTAACTCCACTACCACCACCATCCTCTCCCCTACTTCCATCACTAACCCCAGCAGCATGAGACTCACCACCACCTACCCACCTTCCCTCCTAGATCCCATCTCACACTCAATCCCTCTCTTCTCTCCAGGCCTGAGAGCTGGGCTGCTCACTAGGTGAGTAGGCCCAGGTGACACAACACAACCACTACGGGGTAATTGGTGGCCTGGGGAGGCAGCATCCCCTCACCTCTTGGGTTGATGCACTTGTTCGGTGAGTTAGCTGTCTCTCCTGAAGCAGCAAGTTCTCATTAGTTACCCCATGCCTGGCTGCTCTGCTTTCTGCTCCTGCTGTGGACACAGATGTGATGAACACAGGTGGGAGCCCTGGGCAGAGCAGAAGAGGCCAGCCTGTTTCTTCTGGGGAACAGCCCCACCAGGATGGATGAGTGGGCCTTTCAAAGTGTGTCTGACCCTCTGCATGTGCCAGTGGATGATAGGTGTAATTTGGGGGATATATGGGTGCTGGGACTGGAAACAAAAGCATTAAAATAACGTGAGAGGCTGGTCCCCAGGTAGTTCCGGCCTGCCGGAAGCAGGAAATGCCAGGAAGTTTTTGAGAGGTTTCCAGCCCGAGCTCGCAGACCCTGTGAGACCAGATAGTCTGGATAAAAGCATCAGAAGCTAAACACAACAGCAGAGAGATAAGAAACTCCTCCTCTGCCTCAGCATTAGGATGAAGCTAGCAATGGCTCTCACCCATCCTAGGGACATTCCCCTCCAGATTCTTGACCACGACTCTGGAACAATGAAAGGACAGGCTGTCCCCAGAGAATCCATCTTATCTTTACATTGAGTCCTGTGTGCTTCAAGGCAGGACTTGGAGAGATTACTCAGTCCTGTTGTGCAGTGCAGATATGATCAATAAAACTCAGTCATATACCTGACCATTGAGTCTCAGAGCGCTGATTTAAGGAGCTCCCAGCAACACAACAGACCTAAGCCACAAAATTTGGGTTTGGACCCCAAGCCTCCACCCTGAAAGTTGAAGGGGAGGGGGGGCATCTATAGCCAAGGTTTAGATCCAGATGAAATTGTTACGGGGTCTCTCTCTCTCGGGCTAAGCGGCAGCATCTTGTGATCAGACTCCTGCTGTATCTGGAGGTGGGGGTGGAAACAAGACAATCAAGGTCATCTGTGAAATATTTCTAGCAGCCCGGCAGGGGGGAGGCTTGCTGTGTGTTTGGAAGTTGGTGAAGCGAGACTGAAATGCTCCCTTTGGTTTTGGTGGAACCAGACTGTTCTCTCGTCTGCCTTCGGAGATGCAGGGGACGGAGCCTTATTTTGCTAGGTGAAAGATGTACTGTCCTGAATTTCAGCTTGTGCATTTCAACCCTCCCATCACTCACTCCTCCCATTCCCTCCCAAGGTTGTCTTGGCAGAGTTTCCAGATCCGCAGAAAGGGCATACGTGCCCAAAGAAACGCAGTGAGCTGGCACTTTTAAGCTTCCTTTAACCACTAGCAGCCCAGTCTGATGTTAGCAGTGATGGCAGGGTCCCATTGGAGTGTGGCTCTGCAACATTATTACCTTTTATGTTTCCTGCTTGGGGAGGGGACGGCAGGACAGGATGTTACTATTTTAATGAATTAGCGGGCTGTAGCCTCGGCTAAAAATAGCTCTGGCCTGGGTCCAGCCTCCTTGTTAATAAAATAAACAAGGGGCTAGAGCCCTGCTGTCTGACAGTACAGGTTGCTTTTGGTGCAGGCATCTCATCACTCCAGATATTCTTATGCTCTGATCCCCAGGCCAGTTCCAAGCTGCTCCTTCAGCCACTGCTCTCTACAATCACTACATCATCTCTGCCTCTCCACAGCATCCTGCCTGACTCATCGCTAAAGCAACCCGCCCCACCACACACACACACACACCCTGCAGCATCCTTGCATGAAGATCAGCACTTCTGTCCTTTCTAGCAGGAGGCAGCAATGTCTTGGGGTTAGAACGGAGGCGCCCTGGAGAGGCTGCCAGGACAGTCTGGACCTGATAGACCATATGGGCAGTGGAAATTTGTCTTCCCTTTTATCCCTAGCAGGGGGTCTCACAGCTGAGGGTTAAAGGCCAGTGGCTGGGGGAAGCTTGCACTGCAGCTGCCAGAGAACGCTGGTGCTGTCACCCAGCACCTTTTACTAGCCCTTACATTCACTGTGCCTGTGTATTTATAGGATTTCCCCCCACATACACAAGCGTGCTTTGGTTTTCTTCTTTCAGCGCAGGCCACTTGCTTCACTGACCTGAAGCTGTGCCATCAGCCCAGTGTACACAGAACTTCAATAGATTGTCTTGTGTTTGCCCACAGCATAGCAGAACCCTTGTTCGATAGTTGCCCTGCTGTACAATGCACCCAAATCTCCCAGAGAGTTCTCCTTGGGCAGTGTAAATTCTCAGGTATCTCAGAATCTACTTCAGCTGTTTGATTTCATACCACTTGTTGCACATCAATTAGCTTTAACTTGTAACTTATTTTGTATCTGTGTGACTGCTAGGGGTTTTTTAAAGTGTTTTATATAACAAACAGTTGGGGGGGATTACTAGAGGAGTGGGGATGGCTGGCTAGACGAGGATCATTATTTGCTGCTTCTTTCTTAGAGGTCTTGTCTATAACTGAAAGGTGGAAGCCACAGGCTTTTTTTTAAGTCTGTATTCACAGAATACTTGCATGATGTCATGGTGCTTGTGCATCACACAAAGGAGTGTAAAAATAGCTTTATTACAAAGTTAAAGGTCAGGGTAGAGATCTTCAAAAGGTGCTTAACTCCCCTTTATCTCCCAAGTATAATATCTATTTTCCTATCGCATTTTAAAGTGGGAATTCTAAAATATCTAACTTTGTAGATGCAATCTAGGTCTGTGTGGGGAGAGCATGTGTATATTGGCTCAGATAAAACAAATAGCAAAAAGATCCGAGGAAAGTCCACAGAAGTGAAAGTATATTAGGGCTATGCTATCAGTCTAGGGGCTAGAGTTCTGCACGGCCCCACAGGAAGTCTGTGTTCAGTTTCTAGAATCCATCAATGCAGCTTCCAAACTGGCTAACGGGGAAGCTAAAATGGGCTTTCCAGGAAGTGAGCTAGCCCTTCCTAAGGCAGAAAGATAGGCCCAAGGAATTGAATCCAGGTCACTTGCACGGTAGTCCATGCAGCACTTGGTGGTGGAAAGTTGGCTGGTCGTCTGGTGCTGCTAAATCTCATTAGAAATAGTAAAACGTACATCATGTTTTCCTAATATTCTTGTACATAAGGAGCTGCTGTAACTGCCACAGAGAACCTATGTGATCATAATCAGGAAGGGAGGTGGCTCATACGATCATGAATGAGATGGGAGCTGAGCCCATAAGATAATCTCTCTCTGTTAAGATGTGTCTATAGGCAACTGATCATACTGCATAGTAAAGTTTCAAAGCTGTATTAAGGCAATGTTCAGTTGTAAACTTTTGAAAGAACCACCTTAACATTTTGTTCAGGGTTGTGAACAACCTCCATTCCTGAGGTGTTCATAACTCTGAGGTTCTACTATTCTGGTGAAGCTTGAGAACCTCTGCAATAGTCAACGGCTCATGAATTTTAGGTAGCCTAGTCTAGGAGCTATTGGGCTGTTGTATTTTCTTCTCTTCCTGTCCGAACTTTAGTGTTGCTGTGAACTGTGAAGCAGTTTCCACATTTCACCCCAAAGCTCCTTATATTTCAGTGGTAGGTGAATCTTTCTAGTCTGTACAGAGCTTTGAAAGCACTGGGATGAAAGGCATGCAAGAGAAAATAATTGTGAGAGGAGAAGCAGGGCAAGACCAGCTCCTACTGGAATCTGGAGACTCACTGGTAGAGTTAATGCTGCTGTAGCTGCACTGTTGGTTAATTAATCCCTTACTGGATCAATAGCCATCAATCTTGTGTGCTTCCTTGCCACATGGCCTTTCGATTAGCTATTAAATCTTATACTTGTCTTCTTGTCTGTAGTGTAGTTCCTCCTTTCCCAGCGAGAGTGGGAAAATGCAGCTCCAGTCCAGGTCCCGGGAGTACAGTGTAGCTGGATGAGCATAAAGGTTGCCATTCCCAATATGTCTATATGGTTTTGTTGTGGATCAGATGACATTCATTAAGGTGATGAGGAGAATTCACCCAAACAGTTGACCCATAGACCCTCACATGGAGGATGGACTATGGGTGGCATGCCCAGTATCACCCTCCTTCATAAAACTCATCCCATATTTAAACACTAGCTGTGAAAAAGCTATAACCTCACCCTCCTTGTCTCTCCACTAGCCATTAAAGACAGTAATCTCAAAATGCAGCCTATCCCCCCCCCCCCCTATGACTTGCAGAGTCCATACAATTCTATGTTTTCCTCACCTCATGGCAAGGTTCAATGGTGTGCTTTAAACAATGGGGGGGAAAAGTGCCAGCTACCCAGCTTTGATGATCAATACAATATTAAACTAATGTGCACAGTCCAGCACTCAATCACCTGTAGCAATCCAGTGCTCACAAACTAGGCAATGCCAAGTCAGTATGTGCAGTCCTGTATTCACCAGCAGCCTTATAATCAATGCCACATATACAGTGACAAACTTGTCCTAATTTTTGCAGCATTCCAGCTTTGTCTACGTTAATTAATAAAACCCTCAGGTTTTTTTGAGGGATGTTCTGTAGCACAGAATTGGTAAATAAACTGACTTACGTCCCCTCTACATAGGTTACGTAAGACTGCCCCCTATCCTTTTAATGTTCAGTGTGCTATTGTAAAAAGAACTGCATTGAAGAAGCTGCCATGGAGGAAGGGAAGAGGGAGATTTTGACAGTGGCGTATGGGATAGTTGTAGCTTTCAGCATCTGCGAAGCAGTTCTGGATTGTGGGCTGAGCCCATCAGCTGAATGCTTCTGCTAAAATGATCAGCAGTGAAGTAATGTGAATATTGAATGTTATTAGGTTTCAGAGTTAACAGCCCCACTTGCAATGAATGGGTGCAGTTTGCACTTTTCTTGGATAAAGAAATGGATCAGTTCTAAACTTCCAAGGGTTCGTGACATAGATTTACAGAATGACTAATAATGATAATCTCTTCACAGCATCTGACATTCTCAGTTTCTTCACCTGATTATGCTGAGGCAACTGTAGCTTTGAGATCCCAAGTGAAAAGCTACCATTGCATTTGCAGACTTCCAGTGCTAAAAATAGTCTCAAGGAGCTGCACTGTGCACCTCAGCAGCCGCTCTGATAGGAATTCAACAGCTCAGATCTCATGCATCATCATGCCCTGTTTTCTCTCTCAAGGTACCTGCTGGAACAAGATTTCCCAGGGATGAGAATTGGACCAGAGCCTACGACTGACTCCTTCATCGCAGTGATGCAGGGGGATGTGGAGGGGATCGTTCCTGGTAATGCACTCGTGGTGGATCCGAAAAAACCCTTCCGGAAACTCAATGCTTTTGGCAATGCTTTTTTGAACAGGTCAGTGTATTGCACTTGTAGAGCTGCTCTGCAGTGTCATAATGAGTCCCTGATTAACAGTACGATGAGTGTTACGGGGGCAAGACATCACCCAAGCTTCTCCCCACATTGCATTGGTGCGAAGCCATCCCAGTCACACTGGGCAGCACTCCTGCTCTGATTCCTTGTCATGGGCCAGACCACCAGGCATAATGGCCTGGGCTGAGCTATTTTGTAACACGGACAAGCATTCACTAGAGAGCTGAGAACACCAAACTGCCTTTGGTCATATTACCTTGACACTAACAGGGTTGAAGGATCACTGCATTCCACTCTGCATAGTAGAGGACTCTGGGAATATAAAATCAGTTCAGTTCCTTGGCCAAATTCGTGTCTGGTGCAACTCCACTGAAACCAGTGGAAAAATATCAGGAGTGAAACTGGCCCACTGTGTTCACGTTTAATTTCTGGATTTCAGCATTGCTTGAGCATCCCTTGAAACAGTATGTGGATCTCTCTGTTCTGTGGCACTGGTTTCAGATACGAACTGACTAGGGCTCCAAGTTCCCACAGGACCACCTCTGCAAGGAGGGATGTATGCTGTGTCACAGCTATACATGGGCCTTTTGCTGTACTGTTCAGATCTTAACTTCTCCAAAATTCAAGGCCCTTGGTTTGGGCTCATTTCTCCAGGCCCAAGATAGCCAGTGTGAGCATTAGGTCTAGGCAGCCACACAGACCTTTCCCACTCCAGGGGCCCAGCAACACACAAACCCTAATCCAGACAGAGCACCACTCCTAGTCTTTCCTGTGGCCTTGTCTGACTCCAGCGCTAGCATTGGCAGCAGAAACTGAGTTTTCCAACTGCCTTTCCTCACTTTCGCTGATGGTTCCTCATACGCAGCAAATGTGGGCATGCCAGACACTCTGCCACATGTTCTGCAGTGTTGCACTTTGGCTCCACTCCTGGCTTCCAGGCCATGAAGGTGATAATCCAAAAGCAGCAAAGCTGCCAATAGGAGAGAAACGTGAGGGTATTGCTGCAGCCAGGCAGGAGATGGTGTGGGCATACAGGGGGCGTGGGGAGAGGTGTCCTGTGACACAGAGAGCTAGATGGATTCCTATAGGTGTCAGTTCTCAAAGAGCCTCGCTGTGCCTTTGACTCTGAAAGTGACATTTGATCACAGCACACTGACAATGCCAAGGTGATATGGCACTAGTGCCAGAGATTTCCAGGTGTTTTCAGGGTCCCACAGGGCCCAAAACATCTGGCATCCAGCCAGTGACCAGGACTTGTGCCAGCCCACCTTTTCCTCCACAATAGCGGGTGGTTTGCACTGTGGAAATAACAGATCACCTGCTTAGGGCAGAGAGGCATTAGATCAAAAAAGCACCATTAAGAGCAGCTCGCAAAGAAGTTGCAGAAGCTTCCTCACCACAGAAAGACAATGCAGGAGAGCCCTTGCTGCCAAAAACATTCAGGGCGAGGGACAGGAGCAGTAATAAGGCGGCTAGACAGAGTGTAAAATATAAATGCACCTTACTTTGGCTGCCTGACTTATGCTGATGACTTGCTCCTAGTACAAACTATGCATCTTCATATTGTTGCTAAGTTTCCAGCAGACTCGCTCATCTCATCACACCATGCATGGTTTTCCTATCTTCCTTCTGTGCCGAAGGAGCTGGATCAGGATGTGTGCATGTGGGGGCATTTGTCTGCACCAGTGATTCAGTGGCAGGAGGAGACGCACAGGTCCTGCTGTTAATTCAGGGTGTAGCCAAGAAATCTGATTAACCCCCTCTTTGCCAACACCCATGCAGTAAATAGGAAGGGGCAGTGTTTTCTGAACTGCCGGCTGTAAAGCCTTCAAAGGGGGAAGTCTGGTCCAGTGCACATGGCAGAGTTGGAGGCGCATTTTGCCTAGTGCATACAACTACATCAAGCAACAGCCAACTGCTTCAGAAGATAAGTACATACCCAAAAGAATTGTCCAGCTGCTTTATCCGCAAGAGGCCATGGGCCAGCTCCTCAGTGAAGTGAACAAAGTTATACCAGTATACACCACCTGAGGATCTGGCCAATGGCCGGGGGAGGCAGGGTCTCCAAAAGAAGTAGGAAGCTTATTTTCCAAGTGCGGCAAGTGCTACTGTTGGGGAATATCCTGCTCTTGGTACATCTCTCAGCCAGTGAACACTTGCAGGATCTGCATACGGAGGGGAGATGGGGCTGTCATCATCCAGGGAGGCACCAGCTGCTCCATCCCTTTGCATTGTGTTCCGTGGGTCATTCCAGAGAATGAGCGTGCTGCTCAGTTCATTAGCCTTTCGGGATTTCAGTAAGCACACTTCTGGAAAGAACAGATCTTAAATCCTGACACTCAGGCCACGAATAGCTAAAGCCAGGAAACAGAGCACCAAATATCACCCTGCTCATGTAATTCTGCCAACCTAGTAACACCAAGATGAATTTGGCTCAGTACGTTCAAGCTAAGGGGAATGGTATGTGGATACAGAGCTTCTTGCCTGTAGGAGTTCAAATCAAACCCAGGCTAGTAGGGGCTACCACCTGATGGCTGTGATTGTTTAGCGGTTATATTGCAGCAGCACCCAAAACTCCCAATCAAGACTGGGAAAAGTTATATTCTGTCCTGTATGGAATTTGGTTCAACAATAGAAATACAGAGTGCATCCCTGGCAATCCCCTGTATTTGTAGTGAACTGTGCCTGGTTATTTTAAGCCATCACTCTGGCACATATGATCAGTTGCCTATAGAACTCTTGCCCAGTGATACCATTGGGGGGGGGGGGGGGGGGAAGTTAACATTCCCTAAGCAAATTAAGAGAATCAACCCATGTCTGAAGTGGGTGGAATTTCTAACTGAGACAAGAATCTCACCAACCTGTTAAAGGAGGTAGCAAATATAACTTGGTCTAGTGAAGGAGTCATCGGAGTAGTCAATCATAATTGTCAGCCCATCACCATGAAGATCAGACCACCTGTCCTTCCCCCTTGCATTTCAGGGCTGTAGCTGCGTAATGTGGTTGGAATTTTTCCTGGATGAAGATGATCCTGGTACCATTTCACCTTATAGTGCAGTTCTACTCTGCAAAGTGGTATCAGCAGGACATCATAGGGCAGAGGTCCCCAAACTGTGGGGTGCACCCCCTACAGGAACACAGAGGAATGCTTGGGGGGTACATCTAGAGTCCAGGCCAGCCCCCACAGGGGGCAGGGAGGGATCCCCCCCACCCAGGGGGTGCCTGCCAGCTTCAGCCCCCTTACCACATCCCCTTTCCCCCTCCCCACAAGCCAGAGCCCTGACAGGGGTAAGGGGGTACATGAGGTAAAACATTTGTGCACCACTGTCATAGGGGTTCATTTTTGTTGTTGTATTGGGCCAGGTTTTCTGCCACATTCAGCTTCCACTAAGTGCAGCAGAGACAGGGTAAGCAGGCAACAGCGGTTGCTCTCAGTTTCTACAGAGCACCAGGTGCAGGACCCTACACCAGCTGGGGAATCACTGGGGCAACATCATGCTCTGGCCCCCTCCTTTGCCCTCCCATCCTTGACCATGCCATGCCATGGGGGCTGAAGTGAGGGAGACATACACACTTTGTATCAGCTGTGGCTCCCAGACTCTTGGAAGTATCCCCAGCAGAGAAGATGTAGGTAGTGCCCACTCCTGGGGCAACTTGAATGGCACAAAGTGCATGGAGCAGGACCAAAACTCTAGCCCATCACTTTCACATCAAGTTTGCACCATTGGCCAAACTGGGTCTCCCTGTTTGTGTATTGTCAGCAGTAACAGAGACTCTGGAAACTAGTCTGCCCCCCATGTATGGTAGAATTGTGCAATCCCTACTCTCTTCACGTGGGTTTGGCCCTGCTGCTGGAATTTAGCTAACAAAGCCTGGGCCAGAACAGAATCCAGCTCTCCCTTCCTTCCTCCACCATCAGAGGGGGGTTCTTACGCTCTGGATAGAGAGGGGGTGGCAGATGGAGTTGCAGTCTCACACCCCTGAAGACAGATCAAACCCCAGCAGAGAAACAGCAAGAGACCAAAAGAAACATTGCAGACTCAGTCCTGAGAAAACAACCCAGCCCAGGCATGGTTCCCCCTAACCTTAGGTCCCAAGGCATGAAACAATTGCAGGGCAGCTGCTTTCCACCTCACCGCTGTGTCCAAACAAAACAGAAATAGCCTTGCCATGATAATGTGAGCCTCTTGGTCCTAGCAGGCCTTAACTTCCAGTCATGACAGCCACTGCCTGAGGAGAAACTCCCCTCACACCCCCACTGCTTCCCTTGTATGGGCTGCTTCACGCCCACCCTAGCACAGCTGTCAGTTGCTCCTCTCCTCTGACAAGCCACACCTGCTTGCCCCTTCCACCAGCTCTAGCAGCCCTGCTTGCCCAGGGAAAGTGTTTAACCCCATCCTGGTTCCCACAGCAATAGGTATTTCGATTGTATGCTCTGCGGGGCTGCGGCTATGTCTCGCTAAGTGTGTGACGTGCTTAGCACAACTAATCAAGCATTATCTGTGGAGTAAGAAGGTGCCATCTTGTATGTGGTTCCTTTCCCTGGTATAACCACATTTTAAACTCTGTGTCATTGATCACTTTAATAGTGGAATCATAGCAACTACACTGTGGAAAATACATTGTGGCTGCCTCCACGTGATGCACAAAACCTTTAATATTTAATAGACAGGCCTCTTATTTGCTTTTTTCCTTCTCCTTCTTTTTGAGAAAGCAGTACCTGAGGTGAGTGTGCTAGTAAATAAAATGCATTCAGCTCAACCCCTCCCTCCTAGCTACATAACTACTGAGACACAACCATCTCTGTGGTGGAACACATATTGCTGGCACAGAACAGCTGCCCACACAACGTTTTAGTGAGGAATGACTTATCCCACTGGAAACAACAGCAGGATTGCAAGAGAAGCCAGGATGCAATTACGTGTGCTGGCATTCTATTAAATCCCCTTCTTCTGGCCTCAGATCTGATCTCCTCTGTGGAATAGCTTCCCCAAGGAAAGTGCTGAAAGTCCCATTGCATGGGTCATTTAAAACTAGCCCAGACAGAGCACTCAGGCATATACTGCAGGGAACAATCCTGTCTTGGCAGGGGATGGGCTACATGTCCTACAAGTACACCCCTAGAAAAGGGGTCTTTCTAGGGCTGACTGCACTGTTGGTACGTAAGCTATGCAGTGAGAAAGCCATGCCAGAAATGCTGCTGAATACTCCAGTTTTGCTAGCTAACAATCAAGCAGTGAGAAATTCCTACTTGCCAAGCTGGGGTAGTGTTTGAACTGAAATTCCTAACAAGGTGAGGCAGAAGTTTGTGGGACTCCCATTGCCAGATGACTACGTTCATTCCTATAAAAACCAGCTGTGTCATACTTCAGAGTGAAAAGGTATGGAAGAAACAGCCGATAGCAGTGACACTAGTTTGTCCAGATGCCACGGTGCCTTCAGCAGCACGGTTGGACTGTATCCCCCCATCCTGACAGCACCCAGCTGTCCGGTGTGCCAAATTTACGTCTGGGTTGGGCCAAAAGTTCTTCTGGTGCTGCTGCTTCCTCCCATGACAATGCATGGCTGGTACTTTTCATGCCAACTTCCACCTTGCCCCACACACGACTCCCCTCCCTCGTGACATGATTGCAAAAGGGGCACCCATGAAATACTACCAAGGGCCAACAAGATAAATAACTGTCTATGCTTTTGGTCTTCTTTTGGCGCTCTCATCAGTGAGGTCAGAATGGTCAGTTTTGCTTTCTGCTTATAGCCAGCTTTGCTTTTGGGTTTCCTGGCACTAGCACTATGCTGTTGCTTTTTCAGATGTGTTGCTCTTTCAGCTCAGTTGAGTCCAGAACCCTGCAGGGGAATGTTTACAGGAAGAAAAACAAAAATCCTTTCTCACTGCAATCTAAACAACAAAAGAAAATAGTTTTCTCCACATTGGGATTTGCACATTGTTTTTCTTTAGCAACCTACATTTGGGGCCCACATGGAAAAAGTGCTGTATGCCACCAGAATGAACATAAAAATATTTTCCAGTAGAGCCAAATAAGCATAGAAGGGACTAGATTCTGGCTTCATTTCCCCCTGTGTAAATCCAGAGGAACTCCATTGATGTCAACAGAGTTCTGGATTTACCGCAGCGTAAATGAGACCAGGATCTGAACCATACATCCTAAGGTATCAATTTAGCATCAATTTTTTCTCCCTTCTTTTTACACAGATTTGTATGTGCCCAGCTGCCCAACCCTGTTCTAGAGAGCATCAGTGTGATCGATACTCCAGGGATTCTTTCAGGAGAGAAGCAAAGAATTAGCCGAGGTAAGGGCTAGGCCATCCTCTGGCTTGGAGACACAAATAGAGACCGGTATTCAGTTTCTTTTCAAACTATACAAACTCAAGAGGTAGGTAACCATAATGGGAGTCTTTAGAGTTACCTCATGGTCGTATTGATCTAATATTGGACTTAGTGTGCAGTATCCTATACGGTACTGGAAATGGCCCCAGAATGGGCTGCCAGCAAGGACTGAATTAATTACATCTCACCCAAGCAGAGATGGGAGAACCGATACAAATGGAATAAACATTGACCTTGAACCTAAACTGAACTTTTCTGAGGTTTGAGAAGGTCTGGTCGCCTGGTATTTTCCCTGCCATTATTTGTTTTATTTTATTTTATTTTATTTTCTCCACTGCAGGTTCTGGGTGGGCATTCAGCAGGAGTGCGGGCTGTAACTGTCAGGTGTCTGACCTGACTCAAAGCAGAGAGTGGCAAGAGAGCAATGCGGTTTAATGGTATTCAGGACTCCTTTGTGCTAACCCCAGCTCTGCCCCTTGCTATGTGATCTTGGGGGAATCATTTAGGACAGAAATGTCAAAGGTGTCCACTCATTTTGGGTGTCTCCATTTTTGGGAGCCCAGCTTGAGGCATGCAGCTGCACCCAAAAAGAGTGGATAGTCTTCAGCGTTTTGGCCATAACATCTCAGAATCTGTTTCTTCATCTGTCAAGTGGGATTGGTGACACTTGCATTTCCTGAGATTATGGTGATACAGCAGTTCATGGCTGCAGAGCGTCTTGATGACAGAAAGCGCTATGCAGCCGCTAGGATGAATAACCTAGTAAGCGATACCGACAACCCCAAACACAGGTCTGAAAAAATAAATGTTTGTGAAAGTCATGTTTTAATGCTTGCTCAATTAAATCTCAACACAGGCCTTGCTAATCCCTCTCCCTCACCTTAATACATGCCCTTCCCCTAATGTTTCTGATGCCCTGAATGCCTTTTCTAGTATTATACTCATCTCCATCCCATAAATAGGGCTTTTCTTGTACATTTCACTTTCTCTTGTCACTGAGTAACCAACTCTGCATTGAACAAGGTTTAATGCTTTTTGCTGACACCCGCTAGCAAGTTCTCAGTTAAAAAACCAACAGAGGTATAAGATACCCAGACAATATCCTGTAGCAAAATGGACCAGTGTTTTCTGCAATCTCTGCTGTAAATTTCCCCACTGCTTTTCTGCATGCCTCTGAGGGTGTGTCTACACTGCAATCAGAGATGTGACTGCAGTATGTGTGGATATTTCCAAGCTAGCTTGGATCTAGCTAGCTTGAATAATGACAGCAATGAAACCATGACAGTGCAAGCTGTACAACCCCACGCAGGAGCCTGTGTATGTTCTTGAGTAGCTAGCCCATGCTGCCCAGGGTTATCAGCGCTAGCTAAGGCACAGCTAGCGTGGATTACTCTGATCACAGTGTAGACATATCCTGTGTCCGATCCCCACATCTTAGCTATGGCAGGCAGCATAACGGAAGCTCTATTGCTTGGAGCATTGTGTGAGTTGGTCACACAGTACCTGTTGGCAGCATACAGGCTGGAGGACTGCTTCAGCACATGGGACCCAGTTCTTCCCTTGACTCTCTTGACTCTAATGCAGTCAGATGGTGATGGATTGGGCCTGTGACTTGAAGTAAAAAATCATGGGTACTGCTCCAGTGGCATCCTGGATCACCGACCACCGCCTGCCACACAGTTTGTGTAAGGAAGAATGTGTCCATCTGCTGCTGTTTGGCCAGCTAGTTGTCCCACACGCCAAAACCCTTTCTACACTAAAATTGTAACCAAGTCAAGGGAAGCAGTCACAGCGTGGTTGTCCCCTGACCACCACCCAATCAAAGGGTACGGTGTAGAAGAGACCTAATATCCCCATAACTGAATTAAAATCCAGGGCCGTCTGAGGCTTTAGCCAAAGTATGGGTACATGGCTGGGTTGTGTCTACATCCATCTTGTAGCAGGTTGTACAATGACCTGGTTAGGGTTGTAGGGCCAGATCCTCCACTAGTGTAAATAAGTGCAGCTCTGTTGAAGTCAATGGCATTATGGTGACTTGCACCACCGAAGGATCTGCTTTACAGTGCAGAAGGGGTCTAAAGGGTCAGGATGTGATGCACGAGGGAAGATGCTGCCCACAGCTCTTCTCAAGGAAGCCATCTTTGAAAAGGGAAATTTTAACTTCCAACTATGATGGAGAAAAAGCAAGAAGAGGTGGGGAGGCTGGCCCCACCCGCCTGGCTAGCCAGTTGCTCTCATTGGCAAGCTGGTGTCAGAGGTGGGTGGAACAGCAGTGTGGTTTCTGGGAAGAGAATGGGAAAGTGCCAAGAATTGCTGACATGGCAAAATGCTTTTCCCCCCCCTCCCACGCCTTGCCAGATCACTGAGATTTCACTTGGGCACCTAATTGAGATCAATGTCTGGCAGATGTTTCCCAGTGGAGACCTTGAAGTGTCTTAGCTGAGACATCAAAATAGCTAGGAGCGGGGAAGGAATGGCTTTCTTTCGGGGAGCTTGCTTGTAACAACTATGAAGCCTTGCTTTCCTTGCCCCAGTGAACCTGCGGTGTAGTGTCCTAAACGGGCAGCTTCCACGGATCCCAATATTTGAAAACTATTTGAAGGGGAAAATAAGGCTGATAACAGGGGTGATGAAATATGTAGGATGCAGCTGATTTATTTCTCCCCTTGAATGAACTAAACCAGAGTTTTGTTTTATTTTTTTAAATCCTTAAAGCTAGGGGCTCTCCTTCCAGCTAGCAACATCTCGTTGGCATCTATAGATCTCCCTCTCCCGCTGATGCGGAGCAGGCATTCTTGGAAAACGGAGAATAGAGCTACACGAGGAGACTCCTGCATGCTGTGTTGAAGCGGTTTAACCCACAGGGGCCTGGCGTATTTCCACCAGTCCTCAGAAAAGAAGCATAATAATAACCCCTCTCCCAATGTCCCCAGGGAGTTTTGGGTGCCGCAGGGACACACTGGTTCAAGGCTGAATCAGTACACTTTGGGGACTGCATGGCCCAGGAGACTGAGAGTGAGGTATGGAGCCTCTCACTAATTTGAACCCAGCGAAGGGTCACGTGGACCAAAACTCACTGCTGTCTGCTCAGCTACTGAACAGCCCCTCTCAAATGGGGGGTCACGGTCCATTTCCAGTAGGCAGGTGACCCGTCAGAACACCAGCACACGTTCGCACTATCTGCCCCCTTGCTGGCAGTCTCAGTAGAGAGAGCCTGGGGACTAGACACCTCACCTGCTCTTAGGGGTGGTCTCTCCCAAGCAGGGATGAGGCATGCAGGCATACAATCTCACAGCCCACGCTGCAGCTGTGCTGTGGGTAAACAAAGCTCCAAGCCAAAGCTCTTGCTAGGCGCTAACGTTCCCAGTGGTCACCCTGCCAAAAGCAAGTCTCGAGGGACCTTGAGACTCTGGATGTAGGAACAGTCAGGCGCAGGACGCTGAGGAGCTGAAGGCCCATGCTGTCTGTCAGTGCAAAGGTCCAGGGCGTCTAAGTGTGCAGTAAGAACTCTGTCGCTCAGGCTGCCAAGCAGAACAGGGCCAGAGTCACAAGGCCGAGTGCCAGGGGGAAATTCCACCGAGGGAGATAGATGGCTGTGAAATCAGGAAAGCCGCGGAACCTTGCTGATGAGCTGCCCAAAGCGATCTGCCCTGTTCCACTCCTGGCCCATAGCACGTTCCTTGCCTAGGGATCACTAGGGTCAGTGCTGCTGTGCTTCAGGGGTGGAACTAGCTCACTGGGAGGCAAAAGGAGGTTTGATTTAAAGGACCCGAGGAAAGTGCTGCCTGGAAGCCACAGCACAGGGCAGCCCTTCACTGCTCTGGACTCTCCTGGGCATGAAAAGAGTGGCCATTTGTTCTCTCTTTCCCTTGCTGAGATGGGTGTCGGTGTCCACGTTTAAAGCATTTGTCACTATCTAGCTCTATCTCTCACTTCGTTTCCTTCCCCTTTCTTTTATTTCCTCCAGCTCAAGAGGAGGGCTATAGCAGTCTGCGTAGATGCCCGTATGGAGGTATTCGTACCAAAGCAGCAGCCGCTTTGTAGTCTTGGCCGCTTTGATCATTTGATAATAATACTGAATGCTTCCTCTCCTCAAAGCATTGTTCAGATATTGCATAACTAATCCTCACCACGCTCCTGGGAGGGGAGTTTTATGCACCGCTGTAAAAATGGGAATAACTGTGACACAAGGGGGGAAGGTGCAGCTTGTGCCAGGTCACACAACGACTCGGTAACAGAGTAGGGACCAGGAGTCAGAGGCTTCTGCCTCCTTGCCCCTATGTACAAATCACTAGGCCATGCTGCCTCTGTTTATTTTGCAGCGATGCCCTGCATGGAGCAGTAAACTGCACCACACTCTAAATAAGCCAGTAATCCTCTGATAACAATTACTCATCCTCTGCTATAGCAGTGCAGCACTGGAGGGCTAAGCATTGCACACTTTGCTAACCAATGATTGACAGCTTCACACGGGCCTAAAGATAGCCCTCGGCTAAGCAAACGGGATTCCACTGAATGCAGTGGTATTCTGGTTGGGCTGTATTGGGCTCCTGGTTGAGGTAAGGTTTGAATAGACATCCAGAAATCTGAGTGCTTGTTTGAACTAAATCTTCTCTTAGTGAAAATCCTTCAAGCCAGTCTGTTTTTCTTCCCCCAATAGCGGTTGATGTGGGAGCCTAGCCTGGAGATAAAGGATGAAAGCTGGTAAACTGGCTTTAGGTTTCACTTCCAACACACGCATTTAGCCACGTCCATTTTTGCTGGCTCAAATCCAGCCCAGGGATCTGCACAGCCAAGGAAATGTATATTCTAGCCCAGATGCCTCTCTTATGGAGAATGAGCATCAGTAATGAGAAATGCGGGGCAAAGTCATTCTTTTTAGAAGCAAGACTGTCCATGAGAGTCATGCATTTTCATGGTACAGTGTAAAGTTGAAATCAATAGTGATCTTATATGACTACAGAACCCACCGATAGGTCCTGCCTGTAATGGCTGTGCTTGGAGCAGAAAGGAGAGCAGCCAGAGGGCTTTTCACCTCCTATCCTGCATGAAAAATTAAGTTAAATGGACACTATCAACATGAAACTAATTTTACAAAAAGTTTCTTTACCAATAACAGTGTGATCACCACCACAGATGCTGTTCACTTACATTTTGCATTTCACTCAGCTCGCAGGATGAAACTACACTGGTCCTCATTCTCATCCACCAGCACAATGCTGTTACAGTATTGCCAGCTCTTGTAATATTATCACAATATTTGGTGTTTTACCAAATGCCTCTGCTCCTGAAGTCGTATGATTACAGGAAACTCAGGTTTCTTTTTAAAAAAAGCAAGTTGTAACCGTCCTGGTTGCAGAGAATAGCTTGAAAATGTGACGTGAGCGTAACACTAAAGGCTCAGAAACCAGAACAAATACAAAGAACACAAGATTTATTTTTAATGTCTCATAATTTTTAAGCCAGTCCCGTGATTTTTTTCATGGCCTTACTTTTGAATGCTCAGTGGTGGAAATGCTGCAGTTGTGTTGGGTTTCCACCAACAGTGGAGAGGCAAATGTTGCATTTTTGAAATGAAACATTTTAATTCCTAATAGGTTTCTGTAAAATATTGTATTTTTATAACCATAGTGGCTTATAGATGTTTTCTAAGTGTCTCATTTATTAATCAGGGAATGTTCTATCATGTTTATGAATCAGATTTTAAATCAATTCACATGATTTAAGCAGATCACTTTTTCTTTCAGTGCACTGAATAATGATTGATGGTGAAGGTATTTCCAAGTTGTCAGTAGCTGTGGCTGGATGAGTGAAGGTTCTTACTGCAGATGGTCATTAAGGGCTAGATTTTTCCAAGGGCTCAGCACTCTCAGTTGGGGCCAGATTTTCAGAAGTCAGTATTCATAAATGGGATCAGATTTTCAAAAGAAACCTGACCACAAGTGTCACTCTAGGAGCTGCTGGATGGTGAGTGCTTTTGAAAATCTGGACCTTATTTATGTGCCTAAATGGGAAATTCACTCTTCTGAAAATCTGGTCCCAGTTGTGGGTGCTGAGCACTTAAAAATCTCACTTTGAACTCTTTTCAGACTGTGGCTACAGATGCTTAGTCTGGCTGGTACAAACTATGAGATTTAACACTTAAAGAAAGTGGCAATTATATTTTGTGTAGAAATAAACAGCCTTTTGCCAGGAATGTGGGTTCTGTTTAGAAACACGAGAACTGGCTCATCTCCCCCAAGTTTTATACCCATCTGACTCAAATGCTGTTGTTGAAATTATTCTCGATTTACCCTGGTGTAAGCGAGAGCAGAATTAGGCCCTTGGTCTCTTCTTAGCCCTGAAACCACTACAGTAAACACCACGAAAGCAGGAGATTGCTGTGTTCTATTCCAAATACTTGTTAATGTAAATGTTGACATTAACACATCATTCCTGACTGAGAAAGCAGTGAGACTTGCACTGTAGTATAGTCACTTGTACCTTAGCTTTGGAAACATTTACATATCCAAGATGTGTGAGCGGTTTCCACTAGCCAGTTTCTCTCTCTCTCTCTCTCTCTCTCTCTCTAACACACACACACTCCACCCACCCACCATTTTTCATGCACTGTTAGTGCTTTAAATTGCTAGCTCTGTGTTGGATTATTTCCTTAAGCACAGTCAAGGGCGGAAGTATCATGATGAGCCCTGCTCTGGGAACGATGACATGTTACATTCATATAAGCCTTTTCATCCTGAAGAGTTCCTGTGCACTTTACAAATATGTCTAGAGAGGGAGAGAAAAATATTTTTACCCATCACTGAAATGCAGCCACCTCTGCAGAGGAACAGGGCAGCTGTTTAAAACAATAGGTTAGGACAAGATGGGAAGAAGAATATAGGATCGATCATGCCTCCTTCTGTTTTCATCTTCCCTTCCCTTTTGCCCTCCTGTTGCTGCTGCTCCTCCCCAGCTCTAACTATACTCCTCACCCTATCTTCTCCCCTTAAATCCACTTATCCTCACCTTGAGAGGCATCTGCCCAAGCCTTGGCCCTCCTGCCCTCCTCCTCACCTTCGCCCCTCCCTTTCAGACTTCACCCTCATGCCTCCACCCTTTGTTCCAGCTGGAACAGCCACTCCACATCAAAGATGATCACCACCGTCCATGACCTCGTCAGCTCTCCCTCCCCTCCCTCTCCTGGCTCTGGCTGAACCCATTCCCATCTCCCTGCGGCCACTGTCTCTGCAGCCTTTTTGCACACTCCCTACCTTGATTCATGCCCGAAGGGCCATGGCAGGGGCACAGGGCTCCTCCTGTTTCCACCTCTAGGCCCTTCCTCTTCCCCCTTCTCACTCATTCTTCTCTAAAGAACTCTCCATCCAACTCTTCGCCATTTGCCCCTCCATGTAGCCATCACTTATACCCACCTGATTCCCTGCCCACTTTTTCGACACAGCCTCTTGTCTCTCCTTCCGCTGCCCAGTTTCCTGCCCTCAACCCTGGTGATTTCGGCTCCCAGGTTGACGTCCTGTCTGATCCATTAGATCCTGCCTCCTCACCACCTCATTTGATTTCAAACCCTAGATCATCTCTCTGACCAAAGTGGCTACTCACTCAATCGTCTCACTAAACTCTGATCTCTTTTAGTGTGGCTGCTCCCTCTCCTGACCATCATCTCCCTCCTTCAACCAACATTGCTCACGTGCCCCTCTCTGACTCTGCAACTGACTAGGGAAAGTCACTTAACCTTTCTGTGCCTCAGTGTCCACTAAACTGGGTGTGATAAAACGTCTCTCCCTCCCCGGGGTGTTATGAGACTTAGTTCATTAATGTTTGGAAACACATTAAGATCCTTGCTTTAGAAGTGCCAAATATTATTATTTAGGACTGATCACTCCTGCCTGGTGACATCTGATTAGATCTCAGGCTGAGGGGGATGCGATGAAGGGATTACTCCAAAGTGGGCTGATGGAAAGAGGCTTATGTTGCCTGGTGGGAACTCATTTGGCATTAGCATGGGCAGTGCCAGCACAGAATGCAAAAGGGCCTAGACTAGTGCTGAAGACTGATCTACAGAGCAATTCCAAGTGCTCCCCAGAGCTCATATACTGTCACAGCATTTGAGCCTATTAGTATTCAAGTCATGATACGCCCCACTGGGTTGTAGCCCAGTGTAGGATGCCCTTAGGGTATCCAGGAGGAGCTTTTTTGACTCAGAACCAATCTCTCCATCGGTGGAAGATGCAATCTCACTTCCTGAGGGTTTTCTCTGGTATAAATTCAGTGGCCAGGTTCAAATGTACAGGCAACGCCCAAATCTGAGGTGGGGAGGGTGGAAGTCACCAAAACACTGGTGGACGGAGCCAAACAGTGCAGGAAGCTGCGCCGTTTAGCACAGTGGAGGCTGCTGGCTACGAAAGGCAACTTGGGGTGAATAAATGGCTTGTCTATTTTATCCCCTCTTGATCTTAGTTCCCCAAAGCTCTAAGTGCCACCGAGAGCGCGTGGAGCTGGGGCTGGGCATAGAGGTGTTCACAAGAGGACCTGTATCTCTTTAAATGTAGTCCGCCCTATGAAAATTCCCCCCATCAGACGTGCCGATTTGAAATGCTTGTCAGCCCCGGAGCGGTGATAAATCCATTGACTGCCTCTCAAGCTGGCAGAAGGAAACCTGCCCCATAAAGAAACATCTGATGGCAGAAAATAGTTTTCCTGTTTATCTTGTCTGCTTCCCCTTCCACTGTCAGGACTCATTTTCCATTCATGCCCGAGTCTTACATAGCGGCAAGGGAATGTGATTTCAGAGCTAGAGTAAATGCCTGGGGCAGGGCATCTGCTTGTATCTCTTGCTGAGTTTTGCCAGTGAAGTTCCAGCAATCAGCACCATGAGACTCCCATGGAATTATATTCTACTCAGATGCAGTAGCGCAGCCAGGTCCGGAGTGCAGGGGGAGCGGCGCTATAAAAAGGCGCCTCCCCCTGTACTCACCCGGCGGCGCTCCGGGTCTTCAGCGGCACTTCGGCGGCTCACTCCGGGTCTTTGGTGGTACCCGCCGCCAAAATGCCGCCGAAGACCCGGAGCACCGTCGGGTGAGTGCAAGAAGCGGCGCTTAAAAAGAAGCGGCGTCTTTTTTTAGTGCTGCTAAAAAAAGGCGCCGCTTCTGCCGCTTCTGCTCAAGGGGGAGCGGCCGCTCCCCCTGCTCCCCCCCTGGCTATGCTATTGCTCAGATGTGTTGCATTGCATTTGACACTCGAAGGAATTTATGAGCACAGCTCCTATTTGTGCCAAGCAGAGTGATAAATAGCCCTCTAGCATGCACCACTGCTGCATTCCAGTCCTCCCTGTAGTCATTTGCACTGACAGGCACAGCTAGACTCCGAAGGAAAACAGGCGCAGGTGGGGGAGATTTTTTAAAAACTGACAAAAGAGTTTAGAGAGGAGGAAAAGAGAGGGGTGGGAAATACTGCACTCTAAAGCACAGGATGATCTGGGAAAAAGGGACATGGGTATGGAACCAAGGCTGGCTGCAGAAATGATTGAGTTTATGCTAAAGCTACTCCCTTTGTTTGGGTCCTGCCAAGGGCATATGAATTCTATAGAAGGCGAGCCCTACTGAGGTGCTCTTTCAGCTAGCCAAGTGCCCGGGGAACTTGCTGACCAGATGAGCACTTGGATTTTTTTTTCAAACATATAACAGAGTCTGGGTTATTAACTCTAGATATGTAGCCACTCAGATACCAAGGTGATGAGCTTGGTATGAAATCTGCGGCCAAGTCTTTAACAAAGGCATGCCTAAAGATAGGCTCCTAAATCTTTATTTTAGGTGCCTGAATAAAAAGCCTTATTTTCAAAGGACTTTTCAAGAGTGCTGAGCCCACTGACTTCACCTAGAACTGGGGGGTGCTCAGCACTCAAAAATCAGGCCAATTACTTTGGTGCCTAAATACTGAGGGCTTGTCTTCACTACCCACTGGATCGGCGGGGAGCAATCGATCTATCGGGGATCCATTTATCGCGTCTCGTTTAGATGCGCTTAATCGATCCCCGAACGTGCTCCTCGTCGACTCCGGAAATCCACCTCGGTGAAAGGCGGAAGCGGAGTCGATGGGGGAGCGGCAGCGATCGACTCGCCGCCGTTCTCACGGCCAGGTAAGTCGATTACGATACGCCAACTTCAGCTACGTTATTCACGTAGCTGAAGTTGCGTATCATAGATCGACACCCCCCCACACCCCCCTAGTGTAGCCCAGGGCTGACTTAACATCCTAACTTGAAGCACATATGTTTTTATACAAAATATGGGCCTATGTAGATATATAGGGCCTAATTTTGCTTTCACTTACCAATTTTACAACAGTCTAACTCCAGCAACATTGTAGTTACGCCTGATTTACACTGGAGTGAGATCGGAATCAGGCCCTATGTCCTGGCCAAATTCCAGATCGAGTAATTGTATTCTACCTACTCCAAAATTCCCCTGGCTGTTTCAGTTGAATATGGTATTTCTCTTTGCCTGTTGTCCTAAACTGTTATGCCAGGCACCACCCCAGACATGGCTGCATTTCAGCGGTGGATGAGGTGATCCATATACAGTATATATATGGTACTTCAGTAAAATGGTATAAAGCCCCCTAAAAAGACTGCATAAAAGTAAGATCTTTACATTTTCTGTCTGACCTTTTCTTTGATAAAGTGGAGAATCCACCATTCTCTAGAATGCACATACACCTCTGTCCAATAATTCATCAGCTATTTCAATGAACCCCCATATGAAATGAGATCTGCTGATGAAAAGTGCTATATAAGAGCAAGGTATTATAATTGCTGTGGCTTCCTCCCCAATATCATACCCATTTACTGGTTGGAAAATTGAGGCACACAGATTAGGGCTGACATACTGGCCTGTTAAAGTCAATGGGAGTTTTGCCATGCACTTCAGTAGACCCAAGATTTCACCCTAGGTGACTTGCTTAAAGTCACACAAGTCAGTGGCACAGCCAGGAACAGAGCCCTGGAGTCCTGTCTTCTAAGGACAAGGGCACACTGCTTCCCTCAAGGTATTGCAAAAGACAAGCTGATAAATTCTCACACATTTATTCAAGGAAGCAAGAAGAACAGGAGTTTAAAAATGATTTGGTTGAAAATAGCAACTGCTGCTCCCTAACCTCTTCAAACCCAGCAGAAGAGAAGCTGCATGGTACGGTCGTGGTGGGAAGAGCATCTCTGGTTGCTAGAGGCAGGGCCGGCTTTAGGAAGTGCGGGGCCCGATTTGAATTGGGCCCCGGTAGGGACCCTCCGCCGAAATGCCGCTGATGAAAGCGGCAGCACTTGAGCTGCCGCTGACATGCCGCCGAAGACACGGGGCCCTCTTAGGCATGGGGCCTGATTCAGGGGAATCGGGGGCATCGGCCTAAAGCCAGCCCTGGCTAGAGGAGAGTAGCAGTTGGAGTCAATATGCTGATGTAGTGTGAGTGTGAGTAGGACACTGGTGTGTCATGTTGTGTGCTGGCTCAGCAAGGTTTCAAAGAGAACCAAAAAATCTTATGTGGCCAAAGGGGAAAATAAAAATCTATGTTTTCCATATCCATGTTTCATAAACTCTATGATTTAAAGACACACCCAAACCTAACCCCTGGGTCTGACTATCCTGCACTTTAGTGCATCCTGAACAGGCTGATTCAAAGCTTGCATCGCTGGGATTATCGACAGTGCTGCCTTTAAAAGTGAAGTAAAGTGTGAATGATATGGCTTTTGTGGCTGGCATATGTGGTGAGATGATCTCTCTCATGTAAAACAGATTGTTGGTGTCAATTTTTTAAACATAATGGGCCAAAGTTAGCCCCATAAAACTAGATAAGACCTGAAAATAGACTATTGATAGGCTTGGAATGATTAGATTTTTATCATTAAATGTCAGTAAATGTTGTGCACACACAAACTGATGAAAAAATATTTCCACTGGTAATCATCGACATTTACAGATGGGCAACATGAGAAAAATGCTGTTTGAAAGCTTTAAATTAGAGTTTGATTTAAGGCTATTTATATATTTGTATATTTTGACATGTGATGTTAACAGTTTTGTTTTACTAGTTAGAGAGCTTTAACTTTTTGAATCTCAACAGCTGCTATCATTAAATAATTATTGTCCGATACCCTTTGATAATATCCTGCAACTGCGAACATGGATAAAAACTAAAAAAAAAAAAAAAAAAAAAAGAGTTTAAAAGTAAACATCCATATTATCCCTCTAAATTATAAAAAATAATACAAATTAAATTCTGCCAAGGCTAAATACAGTTAATTAGGAGAAAGAAATACACCTCAGAGCAGCCAGGGTACAGGTTATAATTATCTAGAATCCTGCAGCCTTCATGGGTTACCTTGATGAAAAGTAATTAAGAGGCTAGATTTTCCTGTCATACGGCTGTATGCAGGGATATACCAATTTGCGTTCTGAACATGGCAGTTTCTTGTGTGTCTGACTTTTAAGACTTGTCTGGGTACTCCCCTATAGCCAGTCCAGAGGAGAGGACTATTGTGTGTAAAAGAAACTGTGCATGTCTTAGGCGAAATAGTGTTGGTAAGAATGAGGTGTGGGAAGAACACATGTTGGGGTCAGGGATATGGTGGAGGGGAGAGCGATGTCTCCAGTGCCTTTCTTATCTGGCTCCCACAGAGCTCTGCACAACCTGCAGCATGTTGCCTGTTCTTTTTCAGCCTGTCAATGAATACAGCACCGCATTGCCTCTCTCGTCTCCCATGTGTCTCTCTGCTCTTCCTCCTCCCCCATTAGGTTATGACTTTGCAGCCGTGTTGGAGTGGTTTGCAGAGCGAGTCGACCGCATCATTCTCCTCTTCGATGCCCACAAGCTGGACATCTCAGACGAGTTCTCGGACGTGATCAAGGCGCTGAAGAACCATGAGGACAAGATGAGGGTGGTGCTCAACAAGGCTGACCAAATCGAGACCCAGCAGCTGATGCGCGTATACGGCGCCCTCATGTGGTCCCTGGGGAAGATCGTCAACACACCTGAGGTGATCAGGGTCTATATCGGCTCCTTCTGGTCCCATCCACTGCTGATCCCTGACAACCGCAAGCTGTTTGAGGCTGAGGAACAGGACCTGTTCAGGGATATTCAAAGCCTGCCCCGCAATGCAGCCCTGCGGAAGCTGAACGATCTCATCAAGCGGGCACGGCTGGCCAAGGTGGGTCCTGCCAGAGAAACTCAGCCTTGTAGAGTTTACAGTGGGGAGGATGGAGGAGAGGTCTTGGCTATTTCAGCTCACTGGGTCATAGCCATTGTCCATCATGTTGCACTGGTGGGAAGGGAAGGGGCACCGTGTATATGAAAAAACAAATGTCCCAGCAGCAACTAGCCCTTGTTGCTGTACCCAGAGGTGCTGTTATAATAATGTGTGTGGGAGTAGGGGTGAAGCAAAAGCAATCATATCAGGGAGGCTGTCAGCACAAGAAGTGGCAGGCGATGGCCACCATCTCTTACAGTCTCTTTGCTTTAAAGTCACTGTCATCGATCGGTCTATCAGCCTTCACAGAGAAAGTGCCGATCACAACACGTCAGACGTGTTGTTCTAGCCAGTCCTCCAACTACCCGCTGGCCAGGCTGTCAGTAGCACCGGACACCCGATTGACATAGCGCACAGCAGCCTAGAACGCCTGAGCGACCCGCCAACCGCAGCCTCCCAAGCAGCTGGGATTACAGGCGCGCGCCACCACACCGGGCCGCTTTAAAGTAGCAACTTTAAAATTCACCCCTATCACCAGACTTAATACTACACACATTGGGGCTTGGGCAGCTCTGGGCCTTTTGTTTCCAATTTTGAATAGTCTTAACAGAGCAAATCTGGCTCAGAGGAGACCCACCAGAACAATGCACACCGGAGAAGGAGATTCAGTGCAATTCACTGAAACTGCTAAATCCCACTGTGAGTTTAGTAGCAGCCTGTGGAAGTGTCGCTCAAAGCAAGTGGTGGAAACCCCATCACTGGAACTATTTGAACTGGGCCGAATGAAGCTCTTGAGAATATACTGTAGGGCACAGTCCTGCACTGGCTGAAAAGAGGGACCAAGTGATACTTCAGGCTTTTGTATCATATCTGGACCAGCATAACATGCCATGCTTTTCGGGGAGGAAATAGGATGGCCTCACCCAATACTGTAGGTCAGTTTAACAATGGAGATGCTGGGACAGATTCTGCCCTTAGTCACATTGATATAAGTTGACATCAGTGGAGTTAGTTCCCCTGGGTCTGCAGAATCCTTGCACATAAGATATTCATTTGATGTATTTATATTAAAGTAGACCACACAGAAAATATGAATCTTAAGATTAAACTCTAGCTGTAGATCCAAATGCATGGTGTTTGCTAACCCAATTGGCATTGCTAGCTGGAAGGATGCTTTGTCCTGAAGGAGGTGTAAAATGAAACAAAACAATTCCATGTGACAGGTGACTTACAAACACATCTCCCAGCATGCACAGTGTTCTTGTGTCAGACCAATCAGGAAGCACAATTCAGAATGGTATGTGTTGTGCAGTAGGGATAACCAGCAAGAGCAGGCAGGGAGAAAGAGCTCAGTGAAGGGGAAGGGAAAAAGGATGGGGTTAACTCCGAAGCTTGGATGCATGAGTACCATCTGCTGGAGATACTGTTCAGATGTATCCATTAATGCTCTTCTTGGTCTTCTTTCCCATCTCTTTTTTTATGCTCTTCAGGTCCATGCCTACATCATTAGCTCCTTGAAGAAGGAAATGCCATCAGTGTTTGGTAAAGACAATAAGAAGAAGGAGCTTGTGAACAATTTGGGGGAGATTTATAGCCGGATTGAACGGGAGCATCAGATCTCACCAGGAGACTTCCCAAACCTCAGAAAGATGCAGGTAAGCACTGGAATAACCAGGCCGGCGCATTGACCAAGGCGAGAGCATTATAGCAGCTGTAGGGAGTCGGTCAGAAGTAATGCTGAACTGATGCTGTTACAAGTATGTCAGGACTTTTGTAAGGCAGAAATGAAACCTGCGTTATGTCCAGGCTATATTTAGACATAGATATTTCAACAATGGCAGGTTAACGCCCTCGCGAGAGGGAAGACTCCTTTACTTGTGTCTACGGCACAAACAACTCTTACAGTGAGTTACTTAGCTCCTTCTGTCTTTTATTTCAGACCTTGGGCTTACAGCTTTCAGGACCAGCCTGGCCTCACAAATACTACTAATGTAATATTTATAATATTCTTTATTCAAATAGGGGCTATTTTTTTGCTCTCTTCTCCCTTGCTTGTTTGTTTCTGGCAAAGAAAGACTCCTGTAGAGAAAGAGGATTTGACAATTAAAGTATCCCTCTCTGTTTTTAAAAGGACAAGCAGGTTTTCCGTGCTACACATTTGGGGCCTGAGCCAACGGCCATGTAAGTCAATGGGAGCCTTTCCTCTGACTTCAGTGAGTGCTGGGTCAGGAGCTCGTATAGTGTATGCTAACCATGTTGGAGATGTTCAAACCATTGGCTGGCTTCAATCCAGGCTGCAGCCTATTTCCAGCGGTTGCATCGTGAAGATTATTACCACACCTTTATGGAGCAGATGGAATCTGCTGTTCATTTAAAGAGAAGGAAAATACTCTTAAGTCCTTGAGAGCCAGCTGGAGGATCTAGTTCATTAGTTGTTAAGATGTGAATTTTATACCACTGTTAGGACTAAATGGATGCTGTTTAAGAAAGAAGTAGAGGTTGAAGGATAAAGATGTAGGTCACTTGGCATCTCTCAGTAGGGGATGAACTAGTAACACTTGCTCTAAGCACTTTTACTTAGCTGTGAAAAGTCGGGCCAGTAGAGTTTGTCACATGAGATAAGTTCCAGGCAAGTATGCAGGTGTAGGGAGTGACTGGTGTCTGATGTTTCAGAGGAAAACAAGTGTACACTTAGCCATTTGCGCAATCCGGTGCTTAAGGGGAAAAACTCCCCTCCTTATTCTCATGGGCAATCAATCAGTTTATGCCCTGAAGTACAACGGGTAGAATGAAAAGCTCACTCCAGGCACTCCCTCAGTTGCTAAATAAGATAGTGGAGCAGGGCACTCGTGCATTTTTAAAGGAAGGTTTACTCCTGAAATGTCACAGTTGCTTCTAAAACTAATTGGATGTAGATTGAGTCGTGCCTCTCTTTATTGTAATATGAGATTGTACGTTCCCACACAGTAATATGGAGCAGTACATTCCGTAGTACATGCCATAAAGTACTGGCTCTTTTTGATGTCTTGAAATTGTGGTTCATGATGGCAAAAATCAAAGCCATAAGAATTGTTTATTTATATGTGGAGCATGGGTGTGGGAGCTCTGCCATGCAGAGCATCAGAGAGACCAGCTGGGGGGGTAGCAAGCCATGCAGAAGTGCTCTGAGATGCAGAAGCAGATGTGGGCTGAATGGGTCAAGGAGTCCAGGTGGGGGGTGCTCTGTATAGCACTACTTGTGCCTGCTTTTGGCAAGAAGGTTCTATTCCTGGTCCTCGGGTCAGTCTCTGATCCTCTTTGCACCCGGTCTCTCCCCATCTATAAAACAGGGATAATAATCTTTACCAAGGGTTAAAGTCGATTGAAGCAGGAGTGGGAGTTTTTGGCCACACCAGCCAGGAAGGACCAGCCAAGGGGACAAGAGAGCTCTCCCTTTGCTTTTGGCAGAGGAGGGGGAGCTGTGCTCTCCCCTGGTCCCCCCTTACTCGAGTCCCTGATCTTTACCTACCACCCCCCTTTATGAAAGTGCTTTGGGATCCATGGCAGAAAAGAGCGCTGCTGTTGTGTCACCTCCTGCCCGGCGCAGCCCAGCTAAGTCTCACTAATGCTTGCACCTTAACCTCTCTTTGTTGTTGTCCTGCTTTAAGGATCAGCTGCAGGGTCAGGATTTCAGCAAATTCCAGCCCCTGAAGAGTAAACTGCTGGAGACAGTGGAAGACATGCTGGCCAATGACATTGCACAGCTCATGGTGCTGGTACGCCAGGAAGAGTCCCAAAGGCCCATGCAGATGGTGAAGGGAGGTGCCTTTGAGGGCACCCTGCATGGCCCCTTCGGACACGGCTACGGCGAAGGAGCGGGGGAAGGAATCGATGATGCAGAGTGGGTGGTGGCCAGGGACAAGCCCATGTACGATGAGATCTTTTACACGCTGTCGCCCGTCGACGGTAAAATAACTGGGGCCAACGCCAAGAGGGAGATGGTGAGATCCAAGCTGCCCAACACCGTGCTAGGCAAGATATGGAAACTGGCTGACATCAATAAGGACGGGATGCTGGATGATGAGGAATTTGCCTTGGCTAATCATCTCATTAAGGTCAAGTTGGAAGGTCACGAGCTCCCAAATGAACTTCCTTCCCATCTCCTCCCTCCATCCAAGAGGAAACTGACAGAGTGAAAGGAAGGTCACTGGAGAGACACAGGGGAGGAGGGAAGAGGGGGAAAGAGAAGACCCAGAGACACGTTTACTTAAATTATATCTTTAGATGTGAGGTCACCTTTGGATTTATAACTATTTTAACGTACAAAGGAAAACCTAAAGCAAAACAAAAAAGCCCAGCCCTTTCTCACAACATGGAACTAACTCTTCCTATGTAATGTCCTTGCTTCCTAATGTATAGTCTGTAAAGATGAAGGGAAAGGAAAGATTTAGAGGCAGTGGCAGAAGCTGACAGAAGGGGGTGGAGGGAAGAATCAAGTAGGCTGTGTCTTCTGGGGTTGGATTAGGCGCGAGTTATCTGAGGATAATCTCCAGAGTCATTCCTGAACTTCATCCACGCTATTTAGTTGGGTTCGGACGCAGCCTGAGATTTGTGAAATTCCTGGTGGGAAAGGAGAAGCGATACAAAAGTCCCTGAGCTGCAGAACAAAGTAAAAGAGCACATCACAGTTAGTGATGAACCCCCACAGAAATCCCAGATAAAAGCCCTCATGGAAAGGGTCTATGGAGGTGTTTGCAATCTGGATCCAGATCTAGTTATGAATTTTCCAAGTGGCCCCTGTCATTAGGGTGGGCTCAGCCAAAACAGCAGTTCTGAACACACCCAAACTTCAGTGCTTTTGAAATCTGGATCTGATTTGGCAGCTTGAATTCCTCTAACCATAGTGGATCAGATCCAATGAGTTACTGAGCACCCGTATCTCCCATTGACGCCAGTGGGAGTTTCCCAATCAGGGCATGGCCAAGCAAATGATAATACAACCCACAGGAAAACAAAGAGAAGGAGGGGACGAAGGTATGGAAATAGTCGAATGTTTAGAGGCAGAGATTAGATGGTTTAGAGGGGAGGATTTCCCCCGTTTCATCATCCTCATATAATCCACTGAATGTGTCATATGGAACTGCTCAGTGTTTTCCCCTTCTGAAAGCTTTCTGGACAATGGATGGTATTTATCATTCCTAGAAAGTGATATGTTTGCCTGTTATCACAGAAGTGTGTACAATGAAAACTGCAAACTCACATTCTTATCTTATAAAAAAAATCCAACACTGTCAGATGAATCATCTATTATCAAGAGTACAGAGGCACCATGTAGTAGTAGGAAGGGCTTGCTGTATTTTCTGTGTCCTTGTGAGCAATAGCCTGGATACCGGTAATGAGCCCTTGCTTAGCCCTCAGACAATTACTCTTTATTCCATCCAGAACTTCCATCCTGAGCCAAGAAATGTTCAACTCTTCCTTTCATTCACTATGAAATTTCTGATTTCCTGGGATTTTACTTTGGTAATAATCCCTCTATTTTAGATTTGTTTTCCCCCTCGCCTTTTTTACTTTTTTCATTTGGGAAAAAGGGGGTGTGGTTCCACTTCTTGTTGTCACTTGATATATGCTGAGCTCCTACTGTGATGAAAAAACCAAGACAAGTATAACTTATTTTATATCTGTGTTGATATTATATAGAGAAATATATTCTATGTATGTAGGATGTGCTTACTGCAGTGCATTTATCTTTTAAAAATCAATGCATTAACCTTTTTGTACCCTGGTCCTAAAACATTATTAAAAAAGTTAAAAAAAAAAAAAAAAAAGTCAGGACTGTTTCTCTTCTTCCTTATACAGTGGAATAAAATATCGGTGGTTTCTTAAAGAGACCCCTGTTCCTGCCTGGAGGCTACAATAGAAGCAAACCATCCCAGGTACAATCTGTATTGCCTATGTACAGAACAACCTTATTGGGCTTGTGTTGGCTCATCATTGGTTAATATCTGCATTAAAATGTCCTGCTACTTTCTGGGAATCTAATTGTAATCACTGGTATAGCTTCACTGGAGCCAGTGAAATTGCACCCAAGATTAATTTAGCTCAGTATATGGGAAGGGTAAAACCCCAATAAGCTCATTTCTGCTCAGCTCAGATGAAGTTTTGCCACTAGTTTCAGTAGCAACAGGAATGTTCCCAAGTAATTTCTTTCCTGCCAGTCACAGAAGGAGAAGGCGCCAAAGCTTCACAGGGACCTGAAATAAACCAAACCACATAGGCCCAAAGCCCCTCGCATATTCTTCTGAGCTTGCATTAATCGACCACTGCGAGATGTGATACTTCATTTGAGTGACCTTTATCCCAAGTAATAACACAGTGAGGGCCCAACTGAGTGCTGGTAACGTGTAGGAAATGGGTGTAAAGCAGTAACCCAGCACAGATTTAGCAGTCAGTGAGTGTATCTAAGGCGATCCCGACACTATGAGCTAGGGTCATTCCCAGCGTGCATATGTATAGTCGCGCTAGCTCGATGAGCGCTAGCATGAGTATGAATAGCAGCGTAGCCACGGCCGCGCAGGCAGCAGCAGCATGGCTTAGCCAAGCCACGTACAAACCCGCCTGAGCCCAGTCTGTATGTACATGGCCCAGCAAGGCCGTGCCTCTGCTGCCGTCGCTGCTATTTGTACACCAGTGAGCGAGTGCGAGTAGGGGATCACACCCTTAGCTCATAGTGTAGATACAGCCTTTGGGGGTGTAGACTGAACAGCAACACACACAAGGTTATACGCTAAAGTAGGCTGTCTGCTTTCCCACTCCATTAACAGGGTCCACTCTTTTGCCAGTAACACCTGTTTTCCGGACTAACTTGCATTGCAATTCACGTGTCCGCTGCATGTAGGAAGTTGCATTCACTGAACTCCAAAGCCTGAGTTTCTGTTAGATTTCAACGGGGACTGGCTGGGAAAGTGAGGGAAGCACCTTGTGTCACTCCTCAATGACATTCCCACCTCCAGGCTGGGTTCAGAGTTCTGGGGGACCGGCTCTAGAGGGAATCTCTAATCTGGAAGGGCTTATGGGGAAGTTGTGTCGCGTTTGCTTTTAACATAAAAAAGCTGAGTGTCTATCAACCTTTCTTCCAGTATAAAGTTCCACTGGCAGGAGTATTGAGGTTAGCCATAAATTTCACTCTAGTGGGGGGCTGAAGGGCTCAGAGATACAAAGCCTTCCAGTCTGGATCAACTTAGCCCAGCCTTGTACTGACTGAAACGGCATTAGCAGCTTCAGTTGCTGAGCTGTCTGTATGAAATTAGTCAGCGGTTTCAGTCTACATTACAAAAACCATCACAGCACATTTGGCCGCTTGATCTTAGCGGTCTCAGAAAAAGAGGCCCAGGCTTGAACAGGCTGGCAGCACAGACCAATTTTGTCCCCAATTGAGGACAAGTCAGCAGAGTGGCATGTGGCATGGCGGCTGTCCATCCTGTATCCACACTGTATGGATATACATAGGACTTCAGTCTCCATGATAGCCAATCTGGTAGCTTTCATCAGCTCGCATTTAAAAATGCTAACAGGAGGGGTCCACAGAAGAGCTCTACCAACTCTTACAAGTGCCCAAAACATAAGATGTGTAGGTTGTAATGCAAAGGCCACTTTGCTTGGTTCAAATGTAACTTTTCAGGCCATTTGGAGAGGAAAAACTAAACAGAGGTGAGTGTTTTGTTGCTCAGAAATCTGATGTATTATGCATTATGGTTTAACAACAAGACACAAGAGGTGAAGCACCCTTAGCAGTCAGTGAAAATGAGATGGTATGAAAGGGTAGGGTGCCAAACAGGAAAGTTACAAATAAAAAGAAATCCATGTACAAATAATACTAAATTGCATTTACATGTTACATTTCATCCTTGTGGGTTCCAAAAAGTGCTCTGCAAACTATGAGACAGAACAAACCCTTTGGCGGGTAAAAAGAGGCTTGAACCCCACACGTTTGCATACATAAAGTACATACAAACTTCTCTGGTAAACAGAGCCAGTCAAAAATTAAATAAACAAACCATTGAAAACTTTAAATTGAAATTTTGGCTATTTGAAAAAGTCTGGCCAAGCTGTAAATTGGATGAAAAACAGGAAAGAGACTTTTCAAAAATAATTCTTGCAAACGTTTTTGACGAGCTCTACCACTGAGTAGGTGGCATGGCCCCTCCAAACCTATGACTGTCTCAAAATCCACTAGGCAGTCCCATGGATCTCAAGACACTCATGCTACTCCCTGAGCCCCAGGTCTCCTTGGCAGTTCTTCTTCAGCCTGAGCCATGCGGTCATTGCCTCCTTGTCTGTACCTGTCCCCACTTCCTCTTTCCAAGAGATGTTTGCCAGTGTGGGGCAAGAAGTCCCCAGGAATTTGTGTGGAGGGCTCAGCATTCATTCATTCATTCTGGTTTGTTGGAAGATGATGCCAAGCAGAGAAATGCTTCTATCAAAACACTCAGCCACTCTCCTCTCTGCTCCTGACATGCCCTCCTAACTCTGAGGAGCCCCAAGCAGACAGAGGAATGTTTCACAGACTCAGAAGGAGGGGTGATAAGATGCCATTTGGCTCAACTCCTATTGCTCCCATTTTCAGCCATTGTAATGGGTTTTCCTCTATTTCCATTTCTCCCTGGACAAATCTCAAAGGGGACTATCTGGCCCTATGGATGATACATTCAGAAACTCTAAAATGCAGCTCTCTCTAGGGTAAGACAGCCACTTCGTACTAACAACACTACACAACAAGTTCTTCTGGGAGAAGAAAATGTAAATAAATGGAATAAATTGTTCCATTAAAACTTTCGGGTGCATTTAGGTTGGCAGAACGCAGTTAGCCAGCCAACCTGGTGCTTTGCCAGGACAGTGAGGTCAACATTCCTACACTGCAGTGGGATCTTTTATCAAACAAACAGTCAGAACCTGTTTTACATCACATTAACTAACTGGCGTAAACTGGATAGAACCAAGAAGGCTGAAAACTGTCCTCTGATAACGCCAGTTCTTATGCCTAAACATCTGCCTTTGAATAGAGCTGTGGGTGACCTGACCTTAAATAGACCATGATCTGCACCACCCACAACACAGCACCGGGGGGAATACCTGACGGGGTGTCTACAGAACTCATCTAGGCGAGTGCTACACATTCTGCCGCTTTTCCAGTTGCCTCCTCCACTATTATTTCAGGGTTCCCTTATTCTGGGGCTAGCTGTGGGAAGGGAGATTGTGTGGCTATTTATCTGGGCTTTGACAGGTCAAGAGGACATTGCAGACCCAGTGAAATCTTTCCCCAGCCTCAGGATTGCCTGAGTTCGCTAAGTTTGGAGTGTCTGTGTTAGGAAGGAATTGTGGCAAGTAGGAGGATACCGAATTGTTACACAGGAATAGCCAACAGTAACCTCGTGGGTTATTTTTTATGATGCTTTCATAATACAGCATGCATCTGTTATTTTTGGTCTTTCCCTTTCCTTCCCTGTGCTTCCAAGCCTCTCCCTCCCTCCTTCCCTTCCTAAGGCTGGACTAGGGATGTTCAGACCAGAGTTTAGTTTGAGAACTCTACACACGGAGAAAGTTCAAGGCTAATGTGGGCAATTCATGCGGCATGTCATTTTCATATTCCTGCAGGCAGGTCAAATGGAACAATGAATTTGATATTTCGAGGGAGACACAGTGTACCTAAAACATCTAATCTCTGCCTAGGGAGGAGGAAATCCCCTGTGAATGTGACCTGCCTGCTCTGGACTTTGTTATATTGTACTGGTCCCTTGGATGGTGTCGGCCTAAGAACACTGCAAAAGTTTCCAGGGTTTTAGATCAGGCACATTTCCAGCTAACAATATAATGCTACGTCATGTAAAGAAATGTGAATAAAGGCTCCAGTAGCATATTTTAAATGGTCTTATTGGCACAAACCAAGAAGGTATTTTTAGGAATAGTCCTGGGTGGTTGGGTTTTTTTGTCGGTCTCTTTCCCCCATTGTAGTGAACACTGCATTAAGTCAGCTGTAGGGTGTGAGTGCAAAATTCCTCTCCTCAGCCTTAGCCCTAAATTGATTGCAACACTAATGCAAAGTGGAGATTTTCTATATATAGCTTTGTACACACTACTTGGCCTATGAAATTATGTCCTTACCAAGAAGATGAGAATGAAATAGGCGCCTGCAAATATAGCACATGTATGGAAAGAAATTGCAGTCACGCGGAAGGATAGAATTAAGCTGTCTCACTAGCTTTCCACTGACTTGGACACTTTATTATTTCTGAAGTCAGAATTTTAAACTCTTTGGAAATAAAGATACTATACAAGAATAAAAGCCAGATCCACCTGCATCTGTGACATTTAAAAGATTCACAGATACAGCGGAAGGAATTGTTCAGATACAAACACCCTCAAAGTTTACATCTCAGGTTTGTAGTTTGGGCCCATCTCTAATCTATACCCTAAATACGTCAGTGGACTCTCAAATTCCAGATATGTAAGACCACAGGGGCTGGAACTAGGGGTGCTGCTGCACCCCTTGGCTTGAAGTGGTTTCCATCATATACAGGGTTTACAGTTCGGTTCAATGGCTCTTAGCAAACACACCCCCATTATGCAAATTGTTCCAGCCCCGGTGTGTAAGACTCTCACGAGCCTGAATGTAACTGACCCATAATTTTGAGGGAAGGCACATATAGCCAGGTACAGATTTCCTCAGTACGCAAGTCAATTTCTCTTTCTGGTAGGACATTCTGTTTCTCTGTACACCCTGAAACACTACAGTAATGTTACATCCAATGCACATTTTATGCATCCATCTAAATCTAGCATAGCAAAAGTATCTGTAAAGTCAGCAAACAAAAGGACAGTGGTGACAATTCTCTGGCAGTCACAGCTTGTAAATTCAGCCATAAAATTGTCTAACTCATCCAAGCTTTCTTATTAGCAGGTGCCAGGATCTGCTAGCTGTGGGCATTCATTGACCCCTTGCTTTTCTTTAAAGTCATATACATGATCTTTTCTTTTTGATACACAACAAGTCAATGTCTAATTCTTTAAGGGAAATCTCCTGGACACCAAGCAGTGTTAATTTTGATCATTGAGTCTCGGTCTATGGCTTTTGAGCTGTAAGTGTCTGCTCCTGGGTTGGAGTAAAATGTCCTACTTCTGATGCTAACAGAGCACCTGCTACTGAGGATAGCCAGTAATATAAAACAAAATCTCAGAGACCCACTAATACACATGTGGGTGAGAAGGAGTATCGATAGAACTAGACTTCTTGAAATTGATGATGGACTGTTACCACCAGATGTCACAGTGAGCCCTAAATAAAATGACATAATGGGCCAAATCCTCTGAACCTTATGCCCTCTATGGTAGCAAAATTAGCAATACTCCTTGAGTATTTGCATTGAGTGGGCACTCTTTGTGCTGTGTGATTGGACATCTCAGTCACAGGATAATGTTTCTGCTCCCTGATTGGATGATTCCCAAACCCACAAAACACTTCCAAGATAGCTGCCAGACCCTTATGGTGCAAGTACAACATTTGCATGAGCTCTCAGGATGGGTGCCAGCTGCTGCTTTTTGTTTCTGTGAATATTCTTGGGAACAAAAATGTGCTGACATGAACATTTGTAGAATGGGACTAAAGGGGTCGCAGAGACCCTTTGTCACACGCAGCCCCTTGGCAGGATTCTCACCTGCCTGCTGTGTTTGGGCCTCACACATGGGGCCCATATGCTCTTAAGCATCTCTTGATCTGAGTAGGCGGCAGTGTTGTCTCTCCCCTTGGCCTCTGTGGTACACTTCCTCAGGCACAGGCTCTCCATTACCCCTTCACAGAAACCAGGCCCTATAACCCAACTACCCTAGGTCCCCAGGACCAATGCTCCCCCCCACGCCGAAAAAAGACCCTCCAGTAGCTTGGGAGCACAGCCTTGCCCAGAACACTAACCTTCTGGGTACCCTAGGTTTACAGTTCACCTTTTCAGGGACATTAAGGATGTTCAGGGGGTTGGACTAGATGACCCTTGTGGTCCCTTCTAACCCTATGATTCTATGACATGTGATCACTGAAGCAAATAGATCCAACAGTTTTGCAAAGGTTTTCTAACCACAATCTTTCCTTACCTTTTATAACACAAAATATATACAGAGCCAGACAAAAATAATAAACAAACCTACAGACATTTCCCTACCTCAGTTTCCTCACCACTCTGGAGCATTATCTGGGCTTAGGTCAGAATCCTCTAGATTGTCCAAGATCCTTGCCATGCAGTTCATGACTTCTCTGAATCATGTAGTCTCTCTCTCTCTCTCTCTCTCTCTCTCTCCCCCTTCTCCAGATTAGCTTCCTTTGGTCTTGGCTAGTTCCTCCATCAAAAACAGTCTCCCATGATACAAAAGCATAGCCTGTTTTTTTCCTAGCTTGTGTCAAAGGCTTCCTCTTTCCCTTGCCCTGTGAGTCCCTCAAGTTTGTAAGTCCTGCCACTAACACCTGGTTCCTTTGTCTGCTGCTGGGAAATTCCATTGCTCTGTCCAAACCCCCTGCAGGGAAATTGGAGAAAACTGGCTTCCCCAAGACTTCATCCTTCCTATTGTTCGCTGTGGGCCAGATCAGTTCACTAGTGGATAGCCCTTAACCACTATCTCTTTCAAAGACAGATTTGTACGCAGCATTCCCCTGTTCTTTAGCACAAGGCACATGAGGCAGTACACAGTAAAAGACTCTTGTAAGATATGTGAATACAGACAGTTCATAAAATCAAACTGGAATTCGTAAGTGAAACAAAGATTCTCCAAATTGTCACACAATTGAAATGAATCTGAGGTTTTTATTTGAACAGATGTTTGAAGGGTTTTTTTTTTTTTTTTTTTTGCATTTCTAATCAAGACCACCACTGAAATGCAGCCACCTTTCGGGGAAGCACTCTGCCACTGTTTGACAGTGTACAGCAGGACTGTGTGACCATTAAGGGCAGAAAGTAAAGAAAAGCACATACAGTTGAAACTGCAGAGGGAATTTCCATAGGCAGAATTATCTGAGCTGGAATTCAGCCAGGATACCAATGTTAATGCCCCTACTCTTAAAGAAAACACCAAGGGATCTTAGAAGTCTACATAAGATCAAGACCTTGGTTTAATGTCTTGTCCTTATAGAAAACAATACAATTTCCTCAAACTTCTCAGAAATCAGCAGTTTGCTCTGAACAGCAGCAACAAAAAGTCAACTATGACATGCCCTGAAAAATCAATGCATATTTTAGTAAAACCAAACTTCCAGCCCATTCCAAGATTCTTTTTGATTGTCCATCTTTGTTTTAATATACCCCTCCAAGAAAAAAGCTGTAGGGTACTGCAGCACTTTGTTGTTGGCGTCCGTTAGTCTCGAGAGACGATGGATATGCGCCCATGGGGAATATTTGAGTGTCCTCTCCAGGGCGCAAGCCAGGGCAGGGTGATATGGAGGAACAGCTGTTGCCCATGCAGCAGAACCCCCCTCTCCACGCAACTGATGGATCCAAGGGAAAGACAATGTCGATACAACTTACTGCAGCACTAGTGATTCAATAAGAGGTGCTCTTCCCTCTGGGTCAGTTCTGATCCAATGTGCCAGCATGGTGGCTGGGGCACACAGATGCATGTTGCAAGTAGTATATCTATTGTTTTACAGAGTTGTCTGCGTCTTTTGCCCTGCCAGGTGTAGCCATTTAATATAAGAATGCTATGCTATGGCACTGTCCAGATACCATGTAATACTCTAGTCCAGCAGTTTTCAACCTTTTTTCATTTGCAGACTCTGAAAAAAATTAAAGGGGCAATGCGGACTCCTTTGGAAATCTTAGACAGTCTGCAGACCCCCAGGGGTCCACAGACCACAGGTTGAAAACCACTGCTCTAGTTCTTTATCTGCGGCTGCTTCTCTGACATTGCCACTGGTATCAGCCTCCAGCACATCTATACAAATACATTTCTGCTGCAGAGAGAAAAGCCTGTTGGAGCTGAGGCAGAGCACCCTGGTGGGATGAGGCACCTCAAATGTGACCATGGACAATTTATTTTTTTTAATCTTCCCTATATATATAGCCCCAGGATGAACACCTTTCTGGTCTCTTTTTACTTCGCTCTCTCTCTGGTAGAAGTGTAGTGAGACACATCCCCCTCCACCAGATGTCGTGAGACAAGAGGGGTGGGCATCCTGTCCCTCAGAAGACCCCTTAGGATTGGCAGAAGCAGTGGTCCTCACCAAGTGGCCCATCAAAGTACCAACCTGTGGGAAAGCAGCCAGCTGGCATGCCCAGAAGGGCTTGGGATGTGGCAGAGGCGGCTTCTCAGCCCAATGACGATGTCAAAGGCAGCTAGTGGAGAATGGAGGGGTGGCTAGTGAACGTGTGAAAGTTGGCTGAGGCACAGTTCATCAGTAGGGTGACCAGATGTCCTGATTTTATAGGGACAGTCCTGATTTTTGGGTCTCTCTTATATAGGCACCTATTAGCCCCCACCCCCTGTCCTGATTTTTCACATTTGCTGTCTGGTCACCCTATTCATCAGCGAACCACTCATGCAGACTCAGGCATTTCACACAGCCCTAAAGAGTCTCTGCCAGGACCAGGCCTTTCTGAGTGGCTGCATCCTGTCATGAGAAAAGGGTCAGCTCTCCTCACACGAGAGGAAGTAGTTGGGTTTGGAGTGTGGGAAGAGAAGCACCCAACATGATAGTGAGGATTCTATGCCCGGGTTCCTATCCATCTTAAGTGTCCCTGCCCCAACGCTGTAGCTCTTTTAATAGCAAGTATATTTCTAGCTGCGTTTCTACAATTCTTACTGCTAGATTAAAAAGGGGCAGTACTTTTTTGCTGCCTCCTTTTAATGCATTGTTAGGAATAAAACCTGTGATATTATTCCCTTCCAGGTTTGGATTGCTGTATAATATCCCACAGGTGAGGGAAGCAAGCACTCTCCACACAGTCTGCAAAACCCACTGAGATCCCAAGCAGCAGAAATGTAGTTTATGTATTGGATTCTCACTAGAGACTAAGCATGAACCTCAGAGTTCAGATCCGTAGACAATGCTCCGGAAAGTCAGAGCATTCAGGGCTCATGTGTTTGGTTTTATTCATTATAGAGTTGGGGGATGAAGGCTGGGACAGGGACATTCAGGGAGTTCCCTCAAGTATGGGCTGTTCAGACTGATCTTTCATGTTCACAGTCAATTCTTACTTATTTAATGATGTATGTTGATTGTTACTACACTATAATGACAGAGTGCCCATCCAGTGATCAGAGCACTCCGGATAGTCTTCTAAAAATTCACAAATAATCAAACGTGTCACTTATCCCAGATAAATTCAAAGCAAATAACCCAGCCCCAGCATAAACATAACCTCTACCCACAACTACATGCAAACTACAACTTCATCCAAAATTGAACCTACCCAGCAGAAAAAAGGCCGGTGACATTAGAGGTCAAACAGTTACAAATGGTAACACATCTGGTCTTGACAATATTTCATCAGACCTGCTGAAAAGTGGAGGCCTGGACTTAGACAATGCTATGAAGCTAGTGAACTGAGAACAGTGTTTCCCAAACTTGGGACTCCGCTTGTCCAAGGAAAGCCCCTGGAGCTCCTGGCCGGTTTGTTTACCTGCCACATCTGCAGGTGGAGCCCCTGGAGCTCCCACTGGCCGTGGTTCGCTGTGCCCGGCCAATGGGGGCTGCGGGAAAGGCGGCCAGTACATCCCTCGGCATGCATTGCATCCCGCAGCCCCCATTAGCTGGGCACAGCGAACCACGGCCAGTGGGAGCCGCGATCGGCCGAACCTGCGGACGCGGCAGATAAACAAACCAGCCGGATGTGCCAGGGGCTTTCCCTGGACAAGCGGCGTCCCAAGTTTGGGAAACACGGTCTTAGAAGATTGGAAAGGGGGCTGCATCATCCCTTTTTTCAAAAAAGGCATGCACTCAGCTTACTCAAATTATAGGGGAATTACACTACTGTCAGTCCCAAGGAAGGTGTTTATGATCATACTTCTGAACCAACTGAAATACTGTCTCAACCCTAAAATGAGACAATCAGTGTGGTTTCTGTACAGGTTGTTCTACAATCAATGCTATATATGCTCTGCGGAATGTTATTAAAAAACAACTAGAGCAACAAAAGGAAGGTGTGACGGGTTGGGGTCACAGAGACCTGCTTGGTGCTGCCACCTGGTGTGCCAAGGCTACTTCTGCCCCTGCTTCCAGGCCTTTTCCAGCTTGGGACTCCCGAATCCTGTCTGTTTTGAGCTAGATTCCCCTGATCTGCTGCAAACACAGACCCAGGTCCAAACCAAGTCCACTCACAACTGTAAGGCTCCTGGAAGTGCTCTTGCCTTTGACACCCAGGTGTCCAACTCCCAAGGAGGTTCAAACCCTTAATAAATCTGTTTTACCCTGTATAAAGCTTATACAGGGTAAACTCATAAATAGTTCGCCTTCTATTTCAAAGATAGAAAGATATGCACAGCTGTTTGCCCCCCCACCCAGGTACCAACTCGTACACCAGGAAACTTAATGAGTAAAAAGTGATTTTAATAAGTACAGAAAGTAGGATTTAGGTGATTCCAAGTAGTGACAGACAGAACAAATTGAATTACTAAGTAAAATAAAATAAAACACGCAAGTCTATGTCTAATCAAACTTCACACAGATATCAAAACCTCACCGGCTCCAGCTTTCTTTCTTTCACAGGCTGTAAAGCTTCTAGCCTGGGTCCAGCAATCACTCACACCCCCTATTGTCTCTGTCCTTTGTTCAATCTCTCTCAGGTATGTCCTTGGGGGGGGTGGAGAGCTTCTTTCTTTAGCCAGCTGAAGACAAAATGGAAGGATCTCCCCCGGGCTTTTATAGTCTTTTTCCCCTCCCTGTGTAACATCATGTTACCATGGAGTTTTGGGATCACATGTCCATGCACCCCTCGGTAACCAGCCCAACCAGTTGCATTCCTGACCAGGCCCCGATGTGGATTAGGGTCTGCAACTTCTTTTGTCTGTTAAGTGCTTGTACTTAGCTTGCACATTCTTTCCTTCAGACCTGCTCCCATGCTCTTACAAAGGCTATGCATAAAACCAGCAAATATAAAACCAGTATTCATAACTTCAACTACAACAATGATACATGCCTACAAACAGGAGGAATAGATTCAGTGGTCATAACTTTCACAGAGGTATGTTACATGGCACATGTAGCATAAAACATATTCCAGTTACATCATGTATACATTTATAAGCCTCTCCCCATAAAGCTTTATGGAGTACACCGTCACAGAAGGCAACACTGTGTTTATAGACTCTGCAGCCACTTTTGACTCAGCTGTGGTACATTTAGCTGTGTGAAGGACAATGGCTGTCTTACGGACTGACTTTCAGTAGAATCGGGGGTACACCAGGGATGCATACTCTCATCCACGTTATTTAGCATTCTACTAAACTAGCTGACGACAAAGGCGAAGGAAGCCAAAGTAGGAGGTGTGACATTTAAGAATCATCTTTACAGGATTTTGAGTATGTGGATGATATTGACTTACTTGGAGAGACTACTGACCAACTACAGCTAATGCTGGAAGTGCTGCAAAAAAAAAAAAAAAAAAAAAAAAAAAAAAAAGCAGAATCTATGGGCGTTAATAGCAGTGGTGACAAAAGCAAAGCTACGCATGTCTCCTATAAATTGGAAAAGAATGACCTGCTGATGCTGCATGTAGATGGCAATGACATTGAATGGGTGAATAGTTTTATCTATCTGGGTAGTCAGTTGACAGCAGGCAGTTCTATAATTGCAGAACTTAGATATTAGTTCAGTCTTGCTTCAGTGGCATTTCAGAGTCTTCAAAGGCCTCTGTTTGGGCAGCAGGATGTCTATGTGACAACTAGGATACAGCTGTTCAACATGATAGCGATGACAACCCTGTTACATGGATCAGAAGTATGGCTGTTAAAAACAACTGAGGAGAGGAAACTAAATAGTTTTCAGTGTAAAAAGTTGTGGTGTATTCTTAGCATCTGTCGGTTTGATTTTGTCACAAACAAGGAGATACACAGAAGATCCTGGCAAGTTGCAGTCTAGCATCAGCTAAGAATAGCACAACTGCAATGCCAGGGTCATGTCCCACATGTAGAAGGAGGTACACTTTTACAGAAGGTATATAGGGCTGAGGTTGAAGGAAGCAGAGCATGAGGATGACCATGAACGAGGTTAGAAGATGCAGTTCTGAGGGATTTAAGAAGCCTAAACCCTCCCATACTGTCAAAGGAAGAAGTCTTGCAAGGGACCATTCAACTTAAAAGTTCATTCTATGCACCACCACCAGGGCCAGCTCTAGCTTTTTTGCTACCCCAAGCAACAAAAAAAAAGGTGGGGGGGGGGGGGGGGGCCCGGACTGCTGAAGCAAAAAAAAAAAAAACCGAACAAAAAACCCCCATACAACGGCGGCCGCAGGGAGGGCAGTCAAGGCGGTTCGCAGGGGGGTGAAGGGCGGCGCCTGCCTGCTCCCTCTGCCCGTGGGCAGCCAGGCACTGCAGCCCGCTCGCAGCTGGGTGAGAGGGGCTCCCCCCTCTGACCTCGGGGTGCCTCTCCTGGGGGCTCCTGGGGGCTGCAGGAGGTGCCGGCTTAGCTGCTCCTTTAAAGGCGGCTCAGCCAGCTCAGAGCAGCATGGGAGGTGGAGGCCGGTGCAGGTGATGGGGAGTGGCTCGTCTTGGGGAGCCCGGTGGCATGGTGAGCGGCAGCAATTGCTAGTTCCTGCCCCCCCCTCCGCCCCGGACCGGGGTCCATGCCCCTGCAAGGTTGGGCTGGGACTGGTGGAGCATGGGGAGCTGTCCTGGGGGCTCTGGAGCTGCAGACTGGGCTGCCGAAGCTTTAAAAAAAAAAAAAAAAAAAAAAAAATCATGGCAGGGTGGCCGGAATGTGCCGCCCCAAGAATCCCTGGAATGCCGCCCCTTACAAGGTGCCACCCCAGGCACATGCTTTCTCGTCTGGTGCCTGGTGTCTGGTGCCCTGACCACCACAGCTATATGATAGTCATCTGAATCTGATGCCACACACAACCTCTACCCAGCCCAACCCAACATCCTTACCCTCAAGGGCAGGGGAGAAGAGCTGGCTCCAGCCGTGCACCCTAAGGACTAACATACTTAAGCTATTATGCACCAGGGGAAGTGAGCTCTGGAGGTCTGGAGCCCTAGCAGAGAAAGGCCTGCCAGCCAACCCTCTCTCATACCAGTAGGGCTCCAGCTCAGACACCAATGCTGACCACAACTATGGTGGTATGTCATTGGGAGAGAGGCCATTTCTCACATAGATAGGTCATCACAACCTGTTGTTTTGGATGTTCATATCTGGAGATATCTGCTACTTGAGAAGTTACACCCTTTGAATCATTCCTATTCAATTGTTTACCCAGAAAAGCAGCGCTTGACACTTGACAGAGGAAAAAGCCCTGAGGCATGGGGAGAGGAAGAGTGATTTTACAGCCCCAGCAAAAAGCTATTTACTTCCTAGATAAGTACAACTGGAAACGTTTTATCTAACCCAAGGACAAAAAAGCCATTAGCTGTGTTTACTAAATCTGAGATATGTTTCTTCAAAAAGCCTAGTATAGAGGTAAGCAGATAAAAGACAAAGAGATGCACATACAATGACAATTCTTATGCTACACATCTTTTTGTATCAACAACCTCTTTAAAAACACATAGGCCAAGATTCTAAACCACCTAAAGTTTAGACTATAGTTAGGCTCCGAAATCCATATTTAGGCACCTATATAGGTGGCCCGCATTCAAAAGTGTGGAATCCCCAAGGATGATATTCAAACACCAATGAGAGAAGAGGTGATCTGTACAATTTTCAGTGAAAGAGATGGTGTTCACAAGACACTCTCCCTATTAGGATGTGTTCCACACTACGACAAAGTTTGCGAACACCTGTACTAAATCATTTCTGCTCAGTAAATTTTCTCTGAGTAAATTGTACTATTGGGACAGGAGAAAGTAAGTTTAACTGCTCGTCTGGGGAACTCAGCTAGAAAGGTCCCCAATTAAGATGATGACAGAGACCAACTCCAAAGGATTCATGTGAGAATCATCTGGACATTGGACATGAGCTATGCAGTGGAAGAGAAATATTATCCCCCGGTGGGATTACTGTATTTGAAGGGTCATGGTTGGAAGTGGCTTAAAGGGATTAAAGCCTCAGCTGCATTGAGTTCATGTGGAGCTGGGGAGGGGAAGGTAGCTCTGAATATTCACTTTCAGAAAGTGCTGAAGTGTGGGGAATTAGATCTGGAACACTACTTTGGGCCCATACAAATTAAAAAAAAAAAAAAAAACACAAAACACAAAACACTAAAAAACCCAAACCACTTAACCAAACCTTTAAAACCTCAAAGGTTCAGCTCATATTTTTAACACAAAGATTTCCCAGACTTATTGATAATATAAGATGAACAAACAATGTACAGACACTTTGATCGCCACTCAGAGCTTTGAAAGTGATAAGTGAGAAACCGGATGCTATTAATAGGTTTTCTTCTTTGTAGTACACATGCACAATACAGTTTGCAGAGAATACATGATTCCATTGTAAAGATATCCATAATAGGCTTGACCACAGTGATGAGAACAATCCAAAATAGTCAAACAAATATAACAAAAGGTATCTAATATTGGGTAGTGAGCCATTGCTGCCTGCTCAGTCAGAATTACGGACACTCCAAACTCGAAGAATACATCGCACTCAGCCTCTAAAAATCAGGCCCCTTTAAGTGGTCTCATGTTGGACATTTCAAAATTGAAGTGCCCAAAAGTACTAGTCAGCCCTTTATGAAAATCTTAGTCATTATATATTTTGATATACATACATATATTTATCCATACACACAATATATACACATACACACATTCTTTGGGTTTGGCACACACGGACACACATTATTTTATATGGTAAGCATTTAGCAGATGCTCTTCCAGAGAATTTTATATCTTCCTGCATCCCTTCATATCTCACATTCTATACATACCGATTTCTATTGAATAACAAAATCCAAAAAGGCTAAGACTGTGTATTTTTTAAAAGACGCAGGTTCCCTGCTTCCTGGATCTGAATATGGAACAAAAACAGGATCGTAATTTACCATAGAGGACAATGAAAATATTATCAATGTAAATGTACATTGTAAGATAATACAAGCTATTTCCCTTGTCGTTTCCCCCTTCCTCCACCCCTCTGCCGCTACCCCTCCCCGACAAAGGGCCACTCCTCCTGTTCATGGAAGGCTTGACGCCTATCTCAGACCATAAATTACTCACAAACAGCTCCTTAAAGTAGCAATGACCCTAAAGTTACACTTCCACAAAGCAATAGAACTTCCTGCTGAGCTGATAAGAGTTTCCTGTTTTGAGGTTTTTTAAAATAATTGACTCCCTCAGACTTCTGAGAGAGGACAGCAAGAATCACCACTAGGTATTTTTTTTCCCCACATTCCTTTCACGCCACACGTACTAATTCGGGTTTGTTAAGTCTCAATTAAGAATTGAGTCTAAATACACAGACCACCAGGACAATTCAGGGACGAGGTAAGAAGTTCTCGGTCCAGGCCCATCACACATTCCAGTGAATGGATTTAGAATGTGGATGGCCTGTAGATCCTACCCTTTATCACCTACTGATCTCTATCGCCTTAAGAGCCCAATTTTTTATTTCATAGAATCATAGAAATATAGGCCGGGAAAGGACCTGGAGAGGTCATCTAGTTCATCCCCTGCACTAATGCAGGAACCCCTAGCGTGAAGTTGTCTGCCACTACAGTAACTGAAGAGGTGACTGATACTGTGACAGTATTAGTTGTCTGTGCTACACAGGGCACAATGACGGGGTGTTAACCCCACACCAGCCCTGAAGGGGTTAAGGTGTCCCAGAAGAGGCCAATTAACCATCATAGTTGCACTTGAAGGGAAACCCGGGAATGTACAAATACCCATTGCTGATGAAGCCCAGCTGGGTAAGGAATATAAAGAGAGGAAGTTTGTAGTAACAGGAGGAGCTGCAGGGGGAGAGTCCCCAGTCACTCTCTGAGAGCAGAGAAGTGGGGAGGGGAAACCCAGGCAGGGGGAGAATAAGCCCTGCGATCCGAGTTGTGGGGAATGGAAGCCTGAGAAGGCAGGGTAGGAAGAAGCCAGGGAAACAGCAACAAGGAAGGAGACTGTGTAGCCTTTGGCTGCTGATTACAGGATCCCTGGGCTGGAACCCAGTGTAGTGGGAGGGTCTGGGTTCCCCTACCAGCTATTGGGAAGTGGCATAGGACAGCCTGAGGCACCATCTGAACAGCTGGTCCGGCGAGACTTTGAAACCCCAGAAGTGGGGACCATGTAGCAGCTGAGCCAGAGGGCTGAGTCACGAAGAGGCAGCGCTGTGCATTACAGGAAGAGAGGCCACTACAGTGATGGAGTGACCATCAGCAGGGGGAGCTATATGGGAATTATGCACTCCGCCACACCTGGCCAAGAGGAGACTTCTTGCAGTGAGTGGACCCTGCTACAGGCACTCACAGCTAAGGGTATGTCTACACTGCAATAAAACACCACAGCTGGCCTGGGTCAGTTGACTCAGGCTGTGGGGCTATAAAATTGCAGTGTAGACATTCAGGCTCAGGCTGGAGCCCAGGCTCTGGCACCTTCCTGGGCCAGCCACGGGTGTTTTATTGCAATGTAGACATATCCTAAGATTCCTGATTTAGGTAGTGGACTATGCCTCAAATTCTGCCTTTCCAATTCTGGTTGATTTAAACATCTCCATGTCAATAGGGGGCATTCAGTGTAGCCCTGCTTAAAAAATAACCTTCTTCATAGCTATGTACCTAAGGCTATGCCTACACTTAAACCACTACAGTGTAGACCGTATAATGACAGGAGGGGTTCTCCCGTCACTGTAGTTAATCCATCTCCCCAAGGGGCGGTAACTAGGTTGAACAAAACCTAACACTATCTGCACCAGAGATTAGATTGGTTTAGCTACATTACTGAGGGGTGTGGATTTTTCATACCCCTGAGCAACATAGCTGGGTTTGTTAGGTAAAAATCAGCTTGTCCTTACTCACCGTCCCAACACCGGGTGATGCGGAGTTGGACTGTAGCTCACAAGCTGTCAGAAGCCACGTAAGAAACACACTGAGTCCGAAAAGCTTTGATCAAAGGGCACACAACTCCCTCCGCAGCTAGCCGCTGTGGAGGAGTGTGGCAACTTTATTTGCGACGAGCACCAACATATATAGGAAGACAGACAAAGAGGGCACTACAATCTCATTCCAGGCTATCCTGCTCAAACTGGTTTCTTATAGTTACTCAATTTAAGCAGGGGGACAGAAAAAGCCGATGCAAGGATATTTGTGTAAGATGAATGAATTTTATGCAAGGGCAAAAGATTTTATTGCTAGGAGATTAGGGAAGAATTTTATGACGGAGGCCTCGCTTAATTTTATAACAGGGCCTTGCTATTTTATGACAGGGGCCTTGCTTAGCTAACAGGTTGATCTAACTTTTTAGTGTAGACCTGGCCTCAGGTACATCTATGGCCCAGCATTACCATAGTGTCTGAGCCTCTCACAATTTTTAAAGCATTTACTTCATAGCATCACTGTGAGGCAGTCTCAAACCCAAGTCCTAAGTCCCAGACTAGTACCCTAACCACTGGGCCATCCTCCTTCTCTTTGAATACACTGTTGTATATTTAGTTATTATTTAAAGCAAAATACTGGGGCAATCAGACTAAACCATTACATTTTAAAATAAACCCATTAAACTGTTATACACCAAAAGGTCCAAAGTCAGTTTGAAATATAGTCCAGTGCTGGAAATGAGGTAAGAGCAGTGTACTACACCTGTCCTTGAGTCCCCCAGCCAAGTTTTGTGGAGTTTATGCATCTATTTTCCTCCATGTTTTTCTCTCCCCAGATGCTAACTGAAAGACCTACAAAAGCAAAAAGAGAAGCAGTAATTTTGGCTACACGGGGGAAACAGACTGCCAACAAAGTGCAGTCAAATGCACAAAGTAAACAAAATGAATTAAAAAGAACTGAAAATATCTGATTTTAGGTTTACTTCTAACCACAGAAGATTTAAAATATTTCAGACAGAAGCCTGATTTTTAAGTTGCTGGTGTCCCCCAAGGAAGTCTTAACACCCTCTTGACTAGTGTTTCTTTAAATCAGAAGAGATTGGATATTGTTCTATTTCTCCTTTAAAATAAATTGTGAATTTTTGTATAGCACACAACTAAGCAAGCAACTGCTCACATGCTGTAGCTGCATAGCTGGGGCATTTTCATTCATTTGGTAGCAGGCTTTCATTCTTCTCCATCCATGGGTCAGGCACATGGACTGGGTTTTCCAAGCATGAGTCAAGTTCTTGCTTGTTCTGGTAACTAAAAGTTTCATATTTATGATGAAATGACTTGGCACCTGCCTAATTCAAAGTATGAGGGGAAAATATGTAAAATGAACAATACCATTAAGTTGCAAAGTAAGCAGCTTAAAAGATCAGATAGTAATAGGGGCCTTTGTATTGGATCATCCACATCCTTTGCAGATATAGATTTCCCCCTTTCTCCCTCAAGTGTAGCCAAAGAAACAGCTAGATGATTGGTAATTTCAGAATTCAGGCTATCCCCACCCAATCAGAATTTGTAATTTCTCTCTCTCTTCCCAAATCCGGTGCTCTGTGCACTAGTGTCTAAACACAGGGAGCTCTCCCTGTGCACCCTAGCCTTCTTACTGCCCAAACTTTGATAGATTTTAGTTGACCCAATCCCTCCCTGTGTCATTTTCATTTGTTTCTGCATTTGCCTTTCCTAGTTAAGACTGCAAATACTCCAATGCAGGGAGAAAGACTGCTCTCATGTCATTTCTGGCCATCTAGTTCTGTGTCCCACCTGCAGTCTCACCACAAAGCATAGGATTTCCAGTCCAATTTAAGTTAAGGGAACAAGCTAAGCATCAGCCTGTGCAGGATTGTTTATAAACACATATGGCAAACAGGTGGAATGAACAAGCTTCCAGATGAGAGGGTAGAGTCAAGATTTAGTAATGCATTAAAGAACAAAATAGAGTGAGCACATTGAGTTTAATAAATTAAACTTTAAAGCATTTGCCCACTGTCACTATCACTTCAGCTTTGTTCTTTTTTCCCCCCGTTAGTACAAAAAACAGTGAACAATTTGTTGGTTTAAACGTAAAGAAGTTTTTAAGATCATGTTGGGTAAAGATGTCATCAAGCCATTTGAGACAGAAGAGACCTATGATCTGCTCTGGGTTCAACATAACTATGCAATTACATAGACAACACATTCAGCTGAGCATCCAAACTTTTTGGTGGTGCTTACTGTTTCTCAGATTTGAACCTTTTGTGATTCCCTCTCCACCTTGTTTTTCTGAGTCACTTTTGACTCATTACTTTCCTGGCTCTTTTAATGTAACCAATACCTAGTTTGTTCTTACACTCACTTTCCTAAAACACTCACCCCCTTCTCTGCTTTAACTCTTTCTTTTAAACTGAGCTGGACTCATCTGTATGGGAGACCCTTCCCCCGCTTCTGCACCCAGTCAGCCAACTGTTCCCAGCGTTAGCAGGTTTAAGCCATCTTTCATTCATGACTAAAAATCCTGTTTTACCACAAACAACCCCCACAGATGCCTTTAAAATGACTTTTGAATTCAGAAGGGTTTTTTAAGTGATCCTTTCAGGGATCTCTAAAAAGAGATTATGTACAAATGGTATCTTGTAAGTCATTCAACAGATTTTCCCCTTGGGTGACTGTAATCAGTCACATCTACTGACTTTAGTGAGTACGTGTTAGCTGCTTTTTGCTCCTAATAGCCCTGCAGAGCCAGCACAAATGAGAGAGAACAATCTAGGTTCACTTTCTTCTTCTGTCTGATCAGATTTGTCTACTAAGTACCACTAGTTACACCTGAGCAAACGCACGGGTGCTAATGAAATTGCACAAGTGTCACTGAGGGCTTAATATAGTCTGCAGAACTTTTGCTGCCAGTGACGGCACACAAGAAGGAAGGCCCAGATTCACAAACAGAATTGGGCGTTGCAACGCTGAGTTTCCCTGCCCCTAACTTTTAAAATGCCTAGAAAAATCACAGGAACAACAGGGCAATCCAGAAAAGCAGGTTAGGTGCCTAGGCTTCCTATGCAATGAATGGATAAAGATACCGGTCTTAGAATGCAGTTCACAAAAGCCAGCATGCTAGGGGGAGAGCCACCTACAATAACCATTGCAACACCCCAAGTAGAGGAGTGTGTCAGCCTCAGCCCTCTCTTGGACATAGGTGCCTAAGTCCACGCTGCAGGGAGACACCTATCTCTGTTTAGTAATCCATGAATGGGATCTCTGGCCCAATGACTGTTCCCTTATGGATAAATACATAGTCATTGGGTGTGTGTGTGTGTGTGTGTGTGTGTGAGAGACACTTTGACTTTTAAAACACTTCATAAAATCAGTACGGCAGCCCAGTAAAAAACAAGAACAACAGTTACAAATCCAAAACAATTGCCCATCCCAAACAGTACAAAGTGCCTTTCCAATAGCCTACTGCTGAATAAATTGATCCAAATCACTTATAAGAGTATATATCTAAACTCCAGATGAAGGTGTGAAACCAATAAAAACCTACAAAACCGAAGAACGGCAACCTCAGTAACAAATAATTTACATCATCTGCTTTTTAAAATGGCTGTCTTTGCTTGCCTCAAATAAAGTTTGCAAGGCATACCACCGATCTATTTGTGAACCTATACTTAACAGTAAAAATAAACACAGAATGAGAAAAATGAAGGGACAATAATTGGAAAATACCCTGAAATAAAACAAATCACGGCTGTAACCTGGAACAAGTGAGAAACATATGAAAACCAGTCTCCTCCATGTCACAAAAAGGACATGACACGGACACCTCTGGAGTCAGACAATGCACAAACACATTCATGGCAATAGCCCCGTGAAGAATTCTCCATTGGAGATCACCCATCCTCTTTGCAATCAGAGGCTTGCACACATGAGAACATAAGAACGGCCAAAGATCCATCTAGCCAAGTATTCTGTCTTCCAACACTGGCCAATGCCAGGTGCCCCAGAAGGAATGAACAGAACAGGTAATCAGCAAGTGATCCATCCTCTGTCACCCATTCCCAGCTTCTGGAAAACAGAGGCTAGGGATACCATAAAGTTTGCTAGGCTGGATGGCTGGAGTCCATCACCAGCAGCAGTCTCCTCCATATCATATCAGGATAACCAACAAGCATTTGAAAATGATGACTCTTTTATCACAAGCATATATAATGACTTATAGCTTAAGCTATGAAGAAGACCCATTAAGGGCAAGCAAGCTACGAGGCTTGTCAACATCCCAATCCTCAGCAGGAGCAACAGGCGAGAAGATAGAAACATTAGTATATTCAGGGATGGCTCACTCAAGGAGGCAATTGGCCAGCCTGGCAATACTGCCCGTAGGAAGGGCCGATTCCACTTCTGATAAAAACCAAGAAACCCTGCGAATGGAATGAAAACCAAGCTGGACAGCCAAGCTAGCCACTGAGACCCATGTAAAATTAGTAAAAACAATTAAACAAACCAGGTTTTTTACACCTGCTGCCATAAGGGAAGAGACAAGACTCCTAGAAACAGGACTACCAATCTTCACAGCAGGGTTATAAACAACGAGTTGCAGCAAGCAGCCCTGAGAACTTCAGCTGCCTGTTCTGAAGCCTCAACTTTAAAAAAATCTCCACACGTTAAAAGGAGTTTGATAAAAAACTAAGTAGCACCTCAAAATTGAGGCACCCACGGGCCAACAAAAAAGAGCCCAATCAAAACCCAAATCCCTCACCTGCCGAAGAAAAGCAAAGGCCAGTTGCTCCCAAGGGACAGGCTCATCCACAAACAGGCACTGCAGAGCCGGCGACCAAAAAGTAACAACTCTGGTCAAAAGATCAATGAGACCTTGAGCTCCTTCCACGATGGGCAGATAAAAGATACTTTGCCTCTGCCCATGATGGTCACCCCGGAAAAAATTCACAAGAACCTTCTGAACTTTTTCTAAAAGAGTGAAGGGGGATCCAAAACAATACACTGATGCCACAACACAGAGGCAATTCAATTCTTAATGACTAACACCCACCCTTGGAAGGAGAACTGAGACAAACACCACTTCCACCTTTGCAACCTCCCCTCCAACGTTTCCATAACTCCCTCCCAATTCTGACCCAAATATATCAGCCAGTCCCAGCATACTTCCCAGCACCCTAAAGCCCCACCATAGCCCCTGCCCCAGCAAAATCTCTTTTGTGCTCAGTAAGATAGCACTGGGGTACACGGGATTACCCAGTTGAACAGGCCAAATTGGGGTCACCTATCACAGTGACATGCTGAGCAGCTATTTACTGTCTGAATGATTTTGGGGGGTTGGGAAGGGAAAACATCTTCCAGCTTGTCCTGGAGCATCGAAACCCTAGAGTCTTTGCACACAACTCATAGCCTGTAGCTTTAGACAAGGCCTTAGCCTCCCTTTAAAATCACAGCCTGGCCTCACTAGAATATCTCCAAGAAGAACCAGTAGTCGGCAGCTGCAGTTGAGGTAGGGTAGGGTAAGGTAGGGTGGTCTAGACCATTTTACAACAGGGGCATGGGTTCTATTCCCATCTTGGCCTCTGGGCGGGCTTAGAAAGTCATCATTGTCTCTACCTACAATGGTGGGATGATGATGATGATGATGATGATACTTCCCCTTCTCACAGGGGCATGGGGTAGTTTAATTAATTCATGCTCATAAAGCACTTTGAGAATAGCTGCTCAGAGGAAAGGCACTACAGAAAGGCGAAATACCATAGCAGTGTTCATTTACAGTTCAGTTTTTCTTGTAGTGCAGCACTGGTTGTTCATGGAGGACGGCACCAGGAACAAGCAGAATGGTTTAATTTTAGCACAACACTTAGACACCAGCACACGTGCTCACGTCTTTCTCCTGTATTTTTAATTCAAACATCAAGTAAAAATAGAATTTCCTGTTGCGCCGATAAGAAAATCCTGTTTTTGCTCCGTCTGGTTGGGGAGCCGGCAGTTGCAGGGTTATTGATGGACTCTCCGAAGGGTGACAGTATTCAGGAGGGGATGGAATCGCATTTGTTACTTGCATTGTTCATGGTCTCCTTAAATATAACAAGCAGTACCACCCCCAAAGTAACTATAATGGGATTACAAATTTCCGGAACAATCTGTGCTTTGGAAAATCTCTCCCCTTAACTCCCATTGGCTGGAGTATTTTTAGTAGTAGCAGGGTTTGTTTTTGCATTCTTCCCAGGTAAGTATTTGTGTGGGAAAAGAGAGCATCGTGAGCTCCAAGTGGGTGCATCCTGATTTTCAATGTCAGTAATTAATATGGGGGGAAATATTAGCCCAGAGAAACATTGTCTTTCTTTCCCACCCTTTCCACTCCCCTGCACCACTGCTCCCAGACTCCTCAGTGGATGTGTGAGACCAGGCCAGTCCCGCAAGCTGGGTGCTGCCCCTCAATGCTATTCCATGTATCCACTGGAGAGCAATACGCGGCTCCCAGCATCAGGGCTGAGTGTTTCCCTCTGTGCAGCGCTACCAGGTTTGTCACGGTGAGGAGCAGAAGTTTGAACTTGGAGCCCACATTCAGATCCAGAATTCAGATCTTAAGTCTGGATCTCGAATTTAGATACCTAAATTTAGGCCACAAGACTGTGGACACTGAGGCCCAGATCCACAAAGATATTTGGGCTTCTAACTTCAATTGAAATGAATGGCGATAAGGAGCCCAGGCACCTTTGCGGATCTGGGCCTGAGTAACTTCACACATGTGAGCGCTCCCATTGAACTCAATGGGAGTTCTAGAAGGGAAAAAGTTACTCCAATGTGTTAGCAGAACCAGGATCCTACTCAATTTAGATTCAAATCTTGACTCTCCGATTTAGCCCCAGAACTCAGATACCAAACTTGGATCCAAAATGTGGATAAAATAGGATCCAAAATTTGGGTGCAGCACTTGGATCTTAAATCTGGATGCAGAAATCTGATACCAAATTGGGATCCTGAAGTTGGATCCCCCACACATGGGTATGAATTGTTGCCCAAACTTTGGTCAGGGTTTCAAAAGGAGTTCCATTAGGAAAAAATATCTATTTCATATTGCATTTTAGAATAGTCCACAGATTAATCAGTCATCCCGTTTCATTTAGCGGCTAGCTACTTATGCAGCTAAACTCACACCTACTGCCTGCACGTATGATTTCATCATTAATCATAAGGGTCTCTTTCTGTCTCCTGCATTCTCTCCCTGCCCAGATTGTTCAGCCCCAGACGCTCACAATTTCATCAGTCTCCTATGCAGCCCTACTGGCTGGAAGCCCCATCCAGCACAGTTCTTACATCTGTTTAATCTAATCTGCTGTTAGTGTTTCTGGGTTATAGTGCCATATACAAACCTGAAGGATTTATAAACCAGTGTGATTTATAAATTGGAAAGGAGCACATGCTCTTCAGCCGGTTGTACAGCAGTCTTCACAGGACGGCATTCAGCGGGCTGGAAATTTTTTTTTTCATTTTTTAACACTGAACCAGGCCATCAGGAGGAGCCAGGATTAGATATTTTCAAAAAGGATCAGAGACAATGGAGCTTTCTCCTCTAAATCACCTGTGGCTTATTAGGTAAATAACACACAGAGAGAAGTTTCAGGTGTGGGAAACACCACTTGCCATGCCATTCAAAGATCCCTAGAAAAATACCTGACTCTGCTAGGTATGCAAGTACCTGAGTCTGCCATTTGACATGATGTCCAATGACTGCCATGTTCTAGAACGTTCCCAGAAGCGGGATGTTCAATTTCCTTAAAGACACAGTCTCTATTACCACATATGGAAAACAAGGACATAGTAGCTATGGAACTGTGATGCCTTTGTTTTTGATGTACTCCACCGTTAAACTCTAAGCACTCTGTCTGTGCACAGAGAAAGCAGCCATTTTGTCCTCCAACTTGTGGCAGCCACTTGCAAAAGAAACCCAGACACTATGCTCTCTCACATGAAGATGTTTTTTAGTGCTGTTTTCCTTAATCTAAAAGAGAGCCATTTGGAGGGAAAGCATATGGCTGCTCTTGCCAAAGGAGAAACATAACAAGAATTCCGGTGACAAGGATGGGGTGTAAAACAATAAAGTGGCTATTGTCTCTGCAAACAGAATGTTTTAAATGCAGGACAGGAAACAAAGATCTCCCCATTTCAAAACTCCAGGTACCACACAATGTAGGTGGTTAGGCACGGAAAGCTGTTATCTTCTCCAGTGGCTTGGGTGAAATGAGTTAGCTGTTCTCAGTCCAGATCCTTGCTGAACAAGTAACCACATAGAAAAGCCACTAATAACGTCAGAATTAACTATATAAGAAAGAAACATTTGCAAGTGATCATTGTTATCAAGGATCTTTCACTCACCAGTCTCTTCTCACTACTGGGCATTTCTTCTGCTTGAATTTCCCTGCAATCCCTGTTACCAGTGAGGTAATTGTCATAGCCAGTCTAAGAGCTAAGGAGAGGAGCCAGAAAAGCACAGAAATAGGTCATACATTTCTCAATCTTCTAACAAAGAAATTTCTCTCAAGCCCTAGTAACCTCCTCACCTGCTCCTGGAGATGAATGGGAAAGGGCTGGTATTTTTGCCTGGGGAAATGGAAGGTATATGTCTGTTTTTAAGCAGAAAAAGTTCTTGATTCTTATATGCTGTAGCTAAACTGTGAATGTTGAAATGCATCAGAGGCAGTGATGGCCCAAACCTGCTCCTGCTGAAGTCAATGAGAGTGTCTGATCCTGCTCTTACTGCTCGCATTAGTGATCACCCATACACACAAACACTGATTCTCCTCCAGCTTGCACTGGTTTAAATCAGGAGCCTGGCCACTGAAGTCAATAGCACTACATTAGCATCTGCGAGAATCAGGTGCAGTGGCTCAGGAATAAACCTGAGTTGAAGGCAGTGTACTGTAACAATGTCCCGTGTGGGAAGATACAGTGTAAAAATGTCTCCTTAGGACAATGCCAGAAATCTTGTTCCTGCCATTTTGAATGTTAGGAAGGGGGAGAGAGAAGACAGAGATAAGAACCGCCTCTCATTAGCCCACTACCTCTGGGAGAAAATTCTGGGCTTCACAATAGACCGTGGCAAGACAGAAAGACATTTTGTAATGTTTCATGATGATCCAAACTTACCAATTCTCTGTTAATTGGCCAAACCAGAACAGATTCCAAAGACCCGAAAAGTTTGAGAATGTTTGCAGTTAGAATCATTTCCAGGGCTGAGCTTTCCCATGAGGGGTCCATCTCTACTAAATCTGTAGTGTGTGCGTGCATATGTGTATGTAATTTTCCAGATCCCCTTTATATATCAGTAACACTTGCTACCAAAATTAAAAGATTTTATTCTAGCAATGAGACCAAGTAAATGGAAACTCTGAAGCACCAACAGTGACATGGTGCTGTCAAAACTGATAGTAAAAAAAATAAGACTTTGATCCTCCGAACATTGTATCACTGCGTTTTAATGTCTGTTCTTGTTATGCCAGTCACAAAAACTAGGTTGGTTTCCATTATGAGTTTTCTAGGCAGATACCCTGCAATTCCATAATGCAGTAACAGGTCATGAACTTGTATTGATAGATCTAACAAGGACTGACTCACCTATTATGACACCAAAATGGAGCTCAATAAAGGTAGTCTGATAGGGACAAGAAAGAGGGGAGTGCTTCCCCTTTTATTTTCAAACCTAAAAATAGGATCAGCCTTCAAAATTTGGGGTACCATTTCCAAAAGCACCTAAATGACAAAATAGGACTTGGGCTCCTAAGTCACTTCTGAAAATGAAACGTAAGCACCTAGGGCATTTGGATGCTTTAAAAAACGTTGCCCTTGGTCTGTGCAGGGTGTTCAGATCTAGGGCTTGGAGTCAGGCTCATCTCCACTAGAGCTGGGATTTTCAAAGGACCCTATGGGAGTTATGCACCCATATTCCATTGGAATTCAATGCAATCTGAGTTGGGTATCTCACTCCCTTAAACGCCTCTAAAATCCCAGGATAAATAACTACTGAATGTAATAAAGCTAATTATCCCCATCACAAGGTCTGTTCACACATTGTATAGGCAGGGCCGCCATGAGGGGGGATGCAGCAATTGTGTGTCTCAATGGATAATGTAACTTATTATTATTGTTTAGCATCATAAATACACACACGTCGCTTTCCAAGGTACACATAGAGACGAGCCCCCTGACACAAAGATCAGTCTTTATTGAGGCAAATACAATGCCATGAGATTTCAGTGACAGCGTGGGAAAATCCAGGGTCCTTGTGAGTGAGAAGCGTGGCACAGACAAAGCCTTCATAGAACATGCAGGATTGGGGGTGGGGAATGGGAGTAAGAGAGGGTGAACACTGGGCATAGGGAAGTGACAGGCTGTTTTAAGTGTAGCAAGCAGCATGGAGAGAGGAGCAATATCATGAATGAGAGAGGACAAAGGGAGCAGTTATATATTCCCCTTACAGTAGTGCACTGTTTACTATGCTAGCAACACCCTTCTATGCAGCAAGGACCTGGAGGCAGCTTTGTGATGCAAAAATTTGTGATGAGCTGATTCTCGGTCAACTAAACTAGACAGATACATGGTAGTGACTGATATAGATATATATATATATAGTTCCTTACATCCAAAGCCCCCAAAATAGTCCTCACTCCTCACATTGGTTAATCAGAGTTCGCACACACACAAAGCATATGCACATCACTTCACCCGCCTCTGAAATGAGCATCTCTGAGGCTGACTGCAGCAGCTGTAGCTTTTAAACTGCACAATAGCACAGGAGAGGAAATTAGGGTGGGTTGAGATGTTTCATTCACAACTTTTTTTCAGCGAAAAATGGCTTTTTTGGGTCAATTTCCACAGGAAATGTCTGATTTAAATGACATGTGTGTGGGGGAGGTACATTAACAAAACAAACCAGCTTTTGTTTTCAAGGGAAACTGTAGCGACCTTGTGGCTAAGATGGAGTGGGGCTTCTGGCCAAGAAAAGGCACGCGCAGGAATGCAGCAGGGAAACTCCCTTCTAACCCAGGGGTGCCTGTGCCAACCCCAGGATCAAATACACACACACACAATGAATAGTAGGATGAATATATGAAAGGAAATATTTATTTACAGAGGGATGAATGGAGAAAAACGGGGAGGGAGAAAGATAGAGGGAGCAGTAAACTGGGGTTACATCCAACACAAGGACTCATGGGCCCAGTGGTACCACCGTATAAAAGGATAATAGATGCACCTACTAATGTGCAAAGAAAAAGAAAATTAATTGAATCAAACTGAGGGACACAAAGAATAAGCAACAAGCTGACTTTTCAGACAATGTTGTTGGCAAGTATTAAATCTTGCAAATTGTGTGGATTAACTGATCCAAGGCCTAATTCATTAACATAGAGCACTCATCTGATACTTTAATATTGTTATATTAACAACTCTGAACTTTGGAACTCAGTCTGGGTCCAGCCCTAAAATTCACTGCTGGGCCGTATCTCTCTGATGGATCAGACCAAAACCCAAGATCAAAACACCTTTGAGCATTGGGGGAACTCAGTTCTGGATCCGGAAATGAATTTTGCAGGTTAGGCCCATGTCTCTTGATGATGTTTAGGTGCTTCAGTGATTCAAGTAAAGTTGATCTTGAGATCCTGATAGAGCAGAAGACCAGGCATTGCAACCACCTGGTATTAGAGGCATATGATATAAACTTGTGTGGGTCACACTGCCCTGTCTTTCTGCCTGCCTGCTCCATTCTTGTTGCTGATGTGTCCCTGGAATAGCATGGGAAACGGGTATTGGTTTCTGGTTTACTGTCAGTGTGCTCTGAAACAATGTCATTTACTGGGAGGGGAGGAAGGGGAAGGGGTGACTTCTTGGCACCACTGAGATTGATGATGGCAGATTGGATTACATTGTTTTTCCACTAGACTCGGGGCCTCCAGATTTCCTTGGATGTGTTCAGAGGACTTTCATCCCACAAAAACATGCACTCAGAAGGGGGAAGGAGGTGGAAAGTGGGTGATGGCAAAGCTCAAATGATCCTATGCAGGCTTGTGGTCAAACTCTATCTTTCCTGCATGTTCGCCCCAATAACTTAATGCTGCTAATGGGGAAAAACAAGGTTACACGGCTCTCCTCTTATTCATTGTCATCTCGGGCTTGGCACTTAATGGGGGTTCAGGCCTGAAGTGCATAGGCACCGACTCCATGGGTGCTCCAGGGATGGAGCACCCACACAAAAAAAGTAATGGGTGCTTAGCACCCAACAGCCAGCTCCCTCCCCCACCCACCGCCGCCCATCCACTGGCAATCCCGCCAATTAACTCCTCCCCCTCCCTTCCAGTGCCTCACACCTTCCGCGATCAGCTGTTTCGCTGCATGCAGGAGGTGCTGTGGAGGGAGGAGCGGGGGGGAGGGGTGCACCCAAAGGAGGGTGCAAAACTGGGTGGGAAGAGGTAAAGTGGGAGCAGAGTGGGGGCGGGAAGAGGCAGGGCAGGGTGGGGGCGGGGCCTGGGGTGGAGCTGAGACAGGAAGAGGCAAGATGGGGGAACGGGCTTGGGGGGATAGGGAGTGGGTGTGAGCGGAGCAGAGTGTGGGCACCCCCGGACCCAGAGGAAGCCTGCGAATGTGCTGAAATGTACATCCAATCAAATTCATCCTTGGTGTCTCTCTGCTGAGATCTGCAGTTACATCTGGGTTGCCTTTGGCCAACTCTGTTTTTCTTACACTTCTCATCCAAACAGAGGTAGATGTTTCCTTTCACAGGACACTGTACAGCCTGATCCCAATATAAACAACCTGGGCCTACCTACCAGTTTATTGTCTGGAAAAAAGAAAAAACAAACAGCCATTAAATCCTCTTTCCCCTTCCATTTCTGGTACATTGAGTGGCAGGATCAAAGACTCCAGTTTTCCTGAAAACATTATTTATCCAAATTACTCATAACCTGGATGGAAGCTAGGTGTAGAGAAGGTGCAAGAGCTGGTCACTGACTATCTAGTATCTATTTGATCTGTAAAATATGCAGCCATCAACCATCTCTGGGCATTTGGACAGTCAGAAAACAGTATCACCAAAAAGTGATAAATATCTGCTTAAAAAAGAACTCATCTCATTCACACCACTCCCTCAAGACTGACTAGGGCCTTGTGCTATGCCCTGAAGGGGAACCCCCCCAGCTTGGATGGAACAATTCCAGGGCTGAAAGTTGCTTGCTGGGAAAGTCCCCACTGTATTAAGCAATGTACAGATAATGAGCGAGAGGCCCTGGTCTGGGGCGTTTACAATCAAAATAGATGAGACAAAGGCAGTAGTATTAGCCTCATTTTTCAAAGGGAAAAGTGAAGCACAGAGGGGTTAAGTGAACTACCCCAAGGTCACCCAGGAAGTCTGTGACATACCCGGGAATTAAATGCAGCTATTCTGTGTCCTAATCCAGAGCCTTCATCGCAAGATCACCTCTCCTCTCAGGGTTTTTGGGGCAACACAATGCCAATTTACAATGGCAGAGAGATTGTGCCATATTTATTGTAGTCAAACTGCACATTTGTCTTCTTTTGAAAGATGTAGTAATAATTTAAAATGCAGCACCTAGGAAAACCCCAGTCTTCTTCCCATCTACAAATGGAGCAATCACTGCAAAATAATTCTCGTAGATGAAATTATCAGAGCCAAATTTTCCACCGGCCTCAGCTGTAGCCTCCATGTGCCCACAAAAATGTCCGGGCCCTGAGCAGCCAGGCACAAAAAGAGCTGATTTGCAACAAAGCAATTACAAGTGTGGGTGCACATGCAGTTTTTGCTCGTGGTCCTGGGCATAGATGGCCACCTCCACTGCAGCTGGCAGAGTGAGAATGAACACACTGATCCAGTGTAGAGTGATTCATCCTCAGCAGAGCTGGAGGCAGGATCATTAGTGGCAGTTAAAATCAATCCCATGCTTCTCTGATTTCCTGTGAATGCTGTCTGCATTTGATCTTATGGGGATTAGCTGTGTTAGGGCCTGATCCAAAGCCCACTGAAGGCAATGGGAGTCTTTCCACTGACTTCACTGGGCTTTGAATCGGGCCCATAGGGAGACTATGCACTTTGTGATGTTCCATGAGAATTTTGGCAGAACTGTCCTAGCATTTTTTCCCCTTGTGGTGCATTCGTTCAGTAAGAGCAGGAGCTTGGCCAGCATGTTCCGACGACAATGTTTCTGAATCCCAGATTCTTTTCACCTTGAAATTTTAATAAATGAAACAAAACTGTGGCTGTGGCTGACACTGAGGTACCAGGGGCTCTTTTTTATTCCTGATTCCCTTGGGTAAATCTTAGCTACATCGTGGTAAATCTGGAATAACCACATGCGAGTCAATAGCTTTACTCCAGCTTTAAATCGGTGAATTCAGCCCCTTGCGTACACTGAACCACATTCCAGTGTGTGGAAATGCCCACCTTTCATGCAATATTACAATTCCGTGCATCAGGCTTCTGGTTGCCAATAGTTACTTCCCAGTGTCAAACTGAAGAGACAATGGACCTGATTCAGCACTCACCCCAGTTTTATGCCAGTGTAAGTGGGATCAGAATTGTGCTCAGTATCTTGTGGAAAAGCAGTCTTTCACTCACTCGTTACTGGAAACAGTGGGCCAAATTCTGCTCTCAGTTTACCATGGTGTAAATGGAAAGTACCTCCATAAAGTCAGGGAAGTTGCACAAGATTTGGGCCATTATAAATGAGAGCAGAACTTAACCCAGTGGGTTTAATTATCATCTATTATTTTGAGCCAAAGGGGAGGGGATGCTGCTAGACAGGAAAGGGCATCTGTGACATTGCACTCCATATGATTTTATAAAAATATGCTAATGAGTGTGAATATAATGTAACTAGAATATGCTTCGTGCAAAAGGTCCCTTGTATGGTATCATTACAAAGCTCATAATCTACTGAGTGTGGTCATCCTATTTGTATAAATGTATCATTCTTGTATTTGAAACTATAAATATGAAATATAACTCTGAGGTCCTATTGTAATTATGCAAAGTGTGGGCCATTAATGGTGGTTTGGAATCTTGATGGCTCCAATCAACTCGGACAATTGGTTGTAAATGGCTCTGTTTGCAGGCAGACCTTCCTGTGAGTCAGGCCAGGAAGAATGAAGGCTTGGGATCCCACAGGACATGTGACCATGTCACCTGGTACTGGAATCCATCTAAAACCTGGGGTTTTCCATTTAGAAGGAAGGGTGGAGACCCAGAGAGACAAAAGACTCCCGCCTTGTGCCAAAGCTATATAAGGGGCCGAACAGAACAAAGGAGGTACCAGTCATGGGAAATCCCCTAGCTACCACCTGAGCTGGAGCACGGACTGTACAAAGGGAAAGGATTGGGCCCAGACTAGGAAGGAATCCAGTCTGTGAAATAAGCTTATTGAAACATCTCTGAGGGTGAGATTTTATCTTTAATCAGTTTCTTAATGTATTAGGCTTAGACTTGTGTGTTTGTTTTATTTTGCTTGGTAACTTACTTTGTTCTGTCTGTTATTACTTGAAACCACTTAAACCCTACTTTTTATACTTAACAAAATCACTTTTGTTTATTGATTAACCCAGAGTAAATGATTAATACCCGGGGGAGCAAACAGCTGTGCGTATCTCTCTATCGATGTTATAGAGGGCGAATAATTTATGAGTTTACCCTGTATAAGTTTTTACAGAGTAAAATGGGTTTATTTGGGGGTTTGGATCCCATTGGGAGGTGGGTGTCTGGGTGCTAGAGACAGGAGCACTTGCTAAGCTGTTTTCAGTTAAGTCTGCAGCTTTGGGGGCATGGGTCAGACCCTGGGTCTGTGTTGCAGCAGATTAGCATATCTGGCTCAACAAGACAGGGTTCTGGAGGCCCAAACAGGCAGAGAAAACAGGCTCAGAGGTAGTCTCAGCATATCAGGTACAGTCCCAAGGGGGTCTCTGTGACCGAACCCATCACAGCATCAACTCAGGGAAAGGCTGATACTGTTAACTAGAAGGCAGAAGGAGGAACACCTATCCAGACTAGAGGGTTGTTACCACTAGCCAAAGGAGGGGCAGTGCTCCTAGTCAGGGGGTAGGAGACACATGGTTCTCCCAGCCAGAGAAGGTGGCAAGGGAGGGAAGAGATCACAACACCACCATACTGAGTAGGTTGAAGACAATCCTGTCTACCCCCCTCGCCCCCTTTCCATGAACATTCAGCAGAGTTAGCAGTCAGCTCACTGAACCAGGCCCTTGTCGCCAGAACTGTGTTTGTCTGAGCTGAGTTCTGATTTACAACAGAGTGCATCTCAGTGAGAGATGAGAGCCTTCAGACAACTGCCATTCTGAGTCACTCAGCTGCTCTCTTTCTCTTTCCCCACTTCATACCCAGTTAGGTATCTCTGCCTTTACTTGACTGTGGCCAAAGGCCAGAGGACAGCAATAACAAAGGCAGACGTGTTCTGTCTTGACCCAGCTCTGCGGTGACAAACACGGGTAACAGCAGCAGTCACAAAGCGCTGACTCAGGCCCTTCAGCACATACTTTCAGCTGCGGCCAAGCACTATCGGAAAAACACAACTTTCATTCAAACAGCTGCTCGCTGCCCTGACAGAAAGGTCAGGGCCTGGGAAAAACCAATAGGTAGTGCCATGTAGGGAAAGAATCAGCCATGCACAACAACTCTGTTAGTCTGGTTAACTATACAATTTGTACTTGTTCTGAAATTCACTGAATGCAGCCAAATGCATGTCTACTAATAGGAACTATGTGATGGTAAGAGGGGTGCTTTGCATTTTTCACTGTCACAATTTTGGGATGACTGTTTCGCACAAGTGATGGAAAGATCATTACTATTATTTAACTATTATTTATATGGCACTAGAAAATGAGACGCCTCCACCAAGATCAGGACCCCCATTGTGCTAGGCACTATACATACATGTGGTTAAAGACAGGGCCAGCCCTGAAGAACTTACAATCTAAAGAGACAAGGCAGACAAATGTGGGAGAAAGGTTGTGTTATTATCCCTGGTTCACAGGTGGGACGCTGAAGCACAGAGAGAGTGAGGGCTTGTCTAAACAAAGTGCGCAGCACGCTGGACTATAAATCTCTCTCACACTAGCCTGCCACGCATGAAATAGCTGTGTGGACTCTGGTGCCCACAGTTCCCTAGTGCACTTTGAACTACTGCTGTTCCAAAGCAATGGAGGTCAATGCACAGTAGGGAATTTTTAATGCGTGGGAGCAGGGTCCCCACAGACAGTGAGTGTGCAGCAGAGTCGTGCAAGATGGATTTACATGCCAGCTTACCACGAACTGTCAATTCATCTAGTCAAACCCTAAGGAATTTACCAAAGATCACACAGGAAGCCTGTGGCAGAGCAGAAACATGAAATATGAGGCTATATGTTCCTGGACCTGTGAGACTCAGTCTGTATAAATGCTGCACCCACGGTAGTTTAGGGAAGCACATCAACCAGCCTTGCACACCTTTACACAAACCTGAACCTCCCTTTCACTTTGGTGCATGGATCACAAGGGAGAGATCAGGCCCTGACTCCGCGAGCAGATGCTTTAGATTTGACTTTTCCTCTCCCTTTTCTTCATTTTCACTTTCTTTTCTAGCAAGCTCTGAGGGCTCTTTGAGTTAAGCCTTCTCTGCTCTGCAAGAGCCTCAATCCAGCCAGCATTGCCTCAGATGAAAAACAGAGGGCCTGATCCTGCCATCAGTTTGTATGAAGAATTCCCATTGACTTCAAAGGGAGTTCCAGAGGGGGGATTACCAATTAATTGGGTCACTCCCTCATTCCCTCCCCTCCCCCCAAAATATTAGGCTAAGGCGACACGGTGGGACTCCGACGTATTTTGCCATAAATCTGAGTTATTGTGCTTATTAATAGGAGTAGAGGGTTATTTCATAGACAGTTCCATGGATCTATCCTGTAATTATCGAAGTCCAAAATAGGATGATGGTTTGGAAATGAGCTGAGTCTGAGAGAGAGAGAGAAGTGTGTGGAGACCGAAATTAATCATTTACCTCCTACCCTATTCCAGATCTCCATGGAGCCTAAAATGTAAGTTCAGTAGATAACCACAGCCTAAAGGAGGAGGTAAACTAACGGCCAGCCCAGGAGCAGACTTTTCCTTCCCATTAAAAATAGATGAGCAAGGAGAGGCAGAGAGTTAGATTTTCAGAATTAAGCATGCAGCACCTAGATTGTGTGTGCAAGCCCTTGTGGCTTCCTGTATGTCTGTGCAGTGCCTCGCACGTCTTACAGGTAATACAGCAGTACAGTAAAACCACATACATGGCCACACTAATAATCCTCTTTAATAACCATAACGGCCAGGAGCTCAGTTTCATGTCTCAGAAGAAAGAAAGATGTGGTGGAAGGTGGCAGCCTTGAAATAGTGCACAGCAACTCTATGCCGCGGGTCTGACAGGAGAACCCAATGAGAAGACACAAAGTAGTTGGGAAATACAGCCAGGTCGGGATCTATTCAAACAAATATCACACACACACACACACTCTCTCTCTCTCTCTCTCTTAAAAAAACCCGTTATTAAGGCTGCAAAATCAAGCAAAGTTAGGAAATGCCAGAATGAAGGTTGCCCAAGGAACTTTGATTCACCCTTGTGCGTATGCCTTATGATACTGTCTTTAATAATTACATGATCACATATTGTATTTTACACAGGACTGGGACTCAATCAGTGCACAGGATGGACAAGCACTCACTTAATGAGCTGTAGCAGGTTGTCATCCTATATGTAAACCAGCATTAACAGGGTATGAGCCACTCTGCCAGTGGGTTTCACAGATATTTGCTGACATTCCCAGTTCCCTCCACCTGAGCCCCCACCCAGCCCACTGTCACCAGTTTCCTGGCCCAGACAGCGCTAGTTCCCCTCCTCTGAGCTCCTAATACAATCCATCTCCCCATCCCAGGCCTCCACTCATGCCTCCCGATGCCCATGTTCCCCATCCCCACTGTCTCCCAGTCCCGATCTCCCTACCCAGGCTCCTTTTCCAACCTCCCCCTCCACCCCAGCTTCCTGTCCCAGTCTCCTTGCCAGCCAGTCCCAGTTCTTGCTCTGCACACCAACCCTTTGTCAGCTCAGTCTCCACTCCCCATCACCTCCTTCCCCATGCCCCACTCGGTTCACAGTCCCAGTCTCCTTGTCCAACCAATCCCAGTTTGGCAAAGTTATAAACAGCTGAAGGCAGGGTCTTACAATGGGAAGCATCTGGCAACCTTAATATCGGATGGCACTAACCAGCTCCACCTATCATTATGAGCCTTATTCTGCTCCAGAGTAAATCAGGATTAAAACGGCTGAAGTGAATGGAGTTACACCGGTGTAAACGGGAGGTGAGCCAGGCCCTAAGTATTGTAACATTCATGCAATAAGCCTACGCAGAGAACTCTCTGAAGCATTGACATTTTGGACCAAGTTCCAACTCCCAACTGACGTCAATGGGAGCTGAGAACTCGCACACCAGGCCTGAATTTAGCCAACCATGTCCAATTTATTCCTCTGCTGTTACAATACTCCTCACTTACAAGAACTGCATCTCTTTATCTTCCCTGATTGTTGAGGCTGTGAGACAACTGGTAACCAATGAGAATAAGCCCCATTGCATACCTGGTTTTGTTCTAACAAGCCTTGCAGATGCACAGCTCCTAAAATGGGAGATGGGGGTGGGGCCATGACATGAATAAAAATGCACTGGGGGGGTCTCATGTGGCTGAGTCTCAGCTGATTATGTTGATCACAATTAAGTATTAATGTTAATGCGGTCTCTCTGAGTGGATGTGTTTAACGGCTTACATTGTAATTAAGCAAAGCCTCTCAATGCAGCATCACTAATGGTATGAATTCACATTAAATTACCAATAGTCCCCAGCATCTTGTCAAATCCCTTTATAATAGCCTTAGAAAATGACATTCTGAGCTGGCAAGAAGCCAGCCGGCCTGCATGGCCATCGTTACGAATCTTGAGTGTTTATGGCCCTTTTTAAAAAAGCTTTACTGAACGCTTCCCCCCCACCCTCCCCGACTCTGTTCCCGGGAGTATTAAAAGCAGCACCTTGACTCAGGCTGCCATATAAACATCCTGCTGCCCTCATACAACCTGATAGTGTCTTCCTCCCAGGATGAGACGCTGAATAAGAAGTGACAATCACAGCTCCTGGCCGGAGGAAAACAGGAAGTGTCTGAGTTGTACAACCCTTTTAAACATTGTCCTACCTGTTTTACTCCTTGAATGAAATGTGAAATGTCTTTCCTTTCCCCTCTTATGTAACCATTTCTGACCCAGGGAGAGGATTCATCTAGCTATACTATTGCCTGAGGTTGCCCTGACACTGCATAAGGCACTGGTGGGACGACACATTTGTGACTTGGAACAACCATGCTACGTTGTCTCTTAAAAAACATAATCATACTGGCCCAAAGGCCTTGCCCTCAGACACCTTTCTGATGGCCCCTGAGTGAAATGAGCTTGGTGGCATCAGGCCCGATGATAGTGGACAAGTGTCCACATCTCCACCTGCTACTTTTGGTGTTGGAAATAAGCACAGAGAAAGGATCTCAAAGAATGGGCTGATTGCTCAGCATAGCACCCTGGCTAACTCTCACAGAAACAAAGTAGCTTCCCAAAGCCCCCTGAGTTTTGCCCATAGTGCCACACTTCCTTAAAGGGCTCCGCCCCCATTTGATAGAGCCAGGCAGTAGAGAACCCAGGAATTCTGGTACCCAGTCCATTGCTTTATGACTGTAGCCTTTCTTGATACGGAAAAAAGATTCTTCCCATTTAGAATGCCACTCTTGGAAGAGGGCTATTTATACATTGCCATTTCTTTGGATGACTGATGATACAAAGAACTTGGCAGCATTTTCTGCTCTAGAGCATTCAACAAATAGATCTCAAATCCCGGTTTCCAAGTGCTGGCCTCCCAAAAAGAAACAGGAGAAAAAATAGGTTTCCGATCGGCTCCTCCTTCAGGCACCAGGGTAAAAATATCCCTTGATGAATTGGATGGTATTTGCCATCACATAACAAAGTTCACATTCCCATAAACAGACACCAACACTCTGCCCTCCTCCACCCACCCACAAACCACAAAAGCCATTTTAAGGAGGATTCCAGTGTCCTTTGTCTGTTACACAGTGCGGAACAATAGCCCAGGATTTGCATATTCTTTGATTAAGATCACAGTCCCAAACAACAAAGCTTTGTAAAAATCTTGACATGTAGGAGGACCTCTTGGGATCAAAAATGAGGGTGGTCATTGACACACAAAAATAGCTTGGAATGGGGTTAGGTGCCTATGAGAAAAACAGAATCTAGCCCAAATAGTTACTATGTAGTCATCTTTGGGGCCAAATCCTGCAGTCCTCTCTCAGGCGAAGCTGCGGCTGCTTTTTCTTTTGAGGTAGGGAAGTCGTGTTATCACATGCATTTCACTGGGAGTTTTGCCTAAGTCAGGAGTACAGGATGTAGCCCTTAATTAGGTGCATTGTCAGATAAATCCCGGATGCACTATCCAGTAGCAACCACTGTATGTTTGCAATGAACCACACTCTGTGTGTACATTGTCCTTTCTTGGCTGAGTTAAATGCTGGCAATGGATGCTGCATGGACACTCTCTATGCCTGGAGTCCTGTACTCATCTATTTGGAAGTTGGGGGGTGGGTGGAGCAGCTATGCGAGTTTCCCCCACGCTGACCTCACAGTGCATCTTAACTGTGTCCTGGAGGGTCCACCTCAGGGGGTGCTGGTGCAGTCTCCATGCTCACCTCAGTCCATGGCTGCTGTGCTAAGTCAACAAACCAGGAGGCCTGTTGTGGGAATGATGCTATTTACATGGACTCCGGCTGACTAGGAGAAAGACTGAGACCATCGGACTCATTTTATACAGGCCACTGAAGATATTCAGATGGGAACACCCTTCAGGCCCCATTGGCCTGCGTGGGACCCAAGCTCCTGACTTAGGTAGTGACACACCACGTTGTCCTGTTAATCACTTTTTGAAGGGTCTTGAAATTCATCCCTGCCCAGCGCTAAGGCCAGCACTGTGATAGAGAGGAGGTGACTTGCACCTCCCCCATTCAGGGGCTTCTCAGTGTGCAGGAGGAGCAGTTCTTCCCCTGGTGTGGATCAGAGCTGGCCTAAGTTGTACCCTTAGCTGGAATAGCTCCTATGGGCCTTGCATGAGTGGTAAACTGCCATGGTGCAGGATTGCCCTGACCATGCGACTTCTCTGCCTCAGTCTGCTCCCTACATGACCCCAGCCTACTGCAGAATGCCCCAGGCACCATAGGTTGCTGAGGCGGGCTCTGCACTTGTCCCTGGGGGTGGGTGTTTAGCATTACTGTCCCTATTTGCACTGGCTATGCTGGTGCAGATCAGCCTCAGCACAGAGGTCCCCCCTTTGAAACGAATGCTTCTGAAGTCTGGCAGTTTTGAAGCAAACACCATAGCCTGAACCCTCATGTGCCAAGAGTTTGCTGCCCCCAGCACGCTTCCTGCCAGAAATCGATGCCTTGAAACTGGTGCCAGACTTGCAGAATCTGTCTGTGGGCAGCACTGGTAAATCACAGGGACCAGTGATGGAAAAGACCTACTAGGCCATGTAATCTAGCTCTGCCAATCCAGCATATTCCCAAGCCAGGAGAGGGGACAGGCCTGGAGCTCATTGGCCTTATAGCTCCTGGGAGGCAGGGCATTGCTAACCAGCAGATGTTAGAGCAGCCCTTGGACTGTTCTGTTGGCAGGGGCTAGGTCAGCCACTGGCCAGACCCAAGAGCAGGGCAGGAAGAAAAGGGCTCAAAATCATTTCTTTGGTGGCTGCTAGTTCAGCTCAGACATGGCTGGGGCTTAAGCCCTATGTCTCCATGTTACTGGTCTGTGTGAGGACAGGGTTGTGTAGAGGTAAGATCATGTTGTTCAAGTCCATCTGAGAGGCAGAAAGCTCATGTTGGCAGAGCGCTATTTTCCGGCATCTAACTGTCATATGATAGCTGCTCCTCACTGCCCCAGCACCTGCCAGCAGAAAACACACACAAAAACCTCCCGTCCACATTTAGGTTCAACCTATTGGCAACCTCTAGTGGCCATAGTGCAAAACAGCGGGCAGGGTTTAGCTGAATCAAACAGAGTGTTTGAAATACTTTTATTACACTCGATTAACAAAGATGAATCTGAATTTGTGTCGTAATCCTGCTGATGAGGGCCCAGAGACATTTACTCAGCAGAAACAATAAATCCCCTCACTGAACTCAGTCAGCTCTTTTGATTCACAGCATAATGCTGCTTATCATCTCTTTGGGGTTTTTTCACTGTACATCAAGCCTTGAATACACAGTAGATATAGTTTGCGTGTTTCTCATGTTTAGCATTAGACTGCCAAAGTTGTATAGACATCACTTTCTTGAAATGAATGTACAAAGGTGGAATACACTTATTTTTCAGCCAGAGACAGTCTCTTCACTTTTAACTTATGACTTTACCCTGATCAGCCCTGACAAAAATATATTACCCTGCTTCATAGCAGCAGCTCAGTTGTAACCCTGCTTGGAGTCAAAGAGTCTGTAAAATATGACAGCATTTTTTTAAATAAAGGAGGAGGTGCCATCCGGGTTCCGATGATAAATGAATAATAGAGGGAATTCTCATTCTCTTCTGGCCCATCTATTTATGAAACATTTGCTACTGATTAACAAGAGGTGTTATGTAGCCTACAGGATAGCACACTGGGCTGGGACTCAGGAGACCTGGGCTCTATTGCTGGCTCTGACACTGACCGACTTTGGGCATGTCACTACTCTGTGCCTCAGTTTCCCCATCTGTAAAATGGGGATAACTACAGTGACCTCCCTTGTAAAGTGCTTTGAGCTCTATGGAGAAAATGTGCTTGATATTATTATTTCCCCTTCATTTGATTCCAGGCATCATCCTCTCCTGCAGGAAGGAGAAAATAGTTTGTTTTTGTTACCTTCAGGACTGGATCGCTCTCTTGCAAACTGGCTGGGCTCTACACTGAAGGTTTTATTCCTTACCGTGGTTTTGCAACTGGATGCAAAGTTCCGTGCCTGTCCTCCACTAGAAAGCGAGCAAAGGAGGCCACACTGCTGCCGCTTGGGTAATCTAGTTCCCTTTGAGGTCCAAACCCAGGCGCTATTCAAACTATGTTTCTGTGGGCAATGGGTATAAAATTAGCCCACTACTTCCCTGCATACCCTGCTGAAAGTTCACCTGTGACTCTGACCTCTTTAGTGCTGTCCTCTGTTGAATTTGTCAGTGCAAGTGTCGGGGGCATGCACAGGGGGCGATGGGCAGTACTGTATGGGCAGGGATGCTCAGTCCTTGCCTTGGAAATGAGGCCCTGACATTGATGGGCGCTCACTGCCTGGCTTCCTCTGTAGCGCTAACATACTGTCGCGAAAAAATGTTGCCAATGACATTTCTCAGCAAGTGCCTGAGATTCCCATCTGAACCCCATGAGCTCATTGAGAACCAGCTGGCTCCTACACCCACAGCCATTGCTACAATAGCATCTAACCTAAACATTTATTTATATTGCAGCAGGAAAGGGGCTGTGTTATAAATAACCATATTCTAGTCTCTGTTCTCCAGCAGGCACACAGAGGAATCTACAATGATTTCTCATGTCTGGAGCCCCCTCTGGTGGAACTATAGAGCTTAACTGCCTGTAGAAATTACAAGAAAATTTATAAGATCCAAGATAGGGAAGGTTCGGTGCAGGTTCTGTGCAGCTGGCATGAATGTTCACCGTTCCTTCACAGGAGACCAGGGTAAGCAAAATGCCCTCTGGGCTTTCAGCTTTATATTCCTACGAGGTTCTTGTGTAACAAAACACTTGTGCACACACAAAAAAACCCTCCCACAGACTCGCTACCATGCTGCTTAATTCCATAACAGCCACACAACCCATGCACACTAATCAATACAAAGGACATTTTGCTATCAGTCTAGAGCTCCCTCCCTCCCTTCCATGACTGTTAGAAAGTAGCCCCTTTTTCCTGCCTTTAATTAGCATGGACTCATTGGGTACAGCGGCTAACTAAGCTAAGCTGCAACCAATTCCTCTCCCAGGAGGTGGCACGGCTGCAGGGCTGTATGCCATGGATGGAAGCCCCCAGCGAGGAGCATAAAGAGAAGGTTAAAAAATACTGATTTTACAGCCTTTGTTAACATAAAGATTCATCAGGCACCATCAAATTGGTCTGGAGCTAATCATAGAATCATAGGACTGGAAGGGACCTCGAGAGGTCATCTAGTCCAGTCCCCTGCACTCATGGCAGGACTAAGTATTATCTAGACCATCTCTGACAGGTGTTTGTCCAACCTACTCTTAATAATCTCCAATGACAGAGATTCCACAACCTCCCCAGGCAATTTATTCCAGTGCTTAACCACCCTGACAGTTAGGAAGTTTTTCTTAATGTCCGACCTAAACCTCCCTTGCTGCAATTTAAGTCCATTGCTTCCTGTCCTACCCGCAGAGGGTAAGGAGAACCCTGGGGACTCCTGGTTGAGAACCGTGGCTCTATATGCCACAACAGGACAAATAATGATTACATCACTAAGTGCAAAACAAAACAACAGCTATTGAGCAGAGTGCCTCAGAATGATCCCATATGGGGGACCAGACAGGGCCCCCCTGTCAGTCAGACCCTCAACTTCCCTTAGGAATTACTTGTATACTGCTTGAATACGATTATTACTCGTATACTGCTTGTATATGATTATTGCTTGTATACGATTATTTGTTATTTGTATTACCAGAGTGCTTAGGAGCCCAAGTCAGAGACCAGGACCCCACTATGTTAGGCAATTTACAAACACAGCAAAAAGACAATCCAGGCGGCAAACAGTTTACAGTCTACGTAGAAGACAAGAGACAGCAGACGACTACAGATAGACACGGGCAGGAGACTCCACTGTGTAACCTTCCTGTGGGAATTGTTTTCCCCCAGAGGTTTCTCTGATACTGGGGATGGCTATCTGTGAGCTGCGCTGTTGGACAAACAGTACTTTAACCCTGCTCCTGAGTAAACACACAGAGAAATATTCTCTTGCCTTTATGTTGGGCCCATGCCTGCTCTTTGCTATCATTGTCAGCTCCTGGTGGGGCAGCTCAGAGATGCCCAAGACGCGGTTCCTCCTCCACCTGCTCAGCTTGGCTCTGCTCTGCTGCCTTTCCCTCTTGTGGTGGGGGCATCTTCTCAGGAGTCACCCTCCCCAGCGAAAAGGTAACGTTTGCCTGTTCACGGTGATGCAGGATGGGTCAGAAAAGCTTTGAACATTATTTTCTATTGTCCTTTAAACACCTCAGTCTGCCCAGTTTGGTGGTGACTGAAATTCGTTACCAGCTAGCAGCTCTTTTATGGCTTATGTGAAATGAACTGGTGGCTTCCTGTCTAGTTCTCAGTGGACAAATGTCCATATCATGAAAGACACCCCTGCAACTGGCACTATTGGCCAGGGCCAGCCCACAACATTTTGGCACCTGAGGTGAGGAGCTCAAATGCCCCCTCGCTTGGGTCAAAACTTTGAAAGTTCTCAATTCTGCCTTCTTCCTGTTCTACTCCTTTCGTGGTACTGCTCTGCTGCCTACCCCACTGCCTAACTAACAGTGAGAACTAACAACTAACAAATTAAAATGCCTTGTTCAAAAATTTTAAGTAACACTTAACTTTCAAACGCCTGAACAGCAAATGTAACTTTTCTTGTCTGCATAGTAAACACTGGCATTTTTATCTGTTTGAATAATCAAAATGGTGCTTTCTATGCCTTCTTGGTTGCAAAGATTTGAACTGCTTCCTGAAGGCCCACAGTCTGGGCCAGCTCATGCTCTATTGAGATGGTTGCAAGGCCGACCAGCCTCTCCTGTGTCTTTGTGGAGCGTAGATGTGTTTTTATTAACTTCAGCTTGGAGAAGCTGCGTTCTCCACCTGAAACTGTTACAGGAAGTGTTAGAAGTATGCACAGAGCAACAAAAGCATTTGGAAAGAGGGTGGTCATCTTATTTGTGCACATATATTCCAGAACAGACTTTGGAGTTGATCCTGCTGAAATGTATCTTGAAAGGGCTTTCAGTTCATCACCTAAATCACTCGCATCAATATTGCACATGTTATCATGCGTCAACACTGTCTCTAGTGCCCTGCATTGCTGGTGTAGGTCTTCAGGTATAGTGAGGAGTTTTGGAATATCATACAATATCCCAAATATACTGTTGTGTTCCTTGAGCTGCATGAAACGTTCTTCAACTGACTGTATTGCACAATCTAGCACCTGGTTAAAGAATTCAACTTTGAATTGTTGTTTGGGGTCTCTTATGGGATTATCCCATGCCTCATAATCAAAATGTCTTCTTCTTCAGTGACTCCTATATTCTTGAATGGGTGGGGAAATAGCTTCAGTGTGAAGTTCTTCTGCCAACTTCTGTGCACTCTTCAGAACTTTTTGAAATTCCTCATCTGACCGGTAAGACTGTAGGTATGACTTTGCTTTGTCCAGCTGTTCCATTGCTCCAGATATATCAAGGTCAACACCTTGGAGTCTCTTGCTTACAACATTTATTTCAAACAGTATGTCATGCCACAACACTAAGCCACACAGAAATTTGAAGTTATGTATGTTTCTGGTGATTCCATTTCCCTCTGCCACTGTTCTCCCACAAACAGTTCCTGTCACAGCATTATCCTCCATAATGGCAACTGTGGCATCATCTATCTTCCCAATTTGGAGTTTGATAGGCTTTATCACCTCCACTCGACTTTCCCATCATGTGGCACTCAGTGGTTTCAGCGTCAGAGAGGATGTTCCCAGATGTTGCTTCAAAATTTGCCATCCATGAGTTGATGCAGAGAAAAATACATAGATGCTTTGAATTACATTAAAAAATTCAGCAGCCTCAATAGAAGCTCATGCTGCATCACTGACCACCAAGTTCAATGAATGAGAAACGCATGGGACAAAAAAAGCTGGAGAGTTTAACTCTCGGATCCGTGTCTGCACTCCTCTGTTCTTTCCTCTTATGTTGGCACCATTATCATAGCCCTGACCTCTCATGTCAGCTATCGCAATTCCCATATCTTCCAGCTTTTTAAGAAGCACATTTGTCATACCAACTCCTGTAGTATTATCAATGTCATTAAATTCTAGAAAGCGCTCTCTGACAGTCACCATTGCAGGGACATTTCCACTAGGTTCTGTTGTTGTTACAAAACGCACCATTAAAGTCATTTGTTCCATATGGCTGATGTCAGGTGTGCAGTCCAGAATAACAGAGTAATATCTTGCTGACTTCAGATCTGCCACAATCTTCTGTTTGACTTTTGTTGCCAATAACTGTATGATCTCATTTTGAATTGTTTTTCCAAGGTAATGGTGTGTGTACATTTCTTGGGTGGTGACTCTCCTTAGATGCTCCTGCAGTTACAGCATCAAACTTAGTCATCAGCTCCACAATTTTAAGGAAGTTTCCATTGTTTGGCACATACAGCTTATCTGAAGTGCCACGCAGTGCTAGGTTTTGGGTAGCAAGCATTCTCACAATGGCAATGAGCCTTTTTAGAACATTTTGCTGGTAAAGAGACTTTGATGCAATCTTCTTTTGATGCTGATCATCTATGGTGGCCTTTAACCTTAGTCTCATCTCAAGCTCTTTCCACCTATGGAATGCTCTCTGGTGATTTACTGCCTTCTCATAGCATGCCAGATTTCTAGCCAGATTTTTCCAGTCCTTTGTTCCTCTAGAACCCAATGTGGCTGGAACATTAGACTGGAAGAGTTTGCAACAAAAACAGTATGCAGCATTCTGGGTTTTTAAGTACATAAGCCATGGCCTCTCCACTTTGTCACCATTGGGGATTTCACACCAGTAATGTGTTGGATGGAAACTTCTATTTTCATTGTCTTTGGGGAACATTGTCTTTGTAGGGGGTGGGATAGCTCAGTGGTTTGAGCATTGGCCTGCTAAACCCAGGGTTGTGAGTTCAATCCTTGAGGGGGCCATTTAGGGATGGGGCAAAAATTGGGGATTGGTCCTGCTTTGAGCAGGGGGTTGGACTAGATGATCTCCTAAGGTCCCTTCTAACCCTGATATTCTATGATTCTATGAACATGAAGTTTTTCACTTGCTGTGGCCCATGCAGTACAAGGAAGTCCCTCAGGGTACTGCTCAAGTGGGTCCACAGTCCTGGATCATCTAGACTTAAGGAACTAAACTCAGCAGGAGCTGTTTCTTGTGCCTCCACCACACTCTTCTCTGATCTACACTTTTCTTCAGGAATGTGCATAGTTACATCCATTTGAGATGGAGATATGGATGTTGCAGTAGCTGCCAGGTCACCTGCCTGCCTGTTTTGTCTCTTGTGCCCTCCTTCCTCCAGAATAGCACTCCACCATCTCTCTGCATCTACAGCAGAGAGAATACATATGCACCAGCAGCAGACACAATTTTCTATACGCTGGGTCCTAGTGGTGTCCTGCCACAGTCTGCCACCTGAGGCGGCCACCTCAGTTCGCCTCATGGTAAATCCAACCCTGCTTTTGGCCCCCTTGTCATCAGCAGCGATGCCAAGAACTGACCAGGCCACAGAGACTGAACTACCGCCTTTCAGCCCTGTACCTCAGGAGCCTGATTCTTTGTCACACTCCTTGTACAGTCATTTATACCAGTACATGGTGAGCAGGGGATCAAACACTAGCATTCCTTTGTGGTCATATTGAAAGCCCACTTTGCATTGGGGTAGATGACTGCACCTAGAGGAGGAGGGTGGAGGATCAGGCTCCGTAGCTCCCGGTCAGATGGAGGAATATTGGTGGGCCAGTGCGGGAGGGTGAGGGGAAGGTTGCACTTCTTCTGTACTTCATACTTGATCAGTGGATGAAGAGATGAATTCTTTCTTCCAGAGCTGTCAGTTCAAGACTAAATTCGGCAGACACCATCCATTTGAAATGTAGTCAGTCAAAAGAAGTTACAAATAGTTCCAGACACCAGTCGTGTTCCTGAATCCCTTTCTCCCTGTCTTTCCAATGTGTCTTTCCTAGTTTTAAAGTGTTTTCACTTCCCTGTTGCTGTAGGAAAGATCTGCCCAAACAACAGTGGAAATGGGCAAACCATCCAACTACCCAGGGGAAACGGACTATCCCCTAAGAGCTGCCAGATGGATATAGGAACAACTGATAAAATAGAGACTGAGCCCTGGTCTACACTAGCAGGGGTGGGAGCCGATCTAAGATATGCAACTTCAGCTACGTGAATAGCGTAACTGAAGTTGGCGTATCTTAGATCGACTTACCTGGCCGTCCTCACGCTGGGGAGTTGACCGCTGCCACTCCCCCGTCAACTCCGCTTGCGCCTCTCGCAAGCTGGAGTACCGGAGTCGACAGGGAGCACTTTCGGGGATCAATTTATCGCGTCTAGATGAGACACGATAAATCAATCCCCGAAAGATCAATCTCTACCCTCCGATGCGGCAGGTAGTGATACCTAGCCTAAGTCTTTTTCTCTAATCTCTTTTAGCTAGAATAGACATATAAGCAAGGCTACTGGTTTTGGGGGGCGGTTATTAATGTCATTGTTCAGGCTTTATTTTTAGCAATTTTTGAGTTGTATGTAGCACGTATGTATATATGTATGAGTTGTATGTCCAAAAATCAGAGAGGGTTGAGGTTTTCTCTTTGTATATACTGTAATGAGTAATGTATATTGTAGACATTATGTGTAGTACATACTGTAATGAGTAATCTCTTTGTAAGTTCCCTAATGTGCTTTAACATAGTATTGTTACTGTTTCAAACAGCACTATGTCAAATCGCAGTAGGAAACCTTTAGTGCATAACAGCAGAGTCTACATGAGCCAAATAATACACAATGTGTTCATGTGTGGTAGAAATTACACCCCTGAGGTTCATATTATTGCTCTGTGTAGATAAGCCCTTAGATAAAAGTAACCATTTCTGGTGTTTTTCCAGTGTTTATTGGATAAACACCAATTTCTTCCTCTCTTTCTTTTTTAAAATTAGATGTGTTATATCAGTGCTTATCGGTTAAAACGGAAAATCAGAAGCCTTCCATATGAGTTACCTGTAACAATAGTAAGGAAAACATACCTAGCACGCCAACATTAGTGTGAGTTGTAAGCTGACGGAGTCCCCTTCATTTTAGAAATCAAATTAGAAAAAGCAAGGAGTGAAATTAAAATTTGCCAAATTAAAAGCAATCATCATAAAAAAGGACGGAGCAGTTGCTTTTTTAAAAAAGTGATTGCGGTAATATTTTCAAAGGCGCCCAAGTGATTTAGGTGCTTAAGTCATTGGGGGGGGTGTAGGAGCCTATGTTCTTTTTTTTTTAAATGACAAGCTCCTAAACCACTTTCGAAAATGTTACCCCTAGTCTTTAATTAATATCTCATGATTTAACATACCTTTGATAGCTCCTGAGTCCATAATTGTTCTGATGTTATTAATCATCAACTCAAAAGAAGCTATCGGGGGGTGAGTATGTTCTAACTCACAAATCAATTTACCATTCTTATGGCTTTTATAATGTTTCTTACTATTTTTGCTAGTTATTAAACCCATCTCAACTAAAACCTGGAATCCTTACACAGGCAAAACTTCTTTAGGCCAAATCCGGATTGTTACTCATGTTGATGCTTAAGATAGGCTAAGAAAAATGTTAAGGCTTGCCTAGGAGCAGGATTCCGATGATGCTTTGCAGTTAAGATAAGGATGTCTAATGAAGTATGGAGTTTTCTTCTTCAAGTTTACGTCTACCCAACTCTGTAAGCGTCTACACTAAAATGTCTCTTCCGCCAATGTAAGTTGCCCACTACGCCGGCTTAATAACTCCACCTCCATGAGTGGCGTAGCGCTTAAGTCAATGTAGTTAGGTCGATTCAGTGTCCGCAGAGACACTGTGTTGCTTACATTGCCTGTCCCACACCATAGTGTAGAATCCTTCAGTGCTGGTATGGGTGGAGAATGTTGCCCTAGGTTTCCTTATGTAGCTGTCTTGTGGGAATAACGCCCCGTATCCAAATGCTGTTTTTCAGGTGATCTGGAAGCAGAGATGAAGGATGATTTACCTTTGACATTTGACACCCTCCTCCATGTTCAACAGCTGAGGAAAAAGACACTGAGATCCTTCTGCAGCAAAACTGCTAAAGTCACCAAGCTTCCAGCCAGCCAGCAACAAGCAGCCGAGGTGCTTTCAAGAATTGCACTCAGCACCAAGCTGGCTTTCCTGTACTGCCGAGTACCAGCAATTGGGCTGGAAAGCTGGGAACGGCTTTTGGAGGTGCTAGAGGAGAAAGCAGATGTGACACTAGAGGTGCCAGTTCACCAGCCCCAGCAGCATGGTCTACAGAAGCGACTCAGTGAGTACAACCTGACAGCAATGGAGGCTATCCGGAGATCCTACACCAAAGTGCTGTTTGTCAGGGACCCTTTCCAGAGACTCATCTCGGCTTATATGCAGGGACTGGCAGATGGCCTAACTTTCAAAGAGTTCATCCAGAGCATTTTAAACAGGGGACCCCAGAATGCCAGCCTAGAGTGGACGCCACTGGTCAGCCTGTGCCGGCCATGCCTCATGCAGTATGACTATGTGATGATGTTTGGCTTCCTCAAGAGGGAGGTGCATCACCTAATGCATCGCATGGGGCTGCCAGTGGATGTCCACCTGCCCGAGTTCACAGACTCCCAGATGCGCAGCACTTATAGCTGGCTATCAGAGCAGTTGTTCAGTGAGCTGTCACTCAAAGAAAGGAGGCAGCTGGCGCACTTCTATCACTGGGACCTTGCTGCCTTCCGGTTTTCTAGCAGTTTGCTTTGGGACCTTCCCAGTACTGAAGGGAGCAGGTAATACTCTGGCTAAGAGAACAGTTACAGAGAGTAGCCATCCAATGGCAGTCCTCAAATATGGTAAGGCCTGTTATAAAGAAGGTGGTGATCAATTGTTCTCCCTGTCCACTGAAGGTAGGACAAGAAGTAATGGGCTAAGTCTGCAGGGAAGGAGATTTAGGTTAGATATTAGGAAAAACTTTCTAACAGTAAAGGTAGTTAATGTCTGGAATAGGCTTCCAAGGGAGGGTGTGGAACCCCCATCACTGGAGGTTTTTAAAAACAGGTTGGACAAACACCCGTGCAGGATGGTCTGGGTTTACTTGGTCCTGTCTCAGCGCAGGAGGCTGGACTCAATGACCTCTCGAGGTCCCTTCCAGCCCTACATTTCTATGATTCTGTTATTCTAAATGCAAATGCTTTGCAATACAAGCTAATCACCAACGGGGGTCAGGAAAAAACCCTCCCTCCATGGTAGAGTGCTGTACAGTTGTCCAAGTGCACCATGCAGGGCTGCACCTTCCAAAGATGAGTCTAGAACAGACCACTGTCAGAGACAGGATACCGAACTAGATTGATCACTGCCCTGTGTTTAAATACTGCAGCAACGGGGGCTCTAGAAATGCATAGGACGGATAGATAGGTGTATTTTGATGTGGTACTTACTATGATTCTCGAGAACTTCTTCCATGAGAAAGCCCATTAAGGACAAGACAGCTTTGAGAAAAAACAGCATTTCATGGAGCAGGTTTGCTTAGAGACTGCAACAAAGCACAAGCAGTCGCATCTCCACCAACATCATTCCTTCAGCAATCTTCTGTGCCCCAATGGAGCCCTGAATACCGCCCCCCCCCCCCCCCGGTTTCATTTCCCAGACTCCACCCCCCTTTGGGGTTGGAAGTGTGTCCCTTTACAGCCTGTAATCATATCCCCACCATACACACATGCCCGAACAAGAAAGGTACCTGCAAAATAAGCAAAACAATTCATTCTACAAGAGAAAAAATAGAGAGGCAACATTTGAACGGTGAGGCCTTCTGTGGGGAAAATGCTGACCGTGTTTCCATTCCCCGCATGTCCTGAAGAAGGCCTTGCACTAACCATAGCTTTGCTCTATATGTTCTGCCATTACCAGTTTCCATTTTCATGGGCTCATATTCCTGCTGCTGCACTGGCCAACAGAGCTGGCTGGCCCAGAGAGACATGCTCCTTAAGGTGGCACAGTGGCTCCTCTCCCTAGAAACTCTGGGAAGCATTGTGCGTCCTTTCGTGGTTCTGGGCTTAATGGGCAAAATCTCAGTGAGTAGGGTCTGTAAGCGCTCACCATTTCACTTTGCTAGGTAACAGATATGTTGTGCAGATGAACTACAGTTAGTGATATATTACTATATATTCTGTCTTGTCTCAGCCCGCTTGACATGACATGTTGAGATGAATAAAGCATCAGCGCTTACCTTAATAAATGCTTTTCACAGCAACACAGGTAAGTGGCTACTGTAAACCTCTCTCTGCATAATGTGCACTTGATTGAACATGAAAAGCAATGGCTCTTAGGGTGAGCCTTTAAAAGAGTGTGACCTCTCTCCAGAAGTCCTGCAGTGCAGGTTACCGTATGGTGCTAGAGATACATGGATATTTATGCTCATTATTGGCTCTAAGAAGAAGAACTTGTAGCAAGTATGTGGCTGCCCATATGAAAACATGATCATCTGCTAAACTAGAGCAGTGCAGCATGGGGACCTGTTTCTGCTTGTGAGGTACTGAGTACCCTCAACTGCTTCAGAGGTCAATGGGATATTCTGTAGTTTAATTAATAAATGTGTCAACCACTGAGCTTTTTAAATGGACGGTGCTGTAGAAGCACAAAACAGTGAGGCAGTGTGGCCTAGTGGATAGGGCACAGGCCTGGTACTCAGGAGACCTGATTGCTATTCCTAGCTCTGCCTCTGACCTGCTGGATGATTGTGCTTCAGTTTCTCATCTGTGAAATGGGGATAATCATACTGTCTCCTTTGTAGAGTGCTTTGAGATCTATTGTTGAAAAGTTCTATATAAGAGCTCGGTATTACTAAGATGTCATTGCAAATCTGTTAAAATGTCCATTATTCATGCACTAACTTCTAGAATAACATTTATAAATGTTTTTTATTTTGCAATAATGTCCAGTTAATGCAGAATTTCATACACATTCATGTGACAAAAGGTACCGACAACAACAGTGCTAATTAAAAGAATATATGCAGTGTTGTTGTGGCTGGGTCAGTCCCAGGGAATCAGTGCAAATATTTGTAATTCAAAATAATAATATAAAGTGAGCACTGCACACTTTGTATTCTGTGTTGTAACAGAAATCAATATATTTGAAAAAGTAGAAAAACATCCAAAAATATGTAATACATTTCATTCGGTATTCTATTGTTTAACAGTGTGATTAATCGCAATTTATTTTTGTAATTGTGGTTCATTTTTTTGAGTTAATTGCGTGAGTTAACTGCAATTAACCAACAGCCCTAGTAAATTCCCTTTTTTTCCAGACAGTTTATATGACAGCCTGTGACATACCAGGATACAGTCCAGACTAATGTGTGGCTGTGTCACACCTGCCCTGCAACTTTGGGTGCCTTACCATGCCTTGCTGATGTAGCTCCCACTTTGGCCGCTCGTAAACAGCCTTCCTGCAAGAAAGCCACATCCTGAGTATCTCTGTGCAACTACAGCCTGGCAGCCATGCTTGGATTACACTCTGGTTCTCACCAGCGTTGGTTATATTGTGGGGTGACCCCAACACACCCCCAGTCTTAGATTTCCCCCCAGGCATGTATGTCTTGTACTGCCCAGCCCTCTCCTGCAAGTTATATTAAGTCTGTTATTTCTTTGAAAGGAATAATATGTCAACTTATTATTTCAAACAGTTATTTAGACACTTCAATTTAAACACATTGGATCAGATAAAACAATGAAACAAGTTTATTAACTATAAAGAAAGATATTGTACGTGAATACAAAATTTTAAGTGAGACATAAAAGTCAGAAATGCTTACAAGAAAAATAAAGATAAAATGCAACTTGTGCCTAACTTAACAAACTATATTAAATTCAAACAAAGTTTTCTCACCACATGCCTTCAACAGTCCTACTTGCCAAACTTCGTAGGTCAGGATCCCTCTTCCCAGAGTCCAACAAATGCTTCCTTTGTTGCTTCGAGTGCAGTGAATGTGATGGGCAGGGAGAGAGATTGGAGTGTTTTGGAGTGTTTGTCCCTTGTTTTTATAGTTTCAGTCCCTCTCAGGAAGAACATTCCCAGTTGGGTACCAGAAGACAAAAAGTCTATGTGGAAGGATGCTCTTGCTGCTTTTTCCTCACCTATTTAAGCTTCCTTTGTTTACCTTCCTGCTTACTGTTTATTGATTACATGCAAATTAAGTAGAGTACACATTCCTTTGTTTAAGACAGGCCTGTTTGCTAATCTCAGCGGAATCTTATAGCTTCACACACAATGTTTCCATACTTATTTTATCAGGATGATATTGATCAGCAAATTATGAGTTTTCAAATAATACTTACAAAGCATATTTTGTACACAAATTATTACAATAGGGGGTACTGTGTGAACACAGGGGTATATTCTGTCACACAGCCATAACGTTTTGAGCTGAATTTTAGATATAAATGTTTTAAAATGCCTAGTCTAGAAACTTGGTAAACTGTGTGCAAGCAAACAATATGAGTTTTGATACACATAAATGTAAATGTATATATCTAGGAACAAAAAATGTAGGATATAGTTACAGAATAGGCAATTCTATTCTGGGAAGCAGTGACCCTGAAAAAGATTCGGGGGTCATGGTGGATAATCAGCTAAACACGGGCTCCCAACATGGTGTTGTGGCCAAAAAAGCTAATGCCATCCTGGGATTCATAAACAGGGAAATCTCATGTAAGAGTAGAGGTTATTTTACCTCTCTATTTGGCACTGGTGTGACCACTACTAGAATACTGTGTCCAGTTCTGGTGCCCACAATTCAAAAAGATTGCTGATAAATTGGAAAGGATTCAGAGAAGAACCACAGGAATGATTAGAAAACCTGCCTTATAGTGATAAACTCACTGAACTCAATTTATTTAGCTTAACAAAGAGAAGTTAAGGGTGACTTGATTACAGTACCTACATGGGAAAAAATATTTAGTAATGGGCTCTGCGATCTAGCAGAGAAAGGTAAAACATTATCATTTTGGGACAGTTCTATAGCCTGTGTTATACAGGAAGTTGGACTAGATGATCACAATGGTTTTTTCTGGCTTTGGAATCTAGGAATCAATCAGTGCAGCCATTTAAATGTAATAAAACAGAGGCCAAATTCCAAACAGATGTAAGTGGGCAACACTCCATTTACATCAACGAAGTAGTATGTATTATACCAGCTCTGGTTAGCCACTTCAAAGTGCAAAAAGGAAAAAAGGCCATTTTGACTGGATTTAGCACATCCAAGTCCTCCCCACTTTTATACATCTTGGAATTTTATAATCATACTTAAAAAAAATAAATGCTTTTACAAACAAGCTTGTTGTAAACATTTCTCTGATCCTTGCAGCAAACTTAAATGAACCTTGTAAAATTTTCAATTACACAGACAGCAAAGCCATCAATTTACTCTTCATTTACATTTTCATCCCAGCAATAACCTGCCAGAAATATCCTTTCCTCATGGAAATGATGATTCAACAATTGGATTATAGAGCTTCATGAATCAATGGATGAGACACATGAATACAAATTTATTTTCTGATACAGTGTTTTTCTTTTTGGTCCCTTGGGGTAAAACCAACTTCATGAGCAGACCTTGCTCCTTAAACTTCCCTTTTATACCCTCACAGACCATGGCTTAAAGGTCCCTGGTTTGGCAGATGGACACTGTAAAAAATGAATACAAAAAGTTAAATTGACTCATGGCAGCAACAAATTGGAGGCATACACTGAATTCTTAATGCGGGCAGACTGACCAGATTGTTCCCATTTGTGGTAGGTGGGCTTTGTACTGTTACATATCTAAGCTTAGAATCCCCATCAGACAGAATACAGGATCTGTACCACATGTAACTAGCAATGAGAGAACTGCAACAGTTCTGGTTCAGAGGCTGGATGACAAATATGCTGAGCATAAACCTGATATCCTTACATAGAGCTAGAGGCTGCTCATCTCATTCACAAGACAAGTAGTAAGGCATGAGCAAGGCAAGAAGCCTTTGGCTCATAGTCTTTGCCCTTAACTACAACGGGGTTTATATTTGAGTACTGACCGATGCCCCAGTCTTGCAACTGACTGCACGTGGACAGATGCCTGCACAGAGCCCCATTAAAGTCAATGAGGCTCCACTGGGATGCAGGGGTTCACCTGCACACACTCCTACTGACTGTAATGGAGCATTGCAAGGAAGCAGGGTCAACGCAGACAGACACAGATGCAGGATCAGGGCCTGTATGAAGACTTCAGGATAGGCCCACAGATGATCAGAAGACTAGAGAGGTCATAATATTCAGGATGGCCATCAAAGCAGAAAGCACAAAGGCAGGCCTCAGCGGTACTCCTCCATTCCAGTATGGAGACCAACAATGTTAACGATAGACTTGCTAGATGCATTAATGTTTGGGAGGCCGTCGAATCATTTAATCTATGCCTTTGCATTACAGTAAACTGGAGTCCCTGGGAGTTGCTCTATTCACATTGGTTAGTAGAGCCTGGGAGCAAGCTACAGTTGAGACACTGTTGCAATTTGTTCTAGCCTGAAGCCATGTTTTATTAATTAGACTGGAGAGAGAGCTGTGCAGAGAGCTGGCTTCTAAGTTTGTTAGACTGCTGTTTTGAGCTCTATTACTCTGAGGAAACTTTCTCTCTGTTTAATAAAAGCAGTGTATTCTTCTGAGAAGGAAATCCAAGTGGCTGCTTTATGATTCTTCAGTACACAGTAAGAATTTCCTCTCAACCATATAATGCAGATAAATAGAAGGAAGAGTTTATGGGAGCCTTTCCCCCACTCTCCAGGTTCAGCACATGCAATAGAGAGACCAGGTGGGTGAGGTAATATCTTTCTAAAAGCCTAATTTATTTTTCATTGTTTATGATGCATATTTTTCACACTTCACTCAGTATAGACGGCGTGCAGTGTAGTTGTAGCTGTGTGGGCCCCAGGAGATTGGAGAGCAAGGTGGATGAGGTAATATCTTTTATTAGACCAACTTCTGTTGGTGAGAGAGACAAGCTTTCGAGCCCTATAGAGCTGAGGAAGAGCTGTGTGTGTCTCAAAAGCTTCTCTCTCTCACCACCAGAAACTGGCCCAATAAAAGGTATTCCCTCACCCACCTTGTCTCTTGGTATAGGCTGGTCAGTTTCACTTCCTGCTCAAAGCCAGGGTCAATACTGAGCTCTGTTGCATTAACACAGTGATGTAGGGGTTGGGCTTCGAGCACAACAGAGAAATGTATAAATTAAGGAGATAAAACCTGCATTCAGTGACTAGGCTTCTGTCCATACTAAATTTTGCAATGTCTGTTCCCTGCCATGAAATTTTATTTTGTGGGTGAGGGGTATCCTGAATTAGGCTGATAATGTCCCTTTAACATACTGAAGTCACAATACCACATTGTATGGAGGCCCTTCTTGGAACTCCATAAGCAGCTGATGTTTGGATTTACATCTCTTTCAACAGCATCAAACCGTTGGACAAAATTGAAAGCCACTATCTATATTAAATGTCCTAATCTGATCACAATGACTCATCCACAACCTGGGATGGGATGGTGTTGTTGAATTGGATCATGGACCATTATGAAGCTGAGAGAGCCTAAATACTGTACCAATTTGGTGAACATGTCGACGCAGGCATTGCGGATCCTCTCCGGGGTGGCAGGGCTGTCTAGTCTGAATGGCTTTGTCAGGCCAGATTCTGCCCTCGCTGCGAAGATGGCATCTTTAATGGCATAAAACACAGAGGCAGACAGGAACAGGGGAGGCTCACCCACAGCCTGGACAGATAAAACACACGAGAGAATCAGACTGACCCCAAACAGACTCATCATAGTCTGCATGGTGGGACTATTGGAGGGAGAGGAGGAGCCGAAGCTAGCAGAGGTCATTAGCTGTTCAGCTTACTCTTGTCTTCCTTCTTTTATAGGGTCTCGACCTCCTTTCCTGCTAACAGCACGAGTACATGATCATGATTAACATTAATAGACAAAAAATAGCCTTCTTGATTTGCAAGCACGTTTCCCTGGGGCCTGGGAAAAGGAGATGAGTGGGGAGACAGACAAGGTATAAACAAACATTTAGATAATGATGTTCTGGGGTCTCTTTGTGTGCCCCCTTGAACTGACAGCAAACTGGACACTCTTTGAACCTGTGCTAGGGTCATATGTCAAGCTGCATACTGCTCAGTCCTCGCAATATGACCAGTTAAAGAGAACAGAGACGATCTGCAATGGCAACAGCTGAAAAATATTTACAATACATTATTAACCCCTTATGGTGAGGGACCCTGCAATCCCGAAGGAAAAACAGCACTCTGCAACCAATGGGAAAAAAAGATAATGAAATTACAACAAATCTGTGGGAATAACACTTTTGTAAATCTGTAGCTTCACAGTGGTTTCTATGCTGCATACCACAATTGCTCAGAGCTTTCAGAACAACAGGAGGAATAGAACTCAGAACACCTGCGCCGAAAGCACCGGCTGCTTGAGCTAAAGAAGAATCTTTATTACTGTTAGCAGTATAGGGTATAGGACACAGGTGAGCAGTTCAGATTCTCTCCAGTACAGGGCAGCGGTGATAATGTATTAGCCATTTCATCATTAAATCTTTTAATATGGGTATTATCATTCATATTAACAATTACTGGTAGAAGGAATGCAAACAAACTGATTATAAGATGAACAGCTAATCAAAATGCTCTGATCTCTTCAAAGCCAGATACCTCATTAACCTCCTCATTACTGTACATGTGGTCTCTTTGCACAACACTGTTATCAAATACAGCTTCCACGGAAATAAGGATTAGTAGAGGGCATGTGGATGCCAGGAGGATACCTTGGATGAATAAATCGCTTTGCTGTTTGGACAGTCCCGGAGAAGAGAGACATAGAACTCTGTTGGGATGTCTCCAAATGCTGGGATCTTGTACATTCCAGGCCCTCGGGTATACAAGTCTCCTTCAGGGGAATAGCGCAACTCCTCCAGGGTAAAGAGCCCAAGGCCTTGGATAAATCCTCCCTCTATCTACAAAATAAAGAAAGACTAGGTCACATTTCTTCTTTGTGCTCCTTCACACAAAAAAGCAATGACCATTCCAAATGGGACTGTCCTGGCCAAATTCCCACGTGGATAATTACATTCTGTGTCCTTACATTCCACTTGCATTTTTAATTGGATATGGTATTCTCCTTCTGTCCCTGCCCTATATTTGCTATGTACTGTGGCTGTGCCCCACCCAAGAAGTGGCTGCATTTCAGTGGTGGGTGGAGCAATTTCTCCATATGACAAATCGATACATGTAAAGTGATTAGGAATCTTTTGGGATAAAAAATACTATAAGCAGTAAATGTAAGATACCATGTTTCTTATGCAGTAAATAAAAATCAACACCCATAAACGGCAAGCTAGTGATTTCTTCATAGAAGTTGTTATTGTAGGCCTACATCCAAATTTAACCCTTTATGAATCCAATGGTAATTCAAAGATTTAGTGCAAATAAAGACGTCCTAGAAGCTGAAGGTGACAAAAGATTTCTTTGAAAACAAATTATTTTACTTATTTTATGTATTTCAAAATAAAACCTCCCACTTGCTACACACTGCATATTCCTGCATCATCAGCACAAGCAGAGATACTTGTACATCAGGCCTGCACAACTCGTAAAGCGGCGAGGGCCATATTACTCCAAAGAAAACAGCTGAGGGCCGAAACCCCCCGGCCCCACGGAAACACCCCCCCCACTCCCAGCGCCGCCCACCCCGTGGAAACAACCCCTCCTTCCCCAGCGCTGGGGTGTGGAAGCCTGTAAAGGGGGAAAGAAACAGCGCACATAGGGTGACCAGATCACAGCAGTAAAATAGGACCCGCCCCCTCCCCGCTCGGCCTCACCATCACACCCCTCTTCACCCTCCCAGGGGTCACTATATTACTGCACATAACAATCAATGCAGTTGTAGATAAATCTCTGCATTATGCATTTTTGTATAACTTTTATATGACTTTGTATTGAACCTTGGTAATATATTATAGTGGGCCCCTAAGGTAGTATAATTAAGGTAAAAGAAAAATGTCTTTTTGCTAGAAGTAGAATAAGATCTTCCCCCCCACTTTGTATTCAATTGCCAAGTTGAATGAATGAGGTGTGAATGAGGAAGGCGTGGAAGGCAGGCACCTCCAGACAGCTGCAACCCTTGGAGAGGGGATGGGAACCAGACCAAGGACAATCAAACTTGATGTTGTGCAGGCCTGTTGTACATATTTGCCCATTTCTCTGGGTATCTCTGTGGTGGTTTGCACACAGTAGCAATCAGGTAGGGTTGAAGTTCCCGCAGCCATTGCTTAGACACTGTAATGATGGGAGCTATCGAATAAACTAAGGTAGATTGGGGCGATAGAGGGCAAATTTTTCACAAACATGTAAGTCTCATTGAAAGTCAGTGGGACTTAGGCTTCTAAATCCCTTAGGTACTTTTGGAAAAATTTGCCTAGAGAGATAAGATAGCAAATACTCTAGAAGAACAGGCTCTGAATGCAAAAGGGTAATCATAAATTCACAATAACTCATTCCAAAGAAAAGGTCAGAAGAAGGGAGAAAAAAAAGAGCTGCTTGTAGATACACTAGAACGGTCTTTTAGGGGCAAGTCCCACTCTCTGTGCCAACCCTGAATATCAGTACATGGAGATTTGATGCAGGGGTGTAATAATTCCTGCATGTCTTGTGCTCCCTTCTTCTCACAGGCTGCACATATTTGTGGATCTATCAGCCATGTCCCCAGGCCATCTATCACCGGTCCCCTAGCCTGTGCTACCCCCAAATCCTCCTTGTGTGGCAATATAGAAGGAGGCCCCTTGGAGCAGGCTTCAGTTATCCTGCCCCCTTCTTATGCATTCAGGGCCCAGCATGACTGTGGAGACAGTAAGGAGGATTTTGCCCATTGGGATTTTGTTCCACAGACAGACTTCATTCTAAGGAGAGATTTCATTCTAACCGGGATAGCAACTTGTACCTTGTGATGCACTGGGATCACTTGAGAATTTCATCCAACTTCATTATAAATGGAGTTTCACTCTATCCCAGTCCACTATTAGTGGGAGAATACCATTGCATTCAGTAGTGCAGTGTGTGCAAACTTCGAGTCATTCAGCCTCCCGAAAAAGGAAAAATCCTGAACTCATTACTAAGGCTAAGATTTTGTTACAGATATTTTTAGTAAAAGTCATGGACAGGTCACGGGCAATAAAGAAAAATTCACAGACACCCTTGACCTGTCTCTGACTTTTACTAAAATATTCATCACAAAATGAGGAGCCGCTAGGCAGCTGAGGTGGCCTGGCTGAGAGCTCTGGGAGCCCTCACAACCCATGGGGGCTTGGTGCTCCAGGGTCCCCCCATCCCCCGCGGTTCTGAGCTGAGAGGTACCCCCACAGCCAGAGGCTTGGAGCTGCGAGGACCCCCTCACCCACACTGCTTGGAGCCCCTGGTGCCAGTGGCAGCAAGGAGCTACGGGGGTCCCCCACCTCCCGTGACAGCCAGGAGCTGTGGGGTGCCCCCTGCTACCCATGGAGGCCAGGAGCTCTGGGGTACCCCACCACCTGGGAGCTCTGGGGGTCCCCTGCCAGCACCGGCAGCCGGGAGCTGTGGGGTATGCCACTGCCTGTGGCAGCTGGGAGCTGCAGGGTACCCACGCCATCTCGGAGCATGGAGGCGCCATTGCCTGGGGTGGCAGGGGTACCGTGCAGCTCCTGGCTGCCCTGGGCAGTGATGGGACTCTGCAGCTCCCAGCCACCGGCGGGCTGAAGTCATGGAGGTCTTCGGAAGTCACAGATTCCATGACTTCCGTGATAAAATCATAGCCTTACTCATGACTGCTAGTTACTGAAAAGTGTTACTGTGTGCTTGTTACTGTAGAGAAGATGGAGGAAAACACAGTCCCTGCCCAGGGAGCTCACAAGCTAAACTATTAATGTAGGTTTTAATACAGCTCCCAGCACCACTTGGGTATCTGAGCACCTTGGGCACTCATCCTGCAGTCCTGACCGATGTAAGTACTCTTTACTCACACAAAACACTCCCGTCGACTTTGACTGGACTACACACTGGGGTAAAAGCTGCAGGATTGGGGCTTAAATTAGCCATCATACATTGCAGACACAAAACATGCCAGATGAGGATCCAATCTGAAAGCAGTGCAAATCTTCTCTCCCCCCCCAAACTCAGTATGTTCGCTTTCTCTGAATTCATTCCTTACTTGCGCTGAGGTATAGAAAAAACATCAGGGTGGTGATAACTGAAGGCCACATAGGAGTCTTAATAAACAATACCAAACAAGAGGATATTATCCCCCACCCCCAAACCCTGTATTTATTCCTGCTCCAATTTTGGAGGTCAGTTATTTCTCATCAGCCAGCCCAATATGCTTCTCTGTTTAAACCTGCAGTGCTACATTTGCAAAGATATGGCCCGTAAAGAGAAGAACAGGAGAGGTTGTCTTAGGGTGACCAGACAACAAGTGTGAAAAAACGGGAAGGGGGGTTGGGGGTAATAGTAGCCCATATAAGAAAAAGACCCAAAAATTGGGACTGTCCCTATAAAATCAGTACATCTGGTCACCCTAGGTTGTCTAGAAATGGCCCATCGCAGCATAATTTCCTGACCAAACAAAGTGAGGTTGAATCGGTGATAGTAACGCTTACCTGTCCTATATCTATGGCTGGGTTCAGGCTGGTGCCAACATCCATTACTACGTGTGTGCGAAGGTTCTGAAAGTTACCGGAAGTAAAGAATAAATAAGCACAGAGAATAACTGAAATTGGGCCACTGTGACTTCACACTTTTTAGTTAATATATCCAATTCTATCCACATTTTGGCCAGCGTTCCTGTTTTCACACATATATATGTATGGTATATAAGGACTTCTCACTCCCCATGGATCATATGTTGAACAAAGCTGATTGTTGTCTTTAAACTTAATATTGAGCCTGAAACCCAATTCAGCCCTGGGGTAACTCAAATGAAGGCAATCAATTTTTCTCCGAGATCTGTTTGACCCTATATCCAGGTTGCCAGTGATCAGTGCTCTGTATCTGAACATAACAAATGAAATTAAGGTCATGTTCAGGCAAGCATTTTTTAATAAAAAATTCCCAGCCCTACTTTTAATGAGTAACTCAATTATCTAATCTTTTACTGCTGCTTTGTGCTTACATAGTGTTGACACCTTTGATTTAACAACCTCAAATGGTTTTGCAAGGCTCATAATACACTTGTGAGGTAAGATAATTAATATATTATACCAGCTTTACATATGGTTACATTGAGGAACAGAAACGTTAAGAAATTTGCTCTAGGTCACAGTGAGTCAATGGCATAGCTGGAAATAGACTAACTCCCAGTCTTTAATCTAACCACTAGACAATGATTTCTTCACCTTAACTACAGAGGGCTTTTAAATCATCTACCCCACTCACCTTGTGGTCACCTGTCAGGCAGTCTATCTCAACCTCGGAGCAAGAAACCCCATAAGAGAAGTAGTTGAAAGGATTTCCTTCATTCTTCTCATAGTCATACCAAAGGTCAGGAATTCTTAACAGAAAGAAAACAAAACATTTCTGATTGCACGAACAGCCAAAATAAATAAGTTATCACTGAACCATTTAGGCTTTCATAAGATTTTATTTTCTTATACTTCACCCATTTTCCCTCTGTGTAGACTAGGTACGCAGAAAGTTAAAAATGAAGAAATGCAAGGCTATCTTGCACTTCATAAACATTGTAAGACTCCGTGAAGGATTTTTATCAATCTTAACTAATCTATCGGTTGTTTCTCTGGAACATAAACATTTATAATGCCCATATACAGCCCGAATCCCAAGAGTCCAATATTAAATACTTTATGCAAGGTATAAGATTGTGCCTGTCCCAGAACTAGTTAAATTCTGTGCTGACATGAAAGGGAGCTAGAGAATAAGACTGAGTTGTGGAGCGATTCGTTTGTTTTTTTAAGTAGTTCACAGCAAATCCTGTGTTATGCAGCTGTGACTGTTTATGTAAATACTGGTGTTTTGTTAAACACCAAGGAAGCCACTTGGCTCGGAGACAAATGCATTTCAAAAATGCAATGGAAACTGGCTCACATCATACATTTCAGTCCCATGGTATCTCTTCTCAATATCGGTTACTGTTTTGTAATGAGTCCTGTGCCTTTTCTAATGATGGGGTTGGCTGATTGATGGGAGAAATGTTTCATTTTAGAGCTACACAAGAACCAACATAAAAAAGAAAAAGCGTGTTTTTAAAATGTGAGAATGAAATTGAAAACAATGGGATCAGGTCATGCACTGGAAGCCAGAATGTGGCTTTATTTAATTGACTGCCTCTAGTGCCATTCTGAAAGCAACAATGATCCCTTTGGAGGTTTTCCTAAGGGGCAAATCGTGACCCCTTCTCCACTAAAAGGCAGAAAAAATCAGCCTTGTTCTAATCTTAAGGGAAGGCAGAAAGCTGGGAGCCAAGTGCCATGCAGACTGGGTCAGATTCATTTACATCCTTTAAAATCTGAACTAACTCCACTGAAGTCAACAGAGTTAGTCCAGGTTTATAATAGTGAAAATGAGATCTGAATGCGACCCCACACTTGTCACAAAGCTGTGCTCCACCAATGACACTTCTTCCCTAGCTCAGGGGCACGTTTGAGAGTAAAGATGTGGCTGATGGATGGGCTGCTACAAGCATCCCTCAGGTTACTCTCGCCATGTAGGCCGGAGCGTGAAGCTGCTGAGACGGCTACTGCAGCCTTCACCAGCCATAATAGCTGCAGTACAGCTTCATGACCTGAGAGGAGAGTAATTATCCACGCAGTGATCATCATGGAACGTTCCTGCACATAGACTATGTAACTAGGCAAAAATATTACAGCACTACCCCAGCTTTAATACTCACTCACCTATAAAATCCTGTGGCAGAGAGGCTAACACAGTCCATGTAGGCTGCTCCCACCTGATAAAATAAGCAGGTTTTTAAAAAGTTATTATCAAACTAATTCTTGTACAATAACCTTCTGAGAATGCATTCTGAGGAAGCCGGTGGCCCACACACTCAATAGGGGATGACAGTCACAGTATTTTTTTGGGAGCCAAACATCTTGCAATTTCTTGATTTTCCCATCTTCCTTGAAAGGTCTGCACCATAGTAAAAACATCCCCAAGCACAGGAGACTTGGAACTTGGAATCTGGCTGGGAGATTCACACATGGAGGTTTTTCAACTTGAGTAGTCCTTGACAATACAATACAAGGTGTGCCCACTCTTTAGGTGTTGGAGTAAGGGAAGTATTGTCCCCACTGAGGATGGTTGAAAAGTGTCCTGGAAGTTTCTTACAGAGAAGTCGTCTTTTTTTCACAGAACCAACTCGCTGTGAGCAGAGATTTCATTCTCATCAGGATTGCAATCTGACCACTGAGATACAATGGAACCATTTGGGATTTTTCTCTTAACTTCATTAGAGATCAGACTTCAGTATGCACAAATTAGTTAGAAGCAGGTTCCAGTGTGGGAAATCTTCCTTGTAAAACCACAAGTGGAAGCTAGATGTCACCCCTTTGGAATTTACCCCTCTCAGGTATCCTCTTCCTCCCAAGCTAAGTTGTTACTATACTGTCTATCCTAGAGCCTCCTGGAACCTTTCCTACAGGATGAGCAGGGATGGCGGATTTGTCTACATGCTTGATGTACCAACAGAACAATTCTCCGAACAGCCCACAATTAACCTGTACCAGGTATAAACAACTTACCCAGTCCTTCCAGGATCCATTGGGGTTTCTAATTTTGAATGGCTCTAGCCTTTGTAAAATAGTCTCACACGCTTTCTAAAAAACAGAACAAAATAAAGAGCAACACTTTGTGAAGTAGGCCTTGAAAATATGAGCTTATTACACAATCGTTCAGTTACCCTCTGCCTAAATCAATGTTGTCCTTAGGACATGGACGTATCATTACATGGACAAGGTTCAGTACCTGGGAGAGCTGATCATAAAGGCATAGTTTGGGAAATAAAAAGATTCTAAAGCTGATTGGTTATGCTTATGGTAAAGGGAGATCCCAGGGGATGGCACATAGCCGGGCAAGTTCTAAGGGTGGGAAAGCAGGGTGGCCACCCAGGGCACCGGCTTGCAGGGGCACTGAACTGCAGTGGCCTGCCATTTTGGCTCAGCTCTGATTGGCTGGCTGTGGTGATTTTATTTTGTTTTTTGGCTCAGCCACTGTGGGCAGGGGCGCCAAAAATGTTTTCCATCCTGGCAGGCAAAATGGCTAAGGCCACTCCTGGTATAGCATCTTGTGAGTCATGACACACACTATTGGATGCATTCTAGTTTATAAAGAAAACTTTGCCTATTTTAACCCCTGCCAGGCCACCTGAAAATATCTAGCAAGGCAAGCTTGCAGCAACATGGAGATAATTCACTATGCCTTCATGCAATTCCCTGTCCTATGCAGCATGCCTGTAGATTTGATGCCAATTCCAACTGTAGTACCCAACCCATCTGCATGTTATACTTAACAGTGTTCCATGCTTGCGGTTAACACCACAGACATTACTAGGAAGCTATTCAGTTAAATGGCTGCCTTTCTTCAATTTACTAATTGGCAATGGACTGAACATGAGAGTTTCATAAAAACCTTGAAATAAATACGGTCATTCATTATCTGCTGCATCCTAATAATTGTGGCAATCACAAGGAATTATGAGGTATCACATGCTTATTATTTCCTTTTCAAGGACATTGGGCATCCCATATCTTTTTAAAGAAACATGTAGACAGCATGTTTTTCTGTTCTGGAGCCTAGCCTATCAGATAGAGGTTTGAGTTACGCAATTGCCTTACAAGGACAGCCATCCCATTGAGGTCTGTGCTGACAGAAGCAGCTGTTGCAGAGGTATTTGGGACCGTGTTAGTGCTGGTCTCACTGATGTGAATGCTGGTGGTGGGGATTCCCAGAGTTCTGCTGGCAACCTGCAGAGCGAAAAAAATGACTGTCTCGTGTACATATTTGTGAGGCATGCCATTCCCTATCCACACTCTCCATGCTGCAGCCTTCTCTTCTCTCCCACCCCAAATTTCACCTCTCTTGGTTATTTCGTTGTTGGAGTTAGCTCTAGGTGTGTCATGGTCAAGCATGAGAACTTGTGTTTTTGTCAAATGTCCTTACAACCATTTCTTTATTCAGACATTTTTTCCCCCAGCCCAAGATTCAACAACTGTAGAAGATAGAGAGAGGGAAAAGTCTCAGTACATCATCCAATCCATCTTCTTGCCAATGCAAGAAGTTTTGTCACATCTAGCTTTAAACGCTCCCAAACAATGGGGGCATATGCTACCCGTACATATAAAATATGGAGCAATATATGCAGCAAGTGCCCTTTAATTGCTATAACATTTATTGCGGTTACTGTTTCTGTAACCTTCCAGAATTTAAGTCCATCCTGGGTATGGGCACTCCTGAACTCTTACTGCAATTTTCCATTGGCACTGCAAATTTCAAACTCAAAAACATTACAATCTACTAGGCACTCTAACTGTTTAAATGAGCCATTGTGCAAAAGCTTTTGATTATCAGAAGATGATGCTTGCTGCAGTACTGTCCTGCATGAATATGTCACAATGACTTCCAGATAACTGGCTTTATATATGTCATGTAGCATCACAGACCAGGTTATGGGAAATCATGGTGAGAAGGAGGGATGGAAGAGCCCAGAAGTTTGGTGTAAAAGGTTTCTAAAAATCTCTTTGATGTGAAATAAAACCTTAACATGTTCTATGAGTCTTGGCGTGAAATCTTGGCTCCATTGAAGTCAGTGAGAGTTTTGCCATTGACGTCAATGGAGAGAGGATTTCACCCACAGAATTCTAGAACCCATTAAGTTCTAAAATGTTTTGAATTATGGGTTTCAGATTCCCCCATCTCTAGCAAAGCCTTTTAAAAATAATTAAGCCAGATTCTGATCTTGCTTATCCCAATGTACATCTAGAGTAACTCCATCAACATCAGTGGAATTCCTCCAAATTCACATTGCCGTGAAATCAACATCTATCTTTATTAAAAGTTTAACAAGATATGTCAAATACAAAAGACAAAGAGAAATATTAGTTTAAATATAATGTGAAAATTACAGTTTTATAGGGTCAAAAAGAAAAGATGTAGCTTCTTCTGGCAATAAAAAGTACAGCCTTATTCACACTGCATAGTCTGCACAGCCACATTAAACTGAACATATTAGTGTAAACCAATGTGTATAGATAGATAATGCAGATTATAATCTTCACTTCCCATTACAACACCATTTTAGAAATCTAGCATTGGTTCTGATGCAATGAGGGTGATTATTAGGGTTTAGGATCCTATACAAAGCTACGAGCCATTATAGCAGCTCCCTTACTGTCTATTGAAAAGAGTATTAGGGAAGTGAGATTGGAATTTGTTTTAAAAGAGGTCTCATGCTGATGTGTCTAAACTCATCATTACCTGGATCATCTTGGTGTGAAGTCCTTGACCCATCTCAGTCCCACCATGTGTAAGCAGCACCGAACCATCTGTATACACATGAACCAGAGCCCCAGCCTACAACAGGGATTATTAAAAAGATAAAGGGTCACCATAAATAGGCTAATAAATTACCTGGCAGATTTCAGTTCCAGACACACAAATAAAAGCAGACTTTGGGACTAGCCTAAAGAGGCAAATCTGGTATAGAAGCTACCAGAGACAAACTCAGGGGATCATGCTCCTCTTTGGTATAACTCTCTGAGGCCAACAGCGTTCACATTCACAATGAATTTGGCCCATGATCGTTGGTATAACTACGTTCAAATTATAGAATCAAAAAAACATCAGCCACAGTTTTCAGCTATGGGAGTTGGATGAGCCAATCTGAACCTGCTGTTAGTTGCTTGTGAAACAGAGGAGCACCCTCTCATCCAAACCTAACAGTGTCACGCAAAATCCAGCTAGCCCAAGGTGTGTATGGACAATAAGGATTAATGAATTTCAACAAATCCAGCATACTTCACACTGCTATTATTTTTGAGGAGATTGGGGGCAGGCATGAAACTGGCTGTGTCATGGGGTCTTCTGGACATATGTAAACCAGTAACTGTGGTGTATAATGTCTGTATTGGTTTTGAAAGATTCATGTCATTTCTCCACTGGGGACTTTCAGAGAAGGACTAAACCATTTTGATACAGAAGGAGAACCTGGACTGGTGAGCATAACATCTAGTTAATCTCCTGCAAAGATTAATGAGACTTGCAGACCTGATTCAAAAAGGAAAGGGTGAAGCTGATCCCAAACTTCGTAGGAATAATGGCTATCCCCCTCTTCTTCCAGCGATTCTGTCTGGAAGAACAAAGCACCGTTAGTACTCCCCCAGTTCTCCTCTGTCAGGCATTCACCCTATATAGGACACTCTGCATTCCTCTAATTCAGTAAAGACAAGTGCAAACTACTACATTTAGGAAGGAAAACATCAAATGCACAACTACAAAATGGGAAATAACTGGCGAGGCAATAGTACTGCTGAAAAGGCTCTGGGGGTTATAGTGGGTCACAAATGTAATACGAGTCAACAATGTGATGCAATTGGGAAAAAGGCTGATATTCTGGGATGTATTAACAGAAGTATTGTACGTAGGGTTGCCAGGCATCCGGTTTTGGACTAGAACACCGGGTCGAAAAAGGATCCTGGCAGCTCTAGTCAGCACCACTGATTGGGCCATAAAAAGTCTGGTCAGCGATGCAGCGGGGCTAAGGCAGGTTCCCTGCCTGCCCTTGTTCTGCACAGCTCCCAGAAGTGGCTGGCATGTCCCTGCGGCCCCTAGGCATAGGGGCAATCAGGGAAGCTCCGTGCACTGCCCCCACCCCCAGCGCCGGCTCTGCAGCTCCCATTGGCCGGGAACCACGGCCAGTGGGAGCTGCAGGGGTGGCACTTGTGGGCATGGGCAGCGCACAGAGCCCCTTAGCCCCTCAGCCCAGGGGCCGCAGGGACATGCCAGCCACTTCTGGGAGCGACGCGGAGTCAGAGAAGGCAGGGAGCCTGCCTTAGCCCTGCTGCGCCACCGACTGGTAAGCGCCATCTGGCTGGAGCCTGCGCCCCGATCCCCCACCCGCACCTCAACCCCCTGCCGCAGGTAGGAACCTACTCCCGCATGCTAACTCCCTCCCAGAGCCTGAACCCTCGCCCCAGCCCTGAGCCCCCTCCTGGAGCCTGCACTCTGCACCCCCTCCCACACCCCAACCCTCTTCCCCAGCCCTGAGCCCCCTCCTACGCCCCAAACTCCTCATCCACGACCCCACCCCAGAGCCCACAGCCCCAGCCAGAGTCCTCACCCACTCCCACATCCCAACTCCCTGCTCCAGCCTGGAGCCCGCTCCTGCACCCTGAACCCCTCATTTCTGGCCCCACCCCTGAGCCCTCACCCTCTCCCACACCCCAAATTCCTGCCCCAGCCCAGTGAAAATGAGCGAGGGTGGGGGAGAGCCAGCAATGGCAGGGGGAGGGTGTAGTGAATGGGGGTGTGGCCTCTGAGAAGAGGCAGGGCACGGGTGGGCTTCTGAGAAGGGGCAGGGCAGGGGTGGGGCCTCAAGAAGGAGCGGGGCAGGGGTGTTCGGTTCTGTGCGATTCGAAAGTTGGCAACCCTAGTCGTACGTAAGTCACAGGAGCTTATTGTCCCATTCTAGGCAGCACTGGTGAGGCCTCATCCTGGGGTATTATGTCCAGTTTGGGGCACCACACTTTAAGAAAGATGTGGGCAAATTGGAGAGAGTCCAGAGGACAGCTAGAAAAACAATATTTCGAAAACGTGACCTGTGAGGAAAGGCTGAAAGAATTGGGCATGTTTAGCTTAAAGATGAGAAGGCTGAGGGGGGACCTCATAACAGTCTTCAAATATATAAAAGGCTGTTTATAAAGAGAACAGTGACCAATTGTTCTCCATATTCATCAAGGGTAGGACAAAAAGCAATCTGCTTAATTTGCAGTGAGGGAGATTTAGTTTAGATCAGTCGTTCTCAAACTATGGGGCAGGCCACCCAAGGGAGGCACAGGAATGTGTCAAGGGAGGCACGAGCTGTGTGCTTTTTTTTTTTTTTTAAAGAGGTCTAGCTGTCAGTCCCGGGTGGCTGGGGCTCATGCAGAAGGGCCGTGCACACCTGGGAGGTGGGGATAAAGGGGACAGCCGGAGCTCCATCACCAGGGATTGAGCTCTCCTTCCCAGGCCCCAAACCCTCACCAGGAGGCAGTCCAGGCTTGGGATCACTCTCTTTCCCCTCCCCTTCCCTCACCAGGAGGCAACAGGGCTCCAGCTGTCAGCCCCAGGGTGGCAGCAGCAGTGCAGAAGTAAGGGCAGCAATGGGGCGCTAAGTCTGCTGTGAAAAGTGATGACAAATATCACTTTTCATATTGCTTCCCTTACTTCTGCGCTGCTGCACCTGTGAAAGTGATATTGACAAATCCATATTGCCACCCTTACTTCTATACCGCTGCTGGCGCGGCCTTCAGAGCTGAGAACCCAGCCAGCAGCTGCTGCTCTCCACTCTGCCTTTAGAGCTGGGTTGCTGTATATGTCTTTGGCGGGGGCAGGGCACATAAACAACTTCAGACACAAAGAAGTGGGGGCCGATCAACTAAGTTTGAGAACCATTGGTTTAGATATTAGGAAAAGCTTTCTAACTCTAAGGATAATTAAGTACTGGAATAGGTTCCCTAGGGAGGTTGTGAAATCCCCGTCATGGGAGGTTTTTAAGAACAGGGTTAGACAAACATCTGTCAGAGATACCCTACATATATTTAATCCAGCCTCAGTGCAGGGGGATGGGCTAGATGACCTCTAAAGGTCTGCTGTGACAATTGATCTATAACTTTAGCTTGCTTATAAATTTACCATGGAAAGTAGGTCAAGTTATATTCAAGAAGGAATGTTACAAACAGATGCAAGAGAACCAGACAGAGACTAAATTAGTCCAAACAAAAAGCCATATTGATATAATCTAAGGGCTGTTGAAATTATGCTTGTTAAAAAACAAATGATGTGGAGTCACAAGTTAAAGGACCAAAATTGGTGTGTTAGATATTAGGCCTAATGGGTGAACAAAATAATAAGGGGATGGGCTATTCCACCCATTACACCCTTTTTGGATCCTTAAAGGAAAAGACTTTGAGGGGGAAAAGAAAATACAGAAAGAGCAGATGGAAAGGAAGATCTGATGGAGGCTACTGAAGTGAGTTTCACCATCCTAGTTGCCACCTCCACTATCTCCTTCGCCATCCTAATCCTGAGGGATGTCCTGACCAGATCAGGCCAGAGAGAGAGAGCCAAATAACACTGCCACCGCTACTGGCACCATCTGAATCCCAATCACCACCTGGGATGAAATAGGATCGGATTTTAACAGCAGCATCAACAACCACCGCTTCAGCCCAGCTCATCTACCTTCTCTTTTCCCCAAAAGGACAATTACCATCTTTGATACCATCTAAGAGATTGTCATACAATTCTTCTAAACACTCTCTCCAGCTAAAAGGAAAGGGAACAAGGGATGTTGTTAAAATGAATGCCTTGTTTAATACTTTACATTTTGAATGTCTTAACTGTTTCTCCTTCTTTTCTGTATCTTTAATAAAAGGTTAATACAAGATTTTTAATGGTGGGATGGCTGGGTCATTACACTCATTGAATCTATTTACCCAAAGTTAAGTATCCTCACACCTTCTTGTCAACTGTCTGATATAGGCCTTCTTGATTATCACTACAAATGTTTTTTTTCTCCTGCTGATAATAGCTCATCTAAATTAAATAGCCTCTTAGAATTGGTATGGCAGCTTCCAAGTTTTCTGTATGTATATAGACATCTTACTTCTGTGTGTTCCATTCTATGCACCCGATGAAGTGGGCTATAGCCTACGAAAGCTTATGCTGAAATAAATTTGTTAGTCTCTAAGGTGCCGCAAGTACTCCTGTTCTTCTTAAGGATGTTCTTTGTGTTTGGGTCTGTGATGGGGCATCTGCCACACACTGGCAGAAAAGGGTTTAAAAGCAGCCCTCGGGAGGCTGCGCAGGAGGCAGCTAATCAGACAAGGGCTGAAGGGAGCAGCCAATCAGGGCAGAGGAGGGCAGTTCCCTGTTGGGAGCCCAGGGAGGAAGGACTGGATTCTTAAAGAGCTGAGGGAACTGCCAGCACAATGGACAGAGCAGTGCTGTCAGGAGGGGCCGAGAGAGCAAGAGACAGCTCCTGGCTGGCTGCTGGGGGTTGCAGACTGAGGCCCGGACACAAGGGCAAGGAGGGTGCTGGAGCCACATGGGAGGTGGCTAGACTGTAGACTGCAGTTTGCCACTGAAGGGAGTGGCTGGACAGTAGACTGCAGCTTCCCCCGGAAGTGGGGGACATAGAGTGTAGCACAGCCAGAGGGCAGTGTCACTGAAGAGGACGCCGTGGTCTTTGGAGTGGCACAGGTCCAGGAACAGAGGTGACAGCGGGCGAGACACCACCAGAAGAGGACACAGCGCTAATTCCCCAGACAGCCAGCAGGAGGCACCGCAGTAGTGAGCCACGCCCCGTCACAGGATCCCAATAAAAGGAGATCTGATTTGAAGTTTTTCCCCTCAAATGTTCAAGGAAATGATTGCCTGCATTGATGAGCATTTGATGATGGATATAAGCCAAATAAAGAAGGCAAAAAGGCAGCGTGAAACCCAGCAAAAAAAAATGGTTTTATGTGCAGCTGAAATACTATGCAAAGTATAGGTCTGATATACTCCTCCCTTTACCTCCTTATCCCTACAAAAATGTAAAGCATTAGGCCAAATTAATCCCTGGTGCAAGTCAATAGGATGACTTTGACCCACTATAGTACTAAGGGTTCTTCCCACAATGGGACTGAAGAGACTTCAAGAAAAGGGAAAAAAGCCATATCTTTACCACATGACTTTGACTCTAAATCACCCAGGTTACTGATTGGACTTTAGTGCCTGGTATCCCAGCAAAGAGTAAAACACCTACCTGTTGAATTCATCAATGAGTTTCCTTCTGGCGGAATACTTTGAGTTCACTAGACACTCTTCCCAGCATCTCCGCAAAGTGAACCCTTCAAGCTTTTGGTTAAAATGGGTCAGGTCTCCTTCATTGTAAAGATTCAGCTTTCGCACCTTCCCAAAGAAAGAAACATTGATAGGGCTCATTAAGAATAATGAAATCAGTGCTTTAGTCCAAGTCTTTTTATTGAACAATATCAAGAACAAAGTGGACTTTAGTTGTTCCTCCTCCTTTTCTGGCTCCACTGAATAATATGTTGAAAGTCCATGATTCGTTCATGAGAAAACCTGGTGACCAGAATTTAGAGTGTGATTTTCAAGAAAGCCTAAGGGATATAGGAACTCAAATGCCTTTTGGTGGATTTGGGTACCTAACTGGCTTAGGGCTCTTTGAAAATCCGAGCCTTAAAGCTGATGTTTCAGAATGAGAAACAACTGAAATAACAAAGGAAATTCAGTGAGGCAGAAAACAATGATACAGATCGCAATTTGGCCTATTGACTTCAATGGGCACAGAAATGGGACATTGATTAGGACTGGCAAAAACAAACGGAGATTTCCTGTGCTTAATATCTAGTTGTAGTTGTGTGTCAAATTCCCAAGACTTAGCTAATATGCTGCACTGTATTGTTTCAATTGATTTGTACCTGCTCTGCTGGCAGACCACACGTCAGGATAACGTCACTCATCCAGCTCTCAACAACCATCATTCCCTGGGGACCGCCAAAGCCACGTAATGCTGTGTTGGAGGACAAGTTAGTCTTGCAAACTGTACCCACGCCTCTGATGTTGGGGATGTTATAAGAGTTATCCATGTGAAACAAAGCTCTGTCCATAACCTGATGAAAAACAATTACTAAACGGAGGGAGGTAGAGGGGGAAAGAATCACTTATTAACATAAATCCCATGTCAGATTTTACACTTCTTGCTAAAGCAATGATGTGATGCAATAAGGCAGCAAGGGCTAATTTACAAAAGGAGGACTGCTTTCTGGGTGAGCCCCTGGGATGCAAATCACCCCAAAGGAAGGCAGTGAAGGAAGCAAGGCCAGGCTCCAACCTGGACTGCACTGGCACATGGCATTGGCTGGCCCCAGAAGGAGGAGCTTGCTGCAGCTTCCAAAAGGATAGTGCAGCATGTACACACACCCTGTGCTCCATGGAGCTCTAGGAAGCATTGTGACTCCCGAAGCAAAGTCCTTCTGAAAGCTCCTCCTGGGATGGCGCTGCCCCACATTGGTCCCTACTCTGGACTGCAGCTAAATGCCCAATCCAGCCCTTAAATAGGCACTATTTGTGAGCCTGGCTTTACCACCCTTATGCAGGTTGAGTAGTATGTTACTGCACAAGTAGCCCTGCTGGCTTCAGTGTGAGTAAGGGAAGCAGAATCTGGGCCCGGGAGAGTAAGGATGACTACATGAGTAAGGGTGGTCAATGGGACTATACACAGTAGTGTTTGCAGGATCAGGTCCCTTCCCTCCCTTTCTGTTTTGTACAGCACCAAGCACACTGCCAACACTAGGATGAGGTTTTCAAAAGCACTCAGCATAGGTGCAACTCAGCTCCCACTCAAGTCCAAGGGAGTTCTACCATTGACTTCAACAGGAACAGTGAGGCCAATGCTGAGCACTTTTAAAAATCCCACCCTAATTTAATAACAAAAGACCCTTAATGGGCAATGAGCTAATCTCTGCACTTCCATACACCATGCCCACCCAGCTCACGATGAGTGCCATGGGAATGACACTGATGTAATCCAGGGAAAAATGGGTCTCACATACAAAATGCAGACCACTCTAAGAACCTGACTCCAAAATTGTGTTTAAAATTGTCAAAAAGCTACTGTAGCCCTACAATTCCATTATTGTACATTTTTACATTTCATGTCATCTAATATGTTTAAACTAAGTGTATAGAACGAATGAATCATTGTTTTTGCAAAATGTTGTTTAACTATTTGTAATTATTGAACAGATAAAATCATGTCCAAATATTAGTCTGTGGTTGCAGAGTGCTTTGAAAATATAAAGCACCGTATAGGCACTAAGTATTACTATCAATAGCAAATAAAGATATGCAATGGTCATTTATTTCATTTATATAGTAACTATGACTTTAGGAACTATATTGCTATACTGATGATATAGCATCCCTATTGCGCTGTGCAAGAAATCTACTGCCACCATTTGTGTTCATCTGTCTATAAAGTAAACTTTCCTGAAGTCTGTTGCACAGTCTGAATTCTTACAGCTGTAGTGAGGATTGTGTACCACGTGGCATGGCAGTCTCTGCTGGAGCTGGCTCAGTTACTGGTACTGCAGAATGGGCACATTCTGTCTTCAGTTACAATGGAGAACAAAAGGAGTGAGTGTTGCTGGGGGCAGCTGAAAGTTGAATGCAACTCTGAAGTGAAATATGGCAGGCCTCAGTCTCTAACGTGTAGAAACACTGAAACAAGCTTCCTTCCCAACATTTCCGTCAGGTCAGTTTCTCTAGTCAACCAGGACATTTTTTCCTACTTACTGCCAGAGAAAGATCTTCAGAGTTGCCGCCGTTACTGTAGTATGAGACCTCCAAACTATTGATCTTACCATTCTTCATGAAGCCGACCTGTGGAAAAACAGTCCCTTCAGGTTTATCTTCGCTACTTGCTTAAGACCTTACAACCCTTCCTACTGACATCTTGACAAGAAGACCTCACTTCTCAGGTAGAGAAGACGAAATGTCATAGAAACAAATTTGTTCCAAAAAAACCAAACCCAACCCTGAATGGCCCTCATGTTGATAAAAGGTGGCAGCTTGTCAGCCCTGGTGGGTGATATCTTCTGCTTAGTCACAGAACAACTACCTCATGGACAGTACCAGTGGAGGCTTGTCTCACAAGGGGTCCCATCAATGAGCCTCAACCTTCCCCCAGAAGGAACACCTCTTGAGTGAGTGTCGTTCATTCATGGTGGCCAAACCCTCTTTCCCCCCGCCCCCAAAGAAAAGTCAAATATAAAGAGAAGTTCTGTGAGGTTTTGAGAAGACATGAGGTAACAGAACTTTAGATAGTGAACATTAACAAATTCATGGCCATCTAAAGAGTGTTACATTTGTCAATATGCCATATGCTGTGGTTGCAGTGGAGACAGAACTTAGATACTTCTGCTCCAAAAGCTCAGGCTCTTCCTTCTTAAGCTAAAGGAGAATCTCGGTTAGGTGTCAGCAGTTTAGGAAATATGACCCTGGTGAGCCTCTCTGATTCTATCCAGCACAGGTCAGTGACATACACACTAGTTAATTCATTACAATACCTCACTACTCAATGACATTTGTTAACATGACATTATCTAGATAATACACGTATATTTTTTCACAATGTCTGTGTACCTTATAGCGTCCCAAAAAGGGGTGTCTCCCACCAGTAATCAGCATATCCTCATCTCGATCCAGCATGCATCGTACGGGGTGACCAGTCCTGTTAAAGGATACATTGATCATGCTGAGATCATGTTGAGTCTGAAACTTCTACCTTCTTGGCACAGGGAAAGACGTCCCTCTTTTTGTAAGATTTTTCATTACAACTAAGCTGCAGATTGGCAGTGGCTGCATGAGCTAGGAAGTAAATCACCTGGATTATTCTTGTTCCTCTCAAGCAGTTAGCATTACTGATGGGCAGGAGAGGCTAAGATCTTTCTTCTTATAGAGTGGGATTTGGTGTTTTATATTCTTGCAACAGTGCCTAGATACTAGGGCTTCTTGGAAACATGGGTACTAATCATTAAGTAATTCATCATTAATTAACATCCTCTAGCCAGCTTCATTATGTAAAGGTGCTGAGAGTAACTACCCTTCTGTTTGACAGCCTGGTTTTAGTTGTTTAGTTATTTAAGTGAGTTTACATTTCATCCCTTAGGAGGAAGAGTTGTTCTTCCTTGTCTAATGAGCCTTCTGCCTTTCCTCTGCTTTTTCTGAGGTTTCAGAGCAGAAATGTCCAGGGATATGAAATACTTTATGTGGCTTGCAGAGGAAGAACAAATACATTTGCCTTTTCTGAGGAATCAGTAAAACAAAGACGTTTCTCCACCACAACAACTAACCCGAGTGGGGCATTTGACATTTGGGTTCAGTATTCCATAGATTGTACCTAGAGATGGGCCCAATCGAAAGGTCAGAGGGTACACAGAAAGAGCAGACAGTGGTGGTGCGGGGTTAGTAATAACAGCAAGAGTTAGGGTGGGGAACTGGTTGTCATATCCCTGTCGGTACACAGTGCAGCTGTGAGGTTTGTGCTGGGTTCTGAAAGCGGCTGGGGAATCAGTGAAGTGAAAGAAGGGGACCAAGCATTTCAGATATAGGAGCTATATGGAAACACAGACGGATCAACAATGTGGCTTTATTTCCTTCAGGTTCCCTCAGTTGATGTTAGAGATAGCTGTCATCCTGCTGCTCTGCCCACCCTATTCACATGTATTAACAAACCATTCGAGGGCTGCATCTGCTTGAAAGCCATTTAAACGTCCCTTTCCAGCTGAGGATCCCATCAGTGACCTACCCTAGGGATTCTCAACCCTGTTAAAAGCCTTTGGGAGTAAGAAGCTGAGAAAGATTCTGGTACGGGAAGCAAGTGCTTTCAGCACCAGTCCTGAATCAAAAGCATTCCGACCTCCCTCATCTTGTTAAAAAGGACAATAGTATGTGATCCCCTGAGTCTATGCAGTAGGTGACAAAGGAGCCCACCTCTCAACAGCAAAACTTACTTGAATGCAGCCACAGCTACTGCTGTTGACAAAAGAGTACTTCTGGACTCCTTGCCTCCAAAACCTCCTCCCATTCTCTTCACTCGAACTAAAATTCGATTCACTGGGACCCCTAATGCACTGGCAACACACTCCTAAAGGGAAAAGGAAATAGGTTAGTCATGCAGGCAGCAGCGAGGGCACTGGGAGCTAGAAGCAAAAACAGCCTCAGTCTTAACTTTCTCTCTCCTATGTCTATAGCATCGACATAGATGCTCAGTCACTGTGGTCATGGGGGGCGGGGGGCATACAAGGAGACTGATGGATAGGTAGATAAGACAAAACTTCCAAACAAGTTTGCGCATCATCTCCACCTGCAGCAAAGGCTACCTGACTCTGGCTCTGTGTTTTTCAGGCAGGAAGCTTGTAATCAAGGAACTGGAATCTAAAGTCATCTGCTTGCTAGGTTCCTTACCTATCAATAGAGTCTTTTTACCAATTTAAGAAGGAACAGAAGAATTGTCACGCTGGATCAGACCAGCAAGTCCAACTAGCCCAGTATCCTGTCTCCAACAGTGGCCAGCGCCAGAAGCTTCTGAGGAAGGGGTAAGACCCCTGCAGAAGGCAGATGTGGGATAATCTACCCCCACACACACATAGAGACCAGAATGAGACCTAATAGTTAGAAATAGCCCCATGATCTGAAGCATGAGGTTTAATATCCCTTCCAAAAGTTTTATCATAATTAATGATAACTATGGATATTCCCAATAGACATATAAAAGTCCAGCCTCTTTTTGGAGTGACTGTAGAGCTCATTGGAGGCACATTATTGGCCTTCAGTCTTCAAGGTTTTAATTTATCCACAAGAACACAAAAGCACAGGCAGAGCCAGTGCAAGCTCACCCACAGTTCCCTGCTTGGTCTGAAGTAGGGTGACCAGATGTCCCAATTTTATAGGGACAGTCCCGATATTTGGGACTTGGTCTTATATAGGTGCCTATTACTCCTCATCCCCTGCTGTCTGGTCACCCTATTCTGAAGGGATCACCCCTACAGAGGAAAGGGTCGTTCCAGTTAATTGCATTTTATACCACCCCCGTCTCTGTAGTGCAATTCAGCCTCTGTGCTCATTCAACCTTTGGCCTCTCTGCTGAGATAGCCAACAACTAATGCAGGGGTGGGCAAACATTTTGGCCTGAGGGCCACATCGGGGTATGGAAATTGTATGGAGCTATGAATGCTCACGAAATTGGGGGTAGAGGTGCGGGAGGGGGTAGGGGCTCCAGCTGGGGGTGCAGGCTCTGGGGTGGGGCTGGGGATGAGGGGTTTGGGGATGCAGGAGGGTGCTCCAGGCTGGGACCAATGGGTTCAGAGGGCGGGAGGGGGATCAGGGATGGGGCAGGCTGTTGGGGCATGGGGGGGAGGGATAGCTCAGTGGTTTGAGCATTGGCCTCCAAAACCCAAGGTTGTGAGTTCAATCCTTGAGGGGGCCATTTAGGGATCTGGGGCAAAAATTGGGGATTGGTCCTGCTTTGGACTAGATGACCTCCTAAGGTCCCTTCCAACCCTGATATTCTATGATTCTATGATTCTGGGCTGGAGATGAGGGGCTTGGGGTACAAGAGGTAGTTCTGGGCTGGGATCAAGGAGTTCGGAGGGCAGGAGGGGGATCAGGGCTGTGGCAGGGGATAGGGGGCGGGGACTCAGGGGTGCAGGCTCCGGGCGACACTTACCACAAGCGGCTCCCAGAAGCATGTCCCACCTCCAGCACCGAGATGCGGCACACCTCCGACCCTGCTCCCCGGCGGGAGCTGAGGGCCGGATCAAAAGTTCTGACGGGCCGGGTGTGGCCCGCGGGCTGTAGTTTGCCCACCCCCTGGACTAGTGCAAGCTAAAATGGAAGGGTTTTTTCAACTTGAACACTTGCCACCAGGAACTGGATTGCCACTGGTGACCTAAATGTAAAAGACTTTATAGCCTAGTCCCATCTCTCTAAACCAGCTTTCTATTTTCACACAAGAGACATCTAGCATCTATTGCAGATGAACAGTTTATCCCAGTCTAATAGGAGTGATCGCCACAGCACCAAATTCACCATGGACAGCTGGGTCAATAAAAGAAGTTACCTGTGTCTTCGTTAGATTCTGGGTGGACACAAACAGTTCCATCTCTCCATCTTCACCTTTAGGCACGGCAATGGTGCAGTGAGTCTCCAAATAAAAGTGTTCCTGCCCACCAATGTACATTTCCCCTACAGAACCAAAGAAAAGGTGTGAAGAAACATGCAGGTCTCTGGCTGCTACAGGTCTGTTTGCAGCTCTGTCCCCTTTCTGGTCTCTGAGTGCACCCCCTCAGGGGGCAGGCCTCATGTCTTTATCTGTTTTGGGGTGGAATGTCACAAGTCTCATACTATTGGACCAGGATTTGGGTACAACAACCCATCTATGACAGCTTATTACCCTGCAGGTTCAATTGGACACCTGTGTTTCTTTCCTTCGGGAGACAGTGCCCAGTGATATATAGTGAGCAAACAACCTTCTTAAAACCAAAGTTTTTATTTAGAAGTAGGAACAAAGCATTAGAGAAATGGAATTTTAAAACAACAAGCAAGTCTATACACATGGCTACCTATCTAAGGTCCTACCATCCCATGATGGCTACCCTAGGCAGACACCAGACACTGGGTTCCTGTGTCTGATTCTCCCTTCACCTTTGGGAGAATGTCCTTTTTAAACACTGCTAGAGTTCTTTGTTCTCCTGTGTTTGGCAGGCCGTGGCTATTTCGGGTCAAACTAGTTCTGTTGGCTGGCTGGAGGCTGAGGCAGGCATTCCAGCTAACACTTCTGGCACTGTCCCTGAACAGCTCTTAAGTGTTTGCTGATAAGTGGCTATTCTTCTCCTTCCTGCCTATATTCCAGAGAGGGCCCTTTTGAGTTAAATCAAGATATTCATACAGACCCCAATAACCAGGTGTGATGGGGTGTCCACCTCACACATGACTTGAAGGGGTTAAGGTGCCCAGGTGGGCCAATTAACTCCCCAGGCTGCACCTGGGGGAGGAGTCAGGGAGCAGGGATTGATTAAATGAGGCTCAGCTGGGCAGGAACAGTAGGGGAATGTACAAAGCCCAGGAGCTGAGAGCAGAATGGGGCTGTAGGGAAGTAGTCTGTAGTCACTCCCTGGGAGAAGGGAGATGTGTGTGGGTCTAGAGATCGGTAGCCTACAGTTACTCCCTGGGAGTAGGGAGTTTGGGCTGACAAACCCAGAGAAGGGGGAGAGCCAGAAAGGTAGGAGAGGCTCAGGGGAAAGGCAGCAAGGTATAGTATATCAGCAGCCAAGCTCTGCCCTAAGAGGGCTCCAGAGTTGGAACCTGGAGTAGAGGACAGGCCTGGGTTCCCCTGTCAGTCACTGAGGAAGTGGCACACACCAGATGGAGAACGGACTGCCTGGGACAGTTTGCCTTGAAAGACTTTGATACACCAGAAGGGGAGGCTCATAGTGACCTGACCGGAAGGCCAAGTCACGAACAGGAAGCTGCAGCTCCTGGAGTGAGAGGGGCCGCAGGATGAGAGAAGAAGATGGAAGGTGGAAAGACCACCAGAGGAGGGTGCAGCACCTGGACGGAGCTAATCCCCAGAGCAGCCAAGAGGAGGTGCCCTAGCGGTGAGTGCACCCTGTGACAACAGGCCAATATATAATATTAATAAATTACTACAGGACAGCTCCATATTTGTCACAAGACCTAAAGCCAAAAGTCATTGGAGAAAACTTTCAAAAGGGACTATGCCCCCATTTTCTAAAGGGATTTAGGCACTTAGAAGCCTAAACCCATTGATTTTCAAGGAGACACAGGCTTCTGAGGCCTTATCTACATGGAGAAACAGACTGGAATAAACTGTTCCAGAATAGCTCCTTGAGGGCACTCTATTTCTGAATAAAAGTCGCTAAGTGACGTAATTAATTATCCCATAATTAAGTGACTTTTATTCCAGAATAGTGTTCACATAGGGATCTATTCCAGTCAATTTCTCCATGTGGACAAAGCCACTGTGTCTAAGTCACTTTCTAAAGTTACTATGTCAAATTTTCTAAAGTTTTACCCATTGTCTATTTACACAAAGTTATTTTCAGTAAAATGAAACCTTGTGCCCAGTCCAACAAACCTTATTCGCGTGATAAATCTTATTCATGCAATTGCTTCTCTTGATTTCAATAGGATTTCTCATGTGAAGGTTGCAGGCTAAGGAGCTATATTTGTTCGAAAAATAGAGTTGATATCTTTGTGCTCACCTTCCACAACGTGATCGGATTCTTCAAATCCTTGCTGGACATTTCCTTTCTCAATCTTTCTTGGAGACTTATAAAAAGATTGTTTCTTGATAGCTTCCTGGAAAAACAAAGTTACACATTAAGGTTTCCTGGAAAGATAGTAGATCAAAATATTTCAACTAGAGTAGCATCAGTACTTTTCTCTGATTCAAGAGGAAGTATGTGGGACAAAGCCAAGAAAACTGGCTTGAGACTAATTAAGTTTTTAATTGTAAAGGCCTGTTGATATCTGAGTTAGGGCTGGTCGAAAATTTCCCATCTAAATTGTCTTTTGACAGAAAATTGGGGTTTCCGCAAAAAATTGTGAAGTGTCCGCTTTTTGGGGAAAAAATATTTTTTTTGGTTAGTGTCTTGGCCAAAAATAGGAGTTGCCTTTGCTCATCATGTTCCCATTATTCTCTGTGGGCTGAGATCCCCGGCTGGACTACATTTCCTATAATGCACCACAGACAGGGACCCTGTGATGCATATCTTTCCCTCAGCGAGAGAGGGAGACAGTGATGAATTATGGGAGATATAGTCCCCTGAGGGATCCCAGCTGATGAAAAGAATAGGGTCACAACAAGAAGCAAATTACAACTCCCATTTTCAACCTAAATATTTTGTTTTTTTATTTCAGTGAAAAATTTTCACCAAAATGAAAATGCTTTCATGTTTGTCAAAAATTTCCATTTGTTAAAAAAAATTGTTTAGACCAGCTCTAATCTGGGCCCTTCCATTAGCTGACATTTTTATAGCAAAGGTCACATCAATTATTTGATAGCCTCAAAAAATGAACAACTTTCAAATATAGTTTGTGAATTCACCAGGAAACTTCCTCATAAAATACTTCACAAACATGAAGAGCTCCATGCAAACGCTGTCAATGAAAGATATCTATATATCTATCTGCTTTATACCTGTACAGTCAGATAAACCCATTTCATGTTACAAGTCACATGGACATGCAGTACTGACCATTACAAAATTCACTAGAATCCCATAGTAACTTTAAATCCTTAAAATTCTTATTTAAGTCTTATAAGTACTGTTAGCAACAGTTTGTTTCTCCTATCCAGTGGTGATTTATGATTCAATATTGCCAGTTGCTTGTATCACCAGAAACACATGCAATGGTCATGAATTATTTATACACAGAGTTCTTCTGCTTTGGAAACTAGCTAACTGATAGAGAACAAACCCACGAAAATACAATGTGTCAATAGAAATGTATAAAGTAAGTTTCAAGGGCCATTTCCTTAATTTCATTAGTCTTAGAAAAGAGGCAAAATGTTTTGCAAAGTCTCACATAGAGTTAATAGGGTAATGTAGTTAGAGGGCTCAATTTTCCTCTCACCAGGGCCGGCTCTACCATTTTTGCCGCCCCAAGCAGTGCACTGAATTGCCACCGTGGGCGGCTGAAGATAGAAGCTGCCGCTGAATTGCCACCACCACAGGCGGCTGAAGATAGAAGCTGCCGCAGAATTGCCACCGCCGCAGGCAGCTGAAGAGAGAGGATGCCACAGAATTGCCGCCACCGTGGAAACACACGTGCCGCCCTAACGGCACATGGACTGCCGCCCATTGCAAATTGCCGCCCCAAGCACCTGCTTGGAATGCTGGTGCCTGGAGCCGGCTCTGCTTCTCACCACTGCAAATTAGGAGTAACCCCAATGATGTTTCACCAGGTGTGCAATCTGAATCAGGCCCAAAATATTGAAAATGAGCCAAATACTGTGCTGATATACACCTGGTGCAAACCCATTGACTTCACAGTGACTGTGATATTTCACAGAACTTGAACCATTGCCTTCATATTAGACAACATGGTATGTATTGGAGTATTCATAGAATACTCAAGGAGCTGACTGAGGAGATATCTGAGCCATTAGCGATTATCTTGGAAAAATCATGGAAGATGGGAGAGATTCCAGAGGTCTAGAAAAGGGCAAATATAGTGCCCATCTATAAAAAGGGGAAAGATAATGGAGAAAATAATTAAGCAATCAATTTGCAAACACCTAGAAGATAATAAGGTGATAAATAACAGTCAGCGTGGATTTGTCAAGAGCAAATCGTGTCAAACCAACCCAATAGCTTTCTTTTACAGGGTAACATGCCTTGTGGATGTGGGGAGGTGGGAAGCAGTAGATGTGGTAGATCTTGACTTTAGTAAGGCTTTTGGTACTGTCTCACATGATCGTCTCATAAACTAGGGAAATACAAATTGGGTGATAACTGGCTGGAAAACTGTTCGCAGAGAGAAGTTATCAGTGGTTGACAGTCAAGCTGGAAGGGCATAACGAGTGGGGTCCAGCGGGGCTCAGTTCTGGGTCCAGTTCTGTTCAATATCTTCATCAATGATTTAGATAATGGTATATAGAGTACACTTATAAAGTTTGCAGATGACCCCAAGCTGGGAGGGTTTGCAAGCACTTTGGAGGATAAGATTAAATTCAAAGTGATCTGGACAAACTGGAGAAATGGTCTGAAGTAAATAGGATGAAATTCAATAAGGACAAATGCAAAGTACTCCACTTAGGAAGGAACAATCAGTTGCACACATACAAAATGGGAAATGACTGCCTAGGAAGGAGTACTGAGGAAAGGGATCTGGGGGTCTTAGTGCATCACAAGCTACACACGAGTCAACGGTGCAACTCTGTTGCAAAGAAAAGTGAACCATCATTCTGGGGTGTATTAGCGGGAGTGTTGTAAGCAAGACATAAGAAATAATTGTTCTGCTTTACTCTGTGCTAATAAGGCCTCAACTGGAGTACTGTGTCCACTTCTGGGTGCCACTTTTCAGGAAAGATGTAGACAAACTGGAGAAAGTCCAGAGAAGAGCAACAAAATTATTAAAGGTCTAGAAAACATGAAGTATGAGGAAAGATTGAAAAAATTGGGTTTGTTTAGTCTGGAGAAGAGAAGACTGAGAGGGGACATCATAACCGTTTTCAAGTAAAACATAAAAGGCTGCTACAAGGAGAAGGGAGGAAAATTGTTCTTGTTAACCTTCGAGAATAGGACAAGAAGCAATGGGCTTAAATTGCAGCAAGGGAGGTTTAGGTTGGACATTAGGAAAAACTTCCTGTCAGGATAGTTAAGCATGGGAATAAATTGCCTAGGGAGGTTGTAGAATCCCCATCATTGAAGATTTTTTAAGAGCAGGTTAGACAAACACCTGTCAGGGATGGTCTAGATAATACTTAGTTCTGCCATGAGTGCAGGGGGCTGGACTAGATGACCTCTCGAGGCCCCTTCCAGTCCTATGATTCTATTCCCAACCAATATCAGAGATTTATTTTGTTTTATTTAGGCTCTTCTACCACACCCATCAGGATAGAGCTATGTCACAAATGCTAAAAACATGAGTGACTTAATACGCAGCAACAACCCAATTAGCCATATTCAGGAAAACAGGACTGAAGCAGGCATTACAGGGTCTTAGGCTGACTAACCATATGATCAAATCTGTGCCATCCTACCTGAATGGTGACAATAGGTGTGAGGTCTTCATATTTGATTTTTACAGCTTTAGCAGCCCTTCGGGAATGTTCGTGTGTGTCTGCAACCACTCCACCGATGATATGGCCAATACAGGTGACCTATGCATAAAAAGAGATTCCAATACCCACCATAATAAATCACTGAAAGGCTCACATTGATTTCTTTTTGTGCAACATATTTTTTTGAGCAAATCAATTAAAACCAGCTTCAAGTATAGTAAGAAATATTCTGATTTTATCTACACTGGTGTAAATCCAGATTAATGATTTGTTGTCACCAGCCTTGTGCTTAAGAGTCACCCAGACAGGTGGAAGTCAGTAAATACTCATATCACATTGCGTGAAAACATGGCACCTTCTATCATTGGTAACAGGACTGGGCAAGTTTGTTGCAGCTATCTGCAGTTTAAAGAAGATCTTTCAGGGGCAGAAATCCTGGCCCCACCAAAGTTATTGTCAAAACTGCCACTGACATCAACAGAGTCAAGATTTCACTCCATATATTGCAGAGAATTTCCCCAGAAGTAATTAACCCCACAATCTCCTGGCCCTTTATACTCCATACAGACAACTTTTTTTAAAAAAGGATAAGAAACTACATACCGTGTTATCAGCAAAAACAGGTTCATCATTAGCAACCCCAGTGACATTACTCCCAGGAATATCCTTAGCAGAGACAAAACACACAAAACCGGGGACACTCTGGGCTTCAGTTGTATCTATAGAACTAAAGAAGTGAGGAACACAAACAGCAGAGAATTATTATTTTTCTTGTAAATGGCACTATAAATTTACATGGCATATTAAAGATTCTACAGGGTCTGATTTTCTGCCCTGACTCTCTTGCCCTCTGTCCAGTCATTCACACGTGTGCAGGGCGGGTGTAGAATGATGCCAGATCAGAATGGTAACACTTTGTACTCCTTTAGCACAGGTGTAAATGGCTACACAAGGGGCAGGGCAGTGAAGAATCATGCCAACAGAATCCAGGGGTCAGGATGGTCAAACACTCGGACTGGCTGGTTGTAGTTAACATTAAGAAATTAGTAGTTCATAAAGGAATCTATTTAGATCCTTTTACAATATGCTACTCAGAGATAAGCATCTCACTCACTGCTACATGAATTGTTGACCAGTAAGAGAATGCATACACAAAATATCTTAGTTAGCTAGATAAATAGATATACACACAGAGAGCTCCGTGTAATGGGTTGGTTGGGGCCATTTTTTGACTTACCTGTACTTCATTTACACTTTCCTGTAAGTGTGATTACAATTTAAAATCCTGTAAACAGACAGTCTGATGAAATGGTTGTTTCACAGAAAGGGCACTTACATAATTTTGGCATGAGCTTTTGTGCTGGTGACCAGTGTTAAGTAGCGTTCGTTTTCATAGTAAGGTATGTCATCACAATAGACAGCCTCGCCACATGCCTGTTTGGCTGCTGAAAGGTGCACCACAGGCCGTCCCACCATATCTTCCACAGACTGTCCTGCAGGCACTTCCTAAAACAAAACACACACTAGGTATCCTTGCTCCTACCATAGGATACCCAGATGTTGAGGCTGGGGTATTGGGGGAAGGCATCGCCTATGACAGTGATGAGGGAAGTAGGAAGTAAGAAGGATGGAGTGAGGAAGGGGAAAGTAAATATGGGTGAGTGAGTACGAGAGTGGAACAGGACGATGCTGTGGTAGAGAAAGAGGTGGGGCAGGGAAATTTGGCTTAAAGACAACTCTAAGCTAAGGAGAAGGGAGGGGTTTGAAGTGTTCTTTGACATGACCCAACAGCTTGAAGGGAGGGCTAGCATGGGAGAGTACAAATTTAAAAGCATCTTCCCCTCTCTCTGCTCAGCAGAACTGGCCATGAGTGGTGGGTTAATGTTAGCAGGCAGGGGGTGTTTGTGGATATGAGGAGAGAGGTAGGAGGGAGCCAGCCCAAGAGCTTTGGGAAGCAGAAGCACAGTTTTGAATTGAATTTGGAACTGGATGGGTAGCCAGTGGATTTGACAAGGATGGGGGGAACGATGTAGCTGAATGCAAAGAGCTCTCTGGCTGCAGCCTGCTGGGAATCATACACTTAGACAATCAGGTATCTGGGAACCGAAGGGAGAAAACATCATAGTACTCCAGTAAGGAAGTGCTTAAAGCCTCAGTAAAGATCTCAACTGTGACAGAATCCAGGCAAGGACAAATGCTGGCCATGCTCAGGAGGTGAAATAGAATACGGTGAGTCTGGACTCACGGAGGAGGCAAGCCTGGACCGCGTGCATATCGCTACTTACTTGGAAGAGTTGGACGTTGGCAACAGGATCTTTATGAAACACCTCAGTGGCACTCACGTATTTGGAGGGGACCAACTCATCAAGGTTATTCTGCCAAAGACATGTTAAAAAATGACCATCCCTTTTATCTGTGTTCTGTTTCCCTTTTCTCATGTCTCCCAGGTAGTCTCTGGCCTCTTCCTCTTTTTCACCTAACTTTCACCCCAGACTGTGCAATTTCACATCTAACGTGGTTCGGTCTGCCAATGTAACCCATCAGTTCAGTGGTGTGATGTGTCCCCTTTCCAGGCTGGTCCACATCAAGGCGTTAACTACTTTAGCTCAGGCAGTAGAGGCTCATGCTCTTAGGAGAGAAGGGGTTCAACCCCCAGAAGGCTCAGCCATCTTTGTACAATGCAAGAGGCAATGTTGTCACAGGCCCCTATGGACAGTAACAGCACGTGGAGAGAGCAGAAACCTAGGAGCCCGCTTGCCCACTGCAGGGTAGAGCCCACTGCAGGAGAAGTGAGGGTGGGTGGCCAGGGTTGAGCTAGTGGATCTGCTATGCAGATGCTCTGATCTCTACCCTACACAGAAGAAGTAGCAGTGCAGTCACAGCAGCAATTCCAAGAGTGGCTTTGCAGAACAGATTCCTTCTGCACCCTCCCCCCAGCACAGGGGCTGTGCATTGAAAACAACACTTTTCACTCTGTGCTGAGAATCTGACCACTCTGTCTGGGTTCAGTTCAATTGTGGAGTCTTTTATTTAACCCCCTCTATTCAAATCCCAGCAAGGAGAGAGCAGCACTCACATTCCCATTGGGTGACTTGTTTAATTTCTGAAGCACTATCAGATAAAATTTAAAGAAGAAACTGAGCGTGAGCGTGCGTCGGAAATCCACCATCCCACCAGGAGCCGAAGGAGACAGTTTCATATCATCTGCCAACAGGCGGCATGCTTCCTGCAGCAGATTTTCATTCCACTCTCTGCACAGGAACAAATAAACAAACAACAATAATAATAATATGGAGCACTTCCCTAGCACTCTACATTGTCAAAACATTTGTCAGACATTCACTAACGAATCCTTCCAACACCTCAGCATGACATCCTCACAAACAATGACAAATCTCTGTCTCATTTCTCATGCCTCACGCCTAGCAGAACTCCCACTGACTTCAGTGGGAGTTCTACTTTAGTAAGGAAAAAGTAAGAGATGACGCAACTATGCAGTGCTCTGCAACTGCATAATTGAGACCATTTCTCCATAGTACCTACTCTGCTCTGCTCTCTAAAACACTCCCCTGGTAGCCACCGTAGCAATGGTATAATCAACAACAATAACGTTCCAACAGAATGTTTTTCCATCAGATGAGGTGCTGATTCGATGAAATTGAAAAGTTCCTCCTGGGGAATGTAACAATTTCATCAACATTTAGGAATTATCAAAATGTTTCATTTCAACTTTGTTTTGTTTATATGTGATATAAAAGTCCAAATGATAAATTGAAAAGGGAATTTTTGGAATATTTTGTTTCTCTAAAAATTCTGAAATTTCTGCTTTTCATCATGATTTTGGACTAAATAAAATTTGAAAGTTTTGGAATTTCTCACAGGACAAGAATTCTATGTTTGAGCAGCTCAATCAGTATATTCAAACAAACAAGGACAGATCTAAAACATGGCTATGGCTTAATGAAATAGCACCAGTGACAGTCAACACAGGTCTTTGAGGGTGCTTTAATCCTTGCAAGGAGTACTGGAAATCACATGAGATCATGAAGGGGTCTGGGTAAGGTTAGTCAAGCCCCCAGATCTATGCAGGGTTTTATCCAAACCTCTCACTCTTCTGTCCCTTGTTTTTCATGACCTCTTACACATACCATAAGTGAGGATTCAGAAACTTTGGTCTGCTACTATAAAAATAACGTTTTAAAATGAACACTATTGCACTAAGAGGCCGTTCTATGCTAAAAAGATCATATTATGATTCTCCTACCTGCCGATAAGAGCCTGGCAAGTTTTTTCTGCCAGTACGGTTGTGGGAGCCATTCCTCCATAGTACAGCTTAATTTCCTGGACTCGGTTGCTACCTTCTTGAAACAGGACTCTCATTCCACAGGTCACTATAGCAATGTCATCCTCCCGACGGGAAGCCTGCTTGAAGGCTGAAAAATACTCACTCTAGAGGAAGGGAAAGAATTTGTTCTCAACCTGGGTCACAAGCAAGGGCAGCTGCCTATTCATTTAATTTGGTGACCCCCTAATTCTTGTGTTAGGAGACGGAGTAAATAACACTTCCTTATTTACTTTCTCCACACCAGTCATGATGGTCTTCATGGATATGAAAAAATGTAGGTTATGAAAAGGATAATTGTATGACTCATTATTGATAATGCTATATAGAGCCTTTTACCTCTATGTGACTTGTTAAAATTCAAACCAGGCCAGTAGTGAAGAGATCTAATCATTGTTCAGTCTAAAGTGAGTTTCATGGCTTCAGTCCGGGTCCCAGCAGAATAAAGTTCACTTTGCAAAAACCACCACCCTGATAAGCCCCTCTGTTTACAGTCTCAGCAAATAGGCCAAGAACTGTATGGACACAGAGATTGCACTACCTTCAGCGCACAGTCAAGAAACATAGATCCATAGATTCCACGGCCAGAAGGAACCACAGTGATCATCTAGTCTGACCTCCTGTATAGCATAGGCCAGTGTTTCCCAAACTTGGGATGCCGCTTGTTCAGGGAAAGCCCCTGGTGCGCCTGGCTGGTTTGTTTACCTGCTGCATCCGCAGGTTCGGCCGATCGCAGCTTCCACTGGCCGCGGTTCGCTGTGCCCGGCCAATGTCCACCTCCTAGAAAATCACCCAGAAGGAAGTAGAGATGTTCATAAACTTAAAATTTATTTTAAAAAATTGTATTGTCAGATAGCTTTAGATTTCTTGATAGCCTAAAAGATTAAATATGTGGAGAAGGTCTATATGTGTCTGGTGGACAGACACTAGAAGAGACTTAAATAATGTTTGGAGTCCCTCATCTGGTGGCATATTACCATAGCCAAAAATGAATACAGAAAACTTGTGATCCAGAGGGGGGCAGCCATTCTAAAAATGACCTTCCTTATAGCTCAAGGGTTCTCAAACTGGGGGTCGGGACTGTGACGGGTTGGGGCCACAGAGACCTGCTTGGTGCTGCCACCTGGTGTGCCAAGGCTGCTTCTGCCCCTGCTTCCAGGCCTTTTCCAGCTTGGGACTCCCGAATCCTGTCTGTTTTGAGCCAGATTCCACTGATCTGCTGCAAACACAGACCCAGGTCCGAACTAAGTCCACTCACCACTGTAAGGCCCCTGGAAGCGCTCTTGCCTTTGACACCCAGCTGCTCAACTCCAAGGGGGCTCAAACCCTTAATAAATCCGTTTTACCCTGTATAAAGCTTATACAGGGTAAACTCATAAATAGTTCGCCTTCTATTGCAAAGATAAAAAGGTATGCACACCTGATCGCTGTCCCAAGGCACTAACTCGTACTCAAGGAAACTTAATAAGTAAAAAGTGATTTTAATAAGTACAGAAAATAGGATTTAAGTGATTTTCAAGTAGTGACAGACAGAACAAAGCAAGTTACTTAGTAAAATAAAATAAAACACGCACATCTATGTCTATTCAAAGTTAACACAGATAAAAGCCTCACCAGATTCGGATATTTTCCTTTTTACAGGCTGTAGAATTAGCCTGGGCCCAGCTGAGTCCAGCAGACTCTCACACCCCTTAGTGTCTTTGTCCTTTGTTCAGTTCCCCTCAGGAATGTCCCTGGGGGGGTGGAGAGCCTCTCCCTTTAGCCAGCTGAAGACAAAATGGAAGGGTCTTGCAAGGCTTTTATAGCCTTTCTTCCTCTCCCTGCGTAGGATCCAGTAGCCCTGGAGTTTTGGGATCACATGGGCAAGTCCCCTGTCCATGTGCCCTAACCAGTCTAACCAGTTGCATCCTTGACTGGGGCCCCGATGTGGATTGGGGTCTGCACTTTCTTTTGTCTGTTAAGTACTTCTACTCAACTTGCACATTCCTTCCTCTGGACCTGGCCCCATGTTCTTACAAAAGCTATGCATACAACCAGCAAATATAAAACCAATGTTCATAACTACCACCACAACAATGATACATGCATACAAACAGGAGGAATAAATTCAGTAGGTCATAACTTTCACAGAGATATGTTACATGGCATTGTAGCATAAAACGTTACACATATATAGTTATAAGCATCTCCCCATAAAGTTTTATGGGGACACTGTCACAGGGACCCCTCAGGGGGTCGTGAGGTTATTACTGGGGGGGGGGGGTCGCGAGCTGTCAGCCTTCACCTCAAACCCTGTTTTGCCTCAAGCATTTATAATGGTGGTAAATATATTTAAAAGTGTTTTTAATTTATAAGGGGGGTCACACTCAGAGGCTTGCTATGTGAAAAGGGTCACCAGTACAAAAGTTTGAGAACCACTGTTCTAGCTGACCCAGTAGGGGGCTAATTAAGCACATCTCTGCTGGAAGTCAGTCTTCAAGGAAAGGTTAGTTTAGATTAGAAGCATTAGGCATTTTGGGTCCCCTATAGGATAACACCAGCTCAGCTTTACACAACCATTAGACTATTGTTAATTCCAGTATCTCACCTTCCCAGAGTAAGGCATCTCAATGGAGAGCAATATCTCATTAGGCTTTAGTACTGTCTTTCTGTAACCAGTAAAGAACTTCTCATCCATCCTTATAGTCCTTCTGCCCTCTGTAGAACAAGGAGAGGAGAAAGAAACACATGGTTGGGCGAGTGTATCAGGCAATAGTCTACCATTTCATCCAGGTAAAGAATTATTGTCAGGCATGTAGAGAGGACTTTGCAGCTACATAAACTAAATTTGATCTGATCTCAGTTATTTTTCCTCTTAATTTCTAACTCTTTTTAGCCAAATCCTGAACTACTTCCTCAAGTTCAGCTCAGTCCTTACACAGGCACAACTCCCACTGACTTCCATGGGAGTTTTGCCTGCATAAGGACTGAGTTAAACAGGAAATAAAGATTTTGGGATGTGTCCCTTTTATCATAATTCATTCCAAACACCCAAGTGAATCAGTTTCCAACATCTCAATTAGGGATGTGTGAATGATTTTTCAGTTTGCTGGCAATTACAAAACATTGAAAAAAACCATCATCTTTCAAAACATACATTTCTTCAAAATCTTCAGCAAGTCAAAAAGCAAGTCAAATAATACTAATTAATCATTTTGTTTCAATTTCAAGCCTCTTTTGACTTTTTAATTTTTTTTTAATTAAAAAGGAAGAAAATTTTGACTTTTTTGGAATTTTTTTTTAAGAAGGGAGATTTTGGCTACAACAATTTGACAAAACTGACACAAATTCCTTATGTTATTTGCAATGTTGTTGTAGCCGTGTTGGTCCCAGAATATCAGACCTGAAGAAGAGCTCTGTGTACCTCAAAAGCTTGTCTCTTTCACCAACAGAAGTTGGTTCAATAAAAGATATTACCTTACCCACCTTGTCTCACAAGTTTCCAACACATTACAGTGTTACTGAATCTTTATTCTTTTCCCCAAAACAGTTTTGGTTGAAAAATTCACCCAGCACTTATCCCAATGTGCCTTTTTCACAATTCACAAGAGAACATTACAAACCAGCACTTTTTCTTAATTCCCAAAAGGATCCTATTTAAGCCAACCCCTTCAATGTCTTCTGAACAGAAAATACCATATATCAGGGGTCTCAAACACGCGGCCCGCGGGCCACATGCGGCCCGCGGAGTTATTTCCTGCGGCCCGCCATAGGCGCCAACTCCACTGGCAGCCAAACTCCAAACATTACTGAGTGTTTATATTTTATTAAAACCCCTCTTTGCATTACAGTTTTTTAAAAGTTAATACATTGACTTTTAATAGAATACTATATTACTCTTCATTTTTTTCATTTTTGACTATACTTTGGTATCATTGTATGAAAAGGTTTCAGTGATGCGGTCCTCGGGCCAATTTACTAGTTCTCATGTGGCCCTCGTGGTGATTTGAGTTTGAGATCCCTGCCATATATGATCTTTATCATATTTAGTATGATAGTACAAGTCAACAGTGTACCACTGTTGCAAAAAAAGCAAACATCATTCTGGGATGTATTAGCAGGAGTGTTGTAAGCAAGACACGAGAAGTAATTCTTCCGCTCTACTCCGCGCTGATTAGGCCTCAACTGGAGTATTGTGTCCAGTTCTGGTCACCACATTTCAGGAAAGATGTGGACAAATCGGAGAAAGTCCAGAAAAGAGCAACAAAAATAATTAAAGGTGTAGAAAACATGACCTATGAGGGAAGATTGAAAAAACTGGGTTTGTTTAGTCTGAAGAAGACTGAGAGGGGACATGATAACAGTTTTCAAGTACATAAAAGGCTGTTACAAGGAGGAGGGAGAAAAATGTTTTTTACTAACCTCTGAGGATAGGACAAGAAGAAATGGGCTTAAATTGCAGCAAGGGAGGTTTAGGTTGGACATTAGGAAAAACTTCCTAACTGTCAGGGTAGTTAAGCACTGAAATAAATTGCCTAGGAAGGTGGTGGAATCTCTGTCACTGGAGATTTTTAAGAGCATGTTAGACAAACACCTGTCAGGGATGGTCTAGATAATACTTAGTCCAAACTTGAGTGCAGGTGACTGGATTAAATGACCCCTCAAGGTCCGTTCCAGTCCTACGATTCTATGAAAAGTCAGGCAACAACCCTGACCTCAAAGACCCACAGGGATCATAGAGTCATAGAATCATAGGAATGAAAGGGACCTCGAGAGGTCATCTAGTCCAGTCCCCTGTCCAGTCCATGGAACTATGGTGACAGAAACACGGACTTCACTCCCACAGTCACCACCTTTACTTCTTCCTCAGGAATGGACCTTTTCAGTTAATTTTCTGTGAGTGGCGGGGGAGGAGGAAGGGGTGTTAGTGGGATTCCTTTGAACATATGCCATAACAAAGGCAAAAGGGATTCCTTATCGAGACTGTTGAACATAGATAGGCCTTGTGGTTCTCCCTGGCTCTTTAGCGCCCAGAAAGACTAAAACAGAGTCCCTAATGTTACATGCAGGGTTTTTCTCCCTATGTTCTGGCCTGAACTAAGCAGTCATGGGAAAGGACTACTGATTACCCTATATCCCACACTGTCATTTAGCACTTTGAATAAACTTACCATTTGATGCCAAAGTCAATTTGCTGCCACATGCCATAAAGACAGGGTTGAGATCAGAAATTGGACTAGCAGTCATTATGTTTCCCCCAAGAGCCTGAAATAAAGTAAACCGAACCCATAGATTAGAAGACAGCTGAGAAGGTATGGCTAGTGCTACTTCACTATCACTGATTCGCATGTAACCCTAGAGTTTATCTAGATTCAGGTTTGTTTTGCTACTGTGACAATTTTAGGGCCTTGATTCAGTTCCAATGATGAACACGCAAAACCCACAGAGCCAGTATCAATCCTAACCAATCCTAAGGCATTTGACTGAAATGGTTTTCAAGGATGGTCCTTACCTGTACATAAAAAACACCTCATGCTCTAATCATTCATGATAATGGTTCCAAAATTGAAATATTGGAGCCATGATGAAGGGCCTGATCCTGCAAGGTGCAGAGCACCTCCTGAGAAATGCTCAATGGCTCAGTTCCTATTGGCTGTGCTAGGAATTGAGGGCACATATAACCTTGCAGCATAAGGCCTCATGTCAGGTTTTTCAGCCTGCTTTAAAAGTGGTTTTCTTATTCAACAGGTCTCTGGGCCTCAAAAAACATAGCCCTAGATAACTTGCAAAGCACAGAGGAAATATCTAGTAGGATCAATAGATGTTCACATTCTTGGTTAGCCCTAAAAGCAGGTCTTGAACTGGGGTTTGCAGAGGACAGGGAAGATGCACCCTCTTAAGCATCAAGGCAGTATCAGCTTCCACACTCATCACTATACACACACACTCGGTAGGGAAGACGAGAGATGGGCATACATATATATATATATGGGCATACATATATATATATATATACCCAATTTTGGAACCATTATCATGAATGATTAGAGCATGAGGTGTTTTTTATGTACATATATATACACACACACACACCCTACTGGGTATATAGGTAGACTCAGAAGAGGAGAAAGCCACGTCAGCTCTGCTTTTCAGCACCCAAAGAGCACTTGGGCCCAGGTACGGCCAGTGTCACCCAGGCAGCCCTGTCGTAACAGCACTCCAGATAAGCCCCTGTGGAGGGCTGCCTTCTGAAGCAACAGCAGAGACTGTAGAAGATGGAGTCTCTTTTGCTTACAGAAGAATGATGGGATCAATGCTCTGAGGCTTCCTGGTCAGGCTTTTGTTTTAATGACCCTTTGCAGTTTTGGATCCGCCATAAATGCTTCTTTGTTAAATGACTCCTCATTTCCAGGCTGCTCTAGAGTTTTCCCATTTGTCTGGTAATAGTAATGAATGCAGCAGATTCCTTCTGCTTTTCCTTGGTGAGCTGCCCGTGTCATATAGCAGTGGCTCTCAACCTTTCCAGAATACAGTACCCCTTTCAGGAGTCTGATTTGTCTCACGTACCCCCAAGTTTCACCTCACATTAAAAGTACTTGCTTACAAAACCAGACATAAAAATACATAAGTGTCACAGCATGCTATTGCTGGAAAATTGCTTACTTTCCGATTTTACCATATAATTATAAAATAAATCAATTGGGATGTAAATATTGTACTTACATTTCAGTGTATAGTATATTGAGCAGTATAAACAAGTCATTGTCTGTATGAAATGTTAGTTTGTACTGACTTCACTACAGCTTTTTATATAGCCTGGTGTAAAACTAGGCAAATATCTAGATGAGTTGATGTACTCCCTGGAAGACTTCTGTGTACCCCCAGGGATACGTGTACCCCTTGTTGAGAACCACTGGCATATAGCAACCTAAGACGACACAAGACAAAATAGTCTACAGCCTACACGGGCCTGCAGTAGAATTTTATTGGAAAAGAATCACAAGAAAAGGACAAAATGTCTTTCAAATGTCCCAGCGTAATAAGAGGAGCACTAGGCATGTGATACTGGCAGGGTCAATTATTCAATTCGAGTTTTCTTCATTTAAGTTTCTTGCCCCTCCCTCCGGCATTAGCTCACTAGCTTTCCCCAGTCACTTACTGCAACGTTTTTGATCTGTGGGCCTGCAAACCACCGCAGCTGTTCTAATACAGCCTGGAACAATTCCGTTTTGTAGGAAGGAAGCTCAGCCACAGCTTTTTTCAGCACCACTTCTACAAAGCTCAGGGTGCAGGCAGCACCAAAGGTAATACCTGCAAGGGAGAACAACAGAATTTTTACCAACAGCCAAGGTGTACGTTTCCCAGGAAGCCAGTTACACCAGGGCACTTGCAGAGGAAGGTGCATCAGGCACTGCATTTTCCCCATACAAATATTTTTTTCATTCATTCGTTCACTAATACCATTTTCCAGCTGAAAATTTTCAACCACTTCTCCTGACCGAACATGCCCTAAACCACACAGTCCACCAACAACAGGCACACGCACAAACTGCACCCACCAAGTAGAAACTCCCCACAACTATACCAACCAACACTTATACCAGCACTTATTGGGAGTCTAAACGCATCTGGGAATTGCTAATGAGCTACAGAACCTTTCACTCGTAGGTTGTCAGTGTGACATACAGGTTGTTCCTATCTAATGGGAGCCCCTATCCGAGATGAGTCTGGTGGATTTAAATTCCAACTCTCACATCATAAACTGAACACTATGCTTTATATGAGTTGATAGGTTCAACGAAGAGGTGAAGAACTGCACTGGACCATGGATACTGAATTACTTTTAGTGTCCATCTACACAGCAATGTAAGCCCATGCCTGAGCCTGGACTCAAGCCTAACCTCCTTGCGACTACACTGCAATTATACCAACTCAGGGCTCGGACCCAGGGTCTCAGGACCCTGCAGGGCTGGAGGATCCATGCTCAAGTTATGTCAGGACCCAAGGTCCAATCCCTATTGCCCCGCTTGACTCGGGTCTTGGGAGTCAGCAAGAAGTATCCCACAATTCCATGGGACAACTTCCTTACTCCTCTTTATACCAAAAAATCTGCCATCCCCGCTATTAGAAATGGAAGCCACCCCGCCTTTGCAAATGGCAGACGCTCAGGTCAGCATTAACCTATTCTGTTCTGATCACCAATCTGCAAGCGCACTATCAGAGAGCCTCCTGGGTTTGCAAGGGAGCACAAACTGATCATGCCTTTTGCAAAGCGAGCTGCTTCCTGCTAATCTGCAGGGTGGGCAGTAAAGTTTTCCCACAGTGCACCATTGTCCTAGGGCTAGAGCGGCGTATTTGGGGGTGGGAGGAAGAAGAGGGAGCGCCAGGGGCTCTGGGATATGGTTATTTTGACTTGGGTCTGCACCCTGCAGTGCGGATGCCAGAGCCCTAGATTTGAGTATGGGTTAGAAAAGTCTTAAGATAGGGTTATTATACAACGCTGATGCTCAAGCCTAAGGTTCCCTAACATGGGTCATCTGACTCAAGTTCCACTAACCCTGTGCTTACATTGCAGCGTAGACATATGCCTGGAGGTTGAGTCATACTGGCAGGGCAAAGTGTATGGGGACTTTGCCCTGCTTCTGCCAGCCAGATAAGCTCAAGACTTCATTCACATGGGATATCAAACCACTGCCTGATAAGCACAATTTTTTAAAACAAAAAGATTATGGTCACTTGCAAATTATTTGATAATATGTAAATTAACTCATTAATTTGCATAAACCACCTCACATGGAACTGCTATGAAATTTCTAATATTTTTCCCAGTAATGACCATTCCTGGCCCTTACTACTATGTGTTTCCAGATCTTTACAACATCTGAGATCTGTGAAATCTTTGTATTGAAATTTAACTCAGATCTGCCTTCCCCCTCATCTACTCCCAGTAAAGAGGAAACAATTCAACTGCTTAATCCCAGAATAATGATGAGTGGCTAATGCCTGCTTCCCTTACTCATGGAACTTGTCCTATTGATTTCAGTGGGATTCCTAGCATGAATAAGATGAACAGATCTGGCCTCAGAAAAGGTGATGGGAATAAAAGAAAGGGGCCCTTCATCCTAATCAAAGCAGTTCTAGTTTCTCTGTTTTTGTGGGGGGATGTATCCAGCCCCTCCCTTGTACCTTTCCCAAAGACCACACTGATTGCATAGCATTATGAATGCTCGTTACCTACCCTCCTCTGTGTGCTGAACAAAGGTCATTTCAGGGATCCAAGCTGGTGCTATTATCACTGGATACAGCATGTTCTTTAACCTCATCTCAATACCTCAAGGAAAAACAAGACTCCCTGAGTTAGATGCTTCTCAGGGAAAAGGCAGCATTACTGTGTAACAAAGATCAGTGAGCTTCAGTAACCACATCTTATACCGGTTATGTAATGGCTTAAAGAGTTCCCAAAGAAGGGCCACATTTATCACTGGCCAATGGTGGCATTTGTGTAATGAAATGTTAGGGCTAGAACCCATGAGATGCCGCTCCAATCTGCAATACCCACCAACCTCTTCCCCTGTGAAGGAGCTCCCAGACTGCACGTGGACATCACTGACTCATTGATATCATCATGTTAGGCTGAATAGCACTTGAGGGGGGAAATAGGATTAGCTATCAGGAGGGGAATTGTTCATGAAATCAGATTGGCTTTGCAAATCTCTCTTTCCCTCTCCACCCCCTGCAAAAAACAAACAAAAAAAACCAGTTTGAGAGCACTGCAAACCCTCACATCGTAAGAGGTTTGCCCAGTCTCTGGACAACTTCAGGCAAACGGCTGAAAGTTTCAGGACTGGATTCACCTAAGTACCTTTTCAGTGCCTCTCTTCCCTTCCTGCGAAAACCAGAGCAGTCTGTTCTGTATCTGTGTGCCTCTTCTTGTCAATAACCCATTAATAACTGGCACCAAGTTAGAATGAAAGGCCCACCGATCTGAATTAGCTCTTATTTAGCTTGCTCCAACAAACAGGACACAAAGATGTTTGTGAGACTGATCCATGTGGGAAGAAGTAAAATCCTCCCTGACATGCCCTCCAGAAACCACTCCCACAGGGGTTTAACTCGGGCTGTTTTAAGGAAGTCCAAACTGGTTTTGCACTGTGCTTGGGAAAACCTTTCTGTGGATAACTTTAGCAACTGCTCAAATTGAGGCTCAGCAGTTCCTCTTACCGACTTCTGTGTTCCCTACAACGAGCTTAGCATCGGGATACTGGGCCTTGAGTGCCAGCAGCTCCTTGAGTGTCGTGGGCCGTATCCACATCACACGCTCTCCTTTGAAGCGCAGCTGTTCCTGGGGTTTGTCTTTCTGCATCTGAGAAAATAAAATGGGACAGACTCAGATTGCAAAATGCCTCCATTAAGAATCCCTGCTCCGGCTTTGCTTTTGCCAATTCTCCTCATCGCGTGACTGCTGCTTATTAGGAAGAGGAAACTAGATAGGAGTCAGCCCAATGTCGCTGCCCTCCAGAAACTCGGGAACGTCTTACAAATGAAACAGAGGGAGCTGGTGTTGGCACAAACAAACTCAGTGTGACCCTCACAAAGGGAGCACCAGCACACTGGCTAATGTTAGGTTGGGTCAGGGGGAGCTGCCAGCAGACGTGGAACTAACAGCTGAGATTTAAGGGTGATCTGTTAAATGTATAGAAGGCGGAGAACACACCCACTTGGTGGACCCAACCCTGGGCTATGATGGTGCAATCAGTGTGCAGGGAATCTGCTGGTAGAAAGCCTGCCCAGCGTGGGATTGCAGGGACACAAGCCTCCATAATTAAGGTGACCAGATGTCCTGATCTTATAGGGACAGTTCCGATTTTTGGGTCTTTTTTCTTATATAGACTCCTATTGCCCCCCACCCCCGTCCCGATTTTTCACATTTGCTGTCTGGCCACCTATCCATAATTGTTCCTTCATAGGGAGGTGGGGGATGATCGGAAAGGAAGCCAGAGCAGCTCTGAAAGTGAGTAGTGCTGACCGGAAAAGGCGTGGCCCGGGCAGCTGGCGGAAGCACTGATTCAGCTTATCCCCTGTATCCCCTGGAAAGCCTCTTCTGGCAGGGCTCTTATGTGAAAGACTGGAATGCTAATGTCTGCTCTGGGTCAGCAAGTGTGTGTTATTTTATTGGTGTCTGTCTTTTACACTGTAAGCTCCTTGGGGCAAGAGCCACATGGGTCACTCAAACCCTGTGTCCGAGAATCAGGCCAATGAGCTGCATTCACTGCTGCATGAATGCACCTACCAGCAACTCTGGAGGGAAGATAGGCTCTTGTGTGGGATCCAAAGGCTGAAACTCAGCTGGGTTGAACAAGATGGAGGACACCATTGCCTGTTAAACAAAGCAAATTGCTGTTGGAGAATTTTTTTTTCTCAAAACAAGAGGACTTAACGCTGTCTACATGTAACTCTGGTTCATTTTTCCTTTCTGATACAATGCTTTTCATTATTTTGTTAAATGATGACCAGTACAACTAAGAGAGTAGAATGACGCAGACTGATGAATTAAACAATGGCCCAGATCTTGAGCTCCCCACTTATATTTATCGGTCCTTAGCAGGTGTTTGCCTGGCTAAACACACAGGGTTTTATTCCAATCTCACTTATAGCAATGTTAGACTAGGGTAATTGAATAGATTGGTAGATTCTGGCAAATGGTAGATTTGCCTGAGCACAGATCAAATAAAAGCAAAGTGAGGCCTGGTCAATTTAACTAAATTGGTCACGGTGTGAAAAATCCACACACTGAGCAGCGTTATTAAGTTGACGTGAGTCCCTGTGTAGACAGTGCTAGGTCGACAGAAAAATTCTTCCATCGACCTAGCTACCACTTCTCGGGGAGGTGGATTACATACGCTGAAGAGAGAGCCCTTTCATTGGCAGAGGTAGTGACTACACTGAAGTGCTACACCAGTGCTGCTATAGCATTTTAAGGGTAGACAAGCCCTCAGTCTGAGGTGCTTTGCCTGAATAAGATCAGAGTAAAGATTCAGGCTTTAGCACGTCCAAAATAAAACTTGAATTATAAAACACTAATGAAGGATAGTGAAAAGAAAGAAGAGAAGAAAAAAATAAAGGTGTGGCAAGGCCTTACTGCATTGTCTTCTATCTTATTCATGCAGCAACCTGTGTTGTTGACTTTTCTACCACAACAGCCTCCATCCTTTCCAGTCATACAGCAGCCTGGGCCATTGTTTCCTTTCCCACAGCAACTCCAGTCCTACACAGGCAAAAAACAGCTTAGAGAAAAACCTGTAGAGTTCAAGCAAGCTAAAAAGGTTTCATCCACTTGCAAAAGCAATTGTTCCCCTGCTTATAATTTCTATCATAGAAACAGAGAAATTGGAGGTAGGAGATGCCAAATAATTAGGTCTCTTCCTTTCAGTGGGTCTGAATGGCCCCTTAGAGTGTATTCTATGAGGTTTAGTTTTAAATAACTCAAGTAGTGGAGCTTCCACCATCTCCTTTTGGAGATGGCTCCAGTGTCTGATGGGTTTCACAACCTTTCTATACCTGCACCTTTCTATACCTGCGCACACCCGGGTGATCTGGGAGCTGTTTTGTTTTGTTGGATGCTGTATTTTTAAGAGCCTTAGCAAAAGCACTGTAAAAAGAGGTCTGCTTACTAGTGACTTGACATGGGATCACCGCACTGAGAACTCTAGTTATTAAAGGGAGCTAACCTGAGCAACTGCCATTAATGAGTAGGTCTTCTCATGTTATCAATATGGAACACACGTACGGACAGGATCCAGGGCTGTGTTTAGGATTTGGTTGGGGATTGCGGGGAGGGGGAAGGGTTGGTTGGCAAATGTATTCCCTTTTTCTCCCAGTCCAACAGTGTATTTTATCAACAGTTGAGCAAGTCAGCCTGCTGAATGCCTTCCAATGTAATGTTATCTGAGGCCACTTACTTTAGCAAATGTCCTGTACCCCTCCAGAATGGGTCTGTATCCTGTACAGCGACACAAGTTTCCTGCATGGCCAGTGCAAAGGGATAAAGGTTCAGAATCATTCAGTCAAGAATTTCTGTGCCCACATGGGAGGCTGATTCCGTGAGGGTTTTCCCCCACAATAACCAGCTCAGCATTAGACAGAGCTGATCAGAAAATGGGGGGAAGTGAAATTTTGGGAAAATTTCTGCACAAATTCCACCACTCTCTTTTTTATGTGGAAATTCAAAATCGCAATGAAAATTTTCACTGACATTTCAACTCTCTCTATTTAGCATTCAGCTGCCTTGACTGCACGTGTTTAATCTCAACGTGCCAGTTATCTAATGTCTGAAGCAACACAGAGCCCATTTCTCTCCTGTGGCTGACCCCTCTACAGCAGAGGTGGCCACTGTAGTGCCGGTCCCAACTCCATGATTCAGCACGAGACCAGTCCCAGCCCCAGCATTAGCTAAAGCAGCCAAGAGACTGCTCTAACCTACACAAGAGCAGAACTGGCATAACGGAGTTTTGCACCTGCACATCCCCAACCCAGGGCACACCCCTACATGTGGGGCTGGTGTTTGGTGCAGACGCTAGCTCTGTGATCTCCATTGGCTCTATGCCAGCAAGGCGTTCCCTCCACCCACCATAAGGTGATTTATTTAGTTTGTAAGCTCTTTAGGGCAGAGACCACCCTTTTGTTCTGTGTTTGCACAACACCTGGCACAATGGGGCTCTGGTATATGACTGGAGCTCCTATGCACTATGGCAATGCAGATAATTCACAACAATGGGAATTCTCCACTGTCTATTTCCAGCCAGAATCTGTTCACTTCACACCCCTGAGCAATGTAATGTGAACAGCTCATTCTGGACAATCCGAGTCTTGCTTTGATAGTAACTGGCCAGTTTTAAAGCAATCAGGTTAGGTGCACTCTGTCCCACTTGGGGAGGGAAATCTAACCCCCGAAAAAGCACAAGATGCATGCCTGCAGATCTGTTTTGGAATAGGCATTACCTTGGAAATTCTCTTCGATCTCCTCCATGTTTGGTTGAGGTCTGTTGCGAAGTAATGCATACATGGACATGACAATGCCAGGAGTGCAAAAGCCACACTGGGATCCATGGCTTTTTGCTATTCTATCCTGAGAGGAAAAAGTGATGAAAACACAAACAGCTCTTGTTAGCAGCACAACGCTGATTTCCTGACCTCTCTAGTCAGTGCTTCCTCACGTCTCTGGGCAGACCCTCCCAAAGGAGTTAGGGCTTGTCTACACTTACTGGGGGATCGACACACGGCGATCGATGCATCAGTGGTCGATTTAGCACTAAATCGACCGCAGATCACTCTCCCGTTGACTCCCGTGCTCCACTGGAACGAGAAGAGTAAGAGGAGTCAACGGGAGAGCGTCTCCCATTGACATTGCGTAGTGTGGATCCTGCAGTAAGTAGATCTAATATACATCGACTTGAGTTACGCTATTCACATAAAGCAAATTGCCTAGCTTAGATCGACTTTTCCCTGTAGTGAAGACAAGGCCTTAGTCCATTCAGATGGGTTTCAAACAGACTCACGAAATGAACTCATACAGAAAAATTGGGGTCTGGATTTCAAAAATACCCCTAAATCCTGGCCTACTGAAATTGATGGGAGTTTTGCCATAGAATTCTTTAGGGCCAGGATTTCACCTCAGGAGTATTTGAGTCCTTGGGTTTCTATTTGCTCCATCATAAAAATAGGGGCTATTGGTCAGAATCAGATGTGCCTTTGGATTTCAAACCCTTTTCCCTCAAAGCTTATGTGTTTGGATCCTGGGGGGTGCGGGGGTGGTAGGGAAAGGAACAAGCTCTATCCAATAGGAGCCACCCAATCTCCATCCATCTCACTTTAGGTCTAAGTGTTCTCTCTTTGTGGTTTACCATCATGGAAAGAATCTATACAAACTGCTAGATATGTGCAGAGGAAAACTTAATTTCCATCTCAGGGGCAGCATCTCTGGCAAAGATGAAACAACTAGTGACTCCAAACACTGCAATGTAAGATCACCAGTGTATAATAGTAACACGTTGCATTTCTCTCACAACTTCCAGAACCCTTTGGAAACATTACTGAATTAATCCTCAGCAATGCCCCTGTGAGGGAGGTAAATAATAATATCCCAATGTTATAGGTAGAGAAACTGAGGCACACTGAGTTCCTGACTAAGGTCATCCAGGAAGGCCAAGGCAAAGCCAAGAATAGAACTTGGATTTCCTGACTTGCAGTCAGGGCCACACAGAGGTTTTGAGGGGCCAGGAATGACAAAATCTGAAACTGAGGCCCCCAGCCCTTCAAAAATATTACCATGGAGATGAAAGAGGTTAAAGAACACGAGAGGAGATAGCAGGTAAGAGAGGGCCCAAGCCTGTAGGGCTGCTGCCCACCCCATGAGGATGATGGGGGTTCTGCCTGCATGCAGCCAAGGAGCCGCTTCCTGTCCTGCCTCTCCCTGAGCTCTGGCCCCATTGCCAGTTGGAGTGGTATTCCCAACCCCCGACCCTACTCCTACCTCTGGGCTCTCAGCATGGTGGGTTGCCTCGGGTCTGGTTCAATGATGCCAACACCAGCAACAGTGGGATGTGTGCCCAGCTGGGGCAGGTGAGTCGCTCTTCGCACTATTGATGGCAGGCGCCAAGCAGGAGCAGCACTGCGACCCCATGAGCCAGGTCACAATGCCTCTCACTCAGATTTGCCACAGCCACTCATCCATCATTTTGGGGGACCCTCGGACAAACTGCACTTTTTGTTCTACCTAGGCCCTGCACATCCCTGCTCCCAGTCCTGTGCGTTAGCTACAAGATCACTCCTGGTGTAGGACTTGGATCAATACAACATTGCAGGACCAAAGCAAGAACACTAACAATGTAGCTGGAATGACACCTAATATCATGTTTGCTTATAACTGGGAGTTACAATATAGATGTGTGCATAGGTGCCATTCCCACTACCAGAAAAGTCTGTGCACGCGGTCTAAGGTGAAACCCACACCCTCCAGGCTTTGGCTTCATTAACATGGAAAGTAAGAACAACACAAGTTAAACCTCAGCCCAAGTATTCCTCCCAGGGTAGGCTGATCCAAGAGTTCCTCCAGTAGAAGCTGTCTGTCCCAGGCCCATGGTCCCACTGCCTCCCTTATATCCAGGGCAGAGCTAACAAGCCATGCATGCCCCCGAGGGGGTCAGCAAAAAAGCAGCAACTTACCAGGTGTTAGAACCCTACGCTAACAGGGTGAATCCGCAAAAGAGGCCTGACACAGGTTACATCGTCTTAAGACTTAACAGCAGAGATAGCTCACCTGGACGGGATGCAACCTTGTCTTTGTGCTCCCTATGCCTTCAACAGTAGTCACTGCTACATGATGCAATGCGCAGATGGGGAACAGACAAGCATTTACAGAGTAGTGGCTAGAACCATAAGTTAAGGTCACTTCATTTGTAAAATCATTTGCCAGCAGTGCTCAACAAAGGAAAGAGGGAATCATGACATTTGCCTGCTTTGCAGCCTCTGATATATACAGTTGCAATTCCAGGCAGCCTGGTTATGACAAACAAATGGGCTAAAGAAAGGCAATGTTGCCTGTGACAGAACACTGGAATCATGACAGCTCCACTCAGGCAAAGCAGAATCCTTGTGAAGTCTGAAACTCTCAGGGACATATCTAGACCTTCTTCACTGGATGGGAACCGCCAGGTGGAAATTTCCAAATGCATCCTTTGTTGCTTAATGCACTTCTGAAAGGAACTCAGATGCCATGGTGATGGGTATAGCGTACAAACCTAACTAAGACAGGGCAGAATGGAAATATTTATTAACAACCAGCCAAATCCTGCCCGAACTCAAGCAAAACTTCCAGTGACTTCACCTGAGCAAGAACTGCAGGATTTGGTCCAGTGGTAACAGCACTAATCTTTCTTAAAGCACTTATAAACATTAAACTAACTAATTAGTCCTCACAACATCTCTGTAGGCAGTTTAAATGAGTATACAGCAAATAGGGAAACAGAGGCAGAGATGTCAAATGACTTGCCCAGGCCACATGTGAGAGCTGGGAATAATAACTTCGGAGTTCTTGGCTTCCAGCCCTGTCCTCAGACGGCTCAGACACACCTCTTGTAGGTGGTGAACAAAGTGAAAATGTCTCTGATTAAAGATAATATCAAACAATGTAGCCAGAACTTTTCTCATAATTAGCTCTCCTGATCCCTGCAGCCTGCGTAGCCCTAAAAAAAATTAAATAAATAAATATTCTGGCTGCTAGGGGACAGAATGATTGAAGGGATTTATTAATGAGACACCATACTTTTTCTTTTCTTGGTCACCCTTTGACCCCATTAGAGATGTTCACCAACTCATGGTAAAATAGCCATGGCATTTTCACCATTTGAAGCTTCTGCCATTCTCCACAGAAAGAATAATCACTGTTTTACTTCTTCTTGGTTTGATTTCATTGCTTAGCTCCACAAACGATCAAGAACTGAGACTGACATAATTCCATGTGCCTAATAGAAATAATTGTTTTGCAGATTAAATGGATATCTGTAGATACAGTGGATATCAACAGACACACAGAAGCCAGATAATCCCAGAAATGTAACAGTAATAAAGATCCTAGCAGGGTACTGTTATTTCATTCTTGCCAGGGCAAAAGAGGGGCTGCATTGTAACAGGAGAATGCTACATTAGGGTTATAAAGGTTACCATATCAGGAAAGACCACCTAAGCTGACATCTGGTCTGCCTCAAGAACCTATGCACATGCTTCAAGGCAAGATGTAAAATCTTCATAAGCATGGTACAATACTGTTGGACGAAATAACTTCTTGTATCTGCTGAGTTTATGTCCTGAATTGTGGATTGAGGCTTTGGCAGAAACATATTATATAACAACATTTCTTTAATCGTAATAATGCTGCATCCCGAAGGGAAAAAACCTAGATTCATGACTATTTTAATTTCCATCTCCGTTTACAGGTTCAGCTTGCAAAGGATACACGATTTTCTTCTGGGAGTTGTCAAACTTGGATATCATAACAGTGCAAGCACCACATCCACCTTCTCCACAGCCTAGCTTGGTTCCAGGTAGCCCCACTGAGAGAACAAGGTTAAGGAAAATACAGAAGCGTCGCAGTAGCCCTGGCAAAGGTACAGCCCACAACCCTTTTACAGCCAAAGTTTTCCAAAGGTTCAGGCTGAAAACTGAGTTCCTAATTTTCTTTACATTTTCCCTTATCAACAACTTAGTTTTTACAGAAGCAAAGCCTCAAGTACTGATGTGTGGACTCCAGGATTGACGCATGAAGATCTGATAAGGCAGTTAACTACCTAATATGCTTATTAGAGCTGGTTATAATTTTTTTAATCTTGACATTTTTCAACAACTTTTCAAATTTTGACCAAAAAAGAGGGGAGGGGGGAGGAAATACTGCTGACACTTTTTTTTTTTGACAGTGTTGTATTCATATTGGTTCCAGGATATGAGAGAGACAAGGAACGTGAAGTAATATAGTTTACTGGACCAACATCTGTGTGTGGAAGGTACAAGGTTTAGAGCTACACAAAGCTCTTCTTCAGGTCTGGGGAAGGAAATCAGAGTGTCTGAGCTAGACACAAGTTGGGACTGACTGTTAAGCATAAGGGGTACACGTTGTAGGCAGCCACTTGAAATGGAGTGGGCAATAAGAATTAGACTGTTATTCAAAAGTGGTTTGAAGTGGACTATTGCGGATTAGTAGGCATGAAATTGTTACATGTTGTTGTAATGAGCCATGAAACCAGCGTCCCTGTCAAGTCCATATTTTTAATGTCTTTATGAATTTACGTTCACAGGCTCATCTTTTGAAGGTATTGTGCAGGTTTCCTTTGAGGACAAGTATTGAAAGATCAGGTATGGAGTGATCGCTTTGTACAAAATGTTTACCCAAGGATGATGTAGTGCTTTTGTCTTTTATCATTTTTCTGTGTGAGTTCATTCAAGAGTGTAGTGATTGCCTGGTTTCACCCACAGTTGTTGTTAAGGTATCTGGTGCAAGGGATGAGATACACCACATGTTGTGACAGGCATGTGAAGGACCCATGGATCATGAAAGGTGTGTTGTGGAGTGTAGCAGTGGGACATTGTAGCAGTGGAGATATATCTGCAGGTTTTGCATCTGTTGTTCTGTCGGGGTCTGGTGCCGCTTTGAGTTGGTGAGTCCTGGTTCTGGGGAGCTTGGTTCTGATTATGAGCTCGACAAGGTTGGGGGAGTTGTTTGAAAGCCAAAAGAGGAGGTTCAGGAAAGATTTGTTTCAGGATGGGGTCCCCATCAAATATGGGTTGTAGTTGTTTGATGAAATCCATATGGGTTCCAGTGTGAGGCAATAGATGACAACTAGGGATGTCTGGTCAGTGTGTGTGGGGGCGGGGGCAGGAGTCTGTACTGAAGCAGGTTCTCTGGGGGTATGTTTGTGTACCCGCATCTGAGACTTTGACACCAATACAAACATGTGGCACAAATAAGTGAGCAAAAAGGTAGGTGCTGGTACGCACAAAAACATATAACTTGACAAAACTAAGTCAGCAAAAACATAGGCAGCCAATTTTAGTCAGACAGATTTAGAGCCCAATTTTCAAAATTTGTTTCTGATGGTCAAATTCAGGAGTCTGTAGAAACAACATAACTAAAAAGAGTTGATGAAAACAGAAGTTCTCTCGTATAAGTGCGATAGCTATGGAGATTCATGGATAACAGGAATTAAAGTAAGGCCCCGATTCAGCAAGGGATTTGAGCACGTGTCTAACTTTTGAGTAATCCCATTGAGGTTGTCTACTTTGTAAATCCATCTCCCACATGTCAGTTTATTGCACATACAGAAAGATGAATATACATGAACAAATACGTCACACATGCAAAAAAAAGTACATGAGTGCATGCACAAAAATGAATGAGTTCTTATTTCCTGGGGCTATATTACCTTTTCCATGGGGACCTCTCCTGCAAAGGGTCCTGGGGCAGCCATAGCCAAGGGAAGTCCTCGGTAGCATGGTTCTAATGGAGCCCAAAGGAAGGAGGTGCTGGGAGCCAGAGCCAGTAGAGAGGCACAGGGAGATCCACCAGGTGCATGGGCTGGCCCCATGACCTCATCCACAGGAGTGGAGAGCATCCAGGGCCGGTGCAAGGAAGTTTCACACCCTAGGCGAAACTTCCTTGCACCAGCCCTGCGCCCCCGCCCCAGCTAACGCAGTCCCCCCTACCCCTCCCACCCGCGGGAGCTCAGCCCCCCCCACCCGTGGGAGCTGAGCGGGGAGCCAGGGGGCCGGCGGATGGCTGCCTTCCGGCTCCCCACTCAGCCACTGAGCGGGGAGCCGGGAGGCAGCCATCCGCCGCCCCCCAAATCCTGGCACCCTAGGGTCGCCTAGTGATAGCGCCGGCCCTGAGAGCATCTCTTATAACTCACAACAAGATGATATGGGAGGAATCTACTAGACTATTCTAGTGGTGATTTCCTCCCTCCAATCAGTTCTTGCTCAGGTTGAATTTCACCCTGAGTATATTGGATTCCCCCTAGCAGTCTTAACTCAGGGCGCAGTCCCATAAGCCCTTTGTACACTGAAATCCCATTGACCTCAACAGGAGTTTCTTGCACAGAGAGAACACGCAGCATCAAACCCAGGAAAAATGCCCACTGAAGCCCAGAAACATATTCGGGCTTTTCATATCATCCACAAATCATCTGGGTTTACCTGAGGAATGTCAGAAGACAAACTTTTGCAAGCCCCTAGGATGAGAGGTGCTGAGTCAAAATCATATATTATTATTTATAATTGTTTATAGTGAACTGGATCGGGCACTGCAGAGGAAGAGAGAACTGATTTTCAAGGAGAAACCGCCTTTGGTTGCAGTAAATATATGGCCATACTGTGATAATCAGTTTAGGCTTGATCCTCCACTGTTAAAGTCCATGGCAAATTGACTTCAATGAGAGCAGGCTTGGGCCCTTTCATACTAATGTCATTGAGGTTCCCACTGGAACTGACATGAAACTGATTATCTCTGCACAACCATGTGTCTACTATAGAAGAACACCGCTTGTTCACGGAAATCCATCAAGGCATAACCTAAAGATTTTCTCCACCAATGTCACGTCAGTTTTATTAGGATGTGGGTGAAAAGCACCCCAAGGAGCCAGAATTCACCATGTAGACTTTCCATAAACTCTGGATTTGTAAGAAAACAACAGAATCAGGAAAACGAAAATAAGAAAGAAAAACTTGTAGCACCTTAGAGACTAACAAATTTATTTCAGCATAAGCTTTCGTGGGTTAATACCCACTTCATCGGATGCATGGAATGAAACACACTGCAGACAGACATTTATACAGTCAGAGAAACATAAGGTCCAGGTGTATAGACCAATCTTAAGAGGCTAATTAGTTGAGAGGAAACATGACAGCAGGGGAAGAAAAAGCTTTTGAAGTGATAAACAAGATGGTCACACAGGTGTGAATGAGGATCGTTAACTTAAGGGAAATAGATTCAATTAACATAATGGCCGAGCCATTCCAAATCTCGATTTAATCCGGAGGCAACGCAATCTAGTTTGCATATCAATTCAAGTTCAATAGTTTCTCTTTGAAGTCTGCTTTTGGAGTTAATCTGTCGCAACACTGCTATCCTCAAATCTGTCACTGAGTGACCAGGGAGGTTGAAGTGTTCACCTACTGGTTTTTGAATGTTATGATTCCTGATGTCAGATTTATGTCCATTTATTCTTTTGCGTAGAGACTGTCCGGTTTGGCCAATGTACATGGCAGAGGGGCATTGCTGGCACATGATGGCATATATCACATTGGTAGATGTGCAGGTGAATGAGCCCCTGATGGCGTGGCGGATGTGATTAGGCCCTGTGATGGTATCACTTGAATCGATATGTTGACAGAGTTGGCATCAGGCTTTGTTGCAAGGATAGGTTCCTGGGTTGGTGTTTTTGTTGTATGGTGTGTGGTTGCTGGTGAGTATTTGCTTCAGGTTGGGGGGCTGTCTGTAAGCAAGGATTGGTCTGTCCCCCAGGATCTGTGAGAGTGAGGGATCATCTTTTAGGATAGGTTGTAGATCTTTGATGATGCGCTGGAGAGGTTTTAGTTGGGGGCTAAAGGTGACGGCTAGTGGTGTTCTGTTATTTTCTTTTTTGGGCCTGTCTTGTAGTAGGTGACTCCTGGGTACTCTTTTGGCCCTGTCGATCTGTTTTTTCACTTCAGCAGGTGGGTATTGTAGTTGTAAGAATGCTTGATAGAGATCTTGTAGGTGTTTGTCTCTGTCTGAGGGATTGGAGCAAATGCGGTTGTATCTTAGAGCTTGGCTGTAAACAATGGATCGTGTGGTGTGTCCAGGATGGAAGCTGGAAGCATGTAGGTAAGTATAGCGGTCAGTAGGTTTCCGGTATAGGGTGGTGTTAATGTGACCATCACTTATTAGCACAGTGGTGTCTAGGAAATGGACCGCTTGTGTGGACTGGTCTAGGCTGAGGTTGATGGTGGGATGGAAATTGTTGAAATCATGGTGGAATTCCTCAAGGGCTTCTTTTCCATGGGTCCAAATGATGAAGATATCATCAATGTAGCGCAAGTAGAGTAGGGGTGTTAGGCGACGAGAGCTGAGGAAGCGTTGTTCTAAGTCAGCCATAAAAATGTTGGCATACTGTGGGGCCATACGGGTACCCATAGCAGTGCCACTGACTTGAAGGTAAATATTGTCCCCAAATGTGAAATAGTTGTGGGTGAGGACAAAATCACAAAGTTCGGCTACCAGGTTAGCCGTGGTAGTATCGGGGATACTGTTCCTGACAGCTTGTAGTCCATCATTGTGTGGAATGTTAGTGTAGAGGGCTTCTACATCCATAGTGGCCAGGATGGTGTTGTCTGGAAGATCACCGATGGATTGTAGTTTCCTCAGGAAGTCAGTGGTGTTGCGAAGATAGCTGGGAGTGCTGGTAGCATAGGGCCTGAGGAGAGAGTCTACATAGCCAGACAATCCTGCTGTTAGGGTGCCAATGCCTGAGATGATGGGGCGTAAAGGATTACCAGGTTTATGGATCTTGGGTAGCAGATAGAATGTGCCTGGTCGGGGTTCTAGGCACGTGTCTGTACAAATTTGTTCTTGTGCTTTTCCAGGGAGTTTCTGGAGCAGATGGTGCAGTTTCTTTTGGTACTCCTCAGTAGGGTCAGAGGATAAAGGCCTGTAGAATGTGGAGTTACAGAGCTGCCTGACAGCTTCTTGTTCATATTCCAACTTATTCATGATGACGACAGCTCCTCCTTTGTCAGCCTTTTTGATTATAATGTTAGGGTTGTCCCTGAGGCTGTTGATGGCATTGTGTTCTGCACGGCTGAGGTTATGGGGCAAGTGATTTTGCTTTTCTACAATTTCAGCTCAAGCACGGCGACGGAAGCAGTCTATGTAGAAGTCCAACAGGATCAGGAGCTTTCCCCACAGAATATGAGCATCCCAAACATTAAATTATTTGAATTAGACATTAACAAGCTCAAACACCTAGGAGCAAATGGTGACTCTTCATGAACAGGAGTGCAGGGAGATAGAGAGAGGACACAGCAGCCTTCTTCTCCACTCCCTTGTGCACCCATGCTACATCCAGACAGAACGCTGCTGTTAGCTCTCCCTGAGCACAAGCGGGCTGGTGCCCCGAACGAACATGGCTAATGTCCTCCTTCCTCCTCCAAACCCTGTGCACCTGCCAGAACGTGGCAGCAAGCCTGGGATAAGTGTGAAGTACACCTTTGTAAAGGGACACAGAGTCTAAGTTGGGAATCTCTTTGCACCAATCAGGGCCGGCTCTGGCTTTTTTGCCGCCCCAGGCAAAAAAGCCACCGGCCGCCCCGTTCCCCCGGCCGGGGCGCTGGCGGGGACCACAGCTGGCCCGCATCCCCGCTGCCCCGCAGGGAGGGCGGCATGGCCGCCCCCCGCTACCCCACCCGGGGCGCCGGCGGGAAGAACGGCTCACCCGCGTCCCTGCTGCCCCGGCTGGGAGCGTGGCACGGCCAACCCCCGCTCTCCCGGCCAGGGTGCTGGCGGGGAGAGCGGCTCGCCCGTGTCCCAGCTCTGCCAGCTGGGGCGCCAGCGGGGAGCGTGGCTGGACCGCGGCCCCGCTGCCCCGGCCGGGGCGCCGGCGGGGAGCGCAGCAGGGCCGCTGCTCCGGCCGGGGCGCCGGTGGGGAGAGCAGCTCGCTCGCGTCCCCGCTGCCCCGGCGGGAAGCGCGGCAGGCCCGCCCCCCGCTCCCCCGGCCGGGGCGCCAGGAAGTTTTTTTTTTAAATAAAAAAAAGTAATTAAAAAAAAAACCCTCAGTGCCGCCCCCCTCCAGGTGCTGCCCCAAGCACATGCTTGGTCGGCTGGTGCCTGGAGCAGGCCCTGGCACCAATGGCTTTGATGTATTGAAACAGAAATGGAAACAGCCTTAATTTGTCAGTCAGGAAATTGCTACGCAGTTTATATGTGACTAGAAATGAACTGTTCTCTCAATTTTATGGGCCTCTTTTTGGTACGATTCTCTCTCTCCGTCATATCTTGAATCACTAGCAACTATTGGAGGCCTCCCTTCCAAGTACTAGCTAGATTTGATGCTGCTTAACTTAGATGAGCTCATGAACTCACAGTCCAAAATAATACCAACCTGCATACAGATCTCACCCCCAAACATGATGTCTTGTTAGGGTTGGATAGTAATAGTTAACAACGTAAAATGCCATAAGCATTTGAAACCTTATACAGTTCTTCCTGACATTGGATACATTTTCTCCGTAGGTAGGTCAGTAAAGTTGTTTCTGGGTCCACATTTTTTTCCACCACCTGAAAGAAGAGAAAAATATTGTAAAACATCTAATCAAGATTTATATATCTAAAGAGACAGACATACAGATTCTGAAGATGAACTTCAGTCCTGGTGCAACTCTGTTCACATCAACGGCATTACACCAGTGAACTTTGTCCCTTCTCCCACTGCCTGTCACTTTAAAGATCTGCTTATATAGCACAAAAGAGGTCAGGAAAGTGAAGTGTCCCAGAAACAGAGTTAGCAGCAGATTAAGGCCTTGTCTACACTACACAGTTTTGTCAATAAAAGGCAGCTTTTGTCAAGAAAACAGTGGAGGTGTACACACTGATTTAACTCTCCCGCTCCGCTGACAAAATAAAACCACCTCAATGAGAGGCATAGAGCTTTTTGCAACATAGTTAGAGTGACACAGTGTCAGTGTAGACACTGTACTCCTTACGTTGCCATAAATGGGCTCCAGGAGATATCCTGCAATGCCCACCGTGACTTCTCTGCTTACTGTTTTGAACTCCACGGCCCTGCCGCCAGCTGCACAGACATGCTCCTCCCCTTTCAAAGCCCCAGGAAGTTATGAAATTGCTCAGCACAGAGAGCTCACATAGCTACTGCCCAGCTGAGCATGCCGGCTCCCTGGCAGCAAACGCACTCCTGCCTGGACTACAGGGAAGGGGGTGGATTTCCTGGGTCTGTGGGCAGAGGAAGCTATGGGAGAACTTGGAGGGAATCACAGATTCAAAACATTAACATGGACTCCTGCTCTTCCCGGCAGTAGGACCGTAGCAGCAGACAGACAGGGTGGGTTGATGCTGGGGGTGAGAGGAGAGACTGCTGTGCTGTGCAGAGCCGGGGAGGGAGGCGGGGGCTGGTGTCGGGATGTCCCCCTCCCTCCTGCCGGTGTACTGGTCTCTACTGAGCTGGTGTGGGAGTTCAGAGGGATGCCTGTCTGTGCACCAGCTTCTGCCTCACTCACCCAACACACACACTGTCTCTCTCTCTCTCACACACACACACACTCTCTCTCTCACACACACACACACACTTCTGTAGGCTTCTTGTGTTAGTGTTCAGCAATGTCAGTTTGGCCATATTACCGAGTGCTACTTTAAGAAGTGATTTAAAATGTGTTACTTTTCGGGCACACACAGCAATCATTACAAGGTTCATAGCACGGTGCAAACAAACAATGCCAGGCTCAGCACACTACAGCAACACACACTACTGTGGTTCCATGTTAATATGCTCCTTCAAGGCATCCCTCAGCCGAATAGCGCCCCATTGAGCTCCTCTTCTAGACTTGTGTTCATAACGCACAGCACAATACTGAACAGCAGTGCAGGATCCATGCGTTCTGACAGAGACGGCTGGGCTGCAGGTTACCAGGGCATCTGAAAAGTGGCTGGCAATCTAGTAGGATCCCCATGGAACAATAGGATTGAGAAACCATCATGTGACTCTGCACTTGCCCCCAGGAGGCATTGAAATCCCTTCCCAAAACACCATGTGGCCAGTTACACAGTGGGATAGCTACCCACAGTGCACTGCGCTCTGTGTCAACACAAGAGCTGCTACCGTGGGTGTGCTCCGCTGACACAAGGAGCATATTGTGGACATACAGCAGCAGTTTAATTACAGCGGTGGCTGTATGTCGACATAACTTAAGTAGACTTAACTTCATAATGTAGATATAGACTAAGGAGAGACAAAGCACTTGGCACCTTGGAGTTTATCCCATTATCTCTCCTGCAGAAACCCTGATCCAAACACCATGTTCTAATAGGTTTGGACATATGTAAACACATTCTGTTAGTGATGTGAGACCCTCAAGAAGTTCAGAGGTTTGGTTCAGATGAGCAAAGAAATGTTAAATGATCCAAAGTTTAGGATTGCCTGGATCAGGATTTTGGTTCATGCCTATCTCTAATACTGAGTTAACTAATACTCACTTAAACCCAAATGCTGACCTTAGAAAGTTATTTATTAAGATAAGACGTTTAATTCTTGTTAGATGTTATTTATTAAGGTAACAAGCTATTTAATTCTTGTTGGATCTGGGGATACAACCTAAGATTCAGCACTGATTCGGACTTGACATGAAGTTTATCTGGCTCCATTTTTTAATGTTATATTAACAGTTGTTACATTAATAACCATCTTGAACCTGGAAATGGCAGGTTTTGGTGTGGAGGAATCTTGATCTGCACAATTTCAGTCAACTCAGTTTTGATTGTTACTAATGTTGTTTACTGTTACCTATTTTATTAGATTTAAAACTAGGTTTTACTTGAACCTTCTCCCTGTGGTCAGAAATCGAAGTTCTTTATTTGTTTTCCTCTGGCCCGCAGGGCTTGTTTTGCTCTGTCAGTATTAATAGAGTATCAAGGCACATTTCCAATAAAATTGCATAATAGGATGTGATCATGTGTTCTTGACTCTTACAATGTAAGAGTCCTAAGTACAGTGATTAGAATTTATTTAAGATAATCGCTCTCAGTTTTGAAAGTCTGATTGAAGCAAAGGGCACTTTTATCTCTTTTCTTCCCCCCTTGAATATAAGATAATTTACCACCCTCTGTACTTTGAGCTTTTTTTCCCATAAGACCCATATTTTCAGAATTGGCTGATTAAAGTGCTCCTGCAAAATGTAGCTCAGCAGCTGTTACATATACAGCTCCTATATTTGTGACCATAAAACAGATAATTTGCCAAGCAAATGGACTCTGGCACTCATCACTATTCAAATCTTTACAAATACAATCTTTTCAAGTGACTGGCATCACAGAGTTATTTGCAGCATTCCCTTGAAAGTATATTAAGCATGGGGATTACCATCAGAGGTGAAAGTAAGTCAGTACGGTCCGGTACGGCATACCGGTAAGAAAGTGGCTACCGGTACACAGCTGACTGTACTGGCAGGGCCGCTGATGCGGGGGGGCGGCAAAAGGGGCAGCAGACCCAGGGCTCCCAGCAGCAGCTGGAACCCCGGGCCCTTTAAATCACCCCCTGAGCCCCAGGCGGCGCGGGCTGGGCAGCACTAAAGGGCTCGCTGGGGGAGTCTGGCCCCAGACCTGCCCTTTCTGCCAGAGGCCCCACCCCTTCTGGGGGCCCAGAGCCACCTCCCTCCCCCTACCCTGCCCAAGACCTCGGCCACCCTTTGTACCGGTAAGTCCGTTAAGTTACTTTCACCCCTGATTACCATACATATCTCAGTAATGTTGACTACTTTCAAGGGCGAAGTTGCAAAGATTGTAATGGCACCAGTGTGAAAGTGCACATCAATCTGTTTTGTGCATGTGATCTAGGACAGTAGAGAAACATACTCATGAAGTCAGATTTTCTTTAACATGCTACTGAGCCTTTCAGGTTACGCTGGGACCAAATTTAAACAGTAAGATGCACAAAGTTGGTTCATATTGTAACATACTCATTCTATAATTTTTAAAAGCCTACAGTGGTACAAAATTAAGTTATAATCACACAAAAGTCCAGAATTTCAGTTCAGGTTCCCACAGCTAATCTGTCCCCTTGGGCCTATTTTTTCACACAATGCTAGTTATAATAGCTGGATGTATACGCCAACATACCCGACTCTGAATCTCCTGACTTTTGTGGGAATCTAACTCTAAAGTCTTCATTGCAACAATCTGAAGGAAGGGGCTGGCATCTCATGACCTCAATTTGTTTTTTTAAACAAGGATTCAATCAAAAGGGCACCAACATTCCAGCGTGCTTCGTCCCACACTGCCACTAAGCAATTGCTGAAACTGATGGGTGAAATTCACCCCCTCCTCCCTCGCCACACACACACACACACAAAACCCAAGTAAACAGGCTGCAAGTCTTTGTGTGAGAACTGCTCTGGTGAGTAGGGGCCTAGAATCCCCTCTCCCAACCTGGGGGCAGTATTCATAGCTGCAGTGCATCCCCCTGCATGGCTGTCATTCTCGCCTCCCGTGGCTAGCGGCCTCCATTCCACCTGCAGTAAATGGTACCCCCCTGTGTTTATTTCAGTAATGAGAAGCAGTTCCCTATATAGATCCTTCTGAGAATTGCTATTTTCGAATCACATTATTGTCAAGCACAGCAAAATCCACATCCCTTTCTGTGGTGTGTGCACGTGCCTGGCCTGGCCCTTTCAAACAAAGCTCTTTTTGAGTTATCCAGGCATAAAAAATAAGCCACTGGACAATTTTCTTAATGCTTCAATAAACCCCAACTGGCCAAATAGGTTTTCTTGAGACTTTCCTACAAATATGCAAATGTGGACCAAGAATAAAAACAAGAAGTCTCATCACCAAATAACCATTACTTGGGAAGTTGTAAATGGCTGAAAATATGGGCCTAGGCCCTGATTCAGCAAAGCCTTTAGACACCAGCTATTCAACAAAGCACTTAAGCAGGTGCATAAGTTCCACAAAAGTTAAATCTTTGCCAAGTTGGGGCCTTGGAATGGAAGCGTCTCCTTATCATTGGAGCAAATACGTAACATGCTGGGCACCCTCCCCGCACCTCCTTTTCAAGTCAATAGACCAGATTCACCTCTTACTCCTATCGTCGTAAAGCAGCATGAACACCACTATAGCAAATGGTGTTGCCTAAATGTAAAACTTGTGTAAGCAGGAGGAGTATCAGGCCTAAGGGGAGTTATGGGTGTGCAGTACCACTTGGGATCAAACCCAGGGCTTGAATCAGACCTGTGTACGTGAGGAGTGACTTCACTGCATTCAATAGGGTCCTCCGGGGTAAAACTACTGTGAGATCAGAACAAGGCCCCTCTTGTTGGCCCTGCCTTATGACACTAGTGCTGTGAACACTGTTAATCTATGTAACTACATGAATTTATTACCTTTATTTTTGTCCTCCCTCGGGTCTTCCCTCCAACTGTTTGTTGGGCTCATTTGTATCGTCTCTAATTGGCTTTTAAACTCTTTGGGTGGAAATAATGTCTACTTATGTGTTGCACAGTATGTAGCATTATAGGACCCCAATACTCATTCTGTCTGTCTGCTTAGGTACTCGACCCTTCAAATAGGATCTGAGTACCTCACACCCTGTCAGGGTTCCCTCCCCACTCTAAACTTTAGGGTAAAGACGTGGGGACCCGCATTCAGAGCCCCTAAGCTTATTTTTACCAGCTTAGGTTAAATCCCCCAAGGTACAAAATTCCCTGCACCCTGAGAAATGCGTCTCGCTGCCACCATCAAATGTTTAACAGGAATTCAGGAAAGGAATCACTTGAACTTCCCTCCCCCCCAAAATACCTCCTCAAGCCGTACACCCCCTTTCCTGGGGAAGCTTGAGAACAATCTCCCAACCAATTGGTTACACAGTGATCTAAAAACCCACCCCCTGGGTTTTAACACCATAGAAAACAGTCAATTTCTTAAAAGAAGGATTTTATTAAAAATAAAGAAGGTAAAATCATCTCTGTAAAATCAGGATGGTAACTATTTTACAGGGCACTATATTTTCAAACTCAGAGAGATTTCCCCCTCTGGACAAGACCTTAACGTTACAGAAAACCATGAATAACCCCCCCACCGCCTTTGCCCCTTTTAACACAGGGAATACACCAAGCCGAAATTAAACAGAAATTTATACGCTATGCTATTTAAACTTACTTCAGAAAAGGGAGGTTTGATTTTCTACAGGTTCCTTCTGTCTTCCAAGATCACTCTCTCTCAGACAAAGACACACACACTAAAACCTTCCCCCCTCCCAAAGTTTGAAAGTATCTTGTCCCCTTATTGGTCAGATGCCAGCCAGGTCAGGTGTCAGTCTGGCTACCTGCATTTCTTAACCCTTTACTGGAAAGAGGATTTTATAGCACTGCATCAGACCCTCTCCCCCTTCCCTTCATATTTATGACACACCCATACTCCTGTACAGTGCAAAATGAAATAATCCCCATTGATTTCAGGATCGACCCCTTACAATTACAGTTCCAATAGGCAATGGAAGAGGAGTGCCACCAACCAAGTTCTCTGCTGACTCGGTCCTTCTGCTGTGTTAGGTCTTGACACACTTGCATAAGCAGCCTCATGATCAGCCCTGATTTCCAACCAGAGAACTAAAGCATGGCATCTGCCAGAACACTCTGCACCAAACCTCTGCTCTCCTCAGACGTTGGGTAGGCTCAGATCCAAACATCATGGCTCAGCACACTCTTTGTAAGAGGTACAAACCAGAGCTCTTGACTTCAAACGTCCCTGAAATCTTAGGAAAGTTTGGATCGAAATCCAGATTGGGAATCAAACTCACAACTCAGCCCCATTTCTAGTTGGGACAGGGTCATATCCTGCCCTCATGCACAGCACGGCCAAGCTGATTAACTCCACAGCGCACAGCCTTGTTAGGTGAAAACTGGGATGGTAGGAATCCTGCCCCCAGAATGCAGAACATCAGCAGTCACTACTGCAGCCTCCGAACCAAGAAACCATACAGCATGTTCTCTCCAAGGGGAAGAAAGGCCAGTGAATCAGTGTACTGGTTCTCTGGCCCAGCCCCAACTCCTGCTCTACTACTGAGTAGAGATGGGCCAAGTCTGTTCTTCAGCCATTTTGCAAAGATTGTAATGCACTGTAGTTTCAGCCATTTTGCCTGGTACTGACGTTAGGCTTATTCACCTGCAATTGCTAGGATCGCCTCTGGAGCCTTTTTTAAAAATCTGCGGTACATTAGCAATCCTCCAGTTATCTGTACAGAGGCTGATTTAGCCGATAGGTTACATATCACAGTTAGTAGTTCTGAAATTTCATATTGGGGTCCTTCAGATGTCTTGGATGAATACCATGGTCCTCTCTACTCAGGCCCATCTATACTCTTTCCTTTCTACTGACACCTCAATCCGGGACTGTTCCTAAGATTTGTCACCTAAAAAGAATGGCTCAGGTGTGGGAATCTCTCTCATATCCTCTGCAGTGAAGACTGATGCAGAGAATTCATTTCGTTTTCTCCGCAACAGCCTTGTATTCCTTGAGTGCTGCTTTTAGCACCTTGACCATCCAGTGGCCCTACCGACTGTCTGGCAGGCTTCCTGCTTCTGACGTACTTACAACATTTTTGGCTATTAGTTTTTGTGTGTTTTGCTGGTTTGCTTTACAAATAGGTTGGTTGGTTTTTTTGTGGCCAACCTAATTATATGTTTATATTTGACTTGCCAGAGTTTATGCTTCTTTCTATTTTCCTCAGTAGGATTTGACTTCCAATTTTTAACGGATGTATTTTTGCCTCTAACCATCTCTTTTACTTTGCTGTTTAGCCATAGTGGCATTTTATGTGATCTCTTACTGTTTTTTTATACAATTAGTTTGAGTCTCTATTATATTGTTCTTTTTTAAGTTCCATTTAATAGTGTCTTCATTTCAGTTTCCTTTTTTGAAGTTAAATGTTACTGTGGATGTTAAAGGATGTTAAATTTAATTATATGGTTGCTATTACCAAGCAGTTCAGCTATAGTTACCTCTTGGACCAGATCCTGTGCTCCACTTCAGAATAAATCAAAAATTGTCTCTCCCCTTCTGTGTTCCAGGACCAGCTGCTCCAAGAAGCAGTCATTAATGGTGTCTAGAAATTTTATCTCTGCACCCTGTCCTGTGGTGACATGTAACCAGTCAATATGGGGATAGATGAAACCCCCATTACTACTGGGTTTTCTGTTTTTGTAGCCTCTCTAATCTCCCTGAGCCTTTCATAATCACAGTTAACATGCTGGTCAGGTGCTCAGTAGTATACACCTACTGCTATATTTTTATTATTCAAGCATGGAATTTCTATCCATAGAGCTATTATGATACATCCCTAACTTTAAAGGTTGTTGTTGCTGCTACTGCTGCTCTGTTAGAAAACTTCAGTGGAAGAGAATATGATAAAATGACAATTAACACAGGATCCAAGAGAAAAGAGAATAAAAAGTTGGAATCTCCCTTACCTTTTTGCCGTTCACAAAGAAAACCAGTTGATCGGTTGTCCTTTCTGAAGCCATCCTGGGAACTTGTCCAAATTCACTCTAGAGATCACAGAGCATGCCTACACACCATAAGAAAGTAAGCACTGCTGGCATCAAAGCACGCAATGTGTGTCAGACTTAGGAATGTTTGACCGTATTTCCACCCCCAAGATATATAAGAATCGACCTGCAGGCGTGCCAGCTGCAAGTGGCTAGTGCTTCTGCAGCAGTAATGACAGAACAGGAGAAGCTGAAAGAACAAAGTGACCTGCCCCCCGATATAGCAATAGATTAATTTGAAAAACTATTTAATTGCATTTCCATTCAGAAAGACACTGCCATGCTTGATGCACCCAAAAATCTTACTCTATTAGAGCTTACAGAATTAACAGCATTTTGCTTTTGAGCTCCACAGTTTTTCCAACCATTTATCACTGCACTGAACCAAGAACACTTGTGATTTTTTTATACTTGCCCTTTCCAACAACAACCAGCCTCAGAATCAAATACTTTCCCATCAAAACAGTGAGGACTTCCTCTCTTAATTTTCACTTGATATACGTAGATCAGTTAGCAGTCACTGTGAGATTATTTCATCATTTTCCAGCTTACAATTTATAAAACTCCAGTGCTTTCCATATGAAAGGAACTAAACATTAAAATAAAACCCACACTCTCTGCATATTTGTAAAGGACTACAGATAACGAGGTCCTTATGCCCCAACCCAGCAGTGCATTTAAGTACCTGTGACTTTAAGCGTGTAAGTAGCCACACAGAGGGCAATGGGGCAACTCACATGCTTAAAATCACAAGTGTTTAAACGTTTTGAGGGATCAAGGGCTAGGCATAATGTTCTCATTTGGGCTCCAAGTGCTTAGCCCTACTAGTTTGTTGTATCCTTACCTTATGTGGATCTGGCATGTGGCATGACAGAAAAAGACAAGGAAACAGTCAATTCTCTGGGAACAAATTTGTGTTCTCCTTCCTTGGTTTTGTTTTTTCCCCAGTTTCTCTGTTATGCAACTTTCAATTCTCATTGGCTTTAATCCTGGCTTCTCAGTGGCTGTTCCAGAGCTTTCCACAAAACCCTCCACCAAGACATGGCAAACTTGTGCTGCTGTGCATTTCTTTACCTAATGCATCGTCATCTTAATTTCTAGATCCATGTGAATTACCCTGTAGGTTCCAACACAGTTCCAAAAATCAAAGAATAGAAAAATGGTCACAGTGTAGTGACTAATCTTTTTTGCTCCGCTTTCTGTAACTTTTTCTTTGTTCAGTTCCTTTCTTTATAGGCAGTCACTTCCAAGCACCAGTTTTACTAGTATTAACTGTCTTTAGCATCTTTAAAATACCTGGGAAAGAGCCACTTTTAGCTCTGTTTTCCACAACTGCTCAGAACAGCTCATGCAATTTTAAAAGTGAAACCAAGAAACTGAAACCAACTACCGTACCCAGAAGCACCGTCATTTTGAGTATTCTGGCAGACTGTCAGGGCAGCCATCACCAGTGCATGCAATATTTTACTAGCACTTGTTTGTTTGTTTTCTACACTCTATTTCCCGGGCTAAACACAGTAGGAAAGTTGAGGACAATATGTTGAGGACTCAGCAGCACATTGTGTAAGCGCCAGTGTAGCCCAGGGCAAACAGAGTTCAGCCCCATTTCAGAAAACTCTGAAGACTTGCTCAAGCAGGTTTCATGAAATGGGGCTGAACACTGCTTGGCCTAGTCTACATTTGCAGTTAATGCATGTGCATCAATCTGAATGGGTGCTGAAAGTGCTGTTGAGACCAGTTTCCTTGCATCCCTTACTCGGCTGCATGGTTAGATGGGCCACCATTTTTTTTCCCCCTCAAGGCAATTCTTTTTCCAGGGCATTGTTACCTCGATCGATATATCTGTGTGGGCACATACATATACAGTATCCTAATGTAATAAAGGATCAACCTCGAATTCAGTGCAATGTTTTAAAACTGGTTTGTAATATTGCAAGTAACAAGTCGTAACCATAGGAAATGTATCAAAGCAATCTTAAAATTACTATAAACATGTAGAGTACTAATTTAATGATCAAGCATATTTCAGTTTCCTAATCCTTTTTTTCCCTAATGCAAGATGTTCTATGTTCAAAGACAATTTAATGTGTAAATCACATGTTGCTTAAGTAATGCCAGGCTCTGTATTGCATAGTTTAGGGTCATGCCCATTGGTAAGGGTGCAACTAGCTTTTCATTATGTCTTATTTTTACTCTGTTCAGCTTTTCATTATAAGGCTTATTTTTGCTCTGTCTGCTTTATCCATCTATATAGCTATGGACCTCATCACTGTAGTATTTGTGCACCACACGAACATGAATGTACTTCTCCTCCAGTCACCCCGTTGATGCAGGGCAGTGCTGTTATCCCCATTGTACAGGTGGGGAAGTCAGGCATAAAGGAAGACATTTTCAAAAGCCCCTAAATGATTTAGGAGCACATGGAACTTGTTCCCCTAAGTCGCTTGGGTGTTTTTGACAATCCCACCCAATGATGCTGACTGTTGTATGAATTTCGATGGAACAAATGGGCCCAAGAAGTCAGCACTGTTGTCATGAGCCAGTCGCTGTCCAACATTACACAGTTTTAAACAAGGTTTGGGATAAAGATACAGAAAAGAAGGGAAAATAGTTAAATCATTTGAAATGTGAAGTATTAAATAAGGGTTTCATTTAAACATCCCTTCTTCCCTTTCCCTTTAGCAGGAGAGAGTTTTTTAAAGGGGAAAAAAAAACAGTTTGACAGTCTCTTAGATGGCATTAACTCGTTTTGGGGAAAAGAGGAAAGTTAGTTGATGTGGTCTGGAACTGTAATTGTTCCTATTAATGCCCCCTCCCCCTCTGTTTACTAGAAGACAAACATACACAAAAGGAGAAGAGAGAGAACAGCAAAGGTAGAATATGCAGCTTCTGTCTCTGGTGTTGACTCTCACTTGCAACCTCAGTGCCAGAAAAACACAGACACAGCATACAATTTTATCAGATAATCTGAGATCTGGTGAACTTGTATCAGTATCAGGTTGTTTAGGGCATTGCTTTTAGCTGCCTCTTTCAGATCACAGGCTTATAGTAGTGTTGTAAAATATGCGGTGTTGGCCTGCTAAACCAGGCTCTTACTAAACAGAAAGAAAAATGTCAGAGATAGAGAAGAGATGAGGAAAGGACACATTTGGGAGGTGGGGGGAGAGAGAAAGTCTCACATCCGAAGGGGTGTTCGGGATTCAGCCACAGCTGATGGAGGTGGCAATGCTACCTCTTTGGCCTGGTCTGGTCAGGACATCACCCAGGATCAAGATGATGAAGGCCTGGAATCCCAGGAGGCTGTGGCCATGATGGTGAAGCTCATTCCAGCAGCCAGTTTTTTCCTAACATCCCTTTCTTTGAGGATCCCAAAAGGGAGTGAAAAGTCTAATAGCCTATCCCGTCATTATTTTGTCCACCAATTGCTCTTAATCTCTCACACCCCAGTTTTGGTTCATTGCTTTCTGGTCCTCTACTCCTTTTGTTTACCAATCACAGTCTTAACATAGTGCAGGCATCGGCAACCTTCGGCACGCGGCTCGCCAGGGTAAGCTCCCTGGTGGGCCGGGTCGGTTTGTTTACTTGCCGCATCCCGCCGGTTTGGCCGATCGCGGCTCCCACTGGCTGTGGTTTGCCATCCCTGGCCAAAGGGGGCTGCGGGACATGGCGCGGGCCGGGGGATGTGCTGGCCGCTGCGTCCTGCAGCCCCGATTGACCTGGGACGGCGAACCGCGGTCAGTGGGAGCTGCGACCGGCCGAACCGGTGGGACGCAGCAAGTAAACAAACCGGCCCGGCCCACCAGGGAGCTTACCCTGGTGAGCCGCATGTCGAAGGTTGCTGATGCCTGACATAGTGCTTGAGTTATATCCTTAGGCCTTTTTGTCTGTACCATTCAGGCCAGGTGTACACTAGGACTTTATGTCGAATTTATCAGCGTTAACTCGATGTAATCCCTCACCCGTCCACATTAGGAAGCAGTTTATTTCGACAGTAAGGGCTCCTTGAATCGATTTCGGTACTCCACCCTGACGAGGGGAGTAGCGCCAAATTCGAAATGGGCATGTCGAATGCGAGGTACTGTGGACGGAATTCGACGCTGATAGCTCCGGGAGCTATCCCACAGTGCACCACTCGGTGGACGCTCAGGGCAGTATTGTGTACTCGGATGCTCTGACCTGCCACTCAGAGAAATCCCCGCGAAAATTTGAATGCTTTTTCCTCTGTGGCCATTTTGAATCCCATTTCCTCTTTGGACATGGCGAGCTCAGCAGCACTGGCAATGATGCAGAGCTCTACAGCGGTGGTTTCGATGCCATCACTGAATAGAAAGAGAGCTCCAACATGGAGTGATCGTGAGGTTTTGGATCTCATCGCTGTGTGGGGCGATGAATCAATCCTAGCCGAGCTCCGTTCAAAAAGACGGAATGCCAAAATTTACGAAAAGATTTCCCAGGCTATGACGGAGAGAGGGTACAGCCAGGATGCTACGCAGTGCCGCATCAAAATCAAGGAGCTACGTCAGGCGTACCAAAAGACCAAAGAGTCCAACGGACGCTCCGGCTCAGCGCCTCAGACTTGCCGATTTTACGAGGCACTGCACGCCATGCTCGGTGGTGCGGCAACAACTACTCCGCCAGTATCCGTGGACACCGATGACGGGGTCCATTCTACGGACACATCGGAGGAGGTTTTCGCTGACGGCGAAGAAGAGGAAGGAGGGCAGGGGGACGAAGCGATCGAAAGTGGTCACCCTGGAGATTTCCCCGACAGCCAGGAACTATTCCTCACCCTGACTGCGCTGCCCTTCGAACACTCCCAAGCCAGCATTCCTGACCAGGAATCAGGAGAGGGATCATCAGGTCAGTGTGTTAGACATTTATTTTCAATACAATAGTTATGGTGTGATAGAGCTCTGTAACTGTGGCTTCATTGGCCTTATGCGCTTCAGCTTTGAGTCGCTTTCCCGTGCAACTATTCGAAAAGTCTGTCAATATGTATGGGGATAGAGGTGTAATCACCAGCAGAGATCTCAGAGAAGCTGTCTTGCAGGTACAGCGATAGTTTGTTTAGCACGTTCACTGGGAGAGCTGCCTTATTGTCTCCTCCATGGTAGGATACTTTCCCGCGCCATGCAAGCAGCAGGTACTCTGGTATCATTGCCTTGCATAGCATGGCAGCATACGGCCCCGGGGTTTGCTTGCATTGACGCAGCATGCACTCTTTCTCTGTCTCCGTAATCCTCATCAGAGTGATATCAGTCATGGGGTCCTGGTTCGAATGAGTGGTATAATTAGTATACTGCATGCTTCCTTTTCCCCTTACAGACAGACACCCGGCTGTTTACGGTAACGCGTGGTGGTAGTGTGTCGGGAGCAAAACCAGTACCACATATCGGTGCGCGGGTAGGGACAGTCCCAGGGAGCGGCAACGCTAAACCGGGGATAGGATAGGCGAGCCGTTCACGCTGAGCGGTTCGCGGGCATTTTAGATTCCCTGGAGCAGCCATGCGGAGGGGGGGGAAGGGTAGGCGAGCCATTCACGCTGAGCGGTTCGCGGGCATTTTTTGTTCCCTGGAGCAGCCACGCGGAGGGGGGGGAAGGGTAGGCGAGCCGTTCACGCTGAGCGGTTCACGGGCATTTTTTGTTCCCTGGAGCAGCCACGCGGAGGGGGGGGAAGGGTAGGCGAGCCGTTCATGCTGGGCGGTTCGCGGGCATTTTTGGTTCCCTGGAGCGGCAACGCGGACTGGGGGGTGGTTTAGGACAGCCGCCGTAGATTATCGGTTTGGCCAGCAGCATTTCCTGCCCGCCGCCAGGAACACTGAGGGAGACATGGGAGTAGAGCACTGCTGTGAAGCAATCTCGCAGCAGTCCTAAGTCAGCACCTTACCATGGTTTTCAGAGAGGTGATTTTCTGTGTACGGCAAGCCTTCTGGGATCCGTATACCGGGACCCCAGACACTCATTCAGCCGTAAGGCATAGTATTTGACCTTGTAGTACGTGTACATGTGATAGGCACTGTGTTTGGTCCTATTCACGGTGAAAGAGTATGGTCATTGTTCTTGAAAAAGTATCATTCTGAGGAATTCACTCCCTTTCATTTATCCCACAGCTGTGAGTGTCTCCCACCCAACCCGTGCTTCTCCCACCCACGGCCTAGTCCAGATAAGGCGTCGCAAAAAGAGAACCAGGGACGACATGTTCTCAGAATTAATGATGCTGTCACAGAGGGAGGCGGCACACCGCAGAGAGGACTTTGCACGGTACGAGCGAGCAGCCAGGGAACGGGAGCAGAGGGCTGAAGCGCGCGAGGACAGGTGGCGGCAGGAGGATCAGCAGGCGACCCAAACAATGCTGGGAATCATGAGGGAGCAAACAGACACGCTCCGGCGCCTAGTGGATGTTCTCCAGGACAGGAGACATGAGGAAAGAGCACCTCTGTATGTTCTTTCAAGCCGCCCTCCCCCACCACCAAGTCCAGTGGCTTCCTCCCCAAAAGTCACTAGGACAAGGGGAGCCAGGGTGCGTGGAAATACTCAATCCACCCCTGCAGACCGCTGCAGTAGTAGAAGGCTGTCATTCCCTAAACCTTAGACTTTTCCCTCCTCTCCATCCAGCAGCACCCCTGAGCACCTCCCTTCCCAGGTCCCATGTTAAGTTACTGTTCTGTTGAATAAATCTGGTTTTTTGGTTCACCGATGTTTCCCTGAGTGTTTTAAATGGGACCGTTTCTATGTCTGGGTAGTGGTTAACATGTTTTGTAAGTGCAGATAATGGGAGCAGAAACGAGGGTGCACACAGGGTAACTGCTGAAGTGACAAGCACAGTACACATTGCATGCATTAAGCATACCTGTCCTTCGTTGTGCAGGTTTATACGTTGTAAACGTGGGGTTGGGGGTTGGGTGGTGCACTTTATGTTTGGGGAGGGTGGTCGCTGATCTTTTGCGGCTGACAGTAGCCTGCTGGATAGATCAATGCACCGTGGGATCCGTAGGCGATAGTCACAACGTAAAAGGCACATAGACAACACCACACACACATGGGATTAGGAGAGGTTGATTGTCCCTTGGCTCTGGTGTCTGGCTGAGCGTAATCTGCTGCTAGTCGATTTGCCTCAACCTCGCAGCCCTGCATAAATGTCTCCCCCTTGATCTCACAGAGATTGTGGAGCACACAGCACGCTGCAATCACAATGGGGATATTTTTAGGGCTGAGGTCGCAGCGAGTAAGTAAGCTTCGCCATCTTGCTTTCAGACGGCCAAAGGCACACTCCACCACCATTCTGCACTTGCTCAGGCGGTAATTAAAGAGTTCCTTTTCAGTGTCCAGGGCTCCCGTGTATGGCTTCATGAGCCATGGCATTAGCGGGTAGGCAGGGTCCCCCAGGATCACTGTTGGCATCTCCACATCCCCAACAGTGATTTTGTGGTCGGGGAAATAAACCCCCTGTTGCAGGCGTCTAAACAGACCAGAGTTTTTGAAAACACGAGCATCATGAACCTTGCCTGGCCACCCAACATTGATGTTCGTAAAACGTCCTTTGTGGTCCACTAGTGCTTGCAGAACCATAGAAAAATAGCCCTTTCGGTTAATATACTGGCCGCCCTGGTGCTCCGGTCCCAGGATAGGGATGTGTGTCCCATCTATGGCCGCACCGCAGTTTGGGAATCCCATTGCAGCGAAGCCATCTATGATCGCCTGCACGTCTCCCAGGGTCACTACTTTGTGGAACAGCAGGTCAACGATTGCACCGGCTACCTGCATCACAGCAACCCCCACGGTAGACTTGCCCACTCCAAATTGGTTCGCTACTGACCGGTAGCTGTCAGGGGTTGCAAGCTTCCACAGGGCTATGGCCACTCGCTTCTGGATAGTGAGGGCAGCTCGCATCCGGGTGTCCTGGCGCTTCAGGGCAGGGGACAGCAACTCACAAAGTTCCATAAAAGTGCACTTACGCATCCGAAAGTTTCGCAGCCACTGGGACTCATCCCATACCTGCAGCACTATGCGGTCCCACCAGTCAGTGCTTGTTTCCCTTGCCCAGCATCGCCGTTCCACGGGATCAACATGACCCATTGCCACCATGATGTCTAGGGTCCGGGGTCCAGCGCTTTGCAAGAGATCAATGCCCCTTTCAGAGTTTAAGTACTCCCGGAGATTACGTTGTCTCCTCTCCCGATTTCTCTGCATCAGAGTCTGGGAAAGGTGCGCTATAAGGCGCGAGTTGTTGGCTACGGACAGAACAGCTGCGATAATCGCGGAGGGCTCCATGCTCACTGTCCAGTGGCGTCCGAGCTATCAGCCACAGGAAAAGGGCGCGAATTCATTCCCCGCCGGCGCTTTCACGTTGGGAAGGCGGAAGTGTGTGTCGAGTGACGAAATTTACATATACCGACCCTTGACACAATTTCGTTCCCACAAGGCACTGGGGGCAACACCCAGAATTCAAGTGGGCAGGCGGGACTGCGGGAACTGTGGGATAGCTACCCACAGTGCACCGCTTGCAATGTCGACGCTTGCCCCCCTACTGTGGACTCGGACATTCGAACAATCGACCTGGAAATATCGGGTTCACAAGTTCGGTTTCACAGAAATCGAACTAGTACCGTAGTGTAGACATACCCTCAGTCTGTCTCACTTTTGTAATTTTTTCCATCAACATTTGTTGTGATAGGCTATTGTGACATCCATGAACTTTCACTCACTTCTTACAGTTGAGCTCACAATTAGGATAAATTTGTAGTCCCAATAAACACAACAGGCCCAGACCCTCAAAGGTATTTAGGCACCTAACTCCCACTGACTTGCAGTCAGTGGGAGTTAGGTGCCTAAATACCTTTGAGGACCTGGGCTCAAATGACTTGCCAAAGTCCACACATGGATCCTGTGGCAAGACAAGGAACTGAACCAAGAATTCATAAGTCCCATATCAGTGCTTTAACCAAACGACCATCCCCCTCTAACTTTAACAACAACAAAAGGCATCCCTTTGGTATAAAACCCTCATGTTTAACTTCAGGCTATAAGAGAAGTTTGAGTGTCAGAAGCAAATTGGTTAGTGGCCACACTATTTTTGTAGGGCAGTGAAAGCGTAATCAGTTTCTGACTGTTAAAAAGTGTCCTTTTGTCCACTCATAATTCAGAAGTGGCTCGATTTTACGAGTTCACATTTCCCACACCCTCACTACTCCTTACATCACTAGTGCAGAGGGGAGATTGAAATAAACTGAGTCTAAAACCAAAAATATGATGGAAGATTTTTTGCAGTCTGACTGGTTAATCCTTTTTATTCTTTAGGTGATTACTATTACTGATTATACGTATAGTGCGGTTATAGGGTGCACTCACCAGCAGAAGGCCCTCCTTGTGTCAGGATGCAGAGTTTCAGGGACTCTTCCTTTCCAGCACTCCCTTGGGTCCTGGTTCTGCAATGTCTGCTGCCTCTGTGGCTTAGCCCTCCAGCCAGATCAGCTTTCAGTCCAGACCCCTTCTGAGGTTAGAGAAAACAAAGTAAATCTCAACTCAAAATAGCCACTGACCATTGAAGTCCATAATATAAACACTAATCCTTCATATAGACCCAAAGCCAGGAAAGGGTTATTTGGGTTAAGGCAGGGAGAGCCTGCCTTTCCAATTCTGGCTTCATCCAGATCTGGCCCTTATCAAAGCAGCCAGACCTTTTTTTCTAGCTTGCTGGGCTCTGATTGGCCTCTTCCTGCTCCTGGCCTTTCTAGATGCTAGAGGATCAACTCTAGTTGATTCTGCCTGCAGCTGAGCATGGGAAGCCTCTCTAGGCACCCCCTGGAGGCCTGACCTGGCTGATCTTCCCTTTGTAGCCTTTTATTTTTATTTAAAGTACATTTAGTTGTTGTATTACAACATCCATGGGTTCAGCTCAAATTCAACAGAGTTACCTGTGCTTGTTTTACATTTAGAGCTCATAGGAACACATGAAGCCATGGGCAAGTAACACATACAATCACAAGAACAAGGTCCACTATCTTTTATCCATTTTATTAAAGTTACCAACAAAGTTATGAATGTCACAACATATACAACTCCTAGATATATCCATGCACCAATTATAGCAACAGACCTACTCACATCCTAGTGTTAGGGACTGATGGGTTTCTCATGGATTGATCATCAGTAGAGGGATGGTGCCTGCTGGAGTTTTCCTGTTGGAAGCTCAATTTTCCTACTCTGGGCAGCAAATGCCTGGTAGACCCCATGTGACAGGGCAGACTGGCCCCGCACTGGCACTGAGAGGGTTAACCCTTCCCTGCTAGTAGAGGAAACCACGCCCCTGAGGCTCTGGTGGGCATGCTCCAACAGGGAGCCAAGTATAAAAGCCTGAAGAGCTGCTCGGTCAGGGCTGGCAGCTGAGGGAGGAGGACGCCCAGCGGAAGCTCCATCCCAGGAGTGGTGGTGCCTTGTACAGAAGGGAACTGAGGGGCCAGGAAGTGGGACCAGAGACTGGCAGCTGTTGGAACCCCAGGGAGCGCTGGGGGCTGAGGAACCTGAAGACCCTGATGCCACAGGGACTGCTACATTTGGCGGAGGGGTAGGAAGTGACCCAGGGAAGGGAAGGGAGTGGTATCTCCCACCACTCTGAGGGCAGCGTGTTGTGGTAGGATTCCCCGCTGACCCATCGCAGATCACGCCATCAATGACAGGGCCGTGGGTTGGAGCCCGGTGAAGGTGGGTGGGCCCGGGCTCCCCTACTGGGGGTCTCTAAACCCCACACCCCGTTGTTTGTGAAGACATAGTTCACCAACCCCTCTCTTACCTCAAAGGAGATAGACGGACTCTGGCCGCTAGGCCGCGCTATCCCCCGGGGGGGGGAGGATTTAGAGGGACTTTGACCATTGGGCCATACAGCCCTGACTACCGGGGAGGTAGTAGAACTGCCATAAGAGCAGGGAGGCGGGGTTAACCTTGCTCCCCCTGGAATCAAAGGGGTGACGAGGTACAAAGCCTGCCACACCCCATCACAAGTGCCATAAAAGTACATAACTATAAGGAGACATAGTTCCCACCCTAAGGCATTTACCATCTAAATTGGGCAAACGCATGGAAAGATAAGAACAGTTGACAAACAGATGGAAGAGGAAATGGAGGGAAAGGGTTACAACAAATGTGATGAAGTTTGGGTTTTTATGTTGTCTTTGCAGCTTGTTCTGATTTTGCTGACATTGGAAATACGGGAAGTGAGTATGTGTGGATAGCTCTGGAGGGCAGATTAGTGATGGAAGACTCAGTTAAAGAAGTGGCTTCTGAGCGGAGATTTGAAGGAAAGTGATGTAGATTGGTGCCCTAGAAGAAGGAAGCTGTGAAAAAAAGGCATGAAGGCACTAATGAGAGGGAGAGGAGAAGAGAAAAAGAGCATTTTCTAGAAGCGGTCAGACTTTGGAATAATCAAATTTCTTTGGGAAATCGATTCCACAACTGGACACCTTTGATGGAGAATGCCTTCTTTTCGGGTCTCAGTACTTCCATGTTAACCTAAGATATATCTAGAATGGTGACTGAGCGTGGGTCCAAGCACATGGTTGTACCAGAATCCCCCTACCTTCCACATCTCAGCCTCAGAAACATTGGTTTCAAGGTGTGTATGGGACAAGAATGCTAGCATGGCTGAGGGGTGAACACACCTCTGGCTGTGGCACAGCCCCATACTCATGTCAGTGTGTAGTGTGGAAGGGGTAAGGGGCATATAGTGTCCTGAGTTCAATAGTCCTCCAGCCCCATTCCTACGCTGTACTGAACTTTCTTCTTCCAGACCCTTTTGTAATTCCAGGCCTCCTCCGCCTTTAGATCCACAAGTTCTTCAGTCCAATCCACTTCCCTAAATAATTTCCTTAATTTTTTTAAGTTAGCCCTTTTGAAATCAAAAACCCTAGTCAGAGATCTATTTTTGTTTATCCTTCCATTCAGTTTGAACTGATTTAGCTCATGATCACTTGAACCAAGGTTGTCCCCTACAAGCATTTCTTCTATGAGGTCCTTACTACTCACCAAAACCAAATCTAAAATGGCATCCCCTCTTGTTGGTTCAGCAACTGCTTGGTGAAGGAATCCATCAGCTATCGCATCTAGGAAAATCTGAGCCCTGTTATTATTACTAGCACTTGTCCTCCAGTTTATATCTGGGAAGTTAAAGTTTCCAATGATCACACAATTCCCATTAGTATTGCTCAAGTCTCTGAGTATATGTTGCCAAATCTTCCTCTTTTTCATTAAATTAGACACTGTCCATATGGCCAAATGCAGAGAAGTTAGATAAAAACATAAAATAGTCTTTCTGGAAGGTTGCAGTGTAACACTACTTTATTTCTTAGAATACCACACCAACGCCAAAACAAAGAGAGAGAGACAAGGCAGCTGCTCCTTAAGCCTTTCACAATCCTTAACTTCCGAGTCACAGTCTTTCCCTCTGTATAGGCAATAAGACAATTGTCCATTGCTCACTGCTTCGACCTATTTCTTGTACCATCACCGAAATCATTTTGTGTCATTTCTAAAGTGAATGTTTAAAGAGGCTTCACTGTTATGATGATGATGTTGTTATTATCACAGAAAGCATATGGAAAGGCACTAGTTTCTCTTCATTCCTGCTTTGTCCTGACACATGCTTTCTCTCCCAAAGAGAATGGTGGCCAAAGTGGTTTCCTTAGTACAGAGGTTCTCAAACTGTGGTCCGTGGACCACCAGTGGTTCCTGAGCTACATTCAAGTGGTCCGCGGATAGTTCCCTCTAAGGTGCGCGCCTGGGCAGCTGCACACAAGAGAATGAAGGGCCACCCACCTAATTAGTGGAGCTGCACAGACGTGGCTCCACTAATTAGGTGCCTGGACCCTGAAGAAGATGCAAATGTAAGATGAGGTGGTGGCCTTGGGGGGAATAGGGGGTAGCTGGGAGGGGGCAGTGGGGTGAGAAGACGGGGTGGGGGGGAATTTGGGATGTGCAGGGCTGCAGAGGCCAGAGAAAGAGATGACTTTCCCCAGCTCTAGGGCTCCGGCTGCCAGGGAGAGATGGCCCTCCTTCCCAGCCTCAGCTCTGTGGCTGCTGTGTCGGGGGAGAGACCCCCCTCCTTCCCATCCCCAGCTCAGGGGTTGCCATGGTGGGGGAGAGCGCCTGGACTCTGCAGCTGGAGCGCTCCTGGTAAACCACCTCCACAAGAAGCATAAAGCTTGCTGCAGCCATCTGAAACACCTGGGCGTCAGTGTGGACGAGGTGTTGCATTACTGCGTTGTGATTGGCCTCCGGAAACATCTCATAATCCCCTGAAGTCAAGTGGCCACTCTTGTCATTGTTTTTAACTCAGCTACAGGAATGCGAATATCCCCTTTCAAAGCTCCATTTCTGACAGCGGACATGCTTATCTGCTCCAGGACAAAGCAAGCCATTATTGTGGAATGCTGCTGGTGTGTGTGTGTGTGTGTGTGTGTGTAAGGGGGAGGGGGGTCTCCTGCTGTCTGAACTTATAAGACAGCACGCTGACACACTCTCAGCCCCCCAAAACACATGGTCTCTCCCCCCACATACACACAACACACTCCCTGTCAGACTCCACCCCCGCCCCCCATTTGAAAAGCACCTTGCAGCCACTTGCACAGGGCCGGCTCTGGCTTTTTTGCTGCCCATGGCAAAAAAGCCGCCCGCCGCCCCACTCCCCCGGCTGGGGCACCGGCAGGGAGCATGGCAGGCGCGCGGCCCCGCTGCCTGGGGCGGGGGCGGAGAGCGTGGCAGGTCTCGCTGCCCCGGCTGGGATGCGGAGCGTGGCAGGCCCCGCTGCCCCGGCCAGGGCACCCGCAGGGAGCACGGCAGGCCCTGCTGCCCCGGCCAGGGCACCCGCAGGGAGCGCGGCAGGCCCTGCTGCCCCGGCCAGGGCGCCCGTGGGGAGCACAGCAGGCCCCTCTGCCCCGGCAGGGGTGGGGAGCGCTGTAGGCCCCGCTCCCCCAGCCGGGATGTGGAGCGCGGCAGGCCCCGCTGCCCCGGCTGGGGCGCTGGCGGGGAGCACGGCAGGTTCCGCGGCCCTGCTGCCCCGGCCGGGGCGCCCACGGGGAGCATGGCAGGAGAGGGCGCCGAGCCCGGCCGCGGCCCCGCTCTCCCGGCCGGCCGGGGCACCGCAGTATGGTTTTAAAAAAAAAACAAAAACCTGAGCACCGTCCCCCTCCAGGTGCCACCTCAAGCACGTGCTTGGTAGGCTGGTTCCTGGAACCGGCCCTGTACTTGCACACTGGGATAGCTACCACAATACACTGCTCTTTGTGGCATTGCAAGAGCTGCTAATGTGGCCATGCCAGTGAGAGTGTAAACACAGGTAGCGTTTTTCCTGCTGCGGTCTCCTAAGGCTGGTTTAACTCCCAGCGCTCTACATCTGCAAGTGTAGCCAAGCCCTCAGACTGATGTTCATGCCAGTGCCAAGTTTCTAAGTTCTGATAAGAAATCAGAGCTTCTGTTACAAGAGGCAAAATCCTCCCTGATCCCTTATCCAGAGGGGCATCAGTGGGAGTTTGCATGTGAAAAGACAGCAGAACATTCAGGGTCAATTAAAGTATGATCCTTTAGGTAATATGAAGGAGGCTGACTCAGCAGTGACTTTACAAGAAATCAAAACTCAGTCAGTTGTGCGGAGAGGAGTAAGCTGGGAAAGGGTCCAGAGATCAAAGTGTCTATCCGTGTGGGAGAGAAACAAGGAACAAGAGTCTTTCATGGGTAGAGTTATTGCAAGAAAGGTCAAGGCACCAAATTGATGGTGCCTGTGATGAAGAATCTTGGCAGGGGGACTTGTTTTTCTTTTTGGAGGGTGGATCAGACAAGCCAAGGATGTGCATAGCTGTGCACTCCGCTCTTCAGCCTTACTACAATAGACAGGGCCCAGGAGTAACAATTGGATAGCTGTGTAGCAGCACTCCCATTAATGTAGCATTAGCCTCCTGTCTGGCTCCTCACTTGCTAACTTGCATTTATTCATACAACACTCCTCACCTGAACTGTGCAGGACCAAGTTCACAGTCAGAAAATCATCTACTAAAACTGTAAAAACGGAGGTGTAGAAAAGATCTTGGAGAAATCAGGCATGGTCTGAAGGGACAGGGGTGGGAAAATGATAAGCATATTTCTGGGAAAACATGGGGAGAATTGCCATGTATTTGTGCATTCGGTCTGTCAGTTTAGATTTATCTACATCTAACCACCTAATGCAATTTGCATGCTACAGCCAGATAACAGTTTGCCAACTTCTGTTGCTCTTGTACTGTAATAACTGTGGTTTCACTTGCTGTCCTGACAAGCTATATAAAATTAACTTGGAAATCTATATTGTGCAATCAACAGGCTACTAATATTGCACAAGCTGTTTGTGCAGCTGAAAAGTACTACATTGGGACACTGAAAACATCTTTAACGTGTCTGTGTGTTCATTCACTCATAATCATTTATACATATTACATACCACAGAGATATAGGAGTTTAGCTTATGCTAAATTGTATTTAAATATTTCCCTTTTTTCAACTCTGTATTTTCAAAATACACTCAGAGAGAGACGCCATTACCTACCTAAAAAACCAACAGCTTCATTAACACTAAACCTTAATAAAAAAAACAAAAGGAGACTTTGCCCAAAGCCCTATTCATTCTATCATAAAAGCCGGTCAGGTTCTGAATTTCAGCTGACTTTAACCATAAGTGATATCTACAGATTGTACACACGTCAGCCACTGCCAGCTGGAGCTGAAAAAATAATTCATAGCAAATAATTCACTCAAAAAATCAGCTTTTTTCTGTTTGCAATCTGTCAAAAAGATTGCAATTTTCTTGAATTACCATGTTTTTCGAAATTACTCATCAGATCGTTTCAGTCAGTGACTCTTGGTCTGTAGATAATTTATAAGCAGATTGTTGCAAATGTTTGCTATTCATAATTCAAACGGTTTTTAGTAGCTGTGATTGGTCTCAAAGGTCACATGGTATTGTGTTCCTTGACTGGAGGTGTCTAGTCAGTGGAGAGTTAGCCACTGAGCTAACGTGGCCTGTGCCCAGGGGTCCCAGAAAAAATGGGTGCCCCCGCACTCCCACCTGCTCCGTCTGCCCGCCCGGCACTCCTGCTGGGGAGCAGGGTTGGATGCGGGGGCTTGCCCCGCTCTTCCCACCCAGAGCTCCAGCCGGGGAGTGGGGGAAGCCCCCACGCCCCAACCCCATTTCCCCGACAGGAGCATGGAGGGGGTGGGGGGGGACTGCAGATGGAAGGGGTGGGGAGGGGCCCCAGTTGCTCTGGCCCAAGGCTCCACAAAAGCTTAATCTTGCCTCTCTGTCTAACCCTTATCATCAGTTCCCAGTGTGACTTCTCCCCTCCCTTCCCTGGCTCCCAGCTGAATGCTAGTTCAAATGCAAAATTCTCACTCGCTTGGGCCCAGGCAGTATCAGGGACTGTCTCTCTTTCCATAACCAGGAACTTGTGACTTATGTATGCCGCTGGAACAGTGAAACTGTCTATCTGGTTATCTAGGTATAAGGTGCCTATACTACACCCACCATTTTATCTAAGCACCTTTCAGCTCCGGGAGTGAGACTTGGGAGTACAGAAAGCAGAGCTTTCTTAGTTGCTTGGCTTTGGAACTCCCTTCCACAAGAGACTAAAATGACTCCTCCTTTCGGAGAAAGAGAGTAGAGAACCATTGATTAACATAGATAAGATTGCATGGCAGACCCATGTCATTTTCTAAGGGGCTCAGCCAGATACCATGATGCAGTCCCTTAATATAGACATGCCTAAATATGTGGATTGCCATCACTGTGGTATCTGTTTATTTATTGTGACTTATATGAAGATATTTTTAAAAGCGCCCATTTGCTACTAGTTAAAAATAACTGTACAGCAAAAACAAACCCAGCAGCAACCCCCCACTCCCACAGCCCCACCAGAAAACAAAAGCAAAACTCTACCCCTACCACCACCCAACAGGAAGAATTTTTCCAGCCCAATCTCCATAAACAATCACTCCCGTCAGGCCTTAACCTCTTCAGTCACCCTGAAGGTCAACAGTCTTTATCTATTTTGGACCAAAGGTGGATGTTTGTTCCATAGCTGATGGTCCCCCACAAATAATGTTATACAGCTAGCTCGCCCTGTGTTAAATCGAGGGGGAGCCATTCATCCATGTTAGCCTGGAAATTCCCTCCTTTGATCTTTATTGTTCTTGACAGGTATTTTTTTTTGTCTTTTATGATTTTATTAAGATCCTTTCATGGGCCACAGTCCACCTTCTCCTTCCAAGTGTTGAAAAATCCCATTATGCAGTGGGAACTGGCTGAGGCATGGCTGGCTGTTCTGGTGTGCCACCTTTCTGCTCTGAGATGGGTGTGGTTGGTAAGATCTCTTCCTTGGGCTCCACAATGCTGACATGATCTGGCAGGGGTTTCTTGGGTCCAATCTTCCCACTTGGGTCCCAAGGCAACATAATCTTTACTTTAATACAGGTATTGCAAGACAGATAAAAACTAGTTACACACCGACTAGCACCTCCCTGGACTGCTCCTGTAGCAGTATGGTGCAGAGAGAGAGGCAGTATTTCAAGCAGGCAAGTTCCAAGCCACTTAGAGCTTTACAGGGCCAAACCCACATCTGAAATGCTACCTGGAAACCCATAAGCAGCCAGTGTAAATCACGGAGAACCGGTGCCATCACCCCTGCAATAGCAGTGTGAAAGAGGGTCACATAGCTTTCATTAGTTACAAAGCATATGGAACATTTTGCCCCTTTTCTCCAAATTTTCCCCATTCTTTCTGTTCAAAGGGTCTGCCAACATCATTTTCCTCTCTCACTTGAAACACGGTTTTCCCTCAAAATAGACTGAAAGTAATGACTCCTATATACTAAACAAGAGCTCCACTGAAACCTAGAGGCTAAATTATAAAAGAAGCCTAAGTGAGTCTAAGATAATATAAATTATATCTTCCCAGACTTTTCAGCACATAAGCTCCAGCAGCCTAGGGCTCTCACGCCCACATAGAGCTTACACTTTCTTATGCATCGCCTCTGAAAATGGCCCTAGGTCTCCCTTTGATCTACATTCTATAAAGGAAATGGCTTTCCACTGCTTTCTCTCGCAAAAGATTCATAGCCTAATGTCTATTTTTCATATACTGTTCCAAATTCTCCTCCACTAGAGAGCCATCAGTGTGACTGGGAGCAGAATTAGACCCACTGATGATGGATTGGGAGGGCTGAGCTATGAGATTTTTCATCCAAGTCTTCAAGCATTTTGTACATTTTCTTTTATTAAAGAATTAGCCTCATGTCCCTGGCTCAAAATTTCCTAATATATTAAGATCAAAATCCTTATTCTTTCTTATGTAGGTCATGAGCAATGGGGAACACTGTTCTACCTGATACTGCCTCCCATGTCTGTAATGGGATCTCTGTAAACATATAAAGATTATATGCACGGCTTGGTCTAAATATTATATACTACAGGATAACTGTGGGAATGTAATGTATTTGTATGTTAACATTTTATCTTCACCTTCCTTTCCAGTCTCTGGAGCATTTTTCATGTACTGGGGTGCTCCCCTGCTTTGGTATCCCACTTCCCAACAGTAATGTATTACTTCTTAGGGGGTGGATTTTTTTCTGAGGCATTAAAAGCATAAGACTGCATGAAAACCTCTGTGAAAGTGACTTAATACAGAAACTGAATCCAGCTCACTTTGCATATTCTCCCCTCCACCCCCACTTTTTTTTTTTTTTAATGTATTTGTTTAACATCAGACTCAGTCCATCTTGGCAAATCTGGTACTTCCCAACTGTATTTAAAGCAGGGGTCTCAAACATGTGGCCCGCGGGCTGCAAGTTATTTCCTGAGGCCCGCCATAGTAGCCAACTCCACTGGCAGCCAAACTCCAAACATTACTGAGTGTTTACATTTTATTAAAACCCCTCTTTGCATTACAGTTTTTAAAAAGTTAATATATTGACTTTTAATAGAACACTATATTACTCTTCTTTTTTTTTTCATTTTTGACTATACGTTTGTATCATTGTATGAAAAGTTTTCAGTAATGCGGCCCTCGGGCCAATTTCCTAGTTCTCGTGTGGCCCTTGTGGTGATTTGAGTTTGAGATCCCTGATTTAAAGTGTGTAAGTGTAACAAATCATGGGTGTTCTTCCTGAATTAGGCATATATTAGACTTTAGATGCAAGTCTATTGGCAGTCTTACTGAAATGAACATGTATGCAAAAATCATGGCACAGAGGTTGTTAATGAACTGTAAACATCACACATGTAGAGTGCTTAAATCCAATGAACAAATCCATGTAATACCAGAAGCTGACCGTCATAATACTGCTCTCCTGAAAAATAGTCTCCTTAATGTTACCTTCCAGCTAAAGCAGCTGAATGGAAGATGTGGGTCTATACAAGGTGGCAGAATGGTATGATTAGAAGATCTGTCTCACCAAACACAGAACAAGATCAGTTACCTCTAAAAGCTCCTTTTTTAACCTAAATGACAAAATTGGCTGATTAATCATGAAAGTTCATAGAAAAGATCTATTCTATGGACAATATGTTGTATCTTTATAGTATAGTGTTTGGTAGCATGCATATCTGTAGAAAAGGACACGGTAGATACCATTTAGAAGTTTATATTTCCTGTAAAGTTTTCATTCCAAATCAAGTTAAAAAGATCAGAGTTAAGGGTGTAATTTCAATTTTTTGGTTTGATTTGCATATTAAAAGGCATTGCAGTTAGTGAATAAGGAATGTAGAAATTTCTCTGAACTCTTCATTTCCTTTGTTTTTAATATTTGGTTTGACTGTAACTATAAAAAAAACTTAACTTTAAGCTAAGTAGTGTTTATACATCACTTTGGACTTCTAAATTGTTGTAAAAGGGCAAAATATCATTATTATTTTTCATGTCATACTGTGCATGCCTATAGCTCTCAGGATCTGCAATCATTTTACAAACATTAATTAAGATTTACCCAACCCTCTAGGACAGCAGTGGGCAAACTACGGCCCGGGGGCTGCATCTGGCCCTCCAGATGTTTTAATCCGGCCCTCAAGCTCCTGCCGGGGAATGGGGTCCAAGGCTTGCCCCGCTCCAGCTAGGGAGCACGGTCGGGGGCTTGCCCCACTCCACGCAGCTCGCAGAAGCAGCAGCATGTCCCCCCTCCTGCTCCTACGCATAGGGGCAGCCAGGGGGCTCCGCACGATGCTCCCACCTCAAGTGCCACCCCTGCAGCTCTCATTGGCCGGCTTCTGGGAGCTGCTTGAGGTAAGCACCCCCCAGAGCCTGCTCCAATTCCCTGCACCACCCCTTGTCCCCCTCCCACCCTCCGAACCCCTCAGTCCCAGCCTGGAGCACCCTCCAGGACCCCCAACCCCTCATCCTCAGCCCCACCCCAGAGCCTGCACCCCCAGCCAGAGCCCTCCCCCGTCCCCCTGCCCCAGCCAGGAGCCCCCTCCCGCATCCTGAACTCCTCATTTCTGGTCCCACCCCAAAGCCCACACTCCCAGCCGGAGCCCTCACCCCCTCCCGCATCCCAACCCCCAATTTCATGAGCGTTCATAGCCCGCCATACAATTTCCATACCCAGATGTGGCCCTCAGGCCAAAAAGTTTGCCCACCCCTGCCCTAATAGGTAGTTATCCCCATTTTGCACATGAGAAAAAGTGAGGCACCTAAAATGACTCTCTGATCATATAGTGAATCAGAGGCATCACTGGGAATAGACCCCAGAAATGGTGACTCCCAGTCCTGTAACAAGAAGTCTATGCTCGTTCCTGGTGCAGTTTGAGTGGATATAGTGTACTATCAAATACTCCAGTCATTTCAGAATTTTTTTTAACTAACCTCTGGATTTAGATTTGTTGGAATCAACATTGACATTCATCAGCCAAAACCAGTGCACTTTCACTTTAGACCAGCCTCCCATCATGAGAAGAATCAGGGCTCCTTCTTGAAATACTGGAGATCAGCTGCTGCATAGTTCCAACAATGAAAATAGTTCTAAGAAAGTTCCCAGGATTTCATCTGCTGATGCTAGTCATCGTTGTCTTTTGTGGCAAAGACTACAGCGGTGACTCTTGAACTTTCCTTTTGTCTGCAAGTAATATTTTTCTCTTCCTGTCGACTTTGTCTTGCTTCAACACAGGTTTTGCCAAACTCACTAATTTGCAGCTGTAGCCTCCCACATGGCAATAGCTATATAAAAATGAGCAATAACTTAGTGTCCTTTATGAGTAGCCCAGCGAAGCTGAGCTTTTATAGGCGTTCGTACAGTGCTGATGGGTGCAACCTTTGCTGAATCATAATATTTGTGATTTCACCTTGCCACTTGGTCTGCATAATAGCTTGAAGGTGCTGCTGAATAATTTTCTCCAGAAGTTTGCTGTGCCAGTGGTAACATGCCTGTAGTTCACAGCCCAGCCATAGAATAAAGTGAAAAATCAAAACAATTTGCTCAAGTAGATTTGGAGCTTATGTGTGATATTGTTCTGGTTCATTCTGCCATATTCCTTTTTAATTTAGGTAATTATTTCTTGGCCACTATTTGGAAAATTCGTTCCCAGTAAATAGATCCCATAACGACAATGAAACTGGTACCATTAATGTAATGCAAGATCCTATATTTACTTCTCCAAATCTTTGCTTTTCTGTCTCTTGATGTTTGCTCCTCACAAATAGCACAGGTGCTTGGCTCAAAGACCTTGAGGTCCTGGTTGCATTGATAATTTATGCCAGTTATAGCCACCAGAGGAAATGCATTGGTGCAAATCACTGGTGGAGACAACCAAAGCCATCAGTTGTGCCAGTGGAATTTCTCTCTACTTGAAACTGGTAAACTCCATTGATGCAAATCTTAACTTATCGTGAATTACTCGGTTTATGTTAGGGGTTTGCACATGTCCAGATACACCTGTGGCTGATTGTAAGGCAAATCTTCTGTGCAGACAAGGCCTAATTTAGGGACTGCAAGAGTTTGCTGAGAGACTTCCCATTTTTCTTCTGGAAATGCTGCTAGTTCATGGGTATTATCATCAAACCAGTCCTGGTGCCAAATCCGGCTCTCATTTACATCCATATGACTCCAGTTATTGCTATGAATCTAGCAGTGTGCACTGCATTCTGACACACACAATTAGTCTTTTCCCTTATTCCTTTTGAGTCATATTAATAACTACCAAAGATGGCGCTAATGTGTGTTATTGGACTAACTTCTGTTGGTGAAAGAGACAAGATTTTGAGCTTACACAGAGTTCTTCAGGTCTGGGAAGTGTACTCAGAGCATTACAACTAAATACAAGATGGAACAGATTGTTAAGCATAAGGAGTTAATGCATGTTGCATCCATATTTAATGCAGTGCTGATGTTCTCAACAAAATCTTTTTCTATGTTGAAAGCTATAGGATTTAGATATTAAGACACTCAGAAGAGCTACCTGAAGCTAGATGCTGGTGTTTTGGGATATTTAAAGATAAGGTTGGTCATAGCAATAAGTCTAGCAGTTTGCTCCAGATGTGGCTATCACAATTGTGGCATCTTGCAGTCTCTGTGCCTGATAATACTATAATTAATAAGGGCTAGCGTTTACTCCATAAGTGGTATCATGACATTTTGTGTGTTGAAGAGCAGTCAGAAGATGGTACTTATTATTGTCAAATTATGATCATGACAGCTATTGATTAGCAGAAACTATTGTTGATTATCTTACACGTAACATTGTGTCCAGTCCTCTCTTGTATAGTCACTTCCAAGTCAGGCACTGAAGTAACCTAGAAGGATGTGTTTGCCAACATTTGGAGTGAGTCTAGTAGCTTTATTTAATTCACTCAGGCTGTTCTTTTGCCTTATTGCCTGCCATTAGTTGTAGTGGTGAGTAACTGTAGTGACTAATCCTTATAGCATACCTTTCTCCTTGAATTCACAACATTTGGGTTCCAAGATGTTCACTTGTTCCCTTTGGTAAGCTGTGACTCTTCATGAGAGCCTGTCAGCTTACAAAGCCCCAAATTGGAATAAATAATTATTAATAATTCTAGCACTTTAATAAGGGTTTACTTGAGAAAATGTTTCTACACGTCTAGCTTCCTCTTGTTGTTTGCCACATCAGAGAGAGGTGTATTCCACACCGACTCCAATGAAGTGAGCCTCCACCACAAGCATAGTGTCACTATTACAGATATATTTACAGTATATGGTACCATGTTCTCTCTCACTAGCAATCAGGTAAGAGGGAACATTTACTGATCTGAAGTATCCTGGAGTTGCTTATCAGTTCCTTGATCCTTATTTTTGCAGTCACTATCTAGATGACTTATCAACGGTGGAATGCTGATCTGGTTAAAGGAAGCAGAATTTGTGACATTTTACCCCAGCCTCTTCCCTACTTAGGATGCAAGCCTAAATAGAGCCACCAAATCTTCCAGGGTGTACCAAACACTGTTGCTACTTCCAATTTGAACAGTAAGTGACTAATTTAAGATTTATCGGTGACTGGAAACTTCCATATCATGAGTCCCCTTGGCTAATGGAATACAAAACTTTCAGGCTGAAACTGCCAAACTGGGGACATCTGAAGGAGAGTGATGTAGCTTGGTGACCAGGAAGAGAGAGGCTGTAAAAAAAAAAAAAAAAAAAGCATGAAGGCACTAGTGGGAGGAGGAGGAGGAACAGAGAAAAAAGGTATTTTATAAAATTGATCAGGCTTTGCAATTGTCTAATCTCCTTGGGAAATTGGTTTCACGGCTGGACACCTTTGACAGAGCATGCCTTCTTTCCAGGTCTCAGTGTGTCCACAAAAACCTAGTATGGATCTTTGTCCCCTTCTAGTGGCTGAACCAGGTATTACAAGGTTATGAAATGCCTACTGCTCCCATACTAGTGAATGTGAAATAGAGCATCACTCCTTTAGATCCAGAGATTCCCTGGTTTGGTTTGAGCAGATGACCCATATAAGACATTGCATTAGCCGTCATTTTTAAAATGTAAGGTTCATGTCTTTCCCTTGTAAAGATTCCCCTTCAGAATGTAAGTTTGAGTGGTGGGCCTGAAAGTTTGCCATAGTTTAAATTTATTTTTGTTCCAAAGTAATGCTAGAAGTGGAAAGAAGTGCATGCACTCTGTTAACATATTGACAATTTGTTAACTTTTTTCATTAATTTTACAATGAGTAGGTTAATTATTCTCTGTACAAACCCAGCTTTGAAAGAAGTTCATGATTACAACATACAGATTGTGGATCCTCACTTAGGGTTATCAGTGAATATTACATCATTATTATTGAATGAATGACAGTGTTCTGAGCTGCAGTATTACAGTATGTTGTAATTATATGGATATTACAGTGTTTTGTGGATTATAAATCGCTGAAAGTTATAATCTCATCACCAGCATCTTGAAAATGGGAGGAATTTAATTACAGGCATTACCAGGTGGCTTCCCCTAACAGGAATAAGAGAGGGATACAAGCAAGGTTAGCACATCATGCCTTTTGATGAAAGGCCTGGCTTGTTACCGCCAGCCTCCAGAAGTTTCGGTAGTTGCAGAATGTCAAGATCTTTGAGTTCCTTCCTTCTTCTGCTTCCATAATCTAGCTCCAAATTATGATGAGGTGTCAGTTTCAAACTTCTGTGCTTCTGAAAAGCTTCCTTTTCTATTCAGCCAGATACCCTAATTCTTCCTCTTTGTCTATCTGCCTCTTCAACTATTTTGGCACTTATCTGTCTTCTTTACTGAGCACAGCCTCTAGGCTATATTATGGATCGCCCAGCATGGATGCACCAGAAGGGGGCAAGGTATGATCAGTTTCCCCCAGCTTGCATCCCTGTGTAGAGGCTAGCCACGATCTTTGTCAGGTGTGGAGCTACTCTTCCAACTAGCTGTGCTAGCCCCCTGGAAAGGGGAAGGTGTTATGTTCATGGCATACAATCAGAGAAGTTAGATTAAGAACATAAAATACTCTCGCTGAAAGGTTGCAATGTAAAGTCCAGAACTCTAACACACAAGAACCAAAACACAGAGAGACAAAGCAGGCTGCTCCTTAAGGCAGCAAGGCACAACTCACCACACCTTGCTCTAGGCTGGCTCTTTGCAAACTGACTGTTGCTAAAATCAAACGTCATGCTTTCCTGCCGAGGCCCCCAGCCTCCAATCAGAACCATGACAACGAAATGATAGCTTACCATTTTAATGCAATTTTCAATACACCACACTCCTCACCTATAAATTCCTCAACTCTTAACCAAAAAAAAATTACAAGTTTAACTTGTGGGAGATCTGTGATTTCGCTGAAGCTGGTGGTGCCTGCCAGGGAGAGAACGTGACAACTGACCTTTGTCCTGTTCCTTATTGATTCTGTTTGGGTCAGCCCCAGCAGGAGCACTCTCATTCTCCCTCTCGTGGCAGCCATCTTCCCGCTCTGCTCCTCTTCCTTCTCCAGCCAAGAACATCTACAACCGTCTCTGCTAACTTCAGGAGCTGGATCCTGTAACCACACAGAACTTTTATCTGGTAACCGTTGATCAATGTGCCTCTTCACTAGCTCCCCTTTTACTTCTAACAAATATGTCACTGGTCCCAATATTTGCTTTACCAAACCTTTCCTCCACTTCATCCATGGGAAGGCACTAGTTTCTCTTCATTCCTGCTTTGTCCTGACACAGGCCCTCCGTCCCAAAGAGAAGGTGGTCAAAGCGGTTTCCGCAGTACATGGCCAGCTGCCTTTGGTTTCCTCTCTCAAATGAGAGTACTTGTCATAGAAAGATTTGTGCTGTATTCCTTTCCAAGCTCTCCTCAACTGCCTCTCTCTCTATCTTGCCTATCACCAGCCTCCCTTAGGGTGACCAGATAGCAAGTGTGAAAAATCGGGATGGGGGTGGGGGTAATAGGAGCCCATATAAAAAAGAGCCCCAAATATCACTGTCCCTATAAAATCAGGACATCTGGTCACCCTAACCTCCCTGTCACACAAGCTTGTAACCTGCCTCTTGTCCCTCTGTAACATTTCCAAGAACCAGCCTTTTCTGTCTGTTCACAACATTAAAACATTTGACCAGCCCCCATCTTGACTATTGCAATCTCTGCCTCCCTGAAATCCATGTTGATCCCACCTAACTATGAATTCACTGTATCAGAGGGGTAGCCGTGTCAGTCTGGATCTGCAAGAGCGACAAAGAGTCTTGTAGCACCTTATAGACTAACAGGTATATTGGAGCATAAGCTTTCGTGGGCGAAGACCCACTTCGTCAGATGCATGTGGTGGAAATTTCCAGAGGCAGGTATAAATATGCAGGCAAGAATCAGGTTTGAGATAACAAGTGTGATAGGTACAGTCACCAGGCCAGTTCGGTACAACAGAATAGTAGAAGGCAGATATACTGGCCATTGGGTTAGCAGTTTTCTGTTCCCTGACTGACCAGAGCAGGGACTGCTCCAGGCTAATGAGAACACCTGACTCTAATTAACCTGAAAAGAGTCAGGTGAGGCCATTAAGGTGAAGTGAACACCTGACCCTAATTAAGGCTCTTCTGAGCATATAAAAGGGCTCACTCCAGTCAGGCTGAGGGAGAGCCAGGGAGCCAGAGGAGAGGAAGTGCTGCTACTACCGAAGGGCTGAGTAAATAAGGCAACTCTCAAGCCATTGGTAAGGGAGCCCTAAGGTAAGGGTGAAGAAGGGAGAAGCGGGAGAGCTGTGGGGAAGTGGCCCAGGGAATTGTAGCAACTCTGGCAGTGAGAGGTCGGCTGCCAACAGCTGCTACCATTAGGGTCCCTGGGCTGGAACCCGGAGTAGAGGGTGGGCCCGGGTTCCCCCCACCAACCTGCCACTACAAGGAGAAGACAGGCCTCTGGCAGGACAGGAGGCTAAACTGTTCTGCAATAAGCCCAGAGGGACAACAGGGACTGTGGGAGTTCTCTCACCATCCTCTGAGGCTAGTATAAACCGCCTAGAAGCACGGGACCCACAGGGACAAGATCGGAGCTCTGCCACACAAGGTTCATGCAATCAGGGAGGATGAGGTCCACTCCTAGCAGCTGATCTGGAGGTGTGAACACCAAGAGAGGAGTAATTGCTTTTGTAGTTGGCTAGCCATTCACAGTCTTTGTTTAATCCTGAGCTGATGGTGTCAAATTTGCAAATAAACTGTAGCTCAGCAATTTCTCTTTGAAGTCTGGTCTTGAAGTTTTTTTGCTGCAAGACTCTTTGTTGCTCTATGAATTCACTGGCCTCCCATCCCCCTAGCCTGTATGTCCCCAATCAAGTGTCCTTCGTTTTTTAGGATAACTCCCACAGAGCACACTTCTCCACTTTACATGGGGGCGAGGGCCCACTGCGCAGGGTTGCCCTCCTGCACAGCAATACTACAGTGGCTCTGCTAACTACATGGTCTTCCTCACATTTCTTTGTTTTACTGCTAGGGAGGGCTGGAGGTATCAGAATTAGAAATTACAGCATATCCTGGACGCTGATGTTAAAGCACAGACACTCCCTGAAACATTTCATTGACATATTCTGTTACAGGGAGTGTCTACCACAAGCTACACTGGAGAAGATTAAAGAAGCTGGGGGAGCAGGATGCCTTACCACATATCCTGGGATTAATGCTGGGTGAGGTAAACCTGTTGAACAGTTTTATCCCCATTACTGCTGGTGTTATCATGTCTGCAGCAGGGCCGTAATGAGGGCCTCACTCGCCTCGGGGTGCACTGCTGGCAGGGGCATAAAAGTCTGCTGCCAGGGGCGCGCCCATCCTCCCCTGCTGCTGAAGCTGCCCCCGCTTACCTGCGGGAGGTCCGCCGGTGTGTGTGGAGAAGGCCCCCTCCGCCGAATTGCCGCCGAAGCCATGGCACCGGCAGACCTCCCGCAGGTAAGCGGAAGCGGGCACTTCCGCCCTGCCGCCGAAGCCGCTTCTGCTTACCTGCGGGAGGTCCGCCGGTGCCGCGGCTTCGGCGGCAATTCAGCGGAGGGGGCCTTCTCCACAGACACCGGCGGACCTCCCGCCGGTAAACAGAAGCGGCTTCGGCGGCTGCTAAAAATACCCTCCGCCCAACTGCCGCCGAAGCCACTTCCGCTTGCCTGCGGGAGGTCCGCCGGTGCTGCGGCTTCGGCAGCAATTCGGCGGAGGGTAAGCCTCTAGGAATTTCTGCACCCCTGCCTCGGGCGCAGAAATTCCTGGTTACGGCTCTGGTCTGCAGCACCAGATGTGCATAGAATCACAGAATCACAGAACCGGAAGGGACCTCGAAAGGTCGTCTAGTCCAGTCCCCTGCACTCATGGCAGGACTAAGTATTATCTCTGCATGATACTTTAGAGACAAAACAGGATTTATTATCTGAATTGGATTTTACACAGCAAGGTATGACAGTGAATAAAGAGTGGGTGAGGAAGTTTGAGAGGATGAGGGTTGCAACAGGACAAGATCGTGAGATCTTGCACGTGGGAGGTGCTTATTGTTAGTGTGGTTGCAATGTTATCCTAATTCATACCCACTTGCTTTGAATTGGAGGCCCCTTTTACAGCCTTGTGGAGAAGGGAGAGTGTCAGGAATTTACCCAGGAATAAAGCTGAGAGAGTAATTGGGGTTTTTTTAGTTCAGTGGCCAAACCAAAAAAAAGTTTGGGGAAAATATTGGTTCATTCTTTAACCAAAAACTAAATGTTTTCCGTTTTTCCCTCAATGAAACGAAAAACCTAAAAAGTTTTGTTCAGGTTCAACGAAATGTTTCAACAATGACATTTTGAAACTAACCAGCTAGTTTCCAAGCAGAATGTTGAAACAAAATGTCAATTCAAAAAGACATTTCAAAACAAAAACAAAATGAAGTGTTGGCACAGTTTGTTTTGAAATGTCAAAACTAATTTGACTTTTTCCAGAAAGTTTCCCTTCGTTTTTAATTCAGCCAAATTCAAGCCACATTCACAAATAGTTTGGGTTGATCCAAAACTCCATTTTTCACCAAATTTACCTTTTGACTGAAAAATATTCGCCCAGCTCTACTCAGAAATAATTACAATACACAGATGTGGTCCAAGAATAGTATCAGCCAGTGAGAGCATTAAACAATTATTAGAGGGATAATTAAGGAACCATTAGTGAAATCACACATACACCTAATTAACCACAGCAATATCACCATGGCATACATGCAATCTCAAGACAGTTGACTAACATAACTCTAACTAAGCCAATACACAATCCAAACTATCCCTCCAGCCTTGGTCCCTGGGCCCAGATGAAGGACACCTTCTCTCTGCAAGGATGACACCTGGTTCAGGCTTACCTGTAGTCACGCACCCAGGCTGTTCCTCAGCCTGCCTCTCAGCAGTCAACTCTGCCTTGGTTTGAGCCTACTGTATCGCTGCAGCCCACACCACATAGTCATCACGCAGCCCTGCCCTGCACGTCCTTTTTCAAAGCTATCTGATTGGCCCAGAGCAGACCGGGGTGGCCCATAACCAAGTACCTGTCCCCACTTAGGAAGGGCTGTGTTCCTCATCTAGAGTGACATTCCCACTGGCAGTGGAACTCAGGAGTAGGATTTTCCTGTCAGCCCCCTAACCAATCATGGCTCAGAGTAGTGGAAAGGCCAGATGCTCATAGCCAAACAGGACTCTGGGGTAAGCGGCAACCCCTTCACAGCATGCTTCAGACCCATGCAGCAAGTCTCCACATTGTGCAGACATGGAGCTCATTTCTGCAAGGTTCTCATTCCTATTGCCTTCACTGAGAGTGCTCAGTACCTTATGAGAGGCACTCAGCAACCTGAAGGGACTGGTGCCATTTCAAACAAACTTTATATTAATGTTTGCAAAGTGTCCAGAGGGACTGTTGGGGGGTGTGACAGCAATGGAAGGGTGACAGAAAGATGAGTCTTGAGGAGGGATTTGAAGTAAAGTATGTCATTGTCTAGGATCAGGGAGGGTATTCCAGGCATAAACTATAGCATGCGAAAGGCTTGGAGCTGTTTTCAGGAGAAGGAAACAAAGGTGTTTCCTTATACTGACCCCTTTGTTCCATCTGTTTTTTCAGGCACTGCAGTGCATAGACCGGTACGTTACCCACATGGGTCACTCTGTTCTATAGGTGAGGGACAGGGTTTTTTGCAGAAAATCCCAAAGATGCATCAAGTCCTGACTTGAGGCATATTGAATGTAAAAGCATTCATCACAACAATTCACCCTCTACTGCTGGATTATATCCCCAGGAATCCAAGGACCATGACAGGAAGCTGTTGCATTCTTACTGTCATTCCCCATGCATTTATATGCTCTCTACCTGTTCTAGGTATTCATTTTTCTATCTTGTTTTCCTAAGTGTGGAGGCCTCCTCCAAACTCAGGACTTCATATCCTAGTGCTTAATCTTGGGTGAGGGAAGGAAACTGGCCCCATGCCACAGATGTTGTCTCAACTGCCAGGCATGGAGATAAAGATCTCCTAGCAGAGCAGGAAAAGTTTGGGAACAATTGATGCCCAGGTACAGTGCCCAATCTTATTTCCTTTGAAACCAATAGGAGTTTGGCCAATGACTTAAATGAAAGAAGGCTCAAACTCATAAAAGGGAAAATGATTGTGTCCTTTCTCTCTTTGTGGTTGTTTAGCTTCCATTCTGAGAAGAAAGAATTGATTGTTTTCCCCCAGAGGAGAGGGAATGGTTTTCTTTTTCTGAAGAGAAGAGGGACTTGTCCAGTGAAATCCTGAACTAGATGGTCTTTAAACCCTAGCCTGGCTGGTGCTGTTCACAACATGGCTAAATACCTGACAACCGCAACCAGTCACCAGCCTGTTTCAATGCTCTTTAAAGATCACTGATGTGGGCACTGACATTTTTAGCTACAGAACGTCATTTCCAGGGTTTGAGTCTAACTTATAAATGCCACCTTCCTGTTATAATTGGGTGCTGCAGAAAAATCAATATGGATGCATGTTGACAGCTCCGCTTGGAGATCCAGCAAAAGAGAGAGGCCACTGCTTAGTATCAGGTGACTGGAAACAATTCTGCAAATTTCATCTCATGCCCAGGAGCCCTTTCGTTATTTTGAGCTGCTAACAATGGTTTAGTTACCTAGGGATGCTTTCAATTTCTCAGAGCATGGCAGCTTAATTCATGTGATTTTCATTAGCATTCATGAAAGTCACACTTACAAAGCTGCATGCATTTAGATGAGGGGCCTGATTCTCGTTTTCACTAAGGCCCCTTTACACTGCTTCGGCAGATGTTGTATCCTCTGGGACTATCCTCAGCATTGCTCATTTCATGTCATTCCCATTGACATACATGGGAATCCAACATGCAGAGGCAAGGGACTTATTTGTTAGCAATTTGTTTGATGGACACCCATCACCAAAGTAGGATGACAGAAGCTTCATTCTGCACTAGCAAAAGCTGCCGGGTGGCTATGTAGTTAGTGCCTGGCAAAGTATGTTGCAACAGTCTATGCTGGATATTACAAAGGTGAAGATAATCAAAGTGAAGTCTTCATCAGGAGCTAAGGGGCAGCCTTACTGGCCAGACACAGAGGACCATTTTGATAATGGACAGACACCACTGGCTGCTGCAGCCTAGATGCCACCAGCTCTTCAGCATACTTCCCCTACAATACTCCATATCACCTTAATCTAATCTAATATACACTTTTTACGTGAATATAATATACAGATTTTTAAACCTGTTGGGCTTAATTATCCTCTCACACACCTGGGTGTAAACCAGGAGTAACTCCATTGAGATCAATGGAGTTATACTGAGGTTAAATCTGTGTAAAGGCTTGACACACAGCCCATAGAATTTAAGTAGAAAGGTTCCAACTGACTTCAGTGGGCTTTGGATCAGGTCCTAGTGAGAGGACAACCAGGCTGTTACCATGTATGGTCCTGAAGATTTATTTACCTTCAGGTCTAGAAAAGTTTGAACAAATTCAGGATATCCTGGGTCCCACCAAGACAATGCTGATTTTTTTCTTAAATTTTCTCACCATTGCTGCCACTAGTGAAGCCCTACCCGTGGTAACAACAGTGGGAGCATTAGTCTAGGCAAGCCATTGGTATGTTAACCATTGTATCATCTACCTTGGCTCAGAGAAGGCTGGCATGACATAGTGGTTCAAATGCTGGTGGCTTCTGATGTCTTGTTTACAGAGCAACATTGTTGTTAGCAACAGTGGGAAATTTTAATAAGAGACGTCTAGTGAAGGAAAGTGCATAGTAAGGAAAACTGGGATTATCACTCAGGAGTTATTGGCTTCTAGATCTGTGCTCTGTAGCTTGTCCAAGGCCATACACACAGGCATGGCTGAGCTGGGATTAGCATTCAGGAGTCCTTCCAGTCCTGTGCTAAATCCATTATTGCTGGTTTAAAGGGGGGCTGCAGCCCTGGGACTCTGCTTTTCTGAGGCACTCCAATGCTTGAAATATACATTATCCACAAGGGAGATTTGGATCATATTTGTACTAACACTAAAAATAAAAACAAAAAAAAAATCATTTATGCCCCCACTGACATTGATTTTGTCCCAGTTTCTTACATTTCACAGTTTAAATTAAATTTTTTTTTTCAGACGTTCGCTTGTTGGCAATGCTAATCTCCAGTTGCTGGCTGCTAATGTACTTCTTTAGTATTGTTTTAACCTGGCTCCATCAAGATGTCTCCGCAACAAATTTCTAACCAGAGTAGATAAAAGGAAAGCTAAGTTAGAAAGAAAGAAAATTGTAAACAAGTTACCCAAACTTACTATTTCTCTGCTTGTACTGCTTCAGAATCATCTTCCAAAGATGTCGGACCGTCTTTCTCAGAAAACGATAATCAAGGTGAAGATATAGATACGAACTTGTTCCCTAAAGAGAGGGCAGAAGAAAAGGCAAACTTTTCTGAAATCCAGGACAAAAATAGAGATGATGAAACAGATGACCCACTTTTCCTACCACATGTCCACATAGGTGGAGAGAATAGTAGTGATAAAGAGGATAATGTTACTGTTAGCATCAAACAAGATCCTACTAAGTGGCCATCTTTGATAATGGAGGAGTTTAGTACCCTGAGTATTGAGAAAGGTCCGCTCTATTTTCAGAATTGCAATGACAAGTTTATAACTTCCGAGCAGCAGTATAAACACCAGAAAAGCTCTCTCGTATCTCTTCTTTTCAAACAAAAACCATCAGAGGCTTTGGCTGATGTATTCTAGTTCCACAGGAGCAGTATTCAGTTTCATCTTCAAACTCTTTTCATCGCCTAACAAACCTAGCACAACTGGAAAAGAGCAGAGAAAACAACGTGTTCTCATGAAAACAGTGTGGAACATTGTAATGCCATGGTTGCACGAATAACACATATGTGAGACTAGAACCACCTCTACAGAGAGATGTTACAGCCACTGCTAATGTTAACTGTTTACTGGAAGGATGTTATAAGGCACATTGGCAAGTTATTGGAAAAAGTACACGCCAACTCAAGCCTGCCACTTCACAATGACCTTTTTAAGCCACCAGCTGCACTTTGCCGTCACATCGCCCATTATGGTCTCATCCGCCATGCCAGGATGTTAGGGGGGAAACACTCTGGTGAGAGGAATGGATATCTGTTATAATCTCCAACCAGTCCCTCGTCGCCGACCGCACAATTTGTCCGTCTGGTTTTGACCTGCCCCATCGTCAATGGCCCCGGTTGCACAGGTTCCGGACCGGGCAAGGTCTCTGTGCAGCCAACCAGTATCGCTGGGGCCTTTATGACAGCCCTTTGTGCAGCTGTGGTGCAACACAGACGATGACGCACGTTGTTGATGAATGCCTGCTGACTGGTTCAGCTGTGGCCTAGGAGAACTGCATCACGCCACTGAAGATGCCATCACTTGGCTAGACGACTATGCACATGCTAAATAAATAAGGTGCATTGTAACAGTTGTTTAGCTTCTTGCTGAACATGGTTTAGCTTTTAGAGAAAGGGAAGAAGTTATCAGCTCTCCTCAGAAAAGAGATTATCTAGCTATTCTTGAAGCCAGTGCTGAATTTGACCCACTTCTAAGTAAGCATATTAAAAGTTATGGAAACAAAAAGAAAGGTCACCCATCCACTTGTCAAAAACCATCTGTGATGAGTTCATTGAGTTAATGGGATATGAGGTTTTGGAATTCATTGCAACCGAAGTCAAACAGTTGAAATACTACTCTGATAGTAGATTCAACTCCTGATATTGCTCATGTTGATCAGTTATCTGTCGTCTTCTGATACTGCTTACATGGTGCTGTATATTAGCATTTCATTGGGTTTATACCAATTGAAAGCCACATAGACAAGTCACTCTTCCAGACACAAAGTATTTTTTGGATGCAAATGACATTGCTGCTGAAAACTGCAGAGATCAGTCATGATGCCACAAGTAACATGTCCGGAAAGTATAAAGGTCTTCAAGTTCAGATCAAAAGATTAAACCCATTAGCTATGTATGTGCCCTGCACAGCTAATTCTCTGGATTTAGTTAGAATTTGCAGCAGTGAGTTTTGCATGGAAGCCATAAACTTTGTCAGTTTTGTTTTGTCTTGCCTTTTTTGGCAGCATCATCCACGTGATGACAGATTCTGTGCAATAATCTCACCAAGAGTAAACAAGGAACTTCCCTTGTCCCAAAAACCTTGTCAGATACAAGATAGTCCTGTTATGATGACTCTTATAAAACAATTGTAATGAACTATGAGGACATTCCATGTAGTTTGAAAGAAATAATTAACAATGTCAAAGAAATGGTGAAACTCAAAGGGAAGCATGATCATTGTACAAGGAAGTGTGCCAGCTGGAAACTGTATTTATGAATATTTTATGGAATGTGATACCAGAAAGGTTTGCCAAAATTACTGTAAAGCTTTAAAAGCCAGATCTGGATTTTAAAGAGAGAAGGTAGGTGAGGTAATATCTTTTATTGGGCCAACTTCTGTCGGTGAAAGAGACAAGATTTCGAACCAGACAGTGCTCTTCTTCAGGTCTGGGAAAGGCACTCCCAACATCAGAGCAAAATGCAAGATGGAACAGATTGTTTAGCATAAGTAGTTAGCACATACTGTAAGGGACCATTCAAAGTAGAGTGGCCCATTAACACCTCTGCAATCATAGGTAAGGCTACAGTTTTGGCACGGGTATTTTTATTAAAAGTCATGGACAGGACATGGGCAATGAACAATAAATCATGGATTTATTGAAATCCAAGTCCTAGTCCCACCACCCAGGACGGAAGCCCTAGCCCCGTCGCCTGGGACTGAATTATTGGAATTTTCAAGAAGTCGCAGAGATCTCATAAAATCATGGAATCCATGACAGATTCATAGCCTTAGGTCATAGGACATAGATGTGGATTTTGTCATTCATCTTGATTTGCTGACTTCCATGCAAGAGTTTGTCACAGTCTTAGGCCTTGGCTACACTTGCAGATGTACAGCGCTGTGAGTAAAACCCGTCTTCGTACAGCTGAGTAGGGAAAGCGCTGCAGCCTGTCCACAGTGGCAGCTGCCAGCGCAGTAAGGTGGCTACATTTGAGGCATTTGCAGCTGTATTGGGAGCGGTGCATTATGGGCATTCAAGTGGCTGCAACGTGCTTTTCAAATGGGGGGGGTGAGGGGGACTTTGACAGGGAGTGTTTTGAGAGAGAGAGGGGGTTTTTGGAATCTCCACAGAGTGTCAGCTCATTATTTCCACACCTCCACATCCCCTGCCTCTCTCTCAATCACTGAAAGCAAACAGCAGGGGCTTTGTTTGTTTTTAAAGAGCAGATAAAAGAGAACTTGGGGAAACGGAGCCCTCCCCCCCGCTGTTCTTCTCCCCCCCTCCCCCGCCGTCTCTGTCCAAGGCAACTTTGCAGGCGGGGGGGAGGGGGCTCCGTTAGGAATGCCGGCAGCAAACAGTAGCTGTGTTTGTAGCAGCTCCAGACGGAGCTCTGAACTCCAACCCGGAAGTGCCGTTTCAAAACAAAGGCAGCTTCCAGAGATCAGTAACTGCGGAGTTCCTCGGCTACACTGAAAGACCAGCGTTCCACCAACTTCGCAACAGTTGCTATTTCTCTCGGGGAGGTGGAGTACATGCAGCGCTGTATCTGAGGAGATACACCGTTGCACATGCCTTGCAAGTGTAGCCAGTTAGTGAGTTACAGCGCTGCAGGCAGTTTTATTGCACTGTAACTCGTAAGTGTAGCCAAGGCCTTACAGTCTCGGTTTGACAATTTTGAGAAGCAAGCAAAAAAAATTGCTGTAAAGCAAAAAAATTTCAGATACCAAAAATGACACTGAGGAAAAAGGACATTTGAGATTGAAAGCTTGTATGTCGTCTTCAACAAAATAAGGAACTAAAATGAAGAAGTGAATGTTAGCTGAATTTAGAGTGACCAGATAGCAAGCGTGAAAAATCAGGTTGGGGGTTATAGGAGCCCATATTTTTAAAAAGCCCCAAATATCGGGACTGTCCCTATAAAATCTGGACATCTGGTCACCCTAGCTGAACCATCCACAAGGTTGGCTTTCTTATGTCTCTCAATCAAGTACAAAGTGAAGAAGAAATGAAAACATGCCCTCGGGCATTGCTTGACACTCATCTAAATGATCTAGAAGAGTTTTCAACATTTATAAGATATTGTAACATGGATAACAGTGCTACTGGAATCATCAAATTTATGCATGACAGACAGCTGAGTAACATCTTCCCAAATACTTTCATGGTGTTGAGACTGTATTTGACTCTACCCATTGCCAGTTGTGAAGCAGAGCGATTGTTCTCTAAGCTTGCCTTAATTTAAAAAATAGTCTTTGGCTAACTATGGCAGAAATTAAGCTTAATGCTCTTGCTATCATGTCAGTTGAATGGGATTTACTTCACACACTGTCATTGAGGATACAATAACTGAATTTGCAGCATTTAAAGTTTGCAGTATGCCAGTTTAATCATGGAGCATTTCATTTGACTCTTAATGTTTTCTGTTGACCCAGGCAGTATATAATCTGTTCACTGTCTTCGATTTTCTCTTTATGTTCCTTCAGTAATATATGACTTGTTGATTGTCATAAGCTGAGTACAGTACTTTTTTGCTTTCATTAATACCAAGTTCCTGAAAAGGAGGCCTCCAAAAAACATTAGCCCTGGGCCTCCGATCTCACAGACTCTCAGACTTTTAAGGACACAAGGGACCATCATGACCATCTAGTCTGACCTCCTGCACATTGCAGGCCACAGAACCTCACCCACCCACTCCTGTAATAGACCCATAACTTCCAGATGAGTTACTGAGGTTCTCAGATCATGGTTTAAAGACTTCAAGTGACAGAGAATTCACCATTTACACTAGTTTAAACCTGCAGTGACCCGGGCCTCAATTTGCAAGGAAGACGACACCCTCCCTCCCCACAGGGTCTCAGCCAATCTAACCCGAGGGAAAATTTCTTCCCAACCCCAACATGGGCAAGACCTGCCAGGCAGATACCTGGGAAATAATTCTCTGTAGTAACTAGAGCCTTCCCCATCTAGTGTCCTGTCTCCAGCAGTTGGGGATTTTTGCTACTGGCAATCACCAATGGCATTAATCCAGCCCTATCCTTTAGACCAAATTTCTCTCTGATAATTCTGTTGGATATGAATCCTATGCTGCCTAATGTACTGACCCAATGGAGATGAAGATTCTTCAAACATCATATATAAAGGAGAGCAATACAAATACAGTATTTACATATTCTGATCCCTTTCTCCCAATAGCATCTAGATAACTAATATATAACTGCCCAGACTACTCTCAACTGCACTAGTATAAATCCAGAGTAACTTCACTGAAGTCAGCGAAAAGAAAATAAGAAAAATACTTGTGGCACCTTAGAGACTAACAAATTTATTTCAGCATAAGCTTTCGTGGGTTAAGAACCCACTTCATCAGACGCATGGAATGGAACATACAGTAAGCAGATATTTATACATTCAGAGAAACATGAAAAGGTGGGAGTGTCTATATCAACGTTAAGAGGCTAATTAATTGAAAGGAGCTGTTATCAGTAGGAAAGAAACTTTTGAAGTGATAATTAACATGGCCCATTACAGACAGTTGACACAAAGGTGTTAAGGGTATTTAAGGAGGGGAAATAAATTCAATTAATGTAATGACCAAGCCATTCACAATCAATATTCAAGCCTAAGGTAATGGGATTTAGTTTGCATATTAATTCCAATTCTGGAGTTTCTCATTGGAGTCTGTTTTTGAAGTTTTGCTGTTGCAAAATTGCCACGTTTAAATCTGCCACTGAGTGATTAGAGAGGTTGAAGTGTTCACATACTGGCTTTTGAATGTGATGATTCCTGATATCAGATTTGTGTCCATTTATTCTTTTGCGTAGAGACTGTCCAGTTTGGCCAATGTACATGGCAGAGGGGCATTTCTGGCACATGATGGCATATATCACATTGGTAGATGTGCAGGTGAACGAGCCCCTGATGGTGTGGCTGATGTGAATAGGTCCTATGATGGTGTCACTTGAATAGATATGTGGACAGAATTGGCATCGGGCTTTGTTGCAAGGATAGGTTCCTGGGATAGTGTTTTTGTTGTATGGTGTGTGGTTGCTGGTGAGTATTTGCTTCAGGTTGGGGGGCTGTCTTTAAGCGAGGACTGGTCTGTCTCCCAAGATCTGTGAGAGTGAGGGATCATCTTTCAGGATAGGTTGTAGATCTTTGATGATGAGCTGGAGAGGTTTTAGTTGTGGGCTGAAGGTGACGGCTAGTGGCGTTCTGTTATTTTCTTTGTTGGGCCTATCCTGTAGTAGGTGACTTCTGGGTACTCTTCTGGCTCTGTCAATCTGTTTTTTCACTTCAGCAGGTGGGTATTGTAGTTTTAAGAATGCTTGATAGAGATCTTGTAGGTGTTTGTCTCTGTCTGAGGGATTGGAGCAAATGCGGTTGTATCTTAGAGCTTGGCTGTAGACAATGGATCATGTGGTACATTCAGGATGGAAGCTGGAGCCATGTAGGTAAGTATAGCGGTCAGTAGGTTTCCGGTATAGGGTGGTGTTTATGTGACCATCACTTATTAGCACAGTAGTGTCTAGGAAATGGACTACTTGTGTGGACTGGTCTAGGCTAAGGTTGATGGTGGGATGGAAATTGTTGAAATCGTGGTGGAACAGACTAACACGGCTACTTCACTGAAGTCAGTGGATTTACCCCAGGTTTATACTGGTGTAATAGAGAGCAGAATTTGGCTCAGTATCTCTTTCTAACATTAATTGGCCGGTATGAATCATCCATAAAATCAAACTGCAGCAAGGAAAATTAGAATGTCAAGCATCAGTAAAGCTGCAGTTCTCCTAAATCCCACAAGATGGCAAGAGCTGCTCAAGAAATCATCTTAAATCAACTCTGAAGGCCTAAATGTCTTTATAGTTCTCTTCTGGCAAATGATTGCTTCATAAGGAGTTAAACGAAGCCACATTTTTTAATAAGACAGAAGAGCCCTGGCAAAGGCATATCAGTAATTGCTCATGGATTTCTCTGGGGCAATGGGATGTTATGCCAGTGATTCAGCAGCAGTGACAAAAGATTTGGGGGAATGTTTCATGTGGGAAAAATCTCCAGTATTTGCTGTCGGGTAAGGAAAAAAGGACAAAAAGCGGCCATAGGAAACAGTTATTGGCTTACGCAAAGATTTTATTTTTTAATATCCCAGCTTGCAGACAGACTGCCTGGAGCATTCCTTACATTGCTCACAGCATGCAGACACGAGAAATCCAGGACAATGCAGGCAGCTTGTCAAGGCAGAGAGATTTTATTTACCCCTTTTAGTTTACAGCCTACTTATCCTGGTACCATCCATCTCTTTCCACAAGGGCCTGGCTTCAACAAGCTTGTCCATTAGATCACATTACAACACCAAGAATACTAGTTTTCAGCTGTGGATATTGAATTGTTGAATGTTAATTGATTAATTGTCAATTATTAATGTAGGTTAGTTGATGGCCCCATAAATTGTCCTGGTACTTCACAAAACAAAGATGAAGACAATGGTTTTTAACAATTGAAAACAGAGTGAAACAACACCTGGAGCAACAGTTCAGATGTGGGAGGCACTTCAGGCTAACCTTGGTGTGGCCAGTTTTAGAAGGATTTGCATAAGGAGGAGAGGGAGGCTACTCTGTGAATTAGAGAGAGAAAAAGTTCAAATGAATTTAGTTCTGGTGAATGGTGTGAGAACAGCTGCTTCAAAGACAGAACTTCTTTGCCAATCCATAGAATCCATCTAGCACAGGCAGTATCAAGGCAAGCGTTCCCAACTCTACCTGCCAGCATGTCTCAGCTGGGACCTGATAAGACCACTTGTATGAGGAGACATTTCAGGCTTCCTGGCCCATTCAGCTCTTGGCCTCTCTGTTGATAGAGCCAACAGAGGTGCCCATTAGTAACAGGAGGTGGACAACAGTCCACTGGACCTCAGTTCTTAGATGGGCCACCAAACAGCCCTCAGAGGGCAATAACTGTTCACTATCAAGTTTGCCTGGATATGAATCTATGAATTTGAGAAATGAAAGGATCTGCAGTACATTATTAATCCTATGAACCATTCGGTGTCTCTCTTCATGCCTTCTTTTACTCTTTTTTTTTTTAATAATAGAGCTAGAGCCTTTGGCAGACATCCTGCACTATTTCATATTTTGCTTACTTAGATCTCAGGGTTGGGTTTTTTTCCTCCTTAGCTATAAATGTTTAAAAATTTATTGGGTTGTTTTTCTACGCTGCCCTTGGAATGTACATGCTTTAAATTTATTGATCTTCTCTATGCTGTGTGGTTTTATGTCTGGCTGTTACTGACTGGTATTTGTGTTCTCATCAGGTTTGCTGGAACTAACTCATAGCTGTTACATTAACTGTTCTTTATTCATATATAATGGAGAGTTTTCTATTTGCCTGGTATTTTTCCCCCTAGAGGCCAGACACTAAATTGGACATCTCCACTGATAAGTCTCCTATTCAGAAGGGTGTGTGTGTGTGTGTGTGTGTGTGTGTGTGTGTGTGTGTACGCTGCACATTGCCACACCAAAGATGGTAACTGGGACTGCTATGCTCCGGAAGTGACATTTCTCTCCAAAAGGGCAGTTTCCTTCCAGCGGCACCAGGACGAGTCTTGCTAATCTTCTCTCTCTCTTTATAACTGGTGAAGGCCAGGGTTGACAATATAGCCTCAGTAATCCCCAGCCAGGTAGGATGCCCACCTTTTCTTCTCTCACTGCTGCCTGCCCTGAGCACTTCCAATACATATCAGCACACACTGGAGCGCAGTTTTTGTGGCTGTCTCTATCACTGCCAGGCAAAGCGGAAGGGCAAAGGCATGTTTTCCCATCTCCCTGCAGTCCTTCCCTGCAACACAGATCTCATCTGTGGAGCAAGAAGGATTAGGGCACGGTCATATAGCTGGAGCCCTGTCTGGAGGTCTGAAACAAATCACTCCAGCGTGAATAACAGAGCATCTTCTTATATGTGTTTTGCTGGAGGGCAGCAGCTCTTGGATAAAGTCTTAACCAAAGGATAACTAAAGCCTCAAATGGATCTGACTTTATTATAAAGGTGGTCTCAAGCCTCAACATTCAGATTGGATTTTGAATATCCCAGAATTCAAGCATGTTCATAGCAGGACTGTTTTATGCAAAAACTGAATCCAAGCTTGAATTTCTGGGGCAAATAACCCTCTATAAAGCTAGAGACAACTTGAAAATACGTGGCTACAGATACGGGTTCAGATTTCCAACAAACCATCCAAATGTGGGGAGTGTTTGGATCCATGGGCTTTGACCAAGTCCATCTCTAACCATACTAGCAATATTTTATCAACAATAGTAATGATAGCATTTATCATTACTATCACGAGAGCTAAAAATAATCTATGGTCCTTGATCCTACAAGTTGAGATCCAACTTCTGCAAATGCTTACATGCATGCTTTACTCACATGAGTAGTGTTAACCACTTTGAAAAGTGATAAAAGGATAGAAGCCTTAGTTTTTAACTTGGACAAAAAACAGAAGATGCCGTACCAATTCAGGTCTGGAAAGTACTAGGGACATCCTGAAAGAAGAGATGATCAGCAGAAGGGTACACTGAAGAAGTGGGCTTGAAGGAGGGAGCACAAGGAGGGGAGGGGGCACTTGGGAGAAAGGAACTGTAAATCCATTCCAAGTTTAAGAGGCAGAATTAAAGAAATTGCACAGCTGAGAGCCAAGATTATATATGAAGGGTGCTGTGCAGGGAGAGGTTTGACAGGGGACTCTATAGCCTGGGGGAGAGGGAGTTCAGTACGTATTCAGTTTATAATCTGGGCTCAGTGAGGGTCACTTGGCAAACTTTCCAGTCTGTTTGTTTTCTTCCTCTGTATTTTTTTAACTATATAAACCAACAAAAGAACAGTTTTCAAAAATAAATCCATCTCATGTTATGGAGGTTTCATACATGCAAAGGCTTCCTCCCTCCTGATGTGTTTCCTGAAAGCTGCTCCTGGCTATATTGACACTAATCTATTTCAGTGATAGTGTTTCATGAAGTACCAAGTATACTCTTGGCAGCCGGACTGTTTGTGCATCTGGTTGTAATAAAGAGTTAGGCTCCAGCTGATGCAGTGGCTCAGCACACTGAACCGCCAGGCGCTGGCTGGTCAGTTTTTTTCCCTGCAGCTTGAGTCCAAATCCCAGCAGCAAGTTGGAAGCTGAATACAGAACAAGTCTCTCAGTCAAGAGAGCCAGGCCACAGAGAGAGAGGGCCGCCAGGAGCTGATTGGAGGTTCATTCTTCTGTAGGAGACTCTCAAAGGAATGAAGTGACCACCTGAAGGAGGGGGAGACACCCACAGAATGGAGTAAGAGAGTATCCCCGCAAGGGGTGGGGCAGGTAGAACAAGAGAGGAAAAACAATTCCCAAGCAATGTGGAGAAAAGAAAGAGGGACCCTTGTGACGAGTTCGGTCACAGAGACCTCCTTGGGACTGTCACCTGATGTGCTGAAACTACCTCTGAGCCCGTTTTCTTTGCCAGCTTGGGACTCCAGAACCCTGTCTTGTTGAGCCAGACATGCTAGCCTGCTGTAACACAGACCCAGGTCTGGTCCACGCCCCCAAAGCTGCAAACTTAACTGAAAACAGCTCAGCAAGTGCTCCTGTCTCCAGCACCCAGACACCCGGTTCCCAATGGGATCCAAACCCCAAATAAATCTGTTTTACTCCGTATAAAGCTTATAGAGGGTAAATTCATAAATTGTCCCCCCTCTATAACACTGATAGAGAGATATGCTCAGCTGTTTGCTCCCGCAGGTATTAATCACTTACTCTGGGTTCATTAATAAACAAAAATAAATGTATTAAGTATAAAAAGTAGGATTTAAGTGGTTTCAAGTAATAACAGACAGAACAAAGTAAGTTACCAAGCAAAATAAAACAAAACACGCAAGTCTAAGGCTAATACATTAAGAAATCTCAACCTCAGAGATGTTCCAATAAGCTTCTTTCACAGACTAGACTCCTTCCTAGTCTGGGCCCAATGCTTTCCCCTGGTACAGTTCTTGTTAGTTCCAGATCAGGTGGGAACTAGGGGATTTCTCATGACTGGCAGCCCCTTTGTTCTGTTCCATCCCCTTTTATAACTTTGGCACAAGGCGGGAATCTTGTCTCTCTGGGTCCCCACTCCTCCTTCTAAGTGGAAAGGCACCAGGTTTAAGATGGATTCCAGTTCAGGTGACATGATCATATGTCATTGTAAGACCTCCTTCTTCATTACCTAGTATCTGGAAGACACGTACATAGGAAGACTTGCAGGTAAACCAACCCATTCACAGTTCATTGATTCTGAAGCACCCTTAATGGCTTCCACTTAACATGTTTACATCAGTAACACAAGTTTATATCTTATTCTCCTAACTCCAGACATAGAAATAATACATGCAAACAAATAGGATGAACACACTCACTAGATCATAAGCTTTGTAATCATACCTTGCAAGAGACCATTTGCATGAAGCATATTCCAGTTGCATCATATTCACACTTATAAACATATTTTCATAAAACATATGGAGTGCAACATCACAACCCTCATGAGTGGGAGAGAAGAGAGTGAGAAAGACATCCACAGGCGCATGGGAGCAGGGGAATGAATGGACACAGAGCTTCAAGGATGGGAGCACAGTTTGGATTATTTATTAAATATAAGGTGGAATTCACCGTGGATAGAGGGCCAGTACAGGCCTCTTGACCACTTAAGCCTTTATCTTAAGATCCAGCTGTGAAAAAGGGCCGTAAGGCTGCCTTCAGTGCACAGGTGAGGAATCCACCATCAGAGGCGGAAATTCCTGGCTGATGTAGAGCTGGTGTAGCACACGCTCCACCCCCATAGGGGGCATGTCCAAAGTGTGCTGGGGAGGTGGCAAGAATACATTGCACTCCAGCAGTCCCCACCTGACAGAACGGCCCCTAGGGGACAGTATCAGGTGGTGGAAGTTAGAGCATCACAAGGACTGCTCTAATTTCCCCTGGAGATCAAGGCAGCCCAGGGCAGCCTCAGGGATTGAAAAAGCACAGAGACGGCTTAGAGCCACTTTTCCCCCCTCCCTCAGATCCTGTACTAAACACAGCTTGTCCAGGCCCAAGTATTGTTCCATTAACCCATTGTCCGCATTGGGTTTGTAGTGAAGTAAGGGCAGAAACTGGCTCTTAATTAACACTCTCAGAATCCAGCTCACTTTCCTATAGGCGTATTGGCTCCCCAGGGCTCACAGATGTAAAACATAGTAAAAATCTTCATTTAACCATTATTTGAGCAGATATGACTCTCAGGACACATGGAGGAAACGGATGCACTGAGTAGGAAAATGCCATTTTTACATTGCTATTCTTCAGTGTTGAGCCACGTAGATCAGATTGAGCCTAAACTCCTTAGTTACACCATGTAATATTTACAAAAGTTACAAATCTGTGGACAAGTCTTCTTTATCAACCTCAGCACAAGGTGGCAGTGTATCAACACAAATAGGCTATTAAACCATTTTGCCCTATATCTCCCTGCTGATCCACACATACTCCATTTTAGAGTCACATTTGCCTTACTACAATTCCACAAGTCAAGGGTTTCTTCTCCTTTAATCCTTTACATTGGGGTGCTAGATTAGCACACAGAGATTATAGTAAGGTTGTTTATTATGCAGAAATAAAGCCCGTACTTGGTACTATTCAACATTTTTCTCTAAGACTGTGTCCCATATTTGGGCTTTGTCTAGCTGACAGGAACGCAATCTTTATTTAAAATGATAGTCAGTTAGTTTAATACCAAAATGTAGGATTTTAAGAACAAAGCCAAAAAAGTTGGCTAATATCCTCTATTCACTTCCTCATAACTTTCCAAAACATTCTCTTTTGGGCTGAAATTTTCCATGTTTGGTCTTTGTCCAAATGTGAATTTTTGGACACTTTCAGCCAGTTGTGTTCTGTCAATTTTTAATTACATGAGGCTGAAACATAGCTTTAGTCCTAAAAATAGGAAAGAATGTCTAAATTTTCCTCACAGATAACTCAGAACTATCTGAAGGACGAAAGTTCTAGGTGTAAAACTGACACCTTCTTCCCCCACATACTTGCTGCCTGTGTATACTCAGAGTTATGTCTGTTTATTAACGGACAAAAATCAGTGTATACTCTTTGTTATTCCTGTTAGCCCTGCACAGCCAACACAGCTATAGGAAAGTGAGCTGGCTTCTGTTCTGCCTCAGACAAAGTTATCAACTAAGGCTGGGACTTTCAAGAGCACTTAACGGAGATGAGCAGCTAACTCCCCTTGACTTGCAATGAACATGGAGTGGTTAACTCCCACAGGCACTTTTTAAAATCCCACTGTAAATTCTAGCTGCTGATTGTATTGTTGGTGATGCACAATCCAGAAAAACCCAGCTTGACTGTAAGGTTGCAGGTAGAGCTCCCGGCACAGATAGTTAATTAAAACTGAGCAGATTGGATCTGGAAATCATGTTAAGACCAATGAGGAATGCCAAGATACCATTCCGACAAATCACTTTTCAGAGCAAAGTCCTCACCTTACGTTGTGACTCTTTGAGAATGCAGTTTGGAGCACAAACAGAGCCACTATAGAATCTGATGAGAGTTTTGCTGATATAAGGACAAAACTCTTCTGTCTGCAAGTATGGATACACGAGGGGGAGATTGACAGCTCCCTATGAAGGTCCATAGATGGAAGAGTGGGCAAGGGGGCCAGATTCAGAAAGGGACTTACATGTTGTGACGCTCACCATTGTAACGTTAAATTGTTAGGCACCTAGAAACTCATTGGGATTCACAAAGCCTGAGCTGGCACTCAGGCTTCCTACAGAATGAGTGTAGGGAGACAGGTGCCTAAGAATGGGATTCACGACAGCCAGCATGCTAGGCAGCACCCTGTCTAACCTACCCAGTGGGAGATACCGAGAAGAGGCGTGCGCGCTAAGCCCCTCAGGGGGTTTGGCGCCTCTCTCAGCTTGGGAGTCTCATCTGTGAACCCTCTTGGACTCAGGCACTGAAGGTCTTTCTTGCAAGAAGCCAGGGGAGGGAGTGGGAAGGACAGCTCCCTGAAAACGTATAGCCCAGTGGTTCGGGTACTCACCTGGGATGCAGGAGACCCTCCCCCCACCATGACTAGAAGGGATTTAAACAGGGATCTGAAACTTCTCACGTGAGTGCCCTGACTGCTGAGCTATGGGATATTCTGATGTGAAGCTCCCTCAATCTTTCCTGTTGAAACCATTCACTTTGGATTAAAACAAGTAGCGTGACTAGGCCAACTAGAGATAGACACCAAGCATGAGAATGACTCTATAACCTGGTTGTTCAAGCACTCAGCCAGGATGTGGGAGACCCAGGATCCAGTCCCCGTACTCCGATAACTGTTTGTTTATCTAAGTGGAACAGCTTCAACAGGAGAGAGTGAGGGAACCTCACCCCAGAATATCCCATATACCAGTGGCTACCGCACCTCAGTAGAGAGGTGGCAGATCCCTGTTCAAGTCTCTTCTCATCAGGCAGAGGAAGGAGTTGAACCAGGGGTCTCCCACATCCCAGGCGAGTACCTTAACACCACTAGGCTAGAAGTTATCAGGCAGCTCCTGGCCCATTTTGTAAGGAGTTAGGCATGCTCAGGCAAGTTAGGCAGAGGATCACCTCTTTTCCCCTGGTTTGTGAATGGCACTGGGGATTTGGTGTCCGGATACCTAGAGTAAGGCAGCAGTGCACGTGCCCACAGGCAGAAACATAGGCACCTAGGGAATTGTTACTGCAAAAATGTCAGTCCTGAGTGAGGCACCTACGGGGTTAGGTGGCAGCCAAGAAGGGGTTTTGTCAATACCAGTGGTGCCTAAATCTGGGACTTAAGCATCTAAAGTGACAGGCCCCTAAGTCTCATTGTATATCTAGGCCACAAAGCCTCCCTGCCCCTGGGAAAGCAAACACATGGAAGGACTCACTGCTGGTGCATCCCCTCATCACTGGTGTAGCATAACACCTTTTTCCCCTCTACAGCCTCCGACAACAGCTGTTCTGGCCCTGTGGTGGTTTCTTTTCTCAACTTGGGCCTCCCGACAGATCCTATTTTAGTCTCATCCCTTCCAAGGTAACAAACCTAATATCTCTGCATCTGGTCCTCAGCCCCATGGTCCTCCCACCTTTCTCTCAGGGTTTTAAATCATCCATCTCCCCTAACACCAGGGGCTTCATGTCACCTTCCCAGTGGCTGGTAGAGGAACCCAGGGACACCTTCAAGATTGGGTTCCAGTCCAAGGACCCAAGACAAGCACCTAGAGTCTGCTCTGTCAGACACTTTGCCACTGAACCAAGGGACTTCTTCCTATCATTAGCCTTTCTTCAGGCCTTTCCCCCAGCTCCTTCCTGGCATATTTGTAATGAGCAACACCTCCTCGGGCTTCTCCCAGGGGGTCCAGTTCCTACCCTTGTGACAGGGTAGGGTGACCAGACAGCAAGTATATAGCCTATATAAGAAAAAGACCCAAAAATCGGGACTGTCCCTATAAAATCGGGACATCTGGTCACCCTATGACAGGGTCAGCCATAAGTAGGGTTGCCAGTTTTGGTTGGTTGCATTTCTGGAGATTTCATCACATGACAATCTTTAATTAAAGATTAATCTTTAATTCCTGGAGGGTTGGCAACCCTAGCCACAGGTGCTTGCTCTAATCCTATGGATTCCAGGTATCTCCTCTCCCCCACCCCCGCAGGCTTCCTCTTCACCCTGTAGGAGCCTTCCTGTCCCCCATCAATTTCTCTACTACCCAGAGAGCAACTGCATAGTCCTTCAATCTCTCCTTGAAGCTCTTTTCTGCTCCAGACGGCATTGCTTCATAGCACCACCAGTCTTCCCTTGCTGGGCTTCATCTTAAATTAGACCTGGCCTGCCCTCCAGGTGTGACCAGGGGTGGGCTGAGAGGCCAACTTACACATTAACCCTTTCACCACCTGGCGGGGTAGACACTCCATAACAGCCTGTCAAAAATTGCACTTGGGGGAGCACAGAGTCTGCTTCCTTGTGGCTTTTGACACTTAATGTATATCCAATAAGACTATTTCTGGACTATTCAATGTGAGTGAACATAACAAACTTTGGATCTTGTGTGTAAATAAGTTTTATCAAAATCTAAGACCAACAGAAATGTTTCCAAGAACTAATTTAAAAAAAATAAAAAGAACCCAGTGGGAACGTTTTTGTTTTTAACGTGTAAGCATTACCCTGCGGTGTTTGCAACCCAAATGCTGCAGCAGTGTTCAATTAGGGCATGAAAGGGAAAATTGATTATAACCAAATGAAACCAATTAGTTTATTCTTGTCTGGCCTGAAAAAAAACCCAGCAAAAAGTAAATAAATATTGGGGCAAATCTTGAAGCACTGGGGGCACGTCTACACACTGGCAAAGTTACAGCGCCGGCAATTACAACACCGCTCAGAGAGCGCCGAAGGAAAACAGCTGTTGTGTGTTCACACTGACAGCTGCCTGCGCAATAGCATGTTCACACTTGTGGCACTTTTTGGAGCGGTGCACTCTGGGCAGCTATCCCACAGAGCACCTCTTCCTCTTCTGCTGCTAAGACTTGTGGGAAGGCGGAAGGGGTCCTGTCCCAATGCCCTGTGATGCATTGCTTTGCATCCCAGCAATCCTTGTGCTTCCGTCTGCATTTGGCGCCATCTTTCAATGGTTTGTGTACTGCGTGCCCTACCCTGCCTCTTTTGGGCTGCAGGAATGGATCTCAAGCTGTTGACCAGTATGCTGCTCGCACTGACCAACACGTCACGAGTGGCAGTGGAGGTATTCCTTAAACTACAAAGGCAAGAGGAGTGCGACATGGATCTCGCCACGCACACTAGCTACGACACCAGATTGCTTGTGGCATTCATGGAGGTGCTGACCACAGTGGAACGGTGCTTTTGGGCTTGGGAAACAAGCACAGAGTGGTGGAATCACATCGTGATGCACGTCTGGGATGACGAGCAGTGGCTGCAGAACTTTCGGATGAGGAAAGCCACATTCACGGACCGTGTGATAAGCTCACCCCAGCCCTGTGGCGCAAGGACACGAGAATGCTGCCTGTCAGCTGCCCTGTCACTGGAGACGCATGTGGCGATTGCACTGTGGAAGCTGGCTACTCCAGACTGCTACCAATCGGCATAGGTGCCGACTCCGTGGGTGCTCCGGGGCTGGAGCACCCACGGGGAAAAATTGGTGGGTACTCAGCACCCACTGCCAGCTCCCCACCAGCCCCGGGGCCCGCGCCCAGCTCCCCGCAAGCCCCGGGGCCTGCGCCCAGCTCACCTCACCACCGGGAGACATTCCGGGGCCCCGCCCCCGACACCAGGCGACCTTGTGTCGGCGTCGGGGGCGGGGCCCCAGAACGTCACCCGGTGTCAGGGGCGGGGCCCCGCAACATCACCCAGCGTCGGGGGCGGGGCCCGGCATCATTGGTGGGGCCCCGCCATGTCGCCTGGAATCGGGGGTGGGGCCCCGCCCCCGACGCCGGGCGTCAGCCCCCACCGGCGCCGCTGGAAGTTGACACCTGTGCCGATCGGTCACTAACCAGTTCGGAGTGGGAAAGTCGACCCCTGGAGTCGTGTTGATGGAAGTGTGCAGGGCCATTAATCACATCCTGCTCCGAAAGACCGTGACTCTGGGCAACATGCGTGACATTGTGGATGGCTTTGCACAAATGGGCTTCCCTAACTGCAGAGGGGCGATTGATGGCACGCACATTCCAATTCTGGCACCAGACCACCTAGTGAACACTGGCCTGTTCAAGAAGCTGCAAGCAAGGACTTTCTTCTCTGACAAGAAGATCACTGTAGGGGAAGTAAAAATGCCCATTGTGATCCTGGGAGATCCCGCCTACCCGTTAATGCCGTGGCTCATGAAGCCATACACAGGGCAACCTGACAGCAGCAAGGAGCGGTTCGACAACAGGCTGACCAAGTGCAGAATGACTGTGGAGTGTGCGTTTGGCAGTTTAAAAGCCCGCTGGTGATGCCTATATGGGAAGCTGGACATGGCTGATGACAATATTCCTATGTTTATAGCCGCATGCAGTATGGTCCATAATATTTATGAAGGGAAGAGTGAAAGCTTTACTCAGGGCTGGACCACAGAGGCTCAGCGCCTGGAGGTTGAGTTTGAATAGCTGCAGACCAGGGCTATTAGAGGGCACAGCACGGGGCCATAAGGATCAGGGATGCTTTGTGGCAGGAATTTGAAGCTGAAAGCTACTAATATTTCAGCGGGGCGGCGCGGGGCTTGGGAGAGGAAAGGGGAGGGTAGGGGGGTTGTTTCGGCGGAGCTCGGGGGAGGGAGGGTTGTTTCGGCGGGGCGTCGCGGGCCTCGGGGGAGGGGAGCGGAGCGGGGGGTTGTTTCAGCGGCGCATGGTTCGGGGGGCGGGGGGGTTGTTTCGGTTGCTTGGGGTGGCAAAAAGGTTAGAGCCGGCCCTGCCTGGAAGCCAATCACAGCGCTGTAATTGCCATGGTGTCTACACTAGCACCGCAGCACTGTGGCCCCAGTGCAGAAAGCTCTATGCCTCTCGTCGAGGTGGTTTTTTAGGGTGCTTCCTCTGCACAGTTTCTGTGCACTAAGTGACTTGGCAGTGTGTACACCTCGCGAGTTATGCCACAGAAAGCTGCTTTACTGTGCAGAAACTTGCCAGTGTAGATGGGGCCTTAGAGACTGATCCTGCTGAATACTACCTCACACCATGATTTCATTAACATCACTTATGGGAACAAGGTGCTATTCAGCATGACCAAGGCAATCAGAATCTGCCTCAGAGCCCATATTCAGGTTAAATTCTCACTGATTTTCAATAGGACTTTTCCTGAGAAAGGACCAAATAAAAGCAAATTAAGGATAAGGATTTGGCCAAAGGAATATTGTGAACAGCTTTTGGGGAGAATAACCCTGTATAGAGAAAGAATGAAGATTGAGAGAGAGAGAGAGAGAGAGAGGAATGGACAAAAAGGATAAAGTAGAAAGAGAGGGGAAAAGGGACTCCATCCAATATAGGCAGAACTTGCATTGGCTCATTGTTCCATGACACAAGCACTGGTGAGATGCCAATCAATGGGACTCTCGGCACAAATATATACATAACAATTTAGCCCATCACAATGGAGTGTGTGTATGTGTAAGAGTGAGTGGTTTTGTCTGATGAGGAAAAGACACAAAACTGGAGATAATGAAGATAACAGGCCAGGATTATTGGACACAGTCTGGCCTTTTCTTACGCCTCAAACTTCATAAGTTCTTCTATGAAAATTCTTATAAAGTGTTTGACCATAAAAATTTCAGACTTTACTGTTGGCATAATTGATCTCAGAAATGTCACCACAGAAGGAGACAGAGGAGTATTCATGTGAGACATACTAATCTTGGAGGGGAGCCAAATGTAATATATAGTCTTTCCTTCTCAGAAAACCATGCGTGGTGTTTTTGGAATGGGCTTAAAACCTGTTATCCAACATCCAATACATTTAAGGTAAAAAGCTTTCAATCACATAGTAAAAATGCAACTGAATTTGTTGGAATTTTATCTGTCTGGTTTTCAAACTTTAATTGGTTTATGATGCTGTCTTATTTAATGAAAGAGGAAAAACAAGGAAATTATTTTTAAAAATTAAACTTGTCAAAGGAATCTGTCAGATTGAAAATCATGGATCAAATTCCTAGCTGGCATAAGTGGAGCAGTGCCCACTTAAGTGAGTGATTTGGGGCTTAAAGAAGTATTTTGCCCTACTTGAGTTACTGCTAACACCTTAGATTATTACAACTGTAAGAATTTTTAAAATCAATTTACCTTTTACCGTTTATGCTGTTTATTTTTTACATTTTACTCCTCTTGGACAGTGGGGACAAATCAGTTTCAGTTTCTAATCAACTTTCTCCATTCAGGCCGCCTGGCATCCTTACTTACTTCCGCCTCTGTCCAAACTCTCATGCCAACTACTTCATTTCCCCTCTTTTTTGAATTCTGTTACTAGCTACCTTTCTTTTGCCACATGAAGTTCCTCATCCTTTCTTTGAAGGCCTTACTTCAGTTCAATTATTGCTATTATTATACTTTGTAGAAGAGAAGGCAGCAGAGGCCAGAACCAAGATGAGAGCCCCATTGTGTTACACTGTAACACATAGGTGGGTGAGGCAATATCTTTGGACCAACTTTTGTCAGTGAAAGAGACAAGTTTTCACACTTACCTTGTCTCTCTAATAATCTGAGACCAACATGGCTCCAACACTGCAAAGTGTAACATGCAGTAAGAGGTTAGAGTAAACAGTCAATACAAAGAAAAGATGTTAAAAGGAAGCAATATCATTCCCATTATAGAGAAGGGACAGCCAGCACAAATGCCCATTGAGATTGAGTGACTTGCCCAAAGGCACATGGTAGGACCAGAAACTGAATCACCAGTTCCTCCTATGCCCCTAACTCATTCCCTATGCTTCTCTCACGACTCCCTTCATCACCTTTCACACTTGGTTTCACACCACATCTTTCACACAGCATCCTACCCACTTTTCAACTATTCAGATATTTCTTTCTTCCTTCATGCTTGTTCTGTGAAACGTCACTATTTTGCAAAGAATTATCTCATCAACCAACTAGGAGTGTGCTCTTTCCCAATTGCTATTTGGTGTATCTTATGTGTCTAGTAAATCCAAAAAATTACATTAAAAATGTCCAGGTTGAAAAATCAAGTACTCAAAAATTAGGAAATGCAAGAATTAAGCCAAATTAATCTTGCCTGGGCAACCTTAATTTGGCTTCCTGGTGAATATCCATGACAAAATCTTTAATTACATAATCAGATACAACTTTTTCCCACAACACCCCTGCCTCACTGAGTGAAACCGTGGTTATTCAATACATACTTTTTTATCCTTATCATTTAATGAATGGTCCTATGTTATTTATTACATGCCATCCAAACCCTGCAGTGAATACAGAATTATTAATTTCCTCCTGGGCTTTTCTATGAGCCAATTATCATACTTACTTAGTTCTTTACAAATACATTTCACTCCATGACACCCCTGCAAGATGAAGTTGTGTTATTGCTCCCTTTTTACATATTGGGAACCGAGACACAGAAATTAAAGTCAGAATTGTCGGGTAGTTTTGGGTGCCCAATCTGAGAGGCGAAGGGCCTGATTTTTCAGAATACTTAGTATTTTACAGCACTTCATACATTCAGACCGTTGCAGCTGGGAATGCTCAGCACTTCTGCAAATCAGACTCCAAGTTTCTCAGACTGAGCAGCCAGAAAATGAGGACTCACAGTGGCCACCTATGAAAACTTTTATATACGTGATTTGTCCATCACCACATAGTGACCCGCATTGCTTATACTGCATGAGCTAGACTAAACTGTTTGTGGCTTGAGCCTCATCTGTCATGTACTTGAAAATGTCTGTGTACCCTTACATCTACACTTCATATACATCAAGATGCTATTATGTGTGGATTGACAACACCAAAGGGGAATGTTTAAATGATGCTATTGAGTTAAAAATCATATTTAAAAAAAACCCAAAACTTATTTACTTATATTATATAAGCACCTTAGATTATTAAAATAAAAATCCTAATTTGACTTTTACCGTAGCTGCTATTTGCTTACTTTTCATATTTTTCTCAGCTTGGGCAGCAATAAACTATGTAGTTAGCTTCTCTGCCCCTCTATCCTCTTCTGACATTTCATGCTCTAGTATCTGCTCTGCAAAATGATACAGACCCAACAAGGACATATGGCCAGACACTAAGGGCCTGATCCCATTTAAGTCAACAGAAAGCTACCCATTGACTTCAGTGGGTTTTGGATCAGATCCTAACAGTTACCAATACAGATCTCCACTAGTGAATCAGGGAAAGGCTTGTTGAAGGAGAACAAAGAAAGCTGTCCCCAGGAAATATTGCCTGCCTACACCCAGGCTTCTCACAAGGTTAAGGGTCTAATTGTTTGCCTAAATTGTGTGACATCTCCCGAGCATCTTTGAACTGTTAAATTCAGATGGGCTGCAGCTGGTGCCTGCCAATTGTTTGGTGGCTATGACTCACTGAGTGACAAGCAGCCTGGACATCATGCTTCATTGTCCTTTCTTCCTCTGCAGCTTCCCATCTGGAGTCTCGAGAACAATGATTCTGGTGGGAGAAATCCCTTGATTCCTGAGCAGTGCAGGACCAGGCACTTCTTGACCAAACACCTTGAGATGCAAGCACGAGTGCACATGCTGTTGGACTGCGGAGCACTTCAAGAGCAAGACTGAGGGCTGAGTGTGAATGTATGAGGTAGCGTACAATGTTGTATGAGCTTCAGGATAATGAAGAGTTCATAGGCAAAGTATTTAGAAAAGTGTCTGCGCTAGGCTCAGGAAAAAACTGGCTTGCACAATATAAAATATAGAGAGGCACATGGAGGTTGCCGGGTATTGTAAACAGAAGAGGAAAAGGAAGACATAGATACCCAAAAGGGAAGGAAAACCACACAGTGACACTATCAAACAGGTACTCATTTCTGCAGAATCTTGAAAGTGACAAACTATAGCGGGTAGTGAAGAAGAACATCAGACATTGTGCACCAATCACCTCATAGGAACTTGGGAGGAGCCAGTAACCTTGATCCACACTGGACTCAATGTGTTACCAGGAAAGAAAAACAAACTGGAAAACTTACAAACCAGGGCCCCTATTCTGTAAACAGCTGAGAGTCTCCTGAGAAGTGGTACCTCCCCCATAACCCTTGTTATCTTTACTGGGAGTTGGGGGTGCTCTGTACCTTTGCCAGAGATGCTCAGTACCTCACTGGATCGGCTCTCTGATTTGGGGATATTAGGAAACCAACTGACTAAAGAACTAGTTCCTAGACATGCTAGCAGTGCATAGCTCATTGCCAAAGAGATGGTAGCAAGCTGAGATCCTGAATGTAAGGCTGAAAAGTGGGTACAAACAGGAGTTGTTTAGGATGGTGGGACCCTTAAGGCTCTTTTTAGAACAAATGCAATAGATACACATAGTCCCCAAACACAACTGTGCAGAACTGTGGAGTGGGCAATATAGTGTCAAGAACGGTATAAGATAGTGGTCTCCAAACCGTGGGGTGTGCCCTCCCCAGGGGGTGTGGAGGAACATTCAGGAGCGGGGGGTGGCAGGGCCCAGACCAGCCCCCATGGGGGGTGAGGAGAGAGCGCCACACTTCCAGCCCTGCTCCACCCCCAGCCTCGCTCCTCCCCCAACTCCGTTCAGCCCTTATTCCTGCTCTGTCTTCAGCCCTGGGCCAGCCCCCACTGGGGACCATGTTTCCAGCCCTGCTCTGCCTCCAGACCAGCTCTGCCCCAATCCCGTTCAGCCCCCAGTCCAGCTCCACTTTCAGACCCAGCTCTGCCTCCAGGCCCACTTCACCCCAACCCTAGCCCTGCCCTTGTTCCCTCTCTGCTCCCAGACCAGCTCCACCCGAGCCCCAGCTCTTCACCCATCCCTAGTTCCACCCCAGCTCCACTGCTGAGAAAGCCTTGTCTGTGCAGTAATGGAAGGAGGTTGTGGACAGATCCCATTAATGGTAAGGGCGGGGGGGGAGGGGGTATGAGTGGAAAAGTTTACACACCACTGGTATAAAAACTGAATTACTGTACTGGTATTTTGTTTTCTCTAGACTTCCATCCTGTCATTTTAGGTGTAGATTTGCCCCTGCTCCTGAAGCATGGTGTGTTATCCTGAGGAGATCTTTTAGGGAGCTCTCTGGGCTGATATACTGTAATTACTGAGCCAAATGTAAATCTCTGGGACTGAATCAGTGGGGTTGTACAAGTATAACTGAAGTAGAGTTTGTGTGAGTGTTGGTGATTGTTAATAACTGTTTATTTCACAGTAGTGCCCAAGTTGTCCTAGCCAGGTCTATTCAGTGAGTATATGTGGAAAGCTCCCAAAGGAAGGAAGAAGCTGCTAAAACAAGCAAATGAGTGAACAGATGGAAAATAAACAGTAAAAAAGACATAAGGCATAGCGAGAAAAAAGGAAGAATGTTAACAGAGACAAAAACAAAGTAGAGGAATTAAAACAGAAAGCAATAAAATGGCTGCCATGTGGACCTTTCCAGGTTGCATCTGTGTAAATACAAGAAATCTGACAAAAATACAAGAACTAGAAACTTCTGCCTATGGAGGAGCTTCCGTCATCACGGGTTCACGAAACATGACTGAAAAAACAAATCTGTGGATACTAATGTCTTGATCCTGCAGGCTTTACTGGATGAGTAGTCCTATTGATTTCAATATGAAGGATGGGGGCCTGAATATTGAGGTATATAGGTGGTTTAGAAGGCACATGAATGAACAGAAGAGGGCAGCGGAGCCTTAAATGTACAGGAAGATCGAATAATGAGATGGAGACTTGGGAAAGCTACAAGCAGACTCCAGGTCAACCGGGAGTCCATTGATAGTGGGAACTAGCTACCAGTTACCTGTTCAGAAGGAATACCAAGCAGAAGTTTAAAAAAAAACAATCTGTGAACAGAGCCAGGTAATGGCAGTAATATTTCAGCTACTGGCTTTCCTCTGTGATAATCTAAAACACAGCAGTATGTAGAGCTACTGGTAGCTAATCACAATGGCATATAATTATTCGATTATATAGCATGCCTCATGCAAAGACGTCAAATCAATGAAGCGTTACTGCATCCTTGTGAGGTAGGATAACTTATTTCACACAGTAAATCAACAGCAGATTCAGAAATAGAACCAAATAGAATCCCAACTCCCAGTTCCCTACACTAATCACTAGACCAGAGGAAGAGAACCTGCACATGCACAGTGGTCCATGTTAATGGTTTAGGAATTTTCAGAATATTTATTTTACATACCAGAAGAGCAGACCTAAATCCTTAATATGGATTGCCACATAGAATTCTTTCAAGTGACTATTATGAGTTTTTTAAATACATAAAAGCATCTTAAACCATTAGGACCAAAGTATGGCCTTCCTTACACTGATGGAATCTGTTACTTTAGTGTAACAGAGGACCGAATTTAACTTTTAGCTCCCTTTTCTCTCACCACTTGCTGTTAGAGGCTGTCATGGATTCATTAATCTGAGATGTTCTAGGCTTCGTGGGCTGGAACCACTGTGATGTGAACACTTTCAAGCACTGTAGTATATAAAACATTGTGTTGGAGAAATACTCACAAAGACTGCTACCACTTAAACTATGCTCTTCTTTCTCCTTGACTCTGTGTTATGTCTGATACATGCCTTGAAGATCCAGCGGAGAATGAGAAATTTCTCATTAGAATAGAGGATTCCATTATTACATTAGTCAGTCCATAGAATGTACCTAATTTTGCAACACTGTACATTTTAAAACCTAGGTAATAATCTGTAGAGAACAAGTGGCATTTTAAAGGAGGGAAATGGTGCATTTGATTCTGAGCTGAGTAATTACATTCAATCATTTTGCATTCTAGATGTTACATAGAAATCATTTTGAATGTCACAGACAAAGTATTTAATAACTCATTAATATTTCTAGAGATGGGCTGGGGAAGATGACTTTGTGTTTTGCTAAGCTTTGTCTGTGGGAAGTTCAGTGTCCATGTTGGTTTATTGCTTGGTCTCTCTGCAGAGATTAATTAGGTGTGAATTCCGGTGATCCTTTTTGTGAGATGGGACACTTGTTCCCAGGGAACAAGAATGAAACCACCAAACTCATTTCACCGAGGCTACCACATATCCATTAGGTAGCAACAATTTATTTCTCTACTTAGACATGGGCCGGGTTTGAACTGGAAAACTGGAAGTGAAAAGTTCTACAGCCCCTTATCAACCCAATAGAAATACATTTCCCCCAGGCCCTCACTTTCATCAGCACTAAATTTACTCTTTAAAAAAAAAAAAAAAGCAGACTTGGGAGGAAACACATACATGCCCTGAATGTTTGTTCAGGGAAATGACACACAATCCTTTTTCCAGCATCTGGTTATCCATGAATGACTGACAAACCTTTAGTAGCGTTGTTGACTCGCTGAAAGCCAAGATATCTACACTGAGGAGAACCCATAATAAAAAGACAAGTTTGTACTTCAGGGCAGTTTGAATAAAAGTCTGGTGCAAAACGAGAGAGAGGAGGGGAGAGGGGTATCTGGGGCCACCAAACAACAAATGCAAAGTATTGACTACTTTCCTATCCAAACGTCTATTTGTAGCCGACCTCCAGAGCTTTAGACTCTATGTATAAATGGGAAGAGGTCAAAGTATCTGCCCTATTTATAGACAAGTATTCTCTGTGGCAGGATGTAGCAGGGTGGACTCACCATGGGCTCACCCCTCGCACCTGGGCTTGGCATAGCAGCTCTTTCCTCATCTAGCAGTTCTGTCAACAACTTCTCTGGTCTTACAGTGGTCTGCCTCTGGACAGGTCACACTTAAGCTCCACCCCTTTCAGGGTAACCAAGAGCCCAACAAATAACAGTCCAGTGTCCTTACAAATGATCTTCGCCCCAACGCTGGGCACTGTGGTCCCCAGGCTCTTCTCTCAGAGCTCTCAGGCTTTCTTATGGGCCTCACACCACCTTCCCCAGTGGCTTTTAGAGGAACCCAGGCTCACCCTCTACCAATTTAGGGATGAGCAGCCAAGGTCTTCTCTGTCAGACTCCTTCCTGCTGCCTCCCTGGACTTCTTCCTACCATAGACTGCCATCTGGCACCTCCCACAGCTTCACTAGGTTCATCCTTCTCTCAGGGCCAGGACTCACAGGGCTTTCCCTCTGGAATCCCCCAACAAAATGCCAAACTAACAGTAGACCAACTTTTCCCTCCTCAGGCTTGATCTTTCATCCCTCTTTGTTCCTCATTTGAACACTTCCCAGGGCTCTCCCCCTGGAAGTCCAGATCCTGCCCTTTTAGCATGGTTCCTCACCAGCAGAGCCTTTGGGCTGCTCTGTGTCCCTCCTGGCTTCCTGCCAGTCTTCTCTATCTAGGAAAGGACACCAGCATCAACTCTTTACCTTGTCTTGCTAAACCCAGAGAGTGACTACACAGTTTCTCCCCTGCAACCACCTTCCACTCTGGGCTTCCTGTCTTTGTAGAAACCACTCAGCTCCCTCCCCAGCTGGGCTTCATCTTTAATTGAACTGGGCCCACCCTTCAGGTGCAGCCAGGTAGCATAAGTGGCCTTGCAGGCCCACATTAACCCTTTCAAAGGCTGTCTGGGGTATACATCCCATCAAATGGGGCCATGCCTTTCAAATTCAATTCTCCAGATATTTGCCTGAATCTGACCAAAACCAAAGCAGGATGTAAGAGACATCTGTTTGGTCAGGCTTTCCACTAACGGCAGGCCTAGTCAGGGCCGGCTCTGGCTTTTTTGCCACCCCAAGCAAAAAAGCCGCCCGCCGCCCCGCTCCCCCGGCCGGGTCGCCGGCGGGGAGCGTGGTATGCCCGTGGCCCCGGTCTCCCCCCGGCCAGAGGGTGGGCGGCATGCAGGCGGTCCCGCTCTCCTCCCGGCTGGAGCACTGGGGAGAGGGCGACTTGAGCGCCGCGGGGAGAGCGGCTTGCCCGCGGCCCTGCTCTCCCCCCCGGCCAGAGCACCCCGGCCAGAGGGAGGGCGGCTTGCCAGCAGCCCCGCTCTCCTCCCGGCCGGAGTGCCCCGGCCGGGGGGAGGGCAGATTGAGTGCCACAGGGAGGGTGGCTTGCCCGCGGCCCCGCTCTCCCCCTGGCCGGAGCGCCGGGGGAAGGGCGGCTTGAGCCCTGCAGGGAGAGCGGCTTGCCCGCGGCCTCGCTCTCCCCCTCCTGCCGGAGCACCCCGGCCGGAGGGAGGGTGGCTTGCCTGTGGCCCCGCTCTCCTCCCGGCCCAAACACCCCGGCCGGGGGGAGGGCGGCATGCCTGCGGTCCTGCTCTCCTCCTGGCTGAGCAGCGGGGGGAGGGCGGCTTGAGGGGGCCCCGCGGCGGCAAGAGAAGAGCGGCGGACCTGCCGCCCCATTGCCGCCGCGGCGGGTGAGAATGGGGCGGCAGTCCAAGTCTCGCGGTGGCAATTTGGCGGCAGGAAGAGCGGACCTGCCACCGGGTGGACTCGAACTGCCGCCCCATTCTTGATGCTGCCCCAAGCACCAGCTTGGAAAGCTGGTGCCTGGAGCCGGCCCTGGGCCTAGTAACCTTCTAACATATATGGCTGGATTCTCATCTATATGGCACCGATGCAAATCCAGTGGAATAATATTGACCTCAGTAGAGTTACCCTGGATCTGACTCAGTCTACTAGCTGCTCACCACCTCCACCACAACAGATCTCTTCAGGGAACCCTACCATAGGTTATCACCCCTGGACAGTATCAAAATATAGGCCTCCTATTTTTTCAGAATACGTTGTTTGGTATCGTTCTAATTTATGTAAAATCTCGTCCAATATCACAGTACTGCACACCTGATAAATATTTATATTATTAATCTGGCAGATAGCATGACAAAGTAAACTTAGACGGAGCATGCAGATTGCCAAGGGTAAAACTGGCACAAATTCTATGGACTATTTATGGGTTTAAGTGACTTATGTGAAGCACAGGACTTGTGCTGTCCTGATGCACGAGGGGGAATTTCACCCTAAAAGCCTGTGAACTAAATCTGGCAGCCTAGAGCTCTGCAAGCTTAATGTAAAGCTGTTATGGGACCTGGTAAGATGTGACTGCATCTGCAGGGGAGCATAACAAATTGTGGAGGAGGGGCTGGGGAATTAAATGGGAGGGGATTTGCATTACTGCTTCGCCAGAGTTAATCAGCTTTGTCCCTAGAATCTGGCTGCAGCTTGTGGGATGGACATCGTTCTGGTTTCCTGCTCTGGTCAACAGAAACCCGAGGGCTCTGACTTATAAAATGCCCTGCGGAAATACAGGAAGAAAGGAAGCAATTGTTCCAGTTAAGCTAGCTAAGTGCCTACGGAAACAGCTCCCTATTTTAAGAATATAGTGGCATGCCCAGCCTAGTGACATTGTTTTTTTGGTTTTTTTTTCAAGCAAGCACATTCTAATGAATCCATGCATGGCATTCAGTTTAAAAAAGTAAATACACTTTTAACATGTATTTTTGTGGGCTATACGTTTAATTTTTCTTTATGTGGAAACTCAAATGATCTAGAAAGTCTTTTTTATTTATGTAATATCATACAAACTCAAAGGTGGAAAAGTCCAGTTGCTCCAGGTTTCATAATGGAATTCAGCATTTAGTACAGCATATATAAAACCTCGGAGACTTCCTACATTGTACCAGCCACTAGCCACTTCTTTATGGCAAACAAATGTCAGTGCTTACAGCAACCCCCATCTTTTCATGTACTCTGTATATACACCGCACCCTCACTAGAACACGGGGTTTGGGAACCATGCACGGTACCGCATTAACGTGGGAACCACATTATAGCGGGGGGGGCGCATTATCATGGATCCCAATGTAAATAATTTATTTTGAGATCCCTGGTCACCCCCGCGCTAATTCCAAATTCGTGCTATGTTGACGCGCGTTCTAGCGGGGGGTCTCCTGTATATCTTCCTAATGTATTTTCCACTCCATGCATCTGATGAAGTGGGTTTTAGCCCACGAAAGCTTATGCCCAAATAAATTTGTTAGTCTCTAAGGTGCCACAAGTACTCCTCGTTGTTTTTGCTGATACAGACTAACATGGCTACCACTCTGAAAAATGTCAATGCGTTTCTGTAGTGGGGAGTAGCAACCTCATTTTTGAACCCTATTCTAATGCCATGCATTTGAAAGTGCAGCTCACTCTGAAATGCTGCTGAGTTTATATTCATAGGAACATAAGAATTGCCATATTGGGTGAGACCAGTGGTCGGTTCCTATAGTCCAGTATTCTTTCTTCAACAGTAGCCAGTACCAGCCACTGCAAAGGAAGGTGCAAGAAAACCTAAAGAGGATAACTATGGAATAATGCCCTATCAATTAGAGGTTGGCTTAACTTGTACTCTGAAGCATGAGATATCCCTTCCAATCATATTCTATCTTCTCTAATGTAACTGTGGAGGTAACATTCTCCATATAAATGTCTGACTGTTTTTTAGATCCTCTAAGCTTTTAGTAGAGATGGATGGAGATAAAAGAAGAGATACAGGAGCTCAGAAAATAAGACCATCCAAAATGTAGGAAGTAAACAAAGCTGGGACTAGGCAGAGTGAAAGCAAGTACAGATAGAGTCTGAAATGAGGGAAGAATGAAAAACCCTACTGAAAAACTGAACATGGTACATATACTATTTCAAGGCGCCCATTTGTACAAGCCTAGCTTTTTCTGTTGGAGGCAGAGGTATGGGGTGGGGAGGGTCTCTCCCTTAAAAATAACACAAGCTTGCCTTATAGCTCACAAAACACACGGGGTGACATTATAGGGGGAAATAGTTTGTGAACTCAGAACACTGTAGTTTTGGGAGCTCCAAAAATAGGCCAGGAAACAGGTCACCAAAAAGAGAGGAGGAAAATCTCAGACTCCATGAGGTTTACCCATTTCTGTGCAAATCTGCTAAGCAAAGGTCTGCCTGGAGAGGACAATGTGGCAGCCACTGGGGTTAACATAGCCCTGATGAGCCAGTATGTGACCATGAGCACCTGCAGGTCAGGTGCCCAACAGCTCTACAGAATCCATCCACACAAAGCCAAGTTAATGGGCTTGATGTAGAAACAGGATTTGGCTTTTATCAAGTACATAGATCAGTATGGTAAGAGGAAAGTAAGAGTCAATTGACAAAAATGGGAATTGAGAGATGCAATTGCAATGAAGTCATCTAGAGTTCAGGGTGCTCTAGACTTGGCAAGATCACACCCTTAATTACTTGTGCCTTAAAAAGATGCCTCAACTTCTTTTCACTTTTTTGTGATGCCAGTAATGTGGGATTGGTAGGAGGATTATTTCTGGAGACCATATGTGGAGAAAACCTCATGGGTCATTGGGAACCCGCAGTAAACGACTGGCAGTGGCCTAAGGAAAGCAATACATCTGAAATGTAAGGCTACCCGCAAATATGGGTCCCAAATCTTTTTTGTATATTCTTCCTGTAAGAAATCCAACTGAAATGGTGAACGTCATCTCTTGGGAGAAATGAGTAAGAACTATATTACCGGCAGGAGCATGATTCCATAAACAAGGCAAGAGAGAAAAGGACTCATAAAATCAGGATTAGATTACCAAGTAGTAAAAATGTCATAAAGGAGTTTGCAGAATAAATGGTAGATGGAACATGGTGTGCACCGTAACAGACACAAGCCAGCGACTCACATTGGCCTTATGAAATTTCTACAAATTTGAGGGTCTGTGTATCACTAAGGACTCTGTGGCCAGATATAATGGAAGAGTTTAAGAGAATGTGTAATGACATTTTAAAAGAATCTTGGTTCTGACGGATGTTAACACTGACATTTTACATTTCTTATCTCCAGTTGTTCAGCACTTGTGAAAACAACATGTGCCTGCATTTTAAAACCATGCTGGTAATTTGACATTCACAAATTTCTTATCACCTGGAAAAATCTGCTAAAATGTTACAGGCAATTATATTAGTCTTGTTGAAAATTAATCTTACTTTATAATATCAGTTCTGGAAATAAACTCAATGTTAATATTGACAAATTACTGTTGCTGATGCTTCATTATATAGAGGAAACATTTTGTTTAATTGTAGCTGGTCTTGGGGAGCAGAATGTCACTCTTAAAACATCAATAGTTTGTTCTACGTTTAAGTGCTGCAAAAAGATGGAAAGAAATTCTGTCCTTTTGGGGGGGAAAGAGAACGAATAATTATAGATTTTGGGAGGATGTGTTTATGGAGCCTCTGGGATACAAGCCACATCCTCAGGTGTAGACAACATGCACAGAGCACAGGGCTGAGATGCTGTGCAAAGGTGATACAAAGCTCTCCCTTGATCCTGGTGTTTCTCTGTCTATGACCTTATACCAATCTGGAATAGCCACAATGGACCAAAAATGCAGGCCACGCCCCTTTTCCTCAGTGACATCCACTTTTCCTGCTATGCTGGCAATGAGGAAATAAGTGTGTGACATAAGAAAACCCAGTGTCAGCTCTATTGTAACTCCTCCCCATGCTGTTTAGCTCATATTTACAGGCAGATTATGCTGGATGAGTGATGCAAAGTGGCCACATCACACTGGAGGATCTGGTCTAAGGGTTCTATAGCTTTATTCTGGGGCCTATTTCTGCAAGGTGGTGAGCATCCTCAACTCCGGAATCATTTGGCATTGAGAGCACCAATATACTGCAACAGGCCCGACACACCTCACTGGATTGGGTCCCTGGAAAGCATGATCTATGATCCATCCATATCTATGTCCATGCATGAGTCTATACATCTGTACAGGAGACACCTGCAAATCAGGGATTGAACACAATAGTAAAGCACTCTAGTGAAGCTTACATTTCTACTGTAATAGCTCTGTGGACAGAAGCATGTCAGGCTGTGAATCGAATACCTTTCATGAGCACTAACTTCACTAATGTACTTAATTTATGTGTGTGTGCTTATCAGTTCATGTCCATCTTTTGGCTTAGACTAGGTGCTCAGATCCTTGGAGCTCCTATCAAGTGTAGTATCTGTTTTTATCAGTTGAATTTCTTTTGATGGACACCTGCGACACCTGCTCTGAAGATGGATTCTCCTGCTGCCATTTTTGGAAAAAAAAAAATCGATGCTGCTTTGATGATGTATTCTGCTGCTGCTACTTTGGAAGAAAATCCTCTCTCTGTTCCTGAGACACCCCCAGCTTCACTCTCGGCAGCTGCTGCTGCTGCTGCTCCTGCATCCTCTACCTCTCAGAAAGCTCAGTGGAAGCCCATCTCAAAGACCACCCTTGCCCCCTCAAGGAAGACACGGACCACCAGCAAGGATGAAAAAATCAGCACCTGGCTGAAGAAAACCCCTGAGGATACCTCTGCAGGGAGACGTAGCACCACTATGAGGTCCAGACACACGCCCTGATTGTGGGAGCCCTGGGCACATGAAACCCCCATAACGGGCCAATACTGAGAGCGTGCGGAGTCGGTTGACGCTACGCCCGGCTCATGAGACAGCTCATGGTGTCTGACACCATCAGGTGATCCAGAGACATCTACATGGAACACATCACGGGACACCGCCAGTACCAGGTTGAGTAACCGAGAACGCCGACCAGGGAAATAACCCACTTCCTTCCTTGACAAACCGAGGGACGCACAACACCCATGTACTTATTGTCTACACCAATACTGACTTGGACTCTGAATACATTCCATGGGTGGCGTACCTGAGCCCACTTATCCACTGACACTTTAAAAAAACCCACACCCCAATCTGGATCTGTGTTGGTTATGTGATATGTATGTACCTCGTGAACCTTGTAACCGATACTTGCAATCCCCCATAACCCAAGCCTGACCCCAGATGTACAGTACCTTCCCTCTTAACTTGTGTAAATTTGATTTTAAACATTAACTTTAATAAAAACTTTAAATCCCTGGACCCAATCACTCCTTCATGCAAAAAAAGTAGGAGATGTCAGGAAAGAACATTCTGAGAGTTTCTTCCAAATTCTTCCATCTTGGTGTTGGGGGAGGGGTTATTATTAAACTTTATTGAAACAGAAATTAACATCAACCATAAAATGGCATAGACAGAAGTCTCCTTTCAGACATCTCTCATCAGGAAATTAGCTCCCCAAAACCCTTCAGACACCGATATCGTGGGATCTCCTGGAGGCACTGTTCATTTGCACAGAGTGGTCCTTTACCTCTGCATTGTCTCTAGGGCCCCCTACAACTCTCCCATGACTCCCTCTTCACCACAGGTATGGTGCACTGAGAGGGTAGGTTTTTACCATGCTAATTCAGTCCTTGGTTTATGCATCAAGACTGCCAATAATGAACCTCACATGATGGTGCAGTGTTATTTGGTCTCGTGGTTTGTGGGATGTGGACACTGGAAACTGGACTAAGAACACTAACTTTTTCCATGTAGGCCACCAAACAGCCATCAGCTGGTAACCACTTCGGCTATTACTGAGCTGGGCTAGATTCAAACCTATGCATAGAGGTAAAAGGTTCTGTGTTCCATTACCTGAGCCAACATTCTGTTTTCTCACGTGGCTTAAATCATTCCTATGTTTCTTTATGATGTTAGAAAACAGCCATCAGCACTTCATTCTGTATAGCTAATCTAATAAAGGCACAAGTAAAACAGTGGGCTGTGAGTGAGTGTGGGTATGGGGTGGGGGTGAAGAGGGCACAAAGGAATTATTATCCAAAATTACGTGTTAATCTTTGGCTTCCACCCACAGCTTGGGTGAGGGTTAAAGGATTAGTGAGAAAAAAATAACTTTGTTTTCTAATGCCTGACTATGAAAATAGACATACTGGTAACTGTGAATAAAATGGAAAAAGGAAATTGGATCCATGAAATACAGTGGCGGGAAAAAAAAGTTCTCAAAGAAAAAATTCAGAAACTGTATTATATTCTCTGCAGGTTTAAACAGCCAAGATTTTTTTTTTTTTTTTGTTTGGAAAATTTCCTTTGCATCTGGATCCCCATCAGACTTGGAAGAATGAGATGTTTAGGAAGGCTGTGGTTTGGAATGTTCAGACATTTAATCACACATTGCTCCATCGTCTTTGTAATAATAGCAAACCTCTTGTGTCTGACATATGTATGCAGGTCTTTGCTAGTCTTACCTGGGTTGTTTTTCACAGTCCAGAGGCTAAGGACATTCATATACAGTGAAAGATGAAGGTGGATAATTATCCACAAGTAAGAATCTATTGGACAAGGCATACAGATGCTAACTATTTTTGAGGTTGAAGGGACACCAACAGTCTCAGGCTACTGCATTTTCTATACCCCCAGACCTTAGCATTGCCCCTACACCTGCTATTCTGCCCCAGGTGTGAACAAAAACAGCAAAGTAACATTGGCAAGAGATATGTGCTGCACAGATCTTATCAATTCACTTTCTTGCTCTGCTCAAACATGAAATGGAGAAGGGTCTAGAATAAAAAAGTCCATATGCTATGCCAACATATACTAGTCTGATTCAATCCCTGATAAAAATATATTATGGCATATCACAATAACTTCATTGTGTTCAAAGGACATCTTGACATTCAGATTTAGTCAGGTAGTTCATGTCACTGTGTCATTTAGCCCACACATGTGAATGGTGCACTTTAGTGTAAGCAAATACAACTAGTGTAGTATATTTGTGTATAAAACACCAAGCTGAACATCTGTCCTTCTTTTGAGATCAACTATAACTATGCTAAGTACAGATACCATTACTGAGATATGTAATCTTAAAACTGTAAACTAGGAATGTCCATCAATTTTCATTAATTTACAAAAAATATTGTTGAATGTGCGTGTGTATACACACACACACACACACACACATCATTTGAATAAATGACTTGTATACGCTAACTTGTATTTTTTCTCTTCTTCCTATGATTTGTTTGAATGTGACAAAGTCATCTGGTTTTTCTTGACATTGCTAGGAGTAATTTCTGCACATAGTGAAAAGATATTACAAAACAGAAATCCCTTTAATTATAACTGCCTCAGAACACTATGATCCCCATGAACTGCTTAACAATTTTGGTTTTTAAGGGAGGGGTAAGGGAGAAAATCATATAGTGTGGGAATTATTACTGAGATCAGCCTCGGATTTAAAGGAAAAAAACCACACAGAGCCTCTCATCTCCAGGTCACTAATTCAACTGCAGTTCAGTACTAAGCAAATACAAGCAATTTTAATCTAATACTGTTTACTGGTCTATGTCCAGTGAGTTTGGTGGTCTCAATCTTGTTCCTAGTGGACAAATAGCCACAAAACCAAACCAACCCAACTGACATTTTCTGGCATCTCTGAAGGGAGTCTCAATAGAGAGATAAAGAAATGAATGGGCCATAGAAATCACATCCCTCCCCTAGAGGTGGTCCAAATACCATAGAACAGTGGCTCTCAACCTTTCCAGACTACTTTGCCCTTTCAGGAGTCTGATTTGTCTTGTGTATCCCCAAGTTTGACCTCACTTAAAAACTACTAGCTTACAAAATCAGTCATAAAAATACAAAAGTGTCACAGCACACTATTACTGCAAAATTGCTCATTTTCACCATATAATTATAAAATAAATCAATTTGAATATAAATACTGTACTTACATTTCAGTGTATAGTATATACAGCAGTATAAACACGTCATTGTGTGTATGAAATTTTAGTTTGTACTGACTTCACTAATGGTTTTTATGTAGCCTGTTGTAAAACTAGGCAAATATCTAGATGAGTTGATGAACCCCCTGGAAGACCTCTGCGTACCCCGAGGGGTATGCCTACCCCTGGTCGAGAACCACTGCAGTAGGACATGTTGATGTGTGTGTAAATTTACTTCCCAAGTTGTCCTAGGTAATGAATCTATATGGTCCAGAGAACAGATACAATTCCTATGTGTTTCTCTCCTCTCTCTCGTATACACATAGAGCTGGCTCCAAAACCCTGGTTCCTTAGTTTTCAAAACACAGGATTCCCACACTGCTGCAAAATCCTACCTCAGCGCCTCAACGTGGTGCAGCGGTGACCCTGGCCGTCTGACAGCTATGGTAGCGGGGCGTATGCCCTGGTAGGTTTTACCATGCTACAAAGGTGTCGGACTATCCAATCCAGGGAGGAGGGTTGCTCTCTCAGAGGAAAGAGCGCTTTTCCTTCTCCTTAGAGGTTGAAGGCTAGCTAAGCTTGAGGAGGTACGCATGCCTGCCCACCTAGCCAGTGGGATGGCTTGAAGTTAACGGCTAAAACAACACGAGTAAATGCACGTTCTATGGTGGCGGAGCGGAAATTGAGCGACAAGAGGTTGCTAAAAATGTCAGGTGCTAGGCCAACATGGAAAAGGACAATCCTCGCTGTGTGTACTTACAATTGTAGGTCACTGGCAAAGGAGGAAACTATGAACCATCTGATGGAGGAGAAGAAAAGGATAAAATGCGATGCGATGGGCGGGCCACACAGCACAGCTCACGGATAACACGTGGACCGCAATCATTGCTGAGTGGTACCCGCGAGAACAAAACAGACCCCCCCGGTCGGCCTCCAAGAAGATGGGAAGATGACGTCGTTAAACGTTTCGGACGAACGTGGAGAAGAAAGGCAAGAGTGCGAGAAGAATGGCAGACGTGTTGTGATCGGCGCAGTCTTAACGACAGCTGAAGTCCGATCGATCCAGGTGATCCAGGTGAGGATTCCCACAACTGAACTAAAGAAGATCTGGGGTATGTGTCACTAGGAGACGGTCCATTATCCTTTCTGTGAACTTGACACTAGAGGACAATGTAATCACACACATAAACCCAGCATATTACAACAATACCTACTTTGGTGCTAAGAGGAGTTCAATTTCCAATGTTATTAATATGGCCCCTTTCATTATTACATCTATATACATTTTTACATTTAAAAAATTGTTTAAGACCTGCTTTGCAATCACTGAAATTAAAAGCAACACATTGCCTCATTTTGGCCGGTAATTTTATCTCTTTTAAAAAGAATTAAACTCATCAAAGGTCTGGAACTGAAAAAAAATAAATGTTTCATATTAGTGACTTTCCCTGGCCAGCAAATCTGTAACCTTCAGCATTCTGACTCAGGTCATTTGAAAGTGAATGCGATGTGTATACATGATAGAGCTTTTCTATTATTGGAAAGTCTAGCAAATTCCAAGAAAGACTATAGGCTTGCAAAGCACATTCTAGCTGCTCATGAATAGTTGCTAAGAACACATTCTGTCTCTGAAATTGATGGGATCCAAAGAGCAGGTATTTTTACTAAGGCCAGAGGGTGTCAATGTTTTTTATGTTGTCAGAAGTGGGAGTACAATTCCCACAAATTGTGTCCAAATCAATTATTCTCTGTCTCCTACATAGCCTTCAGTTATGCAGTCTCTGTGCTCCATGTTATAAGAAATGCTTTTATCCAAGGCAAAACTATATGTACAGTAAACATGCAACAGCTATCAGATCCATATTTCTATGGATTGTCCTTGTTTAAAACACTCAAAAAACTGTACCAATCCACACAAAGATAAACAATAATAGGCCTCTCTCTATAAGTATTCATAATTATATTCTTAGCACACTGCTGGGGCCACACTTAAAACAAATAATAAAACAGTAATAATACATAGGGTGAATCCTGAAGAGCAGTGGCTGTCAAACATTTTATCATCATGACCCACTGCTAGCAAAACAAATTAGTTCAGGCTGTATCTGATGGTGTGCTACAGAAAATGGTTTAGATTACATATATATATCAACTAGTAATGAAACGCTAGAATACTAAAGTATCTAAAATATATCAACCCTGGTCAGCATGCATGATTTCTATCACTGCCACTTTTCTATGTGCAACTTGAGAAAGCCAGAAGTACTATGTATTTCTTCCCCTCATCCACTGAACCCCACAGCTGCCACGTTTTGTGCAACTCCATGCATGACATTTCTCACCACATGAAAACAGCCTCTGATCTGTTTTACCTCTGGGGGGCAGGGGTTTGATGTGTGGGTGCTATCCCTCACACCCCACAGATACGTGTGTGTGTTGTGGGGGAACCTGAGGGAGTCATGGGCAGCCTGCATGGGGAAGGGAGAGCCTGGGAGGGTTGTTGAGGAACAGAGGGACCTTGGAGCCTTGGGGAGGTGCTTGGGTGGGAGCCTGGAGCAGCCTCTCCCATTCTGTCCCTACTTTACATTACACCCCGCTTCCTGAGCTCCCTGTTCCACATCTCATCTCTCCAGCCTGCTTCCCCTTCTGCCCCTGTCCTTTGGTTCTACCCCTCTTACCTGGCTGGGCACCAGCAGAGGAGCATGGAGAACAGAGGAAGAGACACTTTCCCTGCTCTCAATGCTGGTGCTACACCTGGCCCCAGGGCCCTATGAGCAATCACTGCAGGGGAAATGCTGATCAAATCCCAGCAGCCTTGCTGCTTTCATGAGAGAGAGACTCAAGCTGGGGTGTAATCGTGGCCCTGCTGCCATCAATGGGAATTTTGCCATTTGCTTCGATGGGGGCCCAGGATTTCACCAAAGGGAATGTGAAAGAAAATCCCCTGCAGCCCTTTGCATTCTCCTTTTTCAAATGAGGGGGCCCCGGAATTTCAGGCCCCATTCAGATGGTGTTCATGTCCCCCACTGGGGCCTGGCTCCAAAGCTTGAGGAAACTTGCTGCATCGTATTGGCCAGAATTTCAGTTTGCTGAGCACCCTGATTTCCCATTACTGTAGTGGGAGATGTAGCGTTAATCACGGTGAAAATAAGACCCCCGGGTGTATATGACTTAGCATATATATTTCATCTCATTTTATTTACTGATGTGAATAACACTCTTCAATTCTACACTGTTTGAGAAACAAGGATCTCAACAAGCATAAATGACCCAAGCCTTCCCTCATAACATCCCTGGGAATCGTTAAATGCTATTAGTTCCATTTCACAAATGGGGAAATTGAGGCACAGAGATTGAGTGGCTTGCCCTAAAACACACAGCATGTCCCTGGCAGAGTCAGGAGTGGAATCCAGGAGTCCTGGATTAATCCCCTGCTCTAATCATCAGACAACACTCCCTTCCTCTAAAATGGGATATTTTGATTGAAAACAGATGGTGCACATTTTTGGCACAGTATTTTAACCATATTAAAATCCTCTGAATGAACATGTGCTTATATCGTACCTATCTATGTGTGCATAGATATGCATATACACTTTGTCTATGTATACAGAAATAGGCACGATATAAGAGCATATTAATTTACATATCATATATAAATTAGTTGGTATGCTGACAGATACTTAACTAAAGCTGCACAGCTGGGAAATATCTATATACATATACTGTATTCTTAATTGGTATTGTAATTACACACTATGTCCCTTTCTCTAGCTCTGTTCTTGAGCAAGGGACACTACACTGATGTAATTCACGTCTTGATGGTTTTTATCTTTTCATGTGAAACTTTGGACGCGTTTCAAGGAGGAATGAATCACACCTTTTTTCATTGGATCCAAGCTCTATCCCCATCCCAGCTTGAATAATGTGGTTATTGTCTCCTCCTATACTTGCAGCTTATTTTTTTCCAACTGAATCTCTACATGTTACTCAATCATTTTTGCTTTAAATAAAAGCCTTTTCACCTCTCCGCAGTTTATTCCTTATCTAACAAGATCTACCTACTTGGTAAGCCCTCTCTAAGTACTCCCTCATGTGGGTTATTCCCACCCGTGGACTGGGGAAACACTGAGTTCGGATTCACTGAGCCATTTTCTATTGTGGCAAAGGTGTTAGGGGCAGGGCTGGCTCTAGGCACCAGCCTAAAAGCACATGCTTAGGGCGGCACATTGTAAGGGGGGGCATTCAGGCCAATCTTAGGATGACAAATTCTGCTCCTCCTTTTTTTTTTTTTTTTTGCCTGGGGCGGCAAAAAAGCCAGAGCCAGCCCTGGTTGGGGGGCTGTCAAGGAGCCAATGTATAGCTCCTTGATTTACTGCCTGGCTTGTCCCGAGCCCTGGCACAAGTTAGGATGGCCTCCAGGCTGCTGTAACCCATGCCAATCAGTAAAGGACCGACAAAGTCTGTCCACCAGTTGAGAACAGCCAAACTACAGTAACCCTTCAGCCATGCCTGCTTCTATCCTCCTATCCCCTGCATGTCGCCAGACATGGGTAAGAGTCAGTGAAATAAGGGGCTAACCACACCAGGAGAATACTCAGCTGCCGAGATAAGGCTCAGTTCTGACCCATTTGCTTGAAGGGGCAGTGAAAAGAGACCAGAATAAGGGAGAGAATTTGGCCCTCTGAATTTTGGTTTTCCCACTCCACTCCCCACAGAAAAGACAGGGATATAGAAGCCAGTGCTACTCAAGTGCAGATTCAGTGACTGTGCCTGCAGATTACTTTTAGCTATCTCTTGCCCAATGTCATAAAGGACACCAATAGTATCAGAGATGAGATTAGAACTCAGGAGTTTCTGTCTCCCAGTATTGTACCCACAGAAGGGGAACCCGAACAAGGTTTTTATGGTCAGTCTGCATTAACTCACACTAGATTGGCCCATGAATTATGCAGTAAGGAGCAGAACAGTAATACAGATTTGGCCACCCCCCAAATCCATTTCCATCTAGAGGCCAAGACCTGGGGAGCACCTGCAGGAAGGCTTTTGTAGGGTCAAAGCAAAGGACAACATGCCATAATCCTTGCTCACCCTATGCCAGACAGAATATGGGTACATGTTAATTTGCTATAAGGGGAATAGGTTACTCTTCCTTCCTAGGAAGAGGTGAAGCAAAATCCATAAAAATCCAATGAATATATTACTTATATAAATGGTTCACCATATTGTTTTCTAGTTTCATTGCTGACATTGTAATATTAAAAAAATCTGGATCTTGCTAGCAATTTTGCTTATGAGACATGACTGTCAGTAGGCAACAGTTAATCAGGAGAGTAATGTTAGCTATTTTGATGTGATATATATTAGACCAAGACCAAACAGAAGAGAATATCACTCTAAAGGCACAGACAAACCTGTAAACTAAACATTAGCAGATTCTGTATTTCGTTTTGCATAGAATGGATTATAATTTTAGTTTCTTTTTTTAAAGCCACAAAACTAATATCCAATTACAGTTACAATCTATTCTTACTGCATAGTTGTCATGCTAATTTCCATATGCATAATAAATGTGTTTTCAATTTACTGGAAAAAAATAGTAAACATATGATTCAGGACAGCATTCTTGCAAGACAGCAAAGTAAATTATAACCCTGCAATATTCAGCGTAAAGATCAAAACGGAAGAAATTAGCGCCTGATCCTGCAAACACTTTGGTGAAGTCCAGGCCCCACTGAAGTCAATGGCAAAACTCCTAAAGTGAGGTCCTCCAAACTGCTTTGGCCCCTTTAGGTCTGGTATAAGGGCCCTAAAAGCCCTTAAACTATGGGCCAGATCCTTCAGTCCTGATTCAGGAGAACTCCCATTGCCACAATTAGATTAAGGACTGTAAGATTTGGCCCTAAGTTTAACTAGACAGAGAAGGAGTGTCTCATGAATACATAATACAGTAGCTAATTTTAGATCATCAACTATTTTCCTCATTATTCAGTCACATTTGTACAGCTTCATGCTGCTGGAAAGGCTGAACAAATATTTTTCAAAGCCATCATTGTCTTTTTTGATAATGCATATCTACTAGCTAACTATCATTCCATATTATAGACAACCATTTCCCTTCCTCTGGGATATGATTTTAAAGATAATTTTATTGCTTCAATAGAAAATCAGTCTTTATAGCATTTGAAATGAAAGATTCTTCATCAGAAGACAGTCAAGAACTCACAATGATCATTGGGCCTCCAGCTAGCACTGGAATTCACTCCTCTCTTGAGCCATCACAACCTCCGTTTGTTAATCTTTCAAGCACACCGTGAAGTTCAGATTTTGTCTTGGTATTTGGGGAAAAATGGTTTGAGACGTAGGTTTAATATTTGTGAGGCAATTAAAAAGAATATTATACTAAGTTTTACAAGCATACTATTATAGGCAGTGATTTGATTTTATTTGTTGTATGCTTTGGCAAGATGTTAGGATGTCATGGAGAGGCAGTAGCTTATCCATAGTTAAGACTGAAACCAGCTTCCATGGATAACACCGTATTCCTCCTGCCTGCCTCGTACCCTTGACTCAGAAAATAGCTTAGTCTGAAAATCGCCACATAAATGTAAAGACAAAGGAGACTGCAGCTGCAAAAACTGAAGAAAATCAGCCAATCAACTTTTGAGTTACAGGTTATTAAAATGCACCCTGATTTGAAATTTTTCTGTTGACTTAAGTTCCCTCTAAGCTACAGGCTATTAAGGGCTGCACAGGCGTATAGCGGGGAGATGCTCCTCGCCCCCAGCCCCGCCACAGCCGGAGAGAGGTGCCCCTCCCCTGGCCCTTCTGGAGCTGCCGTGGTGGGGGGGAGGCGTCTCTCCCCTGGCCCCGCTAGAGCTGCTGCGGTGAGAGAGGGCTGGGGGGAGTCTGCACCCAAATCCCTCGTCCCCGGCCCCACCCCAGAGCCCACATACCCAGCCAGAGCCCTCACCCCACCCCCACATCCCAAACCTCTGTCCCAGCCCTGAGCCCTCTCCCACACTCCAAACCCCTTGGCCCCACCCCCGCCACACATCACCTCCATATTGGTGCACATAAAATTAATTCTGCACATGGATGTAAAGAGTTAGAGGGAACATTGCTTTTGATTAATGTTTCTTTGCCATTGTCTTCACTTAAACTGATTTAGTTAAACCAGTGCAACTCACCAGGTAGGTGTAAACAAGGCCTTGTATTTCTCCTCATCAGAAAGACTTTATATTAGACCTTCAAACTTTCCAGATAGTTAAGTCTCCTTAAAAACGCATGCACTTGCTATAATATGGAGAATACAGGTTGGAATTGTGCACAGTTATTAACTGTTTTTGCTGTGGATAATTCTGGGTCTAAACCAATTCCATTAGTTTTAGAGGTAATTATGGGCCCAATCCTGCTTTCACTGATGTCAATGGCAAAAAATTCCTATTGATTTCAGTGGGAGCAGAATTGGGCAACATGCAACTGCATAACATTTTGCCTTCTATCGGCAGGTTTCAGTTTAGAAAGAACATGAGTGTCCTTCTATACCAGGCATCAGCAACCTTCGGCATGCGGCTCGCCACGGTAAGCCCCCCAGGCCAATGGGGGCTGCGGGAAGCGGCACAGGCCGGGGGATGTGCTGGCTGCCACTTCCCACAGCCCCCATTGGCCAGGGACGGAGAACCATGGCCAGTGGTAGCCGCGATCGGCCGAACCGGCGGACGCAGCAAGTAAACAAACCGGCCCGGCCCGCCAGCACTCTCCCCTCTGCATTCGCTCTTCCATTATAGGACCCTTGAACAGAGTCCATGCCATGATGGGTTCATTCCCTACCACAAACTGGAACCCACTGTTCTCTCTTTTTCAGTTCAGTCCCATTATGCTGTTGGTGAGTTCTCAAAGTGTAAAGAGGATTTCTAGATAGGAAGCTTATACAAATGAATTCTCTCTGTAATTGTACTTTCCCTTGTTCACCAATAGTTGGGAGTAGAGAGCTCCTTCCTTATAGAACTTCTATCTGGCGTTCTGGATAAAGAGCTTATAAAGCAGCTCTGTTCACCAACAGATGGTGGCAGAGAGCTTCTTCTCCTATGGAGCTTATTCCATCTGCTCTTTCTCCTGTTCACCAGCCAATAACAGTAGGGACTAGGGAGCTCCCATCCCTACCCGCTGTAGTTTCAGGCCACAGGGTTTACAGATAAGATGCTGCCTTGAGTAACTCTAGGCTACTGAAAAGATTCATCTCTTTCTGTAAATGTAGGGAAAATGCCTTGGAGTTTCTCTTTTGAATCTTGATTGTGTAATGATTAATCTTTATTTTTGTTCTTTTGCACATACTGGTACAAATAAAACTCTTAGTGCTTTGCTTTATGTTACCCGGTAGGAAGGCTAAGGTAGAAAATACCAGTATTGTATTGACCATAGTTGTGGCCAAGACCAGCTGAAGCACTTTTGCTGACAGTCCGACCCCAGACATGCACTCCTAAGGACAGGAGGAAGGGCGTTGTCACTGGAGGGACCTTACTTGTGGAACTTGCTCTCTCTGGAACTCCAACAGAGCTCCTTAGTTAGCCTTCAGAGAATAGTACAAGTTCACCTTTTCTGCTAAGCCTTTGCTGGATGGGTCTAAACCCTGACAGTTTTTTCTTTTCCTTGCTCTTCTGACTTCTGGTGGAAAGGTGGTTAGTTTAAGCTCTAATGTTTCTTGGAGATGACATTTATTTAAATCCCCCCTGGAGTTTCAATTAGATATTGCATTCTTCACATGGCATCTTTACACTGAATGGCATTGCCATGTGCTATTAAACAGCTGCCATTTTCCACCCCAGAGATGGCTGAATTTCAGTGCTGAGGAAAGTGATCCTTGGTGTGTATTAGCTTGCATCGCACTGTGCGATCCTTTGGGATGGAAGGTGTTGTGTATAAGTGTAGATGTTCTCACCATAAATGATCGGGTATATTTTAAGAGACTAAATGTGAAGTTTTTTTGAATGTAACAACATTTTTTGAATGTACTAGCACCTAAAGCGTTTCTAATAACGAGGCACGGCTTCTAGTTAAAGACAAGTAACATACCTCACACTGCCCTAGGGTCCCTCAGGTGAAATAGGGCATCATTTATTTATTTATTAAGGAAGGGTGTAATTAGAGAAATGACGTAACACTGCCACCAAGAGGACAATGAAAGAGCCCAAGTAGCAGCAAAAGGCAGGGACCATGGAGAGAGAAGTTAGGGAGCCACTAGCCCAGTTGGGGCTAGGTGGGTCCTACGCCCACCGCTTTTGGGGGGGGGGGGGAAGAGGTGGGACTAAGAGGAGGGGGTCTGGGAAAGAAGTGACACAGCAGCAAGGGGGGGGGTGAGCGAGGAAAACCACCCAGCTCCAAGGAGGGACTAGGAGCTCCCAGCTCCTGCAGCAGCCCTCGGGGCGTTGCATCCTGGTCTCCCCTCCTCCTCCTCCTCTCCCCCCCCCCCCCCAGTCCGCCTGTATCCCTGCATTCCCTGCTGCAGCAACGGCTCCCCCCGCTGCCCCCCTCCCTGAATCCCATCAGTAGCAGCAGCAGCAGCTCCCAGGCTCAGCGCCGCTCTCTGCAGCTGTGCTCCGCGGCTGCTCCGTCCGCTAGGGCTGGGGAGGCCGCCATGTTGGATCCTGAGAGCCCAGCAGCAGCGGCCGCCGCCGCCGGCTGTGGGTGTGAGTGAGGGGGAGACCCGGGCGCCGCGCCGGCGAAGGGGCGGAGGGGGCGTGTGGAGGAGCAGGAGCCGGCGGAGCGGAAAGCGGGGCGCAGGCTGTGAGCCCTCCCTGCCCCCCGCCGGAGGAAGATGCCCTTAGCCCGGTGGGGCGAAGCCGGGGCAGCATCTCTCCATCCCCTGGATTGAAACCACCAGCAGCAGCAGCACTTACTAGCACCTGGGGGCCTTACGTGTCCGGCATCGTCTAGTCTCCTGCAGCCGGAGCGGGGACACCCGGCTCCCCCCAGGGCCGACACCCGGCAGGAGGACACGCACAGACATGGGAAGGATTTGACAGGGCTATTAGCCTGCCCCCCACCTCCCCAAGGTGGTGCTGGGATTTCGGGGGCTGGCTAGCTCCCCTCTCCACACACAGCGGAGAAGAAGGTGGGGGGGATGAAGCCTTTTATTTTTGGGGATCACTGAAAAGCCTTAAAAGGAGACTCGGCGAGGAGGAGGAGGAGGAGAAAGGAAAAGCCTTCCTCAGATAGGACTTGGCTGAGCCCTGAGGAGGGGCTGCTTCCAGCGACCTGTCTCCCCCCACCCTTCTGAAGAAATTGCCACTGATGCATTTACCGAGTGGTGCTGGAGGAGGAGGAGGTGGAGGTGGTGGGTATTTTGCAGCCCTTTCCCTCCCCTCCTCTATGCATTTAATTTTCTTCTTCCTTTTATATATTTTTCCTTCTGCTGCTCCTTCCTGGGAAGTGAATTGCTGATGCAAACTGGATGGGGCTTTTACACTTTAATGATGCAGTGGGATTCTTTTCAGGATTATGTTGCATGATTTGAATTTTGAATGAAGGAGAAGACCTTTTTAAATATATAAAAATATCTATTGCTCTATATATGATAAGTTGGTGTCAGTCTTGGTTGAATTTCATTTTAATTATTATTATTTAAATGTCAAGAGTGACTTTATATTTTTCTTTTTAAAAGTATTAAAATATTTTTTTTAGGATAACTCTTTTTCTTTCAAATGTGTATATACTGTATATATGTGTGTATGTGAGTGAAACTGACTGAGATTCAGTTTTCAGACTAGGAACACTGAGGTGGATTGTAAATTCAGCACCACCTTTGCTACATTGACATTTGTTTAAAAACATACGTTGTTGATTTTCTTTTTTAACAATCCATTTAAAAGTTAGGTTTTTTAAAATAATAATAATTAAAAAAGAAACCCCAATACAAACTGAAACAACCATGTCTGGAGAGGTGCGTTTGAGGCAGTTGGAACAGTTTATTTTGGATGGGCCAACTCGGACTAATGGGCAGTGCTTCAGTGTGGAAACCTTGCTGGATATACTCATCTGCCTTTATGATGAATGTAATAATTCCCCCCTGAGGAGAGAGAAGAATATTCTTGAGTATCTAGAATGGGGTAAGTCTGAACATATTTATTTTGTTTGTATCCTTACATGTTCACATGTGCTTTGTAGTGTGTCACTATCGTATACATATATAGCTGGGATCTGTTTATAGCCCATGTTTTATTCAAGAGTCTTATAATATCTATATTTTACAGTTTTAATCATATTTATTACAATAATTTCACATCGGTTATTGCAGGTGAAGTTTTCACTAAAGATGAGAATTCATCTTTTGACACCACCAAATTCTGGCATGTGGAGTTTTGTTTGTTTTAGGCCTACCTAATGTAACTTTTTGCATTTGAAGCTTTTTAGGATGATGCTGGGTAGATCCCCTGATAGGAAAAAAGACAAGTGCACAGTTCTGTAACTTTTCTGTACAATCAAATTTATGGTGTATTAAAGTAAAAAGTATTGATAGGAGAAAGAGCGGGGGGAAAGCCAACCTTCTTAAATGATATATGCATTTGAAATGTCTGTTTAAAATAGAGAAAATGTCATCTGTTACCTAAGGTCATTGCTGACCTGAATATAATACCTGGTTTCTGGTAGGGAAAATAAAGTTGGAAAGCAGAGTCAAGTTATCGTCTTTTTTTCTTGCTATTTTGAGATTTAGCACAATAATAGACTGATTAGAATTTTTAATGAAATAGATTAATGATGATAATTAGTTGCTGAACTTTCCTGAATTCATGATAGGGCAGGTTGTCCTGTTTTTTCTTCTTCTAAATATAGATGTAGCACAGAAGATACAGTCTCTCATAAGAATCCTGTTGAGGACAGTTACTGTATGTGACCTTCAAGCTTCAAAGTCATGCTGTGCTTTTAAATTGAATTTAAAATCTTTATCATCTATATTTCACAAAATGTACATAAGCAGACTGCCATCTTTAAGAACACCTTTCCAATCTTCATAATTAGCGTTGTATAAGTTAAACAGCTAGCTGGAGTCTTCATAATGAAGTCACTGAAGGAAGATTATTGTTGGGTCAGTTATCAAAACATACTAAGCAGTTCTGTACTGTACTGCTAATTTTATTTGTGTGCCCTTTCCTATATTGATACTGACATTTAAAGAATATCTGACTCAGTAATTGAAATTCTTAAAGTCTTCATAATTATATTGGTCTTGTGCTTTATTAACATGAATAGAAGAATATAACACATTTTGACAAGCTGAAAAGGTAATTTTTTAATACTTTAAGAATTCATACTCTAAAATCAGTACTGTGACAGATGTTTGCCATCTTCTCTGACGGAATGTTTTTTAAAATTTAGTGGCTCCAAAGAAGTCTTACATTGGAGGATTTATTGTGCTAACAAGGGTTCATTGGTTTGGCAAGTTGATATCCTGTAAATAGGTTAAACATATCAATGGGAGCGGGATAATGGAGTTTTTAGAACTTTCCACTTTGATTGCTGGTCCTTGCATCATGCAGTGATAATCACTTGACAACTGACTCTGTCATCCTAAGATTCTGACAGTGATTGCAGATTTTTACATTGTTTGTGAGGGATCTACTAGATTACTTCTAATAGTGCAAACACAAATCAACTGCTATTTTGGAAAGACTGCAATAAACACTCTTGTATGCCTGTTTCTGTAACTATTTTCTGCTTCACCACCCTTTTCTCCTCCTCTTGCAAGAGCTCCACACCAAAGACTCTTTCCACTTGAGACTGAATTTCTACATTGTTTATAGGCAAGGGTCTGCCATAGCACTTGCCATTCTGATTTTTAACTTGTAAATTTCAAATGGGTTTGTGAAGGGTTGGTTAAGAGTGAAAAGTTGCAGCAGTGTCCTCTGATACCGAGGCACAAGGGAGGTGACTTATCGAATGAGGCCCTTACCCTGCAAACCCATACTTATGTGAGTAGTCTTTTCTCAAGCAAGCATTCGCACTAACTACTCACATGAGTAAGGGTTTGCAGGGTTGGGTTGTTATTGAGATGTCTCATTATATTTAGGTATTAGAATGTGTAATAAAGAGTTACGGTTCTTTTTTGTAAGGTAGTCACACTCACACACTTATCAGTTCAGAAAAGGGACAGTGATAGTGGGTGGAGGTGGGGGCAGTTGCACATGTGTTTAATGTCAGAGGCACCATTGGGATAGTGGTCTGAGCATGGGGCTGGCAGCCAGGAAATCTCATTCTCCTTCTGGCTCTGTCAGTGGCACATGCAAGTCATTTCACATCTCTGTCTCAGCTTCCCCATTTTGTGGATGGGGAATATAATATCTACTTTTTTCCTGGGGAGTTGAGAGAGCTACAGTTTGTAAATCACTTAGAGCTTCTCAGATGAAAAGTGCTATACAAATGCAAAGCATTTGAATCTGTTTTTCATCAGTGGACTAAAATTGATTAGGGGCCAGATCCTGCTTCCATTGGAAGTCCACAAGGTGCGGTGTGGGTGCAGAAATCCACTCGCAAAGATCATTTTGCAAGATTAGGACCTAAGGCCCTGTGACTCATCCCATCAAAATTAGTGGGGCTACTCATGATAACAAAGTTAAGCGCATGTGTACAGTATTGCAGAATCCAGGCTTTGCATATTTTTAGCCTATTATTGAGCACAAGCTATGAACATTTAAAAAAAAAAAGGTAAAAAGCCTCCTCCAAGTTGTACCACCAGGTTTGAAGGTTTCAGTAATGTCTTTCAAATCTCATTTAAAAAAATCTTAGTATACTAAGTTACAGAGTGTGTGTGGTGTGGGGGGGATTGTCAGTAAACTTCCAGTTTTTATGCACTCCTGTAAGTTAAAAACATGTGAATAGATTTTTGGGTTTTTGGAGAGGGTGGGGAGAAGAGTTGGGATTTTGGGTTTAAAAAAATTGCTTCAGGAATGATCTTTGTATGTTAAATTTCATGCCAGGTTGAATATTTATAGTGGAGTTATAAACTCTTGGAAAAGGGTTAGGAGGAGGTTTAGAATGGAAAAGTTGACATAATCTTAGCAATAGCAGTATTACTACAGCTATATTTAGTTAAGAATGTTGATGTTCTTGTATTTAGCTAGTCATTGGCTCTTTTAGGTCGGTTCTTTGAAATATGTTGGTTGTTCTTAATCAATACTATGATTACTTATAAAGTGAAGCAATGTAGCAATGATGGACATCTTAACCAGGTTTTTCAGCTTTCATTTTGGGTTGCTGTGGTGAATGTAACTTGCTAAACTCAGGGGGAGGGAAAACTAATTTCAGTATAACTAGCATGTGTTTTAATTTTTATTTAGCTTTCCATCTTTTTTTCATCATAGTAAGAGTCATTAGAAGAACCTGAAGTATCAGGCTAATTATTTTGTGATTTAAGAATCTGTTTTTGTTTTAAATCCTAGGTTAGACTTAAAATAAAACTTCTTTTCCCCATGTATTCATATTTTATCAATGTTATGACATACAATGTAATATGGCTTGATTATATATTCATCATTTATTTCTGTCCGGTAATAAAGACATTACATAACTCATTGATGGAAACAGTCAGTGTGAAAGAGTTCTGAGAGTTAATCAGCATGAATCTTGGAAATAAATTATATAGCCAGACTTGGTCCCACTCTGTGTACTGTGTGCGCAAACCGGTTTTAGTTTTGATGGTCAATTGTATTTCTGGTTCAGAATAGAGAGATTCTCTAGTTGCAGCAACTGGAGCCTGCCAGCAGGAGATACTGAGAATGCCAGGCATGTTGTTTTTCTTTTCTACAACAGCATTGGTTTTCATTGATGCTTACAAGCCTGAAGGGTGCAGGCCAGGATGCAGGGGATTGGGCGAAGAAAAATAGTAGTAAACAGGAGGTGTTTATTTAAAAAAATTTCAGGTTTATAAATATGTTTTTGCTCTTCATTTTTTAAATACTTTCTTATCGTGATATTGATTTGGAATCGTCTCTTAAGAAAAGTGAAGAGTCGCATTGCTTGGGACACTTTAAATCTAGATCAAAGAAAGCCTTCCAAAATATACAGGAGGAGGAAAAAAAGCACTGACAAAGGAATGAAGTCGATGACCGTGTAAAACTTTCATCTCTAACTTGTATGAGAAATATAAAATGACTTTCACTACCATTTTTTTTTTCTGTTTCTGATAGGTGAAGTTTACTTTCCTCACTTTATTTTTAATGGCATGAAATGATTATAGGTTTTTTTTGGTCTTTTTTTGTGTGCGCGTCGGCATCATTGATGATGGCAGCCCAGATTTTGGACTGTACCTTTGCCATTGAGACTGGAAGAGGGATGTGTATCTTTTTTATTTTTTAGTCCTGTAAAAATAACAGTTCCGTAATTTAAAATTGTTTGCTAAGATAATTTTAAAGGTTTAAACTTCTGAACAGTTTGTTTAAGATAAATGCACATAGAAATATGAGAGAATGTATGGTTTGTTTTTTGTTTTAGTTTTTTAGATCATTTGTTTTAAAAACAAATAAACCTACTTTCTGTGTCTCAGATCAGTTGTTCAATCCTTTGTAGGTCATGGCAAAAATAACAGGAGTTGTCAGGTACAGTTTAGTCATGTTTGTGTTGTATGTATAAGCAAACCTGATAATTCAAACAAAAACCCCCACAACAACATCAATCAAAAAACCAAACAAATGCCTTAGTCTGCAAAGACAGACTAGTTGAGCATTTTAGTTAGATCTTCTGTTACTAAGAGTTCATTGTTTTTTATAAAATATTCTCCACTATAATTGGTAGTATATAAGGTATTAGAAATAATTACAAATTATATTTTTCAAAATAAATTACATTCTCTCAGATATTGTCCGTGTGTGTGTGTGTGTTTATTCATTTAGGACCCAATCTTTAGTCTAATTGAAATTAATAAAAATGTTGCTATTAGCTTCAGTGAGAGCAGGATTAGCTAAGGAGAGCTAAGGCTTCAGTTCAGCAAGGTAGTTAAACAGATGAGGTGCCTACATTTAATCACGAGTAGTTACATTGACTGGGGGGGGTAGGGGCTGAGTGTGGGGGTTATCTGTGTGGAGCCCTTGCAGGATTGGAGCCTAATTCACAAATTTCTGGAGCATAATTCATAATTGGTCTCCTCCCCAGTCATTCATATGAATTATCAAGGTTCAGTTGTATTTGTTATACATTTGGAATTTCAAATGTGTCTTGTATTGCCAAATAGAGGTTTCTGTCTTGCAGTTGTATCTTTTATCAGAGTAATTTGTGAATTTCTATACCAAATTATTTTTTATAAAGTATAAGTGAATGTAAGTGTACATGAAAGTGAGAATAATAGCAGCTTGAGCCATCTTATATTATAAACCATTTAAGCTTCTAGCACATATTTTTCCATCTTCAGTATAGATTATCAATTGTGGTAAACAAGGCAATAATTATTGTGTGGTCAAATGAACTGTGAGACTGCCAAACTCATTTTACTTAGTTTAGGATTTTAAGTCAATCTGTCAAACAGTAATGTATTAACCCACTGAGCTGTCAGCCAATTTCTTAAATATGCAAGCTCAAGGTATCCCAAGACTTTAATTTCTAGATGATTGTATTTGTTCAAAAAATCCCTCAGAATTTATGAGCAGGTCATCTGCGTTTGCAGCTATTCATGGGCTGCATGGTGGGCTCTTTTTGGAGCTTTTGTGTAGTGTAGGAGTGTAGATTGAAAGATTTTGAGAGCTGATTGTTTGTTTTGATTTGAAAGGAGTACTGCTTTTTTTGATGAATGAGAACAGCACACTAGCATTTAACACATCATCTTCAGGAATTAGGAATTCTTTTATTCCACATGGAAATTCTTAGCATGCTTTGGCTTAGCAGAAATGAAAGGCGAAATATAATTATCTGAGATATTATGCTAACTGTGTCATAATCCTCATGACATAATTGATAAACTAATCAGGATAAAACATTTTTCAGGCTACAGTGTTAATCTATTTTATTTGTGGTATGAAATCATGATTTGATTTTTAAATATTCTGCTCGGACTGTTTAAAGATATCTGTACAAATCCTTCTCAGTGTGAGGCAGGTGCAGTTTAATTTACAATGCAGTATATGTATCAAAATTAAACATTTCCCCCCCCCCCCTCCCGCCACACACTACCCCAGATATAAATTATACTAAACTACATTTTTTATATCCTATGGTACATAAATAATTCACAAAGATATAATGCTAGAAGGTTAATGGGCTTATTTGGCTGCAATATGACCTGCAGCTGCAAAAATAAGTAACTTCACTTCTAACCATTTGATTTTCACCCACGGTTAGGTAATAATAGGTGCAACTGCTCAGATTTGCTACTGCTGTTCAGATGGAGGTACAAAACTCCAAGCACAAAATGGATGGATGCTCTTCTGCAAATTACCCCTCTCCCTTGTCTTGCCTGATCTATTGATTGATTATTGATTTAGAATCCCCAAGTAACACTCTGAAATTTAGCAGGTTCTTGACCTAAGATCAGGCCCAGTATTATCCGTATTACTGCTTTGGGAACCCCATAGGGGCATGGCAGTGACAATAACACTCTCAGGGAAAACCTTCTGTAATTGTAAAATTTTTATTATTAAAACAATTAGTCCAATAAGTAAACCAATCCAGACAAGTAAAGTGATGTAATACAACGCTGTTAAGACAGCCAGTACCATTATAGGTATATACTCACTCTCCTTGGGAAGAGTTCTAGAAGTTGAGACAGATCAAAGTCAGACTCGGGCATGCCGATGAAGAACTCCCAATGGCCGTACCTGAGACCAGGGTGTTTTATAGACCTTGATGGTTCTCAGGCATATGTATGCATAGCTCATCTCTCCTTTACCATATTTTAATTTCCTCACTCTCATAATGTTATCCAGTAGGTTAGTATATTAATGAAGATAAACTCATGAACATATATATATCAGTTGTATTACAGTGGTTACCTGCGATTAAGCATTTGCTAATGTTCCCTCCAAAAATACTCTAAAACTGGTACATGTTGCCTTCTTGCAACACTTGTGACTGTTACAAAACAGTAAACAAAGTCTTATGCCATCTTGTAACTTAAGGTCACTGTTAGTTTGCTTTCTTATGTCAATGTATTGAGCAACTACTCTTACTCAGGCTGTAAGGCCTTATACTTAACTGCTTAAGCTATTCTTATAGGTTTAGGCCTATAGGTCTCTTGTGTTCTCCTATCAATATCTTATCCTTTTGTTTTATTACTGCTATAATTACTGTATGGCTATGCTTGTTTTTTAGAGGATGATCTATACATTAATGCTTTTATCTTGAGGCTAATTATTTTCATAGTATTAGCCAATATTTTAACATCCTGAATTATATTTTAAAACAGCAGTAATCTATTTTGCCATAACTATGATCAATCTGTATAGAAAACATCCAGAAATAATTAGTTGCTGTTGCCAAGCAGCAAAACGTAGATAGTGAATGGACTATTTCAGTGCTGGGTAGAGTAGGCATTTGAAACTGTGGGTTAGAAATCTTATATGGTATTCTGAAGATTGTAATGTTAGAACGCTGCCTTGGTTTTGTCTTTTTGGGGAAAAACTTCCATGAGTATATTATTTACATTAGTTAAAACAGATTTCCTTTTTCTGGCTGAGCATTTGGAATATTGTGTTCCTTTCTTGTCCAAGTTACCTCCACATACTTGTTTTCTTAAAATCCTAACTAAGCTTGGGAATGCTACTGATGTGGACAAAAATCTTTAAAAACTGCAACTGATTTAGGTCAGTCATGTGCAACCTTTTGCTAACTTCAGGGTTTTTATTTCAAATAGTTTAAACATGACAGGCTTAATAATAAGTGCAAAAAAACCTCTATTCAGACAGGTCAGTTTACTTTATTCCAAGTAATACAGTCTAATAAGGTTTACTAGCAGTTACCATGGATAAAATCCACATGAGTTGCACCCAGACTCTTAAGAATTTCTGTTTCATAAATCTTCCTTATCTGTATCCTGATTTGCAGTTTCATTTAAGTTAGTTTGTTACACAATTTAGTTAATCCTCGAGAATAAGAGAGGTCTAACTTTTTGATAGGTAGAAGGTACACAGTTCTTCGCAGCTCTTTCTTAGTACCTATTTAAAAGGTTTTGACTTGCAGCCCTACTTATATTGAATCTATATTTTTTAGGCCATATTGAAACTAAAACCTTACATGAAATAATATATTTTTGCATTTCAGCTGTAATTTGATCATAGTTTGTTTATTAGAATTTTATGGCAACTGTTCACATAATGTATTACTGGTTGTTGAGAGACGGGGACATGTTAAATTACTGAAGAAAAATTAAGTGTTTGAAAAATGTTGTGCAGCCATTTTTGTTTCTTATTTTGAATTTCAGATTTTGTCTATAGTAGTGGTTATGCTTAAAGTGGTTCTGATTATTTTCTTTTTCCTGTGAAATTCTAAGCAGTTTGAGGCCTTGATTAGAAATCAGTGTCTTGTTAGGTCAGGATCTGAAGTACACTTTCATTACTGGACCTGGTCAATGGCAGTTTCTCTAGTATTTCTGGTATAAAGTTAAAATCCCCATTGAAAGGGCCTCTCCCCACCATTGCTACCATCACCTCCTTCTCCCCAGTAACTGAGGCTAAGCTTTTTTAGAACCCATATGTATCAGCAACCCCATCAAATCATCTGATCTTGCTTACCCCACTCTTACCTCATCCCTCACCTCCTCTCCATAATGTGTCTCTCTTCTTTGGTTCATTCTCTTCATAATACAAGCATGTTTTAGTCTCTGTGAAAACAAAAACCACCTTTGACATCACTTGCTTCTCCGGCTGTTGCCCTATTCTCTCCCCTTCTTCATCTCTAAGCTCATTGAACATGCTGTCTGCAGTTGCTGAATCAAGTTCCTTTCCTCCAGCTCCATCTTAGATCCTTTCCAGCCACGCTTCCTCGCGTTATATTCCACTGAAATGACTCTCACCAAACTTTCTCATAACACCTTCCTTGCCAAAGCTCAGAACCAATACTTCCTGCTCATCCTCCTTGACCTCTAAGTTACCTTTGGCATAGGCAGCCACGCTCTTCATTTTGAAATTCTGCCTTCCCTCAGGCTGTGTGACTCTGTCTTCTAACTATTGGTTATTCTCCTGCCTCTCTGATTTCTTCTTTAGTGTTTCATTTGAGTTGGTCCTCCTCTTCCTTGATCAGACTTTTGGGTGAGGGGGCACATGGCTTCATTCTTGGCCCCTTCTCAAGGCCCGCTACATACACTCTAGGGAATTTCATTCATAAACATAGCTTAAGCTATCATGTGTAGGCTGCTAACTCAGATATACCTATCCACTCTCCCAGCCAAACCAAAATTTCAGCCTGTCCTCCTGAACTCTGATGCATGTGCAGCTGTCAACTCCTTCTCAACATGCCTGAAACTGAGCTCTTGATCTTCCTGTTCTCCCTCCCCAAGCCTTCTCTACTTTCTCAGTCACCATGGACAGCTTCCTCCTTGTCACTCAGACTTGTAACCTGGTCATCATCTTTCCTTAGACCCAAACAACCAGGCCACGTCTAAATCTTCTTGCCACTTCTTGCATGGTGAAGACCATTGTAAGGAGAAGTACATGGCAATTGTGGCAGGAGATACTGAATGGTGTTTATGCATCAAAACACTATTTGTATTCACTGAATTAAATTATAGTGCATAGCTCTCTTTATGATTATACAAATACATAAGTATTGCAGATATCATGAAAGTGATAAAATTGTCACTGTTTAGATGTCATGGTGATAGAGGTCTTTAAAAATAACTAATGTAAAGATAGATAAGAATTTCAGAATGTACTTATGTGCCAGGGAACATCTGTTCCATTTTTGTAAAAGTGAAGAAAATGGTCTCTCTTGGTGTGTAGTGGATAGGAACAATTAATTTCCTAACATGTAGGAGAGATGCCTCAACATTGATCAGTCTTTTGTAGTCCTTTGTTCAGGCAAAACATTGACTTTTTCAGTCAGCTTAGGCTGATTTAGAATGTTGCCATTTCTGAATCTATGAATGCTTCTCCCATTAGGTTTTTATTTTTAGCTGGTACTTCACTAAATATGCTACTAATAATACCAGATTTGATATGGACCAGTGCACACCTACTTGGTATTTTCAGTTTTGAGTCCCATAATTCACTGAACAAGCCTCCATCTCTCCTGTGCGGATCACCAATAAATTTGCTGCTGTATTGCTCCATCATTTGTCTCTTTTGACTTCAGGTTTTGCCATTTTAATTTTTTGTGTGTGTTTCCAGAGGTATTTGAAAAGTAACTTCTGCTGGTTAACTCATAATCTGAAATCTTTGGCTGTCTCTTGCCAGGTCTAGATGCTTCTTCTGAGCTTCCTTATCAATACTAGCGCTTAAAACTCTGCTTCAAAATCCCTTACTTACTTTCGGAGAACTCTTAGTGTTAGATAGGAAGCATTTCTAAATAGCTGCTGCATGATCTCTCTATTTCCCTACAGAATTCAGGTGTTTTAAGAACTGAAAACTGATTGATTGAAATGTCTTCAGAGCATATTAAAATGAAAACTGATTTCAGGGTATGTAGATGTGGCCATCATTATCCAAATGTTAAGGTTTTTAGAGGCCAGATAGAAATCGTAATTAAAAAGCCTATTAGTTAAAGAAATTGTCATTGTAATGAGGAAGATGGTGGCTGAACACTTTTGTGATTTGGGTTGCACAGTGGTTACAGATAATAATGTTAATACTTTTGGGACACCACTGTCCCATGGTACTTGCAAGTCTTCCTCATTACAATTCTTTCCCCATTTACCACGCTCCCTTTTGTAGTGAAATTCTCTGGTTTTTAAATATTGTGCCAAGTCACATTCATGGCAACAAGTGGGACAAATAGAAACTGGCATTCTTCTTCTAGCTTGCTAGAGCAGTGTTGGTTTAGCTGCTTTTTCTGCCATTGTGAGAACTATACCAGGCTACATATGGCTTTTGGGTCACATTTTTTGCCATGTCCAACTTCTACTGACTGAGGTAACACTCAGTGAGTGTTTTCAGATTCCCATAGGAATAGCTGGACCCTGTGTTCCATAAATGGTATACTTTGTAAGTATGGATAGAATTCCAAAGAAGGGTTATTTCATGTCAGTAATATATATTTCTTGCAAATAAGTGTCTGTGTTCATGTGTTCTGTAGCCCGAAGGCAGTTACCTAAAATAGTTCTTGAACACACCCAGAAAATCTGAGTTTTAGCATTTCAGATGGAAAGTGCCACAAGGCAGTTGTGCAGAGATAAGACAATTTTTTTAGCCTGTTTGCCTTAGATATAGCTCAGTTGAAAGACATTGAATCTTGTCTTAGCAGACTTGGAGCAGCTGTGTTATTTTCCCCCAGCTCATGAAAAGCACTTGATGAACTATGCCATTCTGTCTTGGGATAATTTGAAAGAGTGTCTTTTATAATCTCAGCAGTGTCTGACACAAAAGACATTTTTGTTATTCTTGTCATGATTTGATCTGTTAGAGGCAAGTTATGGAAGCAGCTTTCTTATACAAATAGAGGGAAGTTTATGGAGAAAAGTAACTTCATTCCAGCTACATTTTTTTTTAATTGTCATTTTATGCATCATATTTCAAATTTTTTTTTACTGTGCATTTGTTCCCCCCCCCCCCCATGCCTAGAAAACCACCTTTGGCTAGAGAAATAGTAGATTTGTTTTAAACTTCAGTGGCATCTGCCAAAGTTGTTTAACTCTTTATGAAAACAAATGGCCAACTATATTTAAAAATTGTCTAGTGGGTTTTAAAAATTTTTTGGCACCTTATCTGCTTTCTTGCCTTACACCTGTCTGTAAAACTGAGGAATGAGGGAAATCTTGTCAGGGATGAAAATTCAGACTCCGACATTAAAAAACAAACAAACAATCCCCTATATGAAATCATGGTTGCTAAGAAACAACCGTGTATACTGCATATTATGAAGTTGACTTTTTTCGTTTGTGTTTTTCATTGTCTTGCAATAGTTTTATGTGCAGTTTAACTACATAAGTAGATAGATTTGTGTATGGATCATGCACTGCCTTAGGCAATCGCTGTAGAGCTTTTCTTGTGAAGTGGGTGAGGAGATGAGTAAAAAATCTCCTTTTTATGAGTTTAGCTGAAATGCTTGTTTAAACACCAGGATAGGGAGCATTAATTCTGAAACATAGTTATTGGTTTTCGGGGCGGGGGGAGGGGGGGGGAAATAACATTGTCTGCATAAAACTTTAAATAAATGCTTTTTCCAATTTTTTTCCCAGTAATTTCTGAAAGGATATGGCTTTTGGTTGGTGGCCATTAGTAATTCTGGTAACCTGGCAATGAAGAAAAATCCTGCTTCCTATTGGTGTTGACACCCCTAATTATAGTCAAAAGAGTTAATAATGATGCTGGTTCACATTAGCTGTATATACTTGTAATGTGTTAGGTTGTGGGGGCAGGCGTGAAAGCTGGGGACCAGCTGCTCTCCGCAGCATCATCTCTTGCTTCCCCCATGAATATCTGCATAGATATCCCATTGAGAATTAATTCTGCCTGAGCCAGCATTAATCCCTGCAAAGTCCCTTCCATGCAGGGCCAGCCTTAGGGAAAATGGTGCCCTGGGCAAACTTCCGTTAGTTAGTTGTATTGATTTTTTTAAAAATACTGATCAAAGAGGGTAGAGGACACAAGCGGTTATTACTCAATGCAAAACATTTACACTGTAAATTTTTAAACACCAAAAATTTGCAATAATCAATGGGGAGTCTATCTTGTTTAATACTAACGACATTACTGTAGTTTGGTGTGCCTGAACTGGCTCCCATTGAAGCCCATGGGAGTTCTGCCACAGACTTCAATGGGAGCAAAGGATTAGGTTCATTCATCTGATGTATCTACACGTGCATTAAGGTTTGGACAGGGTTATTTATTATGGGACTACCTGAAAGTTTGTGTGTGTGTGTGTGTGTGTGTGAAATTAGTGATTTTTTTCTTTCTTTTTAAAACCCCTTCAATTTACCATTTGGGAACTACATGATGTTCCTCCTCTCAGTGTAATAAAGTTTACTAGAGAAGTCTACCTAATAGATTTGGAGCCATCATTCTGTGATCCTGATGCTGTGATGTCCTCTTTGCAGTCTCCCTACTTCAGCATAGGAGAGTTTACAGTGGTGGTGCTTATGTTTTTCTTAATAAGTGGGGTACTTTGAAAAAATATCTTTCAGAAGTCAGGAGGATGTTTGCAACAATTATACTCAGCCTTAGTCTACACTAGGGGGGATCGATCTAAGATACGCAACTTCAGCTACAAGAATAGCATAGCTGAAGTGGGCATACTTAGATTGACTTACCGCGGCGTCTTCACAGCGCTGAGTCGACTGCTGCTGCTCCCCCGTCCACTCCGCCTGTGCCTCTCGCTGCGGTGGAGTACAGGAGTCTATGGGAGAGCGCTCGGGGATCGATTTAGTGCATCTAGACTAGATGCGATAAATCAACCCCCGATAGATCGATCGCTAGCCGCCGATCAAGCAGGTAGTGTAGACATACCCTCAGAGTAGCTGTACAGGTGGGTTGAATTGGACCTCCTTTAACTTTTACAATGGTTTCATCTTTACCTTTGAAAATATTTCTTCCAGTCTCCCAAGGAGCTGATAATATGCTAGTGATATTACCAAGAAAAGTTATTTCAGAAGATCTGTGAACACTAATTATAAAAACACTTAAGGCATGATCTAAAGCCCATTGAAGTAAATGGAAGGACTCCTGTTGACTTCAGTGGGTTTTGTACCAGTTTCTTGGAGATGTTCAGGTAATCAAGTTATTGAACTAGCTGAAATTTAAATCATGTAACCTGTTTTTGTGCTGTGGAGCTAACTGCTGTAGGGAAGGAAAGGGGAAAGATGTAGCTCTACACCATAATACAATCCCCCTTGGGATTTCCTGGAAGCCCTTCCCTTGAAGCTGTGGGGAGAGGGGGGAGTTTGAGGAAGGCAATTCTGATGATGGAAGAGTAAGGTATAGTTTTCAGCTAACCCAGTGAATTACCCATTGGAAATCCTTGTGGGAGTTAGTACTGTCTGAAAGAGTTATTACTTGATGATAACACTGCTCCTCAAGGAGTCTTGCTGCCAGTGGCGAGTGAAGGCAGTAGGACAGCACAGAGGAGCAATTGCTCTTTGTGATTGCCTCTGTCAACTAGGAAGTTGCTTTCCTTGCTTGTCCCTAGGAGTCTCTGCTTCTTGCCCATTCCCACCACCTCTGAAATATCTCACCTTTAGGAAATGATTCTACAGAAACACTACACTGTGAACCCAAGTCGTTTCCTGGCCTCTGTGCCTTCTTCCCATGGATCTTCTGCATGGGAATGGATACACTAGACCTTAGTTAATTTTGTCACAGTATGTCATGTTTAAGGATTTTTAAATACGTTTATATGGCGCCTTGAGGTATGTCTGCCCATATTTCTAGTGTCTCACTCATAATGTGCCCAGGATAGAAACACTGAATTTTGCTTTATAGTCCTGTTAAAAACAAGAACGATTCATGAGACTGTACAACACAAGTAGAATTTCTAGTAATTTCCAGGCACCACATAATTTATGTAATACAAAATGTCTTGCGTAGTACATTAACAACATCAGTGATTTTTTTGTCTGAAAATATAATGATCATCTTTAATAGGGAGATGGATTTATTTTTCAGTTAAGATTTAAAAAAAAAAAGATGTTAGTTTTATTGTTATGAAAACTTGCAGTCATTTCAGATTTTAGTTTTATGGTAAATTCGTATCTCCACAATTATAGTTTCTTTCTGATCAGTCTTCCTAGTTCTAATTGCAAAAGCTGTGTTCATAAATAAATACTTCGTGATGGCTTGGAAATTTCTGGCCCTTACGCAACTGAGTTAGTGCGCAGGTTTCCTTTGAGGATTTCACCAAATTCTTCTGGGGGAAGTGGGAGGTTGGCATTTACCTCCCTGATCTTGCTATCAGCCTGTTCTTCACATCTTCTCTGTTCTGTTCCCCAATCCCACATTAATATTTTCCAGAACTGTGCAGAAAGTCCTCTAGGGTGATGGAGAATGCTGTTGTGGAGGCGACTATTCCCTGACCCCACTGTTTCCTCATTTATTTGTATTACAGTAGTGCCTAAGAGCCCTGGTCTCTCTTTGGGAATAGGACCTGGGAATCTTCTCTTTCGCCATTTGCAGTGGGATACAGCACTTGTATCTAACTTTGGAAAATCTTGAGAGAGATTGACTAAAATTTAGTTATTTTTCTCTCCTTCCTGTACAGTTGAACCCATGATACTAATTCAACCTGGCTTTATAGGTGGATAGATACAGAAAATAGTTACAATAAAGACATGAAAGCTTACTTAAAACAATTATGAAGTAATTCTCTTGAAAGTATGATGTAAACAAAATACATGATGTAGTGTAAAGATTTTCAGCCTGATTCTTCAGTCCCTTAAACATTTTATAGTTTACTTTTGTGTAAAATATCAGATCAGAATGACAGTATTTTATATTCACATTGCACAGAAGTTAATGACTGCACAAGATGCAAGCAAGTGAAGAATCAGACCCTATATTGGTACTTGTTTTGGATTACGTTGATAACACCATTTATGAGTCAAGCAGTCATCCCCATCTCGTGCTGAGGAAACCTTTGTACAACACTGTCATGTATTTCTTTGGTGCATTCTTTATACACACACACGTACATGTATTAAATTAATACATAGTCTCTCCTTTGGTGATTCCCTTGCGCTAAACGTCAAGACTAGCTGAAAAGTTAGTTTCCTGAGGATTCTTGTCTTTTTCTAGTAACAGCAGAGGCTTCCTTCCATATTGTGTGTTGTATCTAATGTTTTTTCCCCACCCCACTTATGAGGTCAGCTCTACAGTAGGTCAGCTCTGGATTAAGTGAAGAGTAATAGCTTTATATTCTTGTCCTTCAAATCCATTTCCTACGCCACCTGGTTTGTTCGCCTGTTACTGGTTGATGTGCAAAGTGAATGTCGCAATGCCTCAAATGCCATAGACTTTATTAGTAGTAATAACAACCCAAATACATAGTTTCCACTTTCAGCAACCTCACTATAAAAATTGTTCCAGCACCAGTGGCCCTGTAGCTAGTTGGTGGCAGCACATCAGTTCACGTGGTAGGGTATTTTTTGCAGTCATGAATAGAGCCCTACCAAATTCACGGCCATGAAAAACGCATTATGGACTGTGAAATCTGGTCTTTTGTGTGCTTTTACTCTATAGTATACAGATTTAACAGGGGAGACCAGTGTTTCTCAAACTGGGGGTCCTGACTCAAAAGGAAGTTGCAGGGAGGTATCAAGGTTATTTTAGGGGGGTCGCAGTATTGCCACCCTTACTTCTGCACCATCTTCAGAGCTGGGTGGCTGGAGAGCAGCGGCTGTTGGCCAGACACCCAGCTCTGAAGGCAGCACTGCCAGCAGCAGCCCAGGAGTAAGAGTGGCAATACCATACCATGCCACCTTTACTTCTGCTCTGCTGCCTTCAGAGCTGGGTGGCCGGAGAGTGGTGGCTGCTGATTGAGGGCCCAGCTCTGCAGGCAGCCTTCAGAGCTGGGCTCCCGGTCAGCAGACGCCGTTCTCTAGCTGCCCAGCTCTGAAGGCAGCTGCTGCCAGCAGCAGCACAGAAGTAAGCGTAGTAGTACTGCAACTCCCCTCCCCCCCCCCCCCCACACACACACACAATAACCTTGCAACCCTGACATAGACTTCTTCCTGACATAGCTTTGTTACAATCTATGGATGAACATACTTTACTTCTGGGAAGGGCTTCTGCCAATCTACTTTGACAGCTTTTGTCTTTCCTTTTGTAAGATTATAATTCAGGTCTAGTGATGCAGTCCAAAATGTTTTCCTTGATCATTGACTTTTAAGTTACTTTTGATGGGGGAGCCTGGGGAAACCACAGTTGCTTCAGCAGGCACAATGTTTGACCATTTAAAGTAACATGCTTCAGAGCCAATAGGAAAAACAGCCATATCTCAGTTTAGGCTCCAACCACTTACTCTGAACTGTACTGTTTCAGCTGTTGTGGCCAAAAGATAATATTCAGCTCCAGTGATAATGAAAGTTCTATATGCATTGTGTTTAACCATTTTCAGGGCCAGAGCACTATGTTGTTCCTGTACAAGTGGCAGGGTTGTGTATATTGGAAATACTCCTCTTCTTAAGATCTGGAGAGAGAGGTTTAACATCTACTTTGTTGCTGACGTTCAAGGCATTTCTTTCTCATAGTAAAGGCTCACATTTGTAACAGTGGCTCCTTAGCCCTCTTGCATATTTGATGTCAGAAGTAGAACTGTCAATTACTGGCAGGAAGGAGGTCAGCCTGGCCTCTGAAGAACCAGTCAGTTTTGAGTTCTGCCTCCAGAACTTCAGGGAGGCAGTTCCAGATTTCACTATTATAGGACAGAAATTGAAACCAAAAAGAGAGGTTTTTCATGCAGCCCCAGAATATTTGGAGTTGTGCTGCAAAAAGGGAGAGCCCTCCTTTCTATTCAACTGAGACTCCAGTAGCTTGTGTTCCTCTTCATGTAGTTCAGCATGGAAGATAAACCTCAAATCCTGTTAGTATCCCTGCTTGCCTTCAGAGTACAGCATGGCCAATGAACCTAGAAAGAAAACCAAGCTTGCACTGTTCTGACTCCTTTGCCCCGCTCATAGAATATGTGTGAGTAGATTTTTGTGTCTTGTGAAGTTGGAAGCTAGGTCCCTCACTTATGATCCTACTGTGGGAGGGTCTGCTTCAGTCCTTCTCCCTGTTAGCATAAACTCTGGTGAGGAGATGCAGACTCCCCTCATTCTTCAGGGAGATGAGTGCCTAAATTCCCTTTTGATGAGCCAGAAGAAATCAAACTCTAGGATGTTTGAGCCCATGCTCATGATCTCAATCTTACTGACTGCAGAGCAGATTTCCTGTTTCTCTTGCTTCATTAAGATGACGGTGGAGGTTGGGTGACCCTGAAAAGCCAGTAAGGGGCCAGAACGTCCAATGCTTTGCATTCTTTCAGAGCTGTGTCAGCCCTTAAGCCTATTCCCTCTAGCAGAGTGCTCCCTGTAGTTTTACAGGGTGGAAACTTGGTCCCCTGGTAGGTTCAGATCCCTTTACTCTCCTCAGAACCTTGATTCTGCATAAGGGTAGAATAACGTGATCCTACTGCTTGGGCTCTGTCCTCCTCAGGGCTGTCTTCACAAATACAGTGATCAGCAGGAAGCCAGCTCCTAGAGCTCAACAACATCAGGGTCCTATTGTGCTACGGTGCTACGGTGATGTGCCAGTCCTGGCCCCAAATAACTTTCAGTGTTAAAGACATGACATAGTGAGTTTGAGAGAAATCAGTGAGGCAGAGTGGCTGCTGTGGGAAACAAGGTAATAAAAAATATAGGATGTTCCCAATTTTTAGTCAACCCTATTAGGGGCACATTGTAAAGGTAGGGAAGTACAAGTAATTAGCATCCAGTGGTGCTCCACTCCCCTAAACTCTTAAGGAAGAACAATCATCAGACTCTTTTTCCAAGGGAAAGGCTATGCCCAAAACACTGGAACTTGCACCCACAGCCTCCACCCATTGATTGCAGTGCAACCACATCACCTCCCTTACTGCCTCAGAAAAAACAGGAGGATATTGATCTCAGCTCCGATACCAAGGAACAGGGAGAACACAGTAAGGGACCTTTGGGTCCATTCGCTGCTACCCTACAACCCTTTCTGCTCTTGTAACAGGGTGTCTCCCAGTTAATATTCTCAGATAGCACAGCCCAAATGGGTTGCTCTCTGTAGTGGTCTACTTCAGGGTACATGCTAGCAGGGGCGGCTCTAACACTTTTGCTGCCCCAAGCAGTCGCCGCCGTCGCGGCAATTTGGTGGCAGGTCCGCCGCTCTTCCCGCTGCCGAATTGCCGCCACGGGACTCAGACTGCCGCCCCATTCTTGCCCGCCGCCGCAGGAATTCAGAGGCGGGCGAGTGGACCTGCTGCCAAATTGCCACCGCGGGACTCGAACTGCCGCCCCATTCTCAATGCCGCCCCAAGCACCAGCTTGGAAAGCTGGTGCCTGGAGCCAGCCCTGCATGCTAGATTTGTAGAGCTGGAGACAGGTTCCCCACTGGGTAGAGGTAACAAAACTTTTAGTTGTAGCACCTGCTAGGTTATCTTCTCTAAAAGAGTGGAGCCATGGGATCTTCCTCAGGGGGCTCAATTCATGCCCCCACCCCCATGAGAAATCTCATGCCTTCTTCCTGCAGGCCCACTAAAGGAAACTTGTTTGGTGAGCTGCAGGGAAAGAGGACAGTCTCTGGAAGAAACCAATACACAGCCATGGGAGGAGCAAACAGTGCTCCCCTCTCCTCCCTCCAATCTGAATATTCCTCCAGGGAGTTCCAGAGTGAGTTCCTTCACTCTGAAGTGAATGGGGAGGCGAGGGAATGAGAGGAAAGGGGGCTACAAAAAGAGGTCCTCCCATTGCAGGCACCCCAAGAAAAGAGTTAATACCCCATTGCAAGTGGCTGTGTGAAGGAAGACAAACCATCTCTAATTCAGAGTAAGGAGGTTGGAACAAAATAGGGCAGTGATTCTCAAACTTACTTGATTGCCTTCCCCCTTTGTGTCTGTAGTCATTTATGCCCCCTGCCCTCTCCACAAGTACATATACCGCCACCCAGTTCTGAAGGCAGAGCAGAGAGCAGCGGCTGCTGGCCAGGCACCCAGCTCTGAAGGCAGCACCGTGCCAGCAGCAGCACTGAAGTAAGGGTGGCAATGTGAAAAGTGATATTCATCAATATCACTTTTCACAGCAGACTTAGCACCCCATTGCTCCCCTTAACTTCTGTGCTGCTGCTGACACCTTGGGGCTGACAGCTGGAGCCCCACCGCCTCTAGATGCGGGATTGGTGTAGCGGGGAAGGAGAGCCTGAGCCCAGGCTGCCTCCTGATGAGAGAATTGGGCCGGAGTGAGTTTGAGCAATGGGGCTCTGTGTCCCCTTTATGTCCTCCACCCAAGTGTGTACGGCCCTTCTGTACGAGCCCCAGCCACCCGGGACTGACAGCCAGAGCTCTTAAAAAAAACCCAAAACACACCAAACAAACCCACACACTCGTGCCTCCCTTGACGCATTTCCCTGCTTCCCTTAGGAGGCCCACCCCATAGTTTGAGAACAGCTGATATAGAGAATATCTTAGTCCCCAAAAGGGGAAGTCAGACAGACTCAGCAGTTCTTCCCTTCTCTTGCCCACAGGTCTCAGTCTAGGAAATGCAGTCCTCCCTTTCCTGTGTGTTTAGTTTGCAAACATCTTCCTCAAGCTTAGATAGGCCGAAGGCTTGGAAGCCTTTCTCCACCCCATCTAACTGAAGATTTCTCTGGCTGCAATCTTTGTCTGCAGTGCCCTGGATGCATTTCAGAATTCAGGCAGTATAATGGACTTCAATACTGTGACTCACTGGCATAGGTGTTTGTGCAACTGGGAATTGGATATGCAGGCTAAACTACTCCTGGCAGCCTCTGTGAATTCAGGTGGAAAAGTATTGGGATACCTGAAGAACACGGTGGTAGTGGAATTGCCAGTTAAAGCTGTGAAGTTACTGATCCTTGCTAGACACTATAGAAGTGCCAGTTTTTTGGCAGAACCAGTCAGGAAAATTCAAGATCAGAAAGAGAAGCTTCTTCAGTGGAAGATAAAGGCTACTTTCCAAGTAGATCCACATGATCATTTAACCAGTCCATAAAGTTCCTTGCAGCCTAGTCTGGACTGAAACCCTGAGAAGGTGGTAATCTTTTTCAGTTTGTGGATTGTTCTCCACATCAAGCAAATGGGTTTTAGAGATGGTTCAAAGGGGATATTTTTGTAAATCTAGCCAAGTCCCAGGCACAGATTCATTCTGTCTCCATCATCACCCAATCCAGAAAAGAACTGGAGCAAACCCAAAGCGATCTGTCATCTGCTGCCTAATGGAATGATAAAGCCAATGCCATTACTCTGTTCCATTCCTGGTCACAAAGAAATCTGACAGGAACAGATCAGTCCTCAGATTATACTTCTAATTCTAACGCTTCCATTAATTCTCTTGGTGGCCTTGGGACAGTCACTTTTCTTTTTCTAAGTTTCTCAATCTAAAAATTGTGGATAACACCTGTTATCTATCTCTCGGTTTTGGGAGGCTTCATTAGTTAATGTTTGTGGTGTGCTTTGAAATTGGTAGGTAAAGTGAACTATAATGCTAAGTATTAAAAACCTATAACTGAATAATTTAATTTTGGTCTGAATCATGCCATTCTGTGGTAAAATCCTCAGGAGGAGAATGAAGGATCAAAGAATATTTGTTGTTAATCTCATAGTTTCCAATGAATGGTTTCCTCAGAAGGGAGGACTTTGAGTCCCATGTTCCCATGGGAAGTAAACTCCAGACATACAAGGGAGCTGGTCCACTGCAGAGTTCTCAGGTGCTCTCTAACTCCCTCTCTCCCCTGCAGTCCAGGTTCTTTGAGCCATGCTGCCATAATTCCTGTTTGTGCCTGCACAATATCCAGGTTTGTCATTCAGAGGTTTGCGCATGGAGTGTGATGTACTGGTGCTGTCTGCCTTGTTCTGAGAGAAACATACCAGGGAGGGAGAGGAATTATTTCAGCTCAGTACCAATGTGGACACAAGAACAAATGGATATAAACTGGCCATCAGGAAGTTTAGACTTGAAATTAGACGAAGGTTTCTAACCATCAGAGGAGTGAAGTTCTGGAACAGCCTTCCAAGGGAAGCAGTGGGGGCAAAAGACCTATCTGGCTTCAAGATTAAGCTAGATACATTTATGGAGGGGATGGTCTGATGGGATAACGTGATCTTAATCAGTGGTAAAATTGCCATCAGCGGTAAATAGGACCAATGGTCAATGATGGGATGTTAGAAGTTACTACAGAGAACTTTTTCCTGGGTGTCTGGCTGGTGAGTCTTGCCCACATGCTCGGGGTTCAGCTGATCGCCATATTTGGGGTCGGGAAGGAATTTTCCTCCAGGGTAGATTGGCAGAGGCCCTGGAGGTTTTTTGCCTTCCTCTGCAGCATGGGGCACGGGTCACTTCCGGAGGATTCTCTGCATCTTGAAGTCTTTAAACCATGATTTGAGGACTTCAACAGCTGAGACATAGGTGAGAGGATTACTCCAGGAGTGGGTGGGTGAGATTCTGTGGCCTGCATTGTGCAGGAGGTCAGACTAGATGATCATAATGGTCCCTTCTGACCTTAAAGTCTATGAGTCTATGCTGTGCAGAGCTTCAACCCTCCTTGCCACCACTGTGCCCCTCTCCAAATGTTTTGGAACTCCCAACAGCACAGTGATGGAGAGGCTGGGCTTTCACTGGTGCAGAGGAAAGGACGTAGTATGCCCCACTTAGTGCATACCCTCCTTTCTCCTGCTTTGGGGGATTTTTTTTCACCTATTTTATTTGCTTTCCTCATCTCCGTAGGTCATAGAATCCTGTGGTTGTAAATTATGCAATAATAATTGGCCAGGCAAATCCATTGAAATCCACTTGAGACTCGCACTCTGATTTTGTCAGTAAAGAGATCAAATTGTTTCCTTTCACCAGCACCACGAGCCAGTTTCTGGCAAAAATGTGAGAAGTGGCACAGTTCCAGGATCCAACAGAAACTTGAAATAGATTTGCTGCTGAAATCTCTGACTTTTCTATCTTATAACCTAATTATTACTCTCTTTTAAAAGATGCACAGACATAGCTGCTCTGCATGATTTATTAATATATTGATAGATACAGTTTATGACTCTTTCCTTTTGACATGGTGAGTTAGCACTTTGTTTCCTCATGGGGAAAGAAAAACAGCACAACCTGTACAAGAGACCACCCTTATAAGGCCATTTCTGTCTTAAAAGACCACCCCAAAGTATCCTCAAAGGTAGAGTACTGTTGTGCTCCACATTGATTGAAAGACCACTTCTCTTAAGCAACTACATTTTGGTTTGCTCCATGAATAGTCTCTGAAGGGGGAAGGGTGTTGCTGTACACAACACATCAAGTTTTTGTTGAATATCTCGTGCAACCTTAATGAACCATAACTATAGTTTAAAAGGCATCTTATAGTAACCATATTGGTGCTGATCATATATAAGCAAGACTATTTTGTTTTCTGTAGCATCTGTGAACTAATATGCAATTGGTTAGGGTTCAGCCCTAAAGGAGACAAGATTATAAAGTAATGCAAATTTACATGAGGCTTCTTGTAGTGTAATAGCGAAGTGCCATCATTTTTAATGCTTCTCGCTTCAACTCTCTTTTCTTCACATCAGAAAGCAACTTAACAAGGCAGTCTATAAAGATAATATTTTGAGTCCTGATAAGCAGTGGATTGTTACCCTTAGTCTTGAATTGCCTGACTCTTGTGTTTTTGTTTTGTTTTAAATAGAACCACTGTAGGTTCTCAGATACAACCGTGGTGAGCACAATAGAAAGCCTATAAATAAAATAATGGCCATGTTTTGAATGTATGTTGAGTGGTCTTTAAGATACATTCTTATTTAATAGCTGCTAAGACAGAGAGACACACAAAAATTGATTTTATTAACAGTAAGGAACAGAAAGGAAATTGCACATGTACTAAAAATGGAATTGAGATGTATTGTTCAAGTTCACTTAATAACCATTGTTGGATTTACCTGATTCCACGTTGAGGAGTATTGAGTCCTATAGGCTGATCCTCGTGAGAGAATGAAGCATAGAAGGTCAATACAGGATACAGAAAAATAAAGGGGAATCAAGCATTCTCTAATATATTTCACTCTATTAAAAATAAAAATCAGTTAATTGAATGGCAATATTTCTGAGTGACATTCCCGTTGTCCGTTCAAACATAGTGGAAAATGATTATACCGATACATGTGCATTGAAGCTATTGAGATTTGGAATTTGTCTGAAATTGTAAGCCAGAGACATGCCTTTCAGCTATTTGGCTATGTGATTTTTGGAGTGGGTTTTCAGTCATTTTTTGGTATTTCTGAAGTCTGCTGTCCAAAAATAGCACAAGGAAATTTAAGAACTTTACAACATTTTTTTAAAAATGAACCAAATCTAGCCTTGTGGAAAGTAAATGCAACTTTGTTGGCTTCAGTGGAGTTATTGCTGCAATGCTAGTGATGAATTTGGACTTTTATTCCTATTGGCCACATACTGTAAGAAACTTTATATCAGAGCACTTGATGAGATCCTAAAGGTCACTGTTTCTGGATTTAGATGTATAGTCTGGAAAATCTATCTTAATAATCAACATGTGGAGCCAGAGTAAACAAAATTTGTGAAGGAGATCAATATAAATAGTAGTGGGGTTGGAATCCATAGACTTAGTAATGTCTATGGCGCACTGCATGTCCTCAACATTCAGGGTTTATGACTGTGGGATCTGTTACCTGTGAGGATCCAGGGGCTGTGACCTTCCTATTACCAGGCCTGCCCAGCAACCACCGCCTCTACGCTCTGAAGAAATCAATTTCAGAATTCCGTTGCATGACCTTCCCCACTTTGTTGCCCCACTGGGTAGCAGAATCATAGTGGGTCTGTTGTGTTTTGGTCTCTTGTGGCTGTAGAGGGGTCAGTAAGAGTTCACTCATCTACTACAATGGGTGTATGGGATTGTGTTAGAAAATTATATTGATTTTTTTTAAAATCAAAAACTATAATGTAGTCAAATAATATAATCCAGTACACACCACATGTTCTGTTTGTATTTATTTTTTCCTTTTCAGGACAGGCATAGAGTAATTTATATGTAAGAAGGTAACTGTTTAGTTGTGCTGCTGAAATGATTGGTCTCTCATCAGTTTCGGATACAGTATAGATACAGCTCTCAGTAGATTAATTTTAATTGTGTTTATGCTGACTTTGAGTGCATGTGTGGAGAGGGGAAAGGGGTTAAATAATTAAACACTGGAGATTTGATTTATTTGGACTCATTATAAATACTTTCATGGCCTTCTTTGGTTTTGGTTGTGGAAGTAGAGGGTTGACAGTGGATTGATATCAGGCAAGTATATTACTAAAGATTTTAAGTGGTTTTTTTTGTTTGCAGACATTCTATTTCAAGTACCTAGTGTAATGGAAAGTAAAATTACTTCCCAGTGACGTTATCTGCTACATCAGTGTTGACATTGACACTTTTCATGGCTGTCTCAGCTGTGAAGTCAAGGCTTGAATGAGTCACAATGGCTGGAGCTTTCCTCTTTTCCGTAGTGCCTACATGTCATGGTAGAGGCATATTTAACATTGCAGTGTGGGGAATCCCTTACTCTGAGTCCTGTACCTATTCTGTAGATTAAAAACCAGACTTCTCTTTCTAGTATCCTTTTTGGTTTTTCTTTTTTCACAAATTCATTTAATTTGTATTTGCTCTCAGCTTTCTGCATTCGTATATAAAAATAGCATGAGGTGGCCTAGAAGCAAAGTGAAGCTTAGGCAAGTCTACACTGCCCTGAGGTTTGGACTATGGGGGTACGAATAGCAGTGTGCACCAGAGTGCTGTGATGTAACTCCCCTGTGTGGATGCTGCAGGCGCAAACTGAAAGTTGAGTATGTTAATGCAAACTAGGAACCTTTTTAGTTCACCCCTTCAGCGCCCACATGGGGAAGTTACAGCACAGCATTTTGGTACACCCTGCTGTTCACTCTCCCATTGTCCAAACTGCAGGACCGTGTAGACAAGCCCTTAGTCTTAGTTCTATGATTTTGAGCCAGTGGTCAATATATGGGGTTATCATTGTGAAAGTAGAACATTATGGGTTAAAAACTCAAACGCTTATTGAAATTGGTTCAGAAGTTAAGCTTCTTGTATAGTAGTAGTAGTGAAATTAATTTACCCACACATTGCACATATATGTGCAAATTATGCCCTAAGATGCATCTGTGCAACTCCCATTGAAGTCATGGAATTTGTGGGCCTATCTGGGGGCAGGTTTTGTCCATTATATATTGGGTTTACATCAAAGAGGATAACTAATAATTTTAAGAGAATCCATATGCACAGCACAGCTTAGTTAAGGTTACTGAGAGACTGTTTAGAATACTGAAATACATTGATTAATTTTCATTCTCCTGTATGTCACTTTATGTGTTACAGCATTACATCATGTCTTGCTGGATGATAACAGGGTATAGCCGATGAAATATTAAGCAAATACCCTAATTTTAGGGCTAAATGTCCTGTTGTTTTCTCAGATACTGTCTATCTGACTTTTATATTATATTAGTGGACAGGAAGGAGTCTTTGTATTTGGAAATTACTAGAGCCTTTGGTTCACAGATTACTTATGTAATTCCAGCACAGTGCATGTGTGTGGATTCTTGAGGAAGATTAGCCACCAATCTAATCTAGATATTTTTTAGGGACAACAAACTTTTAATTTGACCAGTTGAAAAGCATTGAAGATCTTCTCCTACAGCAAAGGCTTACAGGATTAATTTAAAAGTTGCTGCTGTTATAGCATTTTTTTTTTAAATTTAAATTCCTGTTCAGAACATTACTTTGAATTTGAAATGTGTGTTGTCAGTAATTTGTGAGCTCAAATTAGCATTATTGGAGGACAAGCCTTCTACACTGGGAACAAAATAATGAGTATATTAAATGCATATTTCTGTCCAGTCCTCTTAGTTAAATACTTAAACTAAATATTGGGTGTGGGAGTTTTAAGTAATGAAACACTTAAATTAAAAATGATTATAGTCATGTGTATTAGTTAAAATTATTAGTTTATTAATACACTTCATTCAAGCATGGATTTGAAATTTTAAATACTTTGAAAACCACAATATATTGTCTACATCAATTGCAATGTAGAATAGGGCCAATTAAGATATTTTAACACTGTGAATTTTAAAAACTTTTTTATTGACTAGAATCATTGGTATTTTAAAATATAAATATGTACTCACTGTCACTACCTCTCCCACCCACTGTAATACCTCTCCATTATTTTAATTTGTACCAGCTGTGTGGGAAACATTACCTATAAGAAAATAAAAGAAAGGAAAAGGCAAAATAAATGAAACTCTTCTTTGATCAGCTGATTACAAGTTTGGAAACCTTACTGGAAAAAATAAGGCTTCAAGTTTTCCATTAATAATTAATTAAGACAACCTGGTCTGTAATTTTCAGAATATAGCACTGGTACTATTAAATCAAGTTTACTAGGTGTTTTTCAATTTTTGTATTCCCTGCTTCTGATCTTAGCACCTCTTGTTAATTTCCCACCACTTGAAGGAGTTAAATTAATGGTGATGTAAACTAACTGTGGGAGGCATGGGAGATCAAGAACAATACAAAACAACAAAGAGCTTGTATGTAAAATTGTAAAGGAGAGGCAACAATTTAATTACAATTTACACTGGCATTTTTTCCCCCTTAGACACTTCTCTGCACTTTCAGATCCACCAGTTCACTAGATTGCCACTTTTGTTCTCACAAGATTGGGCAGCAGCATTAATGAAATAGCCGTCCAAAAGAATTTTGGTCTGAGATCCCAAATCATGAGCAGAATTTATGTATGAACTTAAACATTCCAGGTAAATCAGTTTTATATGTGAATTGAAGGACACTGTACCTGTCAAAACCCAAGTTCGTTGTTCTATCTCCCACAGAATGGCTGAATGCCTCAGTAACAGTTAAAATAGTGTAAAAAACCTGCATCCCTTAAATAGCTTTTATTATGGTGATGATATCGACTGTTTTGCAGGAAATACAGAATCCTGAACGTAATTTAGCAGGTAAGTAAAAGGGGAACTGATTTTTATCTATAATATTTTGTGCACAAAGGCTTATAACTTAATACACAGTTTTCATATGCTGCTACAGTTAAACAGTCTTCTCCACAGTCAACACCAAACTTCATTACTAACACATTTGTGCTGAGTAGAATACACTACAGTTTTGTAGCACAGTTGTCTTAAGTATTCCCCGTCAACACAAGGCATTTAACTGTTTGCTACTGCCATGTTCTTAAACAGCTGTCAAACATGGTTCTGGCAGACAGCCACCTTCGAACGTTGTAGCTAACACAGAAGTGCTTCCAGTATAGAGAGTGAAAAAACCACACTATTTTCCTGATTGATCACAATCTAACCAATCAGATGAGGATATATCAAGGAGAGGTCCTGTGTTACTGAGATGCAAAGATACTCCTTTTTTTAAAAAGTGCCAATAAGACCTAAGCATATGGATGAAGTTAGGTACATGCTTAAGTGCTTTCCTAAATAAGGATGGACTTACGTGCTTTCTTGAATCTAGGTCGAAGATCCTATTTATGATTGTCACTCAGTTAAGATAACACACACAATATTAGCTGTAGCCATGCTATAAGATCTTTTCCAGAAACCAATATAGAAAGCTTATGCTATTTTCAGAGACCCTTTTTTATTGTCAACAGCAAAAAGAGATTGTTGACCCCCCATTGCAAAACATAAACTTGAGTTTTAAAATAAAATAAATGGGCTTTGCAGAATTTTGTGTTATAATTTTGACTGATAGTGGTAGTTATTTTTAAACTTCCTTTTAGATTATCAATTTAAATTTTCACAGTTATTGGAAAATTTGGGAATGTCAGACTATAATTATTTAATGACAAGACATTGAGATTCAATAATTTAAAACTTTATAACTGTTAACACAAATTGTCAGCATCACATGTCAAAATATACAAAGTAAATTATCCTTTCAATCAAACTCTAATAAATTCTCAAGCAGCATTTTCTCACTTTGCCTATCCGTAAATTTCTATTATCATTCATGGCAATATTTGTTGTTGGTTTGTGTGTGTATGGTGAAATTGACATTTACTCATTAAAAATCCAATCCTTCCACGCCTAAAAATAAATTCAGCATGATACAAGAAACCATTTAGGAGAGATTCTGAAAGGGAAGGTATTCCACTAAAGCCTATAATTTCTTCCCAGAAATTCTAGTTTAACAGGATGGGAACTCTACTCAAATTCTGATGGCAAAAAGTGCAAACTAATTTTTCTATGTCCACATTAGTGTGAAAATAAGTATTTCAAGTATTGCTTAAAAAAATCCACAGCAGTATTTAGTCTGTGTTTAATTCTTCCCCCTCCCCAATCACTGTGCAGGTTTTACTCATCCTTGACAGAGCCCTTTCATTTTCCTAGAACCATAAAAATAAAAAATGGGAAAAGGCCTAGATTGAGGTCATCTAGTGCATCCGGATCCCCCTTCCAATGAAAGATTTTTCACCAGATTGTCTACCCTTGTTTTCCTGAAGTTACCCATTGTAATCATCAGCTTTTTTTCAGAGGAAAACTGGATGAGGACTCCTTTTGGAGTCTGTTAATGCACTTTATTTGGCTAGAGCACTGTCACTTGGCTGCTAGATCAGCCTAGCTTTGTCTCAGTTCTGATGTGAGGCCTTGTATTGAATGCATCATGGTGCATAAAAAGAATGATTAACAAGGAGCATTTGGCAGGTATGTTGTTGTTTGTATTGCCCTTGCATATTTAACATAATGTCAATCTACTCTAAACGTCTACCTAGAGGTAATGATAACATGTCATGTTCTCTTAGCAGATCAGTTTCCACTAGTTCATATGGATAATTGTAAAACCATATGCGTCTCCTACTAATGGCTTTTTCTCATGTAACAATTAATATGGTAGAATTTAAATGAATTTCAGGGCTTCTCCACACTGAAAAGACTGTACACCAATTATGTGAATTTTACATCAATTTTAATAGTTGTATTTTTTTAACTAAATTTTGGTGCAGCATTGCCTCGTAGAAAGTGCATCTGGTGTGAGTTGAAGCCAGCTGATAGAGACATCTATCCTAGGTAATGAACTGTGAATTTGGATTGGACCTCTACAGGCTGATTATACTTTGTGGCTAATAGACACTTACTTGCCCCTCCCATTTTTAAAAAACTTCATCTGTGGTGATTAAAATAGACTTGATATTTTTATGGCTTTGTTTGCTACTTACTTCATAGTGTGTGCTTCTTTGGAAGACTCTTTAATGTCACATGTCTAGTAGTACTGTAGTGCTGACCTTGTCTAATTTACCTTGTTGTCACGGAGTATAGGGGAGTCCGGCCCTGCACCCCTCTTCCCCGGATTCACTGGGAGTCTCAGCCAGCCAGTAGAACAGAAGGTTTATTAGAGATGCCAGGAACACAGTCCAACCAGAGCTTGTCAGTACATCCAGGACCCCTCAGTCGGGTCCTTCCGGGGGGCAGGGAGCTTAGACCCCAGCCTGGGGCTCCCTGCATTTCACCCCACAGCTCCAACCGGGGCAGGGAGGCCAGACCCTGTCTGCCTCGCTCGCCTCTTCCCCGGCCAGCCTCCAACTCCAACTCTCCAGCCCCTCCTCCGCCTTTGTCTGCTTCCCGGGCCAGGAGGTCACCTGATCCCTTTGTTCTCACACCTTCAGCTCTCACCTTTGCCGGGCAAGGGGCCGGGCCATCTGTTGCCAGGAGACAGAGCCCTTCTCTGTGTCCAGGCCTCTGCCTTCTAGGGCTTTGTAACAATCATGCACCGTTGTCCCACCACCTAGATACTCAAGCACCGCATAGGGGAAACTGAGGCACCCACACAGTACTCAGGGAAACCTTAACTACAGTCCTAGTTCGTCACACACATGTCTAGTAGTACTGTAGTGCTGACCTTGTCTAATTTACCTTGCAGTAAAATTAAAGTGGTTTGTCTCCACTGTGTCTTTTATGGGGAGAAAGCTCATGTGTGTTAGTTACCACACGATAAAAACACACCTTTTTAACCACCGCGGACAAGGCCTAAAATTGCATTGATTATTTTTTCCCCATTCGCTTTGGACTTGAAATGTCATTTTTCATGGACATCGTCACTCCTCAATCTCTTTCAGGGTTGCTGCTTCACTGCTCCCTCCCATTTAGTAGAAGTTGAGGAATATTTTCACTTCATATGTGTTGTCTTTTTATTTTTTCAAAGTCAATTTCATTTTGTTGTTTTCTGCCATTTGTGTTACTCCTCTGTCTGAAATTCCTTCCAATTTAATATACTCTGTGAATTTCATTTCTGTTGATGTAAGGGCTTGTCTACACAAACACCTAGTCTGCTGCAAGTGAATCTACCCCTTATTAGCTTGCCGGGCACTAGCTGTCCATGTGAACTCTGTAAATTAACAGTTAGTTATTGTGCTTTGATTTAGTTCTCTTTGCACGACTAGATTGAAGTGAATTAACGAACCATTATTGCGCGTCATAGTCCATACAGACAATTGGTCCGTGTCAGGCTAGTGCAGAGTGGATTCAGACCCCAGCTTGTGTAGGCAAGGCCTTAAATAAGACCTGTCCTAATGCCAGTCTTGTGAAACCCTGCTGTTCATTTCACCCTAGCTGTAAACAAAGTTCTTCCTCCCATTCTGCTCTGTTGATTTCCTATGGATACAATGTCGTTTTCTACTGCACATTCCTCAATTAAAAATTTCACTATTGCTAGTTGAAGTTCTTAATGTGCAGAATATGCACAAGAGATCCACTGTGTGGATCAGAGCGAACTTTGCCCTGTATATCTACTTTTTAAAAATAGGCTTTGTCTCCACAAGCATCTTTCTTAAAATTTCTTATTGTTGTACTATTACTGGTGCAGCTTCATTTGTGGTAGCAACAGTTGGAGCTCAGAGCAGGTTTGGATGACATGATTAAAATGCTAGTGACTCCGTCTCTACCAGCACTCTCGGCATTGCCATGTCTGGTGGACCTGCACTGGAGCCAGTGCAACTTTGGGATATATCAAGAAAAATACTAGGATACACAAAGCCATAATTTATACATACTCCTAATCCGAATCTGCTGTCAATACTGACGAGCAATACTGTTTGTTTGTTTTTTAAAAGTGCATAGAATGAATCAACAGGACATCCTTATGTTACAAATTACTTAATTAGAACAGTCATACCTCAGTCTATTAGATTAGGTAAGTACTGTATTTAGAATAAACAAAATTTCTTAATGTTTTGATATCTCATGACTTGCATTGTTTGTTACACAACACTCTTGCATTGTTTGACTTGCAGCCGTTGTTTCCTCAGTAGTTGGCTGTGTGTATGCATGTATTGCATTTTGATGAACACAAAACTGAATCTCTATAAATATTCTACAATTCAAAAGTATTGTTTTAAATCTATGCTATCATTGGAAGATATTCTTTCTTCAGGCAATGCTTGTTGTCAAATGAGTAAGTTCCTTCTGGTTTGTCATAGGAAGTCACATTTAATTGATTATCTGACTGTGGTAAATGAGACAACCTCAGGAAATCCTGTGGCTACAAGACTGGATATGTGCCTTTTTATTTTTATTATAAAAATACAGTGATTGAAAAATATTGTATTTGACTTAGGACTGCAGGACATTCTGATTTTTTTTAAAAAAGCACTATACAATATCAATAAAGCACACATTGAATAGATTAAGAGCTGTTTGACTGACTGACATCAAAAAGAAGTTGCTAGTGGGAAATCCTCATTGAATGTGGTGTTTCCTAGGGGGTGTTTCTCTGGGATTGGTACTAGACTTGATGCTGTTCAATATTTTTGTTAATCATCTGGAAGTAAATATAATCACTACTGATAAATTCTGTAGATGACCCAAAGATTGACTGAGTAGTAACTAACGAGAAGGAAAGAGCAGTCATAGAAAGCGATCCAGATCACTTGATATGCTGGGATCATTCAGAGAAAATGCATTTTAATACAGTTAGATGCAAAGTTTTACATCCAGGAACAAGAACTGCAGGTGATGCCTACAGAATGGGAAACTTGTACAGCAGTGACCTGGGCCCTCAGCATTGGGCATAGTCTATGGCCTTGACTCAAAGTAGGAAACTGGAATCATACTTTAAACTTAATACTACACATACTAAATTGTCTGACCTGCAATATTTTGCACATTGAAATAACGTCAAGGAAATTAACACGTATACTTGGAACATAAAATAGAACTAAGTCTTGCAAGATGTACAAAACTCAGTCCATTGGTTGCCTCAGCTTCTGTAATTTGACTGGATGGTTTCTCTTGCTTAGCCTTAAGGAAAATCCTGGCTTCCTCAGGTGACTGAAAGAAATAAGTATTATCAGCAGAATCCAAATGTGGTCTTGGTGGATACAGAACTACCACAGTGACATCTAATAGATGACTAATTTTCTTGACTTCCGCAAAATTTTCTTCATTTTAGCAGTGAGAGAAAGTAATTGGTATATCCCAATACGGGGCCCTTCATATTCAAGTTTTAGTCTGATTTGCTCTTAAATATTTATATATTTGACTACTGTTGTGCCCACATTTAGAATTGTTCTAGAGTCAATTGGAAGTAGACCTTTTACCTGAAAGACACTCCAACTAGTTTAACTGTTGCTAAAATACATGGGCTAATAAATCACTTAGTCATGTTTCATACTTTACAACACAAACATTTGCAATGTTCCCAGGAACACTGACCAGTCAAAAGTTAATGGCTCTCATTTTATTCTCTTCAATGTCCTTGTTTTTAAAGTCTTATTCTATGCCGTGAAACTTGGCAAGATTACATCTTGCCCTGAAGCCTTACTTTCGAGATATTACAGAAGTTTCCATTTCTAGTAATTTAAATATTTTCCACTTTGCTTTAACAGTATTAAGAAAATCCATTTATGCATTTTGTTAAACTCCTGATGCTTGTAGTTTTAAGATCCCACAATTCTGCTTCCCACTCAGGGTCCACTTTCCTGCTGCTTTGGTGGACAGTGCCACCATTTTGGAGCTTCAATCCCTGTTGTCTAAAGAAGTTTTTCCATAGGAATTGAAGGCTTTTTTTGCTTGTATGTTTGTTTATACTTTCAGCTACTTCAGTGCAAGTTCTATTGAAAAGCTGTTTTGCTAAGATAAACCAAGGAATGGCAGAGACTGGCAGAGTTAAACAGAATGCACCTGCCTTCTTTCCTGCACATGCCTGTGCTCATGCATTATGTGGTGTTTGTTTTTTAAACAAGGCATATTTTTTAATGAAGGATAAAATAGTTTTAAGTATGTTGTTCCTAGCATTGTAATGTGCTTTTTTTTTTTTTTTTTTTTTTTTACTCCTTCTTGATTGCTGTTATTAAAGGAAATTATTGTGATGATTGGAAATGGGCTAAAGAAAATATGCTGTTGGCTCAGGAAAAGTGTCAGTCAAAATAAAGTCTAACAAGTGGTACTACTGTACCTGTCTTATCTTTCATTTAGTATAAAGTCTCTCTCTCTCTCCTCCATTTAAACCTCTTCAAAATAAAATTCTCGGGCAGCCAAGGAGACCGACACACGGTGAGGGGTATCTTAAATTCCTCTCTCCTAGTAATAAAGTGCACGGTACAAAATACCATAGAGTAAAGTACATACAGCCTGAAAAAAATGCTGTAGCAATATGTAAGGGCAGAATAACTTATTTATCCAAATTACAAACAAAATAATATTCCTTTAATTGTAATACTAACAGTACTTGCAATCTGCATTAAAGTAAGAATTCATATTTTAATAAATTGTTCTCATGCCCAGGCACTGCAGGTTTTAAAATGAAATTCATAAACTTAGAAATAATGTAGATTAATTCAGGAGGCTGCTAATATCTGAACGTTCTGTGGGATGGCTTGAGGAAAGTGTTATCAGTGTTTCAAAATAGCTATAAATAGAAGAAAAGTTAAGGCTGGATTTTTTTGGTGGGTTTTTTTTTAAACAGCCAAAAAATAAATGACCATTTAAAAAAAAAAAATCTTGTGTTTAAGATATGGCTTTGCAGAAGACTGTTAGTCAATTTAGTAATAAGTAAGAATTAAACAACTTCAAACCATATAGTTACCATTGTTTGTTAATGTCGTCACTAGTAAATTGTGGAAAGGAGTGTGCTATTTTATAAGAGCTGAGAGTAGGTTCATGATTAGCAGTTATCTAACTTAGTGTTGTAGGTCATTGGGCAAGCCAGATTGTTTGGCTCCGAGAAACCTTTGAACTTGGTCTGGCTTCATGACAGAAGGTTTGTCATAACGTCACACCTGATTTGATCTCTTTTATCCTATATTGGCTGTAAAATTCATGGGGGTGAAGGGAAGGACAAGTGTCGAAATGAACAATTTTGATCATGTGATTATCTCTGGGACAGGGTAGCCATAACCGGTCCTATCCTGCAAGGTGTTTCTAGGGTACAAAGGGAGCTTCTACAGCTGCAAGTTCCACAGGTCTGCTTCTGAAGGGCTGCATCTTGTCTGTAAGATCACCACATGGAAGCACACAGGATGTCAACAGACACCCAGGATGTTTCTTGTCCCCATCTCCTCGATGCTCTTACTTAGCCCTCCGTAATTTCTGCACTTCTGAAACAGATGATTTTGACAATGTATGTGCATCTTTCATATGTTAAGGAGCACAGCCTCCCACTTGAGGGATTGAAACCCACCCAGAGACATGGACTATCTTGTGCTCATTCTTCCCTGAGTTCCTTTGAAGTAGGTGAGGTTCCTGTAATGTCTGAACTACACAGAGTATAGATCAGGGATAGGCAACTTATGGCACTGGTGCCAAAGGTGGCACGTGAGCTGATTTTCAGCGGCACTCACACTACCTAGGTCCTGGCCACCGGTCTGGGGGACTTTCCATTTTAATTTAATTTTTAAGTGAAGCTTCTTAAACATTTGAAAAACCTTGTTTTACTTTACATACAACAATAGTTTAGTTATATATTAAAGGCTTATAGAAAGAGACCTTGTAAAAACGTTAATATGTATTACTGGCACACGAAACCTTAAATTAGAGCGAATAAATGAAGACTCGGCACACCACTTCTGAAAGGTTGCCCATCCCTGGTATAGATACTGAAGTTAAGGGCGACTTTCTTTTTTCTTCTTTTCTCTTCTGCTTGCATCTCCTGCTCCACACTGGCACAATGTAGTACTACAAGATAGGTTTAAGTGTAGTAGCCGTGTTAGTCTGTGTCAGCAAAATGAAAATAAGAAAGAAAAACTTGTAGCACCTTAGAGACTAACAAATTTATTTCAGCATCAGCTTTCGTGGGTTAGTACCCACTTCATCGGATGCATGGAATGAAATTATACTTCAGATAGTTAACCTTGATCAAAGCATGTCTGATCCAAAAGGGGGCAGTGAGTGCAGAAAACAAACATATTATGGGGTGCTAATGGGACCATACAGAATCATAGAAATATAAGACTGGAAGTGGCCTTGAGAGATCAACTAGTCCAGTCCCCTGCACTGAAGCAGGGCTAAGTGTTATCTAGCCCATCCCTGATAGGTGTTGGTCTAACTTGTTTTTTAAACCTCCAACGATGGAGATTTGACAGCTTTCCTAGGTAATTTGTTCAAGTATGTAGGAAAAACATCTTAACTGTAAGGGTAGTTAACGACAAATCTAAATCTCCTTTGCTGCAATTTAAGCCTATTACTTCTTGTCCTATTCTCAGTGACTAAGGAAAACAATTTATCATCCTCCTCTTTATAGCAACCTTTTACATACTTGAAGACAGTTATCATGTCCCACTCAATCTTCTCTTCTCCAGAATTAAACAAACCCAGTTTTTTCAATATTTACTCATAGGTTATGCCTTCTAGACCTTTAATCATTTTTGGTGCTCTTCTCTGGACTTTCTACAATTTGTCCTCATCTTTTCCAGGGCGATGCCCAGAACCGGATGCAGTACTCCAGTTTATCTCTTGTCAGTGCTGAGTAGAGTGGAAGAATTATTCCTTGTGTCTTGTTTACAGCACTCTTGCTAATACATCCCAGAATGCTGTTTGCTTCTTTTGCAACAATTTTACATTGTTGATCCATATTTAGTCTGTGATTTACTATAATCTCCCAGGTCCTTTTCTGCAGTACTCCTTCCAGGCAGTCATTTCCTACTTTATATTTGTGCAATTGGTTATTCCTTCTTAAGTGTAGGTCTTTGCATTTGTCCTTATTGAATTTCATCCTGTTTATTTCAGACCATTTCTCCAGTTCAAGATCATTTTGAGTTCTAATCCTGTCCTCCAAAATGCATGTAATCCCTCTGTTTGGTATTATCCACATACTTCACAACTGTACTTTGTATGCCATTATCCAAATCATTTATGGAAATATTGACTAGAACTGAACCCAGGGCAGATCTCTGCAGGACCCCACTCAATATGCCTTTCCCGCTTGACTGTGAACCATTGATAACTACTTTGAGTACAGTTTTCTAGCCAGTTGTGCCACCTACATTATAGTAGGTTTGTCTTTTTCCCTAGTTTGCTTACGAGAAGATCATGTGAGACCATATAAGAGGCCTTGCTGAAGTCAAGATATATCACATCTATTGCTTACCCCCCTCTCCACTGCCCTGCAGCCAGGTACCCAGGTGAATGCTCCTCCCCTGTTAAAGCCCTGGGAAATTCTGAAGTTTCTCTTCCTGTTTGCACGGTGTGGATAGCTAACATAGCAACTGCCCAGTTGAGCATGCCGGCTCCACACAGCACTCCCAATTGTAATATACAAGAGGTGGTGGATCTCTTGGGTTTGTGGGGAGAGGAGGCTGTGCAGGCATAGCTCCAATCCAGCTGCAGGAACTTGCTCGGGGCATAGAGGGGAAGGGCTATGATAGGGACACACAGCAGTGCTGTGTAAAATGCAAAGCTGCAGCAGGCATTGCAGAAGGCAAGGGAGGCAAATAGTTGCCTTTGGTGCGGAACTGCAGATGTACCGCTTCTACAAGGAGGTGGCTGGGGTCAGGGTGATGGTTAATAGCTCCCCCTTTGAGCTCTGCTGATAGCCTTGTGTTCAAAACACACAGCACAATACTGAAGAGCAGTGCAGGATCCATGCTTTCTGACACAGATGAGCGGCTTGCAGGATACAAGGGCAGTTGAAAAGCGGCTGGAAACCTAGTAGGATGCCCATGGAATGATGGGATTGAGAAACCTGCAGCATGAGACACGGAATCTGCCCCCATGAGGCATTGCAAACCCTTCCCAAAACACACTCCGGCCAGTTGCATAGTGGAATGGCTACCCATGGTGCACTGCTCTGTGTCAACACAAGAGCTGCTACTGTGGATGTGCTCCGCTGACATAAGGATCACAGTGTGGACATGCAGTAGTGGTTTAATTACAGCGATGGCTGTACGTTGACATAATTTAAGTCGACAACTTTGTAGTGTAAAGAGCCTAATTCTTAACTTTTCTTTCCCTATTTTAGCCTCAGATCCTACCCCATTTACACTGATGTTCACTATATTAATCGTCCGATCACCATTACTAATCTTTTAGGTGAGAACTGAAATAAAAAAGGCATTTAACGCTTCGTGGCTATTGCTGCATTTTCTGTTGTTGTCTTTCTCTCCTTGTGGAATAATGGGCCTACTATGCCCATGGGCATTTTCTTGCTTCTAATGTATTTGTCAAATGTCTTCTTGTTACCTTTTATGTCCCTAGCTAGTTTAATCTTGTCTTGTGCCTGGGCCTTTCTAATTTTGTCCCTACAGCTGTTAGTATTCCACATTTCCCTAATTTAGGCAAAACTTTAGGATGACTGCAGCCTAAAGAAACCTAAGTTAGTTTAAGCACAAGTACATTTACTTGAACATTTAAAAAAAAAAAAAGGGCCACATCCTCAGTGGGTGTGTATTGTCAGAACTACTGAAAAACTTTCAGTTTATATTGGCTGGGGAGGGATCTGGCTTAGTAAACTGAAATCTATCTCAAATCACTTTACTTTCAGTGCTTTCCCCCAATGATTTAAAAAAAAAATTTGATGATAATACTCTGTTCCATAGAATAAGATCAGAGGAATCTACAGATGTACAAAAGTTGAAAGTATTTTTTAAAAAAACCAACCCTCCAAATAATCCTGTTTTTGCTACAGTTGATAGAAAAATGGTGTCGATTTTTTGATGCTTTAAAGGTGGGGAAAGTTTTATATAAACAATAAGTGCCTATTGTTTTGTTTTAAATTAATTTTCTCTTTGCCCATGTCCGCCTCTTATACAGAGGGGGACAGAGTGCCACACCAAGCAGGCATAAGTTACATAGTCTTATTAGGAAGTTGAAATTTTGGATATCACTGTCATTTGTCCAGCTTTGGGTTGTCCTAAACAAAGGATTATGAGATCAGTGTGGGATACAGTAGAATTTAACATTGGATGGTTAGGGAGAAGTTTTTATTGAAACCCAATTGGTTTATATTGGTATTGGGTAAAGAAGTGTAGTTATGGAAAACAACCAGCAATATAAATAACATATCTTGTGTTCATAAATATTTTCTTCTTTTCCAGTTTCACCTTGTGCGACTGTCCATTTTTAAGACTGTAGGAGGACGTGTTCGCTTGTTGTGGAAGGTGCCGTTTCTTTACCCCATTTCCATCATAAAAAAAAAAATCTCGAAGCTGCGTTTTGTTGAAACACTTAAGAATGTGCATGGAGAAAGAGGAAAAACCTCTCGGCCTATAATTGTGGTTATAAGGCCAAGCAAATGTCAGTAAATGGGGCACAACCCCAGCAGAAGAAACAAGAAATCCTAGTTTGGAAAGATTATATTCCTATTTGTAGCATTGTTGTGCTTTGATGTGGAAGATATTTGTCTCCCATGTGTCTAACAAACTGTAGGGTAGAGATGGCTGGAGGGCAGGGAGAGTGAGCAGTACAGTTCTTGACTATACATGGGATGAGAATGCAGTTCTACTTTCAGAAGTATTCCTAATACAGAATTACAAACCAGTGCCAATATATTTTGCTAGTAAGTGTCTTGGAGATTACATCCAAACATTCAGAAAACAAATGTTTTACTCCCACCTACTATGCAACTAGAATAAGTGCATTGAGAGGAAAAAGCATACACAAGTGATCTCTGAAAGCACAAAGAGAAATTTTATACAGAGCTGCATTTTAGGATTAACAGATCATGGGATGTTAGTATAATTTACTTTTTTTAATAAGGAGGCTGCAGCTGTATATTTACTTTGATTGCATGTTAATAAAACAGTTAACCATACATTGATTTTGATTTTTTTGGCCTTGAATGGTGGTCTTAGTTTCTGTCAGAGACCTAAGAAGACCTATAGTCCCTCTGCTCCTACCTTCAACCTTTAGGACATATGTTTAATCTGTTCTCCTTTATGCTAAGAAAGACAACCCTGCAATTAGATAACATAATATACACGTAGTGAAAGATGAGAGAAAATCCTTTTCTGGCAATAAGCTTTGTGTAAGTGACTTTCTCTTGACCAAACACACAAGTTGTACTGCTTTAATTGAACAGGTATACTTAAAGCAGTAGAAACCCTGTAGTATGGATGCAGTTATACTGATGTAAAAGTGCTTATACCAATACAGTTTATCCCTGTATGGGAAGAGAAATAAGCTACTCCAGTCTAAGCACTTTGGTACCATGCTATGGGTTGTACCAATATAGCTATTTCGGTTTTAAACCCACCGTCCCTTCCTCCCCTCCCCCACTGAAATAGCTATACTGTATAAAAACTGAGATTAGACCAGGACTTTAATATTAATTTTTTCTCCAATTATTTGGGGTTTTTTTAAATTGATGTGCAAGCATAACGACGAACTTGTCTTTTGAAATTAGTTTGTTTTAAAGCTATACATGTGGACAACTGCACTCTTGGTTTTTTGAAGAAACTGACCCTAAGAATCAATCTTCCTTGTAGTAGGATGTGCAACAGAGTCTGTTAGTAGTATAAAAAGCAGCAAGCGTAGGTACTGGAAATATATGCATACTTCTTTAATAAGAAAGCTGTTCTCTTCCTTGGGAGAAATGGACCATGCTAAATTGAAGGTTAACCTTCAGCTAATTTGCTACTCTCAACTGTGTCTTCAAGATATTTTCTTCTGGAAATTGTTTTCTGTGTATGTCATTTTAATGAGTAGATTCAATAACAGAAGCGTCCTACAGAGAGACTACCATATAATAATATATGGTATTGGGAATCTGGTTCAAATAGACTAATTCCCTCCCCCCCCCCCCCCCCCCCCATTGAGTAACTGGAAATTTGTGAGCTATGTTCGAGAAACACAACTTACCTGCAGGATATGAAGATGTTTCTGCTTTAACGAATTATTTTACTTCAGGGTTGATGAAGACTGTCAGTATATAAAAGTATGACTAGCCGCTCATCAGGGATAGATACATGATAATTGCAAAGTTTTATATAAACAGAGATTTGCCAGGTTTAAATGCATGTTTTTTTACCATTTAGTCCAGTATTGAACATTTTAGGGCACAATTCTACAAGGCACTAAGTGCCTCCAGGGAGATGTTGAGTGCCCTCCACCCGACAGGTTCAGACCCTTAATTAAATGACTAAATATTAGACTTAGCAGAGAGAGCACTTTTAGGGCCTGACCTAAAGCCCAGTGAAGTCTATGGGAAGACTCATCTTTACTTGTGAGTTTTGGATCAGGCCTTTACTGAGTTGAGATTATCAACTCTCTCAGTAAATCCTGGTCGTCTCTCCTCTCAGGCTTCTGATCCCAGTCCTAGTCTTCTTGCCCAGTGAGTCCTAGTTTCACCCCCTCTGGTCTCCCCAGTCAGTGCCAGTTCTCTTTCCCCCCCCCCCCCAATCTTTCTCACTCTCTCCCCTCTGGCCTCCAGTCGCCTGCTCGCTGCTCCCATCACCCCAATGCCCATGTTCCCCATCCAAACTGGCTCCCAGGTTTCTTATCTAAACTCCGTGTCTTCACTTCGTCCAGTTCCTTGTTCCAGTGTCTTTGCCCAAGTCCCAGTTCTCCCCTGCCTTCTTCTTGTCATATGTCTCCCCTTTGCCCCACCTGACTGATAACCAGTCCTCACATGAGCTCAGTTTCTCCCCCAATCCATTGTCTCTCTGTCTGCCAGACCAAGTCTCTTTGCTCAGCTAATCCCAGTCTCTGCCCCCTGCCACCGTTCAATTCCAGTCTCCATCCCTTGTCTCATCTTCCCCCCTGCAATGCCCTAGATCCGGCTTCTGTCCCTCTACATTTGAATCATCCAGATTCCTCCCTCATGTTGCCTGGTTGCCAGCAGAAGTGGCACTGAGAGTATGTGAGAGGAAGGCTCTTCCTGTCTCAGTTCTTGTGCCCAGGCCTACCATGACCTTGCAGCATCTTGGAGCACAGCCATTACAGGGAAAGTCCAGCTTCACTCCTATAGCCCTAGGCTGGGGGGACCATGCTCATTCACTCTATGGGGATGGTGCACGTGCAGCAGGTTAGTACTGAGATCTGTGAGACTTGAATATGCTCAGTGAGAATGGTATATGAGGAGGTTTTAGCTGTTATATTCTAGTAAGTATTTCTACTAAGCATGTGCCACGTGTAATTTTATTTTTTCAAATCTTGGCCAAACTTGGGGGAATTGTCACAGGAATGGGAAAAGATACATCCCTGACTTGCAGTTTTCCTTAAACGTGTTCTCAGAAATGGCTGAACTGATTGATTGATTGGAAAATGTCAAACCAATCAGCCCAAGGCAGACATTCAGCATGAAAAATCTCAGTCCAAACAGTTGAAGTTTGGCAGAGTTCTAAGCAACTGAAAACAGGATCTTATACTGGGAAATGGTAGGCAACCTTAATAATAGGTGGTACAACCAGCCCTGACTATAACATCAGTACATCATTTATACAGCACAGCAGAGAAGTTGTATCTTAAATCCTTCATAGCAGACTCTCTACATCCCTACATCCCAGGGTTTTCGCCATTTTCAGAATTTCTTAATTCTGTATATTATCTTTCTGTACAAGATTGTAATAGAATTCAACTGCTATTGATATCAAAGGACCAGAATGTCCATATTTTGTCAGATGCGAACATGTATCAATATTCATGCATCTGATTCATTGGAATCTGAGATAATGTTATGATCCAAGGCACCATGTACAGTATTTCAGAGTTTAAATACAAACACATTGATATTTGACAAATTTTTATTCTATAAATAACTTATTTCTAAATCTTTGTCCAGCCAGAAATTCAAATTCTTCCCTCTGCTGTTCAGTTTCTTGCAACAATTGTAGTCCCCTGGTAAATAAAGGAATTTAAGCCTTTTTTCCTTCCAGGAACTATCTTTTTTTTTTTTTTTAATCCAAGTTTACAAACGCATTGTATTGCCATACAGACTTGACACTTGATCTTTCATTTTAAGTGATAAAATAAACCTGCTCTCCTTATGTTATACTGTACACAGATTGTGTACTAATTGTGCTTGTACATTTTTAAACTTGTGTGCTATTTGTTGTCATATTTAGCTATGGTAAATTTGAATAAATTTGGTTTCTGTTGTAATTACTCCTTTACAAATATTGATGTGAACTTAGTGCTGGTGAAAGTTGCAAGATCGACAGCCTCATATACTGAAGTCCTGTCTTTATCTACGGAACAGGTACAGTACAGGCTGTCCCAATAATGTGCCAAACATCTCTTGGGGATCATCTCTGGGGGAGTGAATAGTTCAATATCCATGCCCTTTCAGCCCGTGGTCCCTCTGATGAGACTGTCAGCAGTGATGTGAATGCTAGCTGTGATGTGTGCACTAGAAACTGGGGTGATACCACAGAATCACTTCACAAAGATTATTGAACAGCCTTTAATTGTTGCAGATAAGTCAATATTGATTTGGTCCAAATTCAAACTACTGACCTACTGTAGAAGTGAAAGGATCTGTATTCTATTATGAATCCTCTGAGCTTTCCAGTTTCGTCTTACAGTTGAACCTCAGAGTTACGAACATCAGAGTTACGAACTGACCAGTCAACCACACACCTAATTTGGAACCAGAAGTATGGAATCAGTCAGCAGCAGAGCCCAAAAAGACACCCCCTGCACCCCAAGCAAATACAGTACAGTACTGTGTTAAACGTAAACTACTAAAAAAAGGGAAAGCAGCATTTTTCTTCTGCATAGTAAAGTTTCAAAAGCTGTATTAAGTCAATGTTTAACTGTAAACTTTTCAAAGAACAATTATAACATTTACAAACAAACATTTACAAAGAGTTACAAACATTTCAGAGTTACGAACAACCTCCATTTCTGAGGTGTTTGTAACTTTGAGGTTCTACTGTACTACTGTTAACATTAGCTAAACTATTGTATCTGAATCTGATAAGTTATTTGTTATTAATCCCCCCCCCCCAAAACCTCAACATGCACCCTCTCAAACTCTAACATGAAATTAAAATATGACAATCCAGTGTCTGATAGCCACAACGAAAGCAAATAAACAGATCTTGTATAACATTTTATTGGCACTGGGAGAATGGGAGGCAGTTAGGGTTTGGCTCCTATGGCATTATTGAGAATGTTGGCTTTTGGGAGGAGATGTGTGGGTTAAATATTTTTTCCTTGTCCTGTGGGCAGGTACAGAGGTAAACTGACATTTTTTAGGAGATCGGGGATTGAACTCCTGGTTTCTCACCCCATCAGTTCTTGACTTTTGCCGCATTATTTGCCACTAAGTCATTCTTTGCCATTGCATTAGTCCCAGAATTGCATATTCTGCTCTGTCTCTGGGACTTACTTGTGAGAGGGTCTGTCATCTCTAGAGGTTGGAGAGAGTGGTGTGGGAGTTATTGGAGCAGCTTGTTCATGTGAAGAATATTAACTCAAGGACAAACTAGTCCTCATAAAAACTGTTTTTTGGGTGGCATCCAAGATTTCTCTACAGCTGTGAGGCCTTTTATTATATAAGATTTCTATAGCTATAAAGGATTTTAAAACAAATGAAATACCAAGATTATTAGTATAACTATAAAACATGGACGACCAAATTCTAAATGGGCTCCTAAGCCCATATTTAGTCACCTAGGAGGGGGATTTTCAAAACACCCATGTGATGTGGGAGCACAGGTACCACTAAGTTCAACATGGAAACTCTGATGGAGGAGTTTAGCCTGGTTAAAAAATTTCAGCTATCTTGATTTTTGGAATTTCAGCATGTTGGAAGGTGATGTTGGTTGCAGATCTGTCATGGGCTATTTGACTTTAAATTGTGTGTTTTAGTTTGTGGTGTTATTGCGGTAAGAGTGATAATGAGGCCTGGGACTTGTTTCAGACCATTATCATAAACTCTCATACTTGGAGGCAGAATTAATTTACAGATTAGAATCCTCATTGATATGAGAAGAAAGTCACTCCATCAAAAGAAATATTTGCTAAAGGCTTGCTAGGAGGGGATACTAGAAGGATCATAAATAGAAAAATACAGTGGAAAATATTTTGTTGTAAAAATGTACAAAAACTTAATTTCAGGCTCTAAGATGAGAACTCTGATTTAAAATGTCTTTTTTTTTTATTTAAGTCACAGCACTTTTAACATATAATTAAAGGTTTTGGGGGTATTTAATATATTTTAAGAGGCAGTTATTGTTAGAATATTTTCAGCTGTGTTGTGACATCTCTGATATTATAATAAATTAGTTGTCACCATAATGCTTTTCTCAAATGTAATATATATAATTATCGTGAAGTTAGGGTTGCAATTAGAGACAAACAGATACATTTACTATTGAACTATATTAACTGTTCAGCATGGCAGCTTTGATTTCTGTGGGAACTTTTGCTTTGATATTTGATATCTTTAGCTCTAAATTTTACTCAGAATTGCTTGTATTTGAGAGCTATTGCAGGGTAATGCCCATTGTGGTCTGCAGGAGAAGCAATTGTTTGTTTTCCAATTTTGGGACCATCTGACCTCTTAAAGGATTCTGTAGCTGTTATTTACCTAGTGCAGTGTAACTAATTTCATTTTGGCTGCTCTGGAACTAATGAATCCTTATTATTCATTATTGAACACCATACATGTACATAATGTTGTACAAACATTACATTGCTCTGTGTCTTTGGGGAAATATGTTTCTGTGGTACTAATGTATCGTGTTTTAGCCATTCTGCATTTTTATTTTGTTTTTTAATTACAGTATAAGTTGTAATGAAAAACAGTAATCAAAACTATACTCATGGTTATGTGCAAACTCATATACAGTGGAACATTACGCCGATACCATAAAATGCCCTGGAGAACCATAAAGAGGCCCAAAGGCTGGGAATCAGTGCACATCCTGAGTAATGGACTGTGCGTTTGTGATCTTCCAGGCTATGGGGCAGCTCTGCAGCAGATGCTGCTGTGACCGCAGCCAGTCTTTCCAAGCTCTGTGGCAGTTCTGGCAGATCCACTTAATGGTGATGTCACTGAGCTGCCCTATTACATGGTGGAGCTTGTGATGTGGTGCTTCGGTCACTGTTAGGATGGCGCCTTCTCCTGGTTGTTCTAAGGAACAGCTCACGAGGTTGACACCGCTGCCTGCAGTTACACACCGTCTCTCTGGGTCTGCAGCCCCTCTCTTGCTTCAGAAGCTGCTGCTGCCTCTTTGTGACTTGGCCCTCCGGCCAGGTCACTGGATATTTCCTCTTCCAAGGTACCAAAGTCTCCTTCAACAATCCTGGGCAGTCTTCCCGTTCGCTGCCTCGTAGTGCCACTGCCTCAGTGGCTGGCAGAGGAGCCTAGGTCCACCCTCTACTCCGGGTTCCTGTTCAGAGACCCTCTAGCCAGCAGTCCCCTTTAGACCTTACGCCTTTCCCTGAGCTTTCTCCTACCATCTGCCATTCCCCGCTCTCTGGGGTTTGCCAGTCTCTACCCCCCACCTCTGAATAACTATGGGCTATCTATTCGTGTAGGCTCCAAACACTCCTCCCTTCTCCCAGGGAGTGACTGCACACTTTCCCAGCAGCCCCCTCAGCTGCCAATTTCCTGTCTTTCCTTCCTCCCCACCGGGGCTCCCTCCCTCAGTCAGGGGATTGCTTAGCCATCTGATTCTCCTCAGCTGTGGCTTGTAGGGTTAAATAGTCTCTGTCTTAGTCTTCATAAACCCCACCCCCACACTTGTGGGCAAGTGTGGGGTGAACATCCCATCAGAGAGCTTGACTTGTTATCAACTCTTCATTGTCAGCCAAGTGGAAGAGGACTCCTGACGGCTATGCAGAGGACAAAAATCAATTTCAAAGAGGATACTACAAACATAGGAAACTGATAACATTCATGGAGAAATAATGGAACCCTTTCTACCATTAATATTTTTGTAAAACTCTCATTAAACCTTATTTTGGTCCACATCTGGAATTAACATAACTCCAAAAAAGGATTCTTTCAACTTTGTGTTCTTTGGTTTTTTAAATACATTTCTTCCTAGAAAGTCTTCACAAAATGTATTTTTTAAAGGCATAATGGTTGAATTTGTCTGTTCAAGTCACAGTGACCAGGGTCCTTTCAGTAAATTTAAACCTATTGTAGTAATTTATTATCTGAGACAAGGTAAATTGTGCTAGGTAGATGTTTACTACTCTTATTTAACTGGCATCCCAAGCTTTCTTTCCCCTTTCGATTCTTAACAGTTCACAAGGATAATAGTTGTTGGTGGATTAGCTTTAACCACCTCCATAGGAAAATCAGTTGTGACCCTTAGGATGTTAGTATAGTAATTTCTGCACGATTACTATTTAGTACCTTAACTCCAGTGTTATTACTTTGTACTATGCCATAAATATCATAGACGTGAGCAAGTGGAGGATTAGGTTTGTATGTAGGGGAAAGGAGAGTGGCAATATTTTATGAAGATAAACCCTAAAAAAAATCCAGTTATTATCACTGTCACTGTCATCGATCGGTCTATCAGCCCTCACCGAGAGAGCGCTGATCACCCCACGTCAGACGTGTTTGTTCTAGCCAGTCCTCCAACTACCCGCTGGCCAGGCTGTCAGTAGCACCGGACACCCGATGGATATATCACATAGCAGCCTAAAACTCCTGAGTGATTCGCCAACCGCAGCCTCCCAAGCAGCTGGGATTACAGGCACGCGCCACCACACCAGTATTATAGTATTTTAGTATTATAGTACTTTGAATGTCAAAAGCAGCACCAGTAACTCTTAGCAATATTTGACAAATTGTTATTGGTATCAGATAAAAATATGCAGAATGTTAGTTAGAAGAATCCAAAATGATTAAGCTTATCAGTGTGCTGCTGTTGTGTATATGTGAGTGTGGGGAAAGAGCGATCTCTCAGCATATCTGACTGCTTTTTCCATAAAACAGTCTTGTGGATGGCTAACTTCAAATTAAATCTGAGACCATTGTCGACATTATTTTAAGCTGTAGGGTATCGCAGGGTCAGACAGAATAGACTACAGATATTAGTAAAGTGGTCAGAGTTGGATTCAAACTCCCACTGGTCTAGACTCACATAACTAGACTTCATTTGTAGGAGAGAAACGTTTCTTCAAATGTGGCCTAGTTTGTGGATGGGAGTACAACCTCTTCAGAGACAAACAGTGATGTCCTGGTCCTCTTTGTTCTGTAACTGTCATACTTTTGGGTAATTGTGGATATTCCTTTACCCTGTGACAAAGGGTTAGCAAACATAAAATTTCTGTGAATCTCTAATATTCAGAGTGATTATTAAAATCTCTAAATTTGTGACAGATACATTTTCTAATAATTATTTATCCTGTACACCGAGACAATAAACTTCAGTATATCAAACTTGAATGACAAAATGTGGAATCCTGTTTTACAGAACCTAAAATTTGGACTTAAACTCCTGACAGTGATACTTTAACCCTAAAATGCTGGACAATATGACACTGTCCTTGTAGCAATATTAAATGGCTTTGCTGTTAACACTCACTAAATTAATTGATTTGCTGCTGTTTAATATAGAATACTAAATGTATTCTTCTTTCTTGTTTATAATCACTTAAATGTTTTCACTGTTATGTTGCTAGTATATCTAGTATTTGTTTATTGTGGCTGAATTTACCCAGTTGGTCCTTATGGTTCATTCATTTAAATAAGTGTCCCATAGGAAACTGATGCCAGAATACATTCCACTTTCTAGTTGTAGTGAATGGGTTTCAACAACAAACTGGGGCAGCTGGATCCTGTTTTGGTTTTGATTTGTGAAAACCCAAAGGATTGGGAGAGTAGGGAAGAGGAAGTCGGTACCAGCTCAGTGAATTCAAATGGTTGGGGGGAAGGGAGTCTGTCCCCATCTTTTTCTGAATTTCAACTCTTAATAGACGTAGTAAAGCCTATTCAGATATTTGATTCCCCCCCCCCCAAGTTGTAGTGTGTATGGCCATTGTATCTGAAGAGAACTCTAACTTATCAGATGATGCAGAATTTTCCAGGTCAGACACCCAGTTTAATCGTGAGATCTCCTGGGGTGCAGGAAGCAAGTTAAGAAGTTCTCACAATAACCAAGGAATAACATCCTAGTGGAGAAGCTCCTTTACGGGGTCACTTTACAGCATGAGAAAGGGGCCCAAGAAGGAAATAGGTATAAAATCCTTTGCACTCTTTAACCCACTGCAATCTTTTAAGGAGCAGTTTAACTATTTGACTCCCACAGTTGTATTTAAAATATTTGCCGCCTTCTTCTGGCAAAATAGGAGCCTTTTCTTTATCAGTGGTTTTCAACCTGTGGTCTGCAGACCACCGGGGGTCCTCAGACTATGTCTAACATTTCAAAAGGGATCTGCACCTCCATTTGAAATTTTTTAGGGGTCCACAAATGAAAAAAGGTTGAAAACCACTGCTTTCTATGATGTTCAATTCTGACAATATACTTGAGATCATCAGAGGTAGGTGAAGTAGTTATATTGCAAAGGATACCCATATGAATTTGTTCAAAGTGGTGTTGGTCTGATATCTATTATAGGAAGAGCTGGCAGTGACCTCTATAGTTAAGGTTGCCTAATGCTTTCCATTATAAGAGCCCGTTTTAACTTGCTTATACATTTTGAAAAACTTCATCCCACAAGGCTAAATTGGGCATGTTGGTGTCTGCTTCTCACTGATTTTTTAATTTCATTTTTGAAACTTCAGCTAAAACAGCTTTCTCTGCTTCCTGTTCTCCTGTGGAAAAGAGCAGGGAGAATACTTTCGTTTTACCTATGGTAAAAAATTCTTACAAGTGTTTCAGTGGGAAGAGCTAGTATTCCAAAGCAGGGAGATGGGACTTGAAATTTGGCAAGATAAAGACCCAGGAGCTGGAGAGATGCATTTTGCTGTCCCTGTGAAAATCTACCCACGTTTGGCCTAATAATATGCTTCTGAAAATCACTCAGGAAAGGTTTTGTCAGCAGCTGGCAACAAAATTCTCTGAACATCACATTGCCAATGAATATTACCCCCACAGAGCTCACTGAGCAGGTTCCAGACCAGGGTTGAGCAGGATTTTTGCTGCAATTGCTCCTCACTGCTGCTGAAGGCCACTTTGGCACAGGCGCTAGAATTGAGAGCAGGGAGACTCTCTCTTCCCTATGCTCACAGTGCTCCCTCTGCCTGTACTTAGGCAGTTTGGGGAAGAATGAACCAGCCTGGGTGATATGCAGAGAGTGAGAAGTAGAGCTGGGAAGGAAACAGTTTTCCTGTCCAATGAAACTTTTTGAGATTTCCAAAAATTTCCCACTCCACATTGAGGTGAAGCTGAGCCCTTTCAAAGTTTTTTGCAAAGAGAGAGAGAGAAACACCAACTACCCCCAGGGGTGACCAGGGCCCTGGAATGTGGGAGACCCAAGTCAAGGCCCTGCTGTGCCTGATTCATGAACTTGGGTCTTTTGCCTCCCAGGTGATTGCCTTTACCCCTAGGGTATTGGCTGTTGTTAAATTGTTTCATTACTACACAAACAGGAGACTTTGATCTAGAAGATAAAATATTTCAATCAGTACTAAGTAACGGTTGTCCTAAATGATTTTAAAAATAAAAGTGATAGAATATTTCAACTATGTCATATTATAATATACTATGAGTAGTAGTAGTGCACTGGTATCATGAAGTAATGTTAAATTTAAAAAATATATAAAATAAAATTATATCAAAGTTGAAATTAAATTTTAAAATTCTGAAACAAATTTTCTGAAATGAAATTTTTTCAGATATTCCATTTCATGGGAAATGTTTGACATTCGTTTTTAGTCCAATGCAGAATGAAAATACATTTCAAAATGTCCCTCAAAACAAAAGTTCCATGTTTTGACCAGCTGTCATTGCAACCTTAATGTTTCTTTAATGTAATTTTTGTAATAATTTAATGTAATTTTTTGTAATAATATTACTATATATACATGTAACATGTATAAGTAACCATAGCTTTTCCTCTCTGTATACCCCTTCTATTTTTGGCTTATTTGCTATCTGAACTCAACTAACAGGATTGCCAAAGCAAATATAAATCAATTCAGGAGGACACGTGTGGAGAGAAGAGGTGATTTATCTTTGGAATGTCACTTAGCAATCAATTGCTCATAAAGGAGCAGCAGAGTGAGAAGTAAGGAGAGGGCAGGAGCTACCTGCAGTGTCATCATTCCATTGACCCAATAATTTGTCATGAGTATGAGCATTAAAGTTAATAAAGTCTCATCATGAAATTGTAGTCAGAAAAGGAAAAGTAAGCCAAAGGTGGACGAGATCATATGATGCAACATAGTCTAGAGACATGAGCATGGAGAAGGGGAGTCAGGATCTCCCTTGCATTATCATCATGCCTCTTCCATTGATGTGTCTGTGAGCTGAGAGCCCGTGCAGAGAGCAAGGCACTAGGGTGATATGTTCAGTGACCTGTGTTGGTAGGCAGAATGGCTCCTATATTTTGTACTAATTGGAGCTGTGTTAAGGTTATAATTTCTAGATATGAGTTGCAGTAATCCAAGCTGGAGATCATGAATGTGTAGATCAATGTGGCTAGATTTGTGTCTGAAGTCTGTGATTCAATCTTCTGACCATTCACAAATTAAAGTGGGTATATTTGCTATCATAACTATTTGAGCATCCTATAGCACCGAACCCAAAGGATTCCAGGGCTGTGGACTGATTTGACAATTGGGGAGCAGATGTCCTCAGATTTTACACAGGAGGGAAGCACTTCAGAGTGCTCTTTCTACAAGCATAATCTCAGTCTGGTCTGGGTTCAGTTTTATCCAGTTGATCTTTATCCTCTTTATTAAATTAAGGTAATAATACCGCTCCTCTCCTGCTCTACCCTCCCCTCCCCATGGATTTCATGGGGAGCAGTCAGTTTTTGTATAGCTGTTTGAACATGAAAAGCTCTATATAAGTACTAAGTACTATAATTTGCCCCAGAAGTAGTAATATTCTTTCAGGCCTGACTTAGAATGTATGTGTAGACTACTAAAAACTTGTTGGTGAAAGAGCATTATTTAATCTCTGGATCTTGTGTGATGTGGTGTTGCAAGCCTTTTCAAATGGTTATTCTGCATCACTATTATAACTGTTATAAAGGGTAGTCTTTCTGTTTGTGCCTCATGCATTTTTTTTTTGGTGGTATTTTTTTGGTGGGCTAGAGAACTGCACAGAACGTGTACTAATGTGAATGTCCTTTCTCATAAATTCCTTAGTTTGTGCCAGCAGATTAAAAATAAAGGACATAAAATGCACTTCTTGCATCTAAGCAGCTTGTAGCTATAAGACTAAGTGCATATTAATGTGTTTAATTTTCAGACAATCCTTAGTGGGAAAGAAACCTTCTAGGCATTTTCATGATGGCTTTGGCAGCGCAGCGCATCAGCTAGCGGGATACCAGGGAATTCTACCATCTCCTTGAGTAGGGCTTATTTGACAGCCACTCTCACGCCTTTTGTCAATATTATAAGTGAAAGTTGAATAATTGGCTCTTCTCTCCAGAGAAGAATTCTGTGGGCTGCTGCTGACCCTCTGTAAATCTTTCCTTTTATTAGGTTTTGCGCCCTTTTGTTTTAGTTTCCCCTTTCTTGTGTGATGCATTATCGATTATGGTGTTCTAATTGTTAGCCCCTAGATAAGTGATGAAAGGGAAAGAGGGAATATTTTTGCTTTCTTTTAGTTTCAGCTCCCCAATCTAGCATCAGGACAGCACCTGCATTTCTTTCTCTTTCTACATAGTTTTCTAAGGCCTCCTTCTGATTTTCAGAATATGAGCGGGTGACTTGAAAATATTTGTACTGTAGTAGTTCTAAAAAGATATTAACAGAAGCAGGGTCTCGTGCTAGGCAATGTACAAACACACACATTTCAGTGGTTTTCTTAAATATGTGTACTTCTAAACTTGTAGTAAAGTTCCATGCTTGTTTCCTACATTGGTTGATGAATCATATTTTTAATTTGTTGAATGTACTGTGCTTCTTCACTTCTCCTTTCTCCTCAGTTGAAATTTGATTCTAAGGGCTGTGGTCCACACTGGGGGGGGGGGGGGGTGTCGAACTAAGATACGCAACTTCAGCTACGTGAATAACGTAGCTGAAGTCGAAGTATCTTAGTTCAAACTTCAAAGCACTTACCGCAGGTCCACACGCAGCAGGCAGGCTCCCCCGTCGACAGCGCTTCCTCCTCTCGGCAAGCAGGAGTTCCGCAGTCGACAGTGAGCGCTTCCGGGATCGATTTATCGCGTCTAGAGAAGACGCGATAAATTGATCACAGAAGATCGATTACTACCTCCCGAATCAGGCGGGTAGTATAGACGTACCCTAAATGTTGATGGGAAATATGCCCTTAGCAGGAAGATGACACTTTCTGATACTCAGTAACTGTTGCCTTAGACAATATAGTCTTGATTCTAAATGCTTTGGTACATAGTGAAAACTTCATTTTAGCAACAGAGGTAAATTGACCACTGAATAGATTTCCTGCATCCTCACACGTGACTGTGGAAGGAGGATAGTTCTGAACAGCCAGAAGGAAAGCTAGGACTGTGCAGTAGGGGGCCAGACCAGATAACATCTTAAATCTCAGTCAAGACAGTGTCTCCAGTTTACTTTGTCCTCCTCCAGAGTCGTCTTCAGCTCTTAGGCTTCTCAGGTCTTAAGTTGTAGAGTGCTCTAGGGTAACCGTTAGATTTTACTGGGCTGGAAGCTGATTCCCCTGTGAACTTCAGACCCTTTTGCTTCTCTTGGATCACTGCTCCTGCAGAAGGATGGGATAATAGTGGGTTTACTCTCCGGCGAGTCTTTTCTCATTAATATAATGAGCCAGCTCCACCATCAAAAACTACAGGGGAAGTAGAGGGAGTAACTGACAGCCCATGACATTTCCCTACTCCGCTCTCTGTGGGGAGCACTGTTAAGAGTCCCTTCACAGGACATGGATAGGTGGTGCCCAAATGCCAGTCTCAGTCACTGATTGCAGTGCAGCGATGACGATACAAAGGGAGGCTGGTGATTGCAGCTCAGATGCTGAGGAATGGGGAGAATGTGATCAGTGACCTGGACCCGCTCCTCCAGCTTCTTTGTTCCCTTCCTGCTCTTGTAGCAGTGCCCCTTCCAGTCTTCGTTTTCAGTAAACTGAGCCCAAATAGGATTTGCCCTGCAGTGGTATGCTCCATGCTATCCATTGTATATTCTGGGTTGAAATCTGGATTTCCATCAATGGGGATATTCTTTGCTTTGGTAGCAAGAACTACTGTTGTTGAGGCTGTCTTCTCCAGGAAGGTGGAGGCTTGAACCCTTCCTTTGAGACTCAGTGTCATCCCCCTGGGAAGCATTGGCTTCAGGTATCTTTCCCATATCCCCCGAAAGGAACAGATGGGGGGATGGCTACAGGAGAAGAGGGGACTGACTCTGGAAGATAGCTGGATAAACTATATAAGGAGCAAACATTGCTCTCACCCCTCCATCTGCTGCTTCTTTCAGGGAGTTCATGAGAGTTCTTCTTCTTCCCCTTGTAGTCAAGTGGTGCTGTGAAATAAAGTAAAACGGGTTACAAAAAGAGATGCTGCCAGAGATGGCATCCAAAAAAAGGGCAAGCATCCCATTAGCCTCCTTTTCATAGTCCCTTCCCATTCTTCTCTGTTACAGAGAAAAGGGATTGGGACAATCCCAGTCCCCAAAAGGGAGAGAGGAGACAGGTGCAGGAGTTCTCCTTCCCTTCCTGGAAGATTCTGAATCGAAGTTCACGTATCTATTTATTTTCCCTCATAGGTTGTTTATAGATTCAGAAGGGACCATTAGATCATCTACTCTGATTTCCTGTATATCACAAGCCATTAATTAAATTTCACCAAATTACCTCGTAGTCATCCAAGTAACTTGTGTTTTGACCTGAAGCATGTTGTCAGAAAGACAACCAGTCTTGATTTGAAGACCTCAAGAAATGGAGAATCCGTCACTTCCCTTTGTATTTTGTTCCGGTGGTTAATCACCCTCACTGTTAGAAATTTGTGTTTAATTTGCAGTTTGAATTTGTCAGGCTTCAGCTTTCAGCCTTTGTTTGCTAGATTAAAGAGCCTTTAGCATACTATGGTTCTCCCCCAAGAAAATACACTGTAATCAAGTCACCTCTCAGTTTTCTTTTTGAGAAGCTAAACAGATTGAACTCTTTAAGTCTTTCACTGTAAGACATTTTTCTCTGGCCCTTGAATAATGTTGGTACCAGAACTGGATGCAGTATTCTAGTATCAGTGTCACCAATTCTGTTTACATAGAGGAAATTTACCTCCCTATACCTGCTCACTACTCCCCATTTATACATTAAAGGATCACAATAGCTCTTTTTGCCACAGCACTGCACTGGAAGCTCATTTCAGTTTCTTGTCCAGTATGAACCCTAATTCATCTCCAGAGTCGTTGCTGCCCAGGATGCAACCTTCCAATCTGTAGGTATGGCCTGCATTCCTTGTTCCTGGATGTATAGATTTTGCATTTGGCTGTGTATCGAAACACATTTTGTTTGTTTGAATGGGCCCAGTTTACACCAAGTAATCCAGATGGCTTTGTATGACTACCCTGTACTTGTTTATTTACTACGCTATCAATCTTTGTGTCATCTGCACATTTAATCAGCAGTAATTTTATATTTGCTTCCAGATGATTGCTGCAAATTCAAATAGCATGGGGCCTAGTGTCAGTCCCTGTGGAAGCCCACTAGACACTCCCATTCAGTGATTTTTCCCATTGACGATTACTTTTTCAGTTCTGTCAGTTAGCCAGTTTTTAATTTATTTAATGTGTGCTTTATTGATATTGTATAGTGCCAATTTTTAAACCAAAATGCCATGTAGTATTAAGTAAAATTAAATGTTACAGGTAACTGAGTTAGGGTTACCAGGTGACTGGTTTTCAGTCAGAACACCTGGCCAAAAAGGGACCCGGCGGCTCCAGTCAGCACTATTGACCGGGCTGTTAAAAGTGCAGTTGGCATGGGGATGGCAGGCGCCCTACCCGGTTCTGCGTGGCTACTGAAAGCGGCCGGCATGTCTCTCCAGCTCCTAGACGTGGGGTGGCCACGGGGGCTATGCGCACTGACCCGGCCCAAGCACCGGCTCTGCAGCTCTCATTGGTCGGGAATCACGGTCAGTGAGAGTTGTGTGGGCGGCACCTGTGGGTGGGGCCAGTGTGCAGAGCCCCCATGGCCACCCCATGCCTCGGAGCCGGAGAGATATGCCAACCGCTTCATGGGCACCACCTGAGGGAAGCGCCACCCGGAGACTGCACTCCTCACCCCAACCCTCTACCCCAGTCCCGAGTCCCCTCCTGCACCCAAACTCCCTCACGAAGCCCAACCCCCGGCCCTAGCCTGGAGCCCCCACACACACTCTGAACCCCTTGGCTCCACCCCTAGTCCCCTCCTGCACCCCAAATCTCTCATCCCTGGCCCCCCCCCAACCTATAGCCTCTTCCTGCACCCTGAAACCCTCATTTCTGGCCCCACCCCAGAACCTGCACCCCCAGCCAGAGACCTCACCCCATCCTTCACCCCAATCCCCTGCACCAGCCCGGTGAAAATGAGTGAGTGAGGGTAGGGGAGAGCGAGTGACGGAAGGAATATGGAATGGAGTGAGCGGGACCTTGGGGCAGGGGATAGGGCAAGGCTGTTCAGTTTTGTGCAATTAGGAAGCTGGCAACCCTAAACTGAGTAGGTGTAATATATCTAACCAAGTTGTAATCTCATCAAAGAATAAAATCATGTTTGTTTGACAAGAAGTATTTTCCATAAAACGATGTTGACTAGCATTAATTGTATTCCTGTCCATTAATCATTTATCAAATGAATTGCATGTCAGCTTTTCCATTATTTTGCTCTGGATTTATATCCGGCTAATGGGCCTGTAGTTTCCCAGGTCATTCCACTTGCCCTTTTTAGATATTGGCACAACACTAGCACTCTTCTGAAATCTTCCTGGTATTCCAGGCTTTATTAAAAATTAACATCTGTGGGCCAGAGACCTCCTCAGCCAGCTCTTTTGGGACATATGGGTGTATGTTTACCTGGGCCTGCTGATTTAAAAATGTATAACTCTAATAGAAGTTATTTAATAACCTGCTTAATTACTAATGACCTGGAAAGAACAGCCATCCACATTTGATATGAGTACCTCATTCTGTTTCTTTGCAAATGCAGAACAAAACTATGTATTGAAAGCTGCTACCTCTTCTGCAGTGTTATTAACAATGTTACCATGTCTATCTAGTAATGGGCCTATACCATTGCTGTAATTTCTTTTGTTGCTAATATATTTAAAAATATATACATTTTCCTATGTGTTCTTCCTTAGATAGTCTGCTAGGCATCATTCTCAAGCCTAAGAAGGATCATGGCTTAGGATGCGCCTAAAAATACCTTTACGGTAGGTTACCAGCATAGGTATTTGCATGATTCAGAGATGGATGAACAGGCTAAACTGGTCCTGTCAGCCTTGAAGCGTGGTGGCAGAAAGTTTGAGAGAGCCAGTGTGGTTTGTGGAAGAAAAGTCCAAGAAGTCACTGGCCGCTGCAAGAGAATACTATAGCAAGGCCAAGCAGTCTTCTGGTGGCTTCCAGAGAGACGAACTCAAGAGCAGAGAGAACAGTTTTTTCAGACCCCAGAGAAGAAACATCAGTACTGCTTAGAGGAGTTGAACATTTGGTGTTTAGAAAAGACATAAAAGGTTATGGAAAAGGCAAAAAGCAGCTCTAAAGAGAGCTCTTGGAAGCTTGGGGCCCACTGGAGAAAATCTGCCAGTGATATTAAGTCTGGTTCTTCCCTCAGAGCTGCAGATATGCTGATCTGTAAATCTTATACTTGGAGAAAGGAAATTTTCAGTAAACACGGAGAAATTTGACCATACTACAGCAAATGCAGCAAGTCAATGGGAATTGTGCTTCCCTGTCAGAAGGCAGAATCATTCACAAAACATATTAAACATTATTATGACTGGCTTCAGAGTAGCAGCCGCGTTAGTCTGTATCCGCAAAAAGATTTATTTGAGCATAAGCTTTTGTGGGCTACAGTCCACTTCATCAGATGCATAAAATGGAACATATAGTAAGAAGAAGGTGGAATTTGCCAGACCAACTCTGAGAGGCTAATTAATTAAGGAGAGCTATTCTCAGCAGGAGGAAAAAACTTCTGTAGTGATAATCAAGATGACCCATTTCAGACAGACAGTTGACAAGAAGGTGTGAGGATACTTAAGATGGGGAAATAGATTCAATTTGTGTAATGACCCAGCCATTCCCAGTCTCTATTTAAACCTAAATTAATGGTATATAGTTTGCAAATTAATTCCAATTCTGCAGTTTCTCGTTGGAGTCTGTTTTTGAAGTTTTGCTGTTGCAAAATTGCCACTTTTAAATCTGCCATTGAGTGATTAGAGAGGTTGAAGTGTTCACCTACTAGCTTTTGAATGTGATGATTCCTGATGTCAGATTTGTGTCCATTTATTCTTTTGCGTAGAGACTGTCCAGTTTGGCCAATGTACATGGCAGAGGGGCATTTCTGGCACATGATGGCATATATCACATTGGTAGATGTGCAGGTGAACGAGCCCCTGATGGTGTGGCTGATGTGATTAGGTCCTATGATGGTGTCACTTGAATAGATATGTGGACAGAGTTGGCATTGGGCTTTGTTGCAAGGATAGGTTCCTGGGATAGTGTTTTTGTTGTATGGTGTGTGGTTGCTGGTGAGTATTTGCTTCAGGCTATGGGGCTGTCTGTAAGCGAGGCCTGGTCTGTCTCCCAAGATCTGTGAGAGTGAGGGATCATCTTTCAGGATAGGCTGTAGATCTTTGATGATGAGCTGGAGAGGTTTTCATTGGGGGCTGAAGGTGACGGCTAGTGGCGTTCTGTTATTTTCTTTGTTGGGCCTGTCCTGTAGTAGGTGACTTCTGGGTACTCTTCTGGCTCTGTCAATTTGTTTTTTCACTTCAGCAGATGGGTATTGTAGTTTTAAGAATGCTTGGTAGAGATCTTGTATGTGTTTGTCTCTGTCTGAGGGATTGGAGCAAATGCGGTTGTATCTTAGAGCTTGGCTGTAGACAATGGATGGTGTGGTGTATTCTGGATGGAAGCTGGAAGCATGTAGGTAAGTATAGCGGTCAGTAGGTTTCCGGTATAGGGTGGTGTTTACGTGACCATCGCTTATTAGCACAGTAGTGTCTAGGAAATGGACCGCTTGTGTGGACTGTTCTAGGCTAAGGTTGATGGTGGGATGGAAATTGTTGAAATCGTGGTGGAATTCCTCAAGGGTTTCTTTTCCATGGGTCCAGATGATGAAGATGTCATCAATGTAGCGCAAGTAGAGTAGGGGCATTAGGGAACGAGAGCTAAGGAAGCATTGTTCTAAGTCAACCATAAAATGTTGGCATACTGTGAGGCCATGCGGGTACCCATAGCAGTGCCGCTAATAACTGCTAGGAACTGTTAATTATTTTGACAAAACAGGATCAGATTGTGCTCCCAAGTGTACTTGTGTCTTATTATGTCTAAGGGTACATACGTCTACACTACTCGCCGGATCGGCAGGTAGTGATCCATCTATCGGGAATCGATTTATCGCGTCTAGTGTAGACACGATAAATCAATCCCTGATCGCTCTGCCGTCGACTCCTGTACTCCACCATGGCGAGAGGCGGAAGCGGAGTCGACGGGGGAGCGACGGCAGTCGACCTGCATCGTGAGGTCGCAGAGATAAGTCGACCTAAGATATGTCAACTTCAGCTATGCTATTCTCGTATCTGAAGTTGTGTATCTTAGGTCGATTCCCCCCCACTAGTGTAGACCAGGGCTAAGTTAGACAACATATAGGCCTTAATTTTGGGTAAATCAGAATAATTTCCTTTGAAGTCTTTGGAGTTATGTTAGTGTAAAATCAGTATTGTAGAGGAGAATTAGACTCATAGAATGTTTCACCTTTGTTTTTGTCATTTTTGTTCACAGCCTCATAAAAAGCATTAATATGTGTTTCTTTGTATTTAACAGGATTTCTTTCACCTCATACCTTGTTTGAAAGAACAGACTGTAGTTTTACATTTTCTACATGATTAAAATATTCAGGGCTATAAATATTCATAAAATATGATATTTACAAGATGAGATCAAGTAAAGAATTGTCCTGTTAGTACAGATTTGGAGCTTAAATTCATACCTAATGCTTTTGTCATATTTGCCTTGTACTGTCTCTGATAAAAATTATGGATAAAAACACTGGTTATGAAAAAACAGATAAAATCAGGAAAACCAATTAAGTAACTGGATTTTTAATCTGATTGGATTAAGTCTGTCCTGTATATTTGATAATTCAATTTAAATTAGCTGTTAAAATATCTCTGATTCTTATTAGTGTATGCTTCATCAGAGACAATATTAATTTAAACTCACATTTTAATAAATGTATCTCAGTGGGTCATACAAACATAGAGGCAGTGTGTTTTGTTTTAATTAAATATTCTTTGTAAATAAAGAAGATATTGGTGACCTTTTAAAATGTCAAACTAAAGCAAGGAAGGAAAATTACTGTTAACTTTAATGTAATGAAATCTATGAACCATATATTGCCCTTGTGTCTTCACACATATGATACCAGTGATGCAACGGCAGTCCTGGGTATGTATAGAGGTCATTGTACAGAGAGGGCTGTGAACAGAGCAGTCACATGTGTTACCTTCTTGATAGCTAACACAACAAGGTTGGAAATAGTGGAGATCAGGTGCATTTTCATTTTAAAGTAGGAAAAAAACGGTGAGGTGGTCAGGAGCTTTGAAGATGGGATGGAAATGAGTGGTAAGAGCCTTTTGATTGGGGAAAAGAATGAAGTAAGGGAATGAAGAAACTAGATCTTTTAGGCAGTTCTTGTATTTCCTGTAAGAATATGTAATATCCGCCCTGTTAGTAACTATTCTCAATTGCTGTTGAAGAGAAGTCAGTTTTTCTGTATTTTAAACTATGTAATGTTTCATAAATCAAGAAGAGTATTTATTGTTGTTTCTCTCAATGCAAGAGAGGAAATTGTTTACTGGAACAGCTATTGTGGTCAAAAGATTTTGGGAAGAAATCTTCCTTTTTATTTAATCTAGCTAGCCCTGAAACCTTCCTATTTGATGCTATTTGCTAAAGATGGGTAGGGTACCTTTTCTTCTTCATGATGTAGCCTTTGCATTGACTGCTGGCCATTCACCCTGCTACGTGGCTCTGTGGAAGCCATAGAGTCAGTGAACAATGTTTAGTTGGATAAGTAACCTTTTTTTTTGCCTTTGGAAGACATAGAACTTTCTAATGTCTTAAGATAGTATATTTAACAAAAATATTTCCTCCAGCAGGACAAAAATAGAGGATATCTTTTATAACGCGTGAGGTTTGATATTGAATTTGATTTTTAGACAACCGTTTGGGTATTTTTTGTATTATACTTCTAGGATTTATTGTTACAATTGTTCCATTGTAGTTGTTATGTAAGACATTTAGAATTATTTGATGGGATGGGAATTCTTTTTTTTAATTCCATTTGTATATTCAAATATGCTATCTTCCGAAGTCAAAATGTTCCTCTGAGATGTGAATGGTGGATCAGTTTCATAACCCATCTCTACTCCTATGCACAGAGCTCTCATGAGCATGTTGTTGAGATTTGCATAGAACTGAGAAAATCAATTTGTTCAAGTAGCCGGGGAACAAATTAGTAACAACTCGTTCTGCCTATTTCAGTGTATAAGTAGTGTTAATATCTGAAGAGGTAACAATCAGTTCCTCCCACAAATGTCAGGAATATTTGCTTAGATAGGTGAAAGGGATGTTTCAGGTATTTTTTAAGGAGCTGGTGAGGAAATGATTTTTCCCCCTCAAAAATATGTACAAAACCAAATTATTTTGTTTTTAACAATTATTTTGTTAAAATAATTATTTTCTTTTATTGAAAATTCTAAAAACCAAAAAAAAATTCAGTTTTAATTTTTTGACAAAACCCCTGTAGAATGTTTGAGGGAAAAGTAGACATTTTCTGTGGAAAATTTCCATTTAGTCAAAAAGTTACTTTTCCAAAAAATCAAATGCCTGTATAATTGGATCTGTTTACTTAGTATCTGTAGAACTGTTGATATGTTACTGAAACAAAAGATCTGCTTGACAGCATAGGTTAAAATAAATAGTAACTGCCTCCTTGGTGTTAGGCAACATGAGTCTTTTACTTTGTTTACTTATGTCAATAATTCTGCCAAGGAATTCTGAACAGTCAAAAATGTTTTAGCTTTACCTTTTGCGGAAGTAGTTAGTACATGTTGGACTAAGGCCATATCTACCCTACCAAAATTATGTCGACCTAACTTTTATGTCAGCATACAGCCACTGCAGTTATTAAATCGCTTGTGTGTGCGCATGCTTGGCTCTTAGTGTCAGCAGTGCACGTCTCCACTAGGAGAACTTGTATCAATTGTTTTAGGGCTGGTCCACACTAACCCCCCGGTTCGAACTAAGATACGCAACTTCAGCTACATGAATAAAGTAGCTGAAGTTGAAGTATCTTAGTTCAAACTAAAAGGTACTTACCGCGGGTCCAGACGCGGCAGGCAGGCTCCCCCGTTGACTCCGCGTACTCCTCTCGCGGAGCAGGAGTACTGGTGTCGACGGCGAGCACTTCCGGGATCGATTTATCGTGTCTAGACAAGATGTGATAAATCGATCCTAGAAGATTGATTGCTTGCCGCCGAACCAGGAGGTAAGTATAGACGTACCCTAAGTATGAGGCATTGTTGGATGACTCCTGAAAGCCAGTAGCAGTCAATGTAAACAATGTACTGTCTACACTGATGCTGTGTCAACCTAATTATATTGACTGTGACTCTACGCTGCTCACGGAAGTGGTGTTACTAAATTGGCAAACAGAGACACTTTTATGTCAGTGGGAGCCAAATTTAAGTGACGATACTTCCACAGTTAGGTCGATGCAAGGCAGCTTACGTTACACTAACCTTGTAGTGTAGACCAGCCTAACTTCTGCTTGTTCTATCTAGGTGTGTGGGAGAGGACTGGAGAAAAGATGCTCAAGGGAACCTTTCCATTTCTCCAGCACCATCGTCATCCGTGAGTGCTCACATGCAGTATTTAGGAGTGTGCCATAATTAATGCCCCTAGGGTGCTTGGTGGGGAAAGAAGAGGGAAGAGTCTAGATAATTCATCCAATAAAACCTCATAGTCCCAACAGACCAAGGCCAGCTTTCCACCTTCAGACTTGGCTTCAAGTGCTGGGGAGAGGACAGGCACATAGAGATCTAAATAGCACTACATATTGTGCTCCCTTCAATTCTCTGAGGCATGCTGATACCATTCATCCTGAATAAGCAGAGTGGCTCATAGCACCTCAGTTCCACACTGCTGATACTGCCCCACATTGCTGCAGAGTTCCAGAGAAGAGGAAGGAACAGTTTGGTCCTTAATCGTATGAAAAGTTATGAACAGTTTTCTGTCAGGAGACCTGATAGAATTTTTCCAAGTTATTCTCAAAATCTTCCATACCAGTCTTGTCATATTCTTATTTGTAGGGACATGAGGTGTTGTGTAGCACTTGGTAGTTTTCATGCATTGGGAAGTTTGTTCTTGTGCATCTAGGGGTTGTGTGTAAACAACATCACAGCCTCTTTCCACCATTTCTGATACAGACTCAGAGAAAATTTTCATCAGCATCATTGGAATTTGCTTGTGGGAAATAGCTTTCTAATTCTGACCTTGCTGTAAGTTTATACTACAGCCTAAGTCGATATAACTTATGTCGCTGGGGGGGAAGCCCTTCCCCCTCTCCCCCCCCCCCCCCCAGCAATGCAAGTTTCATGCTGTCCACACCAGCGCTATGTCGGTAGGAGACACTGTCCTGGTGATGCAGCTTCCGCTTGTCACTGAGTTGGAGTAATTATGCTGATGGGACAGCGCTCTTCCGTCGGCATAGTTCATCTTCACCAGACGCACATCGGTGCAGTTGCACCGATTGTAGCGCTGCAGTGTAGACTTGCCTTGTGTAGAGTAGGTTAGCTTACATGTTAGGATTTTGCTTCTAGTTTCCTTAGATTTTTCAGTCATTTTCTTGATAGTATATAATTTGCTATTGTTGTTGAGCAACATAATTTTACTTTAGTTCAGTTATTGTTTTAGCATCTTAATGCAGCCATTGAACTTTAGAAGATTTAAAAACAAATGCTGTGTTGTCAGAGCAAAGTTCCAAATTTTCCAGGAAAATGCCTATTATAAATTCACATGAGGATACCTGTTATGGGCTCTATTCTTGCTTTGTGTCTTGGAAAAGGAGATGATAACACAGAATACAAGAGCTGCCAAAACAGCCAGCTTTAGATTTAATAAGACAGAGTTTAGGTGCTCAGGCTTAAAGTTGTGTCTTGTTTATTAAAGTCAGAATGAAGAAGCCCAACTTAGCGTACACCACCTTATGCTTCTAGTTCTTTTTGGAGTGCTTGCTTATGTCCATTCCATGTGCACTGTTGATGGAAATTTTAGTATATATTTCATTTATAGTGTATATATTCTAAATAGTCTGAGTGTAGTTAGTTAGTACCCCCACCCCTTATCATTAAGGGGCTCCCTTAACCTCTGAGGCCAGGCATGCCCTAGTCCCTGGACTTCAAAGCTTGTACCTCCTGTGGCAAGCCTATGCCTGTGAGTGACCTGCACTCCTGTTGTGTGAAGTATCTGGGAGAATCTCACGTGAAAGACTGCTGTCATATTTGTCAGTACTGTAAGCCTTACACAAAGAAAGAGAGCGTGATCAGACTGAAAGCTATTCTAATGGAAGCTACTCTTTAGACTGGTTTTGGAACCAAGCCGCTCAGATTTGGCACCGAGCACTTCGGCCTAGGTGTTACGCGCTCCTCCAGCACTGCACGCCTCCTGGCACTGCTCTCCATATCCAATGCCAAGAAAGAAGCATAAAAAGCAGCCCACCAATAGAGTGCACTTGCTGGTGCCGAAGAAAGGCAAAAAGGGAGAAGGCAGTGGAGTGCGACCCACATGGGGCCACATCACCTCCATATTGGTGAACATAACAAAATTCATTCTGCACATGAAATGAGGTAAAAAAATTAGAGGGAAGACTGGTCTCAACAGCTGCCACTCTTCTCAGTTCTGCCTCTGAGACAGGACCCCTACAAGAAAAAGGGTAGAGGTTACAAGTGCCGTCAATTGCTTCCATCCATATCATCCTCTCAGCTGGTGTCGCGTAGGTGCTCTAGTGGGCTCAAGCAGGCCTTTTGAAGGTGTGTCCAAGGGTGCTATATCACTTCCCACTTCGGATCTTGCCTCCCCTTTATTTTTGGACTGACTATAACACTTCAGGTTGGGGTGGTCCCTCATCATATCGGACCACTGGGTGCTAAATACAGTGGTGGGCGGTCATATCCTTCAATTTTCATCCCTCCCACCCCCCATCCCTGTCCCTCTTCAGGGATTCTTCTCATGAGCAACACCTAGCCCAGGCGGTGCAGACCCTCCTATGGATGGGCATCATGGAGGAGGTACCTCAAAACTTGAGAGGGAAGGGGTTTTACTCCCGATATTTCCTAATCCCAGAGGCCAAGGGGGGCCTTTAGCCCATCCTGGACCTGCCTTGCCTCAACAATTATCTCAAGAAACTGAGGTTCCACATGGTCTCTCTGGCCTCCATCATTCCCTCCCTGGGTTCAGAGGACTGGTATGGCAGACTTGAAGAATGCTTACTTTCACATTTGCATCTTCCGTGGTATAAACCAGACTCATTACCAATTCACCATTCTTCCCTTTGGCCTGTTCACAGCCCTGCAGGTTTTCACAAAGTGCATGGTGTTGGTAGCTGCCTTCCTCAGATTGTGTTGAAGTCTACCCGTACCTTGATGACTGGCTGATCAAGGGTCATTCAGAGGCTCAAGTAAAGAACAGCATCAGCGTGGTCCAAGCCACCTTCTGAGCCCTGGGCTTGTGTATAAATGAGCAAAAGTTGACTCTGTTTCAGTTCAGAGAATAGAGTTTATCGGGGCAGGGTTTGACTCGACCCAAGCCAGAGCCTTCCTTCTGGAGGCCTGGTTCCAGACTGTCAGACCTGATAGCCAAGATCATGGTCCATCCAATTATGACAGCCCAGGTTTGCCTCAAGCTCCTGGGACATATGGCTGCGTGCACTTATATGGTCTGGCACACAAGGCTATGCCTCAGGCCCCTGCAGACACGATTAGCTTCAGTTTACTTTCCAAACAGACACCACTTGTACTCAATGCTTACTGTCCCAGTCCGTGGCCCCCTCGACTGGTGGAAGGACCCATGGTCAGTAATGATATGTGTCCTCTTTGTTGCTCCCTAGCCGTCAGTGTCCCTAGTCTGAGACGCATCAGACCTAGGTTGGGAGCCCACCATGACAGCCTCAGGACCCAGGGTCTGTAGTCCCGGGAAGAAGTCTCCCTGCACATAAATGTCAGGGAGCTCAGGGTGGTCTGCTTAGCTTGCCAAGTGTTCTTTCCCCAGATCTCAGGCAAGGTACTGCAAGTACTGGCAGACAACACTGCAGCCATGTTCTACATTAGCAAGCAGTGAGGAGCTCAATCTTCTGCTCTGTGTCAGGAGGCTGTCCATCTATCGGTCTTCTGTGTGAAGCACTCCATCCACCTCGAGGCTTCACATCTTCCGGGAGCCCGAAACGCACTGGCTGATCACCTCAGCAAATCCTTTTCCTCTCACCACAAGTGTTCCCTTCCCCCAGAGGTCACCAGGTTCATCTTCCAAAAGTGGCAGGTCTCTCCAGGTAGACCTGTTGCAACCCAGAAGAACAGGAAATGCCTCAGTTTCGCTTGCTGTGTGGACAGTCCCTCTCCGATGCCTTCCTGCTTCTATGGACAGAGCTCCTAATCTACGCTTTCCCTTCAGTTCCTCTGGTTCACAAGGTCTTCCTGAAAATCAAGCAGGACAAGGAGAGAGTTTATTCTTATAGCCCCAGTGTAGCCACACCAACACTGGTTCGGCACGCTACTAGATCTTTCGGTAGCAACCCTGCTACCGCTCCGACTTTTCCAGGACCTGATCTCACAAGGCCACGGTTGGTTACTCCACACGAATCTTGACTCCCTTCACCTAATTGCATGGATGTTACATGGCTGAACTCGGAGGAGCAGGACTGTTTGGAACAAATTTGACAGGCCTTTGACAGGATAGTCATGTCTTTGACAGGGATAGTAGGAAGTTGTCCACTAGGGCTACCTGTCTCGCTAAATGGAAGTGTTTATGAACATGGTTGTCCCAACAAGACTCCTCTGACTCTGTCTTCCCTTCAGTCTGTCCTGGACTACATGCTCCATCTAAAACAAGGTCTGGCCCTTACGTCTATCAAGGTACATTTAGCAGCAACTTCGGCCTTCCACCCACCAGGGAATGGCATGTCACTGTTTTCTCATGAGATGACAATCCACTTTCTTAAAGGGTTGGAGAGACTGTGTCCTCTGGTCTGTGAACTGATCTCCCCGTGGACATAAACCTGATTCTGTTGAGGCTCACTGGTACTCCCTTTGAGCCTCTAGCATCGTGCCCTCTGCTGCTTCTCTCTTGAAAAGTCACCTTCATGGTAGCGATCACCTCAGCCAGAAGGGTCTTTGAAATCAAGGCTCTTACGTCAGAACCACCATACATATTGTTCAAGGACAAGTTCCAACTATGCCCCCACCCAGCTTTCCTGCCAAAGGTGGTTTCGTAGTTCCATAGCAAGCAGGCCATTTTTATGATGGTCTTCTTCACAAAGCCTCACAAGAACTCAGAGTGGCAGCTTCACTCATTGGATATTAGGCATGCCCTCGCCTTCTATATAGAAGGGACTAAATCCTTTCACGGATCCACGCAACTCTTTGTAGCAGTGGCAGAGAGGATAAAAGGCCTTCCAGTGTCAGCCCAGAGAATCTCATCCTGAATAATTTCCTGTATTCGGGCATGCTATGAGCAGGTGAATGTCCCATCTCTGGCCATCCTGACCACTCACTCCACGAGATCTCAGGCCTCGTCAGCAGCGTTCCTCGTGCAGTTTCCGATTCAAGATCTCTGCAGGGCCGCAACTTGAGCATTGGTACCTACCTTTTCATCCCACCACGCTATCGCCAAACAGCCTCAAGACAACACCAGGTTCAGGAGAGTAGCGTTGCAGTCGTCATATCCATGAACTCTGAGCCAACCTCCTCAGGTACTGCCTGTGAGTCACCTAACGTGGAATGGACATGAGCAAGCACTTGAAGACAAACGGTTACTAACCCTTCTGTAACTGTTACAGTTGTTCTTCGAGATGTGTTGCTCGTGTCCATTCCACAACCCACCCTTCTACCCCTCTGTTGGAGATGTCTGGCAAAAAGGAACTGTGAGAGTGTGGAGCCAGTGGTGCATGAGCGCGTGGCACCAGAAGGCGCTAGAGCTGGCTCTACAGTATACCGCTGAGAAGAAAAATCTCCGGCAACAGCGTATGCGGTACGCACGCACCTAATGTGGAATGGACATGAGCAACCCATCTCAAAGAACAACAGTTATGGAAAGGTTAGTAACTGTTTTTTCAACTGTTGTCAGTCAAAAGCTAAGAGTAGCACAAAGTTCATTTAACCATTCAGTTGCATTTTATCTCACGTGTTCAAGCACTGTTAAAGTTTAAGACTCATGCAGACATGATGTGGAATTTGTTTGATCCATTTGAAAATAATTGCACTACAGTATTTTTGTCATGTTCACCTTTTTCATAAGGGCTCTGAGGCTGTTCATTGACACCATGTCTTGAAGAGGCAGAGATTGCTTTGACATTGATTTTCCCACTTTGTGACTCAGCAGCATTTTATTTACTCAAATTCCACTGATCTATGTTGATCACCATTGCTGACATGCACAGCCTTTCAGAGCCATTATAGCAGGCTAACTTGGAGAGAAAAATGCTCTGTCATTCTCAATTACTGGTGCCTTTAGAAGTAAGAGGAAAGATTAGGTGTCCTATTTTGAGAGAGAATGTTTAAAGAGGACACAGTCAACTTGAAAAATCACATTTCTGTTTGGAAATACTTTGGCTATTTCAAGTTTTATTTACACTCAGCCTAGATACAAGAGGTTAGCAAAAAAGTTTCCTCTCTATTTTCATTTAATTTACTTTACGCTTTATATAATTTCACTGTTTTTATCATGATCAGGTGCGCTTCCTTTCCCCCCCTGGGACTTCTGCATAGGGTTTGGGAACCCCCTTCACTCCCCTAACTTCTATACAGGACTAGGGAGAAATAGCTGTCTTGAGAAGGGGCAGAGAGTCTCTTTCTTCCTTACCTAGAATTGTGTTGCAGGTCAGAGAACAATAGGAGCCTCGCTTGGGTGTGTTTGTGTTTGGTCCCACACACTTTCCCTTGCTGAAAAGAACCCTATAGAACATCAGTAGAAAAACATTAAATTGCCTATAATTTGTTCTGAGTATTTTAAAAAATAATTAAGACATATATTGTTTAAAGTGGTGCTGTCAGAAACTTGAGGTTTTTTTTTTAAACGTTGTCAGGCTTGCCAGGTTAAGCTGGTAGACAAGTTGCACTCATCATTGCATTACTTGCAGTGTACATTAAGAAATTTGAATGGGCAATGGATTGCTCAGGAGCTTAGTAATTGATCTAGAGAGAGTTTTGCTGCTTCACATTTGGAACTAGCCCAGGGTTGTTAGTGAGTTAAATTGTTCAAGATTTGATGGCTATTTGGTGGCCCATGTGAAAGGATGTTTAGTGGTCTCTGTTCAATTCTCAGTGAGCAAGAGTCACATCACAAAAAATACCATAACTGTTGGAACTAATTCAAATCCAGGTGCCTTGAAGATCAATGACATCCAGTCATAGGGTTCTGTGTTCTGACCTGTCTTTTGGTGTGGTGGGCACTGTTCAGGATCATGAATGATCTCCAGCTAGCTTTATATTGGTGTCAGCTGGCAGGCTGGTCATGCTCAATCTCATTCATGTGAATGAACAGGGATTGTTGCTTCAATGACTAGGTTTGCTGTAGTGATTCCAGTCGTACCTTCAAGATTCGGTGGTGCTGGGCAATTGTGTGGTCATCACCAAGGCCAGCTCCACCAGCCTACCAAGCACGTGCTTGGGGCGACACCTTTGGGGGGGCGGTGCTCAGGTGTTTTTGTGTGTGTGTGTTTTTGTTTATAAACATACTGCGGCAGGGCGGGCGCTCCGGCCGGGAGAGCGGGGCCGCGGCTGGACATGCCGTCCTCGCTCCGGCCGGGAGAGGCGCTGGGGGGTGGGTGGGGGGTTGTTGTGGTGCAACACTGGGAGGAGGGTGTTTCCGTGGGCACTGAGGGGGGTTGTTTTTTTGTTTCTGTGAGGCGGCGCTAGGGTTTGTTTTTGTTTTTTTTGCTTGGGGCGGCAAAAAAGTTAGAGCCGGCCCTGGTCATCACTGAAGTATTTGAAACTTTATACAGCTGTATGTCACTTGCCCCTAGGACTGCCAATTCTGTCTCCAATCTGGAGGAATGTTTGAATGCTATTTCCATTTGGGTATTTCTAAATTACTTTGTCCTCCTCCCTGGGAAAACAAGTGGTACTACTGACAAAAGTCATCAATAAGAGCAAGTTCTTTCTCTTTTGTGCCTCCATTTGTTGAGGTGATTTACTTGGAAGTAGTGAATTTGGCTGAGAAACTTGGCATTAACTTCAGGCAAGCCCTTCCCACGAAAGCTCCATGTATTGGATGCAATATAAAAGTGTTTGTCTTAATAGCTGAGTTTACACAGGCTACACCTCTGTTTATCCCATGACAACCTTGCGAAAGCAACACATCCACGTGATCAGGAGGCTTGATTATTGTAACTCCGTCTTTGTAGGATTTACAGCATGGTTTCTCCATCACTTCTGGTTCGTTCAGAGTGAAGCAGTTTGTTTGCTCAATGGGACTGAGCCAATTGTGAGCATATTATGTCCACTCTGTAGTGTTTACATTGCCTGGCTAGAAATTGGTGGGTTGACTTTTGGCTGGCACTATTTACTTTTAAAGCACTTATGATGCAGACCCTGCTATGTTCAAGGACTTCTCCTTAAACTTCATCCTGACTGGTATTTATAAGTAAACTTTTAAGAATTCCGCCATTGTGTATTACGTCTACAAATTGTATCTTTGATATTGTTGATAGGTGTGTAACTTGCTTACTTCTGAAAAACATCCTGATTCAGCTGTTTTCCTTTTAAAAAGCATCTAAAAGTACTTTTCTCAAAGAGGTTTCTAGAATGACCCAGTGTTGGCTGCCTGTATACTACCTTTCCCTCCCACTAATTTTCTCCCCATTTTTTTAATCTGACTGTCAAATTAGTTTTAATTGTCAATTTTAATGAGTGAGCTTTTAATACCAATTATTTAATTATTTTGGTGTAATTTTAACACACTGTTTTGGATATTTCTGTGGTGCCATGGATGGGGAGAGCAGAATCAGTAATAAAAGTATTGTTAGCATTTTTGCTAGTTTCAGCAGTGACCAAGAGGGTCATGGAGGTGGAAATCCCATCAGTTTTAGAGGAGTCACTCCATTTGAAACTGTGATCAGAATATATTCATGAGTACAGTGTAGGGAAACTTGACCTGCTGCTATCCACTAGGCTCAGCCTGCTTCCAAGACTCAGTCCACTGTTTTTCACAAGCACTAAATTCACTTGCATACAAAAATACCTTTTAAAAAAATTACTGTGCAGAGGTAAGGTGGGTACTCAAGCTTGATTAATTCTAAGGACCTGTTTCTTAACATTGACCTTTTAATTAGGGAGCAATAGTTGTAGCTCCATGGTTCAAATTAAATCTGTCATTTATTTCTAAGTGCTATGTTTGAATCACCTCTAATTATCAGTTATATAAATTAAAGGCCAAACTTTGGTAGCCTTACTCACATGAATACAGTAATCTCTCTGCCATCAGTAGTACTAGGTGAACAAGATTTGGCTCTTGGTCAGTACTCAAGCTAGTGGCTGTGCATTTAGGTATACAGAGATTCTAGTCTGTTTCTTCTTTGTTTCACAGCCAGATGAAGTGTGCTATGAACAAGAAACACTGAGTAAATTAAACCCATACAGACACTGTCTGTTTTCATGGGTATTAATTCAATTAAATAAGCATAGCAGAGAGTAAGCTCTATCCCTTGAGTTTCATGTCAGGTTCATGTTTAAAATACTCAAAAGGAATTTTATATTAACGTATACAGTTCCTCTATGTTTGCAAGGAAATACTTCAACTTTAACAGAATGTAGATGAAAAGTTCATTTATGTTGACAGCATTTTACTGTGATTAACAGATTTGTGTGTGAATGAAAGTAAATAAAATATTAATTGTGGGCTAGAACAGATCTGCTAATGTGTGTATATTATTTCTCAGTAGTTTTAAATCAAATAGCTTTGCACTTTTCTTACTCAAAAGGCTGTGTTACACTAGAGATCCTGTTAGCATTTGAAACAGTACAGAATAGCTCATTCTGTGTTTGGAACTTACTAGCAATTAGATTCCATCTCCAATTGCTGTTGATTCTTTGTAGGTTGATACAGTGAATTAGAATCACTGCAGTTTTCTCATGCATAGAAATAGTAAAGAATTCTAGTAAGGGAAAATTCTTTCCTCAAAATGTAAATTTATTTCAGATGAACCTTCTAATACTGCAGTTGTTAAGAGAACATACAGTAGCTGATTCCAATATAAACACTGTTTAAGCAGGTGTTTTATAACCTGTCTGAAAAAGTTCCATCTTGGCTGAAACTTGGCATTCGAAATCTAGGCCTGGACTGTTTCTCAACCAACTTGGATATAATTTAGGGATGGATGCATAAGTGGCTGATGTTTTGAATGATAGAGGTTTTATTTGGGATGTATTTGGAAATATTCAGAAAACCTAAAACTAACATTCTCCTTAAAGCAGGGATCTCTAAGTCCCGGCCCGCGGGCCATCTGCGGCCCGAGAACCGCCACGCTGCCAGCTGTCTGCTGCAGGCACCGCACCCCACAGCTCCAATTGGCTGGGGGAGAGGGACAGAGATTCCATCACAGAGTCAGCCATGGAGGGAGCATCGTTAGTTGCCGGGCAGAGTCAGCCACGGAGGCAGCGTCACTTTTTTCCACAATGAATATAAACAAGTCAAAATACCGAACACAACTATCAGATGCACACCTTGCTGCAATCCTGAAGGTTTCAACTGCTCAGTCACTGAGACCAAACATCAACAAACTGACAGAACTGAAGCGTTGCCAGGTGTCTGGCAAACACTAAAAACTCTCTGGCAGGCGAAGACTTGTATAAAGTTGTATGACAGTTTTATTATTTCTAAGAAATTCGAAATAAAAAATACAATATAAACATTTTCTTTTCTGAACACCATCTTCAGTGACATTATTGGCCCGCTGGGAGGATTTGAGGACTGGCACTGGCCCTAAAGTAAATTGAGTCTGAGACACCTGCCTTAAAGTAATTGTATATGAGGGAGGTGATGAAGTAATTCCGTAACACAGGTTCATACATCACATAGCTATCACTAAAATCAATATTATTTGATTTTATTGATATATTTTAAATACATTATACATTATGATGTCTGGTTATTATATTTTATATCACAGTATTTTTATTCCATATATCTAATGTCTTAAAACATGAAGAAACAACCCACAGTTAATTACAAGAAATAATATGTTTTCTCAAGCCTGACAAAGCTGTAGAAAGTTTTCCGTTAGTAATTGATAATTAGGAAAGGATATTAATTTATCATCTAGGTAAAAAAGCAACAAATACAAAGAAATGGAAACACGATGAAGAAAAGGAAAAATTATTCAAATGTTGCTAAATATTAGTTTCTTCCTTGTGGGATCTAGTGCTCCATGATTCATTACAAATGGGCTCTTCCCCCTCAACTTCCAGCCACTCTCCTCTCTAGCTTCATAGTATACTGACAACAGGCAGAGCCGTTCAGAGAACTGATTACCTTGCTGATTCCTGAGAGTCTCACCTCTACTTGGAGAAAGAGAAGGTTCCTTTAGGTCTTTCCTCTGTCTTTTTCCAGGCAGATGCTTATTTCCAGTGTATGTCTTGTGACAAATGTTTTTTCAGTCTTTCCCTTGGTTTTCCTCCCATTAAAACCCTTATGATGGTATGAGGAGGGTTAAAATAAGACTTTTTTTGCTTCTTGGCTCAGTTTTTGTGATTTTTAAGTTTCCCTTCCATTTGTGGAGATTTGTTTTACTGCTGGTTATTTCCCATTTGTAATGGAGCCCCAGCTGCCTATGGGAAAGAATGGTAAAATTTACTTACCTACCCATAATTTTGCTTTCTCTAAGTGGTTAACTGATGCTTTGTGAAACCCCACCTATGAGGTTGCCTAATTTGGTTAATTTGCATTAATGCCTGTTGGAAAGGAAATATCTCCGTCTTTCCATTTTCCCTAATGACATGTTCCTGGAGAGAGATGGAGAAATCTAAAGATTTCCTCTTCTTAGGACCTTGCTTTATGATGTCTTTGCTGTTTTTTGCATTATAAATGAAGTAGTACATCAGGGGTTCCCAGACTGGTACATGAGCTTGATATTCAATCCATCTACTTCACAACAATTTTTTAAGAAGTTGGTACATGAAGACATAAAGTTTGGGAGCTGTTGAAGGAGATAAAAGATACAGGATCATATCTGGAGATGGTTTATATTACACAATGTTTATTAATCTGAATTTATAGTCTCTTCTTGGCTATGGCAATTGGCTGAGGGAATTAGAGTGGTAATTGGTTCTCTGAACAACTCTTCCCACTGGCAGTTCTTTGGAAAGCTAGAGAGTGAGAAGTTTAGGAAAAAGACCATCCATGTGTGGAGGATGAAGGAGAAGAACCCACTTGTAATGGATAACAAAATAGCAGGTGATCACATCAAAGAAAGCACTATTACAGGTAGGTAAATAAATTTTACCTTTTCTCTATTTATAATAGGATCATCCTCTTCATCTCTTTCCTGAGAGTCAAGCATTTTAGCATCTTAAACTTTTATTGTTGTTTGTTGAGTTGCTCTCTGAAGTCAATTGTAATTTTGCAGGATTAAAAAAACAACAGATACCTGAACACCAATCCAATTCAATTCCTTTTTAAGCAGTCCAATTCTATGCTTCCTTTTTTGTTTTACATGAGCTATCTGGGGAAAAATGTACACAATGGCTATCCTAAATATAAATTTATTTTTGCTTCTGTATTTGTTTTCAGTTTAGTGAATGTAATAACTTTATTTTTTCCACAATCATTTTGAAAACATAACAACAACAAAGTAATCCCAGGAGACCAGATTGTATAAAATAGCCCTGTTCATTAAAACAATTAGATAAGCAGCCCATTTCCTGTGAACTAATACTACTGAAGTTGCTTACAGTAGGTACTGTATTTGAATTGAATTACTTCTGTATTCTCATTTGGGTGTTTCTCATTGTATAGATGTTTTTGGAATGCACTTGAAGATAGATTCATTGAATTTAGATGAACAGTTGAGCCCTTTTTTATGACAAAGTGGTGTATGATTAGTGTAGAAAGGACTAATCAAATACATCTAGAAAGGAAAAGTGGTGATTTGTGAGTTGTATTGGATAATAAATTTAATAAGTCAATAATCTTAAACTGTTTGGGGAGGGGGGGACAAGAAATGCTATTTTGTGTTTCATAAATCTGAATATTGCATGTAAATAAGGGAGGTGATTATTCTCTTGTATTTGTAGTGGTTTAGCCCTTAAAGTACAGTATTTAGTTTTAATAATCACATTCTATAAAATAAGATATAGACAAAGAACAGCAGCAAAATAATTAATAAAGTTCTAGGACAGTAAAACTGAAGAAGCAAAATTTTAAAGCAGTAGGAATGTTCAGTTTAGATGCAAGGACCCAGAGGGAATACGGAATAACAGTCTGCAAGTATGTAGAATTATGTTTTAATACAGAAATCAAAATAGTGATGTGAGACAGGAGCAAGAAATATGTTTAAAGTGCTGCAGGGAAATTGTATCCCCAAGTATTAAGGAAAACTTTAGGCAATGGAACATGTTGCAGTGGAAATAGTCCAGGCTTGACTTGACCCATCTATCAAGAATAGTTTAAAAACAATTAGCTCAATTTTGCCATGCTGTAGAAAGATGGACTTTAATGGTTTGAACCATTAAAAGTCCCTTTCAACAGTAATGGATTTTATTACATGTTTAATTCAGAAAGATAGACTTAATCATACATACACATCTATAATTTGGGTGCACGTAAAATCTAATCTTAATTACTACTTTTTCCTTTTTATTTTTATTTTTATTAGTTTTTTTGCATTGGCATCTTTGCATTGTTCCCTATATGTAGTAAAGAGAAATTATGACATTTGTACTTCAGAGGGAAATTAATCTAGTGTGACAGTCTTACAATCTTACTGTGTTTATACTAATTAATTATTAAGTAATTAATAGTGCTGGTAAGAAAATTTCAACAAAAATGTAGATAGGAGGTAGAAGACACCAGGTGCACATGGTTGATTTAGGCATTCTTGGTGAGTTGGGCACTCTTGTTGTATGGCTGAGAAAATAATTTGTTAATTACTGGTAAGTAGTTTAAGCTTTGCACTTTTGAAATTGCCATTTTTAATTTTTATTTTGCCCTAATAACTTGTTTTGTTGTGGACTATTGAGCAAGAGGACTGTTGGGGAGATTGTCTTTGTGCAATTTTAAAATATTTTTAAAAATATTTTAATCACCATGACATACTTATTCTACATACATAACGTTCAAAATGTAACCCTATCTCTATATTTGCCAGAAATAGGACTGAGGATTTACTTTATTTAAAAATGAAAGCTTAGGACTCTAAACTCTAGTGCTCAGCACCCATAACTGAGCTCAGATTTTTGTAAGAACCCAGTTCCCATTTAAGCACCTAAATGAGAACGATTGGAACAGCTAGGTTTTGAGCACTTTTGAAAAACTGAGCACTTCACTGAGGTGCCTAAGTGTGAACCTGAGCAGCCCTGAAAATCAGGCCATATATTTAGGTGCTTAAATGAGAGTTGCTGGGTGCTGAACTGTGTTGAAAATCTAGCCCCAACTTCCTAAATAATCCTTTACTTGTCTCCGAATTGGTTACGTGCACTATATCTTGCCAAGATCTTTCAAAATAAACTTCAGTTTAAGACAAGTTTTTTTAAGAATCTCCTTTTGAGATAAATCCTGGCAAAAATGCAGTAGAAGAATTTTCAAAGAGTGATGTGTTTTACCCCCTGACAGCGTAACTTTGACAACAGGTTATTCAAGTCACCTCTGATATGAGCAAAAAGATCTCTGCTAGCCATGCATGCAAAAGGCCTAAAATATTTGAAGTGGGAAAAGACCTTATTTGAAGATTTGGAGATGTGGTGGACAGGGAAAATTTGGGTTCATAATGGAATGTAAGTTTTTGCCTTAACTAGAGTGGAGGTACTACCTTGTACTCGGTTGGAATAGTAGTAGTTTAGTCTAACCTGGTGACAAACCAACAATGTCAATCTCACTATCTTTTATCATGCACTGAAATATAGAACTGAAATGAGGAAGCGTGCCGTATTTACAATTATCAGTATATTTAATTATACATGACAATGTAATAATTAATGTATTAATAAATAAATGTTCTGAAACTTAGTTTTAGCCTGTCTTATATAGTCACATAGATCACAGCTCTCTGCTTCATTGCAGGGGATCCAAGTTTGGATTCTTCACTTACCCCAAGTCCTGCAAATACATACACATAAGAGTTTGTAAGACTGGGACTTTATCTCCTATTTCTAAGCCAGCAGTGATTAGGAATGATGCCATGGTGGTGATGTATTTAGTACTATGATACAGTAATTAGAATTGCTGCTGTGAGTGGAACCCTTCCAGCTAACATAGTAAAAATTTTGAAGGTCTTAGTTGGAACCGTCTTGTCCTATGGGTAGGTATACAGAACCTTTGAGGGTAGAATGAGGGGGGAGGGCTAGTAAAGTTGGACAACATGAAGACCTGGAGTGTCTCCTTTAAAAGATGAAGAAAGAAATTCTAATTAAGTACATTTTAACTTGGATTACAATTTTTGGTTCCATCAGAAATCTATAAATTAGCATGCTGGGTCCAAAACTATGCTTTACAAATGAATTGCTAGAGACCTCATAAAATCCTTGCTTTTATTGAACAAGATTGTGGACCAAAGCATGTAGATGTGGCATGAGAGCATAATCTATTTTAGTTTATACGAGAGCCAACTGTTAACGGAAACTACAGAATGCAAAGTTAACATGGTCATTAGAAAATGTATTTTTCAGTGTCAGTTGAACCAGCATCTTCGCAGTGAATTCCAGTCTATTTGTATTAATGGTAGGGTGGGTGATTATTTTTAGAAACACTAATTAATAGGAATTAGTAATTCAGCTACTATATGTTGTTATAAATGCAAATGTATCCATCCAAATTAATGAAAATTGTTTGATTAAGATTCCCATGAGAATAAAATGAGTTAGAAGGAAGGCATAGAATATTTCAGGTTTATTTTATAGTGATAATTTAATAAGGAAGCAGTAAACAAGATTGTGACTGCTGTAGAGGTTTCAGAAATAAAGGCCTAATCGTATAAACAGTCATGTAATTAGAGATTGTATCACAGAGGTGGGCAAACTACGGCCCGGAGGACTGTCCTGCCTGGCCCTTGGGGAGGCTAGCCCCGCTCCCTCCCCTGCAGTTCCCCTTCCCCTGCAGCCTCGGCTCGACATGCAGCCAGCGCTCTGGGTGGCGGGGCTGCGAGCGCCTGCCGGGCAACGCAGCTGCTAGAGCCACCGGCCTGCCCCAGTGCTCTAGACAGCGTGGCTGGCTCCAGCCGGGCGGTGCAGCTGCCAGTCCTGGTCCTCTGAGTGGCATGGTAAGGGGGCGGGGAGCGGGGGGGTTGGATAGGCGTAGGAGTCCCAGGGGGCCTGTCAGGGGGCTGGGGTGTGGATAGCGGTTGGGGCAGTCAGGGAATAGGGAACGGGGGGTTTCCAGGGGGGCTGTTAGAGGCAGGGGTTCCTGGGAGGGGGCAGTCAGGGGACAAGGAGCAGGGGGAGTTGGATGGGTCGGGGGTTGTCAGGGGGGCAGATAGGGGGCAGGGGCCAGACTGTTTGGGGAGGCACAGCCTTCCCTACCTGGCCCTCCATATAGTTTCGGAACCCTGATGTGGCCCTCAGGCCAAGAAGTTTGCCCACCCCTGTTGTATCATAATGCATATGCACAAGGGGGCTGAATAAAAGTTGTACAGGCAACCTAAATACTACCATTTCCTACCTTCCAAATGCTTGACTTTTTTTAACCAAAATAACATTCTTTTAAGATAGCTTTTTGTGTGTAATAATATCAAATAACAGTGTGGAGGGACCTTGCTATTTTACCAAAATTAAGGACTTTATATTTTAAAAAGTACTAAAATGAATGGATTTATGAATTTTCTCAAATGTAATGAAACTGAAAATTCTTAAAATTTCATTAATGGTGAGTATTTATTAAATAAATATTAAAAATGCAAATACATAATTATTGTGCTTGTGTGTGAGAATCAGAAAGTGAAAAAGACCTGTTTAATTACACTATATTCAACCTGAGAAATGCAAGAAATAAGCATCTAGCATCAATATGGAAAAGTAAATTTCATTTTTAAAGTATTTCAGTTCAAATAATCCAAGGTGGTGCTAATAACTAGGGTCCTACCAAATTCACGGTCCATTTTGGTCCATTTCATGGTCATAGGATTTTAAAAATTGTTAATTTCATTATTTCAGATATTTAAATCTGAAATTTCATGGTGTTGTAACTCTAGGAGTCCTGACCCAACTCTGAAGACAGGAGCGCAGAAGTAAGGGTGGCATAGTACGGTATTGCCCGCGCTTCTGCGCTGCTTTACTTCTGCGTTGCTGCTGGAGGGGCGCTGCCTTCAGAGCTGGGCACTTGGCCAGCAGCTGCCGCTCTCCGACCACACAGCTCTGAAGGTAGCACAGAAGTAAAGGTGGCAATACTGCGACTCCCCTACAATAACCTTGTGACATCCCCCCACACCCTCTTTTGAGTCGGAACCCCCAGTTTGAGAAATGCTGGTCTCTCCTGTGAAATCTGTATAGTATTGGGTAAAAGTACACAAAAGACCAGATTTCAATGGGGAGACCAGACTTCACGGTCCGTGATGCGTTTTCACAGCCGTGAATTTGATAGGGCCCTACTAAAACCAAGGTGAGGACATGTGAAATATATGATCTTTATAATTATAGTGATCCATTAATTAATAATAATATTTGTGATGTGTATAGCAGAGAGACCGCCTCTTTCTTTGATCCTGATCTTGCAAAGGCATCCCTTTGTGCAGACCCTTATTACTGCATGGTATCCTATTAACTTCAGTATGATTCCTCATTTGGGTGGGTGGGGCAGATTCCTTATACTGTGGCAGAAAAGATTAGCTGCGGCACTCAAGGTAGCAAAACCTAGATTTTTATTTCTGGAGGTTTTCTGTTTATGGCCCTCAGTTTTGAAAATATTCAGAATTGTCAACCTTCACGTTATGCTACAAAGGGTATCTGTTAACTTAGACTTTTAGTGAGTGGGAAGGATGCAAACTTTTGTGCAACATAGCTTTTTTTTACGTTAGTATTGTGACAGCCTAGATTTATATTTTTTTATAAAATGAGTTTTTATTATGAATTGTTCATGGGCCTGGAGCATTTTTGATAAGTGCAGCGAACTTATTGTAGGAATAAATTAATAGATCCACTTAACCAGGTATTACTTTTATGCAATTACACATTTTGGTTGAAGTATATCCAAAACACCATACCATATTATATTATTTACATCAGGGCACATACTGTAGTAATATTTATAGTAGACCATGAGATGAGTGAGTGCCTTTGACTGCAATACTATTGGAACCCTCCATTAAAGATTGAAAATAGTTTTTCATTGTACTTCAATAGTGGTTTAACAGAAGCAGAACTTTAATAAAATGGACCAATTGATTCAGTGAAGCCGCACAAAGGACACATGTGAGGGCAGAATCTGTCTTTTTTTAAAGCATGTAAAAACCGGTTTAAAATCTTTTACAATGGTCTCCCCTGTAATTCAGAGTACAAATGTCCAGTTTCAGATAGATATGATAACTGTTAGCAGGTGTTTCTGAGAATAATGAAAAACGCCGCTTTCAAATACATTTTGACAAAGTGTTTCTTAAGAAGATAAGACCGGCAATACTAGGTCAGACCAAAGGTCCATCTAGCCCAGTATCCTGTCTTCCAACAGTAGCCAATGCCCGGTGCCCCAGAGGGAATGAACAGAACAGGCAATCAAGTGATCCATCCCCTGTCGTCCATTCCCAGCTTCTGGCAAACAGAGCAGAGGCTATCCCTGCCTGTCCTGGCTAATAGACATTGATTGACCTATCCTCCATGAACATATCTAGTTCTCTTATAGTCTTGGCCTTCACAACATCCCATCGCAAAGAGTTCCACAGACTGACTCTGCGTTGTGTGAAAAAATCTGCTGCCTATTAATTTCGTTTGGTGACCCTAGACCCCTAGTTCTTGTATTATGAGAAGGAGTAAATAACACTTCCTTATTTACTTTCCCCACACCAGTCATAATTTTATAGACCTCTATCATACTCCCCTTAGTCGTCTCTTTTCCAAGCTGAAAAGTCCATCTTACTAATTTCTCCTCCTATAGAAGCTGTTCCAGACCCCTAATCATTTTTGTTGCCCTTTTCTGAACCTTTTCCAATTTCAGTATATCTTTTTTGAGATGGGGCGACCACATCTGCACACAGTGTTCAGGATGTGGGTGTACCATGGATTTATATAAAGGCAATACAATATATTCTGTCTTATTATGTATCCCTTTCTTAATGATTCCCAACATTCTGTTCACTTTTTTGATTGCTGCTGCACATTGAGTGGATGTTTTCAGAGAACTATCCACAATGACTCCCAAGATCTTTCTTGAGTGGTAACAGCTAATTTACACGCCATCATTTTATAGATATAGTTGGAATTGTGTTTTCCAAAGTGCATGACTTCGCATTTATCAACATTGAATTTCATCTGCCATTTTGTTGCCCAGTCACCCAGTTTTGTGAGATGATTTTGTAGCTCTTCGCACTTCACTTAACTGTCTTGAGTAGTTTGCATCATCTGCAAAATTTGCCACCTCACTATTTACCCCATTTTCCAGATGATTTATGAATATTTTGAATAGAACTGGTTCCAGTACAGACCCCTGAGGGACACCACTATTTACTCTCTCCATTCTGAAAACTGACAATTTATTCCTGCCCGTTTTTCCTTATCTTTTAACCAGTTACCAATCCATGAGATGACCTTCTCTCTTATCCCATGACAGCTTACTTTTGCTTAAGAGCCTTTGGTGAGGGACCTTGTCAAAGGCTTTCTGAAAATCTAAGTACTGGATCCTCCTTGTCCACATGCTTGTTAACCCCCTCAAAGAATTGTAGTAGATTGGTGAGGCATAATTTCCCTTGACAAAAACCATTTTAACTCTTCCCCAACAAATTATGTTTAGGTATGTGTCTGACAATTTTGTTCTTTACTATAGTTTCAACCAATTTGCCCGGTACTGAAGTCAGATTTACCGGCCTGTAATTGCCGCGATCACCTCTGGAGCCCTTCTTACAGCATTAATTTTCCTGTTAGGGTTGCCAACTTTCTAATAGCAGAAAACCGAACACCCTTGTCCCGCCCCTTCCCAAAGGTCCTGCCTTGCCCCACCCCTTCTCTGAAGCCCTGCCCCTCGCTTGCTCTTCCCCACCCTCGTTCACTAGCTCATTTTCACCAAGCAGGGGCAAGGGGTTGGGATACAGGAGGAGGTGAGGGCTCCGGCTGGGGGTGCGGGCTCTGGGGTGGGGCTGACGATGAGGGGTTTCAGGTGCAGGAGGGGCTCTGGGCTGAGATAAGGGGTTGGGGTGTGGGAGAGGGTACGGGCTCTGGGCTGGGGCCAGAAATGAGGGGTTCAGGTTATGAGACAGGGTTCTGGCTTGGGGCAGGGGGTTGGGGTGCAGGAGGAGATTCGGGGTGTGGGTTCCGGATGGGCGGCGTTTACCTCAAGTGGCTCCGAGGAAGCGACTGGCATGTATGGCTCCTAGGTGGAGGCCTGGCCAGGTGGCTCTGTGCACTCCCCCCGTACGCACGTCCCGTGGTTGATGGGAGCTGCGGAGCCAGCACTTGGGGGAGGGGCAGCGTGTGGAGTCCCTGTGGCTGTCCCTAGGTCTAAGATCCAGAGGGACATGTCACTGCTTTCGGGAGCTGCGCGAAGCCAGGTAGGGAGCCTGCCTGCCCCGCTGCACTGCCGACCGAACTTTTAATGGCCTGGTCAGCACCGTCCACAAGGGTCCCTTTTCAACCGGGCAGTCCAGTCGAAAACCGGACATCTGGCAGTCCTATTTCCTCTCCCTGCTATAGCAAAAACCAGTATAGCTTTTTGTATTCCCTGCTGAAATATGTTACATCAATCACCTCCATTTTTCAGAAGGTGTTTGAAAAATTGTAAAGAACTGTAAACTGCATTCATTCTCTAAGTTGATCAAAAATAGTTGTTTATAAATTTGTAAGCTATAATGGCTTTTTGATACTATAGTAATGAGAAATCCTTTAACTTAGTGTGTTAAACGTGCTCTCTACTTATACCAGATAAAACAAATGTTCATAGAAAGTTTCATTTTGTCACGTTGAGTGGTGCATTTTATGGAGTTTACATTTGTATAATAAAATGGAGATTTTGACTTTTAGTGTGGTTCTGGACTCTAGAAAGGTGATGCTAAAGATTATTTTATTATACATAAGCATTTAAGTATTTTTAAAATTCCAAGAAAAATTGTATGTGTTACAACCTGGGTCCCAATCATACAAACACAAGTGCCTGTTCAAGCCTTTGTGCTCATGTGGATTTCCATTAAGTATGCATGGGCTTAAGGGTCTGCCTGCACAGATCCCTTTGCAGGCTGAGCACCTATAATGGCTGCGTGAGCAATATTGCTAGAACATATGAAAGACAAATAACAATAAAAGAAACTGTATATCGCAGCTCATTTGGACAAGGGCCATACCTTTATTTTATGTTTATGTTTAGGTGTTACCAGAGAGAATTTTTAAATAATAATAATTAATGAAGTAACATTGAGCTCACAAGTGAAACAAAACATTTAGACAAGTTCTGTGCTGATATGTCAATAAGTATATAGCTACACACCCAAAATAAATTGTATCAGAAGAAAAGTGATGTATGTTTTATTCCCCCTGGGCTTAGAGCATTTTCTGTAGCTAGTCGTAAGACTGGACAGCAAAAGGTTTATGCAGCTTTCCATAGGGTTTTTTTTTGTTTTTTTACAGGAAATGTGTCTTGTGTAAAAATGAGTGATACTGACTGTTTTCCTTATGTCCCATAAGATAAAATGAAATTCCCAGCGCCTGATGTAAGAATCAAACTGTTCAACTTAATACATTTACTATAAGCAAATGCTTGAAGATATGTAACTTCTTCTCTAAAAATGATGCAAGTAAAAGGAGACCTGACCAAGGTTGTGTAGTTGATTTTTTTTCTTTAAGATGTACATACCTTTGTTTAGTTTTAGGTTTTCTGTTAATGCAATGTAAGGAGCTATACAGTTTAATGTTGTTCAAAGTCCTCTCTTTGCTTTATTTGATATTTTAGATTGTTCTTGAAATGAATCAAACCACAGTATTTTAACAGTTCTGAAATTTTCCAGGCTGGGCTTCTGCCTTAGGCTGCATATTTTTGGGAAATGTCGTTCAAAATGGTTCAGCAATTTCTGAGAATGAGCCTTGTTAAAAATACATTGTTTTGCTCATTATAAAATAATTCTGGAGACCTTTTATTGAGAAACTCTAACATCCCCGTGTTTGGAGCAGGTGTGTGAAATTTGGCAAAGGGAGGATGGTGTTTTGTGTCAAGGATGTGCCTTTTGCCATTCTCTTGAAAACCTGCCCAAATTTGGCCAAGTTATAAACCTTTGAAAAACTGCAGTTTGCATACACTTAGGAGAGAATTGCTGGAGCTTTGCAGCTAAACTCTCAGAAGATTCTGTCTACATTAAGCATGCTCCTGCCTGAGACTTTCCATGCAATTGCTGCTCCCACCTGTTGTGGGCTGTGCCTGGTCCAGGTGCCAGAACTAAGAGCAGAAAGCCTCTCTCCTGTACTTTCAATGCCCTTCCCCACATTAGGCCCAGGCAGTGAAAAGGAGGGAGCTGCTTAATTCAAATGCTGAAGGGGAGAAGAGGCGGATCCAGTGGTGGGAATGGGAGTAGATTTGAGACAAGAGGGGGCTGGGGGCTGGGGTGACTGAGACTGGAGCCTGGCAGTGAGGGAGAGGGAAACTGAGGCTGGCTGGCCAAAGAGACTGAAAGCCAGTGGAGCAGAGGAGGCGGGGACTGATTGGACCAGAAGACTGGAATCAGTGTGAGGGGAGACTGGAACTGGTTGGGCAAAGACTGGGAGCTAGAGAGGGAAATGGGGAGGACTGGGAGCCTATGGGCTAGAGAGGGGCAGGAGAGACAGAGATTGGATGAGAAGCTGGCCGGGGCAGCTGGAACGTGCTGGGTAAGGGACTGGGACTAGAAACCAGCAGAGCAGATTGAAGAGGGTGGGGAGCAGAGGGGGAAGATATTGGAAGGAGAGACAGGGTATAGTGGGGACCGCTAGGACTGGCTGGGCAAGGAAACTGGGATGGGGAACTTGGCGGGAGAGACTAGGATTGACTAGGTGAGAGGAATGGGACTAGGATGGGTGAGGGCCAAGAAACAGGACTAGGACAGGTTGGAGGAGATAGGCAGAAGGAGTTAAACTTGTGGGGGGGTGCAATGGGCAGGGAAGTCTGTGACCGCTAGAGCCCACTTCTCTCTAAAGCCTGAAATGGAGCCCAAGATCCCTATGTTTCGACATTTCTCTTCTGTGAACAAATAGCTGTGAAAACCTACTGATAAATTGTGTATTTTATCCCCCACTATTGCTGGTCCATATAGGGGATGACAGTTGACTATTGCTATCTGTTACTTCATTAGCTCAAGCGTCCGAGGGCTATGCAGTGGATCTAAAGGTTACAGCAGGCCTGCACAACTCGTAAAGCGACGAGGGCCATATTACTCCAAAGAAAACAGCTGAGGGCCGAAACCCCCCAGCCCCGCGGAAACACCTGCCCCCCCCCCCAGTGCTGCCCGCCCCGCGGAAACAACCCCTCCTTCCCCAGTGCTGGGGTGTGGAAGCCTGTAGAGGGGGAAAGAAACAGTGCACATAGGGTGACCAGATCACAGCAGTAAAATAGGACCTGCCCCGTCCCCGCTCGGCCCCACCATCACATCCCTCTTCACCCACCCCCCCCAGGAGTCACTATATTACTGCACACAACAGTCAGTCAATGTAGTTGTAGATAAATCTCTGCATTATGCATTTTTGTATAACTTTTATATGACTTTGTATTGAACCTTGGTAATATGTTATAGTGGGCCCCTAAGGTCGTATAATTAAGGTAAAAGAAAAATGTCTTTTTGCTAGAAGTGTAGAATAAGATCTTCCCCCCACTTTGTATTCAATTGCCCTGTTGAATGAATGAGGTGTGAATGAGGAAGGCGTGGAAGGCAGGCACCTCCAGACAGCTGCAACCCTTGGAGAGGGGATGGGAACCAGACCAAGGACAATCAAACTTGTCAAGTGGGCTGACTAGAGAAGAGCAGATATACTGATGGCCTCGGGGGTTAGAAGCAAGCACCTTCCTTTGGGAACACCCTCTTTGCAGCATTGGGACAACCCCCAGCCCAGAGACAAGCAGCAAAAAGGACCAACGGACACAGTCCCAGATTTTGGGCCGCACAGTGAGCCCACCTACTCACCCCCTCCCCTCGCGGGCCGCACAGTGAGCCCTCGTGGGCCGCATGTTCTGCAGGCCTGGGTTACAGCCTTGTTGATAAACTATGTGGGTGTCAGTATGACACCACATGATGGAATTTCTGTTTTTCCGTTTTCTTTTTGAAAAACGGAGGGAATTATACATAAAGAACATGATTAAGTCTGCAAAGTGAAGGAATCAAACATAAGGAAACCTTTGCCCCCCTTTGTGTATGCATTATGATATGGTCTATAGTCTTTAATTACATGACCATCTCTTCAATATTTTGTTTTTCCCTTTTTGTCCAGTGACTGACCCTGTGCCCTATTCACTATTCAAACTCTGCTCTGAAGACAGAATTATGAATTTCCTCATGGGCTTATCTATGGTGCTCATGATTATAATGTTTCACAAACATTAATGGATTTATTTCACAATATGCAGGTGAGGTGAGGCAGTAGTATTATCCTAATTTTACAAATGGGGAACTGAGGCAGAGAAAGAGATTAAGGTCAAAAGTATCCACTAATTCTGGGTGCCAAATGTGAGACACCTAGGACCTGATTTTTCAGAGCAACTAACCTAGAGCACTTTATATTTTCAAAGCACAGTTACTGTTGCCTTCAGTTGGGGCTTTGAGTGCTGAGCATTTCTGTAAATCAGACCCCAGGGTCTCATGTCAGGCATCCAAAAAATGAAGAACACACAATTCGTTACCACCTGTGAAAAGTGACCTGCCCAGCATCACACAAGAACTTTGTGGCATATAGAATCCAGTTTTCTAAGGCAATATTCAACTGCCTTAACATTCGGCCATCCTTTCTCTTCCTGCAGTCTCCTGCCTTGCTCACTATACACCACCTACTTCTCCAAAAATAAGGCAGGGATCCTACAGACAACAGCCTCCTTTACTATGCAACCATGATTTATCCCCAGAGCAGGTCCATCCTGTGCACTGAATGAGGCAGGGGTCCTGTGGAAAAAATGGCCTGTGATCATGTAATTAAAAACTGTATCATAATACATACACAAAAGCTTGAGTGTTTGACTTTGCAATCCTTAATAATGTTCTTTTAACATGGTTTATTTTTGTGGGACAGAGATGCATTTATCCATCTTTGCAGTGGATATTTTGTTAACATTGGAGTTGTTTTGCATGTGATTATTGTTTTTATATGAAAGTGAAATCTCATTTCTTACCCTGATCTGAAATTCCCTGGTTAAGAATTTTTGGGGATAAGTTGTAGCCAAAGATGTCTGGATGATTTCCAATTGACCTAGCTGGGAACACATTACTTTTTTTCAATGTGAGTAGGAGCCAGAATATTGTGTGTCTAACTATACCATTACGGTACAGGAACTTGCGGGTGTATTTCATATTCGCAGGAAATGCCAGCTTCTCTTAAACTGCACTACAGATGTTGGCACTTGCTGTTCATCAGGAAAAATATTTTAAGAAGAATTCAAATAGAATGAAAACAGAGTCTTAACTGCTAAAACTGAGAAGAATTTTGTGGCTTATATTTTACCTTGGTCTAAATAACATTCGGTAATCCAGCTTCTATGACTGCTGACTGCAGGGTTTTGCATCTCATGTGCTAAACAGAGAATTGGCAGCCAGTTCCAACAAAGCTTTTTTTGTGCCTTCAGGCTATCCTGGGGGCAGGGCTTCCTTTATTTTTCCCCACTTGTTTTCTTGTCTCAAGTAAATTGGTTTTAGACAGCTCCCTCTTGCTCAGTCACTCCCCCTCCCCTTTTTGTTTTTTGAAGTGGTGCTTACTGGAGATGTTTATTTTTTTACAGTGGTTTAAGTTTTCTTTTCATCTGCACATCATCAGATCAAGAAGAAAGAATTATGGAAGGCAAGAAAAACAAAAAACCCACCAAATATACACTGTAGCAGCACTTTGCAGACCCCCCACTTCAAGCTGATGCTATACCACCTGTACTGTATATGGGCTGCTCTGCCCATGCTAGGCTCCTAGAAGAGTTTTTAGGAACTAATCCTGTGAGTCGCACCGTCAGTGCCCTTAATAAGTATTCATCACTCCTTCCTTAGCAGTAGAGTCAAAAGGAAACCAGGAAATGTGTCTCCCAAATGAGACCATCTTTTCAAGGCCAATTAGGTCAGAACTTCTGTACTTCAAAGCAGTCTCTTGGATCAACAAGGTCTTTATTGCCTCCGTAGTGGTTCTAGAGTCTAACTCTTTGTGTGCCCACCATAAAAGATGGAATGCATAGAGGAAAAGGGAGAATGTGAGCCTCTGTGTGCTCCTGATCAGGGTATAGTTTCTATATTTCCTAACTCAACCTCCCCTCCCAAAGAAAGGGCTTTCTCCCTAGGGCTCCTCGAAAAACTTTAATTTCAATGGGTTTGGATTAATCCCTAAAATAAAACATTAAATCCTTTCCTTCCAAGTTGGGGAGAGGGAAAAAAGTCCTTCTGCAGAAACTACCAAACTATAAAGTGCTTATAATCTATGAAAGGAAAAGTTGATACGGCATAATTGTTCTGTTCAATCTCTTACACTGTGCCCATCACTGTATTATTTGAGTGCCTTCCAGTAGTGTGTTAAGCAAGGTGACTAACAGCTGTCACATGTACTTTCTCTTACCATGGTAAAATCATTGTGGAGTTTTGAAATTTTATTTAATATGCTATGTGCTAGTGAAGGCAAGACAGAAGAGAGGTGAGCCTTCCTCTTAGAATGGATGAAATTTGTGGTGGCTCAGAGTTATTGCGGGAGTTTGTTCCACAAACTTGGTCCTGCCCCCAAGAAACTGGTATCTGCTGCACGAATTAGCTTTACCTTGGCAGTAGATGAAGGAGTAGAGTTCTTATCCTGGCCCCAGAATACGAAATCCCTTGATAAGGACCAACAGCTTTAACTTGATATGATATTTCCAGGGAGCCAGTGTAATGAGCAGAGGGTAGGTTTGTTGTGCTCATATTGGTGAGGATGCACCCTGCATTTTCCTGAGGGCTGAATGTTTCATGTCCATGTAGATTTGCATTGATGTAGTTCCATTGGGAGGGAATGGAATATCATCTTCCAGGGTGGGGGACAGTCTTCTAGCTCACGGGGTCTCAACTGGGAGGCCATGAGCAGGTTCCAGGGATCCACCAAAGACTGGACTTAGGCCCGGGCGGCGGAGCTCAGGGAGGGAGCGCCTCCCCCATTCCCTGACTCACCTCAATGGGCCACCCAGCCTGTCTGGGTTCAGGCAGTGCACCCAAAAATTGCAGCATCACTGCAGAAGAAATATCTCCCCCTGTCATCAGAAGTGGGATGCCTCACAGCCATTGACTCCACAAGCAGGCAGCAGCTAGTCAAGGAGACACACCAGTGCTCTGCCCTGCTACACCAGCACTTCAGGGAGCATGGCCAAATAGAAGGCAGAAATCTGGAGGGAGGGATGTAACCCCACATGTTTCCCCCCCCTCCCCCACCACCGCATGTTGGGTCTGCAGATTTGTCTATTTAAGTTTAGGGGGTCCCTCATTAAAAATATATATATGTTGAGAATCACTGTTCTGGCTAGCCAGAGATGGTAGTGTATTATTCAGAAGTGTTGCTATGGAAGAGCTAAGTATCAGTATCTAGAACTCCTAAACTGTAGACTGACTTGACCAATTGTGCGTGTGAATCTTCAATCAAAGGAGGCTGCTCTGTTGCTGCAGATTCTTCAAAATGTTTACCCCTGCCAATCAGCATGACCCCAATCTCACTTGGGTTTATCTCACCCAGGCTCTGGGCTAGCTTGGTTACAGTGGTGGTGTCATATAAGGCCTTGGCTACACTTACAAGTTACAGCGCAATAAAACTGCCGGCGGCGCTGTAACTCATTAACTGGCTACACTTGCAAGGCACGTGCAACGCTGTATCTCCTCAGATACAGCGCTGCATGTACTCCACCTCCCCCGAGAGAAATAGCAACTGTTGCGAAGTGGGTGGAACGCTGGTCTTTCAGTGTAGCCCAGGAACAACGCAGTTACTGATCTCCGGAAGCTGCTTTGTTTTGAAACGGCACTTCCGGGTTGGAGTTCAGAGCTCCGTCTGGAGCTACTACAAACACAGCTTTACAACCACAGCTATTGTTTGCAGGCGGGGGGGGAGGGAAAGAGGGGAGGGCTGCGTTAGGAATGCCGGCAGCAAAGCCTTGGACAGAGACGGCGGGGGGGCGGGGGGGGGAGAAGAACGGCGGGGGGGGGGGGGGGAGGGAGAAGGCTCAGTTTCCTCTCTTTTATCTGCTCTTTAAAAACAAACAAAGCCCCTGCTGTTTGCTTTCAGTGATTGAGAGAGAGGCAGGGGATGTGGAGGTGTGGAAATAATGAGCTGACACTCTGTGGAGATTTCAACCCCCCCCCCCCCCCTCTCTCTCTCTCTCAAAACGCTCCCTGTCAAAGTCCCCCTCACCCCCCCCCCCATTTGAAAAGCACGTTGCAGCTACCTGAATGCCCATAATGCACTGCTCCCAATACAGCTGCAAGTGCCGCAAATGTAGCCACGTCAGTGGTAGTTACTGCGCTGGCGGCTGCCAGTGTGGACAGGCTGCAGCGCTTTCCCTACTCGGCTGTACGAACACGGGTTTAACTAACAGCGCTGTACATCTGCAAGTGTAGCCAAGGCCTAAGAAAGATGTGAACAAATTGGAGAGAGGTCAGAGGAGAGCAACAAAAATTATAAGAGGTTTAGAGAACCTGATCTTTGAGGAAAGGTTGAAAGAACTGGGCACATTTAGTCCAGAGAAGAGAAGGGTGAAGGGGAACATAACAATCTTCAAAAATGTAAAAGGTGGTTATAAAGAAGACAGTGATCAATTGTTCTCCATGTCCAACAAGGGCAGGACATCAAGCAATCGGCTTAGTTTACACAAGGGAGATTTAGGTTAGATATTGTGAAAAACTTTCTAACAATAAGGATATAGGTTACCAAGGGGAGCTTGTGGAGTCCCTGTCAGAGGTTTTTAAGAACAGGTTAGACAAACATCTGTCAGGGATAATCTAGATGTACTTAATCCTGCTTTATCATGGGGGGGTGCGTGGACTGGAAAACCTCACAAGGTCCCTTCCAGCCCTACATTTCTAGGATGCTGTGATTTTTATATTGTGAAAAATGGAGAAAGCTGTGTGCCCTCTGTATGTTTTGGTATTTAAGCCCATGACATTTCATCAATTTTCGTAGAGGTTGTTCTCATCTTAATTTAGATTGTCGGCTCTTCAGAACAAGACAAGACAGAATCTCCGTTTGTTTGAAAAGCACCCTGCACTTCTCTGGCTGCATAAACTGTAAATAATAGTAATAAACTAATGCACTTCTCTGTGAATACATCAAGCAGAGTAGTGGAATCTTGTAGTCTAATGTAATATTTCAGTATCTCCTGCTTTGTTTTTTTCTTCTGGAAAGTTTTTATAGTTCTCTCTCTATTTGGGGTGGAGACTGTCATCCTCCTGCATGGTGATCGGGCTGGCTTCACAGATGAAGATTTGATTACTACTACTACTTTTCTCTTTGCATTCATGCCACTAAGCATATAGTTGCTGCAGCTGGAGCTCCAGTTCCAGTGCTTTAAGTAGACATTTCATACAGATTTGTATTGCTCCCCCTTTTTACTTATTTTATCGCTCTGATCCATTAGAGGCATAACTGAAATGGTAGAAAATAAAAGGCAGGAAAAGAAGCATTTAACTAGAGGATGGCTAGAAGAAACAGCTAGGGATACATTGTTCAGCAAGTTAAGGTATTTTAAATAGTTAATAGGTTTCTTCTTCTAAGGATGAACTGTTAGATTGGTTTTCCTTGTTATTTGTGATTGATTGAATGACAGGAGGAAGTCTTTCCAAGAGGTCAATGTCAACAGTTTTCCTAGGTAGGGACAAGTCTGAAAAGAATTGCTCTGGTTGGGTTTTGAGGATCACATAATTGTAACTGGTTTGTTTTGTTTGTTTGTGTTTTTGTTTTGAAAGAGCCTGGTTTCACAAGTTTCGTACCCTAGGCGAAACTTCCTTGCACCAGCCAGTCCCCCCTCCTTGCGATGGCGCTCAGCCCCCTGCCTGCGGCAGCCTCCCCCCGCCCACGGCACCCACCCACCCACCCACCCCCGGCTCCTGGCTCAGCATGTGCCTAATTGGAAATCTGGCCCTGGTCCACTCAATGTGGTGCAAACTGTGGCGGTCAATACCTCTGCACAGAGCTGTGCTTAGGGTGACCAGACAGCAAATGTGAAAAATTGGGATGGGGAAGGGGGGTAATAGGAGCCTATATAAGAAAAAGACCCCAAAATCGGGACTGTCCCTATAAAATTGGGACATCTGGTCACCCTAGCTGTGCTGGACAACAGCACGTTGACCCCGCACCCTGCCTGGGCATGTTACAGTGGAGGAGGCAGCCCGGGGCTGGGTGCCCCCCTCATTACCCCCAGCCACTCTCACTGGGCTGCTGGTGGCGCTACCCTGACGTTGGGATAGCGCAGGAACCCCCGGCCCATCCCCATGAACTGGCTGCCCTGGCCGGGGCAGAGCAACACCGTCCCCTCCTGGGGGGGCTGCCGCCGCCGGCTCCTCGTCCCCCACCGAGCTCTGCAGCAGCGTGGTCAGGTTCCCGGCTTGGCCCCCGCCAGGCCACAAGCTGCCACTGCACCCGGGGGTTCCGGGGAGGGCGGCGTGTGCTCGGCAGCCGCCCAGCTGCACGTAACGGGTCCTGCGAGGCAGGCAAGGCCTCCTCAGGCCCACTCCGAAGCCCCCATTGCTACGGCAACCGGACTTGGCACAGCTCGGCTTTGGCAGCCCCACATGGAGTTCCCAGCGCGCGCCTGAGGCCGGTGGGAAAAGGCTTCCCCGCGCCGGGAAACAGGATGCGAGAGAAAGGTTCCGCCCAACTAAAAAGTCCCCTCGCCATGTACACTCTACCCACCGGAGAGCCCTGCCGCACACATCGCCCTCCTGGCTCAGTCGTGGCCAGCCACCCCCCAGCTCCCGGCGCCCTAGGCGACTGCCTAGGGTCGCCTAGTGGGCGCACCGGCCCTGCTAACTGGTCTGTCTCAGCCATAATGGTAATTAGAGCAGAATGGAACATTTTCCCAAAAGAACTTACTCTAAATACTCAACATCTAGGCTTGGAAGGATTAGTTTTTTATTGGCACATTCCGTAAACGTTGATTTCATTGTACAAACTGATGAAAAAATATTTTCATTGATGACAATAGAAATGTATAGAGAAGCAAAGTGAGAAAAATCTTCGTGAGAGCTTATTAGAGTTTGATTTAAGGATATCTATTTTTGTATATTTACATTTGTATATTTTGATGTGTGATCTTGACAGTTTGTGTCAGTTATTAAGCATTAACTTTTTGAATCAGTGTCTGTTCTAGTTAAACAATTATTGTCTAACCCCACCCATAATTTCCCTCAACCTTGAAAATTAATAAAATTTGTGGGGGGGAGGGAATGCTTAAAACCCATAATTTTGCACAACTGTGAACATTTAAATGGATACAAATTGGGGGGAGGTGGAAGCTTAAAAATATTGATATTATCCATTGAAATTATAAACCAATACAAATCAAATGCTGCATCCTATCTAGATCACATTTGGTTCCCAGCACTAAGGGCAAAAAAAATGGTGCTCTTTTAAAAAAGGGAAGAATAAAGTGGAAAATCTACTGCCTTAGCTATTTCTATCACTGAGTTGAAGTACCAAAGGAAAGTCATATGCACAATCCGCTGCGCCCACAAATCTTTCATCTTGCTGAATGACAGTGTATCACCCAAAGTATTACTTGTCAAGGAAAACCTATTCCAGACCTTTCAGCTCTGAGGAGGGGTGCATGATTTATTATCACTAAATCTATTGTATTACTAATCTATTTAGCATAGACAGCCCTTCAAGGGACTCAGTTAGAGATATTTTATTAAACCCTTCCCTTGACCTTGCAGTTTGCTTCCTTTGAAATAACTCATATGACCTTGTCAAACAAGTGGCATCAAATCTGCCCCCAACCTCATAGTCAGGAGAGCAATGTGTGTGAGACTGCTGTCAGAAGATAGACCTTCCAATACATTTGACTAGGACCCATTTTCTGTACTTTAAATTATGTTGCCGCCAGAACTGCAGATGTATGCATAACGAACAGTGTTGATGACCAAGCAAATTGACCTTTCTATGGTACAAACCATTTTAAAATAAATTGCCTAGGGAATTGATCTTTCTTGGACTAGTAATTATCTTTCTTTATGGAGCCCTTGGGCCATACATTGCCATGTCTGTTTCTTGAGCTAATAAAGTAACCAAAAATGTTTACAAATCTTCCACTAACATGACACCATGAATGACTATATACAGCCCAAGCCTATTTTTGTCTGTTGTGTTTTTACATGAGTAGACCTAGTGACGTTTATTTTTCCAGTATCCCTATGGGAACCCTGGAAGATTCCAAAATACAATAATTAAAGAATGACAGGCCTTTCCTTACAGTGAAAAGTGAACAATTGTTTGGTGGGTTAAACAGCTATGTTGGTGCTTATTAACAAGATATTTTACCTTGTACTGCAGCCATGCCTATAATGGTCAAAAACCACTGATACCATGAACTGCTCCTTCGTTTTTAGTCAGTCGCTCTTCAACATTTAAAAAAAAAATCCTTTTAATAGAGTGCTGTTTATTTATTGAAAAATATTTGAACAATGATCTCAACATCTTTACATTGGTTAAAATATTTCAAATGACATAGTATAATACAATTTACGCTTGGCCAATAAGAAGTTAAGTTTTGGTTTCAGCTCAATTATTCAAAAAATTGTTTAAGATATAAAAAGGTTTAAAAACAGAGTGGGTGGAAGACGTATACTGTCTGCTGTACCCTTGGCTTTAGAAAACCTGGCAACAAGTTCAGACTCTGCAAGCCCTGAAACAGGGAAGGCTCCTGGAGGCCTGACCCTGTATTGTGGCAATGCAATGAGCTCAACAGAAAGAGAAAGTAAAGCTGATGTGCCTACATTTTTAAAATAATAATTGATTCCTTAATGCAATGCTTTGTAATAGGGGAAGGTATTGTAACCCCGTTGGGAAGTAATGCACTGTCAGGATTTACCTAGCTAACTGTGGAGGTTGTTCTCTTGGTAGTCCAACATACAACTGCTGCATTTTTTTTTTCTGTCTTCAAACAGAAAATGCAGTCATTTTTTTGTTTGAGGACTTAGTTGTGTAGTTTACAGCAAAGTGTGCGGAGTTGTTGCTCTGCAGTTCACGTAACTGGAAGTTCTACATGGATGCAAGTAATATTAAGCATTTAGAAGTTGTAGTGCTGTGTGGTAGTTAGTCACAAGCCGCCTGTGCACTTGCAAGAATGCAGGATAAAGGAGGGTTAAGGTCAGAAAGTGGGCATGTCTGAGGAAATATGAGTTTCAGTGTAATACTTAGCTTTAAATTTCCCTTTTAGGCTCTGAACCTGCAAAGGCAAGTACATGCTGAAATCTGGGGGACTACTCACATCATTAAAATTAATCCCATGTGTAAGTCTTTGCAAGCTTGGGGCCTTAGACCTTACTACTAGACCTAGAGCAGGGGTGGGCAAACTACAGCCCAGGGGCCACATCCAGCCCTCCAGCCTGTTTAATCTGGCCCTTGAGATCCTGCTGGGGAGCGGGGTCTGGGGCTTGCCCTACTCCCACGCTCCAGCTGGGGAGTGCCGAGGCTCCTGGAAGCAGCAGCATGTCCCGCCTCCGGCTCTTATGTTTATGGGTAGCCAGGGGGCTCCGCGTGCTGCCCCCACCCCAAGCACCACCCTCGCAGCTCCCATTGGCTGGGAACTGCGGCTAATGGGAGCTGCAGGGGTGGTGCCTGCGCGCAGAGCCGCCTGGCCACACCTCCGCATAGGAGTTTCTTGAGGTAAGTGCCGCCCGGAGCCTGCACCCCTGACCCCCTCCCCTTGCCCCAGCCCTGATCCCTCTCCCGCACTCTGAACTCCTCATTTCTGGCCCAACCCCAGAGCCCTCACCCCCTCCTGCACCCCAACTCCAATTTCATGAGCATTCATGGCCCACCATACAATATCCATACCCAGATGTGGCCCTCGGGCCAAAACGTTTGCCTGTCCCTGTCCTAGAGAGCGTGTGTATATATGTAACTATGTAAGGGGGGGGGTGACCCTGAAAAGTTTGGGGGCGACTGCTGTAGGACCAAATGCCCTTGTCTTAAAATATTCTTGTTTACTTCAGTGGTACTACCTGTCAGAATAAGAAAAGCAGTGCTTTGTGGTAGTTAGTGCTTTAAAATATAAGAAACAGAATTCTGAAGCAGTTGATATCCTTCTGGAATAAAAAAAGCAACTAACTTTAATGAGCAAAGTAATTTTGCCTGGAAAAGGAATGGCATTCACAGGGTAAAATATAATTAACCGTAACTTTTTGTGCTGTCTCCACTGGGTGCGTTTTTTAAATTGTAAAAATCACTACAGTTTGATAAGAAATTTGATGAGGCTATGAAATTACCTATATCTAATGCCAAACCCCTAATATCAGAGCCTACGAAGAGCTTTGTGGAGAACTTTCTTGGATTGAAACTTTAAAACTGCATTTGAAGTTGAATGGTTTGAATTTTAGTTAGAAGTTACTGATTTGTCATTAAAATGTGACTCTACTCTATTACAGAGTCTGTTCTGCTATGGGTTCATGGATCCCTATAATATCTATTATGTTCTGTAACAAGACACACATTGCAGTATGCTTTCACTGATATTGTGCATGAACGTCAGTTTAATTGATGAATACAGTGGGAGCCTCTCTTTGAACAAGCTAATTTTATTAACAGGTCTGTGTCTTGTTTATCAGATGACATTTGGAGCAGTTATGAATTTAATTGTCTCACTTATTTATCAAATCTCAGAATTGTGACTTTTCATTTGGTTGAAGTTTGTGTCACTTTTCCTTCTTGAGAAAAACAATCTAAAACCGAATTTCTTAGCTTATCATTTTGTGCTGCTTCATTTTGGAGAGGGATTTTGTAAAGCCCCGGAGCAGGTTTTTATATCTGTATACTCTATCTGTCTTAATTTTAAATAAAATGAAATGGTTAGCCAGACACTTAAATATTTGTTTTTCATCTAGATTGATTCATACCAGTGTTTTATTTAAAAAAAAAAAATCTCTTTTAAGAAAGCCAGAACTTTTAATGCCAGGAGAATCCAAATTGGATTTTATTTTATTTAACATATGTGTGGCCAACTTATGACAGTTGTGCAATGGCACCTTGTTGTTGCTGTTGTACTGAAGAGCAATTACTGTTTCCACTTAGAAACTCTTTTCACAGTTCTAGTCCCTGATCCTGCAAATGAATCTGCCCACACATACCCTTTAATGCACACAGTATCCCGTTAACTCAGTCTGAAAAGATTTTTATGGCCATATTTTCCAATGTCCCTTTTAAATCTTAACCATCATTTTTACATGCCCGCCTATCTGCATCTTCAAACCCTGTATGCATACAACTAAGATAGCTTATTTGATTTGGAGGAACGTGCCCTCTATCTGTCCAGGTACTTGTGTGGTCCTCGTCACTTTAGTATGTAAGCATCTCATTATCTTCTTGGCACACTCGTAAGGTAGGGGACTACTTGGGTATGGAAGTGCTAAACCCATTTTACAGAAACAGAACTGGGGCATGAGGAACTAGATTAACAAAGAAACGTAAGTGTGGTGACAGGTGAGTGTCACCATGCCTGACATTTAGGCACCTAGAAAATCACTGGGGGAGCTCCTTATACACTTAATGGGGGAGAAATAGGTGCCTAAGAATGGGATTCACAAAAGCCAGCATGCTGGGTGGCTCAGTGGTTAGGGAGATCCTCAGTTAAAATCCCCTTCCACCTGAGCAGGATTTGAACAGGGATCTGCCACTCCTCAAGTGAGTGCTCTAATCACTGAGCTATGGGATATTCTGATGTGGGGGTCCATTAGTTTCTCCTGTTGAAACAGTTCCACTATGGATGAATAATTCAAATAGTCATTGGAGCAGGGGAACTGAATTCTCACTTCCCAGAAGACTGCTTTAATCACCAGGCTACAGAGTCATTCTCGTGCTTACTCAATCTCTCTCTAGCCAAGTGACTCTTTCGTTATTTATCCACAGTGGAACAGCCTAAATAGGACATATTGAGGGAGCCCCCACATCAGAATATCCTGTAGCCTGGTGGTTAGAGCACTCTCCTCAGAGGTGGTAGATCCCTGTTCAGATCCCTTCTTTCCATCAGGCAGAGTGGGGACTTGCACCAAGGCTCGCCCAGATCCCAGGTGACTACCCTAAAAATTATGAGGGAGGTCCTCTGGCAGTTTTGTGAGAGTTTGTATATAGTGTCCAGTCTGGTAGGTGAGCTCTGAGTTGAGTGAGTTTAGTTCCCCTACAGGTTTCAGTGAGAGCTTACGGGGAGGAGGGGGTTGTGAATCACAGTGGAACCCAGTGTTTAAGTCCTTTTGTGAATCTAGATCAAAATATCTTAAGTGACTAATCCAAGATCACACAAGAAGTCTGTGGTGGAGCCGGGAATTGAACCTACTTCTCCTGAATCCCATTCCAGTTCTCTATATTCTAGATCACCCTTCCTCCTCTGCATTAGTAATGGGATTTACATTGTATGAATTGATAAGAATGTCAAATAATTTCTTTATAAAACAAAATATTTCAAAATAAGGTTGTTTTTTACCTTAATAAGTTAATTCATTTATGTAATGTTTCTCAAAGAGACATGGCTCATGTCTTCCTGAGGACATGCAGGATGGGGTGCAGAAGATGTAAAAATTAGATGGATAGGCCATTGACAACACATGGTGTGGGACTGAAAGAGAGAGCGAATCAGTTTTCCTAAAATTCTTCTCATTTCATAATCCTGAATTGGGGTTTAGCTTTTAAAGACTTGAGGAATCATAACACTAATATTTGTAAAGTCCTTTGAAGATGAGTGTTTAAATGTCAGTGAGTCAATGCAGTTCCCCTCCAGGGAATTTTCCCCAGAATTTTTATTTGGTAGGGCATTGCCCTTCAGTGGGAGTGTTCCATGGTTCTTAGCAATGCATCCTGAGAATTTACCTTTTCATCTTATTGCCCCGGGGATTTGAGGGAGAGAGTTTAGCACTCCAAGTTAGAAAGGAGGTGTTCCACATGCAGAGGATCCCCTCTGCTCATGGATGTAGGGGATAAACAGTCTGGCCTGTTATTACCTGTCAAGACGTGAAGTTAGACTTCTGTGTTTCTCTTGAAAGCGTTAATCCCAAACAAGAATGCAGACCAAAATGTTTCCCTGCATTCTCTGTGTGTTAATGTTGAGTTCAACTTAAGAGGGGCAATGCAGAATTCTAAACATGAGTCTTGGCACGTAACTTAAGGTGGACTTGATTTAAAATAGTTATTTTTACTTAATTCATTCTCATGGCAATGTTTACCCTGCCTTTCCATAGCTGTAGGTGCTGTTACATAATTAAAACTTGCAAAATTATAAATGAAATCTACATAAGACTTGAGGCATTCTAGATAATGGTTTTTAAATATATTTGTAATGTTTATGTCTGCACATATGCTCTTAATCATTTGCGATCCAAAAGGTTTTAAAATATTTATTTCTAAAACATTTCAGTTCACCTAATTTGTAGCTGTCTCAAACTTAGTGTACATATTATCAGCCTGGATTCAAATTTTCTTTTGGAAAAAGTCTGCTGTTTATTATACACTTGACTCTGGAAAAAATACAGAAAATATTATATATAAACACTAGAATTACCTGTGTGTAGAATGTTTTGTTGAAGTTTGGTCACCAAATTAAATTAAAATATAACAGAGTAAAAATATATGTCTTAGAAAAAAGAATTTGGAGGGAAATGGAGGTCAAAGCATAAAACCCCAATTAAACATGCTGAACAAAGGGTTAAAGGTTAATTTAGTAACCTTTGCACATAAAGTAGTGATCTCTCAGCAAGTATGTATTGATATGCCTTCATGGCACAGTGCTATCAGTTCAGCACCTTTTCATCAGCACTTTAATTTTCCTTAGAGTAAAATATTGATCATTAATATTGAGCTGGCGTAGAAGTTAACATATTTCTGTCCAGAATGATGTCATAATTTTACCATACTGTACTTTCACAACCAGACATACCAATCTATAATACTTGGAAACCTATTATATTGAAAATCATTGTGTGGATTTATAAGAAATATAGAAGGATATAGGCAGCTTGATTCTATTTGTAAAAAATATGTACTCCATAAATTTCCTTTCAGAGCATACAGAAAGTTTGGCTTAGCTCTTATTGGTGATTAGTTTCAGCTTTATATTTTGTAATATTACTTTAGGGAATAGATGTATATAAGCAAAATGTTCTGTTTTCAGGGCTCTTATAACGTAATATTTTTTATATTATTAATGTTACCTTTTTTTAATGATTGATATTTTCCTTTGTTTCAGCCAAACCTTTTACATCTAAGGTGAAACAGATGCGACTACATAAAGAAGATTTTGAAATCTTGAAGGTGATTGGTCGAGGAGCCTTTGGGGAGGTAAGGTTTTTTGGGACGTTGAATGTACTACTGAAAATCTTGTGCAGTCAGAAAGTTTATTGGTATCAAGATATTGAAATATAAGTCATCTAGAAATACACAGAAATACTACTAAGTGAGCTGGTAGGGATGCAGGCAGGGATGAGAATTCATTGAACTTGAAGTATTTTCACAAAACATTTCAAGTTCTACAAGTCTGCATTTGTCAAAAAAAAAAAAAAAAAATTCTGATCACCTCTACTTGTGACCTCCCAAGGCAGTTCATATATTTGGTACAGGAGGTATTAGTGCCTGCCTGTAGCAACTGCTTGCCAAAGTCCATATCTGTGAAAGCATGCACATCTATTTCATAATGTTTGGCAAAGATGCAGGCTGATGCCCAAGAGATCACCTTAAAAATCTGTATTAAAGCCACTAATCCAAGCATCTGGTCTGGTACAGAAGATTTCAAAAACAGGAAATGTACAGGATAGGGAATATTGGCCTTTTTGTACTTTTTATCTGAAGAGTTGAAAGTGATTTACAAAGTTAAGTGTTACTCCCGTTCTGCATATGGGAAAACTAAGCAGAGAAAGGTTAAGTGATTTGAAAAAGTTACACAGCAAGTCATTGGTCTTGTGTCTGTCTTTAATTTACATTTCTTATTTTGATGAGCAAATGGAGATAGATGTGGATAAATCATAATTTCACTATTACTTTCTTTTCCACCAAAAAGATCTCTGCCCACACTCAAATAGGCTTTCCATGGTGGATAACTGTGGAAGCACCACGGTCTTTGTGCCTGCAGAGCCCAGTCCTTGTTCAGGGGACATGATATTCAGTTTCTCATTGATCTGTGTAGTTTTTTTTTTATCATAGTTTTGTCAGGAAAAAGGGTTTTCCCAATTTTCTTTTGTGCGTAGAAAACATTGACAATGATGGATGGACAATTGTTATAGATTTCTTCGGTTTTCCACCCAGCCTGAGGGTCCTTTGGACTGAAGCTGTAGTGTTGAACTGGGACTGTCAGATGAACACTTTACTAAACACTTAATGATGTTTTGTTTAGAAGAGTTTTTTTTCTTCCGATTTTTAGTATTTAACGATAGATACGGTCAATCATGTGGCCCTTCAGGATGGTCTTGGAAGTTTATTGTGACCGATGGAAATATTTGTGGCTCGCGTTCTCTTCTTCAGAATAGATATTATCTGTGACTTTTAATTGTTACAGTATATGTTTTAATCCAAGCATTTTAGAAACATGAACTATTCCCTTTCTATTCCTCCCATTTTGCTTCCAGTTTTGAATGGTTATTTGATTATATTTGCATTATTGTTGTTCTAAAACTATACCAGACTTTTGTCATGCCTCATTTGGTAGCACGTACAATGGAGTTGTAAAGCTTTAATTTTCTTCTCCTGCTACGCTTGTCTAGAGTCATGGAAGGCTTAGTTTCTGTAGCTGTACTAAAGGAACTGTAATTTTTACTTTAATGTAGGTCACTACTACTACTGCTACCACCCCCACCATATACGTGTTTAAAACATCAGAACCATCACACAGCAGATACACATTGCAGTGCTACCAGGAGCAAGTACATTTATTTAATCTATTGTTCCACTGAAATATGTTAAAGGAACTGGGATTTTTATTCTCTCCAAACTATTCTCTGGACCATATGTATTGAAGCCTAAATCATCTCCTACACAGGCTGTCTTTGTGGGGATCAGGAAATTTTGCATTTGGAGTCAGAGTTCCCTCTCAGAGTGGGTGGTGTATTCCTCTCTACCTCTGAAGAACTGGAAGGTGTTTCAGCCCTATAAGCCCTTGCATCCAAGGAGATCTAGGGAGCTGTATTCAAATTCTCTTTGCAGACACCTTTCAGCTTGATGCACAGAAAGTAATTTTTCTTCTTTAAGATATTATCAAGGGGAGCCCAGATCTGCAGATGCCCACCTCTACTCCCTTTTGCGCCTGCTTCAGTTGACTACACTCTCTAGGTCATAATTAAAGCATAATTTCCCCCACCCTCATCTACTGTCAACTTTAGGCACTAATACAGAGATTCTGCACATAGGGTGGCTCTAGACCAGGGGTCGGCAACCTTTGGCACGCGGCCCACCAGGGTAATCTGCTGGTGGGTTGCGAGACATTTTGTTTACATTGACCGTCCACAGGCATGGCCCCCCGCAGCTCCCAGTGGCTGTGGTTCGTTGTTCCCAGCCAATGGGAGCTGCAGGAAGCAGTGGCAAGCACGGCAAACTGCGGCCACTGGGAGCTGCGGGGGGGGGGGGGGATGCCTGCGTATGGTCAACGTAAACAAAATGTCTCGCGGCCCACCAGCGGATTACCCTGATTGGCTGCGTGCCGAAGGTTGCCGACCCCTGCTCTAGACTTTCTTTAGTATTTAAAAAAAAATCATTTTGCCTTAAAGGGATACCATCAGCCTATTTAATTCCTGACACCTGTCTTCTATTAAGGACAGTAACCAGGTAACTGCATGCCATATTCCTGGAGAGCAATGCATAAAAGTGTATTTTTAAAAGACTTTGGAATTCGTCTTTTTTTTTTTTTAATTTTTTTTATGTTTTGGTCTTCAGTAAAAAGAAGTGTTAACAAGCTATGCCGAAACTGGTAAAAACCCAATGTGTTTGTTTTTTAAAGTAAGAGTTCTTAAACAGCTAAAAGGCATCCTTCAAGGATGCTAGTTCTGATTTACCATTGTTTAAGGAAGGTACATTTTAAAGTTGATATTGTCCCTTTTTAACAATGGATTTGGAATAACACATTCTTACCAAACATTTCTTTGTTCATTAAAAGATCCTTTAAACTATTAGGTATGTAAAATAAAATAAAAAGGTAAAGACTGCTAAGCCACACAGCATTGCAGTTTAAAATATCCTATATTAAGTTACTAATACATTGCAAAAATGTATTGCAGCTATGACTTTCATGATTCCAAATATTTCTGCATAATAAGTAAATGCAAATTTTCATTGGCACAAGCTAACGCTTGTTCATACAGTGGCTCTGTACTCACATGGTTCCTTTTTTATAATTTATACATTCAGGAATAGTTTCTTATTAACTAGCTCTCTTTTGTTACTTTTGAACAGAATAGGTACAGACAAAGGCAGTCTGAACTAATTATTATTTGTAATTGTAAGAGTTTACAGTTTATTTTTTTTCTTGAAGTCCTTGCCCCTCCCTGATGTTGCCCTGAGAATCCTTCTATTTTTGTTCAGTTTAGCGCCCACAAGCACTTGTTTATGCAAGGTCCTGTGTTGGGACAATATCTTCTGGCCAAGGAACCCATTCATGCTTGTGTAGTAGGAGTTGTGTTATCCTGGCACAGTCATGGTGCAGGCAATAAGTGCTCCAGTACTGCTGGCCCCATGCAGCAATGTGTGAAAAATGTACCAGAAATTTGTTAGCCAAAGGTCTTTAAAACCATGAGTCAGTGGATGATACAAAGGAAGGGGATATGGCCATTGGCAAATGGACAATAGCTCTGTTGTTTAGGACCTTTCTTCTAATTCTCATAGGCAGTTTGAGAGTGTAACTGACGTTATTTTACATCTGACTATAATCTGCTCTTAGTCTATAAGAAAAAAATATTTCTACACTGTAGGGTACATTTTTAGCATGGTGTGTTAAGATTTAGCCACAACTCCCAGGAATATTAATGAAACGGAAGGGCTCAATCCCCATGGTAAAATATAACCCACAATGTAAATTTGAAATGTGGGCCACCTCCTGCATTACAGACTGGAATGATCATCTAGAAACTCTGTGATGAGCCATCTCTGTAGCAATTCTAGTTGCGGAATGACAGCAGAACAGGGCCCTAATACTGCAACCAACCTTCAGCATTCCAATTGAATCTTATCAGAAATGACAGGCACTCATTTGCCTGTCATTTGCATGAGGCCTAGAGCAGGTTTCAGGGGAGCCTCCAAACAGGACCAGCATTAGACTCTCTGGGGCCCAGGTCAGAAAGACGAAGCCCCATTGCATAGGGCTGAAGCCCAGGTCCCAGAGCCCCGCCACCTGGGGTTGAAGCTGAAGCCTGAGCAATGTAGCTTTGTGGGCTCCCTGTGGCATGGGGCCCCAGGCAATTGCTCTGCTTGCTACCTGCTAACGCCGACCCTAGCTTTTATATGCAGAAAACCAGTTATTGTGGCACAGGTGGGCCGTGGAGTTTTTATAGCATGTTGGAGGGGCCTCAGAAAGAAAAAGGGTGAGAACCCCTGTGCTATAGCACAAAAAGAGGTGATGGGTTCGATGCAGAAAACATAGGGTAAGTTTCTATGGCCTTGTGATGGGTTCTCTTCTCCCCCCCCTCCCCCAGGGTGCAGCCTGGAACTAGGGTACTGCTGAACCCTTTGTCTCTCCAGCCTGGGCTCCCTCTCACACTGTGCTGCTGTGACAAGCTGCAGACCACTCCTGGTCCTGCACTCACACAAACCTTTACATAGGCAGGGACACACCCAGCTGCAGTTACATGAGGGCTTCACCACTACCACTCATGAGCTAACAATAGAGCGATTCCAGCCATCTCACCCTCCGGCTCCACAGCCTAGGACCCCAGAGCTGTACCGTCTTGCCCTGGTCAAAAGCCTGATCAATATATGAGTGATTACCCAGTCTGACCCTCCAATGCACAAGCCTTTGTTAACTGAGCTGAGATTTTTCCCCAAGCACGTCACTAAAACCACACTGTTTCTAGGTAAAATATAAGATAGATTTATTAACTACAGAAGGATAGATTTTAAGTGATAATAAGTAATAGCGAACAGGTCAGAATAGATTACCATAAGAAATAAAACAAGACTGCAATCTAAATTCTCTAAACTGGATTGGATTTGACTCGAGCAGTGTCTCGCCCCGTTAAATAGTACAAACAGTCCACCAAACTCCCATACACAGTCAGGCTTCCTTCTTCCCACCTGGGACCAGCACTTCCCCCAGTTCATCCTTTGTCCCTCATGTGTTTCCAGGTGTTCTCTTGTGTGAGGAGTGAGGCCCAGTGGTGGTGTCACTTCTCCCTTTTATAGCTTCTTCCATCTTGCTGAAAAGATCTTTTGCTGTGACCTGAGTCAAACAGTTCCCATTGTGGAGTGCTATCTCTGAGAGGTTTCATTGTTCACAGTTCCTGGTGTAATCCTTGTGAGCATTTTGTATTCTTCTCAGTGGGCCATTTGGCCTTTTTATTGTTGTACAGTAACTCCTCGTTTAACGTTATGTTCTTGAAAAACGTGACTTTACGTGAAACGGTTTTAACTGACTCCATGTAAAGAATTAATGTAAATGGGGGGGGGGGGGCGGTTAGGTTCCAGGGAAATTTTTTTCAGCAGACAAAAGACATAATATACATATACAGTATAACTTTTAAACAAGTTCTAATCAATCTGGGGACCTGCTCATAAACTCCCTGCGCTTCTCCTAAAGCAACTGTGTTGATATCAGGTGGGATATTTCCCAAGGAATGCCTTGCTGCTAAATGATGAACTAGTACCCGGCTGAGCCCTCAAGGGTTAACACCTTGTTGTTGTTGTAGCCACACACTCTACAAGGCAGCACCGAGGGAGGCCGGAGGAAGGAGACACAATAGACGCACAGCAGCGGCTGCAAACACTTCCCTGCAGAAACTGATCGTGATGATGAACCCATGCTATCCCGATGGAGTGCATCAATCTCCCTCCTCCGGACGGCGCATGCACGGCTGCACAGGCACCGACTTTCCAAAGTGCCAGGGGGTCCTCAACCCCTGGCTCTGCCCCAGGCCTGTCCCCACTCCACCCCCTCCCCCCGAGTGTGCTGCAGCCCTTGCTCCTCCCCTCCCCACTCCCAGGCCTCCTGCATGCCGTGAAACAGCTGATTGCTGCGGGCGAGAGGTGCAGGGAGGGAGGTGCACACCATGTCCTCGTTCCTCCCCACCCCCTCCCAGCCTCCTCAACGTTGCAAAACAGCTGATTGCTGTGGGCAGGAGGTGCGGGGAGGCAGTGGGGAGTTGCTGATCCGCGGGCTCACTGGTGGGCGGGAGGGGCTGGAGGTGAGCTGATGGGGCTGCCGGCCCACCCTGGTTCCAAGCCCCCACCCACTAGCAGGCAGCGGCCAAACAACGTTATAAGCACATTTTGCGCAACTTTAAATGAGTATGTTCTCGAATAGATCAGCGACGTAACAACGAACCAATGTTAACCGGGATGACGATAAGTGAGGAGTTACTATACTTGAAAGGCTGATTGTTGGGTGTTCCCAACCTCATAACATGTTTCAGTGGCACATACATAGCAACACTTCATAGACAATGGTAGCACATACAATTTAACAGGATATTAATGTTCAACAGATTCAGACTTTTAAAATGGTACCTCACAAGGCATACTTTGGATAAAACATATAATCATATCACCATTGATGAATATGGGATGCAGAGTGTCTTTTGGGGGCACAGAGTGTCACAGGCCTGTGTTATGAAGCAGGTCAGTCTAGATGACCATAATGGTCCCTTCTGGCTTTAAAAGCTATGAAGTCATCTTTAAAAATGTGTTAACAGGTTGTGATCAACTCCTAGAGTTGGTCACAACCAGTTAACATTTTTTTAAACATAAATTGCCCTGTTTAAAATTGTGTTAGTTAAAACCTGGTTAGCTAACGTGTTTTAAAAAATGCAACATATTTTTCTACTGGACATGGTCAATCTGTACCAAGCTAGCTTATAACCTTTATTTTATGTAAACCTTCTACCATATCCCTAGATAAAACTTATTCTGTCTACATCATGTACAAAGTCATGTTTAAAGCTGTGTTGGCTATGGAGAGTAACTTCCTGTGGGGTGTACTGTATTTTGTGTTGTCTGTCTAGTTACATGGTAAGCTCTTTGGACTAAAGAGTTTGCTTTTACTATGCGTTGTGCAACATGAATACTTAAATAGTAATCAACAAGGCTGCTGTTGTTTCTAATCAAAATTAAAAGAAAATTCTGAAACATTATATAGATGCTAGCCTAGCGTGTGTGTGTGTGTGTGTGTGTGTGTGTGGAGATAGCATATGTAATACATATATACACACAAACACATACACAGGGGGCCTTTTTGATGCTGCTGCTAGCCTCAAAAAATGTTTTGAATTGTCAGAGAAAAAGAGAACTGATAATCACTTCCCTCTATTCATCATAAAATGTCTGGTTCCTGGAACTTATTAAAACTGGACATTTAACTTTTTTTTTTTTTTTTTAATTCTGTGAGCAGCCCACTGAAAAATGTTTGGTATGTGCTGATGTAAACATTTTGGTTTTAGTTGGATTTTATTTTCTCTTTCATTCCTCCAACAGTTTTACATATTTCCCACAAACAGCAGTGCTCCCTGGCATGCTGTCAAACTGCTTCTGCCCCTCATTAGCTAGGCTTCTCATCTCTACACTGTATGTAGGCATGTTTCTCTTTGCTTCTTCAAGTATTTTTCTAACAGAAGCTACCAAAAAACCCAAACTGACAATAAATGCCCCCTTGTTTCCCAGGTCAGCTGTGGTAGGGATCACTCTACATGCAATGGTTGCGATTTTCAAAGGGAGTTAGGCACCTAAGTTCCATTGAAAGTCGATGGGAGTTGGAGACCTAACTCCTTTAGCCCTCCTTGAAAATCGTAGCAGATCATCCAACACTATAGACCAATTTAGAAACACCTAACTCCTTGACAGAAGTTGAAAAGTCCACTTACTTCTTTACTAGTGCCAAGCAGAAGGGTTTCCTGGTAAATGAAAGGGTTTAACTCGTTAATTTCTGCAGAATTTAACCTCTAATTAAAACAAAAGAAAAACTTTCTAGCCCTTATGGTTGTAAAGGTCACCTTCCAAATATGAAAAAAATATAAACTGATGCAGTGTTGTCTTCTTGAGTGAGACATCCAGCTCCACTGCCTTTTGGTACTGCTCATAGACTTCTCAAGCAGCAACAGCAGGAAACTGAAACTAATAAGTTTCAACACTGCTATTTAGAATCCTGGGACAGCTTTGAAACTGACAAGGAATCTAAATCTTTTTCAGTACCAAATTTGAGGAAGTCTTGAGAAATCCCAAATCTGGACCTGAAAGTCCTTTATGAATATGAATCTAAACTGAAGGCTGTGCTGGATTTTCAAACATTGGTAATTTTTAACTCAAGACTGGAAGTTTTTCTAAAAAGAACTTCTGTGGTTCAAACAGGAATTATTTTGGGGACGTTCTATGCCTGGTTATGCAGTATGTCAGGGTAGGTGTTCACAGTGGTCCCTTCTGGCCTTAGAATCAATATTTTTTGAATGAATCTGTGTATGGGAACCTAGGTTCATATGCCTGACCTTTATTGGGGGTAGCCTTTAAAAATTTAGTTTGGAAACTATTTTTAACAGCTAGGTTTGATATCCTTGTATTTTCTCCTTTTTTCATTTCTTCTTGAATTGCATTTTATTTTCACAAAGGGGTGGGATGTGATGGAGGGCAGGACTGATTAATGTACCACAGCACCTCTGGAAATTAATAGCTGTTCCACCCAATTTTATAGTTTAGCGAGAGAGAGTGTTTCTGCTTTAGACATCTATAAGAACTGTAAATGGAGTTCAACATGTACCTATACTAGCTTGATGAAGCTATTTCATCTGGTGCCACCTTTGAAGAATGGTTGAAAAGAGCCTGGCGTGACATTTCCTTCATCAAGCTGTCAGCATCCGTTGCATTTTCTTTCCTGTTATTACTTCTCTGGCATGTAGCCAGGTTGCTGAATATGAAAGATGGAGAAAGTGTAGAGTTCAACTGTCTATAATATAGTGTATGTATGTTGTCACTAGGCTGCAGGGTAAAGATGATGCTAATCTGTGTGACAACATCCTGGTCTGCAACCAAAACAGAAACCATCTTTTCTCTCCTTAGGCCCTGGGAGTACACCTTTCTTTGCAAGGGTATGGGAATTGGGGTAGATGGATGTGTGGATTTTAAAATTTATGAAGCACTAAGCTTTTCATATTTGAAGGTTAGTTTTGTGGCTCAGGTTAGGTAGGAGTCCTGGGTTCTGTTGTTAGCTTTGCTTCAGACTTCCTTTGGTTTTTGTGTCTTATCCGAACTAGGGAACTCAAGACTGTACCTATGATGTCTACACTGTGAAAACAAGAAAAATAATACATTTGTTTAGTATAAACTTCCCCACCTCCCACTTGCCCTGCCTCTTTCTTGATATGATTCCATCCTGGCTTTTGTCATATTATATCTAATCTAGATTGTAAAATCCTCAGGACAAGGAGTTTGGGTTTTTTCTTTTGGTAAATTGCCAAATGTACCTATGATGCCTAATGCAAATGTTAAGTAAGAATCATAACTTCTCTGTTTTTAAGTTTTCCCATCCATAAAATGGGGATGATAATACTCCTCTAGTTCATGGGGGTGTAAAGAGACCTCAGTGAGAGCTTGGAAGATGGTATAGGAGTGTAGAGTATTTTATGCTTAATTATTTTTATTTATTATAGCTTCCCCTGTTCTTTGAAATGGATCTAGAAGATTTATCCTGTAGCAAATCTCCAGTAAATATTTTTTTGTACCAGCTGACATTCTAATGTTTCTTGGTTTTGGGACCTGACTACTACTACTACTACTCTTTCTTCTATCTCTGAACTAAATGGCTGCAGCGACAAACAAGAGTGGGTTCAATAACTATTCCAAGTTTTGGGAACATATCCAGTGATGATATGGCAGTAATAGGATAAAGGGGAAGGAAGTACTGTACTGATAGAAGTGCCATCTTTCAGCTGTGTTCAGCTCTTGTAATGTAGAAGGATATACTTTTATGTAATGGAGACTTAAGGGGAATTTAAGAACTTTTACAGAACAAATACCCTGGACAGCTGTGAAATTACTCTTCATGGTTTGTGATGATGAATGCTTGGTACGGCATCATGTACGCAGAGTGAAGTTATAAATCAAAGAGTCCAAAATCCTATCACAACAAACATAAATTAAAGCAACTCAGCTGTCTACATATTTCCAAAAAAGGATTATTCTGGCAACCACGTATTTTCCTATTTTAGGTTATTCATCTGCAATTTATGTTTTCCAGGTTGCAGTAGTAAAACTGAAAAATGCAGATAAGGTATTTGCCATGAAAATACTGAATAAATGGGAGATGCTGAAGAGAGCTGAGGTAAGACTACAGAAATGTTTTTAGTGTTCATATACTCGCTTGTGAGAACTTTACTCAGTTACTCTTCTTTTAAAAAAAAAAATGATGAATTTTCATAAAGAAACAAACAATAAAAATACAAAAAGGTAGTTGATGTACAGCTTGTATATGTTACCCAAAACCACATTTTCCAAGGATATCCAATAAATGTATGTAATTACACAACTTCACAACTGGTCAAAGCTGAAAGACCATACAATACAAAATCAGACAGTATTACACAGGCATAACATGTTAGGGTTGGGGGTAACCAAAAAAAAAAAGACACACAAATAAAAAAAGGAGGAGAGTACAGGAAGAGGGAGGGAAAAAGCAGAAAGGATAGGTGCAATGGAACCCTGGCATTATTTGAGCTATCTCAGCATTCTTTATCCAAATGTATCAAGAATCAGGTTCAAAATTTCTTCTACATTGTGGTGTACTTGGGTGGTGTATATAACAAAAAAAACATGGTAGTTACCGCTTGATCACTTTCTTTCTCTGTTGTGCTCCTTTCCCCTATCCTCCATCTCTGTTTTGTATTTTTATAATATCCGCTTTTTACGTGTACTTTGGTGTTTGTGCAATATATTGTAGACTCTACTAAATCTTGTTGTTGTTATAATAATAGGGCAGGCATACACTGCAAAAATATAAAAGAATGACAATTTGCAGGCATGTGGGGCATTCAAGGTCACACTGTGTAATGCAATTTAATTCCAGAAGGTTGTTTCCATTTTTTATCATCTGGTCACCAAACCAGTGGAAAAATAAAGCTGTAGTTGTTTTTAGACTGGCTGTGCAAACTTCAAGAAACCCACTGGGACCTGTGGGAAGGGTATTTTAAATACCTTGCATAGAGAAGATATTTCAAAACTATTTATAACCTCATTTTAATGGAAAGAAATACAATTTTTAAACTGGCTTTAAGAGGATACATTTAAAAATAGAATGGAGTTTTATTTCTAGTTTTGATTTATCTGATCTTGATTTCATGCTGAAATAATGAAACATGCTACATACTGTAATTTCATCTAACTTTGGGGGTGGGGGGAAGACACCTTTAGAGTTGAAACAAGTTCCAAGCCAATGGGAGCTGCGGAAACCCAAGGGCCGCCAGGGTGTGCTGGCTGCTGCTTCCCGCAACTCCCATTGGCCGGGAAAGGCGAACCACGGGGGGCCATGCCTGTGGACGGTCAACGTAAACAAAATGTCTCATGGCCCGCCAGCGGGTTACCCTGATAGGCCACATGCCGAAGGTTGCCGACCCCGGTCTAGGTTTACATGGTCCTGCCACAGCACAAGCAACTGGACTTGATTACTTCTCTACATCCCTTCAAGTTCTACATTTCTATGATTCTGTCATTTATGTTCGTTTAATGTGATATAATTTTCATAAAACATGCAGGAGCCATATAAATCAACACTTGGTCTTAATTTTTTTTTTGAAATGCTCTCTAGAAACACAATGGATTTCCCATCAATCTTGCTTATTAAACAGTTGGCTGAGCGCGTTGGAGATCATCAGAATTATAAACACCAAGGCTGAAATAAATTGGAATGCAAAAAATGCAGTTGAATTCCATCGTGTGTGACTTATTTATACTGCATTTCATTCTAGAACTTTAACTACAATAAGCTTTTGGTGTTGTCTAATATGAGGAGATTAAGTGTTGTAGAGCATTGAGTGCTAACGATCCAACGCTTCATAAAATAGTTCTGATCTATAGATTAGCAGAGGATCTATTGATTAAGATTAAGGTAATATAATTTTGCACTTTACATACATTATCAAGTGTTTGGTAACATAAACTGAAACTATTAGTCATATTTCCTTGGGTCTTAAATGTAGTACTAAATTTGTTTACTGCTCCTTCATTTTATCTGGTAAGGGGAGAAATTAATCTGTCTTAATTTGCTGTCACTCAGTCCTGTTGGCCTTCTCCTCAGCTGGGAGAGTAGGAGCACTGCATGACCCTGTAGAGGGGCAGTTACCCCGCTCCTGTGAAAGGCTAGGCTGATTGGGGAAGCAGCCACAGCTGGGGCCACGCTCCAATCAGGCCACGGCTGGTCCTATAAAAGGGCTGTGAGCCAGGAGCTGATTCAGTTTCTCTCTAGCTCTGGAGAGAGAAGGACCTGGCTGCCTGGGAGAGAAGGGTACCCGAGGTAGAGTAGTGCCGGGGAAAGGCAAGAGGAGCTGGGGAGCTCCAGCCTGGTAACTCCCCAGGCTGCAGGCCTTGGGCAAGGCCTAAAGAAGGTACTGGGGCTTTAGAAGTACAGTCCGGGGTTAGGCAGAGGCAGCTGGTCCTAACCCCTTGCCAATGTTGAGTGGGACAGAGGGTTGGGGGTTCCCCTGGGAGGGGAGACCCAGACTGTGGGTTACTGCTGGGGGCAGAACCCTGAGGTAAAGGGGCACGAGGGCCTGAGGCCGGTGAGCCACCGGCCAGCAGAGGGCGCTTTGAGCGGGAATCAAGCTAATTCCCAGGACAAGCAGCAGGAGGGACCACACCAGTGAGTCTCACTTCGCTGTCCTGTAGATAACTGTCCTCAAGGCCCTGTTGTTTATGCAATTGCATAATTTACCATATAATGAGCCCCATTATTCGTTGATGGCCCTACATAATTCAGTAGTAGACCCACAGAAAGCATTGGGAATGTCTGAAGTGGGAAAGGGAAGGATTGGCAGTACAAGAGAAGCTGTCCACAGAGTGGAGGCCAGACGGGTCAAGGAAAAAATGAAGTACAAGAAAATTTGGCCAGACAGGCTGGGGAGAGGCACCCAGTAATATTGTTTACTCTATCCAGACTAGAGGGAACCCAAGGGATATTACAAGTTAAAGCAGATTTCATACACCTAAAATAAATATTTATTTTTATATACATTTTAAACGTTTACTTTTGATGTGTGTAGGTTGAGATTGTCAAAGCCATCTAAGAGACTTAGATACACATCTTCCCAAAAAATGAATCCACCCTGTAAGCCTCAGGATTTGTGTATTTGGAAAAGTTTCATCCAGAGGGAGCCCAGTGAAGAGGGGCTGAGGATCCAGGAAGAGGTTGAGTCATACGAGAAGAGCAGGAGCCCAAGACAAAGTGGTACTGGTGAGAGAGCTGCTCCAGCTTTCTCCGCCAGGCTCTTAAAATTTCAAAATGTCATCTACTGTGGTAAAAGCTTTTGCTGCCAGCTCCAGGCATTCTGCCGAGGAGTGGGTGTTTGGGGTGCTTAAGGAATGCAAGATCTTTTGTGAATTTGTGTCAGATACGATGGCACAATAAATATTAGATAGACTCACTGTAGAAACTAGCTCCATGCATCTGTGTAATAACATGCAGTTTGTTTACTTGTCAGTATGTTTGTGGGAACAATAAAGAGTTTATAGTTTCTCATTGTTCTCTATTTCTGGCAAAGACTTAAAACAAAACAAAACAAAAACCCCACTCTTCCCCCAAATCCTTTTTTTTGTCCTCATGCTATTTCTCATTTGACTCCCAATAAAGAGATTTTGTTTATTGTGCAGTGTATTTTATTAATGAATCTTGCATCAGTTATTCCTATTCTCTCTTGCATAGTGTTACTCACTTTTTACACCTGAATAGTAAGTGTTTCTTCTTTCTGACCTCTGTCACATTTGCTCATTGTACTGGTCAAAACAAGGTTTGGTGGTTTTTGGTTGCTCTTATAAGTTTAGCTTCAGCTCTGTGCAAAAATCATTAAGCTGCACTCTTCGTTTGTCCCTCTCCAAAGTTCACTGCCAACAATAACCATACTCATTCTGGTATTTGGCTGTTTTTGGAAATGAAGTTGAAAAAATAATAAGGAAGAAAAAGTTTGATTTTTCTTCAAGCTATTGCTTAAATATGAAGACACAGGATATGGTTTAAGCTGATGAAATTGACTGAAACTGATTAAATGCGTATCTGGAGTAGCAGAATATTTACAGTATATCTTGGCAGAGTTTCTCATCTACACTTTACCTCCAAATCCCCATCTATCCCCTAATCTCCTCCTGTCTTTCACCCTTTTCTAGCCAGCTCCTGCTCAAAATCCAAGCATGTCCAGGTCTCTGCATCTTCAAAAACTAAAAAACCCTAACTGCCTCTTCAACTATCACCCTATCCCTCTTCTGCCTTTCACTCCGAATTCATTGAAGATCATTTACACAGGCCTGCACAACATACGGCCCACAAGCCACATGCGGCCCACGCATGCTTACTGTGCGGCCCGCGGGGGGGGTTGAGCGGATCGGCATGCCCCGCTCTCCCCTGGCCGGAGGAGCGCCGCGGGGAGGACGGCATGCCCCGCTCTCCACCGGCGGGGAGCGCGGCATGCCCTGCTCTCCCCCGGCCGGAGGAGCACCGGCGGGGAGCGCGGCATGCCCCGGCCGGAGGAGCGCCGGCGGGCAGCGGTGGAGGGGCCGAGGCGAGTGGGGGTGGGGGGATGGCCGAGTGGGTGGGCAGTGGGGTGGGGGGGCAGGCAGGGCAAGCAGTGAGCCCTCAGGGGTTCTAGGGGCGGACATGGGGGTTTCTGGTAGGGGAGGGAGGAGGTGAAAGGAGGCGAGTGGTGGGTGGGGGACTGACTAGAAGGGATGCAGCAAGCCAGCGGGGGGTTAGGGGGTAAAGAGGGGTGTGATGGTGGGGCTGAGCGGGGAGGGGGCAGGCAGGGGAGGGTCCGAGCGGGGAGGGGGCGGTGCTGGGGGTGTTTTCGCGGGGCCGGAGGGTTTTGGCCCTCAGCTGTTTTCTTTGGGGTAATATGGCCCTCGCCGCTTTACGAGTTGTGCAGGCCTGATTTACAACCATGGCCTGGAATTCCTGTCCTGCAGTTCCATCTTGGATCCTCTTCATTGTGGCATCCTTCCTTTCTGGTTTACAAAATCTGCTCTCTCCAAGATTGCTACTGACATTTTCCTCACCAAGTCTCATGGACTCTAATCACTTTGATCTGTCTCCTACTTTTGACACTGTTTGTTCTCCTTCTCAGCATTTTATCCTCCCTTGGCTTTTACAATTCTGTGCTCTGTGGTTCTCCTACCTTTCCAGTGATTCCTGAGCATCTCTTGGTGGTTTCTCCTCTTCCCCTTTTCTACCCTGTGTTGGATCTCCGAGGACTCCATCTTTGGCTTGCTCCTCTTCTTGCTTTATACCTTCTCACTGGGTGATCTCATCTGCTGACATGATTTCAACTACCATCTTTAGACCAATGACTTGCAGATCTGCTTTCAATCCCATCTTGCAGCTCAAGCTGTCTCTGACATGTCCTCCCGGATGTCTCACCATCAACTTAATTCTAACAAGGCCCAAACCCTCAGATATGATGCCAAAAAGAAATCAGCTAGTTTGACTAATAGATTGAGGGGAAGATGGAAGTAGCTGGAGATTACTTTATTTATAATCGTTAGAAAAATATTGCATATATAAAATATGACGGTACCAGTGTAAACCTGAAGTGACAGTGCTGTGAAATAAGCCCATAATATGTAGAGCCAGATCCTACTCCTGTGGAATTCAATTGCATTACTATAAGGGTCATTGTGTTTGGGTACCTATATAAACATTTGTGCTTATAAATTATATAATGCAAATAATCTCCCAGAGAAGATTAAAATGATTAAAACGAAGAGTCTTGCTGTATTTTTCAATGCAGCAAATACAGAGGTTGGGGTGAGAATTTGACATTGTCTTGTTGCTGTAGATAAGACAGCCCTGTTTTGTACTGAATCAAACAATCTTGCAGTGCAATTGTGGCTGTAATTTTTTGGACAAGTTACAAATCCTGAAAATGAGTGTTTATAATAGAAACGTATATAGCTCACAGAAGAAACTGTGTGCATGTAGGGCTAGTTCTGCCCTCAGATACCATAATATAGTCCCATTGACGTCCCTGTGAACAGGTCTGAGAGCAGATTTTGACCTATGATCTGGAGGCAGTGAGCAGAAGAGTTTGTTTTTTCAGTCTTCATCCCAAGAACAATAACTGGGAAGTACAATTGTACTCCAAGTAGATGTAAAGTGTTGATACACTGCTGGCCCCATGTTCTCAACATGCCAGGAGTGTGGATTAAATGGCTTTTACTGAAGGGAGATACAGTTATCTTGTAATGTCAATATTTGATTGACATTTCATGACATACATTTATTGTTTGATACCAATATCTATTGTAACTAAAATATTATTTTCTCCCCTTCAGACAGCCTGTTTTCGAGAAGAGAGGGACGTACTAGTGAATGGAGATAACCAGTGGATCACAACATTGCACTATGCTTTCCAGGATGACAACTATTTAGTGAGTGTTCCTTTATATATCTATTAGTGATTTTTGGCTTTTAGTCTGTGATATTGAGATACAGATATAGTGTGTGCGCAACGGTTAGCCCTATGTTTGAAATTGCATCTCCATATGCATCAAAACCTTGCCAAATGCATTGTTGTGCATAGAGTTTCATAGTATGGAAAGTAGTCAGGGGGTTTAGTGAATTTGGCCATGAATATCTCAAGATGCTAGTTTGCTTTGTTCTCTGTATGAGTCTGCAATTATTGGGCGGACTTATGTAACCAGTAGGTATCAGGTAATCTGACTTCTTTTGGGAGAACTCTTGCAATTATATTACTGTACCTTTTCTATAATCTTGTTATTTACTTTGTCTCAATAATCCTGGTCTGATTCACAGAGTGAAGTAGCAGTAAAAAATTTTCCTGCTATGAAATTAGAGTTAACTATAAAGTTTGTTTAATCTCCTTGATTATTGTTTTTAAATTTTGGAACTGGAATGGTCCTACTGATTTGAAATTCACCCAACTAGGCTCTGGCGAGGAATAGAGACATAATTTCAATTCTGAACTGTCTCCTCCCACTGGCTGGAGGGCTTAACCACAAAAGTCCCAGATGGGTACAGAAAGCCACCATATATCTTAAAAAAGCCACTTTAAAAAAATATCAATTTGCATAGAATTGAAGATTATAATTGCAGATGAAAGTATCTAAATACATTTTTGTTAAGTATGTCTGAAATGTAATTGGAATGCCTTTTGGTTTTGTTCTGAAAAGTTTGTGTGGTTGTTATGTTACTTAGCCATTTAAAAAGATAGTGGTTTGATACTCTTCATAGTAAAATAAATTATTGCATACTGATGCTGAAACTTAAATTGATGTACATGTCTAAAATGTATTTCTATCATAAATTTTATTGAAAGAATCTAATCTTTCATATTACATTTAACTGTTAGGTAACATATAGGATTCAAGAAGGAACATTAATTTATAAAGGATAATCAGTTTTTACTAAATCCTTGTCATTTTAAAAAATGTAGCACACTTGAATCGTGTTGCTAACCTTATTGTATTTACTTTCCTGTCTTGTAAAGTACACTTGATACATACAATTTGGTAGTTTTGAAATCTTACTACCCCTTTACTTCTGTTTAGCATTCTCATTAGTAGGTGGTAGGTATATTTTTTTTAAATCTCAGTTTGCAACTAAGGGCTACTTCCTGGTCATTTTACAGATGAAGTCACATTAACTTCAGTAAGATTACTGGAGTATAAAGCATGTATAATTTTGATCCTTAAGGTAAAGGAAATTCATGAATGTAGGACTTGCAGAACTGGGACTTTTGGTCATGATCCTGCAGTTGGATGCACTAGCACAGCCTCTTACAATCTTGCAGCATTCCCTTGACTTCAGTTGGTCTTTGCACAGGTTCGGGGCTTTGCTTGTGTGTATCTGATAGCAGGATCAGGGACCAGGTTTTCCATTTCCTGACTGAGTAATATGGACCAGTAAAAACTATAACTGTTTTCTGACTGCTAGCAGCATTACTAAGAAAACATTATATGTTCAGTTGCAGCCTGCCAGAACTAATTTTAATCTAGCCTCTTTCCTTAATATACTCGTTGAGCACAGAGCCGCTTCCATTCTTTATAACTGATGGTCTGTTAACGTGCTAGTTTTGCAAATAATGTTTCATTTGGGAGAAAAAGGCAGGAGAAGTGTCTGATTCTCAGTATTTTAATATGTGCTTTGAGCATATTATTTCTTCCTTGTGATAAAATAGACATGTGAAAAGTACTCGTGATACAGAATTTAGGCAGATCTATGACCTGAATTGAATGCCTTTGTGTTAAATATGTATTTATTGCTGGAGTTTAACAGCCTTAATTTGCACTTCTATCCTTTTAAATGGGTTTTTAAAAAATTGATTAGTTTGATTTTTAATTGTGGAACCATTGTGATGCTGTGCAGTAGTGACTTGTGCAGTACATAAAAATAATTACTAGATATGATGGGTCTGCACACTTTATAAAGGGATATATTGCCCAATTTATTGGTAGTGCAGTTTTTATTATAATGCAAAACTTTGATCTGCAGCTTAATCAGCTCAGTTTTTCCTTAAATCTTTATTTTTTATTGTTACAACTGTGAAAGCACAAGTATAAAAAAATGTAAGGAACATTTTTGTGAAGAAGACTGACATACTATAAATATGCACAACTGAGTTGGGGTTACTGTGTCCTAGTGGCATCTTAATTTATTTCTACAGATGAGATCTAAGTTTCCTTTTTAGCATATTGTAGTCTCTTCTAAATTTCTCACGAACAGATTTACTGCTATCATAAAAATTGGGGGTGTTTTAGCTGCTTATCAGGTTACAACATTTTTCAGATTATTTGCTATAAAATTACTCAAACTGGAGAATATTTTGAAGGACTAATATCGTAAACTAATACAAATGTAAATTTTAAGTTTTAGTTTTATTTACTGATCTATGTTGGAGTGTAGATAAATTCCTATTTTGGTCCAACGTTCATTCAATAACTTCTGTGGAGTGAATTCTTTTTCATCATGGTATTTGTATTATTTTGTCTATTCACCATTGAAAAACAGTAAAGAAAAAATTGTAAAGTAGATACAATGGCCTTGCTGGAGTTGCAGAATAAATTAATAATATTTGGACCTGCTCTGCTTCCTATTTCACATTCTTTACGCTGACTTGTGACTCTTGTATGAGTGTGGTATAAATGTGCACACTTGCTGATTTGATTCAGTTGTCACTCCAAGGATAGTCTTTTAGTGCTTGAAAAAAGTCATAATTTGGAGGTTAGAGTATTTTTAAGTCCCTTTAGGAGTATGCTTCCTTTTTCACCTAATCTCATCTTTGCTTGAAGGATTCCTTGGCTAACTCTTGTTTAGTCTGCCAAACGAGAACGAAGGAATTTATGTGCATAGCTGAGAATTCCTCAGTTATATTGGGTAGGAAGGTGTATATACTTACTATATAAAGAATGTATATGGTCAGCTTTTAGTTCTTCTACTTCGCTCGGGATGGAACATGATGTAGGCACATAAGACGTTTGGTGATCTCTACACTATTCAACTGAAAACATGAGAACTGACCAGCCAACCAACTTGTGAAATCTGTTGAACTGCACCATACTACTGTATAGATAAAGAACAGTTTAAAAAAAGAAATCACCTCTTCATAATATTTTTTCTTTGGTCTTCTTAATGATCTTGGTCTTAGAAGAAAAAAATAATGCATTTATGTGAATGAATACTACTTGAGGCAGTGGTTTGTATATTGTCCGAAGAATTCACTTCATTGTTGCATTAAAAATTCACCTTACAAATTTAACTTTGATCCTGAAAATATTCATGCACACCCTTAACTTCAAGCACATGATTAGTCCCAGTAAGTTCAATATGACTACTTACAGGCTTGGACGTTAGATGATATTTTGTTATTACTTTATTGCTTTTGTTACGCTTGGAAAATGTTCTTTTGTAATAGAATGAAGGTATAAAAGTGCTGTATAACAAGCAAACAAAAAAAATCCCTTTGTGTTTATGGTTCCATCAACAAAAATTTTTTTTAATGGCTTCCAAAAATATTGTGTTAAAAAGGCGAATGATCGCTGTAGACAAATACACAAGATCCTGTTTCAGTGAAGGAAAAGGAATGCTGTTGCAGTTTTTTCCAGCATTCTTTCTCAGCAATAACTAGGCTTGGCAGAATTCGATTTTTATTTATAATTTTGATGGATAATAGTTTATTTTTAAGCATTTTTTTCTGTTTTGATCGATTGATGTAAATTTTCACAGTTGTGGGAAATTATGGAGGAGGGTTAGAAAATAATTATGTAATGATAGTAGATGTTGAAATTCAAAAAGTTAAAGCTTTATAGTAGTTAAAACACAAATTGTCATGATCATGTCAAAAGATACAAACTCTGCATTCTCAAGCAGCATTTTTCTTTCTTTGCCTGTCCATAAATTTTTGTTATTAAGTTGGAAATATTTTTGTCAGTTTGTGTGTGTGTGCAGCAAAATTGATGTTGACTGACATTTACCAATAACAATCTAATCCTAGCAATAACTAAAGCATGGATGGATGAGAGCAAAAACCACTACACAGCAAATCAGTTAATAACCATCATATTCTGTATACAAACACTGCAGCTTTTAGAAAGTATTACCTGGGAGGCTATCTGATATTACAGATCTCATTTCACTGGGATTTTTCAGAGCAGTGGTGACCATAGCTTATTTGCCTTGTGTAAGGCATGCTGGCAAGACATCTCACAGCATAGCAGGTTTGCAACTCAGTGGCAGACAGCAACACAGTAACGTTTTGATTATCAATATTTTGAAGACTTTGTGGAAAGACTTTAATTTCTCCACAACACTTGGTAAATTAAAAAATGGTTCCCAGGAGGATGTCATATGCTGTTTCAAGTTGTTTCAGTCAGTGGAGTTCTAAAACACAGGATCCAAAACTACTTTTCTTTTCAACAGAATCTGTTTCCTCTTCAAACAGAAGTCTAAAACTTTCAACAAAAAACCTTAAGGATGACCAAATATGGAGGGGTAAAAGTTATTCCTCACAGATGTAGACTCTAATGTTGTGGAGATCCCCCTCTCACATTCCCTTGCTCACCTCTTAGGCAGGCAAGGCACAAGGTTCCCCACCTGTTCTGAGTTCCCCCTGCCAAATTATTCTGGTTTTGGCAATCATTTTGTCCTATTTTAAAATGTTTTTCATTCCTCTGTTACTGTTCAAAAGACACAAACACACACACACCCAAAGGAAAATTGACTGACTATGAAGGAACATCCATGAAATTGACTATCCACAAAATGTTAGCATTGAAGTTAGAAATAGGCAAATTGAAAATATACAGCACCATACCCTTGTGATATACTACTCCTACATCACTGTATCCTACTGTAAAGAGAGATTATTGGAAATATGGATATACACTATTGTCCTTGAAAATAGAGAAATAGTAAATAAAGGAACGAACTTGAGAACGAGACCTTCAAATATTATTGTGAATTTTGGTGGGAAATTTGATCAATTAATTAGTCTTTCATCACGATGATCAAGGTTATATTATCCTAATGTGCTTTCTGTAATAGGTGTTGAAAAGTTTGGTCCTATGCAGACTACCCAGACAATTTTCAGACCCAGATGGATGTTTTTCCAGGGGGACCCATACTGTTAGCAATCTTTGTCAACCATAAATAGTTTTCCTAGCCTCGACAGGGCCAGATAGTCTAATTATACACTGTATGTGGAACAATCCAAATTTGCCTCAGAGTTTCACAGAAAAGGTATCGTCATGCCATCTGGAGTGGCCCATGAGTGTGAGTTCCAAACTCAGGGCAGACTGTCCAGGACCAGGGCACAAACCCCAAACTATTGTATGTTATATAATTAGATTTCACTTAACAAGTGTGAACTCCTAAAGCACTATAATAGCCTTAACATAGAGTCACAGACACTACTTTTAGTCTGTCTTGCCACACAGGCAAGTTTGTCTCTGTGATAGATGGTCCCTTGCACCAAAAATCACAACAATATTCAGGTTACTCCCAGTCCCAAAAGGACCAGTTTCTTACCCCAAATCAACTGTATTTCAGATCTTAAACCAAAGAAAATGCTTGTAGCCTATACTATAATAAATTATCAAAAGATTTATTAACTAGGAAAAAGAAATCTTATTTACAAGGTTAAAGCAGATAAACGCACCCAAATAGATTAGTCTTAGATTTCAAAAGATAATATAGAGTTTACTTATTATAGAAGTTTCTATGTCCTTTATAGCTAACCCAAACTAAACACAGTTGGAGATCCCTTGCTTATGCCTAGAAATCTTTGCCCCTCTGAGATCAAGCAGTATAGGGATAACAATTTCTCCTTAACAGGCACTTTTATTGCCTTCCCCCAGGGTTCATGCTGTGATGGGAGGAGGGCTTGTGCACATACCCCCTTCAGGGGTGAGGGGGAAGCAATCAACAAAGTCTTTTGTCCGTAGTGGCTTGTCTGATGTCTATAGACCTTATTTTGTTGGGGAGGAGATAACACTTCTTGTGGTAAACTAGCATTTTACACTTGGTAATGCTTCTCTCTTCACTGTGGGGGATTTACAGTCTTAGGAAACATTTTTATAGTTACAGAGCAAATATTTAAGCATTACCTTATAACATGGGATATAGATACTATAAGTAGGATTGACATGCAGCATCCTACAAGCACTCCATAAAGTCTAAACACAAAATCATTCTTATAATTCTAATACCTATTTTAAGAATACTAACACACAGGTAAGCCAGTCTGTTTTCCAGCTGAGCATTTGTCAGTGTTCAGTGAGGCCTGGGGCCCTGGCAAGAGCTGGCATGGGGTCTGCCAGCGTCACAGATATTATATGGGGATTTCAGCAACAGTGATGGAAACACTTCGGCGATGATACAATGCAGTTTTGTTTATTCAGCTGCTGATGAAATTCCAGAAAATTAGCTTTTTCTCTTTTCCCACTTTGCCTGTTCAGTTACCATCCCTGAGTCCAGAGTCTTAGAGCTTTGTCTACATGGAAGCAGTAAAGACTACGGAGGTATGAACTGTAGAGTGCACTAATGTGTTGCACTCTAACTACCCTGTGTAAAACCTGCTGGCATAAACTAAAAGGCACCTAGTTTGTGTTGATGCTACCATCAACATGAATTTGGCATCTTTTTGTTCTCTTAAGCGGGGTCTACAAGGAGCAGTTAGAGTGCAACATGTTAGAGTACTCCACAATTCACACCCCAGCAGTCCTCACTGTGTTGCCATGTAGACAAGCCCTTGGAGGACTTTTTCAGTTACAGAAAAATGAGATACTCGTAGTCTCAAAAGTGTTTAGCTTATTTGATGTGTTTCAGGTCATCTTGACAATATATTTAAATGCATTTTCAGAGTTTAGTTTGCATAATGTAGGAAAATGGAGAGGGGTTATGGTCTCTTCAAAATCTGTGATTATCCCATCCAGTTGCAATCATATTTTACGTTTCATTGGGAAACATTTACTTTACTTTAAATCAGTACACTCAAAAATTGCTTTTCTCTGTGATTGAAATTATGAAATGGTAATCCCTTCCAGTCTGTGTGGATATGTCCTATACTGTACACAATGTCAACAGCATATGGAATTATAATGTACTATGAACCAGTACTATGGGTCTACGAGGAGCCAGTACCATGAACAGGGAATCTGTTGGTCCTTCCCTATCCCAAGACTGGTTTAAGATAAAGCATTTATTTTCTGAATGCAATCATTTAAAGGAGGTGGGGAGGAAGAAATTGCATCAAACTAGAGAAACTGTTTTGGGAAATGTGTGGCCCCTAAATAAGATCCCATGCTAACCCAATTTTTTTTTCAGTTACATTTTTAATACTTTAAGACTTTTGCATTCCACTTAAGGAGATTTTTATAATAAGAGAAACTGAGAGATCTTAACTTCATGATCTTGTCTGTTTGATTCTGGAATGATGAACCAGATAGACACTTTCCCTGTCTTTGTTGTTTAATTTATTTGGACATAGGTAAATATGTAATCTTTACAAAAAAAGATTTGCTAAAAACAAGTTTATGGTTTGCAGGATAAGGTTGTCAAAGGTTATTTGAAAAGGTACATTTATGAAGGCTATTTTTTTTTAAAATGCTGCTTTTAATGTTTTGTCTCCATTTTAAGAAAATGTCATGAAGAGCTCTTCCGTGGTGTCTAAAGTATTAATAATTGTCTGCAGTCCCTTCGCTATACTTGGATTGTATTGGTCTTTGAGTCATTGTGTAAACAGTTTTTTTTCCCTCTGTCTCCCCCACCCCTCCCCCTTACTCATAGTACCTGGTTATGGATTACTATGTTGGAGGAGATCTGCTCACCCTTCTCAGCAAGTTTGAGGACAGGTTACCTGAAGATATGGCTCGTTTTTATTTGGCTGAAATGGTGATAGCGATTGATTCTGTACATCAGTTACACTACGTCCACAGGTAAGGAAATCCAGCACTAAAATACAGAGATGACTTTAACACTGCATTATGGACCACTTCCTGCAGTTCTTACTTAACCAAATTCCTGTTGAAGTTAAGGGGAGTTTTACCTGAGGGCAAGATTTTGCTCTGGAGGTCAATTAGAGTGGGAGCAACTGGCAAATATTGACTGTAATGGTGACCACTGTATATGCGGCTTCATTTTTTGGATGTTCAAAACTGTTGCCAGGCTTATTCAACATGCGTAAAGAGATTTCTTGAAAACCCAGAACATGTGCAAGCGTGGTCATTGGCATCTTCTAAATCAATGTGCGTGTTTTTATTTGTTAAATATATATCTTTCACAAAATATGGCTGCCATGTGATTTGCTAACTTGGACACCAGGCATCTGTGCAGATTCCTGGAGGGTGGGTCACATTGAAGGATCCGGTCTTATCCTTGGAATGTGTCTCTTGATTAGTTTATTTTCTGCATAAATAATTCAAAGCACAAAATTAAGCGTTGGATTTTTTTTTACGTTTTTAGTTTTGTTTTGGATTTTGCAACATCATTTCTAGCAATCGACTGCTGATGGCTTCATAGTAGTTACTAAGTTATTCGTGCAAATAACTGAAAGCATTTAAACTTAATTTAAATGTAATGTCAAATGTGGTGCATTAGTTTGATGTATAAAAATGGCTCATTCCTGCCATTGCTTTTAACACAGTGCTTGCTGACTTCAGTAACAGCTTCAAAATAGTGGCAGTTCCAAAATGATGATAGGATACTGCCTAAAAAGAGAGAGTGGGATGTCCAAAATGATTCAACATTGAGCTAACTTTTCCCCCATTAAAAACAACGAGGAGTCCTTGTGGCACCTTAGAGACTAACAAATTTATTTGGGCATAAGCTTTCGTGGGCTAGAACCCACATCATCAAATGCATGGAGTGGAAAATACAGCAGCAGGTATATTTATACATTACCCTCTGACACCACTGAGGATTACCAAAAGAAACTCCTGCTCAAGAAACTCCCTGAAGATGCACAGGAACAAATCTACACAGACACACCCGTAGAGCCCCGACCAGGGGTGTTCTATCTGCTACCCAAAATCCATAAACCTGGGAATCCTGGACGCCCCATCATCTCAGGCATTGGCATCCTGACAGCAGGATTGTCTGGCTATGTAGACTCTCTCCTTAGGCCCTACACTACAAGCACTCCCAGCTATCTTCGAGACACCACTGACTTCCTGAGGAAACTACAATCCTTTGATGATCTTCCAGAAAACACCATCCTAGCCACTATGGATGTAGAAGCTCTTAACACCAAATTCTACACAAAGATGGACTACAAGCCATCAGGAATAGTATCCCCGATAATGTCATGACAAACCTGGTAGCTGAACTTTATGACTTTGTCCTCACCCACAACTATTTCAGATTTAGGGAAAATTTATACCTTTTCAGTCAGCAGGACTGCTATGGGTACCTGCATGGCCCCACAGTATGCCAACATTTTTATGGCTGACTTAGAACAACACTTCCTCAGCTCTCGTCCCCTAACGCCCCTACTCTACTTGCGCTACATTGATGACATCTTCATCATCTGGATCCATGGGAAGGAAGCCCTTGAGGAATTCCACCAGGATTTCAACAATTTCCACCCCACCATCATTCTCAGCCTGGGACCAGTCCATACAAGGCCTGATCTCCTGCAGAAGTGATCACAAGGTTGCCCTTGGGATCCATTTCAGTTTAGCATGAGTTTGGAATGAAGAAATGTCCTAATTGATTTTAGTTTGATTTGAGGTTGCTCTTCATTAAAGGGTTCTAGTTAGGAGCACCTTGTGATTTTATGTTGGTAAGCTCTGATTTGTCTTGCTTAAGCATTGAATTAGGCATCATTGGAATTGGTTTGTCAGGTTCCTTATTTCTCATGTGAAATGTGTTTGAAGTCTTGTGACTCACCATTTCCAGAGGAGAAAAGAGCTGGTGGTTCTGTCAAGGGTCTAAATGTATGTGGAAAGGAGCTCTTTATGAAACTTCCTAATGAAAAAGATCCATTAAAAGTATCTTATTTATGATCTTTGTGAATTCAAATGATTTCAAGTGTCTCTCTCTGAGAAGGTATGTGTTCTTAAATCATTTTGCACCTGATCCAAAGCTCATTGACGTCGATGGAAAGACTGCCATTGACTTCCATGGGCTTTGGATCAGGCTTTTAAAAAGTAACTTGTGTGTGAATTGTTGAGCCTGACGACTATGACTATTTTTGATGGCAGTGAAAGACCATTTCAGATGTTAGCTAGGCTGCTAAACTTTTTCTCATAAGACAGCCTGTAAAGTAGCTACAGTTCTCAGAAAAACAATTTTAAGACTTATCTTTCAGAAAACCATCTTGTAATTCCTGTACTGGTAGTACATAATGTACAACATAGGTGACATTTCTATCTTTAAATTGTTTGTCCCCAATGTTAAATTGATTTGCATGTGAACTTGTGATACACAATTAAATGGCATCCTATTGGAGTTTTACAGCAACAGAACTGTTAGATGCTGGTAGGAATCAGTGTATGGATATATTAACTTAGACATACTTGATTCAAAATAGACTCCCAGTCCTTTTGTATTATTATTTGCAGCTCTGCTGGTGAGCTACATGTAGCATATTCATAAATCTTCTCTTTCAGTCCAAAAATGACACTTTTTATAATTCAAATAGAAGTATCACAAAGTGTGTTTATAAGGAAAAAAGCTTTTTGGAAAGATGAAAAATTCAAAAGGGCCTGTTAACTGATCAGCCTTTGAAATGTGATCCATTTCCCTGTTACTTTATTGAGATGTTTGCAGCTGTTACAGCAGAGAAAATATTTGTAAGTGCCAGCAGTGCTTTTTCCTGAAAGAATAACCCTGGTGGCCTCCTCCTTTGGGCGGGGGAGGGCGGACTGTTGTGGGAGGTGGAGGGCAGGGGAAAGTCAAAAGAGAACAAATATTAATAGAAAGTGATAATGAAATATCTGTTGTGGCAATACGTCTGATGGATAGGCAGTATGCATAGAGATTTGAACTGTGTAAGTAGCTGGTGAATTAGAAATATCATATTTCATACATCTTTCTTTCAAGGTTATTTTGCTATCAAGTTTGAGAAGTCTACGGGGTTTTATTTAGTCTTGCTTTTTTGGTGTCCCAGTTCTTTCAGGACAGACTTTCACATTGATCACAACTAGTCTCATAGTCTGTGATGAGAGCACTTCCCCCTCCTACCTATATTTCTTATATACTTTTTTATCCTTATTCCTCATCCTTTTATCTTTATCCTTCATCCCTTGCGGTCTTTTCTACTGTTCAATTGCTTTTGTATTCTAGCTGTAGAACAGTGTAGTTTTTCTGGACAATGGTGTTGATCACCATGATAGTTATCCTGCAAGATAACCCAAGAGTTACATCCAAGCCATTGTTCTCCTTCCAAAATGAACTGTCAGGAGAGCTTATGGACATGAAACACAAGCAACCTTAGCACGTTGCGCCTCTGAAACTATAAAACTATTGCAGAACGCCTCAGCTTTGTGTTGCTGTGCTGCAAGTCCTTAGGCAATTTCTGAGCTGGCATTGCTGGTTTGCAGAACCCTTATTTGGAATGCTGTAAAGTCTAGAGAAAAGGTGTTAACTAATATGTTAACATATTAGCTAGCTAGCATATATGTGTATGTGTATATGTATATGTGTGTGTGTATATGTATATATGTGTGTGTGTGTATATATATATATATATATATATATATATATATATATATAATGCTAGCACGCTCTCGCTCTCTCTAAACATCTGAAAAGAGCTGCATTCAAACTTGCATGATGATATTTCATTTCTGCTCATGAATTTCAGGAAACAATTTGTACAGTGTGTTACCCATTTCTTTTAACAATCTCATAAATTCTAATAATCATTAAACTGTGTTTTCTAGTAATACATAGGTTAACTACTTTATTCTTGGTGCAAGTCACTGATGTGTTTTGCATTAACCAATGGCATTGAGAGCTCCATGACTGACTCTGGAAAGAGTACTTTATATGAATTACCTTTAATTTAACATGGTTGCATATATACTTCCTGCCTGATTGTGCAGCCCTTACTCAAATAAGACTTCCTTGGGAGCTCATGTAAGGACTGTGTTTACCAGTGGTACCTATTTAATTTATTAGTTTTAAAAAATTATTAAATTATGTTCTTTTGGTAGTAAGCCAAGGTTGAATATTGCTTTGTGGCATTTGTGTGTAAGCTGTACTTTTCTGTACAGTATATGGTTTTAGATGTAGGCAACAGAAACACTGTAAAGCAAGAAGAAAATGAAAAGGATCATAGCATCTTCATTATGTTTCTGATTAAATGTCTCAACTTGTATTAATGCTAGTTTGGTTTTAAAAAGTTTTTCTGTTTCCACTGTGATTAGGAGTAAATCATTCCCTTTCATATGCATTGCCGGGCTCTGCTTCCATGCATCATTGAGTGTTTAGATGGGGTTAGGTTCAAACTATCTTTGTCTTAAATTAGGTACCAAGTATCAGAGGGGTAGCCGTGTTAGTCTGGATCTGTAGAAGCGACAAAGGGTCCTGTGGCACCTTATAGACTAACAGAGGTATTGAAGCATAAGCTTTCGTGGGTGAATACCGAAGAAGTGGGTATTCACCCACGAAAGCTTATGCTTCAATACCTCTGTTAGTCTATAAGGTGCCACGGGACCCTTTGTCGCTTCTTAAATTAGGTAGTCGGTCTTCATTACTGCATGTACAGCAATATGGCTGACATCATGCCATGAACACATGGAATTAGTGTCTCTTTTTCCTGTGAGATTTTAGACTAGCCTTTTGCTTAAATTAATGCCGAGCCATTGATTGTGGGTTGACTTGAGTTATTTAAATCAACATACTATATACTACAGTACTATATATCAAAGATTTCACTTGAGGATAGATGTTACATTTGATGATGCTCTTTACCTGGGTTGAAAGACTGCTATGTACAGTTAGAGATAGGGTAATGCTGTAATCCAATCTCTTGTATAGTCCGTGAACCATGTTCTGGTCCTGCAGGACAATAGTGATATAGGTGATCACCTATAAGTCCAAAGGACATAAATCTCTGCCTTCTCTTGTGTTTGACACATGTCAGCAGCCTTTTTACGCTGAATAACATTCAGGAATTTGTGACTGATTGTGTTTTGCATTTTTTTTTAAATCTACTCACTTGATACTGGCCTAAAAACATAATACAAATATCTATCCATTAATATTGCATGATAATATTCATTTGTTAATATTTTGTTTTAATTTCACTCTGCATTTCCCTGCTGCTAGTTTATATTTTTTGATAAATTATTATATTCACATAATCTGAGACTCCACTACAAGATAGAAAGGGTCCTATTCTAATCCAAGCAATGGCAAAGGTTAAAACCATAATTCAAGTGTATCCTCCTTAGTTTGTGCTAATTTATGGATGCTTATTGGGTGGCCTACAGAAGCCTTTTACTGTATGTAGATAGAAGCTCAGAAGCCAGTTTAGCAGATGCTAAAACAGATTCATAAAGTTAATGGACACTTCCATAATAGCAATAATAATTAATTTTATTTCTAGAGCTTTTCTTCTCTTTGCGCTCAAACTGTTTTGCAACAATTCATATTAGAACAATACAGTATGTAGAAATGTGTTCAAACTTTTTCTATACTAACTTGCCAAGAAGTGAAAGTTTCTTTTTAAGAGAAATGTTCTTCACTGTAGGTGGTTAAAGCTCCCCTTGAAGAATAGCTATTATCCCTAGGTCCAAATTCAGCACTTGAATTATGCATATATATTCCATTGACTGCACTGAGAGCTCTCTGAATGTACCCAATGGGACTTCCATTGAAGAGTTTGACATCTTAAATTGGAGTTTTTGAACAATAAAACCTTTCATTTAATTGTAAAACCACAGTTCTGGTTCCAAGGATAAATGAGAAAAGCCTTTTAAGTTGATATTTGTCAAATAGCAAAACAAGATAATTCTGAAGCAACTGTGTTGCTTAGTGATGAGAGAAGAGAAGAGGACTAGTTTTGGGGTTCTTTTTCAGCTTTTCTAATGACTTGCAGTTTGACCATGAGTGAGTAACTTAAACTCTCGGTCAATAAGCTTACTTTTCTGAGAAGTAAATATGATAACACTGAAAAATTATTGTAAAGGAGTGTTGATAATGAAATACTGTAACTCTTCAAAGGGTTACACTATGTAAACATGACTGACAACTAAGCCATTCTTTAGAGAGAAACAATAGCTTATAGATTTTTAGAATGTCTGTACTTCCATCACTTAAGTTTGTTGAACAGAAATTCAGCCTTGTTTGTTACTCCTCTTGGGGCCAAATTGTGTCGTCAGATGCCTCTACATGACCATGATGATCATTAGGAATTGTTTATGCATGCAAACCCAAAATTTGGGCCCACAACTAGATATTTTTGCATTGTTTGGTCCCTCTTCTCTGAGCACAAATTTCAAAAGTAACTAAAGCTAGATCCTGTTACATAGGAATGTTTTCTGTCACCAACCAGCTTGTATATAGCCTTTAACTCTCTGAGATTTAGGCTAGACAAACTACAAAAAATAGATTGGTGTTGTTTGCAGCAAGTACATCTTTGGGGGGGTGGGAGGGAAGGTCTACTCTGTTTTGTATGTTCCTGACATATTAAGTCAACGTTGTTTTTCCTAAAACATGGCTGGATGGCTGTCTCTTTGAATTTCCTTTTGAAGTTTTTTAGCTCAACTGAATCCTAAAGAGTCAATTAAAGTTCATTCAATTAAGAAGTTGTGTCACTGACATCCATCAGCTTCCAGTTGATATTTTAAAATGTAATCTGCATGACACTTACCTAGAGTTTGTTTTGTGCTTTTTCAAAACAATGTCTGATAAGGTCTCTGTTTTACGAAGGTGATTTCCTTCCTGAGGATCTGCTATAGGGAAACATTGCAACTTGTTATCTCTAGCCTGACTCGTCCCTGCATATTTATACCTGCCCCTAGACATTTCCACTGCGTGCATCTGAAGAAGTGGGTATTCATCCACGAAAGCTTATGCTCCAATACGTCTGTTAGTCTATAACAAGGGTCTCAAACACGCGGCACGCAGGCCACATGCGGCCCGCGGAGTTATTTCCTGCGGCCCGCCATAGGTGCCGACTCCACTGGCAGCCAAGCTCCAAACATTACTGAATGTTTATATTTTATTAAAACCCCTCTTTGCATTACAGTTTTTAAAAAGTTAATACATTGACTTTTAATAGAATACTATATTACTCTTCATTTTTTTCATTTTTGACTATACTTTTGTATCATTGTATGAAAAGGTTTCAGTGATGAGGCCCTCTGTCCAATTTACTAGTTCTCGTGGCCCTCGTGGTGATTTGAGTTTGAGATCCCTGGTCTATAAGGTGCCATGGGACTCTTTTGTCGCTTCTACAGATCGACACTAACATGGCTACCCCTCTGATAACTGCAACTTGCTTAATTAGAAGTGTTCAGTTAAGCATCCTTTCTGAATAGGGATGCTTTTCTGAATCAGAGCCTGAGTACTTAGCTCATATATGTCATTTCACTGGCCACATCAGGGCTGATACTGAGAGTTGCTGATCAACTTCTGAGAGGTGCTGAGGGTCCAATGACTCTAAAGATAATTGAGGATTCTCAGCAAGTTAGACATATTGAAATCAAAGCTTTATTCATTCGTCTTCTTTTGTATTTAAAAAATATTTTAGAGCAGAGTTCTCTAGCTAGCCACTTCATGCAAAAATCTGGAGTATTTAATATAAAACAGGGTGTCTGGTTCTGCAAGGTGAGTGCTCCACCTCTCCTTGACTTCAAAGAAAGCTCAGAGCAGTCACAACCTTGCAGGCTTGGGCTCAAATTTTTACTTCCATTTGACAATTCTTAACTTTTGTAACTTTTTCTTTTTTTTTAGGCATCATCAAAAGATCTTGTGTCCTTTTTTTCAATCTTACTTTAACACTTCAACGCTTGAAGTACTTCCTGGTGCTACAGACAGTTAGCTCATATAGGGGGAGGGATAGCTCAGTGGTTTGAGCATTGGCCTGCTAAACCCAGGGTTGTAAATTCAATCCTTGAGGGGGCCATTTAGGAATCTGGGGGGAAAATTGGGGATTGGTCCTGCTTTGAGCAGGGGGTTGGACTAGATGACCTCCTAAGGTCCCTTCCAACCCTGATATTCTATGATTCTATGAGGCACTGATGGACTTTTAAAAAGGCAGATGTCCCAAATGGAAATAAAACCGATTTTATTATAACCTTAAGAGTTCAAGCAGAATATGTTGTTTTTATAGCTCTAAGAACTTTCTTTTTTTAGCTATCAAATTCTTGCGATACTGTTTTCTTTGTGACCTAGACTTACTGGTAGAGGTCTTGTACCTTTATGAAACTTCTGATACCAGTTAATGTTGTTCCAGAACATAGTTAATTTTGAGTTTTAGAGAACAAGGGCCATGTGCCTAGGAGAAATTGTTCTGACATTTTAAAAGAAGAGTCTTGAGTATGGATACACTGTGCATACACTTCAGCAATACTGCCTTCTTGTTCGAGTGATGGTCCCTGTGTGTATTCCACTAGAGGTACACATACACTCCATGCACCTGAGACTGGAAGATGTTTCATTAGCAGGGTCCATTGATCTGCACCTACTCCCTTCTCCTCCTTGGGCTCTAAAGCAAGGATACAGGGAGCATCTTTCTAGTTCCTTTCTACCGCCAGTGGTCTAAGACGGAACTTCGCGAGCGTCCGCAACTTTAGCTAGCATTCTTTGTTTTATTAGTATAAATAGTTGTAAATGGTGTTAGCCTGATAAAATTCTGATTTAAGTGTTAGGATCCTTTTTAGTGAATCTTTTAGAGGTTGGGGTACGCCTCCCCCATCTCCCTGTAAAGGTACCTAGAATGTCCAAGACCCCAGGATTCAAGACCTGTGTAGTCTGCCCCAGGAGTGGTTCTTGGCCCTACGCTAGCTAACATTTTTATCAGTAACCTGGAAGAAATCATAAAATCATCACTGATCATGTTTGCAGATGACATAAAAATTGGGGGAGTGATCAATAATGAAGAGGACAGGCCACTGCTACAAAGCAATCTGGATCTCTTGGTAAGCTGGGCGCAAGCAAACAATAAGCATTTTAATTTACAGTTAAATGTAAGTGTGTATATCTAGGAACAAAGAATGTAGACCAGACTTCTAGAATGGGCAACTTTATCCTGGGAAGCAGTGACTCAGAAAATTTTTTTGGCGGTTGTGCTGGACAATAAGCAGAACATGAGCTTCCAGTGTGATGCTGTTGCCAAAGAGCTAATGGGATCCTTGGATGCATAAATAGGAGAATCTGAAGTAGGAGTAGAGGGGTTATTTTATCTCTGTATTTGGCACTGGTGAGACTGCTGCTGGAATAGTGTGTCCAGTTCTGGTGTCCCAGGTTCAAGAAGGATGTTAATAAATTGGAACGGGTTCAGAGAAAAGTCACGAGAAAGATTAAAGGATTAGAAAACATGTCTTACAGTGACAGACTCAAGGAGCTCAATCTATTTAGCTTAACAAAGAGAAGATAAAATGGTGGTTTGCTAGCAGTGGTGCCCAAACGTCTCCTGTCATGCCCCACCTTACCAGTGATGGAATCTGTCCATGCCCCTGTCCATTACAGCACAGTTGGCTCAGCAGAGGAGCTTGCGTTGAAGGCAGAGCTTGGGGGCACTATTGGGGATGGGGGAGGAGCTGAGGCTAGAGGCAGAGCTGGCCTGGGGGCGGAGAGGGAATGAGAGCAGAGTAGGGGGTAGGGCTGCACTGGGGTTGCTGGCAGGGCCTGAGCTGGGCTGGGCAAGAGCAGGGAAAAGATTGGCGCTCTGGCTGGAGGCAAAGTGGAGCTGTGGCTGGGGGCAGAGCTGGGCTGGGTGGCGCTCCCTCCCTGCCCTCTGACCATTTCTGCATGCCCTTTGGCGGGGGGCATGCCCCAAAGTTTGGGGACCACTGGTCTATAGATACCTGCATGGGGAACAAATACTTAACAATCAGTTTTTCAATCAAGCAGAGAAAAGTATAACATGATTCAGTGACTGGAAGCTGGAGCTAGACAAATTTCGACTGGGAATAAGGGGTACATTTTTGACAGTGAGGGTAATCAACCATTGGAACAATTTACCAAGGATCATGGTGGATTCTCCATCATTGACTATTTTTAAATCAAAATTGGATGTTTTCCAAAAGCTCAGCTCTAGGAATTATTTTGGGCAGTTCTCTGGCCTGTGTTATACAGGTCAAGCTAGATGATTGCAGTGGTCCTTTCTGGCCTTGGAATGTACGAATCTGAATGTTAGAGCCAATATTAGAATTTGGGAATATTCAACGCCCAATCTAATGATACTCCAGATTGTCACAAAGCAATTATAAACATCATAATATCCACATACTGGCATGTGCCCACATAAATTCGACATTTTTCTTTGTGATGAATGACAAATCCTCACATCCTTATAGAGAAAATATTTTTGAAAGATTAAACATCTGTGTCCTTTTTGGTTAATGCTACAGAAGTGCAGCTAAGTATGGAATGTGAGCTGTCAGGTTCTAGCTATTCATAAATTTTTCCTATTCTTACATCTGAAAAGATTAAATATGCAAATGATAAACACATGTAATTCCTGAATGCTTTGAACAAGTACACACACCCACAACCCTGCTCGATCGTATTTTATTTCCGGACTCCGAAAAGTTGTTCCTATATTTTGTCTGGAATGGAATGTATTTTAACATTTTAAAACCAGAAATATACCAGATCATCTACTTTTTTTTAACTTCAGCTTCTGTTCTGAAATTTAATTTTTAGCTGGACTGTATCAGAGAGCTCTTAAAATGGAGCAGTTGAATTCTCTGCAGAGCTGACATCCTTTCTGAAAGAGACCTAATGTAAGAATACATCTGTTAAAAGAATGAAAGCACTCTCTCCTCTCCAATCATGATTGCCTCTGCCTTGCTTTTAGTCCTCAGTAAAAATCCTCCTGTGGACATCCCTGAAATATTTCCTTTCAGCTAGCAGAGAGTTTAGGATTTAAGATCATTCACAAGATGCCCTTCATTTTTCAACTACTGTATAAACTTTATTGCCAGTATATCCATTTTTGATGTGCTGAGTCGGGAGTTTGTTGTCTTCTGGGTGTGTCCTGTATTTCTTGATCATTAATTTGCTTAAGTGGAAAATTTTGGAGTGGAGGGCACATCTAAAAAGTTAGCAGCATTGAGTGGTGTGTGTGAGTCAAGTCGACACAAGTGTGAGCCAAATTTGCAGGCTTTTGGTAAAGTGAACCATAATTGTGGCTTTAAAAGATCACAACTGCATATTTTAAGCATGTTTACCAGACTCTGGAACAGACATAATGTCCAAAACACATGAGAAGATGTACTTACCAAGACTGCTGAGAGTGAAGGAAACAGGCAGAGCTGCAAAGGAAAAAATAACATAGATTATTTTAGTAGTCTAGTGAAACTGTATTGCTTTGAATTGTTGTAAAATTTAATTTTACATTAACAAGTATAGGACTGGTATTCATTTTAGTGATGATTCATAAAGCTAATGCTCCCCTATATAAGTTATTTCTTTGTAAAGGTAAAGAAACACTGTGATTCTGAGCTCTTCAGTTTCCTCCCCATTCTTCCATTGAATAGGGCAGGTAATCAAGGAAACTTCCACAGTGTCTGGGCTTCCATATTTCCTCCAGGCCCCTTGGCTACAGATGTCAGCATCTTCTCCCAGAGTCCCCCTTCAGGGAGATTTCCAGTCTGTGCAAGCTAATGCTGCCTTGACACAGATTTTCTGACACCTATGGTTGTTGCTGCCAGGTTTTCCTGAGGAGTTTGGGATGGGATGGAAATATTCTGAAACTACCAGACTCCGGGATACTGATTGTCCAACAGCTTCTGCGCTAGACCAGATCTAGTCTCATCCAGACATCAAAAGGTTTCTTAGAGCATTGTCTCTACTAGTTCAGCATTCCGTTATGGGGCCTTCACCTAGTTTAATGCTCTTATTAAATACCCATTTAAACTATTACATTCTGTTGCTCAGAATTGCATTTCTAGTGGCTGTAACCTTGATCAGAAGAAACTCAGAACTGGAGGCCCTAGTCACATAACCACAGTATTGCTTATTCCACACTGATATATGGTACTTGAGATCTGGTTTTTATTAAACAAGGCCTTTTGCAAGTCAGAGGAATTGCCCTGAACTGGTACATCTGGAAGAAAAAAAAAAGTAACCCAGTTGTCCACAAAACCCTCGAGATGTGCTTAAATATTAAAATCCTCTTCTTTCATCTTCTGACACCCAGTTTTAGAGGAGAAAATCATAGAATCATAGAATCTCAGGGTTGGAAGGGACCTCAGGAGGTCATCTAGTCCAACCCCCTGCTCAAAGCAGGACCAACCCCAACTAGATCATCCCAGCCAGGGCTTTGTCAAGCCTGACCTTAAAAACCTCCAAGGAAGGAGACTCCACCACCTCCCTAGGTAACCCATTCCAGTGCTTCACCACCCTACTAGTGAAAAAGTTTTTCCTAATATCCAACCTAAACCTCCCCCTCTGCAACTTGAGACCATTACTCCTTGTTCTGTCATCTTCTACCACTGAGAACAGTCTAGATCCATCCTCTTTGGAACCCCCTTTTAGGTAGTTGAAAGCAGCTATCAAATCCCCCCTCACTCTTCTCTTCTGCAGGCTAAACAATCTCAGTTCCCTCAGCCTCTCCTCATAAGTCATGTGCTCCAGCCCCCTAATCATTTTTGTTGCCCTCCGTTGGACTCTTTCCAATTTATCCACATCCTTTTTGTAGTGTGGGGCCCAAAACTGGACACAGTACTCCAAATGAGGCCTCACCAGTGCCGAATAGAGGGGAATAATCACGTCCCTCGATCTGCTGGAAATGCCCCTACTTATACAGCCCAAAATGCCGTTAGCCTTCTTGGCAACAAGGGCACACTGTTGACTCATATTCAGCTTTTCGTCCACTGTAACCCCTAGGCCCTTTTCTGCAGAACTGCTGCCCAGCCATTCGGTCCCTAGTCTGTAGCAGTGCATGGGATTCTTCCGTCCTAAGTGCAGGACTCTGCACTTGTCCTTGTTGAACCTCATCAGATTTCTTTTGGCCCAATCCTCTAATTTGTCTAGGTCCCTCTGTATCCTATCCCTACCCTCCAGCGTATCAACCACTCCTCCCAGTTTAGTGTCATCTGCAAACTTGCTAAGGGTGCAGTCCACACCATCCTCCAGGTCGTTGATGAAGATATTGAACAAAACCGGCCCCAGCACCGACCCTTGGGGCACTCCACTTGATACCGGCTGCCAACTAGACATGGAGCCATTGATCACTACCCGTTGAGCACGACCATCCAGCCAGTTTTCTATCCACCTTACCGTCCATTCATCCAGCCCATACTTCTTTAACTTGCTGGCAAGAACGCTGTGCGAGACTGTATCAAAAGCTTTGCTAAAGTCAAGAAATAGCACATCCACTGCTTTCCCCTCATCCACAGAGCCAGTTATCTCATCATAGAAGGCAATTAGGTTAGTCAGGCATGACTTGCCCTTGGTGAATCCATGCTGACTGTTTCTGATCACTTTCCCCTCCTTTAAGTGGTTCAAAATTGATTCCTTGAGGACCTGTTCCATGATTTTTCCAGGGATTGAGGTGAGACTGACTGGCCTGTAGTTCCCCGGATCTTCCTTCTTCCCTTTTTTAAAGATGGGCACTACATTCGCTTTTTTCCAGTCATCCGGGACCTCCCCCGATTGCCATGATTTGTCAAAGATAATGGCCAATGGCTCTGCAATCACATCGGCCAACTCCTTTAGCACCCTCGGATGCAGTGCATCCGGCCCCATGGACTTGTGTTCATCCAGCTTTTCTAAATAGTCCCGAACTACTTCTTTCTCCACAGAGGGCTGGTCACCTCCTCCCCATACCGTGCTGCGGAGTGCAGCCATCTGGGAGCTGCCCTTGTCTGTGAAGACAGAGGCAAAAAAAGCATTGAGTACACTAGCTTTCTCCACATCCTCTGTCACTAGGTTCCCTCCCTCATTCAGCAAGGGGCCCACACGTTCCTTGACTTTCTTCTTGTTGCTAACATACCTGAAGAAACCCTTCTTGTTACTCCTAACATCTCCAGCTAGCTGCAACTCCAAGTGTGATTTGGCCTTCCTAATTTCACTCCTGCATGCCTGAACAATACTTTTATACTCCTCCCTGGTCATTTGTCCAATTTTCCACTTCTTGTAAGCTGCTTTTTTGTGTTTAAGACGAGCAAGGATTTCACTGTTAAGCCAAGCTGGTCGCCTGCCATATTTACTTTTCTTTCTACACATCGGGATGGTTTGTTCCTGCAACCTCAATAAGGTTTCTTTAAAATACAGCCAGCTTTCCTCGACTCCTTTCCCCCTCATGTTATTCTCCCAGGGGACCTTGCCCATCAGTTCCCTGAGGGAGTCAAAGTCTGCTTTTCTGAAGTCCAGGCTCTGTATTCTACTGTTCTCCTTTCTTCCTTGTGTCAGGATCCTGAACTCGACCATCTCATGGTCACTGCCTCCCAGGTTCCCATCCACTATTGCTTCCTCTACTATTTCTTCCCTGTTTGTGAGCAGCAGGTCAAGAAGAGCTTTTCCCCTAGTTGGTTCCTCCAGCACTTGCACCAGGAAATTGTCCCCTACACTTTCCAAAAACTTCCTGGATTGTCTGTGGACCGCTGTATTGCTCTCCCAGCAGATGTCGGGGTGATTAAAGTCACCCATGAGAACCAGGGCCTGTGATCTAGTAACTTCTGTTAGTTGCTGGATTACAAATCCTTGATTACAATGTGGCCAAGGTGTGGGAGGCCGGCAAGGCAAGATCTCCCCTACTTTATCTGTTCTGGTGAGTCTTTCGCTCATAAACTGACCAACCCCTTGGGCTGGGTGGTTATAATCCAAAGAAGAAAACCCATAGCAAGCTAAGAACTTTACAGGTAAAAGACACATTTTCCCCTTCTTTATTATTATTTTTTTACACTTGTTCCCTCTCTCAGTGCAGATAGATTTGGCAAATCCCCTGTACACAGCAGCTTGCAAGAGGCATAATAATGGATTTGCTGTCAAGCAGTGTGGGAATATATTCCCATTTAGAATGGGTTTTAATGTGATTGGTTTTTTTTTTTTTTAACAAAGGGATGAAGAACATTGCCCTGGGTGAAGATGAAAGATACAACCAGGAAGTATTTTTCTTTGACTAAGAAAGGTACCTGTTAGTCCTGAGTCCTGATTGGAGAGACTTAAGGTCCAATTCTACCCACTGATATCTGCATGGAACTTCCATGAATTGGAAGTTCTATGGTATGAATTGGACCATAGAAAATACTAGCCTTACCTTCCACATAATAGCAGTTATAGCAAGGTTTATTAGTAGCTGAGTGGGATGGAGCTCTCAAAGAGGTATGGCTAATTTGGGCCTGCGGGCTGTTCTTCATCCTTGGACTATGCAGCATCCTTTTTGTTATTTAAATAAACTATCCTCATTTGGAATATTAGGACTCTGGTGTGAGGATTCTTAAATTACCAGGACACTCAGACTCCGGTCTTCACAATATCATATCGTCTGTTCTTCCAGATAAAGACAAAATACTCCCATTATTGGCAGTAATTTTATTAGTTTCCAAAGTCAGTAGCAACTAAGTAGGACCAAGATGGGTTTTTCCTCATTTCCACACACACAGCCATGCTACATGTAGTTCTGAAACGTGTGATTTTTCTCCTTGCTGCTAACTGGTTCATTATCTGTTGACTCAGGATGGCTTCTTGTTCTTAGAATTCACCTGCTTCCATGAATTCCTTCCCTGCTTTGCTCTTCCTTCATAAAGTTCAAGCTCCTTGTCTTTATCTTCACACCTCAGCACAGCTGTCTTTGTATATCTCAGTTCTTGTTTCCGATTTATACATTTCCCAGTGTCTTTTGTTCCTCCCAGTCCTCTCCCCTTAGTGCTTCCTTTTTCTTTTCCATTTCTGGGCACTGTACCTTTTTTCATGCTACTGTCTTGCACTTCTCATTTACCTCACACCCTTGCTGTTCTTTAAATCCCTCTTTTAAGATCCTTTATTTTTCTCAGCAGTATCAGGAGGCTTCTTCTTTGTTCCCATCTTTGTACATGAAATTCACGTTTTTTTTGTTTGATCTGACTAGATTAGATTGGAAGTTGTTCAGGGCATTGTCTTCTTATATGTTTGTGAAAATTCTGAGATATTGTATAAATAAAAATAATTGTTTGGGTTAAGATATATTACCTATGGTAATACAGTGTTATGTTACCGTAAGGCAGGATGCCAGTGAGTATTTGACACAACAGTAAATCAAGCAGTCTGTTACTGAACCTAGTTCCTTGCTATTGGTGGCATCCCTTCCAGCCACTGTTTGTGAGGACATTTTGATCTAGAGTCAACCAACGCAGACTGGCAGATATAATGAGCAGGAATTTTGTTTTTTAAGTGTGTTTTGTATTGTTGTTACTCAAATCCTTTAATAGGAAATCCTCCTGCTTCCTTTTCTCCACAGTAGGTTAAGTTAGTTGAAATGTTTCCTCCTTGGGTCCTTCTAGAGAATTTTCATATGGAGATTCTGAAGCAAAAAAATCTGATTGCTAAAAGTGGAGATGGAGCTGTCAGTCCAAATGGTCAGCAATGTATTGGAGAAATCCAAACAGTAGTAAGCATTTCCCTGGCATTGCATCCTCAAAAGATCCTGCATAACGTCCTTTTTCTCTAATGACTGAATGTTAATACCTTTTAATTTGCTAGACTAGAAAAACAGATGATTTGAAATGATGTAAATTAGGATATTGCACATGAAGAGAAATGTTTTTTATAAGGTCACACTTGGTTTGATGAAGTGAGGCTTTGTGGTTGGGTTCAGTGAAGCTAAGTTTTATACAGCTTTATGCAAAAAGTTATATCAAAGGCTTTTATTGACTGAAGTGCTGCAATGTTTATGCTGTTCAGCTGTTAAAGAAAATTGGTGGGGGGGACGGGACTTTTAATATTTCCTTGACCAGCAGGACAGTGTGATCTTATTGCCACTATAACTTGGTGCTTTTCAAACCCACTCAATTAAAAGTAAAGGCTGGTGGAAAACAACAACAAAGGAGAAGAATCCATCTAAAAAAAGAACTATGTTCTGGGCCAAATTAAAAATTGGTGTAATTCTAGTGAGGTCAGCAAATTTGTTCCCCCTTGGAGATTGAATTTGTACTAATGGCTTTTATACAGAAAACATACTGCCTCTGAGGGCCCAGTCTTGCGGTTCTTTACTTATGCATAATTGTAGTTAACATTACTGGGAGTTTTGCCTAAGTAGGGACTGAAAGATCAGGCTTTAAACAGACTTTTCAATACACTTCTGGCTTCCATATAAGTTTAATAAAAATCAGCATTTTATTCTGTAAAGCATCTGTGAATCTCAACTTGTTTTATGTATTAGCAGAACATTGTGATGCAGGCTTTGTGATCAAAAAAGCCCTTTGCTTGTGTGACACGCAACACTGATATTGTGGAATGGTACGCTGGTATAACTGGAATTATACCAGGAGTTAGGGCACTGTTTTTGAAGTTTGAGTGTTAAATACAGACTCTTAGAAGTTGCTCTAAATCAGGCTATGCACTCAAGAAGGTTATTCCCATTGACATATGGAATGGTAGGGAGGGGGGTTTTCAACCCCTACACGGTGTGTTTTGGGGTTGACCATTGAAATGGGTATATAGTGAGAGGCACCTTTAAAGTTAACCCTCTTATTAAGCAAAATCTAGCAGGAGAGTTCCAGGGAGTTTTTCAAAGTCTGGTTATACTCCCCATCTTCCAGAACCCACTCAAACGGTGTTCATACATCACAGATGTCATTTGTTTTGGCCTGTTTACTTCCATCTTTATGAATCATTCAATATCAAATAATCTTTCTAAGAACCAGCACTGCCATTAAGTTTTTTTAATAAAAATTGGATTATGGCTAGCAAAACAATCAGTCCTCTGATTCAGGGCTTGTCTTCACTGTGAGATTTTTTTATTTATTTTTTGTTCACTGAGTAGCTGCACTTTGTGCAAACCCCTACTGTTGACACACAGAAGTGAAGCGACTTACTCTGGGTTCAAATTAGGGTAAGGTGTATCAGTCTAACTTTTTATATATAATTAAATATTAATTGGATGAGAGAGAGACTGACTCTATAGCCAATTGGTTGGGGCACTTACGTGGGAGGTGAGTGACCCCGTTCAAGTACCTGCTTCAATGAATACTTAATTATTTACAAAAAGTGGAACAGCTTTAACAGGATCATTTTTCCTTTTCATACTTTAATGGTATGTTACATTTAATAAAAGGGTGTGTGTGTGTGTGTGTGTGTGTGTGTATAATATGCACATATGTAAGGATATTTTAAGTATGTGCATAAGTGTGTGTGTATGTGTGTATATATATGTATACGTGTGTGTATGTATATGTGTGTGTGTGTGTTTGTGTAGGCGTAATTGTATGTAAAATAAATATACAAATTATAATGTCTTTGCTATGCAAAGAGCAAATTGCTTTGATAACATCTCTCCCGTTGAACTAACCTGAAGCACTAATATTTTCTACAATTTAAAACCGAACTCTACATGTTTAATGAACTGGCTGATTGTCCTTTATTATTTTGTATTTATTTTGAGTGAATTTAGTGCTCTTTAAAGGTGTCTGACAATGGAAATCTTTCTGTTTCCCTATAGATCAGATACAACATAAACAGCATAATCTTTTTGCCAGTGTTCTTCAGGCCTATGGTGAAGGGACTGCCTCTAGGGATGAAACTCTAAAGAATGTCAACACCCACTATAAGGCCCTTTTAGACTGTTAGATTGGTGTAAATAGGTCTTGGTGTAAATGAGAATCAGAACCTCTAGCCTCTGTTCCACTATTCCCTGAGTCTTCCAGTTCTTAGCTATTTAGGATGTTTTTTAATGTGTAGATACAAATAAAGTAATAATAATTACTGTCAACTGCTTGCCATGATTCTAAGAGACCAGATCATTAGCTGGTGTAAATTAACACAGTTCATCTGATTTACACCAGCTGTGCACCTGGACTAAAATCTTATAGAAAAGTTTGTAAAATAATTTTCAGTGTTCACATGTATCCATACTGACATGATATGACATAATGTTCCAAAGAGTCCATTATATTCTAGGTAGTAAATGATCCAGAACTTTAATATGGTCTAAATACTAATAAGCCTGTTTCACAGTAACAGAGAACATCACATGCACAAACAAGAAAACTTGGAGGTAAGGTTGAAACTCCAGGTTGACATTTAACCTTTCGCTCGTCTTATTGTGTCTCTCAACTGTAGTTTATACATAGCATTGTTCTGAGACCCCTGCAGTACTGATTTCCTAACCACTTGTGAAAATCAAGTCTCATAGCAATAAACATCCTGGCCTGATTTCTATTTGGACACCATATGGAACAAGCACAAGTGGCATATACTTCTTCCTCACTACCAAAAATCCCTCCGATCCTAGGCATTTATAGAAGCTGCAAAAGTAGCATTAATGTGCCACTCTATCTGGCCTAAAATAAGCTTTGTGCACAACCCCTTCACATGCTTAATTTCTCCAAGGAAGAATAATTTGCATGGGATTGAAATGGGCGGAAGGGGAAAGAGCTTTGCATACAGTATGCTGCTGTTTAGTTTGGACAACCACAATGCATAAACAAAAAAATATGGTACATAAAAACCATACCTACTGTACTGATAACTGCATCCCTTCCATTATGTCAGACATGGAGCACTTGCAGAGCAGTCTCTGCAATTTTCCTGAGAGGCAGAATCAATGTATCCAAATTTTTCCTACTCTCCAGTCATTTTTCTGTGTGCATATCATCCGCCAGAATTTCCCCCCATAGGTTGTAAATTGGATAGTAACAGCTGTAAAACATGTTGAGATCCAGGTGTATGAAAAGTAATGTATTTATCTGTCTGCCTATCTATCCTTCTTATGCAGTGCCATCCCCTTTCTATCTTAGTACCTCCCATAATTATGAAGTGTACACACATGTATGTTTATTTCTCTCTTCCTTCCAGTCAGCATGAACCTAGCACTCCTTTGTTTGCTTGTTTGTTTTTGTGGTATTATTGTGGTGAAACTAATGTAAGATCACCATCATTGCAGTGTCTAGATGTGTATTGCAAAGAGCCTGCTGTAAAAGTCTGAAGTTCCAGTCTTAACTCAGAATTCTCTTCCTGTTTATTGACTACCAATACTGAGCCCCTGTATGTTAAAAAGCTGTGTGTAAGGTTTTGACCACATATCTGCCATTCAAATCAATAGGAATTTCCTGCACAACTTTTGAATATGTTACTCCCTAATGTTGTTCTGGTTGATTTATATAATGTAACTTGCATAACTGTTATGTTAAGAGTACCAACAGTACCTTAGCACTCAGGAGCCCTCAAATCTGCTGAGCATTGGAGTGATGATGAAATAATAGTGTAGTTGTCAAAAGGCACAGAAGCAATGTTTATTACCACAGGAAACCAAAAGGACATCGAGCCAGGATAAAGACGATTCTGGGATGAAATTGGAAAATGTGGGCTAACCCTGGTTTAATGTTATGGTTTTGTTACCAATGGAACCCTCCTCAAACCAAGCTGCTTTCCTTCACAGTCTCACCAAACTTCAAATTTTCTATTTTTCTTTTCAGTTGTTTGCCATGTGTGTAATATATCTTAATTTTACTGATATATCTGTGTTTGTTTTAGCTGGATTTCTATAGCAACTGCTTGATACAGCATCTTTTGGAATCTTATGAATAATAAGTAACTAATAAACATTTTCTGATCTTCTGAGTAGAAAATAAAAACCATATGTGTTTCTAGAGAAAATGGTACAGACTTTTTAAAGCATTGCAGTGAGTGAGGACCAAGTGTGTGCATTTAGAGTAAAAATGAAAGCGGTAAAAGGCCTGTTCTGAAATAACATGTTGTTATAAATATATTGTTTGTGCTGTAGGCTTATGTGTATTAAAGGTTTCTACTGTGTTTGTGTTTTACCATAATGGGAATTCTTAGGTTAAATGTCTCTGACTGCGTGACCTTTGTTTTGTGTGGTATTCAGATTTCATCAGTAATTGTTTATCTTATCGGGGTTTGTAATTACATTTGCATAATAGATTAAATATAAGAGCTCTGGGTATATCAGCTGCCATGTGCTACTTCACAGAAGGTCAGAGCCAATCACTTAAATTAGCTTTATGAGAAGGCTTGAAAGCTGACAGTAGACAGACAACAGGCAGATAGAGAACAGAGTGCAGCTTAGGGAAGACACATGATTAGCTCAAACAGAATTCAACAACTGGCAAATACTTGTTTATTGTTTGTTTTGTTGAAAGCTGTTCCTTTCCCCTGTACAGTGTTTATAATATGAATGCAGAAAATAGATAGCAGTTGCCATTCAGCACTATAATTTTTCTTGCTCTCAAAATAAAATCTTTAACAAAATTAATCCAATTGAGAATTTTTGGTTTTTTTCTCCCCTAAATTTCTGCTTTTAGTATTTTTGAATAGTTCCATTCCATTTTATAAAAGGAAAGACAAAGTCCCTTTTTATATGCCTTGCAAAGGCAAACCTTGTGCAAGGTAGCTAACTGAAATAGTGCCAAAGAAGGGTTTCATGTTAATGTTAAGTCAGTATATTTTTGCAGTGTTCAGGTCAAATTCAGCACTGACGTAAGCAGGTGTGTCTCCCATTAATGGTGCATCTTAATGTCTTAGCTGAATTTGATCGAGACATGATTTTACGTACCATGTAAACCCACTGACTACATTTGCAAGTCGTAGTTCAGACCAGAATGTGGGCATTTCTGATTTATTCATTTTTTTAAAAAACAAATCATTGTAAAAGAGTTCTTCCCCCAAATGCCAGACTGCACTTTCCCACTACTACCCTGCTATAATCTCTTTAACTTCAGATCCATTGATATCTTAGAACCGGGGTTCTCAAACTGGGGGGTCAGGACCCCTCAAGGGGTCACAAGGTTATTACAGGGGGGGGCCGCGAGCTGTCAGCCTCCACCCCAAACCCCGTGTTGCCTCCAGCATTTATGATGGTGTTAAATATATTAAAAAGTGTATTAATGTATGGGGGGGGAGTCACACTCAGAAGCTTGCTGTGTGAAAGGAGTCACCAGTACAAAAGTCTGAGAACCACTGCCTTAGAAGAAGGGAGATAATCCATACAGGCATTTTTAGATTAACTAATCTGTGTGGTTGTGTTTAATGAATGCAGATATCTAATTGTTCCCATGCCTGTGACATGTTCATAACCATCATTTATTTTCTAAACATTCAGCTATTCCACACTGAAAGAGGAAATAATAATTTCAGATGAACTTGAGACAGTGTATAGGAAAATATGTATTTTTCTTTATACCTATACAAATAAATATATTGTCTGGCCTAAAGGAAACGTTTTCTTACTTAGGCAGAAATATTCTTTGTCTCCACCGAATATTCTGATCACTGGATTGATAATACAAGAATTGTAAGAAGCATTTTTATTTTTAACAAGCAATAACCTGCTGACAGCCATTTGACTGGTAGTGAATTCTGAAAAGTGGAAACCGCATGCATCACAACTGGGGCTGAGTCGGAGGCATTGAGCATAGGCGCCAACTCAGTGGGTGCTCCGAGGCTGGAGCACCCGTGGGGAAAAATTGGTGGGTGCTGAGCATCCACCGGCAGCTCCCCGGCAGCCCTGCGCGCGCTCGCTCGCCCAACTCACTCACCTTCCAGGTTCCGCCGAAGTCGCTTTTTTTAGCCGCAGCAGCTCAGCTGAGAGGCGGCCGACTGCTGCGGCTAAAAAAAAGCGCCTTCCGGGAGAGGCACCTCCAGCTGCGCAGGGAACCCGGAACGGAAGGTGAGTGAGTTGGGCGGGCGGGGAGCTGCCGCTGGGTGCTCGCACGCCCGGCCCCGGCTCCTCCCCTGGCATTCTGCATTTCTCCCCCACCCCCCCGGCTTGCAAGCGAGGCGGGGGAGAGCAGCAGAGCACCCACTGGGCCCTGCAGCTCCCCGCCAGCCCCGCCCCCGTGCCTGGCTGCTCACCAGTGCTTTTGGGCTGGGCTGGCTTGCTTCCCCAGGAGGGCGCGGCTTTTTCACCGCTTGCAGGCTCCTCCCTCTGGCTCCAGCGGCACGCTGGGGGTGGGGGAAAGCGCAGGGGAGGCACCACCCGCCCAAGCCAGCCCAGCCCAGCCCAGGAGCACTGGTGAGCAGCCGGGGGCAGGGCTGGCGGGGAGCTCGGGTGCTCTGCTGCTCTCCCCCCCGCTTGCAAGCCGGAGGGGAGGGGAGGGCAAATGCGGCACGCCCGCGGCCGGGGGAGGAGCCGGGGCCAGGGGCACGAGCACCCACCGGCAGCTCCCCGCCCGCCCAACTCACTCACCTTCCGGGTTCCCTGCATGGCCGGAGGTGCCTCCCGCCGCACAGAGAACCCGGAAGGTGAGTGAGTTGGGCGAGTGCATGCGGGGAGGCTGCTGGGGAGCTGCCGGTGGGTGCTCAGCACCCACCACTTTTTCCCGGGGCGGGGGGATTTGGGGAAGGGGTGGGGCCAGGGTGGAGTTGGGGTGGGGCTGGGTGGGGAGCACCCAGCAAAAAAAAAAAAAAAGTCGGTGCCTATGGCACTGATTATGATTTTTGTCTCCACACCTTAAAAACAGGAGGGAAGTTCCTAATTATTGAAATTCTAAGAGTTAAACATTATCTAGAGCTCTGCTAATACAACATATGTGGCCTGGGGGTGAGCTTTGATTTTAATTAGCTTTTCTTGTCTCTGTGTTGAGGCTTGAAAATGGCTCCTCCCTGCCCTCCAGAAGATACTTCTCAGTTTAATTTCTAGAGAGGAGGGCAGTGCTATGCTTACATCTCAGCCAGTGAATAATGTCAAATCCAGTAATCCATCAGGTGGTGATTGATCAAAAAATCACTCAACCCTATAAAAGCAATTGGCTAAAATTATGGTTATTACAATAGTTCAGAAACACACCTACTTCAGCATTATATACTGCTGTTACGGAGGACACTTTCTGTGTTTCTCTGTCATTAGAAATGTAGTAAGCAAGTAATTCTACTTAAACATGACGACAATGAGATTAACAGTAGGCTAAGTGATTCTGAAAATAGCATCTTCATCCTAAGAGTGGCCTGTTACTTGAATAGGAAAAGACATTAGTGTCTTTTGAATATTTAATTCTTTTGTTTAAAAAAAACACATTTATGAACATTAAACTTCTATTTTTGCTTTTACAATATTAGTGACTACTCATTCAATACTGTCTCTATTCAGCACTACTGACGTAGTGTGGGTCTCTTTAAGCAACCTCACTCATATTTTCTCTCTCCCTTTTTATACCACATTCATCACACTAGTATCTGACAAAAACTTTCAAATCTACTACGTATTAATCCTCTACAAAGCATTTAGTAATGCTAGTAATTTAATATCATGGTCACCTACTACATTTTCTCAGATTTTTTTAAATTTCCCAATATTTATTCTGTCACAGGGTCTTAAAGTACCTTAGTGACTTGAGAGTCAATGGGATTTATGCTTTTAAGTCACTTAGGTGCTTTTGAAAATTCTGCCCAAAATCCCTTCCACACCTACTGTACTTAATTAATCCTTATCCATTAGGCAATCATGTTTTTTGTTTTGTTTTCAGAATTTTAAAGACTCAAGAAATCATCATCCTTGTGGTGTTTATTTGTTTTTATTTTTAACTTCAGGTCACTGTTTCTTAAACTATTTGTTGCTCCTTTTACAATATCTCCTTACATCCTGTTACATACGGACAGCCTTGCACAATTCTACTTGTCCAGGGTAAGAAGCTGTTTTTAATGAGTATATTTTCCTCCTTATAATCATCACGACAACTTGAAAAAACTGCTTAAACATGAATTGTGAATGTAAAGCACAAAAATCAAGCATGGATTGGTAAAATGGACTATGACTGAAAGTTTGGTGAAATCATGTCCCAGTAATCTAAGTAGTAAATGACATTCGGAACATGAGGAATTTGAAACGTTTGCGCTTTCTTTGCATAGGTCCAGGGCTGGCCCACAACATTTTGGCACCTGAGGCGGGGAGCTCAAATGATGCCCCATGCCCCCTCGCTTGGGCCAAAACTTTGAAAGGTCTCAGTTCTGCCTTCTTCCTGTTCTTCTCCTCTCATGGTACTGCTCTGCTACCTACCCCAATAAAGGAGAACTAACAACTTAAAATGCCTGACACTTAACTTTCAAATGCCTGAACAGCAAATGTAACTTTTCTTGTCTGCATAGTAAACACTGGCATTTTTATCTGTTTGAGTAATTAAAGTGGTGCTTTCCGTGCCTTCTTGGTTGCAAAGATTTGAACTGCTTCCTGAAGGTCCACAGTCTGGGCAAGCTCATGCTCTATTGAGATGGTTGCAAGGTCGACCAGCCTCTCCTGTGCCATTGTGGAGCGTAGATGTGTTTTTATTAACTTCAGCTTGGAGAAGCTGCGTTCTCCACTGGCAACTGTTACAGGAAGTGTTAGAAGTATGCACAGAGCAACAAAAGCATTTGGAAAGAGGGTGGTCATCTTATCTGTGCACATATATTCCAGAACAGCCTTTAGAGTTGATCCTGCTGAAATGTATCTTGAAAGGGCTTTCAGTTCATCACCTAAATCACTCGCATCTGTATCGCTCATGTCATCATGTGTCAACACTGTCTTTAGTGCCCTGCATTGCTGGGGTAGGTCTTCTTCAGATACATAGTGAGGAGTTTTGGAATATCATACAACATCCCAAATATACTGCTGTGTTCCTTGAGCTGCATGAAACGTTCTTCAACTGACTGTATTGCACAATCTAGCACCTGGTTAAAGAATCCAACTTTGAATTGTTGTTTGGGGTCTCATGAGATTATCCCGTGCCTCGTAATCAACATGTCGTCTTCTCCGGTGACTACTGTATTCTTGAATGGGTGGGAAAATAGCTTCAGTTTGAAGTTCCTCTGCCAACTTCTGTGCACTCTTCAGAATGTTTTGAAATCCCTCATTTGACCGGTATGACTGTAGGTAATACTTTGCTTTGACCAATTGTTCCATTGCTCCAGATATATCAAGGTCAACACCTTGGAGTCTCTTGCTTACAACATTTATTTCAAACAGCATGTCATGCCACAACACTAAGCCACACAGAAATTTGAAGTTATGTATGTTTCTGGTGATTCCATTTCCCTCTGCCACTGTTCTCCCACAAACAGTTCCTGTCATAGCATTATCCTCCATAATGGCAACTGTGGCATCATCTATCTTACCAATTTGGTGTTTGATAGGCTTTATTGCCTCCACTCGACTTTCTCATCATGTGGCACTTAGTGGTTTCAGTGTCAGAGAGGATGTTCCCAGATGTTGCTTCAAAATTTGCCATCCATGAGTTGTTACAGAGAAAAATACATAGATGCTTTGAATTACATTAAAAAATTCAGCAGCCTCAGTAGAAGCTCATGCTGCATCACTGACCACCGAGTTCAATGAATGAGAAATGCATGGGACAAAAAAAGCTGGAGAGTTTAACTCTCAGATCTGTGTCTGCACTCCTCTGTTCTTTCCTCTCGTGTTGGCACCATTATCATATCCCTGACCTCTCATGTCAGCTATCGCAATTCCTGTATCTTCTAGCTTAGCTTTTTAAGAAGCACATTTGTCATACCAGCTCCTGTAGTATCATCAGTGTCAATAAATTCTAGAAAGCGCTCTCTGACAGTCACCATTGCAGGGACATTTTCACTAGGTTCTGTTGTTGTTATAAAACGCACCATTAAAGTCATTTGTTCCGTATGGCTGATGTCAGGTGTGCAGTCCAGAATAACAGAGTAATATCTTGCTGACTTCAGATCCGCCACAATCTTCTGTTTGACTTTTGTTGCCAGTAACTGTATATGATCTCATTTTGAATTGTTTTTCCAAGGTAATGGTGTGTGTACATTTCTTGGGTGGTGACTCTCCTTAGATGCTGCTGAGTACAGCATCAAACTCAGCCATCAGCTCCACAATTTTAAGGAAGTTTCCATTGTTTGGCACGTACAGCTGATCTGAACTGCCACACAGTGCTAGGTTTTGGGTAGCAAGCATTCTCACAATGGCAATAAGTCTTTAAAGAACATTTTGCCAGTAAAGAGACTCTGATGCAATCTTCTCTTGATGCTGATCATCTATGGTGGCCTTTAACCTTAGTCTCATCTCAAGCTCTTTCCACCTATAGAATGCTCTCTGGTGATTTGCAGCCTTCTCATGGCATGCCAGATTTCTAGCCAGATTTTTCCAGTCCTTTGTTCCTGTAGAACCCAATGTGGCTGGGACATTAGACTGGAAGAGTTTGCAACAAAAACAGTATGCAGCATTCTGGGTTTTTGAGTACATAAGCCATGGCCTCTCCACTTCGTCACTTTGTCACTGGGATTTCACGGCAGTAATGTGTTGGATGGAAACTTCTATTTTCATTGTCTTTGGGGAACATGAAGTTTTTCACTTGCTGTGGCCCATGCCGTACAAGGAAGTCCCACAGGCTACTGCTCAAGTGGGTCCACAGTCCTGGATCATCTAGACTTAAGGAACTAAACTCAGCAGCAGCTGTTTCTTGCGCCTCCTCCACACTTTTCTCTGAGCTACACTTTTTTCTTCAGGAATGTGCATGGTTACATCCATTTGAGATGGAGATATGGATGCTGCAGTAGCTGCCAGCTCACCTTAGTGTCTCTGACTAACTGGAAGATGAGGCATCTAGTCACAACTCACATCCTCACTAGGGCCAGAAGGCTCCCCGTGAACATTTGTGTGTCTGTATCTCAGGAGAGCTCCTTCCTGCTTAGATAGAAAAGCTTCCTTTGCTGTCTTTCTTTTTCTGAATGCTGCCCCAGAAGGGCGTTTTCTTCTTTCACTCATGACTGCTGTTCTGTGCTGTCAAGGTTCCCTCCCCACTCTGAACTCAGGGTACAGACGTGGGGACCCGCATGTAAGACCCCCTAAACTTATTTCTACCAGCTTAGGTTAAAAACTCCCCAATGCACAAATGTTCCCTTGTACATTGGATTAGGTAAACACTGCCACCACCAAGTGATTGAAACAGGAACCAGGGAAAAGGACCACTTGGAGTTCCCCTCCCTCCCCCCTCCAAATATCCCCTCAAGCCCGTACACCCCCTTTCCTGGGGAGCTTGAGAATAATCCCCTAACCAATTGGTTACCCTGTGATCAAAAACCCACCCCCGGGGTCTTAGAACAATGGAAAACAGATTCTTAAAAGAAGGATTTTATTAAAACAAGAAAGGTAAAAATCATCTTTGTAAAATCAGGATGGTATATGTTTTACAGGGTACTCAATTCCCTAACTCAGAGGGATCCCCCTGGGCAAAACCTTCAAGTTACAGAAAAATGCAACAAAAATAGGAATACACATTCCCTCCAGCACAGCGAATTTCCCAAGCTAAAACAGAAAAATAAACGTATGATTATCTAAAATCACTTACTTACTCCATAGAAGATGGATGGTTACTTGTTTGATCTGTCTCCCACCGAGAGATCACACAGACCAAAGCCTTTTTCCCCCCCTCCCAAGATTTGAAAGTATCTTGTCCCCTTATTGGTCAGATGCCAGCCTCGTCAGGTATCAGCCAGGTTACTGGAGTTCAACCCTTTATAGGTAAGAGGATTTTATAGTACTGCATCAGCCTCTCAACCCCTTCCCTTTATATTTATGACATGTTCCAGCTATAGTTGCTCTCAACACTCAATTGAAGGGGACAAATAAGCAGGCTGATAGAAGGGCCTGAGTGAGGGAAGATATCAATGTCTTAAGTAGGGTTACCATATTTGAACGCTCAAAAAAGAGGACACTCAACGGGGGGGCGGGGCGTTAATTTGTATGGAGGGCCGCGTAGGGAAGGCGGTGACTCCCCAAACAGCTTGGCTCCACCCCCTATCCAACCCCCTCCCACTTCCTGCCCCCTGACTGCCCCCTCAGAACTCCCGACCCATCCAACTCCCCCTGCTCCTTGTTTCCCTCACTGCTTCCTCCTGAGACCCCCCCACACCCTAACTTCCCCCCTAAAATCCCAACCCTACCTATCCCCTGAGTGCCCCAACCCCTCTCCACACTCCCGCCCCCTGACAGCCCCCCCCCGAACCTCTGCCCCATCCAACCCCCCCACTCCCTGTCCCCTGAGTGCCCTCTGGGATTCTCCTTCTCCAATCCCTTGGCCCTGGCCCCCTTACTGTGCCTCTCAGAGCAGCAACACGCTGCTGTGCTGCCCCGTAGAGCGCACAGCCCTTCCCCCCCCCCCGTCCCCCGAGCGCTGCCCTTGCGGCACGCTGAGGCAGCGGGGAGGTGCTCTGGCTGCTGGAGACCGTGATGCGAGCGGCTCAGTCTGGCCAGCCGCCATGTCAGCCACGCCATGCTCTGCATTGTGAGTAGGAGGGGGGGAAATCCTGGACGTTTGTAGCTATTTAAGAAGTCCGGACGGCGATTTAAATATAAAAAAGCCGGACATGTCTGGGGAAAATACGGACGAATGGTAACCCTAGTGTTAAAGGCCTAACTTGCTCCTACTGCTTCAGTTGACTGCCTGTTCTCCTCAAGTGGGTTCAGGGAAGCAGCACGAAACAGGGAGCTCCCCGAGAAGCTGGTGTTAATCAGTCCAGGCTTCTGGGGGGTGCTAGAGAGACTCCTCCTCCTCTCTCTCCCTGCAGCTCCTGTTGCTTTCTGTTATTCCCTCTCACCTTTTCTCCTGCCTGCCTTTTATGTCTCTTGTGCCTTCCTTTCTCCAGCACAGCACTCCACCATCTCGAGCAGAGCGAATACATATGCATTTAGAGCAGAGAGAATACATATGCACCAGCAGCAGACCCAATTTTCTACACTCTGGTCCTAGTGGTGCCTCCGCACAGTCTGGCATCTGAGGCGGCCGCCTCAGTTTGCCTCATGGTAAGGCCGGCCCTGCATAGGTCCCCGGTAGTTTAAGTTCTTTGGCTCCTGTTTTTAATGGTGCTGTTCCAGGGACTGTTAGTGATCATGTGTCTATTGGAAAAAACACTACTGGAGTATGGCGTAAGGATAAAGTACAGGAAGTGCTTTTTTATTTTTTTAACTTCACCTTGTTGTTCTTGTTTCTACTGTAATTGATTCAAGGTGAAATCAAATTCCTAATGCCTTATGGCCGCTTAGTATTTCAGAGCTCTTCTTGCAAGAGTAGGGTTTTGTAACTGGGTAGCAAGTTCTAGGACCCTGCACTAATAATACAAGGCTTCTCTGCTGAAACACCCTAACATCTAGTGTTAGAACTGTAAACAATGGCATTACTTTCTGTTATTTCTGCTGACTCATGCTGACAGGTCTGTCTGGGCTGGCAAAAAGGGTGTGCTTTTCAGTTGTGTTAGCTCAACCTTTTTAGCTGGCCTAAGCTTTACAATCACCTTAAACAAATTCATTTGAAAAATGCATCCATTTTGCTTTTTGTCTGTGATAAACTATCCAGAGCAATCAAGAGACAGGGAAAGAGTGGTCCCCATGAAGAATATATGTCCTATATCTTTCTCTGCTCCTTGACTTTGTTTGGAAAATTGCATCACTGCTTCTGAGTGACTTCTTCCTTGGCTTTTCAGATACTTTGAGAGGTCAAATTGCTAATGATGAGTGAGTGTCCTTCATAGCTCCCAGGGGTTCCCCTTTAACAAACACACAAATTAGGTAACATTGTTTCAAGTGATTTGAAAGGCAATGTGTTTGTGTCTAGTGATTTAACGTAACTGAGCTGAGTGATTTTTTTTTTAAACTACTTTTTTGGTTTTCTTAGCAAAGATCATTGTATGAGTGATTTAAAAATAGGTAAGTATTATAGAACCTGCAAGAGATTATAGGTATTACATCCCAAGAAGTATAGATTTGTGACCTACATGATTAGGCCTGGATTAAAAATCCAGAACTGGCAACAAAGTAATGGATTATTTTTCTCCACTTTCTTGTATACCTTATTTTACTCTCTTTTACCTCGAGATATGACATCTTGACAAATTCTTAGTGAATATTGACTGCCTTAGAGACTATTTAATTAGTACATTTAAAATACACTTTGGATGACCCTTTCAACATCGGCCAGGCAGTGATTTGGATAGCCTGGGGCTCAGAGTTGGGAATGGATTTGTAAATTCTAGTATGAAAAGCTTTCAGAGGGGTGACGGGGAAATAAATGAAAATCCCATACAGAAGATTTAGAAGCTTGGAATATATTTTAACTTGGTAGTTTATGAAATGTAGAAAAACAATGGTGAATATATTCATCAAGGACATTGTTTGCAATTGCGTAGTGAGACTGCCACTCTCGTGTGGGGCTCCACAGCCACAACAGACGCTGCACAACCATCAACTAAATATTCCCCATGGGCGCATATCCATCGTCTCTCGAGACTAACGGACGCCAACAAGTGACATACAGTAATGGAAATATGTCATTTACTTGTTTCATTTGAAAATTTAATATTTCCTAGGGAAGAATCTATACTCCTCATGGAGCTATGAATCCCTCTTCATTTCTTTTTACTTTACCCTCTCACTTGTGGGTTCTTATGTCATGGCCATGTTGCTTTCTATTGGGTGGGACTCTTAAGAGGGACCCAAGGGCATTGAGCAATGAAAGGCACAGTCTTTCTCCTCTGCCTTGGGAAGCAAGAGGCCTGGATCAACTCCATGTTGATAATGGAGAATTTTACTTTTAGGCACTAAAAGATAAACTCGTTTGTTTTGAATGTGAAATAATTTATATTCACTATACTTTATATATATTTATATATTTAGTAGCTTTACTTTTCTTTACTTGCCTACTTTGTTAGTAAGCTTCTGTTTCTTTTGTTGCTTTTAGGTGAAAGGTAACTAAAAAGAAAAACAAACCACCACCATCTAGTTATTTACAAAAAAAGAATCATTAATAGCTGGAAAATTAATAAATGTAATGACATATTTGCAGCACAGTAAAGAAAGTGATCAAGTTTCAGCAAGAAAAGAAGGCTATCATAAATTTAGTTTGATCACCAGAGATACATGGCTTCTTTTCTCTAGTGTTCTACTTTTTATCTGCTTACTATGGATGATTCTTTCTCCCTAGTAAGCATTTAACCTTATATACTGTGAATTGGAGCATACTTATTTAGAAGACGTGTTTGCAGAGAATCATGCCTGTATGTCCTATGTTATATATCAGTAGTCCTTTCTGCCTTCCATGTATATTTGTCACTTGATAGCTTTAATGACCGTGACTCCATTAAAAGGACAGGAATCATAAAGTTCTGTAATTTAACTACTGAGTAAGTCTTCAGTTTATGAAGGGACAAAAAAGACACTCCCCCTCCTATATCATATTAAAATGGCTGGATAATTTTATTTTTAGAAATATTCTTCCACTTGCTAATCGGCCTCCCCAAAATGCCATGCAACCCAAAGAGGTACTGACCTGAAACAAAGGTAAAGTGTACAGAATACAATGGCTGCTATAGCTATGTTACAAAATATGGGAGCAAATACTCCAAGCATATTTTTGTCCTTTCGAGCTGACACTAGTTTTCATGTCACAGTTCAGTAATTTAAACCTTTAGGGTTTATTTTGAAGCCATCCTACCTTCATTCCATTCCCCACATAAACAGCTCAAGAATGACAACAAACCCCTGGCTCTGTCTTTGTCATTTGCTCTGTCTTCTCTGATGTTTGACATGTTTTGAAAGTGCATTCTTCTGCTCTTTGGATTTTTTAGTATATTTTTATGGATTTGATAATTGTGATGTGTATTGCTGATGGAGTAAATGAAAGGAAGAGGAGTTAGATCAAGTTACTTATATTAAGAATCTATTCCCCTCCTTTTTTTTAAATCTATGCAACTCATACAGTGATCCTGTTCCTCTTTTTAACTATATACACACCTTTTTTTCCTCTTGTATCTCATACCTCTCAATGTATGCAATACTCACGTACTGACTGTGACTCATAGTAGGAGGAGGGTAGGATGGACTACGAGATGAAGCATGGAACCGGCGGAATAATTTGTTTATTGACCAGTCCTAGAAAACCTACTTGTCCGCAAAAAACAAAGTTGTGCTTCAGCTAAAGAGATTAATAGACATTTCAGATGACAAAAACCTGTTTGGTTCTCTTGTCCATTCCATTGCATGTCAGTATTCCACCATGCAATGCCTTGTTTTGCCATCAGTCCACTTCTTTTTGGCAACTGGATAACAATTTCGGCTGTCATTGTCAAACAGAATCATCGTCCCCTGGTTATGTTGTCTAATGTACCCTCCAAATTGTTCAATAAATTGAGATGTCTAAGAGAGGATCTGTATGGTGGTCCTGAAATTCAGAGAATAAAAGTTTGCACAACCTATATTAAATGAAAATTGAAACGGAAGAAGGCATTTGTCTACCTAAGAGTATATACTGAGGTGGTAGTATCAGGGAACAATTTATGTTATAACAGCTGAGCATATTCTGGATTCCTCTTTAGCCTCTTTTTTCAGGATTTCTTTGACAGATGGTACGCCCAGATGGACATGACATTCTTAAGAAGCTTACTCCTGCTACGCCTTTACCAGCCAGTAACTCATAGCACCATAGAAATCTAAATGCTTTGACATGAATTAGCCTTACTTAGCAGACTTTAATTTTTTAATCTTTAGAATATGCTGATGGGTAGTGGTGGTGGAGGAGTTGTTAAACTGTCTACTTAAGGTCTCAGTAACCAGAATGGAATCAGAACAATAGTTAAGATTCCAACACAACTTCATAGTATATATTCATTTTTGTCACTGGCAGGCCAATTGAGGTAATGTTTTTAGTGAGTCATTTTGTAGGTAAAACTGCAAATAAACTGAGAGAACACATTTCAATAGCCTATAAATGTCAACTACAGCTCACACTTCAAGCAACATGCTTTATCTTCTAACTATATAAAGCCTTGAAACAAGATAGTGTTCTATCATGAACACACCCACAATATATTTTGGCTGTTAGCTAAACTCATCATTACTCATTAACATAAATTAATTTTGTTTTTGTTTTTGTTTTTTCCCTAGTCCTCTATACTAGGTTCCCACTGCAAGAGCTGTCAGCTACTTGCAGCGTCAATGTTAAAGAATCATGTACAAATTCCATTGTATGGCAATCATGTGACTCTCTTTAAGTCCTTGAGAGTTGAGCTAATACAGAAGCTTAGCTTATTAATGCTAGTGTTTTGGAATCCACACTGCAGCATGGGACTGTAACCTGAAAGCCATAATTCTCCGAAGTGTTGAAAACAAATGGGCGAGTTCTATATTGCATATTACTGGGGTTAAGTTTCTTTTGAGGAATGTGAAGGTTAGCCTGAATTGCAGCAAGTAGAATGGCTGAATCAAAAACAAAAAGCATTGGGCAGTCTGGCAAGGTATAGATGCAAGAATATCCTCTGCTTTCTAATGGGTCCTCTATTCTATCATTTAGAAATATGTGGGAATGGGAAGAGCAAACCAGGGGAGTAAGGATACAAAATCCAAGAAATCACTTCCTTTGCTTTTAAAACATTTGTTTAAATAAACAGATACTGTTTTCATCTTTTTTAGAATAAAAATTAAGTTGAAGTAGCGCCAGTCTCCCTGTTTCAGGTTATTACCGTTGTCAGGCCTGCCAACAGCAATTCCGGGCCCCAGGGCAGAACAGTCAATGGGCCCCTGCTGGAGCCCAGCGAGCTGCTGGCTGCACTGCTGGGCGTGTTCTTTCGGCACAGCCAGGGCTTCCACATGCCCGCCCGGCTACCTTTGCTGCCGGTACTACCCCACGCACGCCTAGGAGCATAGATGGCGACTTCAGATTTCCCGGGGGATGCTTGACCCCCGCTCTGTCCTAAGCCCCTTCCCCCCAATGTCCCAATCCCGCCCCACCTCTTCCCACCCCTGTTTCGCCCCCTTCCCCGAGGGCACCCCATATACAACTGGTGCCTCCCCATAGTGGGGGGGCATGATCTAAAGGGCAGGTCACGTGTGTCCCCTTGCCATCCATCCCAGGGCCACTGTGCTCTCCCCGCTTCATGTTACCTGCGGGGAGGCGCTTTGTCCTCCCGCTGTTTCTTCCGCTCTCCCTGGCGGACAGGAGCCCAGGCAGGGAGCAGGAGGGAGACACTTTTAATGCTGGCCCCTCCGGGTCGCTGCTCTGCAGCCCTGCCTGGCAGCTGCCTGAAAGAGCTTGGCTGGGGAGGAAGCGACTTCTGCTCTCCGCCCTGCTCAGCTACTGGGGACCTGGCACCCAAGGCACGGGAAGTCACTTCCCCAGCCAGGCTCTCTTAGGCAGCCGCCGTGCAGGACTGCAGAGAAGCATCTCAGTGGCTAGAAAGGGCTGATTCCACCCCTTCTACTCCCGGCATCTGAGCCATGCGTTATCCAGGCCCGCTCCCACCCCGCCTCTTCCCACCCCTGCTCCTCCACCTCCAGCACGCCGCCAAACAGCTGATGGCAGTGGGCGGGAGATGGGGACAAGCTGATCAGCGGGGCCTGTTGCTGGTGGGAGGCATTGAAGGGGAGGAGGGGCCCACTGGTGGGTTCTCAGCAACCACTTGGCGCCTATGCCTAGGAGCCCTGCAGAAAAAGTCAGCAAGGTCCTAAGCAGACAGGGGGAAGCGGGAATAGTTTAAGAAGGGAGTTGAAAGTGGCAAAAAGGTGGTTGGTTAAGTCTGTGTAGGGTGCCCAGACAGCAAATGTGAAAAATCGGGAGAGGGGGTGGGGGTAATAGGAGCCTATATAAGAAAAAGACCCAAAAATCGGGACTGTCCCTATAAAATCGGGACATCTGGTCACACTAAGTCTGTGTCCTAGACTTCCCCAATACTAGAGTGGCAACAAGAAAGGAAAGAGTGTTTGAGCTGGTTTGGTAGACTATAGACACTCCTTGGTGGCTTTGAAACGGTTTCATTTGTAATGGCTTAGTTACATACACATTCTTTTGCTCTGTTTTGACATGGTGCTCCACATTGTTTGCTTGTCTAAGATACTAATCTGTTGTACAGTGTCGTCTTTGTATATAAAATGAGGATACTACTTTTAAAAATAATTAGGTTACCTCTGAGGTTTTGCCAAAAGGATGTTCGAGGAAAGTGATCCAGAACTACATACTTTTTTTTTTTATTAAAAACAAAACCACAAGCTATTCTAAGCCTAACATTTTAGTCTGCAGGCTCGGACCATCTTTAAGGAAAATTAGTAAATAATGGGCCTGAATCTGCTCCCAGTTTAGAAGTGGGATTTTTTCCACTGACTTAAAATGGAAGCAGGATCAGGCCAAAAGTTACTAATAACTTGAATCAATGTATAAGGATCTAAAGGAAACCGTTAAGAGGCAGTGTGTAAAGCTGAGTAATGATGCAGTTTATATTGCATTTGTATTTCTATAGAACCTTCCATCTGTGGATCTCAAAGCAGTTCATAAACATTAATGGAGTAAATGTCATAACTCCCCTGTGAAATATTTATTATTTTCATTTTGCAGATAGGGAAACTGAGGCACCAAGCGTTTAATAAGTTGCTCAAGTTCATACACACAGTCCGTGGCAGCATCAGGAATTGAAACACAGATTTCCTGTGTCTTAGATTTTTCAGTATCATTCGCCTATCCATTTAGATGGGTATTTGTGTGGTCCTTCTCATGGTGAGGCACGCAGCCATCGCAATCATTAATGGATTTTAACCTCACAACACCCTGTGAGATAGGGAAGTGTGATCCTAATTTTACGGATGGGGAAATGAGATACATGATAAATCAAGTATCAGAGCGGTAGCCGTGGTCACACAGGAAATCTCTGGCTGAGGGAGGAACTGAATCAGGACTCCAGTGTTCCCCTACAGCGCCTGACTAGACCAGCCTTCTTACCCATCACCATAGTATCTAAGTAGTGCACCAGAAAATTAAATCTGCATAGTGAAGTCCATGGGCATGCAGAGTAACTCACAGTCTCTTTCAGTCCTGTGCTTTAGACATTATTGTTGTGAGTGACAGGCAACTTTTGCTAAAGAATTCTAATGGCAGAAATCCTAATAACATTAGAAGACCCTAAGGGCTAGATTCAAAGTATCTTAGGCACAGCAATGCTCAGATTCACCACACCTAACTTTTAGGCACTTAAAGAAAATTCACTTGTATTTACAAAACCGGGGAGAGGCACTTGGGGACTTCCCTAAACAATGATTGGAGGGAGATAAGCCCTAAGAATGGGATTCACAAAAGTCAGCATGCTTGGCAGCTCCTCACCAAAGCTAGCCAGTGGGGGATGCCAAAGTGAGGTGCATGTCCAAGCCCCGCCCCATCACAGAGGTTGGCTCCTGCACTTGGGCTGGAGGGAGACATCTCTCTGTGCTGGGGATTCTCATCTGCAAACCCTCCCTTGCTGCTGTTTTTGCAAGGGGCTGGTGGAAGGGGGGCACCACCTCCCTGATAACCTTTAGCCCAGTGGTTAGGGTACTCACCCAGGATCTGAAGAATCCACTCTTCCTGCTCCTATAACTTGTTAGTTATTTATCCCCAGTGGAACAGCTTCAACAGAAGAGACTGGGGGAGTTCAACAGCAGAACTTCCTATAGCCCAGTGGTTAGAGCACTTGTCTGAGAGGGGCAGCTCCCTGTTCAAATCCCTTTTCCCTATCAGGCAGATGGGACTTAAACTGGGGGTCTCCTATGTCCCAGGTGGGTATCCTAACCATTGGGCTAAAAGTCATGAAGGAGGTTCTCTTCCTCCAACACACAGACATTCACTCACGTTGTGTGAGCTTGCCTGTGAGGGCCCGATCCAATAAACATGCATGGACCTCACCTACTGGATTAGGCCCTGCAGGCGAGTTACGCAGCGGAACACCTGCCTTCCCCCTGTTCCTGTGTGTCACGCTGGGGGGACATCACACTGAGATGTCCAAGTGCCTAGCGTGAGGCTGCAGTGCGCGTGTACAGAGGCAGAAACTTAGGTGCCTGGGGAACGTTTACTACAAAAATGTAGGCACCAAGTGAGTTTAGGTACCTACAGGTTCGTTGGCAGTTTAGCATGGGTTTTGTGAATCCCTGTGGGGCCTGATTCTGGGATGTAGGCACCAAAAGTGGCAGTTAGGCTCCTGTGTTCTTTTGTGAATTTAGAGCTAAGAATATCAATGAAATGTAGATGCTTAACCATGGTAATTCTTGCTTACATGCACAGGGTTGAACTGATCATCAGTTTGGGGACAGGAAGCTATTACTCCAGAACTTTGCTCTCACCCTTAGAAGTGATCCATGTGTGTTAAGGTTCAGGTGCAGTGTGTTGGGTAATGTGGGAATATAAAGGCCATCAGTCTGCAGGGCTGTCATTCTGGGGCCTTTTGCCAATAGTTAAAAATGGTCTTTACTTTAAACGTGGGGTACTGTCAGTGAACAGTGCTGACTGTTAAAAAATCATATTCCTGTGAATTTAAGTAAAGACCCTGTATACCCTATGGTTGAAACCATGTCAACTGTATCTTACAATAAGAGTGTAAATGTTATCTATGGGTATGTCTACTCTGCAATAAATGACCCACGCTTGGCCGTGGCTGGCCTGGGTCAGCTCACTCAGGCTAGCAGGGCTCAGGCTGTGGGGCTAAAAAATTGCAATTTTGGCATTCGGGCTTGGACTGGAGCCTGGGCTCTGAGATCTTGTGAGGGGAAAGGGTCTCAGAGCTCGGGCTCTGGTTGTCCGAATGTCTACACTGCAATTTTTAGCCCCACAGTCTGAGTCTCATGATCCTAAGACTGTTGACCTAGGCTCTGAGATTTGGTGCTGTGGGTCTTTTGCAGTGTAGACATACCCTTTAAGACCACCAGTTATTATGGCTTGGTTTACATTGATGAAACTAAATGCACATTCTATCACTGGCCAAAGAAACACGAAACTATAAATACTATTGCAACTAAATATATAAAATCTTGTCCTAAATGCATTTGAGAATTGAACTTTGAGAGTTTGCGTTATATCAAACCAGCATCCTCTTGTGGAGACAGAAAATTGAAAAAAGAAGCTTTGCAAATAATTAAACATTGTAATTTTGGATTAGCTTTGATTAATGAATGGCATGGTACCTCCAGAGCCCTGGAATACTATTCTGTAATTATGTCACAATTTATCTTGTTCCAGCTGAAGATTATTTATCTAATTTCCTCATGATTGTCTCCTCCTTGAGCTTTACAAATTGAATCCAGCTAGCAGCAGTTTTTACTAATTTCCCCTGATGATGGTTGGAGTCTTCAGACCAGAACAGTGGTCTTAAAATGGCTGTTATTTTTAATAAAATGGATAATTTTATTATTCCCTCCCTTTTTTGCAAAACTTTCAAGGTTACCAAAATTTTGTTGTCTTTAGTTTTGTATTCTATTAACCTTCATAATCACTCACCATAATTTTTCTTCTTTTTATTTATTTTAATTTTTTTATTTTACCATAGGGCTTCTTGCATGATAAAAAATTCCAATAAGAAGCCAAATTTAAATTTAAAAAGCCCAGCTATTTTAAACTATAGAAATTAATATATGCCAAATGGTGCACAGAGCTGTGTGGACATAGCATAAGTAATTATATAACATACAGTATTCCTTCCATCATTTTTTTTATAGCTGCATTATTACACGATCAGAAACTTATTGCTGTGCACTTCACACACACGAGGTCCACAAAATCATGTGCATGTCTAAAGAGAGATTTTGTCCCCAAATATTTTAAGTGTGTTCTGTTACCCACAGGTTGTTGAGTTTTAAAATAAAGCATAAGGTATAAACATGTTGAAATAGACAGACAAACTAGTATACAGTCTTGAACAGTCAGTGGGATTCCAGTATGAATTTAAACACACTGGACAAGCAATTTAATTGATTGAGTTTTCTAAAGTACATCCATATTAGTCTCAAAAATTAGTTTGAATCTGGTAAAACAGCTACAATTTTTGTTTGAATCAAATATTATGGGCTGTTCTATATTAAAGCAGGCATAATATTGCCGATAGTTTGTTTCATGTGGTATAGATAATATTCACACAAAATCCTTCTGATCTAGTTATTGTATTGTAAGTCGTGTTTGTGCGGAAACTGACTCTGAAAGTACAGTACATTGGTCTGTACATCACATTCAGGAACAGCAAGGACATCTCAGCTCCATTGCCTCATCCTTTGACTTCAGTGGGCTTTGGATCAGACCCCAGTCCAGGGTTTCCTAAACTCTGGCACATGTATTACTGTTGGTACATGAATTTAATGTTCCATACAGTCACGTCACAACAGTTTTTAAGGTGATATATGGGAGCCACTGCCCTAGTCGTTTCCAGTTCAGTTAATCTGATTTGAGGTGATGCAATGGAAACTGAATATAGTTAGAGATAAAGCATTGTTTTATAGCTTTTTTGGAGTTATTAGGGCTTGTCTCGATAGTGCATTAGTCTGAACTAGAGGGGTGTAAATTCTAGTGTGTCCTAGAATTTACACCCCTCTAGTGTAGACTAACACACCATCTAGACAAGCCCTCTGTCTCTATCCCCTTTTAATAGTTTAGGATCCTGTTTGCTTTTTATAACTACTAGAGTTCCGTGATCAGACTTCTTCATTGAACTGCCTATGTTGATGCCTAGTGCTTTTTCTTTAGAAGTTACAAGTGCTTGAGAGCCCATCAGGTTCATGTAGGTGACGTCAGACTCACTAGTTATCTCTGTGTGTGCATTAAATCAGCAAATTTTGTGCATTGCAATCTTGTTCAAATTGATTTTTTTTTAATTTGGACCTTTTTAAATCTAAATTATACCTTTACATACTGTAAATGCCTTCGATTTAAATCCATGTTTATTTACAAACCAAACCAAAAAGCCTTCCTGTTGCTGTTCTGTGAGGCTTGCAGAAGGATAGAGGTGCTTCTTAAACAACAACATAAGGGCTCTGGACTGCCATTTCTTCATAGTGATGGGTGACGGGAGGGTGGGGCGATGGGCATGTTCTGCAAATAAAAGCCAACCCACCCTCACAAACTCTTCTATCAGCTGATTGGGCTTTTGGAGGAGAAACAGTAGCAGCCTGAACTATAACTACTTTGAAGCCATGATCACTCTCCAGCTGAATGGTGCAGGGAACTTATTTTTTTATTTTTATTTTTTTAAGTAAGAAGGAAAAGAAAAGAAAAAGTTTGAGAGTTTTCAACACACCCTCAGACACAAAGCAGGGTTTGTTTGTTTTTAATTAACCCTAATTCTAGGACTGCAATATTTTGGAGACATCCAAATATTTTACAGCAAATAAATATACAACAATGCAACAATTTTCTTTGGCAGATTAGTTTTTAAGATACTGTAGGAAAATGTTTTTAAATTGCTTGATTTTTCAGAAGACCATTTTATAAGTTCTTTGAAAAATGCCAGGATATATTCATCAGCCAGTATGTGCACACAGTATGTGTATTCAGGAATGAACCTCCGTGTCTGAGCACACCCAAAGTGTGTATATGTTGGCTAGCGAACACACACCCTCTTGTGTGTTGTTGCTTACTTTATTAACATTTGAAATTCATAAAGAAAACCAGATACCAGAAGATAAATAGTTTGGCCTTTCCCGGATAGCTGTTTGAACAGCAGAAATTAGTTTAAAAAACAGTGTAAGTCTTTGGAGAAGGATATTTTTTTAATGAAAAATAAAATACATCATTGACTAAAAACCCCCCCTAAAATACCAGGGTCCCCTTAAGTTTAGATCAGGGGTTCTCAAACTCCGGGTTGGGACTCCAAAGTGGGTCATGACCCCATTGCCCGGGGCCTAAGCCAAAGCCTAAGCCTGAGGGCTTCAACCCTGAGCAGCAGGGCTCAGATTACAGGCCACCTGCCTGGGGCTGAAACCCTTGGGCTTCGGCTTTGGCCCCTCCCATTAGAGGCGGTGGGGCTGGGGTGACCAGACAGCAAGTGTGAAAAATCGGGACAGGGGGTGGGGGGTAATAGGATCCTATATAAGAAAAAGACCAAAAAATCGGGACTGTCCCTATAAAATTGGGACATCTGGTCACTCTAGGTGGGGCTCAGGATTTGACTTTGGCCCGCACACCCAGGGTGGCGGGGCTCAAGCTTCCGTCCCCTCTCCTGGCGTTGTGTGGTAATTTTTGTTGTCAGAAGGGAGTCATGGTGCAATGAAGTTTGAGAACCCCTGGTCTAGACTATGTATATCTTGAGACTCAGGAGATCTGGGTTCAGTTCCTGACTCTGACACCTTGCAACCTTGAATGAGGTATGTGTACCTTAGTAAAGTGTGGGAAATAATACTGCTTTTCTCGCACCCTTTGTCTTTTTAGTCTGTTTAAATTGTTGGCTCTTCAGGGTCTCTTTCTTAGTATGTGTATATAGTGCCTAGTACATTGAAGCCCTGATTTCTGTTGGAGCCTGTATGCACCATTGCAATACTACTACCAATAATAATGTAATTTGTTGTGTATAAAACTCTATATACATTGTAAAATCATATACCCATTTTCAATAAATATGCCAGTCTCCAAGGGCTTGGGAGCTGTTCCCTTGAGGCCTGATCCAGTTCTCATTGTACTCAATGGGAGTCTGTCCATTTAATGGTAGTTTAGATTGGGCTCTTGATACTTAAAGTATTGGGATTCTTCTAAACTAGAGGTGATTTTTTTGGGTGCTACTGAGAGCAACTGGGTGGTAAAGCTATATTAGGTAACAGCTAATAAGAAAACAGAGTAGAGTTTGGAATCATAGGATAAGGTTTTTCTAAGAAATTAAAATTATAAATCTACCCTGCAAAAATATAAATAAAAATGTGTGTAGAATCTGTTCCGTTTATTCCCTGTTGATTGTATTTTGCCTATAAAGGGCTCAATCCTGCAAACTTTAGGCATATCTTATTGACTTCAAAACTATTGACATGCTTACATCTTTACAGGTTCAAACCCTTATGTTGTCAGCTTCATAGGGCAGAGTCTGATTTTATATGTAAACATAATGGTGTTGTTTTGGACACTATGTGAATAATATTAATATTGCTAAATATATTTTGATCAAAAGGTGATTCTGAGTTTAAGTGAAATAAGTTTTTATTGGTCCCACACATGGGAGGAGGGAGTGTCTGTTTAGGTAGAGATACAGTGGAGCCTTGATAAGAGGCTTGCTCATAGGAGCGTAACAAAGTCCATTTTTCTTGTGCTGCTATCGTGAGCGGCCTCTTTTACTGGGATTACTGAAGAATAGCTGCCGATTACCCAAATCTAATCTGGCTGCAGTGCATGCTGCTGTTTTTGCCAGGTGGAGCTTATTTCTAGTTTTGCTTGCTGGAGTTGAGATAAGCTTAAATTGGCAGAATGTGGCAACTCCAGCATTTGATATAACCCAGCACAGTATAATGGAAAATAGCAGTAGATTCTCTCACTTGAATTGTTGTATGTTTAACTGTGACAAATCCAAATCAAGTGACTCCCAGATTTATTGGAAGATCACCAAATGTAGTGCTTTGAGTGTCTCTTAGGGCTCACAGTTTTGCATTGCTGAATGTATATTAACTCAGCAAAACCTTTGTAAGCAACAAATTGTCTTCTTTAGTTGAAAAGTAGCCAAACATAAATGTGCCTTCATTTTTATTTATGTATTTATTTATTTTTGGCGTGGGCATAGTTTTATTGCACCAAACAAAGGGCAGCGGGGGAAGAAAAGTATTTCTGGAACAGCAGAAAGGAGAGGCACAGTTTGCCAACCTTCTGTCCTAGTAGGAGAAAATCTTTGGTACGGAAGGAACTCTGGAGTGAAGTTCTAGCCATTATGGTAGGCAGATCTGTGCTAGCATTTTTTCCTAGGGCAGGTAGCTTGGCAAAGAGAATTGCTGCCTATTGTAGAGTGCATAATTATAACCAATAAATGTCTGCTTCTGACATTTGGTTTGTAATTGTTGGGAATGCACATACATGTATAATGATTAAATGATGTTCTATAGGACCCTCAGTTATCAGTAAGCCATCAAGATCAGCTTCCCTGTGCTAATGTCTAGCAACTATACCTGAAACCACTATTTTTTCACAAACTAGTAGTTTATAACCCAGATAGGAGGGACATAGAGAAAAATACTGAGAATTTGGAGAATTCACAGAAAAACTGTTTAATACCTGATACAATTCATGCTTTTTACTTTATGGTTAGGAACAATAGTACATCTTCAGCCTTACACTATAAACTTACATCGGTATGACCACATTCCTGAGCAATGCTGTTATAGTAACCTAATCCCCGGCGTACACAGCGCTGTGTCGGTGGGTGGACATCTTAAACCTAGCTACTGCTTCTCATGGAGGTGGATTAACTACGCCAATGGGAAAGCCTATCCCGTCAGTGTAGTAGTGTCTTCACTAAAGCACTACACTGGCTCAGCTGCATCTGTGTAATTGAGCCGATGCAGCATTTTAAGTATAGACCTGCCCTTAGGCTGTGACCCTCCCCCATTGTGGGGTCTCAGAGCCCAGGCTCCAGCCTGAGCCGGAATGTCTCCACTGCAATTAAACAGCCCTGTAGCCCGAGACCCACGAGCCCGAGACTGCTCGCATAGGCCAGCCGCAGGTGTTTAATTGCAGTGTTGACATACTCTTACTGATTGTGTGGGAGAGAGGTAATTATAAAATCAAATACAATTTCATTTACATTATATGTATATATTTTTGTAACATGAAGATGAAATAATGCTTATGCATGAGATCACTCTGTGTTTAACCAGTAGACTAAAATAAACTGGTAGCTTTGTCTATATTTCTAAATATAGAGTAATACTGTAAAAGGGACCTTTCTTGCAGTCGTTCTTCATACAGGACTCTCACTGAGTTTAAACCCAGAGCTTCTCCTTCATGTGCTAAAAGACACAGTATTGTTTCCCGATACTTTCAGGTTTTCTAATTTCATAATAATTTTTAGCATGTGAATTTAATATGTATGTCTGCAAGCTGGCCTAAATCATTTGTAATAGTGCTCTCTGACACTTCATAGCCATTCTGGGACACTTGTTGCAGGAGAGAGAGAGATATGAAACTCATTAAGATTCTTGCTGTTTTCATCTTTGTTTTCCTATTGCAGTTCTCCAGGTGGATTCTGTTATCCAATTACTTGTAGAGTGATGCAGGTGAAACCTCAGTACCTGAGAAGACTTTGATACCACCAACATAATTATGCAATAAACCTAACTTCAGTGATTTAAGAGTCCAGTAAACATAATGGTAGCAGTAGTAAATTGTTACCTGGATGATTTCTGGTTTTCTAGAAAACCCCCAGAAAACAAATGTGTGAGCTGTAAGAAATATATTTTATTTCTCAATATTCATTATTTTTTCAAGGAAAAATAAAAATAAACTACCTGATGTGCTGTTTGCATTTGAAAATAATAGTCCCAGCCCCATAATGAAGCTATACTTGAAAAACAATCAATACATAATTGCTCTTGTCTTTTTGACAGATATGCTTTCCCTTGGGTCTTACATGCCAGCATTTGCAATGAATTATGGTACAAATTTTAACTTTACTTAAAATTCAATTATGATGCATATTTCCAATTTGCTAAATTCTTAGTGTTTCTATAGTAATTTTGTGTCTCAGAAATGAACCTAGTCAAATGGTTTCAGAACATAAAATGAGGCTTTTTTTTAATAACTGATGTAAAACACTGCTACAGATTTATCAAATTTCATAGGGTACAGTTTATTGAGCCTTAATAAACAAACAGAATTTCTGTCTGGTTCATTAGTAGGATTGTTGCCATTCATTTTGATTTTTCTAACACCTACTATAATCCCATATCAGAACACTGTTAGAGTAACACAGCATTCAAAATGACTAATTTTTTTATTTGTGGTTAGAGAAAAACTCATTTTAAAGAGAGCTGGGTGAACCCATTCAGAGAAACAAACCTCAGTCTGAAGCTTTGACCAAATCACAAATTAAACCAGACTCTATTATGAGGTTTGAAAAACATTCTGTTAATATTTTAAATATTTTTTTCACAAGCCTCAGTACTTTTTATTTTCATTCTGGAAGCAAACTTACAAAATACTCATGAAAGCAGCTGTTCCACCAGTATTTCCAGGCTGATCAGAAGTACCTAAAATCGCATGGACAATAGCTTCTGACAAAGTTTCCAGCCGTGACCCTGATCCTGTGCAATGCCAAGCATCTACTACAAGGGGCTGAGTGCCTACAACTCCTGTTGCAATTCACAGTGAACAATTCCCATGTTGCAAATTCAAACACTTTACACAAGCATCTGTACTTAAGGGTGGTCTCATGCTCCAAACTTCTGAGTCTTTTGAGTTTCATATGTCACTCATTCCAAATAGAAATCTAGACTTTACTCACAGATCACACCCAAAGATGACATTGCTGTGAAGCGGAAGTAAGGGCACAAAGTTGCACTGTTTCCTTTGATAGTTTGCGAATCTATGCCCTTTAATTTATTTTGCTGTCAGTTTGAAGTACTTGTAGCAACTCAAGATAACGAGAACTCCTGGAGCCTGTACGCACAGTGTGTCATGCAACTGGGTGGAAAACGGCTCCTCTGCTTTTGAACAGGGTGTGGTTTCGTCAAGAGTTGGTTACGAATTCCATAGAGCACCATGCTATCAAACTTCTTGAATTCAGCATCTCTTCCCACTATAAATGTGATTTACAGAGTGGGTTTGCAAATAAATCTTATTTTGAAATGGGTTTTTTTTTTCTGTTTAAGAGTAGCATGTAATCTCTCTTTTGAAGCTCCATGACAGGATTGAGAGGTTAGTAAAGAACAGGTGCTCTGTACATAGCCTGCTACCCAGGTAATATTGGCACTTTTCACTTCTTTAGCACCTTTGGTCACAGGATCTCAGAATGTTTTATAAACATTAACAAATGAAACCTCTCTCTTTAAACCTTCTATATCTGTTATGAAGAGTCATTCAGTTAAGAGAGGTCCTGGGAGCACCCATAAGTGATAATATAGGGGGAGCTGTTAGCGCTGAACACTCCCTGCTGTAAGATCTTGTTTCAGTTGCTTATATCTTTGCCAAACATTAACCATTTGGACTGAAGTTTTCCATCGCAGGTGTCTACCTAAAGCAAAAATGGTTCAACCATTTTCAAGGAAATGATTAGAAAAAATTACATTCTTTGCTTATGATTTAAAAAAAATAATTATTATAACATTTCATGGAGAAGCTCTAGTGCCGCCATGTTTTGGAGCAAGGGCTTGATATTTCTTAGGAAGGCCATAGTGGTGTCAGGGGTATGCCTTTTGCTGTTCTCATGAAAAAACATCCACATCCACATTTGGCCAAGTTTTAAGCCTTCAGAATACCTCAGTTTGCACATGTTTTTTAGAACTTGACGGCTACATTCTCCAAAGATTCTTTCTGTACTGGGTAGGCTCCATCCCAGAGCTGCAGGGGCTGAGAAAGACTTTCGTTGTAATTGGTGCTCCTGGCTGCTGTAGTCAGCAATAGTGCAGGGCACCAGAATAGAAGGGAGATGGTCTCTTTTGTGGTGAATGTTCCCCCTTCTAGTCCCCAGGTAGCATGGAGGAGGAAGCCACTTGACTCAAATGCAGAGAGGACAAGAGCCTGACTGGCAATGAGTGGTGTGGAGGAAATAGTTAGGGACAAGAAACCTGAGTCAGGAGGAGAGGCTGGGAGCTGGCAGAAGATTGGGGGAGACCCTGGGATTGCCTGAGCAAGGAGACTTGGACTGGGAACGGGGCATATGGAAACGGGAGTAGGTGGGGACTGAGAGAGGAGAAGACTGAGATTGGATGAATAGCTGGTGCAAGGGGAGGCTGGGACTGGCCAGGCAAGGAGACCGGGCCAGTTGTGTTGAAGGAAGGGTCAGAGGACTAGGAGCCAGTGGGAGATGCGGGGCAGATTGAGATTGGTTAAGGAAGGGGCAGAAGGACTGGGGCTGAGTGGGTAAGGATATTGGAAGAAGGAGCCTTGAAGGGGATGCTGAGTGGAGGGAAGACTGGGACTGAGCTGGGGAGACTGGGACTGGGATGGAGACTGGAGACTAGGAGTGGCTAGATGAGGCAACTAGGATGAGGTGTCGGGGAGGGTGTGGTAGAGAGGAAGAGAGAGCTTTGGGTCAGCAGTGTCAGGCTTGGGGGAAACAAGAGCAGAAAGATCTGTAATAACTGGAGCACACTCCCTTCATAACCAAGAATGGAACTCAAAATCCTGAGTCTCAACATTCTTCTGCTGTTAGCAATATATCTGTGAAACCTATTGGCAAAGCATATGTATCTTCCTCCTCTTGTACTAGTCCACATAGAGGATGACAACCTACTACTGCTGTCACTTGTGCCATTAGTTCAGGTGGCAGAGATCTGTGTGGTGGATTTAAAGGTTCCAACCCTGCTGTTAACATATATGGTTGTCAATATGATTTAACCTGATGGAATTTCTTTTCAGTTTGATTTTTTTTTTAAAGCCTAGGAAATTTCTCTTAAAAATTAGTGTTAAAAGAACATTATTAAGGTTGCAAAGTCAAGCACCCAAAAGATGTTGGGCCAGATTCTCAGCTGGCCTATTTACTGAAGTTGTGGATCTGGCTACCTATATTTATGAAAAGTAATCATTCTTACCCATGTGACTAATAGGAAATTGAAAGAATTTTAAAAATTAGATTCATCTGGTCACTCCAGTCTTAATTCCTCTTCCACAGCATTAGAGTCCCATGGATTATATAGGAATCTCTGTGGTGGAGTCGGTAATGGTAGCACAGCACAGTGGTTGGCCCTGCTGCAAGGGAAGAGGAGGCTGAAAGGCTCATGAAGGGACAATCATTCCATGTATCTGACTGGGATTCCCCCAAGGTTTCATCCCCACTTCTTGGCCTCTAGTTTGCATAGACTCTACCTCTTGCTTCTTCTACAAGTCTGCCATCTCTTCTTCAGTGTGTGGATTGGGGGGAGGGATAGCTCAGTGGTTTGAGCATTGGCCTGCTAAACCCAGGGTTGTGAGTTCAATCCTTGAGGGGGCCATTTAGGGATCTGGGGCAAAAATTGGGGATTGGTCCTGCTTTGAGCAGGGGGTTGGACTAGATGACCTCTTAAGGTCCCTTCCAACCCTGATATTCTATGATGATGAAGCAGAGATGTGACAAGAAAGCTTGAAGTATATTATGTTTTTCCTCACCTTCCTATGAGACATGAACATCTGGCCTGGTGTCAAAAATGGCTCTTAAAAAGAAGTATTTAGCCACAGTATTTTCAGTGCCCTGTGTAATTTGTGTGTGTGTGTGTGTGTGTGTGTGTGTGTGTAATACTGACGATCACAGCAAGATTTTTCTTGATTCTGTTTTGTGGAATCTGTGAACTCACTGTCCATACTTTTCTAAATACTCTTGGGTATATCTTGAAAGACAGATGACTTGGGTAAACGGTGCCTCAAAAGTAATTCCTGTTTTTTGTTTATCTTGTTCTTGGTCCAGATTTTGAAATGCAATTTGATTTTAGATTTACTTTTTGCAAATCATTTTACACTAGAGTTATGTTTCCCAAGGCATTGGTAGTGTGTTTCTGTTTTTTTTTAAATTTGAAATGTACTTTGATGGGACAATGTAAAAATAAATAATTTTTTTAAAAAATCAATCAGGAGCTCTTTGTTAGAGTGAGTCACTCCAAACCAGTGGCTGTTTCTAAACGTTGTGAAAATAGAGCTTTTTACTTTGTGTATTTTACTTCCAAGTCAGTGTTTTTCTGCATATGACTACCAAACACAGAAAGATCTAAATACTATTGCTCTAAGACTGTTTGGTTTTTAGATTTGATTTGAGTCAGAAGTGTCTATTTCGTAGCTTTACCAATTATACTGATCATCTTTAAAAAGTTAGCTACCCACACTAACTGGCAGCAGTACCCATTATAACGCAGTATTATCCTATACTTGCAATATACTGGACTGAGTATATTTAAGGCAACATTAACTCTCCACCCTGTACTCAGTGGTATCCTTTTTCTGAGTCAAAGCACAGCTTGAAGGGCAGTGGCCAAGGGAGTTGCAGGTTTGCATAGCTGTCTGAGATCTGGGATCCCCTTGGATGTCCACCCTCTTCTTGTCTTTTTGCATGCTGTTTGCTCCATTCTTTGCACTTCTACCAATCTCCATGACTAAGCAGGGTTTAGGCATAAACAATGAGGAAACTTCACAGCTTCAGTAGTGAGTTCCCTTCCAAGTACTTTTGTGAAGTAGGGGACTAAGTGGACCAACGTCCAGTAATAATTTTATCTGAGAACTTTCTGAAAATCAAAAGACTGCCTTGAAAGGGACAGTCAAGAGGAATTAGCTGTAGGGACAGTTCTGCTTTTTACAGGAGTATTTCTATTAATGTACGTCATGATTGAGTCAGGAGCTTTGATCTGTGAAAGTAGACAGAAAACCGAAAACATGTACTTTTATCAATTTCAACCATAATAAATAAATGTTAGCATCTGTATAAATCGACATTAATTTCTTTTCTTCTTGATACTACACTTGTTGAAGTGGAAAAAGCTTCCATTGACTTTAATGGAGCAGTATCAGAACCTATAGAACAACCAGTTTTTGACAAAATAAATTCCCCTCAAAACAATAAATTTATCCTATTTTTATTGTTTGTTAACAAGTTAATACAAACTATAAAATGTATTATTCTTGTACAGTAGTTTCCTGAAACTTACTGGTACTGTTTTCATTATTCTGAAGTGTGTAAAGCTTGACATCTTACCCTTAGTGCTATAGAGTCTATCATCTTTTCCATTATAAACTTTTAATTCAAAGGTTTATAAATCAGTCAAAAAAAATTTCTCTGAGGTATAGCATAGCCTATTAAGGTCTCAGCCTGTGAATAATTCCGTTTACTGTTTGCCAACATCTGGGAAAAAAGGTTGATTAGTCATTTATAGGTTTTATGCAGTGTTGGTCCCGGGATTTTAGAGAGACAAGTTAAGCATGGTGATATCTTTTATTGGACCCACTTCTGTTGGTGGGAGAGAGATGAACATTTGAGCTCACACAGAGCTCTTCTTAGGGTACGGCTATACTTACCCGTCGCGTCGGAGGAGTCCAATCGATCTTCTGGGTTTGATTTATCGTGTCTTGTCAAGACGCGATAAATCGAACCAGGAAGTGCTCCCCCGTCGACACCGGTAATCCTGCTCTGCGAACGGAGCAGGCGGAGTCGACGGGGGAGCCTGCGCACCGCGTGTGGACCACAGGTAAGTTCGAACTAAGAGACTTCGACTTCAGCTACGTTATTAACATAGCTGAAGTTGCGTATCTTAGTTCGACAGGGGGGGTTAGTGTAGACCTAGCCTTAGACTAAGCAGAGCTAAGAAGTCTAAGAGCTCTGTGTGAGCTCGAAAGTTAATCTCTCTCTCACCAACAGAAATTGGTCCAATAAAATATACTGTATTACCTCAGCCACCTTGTCTGTAATTTATATGGTTAGTCATTTATAGGTTATTATAAGAATGAAATAAAGTTAGTATTTTCAGTTGCTAATTTTTCCTATTTTGTTCTTATGCCTCATAAACAGCTCAGATCTTTGAAAGCTAACATTGCTGTGGCAGTCAATTCATGGTCTTCCTTTTGAATATTTTGGGTCAGGGTAGGATGAGGATTTAGTATCCTTGTCATATTTTTCAGAAATGCAGTTTAATGGGCAAATGCTATAATTGTGTCTTAGTTATTATTTATTTGTATTGTATTATTTGTATAATTAAAAGATGCATTGCATTTGGACCTCATCCACGTGCCTAACCACCAAGGTCTTAGTTCTGCACTTGACTCCATATGGGTGTGCCCTCACACAGTCAGCTGCAGAATTTGGGCCCGGTTAATCTATGAATTTCAGATTCCGTGTGTACTCAGTTACCTGGGAGACATTAAAGCCTCAGATGAAAAACTGTCAGATTTATACAGTAAGAGCGCAGTCCTATAAAGGTATGTGCAAGGATGGACCGTATGCCTATGCATAGAGCCCTGCAAATTTGCGGATATCAGCTTTATATCCATGGATATTCACAGATGCGCATATCCGTGAACCATGTTGGCGGATCGCGGATGGATGTGGACTCAAATTTTATATCTATGCAGGGCTCTACCTATGCAGATCCCTTCGTGGAACCAAAACCTAATTTGGTGAAATAAAAATTCACAAACAGCTAATTACAGTTGTTATTACTCTTAAAAATTACCTTAAGTACAAAGTGAGCTGTAAAATTAATACATATTTCAAAAATATTTTGAATTTGCTTTCATCAAAGGTTTTTTTAAATTTAACATTTTACAAAACCCCCACAACCCTTCCTCCTCCACCTTCCCCTCTCCCCCCAAAAAATCTTTAAAAAATCCCCCACACAAAAACCCCCCACTAAATTGTAAGGAATAACTCCTGCAATCTATTAGATGTCAAACATAATTCTAAATCCCATGGCTTTTATAGTTTTGAGATAAACTCAGTACTTTAACAGAGTTTATGGTGTAAATTCCTTAAGTTATTTATTCTTTTATGGCCCTCACTTTCTCCTCTCTCTTCCCTCTTAGAGGTATTTCATGGGAGTACTTTTGTAACTAGGACCTTTGGAAGTGAAGGTCCAAAATCTGTTCCTAATTACACTGGGGTAAATCTGTTATAATGCCACTTCAAGCAATGGATTTACACTTCTGGTCCAGAGAGCCCAAATCGCCACTGACTTAAGTTGACTCCTATGAAATTATTGTGGCTGATGGTGTCACAGAAGCAGCACACACAGAATCAAAGACACTACTGACATGTGTGGGTTCAGCTCCATGAAGCTGCCAATGATGAACATGGCCCTATTTATTTATGGCCTCCAAGTTCTGACTATCAGGTTAGACAAGACATCTGTTCCCACGATCCCGTTGCTTACAGGAGTCCCACCACTGGGCTGGCAGGTCATCAGGTTTCTTGAATTAATTGTTTATGCTTAAGAAATGTTGAATGACAATTCTCAGAGTTCATGTGAGGTTTGTAAAACCGTTGCTTTCTTAGGGTACGTCTATACTTACGCGTCCCGTCGGAGGAGTCCAATCGATCTTCTGGGTTCGATTTATCGCGTCTTGTCTAGACACGATAAATCGATCCAGGAAGTGCTCCCCCGTCGACGCTTGTAATCCTGCTCCACGAACGGAGTAGGCGGAGTCAACGGGGGAGCCTGTGCGCTGTGTGTGGACCCCGGGTAAGTACCTTTTCATTCGAACTAAGATAGTTCGACTTCAGCTACGTTATTCACGTAGCTGAAGTTGCGTATCTTAGTTCGAATTGGGGGGTTAGTGTAGACCAGCCCTTACAGGAGAGCTGTAGCTCTGTGTGCTCATGGTTTGTTGGTTTGTTTGAATAGATTTATTTTTTAAATGTGTGTGACTCAGAAAATAAATGTGGGTTCTCAAACCAACACAAGTTGACTACTCACAAGGGTATCACCATCAGTTTCATGGGCAGGATGTGAGCTAGTGCAGGATTCTTCACAGAGACCTATCCGCAGGTCTATGAAATGGCATTGTCATTAATTCCAGATTGAATGTCCACCTAGCCTTATGAGTGGGTAATATGTACTATAAAAGAATGTGTGTATGTGTTGGGTGTGGGAATACATAGTAGAAATACAGAAATGTATAGATGAAAGATGCTAAACCTTAATACTGCACAAATTATTTGTTGTAACTTTGTTCCACAGTTACATATGGGAGATGTTTTCTTAGCCTAGTGCCAGTATGTCACTTAAGAGTACTCCTCTAGACATCTTGAAATGATTTAGACGTCTCTGTTATTTCAGTGAAGTATTAGATAATAGCACAGTATAAGGAATGCATAGGACTATGCAGACACTCTGCCATTGTTTTCTTTATACAGTATGTATAAAGGTGTAAATTGTCTGTGATGTGTGGAATTTGACCACATGATTATTATTGATTAATGGAAGTTACATGGTTAAATCCCCAGATGCGTCACTGAAAAATTTCCAACTGTATGTACCGACTGGATGGCAAGTGTTTTATGAATAAAGTCATGTAGTGAGCCACTGCACTCAGTCTAATGATGTTGCAATGTCACTGAATGAAAAAACAAGTTTCAAAGTTATTGCCCAGGAGGATGCATTATGTTTTTTCTTCATGCTAATTATTGAATACATTTCATTTACAGGGACATTAAACCAGACAACATCTTGATGGATATGAATGGACATATTCGGTTAGCAGATTTTGGTTCTTGTCTGAAACTGATGGAAGATGGAACGGTAAATTAGAAAGAATGATACAGCTATGATATCCCCTCAGCCACCTTTCCTTTCTGTCCTCTACTTGCCAGTGAAAGTTCTGCTCACAAAAAAGTCCTATTTGTGAAGGACATGTCATTTTTAAGTGCACATTTTTATTAATGACGGTGATAGCGTTTGTACAGTTTTATAAGTATTTACAGTATTTGGTTTCAGTTCAAAGTATATCTGCATTCTATTTGAATTCTGTCTTTGTTAAATGCATTTTTATTTCATTTCTTTAACAAAAGTTAATAAAGGAAGGGCATATAATCAAAATTAATACATACCCATTGGAAAGGTGTAAGACACTCAATTTTGAGCCTCATGCCATAATCATTACTCAGGCAAAGCACTCATTGAGTTCACTGGATTCAGATCAGGGCTTTGGCAGAAGCAGAATCGGGTATCATTGATATCACTTCATCCTATTGCAGTGCTGTGTTTAAACTTAGACAATGTGTGGTGTATGTGACAAGAATGTAGTTCCAGTGTTATAGTCATGCTCTGAATTGTTACAAAGCATCTGAATTAATAACTGCAAGCTCAGAAACTGCCTTATTTTTGGCATTCACTGCAAAAGTAAATTATTAGAATACCCAATAACGTTTTTCAGAACTTCAGGTTTGAAACACTGAAGTGGCTCAGACACATGAGAACGTTTTTTCTCATCAATTGTTATTTAGAAACCCCCTTTTTGTATTCGAGTTCACTGTTTATAATTTGAATTATAAACTTACATATGCACATGATACCCCTCAACCTCTCCTCCCACTCCCAGCACTACTGTCTGTAACCGTGTATGTCATTTTTACTCATGGAAATGCTAACTCCCCAGGTCCAGTCTTCAGTGGCAGTTGGAACTCCAGACTACATCTCTCCAGAAATCTTGCAGGCCATGGAAGATGGAAAAGGGAAGTATGGACCTGAGTGTGACTGGTGGTCCCTAGGTGTTTGCATGTATGAAATGCTTTATGGAGAGACGCCCTTTTATGCAGAGTCTTTGGTGGAGACCTACGGGAAAATAATGAACCACAAAGTTAGTGTTTTTTCTATATTTTGTGAACTAATTTTAGTGAATAAAAAGGGTTAGCTTAAAGGTCTATTTATAAAGAGAGTTCTTATGTAATGATCGTATTCATGTTAATAAATCTTAAATATAAATTTAGTTTCCATACAGTACATTCTCTGGTTATGAATTGCAACTGGCTTTGCTTTTGAATAAGATAGTCCAAAACTAAAAACCTGGATATACAATGGCGGCTGTTAGTTCACTCCAAGGAGTAAGTCTTGGCTATGCTACTTCACTCTTCTTGTTCTGTTTTTTGCTGGTGGATCCATTTGTTGGCTTAGGAAAGAGATCCTTAAACATTCTTCCACCTGGAGGCAAAGATAGAATCCAAAAATGTACATGAGACATTTAAATAAATAAAAAAGGAGGAGACAGTTATAGCATTTTCAATACTTTTTATCATCTGGGGAAGATTTTTTCCTAGAAACTTATTGCATTAATTTAACAGTGAGAGCCTGAGTATTTGCAAAGCCCTATTTTTCTGTACAGAAACAATCACGAAGGAACCTGACTTTTGTGACATTTTCTTGGTAATAAACTATTTTCTCCTGTTTTATTCTTTAAGGAGAGGTTTCAGTTTCCTGCACAAGTGACAGATGTGTCTGAAAATGCCAAGGACCTCATTCGAAGGCTCATTTGCAGCAGGGAGCATCGACTTGGGCAAAATGGGATAGAAGACTTTAAGAACCACCCATTTTTTGATGGGATTGAATGGGATAACATTCGGAACTGTGAAGCACCTTACATCCCTGAAGTCAGCAGTCCAACTGATACATCAAACTTTGATGTGGATGACGATTGTTTAAAAAACTCTGTAAGTCTAAGATTGACATTTTTCCAAATCCTGATTTTCTTCTTTTCTTGTTACACAGGTTTCCAAAAATTGACACTGAAATTTCAGAATGCTTTGGTGCTGTATGATACCCACTGATGCTGTGTACTAAGTAGATACAAATGCTCATCCAAGGAATAGGCTTGATCCTGCAAACACTTAAAAAGATTAATAATTTTACTCAAGTTGTGTAGAAGTCAGTGTGGGTACTCACTTGAAGAAAGTTACACATATACTTATATGTTTGCAGGATGAGACACTTAGGGTATGTTTACAATGCAATTGAACACCTGCGATTGGCCCGTGTCAGCTGACTTGGGCTTGCTGGGCTTGGGCTGCAGGGCTGTGAGGTTGCAGTGTAGACAGTCAGGCTCAGGCTAGAGCCCAGGCCCCATGGGGGTCCTAGAGCTTTGGCTCCAGCCTGAGCCTGAATGTCTACACCACAGTTTTACAGCCCCATAGCCTGAGCCCTGTGAGCCCAAGTCAGTTGACATGGGCCAGCTGCGGGTGGTTAATTGCAGTGTAGACATACCCCTAGTCCAGAATAATAAAGAATAATGTCCACGTAAAGTTATTAATCTATAACTGTGGATTATAACCCTTTGCTCAAAATTGCTCACAGCTGTGCCAATTTTTAATCATTGTAACTGAAATTTTCCATGCCTGATCTCTGCCTCGGGTTGAATTTTTTGAATGTTTGAGTGAAAACGGTTCAGCTATTTTCAAGATGAAAGATAATGAGAAATAAGTAGTTTAACCCCTGCTAAAAAAAAATTCCAGTCGTTTATTTAATAGTTTTAGCAATTCCATGGTTTTGAACAGGAACTTTGAAATTTGGTAAGGGGACAGTCCTAGCATCAGAGAGATTCTTGCTGTCCCTGTGAAAATACACCCAGATTTACTATAAGCCACAAAAGTCTGCTGTTTGCACATGTGCAGTAATGCTTGTTCAGCACTTTCTTCTGAATTTTCTGGACATGCCAGCTGCACTGTATATGCTCCCAAGCTCCATTGACTGTTCTGTATTGTTCTGATGCAGCCAAACTGACATGAACCTCCAGGTAGGACATAGACAAAATTAATTCCCGCTCCTGCAGTTTCCCCCCATCAAAATACCCTTTGTCATAATGGAATGTGGAAAGGCCCTTACTACTGCAGCTCAAGTGGTAAAGATCTGTGCTATATAGCTGAAGGTCTTAGATTCAGGTCGTGCAGGGAATGTCTACAGTTTTACATGATAGGTTTTTAGTTGTTGGTTTTTTTTCATTTTTCTTAAATTTTTTAAACTTACATACAAAGATATATGTTAAAAGAACATGAAGGTTGCAGAGTCAAGCACTCAAAAGTAGAAGTGCCAGAATTAAGGTTGCCTGTATAGATATATGTTATACTGCCTTCATTTACCTGATCACATACAGTTTTTTCCACAGGATCTCTGAAGGAAAGGAACAGGGGTCCTCTGCTTGTCATTTGACTCTAACCAAATATAACTCAAATTTATCCCTGGCTCTGCCAGAGACATCTGATGTGATACTGGGCAAGTCACTTAAATTGTCATAGATGGACACTAATTGTTTAGACTTCATTTTCTGGGTGCCTAATGTGAACACCTAGGTCTGCTTTTCAGAAGTGCTGAGCCCTCCAACTCCCTTTGAAGTGCATCTGTGGATTCTCAGAACCTCTGAAAAATCTGACGCAAACTTAATGGACATTTTAAAAAATTTTGGCCTTAATATTTATTTGCCTCAGTCCCCATCTACAAAATGGGATAATACCTCCCTGTCTCACAGAGGTGTTCTCAGAAAAATTCATTGTTTGTAAGTTACTCACATACTATGGTCGTGCCATAGTAAAGTCCATAAGGACATTAATAATTTTTTTATACAGTGCAGGGTTTGGATGTTGTGCAGTAAATGAGGTAAGGGGCCACACATTCAGTCCTGGGGATAAAAGGAAATATTGAGTAGCTGCCATATTTATTGATAACTGTCTCTTGTACATTTGAATGAAGCAGAGATCCTATGGAAAAGTAATATATGATAATGTAATTAGAGACTGTATATTCATGCATGTGCACAAGGAAGCAAAGTTAAGATTCTGGCTACCTTAATTTTGGCATTTTTTAGCTTTTGAGTGCTTCACTTTACAATCTTCATACAACATTTGTTTAATATAGTTGTTTTATATGTACTGTGATATGTTTAGACTAAATTTATGGTAATGTCAGCATAAGTGTGTTGAATTCACAAATTGCAGAAAATGTATGTCTTGATCCTTTTGCAGCAATCCACAAAACATCAGTGTACTCCTTCAGAAACCCTGCAGGGGTTAAAAACCGCATCTATCACTTTGCAGCTACATAACTGAAGATAACTATCCTATCTCCTTCATGTCATCTTTTCATTAGACTGTTTGTGATCACTTCTTTTAATCCTTCTGCCACCCCTTTCTGCTTTGAAATTGACTTTGTTTTATTATGAAAGTAGAAACAAAGGCCCCAATCCTGCAGTGTGGTCTAGTAGTATGGATCCTTGCACTCCTGTGGAGTCCCAATGACCAATTTTAAATGAAGAAATTGTTGTTAATACAACCTTAAATTACTAGATCTGAAAGATTTTTTTTAAATGATATGTATTTTTAGCTATTTTGCAGCAGCTGTATGCAGTGAGATAAGACCAATCAGTTACCCATTCAGATACTGTGCAGTAGTACATCTATAGTGTATTTGGGTTCCCAAATTACCTGAGAACATTCAAATATATCTTCCTTCCAAAGTCCATCTCTCACCTCCCTTTTTCCTCCCATCCCCACCAAAAAAACCTCCAAAACTTTATGGTCCTGGTTCTGCAAATGTGCTTAACTTCAATTATGTTGGTATTCTCACGGGGTAAAAAAGTGGCAAAAGCTGTGAAGCAGCATGCTGTCTTGCACCAATACCAGAGTGAAGATTGTGCACCACATTTAGCAGAACATCAGGAACTCCATTCTGTTCAATGTGAGCCAAAGCACTGACCTGTGGGACAAATGTAAAGCCGCTTTGATGATGATATGGAGCACGCAAAGCAGGCGATTAAATTCTAGGTGTACCTCAGCCAGAAGCAGGAGGGTAAGGACAGTGTCTATTGTCAACTGCCTAACAGCGAAACATGGTTGCTGAGGATGACAGTGTCTCTTGAGGAGAGGCTGCATCCTACTATGCAAAACGTGAGCAAAGACCTTTTCAGGGACTGACAATGATGTCAGCCTGTAGTTGCCACACTCCGGGTGAGATCCTTTGCCCTTGTACAGTGATGCTATGATGCCATCTTTCCGTTCTGCTGGTATTTTGCCTGATGGCCACACTTAGGAACAGTTGATGCAGACCAATGTCCACTGGTTCCGAGGCACTTTTAAGCAACCACTGGTTTGTGGCAGAGATGCATTCTTGTCCCGGCTCTATTCTGTCGAGTTATTGCTGGATGTTAGGACTTGCTGAGCCGCACATCTGAATCAAGGTTGGTCAAGAAGTATTCACCAATCAAGACTATGTTGACAATGTTTTCCTGCTTGTAGAGAAGTCACGCTCCAACATCTCCAAGACACCACTTGCGTGATAGAGTTGAACATCTCATGGCAGAAGACCAGGGTACAGAACCTTGGAGCTGGGCCACAAGAATCTCTGGTAAAGGTGGGATCAAGGACTATGAAGAGCATTGACTAGTTCATCTACCTAGGCTGCAAGCAGAGTTCAAATGGTTGTAGCAAATTGAATGTTCTTCAATGAATAGGTCTTGCCTCCTCCTGCATGAAGTCCTTGTCTTGCTTATAGACACAAATGTCTTTGCGCCGAGACAAAGTTTAGGATCTATAAAACCGATATACTACCTGTACTGCTGTATTGGTCAGAAACCTGGACCCTCTTACAGGTAGTCTTTGTGTCTAGAGACAGTCCATATGTGCTGTCAGGAGCCAAATCCTGAGAATAACGTGGTTTGACTTTGTGTGAAATGTCAGTCTTGTAGAGATTTGGCCTTTCTTCAGTCATTCATTACATTCGAAAGTTGTGTTACCTGCTCTTTGGCTATATCATCAGGATTCATAAAAAATCCACACTGTGCTCTGAATCTCTCCATCAATACACAAAAGGGTGCTTGTTCTGACCTTGTGTGGCACTGCCTGCAGGGCCATCCCAGAGAATCATGGATTTAAAGGCTTGAGTCATATCTGGGAACTTCACTATATGATGCCTGGTGCGACGCCATCAGCACTCTAGTCCTCCGTAGACTATGCATGTTTGATTAGTCCCGTTGAAGTCAATCAAACTATTCATATGCTTAAAATTAAGCATGTGCATAAGTGTTTGCAGGATCAGGCCTAAAACTGTATTTGCTGAATTAAAACAAAATAATTTCTTAACAAATCTATGAATGTCTGCTTTTGTAACCACCTTTTATTTTTAAGGCAAAACCTTAATTTCAGTCCTAAACTACTTATGTGTTCCTTTAAATTCTAGTGTGCTTTATGTTGGTACTTTCCAGACCAACATTTTTGAGGCTTGTTTATACTAAGTTTATATTCCACTCAGGAGGTGTTACGATGCTGTTTTTTGTAAAATACGTCGCTTCACAGTAAAAAATAAAATATCACACTCAGTAGGTACAGTCATTATTATGAGGCGTTATGTGCAAGTAAATGGAATAATTCACATTTTGATATTATGAATCTGAATTCCAATTTTACAAACTTCTGATATGCTTCCTGAGCCATTTACCAAATCTGTCTATGCTTACATAGTAAAAGATCGTCTCCTGTTTAAACATTGCTTCTCCAAATTTTGATTGCCAGTTTAATTTGGAAGTGTGTCTTCTAGAATGATCTAATGTCATTTTCACTATTTCTGTTATCTGAGTATAAAGGTTTCCAAGTGAGAGTAAGGAGAAATGGGCTGGGATTGCAGGGAGTTGGGAACTGACAATTTATGGGCAATGTCTTTGACCATTTGATTTTTGCATGTTGAAGTATGTTTTCTATCGTTAAATTTCTGCCCATGACCAAAAGAGTTTTCACCTCCATAGGAAATTTTGAACTTGTTTTCTTTCCTTCTAACTCCTACTACTCCCTGATTGGTGAATTTTCATATTATATCAGTGGGAATTATTTGTTCACTGTTACTTCAGCTGATATGAAGCTTTGGAAGTGGATTCTTCCACCACAAATACAATCTGTGAACCCCAGAAGGGGACTGAGAGCATATGAAGACTATTTGCATTAGTGATTGTAAAGTAAACATGCATCTATAGTCATGGAAATTCTTGTACATACCAATGAGTGTTCTAATTAGATATCACAAATTTGAAATTAAACATGGGATGCAATCAGAGGTTGACTCCCCAAAAATATGGATTAGTTGTTATTTTTCTAAATTTTTATTAAGATGAAGAGGTTTCCAAAATTAAAACTTCTAAATATGAGGATAGAAAAGAATGCAGAAATTAAGGAATTTTTTTCTCACTGCCTATTTCTAACCAACCATCCTTTAGATTTTATAGTGCCCATTGTCCTAATTAAGAAAGTACTGTATAGATTTTGACATTCATTTTTAAAATTTGTATAGTCCATACATTTTAATTTTAATACATTTTTTTTCTGGTAATTGATGACCACGAGGACTCATCCATAATCACTAACAGGCTGTGGGCTGTTGCGTACTAAGCTGTAGCTCTGAAAAGTTCTTGCGGTACTTAGACTAGAAATTCTTGACTCCAGGTGTCAAGGGGTTAAGATTCTTCTGTAATGCTACTCAAAACTGTCATTAAAACATGGCTTCAGTTCTTCTGAATGACATGTTATTCTCAGTCTTTTCCTGCTTGATTTAACATGCAAAACTATATAAAAAAAAAAACCACATGTAGAGAGTTGCTTTCCACCTTTACATTTGTTCATCTTTTCCTAAAATTTAACCCTTTCTTAAAATGGCACGCCCTTTTAGAGCTTTCAAGGCGATATTCTTTTTCAAAATGAGTTTTTTCTGGTGAGCAAGGTGATGTAATAGGATGCAACTACATAGAAAAGCTGGGCGGTAAACAGAAGTATAAAGGCATGAATCTTACACCCTTATTGAAGAGGATATTACAGCATTTGGAGTACATACCCCACTCCAACCCCCATAGTGATTGCAACTGTATGGCCTAGTGATATTTTAGCGTTTGTACACACTAGTGCTTACTTAAGTATAACTTAAGTCACTCAGGGGTGTGGAAAAGCCACCTCTCTGAGCAACGTAACTTAACCGACCTAAGTGCTGGTGTGGACAGCACTATGTCGGCAGGAGATACTCTCCTGCCAACATAGCTACTGCCCCTCAGTGAGGCGGAGAAATTATGTTGATGGGTGAGCGGCTCAGCTACATCTATACAGTCCAGTGTAGACTAGCCCATAGTGTTAGCACACAGAGGATCAGAGTTCAAGGCTTGAGGTTGGTGTGTTGTTCCTGGGCTGGCAGGAGCTAGAAGCACTGTGAAAGAAGCATGCTCAGTCCATTGATGGAGTTTTGAGCATCCTATCATGTCATTCTTTCCAGCAACCACTCTGATTGACATTCCCTCTAGGAGAATCACTAGGCTATCTCAGGAGTTGGGTTGACAGACTGCAGAGAGGGAGAACAAGTTGACTCAAGAGGTAGGAAAAGTAAAGGGAAGAATACAAGATGCTGTTCTGTGCTCTGACATCATCTTCAAGAATCCTTGGGGAGAAAGAAAATAATGAACCAGCTTTTAATTTCCATAATAACCTTTAATGATACCACGTTTGAATAAAAAGTCTTCTTCCTGTGAACTATATATATCTTTTTTAATTCAAAGCCAGATTTAAATTTTGCTGTTTCATATTTAATCTTCAAATAAAGATCATTGTGGATCTGGTTAGTGAAATAGCAGCACTAACATTTGATGACTCAATAGTATCCAGTAATGTTTTTCCAAACTGGTAGAATTCAGCTTACCCAGATGTTCTTTTATCTCCTAGGAGACAATGCCTCCACCAACACACACTGCATTTTCTGGTCATCATCTGCCATTCGTGGGTTTTACATATACAAGTAGCTGGTAAGTCAGAGTTCTTTAATTGTCAAAGTATGGTGGATGCATGAATGTGCTAAACTTCTGATCTGTTGTGTGCCACAAGTTTATACAAACCTATAAAATAAAGAGAGTGAAGAAACAACTGCACTTGGCTGTTGAGGAAAATGGTTTTATTAAGCAGATTATTATATGCTCAGTAGTTGTATAAGACACATCTAAAATCAGACCCTGCCCCAAGGAGCCAATTCTCTAAGGCCTGGTCTCCACCTAAAACTTAGCTTGACTTAGCTACATTGCTCAGAGATATGAAATATTCATGCCCCTGAGATGTAGTTAAGCCAACCTATGCCCCAGTATAAATATTGCTAGGTCGACGGAAGAATTCTTCTATTGATCTAGCTACCACCTCTCAAAGGGGTGGATTTACAGCAGCAACGTAAAAACCTCTTCCGTCACTGTAGCAAACATCTACACTACAGCGGTGAACTGCAGCAATGCCACTGTAGTGCAGACATAGTCTCAGGCTATGTCTTCACTACACACCACTGGTGGTGACATGTAGTGTACCCAGTAGTTACATGCTGTAGTGAAAAGCAGGCTATGTCGACACTGCAGTGTGTAGCTATGCAGATAATGAAAGGCTCTGGCAGAAGGGAAGTGTTGGGGAAAGGCTTCAACAGCTCACTGCTGCTGGAGCCTTTCACTGTGGCAAGGAAAGACTCTTGGGGGGGGGGGGGGGAGGCGGGAGGCGCACAGGGAAAGGCTCAGCCTTTCCCCATTGCCAATGTCTTGCCCTGCATCAAGGATGAGCTTCAGCAGCAGGGAGCTGGCAAAGCCTTTCCCTGCAGCAGGAAGAGGCTCTTCAGTGTGGAGCTGCCCAGAGCCTTTCTCTGCTGGGGAGAGTCTTTTCCAGTGGTGGGGAAAGACTCTACCAGTGGGGAGGTAGCAGAATGCTACATTGTTAAAAATAGCAGTGTAGAGGGGGGGGAGACAGCTTGGGTGAATATACGGCACATAGGGTAACGCTTGATTTGTGTCAGGGCTGAGCCCCGGCACCTCTAGGCTTGACAGTTCATAGCCCTGGCACTTCTGGGCTTGGTCTGTCAGTTATGAAAGTAAAAATACTGCTTGAGCCCCAGTACCTCTTTTATTACAAATTCAGCACTGGTATAGGGTATGTACTTGCATACCTACTCACACCCTTCAGGCATGTCTTTACTCTGCTTGCCTAAGCTATGCTTTACGGGCTACACTGCTGTTTATACCCATGCTAGGAGGGCTATGTACGTATGTATTCTACATGCTAAAAGAATCATGCAGTGTAGATATACCTTATGGGTGCAATTTACTCCTGTGCAGAGAGCCAGCACAAGGCCTGTGCCCCACATAAGGCCTATTTTAAAATCTTATTCTAGCTTCCCGCCAACATGTGAATTTCACCCTAAAAGACACACAGAGATAAGATAAGATGCACTGGGAGACCCAGAAAAGGTATCAGCTTTAACTGTTTTTTAAATTCTTTTCTTTCCTGTCCTTTCATGCCCCTTAAATATTAACGAAATTGAGAAGTTGTTTAACTATGTTGGCTAGAGTTTATAGTTTTCCTAGAAGAAGCGAGCCTTTTGGAGGAATTTAAGAGAGTAGGCTCTTTGTTCACCTTTCACTGGTAGTGTCTGACATTAGCTACCGTTGAGATGAATGTGACAAGTGATGCAAGTTTTAAGTTTAACTTTGGTCAATATTTACCTAGAGGTACAATAAATACTAATGTACCAAAAAGCCAAGGCCCGCCCCTGACTCTGCCAAACATGTGTGCTTAATGTTACTCACATGAGACGTTCCATTGACTTCTGATAAACTACTCACCTAAATAAAATTAAGCATGTGCATAAGTGCTTGCAAAATCAGGTTCCTAGCGCTTTCATTATATAGTTACATACATGTCTTCATGAGAAGGATCTGGAAATGTCTCAATTTTAAATTCTGAAATTTCTTAACTATCATTTTTTCAAAAACAAACATTACAAAGGGGAAATTCAGTTAGAAATCTGGGAGAAATTAATTACAGAGGAGACAACCAAAATACACTAATTTCCATCTAATAATAATACTTAAAATTGATATCAAAGTACTAATGTTGGTTTCCCTAATTAAGTTGCCACAGTGGTTAGAAAGTTTATTTTTTTACTGTGATGGAAAAAATTAAAACAATCATTTACTGGTCTGGCCAACTGCTTTAATTTTAAATTTTTTTTCTAAAATTAACTAACATTTAAGATCTTTTTTTTCAGTGTGCTTTCGGACCGCAGTTGTCTAAGAATTACAGCTGGACCACCCTCTATGGACCTTGATGCCAGTGTTCAAAGGACTTTGGAGGATAGCTTAGCAACAGAAGCTTATGAGAGGAGAATAAGGCGTCTGGAGCAGGAAAAACTTGAACTCAGTAGAAAACTGCAAGGTAAAGCAATTAAAAAGACTTATTTTGTCACTTTCAGTTGGATTAGGCTATAGTTTTTGTGAAGTTCTTTTAATATTATGGGAAAAAATTAAAATATGTTTCCTGGAATGCTTCCGATTGGAAATTAATCCGCTTCATTATTTCTATTGATAAATTACATTTAATTTTTTTTTAATTCCTAAAGCATCCCATTTATGCCACTTACAATCTGTTGAATTCGCTGAAGCCATGGGTTGGTTATTACTCCAGCTGTGAACACTACATACTTATAATCGGGGCGGGGGGGATCTAGATTTGTGTATTTGGCACCTGCTGAAGATGTGTTGGCACTTTGCAAGTGGAAATTGTATGATTTAAAGTCCCCTACAAAAACATTTGCATGTTCTTAACTTTATGTATGCAAGTAATTCCATTGATGCCAGTGGGGATATTCACATGTGTAGGTCTTTACAGCATTGAGCCCTAGTCTGTTTACAGAGAGGCAGGGAAAGCTATAATACAGAAATTAGTGTACAACCCCACAAAACAAGGCTCATCTTTAAGTGTAATGTACAGCATGTTGTTCTTTCTTCTTTAGAGGCATTCAGATGTGTGGATTGTTTGGATTTTCTGAAGCATCCCTTGTTTCTTTATTTTGTTCTCATTTCCTGCTTTTGTGAGCACACACACATTATTGTAACCACAATTTAGGCACCAGTGTTTGAAAGCTTAACCAATGTGTTTGTTTAATATACCTCAGCAGACACTCTTTTCATAGATCCATAGAGTTTATAGCCAGAAGGGACCATTAGATCATCTAGTCTGACAGGTCATTGATTTTCATCCAGTTACTCCTTTATTGAATCTAATAACTTGTCTTTGACTAAAGCATAACTTATGTTTGGCTAACGCATATTTTCCAGAAAGGCATCCAATCTTGATTTGAAAACATCAAGAGATGGAGAATCTACCACTTCCCTGAGTAGTTTGTTCCAGTGATGAATCACTCTCACTGTTGAAATTTGTGCTTAATTTCTCATTTGAATTTGTCTGACTTCAATTTCCAGCCATTGATTCTTGTGATGCCTTTCTTTGCTATATTAAAGAGCCCTTTAGTACCTTGTATTTTCTCCCCATGAATATATTTATATACTGCACTCAAGTCCCCTCTTAATCTCCTTTCTAATAAACTTAAATGATTGAGCATCTAAGTCTTTCACTGTAAGGCAGTGGTTCTCCAAACTTCATTGCACTGTGACAACCCCCCCTTCTGACAACAAAAATTACTACACAACCCCAGGAGGGGGGACCAACAACTGAGCCCATCCAACCCCCACACCTGAGCTCCGCTGCCCCGAGTAAGGGGCCCAAAGCTGAAGCCCTGGGCTGGGGGCATGTAACATTAGCCTTGGGTAGTGGGGCTAGGGCTTCGGCTTCAACCCCAGGAAGTGGGGCCTGGGCTTCGGCCCTGGGCCCCAAAAAGTCTAACACCAGCCTTGGCGACCCCATTAAAATGGGGTCGCGACCCACTTGGGGGTCCCGATCCACAGTTTGAGAACCCCCGCTGTAAGGCATTTTCTCCAGCCCTCATTTTGGTGGCTCTTTTCTGTACCCTCTCCAGTTTTTTTGTTATTTTTTAAAATTTGAACACCAGTATCGATTTCACCAATGCCATATACAGAGATAAAATAACCTTCTCCTTTTTATACATCAAATGACTTTATTAGCCCCTTTTGCCACACCATCACTCTGAGAGTTCATGTTTAGTTGCTTGTCTACTATGACTTCTAAATCCTTTTTGCATCACTGCTTTCCAGGATATAGTTTCCCCGGTATGATCCACATTCTTTATTCCTAGATGTATCACTTTGCATTTGACTGTATTAAAACACATTTTGCTTGAATGGGCCCAAACTCATCCAGGTTTGGCAAGTTTTATCAGCAATGATTTTATATTTACTTCCAGATCACTGATGAAAAATGTAAATAACAGCAAGTTTAGTACTAATCCCTGTGGAGTCCCATTAGAAACAACACCATTCAGTGATTTCCCCATTAGCTACTTTTTGAGATCTGTTAGTTAGCCAGTTCTTAATTCATTGACTGTGTTTTATTGATATTGTATATAATTTGTTAATCAGAATGTTGTGTGATATTAAGTCAAATGCCTTACCGAAGTCTTAATATATTACACCTATACAGTTGCCTTTATCAGCCAAACTTGTAATGTCATCAAATAATGTAATCAGGTTTGTTTGACAAGACCTATTTTCCATAAAACCATGTTTACTGGCGTTCATTATATTCCTATCCTTTAATTCTTTATCAGTCGATTTCCAAATCAGCTTTTCCATTATTTTGGCCCAGTTTTCTGTCAGGTTAATGGGCCTGTAGTTTCCCAAGTCATCCCGCTTGCCGTTTTTGAATAATGGCACAACATTAGCAGTCTTCTGGTCTTCTGGAATTTTCATGATATTCTAAGTGTTATTCATAATTAACATCAGAGGGCCAGAGATCTCCTCAGACAACTCTTTTAGGATTCTTGAATGCAAGTTATGCAGGTTTTCTGAGCCAGGATGACCTGACCACCACAAAACATAGGGTCGGACGATGCTCCTCACCTCCCCCCAAAAAAGAGCTAGAGAGTATGCAGTGATAGATACAAAAGGGTGTCTAGTTATCATCATCATCATCTGCATCCAAAATACTTCATTCCATTTCTCCACAGTTTTTTTATCTCCGCAGTAAGTCCATCATTTCCTGTGGAGGCAAGCCCCAGCCTGTGCCCAACTCTCCCCAAACCCAGTTGCTTTTGCTCAGCAGGTGTTTGTTCAATCTCCTGTCCCTGATTCTTTTCCTTAGGCACGCCTAGATACAGCTCCAGTCTTCCAGAGCACTGCCTCATCCTTCTCTCTCATCCTTGAAATGAGCTGGTTCTAACTTATATAGGCCCACACCCCTTCCACTCCCAGCAGTCTTTGAGAGGACTACTAATTAGGGTCAGCTGCTTGGGTATTTTGTTTTTGTTTGCCTTCCCTCCCCCATGTGACAATTCACTCTGTCACACCCTATTAGACTGGGTAACTTCCGTTACTAATGGACTGGATATTACTTCATCATCCCCATGTGATACAACCACACCATCCTGTTTCTTTCTAATACAGACCAAAAATATTAATTGAACACTTCTGCCTTTTGTTCATGATTAACATTTTACCATCTCTTTTTGTTCCTAGTATACTTTTAAAAAAAACTTCTTGTCCTTAGCCCTGCTATCTATGGATTTTTCCCTGTTGTTGTTAGCTTTCCTTGTCAATTTTCTGAACATCATAACTTCTAATTTATATCAATTGTTATCTATTCCCCCTTTTCCAATTTAGTATATATTGTTTTTTATTTATAATTTCTGTCTTCCCTCGCCCCCCAACCAGCATGGGCTTTTAGTTGAAGATGCTTGATTGTGGAATCATGGCTTTGTAGTGATGTAATAAACTCTGCTTTAAAAATCTCCCAATTTTCATTCACATTTTTTGTCTAAGCTTTTCCTCTCAATCAGTTTCACTCATAATTTTCTTGAGCTTTGGGGAATTACCCCTTTTGAAGCACCAAGTGTGTATATTACTAGTTGGAACTGCCTTCTGTTTGTCCATAGTGAATGTAATCAGTTCATAATCACTGGTCCATAGGCAACCACCAACTTTTGGTCCAGTGTTTAATTCATCTTTATCCATCATAATGATGTCCTTTCCTCATGCTGGATGTAATATTTTTTGTGTTAGAAAATTATCTATAATTTTTAGAAACTCTAATGATGTTTTACTACTGGCTGCATGAGACCTCCAGCATGCATTTACCAAATTGAAGTGCACAATTTCTGCCTCCCCTCCCCCCCCCCCCCCCCCCCACACACACACGTTACAGACAGGTGTTTACGGAGTAACTCATCCTGATCTCTAGTTTGATTTGATGGTCTGCTGGTTAGCACATTGATACATATGTATTAAAGATCCTGTGCTTCTGAGTTACCAGTTACTTGTAATTGTGCCCTTAGTGTAGAGTGTCACTTCTCCACCTGTGCTATCTTTCCTGAACAGGTTATAATCAATGCTTTTAACATTCCAATTAAAGCACCTGGAATCAGGAAGGTCAAGTACGTAAAATTTCTTCTCGTCAGTATGAATTTTCAATTCCTCCTGTTTTTTTTCCAGTCTCCTACCATTGGTATAGAGATAATTTTGTGCATTTCTCCACTTATCAAGAGTGTCACTTTCTTCTGACATCTTAAAGAGTATATTGAGTACTCATGGTACTCTTCTTTGTTTTTAGAATCCACCCAGACAGTCCAGGCTTTACAGTATTCAACTGTGGATGGTCCAATAACAGCAAGCAAAGATCTAGAAATTAAAAGCTTAAAAGAAGAAATTGAAAAGTTAAGAAAACAGGTAACCGGTAAGTCCCAAGTATTTACATATAATCTTTCAATGGAAAAGATGCACTTACAAAGTTATCATGAACAAGGAGGCTGAGGGAACTGGGATTGTTTGGTCTGCAGAAGAGAAGAATGAGGGGGGATTTGATAGCTGCTTTCAACTACCTGAAAGGGGGTTCCAAAGAGGATGGATCTAGACTGTTCTCAGTGGTACCAGATGACAGTACAAGGAGTAATGGTCTCAAGCTGCAGTGGGAGAGGTTTAGGTTGGATATTAAGAAAAACATTTTCACTAGTAGGGTGGTGAAGCACTGGAATGGGTTACCTAGGGAGGTGGTGGAATCTCCTTCCTTATAGGTTTTTACGGTCAAGCTTGACAAAGCCCTGGCTGGGATGATTTAGTTGGGGTTGGTCCTGCTTTGAGCAGAGGGTTGGACTAGACGACTTCCTGAGGTCCCTTTCAACCCCGATATACTATGATTCTATTCTAAGGAAAAAAATGACTTTGTTATCGAGAAAAACACTCCTTTTCAGAGTAATGCTGATTTCATAAGATTGACAGCATCTACTTTTTGATGTCCCATCTTAAATTTACCATTCAGCAGTAACTACTGAGAAAAATGTTTTCCTTCTTATTGTGTTACATTTATATGTCTGCCATTTTCTACACATTTATCACTGAGGACCTGATTCTCCTTTACTTATTATGCCCACTGTAACTCCTTTGACGTAAATTGAGTTATTCCTAATTTACCTGATTATGAATCAGGCCCTAAAAGAGTAGCTGTGAAACCTCAACTCTAATTTGTATTGCTATAATTTTTTCTAACAGTATTCTCAGGAACAGATTAAGTCTTTCACTTGCCTTAATTGTTGTGAACAGCAGCAATTTAGCACTCAGGTTTTTTTGCAAAGTCACAGGCATACGTGTACGCACAATAGTACTTCTTGCTGTCCCATCCCTTGCTGCATTATTGTATTCAAGCAATAAAATGAAACTGGTAAATATTACTTTCATGTTCTTGCTTATGTTTGTAAACCCAAGAAGTGTGGTTATATTGTGTCCTGCCAACCTTAGCAGATTTTAAAAACTGGAAGTAAGCATTATTTATATCACTTTATCCTTCTCGCTGAGTAATCTGGTGCCATTGGAGCGTGCAGTAAATTCTTGAGTGAGTTAAATTTGGCACCTGATATTTCAAGCATAATGGGCAGTGATCATAAGTCTGATTATAATCATTCTTGCTTTAAAATGTGTTTAAAATCAACAGTGTGTCAGCCAGTATGCAGTCTCATAGTTTTCTTTACCATTTTAAAGTGCATCCAGCAGTTTGGCTGCAGTAGTGGAATGAAATTAAAAGATAAGATTTTTGTTTTATCTGAAATATCCTAACGTGTAGATATTTTTTTTCTGAGAGTTTAGCTCTACAGAAAGGCTTTTTCTGGCCAAAACAAGTGGAGACGAATGAATCAAATAACTTTGACAACTGAACCTTGTTGCGGGGTGGGGATGTTAAAATTTCATATTACTCGTGTAAAACACATATCTAGGTTTTATGGATTAAGCATACATTTATGAATAATGCTCTGGTGTATGGAAAACACCACTTGTTCCAAGAAATGCGCCTGAGCTGAACTCTAGAATACAGATCCATCTGTAAATCCAGGGTTTTGAGATTGAGATCATGTGTCTGATAAATGGAATCACTTATCATTGCACTTGGTGAGTCATCGGCAGTGACAATGAGACAGTCTAATGATCTGTCTGTGTCTAACTTGCAAAGCATAAAAAAAATTGCACATGAAAGATGATTGCTTTGAAACAGGCAATAGAGATCTAGACAACTTTATTCCTCACTACATGTCTCTGCATCCTCCTCTGTCTTGGTGGTAAGGAGGTGGCTTAGAATAAAGTTTCTACATCCTGAAGTTTCCTGGTTTGAGACATGATGTCAAGTTGTTTGGCCCAAATTTTGTTTAATCTCTTAAATGGGATAGTATATAGGGATTATCCACTAGATCCTAATTTTTCTATCATATCTGCAGCTCCATCAGAAAGTCACTAAACTATATCATCATCCAATTCTTTTTAGCTTCATTTGACTTTTAAAAAGTAAGTTAACAAACAGAGTTTTATGCATTGTTGCTGACACCTGTGAGGCTGGTGTGCAAAGAAAAAAGAACTATGTTGGATTTGGCTTTATTAGAAATGCAGGTAAAAACAACTACTAACATGTACCATATGCACAAGGATTATCGGCCAAACAGCCACTTGTAAAACTAGCCGTTGAGAGGGTGGAGTGAGCAGAAAATCTTTCAAATATCCCAAAAGCTGCTGGACAGAGAAGGGTTGTACCTATGAGTGTGTCTAGACTTCAAGCTGGTGGTGTGATTCCCAGCTCAAGGAGACATACCCACGCTAGCTCTCATTGAGCTGGTGCACTAAGAATAGAATGTAGGTGTGGCAGCACAAGTGGCAAAAGGGGCTAGCCTCCCCAAATCAGAAAGGCTAGGTACATACACGGGCCAGCTAGGCCCTCCTGCCACTTGTGTTACTGCGGCTATGCTCTATTTTTAGCACAGAAACTTGTCAGAGCTGGACATTGCATCCAGGTCCTCAATATAGAGTCCTCAATGTTGTCATCTCCCTTTCCTCTACAGATGCCTTTATGTGAGAACTTTGTATAGTTTGGGCCATGCAAGTTTTGGAGGTCATGGTCAGGAAAGAATTCTGCATTATATTTTAATGCATACATTAATGTTGACTAGAGCAGGGGGTGAATCATTGATTTTTTCAGTTCATCCAGCAAACTGAAAAATCAAAACAAATAATAAGTTCACTTCCAAAAATGTTCAGAATTTTTCAGCAAACTGGAACCCTAACCACCAGAATATAAAATGTTCTGGGATTAGCCTCTCTCAATCTCTCCTGTTGAAGCTGTTCCACTTTATGTAAATACAGTACATAAATATTAATTGGGCCAAAGGGAGTAAGAACAACTCTATAGCCTAGTGATCAAGGGTATGGGGGAGAGGGATAGCTCAATGGTTTGAGCATTGGCCTGCTAAACCCAGGGTTGTGAGTTCAATCCTTGAGGGGGCCATTTGGGGATCTGGGGCAAAAATTGGGGATTGGTCCTGCTTTGAGCAGGGGGTTGGACTAGATGACCCACTAAGGTCCCTTCCAACCCTGATATTCTATGATTCTATGTCTAAACTGCAAAAAAAAAAAAAAAAAAAAAAAAAGCCATGGCAGCGAGTCTCAGAGCCCAGGTCAATTGATTCAGGCTCACAGGGTTTGCACCACAGGGCTAAAAATGGTGGTATAGACATTCCTGCTCGTGCTGAAGGCTGGGTGCTGAAACTCACCACCCTCACTAGGTTTTAGAGCCTAGCTCCAGCCTGAACAGGAATGTCTACACCATTTTAAGTCCTGTATTATGAGCCTAAATCGGGTGACCCGAGCTCTGAGACTCTCTGCTGTGGGGATTTTTTGCAGTGTAGACATACCCTAAGGTACTCACTTGGAAGGCAGGAGATGTGGCTGCCAGATTAAGAGGAGAGATTTGATTCCACATCTCCTACCTCCCAGGTGAGTGTCTTAATCACCAAGCTATAGAGTCATTCTTAGTCTCTCTTCCGTTGGCCCAGTGAATATTTATATAATTACACAACGTAGAACAACATCAGCAGGAGAGATTGAGAGAGGCTATAGGCTATTCTGGGATTAACCTGGTGTTTAGGGCATTTACCTGGGTGGGGAGAGACCCTTCCCTGCCGCGATGAATATTTATATAAAGGACAGGAGAGACTGAGAGCAGAACTGAGAGCTGTTGACTAGTCTGAGGTGGTTCGCTGGCATTCGTTCTGTGCTCCCCTTACCATCATTCCCCTCCTCAGATGTGAGAGTTTTTAGGCCTCTGCAGGGTTCCTAGCAAAACTCTGTTTTCCTTTAGTAGCCTGGAGAGGACAGCTCCTGGTTCTCCATAACCCTTACATCCAGGGGCAGTGCCAGCTTTTTTGCCGCCCTAGGCGGCAGCGGGAGAGGCTGCCACCGAAATGCCGCTGAGATCCCCGGCGGCTGAAGAAGCTCGGAGTCCTCGGTGGTAGCTTCTTCGGCCGCCGGGGACCTCGGCGGCAGCCTCTCCCGCCGGCAGCGCCTCTGAGGGACCAGAGATGCCGCCTCCCAAATCCTGGCACCCTAGGCAACCGACTAGGGTCGCCTAATGGTAGCACCGGCCCTGTTTACATCTATGACACTAAACCCTCAAATTATTGCTGAATTTTCCAAGTAACTAGCTCGTCTATGGGTTTTTCCACAATTGGAAATGTTATGGCTCTAAATCAGTAGGGTAATATATTTCTTTGGCATGCTTCTTAGTTAGGGATATAAACAATTCATTGGCAATGCAGTTAGTATAAAAAGTAGATGACAGCATCCTTTTAATTTTACAGATCTGTAGAATAAATTGAATCATTGATTTCATAGATTTAAATGTGAAATCCACTCCTCTATTGGTTTGTGAAATTAAGTTACTTGGCTACCATCACCTCACAATACTTCCTATCTAACAAAGCTAAAACCTATCATAAAGATATACATGAAGTAGTGGGTGGCAAGGTGGGCAGATACTATCTTTTATTGTACCAATACTTTTATTATATTGTGGTTGAGAGAAATAAGGATTCGAGCTACACAGAGTTCCAATAAAAGATACTACCTTACCCACCTTGACTCTCTAATATCCTGGGACTGACATGGCTACAACTACACTGCATACAAGTATTGGGTGAGTGCATTAGTTGCAGCTGCAGAGTGGTAGCAGCAAAGCAGCTGCTGAAATTTTAATATTGTCAGTTTTTCTGCTGCCTGGTAAACAGCAGAATTGCAACTAGAGCTGTTGATTAATTGTAGTTAACTCATGCAATTAACACAAAAAAATTAATCATGATTTTTTAAAAATCACAATTAATTGCAGTTTTAATCACACTGTTAAATAATAGAATACCAGTTGAAATGTATTAAATATTTTTGGGTGTTTTGCTACATATTCAAATATATTGATTTCAATTACAACACAATACAAAGTGTATACTGCTCGCTTTATAGTATTATTTGTGATTACAAATATCTGCACTGTAAAAATGATAAACAAAAGAAATAGTATTTTGCAATATACCTCATACAAGTACTCTAGTGCAATCTCTTTATTGTGAAAATGTAGCTTACAAATATAGATTGTATTGTTACATAACTGTTTTGTTTTTGAGTGCAATGTAAAACTGTAGAGCCTACAAGTCCACTCAGTCCTACTTCTTGTTCAGCTAATTGCTCAGATAAACCGGTTTGTTTACATTTATGGGAGAGACTGCTGCCATTCCAGAGGACATACTTCCATGCTGATGACACTCGTTAAAAAAGTAATGTGTTAATTAAATTTGTGACTGAACTCCTTGGGGGGAAATTGTATATGTCCTGCTCTGTTTTACCCGCATTCTGCCATATATTTCATGTTATAGCAGTCTTGGATGATGACCCAGTACACGTTGTTCGTTTTAAGAACACTTTCACTGAAGATTTGACAAAACCTACGCAAAGAAGGTACCAATGTGAGATTTCTAAAGATAGCTACAGCACTTGTCCCAAGTTTTAAATATCTGAAGTGCCTTCCAAAATCTAAAAGGGACGAGGTGTGAAGTATGCTTCCACAAGTTTTAAAATAGCTACACTCCTGTTTGGAAACTACAGAACCCGAACCACCAAAAAAGAGAAAAAAAAAAACCTTCTGTTGATGGCATCTGACTCAGATAACGGAAATGAACATGCGTCGGTCCACACTGCTTTGGATTGTTATTGAGCAGAATCCATCATCAGCATGGAATGGTGGTTGAAGCATAAAGGGACATATGAATCTTTAGCGCATCTGGCATGTAGATATCTTGTTACACCAGTTATAACAGTGCCATGCGAACGCCTCTTCTCACTATCAGGTGACATTGTAAACAAGAAGTGGGCAGCATTATCTCCTGCAAATGTAAACAAACTTGTTTGTTTGAGAGTTTGCCTGAACAAGAAATAGGACTGAGTAGACTAAAGGCTCTAAAGTTTTACATTTTTATTTTTGAATGCAGTTATTTTTTGTACATAATTTTACATTTGTAAGTTCAACTCTCATGATAGAAATTGCAGTACAGTACTTTTTATATAAGGTGAATTGAAAAATACTACTTTTATTTTGTACAGTGCAAATATTTGTAATAAAAATAAATATAAAGTGAGCAGTATACACTTTGTATTCTGTTGTAATTGAAATCAATATATTTGAAAATGTAGAAAACATCCAAAAATGTTTAAAGAAATGGTATTCTATTTTTGTTTAACAGCGTGATTAATCACAATTAATTTTTTTAATCACTTGACAGTCCTAATTGCAACATTTCCCTTGTTCATCAATCTAAATTTGTAGAGCTAATAAACAGAATCTTGGACCTGTGAGTTCTCAAAGATTTGTGAACACTTAATGAAATGTGAAAATACCAAGTATCTCTGTATTTTAATTGCAAAGGCATTATTGGAAATTTCTTCAACTCACAATTGAAATTCCCAAAATTAGTGATTTTTGTTACATGAATCCCCTTGCTAGTATTTAGGTAATCAATGGTTTGAATTAAGTTGGGGGAATTTATGTACTCATAGCGCCAACTCTATTTCAAGCTGGAGACTTTAGCCATAGAAAGTGTGTGGGGCAAGGCTCCTCTTTCTCTCAACCTACCAGAATGTATTCTAGGAAAAGGAGACTGTTAGTTTGACTTTAGCACACGTATTTCTCTGGGGAGAGTCAGAAGCCCATGGTGTCTCAGAGGAAAAAACTCTGGGGAGAAGCTGTTTTTCTTTTCATTTGAACACTGCACTGGACTTCATTAGTTTGACTCAAGTATCAGCGGGGTAGCCGTGTTAGTCTGAATCTGTAGAAGCGACAAAGGGTCCTGTGGCACCTTATAGACTAACAGAGGTATTGGAGCATAAGCTTTCGTGGGTGAATACCCACTTCTTCGGATGCAAGCAGTGGAAATGTCCAGGGGCAGATATAAATGTGCAGGGAAGACTTAGGCTAGAGATAACGAGGTTAACTCAATCAGGGAGGGTGAGGCCCTCTTCTAGCAGCTGAGGTGTGTCAGCTTTAGTTTGACTGTAACTGTCAATATAGTTTGACTGTAACTGTCAGTTCTCCTGGAAAAATTAGTTTGACTGTAACTGTCAGTTCTCCTGGAAAAATCTGAAACCCCAGTAGGGGTGCCTGGAGGAGACCTGTTGGTTGAGCTTTATTTCCTGTCTGTCTGTATATGTGTGTCTGTGTCTGTTTGCTTGTTTGGACTTTGCCACCAGACCCTGGGGAGGGGCCATGTTCTCTATAATTAAGGCTATGATTTAGTCATGCGTATTTTTAGTAAAAGTCATGGACAGGTCACGGGCAATAAACAAAAAGTCACTGGGGTCAGCCGCACTGGCCACTGCAGAAATCTCGGAGGTCCTGGAAAGTCACGAAATCCATGACTTCTGTGACCTCTGTGAAAGACTCGCAGCCTTATCTGTAACCCACAGTCTGCTATAGTATGAATAACTTATAAATTCAAATAAGCCACTGCTTTAGACATACAGTTGTGTAGCATTTGGGCAGATTTTCAGGTATGATGCACTACACCATGGGCATTATTTGGACTTGAAGGTGGCTTAACTGGCTCAAGGAGGCTCATCCCAGTGTAAAGGTGATCATCCACTGGCATTCAGTCAGCACGGTTAATCTCACTGGGCAGGTTTAAATGGAGGGAATTGACAGTTAACTATGAGGAGATTTTTCTTTCAGTTACTCTACTTATCCATTAATAGTTTTCAGTTTCATTATGCACATCACTTAAGTAACCATGTGTGTATTTACTTATGTATACATTATGTGCTCCTCTCTCTGGTTGGCCCTGAACATTTTTAAATTCTCAGGCAAAAACTTAAAGGTATTAACAAAAAGAGAGGCAAACTAGCTGGCTAACTTAGGGGGGTCTCAATCTTTTTCTTTCTGAGCCTCTCCCCACACACACCATGCTATAAAAATTCCACAACCCACCTGTGCCACAACAACTGTTTTTCTGCATATCCCAGTAGATTAAAAGCCAGGGCTGGCGTTAGGGGGTAGCAAGCAGGGCAATTGCAAAGCTAAGTTGCTTGGGCTACAACTTCAGCACTTGGCGGCGGGGCTTGGGCTTCAGCTTTCTGCCCTGGGCCCTAGCGAGTCTAACACTGGCCCTGCTCTCTGGTTTATTTTGGCGGACCCCTGAAACCTGTTTGCGGGCCCCACCCCCACCAGGGTGCCTCAGTCCCCGGTTAAGAACTGCTGGTCTAACTTATTGTGAGTTGAGTATGATTACAGAAATAAGAGAGAAAAGAGAGCTATAAGGTTACCTAATCTGTTCCCTGCCAAAGCATGGTTTTCCCCCACAATGTATACTTGAATGCCTTTTCTGGTCCAACTGTTGAAGTATAGGTTGGGCTGCTCCTTATGTTCTGACTAATCTGATCCCATCCAATAAAAGTTTGTGATGGGACAGGAATGTGCACTGTAGGTGTTTTCATATGCTTTTTACAACATAGATTATAGAACTTGGCTATTGAGAAGAGATGGGCCCAAACTAAATACTCGTATCTGAACACTTCCAAACTTTGGAGGAGTTTAGACCAGAAGCTAGAGCCAACGTTCTGGTTGGCCCTTATCTCTAAACACAAACGCTAGGTCCTCTGAATTTTAAGAAAGTTCAGATTCACGCTTTGCGGTTTGGGCCCATCCCTATGTCTAATGAATTAAGCCTATAATTAGAGTCCTACATATCTGCAGATATCTGCTTTATATCCACAGATATCTGCATCTGGATAAAGAGTTATTGGTTATCATTAAAATGTAGCTACCAGTTTTTGGTTCAAATCTTTGACCTGCTTTCTTGACTAGTCTAATAGTGAGCACCTGTTGAAGGTAGTGAGAATGAATTTAGAAATGTGTCCGATTCAGGGCTCTCCCCAATGAGACCTTCATAAACCATGGCAGTTTTGTCTATCCAGTCTTCCAGGAAATGACAACCAAACATATGCTTTCAATTTTTGAGGTTAAAGTTATATATATTTTTTTTGTTCTCTAAGTCACATAGAAGAAAACTTTGAGGAATCCTTCATATTGCCAAATATATAAAGGATAGCAATAGAAGAAAGAAAATTGAGCTATGGAACAAAGTAGTTCACGCATAGAAGAGAGATTTATCTTGGCTCAGTATAGCTGCATATAAACTTTCTTCTGCTGGTGACTTCAGAGTAGAATACATGAGACAGGCAGTTAATAATTTCTGGCACTGAGCTCTATCTGTAGTTTAAGCGCATTCTTTTAAAGTTTTAAAGTAAGAGTCAACAAATTAAAACAGTAGAGAGTGTTTATAGGGATAAAAGTTAATAGTTATTCATCTGCCTATAAAATCCTTGTTCTCCAAAACTTGCAGCTCTTAAAAATTGTGTGCATGAATGTGTATTTGGATGGTATTTGTATTTGGTTGCTCTAAGAGCCAGGCCGTTAAGGTCACGTTCCTGAAAATGTAGTAAAAGTAAGGTTTTCAGATTTGTATTAAAAGTGTGTATGTATTTCTGTTTGTACTATGTAGATACAAGCATATGGGGTGATATCCTGGCCCCATTGATGTCAATGGCAAAACTCGCACTGATTTCAGAGGGCCAGGATTTAAGCCATAGTTGAATATATTTTTCAAATATACACTTTTAAGAAAAGAGGTAGCAAAGAACAGGAATTAATTTATGATACATTTTCCTTTCCCTCACAAAGTTCTCAGTGGTCTACTATACTTTCTGCAATTCTGCTTTTGAAGTTGTATCTTTTGGGTATACTTATATTTGACATAATTTGGATATGCTTTGAAAATTACTTTTCTTTTCTAAGTGAGTAACAGTTTATAATAAACCATTTTCAGAAATATGTGCCTTCCTGTAGTTACAGTAATAATAAACAAAGCAGGTCACATAAACACAAATGGTGTCAATTCTAGAAATAAAACCATCTGAAAATAATTTGAGTATCATAAACAGAAGAAGGCTTGCTAGCTCTTGAGTAACCCAGCACTTTTTTTGCTGCTGCTTTTTGCTTGAGGGGGGGAAGAAAAAAAACATATTAGGATACAGTGTCGTCTGAAATGTGTCAGGTAATATGCTGCATCCCAGTGTACAATAGCTAAAGACACATGTCATACTGTGTTAAATTATTAAATGAGGTATAATTTGCCATATTATATCACATAATAAAATGACAATATATGTCATTTGGCATGTCACACTATAACATCTTGTAACTGTGTCTGTTCCATCACATTAAAAACAAACATGGCAATCAAAAACCATAGATTTTAAAAAGACCCCAAAATTCCAACCCTAGTTTGAGATTATATTTGCCATACTACCTGCATAAGGGAATGCAAATGAAAACAGTTTAGGCCATCCAAACACTATGCTAATGGATAGTAAGCATGATTTCCTCTTAACATATTTAATATTACCTTTTCTTTTTAGATTCTGGTCAGCTGGAACAGCAACTGGAGGAGGCCAGTTCTGCACGACGAGAATTAGATGATGCTTCTAGACAAATCAAGGCTTTTGAGAAACAAATTAGAGCACTGAAGCAAGAGAGAGAGGATCTTAATAAGGTATAAAGTGCTTTGTCAGATACCTTTCTAGACAATAAAGCCAGTTTTCCTTTTGTTATATTTCTCTTAAAATAAGAGTTGTCTTAACATCTCATTTGCAGAGTAAAATTAATTAGAAGGTGATACAAATGTATCACTCATCTTCTGCATTCTGACTTCTTTTTTTGACACAAAGAGATTACTTAAAGCATTATGTATACTGTCATATGGGTGGTCCTAGCAGATTGATTCCAGACCTTAAACAGATCCATGAAGTGATCTCTATGTTGGCTGCACAGAAAGCCTTTCTTGGCCTCAGATTAAGGTGATAATTATAATGGCTAGTAGGCAAAGCATAGATGAACGACTACAGAGTAAGGATTTAATCTGAAGTCTGGTAAGCATAGTGGGAAATGTTGCTCCAGCTATTCAAGGTACATTGGCGTTGTGGTATATGGACACTTCCAGGGGAGGGAGAAGGAAGATCTGCACATCTGAGGATTTAAGAAATAATTTGGAAGGAAAAAGTCAATGTTTTTCACCATTGCCATTTCTTCTCCTCTTCCTCTTATTTTTCTATTTCTGCTCGGGCGGTTGCAATTCTCTTTCTTGTATACAGATCTTGCTACCATAAATGCATGCTTTTCGCAATGAACTCTGCATGGGGCTATACCATAAAATCAGCTTGGAAACAGGATGTCATGCAGAATATGCAAACATGCTTGTTAAACAGGGGCTCTCACCATGAAAACATGAAATTAGTGCCCTGAATTTGGGTGCTAATTTACCAAGTGAAGTTAAAGATGTTGGCTTTGACCTACAAAGCCCTCAGTGTATCTTCATATCTGCCAGAGAGACCATCTCTCTCCTCATGACAATACTGGGCATTAAGGTTCCTTTAACATGCTAGTAAATTTGGAAAATGTTCTCGACTTTGTGTAGCCAGCAAAGTTGCAAATTATTTTTTTCCTCAAGTCCCTGTGCATGCATACTCAGGCTCTCTTTTCCTCACTTCTTCTGCACTCGTCCACTTTGATTGTTTCATGACATCTAGCCAAACTGTTGTGGAGACTCAATCTTACCACAGAAGCTGAGGTATATTATCCTTAGAGTTTACTCCAAACTCTGTCAAGCTGAGTTGTTATCCTGGAGAATTATCCACAGAAGATAGACTTCCCTATATGCCCATGTTCCTTTAAAGCAGGGGTGGGCAAACTTTTGGGCCTGAGGGCCACATCGGGGTTGCAAAACTGTATGGAGGGCCGGGTAGGGAAGGCTGTGCCTCCCCAAACAGCCTGGCCCCCACCCACTTCCCGCCCCCCTCAGGAGCCCTGGCCCATCAAACCCCCCCCTGCTCCTTGTCCCCTGACCGCCCCCTCCTGGGACCCCCACCCCTAACCGCCTCCCAGGACTCCACCCCCTATCTAACCCCCCCTGCTCCCTGTCCTGTGACTGCCCCAACCCCTGTCCACACACACACCCCTTGACTGCCCCGGGACCCCACCCCCTATCCAAGCCCCCCACTCCTTGCCCCCTTACCATGCTGCTCAGAGCAGCAGTAGCTCGCAGCCCCGCCACCCGCGCTGCCCGGGAGGAGCAGCGGGCCAGAGTGCTGGCGGCGCTGTGCGCTGAGGCTGCGGAGGAGGGGGAACAGCAGGGGAGGGGCCGGGGGCTAGCCTCCCCAGCCGGGAGCTCAGGGGCATGGCAGGATGGTCCCGTGGGCCATATGTGGCCTGCGAGCCGTAGTTTGCCCACCTCTGCTTTAAAGGGATAATTCACTTGTATTGATGCTACTTGCTGCAGCATTTGATACTGTGGTGTAGTATATGTGGGCTTGGCAGTATTTGATTTTTATTATTTTAGAATTTCAACCAATAATATCAATGTTTATTTTAAGCATATTTTTATAGATTTTTATAGATTTAAATTTTCACATATATGCGAGGAGGGCAGTCACACAGTAATTATTTAACAACAGTAGATGGTGAGATTCAAAAAGTTAAAGCTTTGTAACCATTAAAACACAACTTGCAACATCACATGTCAAACTATACAAAGTAAATATCCTTAAATCAAACTCTAATAAGTTCTCAAGCAGCATTTTTCTTACCTGGCCTATCTGTAAATTTTGATTATTATAAATGGAAATATTTTTGTAGATTTGTGAGTGTACTGTGAAATCATCATTTATTGATGTGTAGTGATAGGCTTAGAAGGTTTCAGTTATCAAGTTTATGGGAGTTATAATGTCTGTGTGGAGGAGGTTGACTTCCAAAGGGTTTGTTTTCATTCACTTAACACTGCATTTTTTATTTGACAGCAAAAAGAAATTAACGATGCAACTTTTTTTCTACTGGAAACCTAAGGCAAAGATCATGTGTTTGATTAGATCTTAAAAGTATTGAAAGCCTTTGCTTTAGATCTACATAATGGCCAAATTTAGAGTTGGTATAGGTTGAAGCAATTCCACTGACTTCCGCTGATCATAATCTGTCCCACTATCTTTACAAAGAATTCTCACTGCAAGCACCTGGTCTATGTCATATATTGTTACGAGTTTTTTATCTTTGGATGCATATATGTGGCTCCCATTCACTTCAGTGAAACCCTCATTCACACATCCAAAGGCAGAATTTGGCCCTAATGCTTTATAGGTTTATAACTTTTTTTTTAAACTGTAGGAACTGATGGAGTCTAGTGAGAGATTAAAATCCCAAACCAAAGAGCTAAAAGATGCACACAGCCAGCGGAAACTGGCCATGCAGGAGTTCTCAGAGATGAATGAGCGGCTGACAGACTTGCACTCTCAAAAACAGAAACTTACCCGCCAGGTCCGAGATAAAGAGGAAGAGATGGACGTGGTGATGCAAAAGGTGGAAATCTTAAGGCAAGAGTTACGGAGAACAGAAAGACTCAAAAAAGAAGTAAGTAGTGAAAAGGAGTTTGTAGAGTCCTTAAGGTAGTAATTGTATGTGGAGGATTTTCGTACAAATAATTCATGCTTATTTCACTGCCTTTTTAAAATATATTCAAGTCGTAGTCTATACATCTTTAACTCTTTATTCATTTGATTGTCACTTCATATACAAAATCCAATTTCTCTTTAGGGATTTGAATTTTTCACTTTAGTATTGAAAATTCAACTCTTACACTAAAAAATTTAACTTTGTTTTGAAAAATAAGAATGTGTTACCCTTTTTTGTAGCTGGAAGTCCATGCTGAAGCTGCAGCTGCTGAGGCATCCAAGGACAGGAAATTGCGTGAGCGAAGTGAGCAGTACTCTAAACAGCTGGAGAGTGAACTGGAAGGACTAAAGGTTAGTCTTTTTTGGTTCAGCACCTTTAAAGTTAATAGCCAACTTAGACTTGAGCTGTAAAATTGCTTTCAGTACCAAGAGGGTATTGTGAATTTATGACCTCACTTTGTATTGAACTTACAGGCAAATTTGTATCAAATTGTCTCAATGAAAGGCTATGTGAAAAATGAAAACTTCCCACAATCGCAAACTATTAACCAGTACCTTCTTTTCATGCTAAACGTTAGCTATGTTTAGAGGAGCATCTCTATCATAGTGACACTTGGGTTTTCTGTATTTATTCCTGGTCGATGACTTTCATGACTATTTGCTCACTTTAAAGTCAAAAGAAGTGTTTTGTAATGTTTGACTGATTTTTCGGCATGAGTGAGTAGTTGCATATAAACTTAATCAGCACATTGAGATCTCTATGGAGATGTTTTAAACACTACTTTATGATTGCATATTTCAATTATATTTAAGTCTAAATAGAACCAAATATCAAATAATTGATGTCCCTGTAAAGGAAAATTTTTGAATGTATTGTTACATAGTTGAGCCAAGCATGGGGATGTAGGTCCCAGTTCTGCAAATACTTAAGTGTGAGAGTAACTTTGTGTTTAAATAGTCCCACTGGTTTCAATGGGGTTACTCACATGTGTTAGTATTTCCAGGATCAGGAATTTTATTCAAAGCACAAATGTTATCTTGTGTTTTGGTGTTGTGTAGCGTGCTCTGTAAATGTTCCACTTTCTGAAGATATATACCCCAGAGTTGATGATTAGGAACAAATTGGTTTTCTGGTTTCCATATAAAGGTGAATGTGCATTTAGGACAAACCATGTTCCTATCTAAGTCAGTAAGGTAATTAACCACTGGAACATTTTATCAAGGATGTGGTGAAGTCTTCATCACTTTAACTCTTCAGATCAAGATAGCACCTCTTCCCAAAACATATGCAGTAGTTCCTTGTGAAGTTACAGGCTTGATACAGGAATTGCGGCGTGAAATTCTATGGCCTGTGTTAGGCAGATCAGACTAGATGATCATAAAGGTCCCTTTTGGCCTTAAAATCTATGAATAATAATTTTGCCATTGATTTCTGCGGAACCTTTGCCATCCACAAGACACTGTTCACAAACTCTTTTGCGCATATTTACAGTAGAACTTCAGAGTTATGAACACCAGAGTTATGAACTGACCCATCAACCACACACCTCATTTGGAACCGGAAGTATGCAATCAAGCAGCAGCAAAGACCAAAAAAAAAAAAGAAAAAAGGGCAAATGCAGTACAGTACTGTGTCAAATGCAAACTACTACAAAAATAAAGGGAAAGCAGCATTTTTCTTCTTCATAGTAAATTTTCAAAGCTGTATTAAGTTAATGTTCAGTTGTAAACTTTTGAAAGAACCACCATAATGTTTTGTTCAGAATTACAGACATTTCAAAGTTACAAACAACCTCCATTCCCGAGGTGTTCGTAACTCTGAGGTTCTATTGTGTTCATTTTGCCTTTCTTCCCTAAGTAGAATACAGAACTTAGGTCTTGTCCTAAACACAGGATTCATAAAGCTGCTAGTGCTGCAAATCCAGCCTACCAGCTGGAAATGAAGCTGTGTTCCTTCTGCTTCATATATCTTCATCAGCAGTAAAGAGTCTGGCATCAGAATTTAGATGGCAATTGTGGATGAGGCATGAGGCCATATAAGACATACTTTACTCTTTAACACCTCTAAGGGTTCCATAGTGCTGACAGTAATGAAAACTCGTTTGTGTTAGTAAACTGAGCAGATAATGACTTGGGTGGCATGTAGGGAGAAGATACATGCAGAAATAGGTTAACATTTTTATTTGCTTTTGTAGTCATAACAAAAATGTATTGTTGAAAATAGTAGAGATATAAGTAACATAATAAGACAAGGACTGTATTCACATCAAAGGGCAAATGTAACTTTCTTTAAATAATATTCAAGAAGCATTTTTCGATTTCCAAATTATGTAATTGTATTGCTACTATTATTACCAGGATATTTCTATAGACTTGTTATACGGTCTTCCACTTCCTGTTTATTGCGGTAGACTTAAATGCAAATATCTAGTGCTATTTCTTCTAACAAAAATTAAAAACCACATTTATTATATTGCTGAATAATTTTCATGGTTTTTGTATGTTAAAGTAAGGTCAGCAGAATTTCAAACTATCTCTATTATCCCAAGCTATTTTTCTGGGAAGGGAGGGGAAGAGAAGGGTTAAGTGAACAGGAAGGTGTGGTGTGAGAGTCTGAGTTGGGAGACTGAGGTTTTTGGACATCAGTCCCATTTGCATGTTGCATTAATTTTTTATTAATATTTTTGTGCATATTCCCAGACCTTTTGGATGGCAACATTGTAAACAAATTTAAAATAAATAAATTAGGCATGTTAAATATTTAGACTGTATTTATACTGAAATTCCCAGTCCCGTGCCCCTTTTGCTTTTGTTGACTATCTGAGCAACAATAGATTATTAAAATTAAGAAAAATAATAATATAAACAAAAATTGTATGGCCAATATGTATACCTATTCAACTTAAATGTATATATTTCATCTTCCCTATCAAGTTGTATCAGCCAGCCTTTTAGAACCACAAAATCTTTAAACCACTTGTGTAAAACCCTTTGTATCACTGATGATGATGATGATGTTGATGATTCATCTACAAAGGGACATACATGCCCTGAAACAAACCAAGCAAACTATAGCAGTGTCAGTAAAGGCTAATCTCTCTGAAGCCAAGCAGAAAATCTTCTGAGATTATCTAAACTGAACACAGTGTTTAAAAATAAAGGAAAGGGACCCTGACATAAAGTGATCATCTTTAAATCTTTACAGTTTTGCCACTGTGCCTATTTAACAATACTGCAGTTTTTGTGACATTCCCTATGCTTAAGTACAAAACTCAATGCATTAACTATGGAGTTGCAATCAGAGCCACCATAGTATCCTTATACTTGAATATATTTTGTAACATTGCTAATATTGATAAAATTTTGAATCTGTTGGCTTCACAACATCATGATGGAATAAGGAAGTATTATTTGCCTTAGTTGAGAGATGGAAACTTTCAAATTCTCAAACATGGCTTCTAAACATCAATGTGCAAATACAGTAGATTTATTGCTCAAATGGATAGATCACAGTTACACCATTTGTGCACTCACACAAATGTATATAAAAATAGTTACACATACATAGCTAGAGGTCAAGCTCAGGCAGGCTCAAAATTTATTTTCTATTTACTTATTTCACCGATGAGCTGTAGTTTAATTTTAAGCTGTTGAAAAATACATGTAACCCTTCTGCTAGTCAGAGTTGGCAGCAATGAGGGCCTGGTTCAGTTTCTAGGTGTTCCTTTTCAACAATACAACACAAATCCAGCTCGAGCCTCCACCCAGTGACCTGGGACAATTACACACCACCCCCTGGGCACCTCTAAGAGGCAATACTTCCCCTCTCACAAGCAGAGTCTGAGTGTCGCAAAAAAAACCCTTTAATAAAAGGAGGGAAATAATTCGGCATTAATTTGGGGAAACACCGCAAACAGGGTTTATAAACATAAACCATGAGCAAAAAAACCACCACCAAGTAAGTTGGGCAGTGTCCGTTTCCCCTCAGTTTCCTAAGTCCAGCAACCAAAGGCTCCTTTAATGTGCCCATCCCTTCTCTGCACCCTACTCACAGTTGCCGTCCTTCGACAGTGCAGACCTAGAGTTCAGAGGTGCATCTGCAGAGTTCACTTCCTACTTTGGGTGGAGGGGAGGAGGGAGTGTAAGGAGGCACCTTACACACTGCTGCTCAGGCACTCACTCACCGCAGTCACATAGGCCACACCACATATGGTCTCATAGGCCACACCTGATTTTGAGCCTGATCTTGCTGCCGCACTAATCAATGGCAAAACTTCCATTGACTTCAGTGGGTCCAGGACTAACCTCTTGCATTCGAAACTAAGTTAAGCAATATTTAAGAAGCAGTCAAGTAGCAGAATATCTTGCCAAACAGCTCTCCAGTACTAAAACTGACATAGAATGAAGTAGTACTAGCTGTTTAGCTTATATGCTGTGATAGAAATGATAAATTAAATATGATGGGCCATGTTCTGGTGCTTTTTGCTATTCCTGACTCAAGGGTACAAAATGATGTAATCAAAATGGTACTTGGCACCGGCACTCTGACCAGCACTGGAATTTCTGCACAGCCTCCACAAATCACTTGTTCTAGAATTCAAGCAAGGGTGCTTGTGTGTAGGGATTCAGAGGAGGACATACTAAAATATGTGGACTCTGGACCTAGGACCCTAACCCTCCTGCTCTATAATGTCACTGAATTTGATGCTCTAAGCCTTTCAGATATGTGAACTCAAAAGATTTAGGGGGAACCAGGACTGGAATGTACAAGAATTGAACTCTGTGATCTTTTTCTGACTGCATATATATGAATGCCCGAATGTGGCCTGTTACATTTAAAATGGCAGTATAACCACATTATACAAGGACCTGAAAAGTATACTATATTTAAGTGACTAGCTCACTGGTAAAGAGAGGAGTATCAGTCCTGACTCTACTTAGACACTGACTTTTATGCAGTTGAGATGAATGTATATATTTAACTGTAGTCTATTGTATAAATTATACTCTCACAGTGTGCCTTCTATAAAATATCAACTTGTGTATATCAAGATTGAGTTATTATTAAGCATATGTTTGCGGTGATCTGCAGTGCAAGAAAACTAATTTTGAGACATTCCTTTTATAGCAAAAGCAAGTTGGTCGCTCACCAGGGGTGAGCAGCACAGAACATCAGCAAGAGATCACCAAATTAAAGGCTGAGCTGGAAAAGAAGAGTGTTTTCTATGAAGAGGAACTATCCAAACGAGAAATAATACATGCTAATGAAATCAAATCCCTGAAGAAAGAACTGCGGGATGCAGAGAGCCAACAGCTTGCCCTCAAGAAAGAGATCATGATCTTGAAAGACAAGTTAGAAAAGACCAGGAGAGAGAGGTAAGTGTATCCCTGCAGCTCACCAGTGAACTCTAGACACCTTAATATCTTCAAATGCATTTACAGACCACACCATCACACCAGGGTTCTGGTTGCAATCAGAGACATATTGGTATATCTGGTGTCATAGCTGAAAATAAATAAACTTGAAATCCCTGACTGATTCCCCACAGGGTGCCACCTGGATCTGGAGTACCCCTGAGTCCTCTGACCCACCAGCCTGGGCTCCCTCTCACACTGTGCTGCTGTGACAAGCTGAAAAGCCCTCCAAGCTTGCACTTTCACTAGCATTCACACCAGGAGGGACACACCCAGCTGCAGTTACATGCAGGCTCTTTAACCACCAGCTTCCCAGCCTGGGGCCCAAGAGCAGGACCATCCTACCTGGTCAAATCTGGCCAGTATATGGGTTTAACCCTGTCAGCCACTCCCTCAATGTGAAGAGGACCATGCACACTTGTGATACCCAAGCTGAGATTATCCCCAGATGCCTTAGTCAAATGCACACTGGTTTGGATTAAAACATAAAATAAGTTTTTTAACTACAAAAGGTAGATTTTAAGTAGGGCTGTCAAGCGATTAAAAAAATTAATCGCAATTAATCACGTGCTTTAAAAATAGAATACCATTTATTTTAAATATTTTGGATGTTTACTACATTTTCAAAAAAATTTATTTCACTTACAACACAGAATACAAAGTGTACAGTGCTCACTTTATATTTATTTTTATTACAATATTTGCACTGTAAAGAACAAAACAAAAATTTTCAATTCACCTCATACAAGTACTGAAGTGCAATCTCTTTATCATGAAAGTTGAACTTACAAATGTAGAAAAAACCTGCATTCAAAAATAAAACAATGTAAAACTTTAGAGCCTAAAAGTCCACTTAATCCTACTTCTTGGTCAGCCAATCACACAGACAAACAAGATTGATTACAATTTGCAGGAGATAATGCTGCCTGCTTTTTGTTTACGTCACCTGAAAGTGAGAACAGGCGTTTGCATGGCACTGCTGTAGCTGGCGTTGCAAGATATTTAAGTGCCAGATGTGCTAAAGATTCATATTTCTCTTCATGCTTCAACCACTATTCCAGAGGACGTGCTTCCATGCTGATGATGATTTCTGCTTGATAACGATCCAAAGCAGTGTGGACTGACGCATATTCATTTTCATTATCTGAGTCAGATGCCACCAGCGGAAGGTTAATTTTCTTTTTTGCTGGTTTGGGTTCTGTAGTTTCCACATCAGTGTTGATCTTTTAAGACTTCTAAAAGCATGCTCCACACCTCGTCCCTTTCAGATTTTGGATGGCACTTCAGATATTTAAAACTTGGGTCAAGTGCTGTAGCTATCTTTAGAAATGTCACATTGATCCCTTCTTTGCGTTTTGTCAAATCTGCAGGGAAAGTGTTCTTAAAATGAACAACATGTGGTGGGTCATCATCTAACATGGCTATAACATGAAATATTAGCAGAATGCAAGTAAAACAGAGCAGGGGACATACAATTTCCCCCACAAGGAGTACAGTCACAAATTTTATTGAGGGTTGTTGTTTTTTTAATGAGCATCATCAGCATGGAAGCATGTCCTCTGGAATGGTGGCCGAAGCATGAACGGGCATGTGAATGTTTAGCATATCTGGCATGTAAATACCTTGCAACGCCAGCTACAGCAGTGCCATGTGAACGCCTGTTCTCACTTTCAGGTGACATTTTAACTAAGAAGCAGTCAGCAGTATCTCCTGTCAATGTAAACAAAATTGTTTGTCTTACCGATTGGCAGAATAATAGAAGTAGGACTGAGTGGACTTGTAGGCTGTAAAGTTTTACACTGTTTTGTTTTTGAGTGCAGTTATGTAACCAAAAAAAATCTGCATTTGTAAGTTACACTTTCATGATAAAAGAGATTGCACTTCAGTACTTGTATGAGTTGAATTGAAAAATACTATTTCTTTTGTTTATCATTTTTACAGTGCATATATTTGTAATAAAAAATTATATAAAGTGAGCACGGTGCACTTTGTATTCTGTGTTGTAATTGAAATTAATATTGACAATGTAGAAAAACATCCAAAAATATGTAATAAATGTCAATTGGTATTCTATTGTTATAAGTGCGATTAATCGTGGTTAAATTTTTTGAGTTAATCGCGTGAGTTAACTGCAGTTAATTGACAGCCCTAATTTTAAGTGATTATAAGTGATAGCAAACAGATCAAAGCAGATTACCTAGTAAATAAACAAAAATGCAAACTGGGCTTAACATACTAGGTGAATTAGCAAATTCTCACCCTGAGTGATAAACAGGCTGGCAGATTCTTAAGGCACAAGCTGCCTTTGCTTTGCAGCTTGGGTTTCCCAGGTTTTCATACGCAGGCTAGAAATCCCTTTAGCCTGGGACCATCACTTCCCCCAGTTCAGTCTTTGTTCCTCAGGTGTTTCCGGGTGTGTTGTTGTAGGGAGAGTGACATACCATCATAATGTCATTTCCCCCTTTTAAATCATCTTCTCACTTGCTGGAAAGCTCTTTTGCTGTGACCTGGGTCAAACAGTTCCCGTTGTCTAGTGCTAACTCTGAGAGGTTTCTATTGTATACGGTTCCTGGGGTAATCCTTATGTTTGTTTGCATTTCCACAATAAGCCGTTAACATTGTTTGGCCTTTTTACTGTTTTACCTGAAAGGCTGCTTGTGGGTGTTTTCAACCTCACAATATGTTTCAGTAACACATTCATCGCCAAACTTCATAACTTAACATACCTGATAGCACATACAATCCAATGAGATATTAATGTCTTGCAGATCAAGACTTTTAGAATGATACCTCACAAGTCATACTTTGTGCAAAACGTGTTCTAATTATATGACAGTGGAGAATAAGGGGGTGCCATCATATCACACCCTATACTAGCCATCTTCAAAAATATATGTGATGAGGTGGAACAGTTACTCTTCCTTGTGTCAAATTCTGCACTGGCTTACCACCCCCATTAAAGTAGCTGGAGTTGCAGGGTTGTAAATCAGGGAGGAATTTGCCCCATTGTAGCTTAAATAATTTTTAGCATTTTTCCCTGTTTGATGTTTTCATCTTTTCACTGGAGATCAGCTAGTGCTTACACTTTCTGCTGGCCCTGGAACAATAGTTTAAGGTGGGCAGAGGCTGATCTGCACTGGTTTTATTCAGTGCTAACATCTGTCACCATGCCACTGTATACACAAGCCTCGTCATGTGTACTGAAAGGGTGCTTTGTCAAAGACCTGCTTTTATTGTCACGTGGGGGAGCTTCCAATTTGCCTTGAATGTTCACTGCAGGGCCAGCCTTAGAGCCACGCAAACGGGGCCCACGCCCAGGGCGCCGTAGCCAGGGGGCGCCACAGGGGGCTCGGGCTTCCTCTGGCTGGATGTGGCTGGACTCCTCTCTTCTCTGGCCCCTCCCCCGCTCTGGGCCAGCCGGCTTCTCCCTGACCCCTCTTCCCTAGTCCCTCCTTCACTCACGCCTCAGCCAGCCAGCTGAGGGCGCCAGCTCTGCCCCAGCCCCGGGGAGCCCAGAGTGGCCCAGCTGGGGCGGTCACTGGTGGCGCAGCCCACTGCTCGCTGAGTGGAGTGGAGTCCCTCCCTGCCTGCAGCCCTGCGCCGCTCGGTCTCCGGCAGGGGCCAGCCGGGCTGGGGCCAGGAGGAGCAAAACTTCCACTTGAGTGGGCGGTGGGGAGGGCTGGGCCGAGCAGAGGGGAGAGGGGACTCAAAGTCAGAGTGTGCTCACTGTCTCTCAAACTTCCCTAACACACACACACACACACACACACACACACACACACACACACACACACAGGCTCTCACACCCACATACACTCTGTCTCTCACACATTCACACACACGTTGTCTCTCTCACACACACACTGGCTCTCATACCCGCATGTACTCTGCCTCTCACAATCCTCCAACACAGATCGTCACACACACACAGAGAGTCACACACTCCCCAGCACACAGTCACACAATCCCCCAGCACACACACACACACACGCACACAGAGGCTCTCTCTGTCTCTCTCCCTCACACACGCACGCACGCACACACACACTTGTATTATTATTATTATTATTATTTATTATTGTTGTTGTTATTACTGCTTGGTACTTCCTGTCAAAATGCTTGTGGTGAGCCAGGACTGGCTAGGGGCTGCAGGAGGGCCGTGGGCTCTGGCAAGATGCAGCTTCATGTGACAGCGCAAAGCCTGCCTTGAGCCGCAGGCCAAGCGCCAGGCACCACAAGCCACCACAGTAGCACAGAAGTAAGTGTGGCAATACACCATATACCACACCACCCTTGCTTCTGCTGACAGTGGCCTAGGAATAGGAATTTGCTAGTTGTAGCAGTTACTCATTGTGATGTTATCTCATTAAAACATGATCATGTAGATCATTGTTGCAACCACTATTATATATTTGCAACAAATCTTGTACAAAATGTGGCATGTAAGAGGTGTATGGAAAGATTATGATTTGCTGAATATGTTTATGCTATTTGTACGCATGTATCATTTTTGTATTTGAAGTTATGAGTATTGACTCTATACCTGTATTTCAAATCTTTGCTCCTGGGATAACGCCCACAATGTAGTTAGCCAGGACATCTTGAAGGGACTAGTCAAAGTAAGTGGCTCATCAAGGGATACTTAACTCACAGTGGACCATGGGAGACACCCATCTACATTGAATGGACTTTCCTGTGGACATTCCATATGAAGTATAGGTAATGGCCCGGAGGTGATGGGGTGGAGAGGGAGCCCAGGCAGCCCATAGGAGCCAGGGGTGGTGATGGGGGCGGGAGGGGGCAAAATACACGTTCGTCCAGGGCACCGTTTTCACTAAGGACGGCCCTGGTTCACTGAATGGTATTCGTCAGTAAAGGCAAGTTCATCTAACTGGATAACATAGCAGTAGTAATAATAGCTTGAGTGTATGTAGCACCATCATTGATAAAGATTTCAAAGTGCTTTACAGACAGTGGCCCATCAGTTTCCTTAATCTTTCTCACAGCAGAAAGCGAGATAGAAGGACTTCAAAGGTGTAGTTCATGCAAAGGGGAAAGGCAGGTGTATGGGATCTTGTACTTCCATAAGCAGAAGAGTGAAAGAGAAGGCAAGAGGCAGGGAACAGCAACTTTAATGCTGTGTTCTTCTTCAAGTGCTGGTCCCTATAGGTATTTACTGTGGGTGTGCATGCTCTCCATGCTCATGAGACTGGAAGATTCTTCACTAGCAGTGCCCTTGGTCCATGCCTGCATCTCCTCAGGCTCCAAACCAAGAGTATAAGGGTGGCGCAGACCAACCATCTCTCCAGTTCCTATCTACTGCTCATGGTCCAAGACGAAACTCCCAACAGTATCCGCAGCTTTGCTAGCATTCCTCCCGTCTACTCAGGTTTTCTTGTAAATAGTTTTTATCTTTGTGTAGATAGAGAGTGTTTTGGGATTAGGAGTTCTGCCCCCGTTATTCCCACCATTCAGGTCACCTATTATGCCCTAAATACTGCATGGCCTGCCCCAGGGTCTTCCCAGTTGGTAATCCCCATGCCTCTTGCTTTTACTGCTTTGGAGAGGCTCACATTCCATCCAAGTGCAAGACTTATTGTTCATTTCCACCTCGTACATGACGCTCTTGCAAATTCTGATGGAGCTCTCCATGAGGCCACAGCCCAACTCTGGGTCTTCTGACCCTGCTGTACATCAGTAGGGTCCCCCTATTACTACCCAACTGGACCGGATTTACCTTAGTCCCATATTGTCCAAGTCCAGACTTAAAGGCTCTAGCAGGCACAGACAAGAAGAGAGTAAGAAAAAACACGCTAATAAGAAGTGGGAGAAATCCCCACCTAAGCCCTCTAAGAAGAGGATTGCCTCCCCTACAGCTTCTAAATCAGGTGAGCCTCTGCATCTTGGTGTGAGTTGCCAGGGAGCATGGGCCAGTACCATCAGTAAGAGCCGAGAACACTCAAAGACTGCCACCAATTTCAGGCTGTCCTCAATAAGGGAAAGATCATAGCAGTTGTCCCTGCAAGTGTTACTCAATGTGACATTGTACCATAGTGACTTCAGTAGTCATCATGAGGTGGGCTTTTGGCTTCACTCCTCAGGGTTTTCTAAGGAAGTCCAAGCTATGGTGGAGAACCTCCTCTTTAGGAGTAACATTCTGTTCAGCAAAAAATGGATGAGTCATTACACTCTCTCAAAGGTTACCAGATGACCCTCCTCTCCCTGTGTAATTATACCCCAGCACATTGGAGGAAGTACTCTAAACCGTCTCCTTACAGTCAACATCCCTCCCCCAGCTGCTTGTCAATCAACAGACTTACAAACCACCAGGAAACACCAGAGGATACACCGCAGAAGACAGCATACTCACCATTTTTCACCTGCAACCCCCTATCAAGAAGTCATTTTGACAGGAGCTTCAAGAGCTCCAGCCAGTCTCCACACTGCCAGATACCCACATTTTCTTTGGTGGCTGCCTCTTCTGCTTCTTTCCAATGTAGCAACATGTTACAACAGACAGACGGGTTCCAGAGATCATCTCCACCGGCTACACAATAGAATTCCTTTTCATCCCTACATGAAACCCTTCTCCCCATCCCTCTTCAAGGACCTCTCTCATGAGAGGTTTGTCAGACAGGAGATAGATTACCCTCTTCAGGTAGGAGCCATAGAGCCCATGCCCCCTCAATACAAGGGGAAGGGTTTCTATTCGAGATATTTCCTTTTTCCCAAAAAGATGAGCAAATGGAGACCCATGCAGAATTTATTGCAGTGACTTTGGACTCAACTTCAGCCAAAGGCTGTTTAACTCAGGACAAGTTCCTCACAAGGAGAAACCTCATTGCCCAACTCCGACTGACAGCTTGTTCCTATCAGATCCTTTTAGGTCACATAGCCACCTGCTATACGTAACACCCTACATAAGGCTCCATCTTCATTGCCTTCAGGTGTGGTTATGCATGGTTTACGCGCCAGAGATAGCTTAGACAAAACAGTCACAATCATCACAGAGCAACCAAGTGGCACCAAGTTTTTGGGCCTGAAAAGAATCCCAGCTACACATCAATCTACTCAAACTTCAAGGAAGGTATGAGGCTTGCAGAAGGTTTCTGTTTTTAGCACATTCCCGTGATCTGGTCATGTTGGACAACATGAACACAGGGTTCTACATAAATAAGCAGAGGGCAGCGAGGTCCACCCCTCTTTGTGCAGAGGTAGTCAAACTATGGAATTGGTGCATCCAACCCCAGATCACCCTTTCAGAGTAATGAACACCTTAGCCGACAGCCTCAACAGACACTTCCACAGGGACCATGAATGGGAGCTTCACAGCTTGATGATACAGAACTTCTTCCAGAAGTGGGGGTCCCTGTAGTAATGGGACCTCTTTGCATCACAAGTAAACAAGAAGTGTCCAACCTACTGCTCCTGTACTGTTCAAGTGCACAATACTAGAGGGGATGAATTCCTGGAACAGTGGTCAAAACCACTGATGTATGCTTTCCCAACTATTCCCCTCTTACCTTGGGTCCTTAACAAGATCAAACAGGACAAATCAACAATGATCCTAGTGGCAACTTGGTGGCCGAGACAGTTTTGGTTCACTAGCAACCTCTAGATGTTCACACACCCATGTATCAGCTTACAACCATTGCTGAACCCTCTGACTCAAGACAAAAGTAAAACCAGCCATCCCAACCCAACATCTGCCCACCTCAAAGCCTGGTATTTAGAGAGCTTGTGCTCAGAAATACAATCCATTCTCACTAACACCAGAAGGGCTTCTACAAAAAAATGATATGCTGCCAAATGGAAGAGGTTCTCCATCTGGTGCCCACATCGCCATGTACTTTTGCTCTACTCTGCAATCACTACCATCTTGGCATATCTCCTCTCGCTGAAGTAATCGAGTTTATCCACCAGCCCATCCACTAGCTTATTTTGTGTACATGTGGCAGTGATTAACGCATTCCATCCTCTGGTAGACAACTTGTTGGTAATCACCTACACTACAACCAGGTGTTTTGAGAGGTCTCAGAACATTTCCTCCAGTATCAGCAGCAACTCCTAATTGGGACCTTAACCAAGTGTTATCAGCTCTTATGAATCCACCTTTCGAGCCTTTGGCCTCTTGCTCCCTTCTCCATCTACCCGAGAAAGTGGCCTTCCCGATGGCAATCATCTCCACCAGGAAAGTAGGTGAGCTTGCATCACTTATGGCAGACTTTCTCCCTTTGTGGTGTTTCATAAGGATAAAGTCCCTGAAGTTGCACCCCAAGATCATCCCAAAGGTTCCCTCTGAATTCCACCATACATCTACCAGTATTCTACCCAAAACCTCATGTCACCGTGGAGGACAGGAAACTCCATTCTCTGGGTGTACATAAAGCCCTGGCTTTCTATCTGTGAAGGATGAAACCCTTTAAAAATCCTTGAGAATATTAATCTTTATTGCTGAGTAGATTAAAGACTCTGGAAATGGATTTTGAGCTTCATTCTGCTGTTTTATGAACAAATGGAAACCCTCCTCAGGGCATGAGCACCCATTCAGCTAGAGCACATACTACTTTCATAGCTTCTCTCCAGTGAATACCTCTCAGAGAAATCTGTAGAGCAGTGACATGGAACTCACTGCATATCTTTACCAGACATTACACACTGGTCCAAGCTTCTTCAGCAGATATGTCTGTCGGCACAGCAGTCTTGCAATCTGTGGTGCAGCATGGATCCTCGCACCCTCCTCCTCAGTGAGTACTGTTTGTGAGCCACCCACCGTGAAATACACACAGGGACCAGTGCTTTAAGAAGAAAGGAAAGTAATTACCTTATAGTAACTGAAGTCCTTTGAGATGTGTGATACCAATGTGTATTGAACTACCTGCCTTCCTTCCCCTTTTGATCCTTCCTAGTTGATTTGTGGTAGAATAGGAACTGGAGAAGTGGTCAGTCAGCGCCACCCTTTATGCCCTGGGTTCAGAGCACAAGGAGGCACAGGGCACAAGTGTGGACCAACAGACACTGCTAGCGAAGAATCTTCCAGTCTCAGGTGCATGCACCCATGGTGATTACCCATAGGACCACACATCTCAGAGAACTCGGTATTATAAGTTAAGTAACCTTCCTTGTCTAAATAGATGAGGTGCATGGGAGAGAGTCAAATAATTTTTAGGATAGCAGAGATGACTGCTATATTTCAGGAAAGTATAGGCAGCTGGGATCTACAGGAAATAGCTCTGTTGACCCTATGGATATCCTCCAGTTCTAATAATAACTGGATATTTCCCCTGCCTGTATTGATCTGCTTCTGATAGTAGAAGGTGGGATGAAATGAAAAATGGCTTTTAAAAAAGCCTTGTAAATGGGTGGGGGCACATGTGGGGGAGCAATTCTCCCCTAATGCATTGTTTTATGCAAGAAGAGGGAAATGTGCAAAGGAGTCACTTCAACTGGCATACAGCCATCTTTGGGACAGACGTGCAGCAGCCCATTGTGTGTCAGTACATTATACCTTGTTTTAGGACAGGAAGTGACGAATAACATCCAGCTGAGACGGTAGAGGTAGTTTCCATTAGTAGCACGTTATCACTATCACGGTTAAAGTTTTGACAAAATACTGGGGTCAGAAACCCTACAAATGCAAAAAAGACTACCACCTCTTTAGTGATTCACAATAGAGTTATGGATGTCACCTGAATACTATAGTGACCCTTTAACACCATGTTGGGATGTTAGTTCAGTACTGACTCGGTGAGGAGAGTGTCATGTAATGAATCACCAACACCACAACCTGTCCAAGTTTTTCTTGGAGCTTTCTCATCCAAATATTGACCAGCCCCGACTCTGACTGCATGGTTTATGAGAACTTATTGGGTTACAACCCAAAGTCATGCAGCTGCAAAAGTCAAAAGGTGATCAAATTTCCAGTTCTAATATAATAGCTGAACAGTTTCATAAAGTTACTCCGTTTCATGTATGCTGTTTATAAATCTAGTTCCAATAGGATCTTTTAGATCTCTGTAAAGAAAAAGTGAATGTGAATTAAGTCTAGCATGAATGGGACAGTATGTATAATATATATATTGAGTGAGTGAGTGTGTGTGTGTGTGTGTGTGTGTGTGTGTGTGTACGTACATACACACAGCACAGGAAGGGCTCAGCATCTTACAGGAGCAGCCCTCAAGAATATAAAACTTTCTTTATACGGGCCTGACCCTTGCACCAGGCTCTTTTAGAACAGGCATGTGCAGAGTCCAATTGTGGTCATTGGGACTCCACAGAGATACAAATCTACCCTAGCAGATACTAATGCATGACTGGGGCCATAGTAAGTGAAAAAAGATGACCTGACTTGGATCTGAAGTAGCTCACTGATTTATGAGTGAAGCATAAATATTAGCAACTGAAGAATTAAAGCTGTTGCTCCACTTTAAGTATTTGGTGGTCTTCTTTAGAGCACATTGTTTTAGTTTATAAAACTTTATTGCATTTTTCTTTTTACCTGCAATGTTTTTTGTTTTCATAACCAGACATAAAAAGTTTTCTGAGCCTCTGCCAATCGTAAAGGGGCATTAGGTAGCGGTATTGCAAAGGATGAGGAAACACCTGGGAAGTTTTATACTGACCCTGTCTCAATTATTGGAACAAAGACATTTCTAAAAACATAGCATATACCAAAATGGAAATTAAAAAACAGGTCTTGCATAAAAATGAAAAACTGTCAGTATTTATATGTGATCCTCTGTGTGTGTGTTTTTAAAAAAACAACAACAAAAAGCTGAGATGTGATTGAAAGGTTTTATCATCTGCATTACTTCTGAGTGGCAAAGAAAAGCGCAAGTTATGTAGGTTGTTCCACACAAGAGCTAATAAGAGCTTTATACCATAGTATTCTGAATGTCAGGTGTTTTCAGAAAAAACTGCTTTTGACAAGTCATAGTTTTTTAAAAACAATTATTGGTACTATTTTTCATATTCCTCCATTGCTAAAGATAAGGTTTTCTTAGTACCAGTAGTCCAAATGCGTAGGTCTCAGAGGGAGAGAAAAATGCTACTTTTTCCATACTGATGACAATATGGTAAGGTGTGATAACGTGTGATTTACCAGGTCATGAAACCAATGTCTTATACCACTGGAACACAGGAATACAAGATCAGACCCATAATCCATCTAGTCCAGTATTCTGTGTCTGACAGTTATCAGTACCAAATATTTTAGAGGAAACTACAAGAAACCTGCATTGGGCAATATGGAATAGACTGTCCTTAGGAGAAGTTTCTTCCGAACCTGTGAATTAATGGATGGTTTACAGAGCATAGAGGTTTATAAGTCAATTGTGTACAGGGTGTGACACAGGTCTGTCAAACGTTGGAGGTTTGAGTTTGACTTCAGGGCCCCTTTTTGTTGTTTCAAAATAGCAAGATATTGTGGCTCATTCACAATTATTTTGAGAATAAAAGACAATCTAGTGTATGTGTATGCTTTCTATAGCTTGTGAGCAGATAGACGGCTAAGTTTTAGAGGAGAATAAAAGGTTGATGGGAGAGAGAGAGATGTTGATCTTCTTCCCTGCCCAAGGTGTATGCCAGTGAATTTCATCACTTTTCTGAGACAGTGATTCGAGGCTAGTCAAGGAGATACTTGAGGGCAGTAGGTGGATCTTTCTATTTACCTCTTATTTCTGAGGCTGCATTTTCCCCCATTAAAAATGGGTGCCACAGGTGCTTGTGGGGGAGGTGACCTGGGGATGCCACGGGTGCTTGTGGTGGGGGGAGTGGCCTGGGACCCCCGCTGGTGTGGGTGCGGGGTGTTGGCTGGGCTGGCAGGCTTCCTACCCGTCTCCTCGCGGCTCCCTACCCGGCTCCTTGTGACTACATGGAAGCGGTGACATGTCTTCAGCTCCTAGCTCCACATCCTGCCCCCGCCCCAAGCGCCAGCTCCCAATGGCCAGGAACCACGGCCAATAGGAGCTGCGGGGGCGGTACCTGTGGGCGGAGGCAGCATGTGGAGCTAAGAACTGAGGGAGGGACATGTCCTCGCTTCCAAGGTAAGTGCTGCCCAGAGCCCTCACCCCCTCTCACGCCCACCCCCCAGCCCTGAGCCCCCTCCCACATGCACCCAAACTCCTGCTGCTGTTGAGAGGCGGGTGATGGTGGCCCGAGACAGCCCCAACAACGGCCAGTATGGCTGGCCTAGGGACTGCCCAAGCTGCTCCAGTGGTCCCTGGACCAGCCGCACCGGCCGCTGCGGAAGTCATGGAGATCGTGGAAAATCACAGAATCCGTGACTTCTGTGACAGACTCGCAGCCTTAACTATTACTGTTGCAATTAAGAACTTCATTTACAAATACTAAAAACATGTCAATTGTGTATCATGTCCCTTTTCTCCCCTCCCCAGAAACAGGAGTTGGCAGAAATCCTAAAAACCCATCAACACAGTGGCTGTGATGATCAAGCCTTTACAGAGCAAATATTAGACAAAATTCATAGCAACCAAAACAAATCATAATAATAAACACACAAAACTAAACAAAAAGAGTTAGCCAAACTCTTTTTTTTTAAAGGCTTCATCTACTGTTTGAGAAGTTAGTCTTGATTCTGCTCCTCAGACATGGCAGCGAGACTCATTATCCATTCCCCTAATGCTTTAATCTTTTTCTGGCTATTGCCCAGTCTGCTCATCATATGCATGGAATCTCTTAGTCTGGGAAAGGATTGGTGGTAGATTTCAGAATTGGAGTTTAAACAATAATGATTAATATGGTACATTGGTAGAATGAAGTGTTATGTTTCAAAGGATGCCTAGCAACAAATGATTTCAGAGATTAACCTAATATGGTGTACTATATTTCAAAGTCTGGTTGAAACATTAAATGAATTTCAAATTAGGAATAGGAAATTCAAACCAGGAATACTCTTAAATGGGTTCAGCATAGCCACCAATGGCCTCTCTGCTTTTAAGGATGTTCTTGCAGAACTGTTATAACTCTTTGCCAAATTCTTTCTCAGAGACAGAGTAAAACCAAGATACAATTTCCCCATCACATAATCTGAAACACTGACCTGTTTGCAGTTAAATTCACACACTTAATGACAGAGTTTTTTATGTTTATTTTATCTGACTTTTTAGGGAGTACCTACAAAGCATTTGAAAAGATGAACAAAGATATTTATTGAACTAGTACTTTTGCACCTGCTGTATGTGTGGCACAGCCTAATTAGCCCACTGGTAAAGTACATCCTTGTTACCTACCATTAGTAAAAGTAAAATGATATAAAGTGGTCTTCCTGAAATTCTGCAAGTGTAGGGGATCCAAAAAGGGTGGATTTGAGGTGGTGGTGGTAGCGTATGTGGGGGTGGGGGGAGCACTGTAGCTTTGCTGCATTGTATTACCCTTCTCCTGATCCCATGGACTGAGAGAATTGTGCTCCATTTAGCAGGGAGAGAGGGCCACAGCATCATCATTCACCTGAAAATCTACAGGGATTCCTTCAGCATTATACGTATTACATGTATTCCCTCTCTGGTGAACAAAACCCACCTGAGTAGGCAAGGGTTGGGAGCAGGAGCTAGTCTGAGGCTTTTCACAGAATGAGCAATCTGAACAGACTTGAGAATCTGTTGATATTGATGTCTCCAGTTCAGTCATGATTGTGTCCCTGTTGGTCAATTGATCCATTCTCTTCTTATTGATACTGACGGGTGAATCGTCAATGAGTGGCCTTTTAGGTCTGCTAAATTAGCCTGGCAGTATTGTAAACAGAAGCTTTTCTCATCACTGGTTTAATCCTGTCAGTCCAATGACTGTTCCACACATGGCATGCTATTAGGTCGAGGTCCCATCTCTGGCAGTTCTGCCTTTAATCCTGCCTGGGACCAGAAGGTGCAGAGATATATGGAAATTAAAATGCCATTTTAACAAAGTAATGTATATGAAGGTTTTACCTTTAATTGTGAGTGTCTGAGTTTGTAGGGATGCCTTGGAAGTATAATACATTCCTATCTTTTATTCTACAAAATTATAACTGCTGAGCATTTGGAAGATCTATCCAAAGAATAAAGTACTTATAATTAGACTGAGAAAAGTTAGTTTCCTGAGGCTCTGCAGTCCTGCGATGAAGGAAGGTTAATTTTGTCTAACGATAACACTAAGCACCCTGGCTTGCTGTCCTAAGACTAAGAAGATAATCATGTTGTTCACATTTTAGATGGGTTAATATTTTTAATACTATGTTTAATATTTTTACTTTCAGCTGCTGTACATATTAATTTTTAGAGCCTTTACATATTTACACGTTATAGTATTTGTTTAACCAAACAATATAGTGGATTGTTTGCAGTGTATGAAACTTGTTATTGTATTTTATATTATACCTTAGCCAAAGTGAAAGAGAGGAGTTTGAAACAGAGTTCAAACAGAAGTATGAACGGGAGAAGACTCTGCTAACAGAGGAAAACAAAAAGCTCTCAAATGAGCTTGATAAGGTGAGTGTTGCTTGGCTGAAGCTAGCGAGTTTTACAAGCATCAAGTACCCGGTATGAAGACAACAATACAGGATCATAGTGGAGATGGAGAAGACCCATTTTAGGTATCTGAATCCAACATGTAATCTCCAATGTAGGATATATCAGAAGTTCAACTGATCCTGCACAGAAGAGTGTCTCCCATTTGGTTTGAGAAGGGAATCGAGTCTTATCTGATCTTTTAAATGTATTTTTTTTAAAAACTAAATTATGTTGATTTTATGGCTTTTTCACAGAAACTCTTGACAATTCCCTAAGCCAAAATAAAACAATAATGATTTGCTTGCATGACCCAAGTAACCATGTAATTGACCAATAATGCGATTACTTTACATGTACTTGCATGTAGATTATTGTGAAATGACTTGGTCATTTCTACCTTGGAAGATGAAGTGTTACTTTGAGATCTTAAAAAGCTACAAATTACAAGGCAGCTGTGTTAGCATTACCATGTGATGAATGGAGAATGTAATTACAATGAAAGAAGAATTGTGCAAAAAATAATTAAGCTAGGTTATCCCTTTAATGTTCATTTTTCACTGGGTTGTTCCAGTTCATTGCTGGTTGGCAGAGGTTACCTAAAGCAAGAAATTCACTTGATTTTTTAAATTGCTTTTATGTGTATTTAAAAAATAATAGAAGACATTTTTAAATGACCATACTGTACAAACTAAGTATATTTCCATAACATTGTAGACATTTATATAGATGTAGTTTCAAGTACTATAAGATTAGAGGCTTTGATGTTTTTGTATTTTGCCTTATTCTGTTAAAGATTTTCATTATGCCTTGCAAAATGACATATGTGATTTTTTTAGATAGACCTATTAACATTCATAATCACAGATCATTAGGACCTGGAAAAAGTGCTCAGGAAACTCCTATTTAAATATAATTACAGATGTTGGTCATAGAGGAGACCCATTTTAGTGATCAATATACAATTTAATAATCGTGTTGGAGAAAAAAGAGAAAAATAGATTAAATTTTGCATCATTCCAATTTGCTGTTATAATTCAGTATTTAAAGAAATACATGTAGTGTATGGTAGATAGAGTACGGCTTCATGTTCAAGCCTGAATAGTCTCTGGTCCAAATTTGACCTATACGAATAATTATGTAATCTAATTTGTCCTTGATCCCTGATATTAACACAAACCAATTATGGCCTTGATCTTGTAGGGTGTGCAAATGTGAATAGAACCTGTGTGGCTGCAAGGAAGGTTAACCACTGGGTATATTCCTCTATTTAGGCTTGGTCTATACCACAAAATTTTGCCGGCATAGCTGTCAGGTTGGAGTGTGAAAAAAGTACACACCCAAGCTGCATTAGTTATGCTGGCAAAATCCCCAGTGTAGACACAACTATGATAACAGATGAGGGGTGGGTCAGCATAGCTAATGCCATTCAGAAAGGTGATGTGTAGCTATGTTGGCAGAAGAACTCCTGCTTGTTTACGCTATTCTAGGAGGCTCTGTTGGCATAGCTATGCCAGCACAGCTGTACTGGCAAAGGCTCTGTGTAGAAAAGCTCTTGGAGAATTGTAGTAAGTTGCAAGATGAATCTCACTCTTTATCTATAAATGTGCAAGGTAGAAAAGGGATTGGGGTGAGCAGAAAATGGGAGCGTCTGAGGAGACACAGTAGTACATTCCCCTCATAGGCCTCATTCCTGCTACTAAGCAGGAATAACTTGGTGGCTGTATAGCAAAGCTGTAACACAGGATCAAACTCTCTTGCACTCCATGTCTTGCTCAACACTTTTAATTTTGTGCTTCTACATGCAACACTACACACCTGTACTGTGCAAGATCAAGCCCTAAGAAATGTCACAAGATTGTAATTCTCATGGTGTCTAAGTTTGGACATGAGAAGAAAATGTTTCAGCCTTTGTTGTCAGGGTGCAGTTTATTCTGATAGGTGAAACAGATTTTTAAAGCGGACACCCAGGGGTGGGGCACAGGGAGGCAAAACTCCTTGATCAGGTAGGTCAGCATGAGGGTTAAGTCATAGCTCTTTATAGATCAAATGCGGTTTTTAAATCCTCTTTCAGCTCACCATCATGTTTGAGAGGCTAAGTATGAACAACCGGCAGCTAGAAGAAGAAATGAGAGACCTGGCAGATAAAAAGGAATCTGTGGCACACTGGGAGGCCCAAATTACTGAGATCATCCAGTGGTAAGTACCCAGCTCTAGTGTCACTGCAGAGCTCCTTGGCACAAGGCAGTTGTGGGGTAGGGCTGCTAACGCATTTTCATTAGCGTGTTGCGTCAGGAAACCCAGACTCTCTTGGTGAAATCTCACAATTGTCTAGGTTTGAGCTACGTTAGTTCCTGGGTGTTTCCTTATATTCAGGGTTTAGAAAACCTTGTTCCTCCTTAAGAGCGAAAGTTGTCCTCACAACTGCAACTGTTTAAGCACCAAAGAATCATAGCCATTGGGTGTGACTTGTGGCTTTGGGAGAATGTTGAAAGGAATCATGTGCTTAGCTCACTCTTCCAAAAACGGGCTAAGGAGGCTGGGAGGATTTGTGTAATTTCTCCTTCAGTACTGACTACTGTGGGCTAATTTATGTGTGGCAGAGTAAAACAAACTCAGTGCAATTTATATGCAATATTACAAGAGAGCAACAATTCCTAAAGTTCGAGCACTTAGGGTTAACAAGTAAGAAGTTTCATTGCAGTGAACTCCCTAATAATGCTGTCATCAAACTGTCATGTTGTATTTATAATGGTTGCTATCTCTTTCTAGAACACTGAAGGGAAAATACAAGTCTGAGATTAAACTGTTAATGGAAAGAAATTTTACTGGGTATTACTTATTTTAAAATAACATTTTTTCTTTTTTGGCCCATTGTAATGTTTAACTTATGTGAAAGCAATTTGTATCCAAACATTTCTACATATCAGTCACTTTGAGGGGATTTCAGTATCTTACACTAATTTGTTGTTGTTATTTCTTAAGCTGTTTTTCCCCCATTTTGTCTCATCTTGTAGCAGCTGAGTAATCTGACTTCTTTTTTTTTTTTTGGCGTCAAAGCAAAAATGGGTAAACATTGTCTTTTTAAGGAAACCTGGTTAGGTTGACAATGTTTTGACATCAGTGTAATTTATTGTCCATATTTGGACAAAGCTTTGGTTTTTTAATATGGCCACTCAATGCATATCAAAAAAAAGTTGGGCTCTGGAACTCTGGACATTTTCCAAGCAATGTAGTTTGTTTCATGAATGTACATAATTCAGACCCATGTAGTCAGGTCCATATTCTCTGAAGGCATCATTTTCACAGAGGTAGAGATTTAAAAAATCAAATCAGCCTAATTTGTGGATGTTCTTTTAAAACACTTCGTCACATTTCCAGTTCTCTCATACAAATGTGAGTGTAGTAGACTCTATACTAAAATTACAGAAACCAGAAATGCAATAGAACCATTCCGATGAAGTCTGTTGTTTTAGAATTGATCAGAACTATTTGTACAGTTGAAATCAAAACAGAAGAAGAAAAAGCTTGGTCATTATAAGTAAAATATCCGTTCTTTTTTTTTAAAAAACCAAAAGGTATGGTGATCTAGTTAAATGGTCAGAGTAACCATACCCCATAGGGGATTAGCATGTTATCCAAAGCCTTCATAAACCAACACTTGAGAGCTGTGAAGGAAGACAAGTCAGCCATAGTGGTGTATTGTTTCACTTGACCATTAGATGGATAAAACTTTTGCATATAATTATCAAGCGAGCCATTATTTCTCCTCTCCTCCCTCCTGTCCTTCTCTGTTGGCTTTTTTGACTATGTTAATGTTTTTGAAGAAGTACCACTCTTGTTGTTGAGCATATGATAGTGGCATGAATGCAAATAATCAGGTCAGACCCAAAGAAAACTCTGTGTAGTCTGAAAGTGGGGTTTTTTTTTAACAAAAACAAAAAACATCAGTGGTATTTAAACTATAACACTTTTAGAACCAAAGTTAGACATCCTATTTGCTAAACTACACAAAGGTATGATAACCTTTCCAAACATACAAAAGGAGTTACGTAGAAACATAGAGCATTCTGGAATGAAAAAAAAATACTGGGCATGTTTAGTCTTGAGAAAAGAAGACTGAGCGAGAACATGATAACCGTCTTCAAATATGCTGAGATGTTATAAAAAGGACTGTGCTCAATTGTTCATGTCCAATGGAGGTAGGACAAGAAGTAATGGGTTAGTGTGCAGCAAAGGAGATTTAGATTAGGTATTAAGAAAAAATGTCTAACTATAAGGGTAGTTAAGCTGGAATAGGCTTCCAAGAGAGATTGTGGAATCCCATCGTGCAGTTTTTTAAAAACAGGTTGGACAAATACCTGTCAGCGATGGTCAAGGTTTATTTGGTCCTGCCAGAGCACAGGTCCCTGGACTTGACTTCTTCTTTAGGTCTCTTCCAACTCTACATTTCTATGAACAATAAGGAGGCCCGGTAGCCTCTCTACATTCATATTCTTAATTCCTATACAACTTCTAATTTTTTTCTTTTTTCCATCCTGAGGACACCAAACAACATTCATTCAGCAGTTCTCAGCTACCATTTAAATTTACTCAATTTGTCCTGTTTGTACCTTTGCTCTTCCATTTGTTACTCAGATAATTTTGTAGCATCCTTCTCTTCTCCTTAGAATTCTGTGCTGCATACTAAAATGAGATGCTTTGTTGGAGATATATCCCTCTGCATGCTTACCTGGAGTCCTCTTGAACATCAGTGGGAGTTGTATGTGTTTTGAGAGGAAAATATCACATAATCACTTCATATTCAAAAGAGCAGATCTAGTTTGGCTATTCGCAAGTTCTTAATTTTTTTCTCAGGCACTCGCAGCTTCAATCCAAGTCTCCAGGTTTCTTATTATGGCAGCCACAGTAGCTCAGAGCTGACAGAAGTGAAGGTGGGGTGGTTGGCTGCCTCCAAAAATCTAATAGTTTTCTGTCTAAATTACATGCATGGTCCCCACCCCTCAATAAAAGGTGTAAACCAACAGCTTTCTTCAGTGCTAAAGTTATGACAGATTCATAGAAATTAGAGAAGGGAAACACCTATCTGGTCACCTGGACCATCTCCACAGCCAATACATTGTTGCTCCCTACAATATTTACAGGATTATTTCCAGCCCAGTTTTAAATAGCACAAGCAGTTGGATTTCCATCACTTCCCTTGAGACACTTTGCCACAATTTAATAGAGATTGCTGTCAGGAAGTCTGCTCTGGTATTGAACTCACAATTTATTCTGTTAATTTCACCTCTTTACTCACAGTTAATACCTCCTTGAACCATCCTAATATGTTCTTTCCTCTCTCAGTAGTTATAGCATGCAAATAATTGTAACTTGCCCTTGCCCCTGTTTACTCTAACATGCTGGCGACAGACCATCCAGCCCCTTAATGGAGTTCTTAGATTGACAAGCCAATATTATCCAAACCACTCCAATCCTTGACAAGAATAAGAAAACATGAGACTTATATAGTCAACTATCAATTTTCCCCTTAGGTACCAGGAAAAGGACTTGTTACATCTAATGCTGATGCAGTCCCTTTTAAACACCACACTTTCAAAGAGCCAGGGATACTATACTTCAGGCCTGTGGCAGAAAGGAGATGAGCAGCAATCTGTGCTATTGATTCACTGAGTGACTTTGCAAGGCACTTAACATGTCTATGCCTTAGTGAGCCCACCTGTAACATGAGTATCGTATCTATCTCACAGGCGTGAGAGGCTTAATTCTCTAATGAGACATTTTTAATGTGCTTTGAGCCTTTTGGATAAAAGGTGCTGTATAGTATAGCATGAGTGTATTATTAGTATTTATTATCAGTAATAATACAGTAGAACCCCGTTTATCTGAGCCTCCATTATCCAGATCTCTGTATTAACCGAACCACCAGCCGCCCAGGGCTGACAGTGGCGAGGCTCAGGCTGGGCAGCTGGGGTTCCTGATGTCAGCCCAAACCCTGCCATGCGCAGGGCTGACAACCCGAGCCCTGCCACCCATTCTCCGATTTATCCAGTTTTTTGGTTATCCGATCTTGCCCTGATCCCAATTAGATTGGATAACAGGGGTTCCACTGTACTTGGTGAAGAGCTGGAAAAAATGCATTACTTCAGAAAAACGTAGGTATGGTGCAAAGATTTCAACTTCCACATAATATTACATAGCAAACTTTCTCTGCTGTAAATCTGTTCTTTAGGGTATCAGAAGTGGCCTTTCCTCTACTTCTGAAATTACATGGAAGCCTTTTGTCCTAAGCCTCTTACTTTCAGTATAGGAACAGGTAACCTCATTTTAAAAGTACCTATGGACTCAAAAAATGGTATTTGAAGGAAACCAGAGACTTTAGAATGTCAAACTTTTCATTCATTTTCTCTCATTGAAACTCAAGATATGCTCTGGGAAGAAGGGTAAGACTTGAATTTAAATGTTTAATTCACCCAGTTCAGGACTTTGATTTCTCATTAAAACACATTCAATCAAAGAGAAAGCAGGTGGATTCAATCAAAGAGAAAGCAGTTCCTGGCTCAACTGCAGTTGTTGTTTTTGTAACTTTGGACAAGTCACTTAATCTCTTGGTGCTTCAGTTCTCTGTCTCTAAAATGGGAACAATACTTGTCTCACCTTTGGTCTATCTTGTTTGTCTGTATTGTAAGCTCCGTGAGGTAGGTAGTGTCTCCTACTCTTTATACAGCATCTAGCACAATGGGGGTCTCAGTTGGAATGTGTAGATACTACTGTAATACAAATAATAACTAGAAGATTCACCTAATATTTGTGGTGCAGTCTGGATGTCTTGCCAAGCACTCAGTTCTAATGAGTGTTTTCAGGACTTATAAAGATTTTGTTAAAAATAAAAGGGAAAAAAGTCCCAAGGCAACAACTTGAATCTTTAGGCTTTAGGAGTCTGAATGGAAGTTGAATCTCAGCAGAAGGTTTGCCAATTGATTTAAAGTGTAAGAGTAATAGAATTTTAAAATATCAGTATCGAAAACATTTTCTCAAATGTATTATTTTTGAGGTAAGAAGTGAAACTTTACCTCACAAGAGTTTTTACTCTCTCCCTGGTTTCCCAAATTCTCTTCTATTGATAGGTATAAATCAAATCCTTGTTCTTTTTTACTTTTAAGAAAACTAAATGAGTAAAAAAAAGACTTGCAGGTCCAAGCAGTATAAAAGGGACATTGTTATATATGAAAAAAGATTGATAATCGAATTGTTTAGTAAAAGAGAAAGAAGGTGCATTCAGTAGATCCAAGACAATCTGCGATCCTCAACCCCTTTGCTACATTTGTTAAGGGACTGCGGGAAGGACTGTGAGACCTGGGAGATTAAGACTTTGACAGGTCTCTATTAGGCCTAAAACAAGTGCAAGAGCTTCTGAGGTCACACAACACTAGTTTGAAGATGGTGGAATCATTGTGAGCCGTTCGCCACCTACTGGTTATTAGAGGGATAGCAGGGCACAAGATTGGAGTAAATATTTCATATTTATCTTCCTATTTAACTTGTTCATAGCTATTTTCTGATCCAAGGGATGCTATCCACTCATACCTTGGCCTCAAATATAGATTTTTCTAAAAACAAAACTTTTAAAACAAACTTCAGCTGAAACACTTTCTCTTAAACATTCTCCTGCAGTTTTTGCAGTCCCAACTTTCAATGCTAAGAACCTGAAAGCACAGTCCACATAAAACAAATGACTGAAATAGTTTTCACTGTCTGAGCTAAGGGAAATGCATAGGGTAGACAGACTTCATGAACAGAGACACGCAAACTCAGTCTTTAAATTCTTTGTTTTAAATTAGTAACAAAAATAAGAAAATGTGCTTATTTAAAATCTGTGTATTTTTAATCTCACGTATCTCTTGCAATCTGCGACAGAGGTGTTCTGCCATATACCATAGAACAAAATCCTTAAGGCATTCAACCCAACGACACTTGTCGCGTCCTTCCTCCTCGGTGACAGGGGAGTGAGGAGGGATGCAGAAAGCCAGCAGAGAGTCAGTGGCGGGCGGGGAAGTGAGGAGGCTTGACTGGGCACTGGGTCTGGCGGCTCAGCTGGGTGGGGGCCTTCAGGGATGGGGGGTCTGGTGCTCGGGGGTGGGGGACGATGGCTCGACTGTGGGGGCTGCCAGGGTGGTGGGGCCGGCGGCTCGGCCTGACGCTGGGGCTGACCTGGGACTGGTGGCGGGGTAGCGGCTCAGCTGGGGGGACGGGCTGGTGGTTCGGCCTGACACTTGGGGGGATTAGCAGCTTGTCCTGGTGCTGGGGCCGGTGGCTCTGCCCGGTGCTGACGGGGGAGCTGGCGACTCAGCTGGCGGGGGTGTCAGGAGGGGGGGGCCGGTGGCTCGGCCCGGCACTTGGGGGGATTGACAGCTTGGCCTGGCACTGGCAGGGGGGCCGGCTACTCGGCCTGGGGAGTTGTCAGGGGCGGGGGGGAACAGTGGCCTGGCCTGGCGCTGGGGCCGGCCCAGCACTCGGGGGCTGGCAGCTTGGCCTGGTGCTTGGAAGGTGTGGGGAGCGGTGGGTCAGGGAGGCTGGCAGCTCAGCCCAGTGTAGCTGGGGTGGGCCAGGGCTCCTCCAGTCATGGGGGGCCCCTCAGGGCTTCTCCTCTTCGGGGGAAGGGGTTTCGGGGCTCCGGCATGTTGGGGGACAGGATCTTGGGCGGAAGGGGTGGGCCAGCGGGCTAGCCTCCCCAAAGCGGGGGTTCACCTGCCGCCCATGCATGGAAGATAGACACAGATGGGTTGAACGTGGTAACAGCAGGCAAGTCTGAGAAATACCTTGGGGATAAAGGTTGGTTCCTGGATTGGGTTCTCCAAACCAACATTATCCGATAAACTTGACACCTGGCTCAAGAGGATCGACACTTCTCAGGCCTTTGCAAAAATTGGACATACTGAAAAATTTTCACCGTACCACAAATTATCTATCTGGCAGACCACACCAATTGTAAGAGAACCCTGTGCTCTTCCCTCAGTGACAGCATTAGGAGAGCCATCATTTGGTGGCTTCATCTACCTGCACTCCTGCAATAGATTCATTTATGCCAAATCCAGAAATGGAAGACTGGGAGTGACGAGACTTGCTAGCCTCATACTATCTGTTCAGGCAAGATAGTTATAGAGAATTGCACACTCCACAGATGAGACAATTCGGAGCATTGCATTGACTAGTGGTATTGAGGATGAGTTCAGTAAACTGCCTGGCAGCAGGTGAGAAGGTGGAAGTGGTACTTGCAATAACAGACCCAGTTCTGTTCTTTCACAATAACAGAATGCCACAGAGCATCCATGATACACTAAATGAGTGGGAGAAGCCAGCTCCCAGGGTCAAGTACCCAATCCCTGTAACTGGAGAGATGCAGAATTCTCCCAGTGGAAGGAACCACATGCCAAGGTAGTGGAATTGAACATTTCCACAATGATCTGATCGGCGATGACTCGATGAGATATCAGGGTTTCACTGAACGCCAATTCCTAATGGCTTTGAAACTGAATGCAAACATATATCACAGCAGGGAATACCCAGGGAGTGGCAAAAACAATTCAGTCATGAAATGCAGACACTGTTCTGCTAAATATGAATCTCTATCTCATACTTTGGGACAATGTCCACGTAAGAACGCATAATAAATTGTGTGAGATTTTGGTAAAAGAAGTGTGAAAGCTTGAGTCAATTGTATATCAGAAACCAAAACTGCACACTGCTGAAGGCGAACTGAAAAAACCAGACCTTGTATATGCCAAGGATGGGACAGCCCTGATGGTCAGTGTCACAGTTCGTTTTGAATACAAAGAAAAATTCTTCCCAGATGCAGCAGAAGAAGTCAAATACTATCAATCTGTCAAGGAAATAAAAAAATTGATGGGAACCAAATGGTTTCCCCATCAATCAAGTCTTATCACATCTCGGGATGTTGGAGTACAGGCAAGAACAAGATGCTAGACTGTTCAGTCAGAGAGCTTTGCCACAGATGTCTTTAACAACTTTGCCAGCAGAGGGAAGGGTGCTGGAAACCCTGCTGATACCAAGCCCGATGGGACTCCACGGCAACATGTGAAAATCTCGTAACAATTACTGTCTCGCTTAATTCATGATGGTATTCACTGGACACGGCAAACAGGGTTGGACAGGCCACCTTGGATACGGCATGCCCCATGGGGTGGGGGGGGGATGGGTTTTTTTATATAGATTGTGGATCATGACCTCTCTCTCAGGCCAAAACATTTGAGTTGCACCTCTATTCCTGCAAATACTGGAGGGAGCTCAGACTTGTTCATGGCACTCCAGGACTTGTCCCTTCTGTCTCCTCACTCCTAACCAGCACTTCCAAAGCTGTATTGAAACACCAAATTCTTATTAGTAGGATAACCCTAAACTTCTTAGCAATAATGCTTTATTCAACCGTATTAACCATGTACATGAACCCTGAAGAAGCCACTGTGTGGGTACCCAAAGGACTTACCTTGGGTGGGATGGCTGAGAGAGGTTTCACAGTAATGAAATTGCCAGGTAAAAGATTTACCATTCTAGATCACTGTCTCCCTCCAGGTCCAAAATATTTGATGTAATAAGCAGTAATAGGAGGAGGAAGGGAGAGAAAAGTAGAATAGAGGAACAAGATGTCCTCCTTCCCTAAAAGTTACTATAATTACAGAATTTAGGGACCACTGCTTGGGGGATGTTCCTGCCAAAATATATTCATATGTTCAAAGTCAGTGGCCCTTTCCATCCAGGTTACCAGTTGGGGTGTGCCAAACTAGCTCTGATCCCTTCTGGGACCTGCTTATCTGCAACATGGGTAGGCTTTGGTGATACAGAATTTGATTCACCTGGCTGTGGAGAATGGAGTCTGAAATACAACCTTGTCTTTGTGGAAGATGCAGTGAGGTTCTTGTCTTCAAAGAGCAGGAAGTTTGGAGACTCTTGTTGACATGATCAGAACCAGAAGGCATGTCTTTATGGAAGGCAAATACAAGGAATAAGATGCCCTCATCTCACTTAGGCTGTTTAATAAACTACTCTAAGAAACAGTTATTAAATAGGAACTTGGGGAAGAGTCTAATGTCACTAGTTTTGCAGTCAGTTATGATAACATCTTAGGAGGATTAGAAAGACAACTCTTACCCCGATGTTGCTTGGATGCTCTAACTGTTAATTTGTGGTAGCATATTTAATTTTTAACTAGCTGTCTAAAAATAAACTGCTACATTTCCTTGTTACAGTCTGTATTTTGGTCAGATGATGATGGTCATGACAAATATTTATTATTTGTTTTCTTAAGCTTTGATATTTGGTTTCCGTAGCTTCTTCATTTGTCTTTGTAGCACATACCGTATAATTTAACTGTGCAAAGTAGCAAAGGGTTTAGCCTTTACAATTAGTGAGGTTGCCTTGTTTATTTTAAATGAATGGTTCCCTTGCTTTTACATTTTTCATTTAATTTTTTTTTGTTTGTTTTGCTTAGGGTGAGTGATGAAAAGGATGCTCGAGGGTATCTACAAGCCTTGGCCTCTAAAATGACAGAAGAACTAGAGGCTCTGAGGAACTCCAGTTTGGGTGCAAGAGCAACTGTAAGGATCACACTTAAAGTACCAAAAAACATTTTGTAAAAAAAAAAAATTATGATTTTGTGTCGGTACTTGTCAGTTTTGCCTTCAATATTAACCTATCTAAAGAGGCTGCCTCATGAGATCTTGCAAGTTTAGGGACTTTTCTTTCCTATTAAGTGACCACCACATTTAATTGTTGTCAATTAATAGAATGGCACCTCTTCTATACTGGGATTTTATGTGTAATTTTGTTTAGATGGTTAGAGACAATCTTGTATTAATGTATTGAGATAAATGTTTGCATAAAACTGCAGAGGTGAAAAAGATCTGCACTGTTACATCATGGAAAGTATTCTCTTTGAAGGAGCCATTCCCTTCTGTGAGTCTTATCATAGTTGCCATTCGAATCCATGCATGTAAATGATTATGATTCACAAAGATGTAAGAGTATGAAAGCATGGAACAGTCGTCTTCCTCTTTTAGAACTTGAGGAGGAAAAAGAGATCATGTATTTGGGGACTTTCCAAAATCCTTTTTGGACTGATGAACTCTCACATCAAGAACATAATAGACTGAGGTACTACTACTACTAATTAATAATATTGAAATTAATTGCATTCTCTCTGGGTTGTTTGTTTTGTTTTTAATAGGACATGCCCTGGAAGATGCGCCGCTTTGCAAAACTGGATATGTCAGCAAGGCTGGAACTGCAGTCAGCCCTTGATGCAGAAATCCGAGCCAAACAGGCCATTCAAGATGAGTTAAATAAAGTTAAAGCTTCCAGCATCTCTACAGAATGGTGAGACTGAATGGTTCTGATGGAACTTCACTATGGTAGCTTGCCAAAGACCTTTTGGGGAGAGAACATCTAGTTATAAGTGTTAAATATCTTGTCTGTCAAAATCTGATAATGAATAGTATGTTAGTTTCTTATAGCTGTACCTAAAAACAAGACCATACTCTTTTGTATACTGTGAGTAACTGAAAAGGTACTATGAAAAACTGGAGCTCTCTCTCTGGACTTTCAGATGGCACTTTTTCATAAATCAAATAATTTCTCCCACAAACGTTTTACAACTTTGGGGCTGAGTAACAGACAATTATTGTTTGTCTATCTCAAAACATATATTCCTTTCTACTCCATTAACAGGTCTATTGGATTGGATGGACAGAATCAATTTTTGCATGTTGATTTGTACAGGAATAAAGCCTGCCTATTGAGATTTAAGAATTCTTTTCTTCCCTGCTTCACTGATCCCTTCTTTACTTCAATTTCAAAATTCATTTGATCAGGGGGACTGTCCAAAGCAGAGGATTAGTAATGGGGAATAATGGGGCATTTCACTTGTAGGTCCTCAGTTGTAATCCAGCCAAGGTTAAAAGTTACCAAATGCTGGTACGGTAGAAGGTTTCTTGGCAGCCTGTGAAAATAAATTTGGTGGCATGAGTCCAGTTCAAACACTCACATCGCAACATCCACCACTGAAATTGACACTGATTATTTCCTTTGTTGGTAGCCTGAGCAGAGAGGCTAAAGACAGAGCAAGTATGAGGTCTGAACAGCTTTTTTTATCCCTAAAAGTGATCCCTCCAAGTCAGGACTGAGCTCATTGTAAGAGAAAAGTGCACTGCCACTATCCACGCTGCCCCTATTCTGTTGGAAAGTAACGGACTTCAGTTTCCTGGGCTGTCCTACTGGAAAAAATGCCCTATGGTGTGTTTTAAAGGTATCATACTGGTAACTTTTAGAAGCCTTTGAATTCCCTTTCTCTAAACAAGGAGACTAGACGTGCATGAACCTGTTTGCTGAAGTCTCTGTATAAGGCATTTATACCATAATATGCCTGTCACTGTAGTACAGTATTTAGGCACCTAAACAGTAGACATAAGACATGGAAAGGACCAGTCGTGGAGAATGGAATAAAGAACTGATGTGTGAATTGCAAAATGAGAGAGAAGTGATGATTTTCTGTCTTAGTTGGATCTGATAGGGAGGTTGGAGATGAGAAGTCATGTGGTTTCTGGCTAAATTTATTTTTAATGTGTGTGATGGGGAGATTTGAGTGTATATCTTCAACTCACTGTACAAGGCATTTAGCCACTCAATTCCCATTAACACTAATGACAGTTAAGGAGTGAAAACCTGCACATCAAGTTGAAATTGGACCTCTTAATGTTTTAGATCAACCTGTTCATAGAAGAAAAAAGTCCTTGAATGTTTAGGCAGTGCAATCTAGTGACTAGAATTGGGGAGCAGAGCTTCAGAGTTCCATCCTTGACTCTGCCACTGACTCATTGTGTGATTTGGGGCTAATCAATTTCTCTAAGCCTCAGCTTACCTATCTTAAAAAGCAGCAGTATAAACCTCTTAAGATAGAGGAATAACTAGCATTTGAAAAGTGCTTAGAGCTCCTTGAATGAAAAGTGCTGTAGAATTGTTTAGTAATAATATTTATTTGATTGTGAATCAGAGAATTCTTAAGGAGAAAACTAAACTAAGCATTGTATTACCAAAATGTTTTTATGGTCTCCGTTGTGAATAACTGAACAGGAAAAATTTCAATGTACAGTATCTGAGCAGAACAAACAAACTGAATTAGCAAATGAAATTATCTGTTTTTTGTTTATTTTTAAATGTGGTCTTTTCTTCTCATTCTCAGGGCATGGGTTCACACAGTTATTCATAAATTAGAGGCATGGGTCAACCTAAAGGGTAAACAAAGGCAATTATTCACTCCTTTTTCAAGGTCGCATACTAAACAAGTCATAACAGAATTCTGAACTCAGCCTTTCATTTGATGACATCATGCTTTGTTTGACAACGCAACTTGGCTGGCATTGATTTTAACCAAATAACATGCACAAAACATGGACCAAAAAAGGGAGAATTTGCAGTGCTGGCTCTCAGTAATTGTATTTTTTGTTTCTTTGTTTTTCTTCCTTTTTTAAAGTAAACTTCAAGAGTCAGAGAAGAAGAACTTGGAACTGTTATCAGATATTGAAAAACTGAAAAAGGAGACAGAAGACCTTAGATCAGAAAAGGGTATGGCAACTGGTGTCAAAATAAATGAGAACATGCTGCACAGTAGTGGGTACATCTTATCAGTTAAGAGTGTCATCTTGTGGTATAAATGCACGAACCATGATGCTGAGAGATTCTGACATCTAAATGTTAATACAGCTATTGCACAGTAAAATGTACCCGCAGCAATTATGTGAGAATCTGTTATATATTATTCTGGAATTTTCTTGGTGCACTTGAAGCATAAGAATCATTTTGATTTGAACTAAATTATTTTTACTTCAACTTGTATATAGAATTGACAACCATATAACCCTTAGTAGTACAGAATATTCAATAAACATTTTTTCTTTGGTAGATAAGGGTTTTTACACTTCAGTATAGTTAGTCGGTACTCTTCATTTCTGAATTATCTGGCTACATCTACACTAAGAGAGGAACCAATAGCAGGGGCATTGATAACATTTAATGGTTGTTTTTCCTGTAGCAGATTACTGCTTACACATAGCAATGCAGCCATGGACAGAATCGATTTACTAATTTTTGCCTTACTGTGATTGAACCAGTGTTTCTGTGAGCAAAGACTCTTGGAGAATTTCCAAATACAAGCTGGAGCATTCAGACTCTACTCCTGGTGAAATTTTGCACCAAAAAATGAAAAATTCTGTAACAAAATATTAAAAATTCTGTGCACAATATTTAAAAATTCTACATATTTTATTTGTCAAAATAACACAATATAATCACATCAGTTTCAATTATTTTTGGTCATTTATTTCAATATACCTGTCAGCAAGTATGTCTGCAACAATACAGACAACAAAAAAGATTCCGGAAATGGTTTTTTACAGATTCCTTACAAGGCATATTAATACAGAACTCTGAGTAATAATTCATTTAAACTACAATACAGAACCGTATTTCCAACGCCCCTCACAAGCAGACGCTTGGGGGGGCGTCAGGGGTAACGGAGGAGCTGAGGGGGAGGGAAGTAAATTGCTGGGAAGGAGCCTGGGTGTGAACTTGGAGGGTTGTTGGGTATGGATGGGCAAAGTAAGGAATAGGTTTTTTGGGGGGGCAAGAAGGGATTGTTAGGGACCTTCCCCCATGCAGACCCTGGCTGGCCCCTAGCCTCTCCCATCCAGTCAGGCACATCTGCCCCTGTCCCTATGTAGCTTTGCACCCCTTCCTCCTGTCCCCATCCATCTCTGCACCTCCCTCCGCCCGTGGCCCTGTGCCTCAACTCCCATTCAGCCCCTGCCCCCGTCTGTCCTCCTCCACTAGCCCTTATGAGCCCCTGTCTGACACCCCTCAGCACCTCACAGCCCCTGTCTCCTGACATGGCCTGACAAGCGCTGGGAAGGCAGCTCTCTCTTCCGTCCGGCGCTGGGGGGAGTTGTAACTTTGTTCTATTGCCACGGCGCCCTCTGGTGGGAAACAGGCAGAACTGCAGCAACATTTTTGCAGAAGCTTTTTTCTGCACGAAAAATTCGAAATCTGTGTGGCTTATTAAATATGTGCACACGCAATAGCACAGAACTACCCCAGGAGTAATTGAGAGCTGGAGCTAGGAGAATCAGTTGACCTGGTGTAGCTGTAACATTTATGTCTTACCATCCAGGCTGAAAGAAACAATTGCAGATTGCCCCTGTTTCAGGCAGACACGAATTAAAGATCTTGTGTCACTTTCTTAGGTGCAGGAACTAGTTGTTAGAACTCAAAACTGTCTCAAAACTCAAAAATTTGTGGGACAACTGTTATGCTTAGATTCAAGCATTTTACAGGGTTTGCAATCTCAAGGCATTCCAAACAGTCTGCTGCAACTCCTTTTCACCTAGTGTAGATAGGCCTCTGAGTGCAGCATGACCGTTATGACAGCCCAAGAGTACTACACAATATTCAGAAATGACTGGTGCTGATTAGCTGGTAAGAAGAAATTATTTATCATACTGATACTTGCTCATCGTGATGCTTCACACTGATATTCAGAATAAATATAATCTTGATATTTATGGAGATGCAAAATGGGAATTTGGGGCTAACTTTTTGCTTTTGAAAACTTGTCCTTGTTGATGCTTCTTTTCCAAATGTTTATCCTTCCATTTATAGCTTCATGAACAGTACACAAGTACTATGCTCCCAAAATACTAATTATCGATCATTGAGCAAGTCTGCCTTGCAGTATTTAGTCATAAACAAGAATTTATAATTAATAGTTTACCAAATCTTGGGCTTTCCAGTGTTACATTTTTATGTTAATAGAGCTAAGAGTTTAATTCTGCTTCTGAAAAGATTGTAAAATTTACTTTGAAAACTTCTGGATTAAAAAAAAATCAGAAGTAATTAGTAGTATCCTTTTGCCAGAAGCAAATTCATAACATTGTATGTGGATTGTTTAAATATTTAACTACTGAGAAACATTCTTTAATCCAGATTGTTTATTATATTGTAATTTGACTGTGTCTTGTAAATAGAAGCATGTTGCTGACTAAAAGATAAACACTGCAGAGGATTCAAGTGCATTCATTTTATGTGATAGTGGCAGATTAACTCACTGCGCCTGAGTATTGTTTTCCAAGAAGGGGTAATTTAGATTAGCAGATTCATCCTGTGCACTTGATAAATATATTCTGAAACCTGGGAGGATGAGAAAATAGCACAGGGAAAAATTGATTCTATAGAATGACAATTCCTTTGAGAAATACTTACATTCAGTTATGGAGTTTTGATAGAGAAGTAATGTGTATTTGATATCTTAGAAGGAAAAGTCCTCCTTATAACATTTAATTTTTCATTGTGAGATAGATATGTAATGGACAGGATGACATCCTAGTTAAAGAAGGATCTGTAATGTAACAGATCTCTCTCACGCGCTCTCTCTCTCACTCACACACACACACACACACACACACACACACACCATTTTAGAAGAGAAACTCAGATATAATGACAAATCTTTTGGGGAAACAGTAATTCAGGCATACTCTGTGGTCATTTTATTTCTGTTAGAGCTTATTACATGTTTGTGATTAAATTATCCATTACTGAGGACCTGAATAATGTCAAGAAGAGACATCAGACATACTGGGCTTGATTCACCTATAGGTTGTGCCAGTTCCTGTATCTCCCTAGGGTGTAGGCTCCTCCTGGTGAAAAGTCCACCAGGAGTGGAACTGCATTTATAAAGCATCTGCAACATCTACACTAGGTGCTCAACTGTCCTCAAATACTTAAAAGTGGGTGGTGCTGGCTGGATATGGGGTACTGTCAAGGAACCCAGATTAAGTGCTGATTCAGCACATTTCCTTAGCAATCAGCACTGGCATGTCTCCCTTGGAACCTCACCCCCAAGTTTAAGCTGCCTTTTCCTGACAGAATTTCTAGAGAAGGGCAGCAGTGCAAAGGCCATCTGCACCCCCTTCTTCCCCCCCCCCCCCCCCCCCCCCCGCCCCAGGTACACCTCTCCTGGGATATAGAAACCCTTCTGGCACAAGGTGTGAAATGAGCCACATACATACATGTATGTAAATCAGTATTAACACATTGTAAATGGACACATACACATTAGATATCTGTGTATTACACAGCCTATATACATATGAGCAGTATATCTAATATATCATCTTGGCATTACACACATCCAGGGAAATGAACATTAAACCATATGCTGTATACTTTCTGCATGTGTGTTAAAAAGGTACCTTCTTTCGTACTGAGTAGCAGACCAGACGTGACAGTCCATAATACATTTTAGATGATTCACCTATAACGAGATTCAGCAAGACAAAGGGCCTCCATGAAACAGTCATTTTTCTGTAGCTTAAAAAACTTGCTGCTGTTTTCTAGGTGTAAAGCACCAAGACTCACAGAATTCTTTCTTGGCATTTTTGAATGCTCCTACCTCTGGTCTGGATCAATTTGAAGTAAGTGTGCAGCCATTTGAATGTCTTTGGCAATCATGGAAATGTTTTATTCTTGCTGTCATGCAGGTTGTGTGCATAATGGTTAGGAGTTAATACTGTCTTTTAATCCCATTGTCCTACATTTTGGGCATCATTTTAGGTTACAATAATAATTTATGATAATTGTTTGGTTTACTATGCCTTCTTCCTGTTCTTGAATAGTTGTAATCATGGTCCATTCTCTTTAAAGGTAATGTATGGTGAAATGTGAGAGTCTAAAAGAAAGATGAAGTTAAAATGGCCTTTCATTGTAAAAAAAATACTTAGCTAACACAGATTACATATCCTCCATTCATTTTTATAGGAATTTGTAAACCAAGGGCTAAATACTGCCTTCGGATGTACTCGCTACCATTGAGATCAGTGGTACCATGCATGTGTCCAAGAAAATCAGAGTAAAACTAAAGTAAAACTGTTTAATTCCTTTGCAATTTTTAGATCAAAGGTAAATAGAAAAACTGGAGGAGAAAACATAAAATGGAAACATATATTTCACACCTTCTCTTATTGATCTAAAGTAAACAATGTAAAATTTCTATAAAATATTAACTTAAATCCTGGCTCTATTTAAGTCAATGACCAAATTCCCACTGATTTCCATTAGGCCAGGATGCTACCCTTAAGATCAAATCCTATTCTAGAATTTGTTCTTGGCTCCCTCAGATGTCAACAGAAGATGCACATGACTATCTTTAATACAGCAGAATCTGACCCCCTACAGTTTAAGGAAGAAAATAATTATTGTTAAATTTGAAAATTTTACTCTCCTCTTTAATGCATATTCACTATTTTCTAAAGTCATTGCATTCTGATGAATTCTCCACATCTGATGATCATATTTAATTTGCTTTTAATGATTTATCAGATGTTGGTTTTAATACAAAAATTCTGTCAGAATTTGGAAGTGTTTTTATTGAGTGAAAGGTAGAAAAAGCATTAGTCTGCTTTTTTTATGGATGGATTATGGATTAACTGTCTAAGAAACCAAAAGGCAATTAACAAAGACCTCACAACTTTAACTGATGTAATTATTACTTGGCATTAAAGTCATTCACAGTTTTTCTTTAATTGTTTTTCAACACTGTATCTTTATTTATTTTTACAAATAGTTCTCTTCATCCATTTTTTTTCTGTTTCTTTACTGCTGTGTTCCTTAAATAGGATTCCTTTTCTTCTTCTTCTTCATCCTCATTGATTGATTTTATGGATGATGTAAGTCTTTGACCTTCAAACCAGTAAATCCCTCAATAAAAGAAATTGGTTGATTGAACTGGCAAATTCAAACATAATGCAGTCAATTTAAGAATTGTATGATTTCAAGTGCATCCAAGAGCACAGAATTCTCCTGCACTACTATATCTATATCTTTGTATAGATAGATATATACTGTATAGATACACAGTTTGAAGAAATGCAGGTATTGAGATTTCTCTTTGCAAAATGCTTTTGTATTATGGGAAGGTGCTGTAAATTTTGTCAATTTGTCAGAGCTAATCTACTAAATTGTCACCTACTCTCAGTCCTCTGACAACAGTTCTGAAATCATCTGTGGTGTTATATAATTAATTTCAGTATGTTGTTGCATATTATACCCATTTTCACTAATTGTTTTCTAGCAGTTTTTAGTCACTTTGCTGAAGATTTTTTCTCTTTCCAGATAACTTCTGAGGTTTCTTTTTTTAGTTTTCTCAAATAAATAATAGATTTAGCATTTTTAGTGAATGGTCTTACTATTAAAACTGGTTGGGTAGGTAATTGTGTCAAATTTCACCATAACCAGAATGAGTATAGCAATCTATTTTTGTTGTCATTTGGAATTTGTTTTTAATGTAGGAAAACATTGAAATATGTACACTAGTTGGTGGCAAACTTAGCTAGTGAATCATTTTAAAAGCTGTAAATTGACTGCATTATTTATTTTCCAGACCCAAGTAGTAGGCTAGTAGATTTAAATACTTAGAAGTGTTGTGTCAAAATAGACACCTTTTGCCCTCTTTATAGAACTCTACATTATAACACTGTTATAAGGTTATGGTCTCAGCTGCATTAAAATGTCTTATAATTAATTGTGTTGTAAAAACACCATTATAAAATTGAAAATGGGAGTCCATCAAGAATGTTGAAAGAAAGAGGATGTAGTGTATAATCCTATCCTGATAATATCCTTTTCACAACAGAAATTCTTTAAAATATTTATTTTCGTGTATATGGTTTATTCCTTTGGTTGGAGCACATACAATGTGAGTGTATGTTTGTGGTACCACATTAGAAGTATTAGACCGTAGTCTGTATTATCATTATATAAACCAGAAAGATTGCTTTTCTAACATCTTAGAAATATCCTTATGCCTAGAGACACCAAAGTAATCTTTGTCATGATAACTTCTATCCTGGCTGTTTATGTTTCTATGTTTGGGTTACAGAAGCATTCTACTTGGTGGGAGAGCATTATGAAAAGGTTGCCCAGCTCAACCTGCTCTTTAATATAGACTGAGAAACATGATCTTTAAAAACACACACCACTCCCTCTTCAAAACATTTTAGAAGAATAATAAAATAAATGTTTGGGAGAGCTGTTAATATGGCCTACCTTTGTAGTGGGGACCTAGACCAACTTAGGAAGGAGATGGGAAAACCAAGATCTGCTGCTGGGTTTGTAAACTTAGCTCTGAAAGGCATCAATAAATAAATAAAAAATTTGTTAAAGCAGAGACTGCATATTTTTCACAAATACTGCAACCATATCAAATATATTGTTTTCCCTTATGCAGGCGAAAAGGCATTTTATGCATCTGTCAGAAAAAATAATAATTTACAATAGTTCCAGCATAATTCTGGCATAGTCTTGGGTGTGTTATCTATTGGTTCACATCACAGCTGTAACATTATAACAACTCTGCAAAATGCCAAGCTGTTGATCTTGTGGCATGTGCAGGGTCAACTGTCAAATGAGTACAGTTTGTATGTGTTCCACTGTTGGCTAACTTGCCTTAGAGCAGTGGTCTCCAAACTTTTTACTCACAAGATCACCTTTTGACTTTAAGATCAACCCAGGATCTACCCCGCCCCTTCCCCGAGGCCTCACCCTGCTCACTCCATTTCCCCCTCCCTCCGTTGCTCATTCTCTCCCACCCTCGCTCACTTTCACCGGCCTGGGGCAGGGGTCTATGGTGAGGAAGGGGGTGCAGGCTCTGGGCTGGGGGGTTCTGAGTGTGGGAGGAGGCTCCGGGCTGAGCCTGGGGCAGGGTGTTGGGGTGCAGGAGGGGATGAGGGGTGCGGGCTCTGGGTGGGAGTTTGGGTGCAGCAGGAGGCTCTGGGCTGGGGCAGGGGGTTGGGGTGCAGGAAGGGGTGCGAGGTTCAGGCTCTAGCCAGGAGGTGCTTACCACAGGCGGCTCCTGGTCAGTGGAACAGCAGGCCTAAGGCAGACTTCCTGCCTGCCCTGGGCCCACGCCGCTCCCGGAAACAGCTGGCATGACTCTGCAGCCCGGGGGGGGAGGTGGCTCCACATGCTGCTGCTGCCCCTGCCCCCACAGTGCTGACTCCGTAGCTCCCATTGGCCGGGAACTGGGGCCAATGGGAGCAGTGCTGGGGGGCGGGGCAGTGGCAGCACGTGGAGCTGCCTGACCCCACCCCACGAGGGCCGCAGAGATATGCCAGACGCTTCCGGGAGTGGTGTGGGGCCTGGGCAGGTAGGGAGCGTGCCTTAGCCCCACTGCGTTGCCAGACTTTTAGTGGCCGGAGATCACGATCGACCAGATCACTATCGCTCCAGGATCAACCAGTTGATCACGATCTACTGGTTGGTGACCATTGCCTTAGAGGATGGTCGTCTTGATTGGTCCACCAAGATTTAACCTTCTCCTAATGCTGATCTTGCAGTTCTTGGCAGGACTCTAGATATCAGTGTATATATTGTTAAAGTTGGATGTGTTAACATTTTAATGCTTAACATACAAAACATGAGACATTCATCATTAGGTCTTCAAGCTGAGTTCAATGCAAGGTTCTCTCATCTCAGTCTACAGTAGACAAGAGTACAGTTTGGGACAGTGGTTATGAGGGACAGAGGATAACATAGGTAACATAGAGAGAGAGTACTTTCTCACTCTGCAAAGAAGCATAAAGAAGTCACCATCTTTCCAGGTGAGGATAGAAGCCATTGCAGACAAGTGAGATATACTTACTTAATTTCACCTGCCATTATCCTGTATACCAACTAGCTATTAGCTAGAGCTGGTCCAAAAAAAATGTAGGGGAACAGTTTTCCATCAAAAAATTAAGTTTTGTCAAAATTTAAATGTTTTGCAGGAACATGCAGCTTTTGACAAAATTTTCAGTGGGGAAAAAGTTGAAAAAAATAATTTTGACTTTCTTGTTTCATTTTGATAATGTTGCAATTTTTCATTTTATCTTTATTATTTCAACTTTTATATTAAAATATTGACATTAATGTTATATTCATATTTAATATTTCGATATTTCTTTAACTAAACATCTTGATGATTCTGAACCAAACATTTTCAGAATTTTTGTTCTGCAGGAAATTGTGGTTTTTCATTCTAATTTGGAATGGAAACAAATTTCAAAATGTTAAAACTCACCATAGAATGAACATAATATTCTCCAACCATCTCTTTTATTAGCCCCTCTAGTTAATTTTTAATGCATATGATAAACTACTAGATTGCTGCTGAAGTTGAACATTCCAGTTATGCCCAGATAGAACCAGCCTATTGTGCTGTTGAATGTAGCAAGTACCTCTTCATATTCCATTGTCTACAGCGAGTGAATAATGAATGAGGATAGCATAGAGGTTGCTGTGGGAAAGGGCCAACAACAAAAGGGTCATACATTAAATAACTGGTTTGATGTTGTTAATATATATTTGGAGGGAGACATTTGAATTTGCACAAGGTAAATATGCTGTCTTTCATTTAATTGATCACAATCTAATTTATCAAGCAACACCCTTAAGAAATTATCTCTGAATTACAAAGATTAAACAGAAAATATGTATGTATTTATTTATTTATTTATTTATTTATTTTCTGTTTAATCTTTGTAATTCTTGTATTAATCTTTGTAATAATTGTAATATATATATTATTCATAGGTAGCTCGGTTCCATGCTCTAGGCCTATTAAACAAGTTTTATCTCAGTATATCAATCAGAACTTAAAGAAGTAAAATAGGAGTCTTAAAAATACCACTATCACCCTAGACATGACCTCCATCCCCCATTCAGTCCCCCTGATTGACAATAGCCTGGAAGAACAATGGCAGGTTTTTGTAGCATGACTTGAAGGGAATCAAATCTATACCCTGGCAAACCAAGAAGGAGTGGGAGTTCCAAAACCAAAGACCTTTCACCTACCACATCCCCTACCCAATCGAGGCTGCTAGCTAGAGTTCCTCAGGAGATTGCAGTTGCTGCAGTATCACCTGGGGTGTTCTCTTGAGTAGGACCAGCAGTAGATATTGCTGATGGCCTGTATCATCTCCTCCCTATACACACAGTAACCCCATGCTCTCCCTAAAATGCTGGTACTAGTTTAGAGACCGAGGTACTGAGCTAAATTTTGCCCCCATTTTACACCCTTTGCAAGCCCACTGAAGACCATGTAATTTCATGGGTGTAAATCACTTTAGAATTTGACTCACTAAATATATGCTTTAAAATTATCTATTTACATACAAGGGCAGAGCTCTGCTTGAATCTCTCCCATCCAAATAATTGAAATGTTTATAGCAAACTAGGAATGATTGTAGTTTATTCTAATTGTATCAACTAGGAAGACTATAATTTCCCTAGTTCTGTTGGAGAAAAATAAAAATAGATGTCTGCGCTCCAGCTGCCTATGACTGGAGCCTGCAGATGCTTCAGAAGGAAGAGAAACATCTCACTGTGCTGATGATTCACTATGCCCCTCCCCGAACCAAATAGCAACATGGACTATATTTTAAACGTAATGATTGTGATCATTTTTCTATTTCATGTTAAGTGGAACCTACTGTGGCCCTAGCAAGCATTTGCCCTGCTTATTGGAACATATTTTTTTCATTCTTAAATAATTGTAAATGAAACATGTCTGCCTCCTTAGTGACTGAAGCTGGTGTTTCAGGTCCTATCTTGCTATCAATCCTTGCTCAAAACACCCTTTGGCATCAGTTGGACTACCACACATGGAACATTGAATCTGACCCTCATAAGCCTCCACTGTATGAACTGGATCCACAACTTTCATAGTTAATTACTTAATAGCTCTTTGCCGCATTCTGTAGTGAGAACCCTGGCTGCACCCACACATTGATAATTCCTTAGGTTTGGAAGAATTAGTGTTCCTAATGGTATTTTAAACTGAACACATTTGGCCTTCAAGAAAAGAAACTATCCATCTTTTACTGATGATAAAGGTATTTATTGTGAAAGTCATGCATATGTGGTCTAATGTAGTGTACACTGTAGAGCATTATTGTCTGCTGTAAAGTTACAGGATTTGAAATAACTGTTTCTTTCCTATGTTTTCCATTTTTTTCCCTCGTGTTGTTCCCCCTTATGAGTAACATCCCCAAAATATGTACAAAATATTTGTCTTAGAAATATTTATTTTAAAAATATATTTGTACATGTCTACAGTTTGTCTATTAACATAGTGACAAATTCTGAGCTAGCGTGTGTGCCCTTGTGTTAAGTTTTGTAACACATTTTCCTCCTTTCTTTGTTGAAGCACTCTCCTTCCTGTATTCCAGCTAACAAAGGCAGACGTGTAAGATGCTGTCTTACTCTGTGTGGCCCTTTATTTTTGCCTGTGGTGTACATGCCTTTGTTTAATGTAGACTGTCCTATGTTGACTATTTATGGCTTGTGTATTTATCTTACTGCATGTCTTGTGCTGCTGTTACCGCTGCTGCTGCTGCTGTGCTATTTGTTGTTTTAAAGCTATGAGTTCAAAGCTTTAGGAATGTTTTATTTGGTAATATTTCTGTGACCAGAATACCACAGTAGCTAAAGATGGTGCTTTGGGTTTTATTCTTTTTTGATACAAAAGGGAAAGTCACTAAAGCTCATTGTGAACAATGATCAGATAGCAACACAGGTGGATGAGCAGGATTCAAATGAGAGCCTCTTTGCTTCCATTCCATTCTGAAAGCGCTTGGGAGGTATTGTACAGGAATTTCCCATAGAAAGCAGAAGATTGGCAGTCAGGGGGCATGTTTAGGAACTATCGTGGCCCAGAGATGTTTTCTTTTTAAAAAAAATAGAATTCTAAGCAGGTAATTTAAGTACATTGTAGTAGCCAGTAGAAGCAAAAACACATATCCATGATAATATATGATGCTAAAGATCTTCAACCTTGGAGGTGCAGCTACAGCCTTGGTGGATTTATAAACATTTCTGAAAATTTATATAACACACACGATTGTATCATATCAAAGTGTTGTCAGAATGTGTTCAGAATAGGTGCATTACCCAACAAGGAGTAATATGTCTGTCCTGAACTCACACCACTTTGTGATTATATATGACATAGAGTTTTGGAAAAACCACCTATATTAATATTCGATGATTAGGCTAATGATTTTTGATCTCTTCAATAATAATAATAAATGTATGTATTAATAATATGTTAACTGCAGTTAAAAACACAGATTATTGTATTTTTCCCAACCCAGTTTGAAGGGTACAATATCTACTATTTAAGCACTATGGCTCTGATTCAGAAGTCCATCTCAGTTCAGCATGTACTTAAGTGCTTTGTTGGATATGGATGGATTTAAATAAAAACTTAAATACAGAATTGGGGCCTACGGGCTCAGTCCTGCAACCCGTAAACATGTGTAATCCTGTGGAAGTCAGCAAGACTGCTTGCATGATTAAGGGCTGCGCAGTTGGGTGATGCAACACATTCTTTAGATAATCCAATAGTTAATTGTGCTTATCGGCTAATTTGAAGAATTTTAATGTGGCCAGCTTAGGGCCTAGACATTACTAAGGGCTTTTCTACACGATGTGGCAATATACACTATGAGGGCATGAATTTTATATCACAGTAACTGACCCATGTGGACCCTTCTGGTATGCACTAAAAGTTCCCTTGTGTATTTTAACTTAGTACTGTTTCAGCACAGGAGGGAACTTTTAGTTTGCACCCGCAGGTTCTATGCAGGCCAGTCAGTGCACAATACGTTGTTGTGCTTAAGAATACACACTCCTGCTGTGCGCATTGCCGCATCATATAGACAAGCCCTAAATCCACTTTGTTTGGAAGTAAACTTTGGAAATACTGCAGCATCCACTAAAACCCTGCGTCTATACTATCTATTAATGTTAATAGCAAAACTCCCATTGACTTTCCATAGTGCTGGATCAGGCCGTAAATTAATTTTTTCAATTTCATACGTGCAGTAATAAACATTTCTTTTAACACAGTAGATAACTTCCTAAATACAAAACTATGTAGATCTCTCCAGAAAAGTTTCGTAACTTCTACATTGGTGGCAAATGGTTTATCCTTTAAGGATGTACCTTGAAGATGTTCTTCTGTATGCAAATATTAGGTTGCAAGGTAACCTTATCTCTCCAGCAGATATTCCTTTCTTTCTGACTATTTTGAAATATTTATGAAACTCCAGATTAGATCTCCAAATTTAACTACAAGAAGGATGGCATTTCGGTCACTTGCTATAGAAAATTCTCCTACAATTAATTGTTGGGGTTTTTTTTGTTTTGTTTTTAAATATCAGTGGTAAGGATTAGGAATGAGACCCAAGCAATTTCATATTTGGATTTTGCAAAATAATTTAAAATGCCTTTAGCACCATTGTCATATGGCTGGGGATATTATTACTTAAAGGTATAATTAGTTTCTGACATTAATGAAGATTTGAAGTTATAATTTGCACCTGGTAAATCTGAGCACAAAAAAGTTTGCTTACTGCTAATTATTGCCATAATGCTGGAAATATATTTTCTACATGTAGCGAACAGGTATATTGGTAAGTAGGAATTTTTACTTTTCAGTATGGAAAGAGACCGCATGCATCATAACTGGTAGAAACCTTTATCCATCTTGAGTTTTTTAAGATGAAGAACATTCTCCACCAAGAGTTCTCTAAAACAGTTTGAAGCATTTGTAAAAATTACAAACCAGAGCAAGCCCTCATACTAGTTTTTAAAAAATTCGACAATTACACCTGTTCACTACTGTGAGTATATTTTTAGATGGAAAGGACCTTTATGCATGTTCAAGAAGGGCAGCTTGGAAATGTAACATGGTTCCTGAAGGGTTATATAGTTTGTGGTACTCCATCAATAACAATGGAGAAAAGCCATCACTGGGGTCTTTATAGTTTTCATATTGTTGCTGGGCAATTATTTTTTTGATTACCAGGGTGTCCATTCCCAACTGACCTAGCAAGGCATTATTTGGTGGAAAGACAGGGAAATTGTGATGTTTGATAACATTTCTTTAGAAAAGACAGTTGTCAACAATCTAGCCTATTGCAAACATCCTTGGTCTCCCCATTATTTATAGTAGTTTAGTTGCTAACAGAGAGAAAAGCAGCCACCTGGTCAGCCTACTTTTTAAAAATATATATACAGGAAAGTTCAACTCAGTGGACACATCTTGTTTTTCGAGTGGCTCTGCATATTCCCACTTACGGCTACTGCACAACCTTGTGGTGCCTTGAGGTAGGATCATTATCTAGTAGTTTCAGCTAGAGAGCTCTCATGCCTCTCCTCCCCCTCAGCATCACGCCCCTTGAGGGCAAGGCTATATAGGGGGTGGGGCACCCTCATCACCTCAGTTCTGTTGCCATCTTATCCTTCCAACTGCATGCCACAAACAGATGTGATTCCTGAGGCTACCTCAGTAAAGCCTCTGAGGCTGCACAAGGCCAAACCAAGGACCATATAGTTGGATACCACAGACCTGGTTCCAGAAGAGAGACTGAGAGACGGTTGTCTCTGACATCTGACAGTTAGAGGGCATTGGTCTGCTCAGAGCCAGAGCTCCTTTCTTCTTAGATAGATAGTGTTAGCTATTAGTTTAGTCAGTTAGTGATTCTTTTTCAGTTCCGTGTTATGGCAGAACTGAAGAAGCAGAAAAAGGCAGGTTTTAAAAGGTGTCTTTCCTGCCCAGCTGTCTTCCGAGCACCCGACGACCACGCGTGATGCCTCAGGTGCCTGGGACAAGGATATTCACCTTCTGATTGTTCGATCTGAAGGCCTCTCCTCTCAGAGCCCAACAGGATAGGGAGACTCGCCTGCAGCTCCTTCTCCTGGAGGAAGCCCTCAAGGCCAGACCCTGTAGTTTCAAGTAACCCTCCAGTCCAGAGTCAAAAAGACCAGTCTTGGCCCCTGTTGTTCCCACCAAGAAAGGACTGACGTGTTCCAAGAAGTTGCACCCCTGACTGGGATCAAATCCAATTCCTGAGGCTCCCTCAGTAAAGCCTCTGAGGCTGCACAGGGCCAAACCAAGGACCATATAGTTGGATACCACAGACCTGGTTCCAGAGGAGAGACCGAGAGACAGTTGTCTCTGACATCTGACAGTTCGAGGGCATTGGTCTGCTCAGGAAAAAACGCTGCACATCAATGTATTGGAATTAAGAGCTGTTCATCTGGCTCTCAAATCATTCCTCCATCACCTGCAGGAGAGGGTTGTGTAAGTGGTTAGAGGCAGTACATCAGCAATGAATTACATCAACAAGCAGGGGGGTGCTCACTTTTTGCTCTTCTGTGTTCAAAGATAAGTCTGTGAAATTTGTGTATTCATCCCAACATTTACCCTGTGGCTCTGCATCCAGCAGGGGAAAGCAATGTATTTGTGGATCATCTCAGCAGAGACAACTCCCCAGTGCACAAATGGTCTCTAAAGGATCAACTGGTTGAGACTATTTTCCAGCTGTGGTCGACCAGCCATAGACCTGTTTGCAACCAGACAACAAAAAAGGTCACCTTTTCTGTTCCAGAGCAAGCTGGGACAGTCTGTTTTTGTCAGATGCCTTTTTTCTACACTGGGGAAGGTCCACTTCTCCCTTCCTCCCCTCTTCCCCCCACACACACCTTCCATTGGTCCAGAAGTAGTAAGGATGGTATGTTGGGACAGGGCAAGGGTGATACTGATTGGCCCGGCTAGGCCATGTCAGCAGTGGTTGACTGATCTCCTTCAACTGTGTGGCAGAGTTTTCATGAATATTCCACTATTCCCAGATCACCTATCCCAGCAGAACATAGGATCTTTCATCCAGACCCACAGTCTCTTCACCAGATAGTGTGAGCAATCTGACTTTGACTCGGTCTGCTCATGAGCACTTGTGTTCTCCATCTATGCAGGACATACTAGTTAACTCTAGAAAACAATCTACAAGAAACTGTTACCATCTAAAGTGGTCCAGATTTCAGGCATGGATGAAGGGAGATTCTGACTCTATATTGGCTTTGTGTTCTGGAATACTTAATATACTTAAAGAACAGCTTTTATTATAACTATCATGTCAGCCAGGAGAGTATGTGACTCGAATGCCTTTGTGGCTGATGCACCCTTCACTTGTTTCCCTAAGAACAAGGTAGTTCTCAGACCTGATCCTAGATTTTTACATAAGGTGGTGTCTGATTTTCACATCAGTCAGACAATGCCAGTTTTTTCCCCTAAGCCGTACTCTAATAAAGGAGAATCTGTCATACATGCTTTGGATGCCAGAAGAGCCCTCACCTATTACCTAGAGAGGACTAAAAGTTTTCATAAATCTTTCAAATTGTTTGTGACTTATGCCAAAAGCCACATGAGGCATATGGTTTCTTCCCAGACTATTTCTTGCTGAATTAAACAATACACCGCTGAATGCTGTACAAAAGCAAAATTCCCCGTACCTGCTGCAATTCAGGTGCATTCCACTAGAACTGTGACTACATCCTTCACCTGTCTTAGGCAAGGGCCAGTTGTTGAAAGCTGCAAACTGGGATTTTGGTGCATACTCTCACCAAGCACAATACTCTGGACTTGGTTTCTAGGGTGGACATAGGATTCGGCAAGACGGTGCTTCAGTCTCTATTCAAGTAGGCCTGTTCCTGCCTCCAGGTTTGTTTCAGCACTGCTTATTAGTCTGTCCCATAAGTGAGAATATGCAGATCCACTCGAAGAAGAAATGAAGGTTACTTGCCAGTAATCAGAGTTCTTTGAAATGGCTCTGCATAGTCACACTTGCCACCTCCCTTCTCCTCTTTGTCAGAGTCCTTGTTTTCTGGGTCTTTGCAGTGGAAGAAACTGAGGTGGGGAGGGCACTCAGCCCCTGACATAGCCTCACCCTAGGTGTGCCAAGAGCGCTCTAGCTGACACTTCTAGAAGATGGTTCTACTGCAAGGACTTTAAGGTGGTGCAGTGCCCTTAAGTGTGAATCTGCAGTGCCAGTAACCTTCGTTTGTCAGTGAGGGCTTGCTTCTGTCCAAGATTTTCAGGTACATTGACTAAGGTCCAATGCTACACAATAGAGAGATGTAGTCTTGCCTCTGTGCCCTGTGGCAGTAGAATCATCTCCTTAGAAAACCTTGGTAGCTCAGTTAGGATTGAGTGTCAGCATCTCATACAATATTAAGGATCAAGAAAAAGGCCCCCTGCATGAGCTGCATCTATACTTGGGCTGGCTTTACTTTCCTGCATTTCAAATGATATACACCTACGTCATCAAAAAACAGCCATTTCTGTAGAAACAGTGGTTTCCCTAGCAAAGGCAATTTTTAGTATGCTCTGTCTTTTTCCTCTGATTGTTAAACATAGTATTTAGCAATGTTGTAGTAAGTTACTAAATGTACTTGGCAAGGGATTTTTTTCATATTATTTAGCACGTTTGCAGTAACAGATAAATTTGTTGTATTGTTTTTCAAAATACTATGAATAATTAAAACCTGAAGAATCATCAAAAGGGAAATATTCTAGAATGTACTTTATTGCAAACTTTTCATCCATCTTTGTCTAAAACGTGTTTCTTTAGAAAACTTGCATTTTCTTTTTCAGCTGATTTTCCAATTTTAAACATTCAGCTCCTTTCCATTTAGAGCCCCAGTCCTGCACTCGGATTCCATGTATCTGTGCAGCGTACCGCTGCTGTCAATGGGATTTCAAATGTATAGGGCCCACACGAGCAAATCCCGTTACAGGTGTAGGACCAAAAAGAGCAGTATTTGAAAATATCCTAATTTGGCCTTTGAAAGGATTGCATAGTCAGCCTCATCAAGAACTCATTAAGGTCCTGAACTTGCAAATGTTTAGGAACAAGCTTATCTTTAAGCATGTGAATAGTGCAGGTGAAGTCTGCAAATACTCACATGTAAGGAAATTTAATTCTTGTAGTTGTATATCCCTTTCAAAAATGTTTAACATTGTAATGGTATTGTTCTCTCATAGGAACTCTGCTGTTTCCATATCTTAGTTTGAGAAGAACCGTGAATTATTAAAAGTGATTTTTCCCTGTCATGTTTCCATAGATTGATTCAGTTGAGAACTTTACATTGTCTAATACTCCTTCCCGGGATGAAGATATCAAGTGTCACCTCCATTCAAGATCTAGGTCTCCTTCCACAGCTAGTGACATTGAACCAATTGAGGTAATCTCAGTGCTGATGCTTTGACGTTTTACTTACGAACTAAGAGTTTGTTCTGTACAGAAATGACTGCTGCAAACAGTTTGTCCTTCTGTTTAGACTGAAATTCACTCACATGCAGAGGCCCCATGCAAGGACTATGCACTAAACATGAGTTTCTGCACCGCAGGGAATTTCTACTTTAGAGCAAGTTAAATTTCACCCGGGATACATTTGATTGGGCTGGGGAGTACACAGGGAATGAATTGTTAAGTGCACACTGTCTCTTTTAATAACTCCTCTTTAGTCATGGTATATGTTTTAAAAGTCTGTGCTAAAAATTACATTATACTGTAGTCTTGTTTAATGACTCATTCTGTATCACTTTCACAACCATATTAGGGCAAAGTATTGAATAACTATAATAATGAGGCCTGTTATCTCCTTGTTAGAAATGTAGATTTTTGAAGGGGAAAATTTAAAGATGGAAATTGGGACTGATTCTTTCAGTACAGACCAGGCAGTTTTAAACCACACTAAATGAATGTCTTTTCTTTATTAACATAGCAGACCATTTTCTTGACATTTTCTGCTGTGCATCTTAAGATTAATTTTTGCTGAGTTTTTTCCTATATTAGTCCATGTCCCCCATTTTGATTGCTTTTCTGTTGGTTTTTTTTGGCCTTCTGTTTTAGTCAAGCAGCTTTTGATAATGTGCCTTTGATGTCTCACTACTTTTTTGTGGGGTGGTTGTGTTCAGGTTACAGATCATCCTCCACGCTCGGTTCATACGCCAGCCATGAGGACAGCATATATTGGATCAGGACTCTCTGCACCAAAGGTACTCAGTCACACCTTCAAAAATTCTGCATAGAAGGGGGACACATTTCATTCCTAAACAGTGGCTCCAGGAAACTTGTTTATCAGAATTGTTTTCTTAAAGTTGACTAGGTGGTTTGTGTTAAATTAAACTCCTTGCTGTTTGGGAGACTGAAGGCCCCAATACCTGGACAACAAGGTGCAAAAGATTGGAGTTGATTGCCTAATGCAAGAGTATATGGAGCTGATCATTTGCTCTGCATATCTGGTCACAGAAAAAGTGCCAAAAAGAACAGAGGGAGATTATGGAGCTAGAAGATAATGGAGGAAAATAAATGCCAGAGAAAATTGAGAGGAAGATTCTCCCTTTCTCTGTCTTTGGCACTCAGCATGAGAAGCTTTCAGCTTCTGTTGGAAGTGACTGAGAGATAGAGATTTGGGGATACAATTCACTACTGGTAAGGAATGATAGTGAAAGAAGCTCCCTACCACTTAACCACTGGATAGGGACTGTGCTGGGGGGTTGTCGGCTGAATGGCTGTGCAGGGGTGCTTAGGTACCCCCTGCATGCTACGAAACTGACTTCACTGGCCAATGTAGGCCCAGCATAGAAGGTCCTTATTTGAGCGAGCTGAGAGTGGAGGAGATACGGATTTGTCTATGCAGATCCAGGAACCTCAGTATCTTCTGTAACCAGCACGCGGTGGCACAGTCAGCCCCGACTCTGACTCTGATTGAGAGAATGAATTCCACTTCTCCAACTTTCCTGCGCTCCACTTGCACAGAGACTCTATATTTGGACTTTATGCCAGTCAGTGGAATAAATTTCACCCTTGGATGAATAGTTTCATGTATTCAAGCAAGGGTAGAAGAGTTTCTATGGACAGTTTTGAAAGGAAAGACTCACAGGGTTACATTTTCAAAAGTGGCTGAGTGACTAGGGTTCTAAGTCCCATTTGAAAATGTTACCCTATCTCTGTTAGCTGTATTTCTGAAACGGTTGCTAGAAGTTTACCCATATGGAAATATTAGAGAAAAGAAATGCATGTTTCCTCCAGTGGGTATGTCAGCATTTTATACACAGATGGGAAATGGAAGTAACCACAAAATAGCAACAAGGTTTACCAAAGCTCCTGCTAGGGGACTGTTACTTCATTCCTGTATTCAAGTGCCAGTTTTAAGTTTATTAACAAAAACTTTTTGAACCTGTGAAATCTTGTAAAACAAGCTTTTTTTCCCTGGAAAATTAGCCTGTTTTTGTGAGCAGTTCACCATTGCACTAAATAATAAGTGATCTTCTGTTCTTGAAGCTGCCTAAAGGGTCATCTTACATTAGGCTTTGCCACAGGCTTTCTAAAATGGGACTTATTTTCTCATCAGTTTCAGTCTGTAGTCTGCATATGAACCAAACAGGCTGTGTCATAAAGATAGATGCAGTCAGTCTCCTTTAATTGGTAAATATCTTAAAGAGCTAGCTAAACTATAATATTCCTAGCCATCCAAAAATATTCAACAAAGGTCTCCCGCTCTCAGATGCTAGACATTACACAGATGGATGGTGATATTTTGCATTCAGGAAATGTACAGTAGGAAAATGTTCTGTTCCCTTTCCCACCACAATCTACTCCTCTAGAGGAGACTTTCTTCCTGGGCAGAGTGGGAATCATCTATCTACAGGAAATATGTGAAGCAGCTTCCTGGGCATTATGTAGAATCTTTTATGAATCAAAACAGACTCATTACATAGACACAGTCATTTGTCTCTGCTATCTTTGTGGCAGCATGTTCACCCTGTGGAGGAAAGCAATATATGCATTGGTTCAGACAGTGTATGTTTCCAGGAGTCCCGGAGAAGGGAACTCCCTTCAAAATCAGCCGTATGTGGTCTCTTACCTTATTGACGTTATGAAACCACCCATGCCTAGCACTGTAAAACTGAACTATATCACCCATTCCAGTATTTAAGTCAGAATTTTAAACTATAGTGACCCATCCACATATAACTTTCCTCTTCTAGCTCAGGCCCACTACCCTTAACATAAAGCTTCTATGACCAGCATTTCAACAACAACAACAAAAAGTTTTGCCTGCAACTTCTGAAGGATACTATTGCAACAGGGGACAATTTATAGACTACTGACCTTGACAACCTTCCTTTCAACAGTAGCAGCAAACTCATATGCTGGGACATTTTCCAAGTTTAAATAGTTAGTTTACAGAGGGTGATAGCAGCAATCCATAAAAATTGAGCTGTGTTAAGACCTGATAAGGGCTGCAAGGTAAATTTTCAGCCCAGGAGTCATGTACACAGCTCTTGTTTTTAATAAACATAAGCTGCGCTTTTAAACCCACATGTATACTCTTTTATGTATGGTATGTCTGTGAAAAAGTAATTATTTGTTACCAGAAATTAACATGTATGTCCATTTGTTTCACAGCCTAAGGCCCACGAGTTTGTAGTGAAATCCTTTAATACCCCTACAAAATGCAATCAGTGCACATCTCTGATGGTTGGTTTAATAAGACAGGGCTGCACTTGTGAAGGTGAGTGTGACAAGAGTAAATGGGAGCTGAAGTGCCTAGAGTCTTATGGAAAGCGTTATGCAAACTACACAAGCAACGTTATGATGTTGAAATAATGCAGTCTGTAATTCTAACGTTTAACTCATGTGTTGTGTTCTTCATCTTGCAACCTGTAAGAGTGGGGGCTAAGCATTCTGGGCATCTCACACAGAGGATTCTACAGTAAACTGTGTAACTGGGGAAGTGGCATGGTGTGAAATATTTAGAATATTATGGTTGATAGTTGAAGACGGTTTAATTTATTCTAGATTTAAAATGGCAGCGAGGAAACATGGTAGTGGTCAGGTGTGCTGACAACAGCCTGGCGTTGGGGAAAATGAGAGGCAAGGTGACGCTCAACCCTAGTTTTACGCTAATATAATAGATCTGAAGTTTGCAAGTGCCTCAATCCTAACTTCACAACTGATACCTCTTTCTCCCTTATATTCCAAACCAGAGTGTTGGAACCGGGCACGCTGAACTTTGAAGAAGTTTGAATTCATATCAGAATCTGGCTTTTCAAGGCCATGTATTTACTGCTCCAATGAGTAACTTTACTTTCCCCTCTTTGAGAATAGCAAGTTTTATTGAAATAATTCCGTTATTGGCAATGGAATACTTCAATAGAGGGGGAATCTGCTTTCCATGTATTATTACCACAGCTTTCACATTACAAAAGAAAGGAGATTTTTATATGAAACATTAACTGCCTTTTTTCTCCTCTGATAAGTATGTGGATTCTCATGCCATGTGACCTGTGCAGACAAGGCCCCAGCAGTGTGCCCAATCCCTCCTGAACAGACCAAAGGCCCTCTGGGGATAGATCCACAGAAAGGCATAGGAACTGCATACGAAGGTCATGTCCGAGTAAGTATCAGGAAATTGGAATGGGTTGCTTGGTGTTAACTTTGCTGCTGTTCCGATCTGTCAGGGAATTAAAGTCTAGCTCTGAATTGTTTTATTGTATATTGTTTTGTTTTAAAGTTACAGCCTTGGAGACTGAAGACCTCTGATTATTCACAGAACAGTTATAGCATTGGTAGTGGCACCCAAGCTCTTCTCATTCTGCTGTGCCAATGTACTTTGAACCTGTCTTGGAGGGACTGCTTATAGAGTAAGAGGCTAGTTCAGTCTACAAGTCCAGTCAATCTTTGGGCCCTTCTATTGAGACTAGTGTCAGCTGTGGTGGTGGTTTCTTCTGAGGTGCGTGGGCATTGTACTGCGATCACCCAGCAGCCGTCTAATGTTACCTCACTGTCTATTTGGGCTGCATTCCAGCAGGTGAACTAGAGATGTACAAGATTCTGTTTCTTCTTGTATCAATCCCTCTGTTCCTTTGCTATGAGTTTGTGGGTGTAGAAGGGTGAGATAGGGACAGAACCCATGACATTACAGGTTTTCTGTAATATAGTGTAGCGCTCACATCTGACACTTGGACAGGCTGCTGAGCTGGCTTTCATTTCTTTCACTGTACGCTTCTTCTATTACTCATGCTACTCTTCATTGTCACTGACAGACCCAATACTTGCATTATGCTCTTTTGAAACCTCAAATTCATGAAAGGCTGATCAGTGCTATTTATTTTACTATAGGTTCCTAAACCAGCTGGAGTAAAGAAAGGTTGGCAGAGAGCACTGGCCGTGGTCTGTGATTTCAAACTCTTCCTGTATGATATAGCAGAAGGAAAAGCATCCCAGCCCAGCGTGGTAGTGAGTCAGGTTATTGACATGAGGTAAGCTGTTTAATGCTGAGTGGGGGTTTTTGTGGAAAACCAGAGATAGCAAATTCTTCACTTTGAGTTCCTTGGAATGAAGGTTACATCCAGGAAGGTTCTGTATCCCTGAGCAATATTTTAAACTGAAGCTCATTTTCCAGTAAACTTAATTGCTATTGAAAACTTCTAGTTAAGACATCATAAAAATTTGTTCTGGTACAAAACTTACCACACCAGGTCTCAGCCAGGGAGCTAAATAAACCTTTTGTTGTTGTTGTTAGCCAAATGTGGTTATAACAACTGATAGTGATTAGTGGCTGTAGCTGAAGTTTTGTCTTTTTCTGTATAAAAATCCAGTGTGTTCTTATGTCTCTATACCCAAGAGTTTGTTCTGACACCAACAGTCCAGGGTTAGGGGAAGGGGGGAAATTGAGTTTTTGTTGGCTTTTTTTAACCTAAGTAGAAACCTAATGCAGAATAGCTGGCTAGATTTCTCTCTGTGAACATTTGTGTAGTCAAAAATTGGTTACAACACAATTGTTAGTTATTTCTCTTGATGCTAACTGGAGGATGGAAAATCAAGCTATTTTAAAAATTAGGTCTGGGTGCTACATTATTGTGTGCTTAAGATAATAGCTCTACGTTTACTGTGCAAGCACAAGTAAAATGTCAGGCTTTTACTCCCTTCTAAGTGATATTTGTTGTCTCTGTAAGGGATGAAGAATTCTCAGTGAGTTCTGTCTTGGCCTCTGATGTCATCCATGCAAATCGAAAAGATATTCCCTGTATCTTTAGAGTAAGTATGTATGTTTAAACCTGATTGGTCTAGGCACAGCTTCGTTAGCATGGTGCAATGGGATTGAGCCACACACATTTCTCTCCATTGCTAACATTGATCCAGCTCCACCACAGTAGCAGTTGTGCATAGAATTATTATTCATTATTTGTATTGCCGTAGTGCCTGGGAGCCCGAGCTATAGACCAGGACCCGAGAGTGCTAGGCACTGTAAAAGAGAAGAAGATGGTCCCTGCCCCCAAAGAGATTACAATCTAAGTAATGTTTCAAGAATATATTTGCACCTCATTCTCATGGTAAAACTACTTTTGGTACCTTTTAGAGGATCTATGGTCTCCCTTTCACTGATCTCTTATTTTTGTTAATCTTGAAGTGTCTTTTCTTTCTTTGTTATTCTTTAGTTCTGCAATGATCTTCTACATTTACATTTTTTGACCTTAATTTTCCCTCACATCTGTATTTCGTATTATTCCTTGAACCGTAATGCATACATTTATTGTGTATACGCATATCTCTGTTGATATGGGCTTGATCCCTGCAAACTCCCATTCATGTCTATGGATAGGAATTGAGTGCAAAATATACACAAGAGATCTGGATTGTAGATCTGAAAGTAGGATTTTACCTTCATTGGCTTTTTCTTATATTCTTACCCTTTTTTTACTAGATGGTTCCCACAGACTTAGACAATGTATTGTTTTATCTTTGATATCTGTCTGATTCCCCTCTTGTTAACTTCCTAATCGTTGCTCTATTATCCCATTCCATTTTATTCCATGCTTTTTCTCGTCTTCTTTTGTTCATTGTGCTGGAACAAAAGGGAAGCCTGAACCACAACACTGGATCCAGAACTATAGGGAAGAAGGGAGTGAAATCCTGGACCCGTTGAAGTCAATGGCAAAATTCCCATTGACCTCATTGGGCCCAGGATTTCGTCCCAGATTCAGATGTAAAGGTACATCTCCAGCTGAAACTCAGCATACATTTATTTTGGGTCCTCCAAGTGCTAACAGATTACATTATCTATACTCGATGCTCACATTCTGTCCCGTTTACTGTACACATACTAAATTAAGTCTTTTCTTTCATTCAAAACCAAATAATGAATTTCTTCCTTTCTGATTTCCCCTTTTGCATAATATGGAAGGAAGCAGTCCCATGCCATGGCACGAAACATTTTGCTAGATGTATACTTTTAACTCTATGACCAGGAGCTGCAGTCTCCCATTACTGCTAGTTACGCCGTTTCCCAAACTTTTTAGAATTCAGCTACCTCCTCAGCTTCGTGGCTCCTTCTAATTAGGCAATTCAAGGCTGATTCATACCTTAAAAAGTGTGCTCCCTTTGTTGTCTTTGATTTCAGGGCATAATGATTGTGCCCCCTTTTTCCTTTATAATATTCCTTTTTAGATCCGGATCCTGCAGTGACCTCCCAGTGGTAAAACCCCCACACCCATATGGAGTCCTATTGAAGTCTGCATCTATGCAGAGATCACTTCAGGATTGGATGAGTGCCTTACTCCTCTCCAGCTGTTTTCTACTCAGTCTCTGAATTCTAAACAGTTTAGATTCCTTAGCTAGTGGAAATACTGAGTGAGTGGTCCTGTAAAATGCATGGGATTAGACTAAATGAGTTAATGGTCTGGGTGGGGGTTGGCCCTCTATCTATGAATCTGTATTTAGCCTCTCCTGATATTCAGTCCATTTTAATCATTGCTCCGGTCCTGAATTCTCATCTATGTGCATATTCCTTTACTCTATTTTATATCATGTTTTAATTTGTAAATTTGCAGTTAAAACTTTGAGCCAAATTCTGCATTCCTTCACTGAGCAAAACTCCTGTTGGCTTTAGTGAGAATTTTGATTGGTGAAAGACTGCAGAACTTGACCCTTTGCTAGCTTGTGGCCATCATCAGACTGTCTGGATATTTAGCCCACTTCTTCACTTTAATATTTTTCATTTCCTAATAATCTTTCCTATTTTATTTAAATTGCTTCCTCTTTTCCGTGCTGGTCTCTGTCTCTAGCCATCTCTCTACAAATTAAAACTCTCACCCAAATTCACATCCCTATCAACCAGTACGTTGTTTGCAGTGTTGTAGCTGTGTTAGTCCCAGGATATTAAAGGGATTTGGTGAGTGAGGTAAGATCTTTTATTGGACCAACCAGTATTTTGTCCAGTGTAGCCCATTCCATTGTAAAGTTCTATTTATTATTTTAAAATCCCCAGTGTCTCACAGAGCTAAAGTGTCAGCAGGATGCCTAGATTCCTAATCTGCCACTGAATGACTTGGCCTTGATCATGCCACTGGTAGTATTTCAGAGAATATTTCTCTTAAATTCTGTTACTTCATCCTACTACTTAAATCCTCAAACCTGAATTTCAGGAGCTCCAATCTGCTTCCACCTATGTCATTGGTTCCAACATGGACCAAGACTACTAGCTGCTCTTCAATTTCTACCAGCAGCTGGTCCACCTGGGATGTGATGTCACCTACAGTGGGATGCAGAAGGCAACAAACCATGCAAGATTCAGGGTCATGACTGAACACTGTACAGTCTCCATTTCTAAGTACTGAAACCCAGCATTACTGTCTGCCCTTTTTCTGTGCCCCATTCTCTGTCCTTCATCGTGGTTTGTGCTGTGCTCCATGGTGCCATAAGGCTTTACTTCCTTACCCTTTGTCATGGGGCTGACTTTGTCAAAATCCAATTTCTCCCTCAATTGAGAATGTATTTAACAGAAGCGTTGCCTTTTTCCTCTCCTCGCCTTCCTTTTTTTTTTTCTTGCTTCCTGGTAGTAACACAGTTCCTTTTTATTGTTCAGTTTTCAATACCACATGTTCAGTACCTCCCTCATTATGTCATGGTTCCCGGCCTGCTCTTGGAGAGTCCTTCTTAGAAAGCATGTACATAGCAACTGAGAAAGAATATGAAAAACACAGTAAAGATAGATAACAAGTTACAGGGTCCTTCCCACATTTCCCATTCACCCTCTCATGACTACGTGAGTATCATTTGGATTAAACTTCGCAGTTACTAGGAATTTAGAGGAATTAAATAAGTATATTTCTCTTTGAGGCTGTTCAAATTCTTTTAAAGTACACTTATTCAATACAAAAAAGAAAGTGTTACCAGGAAATAGAAGAAAAAAATTAATAAAATGAGCTAGATTAGGGTAAAAAAAATCTACTGTAGCCCAGTTAGATTAAATTATTCACAAGGAATCACAGAAGACTACGCATAGGCATTGTCTCCTGAACAAACCCACTTCCTTGGGGGGAGAAAAACATAAAACAAAAGTATGCTTCTCTGTGGAGACTTTTGCTATGGGCTTTTCCTACTTTATTCTCCAGCAATTCACAAAGTAACATCAACAACTGCTACTCTGAATCCATTACAAACAGCCCAATTAAAACTGAACATGTCAAACGCAAGTCTTCATCTGACCATACCCCAGACAGAAATAAATAAAAAAGAAATACAAGATACTTTGCTTATCTGAGATCTCTCCTCTCACACTTTTTGTTAGTGTCTCCTAGTCTTCCCCAATGTCTCTTCAAGTCACAATCTCTTGCAGTAAACTAGCAACTCCATACTTCTGTGGGGTCAGTGATATTCTCACGCTTGACTTTTTAGTGATTTAGGTAGAGTGAATCATAAAATACTTTTTGGAAAAGATCTTCCAGAACTTTCTCTCATTCAGTCTAGTGAGTAACACTAGGATTTGTTCTAAAGGGAAACATTTATAAAAAGCATGTCAAAGCAGGGGGAAAAAACCCAAATAATAGTGAATATTTTAATATAATTTAGAATTAGACTGCTGGATTAACAACCACTGGCATTAAAGAAGTTAAATTCTTTAAAAGGTTGAGTTTGATGCTGAGTGAAGTTTCAAGTCAGAGATGGTTTTTCACGTTTACATGTAATCAAGTGGTCCAGCTATTTGAAAAGTTTCACAGGTCTGGGTTGCTCATGAATCGTTCCCATTACATTAATGTTAACAAGAATTGTAGGTGTGTACCAAGTACAGAACAGACTTTCAGAAATACTTAGTAAGCATGTTTTTAATTTATAAAACTGCCTTAAGACATAGATACCCTAAATAATTTAGAGTGGAAATCTCTGAATTATATCGCTAACAACAAATCCACTTAAAATGAAGTTTTCTTGGTTCAGTCACCTTCAGTAGGTTATTTTTGCATGGATTTCTATGCAGAAACCAAGTTCTTCAGTTGATTGAATACAGCTCAAGTCAGCATCTAATGAAAAGGATATTGATAGCCATGGACTTGTGTTTCAATAACTAATGCTGAAGCCTCTTTTCCTTTGTTTCTTAAGCATATCCATTTTAAACTTTTTCAGGTTACAGCTTCCCAGCTCTCCGCATCCAGTAATAAGTGTTCGATCCTGATTCTAGCAGACAGTGAGAATGAAAAGAGCAAGTGGGTAGGAGTGCTGAATGAATTGCATAGGATTTTGAAGAAGAACAAGCTCAAAGACCGATCAGTCTATGTTCCCAAAGAGGCTTATGACAGCACCCTCCCTCTCATCAAAACAACCCAGTCAGCAGCAATCATAGGTATGAAGTTGATAATCTGCCATAAACACATCTTGGGTGTTATTGGACACAGTTACAATGTTAACACTTTCTGCACTCTCCTTTCTTCCTAGGCAGTGCAACAAAGCCCTGTCTCAGGAAATTATGATGAGCCATAAATTTGCATCTAGATCTTTTTTTAAAATGTAGAGCAAACTGATTTGTAAATTATGGGAGCCAAAGGGTCTAAGGTGCTGTGTTAAGGTCATTCTCCCCTGGAGGGCTGAGTTCAGATCCTACCTATGACAATCTATATTTCTGACACATAAATGTTAGAGAGATTGGCTCATTATAAACAAAAGATAGATAAATTCAGTCCCTTTGTTTCCTTCCACCCTTTTCAGAAATTTAAGAAAAATAAAGCTTCTGTCTATGATTTCTGCTACTCTAAAATAGATGTTCATACACTTTACTTAAACAGAAATGTCAATAAAATTTTAGATTCTAGGTCCAAATAATTAATTCCCATTTATTATGTTTATTATTAATTGTGCCCCTCAACATTTATTAACTTGGTTTTGCACATGCAAAGTGAGTAATTGCGTGAGCAAAAGCCACATGTGCAAATAATGGATTTGCACATTCAAAATAGTGGTGTTTGTAAATCCCATTAGTGCAATTGAAGCTAAATCCTGAAACTCGCTTACTCAGTTTTTACTAGGGCAAATTTCCAGCGAAATCTATGAAACAAATGGGAATTTGCCAGAGTAAAGCGGACTGAGGAAAGGTGGGTTAGAACATTAGGATTTGGCCCTTCAGGAGGCCTGCTCAGACTCTGGACCCTAATGTATGCAATTCAGTACAAAAGTAATCTTGGGTTAAACATCAGCATGAAATATAATTTGGATAGAAGAATTACCCACAGAATGAGGTAAATAACCCTCTCTATTGGCTACTGAATAACATTTGTTGAGCATTTTATGCCATATAACAGTATGGCTGGTGCTATGGGGAAGTGTGGTAGGATGTTCAGTGTTTCTGGGAAATCCTTAAGAGCATTCCCCCACCACCCTGTTTCATAACTAACATCCTTTTGGCTAAGGAGTGGGCATGATTTACATTGTATTCTGTGAACACAGCTCCTTAACTAGCCAAAAGTAGCACTACAGAGTGAGTAATACAAAAATTCCTTCACCACTTTATCATCTCAGGACTGAAGATATAGCTTCCATTAGCACTCCTGTCCTCTGTAAGTAAGAACCTAGGACAGAGACTCGGTCTAGATCTATTACATGCTAATGCACAGCATCTGTAGTTTGATGATCTAAATGTGATGTTTTATTTGTTTACTACGAAGTCAGTACTGTGCTTAAGTGCTCTGAACAGTTGTTATGTATAATGTTACATAGTGACATTTCTACTAGCATGAGAAATAGAAAAGGGCTGTGATGTTTCTTTCAGCTTTACAATGAAAGAAACAAAAAGGGAGGCTACCAATGCATGTTGTCTTCATATAATTGTTTTGATATTGGAAGACAGGATTAGAATTCAAAATGATCTTGACAAACTAGAGAAATGGTATGAAATAAATAGGATGAAATGCAATAAGGTCAAATGCAAAGTACTACACCTAAGAAGGAATAATCGATTGCACAAATACAAAATGAGAAATGACTGCCCAGGAAGGAGAACTGCAGAAAAAGATCTGGGCATTATAGTGGATCACAAATTAAATATGAATCAACAATGTAAAACTGTTGCAAAAAAAATGTATTAGCAGGCTCTAGTAGCAGGAGTATTGTAAGCAAGACACAAGAAGTAATTCTTCCACTCTACTCAGCAATGATAAAGCCTCAGCTGGAGTACTGTGTCCAGTTCTGGGCACCACACTTTGGGAAAGATATAGACAAATTAGAGAGAGTCTAGAGGAGAAATTTTTTTTAGAGATCTAGAAAACATGACCTACAAGGAAAGGTTGAAAAAATAATTTCCTTAGTCTGGAGAAAAGCAGACTGAGGGGGGACATGATCACAGTCTTTAAATACATAAAAGGTTGTTATAAAGAGGAGGGTGTTTTCATTATCCACTGAGGATAGGACAAGAAGCAATGGGCTTAAATTGCAGCAAGGGAGATTTAGGTTAGATATCAGGAAAAACTTCCTAACTATAAGGGTGGTTAAGCACTGGAACAAATTACCTAGGGAGGTTGTGGAATCTCCAACACTGGAGGTTTTTAAAAATAGGCTAAACCAACACCTGTCGGGTAATACTAGATAATACTTAGTTCTGCCTCAGTGCAGGGGACTGGACTAGATATCTCTTGAGGTCCCTTCAAGTCCTACATTTCTAGAATTTTATGATTTTCTATTAGTGACAGAACTTCATGTATTAACATGTATCTGCTTTATGTCCCTCTTTTGAATCAGTGTCAAAGAGAAATGCCTCACCTTTTTTTATTTGTTTTTGTTTTTATTTTATTTTTTTTACTGTCATAGATCATGAAAGAATAGCTCTGGGCAATGAAGAAGGGTTGTTTGTTGTGCATGTCACCAAAGATGGTAAGATATAATGAACTGTACTAATTATACTAATGTTCAATTTGAGTAGTCAGAAAAGGGACTCTCTAAACTTTGTTCTGTTTCAGTATCTTCTAGATCCAATTTTCTAAGTTTACAGTTCCAAAGATGATTTTAATAATTGCCAGCTGTGTAGCTTCCACATAGGAGCTGATAACCAAGCTGTTCTGTATTGTTTCTGCCTCTGGCATCATTGCCGGTAATAAAGATTCTGCAATTGAAATCAAGTATCAGAGGGGTAGCCGTGTTAGTCTGGATCTGTAGAAGCGACAAAGAGTCCTGTGGCACCTTATAGACTAACAGACGTATTGGAGCATAAGCTTTCGTGGGTGAATACCCACTTCTTCAGATGCATGCAGTGGAAATGTCCAGGGGCAGATATAAATATGCAGGGAAGAGGTTGCCTATGTGAAGCAAGTTGATGTTCTAATTCCAATTCCTAATGAACTCTTCCCTGCATATTTATACCTACCCCTGGACATTTCCACTGCATGCATCTGAAGAAGTGGGTATTCACCCACGAAAGCTTATGCTCCAATATGTCTGTTAGTCTATAAGGTGCCACAGGACTCTTTGTCGCTTCTGCCATTGAAATGTAGGTTTTTTGCTATATTTGCAAGATTTTGTTGCATTAAGCAGAATGGTCTCTGCACATATAAAAGAAATAAAAAATTGTAAATTCTGTAAAGTAAGTAAACCCACCACAATGGTGCAGACCTTCTTGTTGAGTAAATATTTTTAACTTAGTCACTTTTCTGACTATAGGCACTCTTTAAATTAACAGTTTTCACATGGAATTTGCTTTAACCGATTTACAAGAAAAATCCACTTCTCCTCCCTCACATAGCTGTTGGGAGGAAGAGCAGCATATTTGACTGAGATCACTACTCAGGTCCTCAGGCAGAGGAAGGGGAAAATAAGGACCTAGTGTTGCTAATATAAAAACAAGTGGAAAATGGTTTTATTTGTGTTGTAATTTTGAGACAGTGTTTATATGTCCTAAGAAAGCAGTAAAGGGTTTTCTTTGCTATTCCCCTTTAAATTAACCATTTTTGAAAGAAGTTTTTTAATCAGAAGGAATTTTAAGATAGGTTTACTTCAGGTTTTTGTTTTGTAGAGATTATTCGTGTTGGTGACAATAAGAAAGTTCATCAGATTGAGCTCATCCCTAATGAACAGCTCATTGCAGTGATCTCAGGACGAAACCGTCATGTACGGCTTTTCCCTATGGCAGCCCTGGATGGAAGAGAGACTGAGTTTTATAAGCTGGCAGAGACAAAAGGCTGCCAGACAATAGTTTCTGGACAGGTACGCCATGGAGCCCTTACTTGCCTATGTGTGGCTATGAAAAGACAGGTCCTGTGTTATGAACTGAATCAGAGCAAGACGCGTCACAAAAAGATGAAGGAGATCCAAGTCCTGGGAAATGTCCAGTGGATGTCGGTCTTCAGTGAGCGGCTCTGTGTGGGTTACCAGTCAGGATTCCTAAAATATCCCTTGCATGGAGAAGGGAACCCATACAGTTTGCTCCACCCAGATGACCACACCCTATCATTTATTGCACAGCAGCCAACTGATGCCATCTGCGCAGTCGAAATCTCAAATAAAGAATATCTGCTGTGTTTTAGCAGCGTTGGAGTTTATGTTGACTGTCAGGGCCGAAGATCTAGACAACAGGAATTGATGTGGCCTGCAACACCATCCTCTTGCTGTAAGTCTCTCTGTGTATTCATGTAATGTTTGTGTGTGTATATAATTATTCATTACTACTGTTTGTATTTGAACTGCATGTGCAGTGCCCCAGGTGCACTCGCAGGGGGCAGTTGATGAATATATTACCTAAAATTGTGCCTGAGTCTCAAAATCTAGTCAGAGGGCCTAGTTTTACACTTGTGTAACTGACTTATGCTGCTGTTAATGAGAGAAGAAGAGAGACTCAGGATTTTCAAACTTGAATACCTAAAATCATCTAAATAAGTGGCCTAATATTCAGAGTGTGAGACCTGTCTACTCCTCCTGAGGTTCATGGGATTTTCATGCATTCAGCGTTTCTAAAAAAGTCACTTTTATTTAGGAGCCTAGATTAGGCCCCCAAAAGTGAAAATTGTGGTCAGCATCTGGAGCTGTCAGGGCATTCAGTTCTGGTTGTTTGGTTTATACCTGTCTCTAATATTGTTGCTTTTCACTCCTTTCCTCCATCATCTCCATTTTCTCCTCTTTCTCCCCACCCAACTCCTCTTCTCCTCCCCGTCTCCCTCCAAAAAAAAAAAAAGAAAAGAAAAGAATTGACCATACATGACGTGAGTTTAAGAAAAAATCATCTTCCTTATCAAAACATGCCAAGATTTCTTATTCCAAGAAGTTCTCTGTTAAATATTTATTGTACATTTTCCAAGGACATGACTTGTCTACAAGAGTAAAAAAACAAAATAAAAAAACAAAACCCTATCATACTTTTCTTATGCCTTTAAAAGACTGTCTGAATTCGTTTTAAAATTAGTTTAAAATATACAGAAGTCCTAAAATTTGCGCGCGCGCGCGTGTGTGTGTGTGTGTAAGTAAGGGAAACCTGGCAGCTATTTCCCATTCAAAAGGATGGTGGCTGCAGTCTTAGGGTCTTGAAAATGAATGTGTCAAAACAAGGAGAAATGTGCACTGCCTAGGTTTTCACTAGTAGGCCCCCAGTTCAAAGACTACCCAACCTGGTCATTACCATTTTTAAGACTTTGTGGTTGCCTATGTGAAGCAAGTTGATGTTCTAATTCCAATTCCTAATGAATGTACATCCAGTCTCAGAAACCACTATCACAATCATCAAAAATTGAAACCTTCATTAGTAAATTCAGCAGAAAGGCCAAATCTTGTTGGATATGGATCACTGTTAGGTTTAGTCCCAGCAGAACTAAATCGAGGCACATTAGAGAGGCAGTGCACTATTTCTTCCATGCTGTATCTGATCTGTGGATGAATGGAGGACTTAACTCTCTAGAGCTGTCAATCTTGCTCATTTCACCAGCACTAAATTCTGTTAAAATCAAGAAAATAGGAAGTGAAAATCAAAACCAGGGGAAATGTGAGGACTGTCTTCTCAGTTCCTGGTTCCGACTGCTGTTCAGTATAGAGTTCCAGAAACGAACAGCTTGGTTTCAAAATCCAGTAAAGATCACCGTGTACTTGTCTACCACATCATTTCATTTACAAAACCTAAGCACTTAAAAGCAAGGAAATGAATAATTAAGGGTACCATAGAAAGAGAGAGAGAAACATTAAACAAAAATTAATTTTTCTAATCAGAATAATATTTTATGATTTATAGCTCAAAATAGTTTATTTCTGCAGAGTCTTAAGAAAATGAATCTTTCTTCTTTGCCTTCAAAGTAAATCTTACGGCAGTTTTGAGGTCAATCAGACTTTCCAAGCACATGTTATAGGGCTGCCAAAATACAGTTTTGTGATGAAAGTCAGTTGCATCCTTAACTATAGAGAAGGCTTCTGCTTCTCCAGAATTGGAAGCTAGCCCAGTGTTTTCAGAAGTATCAGTAATACTTGGAGTATATTTCAATGAATGCAGTTAAACTATCCTTAAGAAATTCTATGCTATGAATCCTGTGTTGGCTAAATGCATATGACAATGTATTTAATCCTTCCCTCTCAGGTTACAATGCACCATACCTCTCAGTATACAGTGAAAATGCGGTCGATATCTTTGATGTGAACTCCATGGAATGGATTCAGACTGTTCCACTCAAGAAGGTAACTAGCTTTTGGCCAGGCTCTGATACTCCTAACAAATGTGTCTAAAAAGCTGATAGCAGCTGGGATATGGGACATCATTAAAGAATATACTTGAACTGAAAGGAGCTGCTAATAGAAAGACTAATGTGCACCTTAACCTGCTGCCTGCTTTGGCTACAATTTCATCATTGCAGATAAATGAGTGGTGAATCAATACCCAGGAAAGTCTTTTGCACTTGTTGGTTTAATTATAGAATATTAGTCCTAGAAACTGATTATTTCTGTGTTATTGCCATACCTAATAGATATTACAGATTGAAAAGATCTGAACAAGTCTTGCCTTGCTTGGAATTTCAGGATGTTATAACCAGCGATGGTTAGAAATACTTTGGTGGGACCAGCACCAGGACTGGCTCCAGGCACCAGCTTTCCAAGCTGGTGCTTGCGGCAACATCCAGAATGGGGCGGCAGTCCGTGTCCTGTGGTGGCAATTTGGCGGCAGCTCTGCCGCTCTTCTTGCAGTCACGGCAATTCGGCGGCAGCTTTGCTGCTGTTGCAGCGGCGGCAATTCGGCGGCGACTGCTTGGGGCGGCAAAATTGGTAGAGCTGCCCCTGACCAGCACAAATACTACTAGAGCCAAAATGCTTTTTGGAGCACTGGTCCTACATCAGTGATCAGGAGGAAATATTTTCATTGCAAAAATACAACATAACACAGTAAAGAAAATATTTTTGCTTGGAGAAAACTGCCACTTCATTACTAAACACTATATTTTTCTGCACTCAAAAGTTCAAGAGTTGAAAACTGTTTGTCACACCTTGGGCTTGATTGACCAATGTGTTACTCCAGTTTTAAGCAGCCAAAAAATGTCATTCCTGCTTATCAAGGTGAAATTTATAATCTTTGATTACTGGTAAACACAGAATGGTAGTGTAACAAATGAAGCCACTTTTCAGCAAGATGGGAGCTGCTGCATGTAGGAGACTCAAAGATGGTGATTTGATAGAAAGATTTTATTTTTCAATAGAATATACCTTCTAAATATAGTGAGAATTGGTTTTTATCTTTTGAAATTTGAAACTGCAAAAATCTATGTGTCGTGACACTGCCACACAACATCATCAAGTTGCAAAAGCATCATCAAGACATGATGCTAATGCCCTGACAGAGGTGTGTCTTAGTGCTCTCTATGCTTAAGGTCTGAAAAAAACTAGACTCATTGCAGAACCATATGTTTGAATCCTGGGACTTTGGGCCTCCATCATTTAGTTAAATAAATTGTTTTATGCAGTTTACTGTGGGCAAGTTACTTAGATGACCAGGATTGGCTCCATAAGGCTCCAAAATTTAGGCTTCCATAAGGTTTTCTCTAATTCTGGCTTAAAATCATTTTTACACATATCCAACTCCCCTCCCCCAAAACAGTACACGGCAACTCAGAACCTATTCGTGTCAGAAAGCAATGCAGTACCATTCTTCATAGCATACTAACAAAGGCCATCTGCATTTGTGTGCCAAAGAGTTGGCTTTGAAATATTGACAATTTCTCATGCTGCTTTATAGCGCGTTGCTATGAGATGTTTCTGTGTTGCTTTCTTCAGCAAAAATGATCAGCTAAAATATAAGTTTCAAACACATTTTTTGTTGTTGTTTTACTTTAAAGTACTTTTACTGTTGGTGTGTGAGGATTTTTTCAAGTTACTTAAAAACCAGGATTGTTTCTGTATTGGGTGATCATTAATGATCATTGTCATTCCTCACAAGAGCAGAGAATTCCCATGTGCCATTGGCCAAAATGCTACTGTTGTGCTGTATATTCTGCACCAGTTGTCTCCCTCCAGTCCACCTGAGATGGCTGTATCTCAGTAAAGCTTGTTTTATACAGTTTCTAATGCTCTTTGGGATATTTCAAGATGAGAGGCACTATATAAATATGATTATTAAGATATTTGTTTTCAATTGTTTCAGGTACGACCATTGAATACAGAAGGATCACTAAACCTTTTAGGACTGGAGACAATTAGATTAATATATTTCAAAAATAAGATGGCAGGTAAGTAAGAGAGAACAGATTTTACAGCTGCTATTGCTTCTTTTGAAATAGCACCTTACTCTGGCCTGGATATTTGAGTTGTGGATTATTATATCTCAAACCCATTTGTATTTATTAACTTGGAAGCAAACCAGGCACTGAGATACCACAGTGATTTAGATAGGTATAAAAGCCTACTTTAGTTAGATTGAACCTTTTCTCTTTTCAAACTTGCAATGAAAAGTATGATTTTTTTAAACTTAACTTTAAAGAGATTAGAAAATAGAGGTTAGAGCCCACCAAAAGCCCAGGTTCGTCACCTTAAATATTTGGAAAATCCATTATTGTTTTACCTTAAAATTTGATTCTTGTATTTTGGTGTATTCTGGTCACAATGCCAGCATCTTAGTTATGGTCTTTAATTTCTTGGTGCTAAAGTAAAGGATTAGAGGAACTAAAAAACTGTTAAAATCTAGAATCCGTTCCTGCCAAAAAATGATTTCTAAAAATACAATAGGGAAAATTTAGGCTTCCATAAGGTTCTCTCTAATTCTGGCTTTAAATCATTTTTACACATCTCCCGCCCCCTTCCCCTGCAACTCAGAACCTATTCGTGTCAGAAAGCAATGCAGTACCATTCTTCATAACATACTGACAAAGGCCATCTGCATTTGTGTGCCAAAGAGTTGGCTTTGAAATATTGACAATTTCTTATGCTGCTTTATAGCACGTTGCTATGAGATGTTTCTGTGTTGCTTTCTTCAGTAAAAATTATCAGCTAAAATATAAGTTTCAGACACATTTTTTGTTGTTGTTTTACTTTAAAGTACTTTTACTGTTGATGTGTGAGGATTTTTTCTAATTTTCTTTTTATTGGAAAATTAATAGAATGTGACAAATGCTACATAAATAGTAATAGTGACAATAGTTATAGTAGTATCGTAATCAGATTTTACATTTAAATATATAACATTGATCCATAGAGAGAAAAGAGAGTAACTAGTTTAAATAATTTTACTGTTGTGAGTATAAAAATATAAATGCACAAGAGGCGGAATAAACTGAATGATTGCAATGATATGTAAGTTTATAACTATACACCCAAAAAGCCACCAGTGGCCTCTAAAAATTAAACTAACAGTAATACAATTTTCTAGAGCGAGTTAAGTATCTATTCAGATCCAGTTATTGACTAGCAAATTACTCAAAGTGGGATAGAAGTGGTAGAGAGGAACAATATGTGGGAGTATGTACAAAGAATCTGCAGATCTAAATGAGGGCTGGGAGTTAGATCAGGAGCTAAACTACCCCATAGAGAAGTGAGCGAAACAGGTTTTTGCTCCTCTACACATCTCAACATCTTCCAAAAAAGGCTGCCAAGCAGCATGTATTCTGCAAGTTTATCTCCTTTAAGATTTGTAATTTTTTTTCATTACTAGTATAGACCATGCTTTAGTAAACCAGCCATTAATCTTAAGGAAAGAAGGAGCTATATGCAAAGTTACATGCAAAACCTAGTATGGCAGTGGGCAGTTGCTGTTGGATGAGTTCATGCATGGTATGTGTCTGTAGGCTCCATATGTTCAAAACCAAAAAAGCAGTCTTAGCCTTGTTTGAAAGTGAGGTTCCTGTTATTTGATTAACATTGCTAAAGATCTAATCCCTAAGAGTTGGTTGTAGGAAACAAGCTTGGTTTTAGTGATCATATTCAGTTTAAACTAAATGGAAGGATAAACAAAAATAGACCTGCAATGAAGGTCCTTAATTTCAAAGGACAAACCTTAAAAAATTAATGTAAATCGACTGGACTGAAGAACTCAAGGATCTGAAGGTGGAGGAGGCTTGGAGTTACTTTAAGTCAAAGTTGCAGAAGCTATCTGAAGCCTGCATCCCAAGCAAGGGGAAAAATTCGTAGGGAAGGATTACAGACCAAGCTGGATGAACAAGCATCTCAAACAGGTTATTAAGAGAAAGCAGAAAGCCTACCAGGAATGGAGGATGGGAGGGATCAGCAAGGAAAGCTACCTCTTGGAGGTCAGAAAGTACAGGGATAAAGTGAAAGCTGCCAAAAGCCAAATAGAGTTGGACCTTGCAAAGGAAATTAAAAAGAAAACAAGGAAAGATCTCGAACTGCTAAATACTGAGGATGGGGTGCAGATTAAAGATAATCTAGGCATGGCCCAACACCTAAACAAATACTTTGCCTCGGTTTTTAATAAGGGTAATGAAGAGCTTATGGGTAGTGGCAGGGTAGCTATATGGAAGTAGAAATCAGCACGTCCGAGGCGGAAGTCAAACTAAACATCTTAATGGGACTAAATCGGGGGGCCTGGATAATTTCTATCCAAGAATATTAAGGGAACTGGCACATGAAATTGCAAGCTCAAGACCAAGGATTTTTAATAACTCTGTAAACTAAGGGATCATTCCCTATGACTGGAGAATTGCTAATATAGTACCTATATTTAAGAAAGGGAAAAAAGTGATGCAGGAAACTACAGGCCTTTTAGCTTGACCTCAATTATATGCAAAGTCTTGGAACAAATTTTGAAAGAGAAAGTAGTTAAGGACATAGAGGTAAATGGTAATTGGGATAAAGTACAACATGGTTTTACAAAAGGTAGATTGTGCCAGAAAAACCTGATCTCTTTCTTTGACATAACTAATTTTTTTTAGACAAAGGAAATGCAGTAGATCTAATCTACCTCGATTTCAGTAAAGCCTCTGATACAGTTCCACTTGGGAAATTATTAGTTAAATTGGAGAAGATGGGGATTAATATAAGAATTGAAATGTGGATAAAGGAACAGGTTAAAAAGGAGACTACAGCGGGTCATGCTGAAAGGTGAACTGTCAGGCTGGAGGGAGGTTACTGGTGCAGTTCCTCAGGGATCGGTTTTGGGAGCAATCTTATTTAACATTTTTATTACTGACCTTGGCACAAAAAGTGAGTGTGCACTAATAAAATTTGAGAATGACACAAAGTTGGGCGGTATTGCCAATACTGAGGAGAACCAGAATATCGTACAAGAAGTTCTGGATGACCTTTTACACTGGAGTAATAGAAATGGGATGAAATTTAATAGTGCAAAGTATAAAAGGCCATGCACTTAGGGACTAACAACAAGAATTTTTACTATAAGCTAGGACTTATCAGAAGGAAGTGACAGCGGAGGAGAAAGACCTGGGTGTGTATTGGTTCATCACAGGATGACTATGAGCCACCAATGTGATGCAGCTGTGAAAAACACTAATGCAGACTGAGATGCATCAGGCAAAGTATTTCCAGTAGAGACAGGAAAGTGTTAGTACCATTATACAAAGCACTGGTGAGACCTCATCTGGAATACTGTGGGCAATTCTGGTCTCCCAAATTTAAGAAAGATGAATTCAAACTGGTCAGGTGCAGAGAAGGGCTACTAGGATGGTCCAAGGAATGGAAAACCTGTCTTATGAGAGGAGACTCAAAGAACTTGGCTTGTTTAGCGTAACCAAAAGAAGGCTGAGAGGAGATATAATTGTTCTCTATAAATACATCAGAAGGATAAATACCAGGGAGGGAGAAGGGTTATTTAAGGTAAGCGCCAATGTGGACACAAGAACAAATGGTATAAACTGGCCATCAACAAGTTTGGGCTTGAAATTAGATGAAGGTCTTCACAATCAGAGGAGTAGAGTTCTGGAACAGCCTTCGAAGGGGAGCAGTGAGGGCAAAAAAACTAACTGGCTTCAAGACTGAGCTTGATAAGTTTATGGAGGGGATGGTATGATGGGACTGCCCACAATGGCATGTAGCCAATCTGCCACTGCTAGCAACAAATATCTCTAACGGCCGGTGATGGGACACTAGATGGGGAGGGTTCTGAGTTATACCGAGAATTCTTTCCCAGGTGTCTGGCTGGTGGGTCTTACCCACATGCTCATGGTCCACCTGATCACCATATTTGGGGTCGGGAAGGAATTGTCTCCCAGGTCAGATTGGCAGAGACCCTGGGAGGTTTTCGTCTTCCTCTGCAGCATGGGTCACGGATCACTTGCAGGTTTAAACTAGTGTAAATGTCGGTTCTCTGTAACTTGAAGTCTTTACATCATGCTTTTTGTAACTCAGCCACAGGTTATGAGTCTATTACAGGAGTGGGTGGGCAAGGTTCTGTGGGCTGCAATGCGCAGGAGGTCAGACTAGATAATCATGATGGTCCCTTCTGACCTGAAAGTCTATGAACCTATGAGTCTCTACTTGGACATGCCTAGCCACGACCAGTACATGGGGTGAGGGGATCGCCCCCTTTCCCACAGTTGTGGCAAAAGATATCAGAGTTTGAGTGTTTCATAAGAAATAGTCTCTTTGGAGCAAGATAGGAATGAAGAAGCAGCTTGCATTGAGTTTCCAGATGTTTGGCAGAAGTATGACGTTCTAGTGATTTTAAGCAAGGTCTGCTAAAGAAAGTTAGTGTGTGAGGCCTGAGATCCTTTCTCTGGCCTTCTGAATGTTTTTGAGCTGTTCTAGCCTTCTTTGCTATAAAGTTGTATAATAAACCTTGTGGATTTTGTTGGTGTGGAGAAAATAAATTCTATATTTTGTAGCTTTTCAAGGGCATTGACTTTTCTTTGTCATTATACAGTACCTTGTTTGAAAGAATTGATAGAAAGGTATTTTGAGAATGGAGCGTATTGTAGCTCTGCTGTGAAAATTAGAAGAGCCTGTTATCATATGACATACCCCATAAATCCAAAGAAGTTTTATTTATTCTTGGTATGAAATGGGGGCTATCTGAAATTGCCAAGAAATGAGGTGAGAAAGGCATTGAAATTGAGTAACACAATAGATTTTCTCCATGCATTTAGGGTATTCAGTAGAAGAGGGTTTGAAACAAAGAAATATTTTGGGTAGTCTGAATAGGAGACTTTTCCCCAATGATTATGGTAATAAGAAATTTCTTTCAATTTATACCCAGTTATTTTAGTTATTGAGCAATATTTGCATTGCTGTAGCACCTAGAAGCCCCGATCAAGGCCCACTGTGCTAGACAGGGTACATGTGTAATAAAGGCAGTTCCTGTCCTAAAGACTTTAAAAATTAGCATATGAGGACAAACAGGTACATGAAACAACCAAGAAATGGGAAACCTGAAGGAAGGACAAGGTGATGTGAAACTGACTTGTTTAGTTTTGTTCCATAAAAACTACTTTTAAAAGGATTTCAGTTTGTATTGCCCCCAAACTCTTAAAGCAAGGAAATATAAAGCCATGGAACATTCCTTTCTGTACTGTACCCTGTTGTCCACACAGCACATTTCTACTGGCAATGACAGACTCCATATTTTCATAAGGAACTTCCTTCTGCCTCCAACTGTTAAGGAAACACACTACTCATGACACATTGATCTCCCTCGCACTAGAATACACAAATTTAATTGCAACCTCATCAATATTAGAAAATATTCCACGTGCGTATATATGCATGGGTTAAACATGCTGTGTATTCTGTTTGTGGGGGAAGAATGAGGTTATATTTAGCGTTGAGGCTGCAGTGGGACTGTTCAGTTGTAAATGTTGCAGAATCAGGCTGTTACTGATTACGCTACATTTTTACAAGCTTTGTTGTTCTGTTCATAGTATTTCTGGTTGCTCAGACATAACTTGCATTCTGTTTTTTCCTGAGAGGATGTGACTTCTGGGGTGAATCCTCCAGTGTGACTCTGGAGTTGACAGAGTGTCCAGAGAGCCAATGTATTTTGATCCACCATTGAGGATTTTTTAATTTATTCATGACCTTCCTGTTTAAACTGTTTGGGCTTCTGAACACTCACCAGCTTTTTATACTCTCTTACAGGGTAGCTGTCAGATGATTTAGTTACAAAAGCTAAATAAAATTAAATGGTTTATTAAATTACCAAGTAAGCAATCTCTTGGATATTTTTGATGTTGTTTCTAGAGGGAGATGAACTGGTAGTTCCTGAGACATCAGATAACAGCCGGAAGCAAATGGTTCGAAACATCAACAATAAGCGTCGTTATTCATTCAGAGTACCAGAGGAGGAGAGAATGCAGCAGAGGAGGTCGGTATTCAACCTGTACTTGTCTTCTGTACATGCCTGTAGGCCCTGAAGGAATGTCTGTCTGATGTCAGTGTAGTATTTCATTTGTTAGAGAGAGTTGTTTTCAGACATTTGTCTTTTCACCATTGTGTTTATCCTTGATGTATAATTTGTATTAATACTAGTCTGGATATGAATATGCACTGAATATTTTAGTACTTTGATTCCTTTTTAATAAAATATTTGTGTGAAACAGTTACTGTAATTTGGAATGCATGCCCCCACATACTGTATATACATATATATGTGTGTGTGTGTGCATATACTGTATATATAAAGATCTATAATAAACATTTTACAAAAGGAGATTACATTGCTAACTATGCATATGGATTAATTACTTTCAGACTCTGGTTCTGCTTTTTATTGTTTAGGGCAATACCCATCTCATCCTCAACAGTATTCCATGGCATCTGTTTTTGTGAATGTATTACTTAACTGATGAGTTTTATGGAACTGTCATAAGCATGCTCTAAATCACGGAGAAGTCACCTGGAGGGTAGTGCTTCAAGACATGTATATGAAATATAAATGTCTTTAAAGGACTGTCAATCAAAATAGTCCAGAAGTATCTTTAGAGTTTACATCAAACCTAACTTTCATGTTACTGACCACTTCAGCCACCTGAGTTCCTTTTGCCCACAAAAGATTGCCCGCAACTGTGTTAAAACACATCTGAAGAAATAAATGTTTTTGTTTGCTATCAACTTTTCCACTGGAAAACATGGTTGACCTTCCACTTTGCTTCCTGTTCGGATCTAAGGAAAGGAACAAGAGTTGTGCGGTGGTGCTAAAATGCCATAGTTCTTGTCTTTATCTTTTCCAAGTTGCTTGGGGTTCTCTCTTTTATAAAAAAACATTATTTTGAATTATGAAATGAATGCATCTGTGCCATTTTTGGAGAGCTCTTAAAGTAATTCTGACCATAGAATGTGAAAGGTAGTGCAGTATTCTTCTAATTCTTCTTTTATCTTCTGTCCTTCATCTCTGCCTCCATCTTTGCAGCACCAAGTCACCACTGAGCCCGCTTCTGCATCTTTTCTTGAGTACTGTCTCAGCTCACACTGGTTGTGCAGTCTCTGAATCTCAGTAACTATTTTGATTCTCACGGGTGTGGGCTGTTAGCCAGCAAAACAACATTCCTTTCTTCCTGTCCCCTTTCACCAGGCTGGGGGCTGGAATAGATCAGCAAGGGTTATCCTTCTGTTTAACATGGCCAAATATTTAATTTACCGATTTACATTTTAAAGTAACAAATAATGAAACTATATTTATTTGATCTTTTTAATGTCCATCTTTCTCATATATAAAATATCTAAACTAAGTATTTTCTCTTACAGGGAGATGCTACGAGATCCAGAAATGAGAAATAAATTAATTTCTAATCCAACTAATTTTAACCACATAGCACACATGGGTCCAGGAGATGGAATACAGATCCTCAAAGACCTGCCTATGGTAAGCAAGTGGGAGAGAATATATGAATGAATGAATATATCTGCGATTGCATATAAAAGAGAAATTAAAATTTGGTTAGTGTTAAATATATATTCAAAATGTTACCATCTTTCATACAAGCAGCAACATAACTAGTAAAAATGGATATAAAGAGTCTGTACTGTCCAAGGTGGTATTTAAAATGACATTCATAGATGGGAACTTAAGCATGAATGTGTGCAATTACATCCTGGAGAGGCAGCTCGTTGATGACTCCTGAGTTTATACCAGGCCAGTTCCTCAGCCCAGACAGGTGAGACTCAGCCTAACAAGAATTCCCAAAAGCTATAAAATATGTTTTCCATATTCTTTTGTATGTAATTGATAAACATATGCAGTTTTAAGAACAAAGTGTGATTTGATTTAAATGTCGCGACTCACTCTCTCCAATAGTGAAATGCAACACCAGAAAGTTTGAAGAAAGTGCCGTGTGAGGCTCAAGTCTTGGTATAGCTAATTGTGCCTCAAGAAGCTGCCTTGTTACCATAGCAACTTACCATGCCCAGGAGTCACTTTATGAAGGCATTGCTGTGGTTACCCCGCTTGGTGAGGTGATGCAGCTAAGGCTGGGCCCTTTTGGTGGGGCTCATGCATGTGCGCAAGTAGCCGGTGCTGTGCCCCAGGCCTGCTTCATGCTCCACCCCCTGCTCCACCCCGCGTAGCAGTGGCTCCAGCTCCCAGATCCACCTGCTGCTGCTTCACTATAAATAAGGTCCGCTTTGAATAGCTATCACATTATACATTGGGCAGAGGTGGAAATGACGATTTTGTCATTTGTGCCTCACCTGTCAAGAAAGTCACGAGCCACCATTAATTTGTGCGCAGTCACTCACATGAGCTATTCATACAGCACACGTTATGGGGAAAAACAACAACCCCTGCTCACAGTCCAAATTAATAGGGTTTGGACTTGGGTTCTCTGTGGAAATAAGGAGAGATGGGTTCCCCCGCCGAAAGCCACGCAGCAGCTTTACATTCCCAGAACGCAGTAGCATCTGTGGTGCCTGGTTTTGACTCATGCTGGAATGGCCAGTGAATCTTTCTCCTAACTCCAGTGTTTCATTGCCATATGCAGAGCTCCCTGCTTGGTCTCTCTGCAGCCTGCTCCCCTTGTATAGTGGAACCATATCAGTTCTACTGTGTTTAGGGCCCAGGTTTCATCCATGCTGAAGTTCCCATTTTCCACTGTCTCTGGCCAGGCTGCTGTGTCTGCTCACATCACTGAAACAGAGCCTCTTGTGTGAAAACTACCTTCTTTTTTTTTTAAATAGTTAAATACCCACTGAAGTGAATGAGTTTTGAGGGGCTTTGGCCTGAATAAGGATTTGTTCGTGTAACTTGCAGGCATATATCATAAATACAATGGACATGATCATCACTCTAAACTAAATGATCATCACTCTTAACTAACGATTATGGGCAGAAGGCAGCAGAAAATGTTTGCAACTGTTAATGGTCCTTGAGAAAAAGTAGAGAAGATGGTAGCAAGGCAGAAAAAGGATGTGTGCAACTACTTAGGGTTTGGAGCATAATTTCTGACCTCAGAAGGTTTGTTTTACCTCAGTTTTGCAGCTGATGGTACTTTTATGTTGCACATTACCATAAAGCCCTGCCTCTTGAACATTAACTACTTTGGCAGTATCTGGTCACTGGCTGAGGAAAGTATATGTGCAGAGAATGAACGCTCTCTAACCAGTAATGGAGCACTCTGAGAATCGTGGTATTGACAGCATTTGTAGTGAGAATAGGCAATAAACAACAAAAAGGTAATTATTAGTCAAATAAGAACAAGCCAGGTAGTGAAGTGCCTGAGGCAGATCTAAGGGAACTTGGCAAACAGCCAGTATTTATCTCACTAATAAAGAACTGCTGGAAAAGGGCTGATTTTGGATTCCAACTTCAGTTATTTTAAAAGAAGGTAATCATTTTTGGAGGTGAAGCTATACATGGGAGAACGTTTCTTTTGACTTTTCCACTTTCAGCTGAAACTTGAAAAACATGACTTTTAGTCACCCTCAGTGGAAAGGAGTGAATGGGAGCCAATAGTTGCAAAGACTATTGACCTAGCCCCACTCCTAGTAGCAAAACTGAACTGAGTGGAAGTGTGAAGTGTCCCTTTCTGAGGGCTAGTCTACACTTACCGGATAGATCAGAAGCACTGGGTCGATCTTCTGGGTTCGATTTATCGCGTCTTGTCTGGACACGATAAATCGAACCAGGAAGTGCTCCCCCGTCAACGCTGGTAATCCAGCTCGACGCGAGGAGTAAGCGCCGTCGACGGGGGAGCCTGCGCGCGGACCACAGGTAAGTTCGAACTAAGATACTTCGACTTCAGCTACATTATTAATGTAGCTGAAGTTGCGTATCTTAGTTCGACATGGGGGGTTAGTGTAGACCAGCCCTGAGCTAGTTTATAAAAATACATTAATCCAGTGTTAACATTTTGGAAGTGCCATTGTTTTTCCTCAATGTCCCCAGTTCTAAAAGACTTTTAGCTCTAAACTCATTCTGATTAAACAGGCTTTATTTTAATTAAATGGTCACATTTAGAAGTAGGATTAGTTTTCTAATTCTCACCAGGGAATATGAAATTTTGGAGAAAATGTGTGATTTCCACTTTTCACTTAGAATGGATTAAAGGACATTAAATGTATATACAGTGTAGGACTTCTTCACTACTGCAGTTTAGTACTGAAGTTAGCCTTAAGAACTCACTGCTATAGGTTAACATATGGACCTCAATGTTAGGATATATTACTGAGGGTAAACTGGATTTGACATTTGTTATTACAGTTGTGCCTGCAGCTACACAATTTAGGATAAAAATGGCGAGTTATGTCAATCATAAAATCGCCATGTTAATCACCTGGGTCAGGAAGAAAATTTCCCCTAAGAAACGCTATTGCACTACGTGGGGTTCTTTTACAGCTTCCTCTTGAGAGAGACACTGTACTGGACTAGACAGACCTTTATTAGTCTATTTTCTTCTCACTGAAGCAAAAAGGAAAAGGGGACATCTGTACTTAGAGCAATTTAAACCTAGACAGTAATTCTCTGCACTCCCTTTGCATTATTTCAGAATTTGTACCTGGATAAGGATTCTTCTCCAGGCAGCTGTTTCCCTTGCTGCATTGAAGTCCAAATACCATATTTCTGGCATTACATTCGGTTACCATACAACTGAATGTGATGTTACAAATCAAATATAATTTATAACGACTTCACTCAAGGATCAATTGGGAATAGAAGATGGGCTGGGAGAGGACAAGCCATTATCTAAACACAAAATACTTTTAAGAGCTAGAACATGAGGTACAAAAATAAAAAGAAAGGTGAAGAGACTTAGAGTGTTAGTCTGATACATCTCTATGCTTTTCCTGTATGATAGTTCCTCTTTGAAGGAAATGCCTTTGAAATTATTTCACAAGCTCGCGGCTTGTTATGAAAATGTAAATGGGGTGTATGTCTGTTGAGTGCATAATAATTCTGATTTGGGATTTTTTTTATTCATGGTACGCAGATTTCATTTTCTGCCTTAGAAAATAAAGTGTTCATGAAAATTATTTCCAAGAAATATGGAAAAGATTGGAACATTTTATTTTTTTAAATCCTTTTAAAAGCAGAATTAGACAAGGACAATTTACATTTCAAGGTTTCTACCACTCGGGGGTGCAAACTGTGCAGGTTAATCATTACACAGCTAAAATGCATTTGTCAGACTATTTTTATCAGCTCTAATTTTTCTTTTTATTTGCGAAAAGTCAAAATTGCATTTGTACAGTTTTATATTTAAAGTAAACAACGGGTCCTTTAAATGTTATAATGCAAAAATGTTAAAAAACAAAAGCTGAAAATATGGGGGGGAAAGGGCTCAGTTTTCCACCCTTATTCATGTGAGTGAATCCTTAGCTACCCCAGTCCTACATGAGGATCTGCTAGCATGGACCCATACATCCAGTATGAGATTTCATTGAAGTCAATGGGATGCTGCACAAATAAAAGGGTCCTTGACAGTAGATCCTGATGCAGGATAGGTATTTAATCATAGGATTAGATGAGAGGGATTTGATTGTGAGATATGGAGACTTTTATCTCTGGTCTACAGTTTGTATCTAGCTCAAGATGGTAGTAATGTAAAATAACTGTTGTCTAACATCTCCTTGGTGACCATTGTCAAATGGATTGTTTCTAGTGGAGAACTGTCCTTCCAACAAACATCCACTATCACAGTTGGCACTAACTGAAATTCTCAGGGGCAAGGCCAAAGACTGACTGAACTATAGAGCTTAAACTCCCAGAGTTATCCTCCAGATCCAGGTTGAGGTACATTGGCAGGGCAGTGTGTGAGGAAATCTTGTACTGTCTATGCCCATACTGTACCTGTTTTTTCATGAGCACTAAAATGCACTTTTAAAAAATTGAGGGGCGGGGGGGAGGAGGAGGAAACAGGCTTAATTTTGTACGCTAATCCCTCTTCTAAGTGTTTTATCTGTGTGTTCCTTTTGGAGTATAAACTTCTCTGAGCAGGGACTGTCTGTAAATATGTCTTGTACAGCACTAATTTAAAATTGAATTACAATTTTAAGAGTTTAATTTCAATACCTCCACGTTATAAAATAATAATTAGTAAAATTTAGAGTTTTTAGCTCTTCCAAACTGTGGGACACATTCTCCAAAATAGATGCCAGCACATGGACATGGAAATGCACACCATATATTTTTGAATTTGCCTATGCGTGTAACAATATGCTCATAAAGATGTCATTGCTTTGTGTGTGCCGTTTGCAGGTTTGTGGGTGCTTATATGTACTTTGTGAGCACAGTTCAGACATCTGTTTTTGAAAAGTTGTCTGTTTAAGGAGTAAGTCAACCTGTTGGATGTGATTGGAGTAAATTGCTTCCTTTTAACACAATCCTACGCTGTACTCGGTGTGGATCAGGGCTGGTGCTTGGGGCGGCATCGAGAATGGGGCGGCAGTCCAAGTCCTGTGGCGGCAATTTGGCAGCGGGTCCGCTCTTCCCGCCGCCGAATTGCCGTCGTGGGACTCAGACTGCCACCCCCTTCTCGCCTGCTGCGGCGCTCTTCCCTTGCTGCTGCGGACTGGGACTGCCACCCCGCCCCCGATGCAAGCAGACATAGCGGGGCCCCGCCCCCAACGCAAGCAGACGTAGTGGGGCCCCGCCCCCAATGCAAGCAGACATCGGGGGCGGGGCCCCACTACGTCTGCCTGCGTCGGAGGTGAGGGGGGGGCGCGGCAACTGCTTGGGGCGGCAAAATTGTGAGAGCCGCCCCTGCTGTGGATTTACCCATGCATCTGCACATAGCCCATTGATCTCAATGGGTATGTCTACATTGCAGCGGGGAGTGAGTCTCCCGGCATGGGTCGACAGACACACTACAGGGCCTGCACTACCATGTTAAAATTAGCAGTGTGGACATTCCAGCTTGAGCAGAAACTTAGGCTAGGTCTACACTACCCCCCCCCTATCGAACTAAGGTACGCAACTTCAGCTACGTGAATAACATAGCTGAAGTCGAAGTACCTTAGTTCGAATGAAAAAGCACTTACCCGGGATCCACACGCGGCGCGCAGGCTCCCCCGTCGACTCCGCCTACTCCGTTCGTCGAGCTGGAGTACCAGCGTCGACGACGGAGCACTTCCTGGTTCGATTTATCGCGTCTTGACAAGACGCGATAAATCGAACCCAGAACATCGATCGCGCGCCTCCGACGGGACGCGTAAGTATAGACATACCCTTAGGCTCTCTAGCCCACCCAGTCCTCTAGGCTTCGGAGCCTGAGCTCCAGCCTATGCCAGAACATCCACACTCCTATTTTTAGTGTGAGTCTGTCTGCCCAAGCTGGAAGACTCACTGCCAGCTGTAGTGTAGACATACCCAGTGGGGCTCCGGGCAGGCTCTGTCTGCACAGAGCTCAGTGTAGGATTGGGGCCGTCATGGTGAAAATACAAAAGGCAATGAAAACTGTAAAGTTTTTAACAACTATACTTCCATTATATTGTCATGGTTAGTTTGAGTCTCTTTGTGGTAAGTGGGTTCACTTTCTTAAAAGAACAAAAGTTCTTATCTGCCACTAATAGAGCTGTAATTATATATATTATATACACCTAGTTCTGGATCACTGTCTTGATTTGTGTGATTTAGAATCATTCCTGTTAGTATCCCCAGACTTATGTATTTACACTTTTTTCCCCTAGCAGCCTGTCACCAATTAAAAACACGTGAACTTTTGTCCTGGCAATTCAGTACATTTTCTGGCCTCTCTTCTGCCCTCTTGACTCTTGAAGCCACTTTATCATGGATGCTCCCTTGTAGTGAAGATCCGAATTCTGGAATTACACTTACTGCAGCACATACCAACCTGTGTCCATCGGATATGCAGGACTGATTTTACATTCATACTCTGCATGCCTGATATTTTCCTTACAGGACTATTCTTGACAGCCATTATATTTGAACTTGTATTCATTATACTTAAATCTGACTTCATGATGCATAAATCATTATATTTCAGTAACCAACCAGATTTACTGAAACACGTAGAATTTTACATGCAGAGGCATTCGGGGTAATTATTATTATGTACTTTTAGTATTACGTAAAGCCAGTGGGAACCCTGCATTTGAAGACATTCTATGATCCTTGGAGGGAGAATTGGTTTCCAAAAGTGCTGCTGTATCCTGGCATTTCCACATTAATGCATGCTGGCCAAACATTTTTATGGTCTGATGTGAGCCTGCTGTCTGCTTCCTAGTTTGTAGTGTTAGGACTTTTTTCCCTTCCTTAATGGCTTTTTAAAACATACCTTCATTCTGCAGCAAGCACACTGTTTTGTACAGATGGCTCAGCAATCTCTGCTTTCCACTTGAGACCATTGTCCCGAAAAGTGGCTTCCCTTACACTGATGATAGTACTAACATCCTACATTCTGCTAACCGTATTAATAGCAATTAGTATACATTATACACCAAATGCTGTAAATCAGTAATTGATGCTTTATTGACGCGCAATGCTTCACAACACAAATATGTAAAAAAGCAAATTGTCGGGATCTTACAGCTCAGATTGAGGGAACAGTAGAGAACAGTAGTAACTACTGTTTGATACTGGAGATAACATATATAAGGTTATCACTTAATGTTTTCCTGAACTTCCATAAATTCCTTGGGTAAAATGTAGTGCCTTAGGTTTAGCAGACAAGTCACCTGATTGATTTGCAGCTATCTTGCACCATATTTTGTTTTTAAAATCCTAACATTGCTCAGATTCTTTTTTTCAAAAGTTGGTGAGATCAGTTGGACAAGGGAAGGAGAAAGGGCTGAAGAATAGGAAAAACTGGTCTAGTTTGCCATTGGCCATTCCAGCCCAAAGCAGATCGACCTCCTCCTGAATGTGTACATATGGAATGATTCTGTAGATGGAGGGAAAATGAGACTTAAAAATATTCAAATAAGTCTCCTGGATGTAGATGTCTTTGAATCACAAAAGCATGTGTGTTGGCACATTCTTTGGAGACTAAATATATATTGGTTTTGTCTAATTTGCAGATTTCACTTTTTTCCTTTGTCTATATTTTACATTTTGGGAGCACAGCACCCAACAATACTGAGTTGACCTATAAAAATACTTGCATTTCTGAGTATCTTTCTGCCTCATGCACTAAGGGTGTAATTCACTGCTGCATAGAGAGACTGTACAAGGCCTAACGTCCCATAGGTCTTATTTGGGTCTTTACTAATGCATAGGCCTTTCCCTGTCCTCCTACACAGGGTAAATTTCACTCCACTACCCTGAAACTAACCAGTTCCCCTTCCCATGCTCACCTCCATTCCTGCCGACACACTTTGTTCCCTGAAATTATAATTATAAATATAATATATCCTTATGTTGACTGTTTTTATAATGAAATCCTCAAAATGTCTGCGTAACAAGCAGCGGGTCTTATGCTTTTTCACTGTCGTACCCCTAAATCTTCCCTCCCTTATCATCTCATCTTTGTTCACCTTCCCTTGTTTGTGTTATGTCTAATTTAGATTGTAAGCTCCTCAAGGCAGGGATCTGATGCTTTTCCTTTGTCTGTAAAGCACCAGGCACATCTATGGTGCTGTTTGAAGTATTAAATAATAATAAATATTAGAATCCATTCCCAATGAGTTATAAGTTTGATTTGTTTTAAGTTTATGGCAGTAGCAAGGGTCACAGGGACATGGGATACAATGTAAAGAAGTTGATAAGGGGGTTGGGAGGGTAATCTAAGGATCTGCCTATTTTCTTGCAAGCAGGATACTTAGTGAATTTGATCCAGTCTTTCAAATTATGCTTATCCCTGCAGATGGTGTTTGCTAGTAATTTCGCCTCCCGCATAACCAGTGAAACTGTCCCTCATTGTCTTTTTCTCTCTGTTGTCTTTGATAGCCGTGTTTTCCATATCCAACCCCTCATCATCACTTCAGTCTGATCTCCTCTCCGAGCAACTTTGAGCACATCTATCACATGACTGTTAATTCAGCTGAAAAATTCCTCTTTTATGATTCCATAAACCCTGCATACTCCCCATCTCTGCGCTCTGTCCCTGGTACATCAGCCTTTGTGACTCTGAGGGTATGAACGGCTGAGTTGAGTGTTCGCTGTACTAACATTGTGTGGTTTTTCTTTTGCCTAGCTAATAACATGGGAGAAACAAAACTTTCACCTCTTAAATCTCCCCCGGCTGTTTTGTATTCTCATTCCATCCTAATGTTTTCCACTGTTGGTGACATATGAAGAAAAAAAATTTCATAGCTTAAAAAATTAAAGAGCAAAATTATTGGACTGACCCTTTTCCCTATGAAAATAATGTTCCTTTTTAAATTACTAAAAAGGATGTGGAAGATTAAATTATAGAGCTTTATATTCCAGTGTTCATCCTCTAGCAGTCAGCAAAGGAAAGATATTCTGTATTCTTGATAGGTTTGGGCTGGAAAATGGCTCACCTATGTTAAGCCAAACTTTTGAGCTGTTTATTAAAAATAAACTTTTCTGTAGTGCAAGAACTTTGTATGTCCTTTACAAGAGTTAAGAGAGATTCATTTTGTGCCCTGAAGAGTTTAGAGCCTAAATTAGACAAACCTACAACAGGATGAAGGACAAAGGGAGCAACTAAGAAAAAAACCAAAAATAGTGTGAGCTTCATTAGGGAGAAAGCAAATCCTATAACTATATTTAAGCAGAGACTGTGGTAGGACAAGAGGCGATGAATAGACACTTTGACTTGGATGGTAAAATCTTTGGGGCAGGGACAGCCACTTTGTACTATGTTTGTATAGTGCCTAGCACTGAGAGATCCATGGTCCATCACTGGGAATCCTGGGCTCTATAGTAATACAAATAATGAATAATAATAAAATGCTCACAAACATACATTGCAAAACATAGTGTTACCATGCACCGTGTTCTGGCCTACAGTTCTGCCATACACTACCCTGCCAGATTATCTCCAGTAGGACCAGGAATAATCTGCAAGGGAGATTGTACATAGCTGGCATTGCTTGATTGGAGTTGTATGGGTCTGATTCAAAGCTCACTGAACTCCAAGAAAAGACTCCTGTTGACTGCAGTGGGTTTTGGATTCAAGCCCTTTATGCATCTATATGCAAAACCTTGACTGCTTGGAATGCCCTTTCACTGCTTCTTTTGCTGAGGGCTTATAAAGCAGTATTTCTGCAGGTTTGGGTACCCTAAACCGGAATCCACTACAGGGTCCTGTTGCTGGATAGGGTTTCCAGGTCTGTGCCTATGTACAATACTTGCAAGAATTTGGACTCCTCAGGGAAAGTTACTCTTTTCCTATACAAGGGGAGGAAACTGCAATACAGAGCCCAGGCTGTCAGAAGGAAAATTTGGGGGAATCAGAAGAGGCCAGCCATGCACAATTAAATCCCGAGGACTGAATACATGGTCAGTTGTCACTGTCAGAAACGTCCTGACCATCACAACCACAAAATAAGCAAAAACGAAGCAACAGCATTTTGGAGAAGATGGTCTATACGTGGTCATCTGCATCTGGTTTGTTCAATCTGTTCAAAACTTGTGGCTTTTCCTGTTGGGTGGAGAGTTGTGTGGAATATATGGGAAGACAATCCAACTTAATGCAAAAACAACAACAACAACAACAGCCTCATTAAGTAAGGTTGAAATTCATGTTTTGTGCAAAGGCCACCCCAAGGCTTACGCCCTGCCGAAGTCCCACTTTGCATCAGTGACTGTCCCCCTTGGCGCACACATTATTGCTATACTTAAAACATGCGGGGGTGTTTCAGTCAGTGATTACACACCAGGACCCAATCCTACATCCCTTCCTTACTTTTGTGGGTGACCGCACTGAAATTATTGAGGGCTGCTTGATTGGGCCCTTGCTGTGTAAAATCCTGGTAAAAATAGAGCACCCACAGTACTAACATTGCAGTTACATTAGTGACGTTACACTAGTGTAAAACTGGAGTGACACCAGTGACTCAGGAGCCCTGTGTGTGGGGCTCAGCTCAATCCCCTTAGAGCATAAGACGCTTGGCTTGTGTGAAGGAATGCATCTTCTCTGGTTTGCTGTGGCTGGAGGAGAGAAATGGTACTGTGTAAGCCAGGGGATATTTGGGGGTTTTTCCACTTAACCTAAGGATACTAGTACTCTTCATGGAACTCGGGAGTTGCTCCGATACCAAAGCAATGGGCACACAATAAGAACCTGAATCGGATGGACTCAACAATCTGAGTTAAAAAATGTGTCTGTTAACACACATGGGCTCTCATATTGCTTTGTGATTTCATATGACCAAAATAACCTTGTACAGTGGGAAATAGTAAGACAAGGTTTGTTTAGTGATAGATAAATATAAATCCCAGTAGGAGGCTGCTTAGAAAATACAATGGAAATCATCTCCTATAGAGACAAATTTCACCCAGTCACCCATGGCTCCGGAAGGCCCATGTGCAGCAGAACTGGTGAAGTTTCATTGCGTAAAGAGGTGAATTAAGGAATGCCACATGAAGATATGGTTTGGGGGTACATCGGGGCAACATGGTAGACCAGCAGGAGCAAAGCCAGTAGATCCACCATTACACAGATCTACCAACCATTGTATCTGTGCAGAGTAGCAACCCTCCCTGCGTCTGTTTCATTCTTTGCCTGAGATCATGATCTGCATTCTGACTTTCACCCTCCATCACTACAATTAGCTCAGACTGCTCTGCAAGCAGGTCTCCACTGCAATTATTTCCTCTTCAAAGGTATATCTTCTATTCACTGTTTATTTTTGCTTGGTTCAGTGCTGGTGATGGATTGTATATGCTGGGATTTGAATTGTTTGATCTCTGTGTGTGTGTGTTTAAATGGCTGTCTCAGGGTTATTTTTTCTTAATGACTTTTAACTTGTTGCTCTTTGCTGTTTTATAACCACGGCTTTTAGATGATGTGTCTGTGTCGTGTGCATGCCGTTTTTGTTAATGTTGTTTCTGTTCTTTACTGGCATTGATTTTTTTAGAAGAATGAACAGTGGAACATTTGCTCTGAAGGGATAAACGTTTATAAGGATTACATGGACTTTCCAAACAGATATAAGGGAAAACAATGGTGCTCAAGTTTTGTGCCTGCCATCTTTAATGGTTTAATGTGTTATAGCTGATCTCTTTAAAATGAATGTATTCTTTCTAAGTACCAAAATTTTGTTCCCAACCCCACCCCGTTCATTGATTGAGGTTGCTTAGTTTCTGTTAAGGAAGTTAGCCACTTTATCATTAAACATACCAATTCTCTTTGAAGAACCAAATGCTCTGCATCTGACAAGCATAAAAGCCACTTTTTGCATTTCCAATGTATTAATCACAACATATAACAACTCAAGGTGCTGTGTTTGGCTTTCCCTAGTGTGTCTCAGACTACCTCAATAGCCGAACACCCTTGAGTGCTTAATCCCTTATCATTCTGTGCCGTCTTCACTGTTGCTGCTCTATCCATATGCTCATGTTGTTGTAAACTTTATCAAAATTGCTTACCATGTGCTGGATGGCACAAGAACAAGCACTAGATACTCCATTTAATGTTCTGTGATAAGTGAGATAAGATTGTTGTCAAATATATTTCATTTGTTCACTGATTTCTGAAAAAAGAGCATACAAACAATGCAGGACAATATATTCCTGGGAATTATTTGAAAGGCACATTTTAAAACCTGCAGGTACTATATTTGCTGAAGTACTGTTGGGAACAATCCAACACTGGCAGGGAGGCAGACTGGATAATCAATAGGGCTTTTCCATCCCTAGCGTCTCAGATTCTCTTATGTTGGTAACGCTGAGAGATCCTGGAAAGAAATTCACAATTCATGTTTGCTTATTGCAAATTAAAAATGAATTGTTCTCTCCACATGTGAGAATGAGGAGGGGGCATCTCTTATTAACACAGAAGGATTGACTAAGTGCAGCATTAGAAAAATGGCAGTAATAAAAGGAAAGTAACAAACAATAATTCTTAGCACTTTACATGTTCTAATTACATTGCTAACTTTAATTCATTCATTATCTAGAAACCTTTTTAGCCGTAACCTTACTAGAGAAATGGATAGATACTTTAAATTATTGTACATATTCTTACCATCTATTGGAGGAGACATAGGCGTATAGATATGGAGATGTTTATACACCTATTTATCAACTGATGAGAGCTACAAAGTGTGATGTGATGCAGACTGTATGAAATAGTTCAAGCTCACATTTTCCTCTGTACACTGACTTTGCATACTGACTTGATATGCCTGTATTGTTATTGACATGCTATTGGACAATAAGAAACCGTAACTTAATATGATTCTTCTATAAAAGAAAAAAGTATTGTTTAATAAAATGGTGTGGCACTAGATGTGTGTTCAGATCTTTTTAACATCTCTCGCTGTGGGGGCTGAAAGTGGCAGTGTATTGATGACTTCTTCCTCATGTCTTCTTCCTAGAGGTAGATTTGAGATCCCTTGCAGCTAAGGTATCTCTTATGTAGTAATGATAGAAATAAATATAGTATAGGTGAGAGAGATGGTTTTAAAATCTAATAATAAAAGGGTTACAAGTTACATATCGGGAACATGACTTTGTGCATGAGGGGAAGGGCTGCAAAGTGCAAAAAAACCCTGGAAATGGCACGACAGCAATGGAATGTCCGGGTGGGTCTGGCTGAGCTGCTTATTTTTTTGTGGTGCAGGATATTTCGCTAACAAATGGCTACATGTCTGATTCGCTCTGAGAAAATACCCATAAGAGGATTGGGCAGAGCCAATTTCAACCTTTTTTTTGCATTTTTAAGTTTCGGTAACATTCTTGCTTCAGAAGGCAGCTGCAGTTGTGAATTTTTTTTCATATTTAACTGTTATCTTAGTATAATGAAGATTTCATGGGTATTAGTGATTAAAAAAAAGAAGTATAAGGAGAGAGTGCATTTTAAAGATGAAATGGAATGAGTGCTATAAACTGCTCAGTGCTATAAATTGTTTGGGTCTGGGGTTTTTTTTGGTTTGGTTTTTTTTTACAAAGGGGCTGTGTTTCCACCTCTGTGTGAAGAGGTTTGATATATCTAATTCCCATTAATGCTAATGAGTTCTATATACATACCACCTGAGGAGCAAGATAAGTACATGCTTATGTTTAGCTAAAGCTCCAGAGACAGACAATCACATTGGAAACAGTAGAGGGAGCCCTAATTTGGGATGACAATACATGAAAATACTTATAGAAAACCAAAAGCAGCTGATTAGCGTTCAAACTAAAATATTCTTGTCTGCAATATAATCTGAAAACAGAAGGCCAAAGTTTGCTCTTAACTATTCCCATGAAGTTCTGGAGTAACTCCACTGAAACTGGCGGAGTTACTTGAGCATAATTGAAAACACAGTTTGGCCTAATACGTCTGTATAACTGCAAGAAATACACTGCAGGCATCAGGGGCTGATTAGATGACAGTGTCATACAAAATATATACAAGCCACGAATTATGGCATCAAAGAGATACATTTCAATAAAATACTACTTGGAAAGATATAGCTAGAAAAAATGCATTACATTAAGCATCTTTTTTTAACTGACTATATTATCTAAATTGGTACCAGTTGTCAGGCTCCTTGTCAACATCAGCAAGAAAATTCTGATTCTATTACAATGTTCTTTCAGTTGTCTGCATGTCCATGTAATTCAAAACTTCACTTTCATGCTGTGTGTTCTTCCAGTCTCTGCACTTAGTTGCAAAATCGTATCCTGCAAATTTGCTGACCTGTCACCCAGAAAATTAGCTCTGGGAAGGTGAGGGAATTTGGGGTTTGGGGTTTTTTTTGTTTAACTTGGTACCTCCGCCCTATAGCATCCGCTGCTGACTCAGCAGTAAGTGAACTAATGAACACAAACCTCTCTCTTTGTGTCTCCTTGCACTGCAGAACCTTCGGCCTCAGGAAAGTCGGACCATGTTCAGTGGCTCTGTCAGTATCCCATCTATCACAAAATCCCGCACAGAACCAGGGCGATCGATGAGCGCCAGTAGCGGCTTGGCAGCAAGTGAGTGTCTCTGTCTTGCCACAAGCCCTGTGCAGAAACGTCATCACCTAACACTGCCCCATGCGGGAACGTTACGGCTGTGCGTGCTGAGCAGGATTGTCAGAGTTGCTCAGCAGTGGCCCAGCTATGTTTCCGCTGAAGCCAATGGGAGTGTTTTGCCAATTAGACTAATGCTGAGAACTTCTGAAAATCCCACGTTTGCTGTTTGCTGTTTCTTAAAACATGTATATCTTGATGGTATTATAATGATACCAGAATTAGTACTGTATTCCTCAATACTGTGACTTCTTGACTGCTACTTAAGGGCTTCATCCTGCCCCCATTGAAGTCAATGGCAAATCGTCCATTCACCCCAATGTTGTTGTTTTTTTAACTTTGTTGTTAGAGTTAACTACTTGGAGCCTTCTGTGCATGTAACTGCACTGGACATTTGGCTGCTGACATGGAAGGGTTACATTTTACTCCCACCATCCTGCCTAGATATTGCAGGATTCCAGTGCATGAGCACACCCACCATGTAATCCAAAGTACATGGAAAACAGGGAAGTAAGATTATGTAGAGGGAGGTTCTGTAGGAAAGCAAAACTAAACAAAGTAACAGCTAGCCAACTTCTTAGTGTCTTGCACACACACATCCATGATGCAGTTTTATTCACACACACCTTTTAGGATCGTCTGCACAGAATGGCAGTGCTTTGCGGCGGGAATTCTCAGGAGGGAGCCATGGAGCCAAGCGTCAGCCTATGGCATCGCCATCAGATGGTTCACTGTCCTCTGGTGGTTTAGACCAAAGCAGTGATGTGCCGACAAGGGACTGTGAACGAGAGGTGAGTAACACGAGCAAAGGGAAGAAAACTGCAACGTGTGGATACTGATAGGGCCCAAATTCCAGTCTCAGTTTTGCTGGTGTAAATCTGGAATAACACTGGTGCAACAGAGCAGGATTTGGCCCGAGGAAGCTTAGAAATCGTGGTTCAAAATAAAATGTTCTGTTGTTTGTCTTTTGAGACTTGTTGACATAGGATTTTGGTCAGACTATGTCAGCTTTAAACATCTGGGCAGAACATTGATGTGGTATACTCAGTACCCTGGAATCAATAAGGCTCATGAATGTAGTAGCTTGATAAAGTAACTGCACAAACTGGATACTGACCTTTTGTAGTTAAAAGGGACAGTACTCCTTTTGTCTTTTGGCAGCAAGAAAGCTTTAGGCCATAAGCAGATGAGTCATAAAAAAAGCCACATTGGTTTTGTGTTCATTGAATGCCTAGAATTCATCAGTTAATAAGTAAAAATTCAAAAAATAATCTTCAGACAAGTTTTATCTGCATTCCACTAAAATATTGAAAGGGAAATAAGAGAAATTAATTGTTTCATCCATTACACCTTTTATAAAACACGCCTTTCACTATGTCTCCAGATGCACGTACAAATACAACCCCTCCGAGCCACCACCTCACTGCATATCTCCCCCCCGCCCCCATTCATGCTCCTCAGGCAGAATCCTGAGTAAGCAGATGAGCGTAAAGATCAGACTAACAGAGAGGGAAAATTCAAGTGTCAGGAGCCTTTCACAAGGAACAACATGCTCCTGCTGGTTCAAACTGAAGATGGCTGCAAAAACGCCCCAGCCAATCTCACCCTCTGCATTGTTATGTAGGGAGAGATGGGGGCTTTGAGGTTGCCAGGGCTTTTATAGATCAAAATCAACACTTTCAGTTGTAGATGAAAGTGAACTAAGTGCCAGCTCAGACTGCAGAATGGGCAGGTGCATTCTACACTAACTGAAGCGTTGACATGATCTCAAGGGTAGTCAATGTAAAGTGCTTTGCATCAGCATTCATTTTGAAAGTTACAGAGGGACAGATAACTGTGGCAAGGTCCACATCAGAAAGGAGACGACTTAACCAAACCCAGAGGTGAAACAAAGTGTCTCCAGCCACCACTACTATATGGGAGTTCAAGAGCAGCTGGGGATCCAGAAGTAACCCAATGTTGCAAATCTCACTGAGGTGATATACCCATCATTTGTCAGTAACAAGGGGAGATGCTGCTTCTGTGTACCATCATTACTTGTGCCTTGTGTGAACTGGGCTTTAGACAACTCGCTCGAATGCACAGAAAAGCAAATATTGAGCAAAGTGTGTTACTGGACCGAAAACTCAGGGGAAAATGCATGCAGACCTTTAGCTCTGCCCAACTGCTGGTCAAATGTATGTCCCCTTTGGTCTGACTGATTTACTCCTGTTGTGTTATTGCTTATTGATGTTCTTCTGCATTTTTTGGGCTACAGGATTCTGATTCTCCAAGGCATTCTACAGCTTCTAACAGTTCCAACCTAAGTAGTCCTCCCAGCCCAGTTTCTCCTCACAAGACCAAGTCTCTCTCCCTGGAGAGCTCTGACCACGTAAACTGGGACTCATGAACTGCTTCAGCATTCAGATCCAACATTACTGCGGCTTATTATCCCCATGGCTCCCCCTTCACTCAACCCAGTTCTCACTTTCATCACCCTGATCACTCCCTCTGAAAATGATCTGAGGGGAAGGGAGGGAAGAAGATAAAAGGTTTGCCTTCTCTTGCGCTATTCAGCGCTGCCTCGGCCTCCCCAGATTTAGCAGCAGCAAACCTAGGGTGTTGGTAAACAACAGATGCAGTAGATTTGTATTAGTACTGGTTTCATTTCATGTGGCTGCAGCTGCTTCCATTATTATAGATATATTTACCCCACCCCAACTTGGAAAAAAAAAAGTAGCTTAAATAGACCAGAACAATGTCAATTAAAAGACTCAATCAGATGGATTGTTTCCATACAAGAGCTAATTATCTTGTACAAGAGTAGCACAGAGACCCCACTCCTGGTGGGGAGCAATCAGTCTGTCAGAGGCACATGAAAGCTTTCAGCTAGCTACCATGTTTGAATGTCAATCTGATTGTCGCCAGCAAATCCTTATTAAAACGATGCATATTTTACTACAGTACAGAGTTTAAATAAATACACAAATTTAAGAATTAAATGCGTATGTATATATTCAAGGAGAAAAAGCAGCATCGTGTATGCAGAAGATGGATGCCTATTTAAGAAAACCTTTAATTTAAGAAGATTTGTGTTGTTCCCGTTTTCATGCTAAGTAACACACACATTGGAGGCCTGGCCTATATATATGCGGGAGCAGGAATGTTCCCTTTGGGAGACACTGCACTGTTTTAGGAGAAATCCCCCAGTGTGTCCAGTGACTTTCATTCCTCTTGTCAGTAGCAGAACTAAAGCTGGAATCCTCATTTTGAAGATGCCCCTGCCTGTCAGCTGCAAGAATAACACTCTCCCATCTACAACAAAGAGCAACATTCAACCATGTTGTCGTCATGGTTTCCAGTGGGGCGGGCACTAATTGTGCAGCTTGACACCCTTGGCGATCATGGATCTCTGATGGATACAGTATACACCCTACGGCAATAATGGGACAGTGCGGAAGAAATTGTAGGGGATACCATTTCTCAAGAAGGTCAGTGACTGACCTGGTTTAATGATGAAGGAAATGGTCCTCCGAGCCTCCTCGGCCATATGTTAACCAGAAAGCTGTTACATTGATTATCAAATGTTAGCATACAATCTCCATCAGTCAAATGTGAGTCCTGTTAGCCCGAAAAGAGCCTCTGTGGAATATGTTGTTGCTGTAGCGTAGCGAAGAACCTTGAAGACGCTGACCTAACTGTTCATGCTGTGGCAGTTTAAGACGCCTGGTAGCCCAGAGCTGCCATGCTGATGAGGTTAATGATTTTCCTCCCCGACCATTTTGGACTGTGGTTTCCATTTTTTTCTATACAATACCCTGCTGTCTGATTCCAACAGCGATGCAGATTGCAAGCAGAAACACACCACCAGAGGACAAGCTCAGCAGAAGATGCAGGTCTGTCTTTCAGTAAAGAGCCTGACATTTAAATCAAGTGAATAAAGAGGAGGAAAGATAAAAAGCAAACCGATGTCAAGCAGGAAGATCGTCCATTCCCTTTTCCAATGTGAGCTTCTCTTCCCAGTGGGATCATTCCTAGCTTTACGCCACAACCCCGCTCAAGCATATAAAGGGCTTTTTGTATTTAGAAAGCTGGTTTTCCTATGATTTGGGATTTTTTTTATGGCTCCTATCAAACCATTCCAAGTGCTTACAGTCAGCAGTGTAACGTTTCATTCACATTAATAGATGCTGAAATGAGTGAGAATTTTCCAGGTTCCCTTCACTGAAGGAACTTATAGGTAAGTTCAAGCAGGGTGAAGACAAATTAGGTTAATTTACAGGCACAGCCAAAACACAATAATTGAGAGACAGATCATTGCCTTTACTGTGTAACCATGCAGTCTCCTAGGTGCTAGTTCTGTGTTTTATTCTGCATTGAGTGGATTGTCCACACACAAACCTGTCATTCAAAGGTTGGTTGCTTGGTTGGTTTTTTGGGACAGGGAGGAGGGGGAATACAAAAATTTCTATAAAGTATCATGTCAAAATCCTGCCTGTCCTGTCTGGTATCATGTTGGTGCCAATGTTTCATTTTCACAAATAAACTTGGCATTGAATAGTAAAATCTATACCAAGCAGGCAAACACTTGAGTCCCTTCCCAGCATGGTAGCTTTTCATGTCTTTGCAGAACACACACACATAGACATGTCAGAGGGACTGGCATTATTTAAAGTCCATAGTCACCTTTTTCTTAAAGGTTATATATTGTTCCATGTGTACTGAAGGCTTCTCTCTCCCTACAATTGCCGCCTCCTCCTGGTGTAGCCCACCAGGGCCACACACGTTTCAAAGTGTTGCAGGCTAGTTTTGTATTTACTGTATGTTGTATTTAAATGTTAATCATATTTTGATGTTAACCTGTTAAAGGGAGGATTTGAGGCTGCTAGCAAAAACCTGTGTGATAAACTGACCCTACCATGTGGGATTATCTGGAATCAAACTGTGTATTCCTTTTGCTTCATCTCTGCTCCATTTGAAAATGGAACCAAAGAACCAAGATACAGCTTACTTTTAAACTAACCCTAAACAAACCAGTACATTTGCTTACTCTCCTCTTATGGTGAATATGAACCTGTTTAAATATACATTTTCAGATGGAGCATAGATTTGTCACTTTACAGAGCTGAATTCCAGAGCGTGAGACCCATCCTGGGAGGCCTAGCCTGTTAAATACAGTACCTATGTTGGCCTCTAGCCCTTGGCAGTGTCCTTTTCAAGATGACTGTATTTGGTCTGGTACTGTACATTTTACACAAATCATGCCTGTTAAAAAGAGGGAGAAACAGCAATTGTTTTCTCAGTTGAAAAGCAAATGTCCACATACATTATTTGAAAGGAAAAAGCATTCTAGGTATAATTATATAAGGAATTGGTTCGGATGGGTCCATGTGAGTGTAGGCCACTTGAAATTTTTGTTGTTGTGAACACTTGTTACAAAACATGGATGTTGCAGGTGTGCTTTTTAAATTCTCATTAGGATAAGAAAAATAACTTGGTCATTTGAACTGTAAGACTCTTGTCGGAGATCTCAGAGGCAGTTGGCTTGTAAGGTTTGGTGTTTGCTACTAGGCATTGTTTAAAGTTTCCAGTTATATATGGTTGCATTTATCCAGGCAATGTATAATCTCCCATTGAACTTTGACTAATATATTAGCATATGTTCTGTGTACTATATATATATATATATATAATTTTATTTTATTTTATTTTTTGCTAAGACTGAAAACATTCTTCATTTTTCAGGACATACTCTGCTTAAGCAAATGCCTTTCCTTCAGTCACTGAAAGGCTCCAAATAGATTTAAGCATGTCCCTGAGGACCATAGCTTCCAAAATGAAAAAAGGTGCAGGAAATCAATTTAAGCCCCCCCCCCCCCCCCCCCAATCACTTAGTTCCCACATTTCATAATCCCCAAACCAAGCTTTAGCACTTTGTCTGTTTCACATACCACCTCTAAACCCATTGCATTTGCTAGTTTTAAAATATAGTTTATCACGGAGGCAGCTTTTCTCTTCATCTCAGTCACTTACTGGCTGGCTTGTTTGTTATAAATGTGGATTTTTTTTATTCAACAGTTTTGCAGTTCTGACTTGTGCTGTTAAGAGCAATAAGATGGATTGTGATAAAATTACAAATAACACGTGTTGCACTCTGATATATGGTTTATAAAACACAGCAGAAGGATGCAGTGTTTTCTGCATACAAAACAAAAGCACAGATAATGTATCTGGCAGATGTAGTTAACTACAACCTTGGGCTTAAGCAAAACATTCTTCCTAGAATAGTGTCAGACTTCCAGAATGATACACTGCAGTCAGAAGAATTTCTGACAAATGGGTGCACCCTGATAATATAAGTTTTGTACATCAAGGAGCTTGGATGGGTTAGACTGAAAAGAAAGCAGGCCCAGCCACTGAAGGGTAGATAACAAGAGTTCCTAAAATTCCAGATATTTCTAGGTTGTTGAAATCTTTTTTCCTTTCAACCATGTTCACAAAATTTGAAAATTTTAAAGAAGTTCACCAGGCTGCAGTTCACCCTTGTGTAGAAGGCTTATGTACCACTGACGTTCTCAGGAAAAGGCTTAAGTGGTATGTAGGCTTTGTGCAGGCCTGCTACGCAGGAGTTAATTCCATACAGGAACCTGGTACAGATGCTCTGTACTGACATGAATCTCACCCCACCGCTGTAGGCACCAGTGTAGCTCTAGAAGATGAAATGGACTTGTGTACTCAAATCCTATTTGAGAAAAAAAGCCCACAAAGAGCCAATCTGCTGTAGCTCTCCAAGCCCTTGTGCAGTGAGGCAATTCCACAGCTTGTTTCTTCTTTCTTTCCAGCCACAGTTTAAAAAAAAAAAACCACATTCAGGGGGAAGAAATACACACACAAAACCACTCTTGGTATTTCAGAGCAATTATACCTGCTTTTTTATGTATGACAGTTTCATATCATTTATTTTTTAAAAAAATATTTTTTAGGTTTTTTTCATTGTAATATTATTGTACAGTTTTGCATGGCGTAGATGTAATCACTTTTTGTTATAGAGTATAAAAGCTGACAAGTGTGCGTGTGGGGAAAAGATACTGCTTTTTGCCTCTTCTCACTCTATTTTATTTTGTTTTATGCCCTCACTGTGGTAGGGGACATTGTAAGAGATTCTCTGCTACAGAAGGATGTAGATTCTTTTGCACAGAAATATTTAAGGTGGAACAGTCAACAATGTAATAAATGACTTGACACCAATATTTTATGTTGGTAACACTTATTAACCTACTTTGATGTATTGCAATAAAAACAGGGAACTGTTAGAAATACAGATGTTTTGTGGTTTTTTCCCCACCCCCTCCCTCTGTTAATCTTTTGGAAGAGGGAATGGAAAGGGGTGGAATCTTGTATTCTTGTTAAGTATAACCATGAGGTAAACCTGCCCATTACTAAGTGCTATTGACATACACAGATGAAGCTCTCTTTACAACTGCCACCAGAGTTCTGTTGAACTTTGGCCTCCTTGCACTTCTGTATATTGAATGGCATGCACTATAGCTCCCCTTAGCTTTTTGATTAGTTCAGTCTGTTCCACTGTAATTAAACCTGTTTTCAGCAGCAGTCAGCAACTTGCTTCCGTTTCAGTGAGATGTCCTGGACAGTCACAGTGGGGCAACTGGCAGGCTCCTGGTAACAGGGATAGGGTTCTATTTTTCTGAGCTGCATGTACTATGGGGGCATTTTCCCCTTCTAGATCTTCATCTCAATGAAGCTGCTGTCCTTCAATAGGGGGATTTTCTCAAGGATGCTGAACTCCATATCCCCGTGCAGGTAACTTGGCATTGTGCCCTTGGACCAATCCTCAGAGTCCAGCATTTTCACCAAGAGCCTGTTGGCTCTAATCTGTTCCTAGTGAAGGTTGGTGACTAAACGCTTGTATTTCTATCTTGACAGCAGCCTTTGTCAGTCCTTTGCATATGCACACCAATACCTCAGGTGGCATATGACCAGGATTCAGCACTGAATTTGGTCCACTGGTTGGATCATTAGTTTCCCTGGCCTGGCGCAGGTACTGACAGGGAGCACAACATGACTGCTGATCTATACCCCCCCAGTGAAATCCTGAGATGGGTTAAGTAAACCTGCAGCTACTGGGCCTCTCCCAGAAATGACATCACCTGGGCACAGTTCATTACTGAGGTCACCAAAGTCTCTGTAGGGCTGAAAGGGACCTCAGGAATTCATCAAATCTATGACTGGTCTGAGGCATGACCAAGTAAACCTAGACCTTCCCTGACAGGTGTTTGTCCAACCTGTTCTTAACCTCCACTGATAAGCTTCCAAAGGTGGTTGTGGAATCCCTGTTCCAGAGCTTAACGACCTGTGTAATTAGGTTAGCTATTAGGCTTAATTTTCAGCAAGGGGGACTTAGAACATTTTTCCTATTAGTTCCTGTCCTATTTTCAGTGGACATAGAGAACAATTGATCACTGCCCTCTTTATAACAGCCCTTAACATAGTTGAAGTCTTACCTCCCCACTCTTTTCTCAAGACTAAACATGCCCAAGATTTGTTAACCTTTCCTCATAGGTCAGGCTTTCTAAACCTTTTGTAATTTTTGTTGCTCCCTTCTAGCCTCACTCCAATTTGTCCACGTCTTTCCTAAAATATGGCATCCAGAACTGGATGCAGTCCTTCAGCTAAGGCCTCACCAGTGCCAAGTAGGTGGGACATGTCTCCTATCTTTCAACATTCCTAAGAATACACTCTAGAATATTTGCCTTTTGCACATCTGTATCACATGGACTCCTGTGCAATTTGTTATCCACTTTAATAATTCCCAGTCCTTTCAGCAGTACCATCAGCTAGTCAGTTATTCCCCATTCTGTAGTGATGTATTTAATTTTCCCTTAAGTGTAGTACTTTGTACTTATCTTTATTGAATTTCATGACAGAGCCCTGGCACCTGCAGCCTTCCTCAGTCAAGTTCTACCCTAATCAGAACAATTGTGGCCAGTGGGCTATTCCATAACCTGTGTGGGTTTGATCCTGTAGGCCTAGCTTCACGTATGCCCTATCTAGTCTTCACTCTTAGCTAATGGCACTCGGTCTTAAACAGACTCTTTTCCCAATGCCCTGGCACAAACTATAGTTGGCTCAGAGCTTTACTCCCCTTCCCCACAGCTGTGAGTGTCCTAGGGTAGGGTGAGGGGCTATTCAGATTCAAGGGAAGTGGGCAATGGAAAAGCAAAAAGAGCAGCAGCATTGTGTTTGGACTTCATGCTAGCTGCTTGGCTTTTCAGCCCTGGGGAACCCCCTGCTACTCAATGCCCATGTTCTGGCTTGAGCTGATGGTGGCTGTGAACAGATAGGCTGGACTTCAGGTGCCACCCTTTCCGGCCAGGCCTGTCCTTGGTGGTTTGGCCTCCACTCTTCTCCCTGAAAGCTGTCTAAGGGGAAAGCAAATCTCAACCTTCTCAAGTTTATAGCAAAGAAACAGATGGTGGGGGTTTTTTTGCGAAGAGGTTCTCAGAGGTTGCAAACTGTCTGCTCAAGAGCAGACACTTTCACATCCTTGCCCTAATTCCCATATTTTGAGCACCTTTGCTAGCTAAACTCTAGTGAGGCACCAATACAAATTCCAGCTCAGTATAAAATAGCCTGGACTTTCTTCTGGACAGGGCTTGAAGTCGGGGCACTATGTGATACTGAGGCATGAACACTGGGTCACCCTTATGTCAAGAGGGTTTTCCAGTGCATTGAGCTACAACAGCCTCAAGATATATAATCCCACGATGGCGCTGTGGGACTTGAGTAGTTACAGAGCCTTGCTTTGAGCCTATATATTGGCCAGGAGGCCTAGACCCTGAACTCTGATCATCAGTGCTGCAACAAAGCCCTGCTTCACCTTCTACTGGAATTTATCCTTCAGGTGAATCCTGCATTCTCTTCTAACAAACCCACTGAGCTTGTCCTGGCCCAGGTATCCCACAGGAGACACTGCCTTTGCTCTAAGCTAGACATTAGCACCCCCACCATTACATGTAGTAATAGACAATAGGTCCCTAATTACAGTCACAAGTACAAGAATCTGATCAAACTCTTCATTCTGAATGCTACCTACCAATATGTTAAAAACCCGCCTTTAACCAAGTTATGACTTTTGAGCCAATTCACCACATAATCTGAATGCATTAGCTCTCGCTGTATTGCTTGCATGTTGCTTTAAACATTCTCCTCTACAAAGTCACCTGGTCCTAGGTTCCTTGTCAGCTTTTTATACTTTTTAATGCTAACATCAGCCTTCAACATCTAAATATTTCACTTCCTCTTAATATTAGAAGAGCCAGGTCTAGACTTCCATGAGCTTTAAAGCCTTCAGTAATTAAAAATTCTCCCCCTCTCCACACACTACCACCTACAACTGACACTTCAGTAAACTAGAAGCATAGCAACATATAGTAAATTCAGATAGTCGAGAGGAGAGATTTGAAGATATGGGGTACAGAAGACTATGGTAGGAACATCTGTTCTGTACATAGGGCTGCTGCCATCAGTGATGAAAGGAAAAGTACTGCATGCTACAGCACTGGAGTAAAAGCCTGTCTTGTTTATATCAGTGTTCAGGGGTTAATCACTGTTGGCCTGTGTACAGGAAGATTATTGCCCTGGCCAGTAGACAATAGAACCAACAACAAGATTTACGCTTTTCTAGCATGTCCTCTAAACTCACTGGTTTATCCCTTTTTTAAAAAAAAATCAAGCAGGCTATAACTTTCATGTGACGCAATTTCAATGTTCTGGCTACGAGCTTGGAAAAAAAGTTAAATTAGACACAAATAGGAGTTTAATTCCTACACACTATTTTTTTTTTATAGTCTGCAGGAGAGGTCAACTTTGTACACCTACCAGATTACAGAAGGCTGGATAAGTGAAAACTGAGGGTCTGGGCATATTCCATCTTCATGTTCACAAATTTTGTTTAGTGCCTGTGAAGTACTAGCAGATATGCTAAATTCTGTTCAACAGTCAGCTGAGTATTAAAAATCTAAAATACACATCCACCCACTGCCTTTTCCCATCCTGGGCAGACCAATGAGCTGACAGCTGTTCAGTTTCAGTGTTGAGCCTACACCATTTGATCCTGCTGAGAAGTAATTCCCTTTCAGTACCCAGTACCATCCAGACAGTAGAACTGCACCACTGGCTTTAGTTAAAGCATGAATGCAAAGGGAAGTTTTTCCTCCATGTGTTTGGGGAAGAAGGATGGAAAGTGTCCACTCCAAGAGGCTGGTAATAAGGTGACATTCAAATCTATTACACCAGGCCATGGAGACTGAAATAGGCACTGATAGAAGTGATTCTTTTGCAAAATGACATTTCCCTTCGGGGAAAGAATGGAAGAAATACTAGAAGTTCTCTGACCCTTCTCCTTCAGGTCCAGTTTCTGCTATTCATACTGTAAAAGAGTATCTGCTTGCATGTTACCACTTGCTGTTCTTTTACCCTGGTCATGGGAAGCAGAGGAGATGGAATAACTGCAGGCAGAAGCCCTCTGCACAAGCACTTTTTTATTGAAATCGGTAAGTCATACAGATACAAGAATTGTACAAAACCCTAACACAAGCTAAGTTTGCTAGTCTGACTCCAATTCTTTAAAACTGTGCGTTTAGCTATAAACATGTAATACACATTTCAGCAAAAGCTTGAAATGCCCATAAGAGGATAAGAGAATCCCAGAGAACGTTTCCCCCTTCCCTCAAACTCTGCATTGGAGGGCACAGACAGGAAGGCAAAGAGACTAGGTTCTTTGCTGGGCCTCTAACAAGCCAAGAAGTGTCAGGGCTTTGGCCATCACGGGAGCTGATATATACCAGCTAAGGACAATTCCCACTATTTGTGCTTATGCACAGCTCCTTTGCTTATACATTCAACTCAAAATTAAAAAACAGACTGACTGACTTTCTGAGCAGGAGTTCTCTGTGGATATGTTTAAATATAAATTTTGGCACCCCTTGCATCAGATATTTTAATTCTTTGCTTCCTAGTTTTAGCTTGCAAGCCAAAGACAGAAAGGGAGGCAGAAGGCATAAAATTTCATCCTATGTGTACACATCTTACATTATATCCCTGTCAGTAAAATCCATGTTTCTTTAACTGCCACCATTCATCTTACAAAACAGGGGTCTGTTGTAGGTTACCAGGTATGTTATTCTATCATTCACAGTATGAAAACCATTCGAATTCCACCTTAGCAAAAAGAAAGGGGTGAGGGGGAGTCTTTTTAAAATGATTTTCAGAGAATTATAAACAGGTTTCAATACAAACTAGTCCTGGTTTTGTTCTCTCTAACTCTCCTCTCAACCCCGCCCAACACATTATAAAAATCCAACCACGGTATGCAGCCACCATCAATGTTAAAAATGCACTAGAGATAGCTGGCTGGTGCTTTGAACAGTGTGGAAGAACACAGCAGACTAAGCCCCACCACCTCAGGAGGACAATTCCTGTAAGCCATGGGAGTCTAATGGCAGAGTCTAGGACAGACTCTGTGTTAAAAAAAGACTTCGTCCTTGTGAAACAAACATTGAACTTCCAGCACACAGGCTGCTACATCTCAAGATGAGAATGTGGGGATGTGACAGACTACATTGCTCTTTGCTAGATACAGTATGATTGGGCCTTAAGAATGAGACACTTATTAGTTCGTCATCACTACTGCTCCTGCTCCTTGGCCCTCTTGCTCCAGTATTTGCTATAGGCCTCCTGGAACATGTTTTTGCAGGCAATTTTGGCCTTCAGTTTGGAGCATATGAGGAAAGAGCCCCCCATCTTCCGGTGGAGAGAGTAGGTCTCCTCTGGCGGAGGGACAAGCCGATGCTTCAGCATGACCGGGATCAAACCATGGATCTTTTCTGTGGTGCTCTGGGTGCCGAAGTCAAATGGCTCCTCAGATGCAAAAGCCTCTCCCAGGGTGAGAACAGCTTCTAAGTGGGCATTTTCCATCTCCTGCCCAAAAACAAAGAGGAGTCAACAACACACAAGGATGACTCCAGCACCAGCTGCTTTTAACATATCGAAGAAAAGAGTAAAAGACCAGGGGGCTAGTGCTCAGCAGTAGGCAAGGGAAGGGTGGTGCCCTGCCTGAGGTAAATTCCAGTCTCCAGCACAAGACCCGGAGAAACTCTAGAGTGGCTCACTTACAGCTGTATTAGAGGCTCACAGGAGACCTTTGGCCATTGAGTTACGAGATCTCAAGAGACTCTGCAACATGGAGGATTCAGCTGGGATAATAGGAGGGAGTCACCCGGGGGAATGCAGAGTTGTGCACTGAGGACACTATTTACAGGTGCATTCATGCCCTGGGAAAAGGGATACAGATTCTTACTCTGCCCTTGGGCATGTGTGTAGGGCTCTCATCAAAGCCCGTGCTGCACAGATATAAAAACACAAAGGTTGCTTTGCTGTAGCAAAGGAAGTGAAGGGAGAAGCTTGGATAAAATACATTCTGGCTACAGCCAGTGCTATAGTTTTCCTCATTTCTAGCTCGATTTGAAGAGAGGCGGACTTAGCTGTGTCACAGAAATCCGGTGTCCTTTCCTTCCTGTTGCCAACCCCAAGAGTGCAGCTTTCATGGATTGTCGCTAGTTTTTCCCTATTACAGGATCCACAGAACATCAGACCCAAGGCACTTAAAAGAGCTCTGCAGCCAGCCAGCAATAAAAGGGGAGGATTCCATTCCATACCTTGACTTCATAACCAGTAAGGAATTTCATTTCTATCGACTTCCTCAAAACTGTCTCTCTGTCCTGATCTGCAGCCGCCTTTATTACCTGAATAGGAAGAACACCATCAAACAAGGAGACAGGAGTCTTGCATCCAACACACGTTTATGCTACTAAGCAATTGCAGTAGCATTTGCTATCAAGCAGCCTGATTAGGTTCACGCTCTTCCTTGCCCCTCCCCCAACTGCTTTGCAAACTGCATGGCACCAATCTGGAAAATGACCAGTTTCAGAATTATTTGCATAAACGCATCTGCTGCAAAAAAGCCTTTCCTAGCAGGACTGGACTCAGTGGCCCACAAAACAACTGGCCCTGCTTCCTGTGGAACTCTAGAACCAAACTTGCTTGGGGCATCAGCAGTTTTAGGAGAGACGGCAAGTCCAAGCTCTTTGGACTTATTTTATGAAGTACAGAATTCAGTGCTCTGACAAAGGAATGGACATGTAATTAAAGTGGCTTAGTGATATTAATTGGCTTTGTCACACAATTTATAAGCAGGCTGAAGTTACAGGAGATGAGCAGAGTATGAAATGTTCCAAGTCCATACATTTCACCCATATCACTGAATTCCCTGCAGGCAGAAATGTATCATGTCCATTAAAATAAGCACTACTGCTCAGATCTCCCAGAGAGCAATATTGCAATTCGCTGCAGTTGGGTTTGTGTGTGTTGAGGAGTCAATGAAAGAGACTGCAACTTCAGCAGAGAAGTCACTGTGGCAACCAAGTCCTTATCACATAACTATTACACAGCAGCTAAACTGCAGCCACACTAGTCTGCAGTAGCCAACTGTAGGTTCCTCGTGCCCCAAGCGGGGAGAGACGAGACTCTAAGAGTGCAGGGAGCACAAAGTAGCAGGGATGGGGACATGTTATTTCCTCACTGAGACATGTGGGGCCAAATTCCACTCTCAAGGACCCCCCAGTAGAGTGGAGTTTTACACAGGGAAAACCCAGGGCAGGAGCTGGACCTTTATAGAGCAGCAGCCTCAGGTCTCCTTGTTTGTGATATAAACTTACAACAGGATAACTGGGATATCAGCAGGTTTGTGAAGGACACAAGTGAATCTAAGAAAAGGGGGCAAAGCTGTGGCATCATCTCCTTCAACATGCCCCAGGCCGGGTTTCCTCCCAAGAGCAGATTCAAACGAAAGTGCATCTCAAACATGCAAGATCTTGAGACCCAACAGAGCCTTGAGTTAAGCAGGGCTGTGCAAGTGACACTATTCTCCATAGCACAGCAAGGCAGTATGTGCATCTGGAGTCCTCACCTCAATGTAGAGGTCAGTGAAGTCCACGTCAAACCCACGAGTTGCACCGAAGTCCAGCAGGGCCACCTGGATATGGATAAACCCTTCTGCATTACAGTAGAAACCACTACAAAAGAGCGCAGCCTGGCATGGGAAGCTTATGGCAGTGGTTTCATTTAGCTCAGTCGTCAAGTCTCTTGGGGCTAGAGGTCCTTCCAAAGCATCTGAATTTCCACTTAACTCCCTCTTTACTGGTTATGACTGGCAACATTAAACCCAGTAACATACTTCATAGCATATGGCACATGAGAGTCATTCCTAGGCACATACATATGCTCAGACAGCAGAGGAGGCAGCACCTGGGATATCTGATGGGTTTGTAGCTCCCACACCAATGGGTTCTGCTCTGGAGCACATCAGCAGAGAACCTTGCTTCAAGCATTTACAAACGTGGAATTCAGCCAGCCCAACATTTCCTAGACAGCCCCAAGCACCAATGCCATTTCCAAACCTATCTGACAAGGGCACAAATGTATGCAGCAGCCAGACCCCTGGAGCACGAAGAAAGAAATTCTGACCATACAGGATCACCTCAATATGTTTAGCATAGGACAAATAGCAAGCATTTCACTGAGGTGTCCCTTACTCAATAATACCTTAACTGTTCTTATGGTAGAGAATACGCATGGGTGTGATTTTTCAGGGACAGATTTCAGTAAAGTCAGAACAGACCCAGAGTCTGGGGAGACTGGTCCTGGATACAAGGCAGAGTGGGTGGGCAGCCAGGGTGAAAGGGACCCGTTCTTCCCCCACCATCAGCTGATGAGGAAAGAAGAAAGAGGCAGCATGGCTGTATGGCAGCAATGTTCATTCTCAGCCCTTTGAGGAAGCAAAATGAGACATTCTTTGATATTTCCTGTTATGCTTCCTTGTTTGTAGTGAAGCTGGAGGACATGTAAAAGCTGGTGCCCTGCCCATGCAGAGGTCTTCTGAGGGTGCTGGCAAGACAGCTGGTTCTGCTGGCACCTCTGCCTACTGTGACTGGAAGTTTCACTTTCAGGAGACAGTGGTCAATGGAACTGGGGTATGCAAGATCTTATTCCCTCCTCCCACTAGAAAGTCTTTGACTCCAGCATAAGCATATTGCTACAGAGGGGCATGGTACAATATTGCTTCACACAATATACCCAAAGGCCAGGGTCTCAGCTCTTTAGAGGTCACTGAAATAAGCCTACTTGTTCCCCCCAACAGACTGCAGTGTTGTGAAGATCTCAGACCCCTCTTTGATAGATAACCCACTATAGCACCACAGCCCCTGCCTACCTTTGGTCTGAAAGAGACAGATCTATAAAAGAGGCTCAATAGGAGACTATTTAGCTTTGGGGGTGGGGAGAGTGTCAAACAAAAATTCCTGCCTAGAATAGGACCAGCTGGTTGCTGGGCTTACCTTGTGCAGCTGTGGGTCATAGAAGAAGTTAGACCAGTTCGGATCAGTCTGCATGAACCTGAACTCAAACAACTCCCGCAGGCACAGAATCAGGATATTGGAGCAGATCTTTGGAAGCACAATGAGGGAGAGAGAAAATGGGTGAGGAAAGCAGAAAGTCACAGCTATCAAAGTGTCAGACACACCACCCACCCCAGATTTAAGCACACAGGAACTACATCAGCATGCTGGCCAGGGCAGGTGCTGAGGGAGTAACAGTGCGGTACCACTGCCTCTACTGGTGCTGAGATACATCTGACCTATTCTCCCCCAGGCACAGAACACTCACTGACCTTAAGCCACCAGTGGGAGTTCTGTGCAGGAAGCTGCTGCAGAACCACATGCTACATCTCATTTAACACTAGCACTGGTCTAGCTGGACAGCTGACAAGGCGATAGAGGCCCCATTACTGCTGACTCCTCATGGCAATTTCTCATCTCTCTCAAGTGCCGATGACTGTTCTTTCAGAGCCAGAGGTCCCATGTGCACACATCATGACCAGGCCCCGTTGTCTACTTAGGCCCCTGTTTTTCCTAGAAAGTGAAGCTTTTAAGAAAGTTATGGAAAATTCAGCATGAGCATTTATCCCCCACCTTGCTGCTCCCAGTCCCAACAGCTCCAAAGGAGACAATGAAAGGAAGGCCTCATTTTCCACAGGCGTGGTGATCCCTTGCTAACTGCTGGAGTCAGAGAACCTCAATGCAAATTCTACACTAGTGCAAACTGAAAGACACAGACTTGCTGGCTAACTGGAGGTCAGCATCAGCCCCCTGCCAGCCCCCACGTGGTGAGATACACACCTCTTGCTCAGGACACAGCGCACACAATATCTGTACCATGCTTTCCTTGCTGATTAGAAGGAAGTTTGCTAACTGGTAGCTGCAGACAGCAGCCTCCAGGGGCATCAAACCGGAGATGGGGAGAGGGGGGGTAGAGAGAGAAAGCGTGCGCGCACATCACTGCAGGTACTTGAATATACAGTCCCTTTCAGTTCTGCTGGCCTGCCCAACTTTTACAGGATTTACGGTCTCTCACAGTAAGTCTCTCCCTGGTGTTACCAGGGCAGTAAGGGGAGCTCTTCACCATGCAAGGAGATCCAACAGTGCAGAGACTGGGGAGGCCAGTGGAGCAGTAATTATAGTTCACTCTTGTGAAAGAATCCTGTAGAGCTTAGTCAAGATGAAATCAACAAAGTTCTATAGAAATGTAACAGGGCTCTACAGAAGTTATTCTTAAAAACCTAAGGAAGTAATAGAGAACGAGACTATCTATCAGCGTTATGAACCTTGCCTAGAACACTGCAATATAGTGTTTTCTATACAATTGCTCAAAAAAACCTATAGAAAGTGTCTCGCTCTCAAATCCTACAGGATTTTTTTTATAAAGAGGCAATTGTGTCCGAGCCCGTTTAACAGAGAACCACCTCTAGTCACAATGGCAGGGTCACCGCTTATTCTGAAAATCTTTAGCTTCCACCCAGCTATTATCCAGTGTTGGATAGAAGGCAACTGGTTTTAAACACCCCATCCAAGAGTAATAATGGAACACTGAACACGAGCCAAAGCTGGTGCAAAGTCAGTCACATTTGGGCCAGGAGGACATGGGTTAGAGAGTCACTAAGTCAGCCACTTGGACACTGTGCAGAGTAAGGGACAGACCCCACATCGTCTCTCTTCGTAAGTGGGAAATGCTTTGTTGTCAGGTGGGCTATTAAAAAACCATCACCAAACAACGAATGACAAGCTCAAGAACAACCAAACAGCCCAGAGGTCATAGGCAACTGGATCTGGCACAGCTCCAAGTACAGTGTGTTGCTGGGATCTGTTATCTATAGGAACATACTCTGTGCACTTCCTCAGTGACCTGCTAACAGCTGATAGCTCACTCCAGCCCATAAACAACTCAATCCAAATACCAGGGCAGTTATTTCTGCTAACTGAGCAGCAGCCAGAGCTGCCTGCCCTGCTGTAACTCTCCATCCCTTGCTATATTCAGCACTGATGTCTTCACATCCCTCGCTTCCCCTCCTTTCTGCTTGTTTACTGAGAGGTACTTTTCCAATACCCATGTGCTACACAAGCCAATCCAGCAGGGGAAGCTATATTTGACTGCTAATGCAATGGGAAGAGATGCATTTCTGTGCTCTTGTTCCAAGAGAGCAACTGAAAGCAAACAGCCCCTCTCAACAAGCTGGGAACCTCTCCCAAGGTCAGGTACACCCTTGAGAAGTAGAGAAGAGGGGCAGCCTCGCATTATGGTAGCAATACAGCATGCTGCTTCAACTGTATAGTGATACACAGCACAACAGAAAGTCTAAAAGAGCTGCGGGGGGGGGGGGGGGGGGGGGGGAGAGGACATGCTCACAGACATCTCCTTGGACAACCAAGGCTCCACTGCCATTTACTCCCCCAGACCAGAGAGAATGACCATTCTCTTTGTAATAATGCATAAGTTTACAAGGCCTAAATTCAATCACAGAACTTGCCAGAATCACCATTACAATCCATAAAAACCCCAACAATTATAATCCAGTGCTGCCTCTCTCAAGAGACCACAGAAAGAGTCACCAGTGTTCCCCTGCCCTAGCAGCTCTCCCTCCATCTTGCACTTTGTAGTGATCAAGTCACGGTCACAAACAAAGGCTCCAAGACAGTGACCAAGCAAACACGGCTCCCTGCACTGCACGCCCAGCCACAGCAGTGCTGGGGTAATACCTCATTCCGGATTTCCTGGCTCAATCCTTCTGCTTGATCCAGTGGGAACCCAGACACCAGATCCGTGGTCAGGACATGCTGACTGCACAACTCATCCACTACGTCAGGGACGTAAAAGAAAGGGTGATCCTTCAGCAGCTCCCTGGGGACAGCAAGGAAAGGGTTAGGAGATCCCAAGGAGGCAGTCACTTCTGCAGTGATGCAAATACAGTCTCCTTACAAGCAGAGACCAGTTGCCTACAGGTCACCCATAATGCCCTGCACTGGCACCACCTGGTGTTCCCAACTCCTGCAATGTGGGCTGGAGAGGAATCCCTCACATTCAGCAGCAGAAACCACTCCAGCTGGTTCAAGTCACTTATGGCTTTGAAGGGAGACTCATCTAATCCCAGCCATGGCTGTGGTTACTAGAAATGCTCAGAGCTCCCTGGAAATAGGGAGACCCAGCAGGTTCCCTTTCCTCTACCTGATAAAAGTTCAGAATGCAGAAGCAAGGCTGGCAGTGAAGGCAGTAGGGGTGACACCTGCTGCCACTGGGAATGGAAACGTCTCGCTACTAGGAACTTCTCCCCCGAACTGGAGAGCACAGTGGGGTGCTTTAAAAAAGAACCAGATGACATTGTCATGAGGGCACAAGCTTTTAAACCTTAGCTACCTCTGCCCCAAGTAGCCCAGATGGCCTCCTTGGCCACTGCAGCGTACCCAGCAGAGCCAGCCAGCAGCTCTGCCCAGGGACAAAGCGGGGGGCCAAGGGGAAAAGGAGCTTGTCTCCCATCTCCCACCCACATAAAACAGCCAGGCTGCACTCACAGTGAGTGCACACCACAGCAGGGCAGGTGGAGACAAGGGAAGCAGAGCTGTGCTCTTAGCATCAACCACCTGAATGGGCACTGGGCTGAGAAGTTTGAAGGGAGGCATTTACAGTGCCACCAAAGAATACGAGCGCGTTTCTACCACCAGTCCAGGGGTGCCCAGAAGGCAATAAGAGCAATTCAGTCCTGCCTCAGGTGGCCAAACAGGCAGTTTCATCAATTGTGCGCTGGATCAGCGAGAGCAGCACCTGCTCTGCCTTGCTCCTAGCTGGGCACCACTGGGTGTCCAACCACCAAAACCAGCTCCAAAAGCAGGGAGCTACACTGGGCATGACTGGGAGCACTTTATACTCCTGCAGTCTTAAAGAACTACCCCTTCCCTGTGCCACCCATCTCCTGGCCCCATGGCATGCACACCCAAGAACTTCTGGGAGTCAAGGCCACTGCAGAAGCCCTAGCACCAGGAGTTAAATAATGGGGTCCCTCCTCCCAACATCATGCACCAAGGGGAGAAGCGTCAGAGGGCACCACTGTGAACGCACTTGAATTTCTTAGCACAGGCAGCTTCTCTCTTGTAATCACACTCCATGGCCAATTCTCTGCTCAGAACTTCAATCATGTGCTCATGAAACAGACCTAGAAACAGAATTGCAGAAGGAAGAAGATCTTTAGGCAGTATCAGGAGTAGGAAATGCTTAGTGATTCAATAAGGAGCAAGCAAGTTCTCTTCTCTGGCTGAGAAGAGAACTTGCAAGGCAAATAGCTTGGAGCCAAGGCAACGCAGCCTCCCCAGGCGGCTCACATTTCTGATTCCATGCTTAATCAGAGTGACCAAGTTTGGTTCACTCTCATTCCTCAGTCTCTGATCAGAAAAAGCAACTTGTGTTCACCAGGTCAGCGAGGGCTGGGATTGTACTGGGGGTCACATATGCAGGACCCCGTTCCCCAGGTGCCAGATGGGATAATTCCTCTCACTCAGCAGCAACCCTTTCAAATACACTTAGTAGCAGCATGTACAGAATCCCACTCAGCTCTTCAACTACTGCAATGGCAGGTGGGGAGGAGGGGGCGGGGGGGGAATGATACATATGCCCTTGTCAGGGATCACACATTTGTATTTCAGGTCAGGGGAAGGGTCTGACCATGGTTGTTTTCTTCCCTGCCATCTTCACTTCCATAGCTGCAGAGAGCGGGGAATGAGCACAGCGTTGTAGGACATGAAGGAGAGAATGAATTTTGCTGAACACTGGGATTTGTGATGGCAAATAAGGAATTAAAGAGACACTCCATAAGCCAATGTCCACGCTGCGCACACACCGGCCCAGGAAGTCACCAGAAGCAAGTTCTCCCAGGCACTGCTCAAGCCAGGCAAGGAGTCTCAGCAGGCCCCCTCTGCACAAACAGGCAGAGAAAGGGGTGGCCTTGTACACTTCCTATTGAGCACACATCCTTCCCCTGGCACAAACACCCCTCCTCACCTCCTCCCCCCCCCCCCCCCCCCCCAGGACGGTTTCTACATGGGGCTCCCCAACCAAATAGGTATTTGATTATTGAAGCGTTAATGGCAACACACCCCCATCAGACACAGACTCCACACCAGGAAAGCTGGGCGGAGGGAGAGTTCCCTGTGCTGATGCTAGTGAAATGACTCATGCCTGTTGCACATGGGCGTGCAGCGCTCTCTTCTGGAGCGTGCAGCATTTCCACACGGAGTCCTCCTCCCAGGGGCTGCTGCTGCCTAGTCTAGATCAGCAGTTTCTCTGGAGAATGAAAAATCTGTGTCCAGAGACTAAGAGTACCACGCACCATGGCCCTCCCCCACCCAGAAAGAGCTCGATGGAATGTTCTCTTTTACTTGATCTGCCTCTTTGGCTAAGGCTCTGATTGTGGGAACACTAGGTTTCTGAAGGGCTCCACAGGGCCTGTTTTTGGCATGAGGGACGGACCTAGGAAGGTCACCCCCTTAAATGAAGAGTTTGTTCCACCCACAATCAGTTTAGACTGCTGGAAGAAAGTGACCTGCGATGGTCAGCTCAGTCTTTTTTTGGGGTATCTATCCTAGAGGTCTGCTCAGACCTACTTTTAAAGCCATGCCACGGACTTGACCAGGTCGAGTCGTTTTTCAATCCAACCCAACCTTTCCCCTGTGAATCTGAGTCATTGTCACTGCCGCCGCCTCCAGATTGTGAGATCAGAGCAACAGCAGATGCATGCTCTCCTCCTGACATCCACCGCCTTCTGCTGCACTGCAACACCTCCCCATGGACAAGAGGAGAAGAACCAACGCAAGCCCAAAAAGTCCTGGTTCTTTTCCCACCTGACCCACACTGGGCATTTGTAGTTGGGTCCCACTGAGTTTGGGTCAGGTTGCAGGGCTCTAAACCGTATGCCTGCATGACTAAGATCTTGGCTGTGCCAACCACAATGAGGAGACAGGGGTCTGGAGTGGCCCATTATGTTTATGATGGTGCAGCACTGAACAGGTGGTGAGGAGAGGAAGGCGGTAGCTATGTAACCAAGGAGACGTACTAGTAGGTGCCTGAACCATCCCTCCTCCTCCCAACCTTGCCTCACAGGGGACCCTGTGGGATGTTTCTTCCCTGGAAGGCTTCAGCCAGCGTGCTGGTTACTTTACCTTCTGGGAGAACGTTGCTCATGCTCAGGACGGTCATCAGATTACTAACATCGCTATTGATGCTCTGGGCTACACCAGGGTACTGCAGGGGAAGAAGGCAAGGACAGCAGTGAAATCAGACCATTCCAGGATTAGGGCATCTTTAGGCTACTGCAGGATTCTCTACCATAACCAGAATGTCACTTACAATAGCCACCAATGCCTCCCACCTCAAAAATACACCCAAGCAGAGCTTCCTATAACACCAGAAGTGAGAAGACTCAATGACTAAGAAGTCCACTATGGACCTCACTATGTAAATCTACTACCTGAAAGGTGCTCAGACATATGACAATGGGCAACACAACAAACCCCTTAGAGAGAGGTTAGATACTACCCTAATCTCCCTGCAAGTAAAATGACCAGTTATGATTTTTGGAAGTAGGGATCCCAAGAGAAATAAATGCCCATGAGATACCACTTCACTTCACTATCACTTCTGAGAGACAGCAGATTGACTGCCCTGGAAACTGAAGCGTGTTTATCCACAGACCAGAAATGCATGGAGAGCAGCAGGGTAAGCGTAACCTGCCCTGCGTTCCGATGTGCTCCAACCCGGACCTGGCGAGAGGGTGGATCAGTTTCCTCACCTGTTCAATATTTCACTTCTCTACACAGGACTGTCAAGAAGGGAGCCAATTCTACACTGTTTTTTGTGACCTGAACACCTGTCAACTGGGAGTTGAAATGTCACCATGATGGTATTAACTTGGCCTGAATTCAAACAGATGCCCTAGAAATGAAAGGCTCTAGGTCACATCACCAATCCTCTAAGCCAGCCAGTATCCACAAAATATCCCGCTTACAAAAGGAGCCCACAAACACAACGACCAACCCAGGTGGAGACAGCTCACAGAGGGAAGCATAAAGACCTGCATACATGGCATACTGTATCAATAGTACATTTAGCTCATCTAGAACAGTGGTTTTCAAAAACATTTTCTGGCAACCCAGTTGAAGAAAATTGTTGACGCCCGCAACCCAATGGAGCTGGGGATGAGGGGTTTGGAGTGTAGGAGGGGCTCAGGGCTCGGGCAGAGGGTTGGGAGAATGAGGGCTCTGGCTGGGAATAAGGGGTTTGGGAGTGAGAGGGGGCTCAGGCAGAGGGATGGAGTGCAGGGGTCAGGGATGTGGGGTGTAGCTGGGAACGAGGGGTTCAGGTGTGGGAAGGGGCTCTGGGCTGGGGCAAGAGGTTGGAGTGCAGGAGGGGGGCCAGGGCTCTGGGTGCAGGCTCTGGGGTGGGGCCGCGGATGAGGGGTCTGGGGAGGAGGGGGGCTCAGGGCTGGGGCAGGGATTGGGGCATGGGCTTACCTCCGGCGGCTCCCTGTTAGCAGCGCAGCTGGGGTGCAGAGGCAGACTTCCTCTGGCCTGTGGGAGTGTGGAGCTGGTGCTCGGGGCAAGTGCAGCAAGTGCAGCACGCGCAGCCTGGAGCGCTGCCCCCCCCCCCCGCCTAGGAGCTGGACCTGCTGCTGGCCACTTCCAGGGCGCAGCGCGGTGTCAGAACAGGTAGGGACTAGTTTTTACTGGCCAACCACCAGGGTCCCTGGGTGCTGAGCAAGGCGACCCAGTGCCTTGCATTCCGCAACCCAGTACTGGGTTACAACCAAAGTTTGAAAACCACTGATCTAGATTACAAACGTATGACACAAAGCCAGCACTTCCAACAACAGAATTCATTTATATTAGAAGCACCAAATCTGTGTCAACATTGAAACTAGTTTGAACACACACACACACAGTTTGTATTGCCCCTGTTGACTGTTTTAATTATTGACAGTTTTATTGTGCATAGGTAAACAATGTCATGTATTGTTCTGACAGACGCTGTTTATATGCATGAGAGCTGCGACATGGCTGAGCGCCCACGATTTAAAATCTGACTCACAACCAGGCTGCCACAAGTCAAAGATTTTTAAAACAGCCACTGGGGACTAGTCAGGAGGACTGTTTTCATGGGGAAAGTCACCTATAGGTGGATTCTGATCTATTCTTCAACTGTCCTATATGCTATTAGGAACATACGAGCTATCATTCCAGATCAGACCCACGGTCCACTAATCCAGTATTCTGTCTGACAACAGGAACCACATTCCTCAGAGGAAGGTACAATAAACCCCACAACAGACTGAAGTGAGCTAGTCTGTCCCCTATGAAGATCTCATCCTAATCCCCAATAGCCAGAGACTGGTTTAAGCCCTGAAACCTGTCCTTCCAATACTCTGTGCTTTACTCCTGGGGGAATTCTGCACCAAAAAAAGTTAAAATTCTGAAAAATTCTGCATATTTTATTAGTCAAAACACCACAACAATCATGCCAGTTTCAATTATTTTGGTAATTTATTTAAACTACAATACAATGGATGGAGAATGAGAATGGGGAGCATTTGAGGAAATACCCAAACCCCCTTCATCTAATAGTAATGTAGCTAGTATTGACCCTTTATTTCTAGTTATTAGTCAACAAGTATACACAGCCATATGCTCAGTATTACATCAGAGGCAACTGAAGAGCAAGTGACGGCTGGGAAATCAAACTCAATTTATATTGGCTACTGACCATCTTCAGGAAGGTCAATAGTAAACAGTTCCCAGACCCACATTTTGACAGGAAAATGTTTCAGTCCAAAAATGTAGACCAGTTCTAATCACTAAAGCACCATAAGCATTTATATCACCATACTGTCATTTACAATAAGGCTCCTTTATACCACTCTGGCAATGTAAAGGAGCCTTAAAACTTGTATACCTGTTTTATGCTCCTGTGGGAATTCACTAAGAATGGGAACAATTCACTAACAATGGGAACAACTAAGCAGGCAGGGTACTACATTATGCTCTGCCTGAGGGGGCAGAGTCCCGTCACACTGCAATAGCGAGCCACAGGGACAATCTCTCTCATATTCACTCGCTTGCACACCCGCCCAGCATGCTGATTTACATCTCCGCTGGCTGCTTTGGGCTGCCGGGGAGGAGCGAGCGACTGCTCTTGTGGCTTCCCTTTGCCTCCCCTCAGAAGTCATTTTTCCCCGTGGGGAAGCAAATATCTGGGGACAACATAAATTCTGCACCCGCGCAGTGGCACAAAAGTGCTTGCACCTAATTAACACAGCCCTGGGCATGCATGTTATTCATATAACACTTCAAACCCCTCTCTGTATAGTAAAAGCGATATGTCTGTGTAGAGGGGAATGGAGCTGGAGGGATTTAGGTGCCCATCTTAGAACCAAGAGAAACTGCAAACCTACCTGGATCTTCATGGCAACTTCTTTACCATTCTTCAAGCGTGCCAGGTGAACCTGGCCAATAGAAGCAGCAGCAAAGGGACGCTCTTCAAAGAACTCCAGCTTATCCCTCCAGTTGGGACCAAGGTCATCATTCAAAGTTTTCTAGAAACACGGGGGGGGGGGGGGGGGGAAAGAAACCACCTCAGGATAAAGGAAAGCTAGGATCTGAGCCAAAATTTTACTTCCCTCTGATAGAAACCACCCGGTTCCTCTGAAATGCCTGGGCAAGGTCTGGAGAGCCTCAGAGTCTGAAAGCCCCCATGCTTTCTAGATCACCTTCCCTTTGTAGTCACTGCAAATCTAGTCAGAGATATAACACAGCCTATCCCCAAATAAACTCAGTAAAATTCAGGCTCAAGCCAAACAGCCACATTCTTGCTCAATTTACAGAGACATGCAATGCACCTCAAGTAGAGGGCCAAAATCTTAAAACAAAAAAAAAAACACAGCTACAGAAGGAGTTGGTTATCATCAGGGTATCAAGGCCTTTTATCGTGTTGTTTTTCACCATCTTCCAGAAAGAGAGCGCGGGGGGGGGGGAGGGGCGGGAAGAAGAGAGCAAGGGGATATTCCCTCTATCATTATTCATTCTTTTCTGCCATGCTGCCAGTCTGAACAAGAGCAACACAGGCGCATGACAGAAAACCGCGCAAGGGAGGTGCAGGATACAGAATAGTACTTGTAATCTGCTCTTAACAGCATTTTGATAGTCAACCTGTTATTTCACTTTCCACTCCAAACATGTGTAGAAGCTTACTTGGGTCACAGTCTTATGGGGAACAAACAATTCTCATGGGTTAATCTGCCTCAATCCCCTTTACTGATCTTTGTCGTTTAAAAAATAATAAATAATAATAATAAAACATAATAAATAAAATAAATAAATACTGATATTATTAATAAATAATAATAAATAATAATAATAATAATAATAATAATAATAAATCAAGGATGGCAAAAAACTCATTCGCTTCATTTTGACCCTGCTTGAAAGCGGGTGAAATTTCACCTTGAAAAGTTACAAGCTAAAATCTTCATTTTGCCATATTGACCTTCTCAACTTTCACTCACTGACTTTCCATGGGGCTGAGGCAGCTAAGTGTGGGAATCGCTTTTGAAAATGTAACTTAGGTGCTTTTGGCAATTTAACCCACTCCTGCTTAGGAGAGGCTGGGGAAAAAAACAAAGGAAAAAAAAGCATAACAAATGGAAAATGTGATTTACATAAATAAACAGCCCCAGTTATGCCAGCCGATTTTTTTTTTGGGGTGGGGAGTCCCAGCGCTAATACAGAGAATACTCAGCATAGTACTGAATTTCCTGTGGATGGGTTTAAGTTACTGGGAAAGAAAAGCTCACTTAATCAAGTTTTGTAAAACCTTTTGGCTCCACTAGCTGCATTCATGTCTTATAAAAGTCAAAATATTTACTGAAAGAGTACTCTAAAAATACCCGCCCCTACCTTCACCTGGGGCAAGTCACAGGGTGTGTTTATTCCACTCCTACACCCTCTCCCCCTGTTAAGTAGGACAGAATATTCCTCACCATCATTTGCTTTATTGGCATGAAGTCTGCACTCTGACGTACACGCTCAAAAATCTTCTGGAGATGAGGGTTGATGAAGGCGTTATCTGCCAGGAGAAAAGTACAAGCTGGTTAGAAAGAGCGAACTACACTCTCAGAAACTCACTTATAAACATGCTTTTAAGGACTAATGTGCATATGGACCCATTAGGTCTCTGTACCCCAAAGCCCTCTCTTGTCAATTACAACTCTTCAGGGGCACTGCTAGGTACAGAAGCCAAGTGCAAGATTACATTGTCAGCATTAGGATTTGAAATTCTTACCAACGCTGAAAAAATACCATTCTAGACTCCCCCCTCCCCCCCCCCCCCCCCCGAGCATTACATTTGGGAAGCTGGGTAACCAGTAAAAAAAGACCCCTGCACAAATCCTGGGGCAAGAGAAGTGGCAGGATCAAAGGGTGGTTGGGGACAGAAGAGCTAGGACAACACACCTTGCATTTTGTCCCCAACCCTCCAGACCAGAACAGAGTGACCACGACTGCACTGCAGCGTTGGAGAAACAGATCAGTACTGTACTTTTCCACACACCCTCCCCCATCACAGTCACAAACTGAAGCATAAACACTTGTAAGACTAAAATCTCTTGGCACACACTGTATTCTACTATTGGTTTTCCAATGTGTGTCTGCTTTGTTAACTAAGATGCTGATGAAACATCAGCATGTTCTATGACAATCCTGCTGCTACAGGAATGCAGGGAGGAATCATTTGTGGTGCTGCACCTCACTAAGGATTGTGGTAGTTAGGGATAAATCCAAAACAATGAAATGGCATTTAATACAAAATGTACTGCACAGGCCTGTCCCCCACATGTCCAAAATTAGCACAGCATTTGTATACAGATACAGTCACTATACCATTATCTGTACAAGCTTAATTCTGGCTGATTGGGACTTCTCTACAGGCTTGTGTGATACTAAAGATTAAACTCAGTCACACCCCAAGCACCAAATTTTGGCTGAGAAAATGAGATTCCATCTGTCACTTAAGAGTGCACTCTCTTGGGGGAAGAAAGGTACTTCAGAGACAAGACACTAGCACACTTTATCAGATGCTGTGCCAAATAATCCCTGCATCTCCTGAGCTGTATGTGCAGTAAGAGGACAGTCATACAACTGACACTGCTCCCAGCAGCTGTATGTCTGGAAAGAGCTGGACATACAACAGGTACTTCTAGTTCATTAGTTTTATAATCATTACTTATGCCCAAGAAATGCACATTTTTTGGTACATTTATAAATACATATGTTCTAGTTGAGGTTGCTTGTTACCCAATGTCTTGTGGTAGCAGCATGGTGCTTTCAGAACCAGCCAACAAAGATGCCATCTTAGATATGACTGCAGAGCAATACAGTGCCAGCAGTGAAGTCAGCAATACTGCAGGAAAAAGCACCATGTTACAACGTCAACAAATGTGCTGCTGTACAAGGCTAAGCCGTTAAGTGGTGAACGGATGAGACTGTCCAGAAGCTAAACAACGCAATTGTAAAGTCCAGCAATACAGGCTGGGAGACCAATTCACCCCTGCCATAAGCAGCTGCAATCTCACTGACTTCAATGCACGCACTTGTGCTTGTGGTGAATGTGGTCCCACGGTACTCATTAACCCATGTGCACATGCACCCCAATCTTCAGAGGAGCCACTAACAGTTCCTGCCAACTCAGCCAACTTCTACAACCAGGCCCAGGGGATTTAAACAAGTGTGGTACACCAGGATACACCAAATGCAAGTTATTATCCTGAGGATACCCAATGCTTTCCTGGAAAAACAAACCAACCAAGGGAAAAAGGCAGAGTAGATCTGCTTACTAGCCCATACATGTGACCTTGCCAGACCACACGGTGGCAGAAACTGCACTAACTCAACTGCACTCAGCCAACCCAAGAATCAGATCTATCACAGGATGGTGGCACCTACATTTTGTTATCACTGTCAGCAACAAAGTGACTGCAACCCTATCTTCCCCCAGAGTAACAATATAGCAACCACTCCATACAAGAGGAGGGGGAGAAAACCCACCATTAAAATGCCTGAAGGTCTATAAAAGTTAGAAAGACAAGGTGGATGAGGTAGTATCTTTTATTGAGACAAGCTTTCGAGCTATCCTGAGAAAGATATGGCTACAACTACACTGCCTACAAGTATTAAAGACAATAATTAAATCAACTAGTAAATGTTTAACTCTCATATTAGAAGGCAGGAAAGAGAAAGAAAATCCAGAGTGCTTCTGCTCCTCAGATCTAGAGGTCAGCACCTGTCCTTCCTTGTCCCCATGATCTCAGAGTGCACACAGACCAATGAGTAAGCACTTGACCATTGCAACTCATTCAAACGTACAATGTATTTTAAGCGTATCCCCTCCGGCAAGTAATCTGGCTTCAGGACTATGCACTGAATCAAGGCTCACTCAGCTCTGGACATTTGGATCACTGTCTGCAGAAGGTGAAGGGCTAAAGAGTTCTTCCTGAAAATGCACTAGAGCAGAGGCTGAGGAGGAAGATACCATTCCTTACTCCACTTCCATCCTGGCACCTCTCCACACATCTGGCTTTGTTGGGCAACAGACCACAGAAGCAAGATAGTGGGTTTCCAGAGGGTGAGGCAAGTGAAAACAGATGGCAGCCTGTAAAATTGAATCAACTGCAGCAGATAAAAGCTCAGAATGAGCCACTCTATAAAAATAGATTCTGTTTAGCACCACCTGTCTCCCCTGTCAGCCTGTGCTCTCTTCAGAGGCCCTTTAAAATCTCCCCCGACATTTCTGGAAGGTAAAGGAAAAGCCCAGGAGGAACCACCACCTCTCAGCTGGCTTTGTTAGCAATGTCTTCGCCTTTTTGTTTGCTTTTTTTAAAAGCCTCCAGCAGTTTTGTATGAGCTTATGGCTCATTCATGTACTAGAAAAGCCCAACTGAGAAGGAACCTGTACAGAGACAAGGTAGGTGAGATAATAGCTTCTACTGGACCAACTTCTGTCGGTAAGAGACAAGCTTTTGAGCTACACAGAGCTCCTCTTCAGGCCACCACCTGAAAGATGCAAGGACACTGCAGTACAGGGCTCCCTTCTCTGACTGCAGGTAGCCTTATTCCCCAGAGCCTTCCCCAAGCCATTACCCTTTCTGTTCAAATCTCTCCTAACACTAACTCTTTCACAAGCAAGTCAGCTATTTAATACAAACACAACATGTAATTCAGCACTCTGGAATTGCCCATGACCTCACTGAGTAACCGCATCATCTTTTTGTTGTTTTGCCTCTATAGATTGGGAGCTCTTTGGGGAAGTAACCTTGGCCTTGCTAGATTACTAGTCATGCTAAGTATCTAGCTCTCTTTTGGGAACCAACCTTGCAAGTCAACATCTGCAACGTTCAAGCTGCAGCATAAAACTGACCAGCCAAGTGGCTCCATATAAGGGGCAATCAGTATCGCTCCAGTTTATTCAGTCGAAAGGGCATCCTGAATTTAGTTTCCAACTGATTTTAACTGATTCATTTCAGTTAACTCAGAGCATTTCCACTTGGGGAAAAAGATTCTAGAGGTTTAAATTGAATCATCTGTTTAATTTTTTCTGAGCTCTGTTTTGTCACTACTGAGAACTAACATACAAGCACCACTCATTCAGCTTCTGGCCTCTGCCTTTACAGCATAGAGGGAGTAAATACCAGTTAAAAATAGCTTTAAAAGGAATATTACTACTGATAACTTGCTATCTTAATATCACTTACAAATAAGCATTTTAGGGACTGCTGTCAATTTAAACCAAAGCTGCTACAACTGTGGATCTGTCCAAATAAGACATCAAGTGACAACTGTCAAATCGCTAGGAAAGTTCTTCCAATGTTTAATTACCTGCACTTAAAATGTAGACCTTATTGCTAGTTTGAATTTGTCGACCTTTAACCTCCAGCCACAGATGTCATTATGCCTTTGTCTGCAAAATTAAAGAACCCACTACTATCAAATCTTCTCCCCAAGTAGATCCCTCAGAGGTGATCTGATCACAGTCTACAATCTAAACTGATTGGTAAACAGAAAATGAAAGGTTCTATTGTCCCATCAATCCAGTTCCCACTTTTCAACATTCTAACCCTAAGGATACTGTTCTTCTAGCTGAGAAACAACCAACAAAACACCCCCTTTGGCTTGTCAGCACTGCTCTGAGGCAGATTTTGAACAGAGTATGTTCCCAGAAACTGATCTCACAGTGAAAGTCTCTGTGGCTTCATTACCAATCCAGGCACCCAGAACTACCTAGCTTCAATATAGCAGATGTACATGTAAATATGCAGGAAGATACAGAGCAAAATAAAGGGTTTGGAGGAGGGCATCAGGCATTTGGTACATGGAGAGAAGTTAAATGAGGTCACACTCACCCCTACAGCAAAACAGAAGACGGTTTCCCAGACACAGTATTAGCCAGGTGGTGGAACATTCACTTTTCAATCACTTTTGCCAAGATGGGAATTCAGATTTCCTTACTACACCCAACTAGATTTGGGGTCACCATCGGCAGCAGTCTCTCGCCACCAGAAGAGTTCACAGGCCAGTGAACCATGTGAACAAGCCAGGGAGAACTACACACACCACCACTGCATTATATAGCACAAATCTGTACCTTTGCACAGTGCAAGGGTTTGGAGGTGTACTTTAAAGGCTTGTGTCGATTGCAGGACTGTGCTCTCACCTGCCTTCTCCGTCCGGCTGGTAGGTTTACTTGTTCAATTTGACCAAACTCAGTCTAACACTTGTGTTAAGCGTCAGGATCTGATTTGTGCTTTCACTCATCCTCATGGTATAGGGCCATCTTATTTCAGGCCAATTGCAGAAGGGTTAACTAGGCTTCAGGTAGTTACTGGAGTTTGGCAGTCTATATGGGACTCAATTCATGTTTACAGTATAAACACTGTAGGAGATGGATGTGTATACAAGGGAGAAGGGTCCGACACTCACATTCCCTGCCATTTCAGGAAACCACAGGGAACTGAACTAATCAGAGTCAACTGTGCAATTTTGTAATCATCATTCTCCTATGAGGAAACTGCTCAGCTAACCTGTCACCATTCACTTGAAGCCATTTGACTGACTGAGGACAGTTTGCTGTGCTGCTGGCTTGTTAATTCATCTTGATGTCCAGTGTCTCTTATTAGCAAGGACTTCACATCCTTCCTGCCCTCTGTGTACAGTAAGTGGATTGCCTCAAGTGAGTGTCACTAAATAAAAGCTGAGAAATACCAGAGACCTGTTACTTACCTTGAATGCTCAACATCTGTCCTAGCTTCAGTGCAGCTCCCCGCACCTTGCACAGAGTTCTCACAATTCTTTCTGCATTGGCCTCCGACAAAAAGGGGCTGGAATCCATAACGGCCTTCTTTCCTGAGAGCGGGAAGAGAGATTAAAATGCTTTATGGATCCCAGTGACTTCACCTCAACACATCATCCTATTTTAACCTACACCCTCTTCTCTCAAGAAATCAACATACCCATTTATCCTCCATCCAGCATAATGCCATTCCCAGAACTCCTCAGAGCGGCAGCTTTGAGGCATGTGAGACGGTCAGGGTCCAGACACCCCAAAGGAAGAACAGGGGGTCTGAACCCCCGAAAGCATGCAATTGAATCGACTGGTTGTATACAATGGTATTGTGTATAAAAATATGTCAAGTACAGTCTTTTATGAAAGCCTGTAATGCTTTGAGCTTGCTGGTCATTCTGAGATTATACAGTTATGGTTATGAATCTATGCATGTAAATATATAAAGGAATCTGTAACTAACAGTGGTGCAACTCTCTCACAACAAGGTGGTGAAGGAATCAGGCAGAGAGGGGTAACCTAGGCCCCAGTCAGTAGTTTACACAAAACCAACTTCAAGTACCCCTCCATTGTCCAGCCCAGAAAAAGATAATGGTTAACTATTAGTGTTAATGGAAAGACATCAAGACAAATGGGAATTCCCCCTCACTCTGAATAACCAGGAGTCACCATGCCAAGACAAAACAATTCTTTTAAAAAGAACTTGTGCGATTTTGTATCCAGAAACTGAGGAACAGCTTCTAAACAGAGAACTGTTCCTGATTCCCTCTATAACAAAGGGCATGCAGGGAAATTGTTAAAAGAAAAAAGGTAATTTATATTAGAAGAGAGAATGGGTTTAATATGAAACAGTAAAGCCTGAGGTTGCATCTTTATGTTTCTTTTCTGTGTAACTTGCATATGCTCTCCCTTATTAATCTTTGACCCTGTGATTTTTCTATTAAATAAAACTTTTTGTTTATTTTTACCCGCAGCAAGTCTCCAGTGTGCAAACTGCATGGAGTGTGCACGGCAAAGTGAACTGGGAGCTGTTTTCACACCTTCAAGGGTGACAAACCAGAGGGGAAAAGTCCAAGTGTCTGGTAGTTAAGAGCTTGGGATAGATGGATTTGGGGAGACTTGGGACTGTTGGGGTCAGCCTGCAAGGAGTAACTGAGCTGGCGGAAGCCAGGGTGAGACCTTGTACTTGTAGGATGGCTACTGGAGTCAGGGCTGAGCCACAGCAGCACAGCATTAAGGCACCCAAAGGTACAAGGCAGGCGGTGACAGAACCCCTTAGTGGTCTGGGTGATCCTAAAACATCACAGGGTACAAGTGAGCAAAGGCAAATATGGGCCTTGTTAAAAGTCCAGTGGTGTTTTTTATGAGCTAGGCGAAGGCACACACTACAAAGCTGTGCCAATCCACCTGCACCCTCCCCAGCACACCCTCCCCCTGATATTGCCATCCTGAACAGAGCAGAGAGATGGTTGGCATCCGTTAGAATTAGTGAACAACAGAGACTGTCAACCTTCTCTCTTCATTTGGGACCTAGACCAGGTTAGAACAAAATGCCAGTGCAAGCTGACCCAATTATGCCATCAGATACAATAGCAGAACCTAGTCTGTCCCCCACCCTATACTATCAAGTAATTTGCAACAATATGTACACATTTGCAGCTTTAACTTCATTTCAACTAAGAAAAACTGCATTTCAATTCCAGCTCTGTGGGGTTTGGTTAAGATGCCGAGTGAGGTCAGGTTTCAGAGTAGTAGCCGCGTTAGTCTGTGTCAGCAAAAAGAAAAGGACTACGTGGACTTTCGTACACTACGAAAGCTTATGCTGAAATAAATGTTAGTCTCTAAGGTGCCACAAGTATTCCTTTTCTTTTTGGGTGAGGTCACTCCCTCAGTGATGTTCACTGCGAAGGATTCCTTAGTCAGCTGCCTGCTATCATTCCAGGTATTTGTGACTACGCAGGATGTTTCCATTCTACCTACTTTTCACCCCAAGCTGTTTTATTTTAAGACTCCAAAATTCTTGAATTCATTTGATTCACTCTACAAATGCATGTTATTCTATTGGACCCCAGAATGATGGAGGATGAATGTCTTCCTGCCACTATGGTGCCAGTTCCTTTACCCATTTACTTGTGGGGGCCATCTGTGCCATCCCCTAACTGGAGACTCACGCTTTAATTTCTGTCACTTCTACTATGCTTTTTAAACAGAGCAACAGCTCAAGCTGGTTAAGACCTCACTGTTCTGTCTGAATTTAAGACCCATTCCTCTACAGATAAGCCAAATCCTGCTGGTCTTACTCTTACAATTACACCAGTATTAATGCATGTGGGATTAGGCCCAATGTCAACATGATTCAGGTCCCCCACTGAGCAGGCAAAACCTGCCACTGGACAGGCTCACCTGCTGGTTCCTACAGGCACCTGTGACAAGCCTTCAGTTCGTGTAACAATTAGTTGCTACAAACCATGAGACCACTCCTCTCTTAAGGGGGGGAAGGGGGAGATGGTGGCTTAAGGGCTCAAGTCACAGCCAAGTTTCCTTTCAGAGGCCAAAAAATGCTAAGGAGCAGCAGCTCTGTCTAGGACATCAAGACTGGGAACACAGCATCTGCAATGCTCCTGCCAAACTTGTCTACTTCCCTGAGAGCACAGCCACCTGTCAGTGTGATGGACTATGCCAGCACGGATCAAAGGGTAACCTACCAGTCAAATCTCCTACAGCCAAGCCACAGGCAGGTTTGTTACAGTGAAGTACTGCAAGTCGTTTGTAACATGGGGCTGTGCAGAGAGCTACAAAAGCTCTGTGCACGTCACTGCCTCTCCTCCCTGATGAGCTGTTTGTTTAGACAACACTGACTGCACCTGGAATGTGAATACACCGCCACACCAATTTTGGACAGGAAGAGATTACATAAGGACACTGGTGGGAGATATGGGGGGGGGGGGGGGGGGGAAACAGACTTACCAGCTGCTGAAGGCAAAATGGAGTACTATGTACACAGGGTACAGTAACTCCTCACTCAGCGAAACAACCGGGACAACTGTTACATTGCTGATCAACTAAGGAACATGCTCATTTAAATTTGTGCAATGCTCCCTTATAACGTTGTTTGGCAGCTGCCTGCTTTGTCCATTGCTTGCAGGAAGAGCAGCCCGTTGGCGCTAGCTGGTGGGGGCTTGGAACCAGGGTGGACTGGCAGCTTCCCCCCATCCCCTATCAGCTCCCCGCTCCCCTAAGTTCCTTGTGCTGCAGCCACCCAGCAGGCTAGTCCCTTCCCCCACTGCCATGTGCAGCTCCTGCCCTCTGCCTTGGAGCTGCTCCCGGGAGCCTCCTGCTTGCTGTGCGGGGGAGGGAGGAGAAGAAGGGGGCTAATGTCAGGGTGTCCCCCTCCCCCCACTTACCCCTTCTCCATATTGAGCAGGGTGGGGACACGAAGGAGAGAGCTTGCGGACCACAGCTGCTGTCTCAACTTCCTGATCCACTTAAAAAGACAAGGGTCTACACTTAGCCTTGGTCTATACTGGAGGGGGGGGGGGGGGGCAAGAGGAGGAATCGACTCCGCCTGCGACGCAGCAATGGAGTACAGGAGTCCATGGGAGAGCGCTCGGGGGTTGATTTATCGTGTCTAATCTAGATGCGATAAATCGACCCCCGCTGGATCAATCGCTACCCGCCAATCTGGCTGGTAGTATAGACATACCCTTAGAGTGGGGTCAGGGGCAATGCGCATCTCTCTCTCCCCCACACACAGGCTGTGTGTCTTTGTTTGCCATGCTGTCTCCCCTCCCTCCATTCATGCTGTCTTGTAGAGCGTGAGGCTACATTAACAATGTGTTAACCCTTGAGGGCTCAACCAAATGCTAATCAATCATTTAGTAGCAAGGCATTCCCTGGGAAATATCCCACCCTCTAACTTTACCACCTCAATCAAGCTTCACAATCATCATTGCTGTGTACAGTATTAAATTGTTTGTTTAAACAGAGTGTGAGAGAGAGAGCGAAAAAGAGAGAAATTGCCCTGGAAACTAACCCCCGCCCCTCATTTACATTAATTCTTATGGGGAAATTGGATTCGCTTAACATCGTTTTGCTTAAAGTGGCATTTTTCAGGAACATAACTACAACGTTAAGTGAGGAGTTACTGTACTATGTAATGACAGCAGGGTGAGAGGCTTCTCCCCCAGCGCTGAGCAAAGGTAACTAGACAGAGGAGGGAACCCAGGCTGGCTGGAGGAGAGGTGAGATCCAGACACATTTGGCTGTTCCATAATGAACTCTGCTGAGTTAACATGGTTTGGTACAAACTTTTTCATTGGAGTTCCCAGTTTAGAAGAAGCCAGAACTGGGTCACAAACCTGCACCTGCTATCCAAATGCACAGGCACTTGCACAGAGTCAGCTATTTTCCTTCACACAGCCCTGGTCAACATGCCTCAGGCCCACAAAGGGTGGTTGCTGAAGACAAAGGCACAAGTGGTCAGGATCAGAAATCCCCCTAAGCGGTGCATAATGTTGGCAGGCAACGTGTGCATGGAAAGTGCCTGGCACTGCCCTCTTCTGGACTCTGCAGCTCCCACTTCCATTGGCTGTTTCTGGTGTTGCCAGCTAAGGAGGCGAGGACTTCTTCAGCCCCCTGCCCCAGCAGAGTAAGAGTGTGGGAGGGTGCATGTGTGGAGGACCTGGAAGGAAAGAGGAGTGACTGAAGTAGCAGATTGAACAGGAAAGAGAACAGAGTGGGGGAGGGGGAGAAACCAGGCTCAGGTTTAAATTGGGGCTAATGCAGTAATTTGTTGCATGCACAGGAAGAGTTAGACGCGAACATTGCTCAGGATCCGGATCCTAGTTTTAAGGAGTCTCTCCTGAAAGACAGCAGGGTTTCCTGGACCTGTCCAATCCAACAGGATTTAGATTAGTTTTGGAGTTTTTTTAAATCTGCTTTCAGACAAATTTGAAATATCTCCCCCTTCTCACCACCTCCCAAAGATCACTGGCTTTTGACTGTCCCTGCCAGAAAGCTCTTCTAAATCATCAGCTATGAGGGTAGGAAGGTAAATAATCCAGCACACAAGTGACTCAAAATACAGTTGAGCCATGAAAACTGAATCATCCCTGTGTCTGTCTGAATCTCGCCCTTTCCTATCACACACACACACACACACACACACACACACACACCCCTCTTCTGCATACAGCAGGCTAAGAAAACAGTTAATGATTAAGGTGGTTCCAAGAAGCTAATGAACCCTAGTAGCTTAAAAACAACCTTATCAGAGAAAGAAAAATCCCCAACAATAGTACTCCATCACTTCCTCCTGGCACGGTTTCTCCCCAACAAAAACCACACAAACACTAACCTGAACATAAGTCAGCCTTGTCATTAGCAATGAAGTGTTGCCTGTTTATGCACTGTGCTAAAAATGGACATAGCCCAGAAGGTGACTTAAAAAAGGGAGATAGTTTATGTGAACAACAGGGGAAAGGGAATCATTGGCACAACAGAAGGGGAAAAAAATGACTTAAAGGGACGATTGAATACATTTCATGGAATACACCCCTCAAGCCAGTTCAGTTCATACAGAGGCAAAATGGTAGAGGTAGGCTAGCTCTTCTCAATGACAGAAATAACCCTTTACTCTTAGGGCTGGTCCACACTAACCCCCCGGTTCGAACTAAGATACGCAACTTCAGCTATGTGAATAATGTAGCTGAAGTCAAAGTATCTTAGTTCGAACTAAAAGGTGTTACTGCGGGTCCACACGCAGCAGGCAGGCTCCCCGGTCGACTCCGCATACTCCTCTCGTGGAGCAGGAGTACCGGTGTCGACGGCGAGCACTTTCGGGATCGATTTATCGCGTCTTAATCGATCTCAGATCGATTGCTTCCCGCCGAACCAGGAAGTAAGTATAGACGTACCCTTATACACAGCTTTTCCTCTCTAGATCTCAAAGCATGTCATGAAGATTGTGAGCATCTTCACTCTTGTTTCATAGATGGAAAAATGCAGAGGAAAGTGAGACAGAGACAGGAAGACAACACAGAGTTCAGACTCCCAGCCTTGTACTCCAACCACTAGACCACACAACTCTCCCAGAACTTGGCTGCTAAGCTTTTCTCTATGCAAGCCATGAGAGCACATATTCCCAATAATTCTAAAACCACCCCTCCAAATTTAAGTTGGTTTCAGCTGCATAACTGTTCTCAGTCTTGACCCATCCCAAACGATCACTGCTGATTTTTTCCTTACAATTAGATTGTTATCCATTTTTAAATCAGACTGTTCCCTCAGAGCAAGTCACTGCACAGAGAGTTTTGGTTGTTGTTTTTTTTGAGGACTGTCAGCTTTGGGACAGGGGGACACAGCCTAGAACTTGGCTATTCTGTCACTCCCTCCATTTTAAGGAGGAGAGCATTTCTAGAGACAAAGTTCAGCTCACAACTGACTCTACCTGAGAAAGGCTGATTGCTGGCCTTTTAGGCAGAGAGCCACAACAAGCTCTTTGTTTGCCCAACACCTAGCACAATGAAGGCACCATTATAATATTAAGCCGTTAATAAAGGTAAAATTGACCTTGAAGCCAAACCCTCCATTGCTGGCAAAGGAGACCATTTGTCTGGAGGCAGACATTTTTTTTAATTCCTGAAAAAACTTTGTTCCAACACCTATGTCAGCCCTGTACTTTAAATACACATTCTAAATAATACACACACTGTGCTGCGATAGTGAGACTGCTGTGAAGGTCAGCGGTGACCCAAGGAGCTATTTTTAATTTGCTAGCTTGACAAAGACAGTGAAACTCATCCATGCTCTATACATGAAATAACAATGTTATTCCCTTTTTAGAGGAGCCAAAATTTTATTTATAAAGTGGTTCCCTTAAAGTTAAAGGGATTGCAACATTAAAGCCTGGAGGCCCTCACAGTCTACTGCTATAACTAGGGTTTCAGCAATGGAGAGCATCAGTATGTGTCCTGGCCATCAGGAGGCAGATAGTGCCTTTGTCAGTGCAAGTTCATGGTTCAAGGGGAAAAAGTGACTCCTTTGAGTCCCCAGGCCCTACACATCCTAAGCTACAACACACATGCGCACGCATGCACGCACATGGAAAGAAGGGGGTTGAGGAGAATGGGTGTGATGGAAGAGGGGCTCAGAAACCAAGAACAGAGAAGAGTGTGAAAAAAAATAGAGTACGGCTCTGCTGAAGAGGTTAGCACAACTGCTAAATCAGCGATTCTCAACCTGCGGACCATGGGCCGCTTGCAGCCCAATCAGCACAGAGTTGCAGCCAATGGGACATCCTCAGGGCCATACAGGTATTACTGGATGAGGCCCACGATGGCAAATAGGTTGAGAAACACTGTGCTAAATGAATCAGAATGGGGGCAGAGATCATGTGTGACCCAAACACTTGGATAAATGGACAGGGTTACTAGTGGTGGGAACACAGCAAGATATGAACATAAAAAGGAAACAGACTGGCCGGTGGCAAGATCTTTAGCCCAAGCAGTACTGACCTCTGACCTGGAACACAAGAAAAAAGGTATGGAGACATGTTAGAGCACTTTTCTGATCATTATTATAGTTGTGCCTAGAGGCACAACCAGGATTGAGGTCCCATTTCACTATGCACTGTCGACACAGTGGGAGACAGTCAATGCCTTGAAGACAAGACACACAGGGCAAGAGGAGAAAGAGGAACAGAAAGGTGAAATGACTTCCTGAAAGTCATACAGCAGATCTATGGAACAGCCAAGGGTAAAACCCATATCTTCGATGCCTGGTCCAAATGCCCTAGTCACTAAGTATCGCCACCTTATTCGATCACTGCATTTTCCATCAAGGCCTGCTTAAGACACCCTTTCAACTATCAGTACTTGGCTCAAACTACAGAGCAGGCTATAGACCGTGCATTTAGAATTTACAAGTAATACAAGAAGAATTTTTTAAAAAAAATCTCAAGTGCAGTTTCTGCAAGTTGCAGAAATGTATCAATTTCTCTTGTAAAAAAATCCCTCCCCCTTCTCACTTTAAGTAACAGATTCAAAACTCATCATCATCTCCAGAAAGTTTCATAATTCTGCAATGTTTGTGTTTTCACTTTGGCAAGTGCCCAGCTAGCAGGTACCTGGCAAGGAGAAAAATATAAACAAACAGCAATGCAATCCCTCCTCAGTTACAGCTGGAGATAGTCTCCATCTTGCAGCAGATACGAGCAACTTGACAGAAAAGGTGTTGAGTGCTGCCAGCAAAAGCCTTCAAGGATTCTGCAAGCCAAGCCAAGTTTGGTTCACATATATTCCAGATAGTGCCGGTGTGCAATGTAGGTCAGAGCAACCAAAAACAAACCCTTGCTGACAGTTGTTGCTTTCACAGATCAAGGACTCTCAGGACTTTGCATGGGGCTTTGGTTTTTGATTGGTGGTGGTGTTTGTTTGTTTTTTAAAAAAAAAACTTTATATAGAGAGGAAAGCAGGAGAGGATGCAATGAGAGATTTACAGATGACCACAGATGGAAATGGGGAAACTTGCTATAGCCTGTCCACTTTGTCTCCAAGAGATTGGCCCATCTTCACACTGTAGCATCAGGTGACTGGACAGGGATTCAATCTTCAACACTCATCAACATTCTTAATATTTGAGGATATTAAAATGAAAAAACACAGAGCCCTCACAGATTTAAATATGCGCTTCAAAGCAAAGCCTCTGAACTAGGAGCACTTTGGCTTCATTTCCTGTGCTTATTCTACCAGTAACGGAGGTTAAAAGGAAACCAGCAGGGAGAGGGTTAAGTAGGAGGTCAGAACATATCAGGTATGCCAGGCAGTGCAGCAGGTGCCTCCTAGCAGGACAGAAAGGGATTTATACTGGGAAAGAAGGTATGATGCTGTAAATGCTTATGTCACTACAGTCAATCACAGTAAGAACAATATAGTAGTGAGAGGTTGCCCATTGTACCCAACACACTGATAGCATAGCAGATGCATTCAGTAGTATTGGAGTGGAGGCTAAATCCACACCTTTGTAACAGCACAGCATTGTGCGCCATATTGATGTGTCTATATGCAGCCTCTCCTGCTATAAGATACATTTCCATTCACACCAATTCATACAAGCTTCAGAAGCTTGTGCTGATTTTCCAGAAACAAGGAGTTATCAAGAGTCTCAGATACAAGAGAACCTTGTCATGATGGACAAAGCCTAGACTGAGCTACCTGAAACGGGGATGTGAAGTATTTCGTACACTTTGTACTTGATTCAGCCCTGAGACATGCTGGTACAAGGCCCAAAGACAAAGAAGTTCGTGACACCTTCTCTAACTCAGGCTTGCAGCCAGATAACAGAACCAAAGATCAGTGGCACTTGCCAGAGAGGTTATGACTAGGTACGTGCTGATTAATGTGCAGCTCCTAGGCAGTCTACATCAGTGATGTCTCTGTGGAGACCAAGCTGAAATGGCAACATCTGAAAGAGATTTAAGAAGTGATCAAGTCTGTTTAAAAGCCAAAGTAGACACACTTGAATGCATCACAAGAAATGGCCACAGCTCCGTTGGCAAGTATTTGGTCTCTATTTCTTAGATGTGGCTTTGGTCAAATGCTACTGCAGAAACTCCTTGTGTCTGTGCGTACAAGCCCTCCTCACCCCCATCACTGTGGTATCTGAACACTTCAAAAGAAGGCATCCATGTAGCATATGATCAGCACCAATAACACTGGAATCAAGCACTAGCTGGAAAGGATGCAGGGTCTGAAATGATGCCATGTTTATCGTGGCTGCAGTTGTGCAAGATGCAAGTAATGGCTATTGCTCTGTGTGCACTGCAATCTGAAGTCTCTCTCCCCGCACCTCCATGTTATCAATTTCACAACCCCTCACTGCACTGAGAAAGCAAACTGCCTCTCAACCTGAGAGACAATCAGGCTCTGGAAGGAGAAGCAGCAGCCTAACAAAAAAAAAGGGAGGTGGGGAGGGCAAAAAATAGTCTAACCAGAGTAAAATACAATGACAAGGGAGCCAATCCTCTGAATCTGGACTCTACTGGTGACTAACTTCACAGGCTGCTGGAGAGGGAGGTCAGGAAAACTTTGGAGGCAATAGAGTGGAGTTCCATGTTGTCTCATTAAGCTTAGAAAGGGAGAGTCTATAATAGAAGAATATCAGAGGTCTCCTAGCAAGGGACATGGTAGAATTGGTATCTATCCCCACACAGTGACAATCCTGGCCATTCTCATGGGAAGTTTCAAAGCACCTCAATTAGACAAGCAAGGGAAGTTAAACAATGGACCCAGAATAAAAGGGCTTGCAAGCCCTGTCCTCATCTCCCCACCACCACCTTTCCTTTCCAACAGTCTCTGCACCCGATCCACCTTTGGGTCAGGTAAGGATCAGATATTATGGGAGCGAGGATATGACCCCAGGGGTGACCAACTGCACAAATTCTGCAATGGTTAAAAGCATTTCCCTTATCTAACTTACTCTGTAACCTTCACCTCAGTGACAGATGGTTAGCCAGACACCAAGGAAAGACAAACAAGAGAGACAAACAAGAGAGATATTTATGGCAAAATAAGAACATGACATTTCTCTTATGTTTTTAATATTAAAGTGGAAGAACTGGGAGAGAAGTCAAAAGAAAGTTGTTACCATGGATCTCTGACCTACTTTAAACTCCTTAAACAAGCCACAATATCAGATCTAAGGAATATGAATTTGTTTAACTGCTTAGAAGCCATGAGGCTGCTGTATTAGTTTGTAGATCCCCTGTACAAAATAATTCCTTCTAGAGCCATGCAGAATTCAGCTAGGATGTGGGTGGTTTCCATGTGACAGCCTGCAGACAACTGCCCTTGATAAGAAACTTTATTGAAACTGCCAGTGCCACACAAGAACAAATAAATCAAATCTGGTTGTGGAAGCCGTCCCCTCTTCACCCTCACCTCCCTGCCCCCATGTGATCAGATGTTTACTTCCCAATTCTATCACTTTAAGAGGCAGACAATGCTGAGGTTGGGAATGAAGAGATTCAACTCCATGAGACAGTGTCATACTACATGATGCTTGTTTAGGACACATGGAGGATCCATATAAACAAGCCTTCAGAAGGGCTGCGGGGAGGCACTGAGTTCGGAGTCTAATAATCTTTGATACCATTCTCTCTCCAGACTTGCCCATCTAGGCCATTTCATCCTCCTCCTCTGGTACACCTTTAAATATCTGGCCTCTTCACTGCCCATAACACTAGCATTCACCCTGGTCCTCGTTTCCAATTTTTACTGAAACCTTATCTCTGACTTCCTGACACTCACTTTGCCCCACTCCGTTCAAAAATATTACTGCTAACCTCATCCTGGCCTGTTCTGACCAGGTTATTGCTTCTTTCAATCCCTGCCCTGGCTCCCTCTGCACCACAGGAACAAATATAAGCTTTTTGTTTGCCATCTTCAAGAACCTTTTCAGCTTAGTCCCTATCTTCTCATTTGTTCTCAGTTTCTTATTGCATCACTCTTCCTGTCCCCCTCCCCAGATCAAATTCTCAGCCAGCAATAGCAGCCTCCATCTACCACCCTACCACCCCTCCGCTTCCCTCCAGTGCCTTGGTGCACAGAATGCACCCTCCCCAAACTAATCCAGAACGCCACTATCCTGTCCTCCAAATCACTCAAGATCCACCATTGCCACAATGTCTACTGAAAGCTACCACCTCGTCAATAGGGATATCCAATATTTAACTGAACTGAATTAGTATAGGACTAGTTACAGTGCAAAGCTACATAACTATGATTTCTTATCACTATAATCCTCAACCTCTTCCCTGTTTCTTACACTCATTGCACCCACTTGCTGCATCTTGTCTTCCAGATTGTAAACTCTTAACAATAAGGAATATCTTTTACTCTGTTTACACGGCACCTAGCACAATGGGATCCCTGATCTGACTGGGGCCTCTGAGCACTGCTGTAATGCCAAGCGTATTAAATAAATCTGAGATGAAGAAGCTCCCGAGGTGATTAAGAAAATAAAGAGGTATTTGGAGTGGCTTCCCAGAATGGGCCATCTCACTGCTGGGTGGACTGGTGCTGCTCCATGCCAGCATATGGGTTTTATATAAGAGGTCAATGATAGCTAACAAAGGGAACCATAAACACACACACACACACACTTACTTACTTGGATCAGGAGTCATTTTCTTAGTTATGTCCCCCATCCATCCGTCCCTCCCTATCACATGAAATGGAACTTGCAAGTAAACCAATGTCCAGTTCATTCCTGTCCTCGCACAATTTAAAAAACTATCAATAGGGAAGTCATATTTATATGACACGCATCTGCCCAAGCATCCTAGATCTAAGCAGACTCCCATTTCCTTCTAGTAATACTGAGCCTCCAGTTACAAAAGCCAGGATTTCAAGGATGGTGGTCAGAACCAAAGGGCAGGAGCCAGAAAGATGCTCAGCTCCAACATTGGCTACACCATCAACTCTGTTAACTTGAGTGGTACCAAGACACCCCCCCCCAGTGTGTCAAGTCAAATATAACAACAGGGATATGGGTGGCAGATAGGAACTTCATGGAAAGTGATGCTGCATCTGATCCAAGCTTTTGTAGATAAGAAAACAGAACAAGAACATCTACCTAGCCACAAGCCCCGAGTAAGCTGCTTTTTTCCAGAGAAGGAAAAAATATCATGTTCATATCTTCCGCGCCTCAGTACTATGGATTGCACTAGCTCAGAAGTGGGCAAACTACGGCCTGCGGGCCACATCCGGCCCGCGGGACCGTCCTGCCCGGCCCCTGAGCTCCCGGCCGGGGAGGCTAGCCCCCGGCCCCTCCCCTGCTGTTCCCCCTCCGCGGCAACCTCAGCTCACCATGTCGCCAGCGCTCTGGACGGTGGGGCTGCAAGCTCCTGCCGGGCAGTGCGGCAGCGTGGCTGGCTCTGGCTGGGCAGCACAGCTGCCAGACATGCTGCTCTGAGCAGCATGGTAAGGGGGCGGGGAGGTTGGATAAGGGACAGGAGGTTCCGGGGGGCAGTCAGGGGACAGGGAGTGGTTGGATGGGGTGGAGGGGCAGTCAGGGGACAGGTGGGGTTGGATAGGCATGGGAGTCCCGGGGGGGGCCTGTCAGGGGGTGGGGATGTGGATAGGAGTCGGGGCAGTCAGGGGACGGGGGGGTCCCAGGAGGAGGTGGTCAGGGGACAATGAGAGTTGGATGGGTGAGGGGTTCTGAGGGGGGCAGTCAGGGGGCGGGAAGTGGGAGGGGGTGGATAGGGGGCAGGGGCCAGGCTGTTTGGAGAGGCACGGCCTTCCCTACCCTGCCCTCCCTACAGTTTCGGAACCCCGATGTGGCCCTCAGGCCAAAAAGTTTGCCCATCATGTGGGGCTGGAACTCTCCCAGCTAGAATATAGGTGCAGAAAAGCAGTAAACATGTTAATTCAGACCAATGCCAGTGGGCAAAGGAGACATACCCCAAAACAGCATCCCTTTTCTTAAATTGGGAGATGAGATGAGGAAGACACGAGGAAATGCAAAGTCTGGTATAAACTTGCTTGTACGGCACATAGCCCTCTCTTTGTGCATGTCTATAGAATAGTCAAGAGGAAGATACTGAAAGAAGTGAAATGTGTCTGAAGAAATTATTTTTCCATGGTTTTTTATAAGAGTCATCACCTGAGTATCAGATAGGTAGAATATTGCTGACGGTCAAGCAAGTCTTTTTTTACTTCAACCACTAAACACCACAAGGTTTCAGACATTAAGGCCTAGTCTACTCTCAGTTTTTGTACTGGTATAAGTATTTCAGTTAGGGGGGGTGTTTTGGGGTTTTTTTTTTAACCTGAATAGTTATATCAGTAGAGCTTACTCCCCTTTCCTTATGGAATAAGCTATACCAGTTGAAGTGACTTTACACCCATATAGCTGTGTCCATACAAGGTAAGTTGGCAAAGCGGTACAACTTGTGTTTAGACAAGCCTTATGAGGTTAAAAAGAAATTAACTCAACCAAAATAAACTGAAAAAAACCCCACTCCACTCCTAACATACTGCATCACAATCACAGCCTTTAGAGACCGATTTTATTTTTCTACACAGTAGATAATGCCTAAAAGAGAAAACTAGGTTTTCTGTTCAAAACAAGCACACCAGAGAGCTCACCATTGCGTTCTTCATGTCTAAGGCTCTTCTTTGCAACTTCTGCCAAGGCCCCAATGCCAAGACCAAAAGCTAGTCCTTTAAAACAAGAGGAAAAACAAACAAGTCAGTGGTGAATGAGCACAAAAATGCCATTGGAGTATGCTTAAGCTATTTGATACATTCAGAGGATACTGAGAGGTAGCTCTTTTGTAATCAGCCCCTGACTGCATGGACTGCAGGAATATCAGCTTCTCCTACAGATAGGGGAGACAAGACTTTAGCATTTATAAATGTACAAAGTAACTTGATTAGAAGAGTCTGGCTTTTATGATAGTATAAGCTAACAATTCAACACTAAGCCACCCGTCTCCTAGATCTCTTCATTCAATCTGGCATGTCAGGGCTATATTATTATTGACTAAAGAGTTCTAAAATACTCTGCTCACAAGCATGCTGCAGAAGAGTGAAGCAGTAGGGTTCCACACTCCAGCTGTAGCCAGGCTTTAAAACATCACCCTGGAGGAAGTCTATTTGGGAAGGTAGATTACAATACTGCTTTTGATAGCAGAGTTCTTGGGAAAGAAAAATCCTCCCATTCACACTCCTCAAGGAAATTGCAAACATGTTCAGACACAAAGGTTGCTAGCCAAGTTTCAATAGTAGGGGCAGAGGCTTAAGCCAAATCTACACAATAAGACAACCAATCACACTCATAAGCAGCTAGCAACATTGTTGGATCTAAATGCCAATTGTGTCCAAGCCATCAATGTGGTTTAACAACGAGGTCTGGCCTATGTTATGTAGGACAGTGGTTTTCAAACTGCGGGTTGCGACCCAGTACTGGGTTGTGGAATGAATGTAAGGCACTAGGTTGCAGCGGCTCTGGTCAGCACCGCTGACTGGGACGTTAAAGGTCCCGTCGGCAGTGCTGCCTGGTTAAGGCAGGCTAGTCCCTACCTATTCTGACACCACGCTGCGCCCCAGAAGCGGCCAGCACCAGGTGCGGCTCCGCAGCAAGGGAGCCACAGGGCTCCGCGTGCTGCCCCCACCCCGAGCACCGGCTCCGCACTCCCATTGGCCAGTTCCTGGCCAATGGGAGCTGGGGGGTGATGCCTGTGGGCGCCGAGAAGCCAGACCTGCTGCTGGCTGCCTCCAGGTCGCAGCGCAGTCCACAGTGCCAGGACAGGCAGGAAGCCTGCCTTAGCATCCCCGCTGTGCTGCAGACTGGGAGCTACCCGAGGTAAGCCCGTGCCACAACCCCCTGCCCCAGCCCTGAGCTACCCAGAGCCCCCTCGTGCACCGCAAACCCCTCATCCCCGGCCCCATCCCAGAGCCTGCACTCCTTGCCCAGAGCCCTGACCCCTCCCCCCACACTCCAACCCTCTGCCCCAGCCCTGAGCCCCTCTCACACCCCAAACCCCTCATCCCCAGCTCCCCTGGGTCGCGGGCATCAATAATTTTCTTCAACTGGGTCACCAGAAAAAAATTTTGAACACCACTAATGTAGGAGGTCATGCTAAGATGATCAGAGCGGTCCCCTTCTGGGGCTTGGAATCTATGAATGCCACCGGCACTGTAACAGTCTCCTCAGAGCTTGTGCAGCACTTAAATCAGTGCTCCCCTCATAAAAGCTGAGTGGGACTCCAAGAGCTACGGTGATAACCATGCACTACCTTTACTAGGGATATAGGCTGGCTTCTTTCCTTCATTCTTTCAGGTTGTAACATTTATTTTGCTGGGTAAATCGGGACCACAATGGCATTAAGGTAACCAAGCCAGCCAGCCCTACATCCCAGCTCTGCAAATCAGGATCTCAGAATGCATTGCCCCACATACTGCTAGCAGATGTTCCATATGCATGTCCTCCAAGGACTCTAGCCCCTGCTGAGCACCATGGGATAGTTTCCCACAATGCACTGATACAAAAAGCCAGGCAACGTATGTACAGACACACGAGGACAACTAATATGGTTGTGCTGGGAGAGGGGAGGGTATTTGTGTACCAAAAACAAGAAGAGTTCTGTGGTGCCTTCCTCCCAATTAATTCTAACTCCCCGTAACTGATATCATATGTACTCTCCACTCAGAACATCGCTCCACCTTTATCATCTTTATCTCACACATTAACCTCGCCACAACCTAAATACCCAGTGCAAGGTTAGGTATTGCCACAAGCAGCTCCAGCGACATTATAGTGGCTTATTATTAAACATTAACCAGCACTGACTATTTTTCTTTGACTGATTTCATTTCTGTTTACATATTTTATTCTGATAAGGCAGTTCACTTTCAAACTGAACTTTCAACCTCTTGTATTGAGATTTGACAATATATGAAGCACTTAAGTTAAATAATAAAACTCTGCACTTAACAGCACCTTTTAGAGGATCTCAACATGTTTTTAAAAAGTAAGGATTTTGAAGTTATAAACAGTAATAAACCTCTCAGATAATTAGTTACAGGACCAATAACCTTGCTCATGCTAAATAATTGTGTAGCCATAAAGCCTCAGCAGTTGATAGCAGGGAATAAAATCAAGGCTGTTTTGCTCCCGCAACCAAACATATACACAACCACGCACAACTTGACAAAGGTTAGAGCCTAAGTTCCCTGTAAGCTGCGCGCTGCACAGCAGCCTATTTAACACTGCGCACTCAGGGAACCTGCCTGGCCAGGACTTGCCACAGTTGGGGGAGAGGCACCCCTCCTGCTCCCCCAACCCAGCCCCAGCCCAGACGTGCCGCGGCCAGGGGAGAGGCAGGCCCCAGCCCTGCCATGGTGGGGAGAGACCCCTCTCCCCAAACCCAGCCCAAGTGCTGCTGCGGGAAGAGCTGGTGGGAGTCCTCTCTCCCTGCTGCACCCCAAACTCCTCATCCCCGGCCCCACCTCAGAGCCCGTGCCTGGAGCCATGAGCCCCCTCCCACACTCCAAACCCCTTGGCCCAACCCCCACCACAGGAATTTTATTATCTGCACCAATATGGAAGTGATGTGTCACACATTACCTCCATATTGGTGCACATAACAAAATTCATTCTGCACATGTATGGGAAAAATTAGAGGGAACACTGGTTAGAGCTACTGAAGGACAACATGTCAGACTCCGTCCAGCAGAGTGCAGACGCTAGCGATGGGCAGAAAACAAGAATTCTATTTCATGAAAAATGTTGGTTTCAGAATTTTTTTTCATTCCATACTGGAATAAGATGGGGACCTTTCAAAGTTTTTACACAAGAGAAACTACAAACAAAAAGACACCTCTGAATCATTTAAAGCATGGACTCAAACCTGGGTCTCCCAATTACAGATGGAGGATTTTTTTTCTAGGAAAGGTTTTTAATCAGAAAATGACAATTCATTGGGAAGGTTTCAGAGGTCCAAGACAGGAAGGAGCTATTGGCTATGGCCTCCTTCCCAACATGGACCTGAGAAACTTTCTTGATGAATCAGCATTTTCTGATTATAAAACCTTTCCTTGAAAAATTCCTCCATCTCTAGGTGACACACATACAATGGCAAGCACATTACATAATTAACAGTAGCAAGGGAAAAGAATCAGACAGGAAGATTTAAAGAGAGCAAGGAGTCCTCATCAACAAAAGGCAATTTTCTAGGTTGTGAATGAGTGCTGATATCAAGCTCCAAGATATAGCTCATTCAGCACCAGATCTGTCGGTTAACACTCCCATTAAGAGCTCTGTTTTATTGTTACTACAATTCTGAACTAGTTTGGCTCTAACTGGTGTCTACAGTGTCCCACTCAAATGAAAGACTAGGGACCAGATTCTATCTCAGTTACCAATGTTAATCAGGAGCAATTCTAGCACACTTAGAAGTATTTTTTGCTTTACAATAGTACAACTTAGATCAGAATCTGGCCTAGTGCTCTTCACCCCTCACCCTAAAGAATTTCTAATCCAAATTTAAAAGCTACAACGCAACAATTCACCCTGCGAAGAGGCTGCAAGGATTTACACGGTATAGAGGAGCAAGAGATTAAAAAGGAGTTTTTAAAAGTAGCACTTCTTAAACTGGAAAATTCTGTGGGATTTTCTAGCAGAAAACGAGTAACAAGTGTCAGTCAACTGCTCGAAACAGGAGAAGAAAAAAAAACTAGGCCTAGGCAAGCTTAAGCCTGGATTGTTCTTTCATACTCCAGCCCCTAAAGACTATAAGCATCACTGTGGTGGTCTGAGTGTGACTGAGTTATTGTCCTGTGAGCATTATACTGAAATTCAGCGCAACAACCCCACAGCAGGTCTGCTGATAAAATGAACTATTTGGAAATGTAACAGGGAATAAGACAACATACAAACCTGGTTTAAACAGTGGGGGAGGGAAGAAAGTGCCCTTGGGGTGGGTGGGATCCTGCTGCTTTGATTGTTGCTATATAGCAACAAAGTCTGCAAATACAGTAACTGACTGTACTGCAAACCCACTCCATTCATCAAGAAAGCAAACAAGCCAAGCAACAAAGCTAGTAAAAATATTTTAAATAACTTGAAGACTCTTATTCCCATGAAGAACACATCAGGCAGTCCCCTCCTCAAGACCTGGTGCATTTCACTGGTTCTTGAGGGTTACACACAGCACTTTTTTTAAATCTTGCGTTTTCACAGCTTCATGTCTCTCTATTCCCCTTCCTGTGTTATTTACTGGAAAGTTACAAAATTAAAAAATTAAGAGAACACGGGCCTAATTCATTGCTGGTGTGCAACTCCATTGACTGCAACAAAATTACACCAGGGACTAGTTTGAGCTTTATTTTAAAAACACTACATTTCCTTTTTCACTAAACTCATTTAGCATTCATTGTTTAGGGCTCTTTAGGGTATTTCTTAGCTCACACAATAAAGAGATGTTCACAACAAGGATTAAGGGGAATGTGACCAAGCAAATATTGCAAATATTTGAGCTTGGCAGGATTTGATCTAAACAGACAGATGTGGGTAAAGATCTAGTTCAGCTGACCGACTGAAATTGACAAAAAGATATTGATCAGTAACAGTTGGTGGGAGTGCAGCCGCCCCTTCTTCCCCTGAAGGGATCAGGTGTAACTGGCCTTGCTGCAGTGCAGAGTCCTTGCTGTCATAGACCCACTCCCTCATTCCTGTGATAGCGGGACTGCAATGGGCTCTGTGAGCTTCTGCAGGGCCGGTGACACTTGATCCCTGCAGGCGCACGGTCCTGGCCCAGCAGAGCAGAGGCCCGCAGCAGGGGAGGCCACCTTGGTGCTGGATGGCTATATCTGCCCTAGGATTCTGCTCTGCCATGCCAAGGGCACAGGCTGCCCTTCCCTGCCCCCCTTTTCCTATCTCTTGTGCCTGCAGGGATCGGATGTCACCAGCCAACTACAGAGAGCCCTCTGCAGCTCCACCATGAAGGCCCTGCTCACTCACTAAGCAGCCAGGAGTGTGGGAACCATCTCTGAGCAGGAACTGTTAAGCAGCACCCAGGCATCGATGGCTCCCACTATCCTCCCTGCATCCCTGGCTGGGGGTCTCTGTTTTGCCATGCTCAGACCACAGCCTCTGCCCACACCTTGCACCCCAGGTGTCTTGGGCCCCTTGGCCATGCAGGGAGCTCCTGGGAGCTCCCTGCAGCCCTGCTATCAACACTGCCCTAACCCCCAATCCTACACCTCACTTAATTTCCAGCAACTGTAAATATTAAAAAATAAAAATAAAAATTTATCTTAATTGTCAAAATTAGGGAAAAAAATAAAAATTGAATCCTGCCAAGCCTACAAATACTGCAAGGGATTGATTAGACCCAACAAGACACTAATTTCAATAAAATCTATTAATATTTGTTTTTCCAAACTTCTTCTACATACCCACCCATCCCAAAGGTTGTGGTTTTAGGCCTACACTACCTGACTATTTACCTCTGAATAGCTGGTAGTCTTCTATAACAAAATCCACACACTTCAGGGCTAATTTTCAGAGGTGCTGAGCATCCAGAGCTCCCAGTGAAGTCAACAGGAGCTGAAGCTGCTCAGAACCTCTGGAGAGAGAGAAAAAAAGACACTCCACTGGTGTCAAAATATAAAGTGGAACGGTCAACTATGTTTTACCCAGGCATATGGATAATTTCAGGGCTACAGCCTTCTCTTCCACCAGTGTATTGTTTCAGACATTTGTCAGGTGTCTGCTAGTTCCCATTATGCTACAAACTGAAATCAAAACATAAGCCATCCTGAAAGCAGGTCTGTTCAAAAGGAATGCACTCACTGAGCAACTGACATAACAAAGTTGATGGATGCTGAACAGTTTGCTACCGCTCTGCACAGCTTGCCAAGCTCTGAAGGTGAAAGGTATTTTCCCCTCTAGCAGCATGTGCTCTGGGTATGGTCATGTTGTATACTGCAAGCATAATACAGTGTGCTGCAGTGCAGGACAGATTGACCATCTGCGTGCGACAGCTTTGCACAGCACGAATCTAGGCATTGGCATTGATTCCTACTAGTTTCCTGAGCACTAAACTCACCCCCAAAAAATGTAAACAAAGTAATCATCGGTCCTGGAAAGAACAGACCTCATATAATATGGTTGCACCTGTACTTTGTGGCGAGTTGCTCAGAAACCAAATTACAGCTAGAATGACTCCACTGGAAGTTTCTAGCATTTAATAGCCTCAATAAAACACTAAGCTCAGCAGAACCAAGCATGTATAATGCATGCGAGGAGAGACCGAAGTTCAATGAAGGAATTTACTTCCAGTCAGCATTAAATTCCAATTAGTTCATAGTGTTCTATGCACACACTGCAGGAAAGAATCCTCAAGCTTTAAGGCAGTATACACCTCTGCTCCCAGAAAGGCTGTGATTCCAGGCACGCTCACAGCAACAGACCACGTACTTAACACCCTCTGTTACTGAAACCTCAAGCATTCCCATTTCAGCACAAGAGCTCCAATAAGACAGCTAGAAGACTAGTATGTTCTCCAGAATATGTCCAACTTGTTCAAATTCACAAGGGGGAAAAGAAAGGCACCTTTCTGGTTTCTTATGGAAGAGAAGAAAAAAAGTGGCAGTTCCAACCTGAAAGAGCCTGGGTACTCAGTTCAGTATACTCTAGGGCAGAGGTTCTCAACCTGCGGCCCAAGCAGCACACAGCTGCAGCCTGGGTGACATACTCAGTGCCGTGTGTGTGTGTGTGTGTGTGTGTGTGTGTGTGTGTGTGTGTGTGTGTGTGTGTGTGTGTGTGAGAGAGAGAATGTATATAGATATAGATGAAAGATCGAGAGGCCTTGTTTACCGAGTTTATCAAGATTCGAAGACCAGAGGTGAGAAGATTAAAACGGTGTATGTATGTATGTATGTATGTCTCTCTTTCTCTCTCAGATGTGGCCCACGTTATACGTACAGAGCTGCATATCCAACCCATAATGGAAAAATAGGTTAAGAACCACTGCTCTAGGGAGAGTCGAAATCTAACCTAGGTTTTCACCCCCCCTCCCACCCATCCTTCCCTAATAAATCAGAAGTTTCTCATCTCATAATAAAATGAGAACTAAACTGCTACTGTCCCTCCTCAAAAACATTAGAGAAAGGTCAAATGCCACTCTGTAGACTCTACATCTTTTTAATCCATATTCATCTCTCTAGCAGAAACCTATCCCACCTATTCAATATACTCTCTAAAAATTTCCTCCCCATCCCATATGCATCTTCAAATGAGATCACTGTCATGTAAAGACCTCTCTTGAAGTTTAGGGAGAACAAACTCAGAACTCATTGTCAGTCTCCTTGCTTTTATAAGTCAGGTTAGACTCCAATGGACAAGAGTAGCAAATATACAAGGATAGCAATATACCAGGATATACAAGGATAGCAAAGCCACAACCACCACTAAGTATTGTAACAGGCAGCTGATGGAACAGAAAAGGATCATATCCCAATTCCAAGTGTTTTTGCCAGATCACTGCACTCTTGTTTTCACACAATCTCGATCACTTCAACATTCTAAGGAATATAAGGACAAAGTAGATGTGCTGTTAATTCCCATTAACCTGTGAGGTATGGTCACCCTAGGGGTTCCCCTTCACTGTTCAACGTTTTGTCTCTCTTGCCCTGCCTCTGTTCTGCAGCATATCTCAGACTCCTTTTTGCAGCAGTTCCCAATCCCTGGCAGTGTAACTGGTACCTCTCTTTAGATCATCCCAGGTGCAGTTTTCCTGTCTCTAGCACATCTTCTATTGAGAGTGCAAGCTGAAAGGAAATGTGGAGGGAGACAACACTATGTGGCTACAGGAACTCTTCAGCAGATCTACTAGTCTGAGCTCTGAAGTGGGGCATTTGCATTGCCTCATGCTTACTCTGCCTTCTTTGCGAGGAAAGCTAGTCTACTGGATGGGGCACTGGTCTAGGACTCTCAGCAGAGTTCTATTTCCATCTCAGTCACAGACTTCCTTTGCGACTTTGCACGAGTCACTTAATGTGCCCTGTGCCTTAGCTCCCTGCAAATAAAAATGGGAGTAATACTTCTCACAACACTCCGGTGAGGCAGGAGATGACATCCAGAAGGCTTGTGGGGTATCCAGTACTAGTGATGAAGGCCATGCAAGACCTTTGCTGTCCTCTCTTCAAAGGCTAGTAATAGCCATTCAGAACCTCCATAGAGATAGGGGCATGTGCAAGGAGATTGGGAGTAGCTACTGTGGGCCTCCTTGGCTGACCTAAGCTATTGGTGATGGTTTAGTGCGGGGGCCATCAATTTTTTTCAAGGTCCAAATTTCTTGGTCAAGGTATAATCAAGGTCCAGACTCCAAAGAAAATAATATGAAAACAACAACGATAATAAGTAAAAAGATTTCATGGTCCATTCAAAAGCTTCTGGCAGTTCAGATTTGGCCTGCTGTCAGCCTATTGAGTACCCCTGGTTTAGTGGGTCACACTTAATTCTCTGAACAGCAGACAGAGCGACCTTGCTTGCCACTTCTGCCTGGTTCTGCTCTGTGGATACTACAATTCCTGCAGGAGGCCATCTACAGTTTGGAGCTGACGTGGCATTTACAAGCAAGGCAAAAGTGAACAGCGCATCATGCCCTAAGTTAGTTTTCTTCAAGAAGACATGACCACTAAACAGGACAACTAACAAGTCTTTACCTTTTCTTCTTTTTTTTTAAAGCCTGTATTTGTACCAGACACATTAGTAGGCGAACAGTTTTCCCTATTGATTTTACCCTGGATCAGCAGTGACTGTTCTGTTGTCTTACTGGCAGCTGCCTGCCTCTTGCTTAAGAGCTCTGTTACTGCACAGATATTAAATAGGAGCATACACAGATCGAGGAACATGACTGGCTCTAGCCAGTTAATAAGCTCTCTATTTGTTATTTACTCCTGCCCCAACTCCCATACACAAAGCCACATGCTGTACCAATTCTCTTAAGCAACTGAGGGACAATTTCAAAGTGAAGAGATTCTTCAGCTCACAACAGTTTCAATGGAAACTGCAAGCATTCAGGAACTCCAATTACCAGGCCCTGAGCTTTGAAGTCACTGTGATTACTGCTGCAGAGCAGCTCAAGGAATCTCACATACCAGAGTTTTAAAATATAGTGTTAAGTTTTAATTAGAAGAGGGCATTCACCTCATCAGATTAAAACAAGCTAAGTAAAACCACTGTCTGGAGTTACCAGATATGGATTTACAGTATACTGTTTTTATTATTAAGTACATGTGCAGGCCAAAAGCAGTTCTAAACTTAGAGTAAATAATGTACAGAAGCTGCCTTTAACTGTAAATGGAGCCAGGTCTCCACACATACAGACCTCACACTTGCTTAAAGTATTCTGAAGTTAGTTATCTCTCTCAAGCCAGCCAATACCCAGGTCCTTTAATTAAAGAGCTTTCCTTCTTATTCCAGATGATCCATCACTCCCCTGATAGTGATTCATTACTCCAGAGGAGAAAGACCCCTTCAAACATTAGCCAACCCACCCAGCCACCAAATGAGAGGCTTTAGTATTGAATCAACCCACCTGCTGCTTGACATCTATTAGAGGCTAACAAGATCACAGACAAGATCATACTTCTCCCTATTGTTGCAGAAAAGGCTTATCAGTTCCTCACACTATCAAGGAAGAAGACATGGTGGTGGGGAAACTGAACAAAACCCACTCTGTTCCTTCACCAAGATCCAAAAAAGCAAACCAGGAACCAAGAACAGGCTGAAAGCAACAGCCCAGCTGTTTTTGACCTCAATGTCAAGCACCTCAGAAAGGAGAGTGATGTATGGAGGAGCGGTATGTTTTCCAAGTGGCCCTGGCTGTAAACCATGTATTCCCCACCCCTACGCCCTTTATTTTTTAAAATATATATATTAAATAAGTTTCACTTCTCTACTCCCCACCCACTCAGGGTAACTTTCCAGCTTGAAGCATGAGTCAGCCATTCCTGATGACACAGTCTTGGATGCAAAGAACTGGAGCTGTATGCCCACAGTACTGAAAGTCCAGAGACAGACAGCATGGACAGTTGCCATTTCACATCAAGCAGCTGTCAGCAGGCAGTTAGGCTAAATCTGGTTACATGGAAAAAATGAACAGCTAGCAATAATGCAACATGCTTTCTTCAAAACAAGAGTGAGGGTGCAGGAAGCACCAATGTCAGTGCTTCAGATCTGAGGCGGCCTGTTTTGAATCTCTGAGAGCATACAATTGTTTTTAAAGAGATGTTATTCCAAGAAGTGGATCGTGATGCATTGTCCTCTTTATGCAGCAGAGCAGAATGAGGTGGGTAAGGAACCCTGCACTGAAATGCAGAGTTCAGATTCCCTGAAGATGTTAGGAGTCTTCTCCCCGCATTCTGCAATTTAAGTGTTGCTTATCCTAAGCAAAGCTACACTGCAAGGAACTGTTCCTTGCCAGCTCTTTCCAGCATGCATAATATGCACACACCTCCAATATAAGTAGGCTAAGGAACTACTCCTGTGCACTGGCAGGTCTGAACAGTATTGGGCAGACCACCTCACGGTATCAATCATTTGGGGATGTCTAGATTGTGTCTTTCAAGCATATTTTGTGAAATCCTGACAGGTGTGAGGACAGGCTCTAAAAACACTGAGTTTTCTCTCATGTAATTATGGTGCATTTACCTATAAATAATATGATCACATTTAAGCAAAAGAGAAAAAAAAGGCTGCAAGTTTAATGATTATAGAATAGGGGACTGGGAGTCATGCACGTCCATGAGCGTTTTCCCATTTATAATCTGGGTGTAATACTTCCATTATCTCACAGGGATACTGTGCAGTTTCATTAACATTTGTTATGCCCTTTGAAATCCTCAGATGCAAATGTGTTATGCAAGTGCCAGCTATTAATACTCCTATAAAGATGTTTATCATAAAAGGCATCTATTCTTTCAATATGAGCCCAATCCTACAAGCCATTCATGCACAGAAATCCCACTGATTTCAGTGAGAATTCTTCATAAAGAAAGCTAGTAGGACCAGGCCCTTCATATCTTCCAATTAGAAAGTGCTTTATTAATGAGTTAAATGCATTGTCCATGTCTGTTCTGCAGATAAGCTCCCCACCCTCCACCAGAATAATACATTTAATAACATCTGGTCACTAGTTAAGTGAACAGTATGGATCAGTTCAAACTAAGGCAAGCTACTGTAGAGTACTTCATGCTGTTGAAGTAAACAGAGGAAGGATTCCCTCAAAAAAAATGGATGCAAGTCTGCAGGAGCAGAGGCATTTTTATTGGCCAACAGGTAACTAAACAAAAAACAGAAAGGTGAAGGAACAGAGTATTACCAAGAAGAGTAGCAGCACCCTACCAAATCCTCCACACAGAACTTCAAAAGACTAGCATGTGTTTCCACTAGAGGCAGACTGCTGCATGGTAGCCAGATAATACAGGAGAGAAGAAAGTGATGAAGAAACAAGTCTCAGAACATGCACATCATAGTGACTTTGGGGGTTTGGCCTCTGCAATGTGTCCCACTGCACCGTGAGCCAGATTCATCCCTGCTGCAACTCCACTCAGATCAGTGGATGAGATCTGTAACCATGATAAAGCAGCATGAACTGAACGTTGATCCAAATCAGACATTTGTAGCAAGGCACATGCTACCGGAGTCCTTAACTAGTGTTAGTGTTAGTGTTCATTACTGCAGCACTCAGGTCTTCCCTGCTGCCTCACTATCAGCACCCTCATGGCCATTGACTAATACAAATACGGGCACAAGTGCCAGGCCCTCACCTCCATTCTCACACATATACACACCCCTCACCTCCAAAGTTAGCGAGTCTCCCAAGCCGTGTGACTGGCACCTTCCGCTCTCGGGCCTGTTCACTGAGCTGCAAGATTGGGAGAAACAAAAACAAAATCCACAGTGAAACTCAGCTAGGAGAGGTTGATGCTACCAAAGAAATTAAGAACATAACTTATTTGATGCTCGAAGACCTGCACCATGCTAGAAATCAGCATCCCACAAATTCCACCCTAGGTATTTCTAGGGCACTGGTCCCTGTTGCCTCTAGAAGCTCATGTTTTTCCAAGTGAACATAATGTACCATGCAAATTGTAAACCGAAGCAAACAGTAAACATCTCCAGTGGCAAATACTGGGGGAGCCACGGGGGAGAGGGAAGCAAGAGGGATAAAAAGGTTTGTGTTCATGTCTAAGTAGCCCATGTCTATAGCTAACTTGGCAGCCCTCTGATCTACAGGATATAGGAGGGTCCATAAAACCAACACACCTCGCATTAGTGAAATTAATGCTCCTGAAAGTTACCAGGTTCATAGCACTATAGACTACTCCTCCAGTTACATGTGCAGTACAGTAAAAGCACAAGTGGTTTTACTAAAAGCAGCCCAGTGGGTAAAATGAACTGCGAACCCTGGTATTCACCCATGAAAGCTTATGCTTCAATACCTCTGTTAGTCTATAAGGTGCCACAGGACCCTTTGTCGCTTCTGCGAACCCTGGTAACATCTGGAGTAGGGTTTCTGGAGTAGGGTTTGGAGAAGGAGAGAGCCAGACTGATGATGGCATATCTTTTCACTGTGCATTCTCTCATTCCACTATAGTCTCTCCTCCCTCTTTCACATGAGGGCATGGTGACCCGGTCAGCATTTGCAAGATTATGCCACTCTTAGGTATGCTTATACTCTGGGGTGGAAGTGAAAGCTTCCCATATGCTATCCTAATAGTGTGGACCACCATGACCTGGAGGGATCACTCTCTCACTTCAGAGGAATTCAGCATATACTGCCCACTCAATCTTTCACACCCCTACTGAGATTGCCATCTAGCCAGCACAGTCCCCTCCAGACCAGAATGGATTATTTCAGAGGACATTCCTTGCACTGCCAAAGCCTACAGCTGTCTGCACCTGCTCCATGTCTCAGTCTGCAAGCTAAGAGTAAATATAGACCCTTAACTATCCTAAGCATGCAGTGGCACACGAGGGCCCAGCATGGGGAGTGACAGGTGAGCAGCTGTTAACAGAGAACAATTCTAATTTTATGTACACATTTTAACCATCCTCTCTCAGAAGATGAATGCCTTCCCTCCCCCCCACCCCACCCCGACGGGGTGTGACAGAACAACATTGCATAGACTAAACTTTTTAAAAAACAAAATGAAGATACCGTCCCCCTTCCCACCCATGCCAAATTCGGAGGAGGAGAAGAGGGAGAGGAAGGATGATTGTGTGGCTAAAGCAGAAGACTGGAAATCATTAATAAACACATACCATTTGTTTGTGAGGTTTGTGTTCCGGACCAGTTTTGGCCTGCCTGGCTTTATCAATATCTTCAGCTGTTAGCCCACTGACAGAGGAATGGTCCTGGTGAAAAGCCCTGTTTTGCCCAAAAGCAGCAGCAAAAGGATTTCCAGGGTCCCTAAAGCCTCCAAATAGCTTTGCATTCACTTTGGCAGAGAAGGGAATCTGCCCTGGGCTTGCATCTCCAATCTCGCTGAAATTTCTAAAAGGTCCGTTTGTGGCGTAGCTGTAAGCTGGACCCTCTGTACCGCTACCTTTGTCGGGCTGGCCTGGAGGTGAGAAGTCCTTTGTAGCATTTGACGACTCTGGCCCCGAGAAATTGTAATCACTCCCAAAATCCTCACCGAGATCAGTTACGTTTTCTTGCTGTTTACCCAGATCCTGCAAGTAACATTGGAATGGGTCAGAAACCAGAAATTTAAAAAACTTCACAGGACACCAAACAAAGACCCCCTCAAACGTGAGTGTAACTAGGTCGTACTGATTTCAGGGGGAGGTACTCCTAGGTATATCCAGTCAATCCCACATCACACACAGTCTGGGTACACAGGAAGGTACAAGAATTCTGGAGACCATTTATATGGAACACAGAGTACTTAGCTACTACAGCGATGGGTGCTATAGATCTGATGACAGAAATGATTTGCTCTCTCCCCCCCCCCCGGTACCCTCTCACACATCCTTCCATCACTCAAGACTTCAGTTTTTATCCTTCTTGAACTCTTCCCCATTATTCATAGTTTAGGTATTTTTACACCTTAAACTCTTTCAGAAGTGCTAATTGAACATCTAATTGTAGAGCAATTTAGCTTAGCCCCACATTGCTGATCCCACGAACAACAGAAAATAGCATTTCTTTAACCAGCCAGCAAGTTATTGTAGAATGTATACATATCATTGCGAGCATGATTATTTTGTGCTTAAAGCAAGGGTGTGACCTCACAGCTAAGCTCAACGTGAGGTGTTGCCAGGCAAACTTTTCCAATCTAGCTCTGCCAACACACTTGGGTCCTGACTTGTGATACCTGCCTTGCTATTCCAGATATCTGCAAATACCACAAAGCGATTGGCAGTATCAAAGCAAGAAACAGAGCATTAATTCTATGAACTGTCTAGGGCCCCTGATACTCCAGTTACCTGCCTCAGCCATAAATAGACCCTGTTGGTGTTGCTGAGAACTGCAACCAAATCAATGTTTTAATCCTTATAGTCAGGGAGACAGCAGCATATTCTAGGCTCTTTCCCAAATGCTAATTATTTTTTTCTCCATTTGGGGAAGAAATGCAGGATACAGCCCTTCCTGTTATGCAGGCAGGTCTCGTGCAATTCCCAGCACTAACATTACTGGGGGGAAAAAAAATCTCTGCAGGTTTAATCAGTGTTGTGGCGGCAGCAGCCACCTCCCACCAGGGTATGAAGTGAGCAAATTTCTTCTCTTCGTAGTTACTAAGAATTATCTTAAGTCTTAAATGGTTAATATTTGGCAAGGGATGGAGACAGTTTCATTTACTGCAGGAGGTTCTTTTTTCCCCATCTAGTAATATACATTCTCTTCTTCAGCCAAGCCCCAGACTGCTGACACATTCGTATACTCTTGTTTTGGCTACAACTACTAATGCAATGATTCAGATAGCGAGCTGTATTTCAAATCTATAAATACAACCTTCAACTTTTGCAGAGAAGTGCATAAAGAAATGCTATAGAAATTTGCCATGGTTTGAGCAGAGCTCTCCCTAATTCTCTCCTGCCAAAGCTGATCAGAACACAAAAGTACTGACATATTAGACCCTGGGACCAGAGAGATTGAAGAAAAGTTTTAAAATAAATATTGTAAACCTGGGATGGCAAAAGGAAAACTAAGATTAAGGTAATGACAGACAAAAAGTTATTGCCACAAGCACCAACAACCAGATACACTTAGGGGGCTCTGCAGGTCACCAAAACCATGGCAAACTTCAAACAAAAAAAGACAGATTCATAGATTTTAAGGCCAGAAGGGACCATTATTATGAATGATCATGTAGTCAGGTGTCCTGTATAATGAGGCCATAGAATCTCATCCAGTAATTACAGCATCAAGCCCATAATTTGTGTTTCAGCTATAGCATATCTTTTGGAAAGACATGCAAGTTTTGATTTAAAGACTCATGTCCTCCCAGGGCACTAAGCGCCAGATTTTCAAGAGATGTCAGCACCCTGGGTGTGGAGCACTTTTGTAAGTCTGGCCATAAGGATCACAATAGGAGTTCCTGAGCACTTTTGAAAATCTGGCTTTTATTTAGGTTCCTATATGGGGAAATGGCTCCTTTGAAATTCCAGCCCAATTGTGGGCACTGAACACTTGAAAATCTGGCCCTGAGTTCTTCAGAAAATACTACCTGCCAAGGGCTATGGCGGAAGAGTTGCAAGGCAGAAGAATTCCACAGAGGAAACAAGAACTGGCTCAGTGCAAAGGTAGAAGGAAAATTCACCTTATACAAGTCCATTCTCACAGCCAAATGAAAGGGGTAACCATTAGCAACCGAAGTTTGTAAATATCTAAGCTGCTGACCTTCCCTTTTCAGTCTTAGACAGACCTTAACTTTTGACAAGAAAGCTTCTGGTCCATAATCGAGATTCCCAGGCACTACCACACTACAAATAAGTTATCTGAAAGGACAAAAAATTCCTACTGGATATTTATCCTACTGGAGAACATGATCTCCCATTTGCTTTGTGTTTTCACACCACAGTCTCAGGAAAGAGTCCTCTAACCTTAAATCCTCAGCCTCACCTCACGACTCTCTCCTGGGGAAAAGAAAAAAGCAGCCATGAACAGTAGGCCTCCCAGGTAAGTCTTCGCACTTGGAACACACCATGCTGCCCTTTTGTGCTTGCATCTCAGTACTTTACCTGCTCACGAAAGCATTGCTCTCAAAGCACTTCAGAGTGCATAACTCATCCATGTGTCAACCTCTTCACCTGTGTGTGCCCATTCCATTAACCCAACTGAAAGACAGGTACCCAAGCACTCTGGTTTGGTTGTGGGTGAGTCACTCAAAGATGCTGTATTTCAAGAATACTGAAGAATGAGGTTTAAAAAGATTCCTCCATCCAAACTGTAGAATCACTATTTTGACAATGTTGATTTAAGATAATGTTTTTTAATATTCTAGGAGCGATCACCTGAATTTTCCATGGTGTAGCATTAACAATCCATGCTTTAGAATACCAGCAGACCTTGTCTATGGTCTCAGCATCCTGCAGTAGCTAGGAGTACCCTATGTTACTCCTAGGGGAATTCTGTGCAGAATTTATGTCCCCTTTCTTTGCTTCCCAGCAGAAAAATGACTGACAGGGAAGCAAAGGGAAGTCACATGAGAAGTCATGCAGCCCTCCACAGCAGTATGTTTTGGGTGCCCAGGGCAGTTGGTAGAGAGGTAAATCACTCTGGGGCAGGAGTCGGGACTGGGGAAGAACCAGCTGGTGGCTCCTCCCTGTGGCGGGCTCTGCTGCTAGCCATGGCTGAGCTGAGCTGGGCTTGGAGGAAAGAGAATGGGACTTCCTCATCCCCTGCACAGCATCCAGGGCAGAGAGTCATACTCACCTACAGGTTTCTCCCCTGGCTGCAGGAAGCTCTGCAACCACCCCTGCTCCACCCCCAATCACTCCTCAGCTGCAGGGGGAGGGATCCCTGTACAGGGAGCTGCTCCCCCATCCACCCAACCCCTGTACATCCAGACCCACTCAGACCCTCCCGCCGAGCCTTCTCTTCTCCCCCCCATAAGTCCCAATCTTCCTGCACCTGGACCACTCCGACGAGCCTCCTGTACCCGAGCCCCACCAAGCCCCAACCTGCTGCATCTGGATCCCCACCCCAGAGCCCCATCACTGAGCCCTCCACACCCAGACCCCCCTGCCAAGCTTTATCTCCCCCCACACCCAGACCTCCCCGCTGAGCCCTAACCACCTTCACCTGGACCCCCCTGCAGAATCCCATTACCATTGCACCCAGAACTCCACCCGCAACAAGCACCTGTGTATCCAAGATCCCGTCCCGCACCCAGATCCCCCACTAAGCTGCCCGCACCCAGACTGCCCCACACCGAACACTCTCAACCCACACCTGAATTGCCCCACACTAAGCTAGTCCACACTTGGATCCTGTTGTGCTGAGCCTGCCTGCCCACACAGAGGGGCGGAGCTCTGGGGTGTTTCTGGGGCAGGGCCAGTCCTTGTACTGTGTCAAGGTTGGGTGCGGCCTCATCGCTGAGTCCGGGTCCCAAGGTGGAGCTGCACAGTGATCTCCCACTTCTGTGCAGCCAGTGGCCTGTGCTCCCCAATGCCATGCTGGAGCCTCCACATTTATTTGACAAATAAAATTTGCAGAATTTTAAAATATGGTGCACAGAATTTTTTATTTTTTGGCGCAGAATGCCCTCAGGAGTACCCATTAGACACAGGCGACCCCTTTACAGATGAGTAACGTACAACCTGTAGGAGAAATAAGCCTTAATCCTGGGAAATGGCACACACGCACACACAGTCTTCCTTACCTGCATCTTTCCCATGGCAGCACTGAATTGCTCTTCAACAGTGGTCTGAAGGGTCCTTGCAATGATAACTGCATCGCCACCAACAACTGCCTGCCGCAGCTGTCCTACTTGGGTTTCTATGATGGCCTTACTGAGCTTAGCCAAGCCTTTGATCAGCATGATGGCATCGCCTGCCATGACTGACCCCCCTTTCAGCGCTGAAAAACACAACAGAGAATCATGGAATACAGCAACAGTAAGAGAAAGTCTTCAACTGCTCATGAGAGTCAACGTCATGTTCCAATTGCTATTCCTGGGGGGGCTCTGCGTGACTGCACACCTGCAGAAAACACCTTCCCCCCCACCCCCCAACCGAAGAATTCCTGTGCTTCCCTGCAGAAAATGGCAGGTAAGCCGGGGGGGAGGGGGGGGGGGAGAAGAGGAGGAGGATGACTATGGGCACAGTGTTGGGAAGGAATTCCCGCCCCCGCCCCCCCAAACACAGGAAAGGCACGGGGGGGCCAGTCCCCATTTCTGCAAGCACAGATCTTCCCAGCTGAAGGCCGCTGTGTCTGGGCTCCGCTGACTCTACAGCTGAACACCGCCTCCTGGGTCCTAGTGCCAGCTGTGCTCCCCTTCTGTGTGCTGGCAGCCTTCTTGTTTTCTGTGCAACAGTGAGTGCCCATGGTGGTGCTAGGTAAGGGGGGAGAGGAGGAAATGAGTGAAGGGGGTGAGGGGAAGATGCAGTGGGGAAGGAGGTGAGTGGAATAAGGTGGGGGGGGGAAATGTGGGAGTGAGGGGAGGGGGATGGAGAAGAAAAGGAGATAGGGGAATCACAGGGGGAAGCAGGAGCCCAGCATGTGGTGTCCCCTCAGCAGCAGCTGGGGCTCCCCTGTTAAGGAGGCCCATCAAACCCTCATCCTGATAAGCCCCATCTCCCTACACCTGGACCCCTCTTTCACACCCAGACCCCCCACTCCATCAAGCCCCATTCCCCCAGCATCCAGACCCCCCCACTGAGCCTCCCACACCCAGACCTCCACTGCTGAGCCCCAACCACCTTCACCTGAATCCCCTGCAGAGACCCATTGCACCTGCACCCAGAACCCCCCCCATGAGCCCCTGTGCATCCAGATCTCCCACTGAGCCACCCGCATCCAGAAACCTCACACCCCACACCTGGATCCCCCAAACTGAGCCCCTCCACACATGGATCCTGCTGGGCTGAGCCTGCCCGCCCACACCTGGTGTACCTGGCGCAGAGGGGCAGGCCCAGCCCTTGCACTGTGTCAGGGTCAGGTGCAGCCTCACTGCCAAGTCCCTGTACCTTGGGAGGTGGGGGCTTCAGGGTGATCTCCTACCTCAATGCAGTCAGTGGCCTGTGCTTCCCACTGCCATGCTGGAGCCACATTTATTTATTGACAAATAAAATTTGCAGAATTTTAAAACATTATGCACATAATTTTTAATATTTTGGCGCATAATTCCCTCAGGAGTAAATTACCCTCTGCCCCCTTTGGGAAACTACTCAACTTAGGAATCTCTGCTTAGAGATCCAATAGCCAATTGGCCAACCTGAACGCCAGCCAGAAAGAAACCCTGTTCCTACAAATGTGCACAAAGGACACTATTTCAGGACTCGCATATCTTCAGGCTAATACAGAACTGTTCTAGGGAAGGCACAGTTAGGTAAAGCCAATAACCTTAGGCATATGGTCCCACTTCCCTTCCTACTCTATGCACACAAGCATCAGTGTGTGTTTGACATCTGATTATCAAGGTTTGAAATATTTCCTTAATATCAAGGACTAAGCCTGCTAGTCTGAGTGAAGAGTACCTGTAACTGCCATGCTCTCTCACCTGCACACACACCACGCCCAATTAATTTACATGGCCACATCTTCACTCCCCCACCAATAAGTAAACCCTAACTAACTAGAGCGCAGTGTTAATTCTGTCCCTCCAAACATAGTTTTGCTAGCCCCGTTGCAACACATGCACCCCAGTGGGTCAATTCTCGGCTCTCACAGACACACAAAGATAGACTTGTTCTCAGCTGTCCCGCTCCAACCATCTGCAACAAGTGAGTTCTATGGGTCCCTACCTCTTTTCAGAGCTTTGTTGCTGCACCACCTCCTGGACATGAAGGTGAGAGAGCATGGCAGTTACAGGTACTCTTCACTCAGACTAGCAGGCTTAGTCCTTGATATTAAGGAAATATTTCAAACCTTGAGGTATCCAGCCTCCCAGTTCCAACTGTCCATGTGGCCCATTCTGCTGCTCCCTTTTCTTAAATGCCCCTCAACCATGCTCACATGGACAAAGTTTCCACTCACTTTTTTAGCTGACAAATCTGAGGAACTGTCCCAGATTGAGGTGTCGTTCGAGGTGGTTTTGGAACAAAATGATAAACTAAACACCAGGACCAGATGGTATTCACCCAAGAGTTCTGAAGAAACTCAAATGTGAAATTGTAGAACTACTAACTGTAATTTGTAATCTATCACTTAAATCAGCTTCTGTACCAAATGACTGGAGAATAGCTAATGTGACACCAATTTTTAAAAAGGGCTCCAGAGGTGATCCCAGCAATTACAGGCCAGTAAGCCTGACTTCAGTACCGGGCAAAGAACAAAATTGTCAGACACACACATGAACATAATTTGTTGAGGAAGAGTCAATATGGGGGGAGGGATAGCTCAGTGGTTTGAGCATTGTGAGTTCAATCCTTGAGGGGGCCATTTAGGGCTCTGGGGCAAAAATTGGGGATTGGTCCTGCTTTGAGTAGGGGGGTTGGACTACATGACCTCCTAAGGTCCCTTCCAACCCTGATATTCTATGAGTCTATGGTTTTTGTAAAGGGAAATCATGTCTCACCAACCTACTAGAATTCTTTGAGGGAGGCAACAAGCATGTGAACAAGGGGGATCCAGTGGATATAGTGTACTTAGATTTTCAGAAAGCCTTTAACAAGTCCCTCAACAAAGGCTCTTAAGCAAAGTAAACTGTCATGGGATAAAAGGGAAGGTCCGCTCATGGATCGGTAACTAGTTAAATGATAGGAAACAAAGTGTAGAAATAAATGGACAGTTTTCAGAATGTAGAGCAATAAATAGTGGTGTCCCCAGGGGTCTGTACTGGGACCAGTCTTATTAAACATATTCATAAATGGATCTGGAAAAAGGGGTAAACAGTGAGGGAGCAAAATTTGCAGATGATATAAAACTACTCAAGATAGTGAAGAGCTACAAAAGGATCTCACAAAACTAGGTGATTGGGCAACAAAATGGCAGATGAAATTCACTGTTGAGAAATGCAAAGTAATGCACATTGGAAAACATAAGCCCAACTATACATATAAAATGATGGGGTCTAAATTAGCTGTTACCACTCAAGAAAGATCTTGGCGTCATTGTGGATAGTTCTCTGAAAACATCCACTCAATGTGCAGCGGCAGTCAAAAAAGCAAACAGAAGGTTGTGAATCCTTAAGAAAGGGGTAGATAATAAATCAGAAAATATATTGCCTCTATATAAACCCATAGTACGCCCACATCTTGAATACTGCGTGCAGATGTGGTTGCCATATCTCAAAAAAGATGTATGGGAATTGGATACGGTTCAGAAAAGGGCAACAAAAATGATGAGGGGTATAGAACGGCTTCCATATGAGGAGAGATTAAGAAGACTGGGACTTTTCAGCTTGGAAAAGAGAAGACTAAGAGGGGATATGATAGCGGTCTATAAAATCATGACAGGTGTGGAGAAAGTAAATAAGGAAATGTTATTTACTCCTTCTCATAACACAAGAAACTAGGGATCACCAAATGAAATTAATAGGCAGCAGGTTTAAAACAAACAAAAGGAAGTGTTTTTTCATACAACACACAGTCAAGCTGTGGAACTCCTTGCCAGAGGATATTGTGAAGGCCAAGACTATAACAGGATTCAAAAGAGTAGTAGATAAGTTCATGGAGGATAGGTCCATCAATGGCTATTAGACAGGATGGGCAGGGATAGTGTCCCTACCCTCTGTTTGCCAGAAGCTGGGAATGGGCGATGGGATGGATCACTTGATGAATGAACAGAACAAGTGCACCTTTTGGTGCACCTGGCACTGGCCACTGTCAGAAGACAGAATACTGGGGTAGATGGACCTTTGGACTGACCCATTCTGGATGTTCTTATGGGATGGATCACCCTTAGCTAGTGGATTTTTCAAGCTCAGCTAACTGTGATATACATCTTAGGACAGGGGTAAGCAACCTATGGCACGCGTGCCAAAGGTGGCACGCAAGCTGATTTTCAGTGGCACTCACACTGTCTGGGTCCTGGCCACCGGTCTGGGGGGCTCTGCATTTTAATTTAATTTTAAATGAAGCTTCTTAAACATCTTAAAAACCTTATTTACCTTATATACAACAATAGTTTAGTTGCATATTAAAGACACATAGAAAGAGACCTTCTAAAAACGTTAAAATGTATCACTGGCATGCGAAACCTTAAATTAGAGTGAATAAATGAAGACTCGGCACACCACTTCTGAAAGGTTGCCGACCCCTGGCTTAGGGTATTCTGAATGTATAAACACACGGATTTCAAAATCCTCCTAGAGTATTAGCAAATGAATGCTGGACCACGTGTCCATTTGAAAGGCAAACTGCGTTACGGTTGTAATAAATAGATCATGTAATTTCAGCATATTAAAGTGATTTGCTGGGTGCTTGCTAGATATGTTAGTTTAGAATAATAAATTCAATCGGTGCAACTCTTTCCTACAGCACCTAGCACAATAGGGTCCTGGCCCATGATTAGGGCGCCTAGGCACTACAGTAATACAAATAAATAAGCCAAACATTATTTCTTCTGAGCATAACTGTTCCTCATATTGGAAGAGCCATGAGTGCAACGTAAACAGGACATTCACTACTCTCTGTGTGCTGTGCCGAGCAGGTTTGCAGCTACAGGCAAAACCGTGTTTTCAGTTTATTTCACTTTCGTCTCCAGCAACTTCACTGTACACATGGTTCTCCAAAACAGTTTTCAGGACTCCAAAATGTCTTCTATCCAGTGCTGGCTCACCCACCCACTCTGACAGAGAACATAGAGGCATACACTTGGGCACAGGATGCCTTCTAAGGCTCAATCCCCAGTTGGAGGAGAATTCTCTATACTGGCCTCCGGACAACATCCTTAACACCTCTGGCTGCAGCCTCCATTGGGCACTGCCAGAGTCACTGTGTATTTAAACTGTTTCCTTGGTAACTGCAAAGGCACATTTTCATTTTTAGAGTGTGTTCTGTCAACACATATATATGCACAATGACTATAAATGGTTAGTACATTCAAGTGCTATAAACTCAGACAACAGCACGTATGGTATTATGCCCTACTGCAAGCCATGAATGACTGAATCATTATATTCTGAGCAAATGCAAAGAACTTTCTTGTAAGCAAGCTCCATTTATCAATCACATAGAAGTGGCATGTGTTTCCTTGCACTAAGAGAGCTGGATTCCAGGGAAACCTAACTGTTTCTGTAACTCAAATTACAGGATTATTTAACACAGCTACCCTTAGTCTTGGGCATTGATTATTCTGCTATCTCTAGTCCAAAGAAATATTATAACTAATGTGGGCCATGTTCTAACTACAGCATATGTAACACAGCCAGAAACATAGGTGCTGACAATGTACTTGTATCACAATGAAACCAATATATGAGAATAATAATTAAGGCTACGCATGCCATTTTTTGGAGGGGTCACTTTGTATGATGTGTCTATAGGCTTCAGAATGGTAAAAAGAAAGACCAAATAAAACCTTGACTTCTGAATCTCTCTGCTTTGAAGAGTTTAAAGTCAGCCTCTTAATATTAATGCAACGTTGCTCCATATATTTTTAAACTTAAAAACTGGCTTGTTAGGCAAGGAAAGAGGTTTACTGCATCTATCAACAGAAGGGTTTTTTCATCCTTAAACACCGGAAGTTTTTGCTAGGTCTTAACTTTAAAAAGTATCTGCAGCATTATCCCTGCAAATCAGACTTAGGGGGGGGAAAGTAACCAGTATAGTATTTCAACTTGGACAATAATGCTAAGTATACAAATTCACCACTATGAAGTAGTTAAGGTTTAATCTCGTGTTTGCAGTAATGCAGGCAAAGATCACTGTTGAACACTCACACCATTTTTTACACACTTGGAGCAATGAAAGATAGTGCAGCTACAGCTACCAGAGCAAAATCAATGGAATCAGGGAAAATAAAGGGATTGATTTTTAACAATTAGTCCTTCTAATATAAGTTTAAATCAAACTATCTGGGTGAGAGGAAGAGGAGTTCATTAAATGGTTCTGTTACCATACCATAAAACCATGTGGGTAATAAGACACTTTATTTTGGAAGACTTCTTAATTTTGAAATTAATAGAGAAGTTAAAGTCACAAATGGAAATCATATATTGCTCAATGTTCCCTCATCTTCCACAGCTAAATATATCAATGAGCAAATATGACCAGTTCCCCTTTGTTAGTTTTAGCTGTAAAACAGATACTGGGCCAAAGTTGCTGCTGACAAACCACCCCTGATTTCCAAAGGATTACATCTACTTATGCCTGCAAGAAATTTAATGCTACCACCTCTATTTGCACTGTGTGCCATTTGAAAATTCAAAGGCCTCAGTGATGTTCCCCTGTCCGGAGTTGCAGAAGGACAATTTACTGGAAGCAAGGTATACAATCTGGTACTCCTTCATTCAGCTAAAGAGACATGGTGAGCTCACCTTTATAAAGAGGTGGGAAGGAACATCACAAAAGTGTTTAAAATAATCAGTGTTACCCTAAAAATATTGCACAGGAAAATGTATCAAATCAGAAGCCACACTAAATAGTCCTGGAGTCCACTATGAAGCAAGATTTGAAAGAGGGCTCCACATTTCCTACTATATTAAATCCCATTACAAACATCAAAAAGTAGATCATATGAAGGAAAAGGGCTTAGTGACACACGGCTAAATTGGAAATAAGTTTGCTTACTTAACTGTACACAGGGAATACAGAGTATTCCTGGTATGCGGTTTTTTGTTGGGTTTTTTTGGTTGGGTTTTTTTTGGGTAGAAAAACAGAATAAGACTCATAATAATGCTTTAGAGAACTTACACTCTAACTTGATCAAAACCTGGGCACAGCTGAGGTGCATGAAGATGGGAGAACATCAGCGCTAAGGAGGCCACCAACAAATGAAGGCTGACAGAAGTGGGTATCAAACAGAGACACAGTTGATACAACTGTTACTTTAAACTCCCTCCCATTAAATTCCCTATCTCTTGCTTGCCACATGTTGGTCAGTATCAAAGTAAGATCAGCAGGGAAAAGGATAACAGCACTGTAGCAGTGAATGATCCTTTAAAGCTTAGATAAAGTATGAAATGAAGCACGTACCACTATCAGGGAGAAGTTATAAGCAAAGAACATTCAAATTCCTTTTCATCAAGTTATGTTCCCCAGGAGGGCAGTTTTTTCCCCCCTCTTAAAAAAAAAACCCAAGCTCAATGCTCAGGAGAGCACATAAAACTCTTATTCTGGAAGGGATGTGGAAAGCAGAAGTCAATGAGACTATCAGGGCAAGGAGAGGAAAGCATGGAAGAAAACAATAATAAAAAAAGGAACAACGGATAATCAGGAAGAAAAACAAAGATTATTTATTCTAATGAGAACAAGTGAGGGACCCAGGAGAACAGAATGAAGTTGTTAAACAGAAAACCGGGGGCGGGGGAGGAGAAAGAGGAAGCACATCACAGCTGCCACACTAGGTTGAAGAGGGTTTGGCTGTTATTGAGTAGAGAGGCCAAACTTTTGTGAACACCTACTGCAGCAAGCAGACTTTGTTCTACAAGGACTCTGTTCCACTAGGACTCCGCCTACACTACTAAAAAGACTGTGCTAGCAAACTCTCAAAATAAAACTTTCTTAAAGAGTGGCTTCAGCCTGAGCTTTTCAGAAACCATTTTAAATCACATTGTACCCTGCCTATGACATTGTCAGGACAGGCAGACAGAGACTAGTACACTTTGCATCCAAGGTATTGACAAACTAGTCCTAATTTTATGCTAGCTGTCAGATGGTTTGTGAGCCTGACTAGAACAGGGTCTGTGGCTGGCTGACACACATCAACCAGGGGTTATTTTTCTAGTATAGACAGGGCCACAGTGTTTGGGCTAGTTAACCTTTTATAGCTTAATGCATCTCTGGAAAAACTCCCACAGCTCTTAACATGGGGGAAGGCAGAATACTGTTGATGAGGCTGGAATCAAGTCACTTTAGGGCATATAACAAGGTGAACATGGCAGTGGTTTTTGTTTTTAAGCTACATACCACACCAGTGAGTAATCTGCTCTCCTGCCTCCTCACTGAATTTCAAACGCAGCTGAAACCTTGCAAACTAAATCAAGGAATATAGCAGAACACTGCATGCTATTAAGAACATGCAGGGAGCCAAAACGTATTTTAACTTTTTCTTCAGAGGAGTTGTTGCAACATTATAATGAAGGTTTAAAGCAAGTACCACACAAGTAGTATGCAGTTATAACAAGGCACTCCCTCAGAGTGCACGGTGAGGCATGGGATCAAAGTCCAGCTGTATAACCACTGGACAAGAGCAGTTATCAGATATAACTTAGATTCTTGCATTTATATCATGGTTTTCATTATTTTAAGGTAACAGTATCTTGAATCAGCAGAGTGCTGTAACACAGCCCCCAGTGTATATACACACTTCAATAGGATCAGAAGTCTATATGCCCTCAGATGGAGAGATTTAAGAAGGTGTTCCGCTTTCTGAAATGCTGCATTTTGGTGCACAGGAATGCCTTTCCTTTTTACTTTATGCTATTAATTTTACTTCATTATTCCAGGTTTATCCATGACCAGAGGAAAGATATTTCACTTTTGTATGAAGAGCAATGCACCCAAAATTAATTTTTAAACCTGGTAAAAATGTGATGGTAAACTGTGTGCTCATCAAACCTGTAGGCTCAGAAGTGACTAGTAAAGAAGTCTCCAGTCTGACTACTCAAGTGTTGTTATTATTGTCTTATCCATTACAGCACACTGCCCCCTAAATCATTGCTTATGTGTAACTGTCTCCCTTAAGCCGATTTAAAAAAAAAAAGTCAAATGACAAAGAATATCTGTTTGATGGGGACAATAAGGCAGGGAATTCAATTCCATGCTTGTGAAAGACTTCACAGACTGGGACCATGTCCACATTACAGGCACTACTAAAGAAGTATACCTATGGCCACATAGCTATGCTACTGCAGCCCTGTAGTGTAGAGACAGACTACAGCAACAGGACAGATTTTTCTATCACTGTAGAAACTCCACCTCTCCAAGTGATAGTAGCATTCTGTCAACTTAGCTCCATCTACACGGGAGGTTAGGACAGCACCTATGGAGCTCTGGGATGTAGCTATGTCACCGTAATTTTTAAATGTAGACCAGACCTGGGTCTACATTACATTTTTTCCAAAAACTTACCATCATTGCAGCCACTGTTATCTAATCCAAACAAGAAGAGACTAGGGATGCTGGAAGCTAATCTATGATAGTCTCCCCAAAGGCAACCAGCATTGGAATTCCACTAGTGGTAGCAGCAGTAGGTATTTTGGAGAAAAACGCTAACTGAGACAATGCACAGGCAGTAGTTTAATCAATGAACTCCTTGTGTGACCATGAATTAAGTGTAGCGGGCTACAATCTGAAAATAAATAATGTCAAGCTCTTATAGAGTGCTTTTCATCAAGATTATTTCTACTTCCCCTTGTATATATGATCCCATTTCCACCCTTCCATACTACATTAGTGGCAGTTTCATTTATAGCCTCTTCAAGTTCTGCTCACCTACACTCTTCCTTCCCTCCCTCCCCCTCGCCCCCCCGTAGCAGAACACCCTGCCCTCCTTAGAAGTGTGTTCTCATTCACTGGCTTTCTTGTGTCCAGACTCACCCAAATCTCAACTGAGCAGGGAGCACAAGAAACAGTAACTCTTAAGGGAGGATGGCTATTTCCTCTTCAAGAAAGGAATCAAATCAGTCAATAAATGAGCAGGCTTTTATATAATAGACTAAAACCCCCAACAAGGTTTGTTTAAAGAACTGACTGGTTGTAGAGCCAACAAGTCCCTTCTATTTTAGGAGTCATGGTATATTTGCAGGATGGCCCTGACATACAATTTAATTAACCTATAGAACATTTTTATAAACATCCTTGTTACCAGTGACATTTAAAACTGAAGCAACATCAAATACAACCAGAACTCATTCTCCTTCCCAAAAATGTCAAGGTTAGTGCTCATTTTGACTTGTATGGGCTGGCTAGGAAGCCTGCACAAGCAGTTTTCCCCATACATGGCTTGAAACACAATATAGGGGTTTAAAAAAAAAAAAAGTCTGATGCTGGCTTTGGACACTTTGAGTGTGCTGCCTACTTTATTTTAGGCACAGATACATCAGTGCAAAATGAATGTTCTAGACTGATGGTTTTATTTACTTCATTCTGATTAGGTCAGACATTGTCTGGGGACATGCAAAAACATAGTCATGGTCCACCTGCCCGGAATTGATTAAACCTCTTTCTACTCTGGTCAGGGATCTAGAAATAATTCACTTGCCTCAATTAAGATACTAATATGAGACTGCATTCACTTCATTATAGGCTACTTACTGCAGTCAGTACATCCTGACACACTGCACATACCCTGCTAATGCAAGTTCTACAGCCCAAATTCTGCTCTCAGTTCCACTGGGACAAATCTGGTGCAACTCATTTGATTTCAATGGGGCAGTAGGGTGTGTAAATCAATACAGAATTTGACCCATGCATCAGAAACATTTGTCTCCCAAGTTCAAAGTTTCACACTGGGAAGACACGTGAACAGTTCTGTGCTTCTATCATTCTAATCAAGATTTTAAAATAGACTATTTTGCAAAGATAAAGTTTGAAGCTATTCTCAGTTTCTCCAGGAATCCATAAAACAAGGTGCATAAAGCTCACACATCAGTTGGGCCCTGCAGCAACAGCTTCCCCCAGACAAGAAGATAGGAGGCTATCACAAGCAATCTATTTCCCTTCCCTTCTAAAAGGAAGGACCCCTGCACCTGAAATCTGGACCAGTCATGCCTCAGAAGCTCTTTCCAACTGGCCTCATATACTGTAATTGTATGTTTACCAACAAGACCATTTGTACCATTTCCTGTTTCAACAGCCAGAACTTCACCACACATTTTAGGAAGTCCTGCTTCCTCTCCCCTCCTCCTCCCTCCGCTCCCCCCATCTTTGTTTATCTAGAAAAAAAAAATACCACCACCACCAAGAAAGCAGTCCCTAACCCAATCACAAAATAGCAATTCTGCTGAGAACATGACACAAGCTCCGTGTCAGCACTCTATTGCATAGCGAGGCCAATAATTTAATTTCTCAAGCAATTAGTCTGTCCCTACAAGTCTTAGAAAGGACTACTGTGTATCAACTGCCTATTCTCCTACCCAGTAACTATAATTTCTAGCCACACTGAAGTGGTATGTGGAAAGTTTTATCATTTTAAACAGGCACTTCCAATTAAAAAAACAACACACATTCTGGTCTGAAAGTCTTTCTATCTAGGTAGTTGTATGGCCACACCCTGTCAATGTAGTATCTAGGCACCTACTACTGTTGTAGGGAGCACCAAAGATTAGGAAAAAAGCCAACATATTTTTCCTATTTCTTCAGTTTGTGAATTTAGCACTCGCTGAAATATATAGTCTGTTTCACTTTCTACTGTATGGGAAGCTAAGGCTCCAATCCTGCAAACACATAAGTGTAACTTTACTCAATGAGTTCAGTGGGACTATTCACATGATTAAAGTTACTCACATGTGTTTGCAAGACTAAGTCATCAGTTTCCCCTGTTTTTGTGGCTCTTTCATGTAGCAAAAGGGAAGAGAATACATTAAAAAAACTGGAAAGTACAACTGCAAAACCACATAGATTTGAGGGGGACCCAGGAGTAGCACCTGAAACTATTTATCACATTTTCTGACACTGACCAGATTTCAAGTTATGTCCCTTCAGTAACATTTCAGGCAAAGTTATACAAAAATGAAGATTTTATTCTGCATTTGTCAGTTATGCATCCTAGAATTTAAGAGAACAAAGGCATCAGACACTATAATTTACAGCCCAAAATAATGTATCCCTTTTATAAACTGATTGAAACTGTTCCATGTAAGTACGGTCTCAATTTTTGTTAAAATGAAAGACCGTTCCAAGAGAAAGATCTGCTTACTGAGCCCAGGAGGTACATTTCAAATAAAGCTAAGAGCACAAACCTCTCTCATAAAAATTGCTTAACAATCCCTTGCAAATTAGTTCTATCTTGCCACAAAAATCTCTTTACCAACTACTGTTCTACTTAGGGTCTATCAAAGTTCAGTTTCCTATCTTCAGCAAACATAGAAAGTTGCATATCTACAGAGCACTAAATTCCAAACATGTAGCAAAGAGCTCAAAAGGGCCTTTCAACCCCCAAGTTGTGGGATGCAGCCTATAACCAAGGGATTTTTCCTTAATTAGCTGGTAATTGACTTTTTTGGAGCAGTGTATTATACTATAAGAAGTGCTTTTCTGGGGGGAGTTTTAACTTTGTGAAAGCACACAGTATTGGATGGGGATTTTAATTTAAAGTTATACACACACTTCAGAAGCAAGCCTGGAGTCCTTCAGACCCAAGAAATAAATACCCTGTAACATGAGACAATCTACAGATTGCTGAGAAAATAGGAGCTTTTCCTCTGTGAAGTGATTAATGATAATACACCTCTGAAGGTACAGTAATAACCCAGCCACAGAGCAAAAAATGAACCACAGAACAGGTCAGTCTGCTAGCCATTTCACCAATGGTACTATGAAAGGAAGCATCTGATTGGTTGAAGGTTCTGACTACCCAGGTATCTGGTGTAACTATGCAAGTTGGAGTTTCTGTAATTTATAGAAGAGCAGTTATACATGATGTGCAGCTGCACCAGGCACCTACATTTACCAGATGTAGGAAGATACTTTGTTTTTGATCTTGTGCCTAAACCCCTCAGACATACAAGATAGAGCCACACATCTTATCATACGTTACATGCACATACTGTGTGCGACTCATAGGAGTGCATACATTCTCTGCCCACGTGGTGAAGATAATCCTGTCATGATTCTGAACAGGACGACAGCTACCCCAGCCTCTCACTATTGATCCAGGAGGTGCATATATCTAACCAGACTTGCCCCATAAACTAGGGTTACACTCAAATTTAGCCTCTTATAATTCATACAAGATCTGCTGCCTATTTATAGGCCAGTTAGCAAACTGGAGTCCTAGCTCCTACAATAAATTTACAGTTCTGTTTTTGTTACAAGTTCTCTTTATTACCATAAGCATAGGATACAGGGCTATGTCAAAAGGAAGCCTTAAGGATGCTGCATGTCAAATAAGTCACAGTTTTAATGCCCAATTAAATACTCAAATTTCATCTTCTTAGAGGGGGTTATCTGGTCTATTGGAACCAGGAATTCCTGTGTGCCAATTCCAGCTCTGATATTTACCTTGGACAGGTTAGTTAACCTCTCTCTCTTGGTTTCCCTGTTCCATTTATATGAATATAATCACAGGGGTGTCTTGAGCATTAGTGTTCACAAAGCACTTGGAAGACAGAGTGCTTCAGTGCCATGTATTAATACCAGAATAGTTTACATATTTCACAAGCTCTCAGACTTATAATACAAAAACTAACTCCGTCCCCCAAAACACAGGAGCCATGGCTATATACAGCATAGTTAGTTATTGGGGAACTGGGGGAGACACACTTTTACAGCTGGATTTACAAGAGAATCTAAGTGATTTAGGAGCACAAGTTGCACTGAAAGCACAGCATGGGCAAGACTGCTAGAGATAGAAAGAATTAAACCAGTCTCTTCTGATAGAATATTTACTAGTATCTCTGGGTCTCCATAGCTATCTCCCATAGCTATATATTTAATAGTCCAGTTGCCTTGGGTTGTTTTTAACTGCTCCCTGCTATCACCTCCCGCTCCAAAGCGCTTCAAAAAGCCATCAAGATATGGATTATAATCCCTGCCTCATTAGGTCACTTTCCTACACAAGGAACTATAATCTGATGCTAAGCATAAATGCTTAAACCTATCTTTCCTCACTCCAAACATGCACACAACAGAGCAGAGTATCCCATGCTCAGCCAATGCAGATACTACCATACGATTCCAAGAGAATCTTCATAACCATCCTTTTTCTTCACTTAGTCACTTGGAAACAAGTCTCCAGTCTTCAACTGCACATATGTAACCCACATTCCCTGAGCATTAAAGATCTTGTGAGGGAACCTCCCCTCTGCTATAAACCAAGTATGCTGTAAAACAGCTGTAGTGGCCACGGGAAAACTCCCTGAGGGCAGGCATTGAGTATGAAGGCCCCTTCACAAGCTCTAGTGCAACAGTTAGGTCTACAGCAGGTAGGGCTATAGGACTTCTGGTCAGTGTCACTGGGTAACCCATGGGTAGCCTAGGATGGACTGCTTTAATTTAGAATAACTCCAGGACTGTTTACATTGCACCAGGAACTGTTTTGGCCCCTAGAGCAGCCCAGAATACAGAGGTTGCCAAAATGGCACAAAGCTACCTTTGGGTTCCAATGCCTCTTCCCCGAGCCACAAGTTGTATGCTGCACCTCCAAGAAACACAGCACAGAATCTCACTGCTTATTTGCCAAGATTGAAGAACTCCTGTCTTGGAATTCTAAAATACTCAAAAAGGTTGAGTTTGTAATTGTGCCTGCTCCCTTCTATGCACCCGCAATCAATATAAGCTTTGCCCCTATGCATAAAACTATGATTAATTCAGATGACTGTCTCTTGTGGAGAGTCTTTATTTCCAGAGAGTGCCTTAAAAACAAAAGATAAAAAGAAAAAAAGATAAAAAATTCTCATTTTGCTCTTAGCTTTCTTATGGCAATTTTTTTCTTCCACCCTTCTCCCAGCCCTGATCATTATGTACAGGTACTCTTCTGTCTCAGTGTGCTGGGATTTGCCAAAATGAAGACAATAGAAGCTGTATGAAAGTTAGGAATACTGGATCAGGCCTCATTAGAACGTGCCAGAGCCACAGGTAGGAGATCCAGGTAAGGGATGGGAGAAGATGACACATCTGAGGAGATCCAGATACAGCAGTGAGACTGAATAAAGCCCTAAATTGAACATAGAAAATGGGGTAACTGCAGGGGCAAAGAAAGGGCAGGGAGAGACCTGAACACAGGAAGAACTCTATGTTGACTGTACATCAGCCTCATCCTTTAGCACCACAAAACAGCCCTATGACTGTCTCAAGTGCAAGCGGACTATATGCATTGTGTCTGCATTTACTGAATCTATATGTTCTACAGGTGACATGCAGGCCTTTATTTTTAAGTTTCAATGGTTATATTCTAGGGTGACTAGATTAAGCTGTTGGATCACCACACTTTCTTAAGAGGTGGTAGTTATTTATAAACTCTGATTTGGTTAGGTAAGCTGTTTCAGGGATGAACTAACAATTCAAAAAACCCCAAAATTTAAGTTTGTAACATTCCTAAACAAGAAGCTCTGTAATCATAAAACCTAACAGTTCTTCAGAGCAGAGATCATCTTTTTTCTGTTTTGTCAAGTGCCTTGCACATTTGAGGTGCTCTATAAATAATTTTTAAATATCTTCCTCATGCAGATCAACATGCATCTGTTCACTGATTATCCCTCAGTTAAAAAACAAAAGCTTTAAAGGGGCGGGGGGGGACGCATGGTTATGGGCAAAGAGGGCAAAACTGCATGCCATGTCACTTCTTAACTTGGCTCAAGACAAAGTCAATTTGTCTAAATGCAGTCTGCTAGAGTTTCATATCTTTTACAAAGTAGACGTTTGTCTACACTTAAAATGCTACAGAAGCACAGCTGCGCTGCTGAAGTGCCTACGCAAACAGGAGGGGATCTTCCACTGGCATAGGTAATCCACCTCCCTGAGAGGTAGTAGGTAGGTAGACGGAAGAATTCTACACCAACACAATAAGTCATGAAGACACACTGGGCCACAGCCATCCTTGGTGCCACTTTACTAGTAAAGTCAGAGTGACACCCACAATGAACTTGACCCAATAGCTACTAATAAATTTTGTGTGAACTATCCACTAGGTAACTCTGGGGAAGCTAAAATACAGTGATCCAACTATTCTCCCTCAGTTTCTACAACTCCTCAACAAGAGTTAACCCCAAGAAGAAAAAGCACACAGTCTGACAGACATAACACTGATCTACAATTTTTGAGACGTGGTCTGCTTCAGAGATAAAATGTGCTATTTAGTATGTATTTTGATGTGCTGAATTCAGATATGACAATTAAAACAACTGATTGGCTACTGTTTCTAAGATATTTAAGTTTTTACATTTTATGTCTATGTATATTGTGTAGATAGTAGAGTTTTACTCATAAATGGTAAACCTAGGTCTTTTCATGTGTTTATGGTTGCTTTACATGATACTATTTCACCTGTCCTGTTTATGTAACACTTTAAAAATCAGCAAAGGGGTTATATAAATAAAATTTATTATCAAACAAAAGGCAAAAAACTATTATGTACATAGTTTAGTCCTATTCAGTGTCTACTCGGCGCTTCTTGGCTTGTCTCTTGTATTCATTAAATGGAGCATCTCTTGTTACTGTCCAGCAATAGTCTGCAAGCATTGATGGGCTCCATTTGCCCTGATAGCGTTTCTCCATTGTTGCAATGTCCTGGTGAAATCGCTCGCCGTGCTCGTCGCTCACTGCTCCGCAGTTCGGTGGGAAAAAATCTAGATGAGAGTGCAAAAAATGTATCTTTAGTGACATGTTGCAACCAAGACTTTTGTATGCCTTGAGGAGGTTTTCCACCAACAACCTGTAGTTGTCTGCCTTGTTGTTTCCGATAAAAGTTATTGCCACTAACTGGAAGGCTTTCCATGCCTTTTTTTCCTTGCCACGCAGTGCATGGTCAAATGCATCATCTCGAAAAAGTTCACGAATCTCAGGACCAACAAAGACACCTTCCTTTATCTTAGCTTCACTTAACCTTGGAAATTTTCCACGGAGGTACTTGAAAGCTGCTTGTGTTTTGTCAATGGCCTTGACAAAGTTCTTCATCAGACCCAGCTTGATGTGTAAGGGTGGTAACAAAATCTTCCTTGATTCAACAAGTGGTGGATGCTGAACACTTTTCCTCCCAGGCTCCAATGACTGTCGGAGTGGCCAATCTTTCTTGATGTAGCGGGAATCTCTTGCACGACTATCCCATTCGCAGAGAAAACAGCAGTACTTTGTGTATCCAGTCTGCAGACCAAGCAAGAGAGCAACAACCTTCAAATCACCACAAAGCTGCCACTGATGTTGGTCATAGTTTATGCACCTCAAAAGTTGTTTCATGTTGTCATAGGTTTCCTTCATATGGACTGCATGACCAACTGGAATGGATGGCAAAACATTGCCATTATGCAGTAAAACAGCTTTAAGACTCATCTTCGATGAATCAGTGAACAGTCTCCACTCATCTGGATCGTGAACGATGTTGAGGGCTGCCATCACACCATCGATGTTGTTGCAGGCTACAAGATCACCTTCCATGAAGAAGAATGGGACAAAATCCTTTTGACGGTCACGGAACATGGAAACCCTAACATCACCTGCCAGGAGATTCCACTGCTGTAGTCTGGAGCCCAAAAGCTCTGCCTTACTCTTGGGTAGTTCCAAATCCCTGACAAGGTCATTCAGTTCACCTGTTATGAGGTGTGGTTCAGAGGAGGAGGATGGGAGGAAATGTGGGTCCTGTGACATTGATGGTTCAGGACCAGAAGTTTCATCCTCTTCCTCGTCTGACTCAAGTGAGCATGATTCTGGTTCATCAGGAACCGGTAGTCCTTCTCCGTGGGGTACTGGGCGTATAGCTGATGGAATGTTTGGATAATGCACAGTCCACTTTTTCTTCTTTGACACACCTTTCCCAACTGGAGGCACCATGCAGAAGTAACAATTGCTGGTATGATCTGTTGGCTCTCTCCAAATCATTGGCACTGCAAAAGGCAAGATTTCCTTTTCCTGTTCAACCACTGGCGAAGATTTATCGCACAAGTGTTGCAGCATATATGTGGGGCCCACCTCTTGTCCTGATCTCCAATTTTGCAGCCAAAAGAAAGGTGATAGGCTCTCTTAACCATAGTGGTTATACTGAGCTTTTGTGATGCAAAAGTCACTTCACCACAAACATAGCAAAAGTTATCTGCACTGTTCACACAAGTACGAGGCATCTCTGCTCACTTTGGCTAAACAGAAATGTGTCCCTTTGCAAAATCAAACACTGACAAATAAGAGCACGACACTGTATGATTTCTAGAGCTGATATAGGGCAATTTGTTCAGCAGAGTGATGTAAGCTTCGTTATGATTGCATCATCCATGACTTCTAGGAATAACATGATGCAATTCATATCATGTATGATGCAATACCAGCTTCAGATTGCATCATTCATTGTTTTGCCTAAAAAGCAAGTACTGTCCAAACCCAGTCATAGATTTATTCATAGATCCAGTCAAATATGTATTTTAGTCATTTCTGGTTTAAATTGAGATCCCTTCCCTTTATAACTCACTTATCCTCCGCCATTCCCAAGTCAAGGGTCGTATATACTGACCCAATAGCATGTCTTGAAAACTAGAGCCAATCAACAATTTTAAGCATCATTTTCGTTCTCAGTGACCCAGAATTAGTAAAGTTTGACTACATTTATTTCAGAAGCATTTTGGCTGTAGAGCAGTGAAAATATGCAGTGTTGTTGTAGCCACGTTGGTACCAGGATGTTAGAGAGACAAGGTGGGTGAGGTAATATATTTTATTGGATCAATTTCTGTTGGCTTGTCTCTCTCACCAACATAAGTTGGTCCAATAAAAGATAAGAAATGAACTGCCACCTGCCTTTAGGAGGGCTATTTTGGAGGACTACAAGACCAAAAAAAATTCTCCTCATGTTGCACACATTCAAACTTGGCTATTTTTAGTCTGCTTTTAAATACTGCAAATGAAACACTCAATACTGCATTGCATAGCACAGAGTAGCTGGAAGTCTGATTGTACATACATACAGTTCTTCTTGGTTGTTGTTGTTGGCGTCCGTTAGTCTCGAGACACAATGGAGATGCACCTATGGGGAATGTTTAGTTGATGGTTGTGCAGCATCTATTGTGGCTATAGAGCCCCACACGAGAGTGGCAGTCTCGATTGCATTTGCTGCATTTGAAGGCGGTGTCAACTGTGCGTTGGAGCCGCTGCTTCCTTTTTCGTTGAACCCGCTTTTCCTCGGCAAGCTGCCGCAGCTTGTCTTCACCAGTTTTCAATCCAGTGGTCAGAGCGTGTCTCCATCTGCATCTGTCCTGGGTGAGCTCTTCCCAGCTGTTGATGTCGATTTGAACAGTCTTCAGGTCCCTCTTACAAACATCCTTGAAGCGAAGGTGGGGCCGTCCTGTAGCTCTGTTTCCAGAGGCAAGTTCAGCATACAACAGGTCTTTGGAGATCCGTCCATCTTCCATACGACTTAGATGGCCAAGGCATCTGAGGCAGCATTGACGGAGGAGAGTGAACATGCTGGAGATCTTGACACGTTCCAGCACCTCGTTGTTCGTCATTCGATCACTCCAAGTGATCTCGAGTATGCGACAGAGGCAGCGCATGTGGAAGGCGTTCAGTCTCTTTTCTTGCGAAGCGTAGAGAGTCCAAGTTTCGCTGGCGTAGAGAAGAGTGTTTAGCACACATGCGCAGTACACAGCGATCTTTGTGTTGATGGTCAGCATGTTGTTGTTCCATACTCTCTGTGACAAACTGGCAAAAACTGTGAAGGCCTTGCCGATTCTACAGTTGATTTTCTTCTGGGTAGTAACAAAACAAAGTGACTAGTGGTCAAAGGGTAAACATAAAAGGAACTCCTCTCCTTCTAGTTTGATCTTTTCTCATCCTTATCACACTATTTTGACAAAGCAGAAACTGCTTGCCATTTGCCCCCTGTGCTATAGCCCTGAAGGTCACCCATTTTTCTCCTGCATATCTGAGAACAATGTACTATGAATTATACTACAATCAGGTTTTATCTGAGCTTTCAAGGTTACAAAAGTCACTGCTGGTAAACACGAAGTGTAAAAGAAACACACAGCATCTGTGACATATTAAAATAAATTTGAATTGTTTGCTCTGATAGTAATTCAAATCACACAATGGTAACCACATGTGTTTCAGTTAAACTGTTCCTTCCATCAATCTTCTCGGAAACAGCAGCAATCAAAGAACCTGCTATATCAAGGACAAACTCAGTATAAACAAAATACAGCGGTGTTTCCTGAGACAAATGCCACTTTGTCATCAACTTTTCCATCACAGGATGTTTCTAGTCTACCTAATAATTATTTAATCCTGAAGTCAATGGTACTCAAGCACCATGCTATGCCAAAGTAATAATTTTGGGTTCTCGTATTCAATACTTAAAACCTAATCCAATGCTCATTGCTGGACACTGTAAAATGCTGAACAAAAACTGCATCCCAGCAAAGTTAACAAGGAGTCTGGTGGCACCTTAAAGACTAACAGATTTATTCGGGCATAAGCTTTTGTGAGTAAAAAACCCACTTCTTCAGATGCATGGCTGCTATTCAAATGCAGCAGACTTAAGGTATAACACATATTTTAAGGACAGTCAGACTATCAAGTAAAAATCATTTGAAAAAACTCAAGTTTTTATTTGATAATTAACTGTTTTAATTATTAAACAAAAGAATATTTAGAATCTTTCCAAATTTCTCTCAGCTTGGACCCTTGTTTCTCCTTGTTTACAGCTACTTACACTTTCTGGTTCAACACAGCGGGGGGAATGTTGAGAGAATAGTTCCTTTCCTATCCCCTTGCTGTACTTGATTGAAACAGGATGTATATTAATATCTTGTTGAGATACCAAAAGAAATATACTTGTTACTACAGGCTGGTCTACACCGAAAAGTTAAGTCGATCCAGCTATATCACTCAAGGATGTGAAAAATCCACACCCCTGAGAGTGGCGTAGTTAAGCTGGTGTAGACAGTGCTAGCCATGGCACCTAAGGGAAGTCGTGATAGGAGAACCCCTCCCACCACTGTAGTGAGTAGACCGTCTACACTGAAATGAAACAGCATCTGTCACCATAGCATAAGCAGCATAGTATAGACAGCCTCAGCAGCATAGATTTCAGCAGTTTAGAATAGATTGTCAATAACTATTGTGAATACAGCCAGCACTTCAATCCATTTATCCGAATGTTTATAGTTTCAAGTAAACACTGAGCAAACAAAAATCAGTCTGCAGCCAAATCAGTGACCTGACCACCACTGGTGTATGCAAGCTCAAATGCTTGTCTCTTTCACCAACAGAAGTTGGTCCAATAAAAGATATTACCTCACGCATCTTGTCTCTCTAATATACTGGACCAACATGGATACAACAACAGTCTACAGTATATCCAAAACACTTTTGAAAAGGTTATCAGAAGAAATCAGTGTAGGTCTATTAGTTCCTGCCTATTTTTGTTACACAAGATAACAGCTCCCAAAGAAATGTAGACTCTTTGTATATGAAATACAAGATTATTTTTCTTGAAAGTTTTATAGATATTGAATGGCCCAAGTTTTCATTCACATTTTGGTCTCAAGACACATTAAAGTTTAAACCAACTAAGGAGATGCCAATACAAAGTAATTAAATTTTTTACATCTCTTTGCAACTTGTTACACTGAATCATTCAGAGGAGGGATCAATTTCTTCAAGTCATAGAATGATCCTCAAATAGGCTGGTTTCTAAGGCTCCATGGTACACTTATGCAGCAGGAGATGCAAGTTCAAGTTTCTATAGTGGTGAAACTGGTAATGTGCCATAACATATACTATATGAAGTGAGAGAGCAGATTCTCCTCTTTCCCCCAAAAAAAGATGTGAGGAATTCAGGCTGAATATATAAGCTTCTTTTAATTGGACAACCATCCCACACAGGAAAAAAAAAAAGCAGCCATTTTTCACTGGGATCTTTACAAGAAGATGATCACCCAACCCTGCTGAACACATGCAACAGAAGTCAGCACCTCATAGATAGGACTCCAAACACAAAGGTTAACATCATAACCTTTGTTATGTATATACACACACACATACATACACATATATATACATACACATAGATAGAATGCACCATACAAAAAGCCAAACATTAAGCAAATTTTGAATTGCAAACATTACGTGTTAAGCAATATCATGCATTAAGGTCCAATATCCAAGTGTGGTCCTTTTTACCACTAGCAATCAGTCAAAAATGATAGCTTTAAACATGGTTTATGGTTATAATTCTCAGCCTCTACCTAATAAGGAGGCAAGTGATATATATTGCTAATACAGCACGTTAACCCAGTTCTTTAATCATCGCCCTTCTAAAATGACGCGCTCTGAACTAACATTGATTGGTGTTTCTTTTATTTTGTCTCATTTCCATAAGGACATATCAGAATCTGTTTGCTTCTACTTGGATCCACACCCAATAGAAAGAAAAGTTTAACCCTTAGATCTCCTATTCCCATTACAAATCTGTAACTGACATAACACCGCTGCAGACTACCAGCCCCAGGACCATTGGTACCACTTGGATATCCCCAGAAGCAAGTCAAAATTGGCCAAGTGGCTACCACACAAAGGCTTCAAAACACCACTCATGGCACTAGTCATACTTTATTAGAGCCCCAGGAAGGTAAAGTGTCTTTCTACACTAAAATGCAGTAAATACAACCATCAAGCCTAGGAACAAGATCTTCTTGTGTGTCCTCAAAAAGCATTGAAGTCAATGGGATTTGAGGGTGCTCAGCACGGGGAACAGAGATCGGAGACGTGTAGGATCAGATGCCCAGAACATCCAAAGGCTACCCACACCAACTGAATTGCACAGGGGGCACAGGGAAAGAAGGAGGACTGGAAAGGGAGCAGAGCCATTGCAAAGGGAAGAAGAAAAAAATCTCGTATGTCTGCGGGAGAGTAATCTGTGAATCTGGAGGAATTCAAGGTTTCCCACCCTGACTGTTTGCGGAGCTAGGACATGTTCCCACTTACATTCGATATAATTTTAAGACCCACCACTGCGGATGTACATTACTGGCTTTGGGTCCCTCCCCCTTTTCCTGGTGTCTGCAGCCTCATGACGGTGCCACCTTTTCGGTCTCGATGGTGCTTTGCTGCTGTTAGCCCCGCACGGTGCCTAACTCGTCACCCTCGCGGCCCCGGCCCCGCACGCTGGACTTCCCCGCGGAGGCTCTCGCCTGCCTGGCACAGCCCGGAGGTGCAGAGCCGCCCCAAGCCCCGCAGCCACGTACCCGCCGCCGCCGCGGGCCCAGGACGCTGCGAAGCCGCAGCACGAAACAAGAAAGCCGATGGGAGCCGGAGGCCCGGGGCTGCGGCAGCCGGCGGGCCGCACAAGGGAGGGGGAGCGGGAGGGGGAAGCCGCCCCGCGCCCCGCGGGCACGGCCCGGGCGCCCCACAGGGAAAGGCCTACGCGCCCCTCCCCCCGCGGCTGCGGGGCAGACGAGGCGGAACCCCCAGGCTGAGCGTCGGGGAGAGGGGGAGGGGCACAACACCTCCCCTCGCCCGCCCGGAGACCCCGCAGCCGCCCGCGGGACGCCCGCCCCGGGGGGGGACAGGGCGACGTCCGCTTACCTGCCCCCGCACAACGCCACGTCCGACTCCGCCGCGCCCGCCCAGCCGCTCCACGAGGCGCGGGGCTTGTTTACCAACTTGGCGGCTCCCGGCCAGGCTGAGCCCCGCCCCCACCCCGCGCTCATTGGCTCCGCTGCGGCGGCCGCCTCCTTCCCCGCCCCCCGCCGCGGCGCAGCGGCTGGGGAGGAGCGCGAGGCGACCCCAGGCACGGCGAGCGGAGCGTGCTGAGCCCGTGCGCTCGGCGTTTCCTCCAATAGGGGGAAGGGGCGGGGTCAGCCCCAGCCAATGGGGAGGCGGTGCTGGCTGAACCCCTGCCCTGCTGCCAGCCTCTCGGGCGGCTGGCGGGAGGCTGCAGGGCTGCTGCCTGGGGGGCGGTCACTGCATGCAGCGGCCAACTCGCCGCGTGTGTATTGGGCGTCTGCAGCCCTTCCCCATCCCCTGCCCCAAACCCTCTGCACAGCCGGGCTGCTGCCTCTGTGTCGCTGCTGCGTGTACGGGGCTCCCGCTCTGACCGCGCCCTGCCCGTGCCGCAGGCGTGGGGCCGGACGGGGGGAGCCGGGGACTGCAGCCAGACAGTGCTTTTCCCGCTCCGCCCCCCGGACACTGCATTTCCGGCTACGTGTGTAGGCGAGGCGATCCCCCACCACCAGCAGTAACGCCCGGGCAGCCCCCCCCTCCTCCCCGCTGGTGTTTCCCCCCTGCCCCTCCCCATCTGGTCGAGAGGAAGGGTGCTGGTCAGCCGGTCCCTGGAACATGCTGAAATGTATAGACAGAGCCTATGGATGGATTGAAACGGGGGGAAATTCTGTTATTCTAGATCAGTGCAGCGAGGGTGAGACAGCAAAGTGGTAAAAAGGCAGGTGTCACTAGTGGAAGCAGGGATGGAGGTAGGTGCACACGTGCTGAACAATGCTTATACATTTTTCCAGCGTAGACCAGGCCTAGCTTCTTTTATACATGTGTTCATCTTACACTTTCATATAGTGCTTGTGTTAATATAATCATTTACAAACAGCTGAGATTTGCACCTACAATTGGTCTACTCTTGGGAGAGGGAAAAAAGGCTGAGGAGTGAATGAGGGAGAGGGGGTGAAAATCAGCGCTAGAATGGAAGTGATAGGGGGATGTCAGTGCACGGGGATGACATTGGAAAGTAAGGCATGATATACCAAGGAGTAACTGGGAATGGAGAAGAAATGGCAATGTTAGGGATGTCACTACAGTGGGCATAAAAGTGGGGATGTCCACATACTCTGTATGGATGGGGAGTGTAACTGTATTGGCCAGGGAGACATGGATGTAATTTAATTGCTTTGCCTGTCTTGTTTTGAGAGTGTTACTTTGTTAATAATCTCGGACAGAATAAAGTAATTCTTTTGGCAAAACTGTCAGAAAGGAAGGGAAGGGCATGGAATTGCAACATTTTTTGCTATACACATGACAAGGGCCTGGAGGCTAACAGTTTATTAAATAAACAGGCACACATGCCAACTAACAATGCATTTCAATGGAGAAGCTGTAGAAGGAGCTACATACCAACCATTGTCCAAGCAAGCACCAAGCTATAGGAGCAATATCATTTTGTGGTGCTGTCTGTACCAGGAAGGTTACTATTGACTGCATTACTGTAAATAGCAAATTTTTAAAAGTCAACTTTTAAAATATAACATCATTACCATGGGGGGGGGGGGTGTGTGTTGCAAATAGCACTCCCGTGCACACTATATTTCCAAAGCACTGGCTCCAGTAACTGGTGTTTCAAAGTTGCTGGGAGGAGTTAATAAAAATAAATATTCTTCATGGTCTGTTTAGCAGCAAACATTGCTTAGTATTTTTAATTAATTTAAATAACTTTAAATAGGTTTATTTTTTTAAAGATGTATTTAATTTAAAAAATCATTTTAAATATTTAAAATTAAAAATCCAATGTTACTTTAAAAATAATTTATTTTTATCCACCGTTTGTCAGCAACTTGCTGTGACCAGATTGTCAAATGAAGATAAGCCCCTAAATCTACATATCAGTATCTGAATTTTTAAATCAGTGGGAAATAAGGTGGTCAGCATCTCTGTAAATTACCTTCATCCACATGTAGGCAGCTAGTTAACTTTAGGTATCCATATTAGAAAATGTTGGCAATAGTTTCTCTAGCCCAGATATTCAAAGGTATTTTGATGCCTAGCTCCCATTGATCTCAATGGGAGCTGAGTGCCTAATTAGCGTTGAGGCTCTTGGCCTCTTTCCCTCAGTCCTCCCATCTTTAAAATAGGGATTATATTTATAAATCTACTTGGTAGTGGTGGTGTGAGGATTAACTGGATAATCTTTAGAACATGTAAAGCATTTTATAAGGGTTGCATATTGTCTCTGAGTTTATTAAGAATAAATCAGTTTACATATCCAGTTAATACATGCTCAGACTGCCAGTTATATTGGTGTGCTTTGTCCACTAGGAACTGAACAGAGACCTATAAAACATTTAACTCATTGTGTGCATGGGGTAACAAGTTTCAGTCAGTGCTAGGAGGGACTGGATTTGAACTACCACCATAGAGGTGAGACGATCCAGTGAGGAAGACTCCCTGTTGACTCTTTATACTACCCTATGTACAGACTGTATCTAAAATAGTTGTGGCTCTAAAACTGAGTAAGCAAACATGACATCTTCAACCAGATGGATCAACATTGGATCCCCTTTGTATTAGGTGCTGTACAGATTTATAGTTCTATATGATCCCTGTCCTGAAGAGCTTTCAATCTGAAGATTTCTAACCTTTTTTATTTTCAATACTCACATCTCCAAAACTTTCTATATCTAGGAAGTTGCATGACTCTTGTTTAAGGTTAATTCCACAATATTTTCTGTATCAGAAATATTTTCTTTACTCTGAGCTAGCATAAATCTATTTCAGATTTCTTCCTTTAAATGGGTATTTATCTTAATTTAGCCTACTGCTATATTGAATTTGGATGCCAGTTCTATGAAAGGGAGGCATCTCCTTTTGTCGGTAAGGTTGCCTACCCTATGTCATCGGAGTTCCTACTGAAGAATCAATCTTACTTATTGTGCAAGGAACAGAGAATACCTCCTGATTTTCTGATGCCTTGTGAGTTTCTGGCCCAGTGACTGTTCCACTGTGGATAAATACTTAAATAGTACTCCTGGAGGAATTCTGTGCCAAAAAGTTAAAAATTCTGCCCACAATATTTTAAAATTCTGCATTTTTTATTTGTCACAACAATACAATATAACAACACCAGTTTCAATTATTTTGGTAAACACCTGTCAGCAAGTATATCTGTAACAATACAGACAACCAAAAAGATTCAGGAAATGTTTTTTGACAAATAGATTCCTTACTAGGCATATTAATACAGAACTTTGAGTCCTAATTCATTTTTTAGCTACAATAAGGAAATGTATTTCCCACACCTCTCAGAAGCAGTGCAAAGGCTTGGGCAAGGAGTCTTGGGTAATACAGGAGCTGAGGGCGAGGGAAGTTATTGCTGGGAAGGAGCCTGGGGGTGAACCTGAAGGGCTGTTAGGTATGGGTGGGCAAAGTATGGAACAGTGGAGGGAGGGTGGGGGGGGGGCAGGAGTGCAAGTATGGCAGTACCCTCCAGTACGCAGTACCGGCAAGAGATTTTTAGTGGATATGGGGTACTGGAAAGACTTGGGGATAGCCTAGGGAAGGCATTCATTCTTTATATGGCTTTAACAGCACAAAGGCTTTGTTTAAGTTTGTTAGCATATGTATTGTGCTATTAATATGGTCAGGAGTCCTCAAGAGGGGAAGAGCAGGGGTTACGGGGGGTGGGGGGGATGGAAGGTATTTAAACACTGGTTTTTATTCTGTTTCTCCCCATTAGTCTGGATTATCCATGACATTCATACTGCATCACATCAAGTCCAAATCATAAGAGGAATGCCTCTGCTTGCACTGACCAGAGGATGTTTGGATTCTGATGTCAGCCCAGTTCTGCAGCGTGATGGGAATCAGGTGTTGTCCCCAGTGCACATAGAATTCTTCTTTGCAGCCAAACTAGTCTAACATGCATTTTGTTGACTGGAACTGGAGCAGCAAAACAAAGGAAACAAATGCCTCATTGTCCAGCTTTGTGGGTGAGAGAACTATAAGTGAAGATTATACTGCCAGACACTGATGGCCTTAAACCAGCTGCCTCAGGAATCTGCCAAGAACTTTGCTGAAAATATGTTCCTCATCTTAGCAATGGAGCTGAGACTTATCACACGTCTGCCCACCTTTATTCGAATGAAGCTCCTTCTGATCTAACAGATCAGGCATTGTCAGTTTCATCCAGATAAATGTACAAACTTGGAACCTAATCCTGTAAACCCTTAATCATTTGATCAATCCTATTGAAGACAATGGGACTATTTACATGACTATGGACCACTTCTGTGGTAAGAGTTTCAGGAGTCTGTTCTGTTCCTCTAAAGGAAGTTGAGTCTCCCATTGAAATGCAATGTTTAGGTACAATACCAAAATGCAGTTTAGGATACAGTTCTACTTAAAATTTAATCTTTTAATAAGTCATACATATGCTGAAATGGCTCCTCATCCAACTCCCATATTCCATATAAATAGACTGAAATAGTACATTTTGGGTGGGAAAGCGAGTAGTTAAGCATGTTGATGTTTGTATATACAAACACCCATTTCATCACTGTACTGGAAAATATAGCTGATCTTAAACTTTCTTCAAATTCCATAGAAAATGAACAGCCCCAATTGTTTTCGGTGTTAATCAGCGTGTGCCTGAAAAAAATACATGCCTTCTAAGAGGAAAGAATCAGTCCACACTTACTGAAAAAAAAAAATCCTTCCAACTGGTGTTCAGAAGAGTGCTACAAGACACATACATAATCTCATGAGCAGAGGGCGGAGAGGATACCCTCCCATATGATGACCAGCAAAAATAAATAAATAACTAATAAAATCTCAAAGAGGCAGAGGTTCACATATATGCAAACCTAAAAACCTGTGTTATGCTTTAAACCACCTCAGTACATGCCACGTTTATGAAAATTAAAAAGTTAACTGCAAAGGAACACTGAAGCCCTCTAACCTGAATGTGTGCCAGCCAGTATGCCCTCACTGACTAAAGGTGCAGTCACACCTGAACAGCTACAAATTAATCTTGCCCTTTTAGGCCAAGATTTAGAGGTCACTGGCTCCATCTCTGTTGTTACATAACAGATAACAAAACACCAGTGGGGCATGGTGCTGGCACATAGGGTCTCAGGAATGTGGTGTGATTTTTCAGAATCTCTTTTGGGAATAGTCATGTACATGAAGTAGCTGGTACTTATCATTATGCTATTTCTATGCATGTATATTTATCGTGGTATCTGAAGTTATGCATATTAGCTATGTTTACTACATGTTTGCTCCTGTGGTAACGCCCACAAGGTATTTAGCCAGCACATGAAGGGACAGGTCAAATTGAATAGCCCATTCAGGAACACTTAGCTCACAATGGATCCTGGAAGACACCTGTCTACACCTAATGGACTTTTTGTGAATGTTCTAACTAGAATATGGGTGGGTGTGATGGACATATAACTTGCCCCTGTGACTCCAAACACCATCTTTCACAGCGAGAATAGATTTCCTCTACTTGGCACTTGGCAGAAGCAAAAAGGCCCTGATCTGGAAACATCTCCATTTTGCCTCTTCCCTGCTTCAGCCTCTGGACTATGAACATATACTAATGGGAGCATTCTAACCAAGGGACTGTGGACTTTAAGGTAATCTGGAGCCTTTATATTTCCTTGATCCTTTGCAGATGGATTTATGAGTTGGATATGGTACAGAGACTGTTCTAACCTCACTGATTGTCCATTGCAAGGGAGAAATCAGCACAGATCAGATGTCTGCTGACTTTCTCAAATGAGTCAACAGGCTTTGATACCTGTGGTATAAGCAACATAGCCCTTGCTTGAGTGGTTTTGTTCTTTACTCTCCAAATGTCAAAGCCTGTTCCCATTGAACTCAATAGCAAAACTCCTTTTGATCTCATTGGGAACAGGATTTGGCCCCAAGAGATCAGAGAACGTGATTTTGATCAATTGCTTATCTGTCCAGAGACAGTTCTCATGCACGTTCTGCCAGGCTGATTTTGATTGTCCCTCCTGTATGTCATGTTGAGGAAAATAATAAAATAATTTGGGCTGTACTTCTATCAAGATGTAGATAGCACACAGAGTTCTGTGTCTCTTTTCCATCAAACCCAGATGGCGCAACATCTTTGCTTTCCTAGTGCCTGGTGGAGAGCAATACTTAGATAAAGATAAGCTGGCAGAAGCTTAGTTTGGACATAAGGGAGGCACTGATAGTATGTTAAGGGATAGTGGGGTGATTGTCCTTCCTATCCTCCTTTCATTTAAGAAGTTTTCAATTTGGGGTGCTGCTAGATCCTCAATGACACCTGGAAGTACAGGTGGCACCGGGGCCCCAAAGCATCATTTTACAACAGCATCTGTTAATCAGATGCAGTTGTAAAATTTTAGACAAGGGGGGTTGTCGGAGGGGACAGGGAGAACATGGGGGCCCCAGGCTGGGGGCGTGGTGGGGAGGAGTCACATGAAGGGTTACGTGCCCCCCCCCTTGTGTCCCTCCTATGAGTGCAGTACTGGCAAGAAATGATTTCTACTTGCACCACTGGGGGAGGGAGGCATTTAGGGACTGTTAGGGAGTTGAGAAGCCTCCCCCATGCAGACCCTGGCTGACCCTTGGCCTCTGTCATTCAGTCAGACATCTGCCCCCTCATTCAGCCACCCCTCCTCCTCTGTCCCTACACTCCCACTCAGTCACCCCCTTCCCCGTCCCCATTTGGCCCATGCCCCAGTCTGTCGCCCCCCCCCCACTAGCCCTTCCAAACCCCAGTTTGTGATCCCATAGCAGCCCCATGTGCCTCACTCTGTCTGCCACCACAACCCCATATCCCATACCTCCTCACCTGGCTCTTCAGTCAGGGCACTGTGAGGAATGCAGCCTTTTCTCCTCCCTATTCACTGGTCCCATGAATTCCGCACATGCTCAGTGGCACAGAATTCCCCCAGGAGTAAAATAGTGATGGGGCCAGAGAGAGAGAGTAAGAAAATGACTCTGTAGTAGAGGGATTAAGGTGGGAGACCCTGCATCTTATCTCCCTGCTCCAATGACTCTTTCATTATTTATCCACAGTGGAACAGTTTCAATAGGAGCGACTGTGGGAGAATACATCAGAATATCCCATTGCTCAGTGGCCTTAGGGAAAATGGCATCCTGGTCAAACTTGGATTTTGGCATCCCTGACCTCTGGCTGTTTTGTAAGGGATCAAGGCAGGTGCCCATTGGAATTATTAATACTTTAAATATTATGGGAAATCGTAAATTCCTTTATTGAATCCAAAGCCAAATGGTACTTCTTTATGCAGTTACTCTAAACGTGCCTAAAAAAGTCTAACTCATAAGCAACTCACTACATCCAAACAGTAGCAAAACATTTATAAGCATTTTATCAAGATACTTACAAATGGGCAAAACCCAGGAGTGCTCAGACCCATATTGGTCTGCTCCAAAGTGGTCAGACAGATATTAGCAGTGAGCCCTAAGAGTTTACTTGTTATACCCTTTAACTAACAACTGATGTCATTGCCAATTACTGACTTCAGCAACCAATTTGAGACAATTCACCCTGATTTCCTGTCTTAATCCAGATAAGGTTTACAACCTCCTTTCTTCCCAAGGCCTTTATTCCCCTTCCTTTTAGCTGTGCAACAGTTTCCCATTTCACCTGGGTTCACACAAGCTTTGCCACTGGTGTGTGGGTTGGAAGGGCTGTGTAGGCTCAATTTAAGACAGATTCACTTTGTTTGATTTTAAACCATCTGTAGTCACCCCTATTGGTCAGAGGCCTTCTTTTTAGAAACTTCCCCTTATCCAATTAGTTATTCTTTGAACCAGACATCCTCCCTACTTTATATCTTCTGGCCTTATAACTCTTTATTTTCAAAGCCTTCCTTCTACTTGCTAGTCAGGACCTTTCTTTACAACACAGATATATTTCCTTAACCAAACAAACTTTAATTCTTTAATTTTATACTCATCCTACAGCAGCTAACTCATTCCCACAAGAAATGTCTTAGTACTCCATGAATGGGAACCAGCTGCCCAAGCAAAGGCAGGCTCCAGCTTGGATTTAGGTGCCTATCTCCAAGAGGGGGTGGGGCTTAGCACAGCACACACCACTGGTGTCAGTGTCTCCCACTGGCTAATTTAGGTGGCTCCCTACGCAACAAGCCTGTGTGGGGGATCAGAGGGAAATGAGGGAGGGTTGTGTTTGCCCTGTCCTTTATGCCCTCATACGAGAGCACAAGGAAGCACAGGGAGCTTGCATGGTCCCGACAGACACTGCTAGGCAAAAAAACCTCCTCTGGCCTTGTGCATGAGATGCAATCACATCAACAGTGGCATCCACATTGATGCATACTGAAGAAGACCCATTGTGCCAAGTTACATGCAAGTGAGGGGAGGTCTTACATTCTGGCTGTGTGTCAGGCCTGTTCAGAGGGAAGATCGCAGTTACCAATAAGAAAAAAGTGGAGAGTCCTACTGGATTCAGCTTCTTAGAAATCGGAGCTAGTTAGACCCCAGCTGCACTGGCTCTCAGTAGTTTACTACCCAGGATACTGGCAGCAGAGCCAGCTGAGAGGGGACGGCTTCACAGAAATGAGCTTCTGTTCCTCTAACAGACTGAAGTGCTGGATTGTTTAAATTCAAATGGACATGCTCTAGGTGCAAGTCACTAGTCTGTGGGGGGTTTACAGTTTGGGGAGAATTCAGCTCAGTGCCAGTGATTGGCCCATTATCAGCAGCCAGTCCTTTGGGGGTGGGAGATATCTGCACATTTGAGCTATACAAGGCCCCTTTACTGCTGTGTGGTAGCGGATGGTCCATTCCTGAGGTCAGTCAGGAAAGGCTGTTTAATTCAGCCATTGGGCTCTACCTCCATGTTTGTATTTGTGCAGATAAAACCACTTAGTGGCAAAACTTGCCTTCTCTGGCTGAGCTCAGACACACATTGGTCAGCCAAAAAAAGAGCTCAACAGTAAACTAAAGATGCTGAAAAAGAATGACTGGCCCTGAGGTTAAGACTCAAGCATGGGAGTCAGCGTATCTGGGTTCTGCCACAGACTCACCCTGGGATCTTGAGCAAACCATTTAACTTATCAGAGCTGTACAATAGGCTGAGTGATAATCCTCTGCCTCACACTGCTGTTAAGAGGCTTGATCCTTTAAAGTGCATAACATGCTTTGAGAGCCTCAGATGAAAGTCAGTAGGGAAGTGCAAGCTATTAGTATTTAACCGTAAAGCTCTCCTAGTTGCTTTTCTGGAAAAGACTCTGCCCTCATGGTCCAATTAAGAGGAACTACCTGTAAATGGTATAGATTTCACCTTCCTTATGGATCCCAGACTCTTCCACAGAATCATATAATTGCAGGACTGGAAGGGACCTTGAGAGATAATCTTGGGTGTCTAGCCTCCAATGGCTCAAGGTGGGACAGGCCCAAGGGTGCCACCTTGCACTCGCTTCTCTCAAAAGACAGCCCATGGCTACACATTGCAGGCTGATTCATTTCTGCACTGTCCACACTACAAACCCACACACAGGGCTGCTTGAGATTAATCTATATAAAAGGCCAAATCTGCTTTCAAACCCTGGGCAGGGTAAGCCTCCCAGGAAGGGGATTCATTCATCATGGCATTGCTTTAGACTAGAGAAATCACAGGATGGTCATGTGGGAAATGGCATTAACTATTTCCAGGAGTTTTGCCAAGACACCTGACTTTTTAGTTTCATGCCTAAATAACCTTTATTTCTCCAGCCTTGTCTAAGTTCATTGACCTATGCATGTGCACAGGTAACAAGGGACAGATCTGGATAAAGAAGCTGTCACTTTAGAACTGACCTTTACAGGTCTTCCGCTTTAAAAAAAAAAAAACCAAAAAAAACCCCTGAATTCTTTCCAGTCAGGGAAATTAAGATCTCACTGGGAGTCCACTGCTCTGAGCCTTTGTGTGGCCAGAGCATGGCTGCTGAGCACTCCTGCTCTCCGTTAGCTTCCTGCATGACCCAGAGTTTAACTTGGCAGCACTAAGCGTTCTCTGAAACAGATTGGTATGTTTGCCATCTCGTTCGCCTACCCACCCACCAGAATCCCATGACAAATCATGGGGCTTTAAAAAATAATAATAATAAATAAAAAAAAAAAATTTTTTTTAAAAATCACACAATCCATGATTCATAGTTACTAATTATTTTGGGTTCAATGTAGCCCAAATTTGTCAGTCTTCCAGACACACTGCAAAAGCCATGTTTGATAGGGTTTTTGGAGAGGGCTGGGCCATGCTTCCCAGCATGATGAAAGGCTGGAAATGACTGACTGTGGGTAGCTGGTTGAATTCCTGTTTGACATTATATTAATGCTGCTGTGATTTCATTGTGCTGCTAAATTGATCTCAGGGCACCTTGAGCCTTGGAGAGATTATTATTTAAATATGAATAAAATAAGTAACCCCTTCTGCCAGTCAGAGTTGGCAGCAACAAGGGCCGGGTTCAGTATCTAGGGGTTCCGTTCCAATAACAATGCAAAACCGGCTCGAGCCCCCACCCAGTGACCTAGGACAAACAGAGGCACCCGGGGGGGTGATATATAAGAGGCAATACTTCCCCTCTTGCAAAATGGGAGCAACCAAGGCCAGCTTTGATGAGACGGTTGCCATTCACCCAACTTCATCAGAAGAGCTGGTCACGCTCCGTTGAGAGGTGGTGAATTTCTGGTGCTTCCAAACAGATCTGTAATATGGCAGCCAAAAAACTAAATAGACTTGCAGAATCATGACTTTTCTTCTTGGTGCCACCTTTACAAACTTTTTCCTTTTCTATGACACTCCAGATAATAATCAGATTCTTCTGTTTTTGTAATCTATGAATATATGTAGAAAAAAATCAAAGAAATGTCCAAAAAAAAACCAGTGGTGGCATCTATTCATCTCATCCAAACAGCTTGGTTTCTTAAAGCTTCATTGGTTTAGAGTGAAAAATTAAATAAAATGGTTTAAAATCTTTAAAAAAAGCACAGAGTCTGAGTGTAGCAAAAACCTTTTAATGACAGAGAGAAACAATGCGGCATTATGTTGGGGAACCACCACATCTAGGATTCGTAAACCAAACTGTGAGCAACGACCCACCCCAGCAAATTGGCCATGTCCTTTCCCTTTGGTTCTTGAGTTCAGCAACCCCAAAAATCACCCAAAGTCCCAAAAGTCCAACAACCCAAAAGTCCAGACCCAGAGTTCAAAAGTTCATCTGCAGAGTGTTACATGCCCTCCCCCTCCCCGGTCTGGGTGGAAATGGGGAGGGGAGAGGTAAGGGGCACCTTACGTGGCTCGAAGCTGACTGCACCGTCCCTTCCCTTCGTGGGGCTTCGCTCTGCTCTGCCAGCCATCCCATGAGCCACTCCGCTCCGCCAGCCGTCCCACAAGCCGCTCCGGCTGTCCCGCAAACTGCTCCGCTCTGCTCCGCCAGCTGCTCAGCAATATATCTTCAGGCTCCCCCACTACTTAACACAGTGCTCAGTGATTTCAGCTCATAATTTTAGCTCTTTAGTGATTTCAGCTTGTACTAAGGGGAGCCTTAGTGCTCATTTGCACCATTAACCCAAAGTGATTTCAGCTCAGCAGCCTGTAACTAGACTCCTAATGAACTCGAAATTAGCTCTGATATATTCCACAGTGGAGAGAAAGAAGGAGGTGCAATTGACATTTAGGGCCCTCAGAAGAGGCCCATACCACCAGATACAAATACCTGTCCCCAGCCTCTCTCAATTCACTGGGTTTTGGAACGCATGTCCCTTGCCTAGCGAGTGCTGCTTAGTTGATGACGAGTCCCTCTGTCATAAAAAGGTTCCACTGTCCTTTATTCACATAATCAGGGTAACAACATTTTATTCTTCCTGCCCCAATAACAGAGAAACTGGGGATCCCACAGCAGCCAAAGTGACCATTTGGGCAAGCGGTCCATCATGCTAGGCAAGGTGGGTGTGTCCATGCAAACAAGATCAGCCCGACATCCCTTTCCACAACTCACCACCAGATGTCAGGGTAGAGCTCATCCTGACTCTGCTTACATCAGTTCAGCACTTAAAGGCAGTATGGTACTTTCCTGACCCATGGACAAATACTGGCATAAACTACAGGGTGGCATAAGTGGCAAAAATCCTGTTAACTCACAATTATCTGGCAGCTCCTCTGTGTGTTTTACCCACAAAATATCAAACTGGTGTAACAAAATTAGACCCTTCTGGAAAGAGATGTAATTCCCCCCGACTTCAATGGGAGCTGCAGCAGGTTTGAGTTTAGCCTTGGAAGAGTTGAGGATAGTGTGGGATAGGTTAACGGACATGACCTGATTCCCCTCACACATGCATTGGTTTTACTCAGGAGTGGTGGAACCAGAGGCGATTCTGGTGCTGCAGCACCCGGGCTTGAAGTGGTTTCCATCATAAACAGGATTTAGTCTTGTTCAATGCCTTTCAGCACCCCTCCTCCCCCACCCCCACAACTAAATTGCTCCAATACCAATGGATTTACTCCATTAGGAACCATATAGGAAGAACTGCAGAGTTACTCCTTATTTACAGTGATTGAGTCAAGGATCAGGTCCTGAGCATTAGGTCCTGTTAGCCTCTGCCTAGTTGCTATTCCTGCTGTGCCCCCTTCTGATCTCGGTGGCTCATTCATTTTGCTGGGATCATGCAGGTTACACTATTTCTGCACTAGTCTAACCCTGAGATGGCCTTGGGAGCTGCCAATTAGTCCAGGCTGCAGTTGACTGACTGACTGACACACATACACCCCCCCCCCCCCTAGTTTTAGGAAACTTCCACTGCAGCTGCTTGGCCCTGTACCTAGCTCAGCTATAAAGGTATCCAGCTGCCATCATTTCAAAGCTTCAGTTTATTTATATCTTTTTTTAATATACCATAGATAGTGCTGAGCAGCGACACCTTCAGCCATGCAGACAAACCGTGCTCTTATTCACACCAGCCAAAACCGTTAAACATGCGGTATGTAGTGGAAGATAAACAACCCACTGCTTAGACTTGGTTAACTCCTTGAGTACCCAGAGCACGTACAGCAGCTTGACTTAGGGCACAATATGAGATGCAGGACGGGAAGGCCAATGACCTAGCCTTCAGGGCCTTGGCCTGAGACACTAGTTCTATTCCCCGCTCTGACATGGATTTCCTGCATGACCTTGGGCAAGTCACCTAGAAACTCGCTGAAGAATGAGGATAAGAGTACTGCCCTATCCCACAGGGGTGTGGTAAGGATAAAGACATTAAGATGGTGAGGTGTTCGGGTACTACAGTAATGGGAGCTATATAAAATTACTTAGGTGATAAATTTGATAAGGACACAAAACCTCCTATCTCTAATACACGTTAAAAAAAAGTCCCTATTAAACTGAACTGCCACTCTTCCTCATTGACACACACACGGGGCCTAGGCGCAGTTACAAAAGGCCCCTTTCACCACCCCATAAAGGAGCCACAAAAGCACAGGGGGACTCCTGGCCCATCTACAGCTGGTATAAGGGCTGTCCCCAACACCTGCCCATGGGGCATATTGGGGAAAGGAGAAGGAGACAGGCAGGGGGTGGGAACAGAGCACAAAGCACTGTGGGTATTGTTTTGCTTCCCTGAACCTACATGTCTCCTGGAAAGCAGAATGCACATGGAAAACTTGAGGCTGCTTTAACTTACAGCAGGAGTTAGCAGGGCCCTGGAAAGCCCTAGAATATGGCCTTCAAGCTTTGCTTAAAAAGTAAAGCAAACCACACCTATAAACCAAAAATTACATTTGTGCAATACCCCAGCACATGCAGCCAGAACTGTGGCTGGCTACATGTTTCAAACGGCTTCCACCAGAATCAACTCAAAAATCTGTCCCCAGCTGTGCCAAAACTCTGGCGATGTTTGGAAACCAAAGTTTGCCTGCTATCATATTCCAATAGGGTAGGTTAAAAAGGCTTTAGCTTCAGCTGGAGGGGGGGGGGGGGGGGGAAGATGGGAAGTTATATGAAGGGAGAGCCAAATTATTAGGGCCCTACCAAATTCACAGCCATAAAAAAAAAAAAAAAAAAAAAACACATAATGGACCATGAAATTTGGTCTCCCCCCTGTGAAATCTGGTCTTGTGTGTGCTTTTACCTTACAGTATACAGATTTCATGGGGGAGACCAGCGTTTCTCAAATTGGGGGTCCTGACCCAAAAGAGGGGTCACACTGTGTGTGGGGAGGGGGGGCAGGGGAATCATGGTGTTGCCTTCAGAGCTGGGTGGCTGGAGTATGGTGGCTGCTGGCTGAGGGCCCAGCTCTGAAGGCAACAGCATGTAAAGTAAGGATAACAATATCATACCATGCCATGCCACCCTGCTGTGCTGGTGTTCAGAGCTGGGCTCCCAGCCAGCAGCAACTGCTCTCTAGCCACCCAGCGCTGAAGGCAGCGCCATCACCAGCCCAGAAGTAAGGGTGACAATACCAAGATCCCCCTATAATAACCTGGCACACCCACACACTGCCAACTTCATTTTGGGTCAGGACCCCTATAGTTACAACACTGACATTTCAGATTTAAATATCCGAAATAATGAAATATATAGTTTTAAAAATCCTATGACCTTGAATTTGACCAAAATGGACTGAAATTGTTAGGGCCCTACAAATGATCTTTTAAAATGGGTGGTGCTATTTGCTATAGATGTGCTGCCCTCTGGTGGTGGTCATGGGGTCTCTCTAGCTCCAGCAGCTGTTTAAGTGAAGAAAACAGGAAACCAAGAAAACTACTCACCCAAATTCAGTTTAAAATGTAGATCAAATTAGAAGCAAAAAGAATATTAGGAATAGTCTGCGCCATTAACTTACAGATCATGTGGTTGAGAAGAGTAAGACAGAACTGACTGGGAGCTTTGTTTTGTGCTGCAGACTTTTTACTGTAGTGAATAAGTAGTTAAGAGATTATATGGTCAAACTAACCCCTGCTAGTAGTAGTAGTAGTAGTAGTAGTAGAAGGGAGACTGGACGACTAGTGGTTAAAGCAGGGGAGGGGGAGTCAAGACTGCTGGCTGCTCTCTCTGGCCTTGCCAGTGATACTATGCAACAGTGAGCAAATATCTTACACCCTTTGTGCCTCAGTTTTCTCATCTGAAAAGAGGGATAACAGCACTAAGCTCATATGGGTTGTCAGGGCCATAAATTAATGCATGGTCATAAAGCACTTGGAGACACTTAGCTAAGAGGTGGCATGGCAGCACTGTACACATCCCTCGATGCCAGCTTCATTGATGGCTTTGCTGCTGCTTAAGGTATATTATACATGGACAAAAGGCATCACAAACCTGATTTCAGTGCTGTATTGGTCCTTCAAAATGTCCCTGAAGCAGACAGCAGCAAGTGGTAAAAGGTGACCGGTCAATAGACTCAGACCTCCCGCCCTCTTTTGAATGATGCAGTAACAAGCAGAAGACCTGTCAACATCCGCCAGTAAAGCTGGAGTCTCAGCAGCCACCTTCACCTTTCCCCTTGACAGACCCTCTAGTCTCTCTGCTAGGTGGGGAAGGAAGCAGAGGTGACCAGAATTCCCCGATCCACCTCAGAGGCAGAATAGAAAGAAATGCCTTCCCCGCCCCGCTTTTCAGGAGGTCAGGAAACTGGAATTTTCTATAGGAATAGCTGAGATGGCACATTCAGTACAGTTATCACTCTTCTCTGCCTCCTAGTTTGAAAATACAACCAGTGATCCCTTTTAAGGCATCTCATACAGTGGGATCAATTAGAGCCGAGGATTTCTCATCACATTCATAGGAACACACAGGACTAGTCAGTACCAGTCACTACATAGGTCAGTCTTTCCTCTTAGATACCATCAGCCTCATCCTTAGCTAGTAGAAGTGGCCTGGCTCCCCTGAAGTAAATCTAATGAAGACTCAGACCCTGTAAGGCATTCCCTGAAGGCTCGACAGAAGCTGAAGCAACCAGTTGCACAGCAGCTTGCAGGATTAGGACCTTAAGCTTGCAAGCTCCTTGCAGCATAGATCTGGCCTCTATAGATTCACCATAATTGTACCTGGGACTAGATGTAAGAGTAATAATGTCAAGTTTAAACAGCAAGTGCCTCCTGAAGATTCTCAAACTGGGATGAAAGGAGGAAACTGCAACTGAAAAAGTGACTGATTTTTTTATCCTCCTCCTCCAGAACTGTAAGATATCACCACATTGAAACATTGGCAGAAATGTCTAAGGAATAGAGAATTACTGTTGGCTGCCTTTTTGGGGGTGGATGATTAACTTGTTCAGGAGAGAATGAGCCAAATCCTGCTCAGTTATACCACAGATACCCAAATTTGGCTTTGTTTTTAAAAGTTTGTCTTTAAGAACGTTATCACAGTTAAGATACAGAATCTTGGCTTCTGTGCTGTGCCTGGTAGAGTCCCTTTCCCTTCTACTGATACTAGTTATTTATAGCACAGCAGCAGCCAGAGACCTACTCAGAGCAGGGCTCCAGTGGGACATGGACTGTCTCTTATACTGCTGCGTACATCACATGTCTTGACTAGCAAGGCCACTAAAATCCCAATTCAGCAAAGCACTTAAGCATATGCTGAAATGCCACTGATTTTGCTGGGTGTTTTACTGGATCACGAACAAAAACAAACAAAAAACCCACTTACCTAAAAATATTAAATTTTGGGTCACAGGACTAATTTACCTTGGAAGTGCATAGGTAAAAGGTTTCACATACTGGGCACTGTGCTGCAGCTTCCAGCTTCTCCTTCAAGTCTTTGGAAGAAGCTCAGGTCATCCATTCTCCTTTCCCTTTTCATGTTTTCTGCACTACACCAATATCATGAGCAAAGTTTAACTTTTGTGCAACACATGTGCACATCACAGAACTTCATACTATGTAAGAATCACCCAAGGTCATTTTTAAAAGTTGTACACGTTTATATATAAACTTTTGCACAGTTAAACCCTCTCTAGTGTAGAGACACAATATACTCCACCACCACATCTCCAGGATAATATTGTCAGTGCAACTAAACAGAGTCTGTTAAAAGTTGCCTTTTAATTACATTCAAAAGAAAGATTTTAGGCAGACATGCTCATTCAAGACTAGATCTTCAGCTGATATAACCAGTACAGCACCGTCAGCCTCAGCGTAGTTATGTCAATTTACACCAGATGAGTTACCCCTTTGTTCCTTCATTTACAATTTCAGATTGCCTAAAATAAGTTTGTTCTCATATAAATAGGCCACAAACGCATGTAGCCCACGGGATTTATATAAAGATTTGATACCCACTCCACACTATGTTATCTGAGGGGAAAAGAATTCATCTAGTTAAAAATATTAGATGTGATCACATTCAAAATCTGGCCCCAAATTTACAGATTTTATTAAAAGACCAAAAATACTTACACAAACCTTAAAACCAAACAGAAATATGCTCATTATTTTTAGATTCCCATGGAAACTCCTTTTAGTAACAATTAACTACTCTGCTGTAGCATCTGTAACCAAACACATAGCAGTAGTGAGAAAAATAACAGACTCCAGAGAAAGCGGAACTGAGTTGTTTATCCAAGCTGAGATACATAAAATCCCTATAAAGACCCAAATTAAAATGGTTTTTTAAACAATTTGAATGAATCTTTATTAATATATTGATATTAAATGAGCATCCTTTTAAATATCAAAGTAGGTTAGATTTAACAAGTCTATTGGAAAAACAATTGTAAAAATAAATTATCCAGTGCCTCTTCTAAAGAGAATATTTGCAGACATTAATTTTTACTCCTGTGGATCACATCAGATTTGTTCACACAAGCCTTTCACAATGGTATATTTTGCACATTGATTAACTGTCGAAGAAAAATAAGAACTTGCTTATGCACTTGACACTCAAGCTAAACCAAAGGAATTATATTTCTTAGAAATTGACTTTTGGAAGAAAAAGCACACACTGAAAAACGGAATGGTTAACACATCTAACAGGAAGCTTGAGTCAGACACGTGATGTTAGCTGGCAACAAGTGCTGTAGTTTTTTTATGGGGTCATGTTAGCCTTGTAATCTTTTTCAGCTTCAATTATGCCTTAATTTAGAACAACAGACTGCAGATAAAAAAAAAAAAATCACATCCACATTTTGATACAAACTATAGCAATGTATTTCCAAAATAGTCACTCTTACATTAAATATTTATATAGTTTTGCTGAGCTTGTCATAAAAAGTATTTAAACAATACAAAAAAAATAGATAAGTCAAGCCTAGGTCAGTGTAAGAATCTCTTTATAAAGGAGAGGTAATAATTCTCCCTATAGTGATTACATTACACACAGGAATCAGACCAAGAATACACACAGGAAGTTACAGGTCAACTAGTTTAATTGAAGTTCTGTCGTATTTCCAACTTTTTTGGTCATCTGAGGTTTGTAATGGTGAAGGAGGAAGATGTTTCCTATCACTTTAACTGCCAGGAAAAGATAGGAAAATGTAACTCTCACTTCCAGAGTGGCTTAGGGGTTTATGAGTTTGTATACAGCCTTTGAGCTTTTAGCTCAGCCAGCAGAGGTTCATGCTTTTAGATCTGACCCAAGGACATCTCGTTACAAAGCAAGACTTCATTTGCCACATCCCATTAGGGTAATAAGAAGCAACTTTTTTAGACAAAGGGTCAGATTCAGATTTCAGTGAGGCTTCCAGAATTGGGCCCAAAATTGCTGGAAACATCCCTATGGGAATAGCAGTCTCCCTTTCTAACACTCACAGCCAATGACATTAGTTTACCCTCCTGTATGTACGCTGACTACCTCACTTGTCCAATTATGATTCTGTGACTTACTTGTAATTAGTGTTAGCACTTTTCACTTTCAAAGTGCTGTGCAAAGTATTTGAGTACAATTAACCCTCTTTGCAACTCCAGGTCAAAGCATAAACGCAGGTGCGAGGCTCCCCCTGCATGCACATGTAAGGTTCTTCATCTCTATATCAGCCTGTACTACATACAGACTCTCTCTATTTGTACCAGGCGATATTTAGATCAAGTGCATTCTGGTACTGCTAAGATACCAATGCCAAAGATGGGTTTTCAAGGAGCCCAAGTGAGTTAGGAATCCAACTCCTCTTGCAATTCACAGGAAGTTGGGTACCTAAGAGGAGTTGGTGCCTAACTCCCTTGAAAAAGCCCTAGATGTTTGCTACTAGATTTTACTAAGTATCCCATGATAGTTTTAAAAAGTTTTCTTAAAAATATATGGCACTAAGTGTAAAACTATACAACTTCAGTTAAAATGCCTTCACAGCAAGGCTTTAAAAAAAAACCCAAAAACAACAACTTCCAACTTCTTTCTTCACCTTTAAATATACAACTGGTGGGATGCCAGGGTGTCCATGAAAGGTCGCACCAGGTTGTCTGTTGAGAAGTAGAATACCAAGCCAAAGGTGATGGAGATGGGAAGAGCAGGCAATGCTTTCTTGAACACAGCCAGCAATAAGAGAGTCAGACATAAACCCTACCACAGAGGGGAACAAAGACAAAGGAAAACATTACACATAAGAGACCCAGAGATGCTTTCATTGTAGGCACCAGAGTACATGAATAATGTACTATGTACTGCACAGAAAAGGGAAGTCTGCCCAGGCTATAGGGGATAGGATGTAGTCCCCCCACTTCACACACAGTGGCAGTCTATTTTCTCACCCACGGGATTCCCTCAGCAATCTAGATCACAAGCTCGCTCAGCCAGGAAGGCAGGATAAGCGAAAGGTACCAAATGTCCTTGTTAATATACAACTAACATTGAAAGGTTAATTTACATATTTCAAATCTTTGTTCTACACCTTTATGTGGCATTTACTGATCAGTCACAGATAAGTGTCCAAGTTATAGTCATCTACAAACAACAAGCTTCATTTTCCATACAGGGATTAGCACACAGTAGATCTATTTTTAAAAACCTTTCCAGTTGTCAAGGTCTATGGAAAAACCAAAACCAAAAAAACCTTGGTTCCTCTCAGACTAGTTCTCTCCTTATTCTGGGGTAAATACTACTAGTAGCTGTAAAGCAGGCCAAGGTCTCAGTTTTAATTGGAGCATCTTCATCAGAGCCAAAAGTCATAGTTTTGGGAGGTTTTTGAGAGAGAATGGGAAGGAAAGTTTATAGATATAACTCTTTTCATCCAAAAAAGATAAGTACTTCAAAACTACAATAGGCACATCACTTAGCGATGCTGGTGGTGTAAGAAAGCTCCAAACCTGTCCACCCACATGGCAGGCTCTTTGGGGGAAGTCCACTCCTATTCAAGGATAATTTCACCTCACTATATAGCGATGGATGGAGGGAAATTTCCACTGCCTCCCTCAAGTCTGAAACTTCACTTCAGTAAGATGAAGTAGAGCTTAGAGGAAGATTTGTTTTAAATGAAAAACTAGTGGCGTGGAGTCAGGTAAAGCACTACTTCAAGCCTCAGCAACGCATGCCTCAGGCTGGCACACAAAATCAACCCCTTGCTGTAGAAACAACCCAGAATCCAAGCTTTCATTTTGTACTACTTCTTAGCGTATGCGCAACGTGCCTCAGGTGGCACATGACCAGGATACATCACTGAATTTGGTCTGCTGGTTGGATCATTTGCTTCCCCAGCTTGGGCAGGGTACCGATGAGGAGTGAGACAAAAATATGATTTTAATCATCATGGTTGTGAAGAAAGTGAAAAGAGAAATTGATTCACTGTTTTCTTCCTGACCCACAGGCAGTCTGAAACAATAGCTACAAGGTGGTTTGAACTACCCCATCCATCCCCATGTGGCATTCACTCTGAAACCTCAAGATAAATTTAAATGTTACCATTGTTACTTCACTACTGATCTTTTTGGCAGAAACATCCAGCTAATGATCCACCACATCATTACTGTGCTTTTACACAGCTATCCCTCCCCTCCTGGGGGAGGGATAGCTCAGTGGTTTGAGCATTGGCCTGCTAACCCCAGGGTTGTGAGTTCAATCCTTGAGGGGGCCATTTAGGGATCTGGGGCAAAAATCTGTCCGGGGACAGTACTTGGTCCTGCTAGTGAAGGCAGGGGACTGGACTCGATGACCTTTCAAGGTCGTTCCAGTTCTAGGAGATTGTAAAAAAAAAAAAAAAATGGAGATATGCCAATCTCCAATCAACTCAACACTCTCAAATAGGTGTACCCTCTTATGCTCCTTTGAGAATTCTAGCCCAAAGAGTCTCCCCACCTCCAGCCCAGCTGCCAAAACCTCCAGCTTCCCCCAATGACTTCTGAAATGTAGTTGTGTTACACTGCCAAAGTGTGTTAAAAAAGCTGAGATAAGAGACTGCCATACTGGGATTCCTATATTGATGCCAAAGTGCTACAGAAACCAGGGAAAGCTTTATTGCAGAATTTAGATCTAGATTGCTTGGGAGTATACTTGGGGGCTTCAGCTAGAAGAAAGAGCTTGGCTACTTAAAGTACTGACATTTATCAAACTAAAATACTTCTTTATCTAAAGCAACTGGCAGTTTAAGGCCCACTACTACAGCCACATGAATTCCCACATCCCTTCCACATCTGTACGGATAGCACAGGCTTTCTATGGTCTTTGGACAAACATCCATCAGGGCTGGCACCAGGCCCCACACCCTCCTCAATGGGCACGGTTTCTTTCTGCAGCTTTGTATAAGGATGGCTTAGCACTACAACACAGACCATTCTGGAGCTGGAAAGTCAGAGAAAAACAGGACCTTGAAGCTAGCAGATGGAACCAGAACACATTAGAAGTACATTTTAGGGAAAACAGTGCAGATAGTCTCATGGGCAGACTCTGGAGAGCACTTGCTGTAGGGAACAGCCCAGCCCAGAGGATGGACTAGATGACCTAATAGGACTCTTCCCCTCCACGCCCCCCATCTTCCCATCTGTGAGATTTTGAAAGCGGTGTTTAAAGCTAGGCTCATACTCCACTTACATTACACGCACTATGATTAGTTGCTTCTTTTGCCCACTCAATTTCCATTGTCCACCATGCACCTTTCATTACAATGTTGACAGCTTTAAAATCACCACCCTACAGACTCAGCAGTGACAATATTAGAGCACGTAGCTGTGCTCTTCCACACACACGGAGATCTGATTTGCAAGGTGATGCGCTCCTTACAGGGCTGGGTTCTATGACAGCTACAATATGGTAATTTCTTCACAGTGAAGAGGATGGTTTCAGAGGAGTTAGTCTCCAGCACTTCTGTGGCTTCCCAGCAAACACTGGAACAGAACACACCTCTGTCTGATTGTCTGAAACTGATGAGGGTTCTTTATCTTGACAAAGCTCATCAACTTGTCAGGGGTTACGAATACAAGAGAAGCACAAACCTCTTCTATCCTCGTGAAGCAGCTCCTGTTGTCCAGAGGCAGATTTTTTTGAGCCAATCAAGCCCAGAGATCTCAGTACTCACTTTTAAATATGTGACAAAAGTCCCTGATCTCTAGCCACTGAAGAACGCCAGCAGTTCAATTCTAACTCCTTTCCTCAGATCCTTATTCCACTGCCCCATGATTTCCACACGGCAGCTGATGTGGATCTTAAGACTTGTGTACACTACCATTTATAATCCACACCCCTGAGCGACGTAAATTACACCAACCTAAGTGCCAGTGTAGACAGCGCTATGTCGGCAGGAGAACTTTGCCCGACACAGCTATCACCTCTCGCAGAGGTGAAGTAATTAAGTCAACGGGAGAGCTCTCTCCCATAGTCTTAGAGCATCGTCACCAGACACGCTATAGAGGTACAGCTGTGCTGCTGTAGCACTTCTAGTTAGACTACTAGCCCTTATTTGTTCTTTACAGATTTTTTTGCCCAGAGGCACAATCCAGAGTTGATCACATTCTTGTCCCAGAGATAGCGTGCCCGCCTATGCTGATCACCTTTACATACAGTACGAAGGGGAGACACACGTGTGGGTTTCTCCCTATATTACACAGCAGTAGCTAAATATTTAATAGTGACCAGTTACTGATATGTCCATCAATGTTACAATGCCACAAAGTATATTAAAATTTAAAAATAAAAAAGGAACTTTTACAGTTTTACTTACTATAAGGATGGCTACAAAACAGGCCAGTGTTGTATTCCAGTCTCCACTAGCAGTGGCAGCAGCTTTCCCTACAAGCACACTGTAAAATATGAAGTCTCCAAGGCCTAGCTTGACACCCCCTGTTAAAAAGTAAAAAATTCACATGAATGCTCCTGTTTCGAACATAAGAACGGCCATACTGGGTCAGACCAAAGGTCCATCCATCCCAGTATCCTGTCCACCGACAGTGGCCAATGCCAGGTGCCCCAGAGTGAGTGGGCCCAACAGATAATGATCACGTGATCTGTCTCCTGCCATCTCTTTTTGTTTTCCTTGCTTTACACCCATCCCTCCTCCAGTGCAACTGGTCGAAGTTTCTACTCTTGACCAACAACTCAGACCACCATGTTGACAACATTAAAGTGTTCCATGGTACCGTTATTTGGATCCTCCCTGTACAGACGACCTACTTTTTCACTTCACAGAAGCCAACGGACTTTCCTCTATAGAGGCACAAAACTCCAGGACATTTCTTCTGTCAAAATTACCTAGGGCTGGTTGGAAGATTTCAACTGGAAAGAATTTCCTGTCTCTTCTCCCACCCTCTGCAAACCTAATCTCCAGCCAGCTCCAGAGTTACTATTGTTTGGCCTGTTGGATTCCACACAACAGGACACTTTCTCAAGCTCAATGGGCACCATTAAATAGTAGACATTTGCACGGTAAGGGCTGCTCTACATATAGATTTTGTACCAGTTTGTGTCTAAACCAGTACAGTTAGATATAGTTAAAATGGGTCCAACTCCCTAGCACAGGCAGTTATACTAGGATAAAAAAAGTGCTTAAATCAGCATATTTTATGATTACCAGACTTTAAACACCCTTATACCAATTATAACTAAGGCTGCGTGTCTGTCATGGAGGTCATGGATTACGTGACCTCTGACTTCTGCAGCGGCCGGTGCTGCCTAAGGGGCAGCCCAGCGGCAGCCAATGGGCCAGCAGCAGCCGTTTGGGTGTATGGGAGGGGGCTCAGGGCTGGGGTGCATGGTGGTGTTTACCTGGGGGGAAGGGGAAGAGGAGGCTCACCGGCTCCCACCAGCATGTCCCTACAGCTCCTAGGTGGAGAGGTCAGGAGGGGCTCAGCATGCTGCCTGCGCCCACAGGCTCTGCAGCCCTCATTGGCTGTGGTTCCCGGCCAATGAAAGCTGCAGGGGTGGCGCTTGTGGCAGGAGTAGTGTGCGGAACCCCCCAGACACCCTTCCCCCTAGGAGCTACAAGGATGCGCTGGTCGGAGCTGGGTAGGGAGCCCGCCAACCCTTCCCCTCCTCCCCCCCCCCCCCCCCCCCCGAGCACCTGCAGCACCCCCAGCCCAAGTTTTAGTTCAGGGTATATAGTAAAAAACAAAACAAAAAAAAACCCAAACAAAAAACATCATGGACAGGTCACGGGCAGCAAACAAAAATTCATGGCCTGTGATTTGTCCATGACTTACTAAAAATACCTGTGACTAAAACGTAGCCTTAATTATAACTTCATCCACCCTAGGGGGTTGCCCTGACAACTATATCCATTTAGAAAGCAATATAGTTAAATCAATTTCTAAACCGATATCATTAAATTGGTACAAAAAACCAAAACAACAAAAAAACCAACCGTGCGAAGACCAGCCCTTAGGTATAAGAGCCTAAGCATACTTAGAATAGATATTGCACCATGAAAATCATTTTGGGTCAGATTCAGATAACTTTCTTACCCACATTCAGTCATATCTTACTGTTCAGATAGTCCCATTCATTTCAATAGAACTACACCGAGAGCAAGGTGCTCCCACTGTGACTAGGAGTGGGAGAATCTGACTGTGTGTATGGCAGGATGCCATTTAAAAGCAAGTTTAAGACTCGTTTGCCTTACTTTCCTCCTCTTCCAGCTCCTCTAATAAGGAAGTGGTTGGATGGGTTGGAGCTGGACTCCTGGCCTCGAAGATTTCAGACTCCACGTATGCAGGATTTTCATGGATCTCTCTCACGTCTTCAGCTGGATTCCCCCCAAAAAGAGAGACCAAACAGGAGACAAAATGAAGGTATCTATATTAACATGTTTTGAGAAACATGAAGTAAGCAGACTTTATGAAGGGGTTTCTCCATACCAAACCAAGGATGAGTGGGTGAAGTCTCAGCGTACAAACCGTAGTGTTCATTTAGGACAATTAAATACAGATTCTAAACAGCTTTGTCAAGAGTGCATGCCCCTACAGTATTATCAGAAATAGTAAAGACACCATCATACCCAGGGGCCCCTTAGTGCAGCTCTCAAATTCCTAATGAATTGACAAAGTTTGCCCCAGACACATGCCTCTCTTGTCTTTAATGTGATGGTTCCCAATCCAGCATGCACTGAAGTCAACACAAATCTTTCCAGCACACCACCCAGACTGATCCAGCAATGAGGTTGATGGAATCTATAATTGTCACAGGCTAGTCAAGGCCTGTTAAAAAAATGCGACATGAAAAGTGTTTTTTTTAAAATAACCTGCCTTGAAGTAAAATGGCTTGAACGTGTTCCTCTGTATGTGATACAACGGGAATGTTTCAAGGTCCCACCCCCCAATTACCGTTAAACACGTTGGAAATGCAATCAAGCAGACTACAATATTGGTATTACCTGTCACCAGAAAATTCGCTTCTGTCCACACAAAAGCATGATTGCTTCTCTACACTTAGTCAGTGCATTGACCAATCTAGTTTAGCTTGGTTTATTCTGAATAAGTATTCCTAGTTATCAAGCCTTAAGGTCCATTTGTTTTGTTTCCTTTCTTAAAAAATGTAAATACTCTGTTTAAGAGAGCTACTACTAGCTTCTGAAGAGCAGCAGAAGCAGCTATTTTTAGTGATTAAATGGGAAAACCATTTATAGTAAAACCCACTCACGCCCCAAGATACTACATCACGACAGGTTCAGCTCATTCATTTTTAAGATGTAAATTTAAAGCAAAACTGCACAATCTAAAGCAAACTAATTATCCAACCCTAATTATGTGAAAAATCCAGAAGCGTCCCAAGCATTTAGATAATTGGGGTCTTACTAACTGCACTTGGAGACATATTAGAAAATGCTTTTATAAAAAGTAATGAAGCCTTAACACCAGACCTCCCTACAGCACTCTGCTAATCTTTATTGACAAGCCAGGTGAGGATTTGTGAGTGTGAGAACACAAATCAGTGAGGTTTTACTACAGTCCTGTCTAGCATGCAATACAAAAACTGCAAAACACTCACAAGTTTAATTTAAAAAGGGGCTCGCGCTTATTGTGCCACAGATTTTCAATTTGAAAACCAAAGACACCGTAACTACAGTACATAGTTCTCCGTTAAGAGCAAACCGGACCTGAATCCCACGTCTGCTGAGTAAGGTTCCTTGATGCTGTGTCTTGCTTTGCCATTCCTACTGTCCACACCATAGCAGCTGTAGGGGAAAGAAATAACATGTGTAGAGAATTGTAGGTCACTGACTGTTCAGAGGAGCTAGACAATATTTGAGTGGGTCTACTTTCATCCTGAATGTTACACAGCAGGCAAAGAAACCAAACAATTACCCTGGAGAAACACACTCAAAACCCACATCTTGGTTGGCATATTCCCATTCCCTAGTCATTTACTTGGCAAGATAGGAGGGGATGGAGGCAGCATATTACATGTGTCAGTACTCAGACCACAAGTTATTGCATGCAAGGAAGCCATTTTGTTTTCTATGGCTCTCAGAAAGCTAAGGCCCCAGATATTCATCTCCTTCACTTGTGGCCACTTGATCTGCTAAAGGAACGAGGTGGCCCAGGAAATAGTGCCACTAAGGGGAAGGATAGTGGTAGGTTTACCATTCTTTGGCAACGAGAGAATGCTGCAACCCACTTACCTAGGGTAGCGAGGGATTTTTCTGTTTTTTATTTCTGACTGGCCACCCCTTCCCTCTTGTTTTTCTGCAAGGGGGATCTTGGAAACCTCCTGGGAGGTAAGTGGGAATATCCAAGGGCAGCCAGAGGATGGTCTGGGGTTTACTTTTGAGATGGTTCCCTAAAATAAGGAAGGCAGGGACCCTTTTGAGATCAGAAAAGAGGCAGAAGTTTACTTGAGATGTACACTAGAGCTCTGGTTTCTTTATGGTTTCTGACAGTGCCAAGGCAGATATAAAGACTGTGATTCCATTCTAGGCTCAGTTGCGGCAAGGAAGCCTCCACGGACTGCAGTCTTACAATGGAAACATGGATGTCGGGCAAAATAAGCTTTTTGTTGAGTTACTGTTTTCTGTGTTTTTTTCCTTCTCCAACGGAAGAAGTTCTTGATTTATTAAGCTGTGCTGAGAGTCGGACTTTATCCAGACCTTTCCCCCAGCCTCTCCCCCGCCCCCAGCAGAACAGAAGCCTTGCTAAAAAAAGCACAACATCCCAGAGGAGTCCTTTCCAATCACTCCATGGCAGCAGGATGAACCAGGAAAAGGCTTCATTAAAGAGCAGCTACATTAGCCTATGTCAATTTTCACCAGCCAGACTGAGCATCCTGTATCTAAAGAGGTTCATCATATATTCAGTGACATTCAGATAACTTCTGCAGCAATGTTACTGTGGTACCAGCCATAGCATCACTGCTCTCATAATAAGCCCCCTATCTTAGGGATTTATCATCATAAGCATTTCACTTCCCTTTTAGGGTGGAACCTGGTAAGAGGTTCGTCAGCCCAGGCAATCTGGGTAGGCTAATAAGAGAAAGAAAATCCCCACACCTTCCTATATGGGTTTAATGTCTTAGTTAAGGTGTGAGACCATTAAGCAGCACAGATCCTAAGCCCTTTGTGCCTTTTCTGAAGAATACATTTTAAAAATGGGGGGAGCGGGGGAAAATGCTGCACTAATAAAATGTTAACCACTTTCATAGGGAAGCAGAGGGTAACAACCAGCAACAACAAAAAGCTACACTGCACCTGCAATTCTCCCCCTGGAGGGAGGATGAGAAAGAACCATCCACATGACAGATGTTTGACATGTTGCTTAATGCACTACTGAAAGTGCTCAAATACCAGTGTGTTAATGGCAGAGATGTACCTCTACACAGGATAGAAAGAGCACAGAGGCTACTCTGTAGCATTCCTACAGTCAATTCTGCTGTCAGGACTGTTGCACACAGGTTTCTTAGGCATGGGTGTGGTCATATCAGTGCAACATCTCGGGCATGGAGGCCAAATTTCTCTAAGGCATTAGACATGACAAAGAAGGAGGTAGCTGGGAGACTTGTAACAGCTATTTCCCTGTACTGGCTAATAATATAAGATTATACCCTTAAAGATGCCAGTTCAGCGTTATATGCAGCGATCAACACAGGCATAAATGGGTTTCCTTTGTGTCCAGTGGACACCTGCTAAAATATTAGTACAAATCAGATGATTTAAGTTTCTCTCTAGGATTTCTGATTCCATGAAAGAGACATTGGTTCTCATGCATGCCACCTTCAAAGACAGAAATCTTATCATAAATGGGACTGGTAGCACCACCTATTATAAAGGTTGCCTGACATCTCCCATAAGTCCCTGCTTTCAATTGCTTATAAATGTTACCAAACTTTACGGCTTGAGCTGAATTTTCTACACTGGGCACATGCCTACAGTTGAATTTTTTTGGAACCAAAAGACTGTAGCTGTTTGCAAGATGAGGCTAGGAAAAAATGTTATTTGCTCATATTAAAAAAAAAAAAAAAAAAATCTGGTGACCTTTTCTGAGAGACATTCTAGTACCACCATGCTTTGGAGCATGAACTTGAAATTTAGGAGAGGGTGGCCTGTGTGTTAAGGAGGTGCCTTTTGCTGTTCATGTGAACATCTGCTCAAATTTTGGCCAAGTTTTAAGCTTCTGAAAAATCTTGGTTTGCCCATGGTTAGTGAAGACTTCTTAATATTCAGAGACTTTAGCTGCTATATTGTGGGTGCACAATGGGCATGCTCCAACACCTTACAGCATAACCCTCTTGTATACATATATCATCATATGGTCTTTAATTGCATAATCACTTTTTACCTACTGGACCCCTGCTTCATTCAGTGCACAAGATGGACCTACACCAAGGACGAATCAAGGTTGTGTAGTGAAACAGCCTGTTGTCTGAAGGATCCCGGCTTTATTTTTTGCAGAGTTAGAAGGTGTGTGGTGAACAAGCCAGGGGATTGCAGGAAGAGAAAGGACAGTCTCATGGTTCAATGCTGCCCTGCAGAATTGGATTCTATTCCTGCTTTTGCCACAGAGTGCCTGCAGCATGATGGGCAAGTCACTTAAAACCAAAGTGACCACCTGTGAAAAGCTAAATGGTGTATTCCTCATTTTCTTCATGCCCAACTTGAGACCCTACAGTCTGATTTGCAGAAGTGTTGAGCATTCACAACTGCAACTGAAGTCAATGGGATGTGTGCTTTGAACATACGAAGTGATACATAATGCGAAGTACACAGGTAACCTTTATTCTGACATTCCCTAAATAGGAGTGCTTGACTTTGCAGCCTTAATGTTCTTCTAACATAGCTTGTGTTTAATACCACAATAGGCTGATTCATATCTTGAAAGATGTTGACTATAACCCACACAACACACATGCCAATGTTATTTTAAAAGTGATAAAAACTGGTAAATCAGCATTTAAACAACTGGATTTCTAAGGGTACATCTAGACTAGGGTTTGTGGCTATATTGTAGTTTTAGTTAGTTGACCACTAGTTAACTTGAATTAGCCAACACCTTTATAAATGCTAGTTTAGACAACACAAGTGTTTGTTCCAAGATATAAACACTGGCAGTTTTGAGAGCAAGGAGCTAAGGAAAATGTTGCTCATTGGTACAGTGCGACTATAAGCTTGAAATGGATATAAATCCAGTTAAAACATTAGCATTCAAATCTAGAAGTGATTACTCACAAGAATATATTAATGCAGGAAATATAGGTTCATTTCTCTCCTGTGCAGTTTCTACCAGCATTCTCAATGGCCCTCTGGGACACAGCACAGCGATCAGATCTGTGAAGAGAAAAGGGTCAGATTCTCCAGTCTCAAGCCACATGTTCTGTACATTTCAAATCGAATGGGCAATCCCCTTCCGCCCCAATCTCTCTTCAAAATGGCATCTAGAGATATTTTATGCACAATAGTCATGATGTAAAGTTGGTAAGATTACCATAACATCGTCTCATAATTAGTCTCTGCTTGAAGATCCCCTTTGCTGAAATACAGTCTCCCAGTTCAATGTTATGATAAGATTTTTCAGCATGCTGGCTAACATTTAAGTGACCTTGAACAGGCCTTTGTTTCCTTAAAATGAGACTATAGTGTACTTGAGGTGTACAGGATCAGATTGCACCTAGTTTTATTCATGTTTCAAGATCCATTGGTTCAAGACCCTTATTATTTTGTCTTTTATATAGTTCATGTCATTTGTACATTTCATTCCCGTGAGCCAGCTTACCCCATTCAAAGCTCCAAACCATTTAGAATGTCACCTGGGGTAAGTTTCCCCCCAGTTCCGCAGGTACAGCCACACTTTACTTAATGCCAAAACCTGGGATTTCCCAATAACGAGCCAATGAGTTTTGCATTACTGCCAGGTTACTCCTGGTAAAGCCCACTGCCCACACCAAAGGGTTTCATAAATTCAGTCATTCATCCTGCATAGGTTCTGCATGTTTGTTATAATGTCTGTCTTTAACTGTCACATCCAACCCTTACCATAAATGGAAATGGCTCCTAGAATGACCCACGCTGACCATTCGGGTAGATATTTAATGAAAACCAATGCCATCAGCGCACTGATCATAATGAGATAGGCCTGCTGGAGGTGCAAGGGACCCTTCCAATGGATACAAATCATCCCAACTGCTCCAAAATTCCAGATGACAAAGAACAAAGTGGGGTAATCCATAGCCACGTTGTAGGTCTTCAGCACTTCACTGCAGAACGAAACCAAAGGTGATTTAGCTAAGCAATATGCAGTTGACAGGCAAGATACCTTCATAGCACTAGTCAAACAGGCGGATCTCAGGCCTGACTAAGATGAAGCAAGTCAGGTCCTGAATTAAAAAAAATTCCACTTGCCCAAGGGAAGGACTGTGAGAGATCTGTAAGATGAGCCTCCCCATTCCTAACACCAGACTCCTCTGCAGTGCCATAGCTGGCCTCTCTGAAATTGAAGGCCATGCTGTCAAATGTGGGCTGATGGGTGCAGAAATCACACAGCCCAGCTGGAAGCAGCAGCAGCTCCACAAACTTGTTGCTCTCACCCATAGAAGAAGGCGCCATCATTGCTTCCCCATCACTAATTGCCCACTTGCCTTGCAGTCAATGGCTGCTTCCAATTCTCTATAGTTTTATGGCAGTAGGATGGACGCTACATAGCACACAAGTATTGCATTGCCTTACACTTTGGGGTAGATAGCAAGAGACACTAACGATCGGATTGCTCACTCCGGTGAGCAAAATTTCCAGACAGAGCTGAAAATAAGAGTGCAGCAGTGTGGACAGCACTTAGTAGAGATGGCAAATGAGGAGTGCCCTGTCCAAGGTAAAATTTTCAAGACAAAAAAAATATATACTAGCAAGCTAGATGTGAGGTGTGACCCAGCACTGAAGTTAAGGGGAAAGAAAAATGTGCAGAGATGTGGTTAGAGAGTAAAATAAGGCACACTGTCAAGTCAGAGTATTCCCCCCCGGCTTCTCCCCCCATCAGAAAAAACTCAGGTGCCACTACTGCACCAACAGCCCATTTTGAGAGCTCACTATTCAAGTGGCAAACTTCAGCGACAGCACTCTCTCCAAACAGGGAGCCTTCTGGGGGAGGGTACATCAGAACCTCAGCACTTCACACCAACGACTGGGAGACCTGTTGCAAATTAGCAAGTACGCCATTTTTTAAAAGCAAAGATAAGGCAACCATAGTTTTTACTGTCCACTGAGGCTTAGTTTGCTTGACAATATTCTGTCAACATGCTAGCTGATGGACCGTAGCACGTTTTGTAAAGACGACAAAGTCTGAGCAACAGGCAGCCTCACTACAACTACTCTTCAGTCTTTGCTGAGCGATGGAGAGACCATTGTTTTTCTTGGTACAAATTAGTAAAGTTTTACTGTCTACTGCAAACAAAGGTTTAATGAATTACTCAATTACTACAGTACAAGCAGAATGTTTGCACTTACCCTAGATAGATGTAGGTGAAAAGGAACAGCAGCATCAGTGATGAAAGAATCAGCCAGCCATGGATAAACTGTTCAATGGAAAGACAAGAGTAGTTGACATGGCTGGATAGCTTTTTCTTCATAGTGTAGTGTTGTGTGCACCAATGTTTCAGGGCGTCGACTGGTTGCCAGCCTTTGACAGTCTTCCTCTCTTTCCTTCAATACACCCTGCACTCCACAGAGAAGGGAGAGGGATCCTTCTGGGCTATGCAGTCACCTCACTCTCTCTCTATTCTCATCTTTCTTTCCAAGCTCTTTGAGTGAGCTACCTGCACCCTGCTGCTTTGGCTTCCTCTCCACCAATTCCCTTTTGGATCCACTGCAGTCTGACCTCCAACCTCGCCACAACACTGAAACTTCCCTGCTTCAACAAAAACAGAGGGGGTCCTTGTGGCGCCTTAGAGATTAACAAATTTATTTGGGCATAAGCTTTCGTGGGCTAGAACCCACTTCATCAGATGAATGGAGTGGAACATACAGTAGGTAGATAGGTTCCCTGGTTCAAATCACCAATGACTGGCTCCTCAAAGCCAGGAGGGCGGCTCCTATCATCAGCAGTTATCCTGATAAACTTATCTTCTGCTTTCACAGCTGATCACTTCCTCCTTGGGCTTTCACAACTGTGCTCAGATTGTCCTTCTGCCTCCACACCGGACCTCTTAGTAAGTTCCCCTCCTCCCCCATAGCCTGTTGGTATCCCCACAGGGTTCTGTTTTTGATCAATTTCTCCCTCTCTAGTCTCTGGGAAGACATTCAGCTACTAGTATGTTCAAGTCTTTCCCCCCCCCCGCCCCACAAATTAAATCTCACATCTCTTCCTGGGCCGCCTGCTGCCACTTTATACAACGTGACAAGAACTGAATTTGCTTTTTCCCCTCTAACTACTCTCCTCTTCCTCCCCCCCACCCCACCCACCATAGACAACTCCAAACCAATCCTCACAGCCAGGAACTATCCACTTCCTCAGAAAGCTGGTCTCACACTCTTGAAAAAGAGGAAACTGATGGGACAGTGTAGCTATATCAAGACATCTTCATTTGCTAATATCAGTCAGGACAAAGTTTAAACTTGGAGTTTAAACCTCTTCACTCAAAGCTACAGGATTCAAGCCAAAATGGAGACTATAGTACAAAGTCACAGATATTTAACTTACAGGAGAGGATAGCTGAGGGGGTTGGGGGTAGAAAAATCCACGTGTTTTATTAAATAAACTCAGGTTAACCTGGAGCCTAGACAGAGCACTCATACAGCTCTGTTACACGTGAAGTGTACTTCCTCAAGCACTTACAAAATTCCGGAGACTGACCATACCTCAAAACCAACTGCAAGAAATGGAGACAGAAAAAAATGCAGCCTCTGTTCAGTGCAGAACTTTGACTAACACTCAAACAGCTGTTGCATAGTCACACAGAGCGTTATACAAGAGTGGAGGAGATGGGGCCTGTGTGGTTTTGGTTTTATTCTACAAAAATCTAGCTATGAGCTCCCAACAGTCAAAAAATAAAACCAGCATCAGGTTAGTTATCTGTTAATTCCCCCTGGCTGTGAAGAGAGATGATGATAAAGTCCATAACTCCTTGGTAGTGGCTACTCTAAAAGGAGATTCCTATTGTGTGTAAAACCTAGGAGAAGAACTAATGCCATGCCTATATGTCTCTCAACACACAAGCCCTCTCAAAACTAGTTTGGGATGCTTTTGCTGATTACTATAGGACTTATATTTTGTCCAGCATAAATACCTTACCTTGTAACAACGATATTTATACAGCACAACTAGGAACACTGTCATCACGACGATAACACTGATCATTATGATGGTATTCAGCACGGAGTTCAGAAGACGCTGGCCCACTGAAGGTGTATCTTCACTAAAAGGGGTGTAGATCCTGCAGAGCAAAGAGACGCAACGTAGCAGACTATGCTATTACACCACCACCACCACCACCGTCTGTGTGTGACTCCTATGATCACTGGAATCCCAGTGCTAATGCCCAGCATGTGCTTAGAGAGCACCCACAGCAGAGAACCCTATGGATCATTATAAGGGAAGAGACCATTAACTTCAGCATCTTTATTTAAAAAAGTCTTTTCATTCTTTCTGCATACAGAGGTCTCTCCAAGCCACTAGTCATTTTTATTGCTTGTCTCTGGACCCTTCTGTTTCTGCTGTACATTTTGTGCGATAAGGTTAAGATTGCACCATTGATTTCTAGAGTATTAGTCTCTTATTTTTCCACACATCCTAACAGTTTCCTTCAGCTATATTCCAGGGAAGTGCCAGTCCCCTTTTAATACCCTTCTTAAACATCCTCCAGTCCCCTGTTACAGCCCCAAGAATGTCCTTAGTCACGGTCCTGGTCAAGAGGGCTGGATGGAACTCTCTCTCTGTGCCTATTAACATGAGTCTTTAAAAGCCACAGAGATCATTCAGCAGCGAGAGACACTTTTCCATCCATCTGAGTGTGCTATGTCCCATTTGCTGCCAGCTGGTGCCTCACAAAAGAGGGGGGGGGGGGGGAAGAATCCAACCTGAGTTCAGTGGGAGTGCACTGGGAAGCAACCTCACCACAACTTCTGAGGTAGCCAGAGTTAAACCAGTTTAAGTCCTATCCAGATGACTATCCCAACATCAGTGCCCTTTTCCCACATTGGTTTGTAACTGGCACATTAAGATCCATTCCTGTCAGCTGAACTTAGTAAATTTAGCCCAGTTCAAAAGAATAGAGTTTTTGCCTGTTTACAGAGTTAGTTTTTAACTGAGTGGGTAAAGTCGCTCTCATCCCACTGTGGAAGGCCTCAGGGTACATGCATCTCTACGTATACGGACACAGAATGTGTTTGTAATGCAAGAGATCACAGCCACAAACACAGGGCTTTTAGGAACCTACTTACAGCTGCCCATTTTTCTCCGTGTAGAAACGCACTGACTTTATGGTGGCAATGACAACAATCATACACAGCGTGACAGGCACAAAGAGCATGATCACATGCTTTGCTCCATATTTCAGGGTCAGTTCCTCCTCCTCCTTATTGTCCACAGCAATGTCTCTTACTGGAAGTCCTGAGTCAGAATTACCACCATCAGCATCACTAGGGCTACAACTGCCATCAGAACGCCTCTTCTGTAAATAGAGGTTAGAGTAGACATAAGACCCTCTATTTTCCATGCAAAGCATTCACTCATTTCCTGTGACACACAGTAACACCCTATAAAATAGCAGAAAGCTCTAACTATAAGGAAGTGAACATGTAAGCCCAATGACTAGCGATGCAAACATCACCTGCCTCAGACATGCTATGAACTGGAAAAAAAAATTTTTTAAACCTAAAGCATATACATCTGCAGACATTTAAAATGGGGAGGGGGCAGTGCACACAATTGGAACAGAAGGAAATTCCAGCTGAAGGGTCTGATTCCCAGCCATTTGAATCTGTTCTCTCAGCAATCCTGTCCTTGCATTACATGGTTGCTTCACTATTACTTGCATAAGATCTTATTTAACATCTGTTTTGTTTGCCCAGTACTGAGGAAGCTCTGGAGAATAGCTCAGGCAGCTAGTTTAGGCTTCCTTGTTGTTTAATTAAAGGGCCAGAGAACATCCCTCAGGAAAGTCACTGTATCACAACATGCTTAAAACTCATAGCTCTAGCAACTGGGACGGGAGGGGCATGAAAAGACTATTGCCGTTATTTAAGAAATACACAAACTGCAGTACCTCTGAAATGAGGCCTGACCGACCCTAGGATACACTGGAAGGCCCTAAGTGATCTATTCAACAGAGCAACAATTGCATCTCTTCTCTTGCGAGTCGCAGTGCAGACCTACCCTGTACGTCTGCGTTTCTGCTGCTTCTGGTGCTTGCAGGCCATCCTGGTAGGAGGCTGCAGGAGGGCTCTCTGCTGATATCAGTGATGTTCTCTCATTGCAGGCTTCCTCTTCACTGTCTGAGCTGTTCATGAACGTGATCATCATCAGTCTCTCAGACAGTGCCTAGAAGCAAATACAACCAAAGGCAAGAGAGAAAACGTTAAAGCCATGATACAAACTAAAAGTCAGACACCGAGTTGGAAATCTAAGCAAGAAGTGCAATTGTAATGGGGATGTCCTGGCAGGGGTTGTGACTACATATCTTAGTACAACATTGTAAACTCGCACATTGAAAAATGCATCATGCTCTAGATCAAGTTAGATAGTAGTTTGGTTTTTTTCCTGTTTCATCTTTTAAGCAGTTGGACAGGGGAAGTGAAATTCAGTGCTGGATTAGCAGCCAAGTGAGAGTCAAGTCCTCTTTGTAGCTACAGCATGCCTGGCTGCTGCAGCTGTTCTCTCCTCCTCACCACAGCGCCTGGACTTTGAGACCAAAGAAGGACCTCTAAGGGTTAGAAAGCAGTTCATTTGCCATGGCTCAATCAAAGCTTCACCTCTGTCAAGTGCCAGTCATGAGCGGTCATTTGTCTGCTAGAAAGGAGACTGCATCCAATGCCCACGGGATAGATCAATGAGCAGCAGCCAGACAGTGGTAAATTTTTGGTCACGAAGAGCCTGGGTTATATTTAAGCCAATCTGTTGAAATGTAAGTACAGTAAAAGCTGTGTTATCTGGTCCTGTACCAACCAGAAAGCTCTATAAACCAGCATTTCTAATCTTAGTAGAAAGTTCAGTTTATAGTCCGGTTGGCGCATGGCCGGCAGGCTCCCTACCTGCCTTTGTGTGGCTCCCTGGAAGCGGTGACCAGTCCTGGCTGTCTCCCAGGTAGAGGTGCGCCAGGCGGCTCTGCGGACTGCCTCCACCCATAGGCACCGCCTCTGCAGCTCCCATTGGCCACACGTAGGAGCAGCAGGGACGGGTCACCGCTTTCAGGGAACTGCCAGAGGTGAGCGCCACCCAGATCCAGCACCCCAAGACTCCTTCTGCACCCCAAGCCCCTCCCGCACTCAAACTTCCTCCCAGAGCCAACAACCCTCCCGTGCCCCAACCCCGGGCCCCCTCCCTCTTAGTTAACTGGATTTTTTTTTTTAAACTTACCATCACTCCCCCATTCCTCCAACATACCAGATACAGTAAAAGCTTTTACTGTTTCTAGCAGCCATATGAATTTCCTAGGAAATTATTCCCCTCCCACACCAAGCATGGTAAGAAAACTAGTTTCTTGAAAGAGAAGCTCTCTCTCACTGTAAGTTAGCCAGCATTATGAAACAATACAGTTGGGACAAAGAAAGAGCAAGGCACTTGGAAGGGCAACAGCTTGGAGTTTAACAGCACAGATATCATTGTTTTGGCTGGATTCCATATGCTGCTATTCAGAAATAACAAGTGACATGGAGAAGAGGAACAACTCTGTTTATTTTATCCACTGGAGAGACTAGGTGCACTGACCTTGCATGCCTGCATTAGCCAAGGATACCATGATTTCCGTCAACCCTAAGAATGCATCTACTTCACCCCTCCCATCCTTATCAAAGAGGCTTTTGAACTCCATCAGGTACAGGACAGCTCAATCCAGGAGAATTCATTTTAGCATTACACTGTTCATCTTAGAGGCAGTTAACCAGAAGTGACAAGATTCATTTTTCAGGCTACTCTCAGAGAGTGCAAAACCAAACCTTTCAGACATTGGACAGTTTGTACCGATTCATTTAAAGCTATAAGCTTGTGATTCCCCATGACATCTATAGAGCATTCAATCCAAGGATCATGACAAATGAGCCCAACATGAGGTCTGATTTGTGTCCATTTATTATTTTATGTAGAGACTGTCCAGTTTGGCCAATGTACATGGCAGAGGGGCATTGCTAGCACATGGTGGCATATATCACATTAGTAGATGTGCAGGTGAATGAGTCCCTGATGGTGTGGCTCATGTGATGGGTCCTATGATGGTGTTGCTACAGTAGATATGGGGACAGAGTAGGTAATGAGGCTTGTTACAGGGATTGGTTCCTGGGTTAGTGTTTACGGGCTCTACGTAAAAGAATAAATGGACACAAATCAGACATCAGGAATGGTAACATACAAAGGCCAGTAGGAGAACACTTCAATCTCCCTGGACATTCAATAACAGATTTAAAAGTAGCCATCCTTCAATAACAAAAAAATTCAAAAACAGACTTCAAAGAGAAACTGCAGAGCTACAATTCATTTGCAAAATTTAACAATTAATTTAGACTAAAATAGGGACTTGGGAGTGGGTGGCTCACTACAAAAGCAATTTTCCCCCTCCTGGTATTGACACCTCCTCAACAATTACTGGGAGGGGACCACATCCCCCCTGACTGTATGGGCCCTGTCAACACTGGTTCTCCACTTGTGAGGTAACTCCCTTGACTTCGTGTGTCAGTAGATTTTTGTTTGCATCTGTAATTTTCACTCCATGCATCTGAAGAAGTGGGTTTTTTTACCCATGAAAGCTTATGCCCAAATAAATCTGTTAGTCTTTAAGGTGCCACCGGACTCCTTGTTGTTTTAGTACTAAGAATCAGGACCTGGGTTTCATTCATTGCTCTGCCTCAGTCTTACCCTAGGACCTAGCAGTCAGCCACTCAGTATAGTCATATCTCATTTTCCCTTATTTAGAAAATAGGGACAAACGCTCACCTTCCTTACCAGGAAGATGTGAGGCTAGATGCTCATGGAATGCTTGGAGATCCTCAGACGAACACTGTTTTAAAAATAAAAAAAAAACAACCAAGGGAAAAGAAATGTCAAATACTTATAAACAAGAAGATTAACCTGTTAACTCCCCAAGATCACTCAAATTTAAACCACAGACCTATAGATGAATGAACATGACACTATGCTGTAGCGGTAGTTCATGAAAAAGGGAATATTCAGAAATGAACAATGTTAACATCAGCTCATTCTGGAAGAGCGAGGCTGTGCAAAAACTAATATTTAGCTCCAGTGTTTTCAAAAAAATTCCTCTAAAACAATGTGTCTGTAGCTGTCCTGCAGTCTTCTCAAGCCAAACACCATAACACAAGACTAGGGCATCAGAAACAGAAAATAAAACTAACACCAGTGTGAAACTGACTGGTTTAGTTTAATTCATTGGCTGTTTCAGAACTGAACTAACAGTAAGAGACTTTTAAAGTTGTTCTGGCCTTAACCAAAGGTATCATTAGAAAACAGAGGTAAGGGCTTTCCAATACTGCGTTTAACAGCAAATATGCACAGGGGTTAAGTGCGTGGGTGCTAGAACAATTTTTATAGTAGGGGTACTGAGAGCCATTGAACTAAACTGTGTACACGCTGTATATCATGGAAACCACTTCCAGCCAGGGGGTGCTGCCACACCCCCAGCACATAAGGTTAAACGTTATGCGAGTCCACGTTCTCCTTGGCAAGGCAGCAGGTTCACGTTGCCAGTGTGCACGCAGGGCCAAGGAGCCAACCCCAGCCTGGGACGGACACCAGGAAAGTGCCTGGAGAATTGAGCCCAACAACCCAACTTCAACCGCCCCGGCTACGAGGCAGGAGACACAGGTCGGTCAGCGAGGGGGTGGGCTGGGAGCCCCCTGCAGGGCCGTGGCACGCTTAGGCGGGGGTCACCCGCAAGCCCCCCTCAGCAAGGGCATTACCCCAGAGGCCCCGAGCTGCAACACCAAGACTGCCCCGCCTGCCTTGTCCCTCCCGCGCCCCTTCAGTGGGGGCACGGGGGCGCAGAGACACGGTGCTCCCTCCCCGGCGCTGGGCTCCGCAAGGCAGCGCCCGAGCTCTCCAGGCACCCACCCGCCTGCGGCCCTGCCCCGGACCAGGCTCCGGCCCAGCCGGCAGCGCACTGGGGGCAGCAATTCCAGGACGCCGGTGCAAGGGGAGCTCGGGCGGGCCAGGCCGCAGAGGCTCCCGGAGTAGCCTTACCCGGCCCAGCGCAGCGCTCTTCCGCAGCCGCATCTGCAGCGCCCGGCGCCGCACCACTACGAGCTCCGTGAGCCTGTTTACCCAGGCCCGGCAAAACCCGACCCCGCTCCGCTCCCATTGGCTCCGCCGCGTTCCCTTTCCGAACGCGGATTTAGGATTAGCGCGGCCTCTGATTAGCCGAGCCGGCTGTCGCCCACCGCCTGCTTCCTCCCACCCCGAAGCCTCTCCTCCAATGGAGAGGAGGGGTGCTGAGGACTAGCCAATGGGAAGGCTGCGTGCGGACGTGGGCGGAGCTCTATTTCCCCAGCTGGCTGCTGGGTCGTATAGCGCGTGCGAGTGATTGCGCTCCGGGGCTATATAGGAGCCTATTAGCTTGCTCGGCGTAGCACAGCTCCAGAGCCCGGGCTGTTTGGGTTCTCACAATGGTTTACTCAGCTCAGGAATTCTTGCGGTTCGACCCATACTTCGCTTTGAAACGACGGCGCAAAGGACCGGGCAATTCAGAGGATTTTGGGGGCGGTCCGAAGCTTTTGGTTCAGCAGCGTTGTCATTAGTCTGAGCGTGTGCAATACCATTAACAATATCAGCATGTTAGATCTTCCTTGGCACTGCAGGCTGCCATGTGACATGACATTGGCTTTCTCTTAAAAACCAACAAACGACCAAGCTGTTTTGTTTTAGCAGGTACAAAAGTAACTGATGGAGTAATTCACTCTCCATTAGAGCAGGTGGGCTCACTCCCCATAGAGCTGGAAGAATTCCCTCTACAGTAAGTCTAACCACTTTCAGGAGATCCTGCAATAGTCTTCTCCTTCACCAAAGTATTTAGACCCTAATCAGCAAGATAGTGAGTTTTGAAAAAAAGATTATTCTCCCAAGCAGTCTCCTTATCCTAGGAAGCAAGAACTTAAGAGTAGAAAAATCCATTAAATTCACCAAAGACCTCACTGCAGATTTAACTTACATAAGAAATGATTACTAGCTATTATGGTAATTGGCACTATAGTATATATGCCCTGTCACCTTGCTTGCCTCACTCACTCTTGGTTTCTTCTGACTTGGGCCATTTCTAGCTATATATCTTAAACAATCACAGTACTGTCTGACAGTTTAAAAACTGTGCCCCTTGCTGACTCTTTTGCCTTCTTGGCTTATCTTTCGAGACAAACTGACCCTTTGACTTCCTTTCTTCTGTCTGGTTTTAGTCACCAGAGTAAACGAAGCACTTGGGATTATTTATATCAAACTAGGTGTCTACCGCTCTCCCCAACACCAACTCTCCCAAAACTCTCGTCTGTTTCAGGAGGAGAAGGGAGATTGAACAAAGACTACTGTAGTACTACCAAATATAAGTGTTCAAAAATCATAAAACAGGCCCCCTAAAAGCACAAGATTAATTTTAAAATTATGAGATTTAAAATAATGTGGGATGCTTTTTATTTGCCTTCTGTTTTTTAGGCCTCTAGGGTGCACTTGGGCCACATTTTCATATTTCCCTCTGCAGCTATCAGAACTAGAAACTTACTGTTTTTTACATTAAAGCTGAAATCCTTGTGTATTCATATGACTCCAGGAGTTGGGGCTTTAAGAAAAATGCTAAATATTGCAACTTACAATAAAATTGCAGGATGGTGATAGGGGTGCCACCTCTGAAGTACAAAAAACTGGGATTTCCTGAGCCCATAAAACTGGACACCAGGCAGTGTGTGCTGAGCACCCTTACAGATTTTCCAGGACAGCTACCTCAAAAAAAGGGAAAATCCTGGAAAAACCTGGGCAGGGTGGCAACTCTAACTAGCAGCACTACTGGACTGTGGTCATGTAAGGCTCAGCCTGCTTCCCTCCAAGTATATGTTCTGTCTGTTTATATCTGGTTTCCAGGGGGAAAAAAATCTGCTATGTGTCTCTGTGGTATGTGAGTGAATAATTCTAAGACAATGTAGTCTGACACACCCCTTCCTTGAGAGTGCCTGGTAAGGCGCTTTCAGCCTGGGAGTCCCTTCACATGCTATTTCTGAATTCATCCCTCGAGAAGCATCTGACCTTAGAGGAAACTAAAGAATCCTTTCTACTAACTGCCCAATCCATATTAGTATGTGCTCCGGAAAAAGGCTTTCTGCTGCTTTTGAAAACAAACAAACAAATAAATTTGTACAGTCATTTCCTTAAAGCACTTTTCATAAATAATATAGGGAGAAGCGGCTCTTAAGAAGATCTGACAAATGAAACCTCAGCTTTCCAGCCCAGAAGGTCACAATCTCTTTCCAGAAACTATTGTCAGCTGACTGACTGTTTCTAAACACAAAGAGACATTCAAGGGATTGCCCTCATGGGAGAGAGCAAAAGTTGGACCACACTGATCTGCTTTTTAGTAGCAGGGAGTTTAGAGTATGAGATCTCAGACCTTTAAGGTCTTAAACTTATAGTTGTCCAGGTGTATGCAGTGAGTGATGGCTATTTAATGTCAGGAGGTATAAATAACAGCTGGAAGCATGATTTCTGATAGAAGCAAAACAGTGAGATGCTATGTTGGTTTTCCAGTGGGTGGCAATAGGCACAACACTATCCATCAAAATAGCATTAAAGGCCTCTTCAGTTACCTAGATGACATGCAGGAGGATCAGTCTCTGGTGTGTGCTTCTGGAACATTTACTCTAGAATACACAGACCGTGTTCCTCAAGCGCCTTAGTAGGTTTGTCATAGCCTGGAAACCTGAAATCCCTCAGGGAAAAGTAATTACAGAAGTGTAACAGGGCAGTCTGCCCATCTAAGAGCCAGGAGGCTTTGGGTCAGTCAGCCCTGATCAACTAGCCTGTCTCTGCTACACCTGTGCTGGAAGTTGGATTTAAGTGGAAGGCAGCCCAGCAGCAAAGAGCTGGCTGGAGGGGAGAACAGAAAGCTCTGGGGGGGCTGGAGGAAAGCATGAGGCAGGCAGAGGCCTGTGGAAGGCTTGAGGTAGGAAAGCCTGGGTGTGGGTTCTTGGGAAAGGAGCCCAGGAGGGGCTGAGGAAAGATGGAAAGGCGCCTGGGAAGGGCCAAAGCTGAACCCAGAGTTGTGGGCAGAAGAGCGCTGGAATTATTAGATAGATGCTCAGAAAGGAGGACCTGGGACAGTGTGAGACTGGAACAAAGACTTTGTTTTATTTTTGGGTTTTGGACTAGGAGTACCCCAGAAGGGGTGGACTTTTGTTAATGACTTAGCTGGAGGGCGAAATCACTGCAGCAAGTCACCTCTACAGCTGTAGTACGCTGAGGAATGTAGTGGGGAAACTGAGGCAGAACATTGCAGCAGCAGGTCTTGCTGTGAGAGGAATGGGGAGTTGTGTAACATCGAGGTGCACATCTTTCTCATACAAACACTGGCCGACACTGAGGGTGGGTCTGCACATTTGTTGGACTTTCAGAACTTTGCATCCTTTTGAACTGCAAACTCTGAGATGCTGACCAGGTGACAGGCATGGAATGGCATACAGCAGGAAACCTATTCCTTTGCTGCTTCCTTGAATTAGTATGCATGCCAGATGCTGCTGTGTGGCTTCAAATCTAACCCCTCATCCTGAATTTGGGATCCAGCTCTGAACAGTATGGTTGGCCCCTATTATTATAATGGACAGAACTAAAATCTGGATTCAAACACGCCAAGATTCTAGAGACATTTGGGTTTCGGTCTGAACTTTGTTCAGGCCCATATCTACTTTGAAGGGGCACTTACTGATTGACAGTTGGCTGAATGTTCCCTGATCATCAACGCTAGGGTGACCAGACGTCCTGATTTTATAGGGACAGTCCTGATATTTGGGGCTTTTTCTTACATAGGCTCCTGTTACCCCACACCTTATGTCCCAGTTTTTCTCTCTGGTCACCCTAATCCACGCTGTGCTGATGTATATACCAGATAGGACCGAATGTTCCACTGACTTCCATATTTATAACATGGCAGATACTGTGGTTATGGATGTCATAAGACAGCAGCGAGCCAAGCAAGATATGAGACCTAAACCAGTTGAAGTGGCATGGGCCCAAGGTGGTGGGGTGGGGTGGGATGGGGTGGAGGGTTGGACAGAAAATTAATCATAGGAGACCCCTGGATAATCTTGCAACCAGAGCCACACACTCAGACATTGGCACTAGTGCTGAGGTTCGATTTAAGTGGGACTCTGCACAGGCATAAAGGTCAGCTGGCACAGATTAGATTACAGGATCAGCAATTTACTTAGGCAGAGGTCTGCACGTGCGTATCAAAGCAGTAATCCCATCCAAGCTAAGTGATGATGCCCAACTACCAGAGAGGCCAACGGCAATTCAGACCAACCAACCCATTGAACTGATGACACTAAAGATCTAAAATGTTTTAGAACTGATAAACATTACTCTGATCCAGAACCTGTCAAAATATGAAAACCCCATTTAAAGCCCAATGCTCGGAATCGGCACAGCAGTAGGAAAGGGCTCAGACCAGCAGTAAAAATGTTAAGCTCCTAAATTTTATTTGTCATAAAATAGGCATGACTGGGTGTGCAGTGTTCTGTAGTTTCTAAATGTTTTGAATCAATCTCTGCTTTACTATGTTCAAGGCACATTCTCCCTCCTGGCTGCTCCCCACCCTCCAAAAACACCAACAAAAGCCACTGTTTTGCTGTGAGACTACACAGTGTTGCCAACTCTTGCAATTTTATTGCAAGTCTCATGATAGTTGGTGTTTCTTCTGAAGGCCCAGCTCCTGGAATCATATGGCTGTTAGAATCTATTTTCACTGGGGAGAAAAAAAAAATTCAGCTCTCGTGGTTGTGAAGAAAAGCTGGAAAACATGACCTGAGTGCACTGTAAAGATTCAAACCAGAAGGCAAAGGAAAAGAACCCAAACTGTATTTAAAAAAACAAAACCCACCTTGTGGTGCTTAAGCTAAGGGTGTCCTGACTCCTGATTTTGAAGTAGGCAATACAGACATACTGAAACAGCATCCCCTGTATGCTGGAGCTCCCCCTAGTGTTCTGCAACAGCATTGAACCTAGAAAGTCTGAGCCTGGTCCACTGTTGTCTTAAGACTCCTTGATTTGTCCTATTTCCCCCGGCTTCTCTTCCCAAACAGCATCCCTGGCACAGAACAGAGACCCCTGCAGAAGCCCAGAACCACCTCTGTTCCTGCTCTCCCCTGCAAGAACCTCTACACCATGGCTAGGGCAATCCTTAGAGCGTGTAGCCAAACCAACCCTTGGTAGCTCCAGGATTTGGGATATGCAAGCTGCCCTCTCTCCATCCCTGCTCTGGGCTCTGCACCAACACAGGATGAGTTCCATCCCACATGCTTTGCTTTCCAAGCACCTGGGAGAATGTGCTTGCTGATCCACCCTTGGGAGTGCAGGAACGGCAAGTGCCACATCGGTGCAAAAGGAAAAGCTCTTCCATGAGGACTCTGGGCTTCCCAAGTTGGAAGGGAAAGGGCTGGCCTGCAGCTCTCACTGGATTCTCACACCTTGCCCAGACATGAGGGCCACAGCTACGCAAACTGCTGCAGATGGTCTGTGGTAATTTATGCTGTTTTCCCTACATGCTGTGGACCCTGCCCACCCAAGAGACTTCCTGAGGCACCAAGTGGTTGAGGAAATCTTGGAACCATGAACAGTGGTTTCAGTGAGCTGGAGAAGCCAGTCAACAGTAGGTAGGCAAAGCTCATCCCTATATAAACCCCTTGCTTACTGTGAATCCCCTGAGATTTCAGTGTTTGGGGGCAGAGCCCTATGCCTCTTCTGAAGGGGCTTGGGGAGCAAACCCTACTTCCCCACTAATTCCCACTCCTCTATGCTGGGTATTCCTGCAGAGGTGAGAATAGAGGCCACTAAACAGAGTGCAAGGAAGTTTGTTAGGTCCTTTGTGTGTGTCTTTTTGTTTGAGGGCAAGTGTATTTAGGATTAAGATAAATAACTATTGCTGTACTGTAGAAGGTTCTTAGACACGAGGACCACAAGAGTGGATTGGAAAACAGCATGGAGTTGATAATGCAATATCACATTAATTAATACTTAGCACTCATGAGCTTCTTCCACCAAAGGACACTGAAGTGTTTTGCAAAGGTGAATAAGCCTCACTTACCGATATGGAATCTGAGGCAACTGGCAAAGCTAGCAAAGGGAGGTATAGTCTGGCCCACAGCTCCTCTCCTCTCTTTGGTGTTTATACCCTTTGGATAGTTATAAACATTAACGTCTTACTTTAGCCAGGCTACAGCTCACATACCAAGTTCCTTTAACTGATCCTCACAGGTCAGTCTTGCTAGACCCTCTAGTTTCACATAATGGAATGCAAGCTGTTTGGGGCACTGTACCCATTTCAGTGGTTCTCATTGAAATAAGAGCCATCAAGGCAATACCATCTACACCCTGACTGCGCACCCTGCTCTCTGCAATGGTTTGATCTGGGCACAGGAGAGTCTTGCCCTCAGTTTTACTAATGTAAGGTGTTAGTAACAAAGCTAAGGATACTTCTACTAGATCAGTTTTATCCTTTAAATCACAGCATGCGAAATGGAGTTGTCAAGTTACTTTTTGCCCTTCCCAGAACTGTTCTGATTCCTATCAGCTGTTTTGATTCTAAGAACTGTAAGAGGCTCACTCATGGGAACTACTGGCTGAGAGCGATTTTTGTTTTGTTTTTTAAAGTGACGCCCACAGCAAGTCTTTCTGTAAATTCTTGAAGATTTTGTTCATTAGTAGGACATTAACCAGTTAGCAGCGTGTCTGAATTTTGGACAGAAATCAAATGTCTCCTTCAGAGGTGAATGTCATAGACTGGAAAATCAGTATTGTCCCTCTGAAGCTTTGGGATTCCTCAGCTTTGCCGATTTAAGGACAAATCCCGTTTAATTTCGTTCCAGTGAAGCTGACAGGATTGTGCACATGAGTAGGGCAAGCAGGATTTTGGGCCCAAGCCTGGTCCAACTGAAATCAATGGCAAAACTTCCATTGTCTTTAATGGGAGCAGCATCAACCTTGGAATAAAAAAAAGTACAAGTTTTTAAAATATACACTTTACACAACAAAAAGTTCTTAGGAATTATATGGATGGGATCCATGCTTCTCAGGTGGGATCTGTCTGGTCACAGTGCCCTCTGCACACAGAAATGGAGGGGAGGATCTGGACCTAGGAATTCAAGTTATCCATAGTATTCATCATATCTCTGGGTATGCCTACATAGCAGCTAGGAGGGGGCTTCCCACACCACGCAATCCTGCCCAACGCCCTGGGTACATACTCAAGCAGCGAGCCCATACTTCCGTGGCCACAGTGCTATTTTTAGCGCACTAGCTCCGCTCAAGTTAGTGTGTGTCTGTCTACTGGCACTAGGAAGCAACCTCCCAGTTGCTGTGTAGATGTAATCTCTGCATCTGGCCCTTTTATCCCATAAGAGATCCTTAGAACACACACTAGGGGGCAGAGGCCTTCTGTGTATGGATTTCCACCTGCGGCAGAACCTATTGTTATACACATTACCGCTTTGCAGTCTGTTACCTTTCATGACTGTCTCTGAGGTGTATTTTATCAAACATATGTGAAATTCATTGACTGCTCCCCTTTATGGGGAGTTTATCTGTAAAATGTCTCTTGCAAAATTCCTGGCACTATTTAAAGCTATTGTTTCGAAATTGCTTTCCATTTGCCAGATTCTGATATGCTAGTCAGACATGCCTAATTCAGCGCTACATCTCTTTTCTAACCTCACTGCTTTTGTCTGGTGCACTAGATCTCACCAAGATTTCTTAAATAAACCTCATCTGAAGGTTCTCTCTCAGATATACCAATAAGCATTAGAAGTGTATTTATAGTAGCATCCAATTTTTCTGTGCCTCACCTCTTTAAAGCAGCAGGTTCAAATGACATGTCTTGTCTGCATTAGGACTCCCATCATTGACCCAGTTCAGCAAGGTCCTTAAGCATGTGCATAACTTTAAGCATAAGAGTTGCCCTATTGACTTTAATGGTTGAAGTTATGCATGTGCTAAATAAAGTATCGTACTGAATTGGGCCTGTTGGTACCACTGGTGGTGGACCTGAACTGATGGCAGGAGTGGTAGAAAATCTGAGCTATCATGTTTTGTTTTTGTTTGGGATCTTTTGACTTATAAAATAACAATCTGGCCTTTGATTTTAATATTTGCTTCCCCTAATTGAAGTTCACCTACTTCTCCATGTTAATCAGTGGAATTCCTTTAGATTAAATGTCATACTATTTCTTAGAGTCTGTCTAAATACAGACGTTGCACCAGTCTAACTAGATTGCTTTTTAAGCCAATTAATGAAGCTGGTGCAAATCTCTGAGTAGCTGCTATTTTGATTTCACAGTGGCTTATTTTGCTTGAGCTTAAAACTGTTCCTAGTCAATGTAAATTAAACCAGCTAAGTCTAACTTAAACTGAAATAGGAGTGTCTACAAAGGTGTTTGTACTGATTTAACTAAATCAGTTTTGGCTCATGCTTTTAGTTTTTCCTACTGTACCCTGAAACTGTAGGTATGTTTCAAAACAGAACCAAGAACATGTCTTTATAAAACAGAGGGTGAATGCTTTACGTGCAAAAGTCAATGCAAACTTGACAAGGGTTCCTACCTGCTACCACAATACAAACTTAAAACAAAAACTGGAGACTTCTAGCATTTTCACCATAAAACACTTTCCTTATTGTTTTCCCATGTGATGGACATGATCACTTCAAGGGGGGCTGTGACAGGGTTGGACTCACCCCTGCGGCGCCTCCTGCTGGTTTCTCTGGGAATTAGCTCATCCAGCCTCTGGAGCGCCCTTTGCAGGCTGGTGATCCGCCTGACCACTCTGGCCCATGTCCCTCCCAGGACCCGGTGCCCCTTTAACTGGGGTGCTGCCCCCCAGCAGTACCCCACAGCTCTGGGTCTCCCCTCCCCAGGGGACCCCCAACTCACTATCCCCACCTCACCTCAGTCGTAGGCTACTGCCAGTCACCAGCTAGCCCCCGTGCCCTGGGGCAGACTGCAGTATAAGCCACTCATCACAGGCAAAGGGGGTTTGGACCTGCTGCCTCGGCCTACCCGTGGGTTGCCCCTGCAACCCCAGTACCTAGATGGGCCTAACCCTAGGCCACAGCCTGGGGTTTCCTCAGGCCGGAGCTCCCCAGCTCCTCTGGCCTTCCCCAGCCCTGCTCCACCCTAGGCACCTGCTCAGGTCCCTGCCACCAAGCCCTTCTCCCTCTAAAGGCAGAGAGAGAGTGTCTCTGCTCTTGGCTCACTGCCCACTTATAAGGGCCATCTGAGCCTTAATTGGGGCGTGGCCCCGGCTGAGCCTGCCTTCCCACTCAGCCTGAGGCTGCTTGCTCCAGAAATAGCCCTCTCCTGGGCTGTTTTCAGCCCCTCAGGGCAGGAGCGGGGTGCCACCCCGCTACAGGGGCAAATTAGCGAATTAATCTTAACATCTGCGGTTGTCCTGGATACTTGAAAGTCTGACACTTTACTAATGAGTTACACACCTCCTTTCACGGTCCCCATTTGTTGTTTTTCATAAGTGCAGTAAGGCTGGACTATTTCCATTCCCAAAAAACTGGGCTATATTTCACCCAAATCACCTTAGTATTGATGTGTTGTCACAATGATATGACTGCAGCGTTCAGACCCAGGCTAATATGTAATAATTTGCACTTCTATAGGGATTAAACTGTACAAACATTCAGGCTGAAATTCACCCCTGTGCAGAGGGCCAGCCCAAGTCCTATGCACCACTTAAGCCTCTGAGGCCAGGTCTACACTGTGGCGGGTGCGGGGGAGGTGTCGACCTACGATACGCAACTTCAGCTACGTAAATAGCGTAGCTGAAGTCGGCGTATCGTAGGTCGACTTTACCTGGCCGTGAGGACGGCGGCGAGTCGACCGCTGCCGCTCCCCCGTTGACTCCGTAACGCCACCTCGACGAGAGGCGGAAGCGGAGTTGACGGGGAGCGCATTCGGGGATCGATTTATCACGTCTAGACGAGATGCAATAAATCGATCCCCAATAGATCGATCACTACCCGCCAATCCAGCGGGTAGTGAAGACGTACCCTGAGATGGAGATAAATAAGGACTTAATTAGTGCATAGGCCTTGGGCTGGCCCTCTGCCTCAGGGTGAACTTCAGCCTAACAGTTCAGCCTCAGGCTGCCCTGTGTGGCAAGGTTATATAAAAATAATTTCTACCAGTGCTGATGTAAAACATAGTAGCTGTTTAACAACTCACAGCAACACTACCCAGCTGTTAAGGCTAAGGAATGAAGAAGAGTACAATGCTGAACTGAAACTGCTGGGGGCATTTAGGGAGGCAGTATGTAAAGTTAGTGACCTGGAATAGGACTGAGTGAGGACTAGATATGAATGAATATTGCAAATGAGTAAATCACAAACATTCATTTGAATACAATCTGCAAGTCCGCATCCAAAGTATTTGTTGAACCTTCGTATTTGCTTTTTCCTCACATCCCATGTGCAAAGTGTTGTTTGCACAAAGTCTCAGAGAATGTTGGGTCCTGAGACAACAAACACAGTAGAAAAGACAATGTACTGCAAGAAGGGTGGAGCAAAGAGAGACGGCTCGCATCACCATCTGTCTCAGTACTCACCACTGCAGTCAGAATCTCTTTACAGGAGGGTGGCCTTCTGCATAGCAAAGGTGGGATAGTCTGGTGACTGAGCAGATAACTCGCCTGGCTCCTGTCCAGTCAGAAGCTCTTTTAAGACTGTCTTTAATATATTTGTTCAATGCCTAGCATGATGGAGCCTTGGCCTCCAATGCAAATAGTAATAATTGCCTTCAGTAAATAAGGATGGAGACAGGAGATTAACCCTAGACAATGCAAATATAATGGAGTCTTTTGCCCCAGAATGGGCTGGTGGGAAATGTTAGAAAAGCAGAAATGAGGGCGTGAACAAGGAGGCAGTACTAATATGCAAGTGAGAAAAGGGGTAGGGCAGCTGTGAAACAGTTGGAGACATTCCAAAGTTACAAACAGATTCCAAGCTGCGTGTCAAAAAAAGCAGGTTTATATCTTCACGGTGTTAAGAAAAAGACAGCAAGTTTTGGTGACTGAGCCTCAGACTCTATTCCCAGCTCTGGGTCCGACTTCCTGACTTCCTGTGGACCCTGGGTATGTCACATAAGCCAACATTTCACAAATGGCCACTCATTTTGGGTACCCAGCTTGAGACACCTTGACCTTCATTTTCATATGTGCTGAGCTGGCACAACTCTGCATGAAGTCAGTGGAAGCTTTGGGGGCCAAACACTTCTGAAAATCTGGTATCACAATCTGGGCACCCAAAAACAGAGGCACCGAAAAGCAGTGACCAGTTCTGAAATAGTTGGCCTTCATCTCTCCTTGCCTCCATTTTCCCACCTGTAAAATGGGCGTGATGATACAAAGGGCAGGTCTACATTTAAAACACTGCCTCGGCATAGCTGCATTGATGCAGCTCCTCTGATGTAGCGCTTAAGGGAAGATGTTCCTATGCCAGTGGGAAAGAGCTCCCCCATCGGCACAGTTAATCCACCTCCCCGAGAGGCAGTAGCTATGTCATCGGAAGCAGCTCTCCCATCGACATAGCACTGTCTATATGGGGGGTTAGGACAGTATAACTGTGTTGCTCAGGGCTATAGATTTTTCATACCCTGAGAGACGTAGTAATACCGATATAGGTCTGTAGTATAGACTTGGCATCACTGTCCTTTGTAAAGTGCCTTGAGATCCATGGATGAAAAGTGGTATTGAAGTGCTAAGTGACTATTATCCTTAATGAAGATGAATGATCACCACTTCTCCAAGCTCACTGCCAGCTGTTTCAAAATTCTGTTTTCATCTTCTATAGCCTAGTGCAGAGCTGTTTAATCTCATGTTTGTTTATTTCTGTCCTCTTGCTGAGGGCTCCCTAACTGCCTCTGATTCATTTCACAGTTTCATCCAAAGCAACCATCTTAAATGTCAGTTAAATGATTTCCCGTTCAAATATTTTCATGGCTCAGAAGCACAGCATGAAAATATGTTTATAAGGTCAAATGCTGCCATCCTGACTCAGGTAAAACTCCTGGTGAACTCCGGACTGAGTCAGGGCTGCACGATTTGGCCTGTAGCCAAAACAGCCAGTTCTACTGTTAATATAGCTAGCTCTACAGTGGAGGCATTCAGCAGTTCTGAATGATGGGGTGTGAAGTCCTTGTAGACTAAGGTCATGTCTACACATACAGCGCTGTAGTGGCGCTGCTGCAGCATGTCTGGTGAAGATGCTCTATGCCGACAGGAGAGCTCTCCCGTTGGCATAATAAAACCCCCGCTGTGAGTGGCAGAAGCTATGTCGATGGGAGAAGCTCTCCTGCCAACCAGGGCCGGCTCTAGCTTTTTGGCTGCCCCAAGCAAAAAAAAAAAAAATGGCCGCCACCGAACTGCCAAAGCAAAAAAAAAATGGCTGCCGTTGAACTGCCGAAGCGAGGGAAAAAACAAAAATCACGGCCGCCCCAAGAATCCTCGGACTGCCGCCCCTTACAAGGCGCTGCCACAGGCACATGCTTTCTCGTCTGGTACCTGGAGCCGGCCCTGCTGCCAACATAGCCCTGTCCACATTGGCCCTTCTGTCGGAGTAATTTACGTTACTCGGGGTGGGGGGGAATTCACACGTGACATAAGTTCTGCGGACATAAGCTGTAGTATAAACACAGCCTAGTGTTGAAGTTTCTCCCACTGGAATGGTTATGTCCCTGTATTTTCAATAGGTCTGAGTTTGACTTCTAACCTCAATGTTGAGCTAATCTAGCTATTCTGATTATCCCCATTCCTTGAATGGATAACCCCTACATAGCAAAGGTCCAGTCAAGCCTACTCCTCTGAGGGCGTGGAGAGCCCTTAGCCACCAGACCCACTGCAGGAAGGAAGTAGGAGGATTCAGAAGAATTGAGGAAGGCTGGCTTTTTGTGGTAAGGCACAAAATCATCATAAGGTGATGATTTCCAAGCTCTGTCACAGACTGCCTGTGTGATCTGATAAAATGGGGATAAGAATTCTTTGTTTGTCTGTCTGGTCTATTTAAACTGTAAGCTTTTTGGGGGAGGGACTGGCTCTTACTAGATATGTGAGTGCATAGTGCCTAACTCAAAGGGACCCTGATCCCTCACCAAGCCTCTAGGTGCTATTGTAATACAAATAGCAATCATACATGAAGTTTGCTCTGCAGAACCCTGCAGCCCAGTAGAGTGAGGACAGGGCCAGTGGATCTGTTACCCGGGGTTCTTTCAACTCAAAGCTCTTGGTAACTTTTACTCTGTGCGAGGTGGTGTCAGGAAATAAATCAGGGGAGACATGGGCATCCGACCGATAGATGGCTGGCACAAACAGGGCAACACAAGAGTGCTTTCACTTAAAGCTAAACTTTACTTAGTCTCAAGCACTTACACACGTTTTACGATTAGTAAAACACTCCCAACCCTTGATAATTACCGAAGCTGAGTGTGGCTGTCGAGTGGCACAGTGGCAGCCCATTTGGCGGTGGGGAACACAAGATGCATCCAGAGGGAGAGTCCCTGAAGAGCCCCTTCTGAGAAGTCCTGCTACCTCAAACTTTCCCCCCTTATTTATACATTAGTAATACGACATAGCCCTTAAAGAAAACTTGCTAAGCAAGCAATTTTAAAGGTCAAGCAAGAGGTTTCCTTATGATTGTCAATTAACCAGATATGGTTTTCTTTTCAGAGTGTCCCTGCCTTGGGACCCTGACAGACACATTCCTCAGGGTACATTATAGACAAGCTTCCTGTTTTTCTAAAATACATATATCAGCAATTTCAACATTAGCGGAGTCAAGCTGCCCCATCTGTGGCACCCAAAACCCCATCCCCTCCCGCTTTGGTTATGCTAAGGCCACTGCATGGCCAATTTACAGCCTGCTGACTTGACTACTTTTAGCAATAAGCAATAGTGGTTTCAGGCACTTCACTGGTTTGCCAAAATCTCCCCATACAGATCCACTATTACACCAGTCATTTTCCTCCTTGTGGAAGGGAAATGCACTGGGCCCAGCAATGGCACCCCGATGCTGAAGTAGTGGCTGCAGAGCAAGCTGGGAGAAAGATTCCTTCCTCCCCCCAAATGTGTCCCACAGAGAGCACCCCTACCCATCCTAGCCACTTAAGCTGCCCGTGGACCAAGGATTTGACTCATAATAGTTGAATGGGGTTTGCTATAACACAGACTAATGGACAAGAAAAGTACTGTCATGGTATTTTGAAGGAAGGTTAATGCTCTTATTTTGTTCTGATGCTGTCTAAACACGTTACCAGCTGTGTGACACAGACAGACCAGCTCAGATCAGGGCAATAGGGCAGTTCACTTGTGTATGAATACCAAAGAAGGTTTGAGTGTATCAATATGTATTCAGACCAATTCACTTGTGCTGATAGAAATCAAGAGGGAGGTTGATTGTATTGTTTTCATCTGTCTGTATCCTGAACTTAGTGTTAGATTGAAATGTGTGTTAGTGTTTAAATCTGAATTGACTTGATGTGTAAAGCTGCATGAAAACTAATGAAGAATTGTTTCTGGCTATCACACTGTGTTTACATTATGTATACCCATTGGAGACTGGAGCCTTGGAAATGTAAATGAAGAAACATGTCGACTTCAAAGCGTTGGTCTTTGTGTGTTCAACAATGGTAAATCTACGGACCTGTGCTGTGATGGAAACGCTTGCCAGACTGTTTTCAGCTATAAGAAGGAACCCTGGGAGTGATTCTGCAGCTCTGATCTATTTGGATGCTATCAGGGGGTGTTCCAGATACAAGCCAGAGGTCCCGCAAGCCATTTTGGGCAACCCAGAGAGACTTATGGGAAACTAGTAGATACTACATCAGTGCTATCATTTGAACTTACAAACTGTGACTCACCTGTTATGTATTTCACCTGCTTTAACCACTCAATAACCCCCATTTCTTTTTCTTAGCTAATAAATCTTTAGTTTACTAAAGGATTGGCTATCAGTGTTGTTTTTGGTGTGAGATCCAGAGCATCCATTGACTTGAGGTAAGTGATTGGCCCTTTGGGGCTGGGACTAACCTAATGTATGGCGATTTTTTGGTTTTAATAACCTTTCGTCACAGAAATCCAGCTTGTCTGAGTGGCAAGGTGCGCTGGAGAGCCTAAGGGAACTGTGAGTGGCTCCATGGTGAGACTAATATAGTAATCCAGGAGTGCACATTTGTTACTGGCTTGGTGGAATCTAATTATAGAATATCCCATCAGTTTGGGGTGTCTGCCCTGTTTTCTGACAGTCTGATCTAAGATTGGCACACTGAGTTTTGAGCCACGTCAGACACCATGACATTTGTAAATTACGCTTCACTGTCTACACTGAGTGATGGTGGCACTTCTGCTGTGGGATGATCTACGTGTTCCTAGACAGCAAAATTGCTACATCACAGTAACAATACCCTGAGTGAGGTAAATTCTTCAGATCTGTCATTAATACCTTTGCTGGTTTCTTTTGGCTTACCATTTTCTTCCCCTAAGTAGTTTGACTCTCACATTCCAAGGTAAATTTATTTGACTTCACATTCTGAAACGGCATCACAGAGATGTGGCCGCTAACATACGTACATGCAAAGATGGATGTTCTGAGCTAGAAAAATCCTGGAATTAAACCAATAGGGTTCTGTAGAAATTACTGCAGAAACCTATGGAATTGTAAAGAAAATTACGGGGTTGAGCCTGCAAGATGTTGAGCACTCTGGTCCTGATCCAGCAAATTGTGCACTTATGCATGTGCTTACTTTTAACCACACAGTAATCCCACTGATGCCAATAGGGCTTTGCCCATGTGCTTAAAATTAAGCACATGCTTAAGTGCTTTGCTGGATCAAAGTCAGAGTGCTGACGCAGGCTCCCGGGGCTCAGGCTGCAGGTTATTAAATTGTGGTGTAGTCATTTGAGTTTGCCCCAGCCCAAGCCTGAACATCTACACTGCAATTTTATAACCCCGCAGCCTGAGCCCCACGAACCCAAGTCAGCTGACCCAGGCCAGCCCCTGCGGTGCTGCGGGGCTTTTGCTGCAGTTCTGGCACACCCTAAAGGTCCCCTGCACAGATCAGAGTGTAGGGTTGGGCCTGGGGCCAGAGTTTGTTTTGCTTTTCAGAAAACTGGATGACAAATTTTAAAATCTCTTTCACACTTGATCAGCTCTGCTGTTTACTTTTTGTGTATGTCTTTTTTTCACTCTTCCCCTTAGGCAGGGAAAATGGGCTGGTCAGTCCCACTTTCTGTTTAGTCAGTTTCACTTTGGGACTTTCCTACCCAGTGGATTTTTCACACCCCGAAGAGATCAGGTATGTCAATTGTAAGTTTTCAATGTAGACCTGCCATCATTGTGTGTGTAACCTTGGGCAAGGTACTTCAACTCTCTTTGCCTTAAGTGTTCTTATCTGTATAATGGGACTAATAGACTCACCATTGTAAAATGCTTTGAGTTCCTGGGATGAAATATGCCAGTGACTGTAAATTCAGAGTATTATTAGTAAGCCGTTCATCTTCTTGCAGACACAGCTGTCCCTTAACAGGGAAGGCTGTCTGCTATCATTACCTGAACTGTGAAATGGAAAAACTGTCTAACCAATGGAAACTAATTTGAATGGGACAGACTACCTAGTGGCTTGTATGTAAATCCTCACTCTGCTTTTTGAATAGCACAGATGAAAAAAGGAAAGTGTGGAAAAAAATGCTTCCTGGCTAGTATCGGCAAACAGTGTGAGAGTTGAGTCTGAATTTAATTCTGAGATCAGTCACAAAGCAAGATTTTGCAACAGTGTTTAACCCAGAGGTGGCTGCATTTCAGAGATCAGGGAAGTGGTCCCTATACAATATATAGGACCTGATCCAAAGCCCATTGCAATCCATGGGAGTCTTTCCTTTGACTTAAATGGGCTGTGGATGAAGCCCAGGATTTGTTTAGTTTGACATTTGTGAAGCTCTTTGGGATCCACAGTTTCTATATAAATGCCACATAGCTGGCTGTGGCATGGTATGGCATTATTCATTTCAGTGGAATTACACCGGGGACTGATTTGGACCATTAATTTCAAATAGTTTTGTTTATGTCAAGTGCCATCAAAATTAATTAGAGGTTTAGCACACTCATTTCGTACACCACCATAACTCAGGTCAGTGTGTTGCTCAATGCTGGTGCCTCACCAAATCACGCATTCTGCTCGATTGTTGGACGCGTCAGAGCAGGTATTTGGCTTTGCTCTCCTCAGATGTCAGACAAATACTGTACTGTGGGATTTCTTTGCTGACCAGACAGTTACTACATGGAACAGAAAATCAACCAAAGCGAGTGTGTCTGGCATTCAACAATAGCTCTGATTTAATGGACAGGATAAAAAATCTCTGGCTGATGAGGAGAATGGCATTTGTTTAAATTTAGGGACTAGATCTCCTGGCTTCCTTCTAGTGGAATAGATTTTTCCTATTGACCCCAGTATGAAATGGATTCATTAGATCTATAGGGGGCTATTACAGCCTTATCCCAATTGTTGTAATAACTTAATTACACTCACTCATTGAAAAAGTTTCAATAACTGTTAATGTTTAAGTTTATTAGGGTAGAATATTTCATTGTAATCCCATCTCTCTATAACCATTTGGAAAAGTGAGTGCTGTGATAGCTAATCTATTTTGGTTTGCATGTAACCAAGTGACGTTTTATCCCAAAAGATCCCATTAGGTTTATTTTGTTGGTATTTTGTACCTAAATTTAAAATGTTTGAAAGTTAGGAAAAATAAAACCAGCTGAATTTTTCCAAAATTATCCCATCAGACTTCTTAAAAAAATATCAAAAGCACCATTCCTCATTGAGGATGACAGGTTTAACCTATTAAACCAGATGGAGGGTTTCTAGCTCATCCATTGCGAAGACAGGGTTTGGGGAAAAAATTAAGAAACGCCTCACAAAGTGCTAATCTCATCCTACCTTTTCCAATATACCCTTTCTGACAAATGCCTGGGCTGACTGACCCCTCCTTTGAGAAAAGGCCTTTCTGTCATGAGATCAGGGATGAAAAATTGGGCTTAGTTTTGGTGAAGTTAGCATAGGTGTTAATCATCAGGTTTATAATGGAAAGCTAGTTGTACCACTGACCCTAGACATCTCCCATCTTGTGATATCAGGAGAGACTGAGCTTGTAGACAATTGCCAGACAAATGCAGCCAACAAATGTATATGTGTTAGTGCCTCTTCCCTGTCATGAGTACAAAGGGCATCATAACTGTCTTCTTAACATGGCTAAAATGTGATCCACTGAAACACAGTCCTGTTTCCACATAGATGGAAGTGCTGCCTTTAAAATAATCAGTCTCCATTGATCTTTCATTCTTTTTGGCTTCTAAATAGTAAATAATCTTTAGCGGCAACTCCAGTCCAGTGCACTAGCAACAGTTTCTGGGACAGATTCTGATGTCAATGATACTGCTCTCAGAGCAGAAGAATTCCATTGTCTCCAAATTTCCCATGACGTAACTGAAGATCTGGTCCCTCTGTGTGATGCAGTGGCAAACTTGTGTGCAGCATTTGCTCATTTGGAGGGAGACTCCCTCATTTGCAATAAACATCAAGGCTATTTTTAAAGTCTGAGGAAGGCTTCTGAAGTGTTTGTATCAATGAGACACTTCAAGTCTCAATCATTATTTTTATTTACATCTCCCATCATTTTAGATTCTCATGGAGAGCTCTGCAAATACATGCCTCTGGTGAGAATGCAAGGTTAGTGCTTGTTTCCAGTTGTTATTGTGCCTTAAAGAAACTTCTGGGTACCATAAGCTAGGACAACATAGTGTGGAAAAAGCAACCTTACTCTGCCTATTTTTATAATTGCCCTAGGCCATTACTAATTACTGAGTATGGACTTCCCTTTTAATGGTTGGCACCATTTCTAACCTGTATGCATCCCATTTTTTCACTTAAACTTAGGTTCTGAACCCTGTGGTTCTTAAAGTTCCCACAGCACTGTCTTCTTTTTGGGGTCATTAACCTCTTGGTGGCAATTAGGTCAACAGCTCTTATGTTAGCACCAATGTAGTTGTTTTTTCATTGCCAGGAATGTGGAGTTTCCAAATGTAGGTCCTAAAATTCCTGCCCTGATTCCTCCCAATGAAAATTTAATTTTCCCAGAAAGGAAACTAATGTGGGAACCACAGAGCAGTGGGCATTGCATCTTTGTTTGAAGAATCAGCCTGGTCAGAGGCCATCAAGGTCTTCAGTACCCTTATTCAGCTAAAATAAAGTATTTTAAACATAGCTGCAAACTAATCATGTACCAGAAATTAACTTGGGACATGGAAGAGTGTGTATTCAGCTAGTGCAGAGGTGGGCAAACTTTTTGGCCCGAGGGCCACATCGGGGTTGCAAAATTGTATGGAGGGCCGGGTAGGGAAGGCTGTGCCCCGTCAAACAGCCTGGCCCCACCCCCTATCTGCCCCCTCCCACTTCCCATCCCCTGACTGCCCCCCTCAGAATCCCTGACCCATCTAACCGCCCCCAGCTCCTTGTCCCCTGACTACCCCCTTGGCCCTCCAGAGTCCTCCCCCTCAATCACCCCCCCCCCGAGATCCCACCCCCTATCTATGCCCCCTGCTCCTTGTCCCCTGACCGCCCCCTCCAGAGACCCCCCGCTCCTAACCCTTATCCAACCCCCTGGCTCTGGCCCCGGCCCCCTTACCATGCCGCTCAAAGCAGCAGCAGGAGCCAGACACGCTGCTGTGCTGCCCCACCGTAGCGCGCAGCCCCACCCTCCAGAGCGCTGCCCGCACAGCGGCATGGTTGCGGTGGGACAGCGGGGGAGGGGCCGGGGGGAGCCTCCCCGGCGAGCTCAGGTGTTGGACAGGACGGGCCTGCAGGCCGTAGTTTGCCCACCCCTGAGCTAATGGGAGGACTAACTGCACTTGTAAAGGGATAGGAGGGAAGAGCCTATCAAGTGTTTGGCTGAGTGAAATTCCTTCTGTTAGGATAGCCAGCCATCCCTCTCCATCCTTGTTGGTTTAACTTTGAATGCTTGAAGCCTGATTCTCCTCTCATTTGCCTCCATTTTACCCCAGTATAATTCCTTTGAATCCAGGGATGTTACTTCTGATTTACACCACTGGCGAGTCGGGTTGTCGGGATAATTCTCAAAACCAAAGCAACACTTTGAGAATAAGGAGATGGGTGTGATGACGCAGGAGCAAAGTATAACCCTTTACAAAGATGGGGCTTCAGTGAGAGATCAGAAGCAGGGAGCCTGCAGGATGGGCCTCAAGCAGACGCCCCCTGGAGCCATTCCACAGCCTCACTGACATCGTCTTAATGAATCACGTGTTTTCCTGGGCCTGAGCTCCCCCCTCATTCCAAAGGATCCCAAAGACCTTTACAAACCCTGTATGGTGTATGGTGATCACTTCTCATCCTTTGGGGGGAACGGGTAGAATGCAACAGCAACACTCAACTACCTCAAGGTCTTTTTAGGTGGGGGAGTGTGAAGAATAATGTGTCATTTTGAAACCCCATTGATGATGTCATTAGGCAAATGTAAATGTCTCAGCTGGGATTAGGTGAGGATTCTGGGGTCAATCCCTTAGTCTTGGGGAAAGAGCTGGTGGTCTTAAATGGGCAAGACTTTCATGAAATGCTGGTCCCATTAATTCCCCTTTACTTCAGTGGGGCTAGAAGTTCACCCCTTTTTTAAGTCCCATCCAGAAGTCAGCAGGCCTGATTCTCCTCTCACTTATACCTTCAGTAGAGCTACTCCCCCATCACACTCAACCGAGTGAGTGAGAGGGGAATGAGGTGCTGCACCTCCAACAAGACAATTCTCACTACTTGCACCATCCACTGATTCTCACTGGCTCACAGAGAAAGTGCCACCCTGTCAGTCACCAGTGCAGCCGTCTGGGTTTTATATACAGTCTGCTACACTCTTCCAACAGATCTCCTTTCCAAACAACACAAATGGCGGGTGATTCCCTGGTGACGATCCCCGATTATAACTCCAATGCCACCTCTTTACTGGTTCCTGTAAGTCTTTGTTCAGCACCATCCACCCCATTTGCAACATGTGCCACGAGCTGTAAAGTAAACTTTCTCCTAATGACAGATGGGGCGTGGAGGGGAAGTAATTAGTTATTCCAACATTTTGTTCTTTTTGGGAAATGTCAAATACATAAAACAGAAGGAAACAAGATTTCTTCATAAAGTGAACTCACTGTCCACTCCAAGAATTATTCAGTGGAGGGATGCAGAAATTTGGGTGCATGGCTGGGGAGTGGATCCCAGTTCTGATTCAATATGTCTGCCAACAACCCCCTCCCAAAAGACTGGTGTCTCAGGACATTGGTGGTCTCCGCTATCAAAATGAACTTTTCCAAGGCATTTCTGTGGCTCCTTTTAGCTAAGTCTCTCCCTTTGCTTGGGGTTTGGAGTGGGAAGGGTCAGTGTTGGCTGGTATATGTTGTTCTGTGATGTCCTCCCCCTTGGCCTGTACGGGACCAAGATGCCCTCAGGCTCCCTAGTGATCTGTACATATTAATCTCTCCTTGCTTGCTCTCAGTAAGCAGATCCAGCATTTCCCTGGAGCTGCACAATCCGGGTAATGTGGGAGGTGTTATTAGTGAAAGGAGAAAATGTCACGAAATTGGCAAAAAACCCCAAATCCTTTCTCAAATGAAACTCTTGTGTAGTTAATCTGTGGTGCTCTGCCCAGCTCTCCCTCTCCTGCTTCTGAGGAGCCCGACCTTAAGAACAGAGCCTCACTCGGCTGTGGGTGGAGATTAAAGGGCCGACGTTTAAAACTGCTCTTGGGTTCTATGGCTGTGGGTGCAAGTCTCAGCATTTGCAAATCAATCCCTCTGCCACTTCCCGGAGGCACCTGCAGTTCGGGGTATGGAAATGGCAGCATTTGTGCCAGCTGTAATAATGGAGCAGTCAGCTGGCAAAGGGGCCTTTTGGATTCTGCCCCATCTTGGCAATGAGAGTGGGGGCATTATAGCCCCTACCGCTCACCAAGTCTCCCCCTCCACAAGCACTATATATGGGTGTATGTGTGTCACACTGAGCTCCATCCAGTCTCCCTTTCCCCCTCACCAGACAGCCCAAGTGAGTCTCCTGTTGTCCCCAGGCAGCTGAAACCCCCACATTTCCTGCCTGCAAGATTGTGGGGATACGGATCCATGAAGGCACAATCAGAAGGGGTGCAAAGAGCTTATTTGCATGAAATTGCCACCATGGAGTGGCTGAACATCTGCTTCACATCCTTCACTGCACCAGTTTGAGTGTCCTCTGAGTTAGCAGGAGAGATTCCCCTACATGACAATAAAGGAGAGCCAACTGACTGGCCTCAGGATTTGGCCCAATACTAGTGCAGCAGCATATAGACTCTAGAGGGCCAAATTCTCCCTGGCTCACTATCACAACTCCCATGGACATTAAAGGGAATCACACTGCTGTGGTGGAGAATCTGGTCCAGATGAAGGGGTGTGTCAGGAAGAGATCAAAGGATAAAGGCAGAGCAAAGTGAACAAAGGACAAGAATTCTGCTGTGGGATCAGGAGACAAACTTCTCCTCCCCCCATCCAGGTTTTTGTATTGTTCTCTAAAGGCAAACCCCCTCTCCAATATTCCCTGGAGTTCTCCAAGAGGTGCCAGAGAAGTAATTCCTATCCCGCAGGAGCGAGGCAGAAACGGGTTTAGTGTTCCAGAGCCCACTAGGTCTAATCTGACCACCTGCTTCGGGTCTGATTCAGCAGGCTGTGGAAATGTTTACTCCTGGACCAGAGCTTCACCTTCACCGGTTGTAATTACTCTCTAGACATTTTGGTTCAAGCCGCTCATTATTATGATCTGCCCAGAACGTAAAAACTTCTTTGCATTTTTAAAAGGAAAAATAAATAATCATGCAGCATTTGCTGAAGCATGGAAGCAAAATTGCACCACGGGCCAGATTCATCCCCGGTGAAAAGCCATTGACTTCAGTGAGAATTGTGGGTGCGCCACATCCCTGAAAATCTGACTACCTATTTAGGTGCCTACCTTTAGGGAGCTGGATTTGAAAACTTTGGCCTAAATGATTTGCCTAAGGGCACAGAATTAGTCAGCGGTCGAGCTGGGGGAGTGTGTCCCATGCTAAATGCTACACCAACCACGCCACCTTCTCAGAATGAGCCGAATCTTGTGAATCTGCAGTATTGGGTTGGAAATCTTGTGAGAGGAAGCGCCCTCTTGAGATTGTCAGCCCTTCCAATTCTAGAGGAGGGTGGAAACATGTGCAGGTGTGTGCACCTGAGTGTGTGTGTGCCTGAGCGTTAGGCTCCCATTCTAACACACCCCCCGGTAGTGGAGCAAGGGGTAGAACATATGAATGTGTTCATACTGTGACGGTGTGTTTACTCAGACTAGGAGCGTATGCACGTGTGCATGTCTGTGTGAATGTACACGCTGAGTGAGTGTTTGCTCAGGGTGAGAGCTTGACTGCACGTGTACATATGCATAAGTGCATGTAGGTGTGTAAGGCAGTCCCGTCCATCAGGGAGGGAGGCCAACCCTTTTGCTGCAATGCTCCTAGAGCGACTCTGTTCAGAGGGGAATTAGCCGACCATTGATAGGCCCAAGCCTGCAGTCCAAGCTGGGCAGCAATTGGGTCTGTGAGACCCGGCCCTCAGCCAGAGCGGGGCAGCACACAGTTAATGCTTCTGGCCTGCAGTCGGGAAGGGTATCAGTAAGTCTATAGGCCCGGAGCCCTCAATCAGGGCAGGATCGTAATTAATTAAGAGTAACACAGCAGTCCAAGGGAGATTAGCTCTCTGGTGGGAGACAGGGAGAGCCAGAAAAACAATCTGGCATCCTAGCTCTGGTGGGTGTCAGACCAATGCAGGCCTCCTGGAGAGAGACGTCCTGATCCTCTGGCAGCTCTGCCCCAACTGAGCTGGAGGGCTTGCCTTTTATATTTCCAGTTCCTGCCCCGCTCCTCTGCTTCCGGCGTGGTGGCCGCGGGTGTCCCGGTTCTGTGCCCACCAAGGGGTGGTTGCGGTTCTCTCCCCGTCCATCAGGGAGGGAGACCACGCCCCTCGCTACAGGGGTGTATGTGTTATTATTTTCATAGAGGTTTTGCCGATCTCTGGTTTTTCAGGGAAAAGCAGTGACTTTCCCTGCTTGAACTAGAATATGGATTTCACTCATGCTGGGGAAGATGTTCTTGTGTGAGTCAATTTCTTTTACATTTAAGGACTGGTGGTTTTCAGTGAGTGCTGTAGTCCAAGCTGTCTTTCAAGGTCAGAGGTCTGTTGGCCTTTGCAATTTGTTGCTTGGCAACAAGAAGCACTTTATACAGAAAAGAATACACTGTTGTCCAGCAACCTCATTTAAGGATATTTTCATAGCTTTATTACCTTAGTTTTCAAAATTATTAATAATCACCCATGATAAGTTCTTCCTCACACAGTGCACAGTCAGCCTGTGGAACTCCTCGCCTGAAGAGATTGTGAAGGCTAGGACTATAACAGGGTTTAAAAGAAATCTGGATAAATTCATGGAGGTTAAGTCTATTAATGGCTATTAGCTAGGATGGGTAAGGAATGGTGTCTCTAGCCTCTGTTTGTCAGAGGGATGGCAGGAGAGAGATCACTTGATCATTACCTGTTAGGTTCACTCCCTCTGAGGCACCTGGCATTGGCCACTGTCAGTAGACAGGATACTGGGCTGGATGGACCATTGGACTGACCCAGTACGGCCATTCTTATGTTCTTATGAGCTGCCGGTTTATTAAAATCTGCTGTGCTGAGTCAAATCTGGACATTTTCACTTGCACAGACGTAAGAGAGTATGAGGAATATCTGTTCTTTTTGGTGTGTGTGCTTTATTACAAATATTTTGGTAAATCCTTAAAATGTATTATGCCACAGATGTATGTAACAATAGATTCCCACATGGATTCTTGGTGCTTTATTTTTAATTAAATGTAATAAATGTCCATCTTCCACTGTAGGATCTAAAATTATAAACCAAATTTTCCTAAGTTCCTCCCCCTCCCCCTTTTTCTTTCCCTCCAAAAGCAGAGGCCACTCATCAGAGAATGGAAACTCTGACAACATTTCCTGTGATTTCCTGTTCAGCTCATCCCTAAAAAGGTACTGTGGATTATCTCAGCCATGTCATGTAATATATATCCATCATATTTCACAAAAGCAGAGAGAGCGACCAAGCCAGCAGCAGTGAAAAAAACCTCACATGACATGTTGCAGACTCCAAAAAAAACCAGCTTGCCTTTTTCCTGCCATAATAAAAATTATCTAAAACAAATGCAAAGCTGTCCAATTATGGTTACGTGGTCACAGTCCAATGGAATAATTGTGACCGATGAACAGGAAAAACCTTTCCAGACACTGAAATAGTATTTTAACAGTTGGCGTTTTAAACCCTCTTCCAGGCACTTTTGTACATTTAGTAGCCTTAGAAATAATGAATGAGATATATTCCATTTGCATCCTTTTTTTAATAACATAAAAATATGCATGATTTATTGTGCTTTTGTAATGTTCTTTGGAAGGTCTGTGCAAAAAAGGAAACCTTAATGCTGACTCACAGGACACACCACAGATATACAGCTGTACACGTTATTATTAATAGTAAGTAGGAACTATGGGTCAACTTGCTAATCTATTGCAGAACAGTAAAATGTGTTTATGACACACACACATGACCTACGCCTGATTCTTCTCTCACATTTGGCTAAATAAGGAACAACTCTACAGAACTCAACGGAATTACATGAGCATAAAACCAGTGTGTCTTCACAATCACACACATACGCACACATTTTAGTATATTACCTAATGGAACAATGAAAGTACCCTCTGCATGAATGTGTTGTGCCAAACAGAACAGTAATGTCTCAGATCTATGATGGGTGCCTAAGCCTAGAGCAAAATTTCTTTTTCCCTGTCTCTCTGCATGTGTGGGTCTATACATAATTTCTATTCTTTAGCCCTTGTATAATACCTTTCATCCAGAGATATCAAAGCACTTGAGCTCTTTCAGAGGCCGCCAAACCCCTGCTACAAGAGCTAGAACATATCATCCAGCCTCATGTTCTTAGAATACCACTACTAATACTTTGCGCATCGCTTGTTTCATCCAAGGATCTCACAGTACGTGACAACCATCAAGTGATATAGAGCCATAAACACCCCTGTGAGGCACAGTAGATATTATTATACCTGTTTCACAGACAGGTAAACTAAGGCAGAAAGATATTTAAAAAAATAACATCCCCCAGATCACGGCAGCAAGTCAGCAATGGCGCCAAGAATAGAACCTAGAAATCCTTGCATCAGATTCTCTGCTTCATTGAGCTTCTACTTGGCACAGCAGAGAGGGGGCGGCTCTCAAACAGCCACAACTGACTCCTTGATTCTCACAGTGATTCTACACTGAGCTGAGTCCCAGTGTAGGTTAGTGGAGCTTAGAGGCAGCTCTGAATTCTAACAGCTATTTAGGAACCTAACGCCCACTGAAGCCAATGGGAGTTAAGCACCTAAATACCTTTGACGATCTGGGCCCATACGCCTGCTGAGCAAGAGCTGGAGCACAATGTTCCAGCCACACCCTCTTCCCACCTCAATATTCTCCCCATGCTTGCAGCCAAATACATGTGTGAGGAGGGAGATGTTGGCCTGATTATCTGGTAAGCCAGCTATGACCCAGCTAAGAGCTGTCCCATGTCAGAGAAATTCTCAGCTGGCCAGAGGTGTCTGCTTTCTGACCCCTTTGAGCCACTGAAGCAATGCAAAAGAGACTGGAGCAGGGCTGGTGCAAGGATATTTCACACCCTAGGCGAAACTTCCACCTTGCACCCCCTCCGGCCCAGGGAGCCCTGCGGCAGCTCCCCGCCCCACCTCTGCCCTGTGGCACCCCCCTGCAGCAGCTCCCCACCCCCCCTCTGCCCGGGGAGCTCCCCCTGTGGCAGCTCCCCGCCCCAGCTCACCTCTGCTCCGCCTCCTCCCCTGAGCATGCCGGCGCCGCTCCACTTCTCCCGCCTCCCAGGCTTGCGGCGCCAATCAGCTGTTTGGCGTGGCAAGCCTGGGAGGGGAGGAGAATTATAGCGCGGGCGGCATGCTCAGGGGAGGAGGTGGAGCGGAGGTGAGCTGGAGCGGGAAGCGGTTCCCCTGCACGCCCCCTCCCCCCCGTTACTTGCTGCGGGCGGCCCTCCCCGCGCTCCCCTGCCCCAGCTCACCTCTACTCCACCTCCTCCCCTGAGCGTGCTTTTTGGCGCCCCCAACCACTTGGCGCCCTAGGCAGCCGCCTAGTTCGCCTAGTGGTTGCACCGGCCCTGGACTGGAGTACAACCAAATAACATTCTAGACCAGGGGTCTCAAACACGCGGCCCGCGGAGTTATTTCCTGCGGCCCGCCATAGGCGCCGACTCTACTGGCAGCCAAGCTCCAAACATTACTGAGTGTTTATATTTTATTAAAACCCCTCTTCGCATTACAGTTTTAAAAAAGTTAATACATTGACTTTTAATAGAATATCATATTTTTGACTATACTTTTGTATCATTGTATGAAAAGGTTTCAGTGATGCGGCCCTCGGGCCAATTTACTAGTTCTCATGTGGCCCTCGTGATGATTTAAGTTTGAGATCTCTGTTCTAGACCCTTATTCCCATTCCTTTGCATTATCCACCAATCCACTCTACCTCCCTGGAATGATCAGAAGTGTATCATTCTTTGTGTCTGTGAGATTGGCAATCCACACCTCACTCTGCAGGTTCAGAGAACTTTCTGCCCTGTTCACTCCAGAGGCTATGTCTTTACTGCAAAAAAGAGGTATGGTTTTACATAGAGATAGCTATCTCAGTATAAAATCCTAGCAGAGACAAGTCATGGGTTGTTTTTACCTCAGTGTAGCTAGTTGAGGTCAACCCTATAACCACCAGCCAGCGTTATCTTAGCTACACAAGGGTAAAAAATGCAGTGCCTTGCCTCCACTATGGATTTTATATTGAGATAGCTAATTTGAGATGACTATCTTGATTTTAAATATCACCCCTTTTCACAGCCAAGAGCCCGTTCTTGCTGCCAAATGGGAGTTGTACCTAAACCCTGCAGAAACTGAGTGTGGGATAGCTGTATCACATATCTCCCATCAGGAAGGACAGCCTTCCTCCTAGAGTCTAGGACCTAGACCCACATTTAGGATGCAATCCTACAGAAATACAGGGAGCAGATCCTAAGCTAAGTGAAGTTACTGCAGAGCTATGACAGTTTACATCAGCTGAGGATCTACCCTAAGGATCCCGATTCTCCATTGCCCTGCGTCTTTAGTCATTTCCACCAGGGCAAAGTAGGTAGTAAAACACTACCCCATTGGAAAGGTAGCGGTTTGCACCCTCTTCGTATGGATGCAAGTGGCCAACAGGGGGCAGGGCAGGGGAGAATCCAGTCCAAGTCATGTCCTCACTTTGGGAGAAATGCACCCCTGTTCAGAAGGACACTACAACACAAGCCTAGGCACCACTTAAGGCTTCAAAACAGGATGTAGGTGGGTGGGACTGAAATGGCCTTAAACACACTGGCCATGGGCAGGCCCTCTGCACAGACTGGTGCACTTAACCCTCCAAGTACTGGCATTAGAATCCTGAAAGCTAAGGTTATAAAATATGCTACTTAGGTTAGAGAATTAATTTGAACCCACCTTGTTTTGTAGCTTCTTAGGACTGCCTCATGAGCCTTGGAAGCTCAGCAGCATGTGTTTTAGAGGCAAACAGCCGCCCATGTCTGGGTTAGGCAATGACCTAGGGATCTTCTTTGTGAAAAAGGAACTGAAGTTGAGGGTTTAAAATAGTGCAGCAAGTGATATACATAGTAAGATCAAGCTGAGGTTGGAAAATGGATCGTGTATCTTTAACCCACAGAAGTAGAAACTTTTTTTTTTTTGCTAGTTAACAATGGAAACTTTTTTTTTAGTGTTTCCCTCCAGCGGTCCTGCCAAGCAATAGAAAGGAAAGAAGAAAAAAAAAAGAAAAGAAAAAAAATGAAACTTGTTCCGCTGAGTACAACCCCAGACAGGCTCACAACTTCCTTCCTGCCTTCCTACCCCCGCCCCTCCCCGCTCTCCTCCCTCGCTCGCTCGCTTTTAATCGCACATTGAACAAACATTCAAGAAACTGCAAAGCTGAAAGTGACAAGGCTGATCGCGCGGTTGGCGGGGAAAGGATAATCAATTAGCAAAACAACAAATCGGTGAAGGCAAGCCCCACGATTCAACAAAAAAGAAACTAGCCCATTTTTATAAACCTCTCATATATAATATAGATGGCTACATGTTTAAATCCTGATCTGGATGAGGAAATGATTTCTGGAGCATTTTGTGTGTGTCTCAGTTCCTGCGGGTGTTTCGAGGGGATGTGAACTAACAGGACTGTGAAGTCTGCATGAGTCCCTGATATACCAGGTAAGGGTGGACTGTTTAATTCGATTTTTTTTCCTCCTTGGCTTTCTCTCGATTAAGCGGATCTCTCTTTATCTGGGAAGAACAGCAGGGCAGGAGGGTTGGATCATGGAAAAAAATAATAAATCGCGCAGGTTTCACAACGTTTCTCAAACGTGCCTCCCTGCAAATGCCATTTCAAGCCGCCTTCTCCACTCTTTAATGAGTAACTGTCGTATTTTCACCCCCGGCATTAGCTAGTGCATTATGCTGCAGGCAGGAGCCAAATAGCTGCCTTTTCGGAGCGGTAGCAGCACATGCATGTTTGAAAAGATTATTGTGGTGGCAAAATGCAGTTAGATCATTTTCTGTGAAACGTGTGAACTGGTCGTTCTGAAAACATTGTACAAGAAAAATACAAATAGGCTTGTGTGGGCTTCTGCAGGGAGGGGAAAGCAAGCTGTCAGCAAAACTGCTCAGCCGCCCGCCTTATAGTGGTGCATCTCCGGACAGGAGTTGAGTATGGAAGGCTCTCAGTTTGCGCCCCAACTGTATAGCAGGATAAGCGCGTTCAGATGCGTTTCTCCTGAACGCTCCGACAGAGATGGGCATGTACACACACACATGCCCGTTTGCACACTGTCTGTCACAACATGATCCAGTGCTTTCTAAAGATGCATAGGCACCGAGCTAATATCCAATACACCCCATTGTGCATCATGCACGCCGCTGCAAATTATACCCGGGAGCGAATAGATGCCTTTTAATTAATATTAACACACAATACAAAGGCATTTAGCATATAGACTCACAAGGACACACAGAAATACACATGGACATACAGTTGCACACAGGTCCATTCAAAGACACATCTACAGCGTGTGTATGGACAGGTGCATATAAATAAACATTTACACATACACACAGCACACTCATGCATATCTTTCATACCTAGCATTCAAATGCTCCAAAGGGAAAAGAAGGCGGTAATTCTAGTTATACATACAAACATACATGTACAAAGAGACACATGGACAGGGACAACAGTCCATGCATATGTGTCACCCACACAGGAAGAATCACATACACACAAAAGCACACAGAGCTGTAGCACACACTCATCCAGATGTCTATACAGGGAACACAAGCTAGACATGCCCAAGAGTAAGACTAATTCAAGAGATGCATACACAATCTTTATACCACACAGCCCGGACAGACACAGGGTAAACACCTCTAGATCTAACATACATGGAGCTGCACAAAGCCATACAGATGCACACAAACACAGAGAGCCAACAGCAGACACATGGATCCATAGTAAACAAAGCCACACAAAGGCATAGACCTATCCACACTTACACTGAAAAGAAACACATTCTCGATGCAGAACCTAATTTGATCTTCATGTCTAAGGGGTCAGACATATATACACATACCCACAGCATAGACAACGCCACACCAGTACTTATGCATATTTCAGCGAAAATCTTTTAGTCAAAACTTGAAAATTGTTATTTAGAAATTCTGTTGTGGTGCTCTGTGGGAATTGTAGTTTGAGTGCTTCACGCCCCCATTCTCTTCTATAGGCTGGGCTCCTTGGCCAGGCTACGCCTCTCATGAGACACAATAGTTTGCCCACTTGCTGAGCCAGTCCATCCAGAGAGATGTAGTGTGGGCTGGAGAGTGGGCCTATAGAGGAGATAGGAGCCATAAGGCAGGTGAACTACAAGAAGTGCGTGTTTTTAACAAAAAGTTGAATTTTTCCACAGAAAGCAGACACTTTTGTGAAAGATCTTGTTTAGTTGAAGTCCCAGTTTTGCATTGAAAATCAGTTTTGACAGAAGAATTTTGATCAGCTAATGGGAATAGATGTAGCATACACACACACACTCACACACAAATGCAGATAACACATGCACAGGGCAGTAGAAATACACAGGCAGAAGTTATACAGAGCCAGCCAGAAACCCCTCCAACCAATGAAGTAGACATCAACAGATGTAACCAAATGAAGAGACATACAAATACACACCTGAAGTAGTCTACATAAGTATATTTGTCATACGCCATGCCTTGCAGAGACACACCTAACATACACAAAGCTACTACAGATATGCACACAGACCGAGCAAATAGACATACACGTGGAGATACACTCAGAGAGAGTGAGACACACATACACAGTAAGTGGATTCAGGCCCTGAGGCGCACACACACAGAAGCAGTAGATATACAAGTATATAATCGGCTAGCACACGGAGAGCCACAGCGAAGCAAAGCATAGTCACTCACCCGTTGCTCATGAGCCGAGTCTGTGCCTTGTCCCATGCCCATAGCGCTGTTGCTCATGGCTCTCTCTCTCTCCTCTCCAGCTGATTTGTTTATGGAGCTTTGGGCAAGGGCCAGGCCAGCTCCTCCGCCCCCCTGCGGCTTCCCAGGCGATGGTGCTGCCCCCGGGCCAGGGAGGACCCCGGCTGCCCCGCAGAGGCTGACCCAGGAGGAGGAGGAGGAGGCGGCTTCCCCCGCGAGCGCCCGGGCTCAGTACTATGGCTGTGTACTGCTATGCGCTCAATAGCCTGGTGATGATGAATAGCAGCAACGAGGTGAAGAGCGGCGGTAGCCGGAGCAAGACGCCTCCCCCCCGGGGGCAGGTGCTGCAGGTCCCGGAGCGGCTCGGCGCCTGCTGCCCGCTGGCCACGCTCAGCCCGCGCGCCGGGAGCCCCAGCTGCCCCCGTAGGAGCTCGGCCTTCCTCTTTCCCCCGGGGGAGCAGCCGCCGCCAGAGGAGCCGGGGAGCGCCGGGAGTCCCGGGGGCAGCAGGCGGCCCAGCAGCCCGAGCTGGCTGGGAAGGGAAGAGCCGTCGCGGCCCCTCCAGCGGGAGCTGCAGAACGTGCAGGTGAACCAGAAAGTGGGGCTCTTCGAGGCGCACATCCAGGCGCACAACTCGGCCACCCTGCACCTCAAGAGCCCGCGGCTGGGCAGGAGATCGCCGTCCCCCATCCCGCCCCGCCGCAGCCGTCCCCCCGGCGGAGCCCCACGGGAAGCGCCCGGGAAGGAGGAGGAGGACAAGGACCCGAGAAGCCCCTTTCCCTGGCCGGAGGCGGAGAGGGGGATATGGGGCCGCGTGGCACAGGATCCGGGAGAGACCGAGACGGCGGGTGGGCACTGTGGAGCGCAGATTGCCGGGGAGACGGAGAGGGGGAGCAGCACTCCCGGAGCGCGTTGTACAGAGGAGATGGAGAGGGGCGGTGGGGAACCCAGGGGGCTGGGAGCGGAGGAGACGGAAAAGAGAAGCGGGTCCTGCGAACAGGAGGGACCGGAGGAGCGGGGGAAGTGGAGCGGGTCCCCTAGGGGGCAGAACTCAGAAGTGATGGAGAGGGGGAGCAGTGGAGCGCAGAACTCAGAAGAGAGGATGGAGAGCAGGAAGAAGGTTCACACAGCACAGGGCTCGGAAGTGATGGAGAGGAGGAGCGAGTCCAGTGTAATGCAGGACTCAGGGGTGATGGAGCAAGGAGCCGGGACCCACAGGGTGCAGGGCTCAGGGATCATGGAGCGGGGCAGGGTGTCCCTAGAAACTCAGGGTTCAGCATCAACAGAGGAGGGGAGCGAGAACTGCAGATCGCGGGGTTCGGACTCTTCAGCCGCCCCGGAGCAAGGGAGGAGTGAAGAGCAGCACTGCTCCCCCACGACTGGCTGCTGGGGGGAGCTCGGGAATCCGCTGACCTGGGCTGGCTCTGCGGAGGAGCTGCACCCAGCGCCTGGGAGCTCCTTGGGAGCAGTGGATCAGACCTGTGCCCGGCTGCAGCAGGACCGCCCTGGAGACTGTCAGCTGCTGGTGACAGCAGCACCCACAGAACAAAAGGGGAAACCCCCGGGGGAGGGCTGCTGCGGAAGCAGCATCCCCGCTGTCATCATTACTGACCTAGGGGGTCAGGAGGAGGAGGCCGGGGAGAGCCCCCGAGTGAACATGCCCATCAGGAAGCTGTCTTCCTCTTCAGCTTCTTCCACTGGCTTCTCTTCATCCTGGGAAGAGTCCGAGGAGGACATCTCCAGCGACCCCGAGCGCACCTTGGAGCAAGCCCAGCCTTTCCTGCAGACCCTGGACCAGCACAAACCCAGAGTGGTAAGTCCTGCTCAAAGCAGCTTCCCCCCAGGGTTGTGGTCCCCAGTGTTGGCTCTAGTACTGGTACCCCAGACTCCACCATGTCTCCTTCCCTTAATGCTGGGCCTGGGACCGGGATCAGCTTCCCTAACAGTAACCCACCCCCTAGCTTCTCCTGCGTCCTAGCTCCCGCAACCAGGAACTTGGCTGCTCATCATGCCAGACTGCATTAGACTGTGGACAGGTAAATGACAGTGGACCCACTGACTGGGGTAGCTGAGGTCTGGTAAATGGATACTGTTGCCCCAGGTCCTTTGGGAACCACTCTTCTAATGCATCATCACCCGGGCAATTATAGTAAAAGACCTGCCCGTTGCCCTTCTTGATCTCAACTGGGGGGCTGCCTCATTAGCTATCATCATTAGCCACAAAGCCTGTGTGCTTATTAAACTCTGATGAAAGACAAAGCCAGAGTCAAACTCTTTCTGTCCTGGCTGAGATCATATTGATTGATAGGTGCTTAGAAGATGCTTGCAGTCATTTAAGATAAACGTTCTCTTTCTCTTTCCCTCTCTCTCTCTCACACACACACAAAACCCATCACTGGTAACAGTATGTGGATGATCATCACCTGCTTTTAGGAGAGATCTTGCACAACCCGATGGAATGCCCAATCTCGTAGTACTTAGGCGAAACTCCTAACCAAGGACTGCAAGCCTGGTTGCAGAGAACTTACTTAGAACTATTTATTATTCTTTTAACTTCAGACTATGATGTGGTTCTTTTTCTTCTCACTGGCACCAGTTTTATACCAGTATAACTTCAATGGCTTCTGAGGAGTTTCCCGTTTCACTTGCACATTTCCTCTTCAGAATATCTATCTATCTATCTATCTTGCTGCCCACCGCTGTGGCATTTGCACACCTTTCACATAAAGTGAATAGCAATAATGTAATCCCTAGTACATTTCATGGACTCTGGCACGTCTCCATTTTTGGAGTAAAAACTTTGCTCAGAGTAGCATTTAACATTTGTTATTAATTTATTTTTATTTATATATTTATTTGAGGTTGGTTTATTTTGGGGCTTATTTGGTTGGCTGGTTTGGGGTTGCTTGGGGTTTTCTGGGTAAGGGGGAGGTGCCAGTGTTATGAGTGTCATTCTTGCGATGGTGGAAAGGCCTTTTCAAAGAGGAAGGTTTTGGAGCATTTCCTAAAGATGGTCAGACTCTGGATTCACCTGATCTCCTCTGAAAGATTGTTCCATAGCTGGATCCTCTGGACAAATCATGCTTTTTCCTTAGCTCTCACATGCTTCGTCCTGAGCTTTGTGAGGTGAATTGTCCCAGAGGAGCAATGTCACGGTGTTTCAGAGATCAAAATTCGGTCTTTAATGTAGCTGGGGCTTGATCCACTAGTTGCTTTAATATTTAGGACCAAAGCCTTTAAACTGTCAAATGCTGAAAGCACTCACAACTCTCATTAACTCTAATGGGAGATGCGAGGGCTCTCTAACTCTAATGGGAGATCCGGAGCATCCCTCATGATTCGGTCCATTATGTTTAAACAGCCTTAGGCACATGGTAGTGAACAGTAACATAGCCAGGGGGGGAGCAGAGGGAGCGGCCGCTCCCCCTGTGAGGAGAAGCGGCGCCTTAAAAAGCGCCGCCCGAGCCCCACTGCCAGAGCCAGTGGAAGGGAGGGGGAGCTTTATAAGGCCCGCGGCTCCTGCAGCCGCGGGGAGCAGCGGGCCTTTTAAAGCGCCGCCGGAGCCCCGGAGCTCTGGCGGCGCTTTAAAGGGCCCGGGCGCTCTGCAGCGGCTGGAGCCCCGGGCCCTTTAAAGCGCCGCCGGGTGAGTACAGGAGGAGCGGGGAGGCACCTTTTTATAGCGCCGCCGCTCCCCCTGTGCTCTAAACCTGGCTATGCCACTGGTAGTGAAACTCCTGTTGACATCAGTGGTATGAGTACAGTAGAACATAAACTGAATTGAAGGATCAAGCCCCCGAAGAAAGGATGCTATGTGGTTTGTGAACAACTATCAGGCTGAAACATAAATGAAAAACACCTTTTTTTGGCTGCTTTTTTCTTCTCATAGCAAGGATCCAGGCCCAAATCTGTGGCGGACAGAGAAGCAGCTGGGCAGAAACACTGTTGGCAAAATAATGAATGCTGTAGCTCTTAATGTTTTCAAATAGTTTGACATATTTAGATCCTTTGAGTCACTCTCGGACTCCTTGTTTTGTGATATTCCTCTAGCTGACAAATTTTTGTTCTGTGCATATTAGTTTTAGTAATCATTGTCCATCACTGACAACTGTTATCAGCAATAAATCCTGCTGAACCTGTGCTGCAGACAGTTGGGTGCTAGTGTGGACAGGAAAAAACCAGCTTCCTTGAAACTCAAAACTGATTTCTGTGCAAAAGTGGCAAAAAAAGCTTTGTTTCATCCTTACTTGTGAACAAGTGGTTTTCTAAGCTGTTTCAGCAGGACTCACTGCTGACAATGGGCCTGATTCAAAGCTCTTTGAAGTCAATGGAAAGACCCCTATTGGCTTCAGTGGACTTTGGTCAGGGCCAGTGGTCTAGCAGTGAGTTTGCTAGCATAGGTAAGCTTAATTTGTATTATCAAAGGGCCAGATTCTGATCTAAATCTAGTGGAACACCAGAGTAACTCCATTGACTTCAGTGGGATTACTCCACTCTAAGTGAGACCAGTGTCTGGCCCAAAGTGTCTCCCGAAAATCTGGGGGAGGTTAGCCAGACATTCTTTTTGCTTGGATAATCCCCATAATATTTGCTGGGTTGCAGCCTCTGTGTGGATTCCCTACTATAGCATGAAGTTCCACTGTGGCGTTGATCCCCTGCTTTGCAGTTTATAGTGAACGTCTCACCAGGATTGTGAGCAAATGCCTGGTAATCCAGTGTTGTTTTCTGCAGATCCTTGATTAACGTAAATAACAAAACATGCCCAGACCCCAGCTCCGTGTTCTCACTGCGAACATTTGAGAATCCATAATGACAACAGAAGAAAGCTACTTGAATGGTCTCCGGTTGTACACACATTTGTTTTTATGGGTTTACCAATTTCCATTCGACAAAGCGTAACTGTCTGGAAATGAAATATACAGAGAAGGAACATGCACAAGGAATTCTGACTACAGATCATACTAACATTTTCTGACAAGATAAACCCTGGTGGCCAAATCCTCAGTTGATGTAAATCAGTTGAGCTCAGTGGTGTTGTGCTGAATTAGATCAGCTGGGCCTGAGTATGTGCATCTGCAATTAGTGATATTTGTGTGTGGGGGAAAGGTTACGGCACCTGAAAAGGAGGTAGCAATGAGCAACAGGAAAGTGGTTCTCACTGGAGGTACGTTCGGGGTTGTATGCTTCATGCTGGGTGTTTACAGATTCAGTAAACAACAGGCTCACTTTTGCCCTTCCTTTCTGGAGGCTATCTGGCTAGAAAAGCTATCTGGGATGTCCGGCTGTCTATTGTTGTTCCTCTTTGTGTTCTTTGTATGGTGGCGCATGCGACTTCCTTCAGCTGGACTTCAGAACTCCTCCTGCGTTGATGTTGCAGATACGCTGCTGTCTACGTGTATTTTGCAATCTCCACTGTCAGGCCGGCTAATCGGACAATAATCCCATGAATGATCGGGAATATTAAATTGTTTAGCATGAAGAATGTGGATGGGTTAGTCACCTCCTTTTGAGACAAGACACATTTAAGAATGACGTTTTCTGTATAACTCTATAGCTAGGTACCGCCACAGATCTCCCTGCCACCCTCCCTCCCCCCAACTGATGAGGAGAGACCTACCTCTCCTGTCCCAGTCTACTCGGTAAACTGCCTGTCTGTAAAATGCATTGGGGCCCTGCAGGATGAATGGTGTTAGAGAAGATTGAGATAGAAGATATTATTAAGGAGTGTGTTAGTGATTCTCAGTGAAATGCCAATAAGCAAAATAGACCTTTTTTTATAGTAACTCCTCCCAAGGTTTGAATAAAGCGTAAACTGTGCGCGGGTTTCAGGCGCCGTGGTTTTTACTGGGCTGCAGATAGTTGCTTGGGGGAAACCCCACCCCCATTTGTGCAAGCTTGCAAGGCTCAAAAGGCAGCAGAGCTATTGCACTTCTGAAGCAATGTAGGAGGAAGAGCCTGTCCAGGGGAATCTGCAACCCATTGTGCTCCCGAGTAGTGCTCCACAGAGCTTCTGGGCCCGCAGTGTGACTGTGGGCAGGCTTGGGAAGGAGAGGGAGTGTGGCCAGTGGGTCCACATGTCCTGCAACCCAGCTGCTACTCCAGTCTGGGGGTTGTCTAGCAGCCACCCCATAGACGGTGCTTTGCATATTGGGAAGGATTCCTTTCTTTTGTCACTCAGGCTCTTTGCTTACCAGGTGGGGAGAGGGGCTTACTATCCCAGCAGCTGTGCCAATTCAACTCCCATTGGAGACAATGCAGCTGCACAGATACAGCAGAGGGGATGATCAGGCCCCTGCGGAGGATTTCACCCTCATTAGACACCTGATCCGTCTGCAGGGTAGATGTAACTCCCATTGTCTTCAGTGGAGAATATGGCCCTGCACGTGTTTCTTTCCTAGAGGGCCCTATTCTCCTGCCACAGGATCTGAGTAACTCCTGCTGCTGAAGTCAGTGGAATTACTCATGTCTTGCAGCAGGTGACCTGGCCCCCTGCAGCTGGTTAATTCTCCACTCTGACTCTTAAGCAAAAGAGTGTTGCAACTTGTTGTTGCTCACTATCTCCATGTGCTGATCACTATTGTGAGTCGCTGCTATTCAAGCAAAATCCTTGATTCCTCAATAACTCAGCAGCCAGAGAGAAGCAACACGCAGTTTGTCAGAACATCCTTTAACTATTTCCCTTATGAAAACGAAGGTTTTAAAACCCCCCTTCCCCTGGAAAAAGTAGCATGAGATGCCCTTAAGTATGGTGACCAGACAGGAAGTGCGAAAAATCAGGACAAGGGGGTGGGGGGCCATAGGCACCTATATAAGACAGAGCCCCAAATATCAGGACTGTCCCTATAAAATAGGGACATCTGGTCACCTTAACCTTAAGCATTCTTCTTCTTAGCCTTCCCCGGCATTAGTGCAGAAACTGAAGGACTCTGAACCCTGAAGTGTTGCAATCACAAAACTTGCAGCACGTTCCAGAACTCTGGCTCTCTCAACAAGCATCGTGTAATCGCCACTGGCCTAGAGTATGGAGTTTCCATTAACGTGAGCTAAATAGTGAGAGTTTTTGGAAAGTGCATATGTGATTACTGCAGAAAGGGGAATATATTTATTTGATTGTTTGCCTGACTGGCAGTGACTGTAAAATATTTCTGACATGAGACAATGTAGCTGTGCCAAGCTCCAGCCAGGCCCCAGGCAGACCCCTTGCCTTCTCTCTAGGGTGTTCCAAAGCATTGTCTGACTGCAGCACTCCTGATTTGCTCCCATAAAATAAATCAATCAAATTCAATATGTTTTCGTTCCCATCTGATGTCATTTGAATCGGGAAGTAGCTGTGTAATAGCAAGTATTTCCCCACAGGGGTTGCTGGGGATGATGCTGTGCAGAACCCCCTGCCACGCCCTTCCCATCTGGCCTTGTTCTCTAACCTTGCATACCCCCAAATGCATTGTGGCGCGGTGGAGGTGCTTCCATAAGAAGGTGGATGATACCATTTTGGCTCCCCTCTCTTCAGCAGTTTTTGAGCTAATGGAGGAGGGTTTTTACTGCATTCACCCCCTCCATGTCCTATAGCATGGGGATTATATGGCACATATTACACCCTTTTATTATAGGCACTTGTTTACCAGCGCATTCATTCACTCTGGTAGTTTTGAGCAATTCTAGGCTGAAAACATTAATAAAAGAAACTGGGGAGGTTTCTGAGAACTCTTTATTTGGAATTCTAGTTCTGTGTGGCACAGTTTTGTGATCCTTGGATCAGGGACCAGCTTTTCAAAATAGTCCACTCATTTTGCGTGCCCATCTTGACACACTGCTGGCCAGCCACCCACAGATCCCACTGATGCCTGCTGGAGTTGTAGGTACCTAGCACCTGTGAAATGTCTCAGATTGGATACCCCAAAATTTAAGCTCACTAAATTTGTGGAGACTTTTCACTTTTTTGTCTACATCTTTACAGAACCATGAAGTGATAAAAATAACCAAACTGCAGCCAGGACCTGTGTCATGTTTTCCATGTTATTTCTGTAACAAGTTAGAACAGATATACATGAAAAGATAACATGAGCTCAGCACTCACTTTCAATCATTTCGTGGCACTTCTTGAGAATGTTGGCACCTATTTCTGGTATTAAACCTCGCTTCAGCTAAGATTAGTCCTGTACAATTATTAGAGCTCACTTTTTATCCATACCAGTAAGTGAATTGGTGCAGTTATTCTGATCTGTTTTAATTAGATGGAACCCAGCTAAAGCTTCCTAAGAAATATGTTAATATTTAATAAACGCTGCAAAAATAAAATATGGGTGAAATTTTCAGAATGCCTACGTGACTTAGGAGGCTAATTCCCATTTTCAAAAGTGACCTAAACACATAGGAAACTAAGCCCTATTGATTTTTAGTGAGACTTAGGCTCATAAGTGCCTAAGTCACTTTTGAAAATAGCACTAAGTGCTTTTGAAAATTGTACCCTATGCCAGCCAAATTATGTAAAAGCACAAATAGACTTTTCTCTCCACAGCCTGCACAATGGCTACGAGTAATTCAATAAGCTATTTAAGTATTACAGTATGTCCATGAGCTTCAAAAGTGGGTGCCTACAATTAGGGTCTTACATCTCTATTTAGGCAACTAAATAAGTAGCCTGATTTTCAATAGTGCTGAACACCCAGCATCTCCTATTGGCTTCAACTGTCCTGCAGGTATTCAGGAACTCTGAAAATTAGGCTCCCAGTGTCAAGTTGGGCACCATAAATGGAGGGACCCCAAATTAGTTTTGAATATGTAGCTCCAAACTTCTGTGTACCTCAGTTTTTTCTTCTACAATATGGGTGTGACACTATTTACCTAGCACGCAGGGATGCAGTGTGACTTTAATGGACGTTCGCAAAGCTCGTTGAGATCCTCAGACAAAAGATTCTAGAGAAGTGCAAGTTACTATTACTGATGAGCACCAGTGCTTTCTGCCTTCGTGTAGTTTTTCATAGATGTGCAAAATTAAAATCTGAAACATCTGAATGTTGTTAAGACTCGTGTTATCATTCTTCCTCCTGCTACAAGGTTATTTTTGATGCTATCATGCATTTCTGTTATCAAAGAAAAGAAGATTTTATAGTAAAAACATTTTTTATTATTACACAGGGAAAAGGAGACGGTTTACTAAAGAAACATTCAGTCCTTTCAGATCTAAGATTTGTTGCTGATCAAAACACAGGGATGATTTTGGGAGAAGTAGGATGTTACTTGCTGCTTGAAACTTTTTTCTTGCAAATAGTATGGTAGTATCGGAGGAGCACTACAAAATGGGAACAGCATTAACAATCAGTACTATTGGGGCCTTTAAGCAATGGGAAAGCATCCCTTATCCCCCCAGAAAAGACAAACACAGTCTCTGGAGTCAGAGGCTCACGTCTGAATGAGTTAGAGTTGAAGTACACTCTGAGCTGCTCCCTGCCCTTGAGGTCTGATTTTCAGAAGTGTTGAGCACCTACCATTGCCATTGCTCCTTGTGTCCTGGCTCCACTGAAGCCGATAGAAGTTTTGCCCAGGATTTCACTCCTCGACTTCCGCTGGAGTAGTGGGTACTCTGCACCTCTTGAAACCAGGCCCTTAGATGTTACCAAACACAGTGGGCCTTACCCGGCAGTCCTAATTGAAGGAAAACTCCCATAAGCCTGAGTGGGTGTGCTTGGCCTGCATACAAGACTGGCCTATCAGACCCAACGATAACAGGAGCAGCTTGTTGTCAGGACTGCAAAGACCATGTGGCAGCTCTGATTCTATCGCTTTTGCAAGGTGTCAGTAATGGGGTAGGTTTTATTAATGGAGTTGTGCAGAGTGGAAGTCAACACAGGGATTTGGCCCAGCATCTTCACCTGCCTTGCCCCGTCAGCCCCCTCACTCGGCCGTCTTCAGATTCAGCAAACCTGAACTGTTTGTTCCGCCCTTTGTCCTGGCTTAGACAATGCATATGCAGGAAGACATAACAGAACCAAGTAACACTCTTCCCTCCACTGAACTGTTAAAGAGGCACTTGGATACCATGGCAAAGGGGTCGATGCCCATACCAAAAAAGAGACAAGATCAAGGCACTGTGGGAGGAGTTTCCCTCCTTCTACAGTCCTTGTACATGGCTTGGCTGTGCACCGTGCTCATAAAAACCCCTTAGGTGACCAGAGGAGAATTCCCCCATTGCAAGCAGAATATAGGACAGTCATAGTTATCTTACACGGTCCATCCCACAAGCCCTGGCATGGGGGGGGCTTATTGTGAGTGGGATGGGTTTTACTGGGGTGTCCATTTGGAACCCTATAAGGAAACTATAATGTAGTTTCTATTACTAGCAGTTTATATTTAACACACTGCAGAGTGTTCAGACCTGCAGCTGTAAGAGGGGAAAAAAAGAAGGAAAAAAAAGATAGGTTGACTTTCCCAGTGATCTGCAGACCAGAAAGATAAATCTGCAATCTCTGTTGGTATGTTTTATGCTGGTGGATTTTGTTAAATTAGAGTCAAAGTTATTGCATCCTAAGCCACTCACATTAAATGTTCTTCCAATTTTAGCAGCATTCTTTCCAGGCTCAGCTACATTTGTTTTTATCTTCTCTATGGCAATTGATGACCTAAGTCTGAATATGTATAATTCTGCAGGATCTCCTGTTATGTATTTCTTCCACAGCTGTAGCTGAATCAGGACTGTCTAATCCAATGACATGTTGTAATGCCTAATGCTTTCTTTAATAAATTCCAGATTCTAAGAATCAGCAAAGTTTACATATCCCAAGTAATAATTTTAAACAATAATAGGGACAGAGCCTGAATTGTGATTGTATCTTTATTTCTTTTTTTAATCTTCTCTAGTCTGACCAGAATCTATTTGTGGGAAACCTAACAGGAAGGATAAATAATAATGAGACAAACAACTTAATCTTTTAATAATGTCAAGTGGAAAATCCAATGGCAGGTTGGCATAGAACTTAAATAAGAAACTACAACTAAATCCTTATTGGGACAAGTTCAAATATGCTGAGCAAGGGATGTAATTAGAGACAGGCCCGAATAAGCTCCCCTGATTCACACAACTATCTGAACTTTGAAACAGTGGACTTGATTTTCCTCTCATACCAGTTTTATACCAGTTTAACTGTATCGGGCCATGCCATGCTATGCCCCTTCTGTAGTCCTTAGTGCAGAGTGAATGCAAGGGGGGTGCTAAATTCTCCCAAATACAAATGATAACATTTTACACCTACTGTGCACTAATTTTGCACTGGTGCAAATGACTGCGCAAGGTGCATGTCAATGCTGAATCAGGCCCATAGACATCCATAGAGTTACATCTGATTTACAACAATGGAAGTGAGAGTAAAATCAGGCCCTGATTTGGAACCTGAACATGATCTGGTGCTGAACATGATCTGGTGCAGAGGCAACCCCTACTTTTATAATGGACCAAGCCAAAAAATCCAGCTCCAAGTACCCCTCACCTTTGAGTGGATGTTCAAAATACATACCTCATATTGCAGCTTGGGACAATCACGGGCTGTCATGACTAGTTATACATTCAAAGCAAGGCTTGTGGTCACAGTACAAGGAGGTACTAGGGAATGCAATTGCTAGTGTGTTTAAGCAGCTACAGGAAAATTGTTAATTATTATCGCTTCAGCGATGTATCGCCATAGTGCTAAAGGCCCATCATGCTAGGCTTGAGCTGCAGGGACACCCCTTGCTGTCAGAGGGTAGGGTGAAAGCTCCAGATAAAAGGGAAGAGAACAAATAGAGAAAAGAGATTTCAGAGATTGACTTGTACCTGCCTAAATTATTGTAACATTTTAAAAGGCTGCACAATATATGTAAAACCTATGATTTGATGAAACACTGTCAAGTACTTTCTCCCCAGCTCCATTGTTTGTAATTTTCTCCTAGGGACTTGTAAATACAACTTCATTCCTAATCAATTTTGCCATTTTCTACTTGGCAAACCTTAGCTTTTTTTCTCCTGTGTTTTTAACAGAGCTGAGATGAACCTCACTCATTTGCAAAACTGACAAAGTGAACCTAGTGCTCACGACACTGCTTTTCAGTTTTTGAGTTAAACACCATTGAAAAGTCTCCTTAGCGTGCAATAAGAAGCTTGCTAAAACATTGAAGCTCTGCTGGCTGGTCATGTTTTGTGCCTTGTCTACATGGGAAAATTGCGCTGGCTTATTTATATCTGTTTTTAAGTCAATATAGTTATACAGGTCCAGGCACCTGTGTGGACACGTCTAGTTGGATTTCAGAATGACTTATTTCAGTCTAGTTTAAACCTGCTCTCAGTTGACTTAGGTGAGGTCTACACAACAGACCTATATCGATATAACTGCATCGCTCAGGGGTGTGAAAAATCCATACCCGTAGTGACATAGTTATGCTGACCTAATCCCTCCAGTGTAGACGGTGCTATGTCGGCGGGAGAGCTTCTCCTCTGAACGTAGCTACCACCTCTTGGGGAGGTGGATTAACTACGCTGACAGGAGAGCTCTCTCCCGTCGACATAGGAGCGTCTTCACTTAAGGGCTACAGTGGTGCGGCTGCATCGGTGCAGCTGCGCTGATGCAGCATTTTAAGTGTAAACTGCCCACAAACTAAATCAGAAAAAAGTCACTTTTAAACTGCAGTCAGAGGGCCCACACAGGGTTTGGCACTGGCTTAACAGTATCAGTTTATATCAACTCCTTACACTATATTGGTGCATCTTCCCAAAGCCTAATCTAGGGCCATGTCTACACTACAAAATCAAGTCGAGCTAACTTACATCGGCATACAGTCGCCGCAGTAGTTACATCGCTTGTGCGTGTCTACACTTTGCTCCTTGTGTCAGTGATGCGTGACCTCACCTGGGACACTTGTACTGATTGTACTGTCACTGTGGAGCATTATGGGACGGGTCCTGAAAGCCAGTAACAGTCCATGTAAGCAACACATTGTTTACACTGACACTGCTTCGACCTAATTACATCGACCTTGACTCTACGCTGCTTGTGGAGGTGGAGTTATGATGTCGGTGTAGCGGCGGGGAGCGAAATGTAAGTGTAGACCCTTCCATAGTTAGGTCGATGTAAGCTGCCTTGCGTTGCCCTAACTCTGGAGTGTAGACCACCCCCATTGCTGTGTAGACATAACCTCTTTTGGGCTCCCCCTTTGGATAAGCTAACTTGACTGAGCTAACATGATTGAAAAACACACCCTCTTTGCCAGTCAAGACCGGGCTGGAGGGGGTTAACAATTTAGCCTTGAGCCAGGCAGCCACCGTGCAGCCTTCTCCCATACATCAATCTGGAGTTGCAGGTGTACAGACAGCAGTGTCTCAGCTATCTGAGCCCTGGGCTTCTCTGGAGCAGAGCATGGCTCAACTGCCATGAGTTTGGGGAGGTGCACAAATCAGGACTAGGAATAAAAGACCCATTGGATTTATTTTCACTTGAGGGGTGCATGGGCATTTGAAAAGAGTTGTGCAAATAACTGACTTTTTGGTTTGCTGGCCATGCCAAAAAATAAAAACAAAATTGTTTCAAGTCAACATGAAACAATTTTTTAAGAACATTTTTGGAAAATCAAAAAGTTGGGGGAAAAAAATCCTTTGTGACAAACTAAATATTTAAAAATAAAATTGAAATACATTTTGAAATGAAAAGTCATTTGGATTGTTTTGTTTTCTTTTTTTGACTGAAACAATTTGGCAAAATCAACATGAGTTTTGGTTCACCCAAATCTGCATTATTTGGGGGAGGGGGGAAGTTTTGGCTGAAAAATTTTGCCTCATTCACCATCTGAACTCAGGTCTTCATGGGTGCAAGCACAGTGCTCCTTGAAGCAAAATACTCAGTGCGTGAAAGGTTTAAGGACTGTTCATTGCCCAAACCTTCCCTTCATTTCAGCATATGTCTCCTCTTAACTCTGTCCAAACTTAGAAATAAATGACTTGCTACAGTTCACTCTCCTAAGTCCCTCCCACTGGAGAAGTTCTCTCCATCTGAGCCAGTCTCATTATTCAAGATTACAGCAATAGTTCATGGAAATGGCACCAAACAGTGCATCTCACTGTATGTTTACTAAAACCTTTTGGACCTTCGCTGGAATGCTGTTGTGCCCTTTGACAAAGGATGCTACTAAATCTGCACATACCAATTTGAAAATTCACCCTAGAGACTTTCTTTGTCAGTCCCTATAGAAAGCTTTTAAAGCAAGGATCTCAAAGGCCTGGTCTACACACGGAAGTTGCACCAGTTTAACAGCAAGTCTGAAGTTAAATTGATTTAGCTAAACAGATGCAACTTTGTGTGTAGACACTCTACACAAGCTAAACTGTTGAAAGCCAGATTTAAACCAAAGTAGACCTACTCTCAGAATGAGGAGTAGCCAATGTGGAACTGGCTACTGGAAATAGCAGGGGGATTTCACCAGGTGGCATAGAGCCAGAATAACAGTTTTATGCTAACTCTCTCTGTTATCCCCCAGTCATGTGCCTTTGGGAGAGAGGACATGGCCAATCACTGCTGTGCTTCTGTTACTCTCAGCTGATGGAATAGCTGTTGGAGTCAGAGGCAGCCCAGAGAGTAAGTCAGAATAGCTCCAAAGCTTCTCTGATTTATGCCAAAGGCTGGACCAAGAATAAATGAGAATCAGAAAGATAGCATAAAGCCACCTTTGCCTTCCCTCTCAATTTTGGCACTGGGCATATCTTGGCCAGAACTGATAATTGGGCCCCAGATCTTTACAGCAGTTTAAATCTGGATCCAGATCCAAAGTGTGTGATCCAGTCTGCGTCTAGACCCTGATCACATCAGGTGCTGAGACCTTGCATGATCAGCCTCGTGGAGGTGGTTCAGCCTGTTTCTTTACCTGCTAAAACGTGAGTACAGGCTGTAGGGTTGCCAACCCTCAAGGAATTAAAGATTAATCTTTAATTAAAGATTATGTCATGTGATGAAACCTCCAGGAATACATCCAGCCAAAATTGGCAATCCTGGTATGGGGTGGGAGTAAAACCCTATCAAATCAGAATGGTTACATTTACACACATGTTACACTGGTGTAAATTACTTCACAAGGTGTGAAGAATCAAGCCTCTGGATCTCGTTACAAACTTGGGTCCCAATTAAGTGTCCATTGAAGTCAATGGCAACATTTCCAATTACTTCTGTGGGAGCAGGCCCAGGCCCCCTTCCTGCCACCCAATTCCCCTGAGGGAGCTGGTTTTAAATTGAAGATGTATTTGTGGGGCCTCAATCTGTATATGCTCTGGAGGCGTCAAGGGGCTAGAATGGCTTCTTGGGAAATTTCCCTAGTGTGGGTTGGTGTAGGGCTGATATAGGCAGCTCTGTGCTGCCCTCCTGTGCAGCCCCCTGCAGAGGAAGAAGCTGGAGGCGTAACTGGGCGGGAGGGTGGTGTCTATGTGTCGGGGGAATGGCCAAGCACAAAGCGCTCCGGTTATTCTGGGCTGCAGAGCCTGGAGTTGCCCAGAATTAAAGGTGATGCAGCAGAGCCATGTTTGCACCCCTGTCTCCAGTCTCCTGGGCTATATCTTCTGTCCTGTGATTCTTAAGAGGGGCAGCACAGAATCTGTTCCCTTGTCTCTGGCCCAGAGTTAGTGACAAACCCTCAGCAAGACAGAGGCGCCTCGTGGCAGTGATGACAAACCCTTAGCTCTAATGGCATGAACGAGGACTATAGTTTAATCTGAGGTCAACCACACTTTGCTGTGATTCAAACTGAAACCTGTGGTATCAAATGAACAGGAGCAGCAAGGGCTTTACATAACTGGCAGCTTCTCTGGAAGGTGCACTGCCGTGGCTCATTTAGAAAAATAACCTAAACTCACGGGGGCCCTGAAATCTGATCTGGAAATCTTCAGAAAGGCCTGAATTTGTAGGGCTGAGTGGCAGACTTTCACTCCTCCAGACCGTCACAGTAGGCTCATTCAACAAATTCAGGAAAGGGGAAACTCAGCAGCAGGCAGCTAGCTGCAACTTCACCATGGCTTGTATAAACTGCATAGGTTCCAGCTACAAAGAGAGAGAGAGACACGAGCACACGCATGTGCTGTATGAAGAAGGGTCACAGAGCTCTCTCGTCACTGCTGCCCTTTCTGCATTAGTTGTAGGGGTTGGGCTGTTCCCTCACCTGGTATAAATCACTTGGTGACATCAATGCAGCAAAGGGGATTTACACCAGCTGAGATCTGGCCCCCTAAACTCATCTCTTCAGGGGGATTTAGGCAAATAGAAGAAACAGGAGGCTATTGTGTGGTAATGTTAAAGTTTTAGCAGCAACCTTTACATAAGTCAGTAAAATAACCCTCTCTACAGCAATGTACTTGGGGACTGTCTCTACTAGGAAAGTTTGTAAGCATTTTTGTGCATCAGTGCAATTTTAATGGTGGGTGCAAGGTATAGTGTGGCCAGATTGCAGGCGATTTTACACTGCACCCACTACGCTACACTAACCCTGCTCTGAATATGTTGAGTATCCTGCTAGACTAGTGCAGTATTCAATATGCATCTGGGCATAAACCTCATAGGTGGGCCAGAGCACCAAACAAAGGAACCAATGCAGCAACCGAGAATAGCAGAGTCCAGTAGCATTCTGGCAATGACCCTAGCGCTGACAGGCCTCCATGTTGGTAGTGGGAGGCAATGATGGGCTAGAAAATTCTGCTAGCTCTATGCTATCTCAGGGATCCCATTAAGCAGGGCCGCCCAGAGTGGGGGAGGCAAGTGGGGCAATTTGCCCCGGGCCCCGCAGGGGTCCCCATGAAAATCCCGGCAGCGCTTTTACGGACGGGGCGGCACTCCGGGTCTTTGGCAGCACTTCGGCGGCGGGTCCTTCAGTGCCTCCGAACACACCCTGAGCGAGTGAAGGACCCACCGCCGAAGACCCGGAGCGCCGCCGGGCAGGGACGGCTTTAAGCCGATTCAGCCGATTCCCCGGAATCGGGCCCCACGCCTAAGGGGGCTCTGAAACTCCGTGTCGGGGCCCCACAACGTCCTGCGCTTCGGCGGCACTTCAGCGTGTGTTTGATCGCCGCCACCGCAGTATTTGGCAGAACTGCGGTGGGAGCTTGGTCGCCGCCGCCACCTTCTTCAGCGGCGTTTCCGCGGTTGCTTAAGCGCGGCTGCTTCTTTCGGCGGCATTTCAGCGGAGGGGCCCCGTCATCGTCGTTGACGTGGGGACCCACACCTGCTAAGGCCCTGCCGCTGGGTGAGTTAATTAATTAAAGGGCCCCCGAAATTGCTTCGCCCCAGGCCCCCTGAATCCTCTGGGCAGCCCTGCCATTAAGTGGGAGGAGGGGAGCACACAGGACTGGCCCCTTTATAGGGGTGGATTCTGCATTAAAGGGCTGCAGCATAATCAAGGCCAGGGTTTTGCCAGGCTTCATGGCTCAGCCCCGTAACAGCTCGGTAGCTCTCTAGGCAGCAGCATTCCGATTGCAGTCTTGCCAACCCGAAGTCTTTCAAAAATCACAAGTCAGGCCTAAAAATTCTTGAGATTTTAAAAAGAAAAAATAATTGCGGTTAATTTTATTTGTTTTGGGGGTTTTGAGCCTTTAGGTTCGACATGGGGTCACTTTTTCAGGCTTTTTATCCACAGCCATGGGAGCTAGAAACTTCCCTTTAAAAAAAAAAAAAAAAAAAAAAAAGCTTAGATTCTCAACTAATCATCTGGGGCTTCATGGAAAACACCAAATATCACGAGACTCCTGATAAATTCGCAAGAGTTGGCACCACTACTGTTGAAATGACTTCTTTTGTCGGCCAAGAATTCCACTGACTGGGGTGAAAGGCCGTAAAGCAAACCACACCTACCTACTGAGCAGATTTTGCTGACTATAATAAAAACAAACAAGATAAAGAAACTCCCAGCGCATGCCCCAATGCTCAATAAAACAGTCTGCCTTCCTGTTGGTACATGCGCCTGGGGGCAGAGATAGTGGAATCAGCCTGACTCTGATAACTATGTGGAACTTACACAATATTATCTCTTGGACAAAATGTGGAGATAGGTGGACAAATACGGATAACAGAAGAACTAGCACCACACAAATCCTAGACCAAGGGCTAGATGGATTTACAGTTGATTTTCACATAAAACCTTTAAAACAGAAATCATTCCTTAAAAACATAAAAATGGCCATGTTGGGTCAGACTAATAGTCCATCTAGCCCAATATCCTGTCTTCTGACAGTGGCCAATGCCAGGTGCCCCAGAAGGAATGAACAGAACAGGGAAATTATCAAGTGATCCCTCCCCTGTCATCCAGTCCTAGCTTCTGACAGTCAGAGGCTTGGGGACACCCAGGGCAAGGGGTTGCATTCCCTGACCATTCTGGCTATTAGCCACTTCTGGAGCTATACACCATGAATTTATCTAATTCTTTTTTTGAAGCCAGTCATACTTTTGGCCTTCACAACATCCCTTGGCAATGAGTTCCATAGGTTGACTGCGTTATGTGAAGTATTATTTCCTTTTGTTTGCTTTAAAGCTGCTGTCTATTAATTTCATTGGGTGACCTCTGGTTCTTGTGTTATGTGAAGGGATAAATAACATTTCCTTATTCACTTTCTCCATACCGTTCATGATTTCATAGACCTCTATCATATCTTCATCACTTTTTAATCTCTTCTCATACGGAAGTTTTTCCATACCCCTAATAATTTTTGTTGCCTTTTTCCAATTCTAGTATATCTTTTTTGAGATGGGGTGACTAAAACTGCACACAGAATTCCAGGTATGGGTGTACCCTGGATTTATATAGTGGCATTATGATATTTTTCTGTCTTATTATCTATCCCTTTCCTAATGGTTTCTAACACTCTGTTAGCTTTTTTGACTGCTGCTGTGCATTGAGCAGATGTTTTCAGAGAACTATCCACAATGACTTCAAGATCTCTTTGTTAAGTGGTAACAGCTAATTTAGACACCATCATTTTGTATATATAGTTTGATTATGTTTTCCAATGTGCATTACTTTGCATTTATCAACAATGAGTTTCATCTGCCATTTTGTTGCCCAGTCACCTAGTGTTGTGAAATCTCTTTGTAACTCTTTGGAGTCTGCTTTAGACTTAAATATCTTGAGTAATTTTGTATCATCTGAAAATGTTGCCACCTCACTGCTTACCCCTTTTTCCAGATCATTTATGAATATGTTGAACAGCACTCGCCCCAGTACAGATCCCTGGGGCACACTGCTATTTATCTCTTTCCATTGTGGAAACTGACAATTTATTTCTAGCCTTATTTTCCTGTCTTTTAACCAGTTATTGATCTATGAGGGGACTTTCCCTCCTATCCCATGACTGCTTACTTTGCTTAAGAGCCGTTGAGTTGTGACCTTTCTGAAAATCCAAGTACACTATATCCACTGTATCACCCTTGTCCACATGTTTTTTTGATGCCCTCAAAGATTCTAATAGATTGGTGAGGCATGATTTCCTTTTACAAAAGCTGTGTTGACTCTTCTCCAACAAATTATGTCAATTTATGTGTCTGGTAATTCTGTTCTTTATAGTTTCAACTAGTTCGCCTGGTACTGAAGTTCGATTTACTGGCCTGGAATTGTCAGGATCGCCTCTGGAGCCTTTTAAAAAAATTAGCGTCACATTAGCTATTCTCCAGTCATCTGGTACAGAAGCTGATTTAAGTGATAGGTTACATACCATGGTTAATAGTTCTGCAATATCATATCTGAGTACCATTAGAACTCTTGAATGAATACCGTCTGGTCCTGGGGACTTCTTACTGTTTAATTGATCAGTTTGTTCTAAAACCTCCTCTATTAACCTCAGTCTGGGACAGTTCCTCAGATTTGTCACCTAAAAAGAATGTCTCAGGTTTAGGAATCTCCCTCACGTCCTCTGCAGTGAAGACTGATGCAAAGAATTCATTTAGCTTCTTGGCAATAGCCTTGTTTTCCCTGAGTGCTCCTTTAGCACCTCAATCATCCAGTGGCCCCCCACTCATTGTTTGGCAGGCTTCCTGCTTCTGATGTACTTAAAACATTTTTTGCTGATAGTTTTTGTGTCTTTTCCTAGTTCCTCTTCACATTTTTTTTGGTCTGCCTAGTTAACTGTCTACACTGGGAAAGTTTGTAAGCATTTTTGTGCACCAGTGCAATTTTCATGGTGCTACCAATGGGTGGAAGGTATAGGGTAGACAGAATGCAGGTATTTTTACACTGCACCCACTACACTGCACTGAATATGTTTAATATCCTGATAGAATAGCACGGTATTCACAGAGAGAGATAGAGCAATCTGTGCATAAAACCTCATAGGTGGACCAGATACCGATAGAGGTGCATTCAGAGCTCTTTGATGCTAGCAGCTACCAGGAGATAGGAAAGCAGCTCTGATTATATTAATCCTAACACAGGAAACCAGCACAGAGGTTGTTGGCCAATATCTCTCCTTGATGCAGATTGCAAGATTTTAGCAAAAATCTTGACTTTCAAACTAAACAATTGCACCTGCACAATGATCTATGAAGATCAAGCACAGTTTTATTTACAGGCAAGATTAGGTGCTGACAATACTCAGAAAATATCAAGCAGGGTTATCTAAACATTCTACAACTGCCATACAATTGAATGCTACAAAGGCATTGGACAGATTCCAATGGGCCCGTTTTCTAACTGTACTAAAGGACTTTGGATGGTTAAATGGATTGAAATATTTTCCCACTTGAATTGAAAAACTGTATTGTTTGCCTCTTTCATTAATAATGGATGGGCATACATTCTTGCTACATTCTGAGATAAGGACTTTCCATCTCCTTTCCTTTTCAATATCGTCTTAGAGCCTCTTGAAATGTTTAGTTGTAATAATCCACAAATCCAAGTCATCAACATTAGGTGTAGCACCTTTAAAGTCAATGGACCAAATTATGTTCTCCGGTACACCATCTGTTATGCTGACTCTGTTGGATTTGCACTAGTAGAACTAAGAAGAAAATCGTACCTATTGTATATTACATGCATATGTTCTTTTGGAGGTCAGCAGTACATGGATAGATTAGCACTGCCTAATAAACACAATTAGAACATTTCCAGGATATAAAATTAACTTGGGAAATAAGTTTACTGGATATTATCAAAAAACATAGAAGATTGCATAACATTTTCCATCTATGCTATGCAATGAAATGACTTATTTGGGAATTAAGTGGCAAGTCAGTTTAAACAGCTTTGCCATCTGTAACAAAAGCACACGTTACAAAACAAATAATGAATGCTCTTATTAAGTGACAACATTATTGAGCAGAATGGGGATGTCAGAAGTGAACATTGGCCCAAGCAAATGCTAACACTGTGATAGCACTTAACATCTTCAAAGCACTCTGCACAAGCCTTACATGTTAGGTATAATACCCCTGAAAATACCATACTTCTGAAAATACCTGCTAATCCTTTCCAACCCTCAAAATATACTAAATTTCATACTGGATAATTAACAGCCTCAAATTTCACACTCAGTCTAGAAATAGATTGGCTCATATATAGTGTGTGTGGCTCCCTGTAGACTGTAGGGCTGGATCTGAATCTGTCTTCAGATGCATACACAGTTCCTGTTGACCTCGATAGAACAAGCATCCACACCTCTGACTGCCAAATTCGGCCCATGCTCTTTACTTAGCGGTCTCTGCCACTGAGAGAAGTTGACTCAGAAGAGCACAGGCTGCAAAGTCTACTGACTGGCTCCCCTGAGTTATATGAACCTCCGACTACCATGCTTGGGTAACTGGGATTATAGAACATTGTTTCACTTAATTTTGAAGCACCGTAATGACACTGGGCCAAATTTAACTCTGGTATAGGTCCACTGAGTCCAGTTGGCTTATACCAGGGATGAATATGGCCCAGTGTATGAAAGGCATGAAAATGGAGCGTTAGGTGGGTTGGTTCAGGGTGTTCACGTTAATGAGAAACAGGAAATGTCTGAGTTGCCCCATGCCCAAAACTCTACACGTTCAGCTGTGGAACAACCTGAACATTAAGGGTATGTCTACACTGCAATTTAACACTCATGTCTTGCCTGTGTCAGCTAGGGTGACCAGACAGCAAATGTGAAAAATCAGGACAGGGGGTAGGGGATAATAGGAGCCTATTTAAGAAAAAGACCCAAAAATCTGGTCTGTCCCTATAAAATCGGGACATCTGGTCACCCTAGTCAGCTGACTTGGGCTCACAGTGCTCAGGCTGTGGGGTTGTAAAACTGCAGGTTGATGTTTGGAGTTGGACTGGAGCCCGGTCTCTGGGAGCCTCCCTCATCACGGGGTCCCAGAGTAGCCTGAGCCCCAACACCTACATTGCAATTTTACAGCCCTATAGCCTGAGCCCAAGTCAGCTGAAATAGGCCAGGTACCGGTGTTTAATTATAGTGTAGACATGCCCTCTAATAACAAGAAAAATATAACATCAATAACCAAGAAAAGTATATAAAAATAAACTAAAATATCTTGACCCTCTATTGATCCAGAAACAGAAAGCAGACTCAGAGGTATGTCAACACAGCAATTAAACACCTGCGGTTGCCCTGGATCAGCTGACTCAGGCTTGCAGGGTTCGGGCTGAGGGGCTGTAGAATTGCTGTGTAGACATTTGGGCTCAGGGTGGCGCCTGAGCTCTGGGGACCCTGTGAAGGGGGAGGATCCCAGCTTGTTTCTCTCACCAACAGAAGTTGGTCCAATAAAAGATATTAACCTCGCCCACCTTACTCAGTAAGGTCATGAGTCATTCTTGTGCTAGGCTTCAGCCAATCCACAAGCCTGGGGCTGGGCTGGTGACTCAGGGCGGGTATATAAGCCTCACAAGACAACCAGCACTTCAGTCTGCTCAGCGTCACTTCATGGTGCGGAACTCTCCTCTGCCTGACAGTGGTAACAGATTCAACAAGCCTTAGCCTGCTCCAGCCCAGTTCCTAGTCCTGCTCCAGCCTTCATCTTGCTCTGGCCTTGTTCTCAGCCCTACTCTTGTCTTGATCCTACCTTGCTCTGGGCGCCTGATTCTGGGTCTGACTCCTGGCTCTGACCACTAGGCATGACCATCCCTGTCATGGTTTCTGACACTGAAATCCTTACGTAGTCAAATCTCTCATTAACTTTAGTAGAAATTTTGATTGAATAAAGACTCCCCAGTTTGGTCTGTAAAAACTAAATGTGGATCGATAGTTTATGTGATGAGAGCTGATGATGCCAGTCCAGATGCTAGTCTGGACAGGTGACCACAACACAAAATCCACCATCACAACTGACATGATTGAACTCCCTTTGACAGTCCCAGCAGAGAAAGGCCAAGGATGGAGTGAGCTGTGAAAACTAAACTATCTCCTTATTCCTAGAGTAGATGTCTCTAGTTTGGGGATGAGGTGCCTTGGCAGGCCGGTGAAAAAGAAGATTGCCTGTGATATACTAGAGGAGCTTAGACTTCAGGCCTATCAATCCAGCATCTTTCTTCACCAGTAAATTCACAGACACATTTGTACACCAGAAATAAGGACTGTCCATCTTAGTTATTTCCGGTCATCTCAAAATGAAGTTAGAATTCAGCGGGAGGGTGGGGGGGAGGTTCTCTCTCTCTCTCTCTCTCTCAACATAATTGCTGAGCCCTCCTGTGGAACAGGAAGTAGTTTGAGAAGCTGTTTGAGTAACCGGTATCATCAGATCAATGGAAAAAAATGGTTTGAGATGGTTTGTAAAAGTGCAGCAAGCTATTTTGAAATTACTGTAGTTTCTCTTCTCAGACCAGAGCAGGCTTTTCACTGCCAAGGGGGTCTCTATTGTCAAATGGAGAACTGCTTATTGATTGTTTACATGATGTACATTGGGCTTGATCCGAAGCCCACTGAAGTCACTGAGAGTCTTGCCACTGGATATTTCCGGGAAAGACTCCCATTGCCATCCATGGGGTTAAATCAGGCCCAGATCAGTTGGTCACTATAGAGGACGAAGGCCCCATGTAATATAACAAAGGTGGGAACATAGCTTTTTGATGTATTCTCTGGGGGCTGTCGTCAATTGCAGTGCTCTAGAGATCCTGGGTTCACTGGGGCAAGGGAAAAGAGAGGGAGAGATAGAATAGAGAGGTACCATTTTGCTACTAGCAGAGGGATGCAATATAACTGAATTCTTTCCCCCTGTTCTTAATAATGAAGTTGGTGCTGGCCATATATATTAGTGACACCTGCTGCTGCTTTCATCTTTTACAAGCTTAATTGGGAACAGAATGACCCATCCCATCAATTCAACTTTTAAATGAAACCAGAAAGGTTAAAAGTATCCATTCACCACGGGCTGATTTATTTATTGCATCGGACTTTGAAAAAAGTATTTAAAATACATCTACTGTCCTTTCTCTGATCATCTTCCCCCTTCGTGTTCCTTTTTCTATCTCACTCCTTTTTCTCTTTCCCCTCTTTCCATTCCTCCCTGTCCCTGACTCTTTCTCTCTCATCTTTTTTATAGAAATCAGAGATGCTAGAAACCTTTTAGATCCCACCTTGCCCATCACTTGGGGGCTGAACTTTTCTTTACAATGTGTTCTCCAGGGTTTTATCATGTTTGGCTTTAAACATTCATCAACCTTTTTCATGGCTCGTCCGTTCAGTTGGCCCTTAGCGTCAATGAGCCTTTGGCATTGCATTGTTTCTTGTGATACTTTTATGCACTCCCGCAAGAGATTCCACTAGAATTGGCTTGAAAAAAAAATCCACTGAAAATTTTGATTTTTTTTCCAGTGGAGATTTGAATACCCCCAATATTCATCCCAACCTGAAGAATATTGGCCTAAAATCAAAATGTTTTAGCCAAAAATTGAAGTATTTTGATTTGGAAGTGCTGAGCACAGTGCCACATGGAAGTTGTAGTTTGGGTGCCTCATGATCCCATTCTTCTCTATAACCTGGGATCCCTGGTCAGACTACATCTCCCATGATACACTATGGTCTCCCCTCTTGGTACTAGGATGACTGTAGAGCAGAATGGGAACTACAACTACAACTCCCATACAACACCACGGCAGTATTTCCAGACTGAAATATTTCAGTTTTCAGATGTTTGTTTTTTCAATAAAAAAAGCAATTTTTTCTGTGGAAAGCAGACACAGCAAACACACATTTTAGTTAATAACCCAATTTTCTGTCAAAAAACAGTTTCAATGGACATTTTTTGACCAGTTGTAGTTGCCACCTTTTGTTGTTTGTCCCAGAGCACTGTCTTGTTGTGTCACAATGTAATGACCCAATGTGATGATGATGTCATGAAAAAGGACCCAGTCCTGCTTCCCTTTAAATGACTGTCAAAATTCCCCATGTACTTCAGTGAAAGCAGGATCAATATTAACTTCAGTAGAAGGCCAAAGAACTGTGATGTGTTCCTTGACAATATGGTTCTGCATTGGCACCAAATCATTTACATGGCATTTGAATGGTCCTGCAGGAATAGATTGACATGGAATGAGCCCCAAAATTAAACATTAGTGGGCAGCCAATGTTTAAAAAAAAGGATGCTGAGACACTTCTCAGGTTACATGTTAGACCTCCTTGTACCATTTAGTTCAGGTTAGCAGGAGAGATTGGTCTAGATCCACAACCTTTGAATTCATCAGGCTACATTGTTATGGGACCCATGCTACTTTCCATGGACCCCAGAACATAGTCCTGTTAGCAGATTAAGACAGTGCATTTAAACAGCTCTCTACAGGAACTGTATATGGCAGAAGTGCAAGGGAGGGTTTAATAGGAGATGTTAGCTTCAACAGACATTAGCTTCAACAGTTAGCATAAGGCTTTGGGTCTATGAACTTTGGCACAGAATTCTTAAGTAATCAATTAATTATAATGTATAAATAATTAATACATAATCTATAGATTGGGCAACAGTGATGTAGTAAGTAGATAAATGTTAACTGGGCCCCTGCCTGTTAGTTGCAGTAAAGGGTTGCAGTGCTAAGTAGGGCGCCTGGGGAAAATGGGGCAGCACAGGGGATACAATGGGGAAACCTGCAACAGGAGAGCTGGGGAAGCTCTGGGAAGAGAGAGAGCAATGTGGGATGGGAAAGAAGGAGATCAGCAGGGAGTAGGTTGACCAGACAGCAAGTGTGAAAAATCGGGACAGGGAGTGGGGGGTAATAGGAACCTATTTAAGAAAAAGACCCAAAAATCGGGACTGTCCCTATAAAATCGGGACATCTGGTCACCCTAGCAGGGAGGGCCAAGCAAGGGGGCAGGTGTGCAGCAAGAGGGGAGCTATGGGGAAGGGCAGGTGGAGAAGGGAAGTGAAAAGGACGAGCCAGCAGGGAGTGCAGACAGAATGCAGGGGGAACCATTAAGCCATTTGGGAACCTGCTGCTACCAATTGTGGGTCCCGTGAATCCTGGCTGCAGCTCTCCCCTTCATAGGCCAATATGCTATTTTTGCAGATGTTCTGTAGCAATTCCTTCACTCAGCCCCTCGGAGGCTCCAGGGACAGCAGTGTGCATGGGGAGGGGCGCAGAGAGGGGAGGCGTATCACTGTGGGGAGGCAGTGAGAGATTTGGTGTATGGGGGAGGCAGTGAGTGAACAGGTGTAGGGCTGTGCAGGGTCAGTGAGAGAGTGGGTATAGGAGTGTAAGGGGGCAGTGAGTGAGCGGGTGTAGGGCTATGGGGGGCAGTGAGTGAGTGGGTGTAGGGCTGTGGAAGGCCTTGAGTGAGCGGGTGCAGGGCTGTGAAGGGCAGTGAGTGAGCGGGTGTAGGGCTGCGGGGGGGGGGGGGCAGTGAGTGAACAGGTGTAGGGCTGCAGGGAGGCAGTGAGTAAGTGGGTGTAGGACTGCAGAGGGCAGTGAGTGAGCAGGTGTAGGGCTGCCGGGGGCAGTGAGTGAGCGGGTGTAGGGCTGCGGGGGGCAGTGAGTGAGCGGGTGTAGGGCTGCAGGGAGGCAGTGAGTGTGTGGGTGTAGGGCTGCGGGGGGCAGTGAGTGAGCGGGTGTAGGGCTGAAGAGGGCAGTGAGCGAGCGGGTGTAGGGCTGTGGGGGGCAGTGAGTGAGCGGGTGTAGGGCTGCGGAAGGCCGTGAGTGAGCAGGTGTGGGGCTGCGGAGGGCAGTGGGTGAGCGGGTGTAGGGCTGCGGGGGGCAGTGAGTGAGTGGGTATAGGAGTGTAAGGGGGCAGTGAGTGAGCAGGTGTAGGGTTGTGGGGGTCAGTGAGTGAGCGGGTGTAGGGCTGTGAAGGGCAGTGAGTGAGCAGGTGTAGGGCTGCGGGGGGCAGTGAGTGAGCAGGTGTAGGGCTGCGGGGGGCAGTGAGTGAGCGGGTGTAGGGCTGCGGGGGGCAGTGAGTGAGTGGGTATAGGAGTGTAAGGGGGCAGTGAGTGAGCGGGTGTAGGGAGTGTAAGGGGGCAGTGAGTGAGTGGCTGTAGGGCTGCGGGGGGCAGTGAGTGAGCGGGTGTAGGAGTGTAAGGGGGCAGTGAGTGAGTGGGTGTAGGGCTGCAGGGAGGCAGTGAGTGAGCGGGCATAGGGCTGTGGGGTGCAGTGAGCGAGCGGGTGTAGGGCTGCGGAAGGCCGTGAGTGAGTGGGTGTAGGGCTGCAAAGGGAAGTGAGTGAGCAGGTGTAGGGCTGCGGAGGGCAGTGGGTGAGCGGGTGTAGGGTTGTGGGGGTCAGTGAGTGAGCAGGTGTAGGGCTGCAGAGGGCAGTGGGTGAGTGGGTGTAGGGCTGCAAAGGGAAGTGAGTGAGCAGGTGTAGGGCTGTGGAGGGCAGTGGGTGAGCGGGTGTAGGGTTGTGGGGGTCAGTGAGTGAGCGGGTGTAGGGCTGCAGAGGGCAGTGGGTGAGTGGGTGTAAGGCTGCCGGGGGCAGTGAGTGAGCGGGTGTATGGTTGTGGAAGGCTGTGAGTGAGCGAGTGTAGGAATGTAGGGAAACAGTGAGTGAGCAGTGTAGGGCTGTGGAAGGCAGTGCGTGAGTGGGTGTGGGGTTGTGGGAGTGGGCAGAGAGTGAGTGGGTGCATGGGTATGTAGTTGGGGGAAGGGAGGGGAAGTGAGTGGGTGCTTTGGGTTTGCATGTTTGAGCAAAAAGAAAAGGAATACTTGTGGCAGGCAAGTTCAGTCAAGGCATATGTGTGATTGGCCCCAGTCAGGGTGTGGGAGTGTGTACGTGTGTTTATGTCAGTATGTGAGTGACAAGTGTGAGTAGGCTGTGCAGGGGGAGGGGACTGAGGGGAATGTAGACAAAGGAAGCAACTGAGGAAGTGATTGCCTCTAGAAGAGGGAACCAAGGAAGAAGGAGGGGATTTCATGGATGGAAAGGGACAGAAAGGGAGGAAAGGGAATAAGAAATTCAACTGAAGGGAAATAGGCATTGGAATAAATGAGGAGACTAGGGCAGAACTACTGCACAAGATTATACCCAGAGAAAGTTACCCAGGGAGAACAGCAGCAACGGCGGCAAAGACAGTTGGATTTTAAAATTATTTAATGATAGCTGGTATCAAAAGGTTACAATAAATTAATGTACACAAATGACATTGGATTTTCCATGCACAAGGTGATCCATGCACGGAGCTGTATAACTGGCCGCCTAGACATGTGAATACCTGCTTCAGCATGCACACGTCTGAGATTTGGATGCACAAGCTAAGCACATGCAAATATCTGTGCACCTCTCACTCTGAAAAATCTGGCCCATATCATTTGAGCAGGTTATACGATTGCACCTGAACTGCCTCTGGTTTACTAGTACACATGTGTTTAATATACTCAATCCTTCATAAAAGGTTCTGGTAAAGGGAGGGGAGGTGTGCTACACTTTTGAAGGCTGCTGATAATGTCTGAGCTACTAACCCAGCCCTGGTCTTGTGGGAGAATCCTGTGAGCTGGAGGGACAGCAATGAGTCCTACTGCAGGAGAGAGAGGATGGGATTTTGTGGCCCAGTCAGTGTCCAGGCTTGGGATAGGGGACTAGAGCTTCCCACTTGCTCTGGCCAGTCTGTCTCTCTGCAGCTCTGCTCTCCTCCGCACACCCCTCCCTGGCCAGCTCCCAACCCCAGATTCTACCATTAGGCCCCAGTTCCTTTGTCCAGTGGGCACTTATCCTTAAATCTGTCCTTGCAAATGTGATGCTATCAATACACATGGATTAAAATCTGAGAATATCCTCCTGTCATTGAAAGTTCATAGCACACTGAGAGGGGAAACTGGCTGAATTATGAGGAACCTGATTCAAACCTTAATTCAATCTTCCCCATTAACTTGAGGAAAAATGTAAATGCATCTGAAAATACATACAAGTAAGCAACAAATTTTTCACTGTGGTTGTAGTATCTGAAAGCTTCCCACACTACTGGAGCTTTGTTGACCATGCATCACTTATTATTTAAGTGGAAGTTGATTGCTTTCAAATCTAGTGACTGTGACATTGCCAAACAGATGTAATGCTTGAGTTCAGATAAACGATAGCATCCTTTGCTTAGTCCTTTTCCCAAGGTACCTCGTTCTCACACTGTTCATATCCCCAGGCTTGAAGAGCAGTTAGACAGAAAAATTAATAACATGAAGTCGTATGTTCTCCATATTTATTCCTTTTCAAGAATTCCAGAAGAGAGATGATCAGTTTAGAAGTCAAGAGAGGACTTTTAATTGCTGAACTTTGCAAACTCTAGACACTAGTTGTGTTCTTTCTGCCTCTTACATCAATCCCTGTAATACAGGGGCATCAGACAGACAGTCCTCAGCTGACAATTTTGTTGATATGATGCACGAGGCTGTATAGAGTCCAGCTTGATGAGTTGGGCAATGCATGGCTAACTGTATAATGCCATATGTGTCAATAAATGACTTAGGCCTGGTCTACACTAGGGTCGGGGGAGGGGGGGGATCGACCTAAGATACGCAACTTCAGCTATGCGAATAGCGTAGCTGAAGTCGACTTACTTACCTGGGTGTCCTCATGATGGGGAGTCGACCGCTGCCGCTTCCCCGTCGACTCCGCTTCTGCCTCTCGTGGCGGTGGAGTTCTGGAGTCGACGGGGAGAGCGCTTGGGGATCGATTTATCACATCTACACTAGACACGATAAATTGATCCCCGATAGAGCGATCACTACTTGCCGATCCGGTGGGTAGTGTAGACGTACCTTTACACACAGAGGGTTTGATTCTCCATTGCCCTGCACCTGGTATAGTCATTGACAGTAATGAACAATGAGTGTCAATCATTTCCATTCTGATTTGGTAGTGTTTCACACTCACTTTACACCAGTGCAAACACAAGGTGTTGAGCAATGGAGAATCACGCCCAGGGAGCTGATAAGCTAATAAAACATTATTTGTATATAGTAACTTATTCTAAACAGACCTTAGCTACTGTGACGGGGCAAGGCCAGATGGCTATAGGAAAGTAGTGGGAGATAGATATATTAGCCCCAGGCTAAACAAATCCATGGTACCAGAATAAGTAAATGGAAGCTGCTCCAGGTCAATTAAGACACCTGGGGCCAATTAAGAACTTTCCAGAAGGCAGGGAGGTTGATTGAGATACCTGCAGCCAATCAGGGGCTGGCTGAAACTAGTCAAAAGCCTCCCAGTGAGTCAGTGAGGGGGGGATGTCAGGAGCTGTGGAAGGAGGTTGTGTGTGAGGAGCTGCGAGCAAGAGGCACTAGGAGCTGAGAGTGAGAAGGCATACTGCTGGAAGATCCTGTGGTGAGGACAAAGAAGGTGTTGGGAGGAGTCCATGGGGAAGTAGCCCAGGGAGTTGTAGTTGTCGTGTAGTTGTTCCAGGAGGTACTCTAAACAGCTGCAGTCCACAGGGCCCTGGGCTGGAACCCGGAGTAGAGGGCGGGCCGGGGTTCCCCCCAAACCTCCCAACTGCTGTCACAGGAGGAGTTGATCTGGACTGTGGGTTCTACCAGAGGGGAAGATCTCTGAGGCAAACACAAATCCACCAATAAGCGCAGGACCCACCGAGGTAGAGGAGGAACTTTGTCACACTACGCTTTAGTTCTCTTTCATGTGCTTACATTCTGGCAGACATGCAGGCAGGCACTGGGTATCCCAGGGGCAAGTGGTGTCCTCTGAGACTGTAAAGTCCCTTTGCCATCTATTTGCAATACCCACAGGGAGAAACTTAAAGGTTGCCCCCTCTCTCTTTCCACTGTCACCATTAAATGTTTAAATAAATCATCTCAGATTTGGGATTTGAGATGTCACCCTGGTGGATGGTTACATTTTAGGGAGATCACCAAAACCACAAGACACGTGTGTGATCATCGCAATGGTATTTCAAGATTATTTTGGTTGAAACCTGGCTTTCTCTGTCCACATCCACCCGAACATTGCAACCCCTGGGCTGAAATCGAAAAGGTCCAGGTAATGAAGATGGTTAGAGGCAATGTGGGATTTACATGGGAGAGATTGCAAGAAGTAAGATTACAATTTAGCCTGGAAAGAAGACTGAAATGGGGCTTGAATGAAATATTTAAGGTTTATTGTGAAAACTTATCAGTTCTTCCTTCCTACTTACCCTGCTCCATAGTAAAAGAAAAAAGCCTGCTCAATGAAATTGAAAGTGAGTAAGTTTAGACTTCTGAAAGAAAACACTTCTTCATTTGGTGTATAGCCAGCCTGTGGAACTCACTGCTGCAGGCTGTCATAGAGTCAAAAACTGGTTGGATTTTAAAAGAAAAGTAGCAGCATCTCTGAACTTTACATTTGTAGTTATGCAGGCTACGATTTGTAATCATGTCATGTTTCAGTTCAGAATTTCCACACTGCAGGGATAGCATGGCACAACTGCTGACAAAGATTATGAGTCTGATTCTCATTGACATTAAGGTGCCTTTACTTCACTCTGGCAGCGTAAAGGGGCCTTAAAGTAACTGTAATTTATGCCCACTTTAAGGGCCCTTTATACTGCTAGAGTGATACAAAGTGGGACTCCCTGAGAGTAAGAGTATCATAGATTACCAACTAAGCAGGCCAGGCTGGTAAGTGTTAGATATGGCAGAAAGCAGAATTCTGGGCTTGACAAACCAATGGTCTGATCCAGCGTAGAAAACCGTGTGCTCATGGAGGCATCCTGTTGGGGTTTACAGCATTATTGGAATGATTATTTTGTGGTCGTCAGCATAGAAGAGGTGGCTTGAATGGGTCTGCATTGATATGCTCTGGAGGACAGATCTTCTGCCTGTGTAAATGGCCATCGTTTCATTAACTCCAGTGGAGCTCCCCCAGTTTCCACCAGCTGAGGATCTGGCCCATAGTCTCCAACTTACATAAATAAGTAACGGCTCAGTTCAGTTACAAAACCCCACCCTTTTCCTGCCGTTGTGACGAGAGAGGCTGTGCCACGGTGGTGCTTTATCACAACAGAAAATAAGAGAAACATGGAAAAAACAAGGTGATCTGACATTTGGTATAAAGTGCACAGCTTGCCTCTGTTGGAGGGTGGGTGGGGGGGAACATCTGATGTATGGGAGATATTTTTTAATTAATTTTATTAAGCAAGAAGGAATGAATCAGACCTGAAATGTACTTGTATGGGGTTAATTGTGGTTAGGTCTAAGGAGTGGCTTAAATGGAAATGGTTATTTGTGCACTGTCCAAGTGGTCATACTACTATAACATATTCAAACCAAATTAACTTTGAATGTGTGTGTCTGTTGACTTTGACTAATCAGTAGCCTGACATTTCAGCGAAGTTGGTTTTCATACACACTTGAATCCTAGTGTGTTATTTAAAGCCCCACTGGTTTAATTGAGTACTTTAACTTCCAAAGAAGCAAGCCAACAGGGTTGGGGAGGGTGTGGGAAGAGTAGGATGGCTTGGTCAACAAAGTTCAGAGAGAATAAGTGCTGTGTTCAGTGATCATGTGAGTAAAGTGTGGGTCAGTCACAACAACTGTAGTGTCAATGTGTACAATGCCTTTTCATGCCAAGATATTTCAGGGCCCCTTTCAAAAGCTGTACTGAGTTATGACTGCTTGACTGTTCCCTAGGGAAGGTCAAATGAGATTGGCTATTTGTCCATTAGTATTGGTCATATTTGAATTTTTGTATAGTAACCCAGTCCTGACAGTCATGCTACTACAGTTGCTTAACTTCTACAGTAGAGCCCTGGTCCAAGAAAGCACTTAAGCATGTGTGACTTCAGGGGGCTCCCCATATACTTCAAGGTGCAAGCTTTGCTGGATTGGGGCCTGAGCTAGTCTGTATACTGTATAACGTTACCCTCCCAACTCCTTGGGTTCAAATCCTGACGCAAGGAACAAGAGAAAATGAGTTTGGGGAGTCTCAACCAATGGGCCCAGTGGCTTTTCTTCTTCATTCACGTCTCCACACAGTTGAAGTTGGCAGTCAGGAGATGCCCGGATTGGAACAACTGCATGTTGTGGGCCAGGACTGGGGGACACGAGCAGGACTTTGCAGCTCAGTAATAACACTCAGTGCTTTTCAAACATTAACTCATTTATTCCACACACCTGTGAGTGTGTTGGTATTGTGTGCCAGGGTAATCAAGTGGCAGACTGGGTCAGGCCCCTCAGAGGCTGCCAGTGATGAGCAAGGCAATAAGGAGTTACAGAGGGCAGCATAGATTATATTGGACAGTTAGACAAAGAAGGGTGACAGCAACAGCGCCTTCAGCTCTCAGGGCACAGGAGTTCCCTGTGTTTGCTACCTTGCCTCACTGCTGTTCTCCTGACTTGGGGTAATATGCTCAGCACCTTGGAACAGTGTATATAAAATAGTGCCTGCAGTATGGCCCTATGGCTATCAGAGTCCTATGGCCTCGGGAAATGAAATTTAATGTCACTCTACACGGTCTCCCTCTTTAACAGGGTTCAGGCAAACACGAGACTTATGCTTCCAGGGTCCAGCAAAACCCATTCCTGCCAAACGGTCTCTCCCCCTCTCACCAGTAGTAGCCCCCAAAGCAGCCCACAAGGATTCCCTTCTGTGATTGGAGAGATTTTCTATTTCTCCGCATCAGGAAGACAGGCAGCAAGGTCAGAACTTGGAGCTCTGCTACCTGGGCAACCCCAGCAACTTGCCCCCCATACCAACCTGCAGTCAGACCCGCCCATACAATCACTTACCAAAGCTTTTGCTACTCATGCACATTCCCCCATTTTGCTGGTGTCACAGAGCTAGTCTCTGATTGCCTCCTCTTTATTTCCTGTTCCCTACTGCCCCTAGCCCTCCCACCCAGGGTTGCCAATTTGGGTTGGCTATATTCCTGGAGATTTCATCACATGACATAATCTTTAATTAAAGATTACTCTTTAATTCCTGGAGACTCCAGGCCAATCCTGGAGGGTTGGCAACCCTACAGTCCCACCATGATAGGCAGCCCTGCATTTTCTCCGAGGTGAGGCAGGTACTCACACCACGGCTGGGGTTTAACCCCTTCTGTGCCTAGCTGGGGTTGGGAGTCTGTACAACTGGTCACAATTATTATTTCCATCGGCTTGTGCTCTGGCGCTATGCCGCCCTTCTTTTCAGGAACCACTTCCAAAAAATAACTGCAGCAGAGGCCAGTGGATTAAGTCCCTGTTCTTTCCAGGGATCTACTACTGGCAGGAACTGCATTAGCTTTCTGCATCGCTAGAAATGAGTGTGCACATTACAACAGTGTATGAAAGAAAATGCATCCATTGTCTGGCATGCACGGGGAGGGTAGCATACCCAGACCCGCTAATGCAAGAGAAGACAGGGCTCTACAACGTTTCCTTTTTCTGAGGGCGGCTTGCCAAGGCAAGCACGTTAGAACTGATAAAAACATCTCTATGCAACCCAGAAACTGGGGTGTACGGGTTTCCTCTTCGGATTTGCATTTCTCTTGCAGCCTTTTTGAACTGACCTGAAGTGCAGTAACATGCTGGCGGAAGAGCCTCTTATGAGTGTGGTTAATTGTAAACAACTTGAGGTGGAATGAGAGGGTATGAAAAAATGAAACAGAACATTGCTTTCTGTTACAGGAGATCAGCGTTCTTTCACGGCCTCTCTTTCCTCACACAGCTGGCTAATATGCTGCAGGAGCAAGAGATAGGAGACTGACTAGCGCGCACACACACACAAACACACACACACACACACACACATGAATGGTGTGCACATGTACAGACACATGTGGTATACACGCTGTAGAATGCATATACCACGACATGCTCACAGAGACAGACACATACACACGAATATGTGATTGTCACCATTTTGGCCAACATAGGGAATTGGACTAGCAACCTCCAGAGCTAAAAGCGTGAGTCTCTATAGCTTTTGCTAACAGGTCAGGCTAGAAAGTAATATGGGATGGGAGGGTGTCTATAAAAAACCCATATTCCTTGTGGCTCAGGCACAGAGGGGTGTGTGTCTCTTTCTCACACACAGAACAGCTGCTGGTCCATTGAGTAGAATATTCTGGCCAGTTCCTAAGTGCAATGTGGGCACCATTAGTACCCAGTGGGCCAAATCCTGAAGTCCTCATAATTTTTCCCCTCAGTCCTTACTCAGGCAAGACTCCCATTGAAGTCCCTGGGAGTTTTGTCTGAGTAGGGACTAAGCAGAAAATGAATGAGGACTCCAGGATTTGGACCACTGTGAACTTCGCTTTTGCTTTTTAAAAAAAAATTAAAATGACAAGCATCCCAGGATTCTGTATTAACTGATGCCAAAGGGAAAACAGCTGTTCCCTGTGGGTGCTGGGAAGAGCTGGTGAATGTTTAAACTGACAGTCCAGATCTATTAGCTCACACCGACAAAACAAAAAACCCTCCACATTAAAATGGACAGTCTTGGGTCAGCCCAGTGGTTAGCAACAGTGTATGAGGCTTTCATTAGAGAACCCACAGCCAGGCAGAATGTCTTGCCTCCATGTTTCATTACAAACCAGACACCCAGCCCAGGGCCTTTTGTCTCAGCAAGATTTGGAAGATGTCGGCTAACTGAGCCAACGGGCATAGTGGGGAAAGTGGTCATATGAACGTGTTTAAGGAAAAGATGGACTATTTGCCAAAGAGCCGACAGTGCATCTGAGTAAACCTGCCAAAAGCAGGAGCTACAGGTTCCAAACATTCTTGTTCTTTGGGGGAAATTCAGTTCCAAATCCACATTTGGCAGCTGGCTCGTATCTCTGTAGTGGGCTGAACTAAACACCTGGGTCCAAACATCCCCAAACTTTGAGGAAGTTTGGGACTTGATCCACATTTGGTAACTGGCCCTTGTTTCTATAATGGGCTAAGACAACAGTGCACATCTAACTTTGGAAAAGTTCTCACCTGGATCCAAACTTTGGAGCTTGGGCCATATCTAGTTTCTAGCAGAGATGTGATAGGATTTGCTACTAACCCCATGATTATAGCAATGCATATCTCAGGCTGAGGGTGCATCTGGCACAGACATTCAACTAAGCTGTTCCTTCAGCCTAACTTCGCCTTCGATAGCCGGGGAGTGGATGGGAACTGTCAGGAGAACTGTGTAAAGGAACTGACATCACACCATTCCTCACCCACCAGGGACAAAGAAAGAAGCAATGAAAGACTGCACTGATACATAGCACTTTTAATCCTTGTACACATGGAAGTCAGGTGTTTGCTGACCACCATTGTGTACAATATGGTTGTTGGTAGCAGGAATCTAGCACAACTTTCCTGGATTTGGATTTTTTTCTGAGAATTGCTTCCCCCAGTGAGTCGATGCCTCAGATATAGACAACAAATCAGTGGCACCAGTGAGGTTCTTGGGGGCTCCCAAGTACTCCTTGTTAAAATTCCATCCCTAAATTGAAGCGATTTCCCAGCCACTGACAATCACCCCCCACTGGATCTACCAGAATTGATTTTTGTCTCTGGAAATTCATAAAAATGCTTTTGAAGAGCAAATACATTGCCTCTGGAATGCACCAGATTGCACCAGGTGTTAGGTGTTTAGATTGTAAACTCTTTGGGGCATTATATTATCGTACAGGGCCTCGCACAGTGGGGCACAGATTCCTGGTTACACTGAGCCCTACCACAATACTCATATGCAGAAAACTTGGATTGTTTTAATTCCCAGGAAAGAATCCCCCAGGGTCCTCCAATAAGATCTTCAGTTTTCCCCCATCCCCACTTACAAATCACACAAGTCAAACACTCCATTATACTATTGATCAGCTTTGTAGATTTTTTTTTAAAGGAACAAAGTATAAGCTTTTCCGGTGACATGCAGCTTAATGTAAGATTGTTTGCCTTGTGGTGCTGCCTCTCTCCTTAATTACAGTTATGAGTAAACACTTTCATTTACATGAGAAAACAAATGAGCAGACCCCTTCAATCTCTTGTCCCTCCTCTCTATGAGCATGTAAACCCTGGTACATGGGGATCATCACAGGCCAAGGTGGGGACATTTTGATTGAAAACCTGTATTAAAATATTGGCAGCACATTACCAAGTGGTAGAAAAATTGTGCCAGTACCAAACACATGGTTATAGCTAACATGATTCTGTTTCCCAATGTTAACAGCACTAACTAAACGTTAACTACCTTACATCATCCTTGTTGGACAATTTAAGCGAGCATCAATTTCTCCCATTTTACAGCTGGGGAAATCAAGGCACAGAAGTTCAGGTCAACATTTTCTAAAGTGTCCACTGATTTTGGGTACCTCTGTTTTTTGTACCTAACTAGAGACACGCAGGGCCTGATTTGTTGGAGGTGATGTGCAGCTCCTATTGATTTCAGCTGGAATTGTGAGTGTGCACCACCGATTGAACACCTGGAATTTGAGCTACTTCAAATTAGTGGCCACTTTGGAAAACGTTGGCCTGTGTGAGCTACAGAGAGTGTCAGTGCTGGGATTAGAGTCCTGGAGCACAGTCCTGTGCTCACCCCTTAGGCTAACTCACCAGTTTCCCAGGAGCACATGCCACCATTCAGTCACATATACCAACCCTTAAACTGACATTTAACTCTTTTTTTTCCTATTTCTCATTTGTAAGTGACTGTAAACCCGGTTCCTTTCAGTCAAACAGAGAACGAGAGAGTTCAGAAAACAATGTGTGATTCAGTTTGCAGTGGAGCAGACAGTTTACAGGAACTGGCTACTCAGTACAGTACGTGCTGTGAACTAACAGTTCTAACTTGGCACAGGTTGGAAGGACAGAGGTGACTAAGCAGTAAAATTGATTAATAGCAGTAGCCATTTACAGTAGATCCAGGAAACCTCCTTGAAAACCGTCCTATAGCTTAATGAATTGCCCCCTGAGAAGCATGAACCTTTCAGCACACAGTCAGGACCAGTTTTCGGAGCACTACGGGCCGGGTGTGAGCAGAGGAGGAACACACAACTGGTGGTGCTTTCCCCCGTGGCACTCCACGTTCTGGGCTGCCGCTGGGTACAGGAAGTGCCATGGAAGGCTGGATACCAGTGCAAGGGGCTCAAGGGAGAGACAGCAGCAACGGAGCAGAGCAACTGGCGTGGGGATTTTGGTCTAAGGTAGGGAGTCATCAGGACAAGTTATTGGGAGTGGCAGGTGCTCAACAGCATCTAGATACTATGGTGGATGGTGCTCTCTATATTAGGTAGATAGGGGAGAAGAATGAGATTCATGTAAACAAAAGAAATATGGGTCCGAATGCTCAAGGGCAGCATTACAAAGGAAGATAAGGGTCTGATCATCAGAAGTGCTGAGCACCCACTGTTCCCACTGAAATCAATAGATGGAGAGGATGCTCAGTCCCTTAGTGTATTGTACTATAATCCCATTCGCAGGGCTGTCTGACCGCTTCGGGCTATTTTCTGTATACAGATTCATGACCTACTCATTAATAAGGAGGCAGAGCTGTTTCCCCGATATGATTTAATCACTCATGATAAAAAGACTTTCTTTAAAAAATAAAAAATAAAAAAAAGACACAGAATCTTTGTCACACACTCTGAGCAACAACCCTGCAGCTACTTTGCTTGCTCCTGTTCCAGATTAGCATTGGCACCATTATCACTGTTCGCTTGGTGCATAGATCTTGTACAGTCCTTTCACCTCCTCCTCCACATCGACCTCATTTTGGGTTTTACCGGCATGAGAACCAGAGATTTTTTTTTTCTTGATAGCGGCTGAGATTAGCTGAACCAAATGTTGTGAAAAGCCTTTGTACTGATTGAGGGCCTTTTGGGGGCAGGCAGGTAGGATAGTAGCTCAATAGAAAATAAATGGTCACTCGCCTGGATTCAGCTGAGCTGGGGGGGTGCATTCTGCAGTGCATTCGGGTGGCCATATAGCAGAGGAATGTCCTAGCTTTCCATCCCCACAGTATGAATATTATCTGATCTAAATATCTGATCCAGACCTGCAGCCCTTCCCTAATGCTCCCCTTCTCCAGCAAGCCACGAGCTTCCCTCCTCATTCCAGCTGTAGTCATCTTCTGCAGGAGCCTAATAGCCCTTTACTCCCCATCTCTTTTCCCCTGTGGTTTGGAGAGCTGGCTGGTAGGCCCACTGGCACATTGCCCGCCAGACCAGGCCAGGGTAAGAAGCTCTGGTAGCTGGGCCGTGGGGAGAGAGACTTGCCTTCTATCCTAATCAGTTCTCCTCGCTCCTGACGGCCACTGTCTGTCACTGCATGGAAATCGGTTAGAAACATTCAGCCATATTTACGTAGCTGGTATGGCCGAGGCCTGGGAAATTTGGGGTTCCATTTGCCCATCCCTAGCAGCTAAACAGTGAAAAAAGCCACCAGGGAAATGAAGCCCGTCTTGACAGTGATAGTGTGTGACTGTCCCACTGGCAGCAAGGGCAAAGAGCAAGGGAACCCCAAAGTCAAAGCGAAAGTCAAGGGCTGATAGGAGTTGGTTACTCGAGGAGGAGGGCAGAGAAATGACCCTTTGCCACAGTGATTAAGGAGGCAGATGCAGTTTACTGTGAAAAGAGCAATATTCTCCTTTGTCTGAGATCAGGGCTTGGGGTAGTCCTGGGTGAAACCAGTGACATTCTTGCTGGAGATTCATATGGCCAGAAGGGACAATTGTGATCCTCTAGGTCTGACTTCCTGCGCAACACAAGCTATAGGGCTTCCTTGAGTTAATTGCTGATTGAATCAGAGCATATCTAGATCTAGTGCTGTGTCCTATGCAGCAGGAGTCAACCTCAGGGGTGACGGGTAGACTTGGGGAGGAACGACATAGAATGGAAAAATACAGCTTGTCGTCAATCTAAAGGGATAAATCTTTGAACGTTCTGTTGTCTGGGCCCTGCATCCTTACCAGGCCTAGAAGAACCTTACTGTGTAGGGGGCAAGAAACAAGCTGAAGCCAGAGGATGAGTGTGTGGCTTTGGGGGGATAGGATGAACCTGCCATGGCAGAAAAGGTGTCTCCAGGGCTATTGTCTAGCAATCCTGGCACTGATACTTTTCTTATCACTGTGGTAGCCGAACACCTCTTAGTGCTGCTCTATGCATGAATTTGTTCTCCAATAGTGATTCAAGAATAATTCAGAATATTCAGGAATAACTATTCTTATTGCAGAAAAGGAGTGTCCGCACATGGAGTTATGCGGGAATAGCTCTTGCACTTCAAATTTACCCCCTTAATCCAAATAAATTTTCAAGTGTAGACAAGCCCTTACCCCACTTAAAAAGAAAAGATGGAAGAAGGAGAATGCCAATGGAAAATACAGCCTCAGTATGAGAGAATCAAAATACTGATTGCCAGTTTATCCCAGCTCTAAAGTACTTGGCAGTACTAGTATCTAATCTCATCTCATCTAATCTAATATCTTTCTAGGGGAGGTACTTTTATGTGTGGTCCGGTTGCACATTTTTTATTGTCTACAATAAGAATTTTTGTTTCACTAAATAGCTTAGGCAGTATAATGATTTCTGCAGGTGTGTTGCTGTTAAAGGGTGGAGGAGGAGATACTAACTAGCAAGTTGTTTGCTAATCAAGATCTTCTTTCAGATGGACTATAGGAACAAAGCTCCCAGCTGGCTCTGTGCAGACACATGCCTCACAATGCACCAAAGTTTAGGTTATAAATTCTTGGTACTGGGCAGTGGGGCGGATGCTAATATCATACAGCCCAAAGTGGGAAACTAGTGGACTATTTCCTGATGGCCAGAAGTGATAACATAAAGGTATTGTTTATATGGTCAATTGTTTCCAACTGTCAAAACTTCTGCGGGTGGAGATTTTACTTGTCTTGAAAGTTGGATACAAGAGCCTTCGTGCTAGTGTGGCTATTGTTTTGCAGCTGATAATTAAATACATTAAATAAATTAAATAAATTAAAGGGGGGAGGGATAGCTCAGTGGTTTGAGCATTGGCCTGCTAAACCCAGGGTTGTGAGTTCAATCCTTGAGGGGGCCATTTAGGGATCTGGGGCAAAAAAAATCTGTCAGGGGATAGTACTTGGTCCTGCTAGTGAAGGCAGGGGACTGGACTCAATGACCTTTCAAGGTCGTTCCAGTTCTAGGAGATTGGCATATCTCCATTAATTTATTTATTAAATACACTCATAATAGTGTTCATTGTTATCAGTTATTAAGGATGCTAAAGCAAACTTCAAGCTAGAGAAACAATAAAAAAGACTCTTGGCCATCAGGAATGATTTAAAAAAAAGTTTCTCTCCCTCCCAAAGAAGCTATAGTTTTGTTTGCCATAGATTTAGTCTGCTGCTTGCTCAGCTGTTGGCTGAACTGCTTAAGCCTTGAATATTCCTACTATATGGCTAAAAGCTATAACCTAAGTGTGGTTCTGACAAATGAACAAAGGGGCCTTTCCAAACCAGCCAACGTCTTTCTGTGTTGGCAGCGGGTATGTGAAAGTGAAGGTTAATTTGAAAGAAGCAGATCTAGACTACGTTTAAATCTAAAACTACTGCCTGAAACCTGACCCTATTTTAGTCAGTGGCAAAATTCTCATGGACTTCAATGAGACCAGGACTTCACCCGCTTTTGTGGATTGATATAATGCTGTTTCATTAAAATTCTAAACACTTCTCCGTTTCTTACTCTAGTGTTCTTTAAAATACTCCTTAACTGGTGGCCAATTCTCCCTTTCCCACTTCTCCCACTAGTCTGCGGAATGGAGCTAAAATAAACGTGGCTCTCTTGTAGTTTAAAACCCTCACTGTGCTAAATAGCGGTCTGTTAAACTGCCGCTGAGAAGTTTCGGGGTGGGGGGGTCCCCACAGAAATAGCAGATGTTAAATCTCAGCAGTGGAAAGGAAGGCTTAAAATCCAGAGGCAAACCCACATCAGAACAGTGAGGTCAAATCCTGGCTTTAGGATCCTTGTCAGTGCTTCTCTAACACTAGCAAATCTGTAACAAGATACACGTGGTGTGAGTATACAGTTCTGCTCAGCTTTATTTCTTCATGCAAATAGAATCTGCTGGCTATTGGCTAAGTGCCTATGCTCATGTCTCCCTCTGTTTGTGGTCTGCATCGAGGGCGGGAGTCTGATACTTACTCCCAGCTAAAGGAGTTGCCACAGACTCCTGAAACTGAGAGCTTTGTCTTGTGTACTGTACCTGTCTAACGTCCAAGAACTCTCTTTGTGAAGAAACAGCAGCCATGATGTCTCTTTCTGCAGCCTGTTAGCAGAAAAGCTTCCTGTGTCTTTCACAAAGATGCTGCTATTGTTTATTATGTTCCTTAATCAGAAACCTGTTATTCAGGCTGGTCTCTCTAGGGGTTTTATCCCCACTGATGAGTCAGGCTGGCACCAGTTACATTATGTAAACTGTGTCTGCACAATAACTATTGAACTGAAATAACTGAGGAGGAGATGAAGAGGGCACAAAAGGGGAATCCTTCCTGTTGAAATTTCAAAAATGTATCAGTCACCAATGTGCTGCAGAGTAATTGTATAACCTGTCTGACTCGATGCACACAAATATTCACGCTTAGCCTTGTTCGGAATTCAGACTGCATCCACTCTGTAGAGCAAGGACATTTGTCAGAAGCTTCTATCTATTCTGGATCCTCATGTATGTTACCAGGTGGCTGCTCGTGCTGCTGTTCAAGCTGAGTCCCTCTCACTGGAATAGATTACATGATCCACCATAACTGACTACAGCTTATCGTAGCGGGGGTGGGGAGCCTCCTGATTCAACGGGTGCACAATACTCAACTGCCATGGGGCACCAGCCACTACCTGCAGCACCGTTTGCCCTGGTACCACAGTAGTGTGGAGGGGAGGCTGTGAGGGGGCAGGTGGGGAAGGGCCGGAGAGCAAACCTGCCCTGTGCTCACCCCGCAGTGGCAGCTCCTGTTTCACAGAGCTGGACCTGGCTCCCTGCTCCAGATATTGTCAGCTGGCACATGGGCTCTGAAACCTAGGGAGGGAGTTGGCGCTCCAGAGCTCTAGCCCAAGCCGCAACCTCTACACAGCAATTTTCAGCCGGTAGCCTGAACCCTGCAAGCCTGAGTCTGTCGACCTGGGCTCTGAGACTCACTGCTGCTTGCTGTGGAGACGTACCGTCTGTCTCCATTTCCCCATCCATAAAACAGGGGTGATATGTTCTGTACTTGTCTAAGGTTGATGAGGACTAACTAGTTAACATTTACCAAGTTCTTTGAAGTCTGAAGGGGGCTGCATGTAGATTTACTCTTATTTCCGGAAGTGCTTACTTTGAGGGGAGGCAGAGAAACTGTGCAGGGCTTTGAATTACATGAGGTCAAAGACTAATGTACAATTAACCAGTGCTCTCATTGGTCTGTGCTACCACTTTTATTGTCTCTAAACAGAATTGGAAAACTAAAATCTGGTCAGAGGACACACTCTTCTTTTTTTTTTCCTGGGCAGGCTTGTCTCAGTGTTCTCTCTCCTGGTATTTTGGCAGACCGCTGAATAGATTTATTGCAATAAGAGCCAAAAATGACTGTCAGTAAATCCCTGGGGCGTGGGGGGTTCTCCCTTTAAGACAAACCACTCACTTTTTGCTTGTACATCCTGTGAAATATTGAAATATCTGTGTTTGGAGGACTTCTAGCATTAGGTGGGTGGTCTAGCCCATAAATAGAATGTATTGTAAGTGCTAGAACTAGGGTGCTGGGGGTGCTGCCATGCCACCTGGCTTGAAGTGGTTTATATTATAGCTAGGGTTTACAGTTTGGCTCAATGGCTCTCAGCACCCCCATTTATAAAAATTGTTCCAGCATCCCTGGAATTTATGTACCAATCTTATAATATCCCAGGGCTCTTGGGCACAATCTATATGGGTTAATATATGAAGGCAATGTAGTGCTTCAGGAGACTTTTGGGGTGATGGAAACTAGGTTGGAGGGATGAGGTATAAAATGAGGGCATTACTGACAAAATATTCACCATACAATTTGAGAAGGGCTCAGACTAGGTCTTAATACAAAAAGGCAGAACTCCTATTGATGGAGTCACACCCATAGGGCAGAACTTGGCCTGAAATATAGTGGCTTATTGGCTGATCTTTTGCAGAGAGCCTTCACATGTGTCCAGTAGCTGAAGGCATGTTAGTAACTTCATCCTTCATGCAGCTGTGTTCATGTGACTTCCTGGGCTAAACTTCCCTACAGGGGACTAGGCAAAGTCTTTCTGTTTATCCATCTCAATGGAAAAGTTTAGCTTTGGCCTGTCTCGCCAAGGAAGGAATGAGTGTGCCAAGGTGATAATGCAGCACATGCTGTCTGCATACGAATATGGGACAGAGTGGGAAGTTGGGAGTCGTTCAGACATCAGCCTGTCTAAATTGCACATGTGTTACAGTTACAGGCAATTGTAAGATGGAGTAGGGAGATCTGAGTCTGTAGCAGAACCAAGAAGCAGACTGCCAGAATGACCCTGGGCAAGTCACTTAATCTGTTTCTGAGTTTCCAGTATAAAGTGGGGATAGTACTTACTGTTTTGTCTGTTTAGGTGAGCTGGTGGGGGCAGGCACTGGCATCTGGTGCAATGCGCAGTGGTGCCCCAACCTTGGTTGGAGCCTGTAGATGCTACTGTAATTCAAGTAACAAACAACAGTAGTGTCTATAGACAAACACTGATGTCCCACAAACAGTATACTCTGACGGGTCACTCAGAAGAGAAGCTAGAGTTTAAGGCCAGAAGGGGGCCATTGTGATCATCTAGTCTGACCTCCTGCACAGCACAATCCAGAAAACTTTAGCAAGTGTTTCCTGTGTCAAATCACAACTTCAGCTTAGTTACAGCAACGACTGAGCAAACTCCCAGGAAAAAAAATAACAACAGAGTTCTGGAAAGAATATAAACTCCTGTTTCAGGGAATAAGCCAATGTAATGGATGTCAGGACAAAATTCTCCTCATGGGCACACTCTTATATACCTACCTACTGCAGGTGTTTTGCACCTTCCTCTTAAACAACTGATACTAATCACTTTTGGAATGAGATACAAGATTAGATGGATTTTGAACTCTGCTCCCAAAAAATAAAGGCTACAGTCATATGTGGGGCTCTGTCCCTGAAGGATTTCAAAGTAAGGCTGCCCTGTTGATCTGTCAACCTTAGAGGTGGCTATTTCAGTGACAATAACCTGTTAACTGTCTGAACAGGTATTGGCTAGTAGTGCTCTCTGGTGCAGTTGAGAATCTTGCTCTATATAACATTTTGCACAGAGGTAAATAAGCACTATTCTTACTTTGCAATGGGATAACTGAGGCAGAACAGTTAAGTGAATAGCTCAGGGCGTCATGCCAGTCTGGGAATACAGCACAGGTCTCATGACTCCCAGCGCAATGCTGGGAATCAACTGGATCGCAGAGCAGGGCCTACAATACGTGTAAAGGGCAGACTTGTCTGAATACATGGTTTTTAATTGACTCCAGTTGGAAGGCGTAGGAAGCAGAACCAAACAGACCTAGAACTGACTCATTAAACCCAGGTCTCAATGTCAGTTACTTCAACTGGGTAACTTATTTGGATATTGTACCCCTTCCTGTCTAGGGAAGCAGCAGGGTTGTGAAGGAAAAGCCAATGTTTGTTCCACCCTATAGCATTACCTGTGTCGCTCTCTCCAAAACTTTCCATTTGCAAAAGAGAGCACTTTCTCCTGAGTGAATTCTAGTGTTAATCCCAAATCCCAGCTCTTATTACTGTGTAGCAAAAATACTGCAGCAGTTTCCCTGGTGATTCTCTCCAGTCTTGATTCTGTTAAAACTTCTGTTCCTATCCTTGGAAGCAGTTCGAACTGTACATGAACACCTCCATCCCTTCTATATGAGCAGTTTATTTCTAATTCTGTTAACTGTTTGCTACAGTGCTGCTTCTTTTCCAGATGTTACAGATGACCCTTTCTTAGCAGTCTCTCTGAAGTCAACCAGTTCCTATTGCACAGTCTCTCTAACAGGTCTCTGTGATGTACAGGGTGTACAGACAAATTAACACCTCAAACACAACTCTAAATCCAACACCTTTTTCATTAGTACTTCAAACACCCTGGCTATTTTGGATACCTCAGTTCATTAGCAAGACACCGCTTCTGACACATACACATCTACCTTCCAGTGTGATTGAACTTAACTACATGGAAGTCATCCAGCTGCTTATAGAGTGAATTGGATGGGAGTTCTGGCATCTGCTGACACCTTCTCCGCTAGGCCATTGTATGCAATAGGAAGGGATCTGTTCTAGTCCTTCCACAATAGAGTAGTATATAAAGTGCCTATAAGATGTCTGGACCATGTTAAGCAAACATTTACTCATGTTAAAGACCCTGTTTTATGCCTTTCTAGGGCATCCATCACCTCGGTATCTAGGCACCAATATTCAAGTTTAAAAAATATTCCAACTTTAGCTCAGGTTTTACCTCTGATCCCATTGCTCACGGCTCTATTTAATGCCATTGGTGCTACTTTGCTGAGGATGGGGGATCCCTACATTTCCCTAAGGCTTTCAGAGGGACAGGTCCTTGCATTCCATACTTCTCGGTAACTCCACAGTAGGGATGTCCAAACTTTGCAACACTGTGGGACATGTTAGTCACTAGCCAGGTGTTTGAGGGCTGCACCTAACTTGCATATGCATTTACACACCACTTTTAATCACAAATGTATGTAGCCATGAAATTTGCATATGTGTCTATTTTCCTCTGACTAGAAATTACTGCTACATAAATTGCAGTTGTCCTACTTGGGCAATGCATGTCGCAGTTCTTCTTTGCCATACCAAGTCAGCTATCCGTAACTAAGAATACCTGGACAACTCCAGTGTCTCTGGCCCAGGAGATGGTCAGAATGTTTACCTCTAAAACAAGTATTATTCTGGTCTAATACTTAGAGCAGGGATCGGCAGCCTTTGGCATGCGGCCCACCAGGGTAAGCCCTCTGGTGGGCCGGGACAGTTTGTTTACCTGCCATCTCCGCAGGTTTGGCTGATCGCGGCTCTCACTGGCTGCGATTCGCTGTTCCGGGCCAATGTTCCAGGCCAGTGGGCTTACCCTGGTGGGCTGTGTGCCAAAGGTTGCCGATCCCTGACTTAGAGCAATATATCTGTCTGGCTGTATCATTCCAGTTCATCCAAGAGAACTGAATTAAACAATGATCAGGTTCCTCCTGTTCTTGACTTGGTCCTACTATTGCTCAACTTTTAGCAGAGGGTTAAGATACTTGGCTTTTTCTTGGCCTACGGTATCTGGGGACAGTTGCCTAGGCTGCTGTCATTAATTGACAATGTATTTTATTCATGCTAGCAGATAGCAACATCATTTGGGCTCCATTGGCTTGTTGCTGTTTGAATATCGTTGCCTGATCTGGGAGGAAGAAAGTAGAATTTCTGAAGGGAACATAATCCTTGCAGGTATAGTGGTGGGGGAAAGGGCTTTTTTGCCATTAGCTTCCTGTTTTTTTATGCCAGGAGTCTTTAATGTTTATACAGAGGATTCAAATCAGTGTCATGCAAAAAATGCAAATGCAGCTTTCCATTTGTAGCTTTTAAAATCTCCTACTTTACATGTGACAAGAGTGGTGGAACTTCTTTCCTGTAAATACCTGATTTTCATTCCTTAGAAGAATGTGTTGTATCTAACCCTCTGTTGTTAGATATGTTACCAGGTTCTAACATCCCATATATGATTGCTACAATGATGGTCGAGGCTGTAATGTGACTGTACAACCATGTTGTTCACAGTGCAAACAATAAAGCCTTTTGGGACAAGTGTTCAAAAATAACTAGTGACTTTGTAGCTGTCTGAATTTTTGGGTACCCAATGTGAGATCTTAAAGGCCCAGATCTTCAGAAAGAGCTAATCAGCCTCAATTTAAAGAGGTTGGGTGCTTAAAGTGTCAAGTTGAACACCCCAAATTACTCCTGGAAATCTTGGCCCAAATGTCTATTAGGTTAAGAGGCCTTCTTACAACTTCTTCCCCAGCTTTTCTGGAGTCACAGACCTTGTTATGGTATGGAACTATCCTAGAGTTCTAAAATGCCCCGTGTTCTGCAGGAAGGGCAGTTTCTTTATACTGTAACTGAGAATTGTTGAATTAATACTTTTGTTCTCCCACCAATTGTTTGTTTTAGGGACTGGAAGGAGGATTTTCTGACTGTGTTTGTATAGTGCCTAGTGCAATGGCATTCCAATCTCAGCTGGGGTTTTGTTGTCATTCTGTATTACCTAAAAGTGACGGGGAGAATTAAATCTGTAGAGCAAAAAATCTGCTGCAGCAGTGATGGCATTTACCGCTTCCAGGCTGTGGGCAGTATAGTATCATTTATGCAGGTAGTATTATTTATGACAGTATAGCTCTCTCCTGGGGTAGAGAGGCAGGAATAAATCTAGGCCAAATCTGATGAAACTATACCAAAGGGAGAAGTGCAAGACTTTGACTTTTAAGGGGAATTCTCCAGCCTCTTGGATTTTCAGTTATACTTAGAGCAGGTGAGTGACTGTTCTTTGTAAATGAAGAATAATTTTGAATTGCCCGTGTTCATCAGAATACTGGCTCGGTAGCATAGCAGGCTGTCCATCTCTAGAGGCTTGGAGCAAACTAATATCTTGTGTAACTTACTGTAGCCAGTGGCTTTACACAATGGATGAGCTTGGCCCTTGGATTCAGAGCTGGCTTGGGCCACAAATGAGTGATGGTTTCAACCTAGTTCCTGTAAACACTTGTTCACTACAACTGGCAATCTCTGGTAGCAGTCCAGAATTAATGTCTGAATTGCACTGATTGTGTTCTGGGGAAGCCTGGACTGTCTCTGCATGTATTATACTTGGCTCTGGCTCTTTGTTTCACGAGCACCAAGATCCAATAAGCTATATACTCTCCTCTCAGGATGTGTGGTGTGGCTGTGGTTTTGCCTCTCCCTTTAGAAAAGTGTAGTGGGCCAAATACTTCCAAACTTTTTAAATGTGCAGAACTGCTGCTTTCTTTAAACCAACCCTGGAAAAGGGCTGCCCTCCTTTCAGACAAGGATTTGCTGGGGAAGATCAGAGGAGGGAAAGGAAACTAGCTTTAGCAGGTAACATTCTCTTGCCATCGGGCGCTGGAACAGTTTTTATAGTAGGGGTGCGAAAGACCATTGAACAAAGTAACCAAATGCATGGTTTGTTATTATTACTTCAAGCCAGGGGGTCTTGCCACAACACCCCTAGTTCCAGCGTCCCTGCTTGAAGAATGTTAAAACATCATAGACTGTGAAAACAGCCTGGATAAACAGTGTGGTTTTTCCTACCTGTTATGTAGGACACAATCAGATACCTTAGAAGCTGCAGTGGGTGCCGGCTGCAGCTGTTGCTTAGCTGTACAGAGCATAGCGCAACAGTGAGCCAGAGACTCCTTTCTGGCTCCCTGTCTTGCTTCTATCCTGGTAGAGCAAACACCGGAAGAAAGTATCCTTGCCTTGAAGAATTGACAACCAGACAGTAAACTGATAAGGGACAGCTTGTTTCTGGGCTCAATCTAAGGCAATTAGGAACAGATTCTGTCCCCCACTGCAGCCCCTTACACTGCTCTGGCCTTCTGGGGAATTCCTCAATCCAGGGTTGACTTAACCAGCTCTATGGCATCCTTTTGCATGAATCCTGGCATGGGGTCATGACTGGGGTTGGGAAGGAAGCAGATGAGTGTGGGGGGGAGTGGCTGAATCAGTTGGTGCTTTGGCTCCTTCTCTTTAGAGGAGCCCACGGGCAGTCACATGGGTGTCTGTAAGTAGAGCTGGTCAGGACTTGGATAAAACTTCAGTTGGGAAAGGTCTCGGGTCTAGGATGGAAGGGTGTATGTGGGTTTGTCCATCTATCTCTCTTCCAGAGCAGCCGATTGGTTAGAATGCTCGCTTGGGATGTGGGAGACCCCACTTCCCAGGTGAGTCCCCTAACTCTGGGGTAGGGATCGGGTCTACTTTTTTTTGGGTGGAACTTAGAAAGGTCTTGGTTTCATCCTGATGCAAAAGAGGGGAAAAAAAATTCAAAATCACAAAGGTTTTCTCAGGATGGTTTTCTGCCCAGCTCTCCCTGCAAGCTAATGTAGCCCTTGGGGTTGGTTGTTCTGATTGTGCCAGGAACTGCACCAGTTCTGGAGCAGCCCATACCTCAGGAAGTGCAAAGATGGCTTAAAGCCGAATCCCCTTGGATTCAGAGTCCTGTGGTCTGTTCCCTGAGAGGCACAGCACAGAATCTGGCCATCTATGTTTCTAAAGTTCTGTATGGCTAGGGTCAACTTTGCTTGAGATAACCGCTTTCATTAGTCGTTTTCATGACTTTTGAGGTCAGCTGATGCACCCTGGCTAGCTGCCGACAGTCAAATGTAGGGACCAGTGTCACGGTGTCTAACTCCACTACTTGTACTTTTGCCGCCCTCCTGTTCCACTTCATCCCAATATTAGTCATAACTTGCCCTTCTGGTAGGGTTACCATATTTGAGCATTCAAAAAAGAGGACACTCCACGGGGGCCGGCTGCAAACATGGGAGTGGGGCAGGGCTAGCTGGAGGCAGGGGGTATGGGGATGGCTGCGGGCAGGGCAGGGGGTGCGGGGTTGGCTGGAGGCACAGGCTAGCTGCAGGCAGGGGGGTGCGGGGCTGACTGGAGACGGGGGGTGTGGGGCTGGCTGCGGGCAGGATGGGGGTGCGGCAGGGGCTGGCTGGAGACAGGGCAGAGGGTGAGGGGCTGGTGTGGGCAGGGCATGGGGTGCGGTAGAGGCTGGCTGCGGGCAGGGGGTGCAGGGCTGGCTGGAGACGGGCTGGCTGTGGGCAGGGGATGTCTGTGGGTCTGGCTGGAGGCAGGGCAGGGTCCTGGAGAGGGGCTGGCTGCGGGCAGGGTGGCAGGGACTCATGGGGAGAGCGGCTCGGGGCAGCAGCGCACGGAGAAGCCCAAGTAGCAGGACACAGCCCAGGCCCAGCAGAGCAGCCGGAGACCCACCGGGCAGCAGCAGCAGCAGCAGGGCCCGGCCTCAGGGCCAGGCGGTGGCCTGCATGGCTCCTGCAGCGCGCCCCCAGCTGGAGAATGAGATCACTTCCCGGCCGGCCGGAGCCCATCAAAGCCACAGCGCCGCCTCGCACAGCGGGGGAAAAACGGGTTACAAATTAGCCGGCGCCAGGCGAGCATCCCAGACATGCGGCTACTGCAGGTAACTCTAGGGTAACTCTACCATACGTCCGTATTTTCCCAGACGTGTCCAACTTTTTGGAAATTCCTCCCGGACGGCGATTTAAGAAGCAAAAAGCCGGACATGTCCGGGAAAATACGGACGTATGGTAACCCTACCTTCTGGACGCTGTAAAAAGCCAAGTTGGGAGTGTGGGTTACGTTATATTTGCACCTTGACACTGATCAATTTAGTGTTTACTAGTACTCAATGTGTAGTGGGGGTGTGTGTGCAGACAATAACTGGAGCCTCCATTATCTTCTAGTACGAACTGGAACAGTTTCTGGCTCTGTTATACCTTCTAATTTAAATGTAATGTAAATTGCACGTGGTATGCCCTGCAGGCTCTCACAATCTCTTGCTGATCTCTAGTTAGCTCCCTTGAGAGAGACTCCTCCTGTTCTGCAGGCGCCAACCAACACAGTGTAATGGAAAAATGTAGAAGTGAAGCCTGGCTGCACGTCATGTGGTATCTTAGCAACCAACCACCACACTACTCTTTAATAGGCAGGCTCGCCTGTCAGTTTCAGTACAGTGATCAAGTGCAACATTGAGCATCTCCCTCCTCCTCCCTCCTCCCCCAGTGTGGTGGCTCAGAACAGGGAAATACCAGGGCTTTCTGGTATCACTGTAGCCTGCTGTGTGCTAACAAAGCAGTAATTTATGAGCTTCACAAAGAATTTCACCAGCCTTCAAGCAGAACAGAAGGGCTGGCACTTGGCCACTGGGCTAATATCAATATAGGAAAAACACTCGGCTTCTTCAAAGCTGCGACAGCACTTCCTATTTTTAGGCTAACAACACAGGTCCTGCTGTACAGCATCAAACATAAACAAATATTGAAGACCTATTTACATTGTCTTGTAGTAAAGTTTAAGCAACAGGAAGCTGGAAACAGTGAGGGTGCCTTTGAGAAGCTATTATTAGCCTCCAAAAAACGTTGGGAACTTTGCCCATCAAATATGGGCTTTCTGACAGCATCGAATCTCTTGTTTCAGTTTGGAGTAAAGAAACCCAAAGCCCAGTTCTGGTTTGGCCATGCATTGTAAGTTTTGTTTGCCTCTTACTAATATTTGGGCTCTTTCACATTGTCTCCATGTAGGCAGTGTGTCCCAGGCAGAATGCAGATCCAATAATGGGTGTGGCCTTTAGGTGCTTCCAATAAGGATAAGACCTTCATTGTGCCAGGTGCTGTACAAAAGACAAAAGAGCTTAATGTACTTTAGTCTAATCCTCTCTCTCTCTTGTTAATTTCAATGTTTTGGAACATATTTATTGGAGCTAACTATTCCTTCACATACACCCCTAAAAGCAATCTAGTATCACTTGGGGTACGTCTGTACTACCCGCCTGATTCGGCGGCGAGCAATCGATCTTCTGGGATCGATTTATCGCGTCTCGTCTAGACGCGATAAATCGATCCCAGAAGTGCTCCCAGTCAACACCGGAACTCCAGCTCCATGCGAGGAGTAAGTGGAGTCGACGGGGGAGCCTGCCTGCTGCATCTGGACCCGCGGTAAGTGCTTTTAAGTTCGAACTAAGATACTTCGACTTCAGCTACACGTAGCTGAAGTTGCGTATTTTAGTTCGACCCCCCCACCCCTAGTGTGGACCGGCCCTTTGTGTCTGAAACCACAGAAAGCTAAGGATGCTGTTCTTGTACTGGTTAGAGACAGTAATCATTACTGGCTGTGAGCACAGAGAGTATAAAGTCATCCAGCCCCTGTTTTCCTTCCCACCTATCCATACAATGATATTGAACTGGAAAGTGTGCCAGGTGGCAGCTCCCTTTGCAGAGGGAGAGGTCTCCATTCCAGCACCTCTTCAGGGGGTGAACAGAGATGGGACAACTCACTGCCGCTAATGAGGTTTCATGTAATAAATGGATAAATTCCAGTATTGGCAGAAACTTCCCCTAACTTTAATGACTCCTTCACTCCAAGAACTCTGGCTTCTTGGCTGGTGTACCATAGTTCCAGAAGTAATGGCTGCTTTGAGAGCTAGACATTGGAATTTCTGTTGGAGATGGGAGACATCCCTGTTTTTAAATAGTCTAAGGTCAGTCATGTCTTGTGTTTTAAGTGGCAAAAATTCCCTTTGTTATTTTGTAAGAGAACACCTGAACCATGTTTGTTAAGTTGCACATCATTCCCCCGAATACTCTTGTAGCTCCTCGGAACAAGCAGAAAGGTTTGAGGGTATGTAAATCATATTTGGCCTCGGAAAATGGCGAAAATAACTTGTCACTTCATTTGCTGAAACTAGTGCTCCAGTTTTTGCCAAGCTTAAGTGAATAGTCAGCGGTATCATTTACCTTTTAGTGTCTGAAGCTTGCTATGTTCTGTTCCCTTTAATGAAAGAGAAGTCTCACCATCCCCACTGTGGAGCAGCCGCTGTGTGTTCAGCCCTCTCCAGGGTCAACATGCTGCTCTCTCACTGACTGATCTACAAGGTAGCTCTCTGTTTGGCAGAGCATACCAGTGATGACTGCTGGCCTCTTTCACTCACACCCTACTCAGTACATGTTGATCAGCTGCTTATTCTAGAAGGAATCTCCTTTAAAAATACCTGGTCAGGCCTAAAGTTTCACTCCAACATTTGTTGCTGAGACACATGAAAAAAATAAGAGTAGATAAGGAGAGAAGTGGAGAAGATGATTAAACGTTCCCCACCTTATTCCTAATAGATCAGACATAGCTCTCTGCATCACTCTCTTGCTATACCTGTTGGCCGCATCCAAGAGCCACAAATTTCTTTCTTCCAGCAGAATCAATGCAACTGTGGGAGAGTGGGCTGGATTCTAGTCTGGAACTTGGCCCTTAGTTCTGTCAATATCCATACCGCTCTCTTACACTTATGTAAATTTGAAGCCAGTGGAGTTACTCCAGATCTACACCAAGGAAATAGGAGCACTTGATCCAAATTCCAATTGCAGTGCTACACCCTAGCTTCACATACTCCCCTGCTATAGTAGGGTTGCACAGGTGTCACTAAGGACAGAATCTGGCCCCAGCAGAATCTTTATTACAGGTGATCCATAATGGGCTTACTCCACAACGGTAACATTTTCCTGGAATCTTCTCTTCGCACTGGCTAGCGGTTATGTAAGCAGCCCTGCAGACAGTTTTCCATTATTAATGCTCAAAAGAAAGTTCCATTTTCCTGTTTCAGATGAGCATTTCCCCTTTGGGTTACAGAAACCACTTCCTCCTTTGCACCCAGTGGAACACTGTAAACATGAGTTAAAGCAGTAAATTCCTTTCTGAGTTTTCTCAGGGTCTTTTTTTATTTTTTTTTAACCTGAACGTGCTGAAGTACTTATCATTGTCCCCTTCACCTGGCCTTGCTGGGACACTGTATACAGGAATCAGTGGCTTTTTTGGGAAGAGTTTTTGGGTGGTGTTTATGGGCATCTGCCCTTTAGATTATACTCCCTTACATAGGAGCTGCAAACAGTGATTTTCTTTAAAGCTCCTTACGTGTTTAGGGTTAAAGTCCTCTAATTGTCTTTTTGGCTGTATCTCTGTGCATCAGCGTGGGTTCAGCTGAAACTAGTCATCGGTGTTCAGAACAATTTTAGTTCTGTTTTGGGTTGGTCAGTTTTGACAGTGTTCCTTTTTGCTCCATGGAGACCAGAATCTGTGGGCTCGTCACTATATTTAAAATGCATTGAAGCCTAGCTGAGTCGTTGGAATTGACAACCCAAAGCAGACAGGTTGCCTTGAAAGGCAAAGTAAGAGAAGAAGTATAGGAAACCCTCTTGCCAATTTGCCAGCAACTCGAGAATCATCTTGGCTTGTTGTCTCAATTTCCTCTCCGAGCCCTGCCCCTCCTGCCTTCCCCATGCTGTGTGTTGCCTACTCATCTGCCATATTTGTCAATTTAAAGGGAAACCACAGCTCTCTGACCACATCTGAATATCATTACTGCCCTCCCCTTGCTCAGCGAGGATAACTGTTTTACTTGCCTATTTGTATGGATGTCTTCCCATGTGGTCATGACACGTCTCCACTATACGTAGGGCTGTCACATGACCTCAGTTTATAGGTTGACATTTCTAAGTCCTCTACAATTGACATGCTGAGTCCGATTTCTTTGAAATTTGGTGTCTTTCAGGAGGGTGCAGGGTAGTACTAGAGACCCAAATGTGGGGTCATTTGAGATAGGGATTACAATAATAGAAGCCCTGAAAAAATACCCATTTTTCAGAACGTTTCTAGATGGGTGTTTTGCGCAGAGCTAGAGATCAAGCTATTGATGTGACGTGGATCAAAATAGTCAATCTGTCAAGTTTTAGCCAAGGTAGTGCATGGCCCCCATTAAATCTCTGGGGCACCCAAACTGAGAACGCTATTTAAGAAAATGCACATATTTTACAGGGTGCATGTGCCCAGACAGAAAAGGGGCTAGAGGGTTTCCATTCCTGCCGTTTTATATGCTTTAAAGTTCAACTCTTGTAAGTGCTTTAAACTGAATGGTTACTCAAACTGCTTTGAAGTTTGGTGTGCCTCATGGAAGCACAGAGTAGTAGCATTAGTAATCGAAATTTGGGGTCAAGTGACTGAGGGGTTCCTGACTTCTGCCGCTCCTCCCCCAGAAAGGTTTCCTTCTGCTACCTTGTACTGTTTAACTGAGAGGTACTAAGGACTGGATGAATCACAGACCTCCTTGAGATTGATGGCCGTGAATTCACCCTTCAATTAACATAACTAAGGATACATTCACCCCAATCCCCCACCTAAAACAAAAGGAGTCCTGGAGTGAGTGGCTGGAGGTTGCTACAATGTGAGTCATGGGTGGCAATTTTATTTTGTGGGGAATGTAACCCAAGTAACTTTTGGGGGAGAAATTAGATGAATGCTTCCTAGGAGTGGTATTGGGGGCTGAGGAGTAGGGGAATAGGAGGAGAAGGCTGCAGCATTGGGGGGGGGTAAATGAGAATAAGGTAGGGGAGGTTAGAGAGGTTGGGAGTTCAGGTGAGGAAAACCTGGGGGTTAGTACAGTGGTGCACAAACTTTTCCAGTCGCACCCCCCTTACCATTAACAGAATCTGTCTGCGTCCCCCCCGCTCCATTACTGCACAGCCCAGGCTTCCTCAGCAGTGGAGCTGGGGCTGAAGGAAGAACTGGGGGTGGAACTGGTGATGCGGGAGGTGCTGGGACTAAAGGCAGAGCTGGTCTCTGGGGATGGAGAGAGCATGAGGGCAGAGCTGGGCCTGGGGGTGGATCTGGGCTGGGGTCTGATCGGGGTTAGGGGCAGAGCTTGCCTGAGCAGAGTGGGGCTGGCAGCTTGGTGCTCCCTCCCTGCCCCCTATGGGGGCTGGCCCGGGCCCTGCTGTGTGACCCCCCAAATGTTCCTCTGTACCCCCAGGAAGCACACCCCACAGTTTGGGGACCATTGGGTTAGTAGGAGTGGAAGGGTGGGACACCAGGAAGAGGGACATGGGGGTAAGTGGCCGGGGAACTGAGGGACAATAGGGACGGGGCACCCATCAGCCCTGCTAATTATATAACGTACGGAATTCTGCATTGAAATGATGCATACTGGATCCTGAAGGGACACGTACAGCTGTTCCCTTTGCTCATGCACCTCAGAGGGTGCCAAACATAGATCTCTGCCTATTACAATGACAGCTCTGTCACACACCTCAAGGTAATCCACACCTGTCCTCATATCCCAAGTACACCTTTACCAAGGAGGCCCAACTGTTGTCTCCACCATTTCGAATAGGTACACCTAACACACTGACTGCACCTGGAGTGTATTCAGATAATTCCCATTCTGCCAGCTGCAGGGGAGGAGAGGGAATGTAGATAACTTCCCCCTCCCCCCACTTGTTAGATGAAGTCCTGTGGGTGAGAGAAAATGCGTTATAAAAGGAGGTGAAGATCTTGTACACGTCATCAGCTATGGAGTTGTCAGAGTAAAGGTCTGTGTGTTAGCAGGGCATATTGGAGCATTGCTGAAAGAGGGCAGAGTTAAGGTTGCAAGGGTCATTTATGAACATGTAATGCAAAAGTATCAGAGGGGTAGCCGTGTTAGTCTGGATCTGTAGAAGCGACAAAGGGTCCTGTGGCACCTTATAGACTAACAGAGGTATTGAAGCATAAGCTTTCGTGGGTGAATAGAAGTGGGTATTCACCCACGAAAGCTTATGCTTCAATACCTCTGTTAGTCTATAAGGTGCCACAGGACTCTTTGTCGCTTGTAATGCAAAAGTAATTGTAAGGGCAACCTTAACTGGGCAGTTCCAGGTTTTCAGAAGTTTTAGCTTAGCTCAGCTCAGCATTCTGTAAGGGGACAACCTACCACCAAGCAACCTGAACTCATGTTAATGTAGCTTTTTGCCATTGATTTCTATAATACTAATGCATCTGCTGAGCAGCATGTCTGTTTGAACAGTTGATGTTGCATACAGTAAACTGGATCAAGGATTCTAGTCTTAACCCTGGACGTGACATTTTGAAGACTCCCAAATAAACAAATGTCCTGTGTTTGTGGGACATCTTCAGTCTCTAAAGGATAAGTTAAACAAAGAACGAACTGATACGAGGCTGTCCCTGAGATCTGACCACTGCTGATATGACTCCATGTAAGTGTTTCTGCTTTTGTAGGTCAAGGAGTACTTTGTGTGTCTGACTGCCATTCATGGAAATGTCTCTCCACCCTAATCCCAAAGGTCCTTGGTGTCCACACAACATACTGAGCTGATGGAGAATCAGTTCTTCTGACTCTTCAACTAAGTTCCTCTAACAATTCTCTCCACTGAGTTAACTAAACCCACTTCCAAGAATGTGCTGTTATAAAAGGCTTTGGGAGTAAATGAGGTCCAGATCCTCAGCTGGTGTAAACTGGGGTAGCTCAAATGAACTCAGTGGAGATATGATAGTTTACACTAGCTGAGAATCTAGACCGAGGAATTTGAAGTTGCTGTACATGTAAATTGGGGCGCTATGGTAGTTACTGGCAGGCAGACCATGTGAGATGTCAGTCCTTCAAACCCTGTAATTAAATGGCTTACGGAAAAATACAAACTCTGATATGCTAGGACTTTGATACCACATGACTACAATGCAGTTTCTGATTTAATATGTACTGAAAAGAAGAGTCTGTGTAAATGGCTGTTCATAAAAGGGAATGTCTCATGTGCTTTGTGCATTTTTTCTGTTCAGCACAAAATACAACTGAAAGGCGGGGGGATAGGCAACGTGACAGAATCCTTCACCTGGCCTCTTGGGTTCAAATCCAGCCCTGGTTAGGAGTGAATGTGAAAGGCAACTCTTATGGAAAACGATCTAAAATGAGGAGTTCTTTCTAGTGGACACATGTCCAGGTTGCAACCAACATTACAATTGGTTCTAACTGCCTGCCCCAAGACTGCCACCGGGGTGCCAAAGACTGATCTGCTCAAACCCTGGTCAAGAGGTGATTCCTCCAGGTCTGGGATGAGCCATGTTACCAAGCCAGTATGGAGAAGCTAGTAAACTTCCACCGCACATACTGTGCTATTTGAACATTCCTGGAAACTGACATCCTCTATCCAATTATACGCCTTCCACCAGCATTTAATCTTTCAACCCTGCTCCCATGTGGCAGGGCGGTGGGGAGGTCTGCAGATATACCATTCTTGGCACTAAGCATCTCTTCACTCACTTGAGTGAACTGTACATTTTGTCTGGACAAAAATACAGCCATGTGAAATAGGGTTCTTCAACCAATTTGCTCTACTTCTATGAGGCCCCTGTTGCTGTGCACTCCACCTGAAAAGGTGGAGGAGAATCAAAGGATCTGTGTCTTCTGAGATGGAACATGGGTCCAGAAAAATTGCTTGTTACTCATAGATGTATTTACTTGGCTCCTAATAAAATTCAGACACAATCTACAGTTAGACAGGGTGGGAATGTGACTGCTGTGTGTTACTAGTGTTTCTCTCATTTGCACGTCTTTGATTCAGATGGTATGTAGCACGGGAAAAATTAGGCTTAGATTGAGGAGCTCAATAGTCCATCAGTTGTGCGTGTAGAACTTCTACATTCACCATTGATGGTTGCGCATATATACAGCTGATGTGATAACTGGTACAAAAAGTCACAGGTTCACCTGTATTCCAGCTGCAATCTGGGAATTGGGGCATCTACCAAAGTAAGGTATCACGGCTTCAGTTTCTGCCAAGGTGAAAACTCCTGATCAAGCACTTCAAAAATAAATGGGTACCTAGGCTCTAGAAGCAATGCTTATCTTTAGGTACTTAGATAAATTATGTAGATTTCCAGAGAGTGCTGAGCTTCCAGAGCCTTGTTGAAGTCAATGGAAACTTCTGGGTGCTCTGCACTCTCTGAAAATCAGGCCACTTACTTAGGAACAGAGCTTCAGATATATTTTTTTGGCTTGGCCCCTATTGTGCTGGGTTCCCCCTGGGGTGCCACCTGGAATTGGGGTACCGCTGAGCCCCCCTGACCCACCAGCCTAGGCTCCCTTTACAATGTACTACTGTGACTAGCCTGCCAAGCCCTCTCCCAGGCTCCAGCCTAGAGCACCTCCCAGTTCCTAAAGCACGCACGAAATTCGCCCCCTCCCTCTGTGTGGAGAGGAAATATACAATAGATTTCTGCCCTGAGTTATGACAAAACAAAACAAAAAGTTAGACAAATCAAAAACAAGTTTATTAACTACAAAAGATAGATTTTAAGTGATTATATGGGATAGCAAACAGATCAAAGCAGATTGCCTAGCAAATAAATAAAACATGCAAACTAAGCTTAATATACTACATTGATTGGATATGAATAGTAAATTCTCACCCTAAATGATGATGCAAGCAGGTTACAGGCTCTTAAGAATCAAGCTGCACTAATTTACAGCACGGAATCCACAGGTGTTTCATTCACGGGCTAAAAAATCCCTTTAGCCAGAGTCCAGCACTTCCCCTCAGTTTGGTCTTTGTTCCTCTGGTGTTTCGAGGAGTCTCTTTGGGTGGGGAGTCAGTGGAGAACCATGATGATGTCACTCCCATGCCTTATATAGCTTTTGCATATGGCAGGAACCCTTTGTTTCAAAGCTTGGTTCCTACGCCAGTCGGTGGAAAAATACTGAGGAGTCCTTGTGGCACCTTAGAGACTAACAAATTTATTTGGGCATAAGCTTTCGTGGGCTTAAGGTGCCACAAGGACTCCTCGTTGTTTTTGCTTATTCAGACTAACACGGCTACCATTCTGAAACCTGGAAAAATACTGGTATCCCAAGATGGCGTCCAGTACCAGGTGACCTGGTCACATGTGCCTGTAGTGTCATAGCAGCCATGAGTCAGAGGCTGTTTGTAGCATCCTCAGGCATCTCCCCCTGCTCCAACCACTTTCATTTGGTTCCCCCAGCAGACTCCCATTGCCCCTGCACCTGGAACCTCCCTGTGCATCCAGATCCCCCACTGAGCTGCCTGCACCCAGACTGCCCCACACAGAATCCTCTTACCCCCCATCTGGATCCCCCCCCACACTAAGTCCCTTTGCACTTGGATCCTGCTGCCAGGCTGAGCCTCCCTGCCCACATCTGGTGTGCCTGGGGCAAAAGGGGCAGGGCCCCAGGGTGTTTCTGTGGCAGGCATCGCCTTTGTGCAGCCTCACTGGCAAGTCCCTGTCCTAGGGGAGTGGGGGAGGCTGCAGGGTATTCTCCCACCTCCATGCAGCCAGTGGCCTGTGCTCCCCACTGCCATGGTGGAGCTTCCACATTTATTTATTGTAAAAACAAAATTGCAGAATTTTAAAATATGCACAGAATTTGATGCAGAATTCCCTCAGGAATATGGGGCGCTGTACAGCTGTGATGGTGGGACTGTGAAGGGGGGTGCTGCACAGTAAGGGATCTGTGGGTGGGGGAGCTGGGCAGGGGGTATGGTGTGCAGGATGCTGTGCAGTTGTGGTGGGAGGTCAGCGGGAGGGGTCTCTGGGCAGGGGGTGCTGGGCATAGCAGGTCCAGGGGCATTGGGAATAGGGATCTGTGGGGGAGGTCTCTGGGCGAGGGGGCACTGGGCATAAGGGCAGGGCACTGGGCAGGGGGGCAGTGTGGAAGGGGCATGCTGGCAGTGCAGGGCTGGGCGGGCCAGTGTGCATCTAGCAGTTGTGGGTTTGTAAACAGTGCCCTTGTGCTGGGCTGAGTGGGGCTGCTCCCGCTGTGCTGCGCCTCATTGCCCCCAACTGGCCCCTCGCTCTGCAGACCACCCCCCATCATGTGCCCTATTTCCCCAATGGGGGCCCACAAATATGTTTGGCCCTGGGCTCACAAAAAATTAATCCAGCGCAGTCAGGGCAGGATTAAACATCTATCTGGGAATACATCTGGAAAGTGACATGTTATTCACCTACGTTGGTGTTCAGTATTCAGTGAGGAGAGGCTTTAGCTTATAAAAAAAAAAAAGACTCTGAGCTTGGCACAATGTACATACCCTATTGATGGCCTCCAGTCAGAGTGATCCGTAACCATTTGTCGCCTTGGCCTTTGTCCCCCTTCCATGGCCATACCCATCTCTCACATGTGCCCCGTTTTTATGACTACTATTATAAGCTGTTGAGCAGAGGCTCTGATTTACAGAAGCTACCATGGAAGTGGAGAGTTTTCACTCCACTTATCAAAGCGTTTGCTGTTGCCATTCCAATGTGGGAGAAACAATCAAACTTTAAATAGCACTTTAAATCTTCAAAGTGCTGTCCAAACATGAACTCATAACTCCAAATATAAACCAAAGAGCTAAGCTGGCTTGAAGGGAATTGAGAGGTCAGAGCCATTCAGCATTACTTATTCATAGGATTCAGTCATGTCTGTGAAATTCATAATCCGCATCTCTTAAAAATGCATTTCTTACACTCCATGTGCTCAATGCATGTCGGTGAACACATGGCCTTGTGACTGAATTGCTTGTTCTAAGCAAATGTGATTAAGGTAAACTTGTGATTCACAGCAGAGCAAATGCTGTAAAAATTCCCTTTTTCCCCAAAAAGCGTGAATCATTGAAAATGCTCATTCAGTATTTCTCATTCTGTTGGGGAATTATATGTATTTTATAGACTGAAATTTAGCTAAAGGCAAATAGTGTAATGGACTTGCCTGGTTAAATGGGGATGAACTGCACAAAATATCTTGAATGGAAATATATTTTTAAATCAAAATATTGTACTTCCATTTTGAGTTGTTGTGGGGTTCTAGACTCTTTTTGGGCTACTGAAATTGCATACCAGCTTGATGTTTTAGTTCAGCTATTCTAGTCACAAATATGACTGGAGCTGAAATAAGATTTCCCAGCAAGAAGGGATGAGTTCTGTTCTCCAAATTTAGATGGTAACCCACTGTAATTCCAGTTCTGAGTCTATATTAGCCGAGTGGCCAGGAGTTTTGATTTGGGTGAGGCTTGGGGGGTAAGAAGTGTTCTTGCAGGGCAGATAAAATGACAATGGGAAATGGTGAAATCAATATTGCTCCAGCGCTTTCAGGCTGTTCTGTGGACCAGCACTCATCTCTGGCTCATGCTTTTTAATGTCAAGCTAGAAAGACTATAGCAAAGGCAGTTGCTGAGCTGAAGTCAAACTTGGAGATGGAGAAACGGGATGTAGTGCACAATGCTGCTGTTGTAAAGAAATCAAACAAGTCTCCAGAGCCCTAATGCTGCTTCATCAAAGTCCGTGGCATAGATTCCATTGGCATGAGTGGTGCTGGGTCGGGCCCCAGGAGAATGTGTTGCATTTGTCGAGGGTGGAAAACGGAGCTTTCTGAAGTGAATAGCTGCTCTGTGCCTTGCTTACTGTTCACGAGCACTTCACACCAACGGGCTGCAGGTCTCCTGGATTTGGGGGGTGGGGGGGATAGCTGCTTGGAGTGTGCAGTTCTGACTGCCAGCAAGGGTATTTATGATTGATAGAGTTCAAATAGTTTAAAGCTTGCCATCCGTTGAGGGAGCAGGAAAACCATGTGACTTCAGTATGTGGATGGCCGCCTAAAATAGCGAGTGGCTGTTCATGAGCTACTCTGACTCTCGGGCTGAGAACTGCCTAGCCAAAGGAATTAGTGTATACTTAATGAATGACAAATACATTCACTGAAATCTGGATTGGTTCCCAAACAGAAATAGGCTAAACTGGTCTAACTCTTTTGCAATTAATAATTCAACCAGCCTTACTGGAAGGCCAGTTATGACTAATCCATATTAGGAAGTTTTCAGCTGTTACTTTAAAGTAAGGGCTCTCTCGGGAGGAAAGATATAATGGAGACGTACTCATGGGTCTGGCGCTCAGTAAATTCTGAGTTCTAATCCCAGCTTTACTCTCAACTTTCTGCAAAGCCCTGGGTAAATAACGTCTCTGCTTCTGTTTCTCCTACTATGAAATGGGGAAATATTGAGGCTTTGCCACTACAGTGATAGCCAGCAGTATGAAAAACCTACGACTGAGACTTGTTGTCTGTAAAAGTCAATCATATCGCGCTCTTCCATGATGCTCTCCAGCCATGGATCTCAAAGGGTACGTCTACATGGCATTTGGCAGACTTGGGCTAGCGGGGCTCACGCTACCACTGTAATAATAGCTGTGTAGACAGCACTATGAAGTTGCGGCTTGGGCTGCGGTGCAGGTGCTGAAGCCAGCGGAGAGGGGTGGCCTCCCGAGCCCCAGCTTCAAAGTGCTGGCTGCACAGCTATTTATAGAGGGCGAGTACAAGCTCTGCTAGCCCAAGTCTGTCAGCCCGGGCCGGCCTGGAGGGCTTGCTCCGAGGGGCTGTACTCAAAGTGCTTTGTAAATGAGGTAAGTATCATTGTCCTCATTTTACAGCTAGGAAGCTGAGGCTTGGACTGTAAACATACAGTAACTTACAGAAATGCTGAGGATAACGTATATACTCTGCCTGCTCCCTCAACTGCTGTCTCCTTCTAAACTACAGTATGCCAGAGAATTCATTCTCTCATGTCTGCATTTTTTTCAGCTTGTTTTCTTCTCTCCTGCATGGGCAGCATGAAGGAGTCTAGCTGCCTTGCATGCTGCCCTCCCCCAATATGCTGGAATATTTTTAAGTGATCCAAACAGATGTTACTAGATTCCACAAATAGCATCAGGGCTACTGCAACAGCCTTCATAGGTCAGCAGGAATAGCTAAGAAGGCAGAGCACTGTGCTGTGTGAGGGGTAAAGATCTCGGAGGGTGGGCTCATGGAGAGGCTGTTCCTCCTCCTCCAGGTGGAGACCAGTCCCACTGAGGTTAAAGGGAGTGGCTTGTATCTTGAGTGATGCTGGCAGAGCAGGTGCCAGCTGGCAGACTGGGTGCCAGCTCATGCCAAGGGCCCCATGTCTCAGCAGAACACTGACAAATACATAGCTGAAAACAGTCTGGTTCACCTTAGCCCTGTTAAAATAGATATTACAATCATAAAATTGTGTGTAGCCTCTGCTGAATATCTGTGAGTTGCTGCATTAATCTCACTTATAACACCAGTATCCCATATTGTAAAGTACTATTTGAGCATTTGCACTGTAAACCTTTGTAACGGTGTAAATCACCAGGCAGGAGAGAGACATGAATTAGTGTGAAACGCTGGTCTCCAACCGGCCGTGTTATGTCCTGCCTGGCCGGGAAGGCTCATCCACACCAGACTGAATAGAGTGGAACACTGAAGGGGACAAAATACTTCGTTCTTTAGCTCCCTCCTTTCTCTCTCCCGCCCTCCCCCCAAGGGATAAAACCATGAGATTTTCTGTGGATTTTACATGGGTGAATGTCATCACCCAGCCTTATCCTTACCCCGCCTCCTGGATAGAGGACTTACTAGATCTATTGGAGGGTGCAAAATTTATAAGTACTCTGGATTTGACTAATTTATATAGGCAAATTACTTTATATGCTGATGCACTGGAAAAGTCAGCTTTCATAGAGGAATCTGGTTTATATGAGTTTAAGATTATACCTTTTGGGTTAATTTATGCAGGGGCTACCTTTCAGAGGTTTGTCAATGAGGAACTGCAGGGTTTACAGACTTTTGTCTGGGCCTGTGTAGACGAATTGGCTTTTTGTTAATGACTCTTGGCAAGACCATCAGAACCATGCAGGAATTAAATTATAGAGGCTTAGAGAAGCCAACCTCACTGTCAAGGTGTCCGAGATAATGCAAGAAGCCAATGTCATGGAAGATGGGGGCTATCTTTATTTAGGGCACTGGGTGGGCAGTGGGTTTGTTTGCCCTGACCCTTTAAATCAGAAGCCATTTGGAATTGGCCTGCCCCACAAACCAAGAAGCAGATCTAATCCTTTATCAATCTGGCCAGCTGTTGCCGAAGGTTTGTAAAGGGGTTTAGTGATGTTGTGGCCCCCATAACAGGCCTTACAAAAAAGGGGAAGCTGGGCCTGTGAAAAGGGCTTTAGACAAAAACTCTTTTATGTCCTTAAAGAGCCAGTTTTGGTCTGCCCTGATTTCAGCAAACCCATTGTGCTGTGCACTGATGCTTCTAAAATTGGATTAGGTGCAGTGCTAATGCAGGATGGGGGGAGGGGGGTGTGTGAAAGAGGCATCTTATTGCCCCGAGTAAAAAACTGACCCCCTCCCCCACTGAACAGAACCGTGCTGTCATCGAGTGGGGTGCTATGCCATAGTTTGGGCTATTATGCAACTTAAGCCTTCTCTGTATAACAGAAAATGTAAGGTTCTAACGGACCACTCACGGCTAATATGGTTGCACTAAGTCAAAGAGACCAATTTGAGATTGTTATGCTGGAGTCTAGTGTTCTACAGGAGTTTGACAGGGAGATCATCCATATCAAGGGAAAAGAAAATGTAGTGGCTGCTGCCTTGTCAAGGATAGGGGGACCCTGAGGTGTATTCAGGAGCATTGGTGACACCCCTTCCTATGTCATGTTTGTGTTGGGGTTGTGATGCTGGGAGACCAGGTGCCAGATCATGTCAAGATCTCCATGCCTCAGTTGAACACTGACAAATCCATAGATGAAATCAGTCTGGCTCACCTGTGTGTTAACATTGCTCAAACAGACATTAGAATGATCAGAATATGCTTGGACTTCATTGAATACTTGTGAGTTGCTGCATTAATCTCACTTAGACAATCTGTATCCCATATTGTAAAGTAATATCTGAGCATTTGCACTGTAAGCCTTTGTAATGGTGTAAATCACCAGGCAGGAGGGAGACATTAGTTAGTGTGAAAAGCTGGTCTCCAACAGATGGTGTGATGTCCGGCCTGACAAGGAAGGCCTATTGACACCAGACTGACTAGAGTGGAATATTAGATGATAAAATATTTGTTGTTTACTCTACCACCCCCGCTCCCACCCCCATGAAGCTGAGTCTTGCAAGTGAATTCCTCCCATCCGCTGAGTTTGCAGATCAGCGCAGAAGGGGGGAAGGGAATAAAAACACCTAACAAGGAGGAGCTGTATCTTTATGCTGCTTGGACTCTGGGGGGCCAGGATTACGAAGCATAAGCAAAAGATCCCCAGTGCTTAGCCTGGGTTAGCTCCAAAGGACACATAGAGCTTGCTTAGCATAGACGCTTCTATTACTTTGGATATTTAAGATTGTAACTCATTTGTGTATGTTTGTCTACCTGCTTTAACTTTGTAAATAACTTGCTTGTTTCCTTTTCCTATTAATAAATCTGTATATAGTTCAATAGGATTGGCTACAAGTGTCTTCGGTGTGAGAGCTACACTTGATGATTGGTTGGGAAAATCTTAAGTATAGAACTCATAACCAAATTGGGATTTGTGCCCTGGCTCTTAACAGGCTGCCCTGAGGTTGCTACTCAAGCTCAGCTTGACAGGGTGAACAAGCCCTTGTTATATAGAATTATACTGATTCTGAAAAAGGAAAGTGTCTAACTTCACAGAAATAATACGCACAGTACCATATCCATGCAGTACCAAGTCTCTGTGTGTGATGATGGACTCTCCGGGAGATGTGGTGAGAATACGTCTATCCCAGGTACTATACCATAGTATCTGATCACCTCACAATCTTTAATGTATTTGTCCCCACGTCACCCCTGTAAGGTAGGGCACAGCTATCATCTCCATGTTACAGAGGGGGAACTGAGGCGTAGAGTGACTTGCCCAAGGTCATACAGGGAGTCTGTGGTGGAGCAGGAGCCTGAACCTGGGTTTCCAGAGTCCCAGGCTATGCCCTAACTACTGACCATCCTTTGTGCAAAATTGGGCACTAGTCATAAGAGTATCTTTGCTTTGCATATACCATAGTGATGCGTGCAGTGTAAGAACCGGACTGGCATTTGCTTAGGACCAGATTTTGAATGAACTGCTGAGGTTGAATCCCTCATATGCATGAATTAAATGCCTATTTGACTAGACAAAAAAAAAAAAGATCCAAAGCCTTTCCCTTGTGAACTAGTGCTCCAACAAATAAACCCGTCTCTAGCCAGTGTGTCCATACCAGCAAGAGACACGGAAAAGGGGGGTTCCTAGATGAGGGACAATGGGTATATTATGGAGTGTCAACTCCTGAAGATCTCAAGGGCAGTTCATTGCCTTCTGTTTTCCAGTGAGGTGAGGGCATGGGCTCTTTTTGTGGCTCTCACAATGGCAGTGGACAGCAAAGTTGCTGATTGGACCAATTGCATGTCCAATATGGAAGCCGATGGAGAGTAGGAATGGTCTGATGATGGAACCAGAGAAGTCATAAGATCACTGTCTCTCTTCTTTCCCCGCGATTGGGAAGAGGGAATAGCAAATTCTCCACTCTGAAAGGAAGGAGCACAATTGAGCTCTGTTTCAGATTCCTTCGGGTATGCCACCCAATGTCTTCTATTTAAAGTCTCTTTAGGTCAGCACTGTTTTGCTCACTTGTGTGCCAGAACATTCCAGTGCTCTGAAGACAGGTTTACAAACTTGGTTGCAGAAATGAGCTATTCAGCCGGAAGCATCTGCCTGCCAGGGCTTGCATACAGGTTGTGCTGTTGCAATCTGCACATCAGCGTCTTATACAATGAATAAAGCTGTCCTCCTTATCGCTTCAGGAGGTACAAGGTTTTTCCTAGTGAAGGGAAACAATCATCACTAGGGAAACCTTAACTACTTTTTAAAGACTGAAAGAAAACACATTCATTCTTTTAAACATGGAAAACTAAATGGCCTCTTTTCCCCTTGGCTGTGTGTACCATGGCCTCAGTCACAGGCTGACATACAGTGAACTCTGTGGGCAAACACTCTGCTTTTTTTAGTACTCTGCTGAATGTTGTGCAAAATCTGCCTTTCTTTATTGTTAGACAAAGCAGTAGGTTCTGGAAGCAAATCGCTAACCTTTAAACCTGCAATTTGCTTAACTGAACCCTCCTCTCTCCACCCGCCCCAAAAGCACTCCCAAGTTCTGCTGAAAGTCACTGAACTTTGTGTGACTTGTCACAGTGCAACCAAGCAACCCCTGTGGCTGGAGTTCCCTTTTTGGTGGGACTGATGCTTTCACTTTAAGTCTAAGGGGCAGAGAGAATTGCTGCACTGCCGGTGTGCACTGATCCCTTGAGGGTACTTTGAACATTGCGCACTGTGACTCCTAACAAGCCTAATGGATTGGGGGAGGGGGAGCAGGAGTGCGTGAGGGGAGTGTGGGGGCAAAGTTCTCGGCAGGGTTTGCAGACACTGCAGTCTTTCAAGCATTGCACGAGAAGTGAATGGCTTGCAGTGGTCATTTTAATGACATCATTACATGCATGGGTGGCCAGGGACAGCTTTTCAATAAATGCTGGGGATTGTTGACTGATAACGTGCTGCACACAGGGACGTAGGACTGGAAGAGGCCTCCTGGGTCACTGAGTCCAGGCCTCTGCTCTGGCCAGCAGCCCCACTGTATGTAATCCTGTTCATACGTTTGCCAAGCTCTGTCTAGGAGCTAGTTAGCTTGCTTGCCCAGCAAACGCAAAATTCAGTACCAGTTTCTTGCACAGATTTTAGAAGTTACTCAAGTTCACTCCACTGTCTACTTGTGAAAATGGAAACCTAGAGGATAAACTCAAATCCTAAATGGGGAGGGAGTGTCTGTAAGTGGAGTTAGGAACCTGGGTTCTATCCCTGCCTCTGCCCATGACTCCCCTTATCCATTCATGCTTTCAATATGGATAAGAGCTGAGCATCTGCAGCTCCAATGAAGTGAGTGGAAACAGTGGCTGCTCAGCACCACTGCACTGGACTGTGGATCACAGCCTCCTCTAAAGACTGCCTCAGCTCTTCTTGACATCTCCCTCCATCTGTTCTGACTCCAGACTCTTTCAAGTTCTAACTGGAGTGACGTTGTTTTTAGGATACGGAGTAATCGCTGACTGAAAGTGCCCCTGGACTCTCATCGTCTTCCAAGCCTGAGGTTGACTCCAGTCTTGGCTAACATAATGTGCTCGTATTAAATAACAATAAAGAAATTATTCAGTACAAGCCTGACTCAAACAATTTGCAAGAACAATTGGCCCGGTAAAACTGTTGGCTGTCATAATTACAGCTAATTAACCTGGTTGCCACAGATCTCTGGCTCAATACGGAGTAAGGGGAATCCACTCGCAAAGCAATATGTAAGGGAAATAATATCAATAAAACCCCTTCAAAATGGGGTTTAATCTAATGAAACAAAATATTTCCTCTGAACTTCTGGGTTGGCATTGAGTTCTTGTATGGTTTTTCCATAGAAGCTCTGTTGACAGAGAGGGGAAGTCCACAGCCTGTCTTAGCCTCCCGATAAGTAAGGTAAACACAGTAGATAAAACAGTGTTTTCTCTACCCTCCTCCCCCATTTGCCAAAAGGGAGCACTAGAATTCAACGTCTTACCCTGAAAGGCATTGAGCTGTCCCTCCTCCCCATCTAAGGCACTTAGCCGGACTGGCCCCAAACTAGCATCCAAAGATGCACAGGCAAAAGTTAGTCAGTATTTACTGCCTTATTGGGACAGAGGAAGATGTAGTGAATCTGCAGCTACTAAGAGTTCTTGCAGAAGTTAAGTCTAGAGAATCTACTTCTGTAGCTGTAATATTTAGCCTCACTGCCACATAAGTGTCTTAGCCTGCCCCATGGGCTCTTCACTGAATATTTTTTCATCACTGCTGAATAGTTTAGCACAAAATAGCTAATCACTCTGCATTTGCTGCTCCTCTTAAAACAGATTAGATGCAGCGAGAGAATGCTACATTTATAACACCTTCCCTAGCTGCCCCACTTATGCACTCTCTAGTGGTGCTGCAAAGTTATATTAAATTAACCCTTGCACCATTAACTGGACAACTGGCTTTTCCAAACCTCACCTAAGGACACCATAAACGCAGCATCGCTGTGCATGTCATAGACCCTGATCATGCAAAGAACTTAAACATGTGCTTCATTTTAACCGTGCGTAGTGCCATTGACTGCAGTGCACACAAGCCTTCCTGAAATGGTCAAACACATGCATAAATCACCAAAACCACCATCTTGTGTACCAACTGACACTTCACTACTCTGTAACACTGACTCTTCCCGGTGTTTCAAAGAATAATTTACTCTGAATATCTGTGCAACCACCTGCAAGTAACACTCCCCTAGTAACTACATATGCAGCCTGACCTACACAGGTAACTGTAGGCTTGATTTTATACCTAGCTCAGAATAACTTCTTGAAGTACAAACAAACAGTTACTTTAAAGCTTGGAGGTGAAGCTCTTCCATGGAACACCTCACCTGTTTAAAAAACCTTGTTGCCTGGACTGCTGTGTTCCCATTCACAGATGCTAGAGTGTGGGGGGTGGGGGGGAATGCTTGGGCACCCCAAGGGCCTGGAGCCCCCCTTGCGTCAGGATGTGTTTTGGATGAGGGCGTTGTGTACCTAGGCAGACAAGCCTGGAGCCATGTGGGAGATGTGACTAGGGAAGGGGAAAGCTGTGGGGCTGGGAGAGTGACCCTCCTGAGTGGGAAGGCTTGTGGATTCTGGGGCCACGGGAGGGTTTGTGGTCACGGTGAATCTTGACAGAGTAAAATAATGCCTGTGTCTCCTCCAGGAGATGTTAGATCTCATTTTACAGTGGACAGAAGTGTCAGGCAGCTCCCCAGTTCAGTTGGGCAGTTGTCCCTGGCAAAAATGCTTGCTTGTTAACCTCTACGGTACCAGAGTAGCCAAACAAACACTTGTGTTTCACCTAACCAATAAAAATGAGCTCTGTGTGAGCTAGCCAGCAAATCAAGCTGCTCTGGCATCCTGGGCTGGGAATAATACACTGTAGGCCTTGGGCTGATGGCACAAGAAATCTCTATTGGTGAAGCAAACTTTTCCTTGTAAGGCTGGGAAGTGCTTATCGCAGGCCAAATGTCAAATAAAGCTGGCTCCCAAAGGAATTGCAGGGGCAAAGACTAAGCACACCCTGTTGTCTCTACTGGAAGCGCTCAAGTGAATTTCTGCCTCTGAGAAACAAGGTAGAAATGGCTCCCGAGGAGTGGGGCTGGACTGTGACATTGGATAGGTCACATCGTATTTGATAGGCTGAGCTGTCCCACACACCAGAGCCAGCTTGAAATGCTGCAAATCATGGCCTGAAATTTCCCAGATATCCCCATAGAAAACTCTAGCAAGTCATAGGCACACAAGTATACTCCTGCTTCACCAAGGTCATTTCAATTCAACTGGAGCTGACTTCTGCAGTATGAGACAAACACCGCCGCTCTACTCAAAACCCTCTGCACAGCCGCTCCAAGTAAACATCTCTGCCCCCTGAAATACAAAGCCACTCAGTAACACTTCAGGTTCTTCCCCCATCGTCACACCTCCTTGGTTGGATGAAGGGTCTGACTGCTTGGCAGGGCTTGAGGTACTGTGTAGTATGTGCAAGCCTGCTGGAAAAGCAGTAACTCTGAAAACGGGTTGTGCACTTAAATGTGGCTTGCAAACACCTGTCCTAGATCTGCACCAGAACCATTTCGTGGGGGTGTAAAGTAGCACGAATGTGCGGTGCTTGTAGACATGCTGAGGACAGGCAACACTGGACCCTGGTTCAGCTGGCCATTAGGTCCCTATTTTGCTTAATTGAATAGAAAGTGCACTCTGTTGGTTCAGTGCCCGTTAGTTAGCGCACCAGGTTAAAAAGTTGCCGGGGCAGGTGTTTAGCCTATCCCAGAGTTGTGAGAACTCTGTTTTCTTTGCCAATAAGGACTTCGGGTCTGGTGTAGGAGAAGAAATCAGATAGAATTGACAGAGCAGGACTTATCTGGATATCTCTCAAAGCCTCTCCTGGGGAAGGCATTGGAATGGCCACCACTACTCCAGGAACCACTTGGCATCGTTTAGCTCATGCTTTGAAATACATGAAGGCTTTTGCTATAAACCTCTAACCACCGAAAAACAAAAACTGTTCTTGGCTCGAGAACAGTCGTTGCCTTGGCTTGTATCCTGGGACTGAGTGACTTATGTTTCTGCGTTGGTGGGAGGATTCCCCCTTTTATTTTAGACAAGTTGGGTCGCATTGATCTGAAGCCTAACTCCCTTGCAGACTGGAGTCCTTTTTTAAATAAATAAATCAGTCAATCAGTGACAGTCAGAACTCAATCTGTCTATTTTGAAAACAAAAGGAGGGGGAAAGCCCCTGTGCACTCTGCCAAGAGAGAACAAAGAACAGCCAAAGCACACAACTTCTGGCATTTTACTTGGAAAGAAAGCGTTCATCCACATGTCAGGTAGGGAGCTGCCCTCTGCATTCTTGATCCAACCTGGCAAAGTTGCAGCTCGAATAAGTAAATCCTGAACAGCAAAGTGCAAGAGAGACAGAGGCCCCGGCTGATCTTAATGTTTTGGAAGTTTCCTTGACAAACGTTTGGTCTATAAACAAGCCCAGGACCAGACTGATGTCCCTGATTCCCCAATAACTACTTGGAGGGGTGAGTGGCCAATCCAAGCACTCTGCCAGGAGAGGTGGTACACCCAGATCCTCCCTGTCCCCTCCCTCCATTGTGCATCCCATGCAAGAGCCTGACACCCCGTGGAGTGCAGGGACTGCTCTCTCACTGTGTCCCACAAGGATACCTGGCCCTACCTCACCCTTTCTTCCTTTGGAAGGTCAGTCTAAAATCTGATGCAGTCTGTTCTCTCTTGCATATGGCTACTCCAGGAGGCAAAGCAGCTTCACAGTCCCCCTTACTTGGGTCCATGCTTAAATGGCATAATCTAGTGCAGGGGTCTCAAACACGTGGCGCGGCCCACAGAGTTATTTCCTGCAGCCTGCCATAGGCGCTGACTCCACCGGCAGCCAAGCTCCCTTCACCCTCCGCCCCCTACAGGGCGCCGTGTCCCCGCTCCTCTGCCTACCTCCCAGCACTTCCCGCCACCAAACAACTGTTTGGCGGTGCTTAGGACTTTCCAGGAGGGACGGGGGAGAAGTGGGGATGCGGCACGCTCAGGGGAGGATGTGGAGAAGGGGTGGAATAGGGGCAGGGAGGGTGGAGAGTTGGGGTGGGGAAGAGGTGGGTCAAGGACGATGTTGTTAGCTGGATCAGCAAAATATAACCCACCTCTGGCCCTGCTGCTGCCAGCTCCCCCACACATGCTCTGGGGAGGAGGGAAGGCAGGCGGGCTCTCGGAGCTGCTGTTTAAGGCAGTGTTTACAGTCACTCTCACTCTGGGGGTGGGGATGTCTGCTGCCTGCATTTCAATGAGCCCTTTCCACAGTTCTCTGAAGTTTACCGAGTCAAACTGCCCAGGCTTGACAAACAGCCTTGCAGCTCCTTGCTCCCGACCAAGCCATTGAGCCTGCTCTTCCTGCATCCCCAATCCTCCCCTCTAGCTATACCCTGACTCACACCAACCCTCAGCCAGCCCCTTCACCACTCTTCATATATCCCCTCCCTCAAAGGAGGGCCAAACACACCCGCCATTGAAATCTGTCCCCATTGATCCTATGCGCAGTGGGAAATGCGGGGGCAGCAGCAGCCAGTCACTGGGAAAAGCCCTTTTCCTTTAACACTGGGAGGGAGAGAAAGGGAAGGCGAATCAGAGAGAAATATCACAGGAGGGCGGGGGAGGAAGGGAACAGGGATCTTGGATTTTCCAGTTTACAAATGCCAAGCCTGTTCCCCGCGCCTCTCACCCTCAACAACGCCTGGGTGGGAAAGAAATCCCCGACCCTCCTAAGGGACGCGGACGCTTCAACACAGGTGCTGACTGCCAAGTAAATTTGCTCAATAGAGGTCTACAACTCCCAGCATGCTTTACTCCACCTTTCACCGAGCTGCCGTCTTAGGGTACGTCTATACTTACGCGTCCGGTCGGAGGCGCGGGATCGATGTTCTGGGTTCGATTTATCGCGTCTTGTCTAGACGCGATAAATCGAACCAGGAAGTACTCCGCTGTCAACGCTGGTAATCCAGCTCCACGAACGGAGTAGGCGGAGTCGATGGGGGAGCCTGCGCGCCGCGTGTGGACCCCGGGTAAGTGCTTTTTCATTCGAACTAAGATAGTTCGACTTCAGCTACGTTATTCACGTAGCTGAAGTCACGTATCTTAGTTCGAATTTTGGGGCTAGTGTAGACCAGCCCTTAGAGACGGAGCAAGGCATGCTGTGAGTAGTTGGGACGAATGTTAAAGTGGCAACGTATTTTGTATGAATAGTTACTTTAAAAAGTTCCTGCCATTACAGCTGTGTTGATAGACTGTTAGTGTAGATCCTCATCAGTGTTACTGACCACATAAGGAATAGTTACAGGTGTTTATATTTTATTAAAATCCCTCTTCGCATTACAGTTTTTAAAAAGTTAATACATTGACTTTTAATAGCATACTATATTACTGTTCATTTTTTTCATTTTTGACTATACTTTTGTGTCGTTGTATGAAAAGGTGTCAGTGACGTGGTCCTCGGGCCAATGTACTAGTCCTCATGTGGCCCTCGTGGTGATTTGAGTTTGAGATCCCTGATCTAGTGCATGCGTCTTGTGGTTTAATGTTAAAACCACATGGCCCTGCACTCTATAAAATCACACCAAGATAGTAAGAGAACCTGCTGTCTCAAAACTGAGTTCAGAGCTTCAGATAAGTGGCCACCCCAGATTTGTGTTTCTCTGTTGCTAAGACTTCATACAGCCGCTCTTAGCAACCTTGATGAGTGCAGTGGCCCCAAACTCATACAATGGTTACTTTCAGCGGGATGGCTTAGGAAATTAAAAACTTTGATCTGTTTTCTGCACCCAGATCAATTCCCTCTCCCTAAATGCATTGGCTACAATATTAGCTGCCTGGCTCTGGCCTGTGACTTCACCCCAAGTAAATGCCCTAAGGACTGGGGATGTTGGATTGCTCGTTCACCCCTTGCAGATGGATAGGGAATGAAGTTTGCTTCTCCAGACTGTATGGAATGAGGCAGCTGCTCTCCTACGTGCATTTTTAAGGTTGAGCAAATGAAGGTAACTTTAATGTGCACTTCCAAGCTGAACTCAATTGCTCCAGAGTCGCCAAGACAAAAGCACTGGTTGTCTCATCTTGTGCAATTAGGCATTTTTCCGTTGTTGTATATAGCCTGCACAGATTGTTTGCACAGCCTTCTGGTGTTGAGATAAGAAATATCTCTGCCTCTTACTAGCTGTGTGTTCCATCAGAACAATCTAGGGAAAACAACTTTCTTCAGGAAAGACTGCGTCTTTGAAAAGAGGCTTTCCTATGTTTGAGTACAACCCCGCCTTGGTGCACACAAGTATCTATACTAATAAATCTATCTAACAACAAATACCATATGTCAGAAGCGAACTGTTCTCTCAAATGTGCTAACTCCCTGGGTTTGGCTCGTCAATCAGACACTCACGGACTCAATACTTACTGACTAAATCAGCTGTCTTCCAGTGGGAACAAAGATAGGCTTCTCGCTTGTGGATCTGAAGTGGAGTTTTGCCAGCCTGACAAATGCTGTCATACCTGCAAAATCTTACTAGGACGCCTAGAATTCTAACTCACGAGCTGTCCAGGGTGCACCCCAGGAATGAGCTGACAGCCTGTCCTCACCTAAAGGGGAAATGTAAGCGATGGAGAGAGGAAAGCAGGCGACTCTGCTGTATATAATGCAGATGGGTGCTCTCCTGAGCCAGTGGGCCTGATTCGGATCTTGCTTTCATCAGTGTAAAACTGACATTCCATTCACTTCAATGGAGTCGCTCTTGATTTATGCCAATGTGAATTGATGATTGAGATCCAATGACTTATTTGCTCCTAGCCCAGCCTGGCATAGGGGCAGAAGAGAAACGGGAGGAGCAGTGTTCCCTGTGCTCCTTTCTCTTCCACCCTTCTGTGTTGGCTTTCTTGTCCCCGGTCCCAAAAATCCACAAACTTGCTCTCTGAGCCAGCTTTATGAACAGCAGAAAATTGACCCACTATATACTTTTCTGTTTCCTTAGAGCAAGTCATGGCGGAAGATCAAAAATATGGTGCAGTGGTCCCCCTTTGTTATGTCCTTCAAGAAAAAGTATCCTTGGATTCAACTAGCAGGGCATGCAGGTATGGAAGGTTGAGCTGTGCCATGTCATCAAGGGAACCCTCCATGGTGTGAGACCATAGTGTTGGGAAGTCTCCCGATTGTTCAGGATTGTTCAGTTAATCAGCTGTGTTTGCCTCAATTGTCTCTGTGATGCTCATTAAGTGTTCACCTTGAATCGGCCTTGTCTCTGGGGAAGCAGGGGCTTGAGGGAGGGACTGATCTAAATGCTAGATTGCATCGTGTGCAGATGAAGGAGATCCCAGTGTGGCATGCTTGTAAAGTGTAATGCTATCACTGCTGCCCCATGCTGGAGTTACTCCTGTCACTCAAGCAGCAGAGGTTTGTGCTCAGCTGATAAAGGTTCCAAGTTCAAACCCTGCCACTTAGCAATGTGCGGGGGTGTTACTCTCCTTCATCGGTCCCTGGAAGCTACCATGCTTAGAGGCAGTGGTTCGGGGGGCAGGGAAGGAGTGATAGAGTCCCCCCCACATGAGTAGTACATATAGATTTGACTCTCACTTGAGGTCTGTCATATCAGATGGGGATGTCAGCAGGGGCAGGAGGCTTCATGACTCTCTGCCTGCTCTCCTCTGCGAAGGGTCTGAGTAAGCACTGTGTTGCCTTTTGTCTCTCAGGTAGCTTCAAGGCTGCAGCCAATGGCAGGATACTCAAGAAGCATTGTGAATCTGAGCAGCGGTGCTTGGACCGCTTGATGAACGACGTCCTTAAGCCCTTTGTTCCTGCCTACCACGGGGATGTGGTGAAGGATGGGGAGCGGTACAATCAGATGGAAGACCTGCTGGCTGAATTTGACTCCCCCTGCGTTATGGACTGCAAGATGGGAGTCAGGTTAGTGTTGCTAGGTGCATTGGCTTGTAACTGAGCAGAAAGGAGCAGCCTGAGTTCAAGAATCCAAATCCAATGCTTAAAGCAACATAATACCGAGTAGAGAATATCCAGAGCAAACTGGCTACTCTGACAGGCTCACGTGGCCATGGGTTACTATTGCCCAGTGCTCTAGAGAGGGAACCCAAGCGGTGGGAGTGGGAGACACAAGAGGAAACCTGGGCTGGGAAATGGTGGAACAGATTCCTGCAGTCACATGTTGGTGACTCTGTGGTGTACTGTGAAAGTGGATTGCCTGGAGCTGCAGGGGGCTGTTGCATCAGTCTGCATAGTAGCCCATTGTTGTTCCAGGGGTCTGGGGATGGCAGCTTTTGAGACAGTACCTTGCCCTGCTCTCTCAACCACAAGGGGCACTGATCTAAGGGGTGGAGGGGCATTTCAGAAGTTCTATAGGGGTCAGAATAGAGATCCTTGAATGGAACAGCTTTAAAAAGAGTTAGACACAGTGAGAGAGCCCTGCTTGGGAGCTCCCACCACAAGTTGCCTTAAGTCCAGGCAGGGGTAGCATTTCTTAGGGTAGGTCTACACTTACCGGCTGGATCGGAGGCGTCGGATCGATGTTCTGGGTTCGATTTATCGCGTCTTGTCTAGACGCGATAAATCAAACCAGGAAGTGCTCCCCCGTCAACGCTGGTAATCCAGCTCCACGAACGGAGTAGGCGGAGTCAACGGGGGAGCCTGCGCGCCGCGTGTGGACCCCGGCTAAGTACGTTTTCATTCGAACTAAGATAGTTCGACTTCAGCTACGTTATTCACGTAGCTGAAGTTGCGTATCTTAGTTCGAATTGGGGGGTTAGTGTAGACCAGCCCTTAGACATCACACACCTAGATTAAAGCACAAGCAGTGCTGTTGCACACCCACCTCTGGCTTTGTGGTGAAGAGCACCAGGGAGTTGCACCTCTCTCTGAAGGAAGAACAGCATTTACCACCTAATGTTTTACACTATCCAGTATATTCTAGCGTGCTAGGACAAGGTCTGTCAGGACAGCTAATGTTCTGGGAGATGCCCCAATGAAAACATCAGGGCATATGTGCATTCCAGGTGCTGCTCCAGCCCATTCAAGCTGCAGCGAAGGCCTCGGTGCTAGCTGTTAGCCTTCTTCTAGCTCTGCCTCAGATTCTCCACTTTAGATCTGAGTTCAAACAGCTTTTAATCCTTTCCCTTACTTCTCACGTGCTCTTGCATGCTCTTTGGGATACAGTGTATAATATTATACGCTGTCCTTCATCAATGAATTCTGAAGCCTTTCACAAAGGGTGAGCGTACGTATCCTAGTCTTTCTTGGAACCCATATATGAACTATTAAAATTCAATCCTGCAAACACTTAACTATGCAGACCTTAATCATGGATCTAGTCCTGTTGACTTCAGTGGGATTATTTGAGCGAGGAAGGATTACACCTGGGCAAGCATTGCAGGATCAGGTTCTTACGTTTTTATGTCGAAATCCAAAGTCAGTATGCAGATTCAGGCCAGATATAAACCACTAGCCAGCTTGGGTTTTAGATCCCCGAAAAAGGACAAGCTTAAAGCTTAGATGTGGTAGAGACGCGTATGCTTTCTGGAAAAGCTGACAGCTCTTGTGGGAAGAGAGGAATTTTTTTCCCCTTTCTTCTTCTTTTTCCCCTTTTGAACTCCTGATGTGAAACATGAACGGGCATGTCAGACTGTCAGACACAAAACTCATACTCCCCTCCGGAGGGGGTGGGGGAGGAATGCAGGTAATGGAATGCTGGCAGTCTCCAAGCTAGCGGCATTACCCCCTCCCCCCCCTCACCTCCCCGCACTCGGGCATGGGTTGAAGTGTAACTTGAAGGAAATGGGGACAGGGTCTGTCCCCTGGGGTGACAATTAAATCTTGTTCACACGCCCCCACAAGAAAACCCGCTGTCATAGTAACTCTGCCCATGTGCTTTTCTTTGTATCTCTGAAAGGAGGCAGGCTGTTCTGCTGCACTGTTTTGGTTGGCCTCTGCTTCACAGAAGGGGAATGAAGTTCAAGTTACTTTATGAACAAGTAGAAAAATATTCTGAGCGGGGTTAACCAATGCTTTGCTCCAAAGAGCACATCCTTGTCAAGGAGGTTACGGAAGATCATTTCCTTAAAATTTGCTTGCACCGGCAGTGACCTGTAGGCCGGGTCTGTGTCGGTGTCGTTGACAAGCTGGGAGGCTACAGCAGTGCAGGAAGTTGTGAAAGGGGCTGTATATCCCTTTGCCACACTGTTATCGGTGGGTGGAATTAGGCAAAATCGTCTGCATGTGATTGCCGGGCAGGTAGCTAGAGCTTGACTTTCAGGGAGATGTGCAATACAGTGGAGTCAAAACAGCATTTGTGTTAAAATAAACAGAATGGTGCAAAAAGGTGCACACTAAAGCTTACCAATGGAGGCTCAATGAGGAAAGCAAATTGCATTTTCAACTCTTAACGCCTCCGGGGCAGGATCTCGAAAGTGGCTAGGCAGCTGGAGTCCTGTGACTGCTGTTTGTTACACTAGACCTGCGGTGGCCTCCACATGCTAGCATAATAAAGAAAGAACTGTCTACTTCCAGCTGTGTAGAGCTCCTAACACAATAACTGCTCAGGGTCCCTAGGTGTTACCACAATACAAAATGAGGCTTGTGCCCATAATTGCAGCTACGTGAAGCTTGCAATGTTCAGTGGCCAGCAGAGGATTTAGGAATCTAGATAGAAGGGTCCAAGCCAAAGGATTGAGACGTATACTCTAGCTTGTCAGAAATGGGATTTTGGTTCAGGCTTATCTCCTCACAGAAGGTTAAAGCGTTCCTCTAAACTGAGCTGTTGGCTATTCCCAGCCAAGCAGGAGCTGTGGGTTTTCCCATCTGGCAGTGCTGTGAAGATACTGTACTGCATGGAGTGTTGTGGCTGCAGGAAGAGACTGCTTGTTTACGCCTTGCTACCCTTCTTCTTTCCAGGCGGGAAGCAATACTGCCTTGCTTTGGAAGGCAGCGGCCTCCTCCAGTTCCTTCAACCTAAAATCAGATTAGTTGGGGCATGGGTGATGAATAAAGCCTAGGGGAGACTGAGAGGGGGAGGGAAGGGTATCCACAAATGAAGAGACTCTGGACTCCTCACTATGCTCAGAGGACCACACTGCCTGCTCCTTCCCCACACCCAAAAGTCACATGCTAACTGAAGCCACAGCCCTTCCAGGGGAGGTTTTAAAAGAGAGGAGGCTCTGGTAATGTCCTGCCATGTGTTCAGATGTCTTGGTTTCTGAAACAGACAAAAGCTGGCCTAGCAAGGTCCCATGAGAAATATGCATAACCCCGTCCCATGTATTCTCTCTAGCACACGCCCCCTTGCGTTCTACTTGAGATGTGGGAGTAAAGCGCCCGTTGAGCACCACTGCCTGGGCATAGGCAAAACAGAAAGAAAGCATGGCCCATCTGCAGAGAGCTAGTCCTTAGCTACCGAAGAGAATAGCTTTGTTGTAACTGGTCTCTGGATGCGAAGTGTTAAGGAGTGAAAGGCTACAGCAGGGTGATTTGCTGGATTGTGTTTTACTGGTGTATCCAATCTGCCATACCAAACTGCATTGACTCTGACAGGATCCCAGTGCAAAACAGGATTGAATTGAGACAGTAGCTGGCAGAGAGACTTCCAAAAACCATGCTATAGGGCAGAGGTGGGCAAACTATGGCCCACGGGCCACATCCGGCCCGCCAGCCATTTTAATCCGGACCTCGAGCTCCCGCTGGGGAGCGGGGTCTGGGACTTGCCCCGCTCCGGTGCTCCAGCCGGGGAGCAGGGTCGGGGGCCGCTCTGCGCGGCTCCCGGAAACAGCAGCATGACCCCCCTCCTGCTCCTACGTATAGGGGCAGCCAGGGGTTCTGCTCCACATGCTGCCCCCGCCTCAAGCACCGCCTCCGCAGCTCCCATTGGCTGGGAACCGCGGCCAGTGGGAGCTGCAGGGGCAGTGCCTGCGGACGAGGCAGCATGGAGCAGAGCCGCCTGGCCTCACCTCCGTGTAGGAGCCAGAGGGGGGACATGCCGCTGCTTTCAGGAGCTGCTTGAGGTAAGCACCGCCCGGAGCCTGCACCCCTGAGCCACACACACCCCCTGTGCCTGATCCCCCTCCTGCCCTCCGATGCCGTTGGTCATAACCTGGAGCACCCTCCTGCACCCCAAACCTGTTATCCCCAGCCCCACCCCAGAGCCTGCACCACCATCTGGAGCCCTCCCCCTCTCCTCCTGCACCCCACCCCACCTGCTCCAGCCCCCTCCCGCACCCTGCACTCCTCATTTCTGGCCCCACCCCAGAGCCTGCACCCCCAGCCAGAGCCCTCACCCCATCCCGCACCCCAACCCCAATTTCATGAGCATTCATGCTCCTCCATACAATTTCTATACCCAGATGTGGCCCTCAGGCCAAAAGGTTTGTCCACCCCGGCTATAGGGAGTGGAATTTCAGTAGGTGATGCTTTTTCTCAGTCAGTGCCAAAGCAATTTTCTACCATTGTGTTAGAGGGCCCTGTTCTGCTATTCTGGAGATGTAAAATCAAGGTTTTGATCCCTTGTAGCTATTGAAGACGTGGTGGGACTTTATGAATAACCTCTGTGTCCTGGCCAGATTCACATTGTGGTAACTACATTCTGCCTTCCTAAATTCCCGCTGCATTCCAGCTGGATGGCTTTCCATCTGCTCTTCTAAACTGTTAAATGGCTGCCCCAGGGGGGGTTAAATGATTCTTTACTACTTCAAGTGGGCTTTGAGGATTATAGCTTGTGAAATACTGATTCATACTATTTCTAGAGTGAAATTTACCATTGCGGGCAAGGCCTGGGGGGAGGGATTGGGGAATCCATGATTCGGAAGATTAAGGCCTGATATCATAAACAAGTCCTCTGTTTGGGAAGCAGCAAATGGTGAAGGTTATCGAATGTCTCTGCTACTGGAGAAAGGGGTAGAATTTGATTTTTATTTATTTATAATTTCGATGGATAATATCACCAATGTGTATTTGTAAACATTTTTTCTATTGTTAGCTATTTAAATTTTCACAGAGGTGTGAAATTCTGGGGCAGGGGGGAGGGCAACAATGGAGGTGTCAGAAATACTTATTTAATGATAATAGACATCGAGATACAGAAAGTTCAACCTTCATAACCATTAAAACACAAATTGTCAACATCACACGTCAAAATATGTAAAGTAAATATCCTTAAATCAGACTTTAGTAAGTTCTCAAGCGGCACTTTTCTTACTTGGCCGAGCTGTAAATGTTGATGATCATCGATGGAAAGATTTTTTTTTTGTCAGTTTGTGTGTGTGTGAGTGTGTACAGTGAAATCGACGTTTGCAGGTAAAAATCAAATCCTTCCAAGCCTCCCTATAGAGCACAAATCAGTGCTGTGAACTGTGACAACAGGGCCATCGTAAAGAGCAGTGGAGATGCCAGACCCTGCACAGAGTTTATTCCTTAGCAGATCTTGTTAGTTCAACAGATGGTGGCAAAAGGGTTTGTTCTGAGAGGGACTTAGCTGAGGGCAGGTCATAGCTGTTATTTGTGACTGAGCAGATGCTATCTCAGCATTTCCACCCTGTCCTAGAGGAGCCTGCCCTTTCCCCACCCGCGGGTTTCTCTAGGAAGTGGCAGCTTACATCTGTCTGGAGGCTGACTGAAAACAACTAGACGTTATTGTCAATCCCCCCATTTATCACAGTTATCATGGTGAGATGATTGGCCAAAATCCACAGCAAGGGAATAAACACTTTGTATGTCTGTTCAGAGAACAGAATTTCAGATAAATGGGACCCAGAACAATAAAATCTATGGAAAAGGACATATATGTCCAATGGAGGCACACACACTCCAGCCCCTCCCAGCTGACTCATTGTTTTCCATTATGAATGGTACAGACCTGTTCAAAGTTACACCTCTTCACTCTGCTCTGTATTTTACAGGAGTGGGAACAAGGTTTTGCCTCCTTGATAGTCCAACTGAAACAGACTAACGCCAGACGAACTAAGCTGTCTCAAAACAGCTTTATGTGAAAACATCCTGTTTAATACCCTGTCTGCTGCAGCACACCGTGGTGTGCGGTGAGGGGGCAGGGTCATGTACCAAAAAGCACAAGACAGACTTCAAGAAAAGTCAGAGCGTGTCAGCTGATTCTCAAAGGGAACATCAGATGCTGTTAACAGTCAAGTGTTGGGATGTAGCAACTTCTCTCTCTCTCTCTTTGAATTGTGCCAGTTTCCATGGCAGATGGTCAGTTGACAGAGCACATTTTGAAAGCTTCATTTAGCTTGGGAGAATAACTCCTTGTTTAGGTTTGCTCAGCATTCCAAACTAGTTATCCAAGACAAACCTTGAGTAATCTGCTCCTAACTTATTCTAGAGAAGGGTTGAGTGAGAGACAAAACCTCCCCCCTCTCGTTGATTACACTGATTTGGTGCACGTTAAGGGTCTGAGGCTTGAGTGGCAGTTAGGTTAGGTAGAAAGTGATTGCAAAAACCTGATGCAGTTGTGCAGTGGTCAGATCAGTGGTCGTGGAAAATGATTCCACTGGCTGTGTTTCTGTATGGGCTGGAGGGGATATTGTGGGGGACCACAGAAGAGGTTACAGTAACTGGAGGGTGAGGGCCCAGACTGTTTTAGCTGAAGGCTGATCTTTGGAATGAGGGAGAGGAAGACGTGGCAGGACTTGGACATTGCATTGTGCAGGAGAGGAGCTTACTATCTCACAGGACAGGTCCGTTGGTGGAGAAAACCTACAACTCTTAAATACCATATCAGCGGCATCCTAAGCTTATCCAGTATTTGTCCAGAACCAAACTTGGTCATCTCTTTCCCTGATATCTTTGACTTGCTTCAGCAAATCCCCATAGAGCCACCTGTCAGTTATGTCAACTCTACCCATCGATCAGAAGATGACGCCATCTAATGTACCGGAGTCCTGTTAGATATTTAGCAGTGAGAGGAGGGTAGCTGTGTTGGAATAGATCTGGCAGAGGTATTACCGGCCTGCCTCGGTCTTCAGAGCCCACTCACACCTGTGAGGAGGGAACTGTGGGGCCCCAAGGATAGGCAGGGTGGGGGAACTAATCTGATTTTAGCCATATTAATTTTGAAGCCTGAGTAAATTCAGAATGTCTGAAGTATTTGCAATAGGGTGGAAGCTTGGGGTACTAAATTGTACAGGATCAGTTAAACAAGTCTTTATGTAGGTTAATGTCTTCACATTTCTCTATAGGCAGCTACTCCCTGGATATGTTCTGTTATCCAAGCCCTGGTCCACACTGGGGTGGATGGGGGGGTGGGATCGACCTAAGATACGCAACTTCAGCTACGAGAATAGCGTAGCTGAAGTTGACGTATCTTAGGTCGACTTACCTCACGTCCTCATGGCGCGGGGTCGACTGCCGCTGCTCCCCTGTTAACTCCACTTCCGCCTCTCGCTGCGGTGGAGTTCCAGAGTCGACGGCAGAGCGATCGGGGATTGATTTATTGCGTCTACACTAGACGCGATAAATCGATCCCCCGATAGATCCGGGTAGTGTAGACGTACCCCCAGGTACATGCTTTCTGGGGTAAGGACTGTTGCTAACTATGCAGTGCCTGACACAGCAGGGCTCTGATTCTGACTGTAGCCTCTAGGCACTACTGCAGTACAAGTGTCTTGTGTTTCTCTTGGCCCCCTCTGCAAATGGCAGAGCGGCTCCTACTGAGCCAGCCCTTGGAACATGTTATAAATTGGACCATTTTGGGTTGCGCCTGAATTGTAATGTCTGTCTGTGGGCTGAGCGCTGAATGATGGCAGGTGGGCTGGAAATAAAAAAGCTTTTCTGTGCATGCTGCATTTGCCTTAGGTATCTCCTTTCTTGGTGTAACTGAAGGTAGCTGATGGACTTTTCCTGTACCTTGTCTCAGGTCGCTAATGTTGAGTTTTTATTTGCAGCACCTGTTCGTGGCCTGAGGCTCCTGGGCATGGGAGGCCTGTATACATATTTATTGCAACCCCAGGTGTTGGGGGTTCTTGTTCTTTGGAAATTGCCCGTATGAGACTACCTCTTTAGGTCTTAGTCTGGTGAGGACCTTGAGTGCCCTCGCTTCCAAGTAAAGTCAATGGGAGTTGAAGGCACTTGGACTTCCTGTTATGGATTATATTGGGGGATCAGTCCCTTAGTAAGGAGTGCCATCCCTCCTCCGTGCTATTAACATGTTCAGACAGTGACCACAATACATTGGAACCGTACCGCACTCATCAACTGCTAATAATCTTTCCACCTCCTTTGCAGAACGTATTTGGAGGAAGAGCTAACAAAGGCCAGGAAGAAGCCAAGCCTGCGGAAGGACATGTATCAGAAGATGATTGAAGTAGATCCCAGTGCCCCGACCGAGGAGGAGAATGCCCTGCATGCAGTAACCAAGCCCCGATACATGCAGTGGAGGGAGACCATTAGTTCTACAGCAACACTGGGATTCAGAATCGAGGGGATAAAGGTGAGGCTGCTTGACCCGTCTCTGTGCCATAACACTGGTCACTGGCAGGGCTCATGGGAAAACCAGCCTGGGAAAGAAGTATTAAGTTCCTACAACCCCTATTAATAGCATGAAGTTTCTGTCACCACACTTGGTGAAATGTGCACACAGAACAATCTCTCTGAGCCAGGCTCACAGCATTTCAAGATGTCCTGTGCCACCTTATGGCTTCTGAGGGAGAGCCTTGGAAAACTGTTCTTTCCACCCAAAAGAGCAGGCAGAGCTTTGACTAAACTTTTGCTTTTGGGTCCTAACTTGCCGCAATACCAGAGAACTGAGCCCCTTCCAAACTTTAGAGATATTTTTAAAAAAATCGTGATCCAGCTCTGTGACCTGAAAATTCAAAGCAGAATTTGTTTCTGCTCCTTCCCCTTCCAATCTCTCAAGATATGGCTGTATAAGAGAGGAGTGAAACGTTGTGATAAAGACACAAGTAAACTGGGGAAAGTCTGCATGACAAATAAGTCCTCTGTAAAAGCTTTGCACATTTGACTCATGTTTCACTGGCTACCACCCTCCCTGATGGCACTAGAGGGCTAGCAACTCTAACTACTGAAAAGCTAGGCCCATGTAGCTTTCCCACAGTAGCGCCGTAGTGTAGACCCTTCCTATAGTGATGGAAGAGATTTTTTTCCGTCGATGTCGGTAATCCACCTCCCTGAATAGCAGTAGCTAGATTGACAGAATAATTCTTCCATCGCCATAGCCGTGGGGCTTAGTTCGTCTTAGCTACAGCACTCACGAGTGTGGATTTTTCATGCACCTGAGTACCGTAGTTATGTGGACCCAACTTGTAAGTGTAGACCAGGCCCTAGACTAATAATTGCTGTGTAACATCCTAGCAGCTTAAAACTGCCCTCTAGAGGCAGCTTGTCCAATTGACTTTGCAGCACTTCTCAGAATGCAGAGCCTGTGATCCTAATTGCATCTATGAAATTACAACTATAGTCGTTTGGGGGAGAGGGGAGGAGAGGAACAGACAAAAACGTGATCCAATCCTTTTAGTACATGAGCCAGTCTATATAATGGAGAGAAGCAAAAGCCTATATGGAGCTTAATTTTACCAAAGCTCAGGGTGTCTCTTTTGGTGTCTGGAATTGTCATGCTAAAGTTCTGAGCTGAAACCTTGATCCAAACCAGAATGTGGGTTTTAGTTTGTGCCCATCTCAGATTGCGGTATCAAGGCATGATCATGACCAGGGGCTATGGAGATTCCTCTCCCATGTAACAGGATGCTCGATCTCTCATTTAAACACAATGGGTAACTCTTGCAAAAGTGCTGAAGGATGTGTCTTCACTGCAGAAATGAGTTATCTACGCTTGAGTTACTTCTCTCAATTTTAGCCTAGCTTGAGTGAAAGTAACCACCCTGCAAAATAGCATGTGAGCAGCTTTGTTCACTCAGGTGCTGCACTCACTCGTGTGTGGGTCTAAGAATTCTGGGGGCTGTCTCCCGGTTCTTGGCACTGCAGTAAGCAAAGCCACTCTATGAATTCTCTTCCAGTGAATTGTGGAGGAACTTGTCTGTCCCTTCTTGAGGACGGGTGCGTGGGGGAGAGGAATTATGGGAAGGCATTGGAGGACTAGCGGCACATGAGTGGAACTAGCTTTCATGCACACTACAGGTTGGTCATGTTAGCAGCTAATGAGTTGTGCTAACTCAAGCTGCAGCCTGAGCCCCCTTATGGGCCAGCCAACTTGGTTTACAAGCACCGCACTCGAGGGAAGGGTTTGTATGTGTGAATGGGGAACAAGTTACAATTTTGAAGTGCAGACAAGCCCTAAGTGACTGAGGGTACGTCCACACTACAGCAGCACAGCTTCAGCACTGCAGCTGTGCCACTGTAGCACCGTAGTGTAGATGCGTCCTCCCTCAACAGAAGGGGTAGGTAATCAATGTAGGTAATCCACCTCTCCCAAAAGGTGGTAGCTAGGCTAATGGAAGAATTCTACAGTGGGGGTTATGTCACTCTAACTACGTGGCACAGGGCACAACATTTTTCACAGCCTTTAGCGATGTCGCTAGACTGATCAGATTTTTAGGTGTAGATCAGGCCTTAGAAACATACGTCTCATTGCAAGTTGATGGGTCTTAGGCGCTTTCAAACCCTTTACTAGAGATAAGCATCCAATAGCTGTAGAACTGAATTAAAATGAAGGAAACGCTGCTTTGAACTGGGGAGAAGGGCAGAAGGGATTAAAAGTTCAGCTCCATTAACCAGTGCTCTGACTGATTAAAACAAGCTGAGGTTAAAATAAGTGGTGGTTAAAACGAGTAGTGGCACTCCAGCTGACACCCACAATCCCAGCTGCAACTTCAGTACTCTGTGGAGATCCTCCTAATAACAGCCCCGTTGTCTTAGCACTCTTTGATCTGCAGGGAAATGGCTGACGTAGAGATTATTTGTATTGTCATTAGGCATCGGATTTAAAACTCAGTCAACATTCTCACAGCTGCTGTTTCAGGCTGTCTGCGTAACTGGGCAGGCGTCACTGCATCCATTTACATTAGGGAGGGCTTCACAACCACAAGGCTGAGAGGCTTGGAAAGGGGGGGGTAAATGCAAGCGTACATTCTGGTGCAAAGACGGTGCCCCATTGCAAAACACCTTCTTACTGAACTGCTGTGACTGGACCACTTCAACCCGTGCTCCTAGCAAATGTTTTTCCTTGGACAAATGCCGAGCAATGAACGCGATCCCATTGTGAGAAGAGGAGGCCTTTCTGAGGTTGAACTGATGCAACAAGATTCATGACCAGCAGGCAGTATTGCATTTGTATCTGTCTGTGTAACTCAGGGACTTGCTGAAAGGGGCTAAAGTAAGAATAATCATTTTTTCAGCATGGTTGGTGTGCTGCAGCATAGCTGCCTTCCTGAGAGGCCTCCACCAGTGGCTACCTTCCCCCTACAAAACCTTTGTCATCTTGCCATAATCCACACTCCCTCATCTGTTCCACCAATTCTGACCACTGCTCAGTTTCCCCCTTCCCCTCCAGTTCTGTTGGAGGCTGAGTCTTAACTGCCACCTTACTGGCTGTGGAGAACTGTCCCATTTCACGGACTTTCCCAGCCCTCTTCAAAACACCACTAAATCCCCTCCTCTTTGCTCCCTCCACCCAGTCAGACAGTTCCCTATATATCAGCCCTTAATCTGAACAACTCTTCACCCATTTCCCATTGCTGTAACTGTCACTCTTTGGCTGGTGCACTTTATGAAACTAAAACCAAAAAGTAGCTGGATCCGTTAGGACTAAATCTTGCACATGGTGATTAATCTGTTGCTTCTTTCTGTCCTCTTGCTAAGATCAAGTGTGTTCATAGTTTTCTGGGCTGCATGCTTGGTCCAACGGATTACATATAGGGATACTGCAAGGGGATGGGCACATCTAATTGAGTCTTTTGTCTCTAATTACTGTAATTCTCCTTAAATCCCTCAGTTCCTAGATTTTTCTCCCCTCCAGTCTATAGCACTGAGATTTCACTTTGGTTACTGGCATAGATCTTTTCCCCTGCCTATAAGATGAAGTTTTACACAGAGCAAATGTTGCTGAATTGTATTATTTTGCTTGCTTCATAGCTGGATAAGCATCCCCTCTGAGAACAGGCATTCAGTATCTTGAAGCTGCTATTGAAGCCTCCTGGGGAAACTTGGGAAAGTTTTATTGAGAAACGGTTCTTGTTTTTTCCTTCCCTACTTTCTCACTGTGGACATCTTCCTGGAAAAACAGGATTGTCTGGAGTAATCTACCCTGTAAATTGTCTGTAGTGGATGTCTTATTACAGAAGATCTTGTGCTAAATCTTGTTTTCAGATCGGCACGAGCAGCTCCCACTAAAGTAACAGAGTTGTGTGCAAGTATCGATAGGCAGAGTGTTGTAGGGGTGGAGCAAGAGACTTGCATGAAGAGAGCCTTAGTGAATGTATCAAGTTTCACGCGGAAGGCAATGGAGTCTAGTAGGCAGACCACAAGACTGGGACTTGTGAACCCAGTTCCTGTCCCATTCCTAGCTCCGTCCCCAGCTTGCTGGGTGACTGTGAGTAAGTCACTTACCCACTCTGCATCTCTCTGTCTGTACAATGGGGACAGTGGTGCTTTCCTGCATTGAAAAGGCTGGGAATGCCAGATTTGATCAAAATAACCAGGATAAAACTCAAGATGGATCCCATTCCTACTGGTAGTTAAAACTACCCTGAGGCATCAGTCACTCTCAGAAGTATATGCTCTGCATAGTGCACTGCTGTACTGATGTATACACGTTTATATAGTCACACAAACTCCATTGACTTAACTTCCTTGGGGTCCTGAAAATCCCACCCAAACACCCTTCAAGAAAGAACCTGGCGACCTGATCTTGCTGACTGCAAGTTCTTGGAATCCACAGAAGTTACCGTAGGCTAAAACTGATGCTAAAGTGGGGGTGGCGGCAGGGAAAGCCCAGTTGCCATGGCCCATTAACCAGCCCTACATTTCTTCTTTGTAAAGATTAACTCCCTGGGGCTAGAACACCTGTAAATGTCAAGCCTATTGAAAACACCACAGCAGTGCCTGGTAGCTCAGGGAGAACTTCAAGAGGGGAGTAATTATAAATATTCTAGCTGGCTTTCCTGAAACTGAGCTAATGCCTTATCTCAAAGCCCATGCACGGTTTCATTTATTTATAGCCGCACGTAAGACTCATAACCATACACCTCCCTTCTTGAATGCTTTGTGCAAGGCTGTACTGCAGTTTACATGTGAAACTAGTGTGATCGCCCTTCTCCAGATTGGTATCTGTCATCTCCAAGGGGCAGGGTGGGGGGAGGTTTCCAAACCATGGCGTAAGGGCTCATATGACTGATGCATAGTAGCCAGGGGACTCTCCCTCTGGACAAGAGGGATCAAGTTCCTGAGCAAGCAGACCTCCTGTGAAGGTACTTCCCCACTCTCTGAGAGCACACATTCTGTCAGCACGGCTTCTCGGATCTTGGCCACCTGCAACGGTGCACAGGCCCGAGGTGATCTCAGGCCGTCATGCCCCAAACCACTTAGGACTTTATGCATTATAAATGGCTCCCAATTGCACGCACACAAACAGCAGTTTTCCCGCACAGGTGTAACGTCGTACAGATCCACCCCACTGAGCATACTTTAGCAAGTGAGATTGTTCATCATCTTTAGTTGTAGGTTTTACTATTGCTTAAGTCAATTTACATAATATGTATAATCTTGGGTTACATTTGCATATCATTTACTGACTAAATTTGACGCACTGATTTACATGATCAGTCTACACGCCCCCCACAATTCATGCACTGTACACACACATGTTTCACCTTCATTTCTGATTGATTTCAGAGTTTACTGTCTTGTCTGCAGTCAATACCTTACTCTGTGGGAATGGTGCTCAGTTGAATACTCGGAATGCCCCTGGGAATACTTTATAAGGACATCTAAAGCTACAGGACAGGATATTCATTGTACTCTGTTCCTTCCCTCATCCTCTGATCCAGTTTTTCATTCTTACTTCATCTTCCCCAGCATAACAGGATGTCTTTCCGGCTCCCATCCTTTCAGAGTGTTGTGGACAAACAAGTCATCCTTCATGGAGCACTAGACTATGGAAACAAAGCTGTGTGTATAGGACACACTTTAAAACTAGCCTCTACATCCAGGAAGTGCTGGTCCCAAAGGGAATTCTGATTACCCAGTGGTTTATAGAATCTGGACAAACAATGAAAGAACCTGATCTATGCTCTTCATTTCTACAGCATCTGAGGCTCTCAAAGTGATTTAGCATCACAATAGCCTTCTTAATTTGTTTGTGAGACTCTTCATCATCCCCACTTTGTAGCTAAGGGATGGAAGCAGAGAGAGGTTAAGTGACTTGGCAAAGATCCCATAGGAATTCCATGGAAGAGTAGGAATGGAACCCCAATCTTTTGACTTCCAGTTGTTTGCATACTTCCTTCCCTAAGACCTTTAGGAACAGAAAAGTAGGAGAAGAGAGCCTTTTTGGGACAAGGTTCTAATGGGAAGTGTGCTGGAATCCCACACCTGACGCAGACATGCAAGGGTATTGTGCTGATTCACTAGTGGTGCCTGACATCTGCCTTGCTGTCAGTCTGGCATTGCATGTATCTGTGTTGCCTGGTAGCCTGTAAGCTCCTTGGAGCAGAGGCTTCTTGCTATTTCTGTCATGCTGTGCACAGAGTGCCATTAAATTGAGCACTTAACCATGGCTAACTCTAATCCTGGAATGTTTTCATGTTGCTCTTGGACTGTGTCTGCATAAACCTTTTCTCTTAAAATTTCCCACCATTGCTATTGATAGAACACAGAAATGTAGGGCTGGAAGGGACTTTGAGAGGCCATCTAGCCCAGCCCCCTGCACGGAGGCAGGGCCTAGTATACCGAGACCATCCCTCAAACTGTTCTTAAAAGCCTCCAGTGATGAGGATTCCATAATCTCAGTGGACTAGCTCAGCCATGGGTGCCCCACAGCCACCGCGCTCAGAACAGGGCAGGATAACCGAATGAGAAACATGCTGGCAATCTGTCTACCTCCTACCACTGTGGAGCTGCACCGTTCATAGCAATGGTGAGAAATTTAAGGAAAAAAGGCCTAACACTTACCTCTTCACTACAGCAGACTTTGTTTAGGTTCAGGGTAAAAGCTAGAGATACATATTCATGACCACCACATCTTTTTTTCTTCTTCTTCTTGCAACTCCTTTTATTGCCTGCTCTGTGGCTTTTGGGAGGAGAGAAGGTATTTAATGATAGACCTGACCTGACTCTTCAACCCATGGTCAGCCTACGTAGGTCACAAAGCCTCCAATGTGAACCTTCATCTGACAATGACGCTTAAAGAAATCCTTCCGGGGCAGATTCTGACATCCTTGCTCATGTGGAGTAGCTGACTTCAAGGGGACCCTTCCTGGAGCAAAGTACCGCTCGCTGCCAAGTGATGGGAATCTGGCCTTGAGCCATTTGGCTGTTTCCTTTGCTGAGTAGGAGCAGATGAAAGCAGGCTGGTTCAGCTGGGAGGGTGTGCTGGGTCCCTTCTAGGGCTAGGCTGGGTGCAGGCTGAGCAGGTGAGATGTTCAGGTAGCGATGCTGCTCAACTGGAGGGGGAGGGAAGAGTGTGCACAACTTGCTGAGTTTTTACACTGTACACACCAGTCCTTGAACACAGAGGTGATCATAAACAGCAGACAGACAGGCGTCTTTTACAACTCTTGGCCTTTATCAATGGGCTGGGGACCTGGGTCTCCTGCAGACCCACTTTTTTTGCAGTTTTCAGTAGGGAGTAAAGCAGGTAGTGCCCAGGGCCCATGGGTGAGCTGCTGCAGCCTGCATTATGCCTTCCCACCCAAAAGCTGCCCTTGTGTTTCAAATCAGACTGGCTACCCAGGGATTTTTGTGTCCCCTTCTGGGAAATGTCTACCTTTCCCTTCCCTCCATCCTCAGACGTTTTCTAGCATGACTTTTATGCTTGCTTCTTCTTGAAGCAAGAATACAATAAGAGGCAGCCACTGGCTATTAAACATTCTGGTCAGAGAAAGCAGGGAGAAGGAATTTAGGAGCTTCATGGCAAAAAAATGAGTGGTACTGCCAGGACCTGCACTTGGGGTTAGTCAGTGCTATGGTCCCTGGTCGGTAACTTGCCCATGTCGTTAGTGGCCTTGGCAGGTCTCTGTGACACTGGGGAATTTCTGCTAAGATTCTTTATTAAGTAATGGGCAATACTGAAGCTGGCTGCAAGAGCTGAACGGCAGGTCAGTATGTCCTCTGACCTCTTCAGTAAGGCAAACAGCCACTACATCTGACCCTCCATAAGCAGAGGACTGTCACCCCCTAGAGAATAGAGCCCTAGACTGGGACTCAGGAGATCTGGGTTCAAATCCTGGCTCTCTCACTAGCCTGGGTGATTTCTCAGTGTCTCTATTTTCCCATCTGTAATATAGGGATAGTGATATTTACCTCCTTCTGTAAAGCACTTTGAGCTGAAAAGCACTATGGACGAGTAGGGATTATTTATTATTATTTCATGGCACTTACTTGAATCTTGGCCACCTGTCCCCTTGCCCTCAAGGAGGCCAGTCTGCATTCTGGTTCATGACATGCCCAGCCGTGTTTCAAACACAAGTCATGGCCTCTAACTGCCCGATTCTCATGACAATGTGTCTGGGTTTCTCTCTCCCTTTTTAAGAAAGAAGATGGCACAGTGAACCGGGATTTCAAGAAGACAAGAACAAAGGAACAGGTCACAGAGGCCTTCAGAGAATTCACTAAAGGAAACCGTAACATTTTGGTGAGTCAGCAGTTGCATTAGGACGACATTGCCCGAATGCCTGCCAGGTGCGAGGGTGGGCTCCTTCCTCCTCTAGACTCTTGCCCTGCTGGTGCATTGCCCAATGCCAAGGACCACAGAATTAACCTTGCTGCTGCTGTGCCGAGCCCATTGGAAAATAGCACCAGAAGGGCAAAGCAGAGACCACTTCCTAGCCTGGAGATGGTGCAGGGGTAAGTAGAGGCTAGGAGAGAACATGCTGTTAGCTGTAATGGCAACACTCAGACTTTGCGCTAGGCAACCTGATTATATCAGGCAGCTAGTAGGATTACGAAACCATCCACTGCCGGAGGACAGACGTGGAAGGGTAGGCTTGTCGGCTAAACCATGGGAGGGGAAGTCTGCTGTAGAGATAGAGAAGAGGCTGCAGGCATGGGATGTGCGGAGCAAGCTCCCATCAGTAGTGGCTGGGGCTGGTGAAGAAAGACCAGACCTTTCCATTTGTTTCTTACTTCTGATCTCTGGCCGCTTGGCTGGAGAAGATTTCCTTCCTATACTGTGGGCTGCCTCATAAGGCAGGCTGTAAGGGTGCCCAGTGTCCCTGCCATCCAGGAGTGTGGGGGTGTGTGGGGAGGGACCATCTTGTCTGTAGCTGTCCCTCTCCTGGGCCTGAGCGCTGCAAACCCATGTATCCTGCATATGCCAAATGGTGCTGCTGCGTGTTGCTATGTGAACTAGCTGTTTAGCTGTAAATGTTTTACATAGACTGGGTGAAATATAAAATTTGATAAACTAGCTCCATTTTAGGCCTTACCATATAAAGCCTATTAGCGAATGACTCTAAATGGCCTGGCTCTTAGCGCTGCCAACTTCAAACCTGCCTGTTTACTTTGACGTTAGCTAACTGGGGTTTATTCTTGGTTCTGTAAATGACGCTGCCCTGCTCTGATTTGGCCAAATTGCTCCTATGTAAGCAGATGGACTTGAAGTCCTTTCAAACCACTTTGCCACTGTTTAAGGCTAGGACTAATGAGAGGTGAATCTAATCAGTCAAACTGCTAACCTCCTGAAGTCCACCTCTTTGCAACCTCCCACCAGAGCCAGAGTTTGAGCAGTTGATTTGACTCCTCTTAGAAGAGGGGCTGGCAGCACGGTTAGCCAGTACTGTATGTATTAGAATATTTATAATTTAGCCTGCTTTTTGGATTAGACCAGGAACATTGGTATGATTAGCAAGGGGACTTTGAAGAATTCCAGAAATTCACCATGTTACTAGTCTAACATGCCCCTCTCTAGGTCTTACCACTGACTTGCTTGAAAAGACTTAAACTTGCAGTAGTGGTTATAGCTTATTTTCTTTATCATTCCAGAACGGTTACCTTAATCGGTTGAGGGGGATCCATGACACCCTGGAAACATCACCATTCTTTAAATGCCATGAGGTAGAACTTGCCTTTCTCTCTTGAGATGATGCTTAGCTAGATCTGTCTCTATGTGTACTGTGTAGCTTCTGTCCAAGAAAGGGATATAGTCGATATTAGAACTCATACATTTCCAAAACTTGATTTTATTCTCAAATGTGTATTTTCATAGGTTTGTCTGCTTAGTACCTGCAGGGAGATCATATGACCTACAACTTTGATGTAACCTTGTCACATCTGGCAGGCATCTGACACTAAGTGAAAGCTACCTTAAAATTGTATGACCATCTATTTTTATTAGTCCAGGAGCTCATGTTTAAATGTTTGTTCAGAATGCTTATGGTTAAAAGTGACTTCAAGAATATTCCTGGCTATTCTATCATAGAAAATATATATATAATATGGTATCTCTGTGCTAAAGTCTACATAAGTGCAAGTTCCAGATACTCGTTGGCTTCCAGCATCATGAGCTATTCAAACACGGTTCCAGATACTCTCCCAGCATCCTTTGAGGTATCTCAAAACAGCACTTATAATGCTTGCTGGGAAGAGCTGGTCAGGAGTCTTCTGTCAGAATTATTTTCTGTCAGAAAATAGTTTCCATATTTTTCCCTACACGTTTTTGTGCCTGAATCACAAGTCTCGGGGCAATTGAAATGTTGAAATTACTCAAAACAAAGAGTTTTGGGTCAGTCCAACAAATCAAAAGTAAACATTTAGATTGCAGCAATGTCAGGGGTTTTTTTGGTTGTTGTTTTTTTGAGCTGCAGGAAACTTCAAAATAACAACTTTTCATAACAACTAGTCCGGTTTGGGACTAAAATAAATATTGAAAAGTCAGCATTTTCCAGGAGATGGAAACTCTGTATTTTGCTGAGTTCTATTGCTGGGGTTCTCCTCTGGAGAGTGGGAAGAGCAGGCTTTTTCAGAACTCAGTTACCAAAGAAATGAGAATGAAGCACTTATGCGGGAGTAATTTCTTTAAAGCAAAACTGGTCCTTCAGGGCAAAAGGGGGGGCTATCAGAGTGGAAAGGAGTGCTTCAGATGTGCATTCATTCCCAGAACCCTCTGTCTCTGGGAAAGCTCCATTGCACTGAGGGAGAAAGCCTCCCCTCACAAATATAAATTCGTAACAACTTGTGCAAACACTACATGCTTCCATTTAAAAACTTTTTTTTAATAGGCAGACCTAAAATGGGTGGTGCCTCAAACATGGTAGCACTTCTGTTTGGAAATGCTGACATTAGTTGAATTCTTCTAGAGCTGCATCACTATTCTTTCCTGGGGACTGCTTCAGGGGATGTTCTAGGCTCCAGCACTCCCTCGCATGCTGTCTTGAACTGGTGATTAATAGGGAACATCTGACCAGTCTGAGGACTGGTCAGATGGTCTTGTTAGTCTAATTTTTCCTGTTAGGATCCCTTCCAGCTAACAAATTACTCTTCAGTCCCTTTCGTGGTTCAAGAAAGACTTTCTACAATTGGCTGAGTCTTTCTCTGCTAGCTTCCAAATCTCATCTGCATTCCCAGTCCCTTATTCGAGGGGCTAGCTCAGGGGTGGGCAAACTACAGGCTGCGGGACAGATGCAGCCCATCAGGGCTTTGGATCCGGCCCACAGGATTGCCGCCCCTGTGGTGCCGTGGGCTCCGCGCCACTCCCAGAAGTGGCCGGCACCACATCCCTGCAGCCCCTGGGGGAGGGGGGGGGTCACACCTGCAGGCACAGCCCCCCGCAGCTCCCATTGGCTGGGAACAGGGAACCGTGGCCAATGGGAGCTTCAGGGGAGGTACTCGCAGGCGAGGGCAGCGCGCGGAGCCCTCTGCCACCTCCTCTCCCAGGGGCTGCAGGGACATGGTGTCGTCCGCTTCTGGGAGTGGCGCGGGCCAGGGCAGGCAGGGAGCCTGTCTTAACCCTGCTGCGCGCCGCTATCACCCCGGAGCTGCTCCAGGTAAGCGGTGTCAGGCCAGAGCCCACACCCCGAACCCCTCCTGAACCCTGCACCCCAACCCCCTGCTACACCCCGCCTGCACCCCAACCCCCTCCCCTGAGCCCTCTCCCGCACTCCCCACCCCTCCTGCACCCCAACCCCTTGCCCTGAACCCCTTTCTGCACACCACACCCCCTCCCACACCCCGCACTCCCTCCTGCACCCCAACCCCCTGCCCCAGGCCTACATTCATGGCCCTGCATGCAATTTCCCCACCCAGATGTGTACCCTCGGGCCAAAAAGTTTGCCCACCGCTGGGCTAGCTGAAGGTGCCCACTTTCGCTGCTCCTGTAGGGATTGTGCTAGCTGTTGCTACCATGAATAGCAATAGTGCAAGTCAGTATAGAATCCATCAAACTACTGCACCTGGGAGACACATTATTATGGCCCTGACTCTGTAAAATGTTTCTGTTTGGGAAGCTTGCTTGAGTGTTTTCCTGAATTGAGGCCTATGCACCGACTAAATTCTTTTTTAACTGGGGAAGCAGAAGCTATGTGAGCAAAACTATGCAGTGAGGATTATGAAATGTGATCCAGGCATCCATGTGCACAACTGAGACACAGTATTGATGCAAAGACTGACTCAAACCCAGCCCCGGGTAAGAACCTTGGGGAACACTGCAGGCAGGCCAGGTAGTGGGATCTGAAAATCCGTATACCTGGGCTGTCTTGGCCCAGTAGGGGAAGCAAATATCAGCACCCACAGCTCCCACTGGAGACAGTGAGCTCCGTGGATATTCAGCACCTGGCCAAACTGGAAATAAGGCCAGGTATTAAAGGAAGGAGAAGTGCAGAAGGGGCCCTTCCTCTGCATGAGTTTGTGTGAGCTCTGTTCCACCTCCTCCTTGGCTGGCCTGGTAGAGATTCCCCCAGGAGGGGAAGCTGCAGCAGAAGGATTACCTTCTTCAGGCAGGCTTTCTTAAAGTAACACACAGCCAAATTCTACACATGGATGCCCTCCCAAACTCCTGTTGGATTCAGTGGGAGAGGTGCATGCACACATGCTGAGGACAGACAGGATTTAATTGTCCAAAGGCTTATCAGAAGGTGAAACAGCCTGTTGTAGTAGTGGCAGCAGCTCACGGAAGGGATGGCTGTTACCCTACTGTCCTGTAACATATCCTGGTAGACTTACAGAGGCCATAAGCCTTGGTGAAACCTACCCCAGTCGCTTTTCTAAGTGTTACTGGATGAAGCATCAGTCAGGGAGGGGACATTTTGTCCATGTATAACTTGTATTCAAGCACTTAAGCACAATTGCTGAGGCGGTGTTTGTATATCATAGAATACAGACCCAGCGAGTGTAGCTAGTTCCAGGCACTGATCATCCACAAGGAACTTGAGAAGTGGAGAGCCTTATTCTAAATGCTGATGTAAAGGGCTTGGCTATGCAGGGACACCCCAAAGATAAAGATCGGATAGCTCAGTAGTTTGAGCATTAGCCTGCTAAACCCAGGGTTGTGAGTTCAATCCTTGAGGGGGCTGTTTAGGGATCTGAAACAAAAATCTGTCGGGGGACAGTACTTGGTCCTCCTAGTGAAGGCAGGGGACTGGACTCGATGACCTTTCAAAGTCCTTTCAGTTCTAGGAGCTTGGCATATCTCCAAAATGAAGACAAATCAAATGCAAGTATGATGTTAATGGGCGTAAGTGAAGGCACATGAATTCCTGAGTGGATGCTCTCGTTTAAAGTGGCCTACATTTGCTGAAGCTTTATCCTCCTTTCAAGACTATAGAAATAGGAGGATTAAGGTCCAGTAAGGCCACTTTACTTCTGAATAGCAGCATTCAGTCAATGGTTTCATGTGCTTTAACTGATGTGCATTAACCTCATACCTTTAGTCTTAACTTTCCTGAGTGTCCCCATGAAGACAAGCCCTCTCCCCCCACCCACCCCTCCCAAACCTCCACTTGGCTTCTGAAGTTTGCAGATGCAATTTTATACGCCCAAAGTTTCATGCTCCTCTCTTCGGCAAAGCTTCTTGCATGCACAAAATCCGTGACTTGTGAGTAAATCAGGTAGTTTAAATGTCTGATTTGCATGTGCAAATGCAGCTGGTGTGCACAAATCTAAGTTTTTGCACATGCAAAATCTCGAGCGTAAAATATCGCAGGTGCAGTTTTAGATAATGGGGATGTGACTGCAAAAGCAGCTATATCCTGACTGGCATATATGTCTGTCTTAAATGGAAAGCGTGAATACTGGGGTCTTTTCTCTCTGCAGGTAATTGGGAGCTCCCTCCTCTTCATTCATGACCAAAAGGAACAGGCCAAAGTCTGGATGATCGACTTTGGGAAAACCACACCACTGCCAGAGGGACAATTCCTCCAGCACAACGTGCCATGGGTGGAAGGGAACAGAGAGGACGGCTACCTCTGGGGGCTGGACAACCTCATTAAGATCCTAATGGAATTGTCACAGAGCGAGGACCTGCATTAAAGCCATATGTCCAACTCCACCACTACCCAGCACCCTGCCCCTCAAACTGACTCTTCTGAACTGCACTACAAGACACTTTCCAACCCCCCGGCCCATGTTAAAGCGATCACTTCCCTATTTAAGGTGGTTTTTAGGTTTTGTACATATGTAGATCACCTGCCAGAACAAACGCTGAACTTGAAGCCTTGGCTTTGCTCCGTAGATGGGGTCAGAGTGTGTGTCGCTCGTCGCGGGCGCCTGAGCAGCGAGCAGCTGTGGTCTGGTTGGCTAGGCGAACGTGTGCTCCTTCCATAGCATTTCTGGCTCTTAATCCATCTCTTTTTAACGAGAACTTACATAGTGAGCAGTTGTGCAGCTGACGTGCCCTCCAGTTGAAGGAAGATGGTGTCCGAACCCTGAGTTCTGTTGCTCCTGAACTGTGTAATAAAAGCCCTACCAGCTAAGCAAATGACAGAACGTATTCATCTGTAAGGATCATCTGTCCTCTAGTGACTGGTGCTGGTAACACACCATCCTCAAAGCGGTCAAGGCTCCATAGCTTTTAGATTGCCATTTTAAGTGTCTTAGGGTTTATGGAATAAGGAAGACAGAGATTCTGGAGAAGGCAAAGGCAGGATACCATATTGGGGGTGGTTTAGTTACATGTAATAACATCCTTCATCCTAGGAAGCTAGAGGTGTAGAATCCTTAGGAGATCTCGGTTTCTCTCTCTTTGAGCAACCTTGTTCTCCACTTGTGAGTGTTCCGTTATTTTCAAGGGGCCACTGGAATCGCAAAATCTGTTCTTGTCAATAACCAAGTGTGGTGTGACTGTGGCTCTTACTAACCTATTTGGTGCTGGATGATGAGCTTCCCTCCAACCACTGAGGTGGGCTGGCGTTGTCAGCTGTAGATGTTTACCATGGGCCTGTCTTCAAATTGAAATGGCCTTTGAGCAACTTGGCAGTAGGGCAGTGTGCTGGCACGTGAAGATCTGAGGCTGATGCTCAGACCTTCCAGACCAGCACTGGCTGGAAATGCTGTGGAACCAATAGTCTGAACCTAGACAACAAGGAAGAGATTTCTCTTCTGCCTCCAGCCATCCTGCTCCCATTATAGGAGCAACTTCCAGCCCTCCGACACTGGGATGGTGGCCTACCTTGTGGCTTGAAGCCTCAGATGAGGCTGAAGGAGAGTGGAAGTGACTATAGGGACCATTGTGAAACTTTAAAAAGGCTTCAGTATTGGTGGGTATTTCCTAGCAATAATCAAGTCAGCTGTTCTCTGTGCTGTGTAAGGCTAATACTGTCAAGTGTGCAAAAGGGGATAGGAACCCCTAGTAAATCTGGGTCAGAAGGGAGTTCACAGGGGGGAGGGGTCTCCGTTATTTTTCAATGCCTTTGATCGTCTTTTGTAGTATCCTTATTACGAGCCCTTACGATAGGCAAATGCCAGGCATACTTATGGGTTCTTGTAGAACCAGTCCTGGCTACATCTCAAACAGAATTGCATTAACTGATCTAAAAGGGTTCTTTCATATGTGCAAACAACCTACCCCTAGTGGTGTGCGTTTGAGAGCTCTCCTATCTACAGGGGTATATGGAGGCGGTTAGGGTGGGGAGGCAGCTCTCAAAGTTATCACCTCAGTTTTACTGGGTAAGACACAAGGATTTAAGGCACCCCCCACACAAACACACACCTTCCTTGTTACCCATGTAGCTCCAAATTCAGCTCTGGTTTTCACAAATTGTTCCCTAATTTGCTCTGCCTAAATTGGATGTATACGTGGCCTTTCTGCTTTGCGGCTTGTGAAAACAACCAGTTCTCTAGTTAGGGTGGAGGCTAATTTTTAACTTCCTGGAACATTTGAACTAAGCAGCATGCTTGCAGCAGAGCTGGCTTGCTAAAGGTCAGCTATTGCCGTGGGAGGGGAAGGCCGTTGGTGTCTCTTGCTCTTCCTGGAGAGCTTGGAGTTCTCCAGAACTTAGGACAGAAGGACAGTATTGAGCTTGGGTCATGAACAATCCTGCAGCTTTTTCTCCGTGAATGATTCAAGCTAGCTAGGAATCTGGCAGAAGTTATGAACCTCTCTCTCTCTCCCCTCCGCCCCCCAACTCTGAAAGACCATCGTTTCATCTCTTTCCCCGGTAGCGATGCTATCAGCCCGCTCTGCAATAGTTAGATGGGTGCAACTTTCCTGCGTCAGGAAGGTACCCTCACTGCAGCGCTAGATGTGTGTGTGGGGTGGGGGCGACTCGGCCATCGGTTGTTCCCCAGCCGTGCACAAGTCTCTCTCGTGGAGATTAAAATCTCATCAGACTTTCTCAGTTCATATCTCACCAGGCACAGGTCTGTCGTTCCGAGCATACAGTTGTAAATGGCTGCACTGTTCAGCTTTTTGCCCAGGTTTCCTATGCTGCTTAGAGTAGCCCCTGTGGAAGTGCCTTACGAACTTGCCATTAGTGTCATGGAAAAGGTTTTTAAGTTATATTTATTTTCATTCCTTTTTAATTGCACAAAACACTACGACTTAATGCATGGAATCTTTTTTTTTTAAACCTGTATTTTTAGTTTTTAAAATGTCCTTTTCCAGCTTTGAGCAGCAGCCTAGATATGTACCAATTTTAGCTGTAGTTTAGCTTTGCACTGCTCCTGTATATGTATATTATTTTAAAGTCTGTTTTGTAAACCCGATTCCTTGCTTTGTGGCTTCAAAAGAAGCGGATTGTTTCCCCGGATGTCTTATGCCTTCCTGGAGGCTGGAACTGTTGCTGTGAGGTATTTCCCCCCCCCCCCCCCCGGTCATTGGGTGATGCAGAGTAAATCTGAACTGTACTGAAACACCAACGCACAGTGCCTGTAAAGAGCCTATAACTTCCAAATAAAGGCATATGAAAACCAGCCATGTTTGTTTGCAAAGGGAGTGTTCATTCCAGGTCATTGAACGTTGGAGTAACTCAACAGTTGGAACCTGTCCGGCTGTGAGCACCCGCTCATTAAGGGCCTGATTCTGTCCCTGGATACACCTGTATCGGGAGTAATACTGGGTGTAAGTAAGAGGAGAATCGGACCCTAAACTGGGGGGTGGGGGAGAGCTTACATGCAAGGGAAATCAGACTTCATCTGGGAGGCAAACCAAAGCCAAACCTGTAGGGATCCTGGCTGCCAGATGTCTGTGGTTGTGGGGAGTAGAGCTTTCATTCGCCCACGGTCAGGAACAATGGCTACTGCACTCACAACCTCCCAGCATTGCTTGTCTGCAAAGATCCTAATCAAAGAAACTGCCAATCAAGCTGTTTCCCAATGTGTTGCGTCTCCTGTCAAGCCCCTCTTTATACCCTTGTCTCTGATCTCTGCTTTGGACAAAGAGAAACCAAGTGCTCCTTTGTAGGCCACATATGCTAACATGTTCACATCCGTCTGTCCTCTCACTTCCCCTCTGTACATACACACACAACCCATTTGCAGTAGGTAAGCAGAACTAGCCTCACTGGGTAGATGAGGCAACAGTGATCAGGGTCTCCCACGCGGTCAGCATCGGAAGTAGGATGATTGCCCAATCTCCTGACTCCTCGCTCCAACCTCAATCCATTGGACCACCATGCACTTACACAAACCCCTTAACCCTTCTCTTTCCCCATCTATGCAATGGTGGTAAAAATACTGTTGCTCTGCCTAGTGCTCCCATTGGAGGAGAAATCAGTGATGCAGAGTCTGGGTGTATTCTTAGTACAACTTGTTTGATATACACCAGTCCTTGAACAGAGGTGATCATAAACAGCATACAGGCAGTTGCCTTTTAGGGCTCTTGGCCAAAACACCAATATTCAGTTTCCTGGGAGCAATTCTGCCTCAAGGACTGACTCTAGTTCGAAAGACTGAGAGCTCCCTTGCTGCTTGCCAAGGTCCCCAAAAGAAACTGTATCAGAAAATTAACACAGCATTTATTCCAACAACTGCCAACTTGCTTGCATGCTAAGAAGAAACTTGTAAGACTATGTGTAACTATAGTGAACTCTGGTATAACAATACTTAACTACATCATGCAGGTCCTGAGAATTACTAATATATCAGTATTGCCAACTCTTTATCGCTAGTCTGGGGATATTTGATGCTCTATTTATAACTGTAGCTCCTGGAGACAGGTGAGAATCTCGGCTTTCATTTTAAAAAATTTTTCTAGACTTCATAGTTGTAGAGAGGAGCTTGGAAATGGACGTGAAGTGCACCCTAAAGGCTCAAACCAGACGGCAAATAAAACATCTTAAATCTATATTTTACTACATCGTTAGAGATTTTTTTCCATCGTGACTGTTTTGAAGGAGGGAAGCAGTTGACTCAGGTTGGATTGGTAATGCTGGCAGCTTTACAGGGAGTTGAAAATGCAAAGTGCTACGTACAAATCTGATGCCCACCCTGCAGTTTTGAGCAGGCGGCAGCTGCAGGGCAGAAAACATGCCTGCCTGTAGTCTGCCTCGATCCGCTGCATTCTCCAAAGGGATGTTCCAGCCCTCTGAGTCTCTCAAGTCTCCAACCTGCCTGAACACCTCATACACCTTGTTGAATTCTGGGCTAGTATACTGGAAGACTTATAGAGTAAGTTCCTGCAAACTGCGGGTATTGCTCTACATTTCCACCAACAGGCAAATTTTACAGTCTTTCTTAATCCCCCTCCCTAGTTAGAAAGCTGAAACAAATGCTTTTTAAACCCCTCCTCCCAGCTCTTGAACAGGCCTGTGGTTGGCACTCACTCAGCGTGTAAGAGAGAAGGGGAAGAAGATAGCAGGTTAGCATGTGATATATATTAAAATCTTGTGAGAATATGAGTGATGCGCTAAGTGATATAACTAGGATGTGTTAATCGCTCTCTCCTCCCCCCCCCCCCCCTTGTGGAAATGCAGGGCTTATTTGTATTGGTCTGCCTTTGTCTGAGCCTTGAGTCAGGCTAAGTGAAAGCTGAGAGCGTAGAATGGCCTAGAGAGCCCTGACTCTCTTGGTTAACAGCATCTTACTTGGAAATTGAAGCTGACAAGGTGACGTTTAGCTTGTCACTTGTAATTATCCATGGAGGAACCAGCTGCTTCAGCATCTCTGCTCACATTGACTCCCAAGTGCAAATTCCTCAGGGGCTGATGCGTAGACATGACTTGTCGAAGCATTGTGGCATAGAGGCACCTCATGCCTTGGTTGAGGCGTGAGCTACAGTGCCTTTAATGCTTTCACTCAAGCCACTGTTAGATGAAATGTCATCTGTCACTGTGTCTCCGGCGCAGCTGCTGTACCTGGTGAGGAATGGCATTGTGCAGCCTGTAATCACTCTTATCCCAGAAACCCTTCTCCCTTTGGTGCGTGGCTGGAGCGGGGAGATGGGAATTCTGATGGCTTGTCAGTAGTACCGTGAACGTGGGCATCACGCTACCATCGGAAAGCACTGGGCCTTGACTTGGCTTTTCAGAAGGGCTGAGTGCTGGCAGCTCCTAGGTACACGCGTGCCCAGAGAAAGGGATGCGGGGTAAGGTGCGGGTCTGAGCAGATTTGGGTGGTGGCCCCACCCAAAATTCTTCAGCCACAGCAAGGAAGAAAACACCCTTAGAAATGTGGTGTATAGGGGTTTTTCAGATTATTTTAACATTCAGACCTTTTCATTAAGGTGCTGTTGGGGTGTTTAAAACCAAGCAGACCATCCAGCATAGGCGTTGGGAGATCTGAGCGCTGTTCCTGGCTCTGCCACTTTGCTACATGGGACAAGGCCTTAACTTTTGTGTCTCAGTTTTGTGATCTGTAAAGCAGGGAGGACACACAACTGTTTAGCGAAGGGGTTAGGGCTCCTAAGGCACCTTCCATACGAGGACTTTAGCGAGCTTGGCAAAGCCTTTTAATGTAACCTTTTGGTTCCTGGCATGTGTGACCAGTGCTGGGGTAACGCTGCAGTTACGCTCTTTGGTTTTGAACCAGCATGACTGGCTTGAAGTGTGGGATTCCTTCCCCTGGCTTCCTAATAATGTGCCCAGCTACCATGACACATTTCACAACTCCCCCGCCCCCCCACGTACTGGAGTATATAAACCCCACACTGGGTAACACAGGGTTAATGAGGGCACAGGTGGCCCCACCCAGCTAGAGGGAGGCATTGAAAAAAGGGGGGAAACAGCAAAGTTGGTGGGGGACTAGACCACTAGTTTTCTGCTTCTGGTGAGCTGGCTGGCTAAAGGAAAGAGGTCCTTGTGTGACTGCTGCCTGCTGGACCCTGCCTGACAGGTGGGCCTGATGCTGCCGACTCACCTTTGGTGGGACTATTTCTCCATATTAGCCTGTAAGCCTAGTTGGGGCTGCAGCTTAACAGAAGTCCGCCAAAGGAATAGAACCTTAGTCCACCTGTGCGGCGGCTTGTTTGGGTTTGTCGACCGTCCTGGAAGGGGCAGACTGTCTGGGGCTGAGCCTCTTATGACTGGGCTGATGCGGTGGAACACTCATTGCAGACCAGAGGCTTGCGGGAGTGCAGGGGCCTGGCCCAGAGTGGGAGAAACTTGGTGACAGCCTTCACCATCTCTCCTCCCCCCACCCAACCCCCCCCAAAAAAACCCAGAAAAGCACGTTAAAAATAATGGCTTTCTCAGCTGAGTAGGATCAACTTGGGCATTTTGTCCCATCTGCAATAGAATCAAACGTCCACCAGCCCATGGCATTTTTGACCCATGATGTGTTTTCAGTGATCCGTAATCCCTGCTGGCTTAAAGCACACCTCCTCCCAGATGTCTGCTGTTGCACAGTAAAGCCAAGAGATGGCAATGCTTCATTCGCATTAATCTATGAAAAATATCTACCAAGGCATTGTGATCTGAAACATTCATCCCTTACTCTGGGGTCTGGACTGAAAGAAAGGATGATGGAATTCACCTGGCTGAGAGAAACTCCTAGTTCTGGACTAAAAGGAGTCCTAGTCTCCTCGGGAATGCATGAACCACACCTGCTTTTTCACAAGCTCCCAGATGTCTGGAAAGTGGCAGATGGTCCTTGCCAGTTCGGGGAAGGGAGAGACTGAATTTCTCATTCTAACAGTATATTGCCTTTCTCCCACCTTCTCTTCCCCCTTTCCTATTCTCTATCTAGTCAGCGACTCTCCCTCCTATGTTCCACATTCCCCTCTCATCAACCTCCATTCTCTTCTTTCCCTCCCCCCATCAAATCCCCCCCATATCAGTTCTGAGTGCACCCTCTAATGGCCTAGGATTGCCCAGAGCGCAGCTTTGGAGTGGCCAGCTAAGAGGAGTGAACTTCCAAAGAGGGAGAGCGTGAGTTTGGTATTTTAAGTCCCTATAAAATAAAGGGATGGGGACGGATGGTTTAGGGGATTGGTAGTGGAGTGTGGCACCTCCAAGGCCCCAGCTCATAGCCTGACTAGGTTAGTAATGGTCAATGGTGATCACAGCTGCTAAGTGCTCTGTGAGAGGCCAAGGGCTGAGGCCCAGATCCTCTAGGGTGGTTAGATACTTAACTCCTATTGATTTCAATGGGCGTTAGGAGCCTGAATACCTCTGAGGATTTGGGCCTGAGTGACTAATGACACTAACCTGTTCTCCTGCCCATAGAGGTGCTCCCTCCACTCAATCTGAGCACATTAGTTGGCCTCAGAGGCCACAATGGACGGTGTCATATGACAATGACAAGGACTCACACAGTTGCTTCTGAACAAGGCACTGTACTAGAAGAGATATTATCCCGAGAGCACCTCCCTGCTTCACTAGAGAGCTTCTGCCTAGTACAAAACCAACCCCCCCGTCCTGCCTGGCTTCCTGCTGGAGCTGTGACCAGCACACATGTGCTGCGCTTTGGGAGGTGATGCTGTTTTGCTATGCTGTACCGGTTGGAGGCAATAGAGACAGCAAGAACATTCCCTCTGTCTGGAGCTTGCTATCTATTGTGCAATACCTAGCTTGGTAGAGCTGCCACAGCCATCTGAGACATGGGGGCCGGAGTGACCATCTTTCTCTCATAAATTTTATTCCCTCCTTATGTGACTCTGCACTCTTGTCCAGCCTCAAATCGGAAGCCTGACTTTCTCTAGTCCCTGAAATGCTGTTTGTGTGATGTGTGGATCTTTCTAGCCCATCAGTAGCAAAATAAGGGTAGATCAAAATGAAGGGCGGATGCTCCTTGGGCAAACTCATCCTCCAGTCTGTAATGGGATGGATCTGGCTCTTACATGGGGCCTATCAATGTCACTTCTGAGTAGGCTGGAGCATGGTGTCCTTCCCATGCAGCTAGGCAGTTTTGCCCAACTAATCATGATGCTGGCAGCTTCCCGGAAGCCTGCTGGGTACATCATATGGAGCAGAGCACAGCCTTGTCTGTTCCAGTCCTGCTAGGGTGATCAGATGTCCCAGTTTTATAGGGACAGTCCTGATTTTTGGGTCTTTTCTTATATAGGCCCCTATTACCCCTCACCCCATGTCCTGATTTTTCACATTTGATGTCTGGTCACCCTAAGTCCAGCTGAAGCATTATGGTGTCAGTGTTGCTAGCCCTCAACATTTTATTGCAAAGCACACTCTTTATTTGGTGCGTTTCTTAAAGCCCCAGGTCTTGGAGTCATGTGACTATGTGAGACTCTCATCTTTCATTTTCTTTAAAAAAAGAAAGTTCTCTACAGTCATGAAGGCTAGAAAAAGCTTGTAATGGGACACCTAACGGCTCAAACCAGAAATCAAATAGAGCCCCAAAAGTTTTTCTAATGGTGGGATTTTTAAGCCAAACTCCAAAATTTTGTTTAAACCCTTGGAGTTGGCAGTACTGCATGTCAGGATCTGTCGTCTCCCACAGGTCATGTTCCGTGATAAAGCTGTGGCGGCCACATGTAGCACACAGGGTGCATTTCGCTTGTGAGCTGCACTTTGGCAACACCTGATGCAGGAAAATATGAGACCTTCCCATAGGTCAAGTGGCTGCCGCAGCTGCGCTCTCACCTTTTCCTAGCTCAAGATGCACTGAGGCACTATGCTTGCATCCCAGAGGCTGCAGGGCTGAGCGATCCCAGCCGGTGCATAGCTCGCTGAACGCCAGGCTCCACAAAGTTACAAGGTGGGGTTATTTTAGTCTTCTTTATTGTTCTGAGCAACCGCTGATGTGTGTGGGTGTGTCTATTTTCTACAGGCAGGTTTTATCTTCAGACTTTCTCCCTCCACCCTCAGGGGGACTATTTTTGCATCAGAGGTTTTGGGAACGTACTTCACTGCATCAAAAGAAGCAATTGTCCTGAGTTCACACTGTCCTTCAAGTTGCCCTCGGTCTCCAGACCATGAGACCTAAGGGCAGGAGTCCATAGAGATGCCCTGATCCGCAGGGCTTTAAGGCCCTCTGGCTGGAGTCTATGGAATCGCCTTGCTCCACAGGGCAATAGGGTCACATGGCCCACGTCCTAGGGGGTAGTCCTTCTCTGCCAGGCAACAAGGCCTAGCGGCCAGAGTCCATAGGGGTACCCCAGGGTTTGCAAGGCAGTAAGGCCCGATGGCCAAAGTCAATGGAGATCCCCTGGGGCTACAGGGCAGTAAGGGCTAGTGGCCAGAGTCATTAATGATCCACTGGGTTCATTGACAGCCAGGTCTAGCGGCCCGAGTCGATGGAAATACCCCTCCGGGTGTGGCTGTATGGCCTAGCAGCTAGAGTCCATAAAGTTGCCCTCCAGGTGGGGCTGTATGGCCTAGAAGCTGGAGCCAATAGGGTCACCTTCTGGGCACGGCTGTATGGCCTAGCTGCGAGAGTCAACAGGGTAGCCTGCTGGGTGGGGCTGTAGGGCCTAGTGGCCAGAGTCAATAAAGTTGCCCTCTTTGCGGGGCTGTATGGTCAAGTGGCCACTTGAGGGGAGGGAGGTGTGGGCTGCAACCCCCGGACTACTTCCTACCTTGTCACTCCAGGCTGTGAGCTGGGCATCTTTGGGGTCTCTGGGTTCTTTGGCCAGTGCAACTCCTTGTAGCTCAGACCTCCTTGAGGTGTCCACAGGTAGCTGGGCAGCTGTGTGGGTCTTGGCGCCTCTTGCTTCCGCGGCCCAGGGCTCCAGTGGTTCCTGGGAAGGAGCCAGCAAGGCACGTCCTTCCTTTCCAGCAGTCAGCCCAGATCCAGCCGAGCTGCTCCCTCTTATACTGCTGCTATACCTGGAGCATGGCTGGTAGGGCCATGGGGACATGGCTTCCTCTACCCACAGTGAGGAATTAACCCTTCCCCGTCCAGTGCGGGGTGAGTTCACTCCATCACAGACCTTTACCCATGGGAGACTGTGTGCTCCACAGGGGTATTCTCCTTACACAGCTTTACAGTATCTCGGTACATGTGGCATGCCAGTGACTCTTGTGAATGGAGACGATTGGGCTTCCTAAAGATGTTCTTTAATCCTGCAAGTAAGTGCTTCAACTGAGGGCCACTAGAGAGGCATGGGGCTGTGAACTGGTGTTTACACACACAGGCGCTCACTCATTCAGCAGGTAGCTAGGTCCAGGGCCTCAAAGGTATTTAGGTGCCTAACTCCCATTGATTTCACTTGGAGTTGGATGCCTAAACCCCTTTGAGGATCTGGGCCCTACTGTCTGTCTGTCTGACTGTTTAATTTTAAGTCAAGGAAAAAGAACCAAAGTTTCCATAAGCACATGGTGTCTCTCACCAGTGGGGCAGGCTACTTCTGAACCAAACACAAAATGGTGGCTGCCTCCCACAACAACCAAACTACTGAAAACAGAAACAGAGCTATGGAAATATCTGAAAAAATGTAATTAAAACCTGACACTTCCCCAGAAATTTGATGGGTTTTTTTAGTCAAAAAAGCATTTAAAATGAAAAGTTCAGCCAGCTCTACTGGAACTATGATGGGAGCAAAAGCCTTCCTGGTAGTGTCATGGCCCTTCTGCTTCTGGTCCCAGTCAGAAACCAGCCATGCAGAGGGGAGGGGGGAACAAACAATGAGGTTGGGGAATGCAAATGTCAACTCCGGACAATGTTTGGTGTGAGTTCCTAGCAAGGGCCCAGGGAGTGCAAGTTAAGGTAGGTTTCCATTAGTGATGGGGAAATGTGGAAGGTCAGGTTGGACCCAGAAGAAACATTTTCAAACTTGTACTCATTATGGAGCAGTTTCTTAAGAGGCGTGTGCTGAAATGCCATCATGGGAAGGATTGGAGAAAACATCTGAGGTGGTACCTATCAGCCTCTTGCATCATCTCGTCCAGGGGTGCCCAACCTACGGCCCGCGGGCTGTACACAGCCCACCAGAGGATTTCATGGGGCTCTGGCTGTCAACCCCAGACAGCTGGGCTCTGTCTGTCAGTCCCGGCTGGTGGGGCTCAGGCTTCAGTTAAATATAAATATAAATCAATACAGATGACTTTAAATCTTATTAAAATAGGTAGAATCTGTTTGGCCCACTCAAGGTGGCACTTAGGTTTATGTGGACCTCCTGTGTAATAAGGTTGGGCACCACTGATCTATTCCAGAACCCTGCTACCTTTGCCAGGACACAATTGATGCTTTTAATTTTCTAGTGCTTTGTCCTGTCTCCTGACGTTTATTCCAGTAATGCCTAGAGTCTCTAACTGAGATCAGAACACCATTGTGCTAGGTGCTGTACAAACACACAGAGAGAGGCCTTGCCCCTAAGTGCTTACAATCTCAGACAAAGAGTGGAAGGTGACACAGAGGTGCAGCAAGATTAAATGACTTGCCCCAGGTCACAGAGCACGCCAGTGGTAAAGCTGGGGAAAAAACTAGGTCTCCTGATTCCCAGTTCAATTTGTCTTATCCGTTAGATCATACGGCCTCAAGTCAGTAATGTGCTTTGAATGCTGATTTGAATGGTAGCCTTGGAATCTCTGACTTCCCCTCTTGTTACACTCCTGTTTATCTGACAGGCCTGGGGGAGATCCAAAACTTTTGGATAACTGGGCATGTGGCTAAATAGAAGTGTCTCTTAACCAATGTGGGCAACACACTGTGGATTTGGGAAACTAGGATTACTTTTGGATAAAGGGAATTCAGATAACTAGAATTATACTATATTTCCATATATATTATTATAGATTTCTATATAATATTCTATTATACACAGAAAGCAACAAGATCCTTCCTTTTCAAAAGAAAATAAGGAACAAAATTCAGGTCTGAGGGAGAGAGTGAAAGAACACGGTGTGTGTCTCTCCTTAGTAAAGAGCAACTTTAGGGCTAACAAAAGGACATTACTCTCCGGCACTGTCAGTGCAGCACCTGTCAGCAGCATTATATCTGTGCATTATAAAAAGGGAGTGGGAAAGAAAGTACTCCTGTGATTGGCTCTGCGTGGTGCTGGCGTGATTGTTCCCACTCTAGCAGATCTCCTGAAGGGAGGTAACTCCTTGTGGGCGGCCTACAATAGCTTTAATTATGAGAACGACCGATATGTTCTATTTGTGATCTTGACTTTAAAAGAAGATGTTTCAGAAGTGAACCAAGCGGAGGCAGGTATGGAAAGACTCTGTTGGGAAGAAGCAGCCTCACAGCTAGCCAAGAACCACAGAGAGGCTGGATGCCAAGAGGCACTCCCTGGAGCTGGATGCAGAGCTGAATGTGGGGCAGGCTGTGCCGGCATGTCTGTGTGGGACTTATGGGGGGAACAGGGTTGGTACAGGGCAGAAAAGCAGCAGTGAGAGCAGAGGAAAGCTGACTGATACTGGATCTAATCCATGCCCATTGAGAACATGTGGGTTAAGTGGCAGGCCTTGCTCCTGCTCTGATGTACACCGGGGGATGGAGAGACATGGTGTCTTCTGGTGGCTGGCCCATAAATAACTAACAACATTAGTAGGTCACTTAGGGGACTAGATGTACAGACCTATGCTTTTGGAGTTGAAGGTCAGTTTTCTTGTCCTACCTCTGCAGGTGTCTGCAGGTGTGAGATTTATCTAGCAATTGTCTCTGTCTGCAGCACAGGGATGTGTTACCCTGTGACGGCGCCTAGCACTGTGGCCAATAGCATCACCTCATGGCATAGGCGCCGACTCCGTGGGTGCTCCAAAGCTGGAGTGCCCATGGGGAAAAATCGGCAGCCAAGCTCTCCATCCCGCCCCCCCCCCACCCAAGCTCACCTCCGCCTCTTCCTCCTCCCCTGAGCGTGCCGCGTCCCTGCTTCTCCTCCCAGCGCTTGCTGCCGCGAAACAGCTGTTTCCAGGGTACAAGGCTCAGGCTCAATCTGCGGGCCCAAGCTTTGCTTCACTTCAGCCCAGTCACAGGAGCACGTGCATGCTGACTTCCCCATGGAGCCGCTGTTGGATAGTCCATGGTGGGCAGCCCTCATAGGGTGACCAGGTGTCCAGTTTTCGATCGGAACACCCGGCTGAAAAGGGACCCTGGCAACTCCCATCAGCACCAGCGACTGGGCCGTTAAAAGTCCGGTCGGCGGTGCTGCGGTGCTAAGGCAGGCTAGTCCCTACCTGTCCTGGCTGGCACCGCGCTGCGCCCTGGAAGCAGCCAGCAGGTCCGGCTCCTAAGCAGGGGGGCCACGGGGCTCTGCGTGCTGCCCCCGCCCCATGTACTGGCTCCGCACTCCAATGGGAGCTGGGGGGGTGGGTGCCTGTGGGCGAGAGCGCCGCATGGAGTTTCCTGGCCACCCCGCCTCGGACCCAGACCAGCTGGCTGCTTCTGGGGCACATGCAGTGTGGTACCAGGACAGGGAGGAAGCCTGCTTGAGCCCCCACCCACTGCACCGCTGATCGGGAGCCACCCATGGTAAGTCCCCACCCCAACCCTGAGCCCCAACCCCCCGCCCCATCCCTGAGACCCCCCAAACCTGGAGCACCCTCCTGCACCCCAAACCCCTCATCCCCAGCCCCACCCCAGAGCCCTCACCACCTCCCACACCCCAACCCCCAGTTTCAACCTGCAGCCACTTCCCACAATCCAAATCGCTCAGCCCCACCCCCCCCCCCCAGCTTGGAGCCCCCTCCTGCACTCCAAACCCCTCATCCACAGCTCCACCCCAGAGCTAGCACCCCCAGCCAGAGCCCTCACCCCCTCCCTGCCCCAGCCTGGAGCCTCCTTTCATACCCTGAACCCCTCATTTCTGGCCACACCCCAGAGACCGCACCCCTAGCCAGAGCCATCACCTGAACTCCCTGCCCCAGCCCAGTGAAAATGAGTGAGGGAGAGCTAAGGGCGAGCTAACCACCAAGGGAGGGGGAATGTAGTGAGTGGGGGTGGGGCCTCAGGGAAGGGGTGGGGAAGGGACGGGGCAGGGGCGGGGCTAGGGTGTTCGGTTTTGTGCGACTAGAAAGTTGGCAACCCTAGCAGTACGTAGCCCCAGATGAGCAGGGGAGTGGGGGCTAGAAGCAGTCAGCGGAGGATGGAGAGCAAAACAAGAAAAAGAGCCAAAAATTGGAGAAAGAAACTCAGACAACATGGAAACAAGATGAGAGCGGGGAGAAAAAGAGGGACAGCAGGAACTGTGCCTGGGCATGGGCCGGAGGGACATGAGGATGCAGGGGTCAAAGCCACCAAACTACGACAAGGGGGTCCACCAGAAATGTCAAGGACCTTTGGTTTTCTCCCATTGGTGACAGTACACTGGCCTGGAGCACTCTGTTGGCTTCTCAGGGTGCCCAAGACTGAGTCACCTTATTACCCACACCTCAATGAGAGAGAGACTTGCTTGTGCTTAGCTGGCAGTCAGCTCCCTGATTCCACCAGCCTGTTAGTCACCAAAACGATCTCCTCAGTGCTCTGCAAGCCTTATGTTGCCTTGCAGGTAACAATAGGTACCCCAGTCTCCAAGCCCCTTTGAAAGGATCCCCCTGTAGTACTCAGTCCCTGATACTGGACACTCACTGAAATCACCAGGTTTGCTGGCCCTGAAGGAATAGCGCACACACAGCTTGACTGGCACAACTCAGAATCAGGTCCTTTATCACAACACAGCACTGAGGCATACATGCAGTGAAACCATCATAAATTTATTATCAAAGACAAGGATTTAAGAGATTGGGAATAAGGATAATAAGTGGAAATAGAAATGGTTGCATATAAAATAAAAGTATAGCACACTTCTTGTAGACTAAATTTCACTTCAACAGGCTAACCATCTGTCTGACAGCAGTCTGATCTTACCCAGGGCTTTCTTGCAGCATTGCCAATCAGGACAGGTTGGGATCCCATTTTCATGGGTGCAGGGTTGGCGCTCTCACTAGGTGACCCTAGGCGGTCGCCTAGGGTGCAGGGATTTGAGGGGTGGAAGGCGGCTGCCTCCTGGCTCCACGCTCAGCGGCTGAGCGTGGAACCGGGAGCTGGGGAGGTGCCGTGAGCGGGGGAGAGGCTGCCACGGCCTGCGCTGCCGCGAGCGCGGGGGGGTTAGCCGCCGGGGGGGGGAGGGGCATCCGGCTGCTGCGGGGGTAGGGGAGAGGAGCCGGCTGCCGCAGGCGGGGGAGCTGGCTGCCACGGGGGACAGGGCGGCATTAGCTGGGTGCTGGTGGTGGGAGGGCGCACGCCTAGGGCGCGAAACTTCCTTGCACCGGCCCTGCATGGGTGTAATCACTGATTGCCTCTTTGGGTGCAGGATAACAGGGTGCTGTCCCTGTCCCCGTCCCCCAGTTATAATCCCATCAACCATTGAAGTGCACATGCAAGACAAAGCTCCCTCACCCCCCGCCCTTGCTGTACTTCTCTTCCTGTTAAAGCTCATCTGCACTTAGCTCAGACTAGTGATTGTGAAGGAGACACTAACTGACATTTCAACAGATAGATGGCTAAATATCTCTGGTCTGGCAGGAGACCAGTTTTTCACCTCTGCTGGGTGCTGGGAAGTAACACCTTGACACACACTATAAGGCCATATTTTCAGTACACAGACATAACTTTTTCAATACCATCAGGACATACATTTCACAATGACCTTAATGACCAGCGTGATCCTGGCTTTCACTTAAGATCTCATGTGGCACTTTATAGATAAATACTATATGTTAGGTGTAGCGAGTTTGTCAGGCCTGACAAGAGTTGCTGACACAGAGCAGCAAACCCTTTGCCAGCTGGCATCAATGAGCCTCTCTGGTACAGGCACACACAATTATTCCTGCCCTTTCAGAACTGTCTTCCAGGGGCTAAAGCTGCTTCCAATGAGAAGGAAGTCGGAGGAAAAGAAAACAGAGCCTGGAATGTGAGAGGAATAGAAGGGTCTGTGATGTGGCCGTGAAAAATGCTAATGCGGTCTTGGGATGCATTAGGCGAGGTATTTCTAGTAGAGATAAGGAGGTGTTAGTACCGTTATACAAGACATTGGTGAGACCTCATTTGGAATACTGTGTGCAGTTCTGGTCTCCCATGTTTAAGAAGGATGAATTCAAACTGGAACAGGTACAAAGAAGGGCCACTAGGATGATCCGAGGAATGGAAAACCTGTCGTATGAAAGGAGACTCAAGGAGCTTGGTTTGTTTACCTTAACCAAAAGAAGGCTGAGGGGAGATATGATTGCTCTCTTTAAATATATCAGAGGGATAAATACCACGGAGGGAGAGGAATTATTTCAGCTCAGTACCAATGTGGACACAAGAACAAATGGATATAAACTGGCCATCAGGAAGTTTAGACTTGAAATTAGACCAAGGTTTCTAACCATCAGAGGAGTGAAGTTCTGGAACAGCCTTCCAAGGGAAGCAGTGGGGGCAAAAGACCTAACTGGCTTCAAGATTAAGCTAGATACGTTTATGGAGGGGATGGTTTGATGGGATAACATGATCTTAGTCAAAGGTCAATTAATTGCCATCAGTGGTAAATAGGACCAATGGTCAATGATGGGATGTTAGAAGTTACTACAGAGAACTTTTTCCTGGGTGTCTGGCTGGTGAGTCTTGCCCACATGCTCGGGGTTCAGCTGATCGCCATATTTGGGGTCGGGAAGGAATTTTCCTCCAGGGTAGATTGGCAGAGGCCCTGGAGGTTTTTTTGCCTTCCTCTGCAGCATGGGGCACGGGTCACTTACCGGAGGATTCTCTGCATCTTGAAGTCTTTAAACCATGATTTGAGGACTTCAATAGCTGAGACATAGGTGAGAGGATTATTCCAGGAGTGGGTGGGTGAGATTCTGTGGCCTGCATTGTCCAGGAGGTCAGACTAGATGATCATAATGGTCCCTTCTGACCTTAAAGTCTATGAGTCTATGAGTCTGAACTTGGCAATGCTTTTAATAACTCCTAGGACGTTCTGTCATGTGTGACTTGCCTAGTGAGATATAAAAAAGGCTTAGGACACAGATGTGCATAAGAATAGCATGTGCAGTTACAAGATAAAATTACAAGGCCTCTCGTTTCTCCTGGCTCAGAGCATAAGTTAATCACAACTGGGGTCAGGAAAAAACTTGCCTTGTGGCAGTGCAGAAATATTTTACACTGATAATTAGATGATTTGTGCAACCTGTTAATACAATTACTAAGCAGGTTAATTATCTGAGTGTATGAACATGGGCTAAATTGGAGTCCATATGAGTTGCTGTATTTCTGTTGCCTAGATGTGCCTGGAAATACTGTAAGGTGACAGATTATTGCATCCAGTGTTTTAGCTTGCACCTGTATTTAATGAGTCTGGATACAATGAAGTTGTGCAGAGGAGCTGGTTGTTGCTAAGAAAACAGCTTTGGAAAGCCACTGCGAAAGCTGTATGATGAGCTACTATAAGGTGGGTGCATAACTGGTTGGAAAATCATCCCCAGAGAGTAGTTATCAGTGGTTCACAGTCATGCTGGAAGGACATAACGAGTGGGGTCCCGCAGGGATCGGTTCTGGGGATCTGGTTCTGTTCAATATCTTCATCAGTGATTTAGATAATGGCATAAAGAGTACACTTATAAAGTTTGCGGACAATACCAAGCTGGTAGGGGTTGCAAGTGCTGTGGAGAACAGGATTAAAATTCAAAATGATCTTGACAAACTGGAGAAATGGTCTGAAGTAAATAGGATGAAATTCAGTAAGGACAAATGCAAAGTACTCCACTTAGAAAGGAACAATCAGTAGCGCACACACAACATGGGAAATGACTGCCTAGGAAGGAGTACTGCAGAAAGGGATCTGGGGGGCATAGTGGATCACAAGCTAAATACGAGTCAACCGTACCGTGTAATGCTGTTGCAAAAAAAGCAAGTAAGTAAGACACAAGAAGTAATTCTTCTGCTCTACTGTGTGCTGATTAGGCCTCAACTGGAGTATTGTGTCCAGTTCTGGGCACCACATTTCAGGAAAGATGTGGACAAACTGGAGAAAGTCGAGAGAAGAAGAACAAAAGTGATTAAAGGTCTAGAAAACATGACCTATGAGGAAAGATTAACAAACCCAATTTTTTCAATCTGGAGAAGAGAAGACAGAGGGGACATGATAAGTTTTCAAGTACATAAAAGGTTGTTACAAGGAGGAGGGAGAAAAATTGTTCTTTTTAACCTCTGAGAATAGGACAAGAAGCAATGGGCTTAAATTGTAGCAAGGACGATTTAGGTTGGACATTAGGAAAAAGTTCCTAACTGTCCAGCACTGGAATAAATTGCCTAGGGAGGTTGTGGAATCTCCATGATTGGGGATTTTTAAGAGCAGGTTGGACAAACACCTGTCAGGGATGGTCTAGATAATACTTAGTCCTACCTTGAGTGCAGAGGACTGGACTAGATGACCTCTTGAGGTCCCTTCCAGTTCTATGATTCCTCTGACTCTTTGGAGAAATTTTACTTTGCTTAGTAGGATTTAGAATAATCAAGTTATAGATACAAACTAAAAATGGGGGTGCTTCGTGATTGTTCAATATGAGACCTGCATCTTCCTCTGACCGTTAAGGCATTAGCCACTGTCAGAGGCAGGACACTGGACTAAATGGACTACAGGACTGTTCTAGTCTGGCTATTTAATAAAACAAAAGGGACACAGTTATGTCAAATTAGGTTTAAAATTTAGGCTTTGCAAAAATAAACTTTTACAAAACACAAGACTCAAAAATAAAAATGTTTCCGTAAAACCCAATAATAAAATCCACTGGAAAGAAGTTTTAAAATAAACATTCATGGGCATTTTTGCATCCCAAACAACTAGCATGTTAGTGCCTGGGAAGCTGAGGTTGGACTGGAAACTAAACTACAAACAAAAGTGAAACTGAGGAGTTTATTTTCATTTCTGGAGTTGAGAAAACCCCACAAAGGAAGCAACCAGCATAACTGGTGAAACATAAACTAGCTGTTTAAAATTCCCTCAGTTTTAACAATCTGAAGATGCTCTTAGTTACAGGTAGGAGCATTTGCTTAAAATAAAAAAAAAAAAGCCAAAACCCGTGGGCCTGAGTCTGCAGCCCTTGCTCAGATGAGCACCTCTAGCTCCTGTGAATAGTCCCATTGAAGCCAGTGGGACCATTTACCTGAGAAAAGGTAACACGCGGTGACCCAACATGATTTTAAATCTGACAATGTCCCTTTACAAATCCCGCATATCAAATACCTCCATGATGCAGAGAGTGTGTAGCCTGACTGTTCATAGAAGGGTCCTCTGTAGAAGAGTCTTCTCACTTCTTCCCTCTCCTGCCCAGCCAATGTGCTCTGGCTGAAATGGGGTCCATAGGACGAACTTTGGAGTTCTGCATTATTCTTTGCTCAGCCAAAGATGTCACTACAGGTGCCAAAGAACTGAAGCAGGCTGATGCTGTCCCAGGGGCCCATGGGAACCAAATCTGTACCTCTTCCAATGCAAAGTACTTCTCATAGGCTACCAAGGAATATTAGTATCTGTAGAATAGTAAGAACTGGACCCTTTTTTGGAGGAAGAGAGCACCTGCTGCAGAAAGCTAATCTCTGACCAGAACTCCTCCACACGGCTCCATTTGACATTAGTGGGTCTCCCACATGCATTACAGTTACAGCCTCTGGTCCCCTGGAATAGCCATCCTGTCCCGATTCTATACCAAATACAGAAGATGGCTCTTGTCGGTGTGATAGGATAATGAGGGGATCTTGTTTCCCTGGCAGTTTTTGGTGATCTGTTTGTGCCCTGAAGCATGTGGATTAACAAGCTCTTGTCATGGTGAGCCCTATGTTTGCTAGAGAAGAGAAAGACCAGCTATTATTGTGTACCGCCTCCAAAGTGGGGATTGAGGATGGCAGAAGTGGAGTGTGAGGGGCAGCCGCGGATATGGGGACATGCCCGTGAAACTCGCCAGCCATCAGCACCTCTGTGCTTTGGAGGAGATTTCTCCTTTTTATTGTTCCTTGCCACAATATTTATAAACACACAGGCATCCGATAGTTTAGGCTCCCACTTGAGGAGTTAACAGTGATTATCTGACAAGCTTCCAGGCCTAGCGACATATTTATTTGTTTTCCCAGTCGAATCTATGGTCCTGTTTTTGCCTATTTTTACTCTGCTGCTCCTCCCCCCGCCCTGACAAGACAAGACCTTCTGAGGAGAAACAAAGGCACTTGCTTGCTGCAGTACCCAGGCAAACAAAGACTCGAGAACAAAGAACAAAAGTGATGGCTCAAATGTAGTCATTAGGTTATGAAACTGCGCTCCCTAGACTCCAAGTCTGGTGAAGGGCGGTGCCATGCATGCCTGAAGAGCTCTGTCAGGTTCATAAGACAATTAAAAACAACTGTAAACAAAGTTTTCTTTCCTTACCCTTTTCTGGAACACAGAGAAATACAGTGGAGTTTTTTGTTTGTTTGTTTTTATTGAACCTTTTCAGCCCTCTCCTTCCCCCATAACACAATTTTTCTGTGTAAATATAGTGCTGGGAAACCATGTCAGTTCTGGAAAATGTCTTGCTATTGCCACTGGGCAGGGATGGCATGGGCAGAGCTAAAGCAAACGTTCCCACTCTGCCCCGGTGGTGGTGATGGTGACAAAAGGTGAGCTTGGGTACATACATCAGTTCTGTTTTCATCCTGGCTGCTGAACACTGCTGAACCCAGAGTTTCTCTCAGCTGCAGTAAGCAAGTCTCTGTTCTGCAAAGTGTTCACTGAGCCCTGCATTCTTCTCTGGAGGGCAACCTTCACACCTCTTACACCCTCGGACAACTTTAACAGCCCCCCCGCACTGTTCCTCCGGCATGTCTCAAGTCTATCTAAATATGACTTCACAAACACACATGCTCACGCTCGCTCGATCTGTGTGTGTCTCTCTCTCACAGACACATAGGTTAGCCCCATTCATTCCAGCGGGCAACACTGTTGCCACAGTAACAGAGATGCCTCTGTTATGGCTTGATTTCATTTACTACTAATGGCTCATGTAATACAACTGAACACAGGTGACAGCTTGACATCCCAAGTGATGTGTCATTCTAATAGGATCATGAGCTTCAGAATGCAGTTGCTGCCAAAATATCCTGTTCTGTAGGCCACAGGAGAAGGATGGCCTCTACATGATGCTAAATAAAAGAGCTGAGCCCTCTGGAAACTGTAACAGGCCTTTCTGCTAATGCACCAACCTAATGACCACAGCAACTTAAAGCATCTTCTATTAAGGCCCCATCTAAAATACAACTCTAGCCAAGTCAGGATATCCAGTTAAACTTTGGGTGGGGCCTAACTGTGTTCCTGTAAACAGACTTCCAGGATGGTGACCCTGTTGTGAGCATACAGTTAGATTCCAACTACATCACAGCTTTAATCCTGTCATAATGGGTCAAGAGACAGGCAGGCGGCGGAGGTGGGCTGAGGGCCCAGGTAACTAGTTTTCTGTTTATCTTCCGAACAGCTACAGTATGTGTGACAGCAATACAGCCTTCCTGTAGACATCCTTCCACCCCTCTCCACCTCTGCCCCCGCCAAAGCGCCTGACCTGGAGCAATCACCTGTAAATGTGGAGGGTGGTTCATTCTCAAGGGCCTCTTCGTGCCATGGCCTCTCTCTGGAGACTGACCCCAAGCTTTACACTTGGTGTTCATGGTGCCGGTGTTTTTTATGATGTGGACACTTCCATTGGGAGCTGGACTGACACCAAACAGCTGTCAGAAGGCAACAGCTTTTGATCACTAATGACCTGGGGATGGATGCACCTCTAGATACTTAAATAAACAGCCAATCATAAAATGTGTCATAAAAATAAAAGATGTCTACAGTGCCTCTGTCTGTCAGCTGAGGTGTAAGTTAGAGCTTCTGCAGCATCTCTGTCACAGCCTTCGTTGTTCTGAAGACTGTGTAATATTTAATGAGACTGAACCAAAACTGCATTGGCAAATGGACAGAGCAATAAAAGCAAACTAGCATACACTAATTACTGAGAACTCGTTGAGTGTACTGTCAAAGTGATTCTTCTGTGCCTTCGATTCCTTACAGAATGACTTCCTTGCGTGGTCTTTTCTTATGGCAATTAGACATATAATGATATTTCCTCACACTTCTCCATGTGTCTCATTGCTCTCTTTGGCTTGTTTACTTGGGACACTCAGAAAAGTTAAGGCAAATTAATTAAAGGTGTGAAGTCAATGTAAATGAGTTAAAGAGCATTAACTTCCAGGTAGACACTCTCTTCCTTGGAGGAGGATTACGTTACAGTGAACTAAGAGCACTTTACTCCTGAATGAGAGCATCCTCAAACGAAGTTAATGTGTTTTAACTTACACATGTTGACTTCTTCATGCTGTGGTTGGCTTGCCTTAACTTTCCTGACTGCGCCTGCGTAAACAAGCACAAATTCAACATTGCAAACCCAGGGCATTTTCTTGAGCATCTGCAGAGCAGCAGTGCAATGTACCAGGTCCTCCATCTCCACCTTGGAAGTGATAAAAATACCCAGCTTTGCATGTGGGTCACTGGCCAGACCAGGTTCTGATTCTAGCTTACGTGACACCAGCCGCATACCTGACGGATTATTTTAATGGTCCATTGACTTCAGATACATCCATTCTGAGCACTGTAGGAAAGAATCCCCGTTTGTGGTTATTTGTCAAGATCACCAGAGCTGAGCAGCATTGATCATACTGTGCATTGTGCAGCAGAACACCTGTGATTATTTTGAATTGCTGCTCGTTAGGAGAGTCCTGTGAATATGTAGTTGGGGTCTGTCAACTACAATGATCCTTACCAGCTTTTTTGTGGCACTGCTTTGGAATGGATAAAGGCCATGGTCTTCTCTGGGTCCTTGATCCAGTCACCAAAGCAGTTTCCCACTCTGTGCTTGGCTCCCCTAATGTTAGAGGTTGGTTTACTCACAGAGGGCATCAGGAATCTCCTGCCCTAAATAAAGAGCCAGGTATTCAACTGAAGTTAACTTAGCTAAAGGGTGGCTTTGTTGGCACTTGTCAGAAATAGAAATGGGGCAACAAGGGTATCCAAACTTGGTGATGTGGAACATCCTGGCCCGTGAGTGAGCATCCAAGCATCTGCTGAGAAGGGCATTGCTCAGTCCAGTGAGCAGCGCAGAGAAGGCAGCAGAACAATAATAGTCCAGGACGAAAATAGGAGGTCGGGGCAGGAAGGAAAACTGAGCAAAGACAATTTTGCAGGGTGTGACTCAGATGTGTTTCTGATGGGAGTCAATTCCTACCTGAAGATGTGCCCCATTCTCCTGGCACTCCCACATGGTAGCTTTAGGACAGGCAGCTGATGCATACCTTCTGAGCACAGGTGTCAGCGTGAGGAATGGGGGAAAAGCAAGCTCTGGGATAATAAACTATTGAGGGGTTTGTAGACAGTAACTAGTAACTTGAATTACACCAGAAGGTGCACTGGCAGCCAGTGCAGAGTACAGAAGTAATATGTGTCTTCCTAGTCTGACCTATTTTAAGGCAGGCAGCTGTACTCCTCAATAGCTGAAGCTGCCAGGTAGCCTCAAGTAGAGTGTGTGGCATTAATCTTTATAGAATTCTCTCCTGAATGGTGTGTAATGTTGCTGTGTGCTGTTAACAGTTGCCACATTCCCGTTCAGAGGTGGCTGCATTTCAGAGATGGGTGAAAAGATCCCTGCATGTTTGTGTTGCACATCAGTAAAATGTTTCAAGCATCCCCTGGCCGCCTTGCTGTAGCTACATGAGACTTTTTCCATTAAAAGTTCCAACTGCTGTTAACACCAGTACAGCTCCGCTGGCAGAAGCAATGTTGGAAGCTCTAGTGCACACTGGGCTTCTTCTGCTGCTGGCATTTTAACACCATAGCATGCAACCCTGCTCAGCACATATCTAAATGACATGGCGTTTACAACACTAGTGGGTGTAGGGGCCTCGTCTACTCTAGGGCTCCCATCATTGTAATCACTGGTGGCGCTGCATCCGTATTAGTGAGGGTGGGAAATGTTTTCAAAATACCCTGTGTAGACAAAGCCTTGGATGATGAGACCTATTGTGTGGAAACGTCAGTCATTAATGAATTCTGTTAGGGTCTGTCTACACTGCATAGTGAACTCAGGCTCTGACTCTATTCCAGCCAAAAACCCCGCACCGTCCACACAGAGCTCTCTGACACAAGTGGAACCCTGACTTACGCAGAGGTATGGGTCTGAGTCTGTGTCCCCCTGTAGCACGTGTGCAAGCCCACTAACTTTGCAGTGTAGCGGTGGCAGAAGCCTGGGATGCCATGCTCGGATTCTAAGAGTTTGTCAGTGCCAGTGATTTCCCTATACCCCTCCTAAGGGGGGTGTACACCCCCCCTGAATTTCCCCAACACCCCCCCCCCCCAGTTTTGTGAACTAGTTACATGCCAATTTAGTGACACCTCCCCCCAGTAAAACACCCCCCCCCCCAATTTCAATTCCTGGGGAGGCCACTGGTCAGTGCTATTCCACAATCCCCTGGGCCTGTGTGTCCCGGCCCTTCTGTCCCCAAACTTCCCACTCGTCTTCCAGGAACCAGAAGCAACTTCCTCATTCAGACACAGCTATTCGTCATGTAACCGTTCCTCTCCACGCTGACTGTTTGATTGTAAGCACACATTGGGGTATTAGCCTTACTGAGCACTGATTCATATTTTTGCATGTACGGTTCTGTTTATAAGTCAGCCACACTGGGACGACCGCTCAGCACAGCTGAAATGTCCTGGGTTGCCTGGATTATCAGTCCAAATCACAGCAGTGTAATGTGTCTCCATCCTACATCAGCATCTTACTGATTTTTGCCACCAATTTTCACCCATTTCTGACTGAGGATGCATGCAAACTTCTCACTCAGGCATGTCGGTTACATTCCAGGGCAAGACATACTTATTAAGGCAGACTCAGTAGCTCATGAGCGCCTCCATTTGTATGCGTGGTGGTCAGTTACCAGATGCAAACAAAAATTCCTTAGCATATATGGATGGTGTTCCTCCGCTGGCCTGGAATAGAAGCCCTCGCTGCCACTCAGGTACTTCTAGCATACAAACGTCTTCCAGACCTTGCCCTGCCTGAAAGGATGGTAAAAGCTAAGCTAGTAACAGATTCCTTCACAGGTCACCTCCCTCTGGCCATGGGAAAATAATTTAATGGGACTTTTATATTAATTTAATTTTATTCTTCTTACCATAATGTTTCTTGGCTTGGGTCATGGTTTCCTGGAGCTTCTGAATAGGACAGTTAAAAAAGGATGAATAAAATAAAACCAAATGATAAAAAGTCTCCTCCTGTGACTTTGCAGTGACACAGCCCCTAAAAAAATGGTAGAAATGCTGGTTTTTCTCTTGGCCAGACAATAATGTGCTCTTTCACTTTCCTCGGCAGGCCCTGCCACCTCTGCTGGGCAGAGCCAAGGGACTAGGAACCTGGGGGAGTGGATGCTCAACCTACATTGGAAAAGAATAAAGGATGAAATGTAGCAGGACATTCTGTGCTCCATCCCCATCACTTTACCATGTCCTGCAGCTTATGCAACCAATGGACAATTCAGGTATTGGTGGGCCCATGACCCAAGCAATGAACAGTTCATGGGACAGTGAAATGTACCCAGTACTACAGTTTGCTCCTGTGCAACCAAGCCCCATATGTGCAAAATGCTCCAGAAGGGGTAAAGAAAACACAAGGGTCATAATGTCCCATGCGACTGTAGCATTTGCACTGCATGTAGTTTGGCAGCTTTGCACTTTTTGTGCTTGGGTGGTATATGCTCCACTTCTTTTGTTTTAATGGTTTTTGCCTCTTGCTGGCAGCTGGTCTGCCAATAATGTTTGTTAATTGTTATTTAAGAGCATGTTTCAAAGTGTTTTGTTTGCAAACAAGAACAATTCTCAAGGTTACATGAACCGTTTTAATTAAATTCATCAGCTGCATGGGCCCTAGAAATTCTGGGATATGTGTGGGATAACATAAATGTGAGAAGACTATAGTACGTTATTTCTCCACATCTACAGTACCTTGCAGACCCATGATGTGGGTGCAAAAGGCCCATGTGGGCATCCCACTCCAGTAATGATAGGTGCACTTTCTGGCTGCATGTGACGTGGCTCCATTCCAGCAGGGCCTCGAGCCCATTCTGGGTGAGAGGGTTCGCCTTTCGCCCTGCAGAAACTGGGCAGTGCGTGGCAGGCCACAATGAGTTGGGTGGCATTGGCAATATTGGCATCCAAACCGTGCTGAAGGTAGCGCCAGCTTGACTTCCTCCTGCCCAATGTGCATTCCACTGCCATTCTGCAGCTCCTGAGCATGTGACTGAACTTTGCATTGCCGGGCCCTCTGAGGTTTCATAAACCACGGCAGAAGAGGGTGCGTGGGGGTCTCTTGAATAACAGTGAGGACAGAGGCTACATTTATAATAATGTCATCATCTTCTGGAGGGAATAATGTCCTTGCTTGTCCATGAAGGTGAAGTCCTGATCTCTGCAAAACCCTGGCAACATGCATCTGGCCAGTACAGTAGCGTAGCCAGGGGGGAGTAGTGGTAGCGGCCGCTCCCCCTTTGAGCAGAAGCGGAGCCCTAAAAAGGAAGTGGCAACTTTTTTTAAAATGGGAGCGAAGCTAAAAAAAGGCGCCGCTTCTTTTTAAGGCGCTGCCTCGTGCACTCACCCGGCGGCGCTCCAGCTGTTCGGCAGCACTTCGGTGGCAGGTCCTTCACTCGCTCCGGGTCTTCGGTGGCATTTCGGCAGCGGGTACCACTGAAGACCCGGCCGGAGCGAGTGAAGGACCTGCCACCAAAGTGCCGCTGAGTACAGGGGGAAGCGCCATTTTTAGCTCCGCTCCCCCTGTACTCAGGACCTGGCTACGCGGCTGGGCCAGTACCTCCCACGTTGGTGCCCATGAACCTGCCTCTGTGGCCACCAAAGTCTGTGTAATGATGCAGTAGTTCCCTCTGTGGCCTATGTGCTCATTTGCTTCTTGTGGAGGACAAACTATGGGCACGTGAGTCCCACCGATAGCCCTAGTGCAATTTGGGAAGCCCATTGTCACACAGCTGGCAATTATTTCAGGAACATTGTTTTTGCTAACCTCCTTTGGGGAAATGACAGCAAGAGAGGGTCACCCACCAGTTCTGGATCCATGGCCTGGCTCTGGTAGCAAATTTTCATATCAAATGTACAGTGGGCTAACATTAAAAGGAGCTACTTAAACAGTGATCCCAGAATAGATCCCATGAGTGTTACAACCATTATTTTGGGACGGAGGTTGGAATTTGATTTTTTTTTCCCGCCTGTCACTGAAAGGTTTCACACAGCCAAGTCACTCATAGTAGGTATTTTACTTTGCAAGTGCAGATTAAGAGCACTTTGGGTCAAGAGCCGTGGGGTGGACAGAAAAGTTCTCCCACAATACACTATGAATCAAGTCCTAGAATGGCTACAGCTAGCCAGGGAGATAAGAACTTTGGGATACACCCCCAGAAGCCACAGCGCCTGACTCGTGTCTGCACACCACAGCATGGCTGCACCAGTATGTGGCATGCATAGCAATGCAGTGTGTGTGCTCCGCAGCACGGTATGGGGAGGAGGTGACCAGCCCTCTGTGGAGAAAGAAGTAGTTCGGGACTATTTAGAAATGCTGGACGAGCACAAGTCCATGGGGCCGGATGCACTGCATCCGAGGGTGCTAAAGGAGTTGGCCGATGAGATTGCAGAGCCATTGGCCATTATCTTTGAAAAATCATGGCAATCGGGGGAGGTCCCAGATGACTGGAAAAAAGCTAATGTAGTGCCCATCTTTAAAAAAGGGAAGAGGGAAGATCCAGGGAACTACAGGCCAGTCAGTCTCACCTCAGTCCCTGGAAAAATCATGGAACAGGTCCTCAAGGAATCAATTCTGAACCACTTAAAGGAGGGGAAAGTGATCAGGAACAGTCAGCATGGATTCACCAAGGGCAAGTCATGCCTGACTAACCCAATTGCCTTCTATGATGAGATAACTGGCTCTGTGGATGAGGGGAAAGCAGTGGATGTGCTATTTCTTGACTTTAGCAAAGCTTTTGATACAGTCTCCCACAGTGTTCTTGCCAGCAAGTTAAAGAAGTATGGGCTGGATGAATGGACGGTAAGGTGGATAGAAAACTGGCTAGATGGTTGGGCTCAACGGGTAGTGATCAATGGCTCCATGTCTAGCTGGCAGCCGGTATCAAGTGGAGTGCCCCAAGGGTCGGTGCTGGGGCCGGTTTTGTTCAATATCTTCATTAATGATCTGGAGGATGGTGTGGACTGCACCCTTAGCAAGTTTGCAGATGACACTAAACTGGGAGGAGTGGTTGATACGCTGGAGGGTAGGGATAGGATACAGAGGGACCTAGACAAATTAGAGGATTGGGCCAAAAGAAATGTGATGAGATTCAACAAGGACAAGTGCAGCGTCCTGCACTTGGGACAGAAGAATCCCATGCACTGCTACAGACTAGGGACCAAATGGCTGGGCAGCAGTTCTGCAGAAAAGGACCTAGGGGTTACGGTGGACAAAAAGCTGAATATGAGTCAACAGTGTGCCCTTGTTGCCAAGAAGGCTAATGGCATTTTGGGTTGTATAAGTAGGGGCATTTCCAGCAGATCGAGGGACGTGATCATTCCCCTCTATTCGGCACTGGTGAGGCCTCATTTAGGGTACTGTGTCCAGTTTTGGGCCCCACACTACAAGAAGGATGTGGATAAATTGGAAAGAGTCCAGCGGAGGGCAAGAAAAATGATTAGGGGGCTGGAGCACATGACTTATGAGGAGAGGCTGAGGGAACTGGGATTGTTTAGCCTGAAGAAGAGAAGGATGAGGGGGGATTTGATAGCTGCTTTCACCTACCTGAAAGGGGGTTCCAAAGAGGATGGATTCTCTGTTCTCAGTGGTAGAAGATGACAGAACAAGGAGTAATGGTCTCAAGTTGCAGAGGGGGAGGTTTAGGTTGGATATTAGGAAAAACTTTTTCACTAGTAGGGTGGTGAAGAACTGGAATGGGTTACCTAGGGAGGTGGTGGAATCTCCTTCCTTAGAGGTTTTTAAGGTCAAGCTTGACAAAGCCCTGGCTGGGATGATTTAGTTGGGGTTGGTCCTGCTTTGAGCAGGGGTTTGGACTAGATGACCTCCTGAGGTCTCTTCCAACCCTGATATTCTATGATTCTATGAAGAGGGAGCCTGGAAAGAACAGGTTTGCAAGTGTGGGTGACGTGAATCCGGATTTACTATGCAGTGTAGACATATCCTTACAAACTCAGTTTGACTTCAGTTAGTCTAGCAGGTCTAACTCTGACAGTTTGGCTCTACAAAATACATGTTGCTGTATCAAAAAAATCCTTTGACTGCAAAGAACATCTGTATACCAAGGGAGAACTATAATATCAAGCACGGCAAGTAGGCTAGAGCTATATTATTCAGGAGGTTTGTTTTTTATTTGCCTATTAACATCAGCGTGCGACTCTGGTGTGCCAACGGATTTGGTAATTTGTGAGCTATGGGCTCTGTAGCACTATAACACATGCGAGGGAGGAAGTCGGTTACATTAGTGAACACAGCTAATTCTCAGTCCTGTTGTGTAGAATATGTGTCAACTCCCCAGCTGTCACATCTCAATGGAATGTGCTTCCTCTAGCAGTTAATCTCATCTGAAGAATGCACCATAGACAGAGATCTCTGCCTGAGTGGGAAATTATTTTTATGCAGCTTAATATATTGAATTATGTGAAACACTGACGCAAGACAAAAACCCCTCCCTCCCTCTACTCATGGCTCTGACACTTTCATAGTGGGTTTCATTAGGTTTCATTGGGTTTCATTACTACTCAGTGCTGCTGCAAAATTTACCAGCCCAGCCTGTAACTTTCCAAGCCCATGCCAAAAAGTGTGACCGATGCCTCTTTTTCCTTTCTATTGGGCCCTTATGATGTTAACTACCAATTGAGGGGAGTTGATGCCTAAAAGGAGGCTTAGTTTGCAACAGTCCTGATCGCAGCAGGGGCAGCGTTTCTGGGGCATAAAACAGCTCCAGTGGTAACAGCCACTGAAGAGAGAGGTGTCCAGTGCAGAATTACAGAAAAAGAGCAGAGCTGGTAACAGATGAAGCTCATGCTATTAAATAAGATTCTTACTGCACACTTGATGGGTTTGTTACTTAATTCTCATCTGCTTCTTCAGTTTCTTGAACCTTTTCCATCTAACAATGCTATTTTCTTGTCTGAATGCCTGTAGACAATCTGCCAGGCAAAAGGCTGGCGTGTTTGTCATTCTCTCCCTGTGATGTTTCATCACAGCTTGAGTATTTTTTTTTGTCTGCACTGGTGTTGCATTTAAATTAGCCAGATTATTATCTTTAACAATAACAATCTTGTATTCATATAATATTTTGCATCCAGAAGGAAGCCACAGAATTTTTCAAGCTGCAGAGGGACTGCTTTCATCCATCACTGAAATGCAGCCACGTCTGGGGTGAAGCATAGCAATTAATCCTGCACAGCAAGAGTAAATAGCGTCTTAGGATATGAAGTGGAAAAATAGCTTTTCCAGCTAGATTCTGCAGAATCAAATAGGCAACATGTTATTCCCCAAGCTGGAATTTGGTTAGAACAGAGGGGCTAAACTCCTACAAAAAAGAGACCTTCACTGACCAGGTTAGCTCATCTGAAAAACAGCACTTCAAACAGCCCTGTGCTGGTGCCTTGGTTAAGCACTAAATCACAGGAAAGAATATTGCCTATGGAATCACCACCACCATTTTTTGTAGCACCTTAGGGCACGTCTACACAACAGAAAAAAGAGCCCCGGCAGCGAGTTTCAGAGCCTGGGTCAATGGACTCAGGCTCATGGGGCTCATGTCGCAGGGCTAAAGATACCAATGTAAGCATTCGGACTCCATCGGACTGCCTTTGAAACCTGGCGATGGGGAAGGTCTCGAAGCTTGGTTTCCAGCCTGAGCCCGAATGTTTACACTGATGTTTTTAGCCCCACAGGTCAAGCCCTGCAAGCCTGAGTCAGTTGACCTGAGCTCAGAGACTCACGGCTGCGGGGTTTTTTTTTTGGCTGTGTGGCTGTACCCTTAGAAGTTGAATGCTGTTGAACTGCAGCTCCTACGAGGTACCATGGCAGCATTGCCAAACTGGAGGACTTGGGGGTTTGGTTTTTCAATGAAATGCACATTTCTTTGGCGAAAACCTATTTTGCTTGTGAAATACAGGTTTGATGGAAAATGTTCAATTAGCCCTTATACCTATATTGGAATTTGTCCAAGATACTGAAACCAACACCCCCAGTCCTGCAAAAATGCCCTGAGAGTTTCAAGGACCACAAGCGATCAAGGCCTGGAGTTTACATCTCAGTTTTTCAGGAAAACCAGGTAGAATATACCATTAGGAATTTCTCTTCCTTCCTGGAGAAAGGTCTTTCTCAGGCAGAAAGGCAAGCCAGACCACATGGCAAACATACTGTACAGTACTTCAGAAAGCAATAATATTTCCTATCAAATAAAGAGTAGACATTTTTCCAAACATCTCCGCTTTCTATGAAATGAAAAGTGCACTTAGTCACAGGAAAGTAACTCCTGTTTTCAGCTTTTAGTTTTCAATGTTCTTAATCTGAAAGCTCTTTGGAGTTTTCCTATATGTTTGTGCGGTGTCTAGCACAGTGGGTCCCCATCCTGTTTAGGAGCTCGGGGAGCTATAATAATAAGGGGCTAGATTCTGCCACCCCTACTCACATTTAAAACCAAAATCCATGAGCAGTCCCATTAGTTTCAATGAGGCTTCCTGCACAGTAGGTTACTATTCAGCATGTCAAAGTGGAACAGTCTGGCAGCAAGGAAGCAAAGGTATAACATATAGACAATTGACTCCTGTGAGTGGAACAGGGAAAATGACGTCAAGAGGGATTCCTAAACCTGAAGGACTTTTCCCCACATTACCACAGACACAGTAGTTATTGAATCATATAGCAGATTTGTACTGCCAAGGAGAGCCTGCCTATTATAATGTAATATACCCATCACTGATTAATCCAAATTGCAGCATTCAAAGCCCATGCCAGACAAGTGAGGCTGTCCCTGTGCAGGCAGAGGCCAGCAGCGACAGGATAAATAGCCATCATTTCAATAGGAATGTGGATCACTAGGCTTCTGGGGACGACTCGTTCCAAGTGGGCATCTCTCAGTTTTAATCATTCTTCTAGCCGCTTAATCCATTTTCACAATGTGTCCTGCTGAGGAAGTGCTGACCTTTGGATGAACTCCAGATGTGCCCTTTTGAGCTAGAGAAAAGAAACGCTTAGGAAACAAACAGATGCAGTTATTTAAACTCTGGTGATAACAAAGGCCCGTAGGCCCTGCTGTAATACAAATAATAAACAGTAATAACACAGATGGGCCTGGGCTGCAAAGTTTGAATCTGGACCAGCCATACCCAAGATCGGCGGGGTGTCTGGCCCGGTGGCTCAAGTTTGACCTGAAAAAATTGCAATCTGCGGCTCAGTTAGGTGCAGTGGAAATGTCATGCTACACATTGCACTTCCAGAGGGCACCTTTCATCCAGTGACATCAACGTGCTTTAGAAACAATCATTTCAACAAATCCTCAAAACACTTTTGCAAGGTAGTTTTGCTCTCCATGTTATAGAGGCATAAACAAGGCCAGAGGTGTTCACTGACTCAGTGAGTCAGTGGCAGTACTGTGGAGTCCTGCAGCTCCCCCCTCCGCCTCCCCCTGCTCTAATCACTGAACTAAGCAATCTCCCTGTTTATAACACAGGATCACCCTGAATTTTTCCTTTTGGGATCAGATTACCATTGTTGCTGTTATTGTTTATGTGTATTGCAGTAGCATTTAGGAGCCCTAGTCTTGGATCTAGACCCCGCTGTGCTAGGTGCTGTACAATCACAGAACAAGGAGAGCTCATGGTGAGTTACTGAGAGCTTCCTGGGGGGCTGAAAAACTCATGTACATCATCCAATGTAGCCAGCTGCTAGCAGCAGAACTAGGATAGGCTGTAATCTCTCTCTCTCTTTCTTTCTTTTTTACAGAAAAATGAAAAACAAAGTGACTTTACTGGTAATGAAAGATGCTTCATTTGCAGCCCTGAGACTGACACCCTCTAGCCCTCGAATAGGCACATGCAGCAGCAGTGTAAGCCTCTGCTGTAACCTTCTTCTGTAATTGCGGCTTATCTCTAACAGAGAGGGATCCCCTCTAGAACTGAGATGCAATTGGCTCCATAGCCATGAATATAGCCTTTTCTGGAATGGAGATAGGCAGCCACGCCAGGGGCAGGAGGGGAAATTTCTGGCCACCAGAGTAAAAGCCTACTCCTACAAAAAGAGGTATCAAGGCTTGATCTGAGACGACAGGTCCTCTGGTTTCAGGGTATTGCTAGTAAGGCATCTCATTAGTAAACAGCATGAGATGCTAATGATCAGCCTCAGAAGGTTACAAGGCCCTATGCTCTCTGGGCCTGTGACTTGAAGACATCTAGCTTTCGCAAACCTGAATTCTTAACTCTGTAGGCATTCACATGCCATTGCGATAAATGTGCATGGCCAGCCATGCTATACTGGTAGTGGTTTATGCTTATGGCTGGAAGATTTCAATCTCCAGTCCGTTGGTAAGTAGCTAGACAGTAGACACTGTAGATCAGGGGTTCTCAAACTGGGGGTCGGGACCCCTCAGGGAGTCATGAGGTTATTACACAAGGGGTCACGAGCCTCCACCCCAAACCCCGCTTTGCCTCCAGCATTTATAATGGTTTTAAATATATAAACAAGTGTTTTTAATGTATAAGGGGGGGTTGCACTCAGAGGCTTGCTATGTGAAAGGGGTCGCCAGTACAATAGTTTGAGAACCACTGATGGAGCATGCATTTTCCCCCAACTCATACCAGTTAGGAGTGTTTATGTACTTAGTATTATTGAAACTCACGGTGCAGCTATTTAAAAGCTAACACAACAAAACAGAATTTAATTTCAGTTTAGTGGAGCTGGAGTCAAGACACAATTTCTTTATAAATATGCATCCAGTTTTAAATTGCTAATAATCAAATGTCCTTTCACATAAAGCTCCCATGAGATGTTTTTTTAATAAACCTCTTGTACTGGGTTTCAAAAGGGGAGAGGGAAAGAAAGCCAGCAAGTTTGGAACTTTCACAGGGCCTGCCCATGTGAGACTTACTGAGTATGAGACAGCTGGAAGCCAGGACAAACATACTCGGTTTCTAAAATTAGACAGAGGGGAGGTTCTTTGCATACAGCAAACATTTTCCATTTGGAGGAAGGAATAGAAAAGGTCTTGATATTGGCCAGGAATGCAGAACTTTTAATTCCATTTTCTTCCATTTAGTTTGAGTTTCCTGGCACAGGGTCATGCTAGGAATAAGCACAAGAAAAGGAACATGCCCCCATTGTAGTGTCATGATTGTGATTACAGATGGTGTAAGACTAAACGTGTGGCACAAATTGGGCCTCAGTCCCAAGGGATGAGGAGAAGATTGCATGGTGTCTTCCAGAGAACTTAGGTTCTATTTCTGTCAAAGCCAGGTGCGGGGGAGGGTCCAGACTATTCCAAATCTGCCTTTCCAAAGCGAGGGGCTTTCTTTGCTGAGGGCCAAGTCCTCTCTTAGTCCACCAGTGCTTGTGGCAGTCGTGTTTTGACTGCTAAGGAAACATGAGGAGAAAAATGAGCATTACCTCCTCATACAGCACAAAGAAAATGCCAATGGACGGGTCCCGCAGCCTAGACTGGGGGGGCAGAGGCCCATATTAACTTACAGCCATTTTAGTCTTCACAAAATGGAGCTGCCAGTAGCATGTGGGTTGCAGTGATGAAGGCTACAGTCATAGGTTGTTACAGTATCTTCTAGTAGACCAGCTCTGAGAGGAGGGAGATGACATCCACTCTGCCATTGGGGTTACATAGCCATCTGTGGGAAGGAGCATGGCAGTTATTTAACAATGAACTACAGCCGTTTAGGTGAGAGAATGAAGAATAATGCCCCATCCGATGGAACGTGCAGAGGGAATTCAGGTAAGCAGAATATTATCACCCATAAGGGTACAAGAGCTAACTCTCCTACTGTTGCAAAAATGCCATGGGATCTTTAATGACCCCAAGTGGTTGGCATCGCTGTTCTGCATCTCGGGATAAATTTCCTGGTCTGGTGTTGGTCACTGAGGAAGCAGAGATGCCTAACTCAGAAGAAAGAAAAGTTAAAATAAGGAACTGGGTCACAGAGGGGCTAAAAAATAAAACCAACGAAGGCCTAGTGGAATCCTCTGCAGTACACAATGCCCTAGGGTGAGGTGAAGAGGACCATGCATGTGTATGCATAGCGAGTCTGTGGTTAGGGCACTGAACTGGGACTCAGGACCGCTGGGTCCAATTAACAGCTCTGCCCCAGCCCACATTTCCAATGGGAGCTTAGGCAAATCTGTGCATCTCAGTTCCCGTAAAATGGAGCTGTAATATCACTTCCCCTGTCTGCCTTGTCTATTTAGATTCTTTGGCGAAAAGACTGTCTCCTGCTCTGTGTTTGTACAGTGTCTGGCTTCCTGGGGCCCTGATCACAGACAGAGACTCTAGGTGCTGTTGTAATATACATAAACAAGAACCCTAGAGCTCCTTGCTCTGAGATGTGCCTTTTGTAGGAGACTGGTGCATATGTCCTCACCCAAAAGGTGCTTAATGGCCTAACTCTTTGTCTTGGTGAAAAGTAAAATCATAAATTAAAAAAAAAAAAAGTTGAAACAATAAATAAAGACCGGCTGGCAGTGAAAGAGAGGCAGGCCATGGAATGTCTATGTATGTGACTGCAGCGGAGGGAAATTAATAACACAATAAAACCAGGCAGTGCTCAATAAATGTAATTTGAACTGACAACCATTCCATTTCAATAAACAATAACCGCCCCTCACGTACTAAATGGTTGGAGCTAAAATTCCCCATTATGAGGCCAGGCTGTGCGCAGTGACTGTAATGCCAGCACTACGTCTATAAACTCAGCTCATAACTTCTGCACAACACCTTATTTAGAATTAGATACATCTCTGCCCTCACTCGCCCAGGTATTCTGGCAACTGCTGTGACATAGGCAGACCATAATTCATCCATACCACATGCGGGCCTCATCCTCCAAGCACGCAGTGTGCTGAGCTCCTATAGTCTTCCACAGGAGTTCTCTGCAAGGAGACCTTGCAGGGTTGGGCCCTCTGTTTTTAAAATCCCTGTTGATCAAGGGTCGATTAGCTGGATTTGGGGAAGGAAACATTAACAGCTGCCATCTTTAGGATACTAAGAATGTGAGACAAAAAATGGCAAGGTCCCAATTTAGCAATGCAACATCACAACACAGTTCTAGTTTGACCAATGAGTCACCGTTTTGTTGCCCATGGGGAAAGTCTGTGCTGCTGTAGCACACTTGCACAGAATGCATGATGTCCCTCCTCTAGTGGCTGGTTCACATAGGATACATCGGCACTACCGCTGGAAGCTGTAAATTCCAGCTTCAGGAGACGTACCTGCACTAGCTCTCACAAGCTAACATGCTAAAAATAGCAGTGTAGCTGCGGCAGCACAAGCATGATCCTGTCTGAAACCCTGGGCACAGATTTTGGCAGCTGCCCCTCATGAAGCTGCAGCTACACTTCTATTTTTAGCAAGTTAGCTTGAGCAGAGCTACTGTGGATAAGTCTACCCAAGGAAATTACAACTTCCAGCTCCACTGTAGCTATAGTCTTAGAGGATAACAGTCTACCTCTGCTCTCTGATAATGGGGCTACTCCTTTAACTCACCCGGTAGAAGGTCTTGGGGTGAAGGTCTTGGGTTCAAATCCTGATGATGACCCTACCATCCTAGGTTGTCCCTTGTGTTTTCCTCTTTAAACTAAGGTTGGGATTTTTTGTGTCCTTCAAGCTGGGGAGTGTGGAACATGAAAACCAAATTGCAAAGGGCAGCTATCTTAGAAAACCATTAAGACGTCCCATGCTTATTTAATGGCTTCTGCATCAATTTTTCTCCGTTTGTGTCAAATGATGATTTTTCTAATTTCCAGTTCTGCCAACACACAGCCTGGGATTTGAAAATCAAGCTGTGTATTTTCCTACTTCTGCATTATCACCACTAATAGAGCTCTGCAATCAGAATGTAGTTGACTATTTTGCAGATCAGAATAGAATCCAGCTCATTCCTCTAGAGATACGTTGGCTCGGCAGGCCTAACAGGAGTAGACAGTTGTTTTTGTCAGTAAACAGGTAGTTTAACTATGAAATCACACAGGAAGCAGATGCCAAGGTACAAAGCAGAACTTGGTATATTCATCATTACAGCTAATTTTTGGTTAGAAAATTATCCACAAACAGATTGTGATTTGTACAAGTTTGTTCAATGTTCATAATTGTTTGGTGGATTATTAGCATGAATGAGTTTTAACCAAACATTGTTTCAAGCAATGGTCATTCTGTTCATTGGCTATTTGTTATCTGAGCCAGATGATTGATTACTGCAGTCATACAGCAATAATTCTGTTTCCTGACTGGATGACTTCAGTTTTAGAAATAGTTGGGTATCCTTTCTTCTGTTTACAAAATATCCATGAGCATTGATAACTGTCTGAATCCACAGTGCAGAACAGAGATGTGAGTAGAACTAGTCAAGAATTTTTTGACAACATGTTTTTTTCCTCAGAAATGCTGATTCAATGAAAGCAAAGCTTTTGGTGGTAACGTACCAATGTTGATGAAACTCTCATTGGCAAAGGGTTCTCAGGTCCGGGATGGAATTTCTGATCAAAGCCAGAGCATAAGGGAAAGAGAGTAGTCAATAGTTCAGTGCTAGACCAATTAGCTACGAGGTGAGAGACCTAGGTGCAGTCCCTACTCTACCCGATTCATAGCAGAGACTTGGACCTATATCTCCCACATTTCAGGTGAGTTCCCTAGCTACTGAGCTTTGGACTATTCTGGGATAGGTTTCCTCTCTTTTTTTCACGAGAAACTTTGAAAGGTTTGAAAGGTTGTCCTGATGCAGGATGTTTGAAATCTCAAAAAGCTTTGCAGGATGGGAAAACCGTTCTCTGTCCCCACCTCCCAGCACTAGGTATGAGTGCTTCTAGCACATGTACTCTCGCAAGCTTTCATTCTTGCAAGTGTGCATGATGCTTTTGTTTTTCCTGACTTTTCTTGCAAATAAAAATGTGCACACCCAAGTGTTGGTGAATACATAAAGAAAATGGTCTCAAATACCAACAAAGTGAATCAGCAGGTTTTATTTGCAAAAATCCACGGATACTCTTAATGCCTCATTGGGTGACCTGGGGTGAGGCACTTTCTTTCTCTTTTGCAGGTGTCAACATTTTAAAATTAAGATGAAGGGTGCTGTTATGCTGGAAGGTGATTATATCTGCCATAAACTGGGTCTTTGGTCTATAGAGAATTACAAGTATCAGAGGGGTAGCCGTGTTAGTCTGGATCTGTAGAAGCGACAAAGAGTTCTGTGGCACCTTATAGACTAACAGACTGTTACGTTCGTGGGAGGCTACGGGCCTACCCAGGGTGCTCTGCAAGAACGAGGCCCACACACACTGTGTGTTATTGGCTTTATTAAAGGCAAAGTGACACATCCGCAACGGGGACTCCTGGCGTTGCTGTCACGGAGACGGGGAACCCAGCTCACAGAAGCTCGGCCTGGCAAGGAGTCCAAAAGTGGGGCGGGCTTATACAACTATATAAAAGGCATCTCATACATAATTAATTAGGGGCTTTTCACAGGCTGTATTCACTTCCTGGCTCAAGACCATGCAAAGCAGTTCTAACTAATTCATAACAAGCTGCAGCTGGGCAGGCCTTGACCAACAGTGACAGGCCCGCTGAGACAGCGTAAACACCCTGACTAGCATGAGAAAGCGAAAGCACCCTTGCTATGCCGTAACACAATCTTCTGTGGTACCCTACACAGACGTATTGGAGCATAAGCTTTCGTGGGTGAATACCCACTTCTTCGGATGCATGCAGTGGAAAATTACAGAGAATTACAGAAGCTGTTAGCTTCTGCTAACCCAGTGCCAGGGGGTCTATATGCCCTCTCATTATATCATTTCTTTCCCCTCTGGTGTCATAGGGTGGATTGGACCCTTTAAGAGGCAGCTGGTCTAGAGCAACAGTGCCTCTTTAATAGCCTTGCAAGGGGGACAGATAGAGGGCAGCTGGTCTCTCTTTGGGAACTGGGAGAGGAAGTTGTAGCAGAGGCTGTATCGAGAGCATGAGATTTTTGGCTTGGTGAAAGGGTTTAGACTCAGAGGCCCACTTGGACACTATGAGCGGGGGGTGGGGGGATCACTAGGTAAGAAAGGCCCAGGAGTTTCTGCAGCAATAAGGAGCAGGGAAAGACTCCAGATAGGAAGGCCTAAGAGTGGATACTCAGAAGAGATCAGGGAGTGTTTGAAGGAACTCAGGGTGGGCTGAGGGGAGAGGCTGACCAGAGCCTGGAGAGGGCTGAAAAATTGTGCCCAGCTTGAAGATGGAGAGACCCCAGGGAGGAGGGGCTATGCCAAGTGTGAGACTTGAGGAGAAGAGACTTTATTTTAAGTTTATTTTATGTTAATAAACCAGACTGCAAGAAGGGGTTTTGTTATTGGACACACTCCTTTGTGGAGTTATTCAGGAGCCCGAGGGAAGGGGAAACTGAGGCAGGGTGCTGCACTGCCACCCTATGCCATGAGGCGGTGTTTGGGAGGTGACTGACCCTCTTACATGTGATGTAGTCTGCAGGATAATGAGAACCCCTTCCAATAAAGGAGGCATGAGGATGCATTACAGACAGAAAACTACCATCAAGTTGAGTACGGCCTCGCAAGCTCAGCCACTAATTTCTTGCTAAAGTGGTTCTTTTTTTCTTCAAAGAACTTTGTATATGATTTTTTTTCAAAGGCACATGGGTGAAACTGACAGGGTGTAGATAGATAGTGTGTGTATATATATGTGAAAGTGAAAGTGCATTCCCTTACACCACATCTGAATTGGACACTTTGGGTTTTGTTGGAGGTTAGCTTGTGTTCTGGGGCTTCTGTCTAATGTGGGATTTGCTTTCACTTACAGCATTGCAAGGTCACACCATGCCTTTCTATTAAACACTTTGATCCCAGGTGGGCAATTTGGCTTTCTGACTTGCTTGCTGGAATTGATTCTGTCTTATAGGGACACTTGGAGTTTCCTAAAGTCTGCACCTCCCTCTCCTCCGTTAGTTTTCTTAGTAAAGAAGAATATCAGACTTGCTGCCCAAGGAGCCTTTTCCTAAGCAGCCCACTCTATGTGGTCTTTGAGCCCTCTGTTGGTCTTCACACTGGAGCCTTGTCTTGGTGACCAGCAATCCACTGCATTCTTTGAAGAGTTTGCATTCCAGCTCCGCTCGCAAGGGCTGATTAAATGGGGTCCGCACCATCAAAATACTCCAGAGCCTGCCAGATAATGTCTTACTTCCAGCCCATTCTAGGTGGACTCTTAGAACTCACAGCTGGGAGAGTGGGACAGTCTTCCTCCCGCTTGTGAGTGCTTGATCTTCCTCCCAGCTGAGTCCATGCAAGCAGGTGGCTGGTGGACACTGCATGTCACAGTGCTGGCTGCTGCTCTACCTCTGACTCTCCGCTGAGACTAGGCCATCTTGATCTTTCAGCCTCACTTGCAGGATTCCTGTCTTATCCTGTAGGACCTTGTGACGGGGCAGAGCGGCCTTGCACTGGTACAACAGGGGTTAACCCTTCCTTCCTGGCAGAGGAAGCCCTGCCCCCAAAGCCCTGCTAGGCATGCTCCAACTGGAGCCTAGGTATAAAAGCCTGCAAAGCTGCTCAGTCTGGGCTGACCACTGGAGGAGAAGGAAGTACACTGCCAGCTCCCAAGGAGGGACAGCCAACATCCCAGGATCCAGGGGCCAGCCAAGCTGGGACGCACCCTGCACCCCAGATGGAGGCCGTGACAGGAGGGGATGGACCGAAGGGACCCCCCAACCCGGAGTGGAGAACACGTCACTGAGGGTAGGAAGTGACCCAGGGGAAATTTAGAGACTGGCAGCATTAAAACCGCACCGACGCTCGGTGTGTTGTGTGCGGATCCCTGCTGAGCTAAGTGCAAGGGGGAACCCCGGCAATAGGTGAGCCCTGGGTCGGGACCCGGTAGAGAGGGCGGGCCCAGGTCCCCCTACTACTCAAGCCATTAGGCTGCACTCCCCCGCCTGAGGGGGAAGGCTATGGACTCTAGCCATTGGGCCACGCTGCCCTGATACGCAGGGCGAGTTGTATGGAGTCTGGCCACTGGGCCATGCTGCCCTGATACGCGGGGCGAGTTATAGAGACTCTGGACATTGAGCCACCCTGTCCTGATACTTGGGGGGGGTGGGGGAGTGTTACATGGACTCTGGCCATTAGGGCTCGCTACTCTGACTAAGGGGCGAGCAGGGGGAAACCGGCCATTTAGGCCACATTGTGATGCCCTTAAAGGGACGGGCGTGGGAACTTAAGAGTGCTGAGGCCCCGACACCTCAGCCACCCCTGCCACAAAGGAGCGCTGCGGTGCCGGACCCGTCACAGACCTTAAGGATGAATATAAATATCTCCCTGTAATTTAGTGAGGATATTTAGGGCAAGCAAACTTCCTACATCCCTACCACCCCCAAATCCTTCTCACATGTGGCCCACACTTGCACAGCTCTCTCCTTCTGCGAAATGAGCCCATCCCATGTTTCCATCCTCTCGTAGCCCCTCCCTGCAATGTGTTTGAAGAGCATTTCCACCAGAAAGTTGAGCCAGCCTCCCTCACCCCAACTGCAGCACCCAACCTGCTCTTCAGAAGGGACCTGCTCTGGGTCTTATGGCAGGAAGTTCCTGAACCCCCAGCCTCTGCCACATGCCACCTCTCGCCACCTTCCCCTGCGCTGTGGGGGATGGTGGGGAATAAATACAATCAATGACAATTTGAGAGGAAACAACCCAGAAGCTGAGGAACCAAGAGCTCAGCATGAAAACAGTCATGGACTAAAATGGGGGAAACAGTCAGCCCTGCAGGCAAGTCTGAGTCACCCCTGGCATTACAAAAGCAGGGCTTCCAACTCTATGGGATCTCTATGGGGGGGGATAGCTCAGTGGTTTGAGCATTGGCCTGCTAAACCCAGGGTTGTGAGTTCAATCCTTGAGGGGGCCATTTAGGGATCTGGGGCAAAAATTGGGGATTGGTCCTGCATTGAGCAGGGGGTTGGACTAGATGACCTTCTAAGGTCCCTTCCAACCCTGATATTCTATGATTCTAGAGCCTCCTCTAGGCGTGGGGCGGTAGGGATGCCTTCTCCTCTCCCCTGTCTCCTGGGGAAAGGCTGCCAATCAGAGCTGCTGCCTGAGCTGGGAGATGTCTTGCTCCTTCAGCTCATGGAGCGGGCAAAGCTCCCTTTCCCTGTTGAAGGGCTGGGATGGGAGCAGAGCCGGTGCAAGGAAGTTTCGCGCCCTAGGCGAAACTTCCTTGCACCAGCCTTGCGCCCCACCCCCCGCAGCAGCCAGTCCCCACCCCCCGCGGGCCGGCAGCTCAGCCTCCCCCCACCCGCGGCAGCCTTCCCCTGCCCATGGCTCAGCAGGAGGCAGCCGCGGCGAGCCGCCCCCCCCCTCCCGGCTCAGCCGCAGCCAGCTGCGCTCCCAGCTCAGCCGTGGAGGCGGAAGGCAGCCGCGGCCAGCCACTGCTTCCGGCTCAGCCGTGGAGCCGGGAGTGGGTGGCAGCTGCAGCCAGCCGCGCCCCCTCCCCCCCCCCCCCGGCTCCTGTAGGTGGCTGTGGCGAGCCGCCCCCCCAAAACTTGGCGCCCTAGGCGACCGCCTAGGGTTGCCTAGTGGGCGAGCCAGGCCCTGGATGGGAGTACTCGGTCTTGTTCTCTCCTCTCCAACTCTGTGCTACCTGTAAGAAAGTCAGGGATGACCTCAGGCCTGGGGTGGGAGTGAAGAGCTGGGAGTGGATGACTGGGGATGGATCACTTGGTGATTACCTGTTCTGTTCATTCTCTCTGAAGTACGTGGCACTGGCCGCTGTCGGAAGACAGGATACTGGGCTAGATGGACCCTTGGTCTGGCCCAATATGGCTGTTCTTATGTTCTTCTGAGCTGCCACCCTCCTTGGCCTCAGACAGAACTAAGAGGGGAGTCAGGGAAAGGAGCAACTGGAGAGGAACCTGCAGCTCAGAGAGCTGAAGGAGAATCTGAAGGTGGGTTTTTTTGAGGGGGTTGGGGTCCCCCACAACTGGTATGGTCTGTGTGTGACTGAGACTCCAGTATTAATGGGGGGATGGAGTGAGGGTATTTGAGTGGGAGGGACCCCAAGATTAACAGAGTAGGAGATAGCCATATTAACTGAGAGGAGAGGGGTCGGTGTGTATGTGGGAGGGACACCAGTATTGATGGAGACAGAGGATCTGTGTTTTTGGGGGGCACCAGTAATGACTGATGGGAGGGGCTCTGTATGGGGGTGGTGGTACCAGTAATTGAGGAGAAGATCTGTGTGGTCCTTTTCGGAGCAGGTGGTGTGTCATCAGTGTGTTTGGTGGTGGGGGAAGAATTTGACTGGAGCAAAGAAGAGGGAGGGAGAAAGGAAATCCTCTAAAACCCAGTTGCCATTCCTCCCAAATCACTCTTTCCTTCCTATCCAGATTTTCCCTTTACAGCTTTACCCAGGCCACTTTTTCCACCCCACCCCCTGTTTAATAACATGAAACAGAAGTTTGGAAGGGGATGAATGGAGATAGGGAGGCTATCGCCCTAGTGGAGCGGGGCCAGGACCCTCTGCAAATCAGAACTAGAGTACTCGCCCTCCACTCACACTGGGCTGAGCAGCCAGTCCAATCAGCAACTGCTCTAATTTCAAATGTATGCACATTTCTAATAATCTGGATGGTTTTGCCTGAGAACATTGACAGGTAGGCGGAAGAGAAGCTGCAGGTGAGATCAAGCTGAGGCACTTTCAAAGGAATAGTTTTATTTTTTTTAAATAACCCACATCAGACACCCCCTAGAAGGCTCAGAAAACTGCCACAAACCGCTGCCCTGGCCAAAATGTCACATTAATGTTTGTTACGTATAAATGTGGGGAAGGCAAAGAGAACGGTATTGAAACATTCAGGTTTTAAAAAAAATACTCACCAATTCAGAGCCTGCAAAGAAATGCTATGCATGTTATGCAGGTATGTGTCTGTACACACGTAGCTTTGTAACAAATGACACTTGAGCAATGCCTATTGTTAAAGTTGCTTATGTGTTTCCTTTACGAAGGGTCACTTTGTGGCTTCTAACTTTCTCAAAGTTTCCCCTTTTTGGCCTGAACTTTGACACACTTTCTGACAGTCAGGGAGTGAGCTTTTTCAGAAAGTTTTACTGAAAATGGTTGAACCATTTTCAGGCACATAAGGAGTGAAAAATTTCTGCTAATACAAAACACGGCCACAAAAATTTTCTTAACAGCTCTAACACGTTGGGATAATATAAACAGAAAACTTGGCAGGCACTTGGGGCCAGCTTTTTAAAGGTAATTAGCTCCTGAAGATGCTAAATGCTTTTGAAAATCCAGATAGTAGCTATCTGCATCCTAAGGGGCCTAAATACCTTTTAAAAATCTGGCACTTAGTCCCTAGGTCCTAGGACAGAGGTGGGCAAACTATGGCCCGAGGGCCACATCTGGCCCATGGGACCCTCCTGCCTGGCTAGCCCCCGGCCCCTCCTCTGCTTTTCTACCTCCCCCACAGCCTCAGCTCACTCAGGCAGCATGGTAAGGGGGCAGGGAGAGTTGGATAGAGGGCAGGGGAGTTCGGGGTGGGGGGCAGGGGTGTGGATAGGGGTTGGGGCGGTCAGAGGGTGGGGAATGTGGGGGGGGGGTTGAATGGGGCCAGGGGTTCCAGGGGGGAAGTCAGGAAGGAGAGGGGGTTGTATGGAGTGGCAGGGGGTGGGCAGGGGTTCCAGGGACAGTCAGGGAGAAGGGGTGATTGGATGGGGCAAGGGTCCTGGGGGGACAGTCAGGAATGAGAAGAGGGGTTGGATGGGGTGGTGTGGGGCGTCGGAATAGCGAGTCTGGGGGCAGGCAAGGGGACAGGGAGGAACTGATGTGGCAAGGGTCCCGGGGGGCCATCAGGGAACAGGGGGGTATGGATGGAGCAGGAGTCCCTGGGGGCTGTGAGGTGGCGAGAAGCAGGGAGGGTTGGATAGGGGATGGGGGCCAGGCCACACCTGGCTGTTTGGGGAGGCACAGCCTCCCCTAACTGGCCCTCCATACAATTCCGGAAACCCGATGTGGCCCTCAGGCCAAAAAGTTTGTCGGCCCCTGTCCTAGGACAATAGATGGATCACAGGTCTGAGTCACTCCTTACCTGTCTCTGGCTGTAGCCAGCAGGGCTGGCTTTAGGTGTGGGTGACATGGTCAGGGGACTGCCATATGCAGCACAGAGATATTCACACACGAGTGCCACACATGAGCGGAGTTTGGGGTGGGGGGGGGCACTCACAGAGGCGACATGTGCAGGGACACCCTGCTTCCTCCCCATGGAGGATCGTTTGGGGTGTGAGTGGTGACTCAGAGCACCTGGCATTGCTGCTCGTCGTCGTCCCCCCAAGCATTCCTCTGTGCCCCCACATGGTCATAGGAGGGTTTAGGGGGGAAGGGGTCATAGGAGGGGAATGCAGGGATTAGGGGATGTTGTTGTTGTGTATTTTACAAATAATTTCAGACATACGTTACAGATATGATGCCTGAAATTACATTCAGTTTTATCAGTGACTACCATCTCCCAGCTTCTCTGCACTGGTACAAGATGGGTCCATCTTCCCCTCTGTCTGCCTGGGTTTTCTCCTTCCCTTATTTTATCCTTGAGAGCATGCAGAAACCTATTAGCAGGAGCCAAAGATTTTGATCCTGAAATCTTTACTCTGCAAGGAGTCCTTACTCATACGCTTAATCCCATTAAACTCATGAAAGCTGCAGGATTTGTCCTCAGCGCTTGCTGTAGTTTAGCAGTTCAGAGTTTTGGAACAGCACTATATTTGTGTTGATTTGTCTGCAAACATTTTAATGTTTTGTTGCTGTCACGAGGAATAAAGAATGATTCTATGTTCTACCATACAGTCTTTGTATCCTGAAGTAACAATCACATATGGCAGACTCCTGCTGGCTATATATAGCATGTGTTGTGAGAGAGAGAGCATGTTTTCTTGCCTATTCTGACACAGACATTGAAGATGTGTAATGTTGTTAAAGCTAGAATGTATGGGTTTGCACATGAGGAATTTCCCTACAAATTAATTCCTAACAAAGATAATTTCTTCAGAATAAGCACTGGAGTCGATTTTTGCAATATTGATTAGCCTAATCGAATTATTATTTTCATAAAGATTGTTTAATAGCAGACAATATATATCCAAGTCCAAAATGTATACCATGTATGCTATGGCTTTTGTACTTGTTTATATATTTTTATTATTGCTTTTTATTTTTTACCCAACAGAGAAGTTGCTCTGTGGCTGCTAAATTATACAATTATAACAACAGAACCCTGGCGAAGTAAGCGCTGTGTGTTCTGTATTCTGTTTGATTGGTTATTGTGAATGTCTTTTTTTAAGCCTTAATTTCTTGAGACTCCAATTCCACAGCTATGGATAGTGGAAATTCCTGTAGTAGATGAAGCAGTGTCAATCTTATTTATTACTGGAATGTGTGAAGGAGTGTGCTTCTGTTTTAGATTACTTCCCACTGCTTTTAAAATTACAAATACAAAAACAAAACAGGTAAAACAAGTCTTTATCCTCTTTGTTTGTTTTAAAATATTAACTTTGCAATAACAGACCAGCAAGAAGGAAAGCCGATCTATAAATGATCCTTTCTCGTGGCATTGTATTAAACTAGCTGGACAGAGCAGATATAAGAGACAAGCTCTAGGAAGTGGCGTCTTTTATGATGTACAGAAAGATCTGCTGTTCTGTATGGCCTTTTGAAGTTGAAATGTGTTTTTTCCCAAATCACATGACTTCACACAATGTGAACACATTTCTTGTAACTTAGCAGTTCTCCGTTTTTTGCCTTCAGAGCTGGGCGGTCGGAGAGCGGCGGCGGCGACTGGCCGGGCGCCCGGCTCTGAAGGCAGCAGTGCCACCAGCAGCAGCTCAGAAATAAGGGTGGCAATATACCACCATATATTATGCCAGCCTTACTTCTGTGCTGCTGCTGGTGGCGGCGTTGCCTTCGGAGCTGGGCACCCTGCCAGCAGCTGCTGCTCTCCAGCTGCCCAGTCAGTGCCTAATTTCAATACAAATTAAGCACTGGGGGGAGGCAGCGGAGTCCAGGATGATGGAGGGGTGGGGAGCCAGGGGTGCCTGTGGGGGCCCAGGGTGCCAAAATACAAGTTCACCCAGGGTGCCATTTTCCCTAAGGCTGGCCCTTGTGGCCAGTACCAGCTGTGTTAGAGGAAGGTGCAAGAAACCCTGCAGGAGACCTTTATGGAATGGCCTGCCTGCAAGGAAAGTTTCTTTCCAACACCCACAAGTCAGAGTCTAATTTGTGCCCTATAGCATAAATACCTTTCATTGATCCAGTGCAAACTAGATTCAATTTGATGTAGTTATCAGGGTTTAAATATAGTATTTCACACGTGCACACTGGATTATGCTACATAAAAAAACTAAGGCTCCGTCCGTGCGCCCTTGGCAATGCATGTGCCTTAAAGGTGTGGAAATCTCTGTTGAATAGAGGATGTCTCAAGATTTATTGGATGTAGATGAGGAATTAATGAAGTGGAGCACGGCAGTTCAGGTCTGATGAGTGGATGGTTGTGATCAGGGGTGGCAGGTTTGCATAATTTTTGGTGGTGCCCAGAATGGGTCCAAGTCTCCCCCCCCCCCACCTGCATATTGGTGCACATAAAATTAATGGGGTGGGGCTGAGGCATTTGGAGTGTGGGAGGGGGCTCAGGGCTGGGGCAGAGGGTTCGGGTGTAGGGGGGTGAGGGCTCTGGTTGGGGCTGGGGATGAGGAGTTTGGGAGGGGGCCAGGGCAGAGGGTGCAGGGGGGTGAGGGCTCTGGCTGGGGGTGAGGGCTCTGGCTGGGGCTGGGGATGAGGGGTTCGGGGTGTGGGAGGAGCTCAGAGATGGGCAGAGGGTATGGGTGGGGGGGGTGAGGGCTCTGGCTGGGGGGGTGCTTTGAGGTGGGGCGGGGCTGGGGATGAGGGGTTCGGGGTGTGGGAGGAGCTCCGAGATGGGCAGAGGGTATGGGTGCAGGGGGGGTGAGGGCTCTGGCTGGGGGGTGCTTTGGGGTGGGGTGGGGCTGGGGATGAGGGGTTTGGGGTGTGGGAGGAGCTCAGATGGGCAGAGGGTATGGGTGCAGGGCGGGGTGAGGGCTCTGGCTGGGGGGTGCTTTGGGGTGGGGCTGGGGATGAGGGGTTCGGGGTGTGGGAGGAGCTCAGAGATGGCCAGAGGGTATGGGTGCGGGGGTGGGGGGTGAGGGCTTTGGCTGGGGGGGTGCTTTGGGGTGGGGCGGGGCTGGGGATGAGGGGTTCGGGGTGTGGGAGGAGCTCAGAGATGGCCAGAGGGTATGGGTGCGGGGGGGGTGAGGGCTCTGGCTGGGGGTTGCTTTGGGGTGGGGCGGGGCTGGGGATGAGGAGTTTGGGGTGCAGGCAGGCTGCCCCAGGGCTGCCCCACTGGCAGCACGCTCACCCGGCACTGTCACTGCACATGCTCCTCGGGGCTGGGCCCCTCTCAGGTCCAGGAAGCCCTCTCGCCTCCCCTGTGGTGGGTGCTGGGGGGGTGGGGGGGGCGGAGGGAGGGCTGCCATCACGTGTGCACCTCCTCCCTTCCTCCCTCTGCAGGTGGCAGCACAGCCACCCCCTCAGCCTGCCACCGGCACCGCTCCCTTTTGTAGCCAGCCGCGGCCCATGAGGGAGCACAGCACGGAGCGGCAGGGCAGCTGCTCACTGCCCAGGGAGCAGGCAGGGACGCTCTGTGGGAGGCACATGGGGGCGGCAGGCGGGGCTGGGGGAGAGACCCGGCCCTGAACATTGGAGGAGCCAGGCCACCAGGCCCTGAATTTGCTGAAGCCCAGGCAGCCCAGGCCCATATAACTTGCCGCCCCTTGTTGTGATTTATAATCAGCTAAGGCGATTGTGGAACCAGGCAGGGCTCTGAAGTAAATTGTGTAGCAAATTGGCTGAGGTTTCAAAGCCGCCTGCCTTGTTCACTGCCCCAGTTGTATGGTACAGTTTGAATCAGGTTGGTGTGAATAGCACACTTGCCTCATTCTCTGCACTGGTGTGCAGTAAATGAGGCATGGGACCCCACATTCACCAATGAGGACAAAAGGAGCTATCAACTAGCTGCCTTGTTCCCTGAGCATCAGCCATCCTGCAAACCAAACTAGGCAGGGTTTCTTTGGGAAAAATAATACAGGATAGTGTGGTTAAAGAGGTTATCAGAATGCATACACACAAGGGGGCTGAGTTAAGGTTGCAGGGGCAGCTTTGAGTGCTTTACTTGCAACCCTAGCATTCTTTTAATGTCGTATTGTTGAATGGGATATTGTACATGTAAGTGTGTGTCAGTCACAAGCTCTTTCCCATCACACATACAGGAATCATTTCTGTGACTAGAAACCTAAGCCCTTGGAGAAAGGCAGAACTGCCAGAAGAGACTCGTCGATTCACAACAGCACTCCAAACAACTGGAAGTGATGCAGCAACACTGTCGAGAGAGACTTTTCCGTGAGTTTTGGCGTGGGGGTATAAATGGGATGATACACTGAACTGTAGTAATTCCTGCTCACATGCAGGAATTGAGGCTAGGAGGTGGGGATACTTCTTGCAAAGGCAGTGCCTTCGTTGTTATGCAAGCAGCTTGTTTAAACCGACGGTCACCTGGCATCTGTACCCAAGGGCAAGCGACAGCCAAAGGTATGAGCAGGATCAAGGCCATCCAAACAGCCACATGAGCTGGCAGCCAAGAGACATCATGTGTGGGTATTTAAGAGCCAGAACATGTGCTGGGTCTTAAATCCCTGCCAATATATCTTCTAGGTTTTGATTCCCTCTATGCATTGAATAAGGATAATTCGTTAGTATAAACAGGGAGATCACACCTGACTGTTTTTCTGTGTGAGTGCAAGGCATTGGTGGACCTCGGCCCTTTTCATCTTCCATGTCTATATTTAGTCATAGAGGCCCTGATTCTCCACTGCCTTGCAGCCTGTGTAGTCATTTATACCTGTGCAAAAGGAGCGCCGGGCGGTACCAAATCAGCATTTTACATCCACTTTGCCCTCATCTTGCACACATGTAAGTGACCGTGCAATACGCAAGCAAGTTGAGAGCTAGGCCCAAAAACACTACTCTTTGTCCATGACCATGAAAATCAGTTTTTCACAGATAAGGTGACCAGACAGCAAATGTGAAAAATCGGGACGGGGGTAGGGGGTAATAGGAGCCTATATAAGAAAAAGACCCCAAAATCAGGACTGTCCTTATAAAATCAGGACATCTTGTCACCCTAGAAGATCAAAAGTTGAATTATGTATGAAGGGTCCATGTCAACCTATTTAGGCTCCCCAGTGGATTTTCCTTTAATGGAAAGTAAATTCCTTGCTGCCTCTCTGGAGCATGCCTAATAAACACTCTATGTTAATATGGACATTACTATGGACAGGAATATTTTATAAGGAGTTGTTATGGACAACTCCAATAGCTGAACATTCCCTATATACAGATTCATTAAACTGTGACAATCCCCAATCAAACAGCCCCTTGCCCATGTCTAACGTTTGCTGAGCAATTGTACACTTAGGTTGGCTAGTAGGAAAATCTTCCTACAGATGGCTCAGTAAGACTGTGGACTGAGCTCCCAAGGGAAGGGAGCCACATTGCTGGAGTTATTTCAAAGCTGGACAAATCAACAAGGAAACCATGATAGGGTACAGTTCTGCCTTTATCAGGGGATTGGGCCAGGTAAGCTAATGGGTCTTGCTCAATCTTTGATTTCTAGGCTGTGGACTCAGGTTATGTTAGATGGGAGGGAAACAGCAAAAATATCCCTGTGTGGCAGTTTGGCCACTCATCGTTCAAGTCTGCATTCGCCCAGTGGCCTCAATTCATTAATGCCTGAGAATGCTGGGCCGTGTCCCCTGTCTCCCTTCAGACATCATGGGTGTGTGCTTATGTTTACTCATGTATACAACTGGTGGATAGGAAGAAAGGGGCACATGTTAACTTCAACCCAATAAGAATACAGTGTCTCAAGGCTGTAGAGAGAATCTCTTCCACTCCATTCAAACTGTACAGCAAGAGAATATATTTAACTAAAAAAATTCCACAGTATCAAAACACAGCAAGTCACAGTAACATACTTTGTGATATAAATAGGCATAACTTTTTTTTAAACACTTTGGCACTCTATGCAATCAGTTTGGACTCTTTTTATTTTTATATATAATAAATTAAAATCAAGACTAACCATTGCATTGCAAACCTCTTAGCTTCCTTGGGGTGATAGGGAAGGGAAACCAGACATACACAGCCATTGCCTTTTGGGATGTAACACATGATACAACAGATTAAAAGAATATTTGCTGATGCTCCTTGAGCAGCATCCAACTTTTGTTTGGTAGCAAAGACTTTTACCCTATCCCTTGTAGCACTTGTGTAAATACTTGCTGAAGGAGTTCACTTCAGGAGCTCTTGCTAACCTTTCAGGAGACCCACTATAGGCCATGTTCTGCAGCTAGTTATAGTAGTGTAATTCCAGAACAACTCCAGTGAAGTCAATGGACCAAATCCTCTGGGTTGCAAGCATACTATTCCTGATTAACTCAACGAGAATAACATCCTTGTAGCCGAGAGAAGAATTTGGTTCAATGAATTACTTTGGATTTACCAGTGTAAATGAAAGCACAATTTGAACCTGTGTGGAGACCTTTGCTTGTCTTCACTGTAGATTTCCCCCCACACTTTACTCTTTCATCCTTTGGCTAGTTAACTGATGCACAGGAATACCGATCAGTTAATCCTAGCTTAGCCCTAGCAATAAATACAGATGATCAAGAGGAAAAGGTATGGGTCCCAGGTGTACAGTGGAGGTCATTAGAAATAATTTAAAATTGACTTGTGGGTATAATCTGATTTCACATCAGATCAGTTGCACATTAGGGGAGATAACACATACTGTGGTCCTAATTCGGACAATGAATTGCAGCATTACCTGGACATGTATAGGTGTCTGCTTGAATGTGGAGGAAAGCTGGATGTACAAGTTAACTGAAATAGTGTCAATACTGGCCGGTGGGTGCATGAGTAAGAAAGCACTGCTTTCTCCAGGACGGAATGTCGCACCTATTTGAATCTTAAGGTTATGTCTTCTAGTGGCTGGATCCTAAGTGTCTCTAAGCTCTTATTGCTGCTGTACATCCAACAGATGCGTTCTTTGCCTCAAATGGGAAAAGACTTTTGTGTGTGTGGCACAGAAGGTCCTGACTTCTACCCTCGCTGGCGTTTGCTATGATATTCTGTATAACTACAATGGAGTGGCACAGTGCATTTTGATATGCAGCTGCAGTGCCCCAAATAAAGATGGTGGAAATGGAGTGGGGGTAAAACCTAGCGTTTTTGACTGGTTTGTGGTCTCCAGCTTAAATACATGTGATCTTTGCAGTGCTTTAAAACAGAAGTTTCCCCAAAAGATCTTGCACGCTTCATGCAGCCAAGAGAGATGAGCACAGGGACAATTTACATCAGCACTTAGAGGGTTTTTAATCAGTCGTGCATTCCCTTTCACAAACGTAAGGCGCATGCATTTTTTTAAAAGAAAGTACAGGATGCAGCACAGACACAGGGATCCTATACTTATAACTGTTGGTCTCATTTTCCTGTGTGCTTGAACAGCGTTTCTCGACCTTTTCAGGCAAATGGATTAATTTGCCAGATGTCCAGATCAACCAAGTTCTTGTATTAGTCAGTGTCTGCCACCTCCCAGTCAGATGTGAGAGCACTTTGAAATGGCAGTCTGGAACACCCCAATATCCATGTCTGGTCCGAGCACTCATCACTGAATGGGAGGTGAGCAGCAGTGGCACTCTGATCCCTAGTAGACAGGACCATTGGGATAGGCAGAAAGAAACTATTTGAGTTACAAGTACCAAGGAACCATTGCAATAAAGCCCCTTTGAAAGCCCTTGTTTTTATGTTGAGAAATATCAACAGGCAACATTTTGGTGCAGTCTCATGCCTTCAAGCAAATGGTGATGCAGAAGAGACAAGTGCTGTTCCCCTTGTAAAACTTTCATCTCCAACACATTCATATTTATAAAGGGGAAAATGACATCTATATACCCTGGCACTGTGCACGTTAGAAATGTAGATCAGATAAACAGCTAGATTATACAGAGATCAACAGCAGACAAAGTCACTGGCTTTTGGAGTTTTCTTTACTGAGACTATGAAATTAGGAAATATTTGACTGGCAGAGTTTTGGTAGAAGCACTAAAAATGTGACTGAGGTTCCTATTTCCTAGTTTTTCTCACAAGGAACTGGGCATTTGCAGGTAACCTGAGTAACATGGTGTGGCAGGAGTTAGTGCAATGAAGCATTTGTATTTTTCCCACTGACAACAGGCGAATGATCAAACCCACATTGCCTGCTGGCATGTTGGGGGAGGCAGCCTTCCTCTGCTGCAGTTTTTTCAGAAGGAGGCATAAAAGCTCTAGGTGATGAATCCAGCCCTCGCCAAAATAAAAACCCCAACAAACCCTCTCCACTCATATGGAGGGAAAAAAACCACCCTCCAACTGAGCACTTATGAGTTTTCCCTGTATGATTCTTTTCATTACAGGAATTGAATCCAGGACCAATATTTAGTGTGAGTTGACACTAGCTTCCCTTCTGTAAGTACTTGAGCCGAATGCTTAGAAGTTGTGGGGTCTAGTGCGGCTTCCTGGCCTCAGGGACGGTTTTGAGTGCCATCCAAAAAGGCAGTGGTTTTCAGCTCTTTCCAATGAACTACATACAGTAAGTAGGGTTGATTCTGCTAGGCTCTGTTCCTTGCTCAGACTCTTAGAACAAGGAGAACCGCTGCTTCCTAATAGTCCTATGCTGGAAGGGAAGGTTGTCACTGCTGGTCTCGCAGAGGGCACTGAAAGCCTTGCAAATATCAATTGCAAACCAAAGCAGCCCAGTTCAGAAGGGATTTGAAGGAACAGTGCTGTGATTACAAAGACCTTTGTCTATATGGCAGAACAAGCAGCCTAGTCCCTACTTCAGCTCAGATGGGAAATTCACAATGCTGCAATTAGCTGGACAGGAAGGCCATTGGGGATCATTCAGATCCTGTCTCCTGCTTCTAGATTTAAGGGAGAATGAGCCTGACAAAGTAGCTGCACAATTCTTCTCAGTGTTTTTTTTGGGGTGGGGGGAATGACAGGGAGGGAGATGGGAATGAATAGAACTCTCCACTCTAAACATTGGGACATCTGGATCCAGACCCAGACTTCATGGCTGGCCCTGCCCTATACAGTGGCCCAGGCTAAAACCTCAGATCTCAACTTTGGGAAAGTTCAGATCTGGAGGGTTAATGGTGCAATGGGCATTAGAGCTGTCTAACCAAGAGCAGGATTTGGCCCTACCTAGTCAATCTTCACAAGTGCTCGATGAGGTATTACCCCCACTTTACAGCTGAGGGAGACAATGAGACAGAGAAGTGAAGAAATTTTCTCAAGGCCACATAATTAATCGGTGGCAGAACTCCGGGTGTCCTCACTCCCAGTCCTGGCTGCATTCCTTCAGGTTGTATTGTCTCCAAAACCAGACAGACTCACTTTCTAGTCAGAGCAATTAAATAGGAATGAGGTGGTTATTTATTTGAACGGTGGTACTTTGAGGAAATTCCAATTCTGTGCTTGTTCTCCAGTCGCCACTGAGAATCACTAGCCAATAAGGTGGCCAATCACTGGCCAATAAGCCAATAAGACAGTAATTGGTCCTGCCATGAGGACAGGGGGCTGGACTCGATGACCTCTCGAGGTCCCTTCCAGCCCTAGAATCTATGAATCTATAAGGTGCATCAACAATAAACGGCACCAGCTGGAATGATCTATCACTAATTAAAACTGATTAAGCAAATATAAGGTGCCAGGCAAAAAAATTGCCTTTTGTGTGTCACAAGCCGGGCTCAACATCGCTTCATCTTAAATATTTCAGAATTTCTTGAATGGCAAGTTGGCCTCAGTCAATCTGATAAAATAGCTCAACGGCTTTGGAATTTTTAACAAAACACCTGAACTTGCATGTAAATTATACATCCTTTAGCCTGTTTATGCAATGCGTGATGCTGTCTATGCCAACATCACTAACGCAATAAAAGCAGCCAAGACACAGGCATAATTAAAATGCTACAGTCTCAGAAGATACAAGGCAGCCCCTCCAAGTTCAACATTTCCATAGCAACTATCCCCTGATTAATCCCATTTTCCTGTCCTTGTTAGAAAGCACAGATGGAAAACACCAAACACTAGACAAAAGAGACCGTCAAAACCTCAGCAATGCAGACAAGCTGCTAATTCCTTTATCACTTTTTAGTACCAAGAGACTTTCTGAGGCGTCCTGAACTCCAGCATGTCAGACCCAACAGCTGTGCCAGAGGCATCTGTTGGCTGGATTTAGAGTCTGGTACCTGGTGTCACAGGAGACAGGTCTGTGGACAATTTAGTGTCCTGTGGCAGCACTAGTCTGTTTACAACAGTGAGGTTTTCCATACTGATTTCCAAAGAAAGCATGCAAATGTTCAGACTCCAAAGGTAAGAACAGCATCTGGAGGGTTTATACTATTGCTTCATCTCTGAGCTAGTGAAACTATTGACAACCAGAGGGCTCTAAGTTACACCTCTCACCTCAGCAGAATCACTGAGCCCTTTGAATTGGGCCAACCACTAGTTGCAATGACGCTAGGTACCCAGACCAAGAGCAATTCCCAGTGGCCAGAGCACATGACAGTGGAGTTGTTCTTGGGTGTACCACAGACTCACCCTCTGACCGTGGTGAGGTCTATGCCTCAGTTTTCCCAGCTGTAAAAGAGGGATCATATTCTATAGGACAGCAGGTGAGGACTAAGGCCAGGTGGACATTACACACCTATATCAGTATAACTACATAACTCAGGGGTGTGAAAAATCCACACTCCTGAGCGACATAGTTATACTTCTCTACCCTGTCCCTCCTGCCCCCTAGGTAGACAGCGCTATGTCAATGGGAGAGCTTCTCCTGCCAACACAGCTACCACCTCTGGAGGAGGTGGATTAACTACCTCAGCGTAGTAGTGTCTTCACTGAAGTATTACAGTGGTGCAGCTGCAGCGCTGTATATGAAAACAAGCCCTAAATCCACAATGCTACACCTGTCTTGCAGGGGTGTTTTGAAGCTTAACTCTTTAATATTTGTAGAGTTCTTTGAGACTGAAGAAGCTAAGAAGTGCAAGGGACTATTATAATCAGTGAATAATGAGCAGCCATGCAGTAATGTATTCTAGTTGGTATAAATTACCAGAAAGACTTAAATTCTGAGGAGAATTCCTGTGGGTAATTCCTGTAGTAATAGTAATGCCGATGATTTTATTACTTGGCACTAATACAGGTGATTCACATGATACTTTGGTAAGTTTTCCTGTGTAATTTGCCAATGATTAACGGGGCCTTGATTTTTAACATGCTGTTGTTTGTGGAACTTTCTAAGGGGCAAAGTAACATAACCGTCTCTTTGCCTCTGAGCGTTGCGTAATGACAACAGTAGCAGTTGTCTTTGTTAATCACTCCTAGCAGCATGTTAAGGAGAAGCAAAAACTGGCACCTATCACTCAAACAAACCCACTTTGCTGCTGTCTGTATTGTGTGATTTAAAAAAAAAAAGAAACCAAAAAACTCTCCAGAGTTGTTTTGTTTTTTAAATCTACCTTCCTCTAAAATTTTAAGGGCAAACCTTTCCTCTCTGCTCCACTCTGCAGATCTCTTCTCTACAGTGCAGAGCTCAGAGGCGAATTCTAGCCATGCACAGCAGCCACATTTTAATAAAGGATATTTATTTATCTTTAATAAAGGGTATATAATGCTAGGTGTTTAGCTTAGCAGTGGGGTCCAATGCATAGGGCATCAGGCTGAGGCCATGGTCTTGCTGTATAATCTTGGTCAAGTCATTTGACTTCCCCGTGCCTCAGTTTCTCATTGGTAAATTGGAGATAATGATGCCTACATTCATAAAGTGATCTGAGATCTACCAGGCGAAAAGTGTTATTTTTAGCATTCAGCCAGGCCACATGAAGGGTTAGCTCAGGCAGCTCTGTTCTAGCAAGAAAAGCTAATCTGATTGATCTTTTGCCAATCCAGTGCTGTTTGATCTTATCCTGAGTGAGCTGTCCCCAGTACCACTCCTTTTACTGAATGTGTGCCGGTTGTGCTTGAAGAACCAGACGAAACAGGCTTGTCCACCCTCCCAAATTAATCAAATGCTACATCCCCCCCCTTCCCCATGTGATATAGACACATGGGGACACATTTTCAGCTGAACGTCTACATTTTCACATGTAAACCCTGCATTTGTGTGAGCATGTTGGCTGGTTAGAGATCTTCCTAGCTTGGTGCTTACACACCAGGTAGTGTCTGTGTGTGCCTAAAATATAGACCCAGCAAAAATTGGGCCTAATAAATATATAATTACATAAAATCCATTGTTTATATTAAGGATTTGGCTCCTGATAGATAGTCTCTTTTGCAGTCTCCATGTGTGATATCAAGGCAGTTGAGATCAGCTCAAGTACTTGAGCTAACAGCCCCTAGATTTAAATGGAAGGGACTTAGAAAATTTCAGTGACGGTTCCTGGACTGTTGAACTCACTCTCCTTTCTTTCCATGTCTAACAGATCCTCAACCTATTGCCCATCAGGGCAGTTTGTTGACTGAAATGCTGATCTATTTTCCCATGCTTGGTCTCTGAGTATGTCTACACTGTGTTTTAAAGCCCACTGCAGCAAATCTCAGAGCCCAGATCTAGGCGAGGTATTGCTAGTAGATATAGAAAAGTGTTCTTTCCATTACACAAGGCACTGGTGAGGTCTCATCTGGAATACTGTGTGCAGTTCTGGTCTCCCATGTTTAAGAAAGATGAATTCAGACTGGAAGAGGCGCAGACAAAGGCTCCTAGGATGATCAAAGGAACGGAGAACCTGCCTTATGAGAGGAGACTTAAGGAGCTTGGCTTGTTTAGCCTAACAAAACAAAGGCTGAGGGGAGATATGATTGCTTTCTATAAATACATCAGAGGGATAAATACCAGAGAGAGAGAACGGTTATTTAAGTTAAGGGCCAATGCTGGTACAAGAACAAATGGATATAAACTGTCCATCAAAAAGTTTAGGCTTGAAATTAAACAAAGGTTACTAACCATCGAAGAAGTGAAGTGCTGAAACAGTCTTCCAAAGGGAGCATGGGGAGCAACGAAACCTAACTTGTTTCAAGACTGGGCTTCACACGTTTTATAGAGGGGATGGTATGATGAGATTATGTACAATGGCATATGACCCATCTGCGACTGCTAGCAGCAAATATCTCCAGTGGCTGGAAATGGGACACTAGGTGGGGAGGGCTCTTCTTTCCCAGGTGTCTGGCTGGTGGGTCAAACTGATCGCTATATTTGTAGTTCTGAAGGAATCAGGGAGGGGGGGTCACCTTCCTCTGCAGCATGGGTCACTTGCTGGTTTGAACGAGAGTAAATGGGGCATTCTCTGCAACTTGAAGTCTTTAAATCAAGATGTGAGGACTTCAGTGACTCAGCCAGAGGTTATGGGCCTATTACAGGAGTGGATGGGTAGGGGTTCTGTGGACTGTGATGTGCAGGAGGTCAGACTAGATGATCATAATGCTTCCTTCTGACCTTAAAGTCTAGGACTTGGGCTCGTGCTATGGCACTAAGAACAGCAGTGTAGACATTGGGGCTCAGGCTGGGAGGGCGATGGGCTTCAGATCTTAAGCTCCAGCCTGAGCCTGAATGTCTACACAGCTGTTTTTAGCACTGTCGTGTGAACATGAGTCTGTAGGCCCAGGCGCTGCAACTGGTTGCGGCGGGTTTTAGAATGCAATGTAGACCTGCCCTGAGAGGGTGGACTGAAGGAGAGTTGGATCAGCTGAGTGGGATAGGAAGGTTTTTATGTAGGTGATGGGTAAGCCTGAATTAGTTTGCTTGGTTCCAAAAAAAAAAAAAAAGATGGCTCCAGCTTCTGTTGAAGTCAATGGGTGCAGGAGCAGGACCTAAAATTATGCCTGCCCCATGGCCATGGGCGAAGTGCTTTTCTCTAAGTAGAGAGAAGTGCAGTGAGTAGACGGATGTCTCCCCTTCTGACAGCTTTCTGGTGCATGCACTGAGGAGCTGTTTTAGTTATTTCTGAAATCCAGAAAAAGATGAATGAAATGCGCTGGTGAAACCCTGACAGGAGCAGGAGGATGTGAGGGTGATGTGGGGGGAGGGAAGAAACCCTGGCTTCTTAGAAGAAAAATGAACACGGCTTCAATGAAGACAAGCTGCCCAGTTACAGCTGGGTGAAGAGCATTTGAGATTAGAGATGGTCTGAGCTAGCTGCTTTGTAGTGACAATAGTGTTGAAATTAGGTTACTGTCCCACCCATGCTACCTGTGGTAGTTATTTACATACAGGTCTACAAAATGCAGGGCACATCTCAGTCTGGAGAGAGGGGCTGACCTGTGGTGTATCTAACTCTGTAACTGTTATTTCTTGGTTTTCTGAGCACTACCACTTTAAATCTGAAAGGACTTGGCTCTCTGCAGAGCCAAGCAGCCATTTTTGTGTTCAGTCCAGTGCAGCCTATTATAGAGGGGGCCCACATCTGCTGCTGGTGCTCCATTATAGAGACTTTACTTTTGTTCTTTGTTCTCTTTAAACTAGAACAATGGTCATTCTAACTGAAGGGATCTGTTGGCTCTGAAAAACCATAGCATGATCCGAAAGCAAACAGGGAGAGGGAGATCCGGATAGAAAGCTACGTGGAGGTGGGATTTCATGCCCTAGCCCCTTTCCCACTGGTTCTCTTACCTAGGAAACAAAGAGGGCTGTGTATGAGAGAGAGTTACTGAGGAGTCTTGCACTTGGGTGTGTCTCTGTCTTGATATATCTTGATTAAGGCTATGGGGATTTTAAATTAGTTTGCTGAAAAGATAGTTCCCAAAGGGTGGGAATGGCAGTATGATTTTGTTCCTGAATGGCTCCTCTCATCATCTTTTCATAGAGGGAAAGTGACTGGCAAACATGGTTCTGTCCATTATTTGCAATGCACTATGGGCCTGATATTCAGAAGTGCTGAGTACCCACAGCACCTCTGAACGTCAGGCCATCAATCTTCCCATGAATTTTATTCTGGGGGATGGAGGGGCCTGGAGAATTAAGTCCTTTCTTTATGCTGCATCTATTTGAAGGCTAGCCCGTGGCAGTGATTCACAGTATCAGTATGGGTCAACCCTGACCTGGAGGGACCACCACTCTAGCCTTGAAAAGGTAGTTAATTTTCCATGCCCCAGTAAATCCTTGTCCTCATGGCCAAGACTGATAACATGGTGTCCAGCTAGTGCCATTGGTTGCAGTGGTCTTTGAAATATGGGCACTTGTCCACTGGGAAGAGGACCGAGACCCCTGTATTGTGCAACACAGGCAACAAAACACACACAATAAGTATATTAACTCCCACAGTATGGTGCTATTTATCCACAAGTCTCTTTCACGGGCATTTTAGTCTCTGTAAATACCAGTTTAAGCGTTAGACAGCACATAACCTCAACCCACCCACCCCCCGCACAAAGTACACGTCACACCACGGCGTCCCAGTTCTTTGTAAGAACCAGTCTGTTGCTGGCTTGTGGCAGGTCAAGTATTTTCTCTTCTTTCAGCAAGTAGAAGCAGGTAGGGAATATTCACAGCAAAACGTCAGAGCATCTGCAACGACAGAGGTTCAGTACACATCATAAACACACACGGCAGGCGAGCCTGAGCTGAGTCCCTGTTATCACGAAGCAGTCAAGAAAGGACTCTCAGGAAACAAGGTACCACTCAGCTTTGGCTTTTACATACTGGACATATATCTATAAATATCTCCTTCATCCTGATGTTCACAGCTGGGCTCCGTTAATGGTGAACTACAAGAAGGGCAAATGTGTCCAGCTGCTTCACACCCTGCGGCTGGAGAAAGCAGCATCCCCGATCTTCTCGCCGCTGGCCCAAGTGCCATCTTCCACAGCAGCGTCTCATTCTACCAATGTTTTCCTCCCTCCTCGGGATTGGCCGCCCATCACGACATGTTGGCTGTGCCAGTCCTAACCCACGTCGTGTTTGCCTCATCGCCGGTTCTAAAAGGGATCAGTGAAGGTCTCCATCTGCTGCTCTGCACCTCCGCTCCGCTGAACAGACGCACGCATTGGTTTAACAAACAAAAAAAAAACAAAAGAAAAGAAAATTGAAAATGGAAAGGTCTTTGTGCCCACAGCTGCCAAACACAACCTCTCGCCACGCTCCTTGGAACACCCTTGTCCCAGCCATTACAGCTGCTGTGGGATCCCCTGTTCCTTGTAGCCTGTGGGGGGGGTGGGAAGGGAACATGATTAAAATGTTGTTTCATGGTTCGCAGCCTTGGTGAGCTGCAAACAAGCAATCAGCAATGGGTCACGTTTAACAGGACCCACCCCTTTGGCCAGCTGAGAAGTGGGGGAGAGAGAATTTTCTCTTTCACTTATTTCCCCCTGTGCAAGGGCATGTGTTGTGGGGGACTTGTTTTTGGGGTCATCCTTGCTGACTTAGCCCATTTTGGGGTAGCTTGGTCATTGCCCTTTCTGATGCGCAGTTCTGACAGGAAATTGGGTCTGGGTTATAGCTTTTGCAGCCACACGTTCATTGGGGCGGGCTGGCAGGCATGGTTCGCAGGACACAGAGCCAGCCCATTCAGAGTGCCTCTTAGGGCATTGTGCAAAGTACACTGGGGAGCAGTGGCTGCAGCTCCCTCCCCTCAGGCTGGCCTCAGAGTGCTAGGGGGACAGACAGGGTGAGGGGAACTGGCAATACCCCCGTCCTGCCCAGCCAGGCTCCCCTTTGGGATGTGTTTTATTATCCTTCAAATCTCCCCTTAAAACTCACCTCTGATGTGATGCCTACACACACTTGACAGCAAACTGGGCAAGTGGCATGCTGGGACTGCAGCTTATTGTTCTGTCTGTAACCATCTCACTGTTACCTCATGCTCCCCCGTCTGTTTCTTGTATCCACCTGTTACCTCATCATAAATGTGGAGTGTACGCTCTTTGGGGGAGGGGCTGTCTTTTGTTAGCTGGGTGTACAGCTCCTAGTGCAGTGGGGTCCTGACTGGGGCCTGTAGGAGCTAGCACAGCACAATAATAACAGAGCACCTTTGCTGTCCTGTCCTTGCCTACATGCCATTGCACTCAGGGAGCGCAAATGTTAACGTTCTGGCTGCCTTCTGCATGCCCCGCCCCTCACAACGTGCCTTGTAACAGCAAGCACACTGGCCCACAAAGTCCCTGTGTCCCTAACACAGATTTCCTAATGGCAGTCTCAACCCTTCGGGTTCACAGGGTGCTCCCAAACATTTTCCCCAGGTTCAGTGCATGTGAGTTCACCTCGCCATGAGCCTTGCTTTGAAATTGGGGATCAAACCCATCCCACAGCCCCCAGCAAAGCTTAAGCAAAACGGCCCCGTTTTGACTGGTTTCCACCCAAAGCCATACATCCACCCAGGTCTTGGTTGAAATTTGGCTCCAAGAAGCTTGCTGAATGGTCTGTGAATCTCTGGAAGGGAAGCAGAGGGCCTGTATCAAAAATGAAAACAGGTGACTTTCCCCTGCTTTCACAACGAAGGATTTCCACAGCGCTAGTTTTAACACAGCAATTCTTTTGGCAGGTTTCCCCCTGCCATGACAAACAACATCCTAGGTATCGCTGTCCTGCTCCCTCTGGAGGCATGTGCCCTGGGAGTCACAGGGCACACAACTTCCTGGAGGCAACATTTTTTCTGGTGGCTGGCTGGCTTTTCTGGTCTTCCCCACTGCCGGCTCGCTGTCTAACTGCACCTGCCGTGTTAGTGACTGTAGTGTGTGCAGCGGCAGGTCTGCCTGGAGAGATCCTGGGGAGACTGCAGAAGTGCATATGGGGCAGGGGTAGTAATGGATGAGACTATGGGGACAAAATTCAGTGGTGTTCTGTACTCCACACACACCCCTTCCTGTAAGTGTGAACTTTTCTGCCTACATTATTGAATGCATGTATATTATTTTTCAGGAGGAGGACAGAGAGCTAAGGGGAATGAAAACATCAATATGACTCCCAAGGCATTTCAGCAGCTGCAGTTTTCAGACACTGCTGGCTGGCTTAATAACTTTTGTGATACTTTCATCTGAGATGCTAAAGGAAAGTTCACATGTTCTTTTATTTAAACTTGTATGAATCTAATGCTCACTAGTGTCTGCTAACAAGAATCAGACAGGAGCTGTGCAATCTCCCTTAGACAGCTGCTCTTCCAGGCTTAGCTGAAATACCCCAGGCTTTTTCCAGGCATGGCCCTCTCTCAAAGAGCTCCCCAGCAGTGCCAGATTGTAGGGTGGTCTGGTAAGGGGGAAAAACATCCACAAGAGGTTAGGATGAGACGTAGGTTATGGGCTAATACGTCAGGATTGGAACACAAATCTCAGACCCCCACCAGCGAGCTCACCCCTTCATGCTCCCTTCCTCGACATACATGTTTCCGTGCCCTTGCTGACCTGGCACATCAGAATCCCGTGCATTATAATCAGGGCACAGCTGTGCTGATGGATTTGTAAAAGTGCAAGGAGTTGTAGTGGAGAAATCAGTTGCACTGGCTGGTTCTGGATTCTGATATAAGACAGAGGAGCAGAAAAGGCTTCTCTCATTCCGTCCCACACCTTGCCCACCCTACTCAGATAAAGGTAACCAGTCACTGTTTGCTTATGTCATCATCAAGGAAGCAACGCACTAGTAGCTTTTCCCTATTGTGCTCACAAATGGTCTATAGAAATGCTGGAGTCCAACCAGGGGACTTCAGTGCCCAGCTTTAGCCACTCCAAGAGCTGGGACCCAATCCCCTATTCTTGCCTGATTCTCGTCTTCTCTCCCACCTTTCTCCTGGCAACACAAGAACTGCCTTCCCAGATGGTGCCGTGGGTGCCTGTGTCTCATTCCCCTGGGAATACAGAATTTGCTGTCTTGGATGATGCCATTGACACGTGCTCATGAACTTGGACTTTTGTAGCTATTTTTCCATGCCTGGTGATTGAGTTGGGGGGTCTCTTTGGGGCACAGCTGCAGATAGAACTCCATTCCCTGTGACTACTCCCCAGATGGCTACGGTCAGGGGAGAGGGCCAGGAAAACCTCTCTCCACCTGTTTGTCATGATGGCATGTGACCACGACAGCATTAGTTCTTTTAACTTTATCCAGGTGGTCACGAAGTCTTTACCAGAATTATCACCTGGCTTTTCCCAGTGGAGCCAATGGTTATTATAATGGCATCAAAGTGGAGCTCATCTATTTAAGAAAATAATTGTCCTTATCTGTGTCACCAATAACAATGGAAATGTTTAAAATGAAACAATTAAAAATGCAGTTTCCTTTTCACCTCCCCTCACCCCCCAGCTTGGACAGTGAAACTTCTTGAATCTCAATATCACTTCTTGAATCTGAAGCAATTTTCAAATGTCCAACATTGCAGGGGAATATTTAAATCCTAAAACAGCTTTCCACTCTTTCTTTTTCTTTACACCACTGTTTGTAAAATTCTTTGAATACAAATGCTGAATGAAAACGACTGGAAAGTGTCCCAATCTGTATCCTTAAGGAACTTTCATGACAAGTAATAGCCAGAGAGAGAGATTTAAAAAACTAAACCCAAGATAGGAACATCTCCGCACATAAGAAAAATTCAGATCCAGGTGCAAATCTTGGAGCCTGGGTCTATGTCAGGTAATAAAGGGGTGCAAAGAAAGGAGATTAGCACTCTTACTAGATCTACGTCAATTTTCAGTTTTGTTCTACATGTTGTGCAGATAGACACCAGAAATGCATTCTGCTTTTCCAAACAGAACTTTCAAAGTAAATAAGGAAGGTTTCCTCTGCATTTCTTAGCTAGAACATGGGAATTAGGTTAGAAGGCAAGATTAAATGACAAAAAAGCCTAAAAATTAAGGGCCTCTCTATGCACAGAAATTGCACTGATTTAACCTTAAATCGGTTTAAAAACCAATTTAGTTAGACTAGTACAAACTCCTGTGTGGATACTCTTGGTTATATCAGTTCAGCTTACACTTCTAAGGGTATGTCTACACTACCCGCCGGATCGGCGGGTAGTGATTGATCTATCGGGATTGATTTATAGCATTTAGTGTAGACGCAATAAATCGATCCCCGATTGCTCTGCCGTCGACTCCAGAACTCCAGCTCCATGGGAGGCGGAAGCAGAGTCGACACGGGAGCGGCGACAGTTGACCCTGCGCCGTAAGGATGTGAGGTAAGTCGACCTAAAATACACTGACTTCAGCTATGCTATTCTCGTAGCTGAAGTTGCGTATCTTAGGTCGATTTCCCTCCCCCAGTGTAGACCAGGCTAAATGTACAGGTGCAAGGTAAACCAATATAAGGCCTGATCTACCCTTAAAAGCTTTACTCGTATAATTATTGTGGTTAGGGGTGTGGTGTTTTTTTTAAGGAAGTAGTTATACTGGTAAAAACCCTAAGGTGTGTCTACATTCTGAAGACTATACTGGTATAGCTATGCCCTGTAGTGTACACACAGCCAGGCGGTTTTCTGTCAGTGCAGGAACACCACCTCCCTGAATGCAGTGAGCTACGTTAACAAAAACCCTCTTCTTTTTTTCACACCCCTGCCTGACACAGCTATGCTAATATAGAAGTTTTCAGCATTGACCTAGAATGGATGCAGTTATATAAAGGTGCTTTATATTGATATAGCTATTCCCCTTCCCATACAGAACTAGCAATCCTATTATAAAGCACCTTTATACCAATATAACTGCATCCACACTAGGAAGATTGTACCCCTTCACCATACCAGTATAGTTAAAGTGGTACAAGTTTCTAGTGTCGAGAGCTTTTAGGATTAAATTGAGTCCCACACAAAATTGCACCAATTTAACCAAATCGGTTTAACACCACACCTTTAAGTAAACTGAGACAACTTTGTGTATAGACTGGGCCTATGAAAAAATGCACAGGGACAAACTCTCCCTTGGCTGTGCCTGTAGAGATCTCCTACTCAGGTGACTGGGAGCTGTCTGTATACACATGCAAGGTCAGATTTTGGCTGAAAATGAGTAAAACGTGCTGAACTTTGAACACTAAGGTCTTTAATTGGGGCAAACATTCATTGACTTCAGTGGAAATTTGCTGGAGTAGGTAAAGCAGGATTTTAGCCACTAGAAGTTAAGAGAAGCATTAGAAGAAAAACTTACCTTGTGAAACTTTGAAGATGAACAAATGGAGGCAAAGGAAGCATAAAAGAGAGAAGGGAAAAATATAAAAATACAGGTAACATCCAAAACATATAAAAACTAGAAAAGAATAAATAAATTGAGGCTACATAGTAAACAGAGAACAGCTCCCATACAATTAAACATTCACACACAGCTAAACAGGCTTTCTTTATTAATATCCTTCAATTTCAAGAAGCTGATTTCATTTTGTTAAGAGGAAATCCCTACTTGCTTTTACGTAACTGGACCTAGGCCAATAACAAACTTTGACACTTCATGATCAAAATGATTACCTGACAAAACCTACATTAACAATCTATTTCCCTTTAGTTAACGATCCTCATTCACACCTGTGTGACCATCTTGTTTATCACTTCAAAGGTTTTTCTTCCCCTGCTGTTATGGTTCCTCTCAACTAATTAGCCTCTTAAGGTTGGTCTATGTACCTCCACCTTATCATGTTTCTCTGACTGTATAAATATCTGTCTACTGTATGTTTCATTCCATGCATCCGATGAAGTGGGTTCTAACCCACGAAAGCTTATGCTGAAATAAATTTGTTAGTCTCTAAGGTGCTACAAGTTTTTCTTTCTTATTTTCGTTTTGCTGACACAGACTAACACGGCTACTCCACTGAAACCTACATTAACAATGTAGCCATTTCATGTGTATTGGCGAAGGGGAACTGTTGAAATTAGGGTATATAGGAAGCAGGACATTATCATACAGGAAGAGGTATATCCTATTTGTTAGGGGGGGACTGGAAAACAAAACTCCTGGGTTCTTTTGCTAATTTTGCTACTGTTTTGATCTGTGATCATGGATAAGTCACAGCAGCCACTCTGTGTCTCAGTTTCCCTGTTTATGAAATGGGGATAATACCTACCTTTCGGTCAAGTGTTGCAATGGTTGGTTATAATTAATGTTTGTAAAATGCTTTGAGAGTCTTATCCTATTACAAAGTAGATCAGTATTGGGTATGAAAGTGCAGAAAAGGCTACTTTTACATACTTTTCTCTGGCAGAAGTGAAGTGAAGTGAAGTGAAGTGAAGTGCAACTGGGGGGGAGGGATAGCTCAGTGGTTTGAGCATTGGCCTGCTAAACCCAGGGTTCTGAGTTCAAGCCTTGAGGGGGACCATTTAGGGATCTGGGGCAAAAATTGGGGATTGGTCCTGCTTTGAGCAGCGGGTTGGACTAGATGACCTCCTAAGGTCCCTTCTAACCCTGATAGTCTATGATTTAGGGGGTTAAATAAATAAATAAAGGTAAGCAATCACTTTCTCCTCAAAATTTATTTCATCCCAGGAAGGCTTTCTCAGTCAGATAATTGGTTATGGCTTTGCTTTTATTGTGTGTTTTAGCAACACTTGCTACCCTCCCACCCAGCCACTGAAGTCTGGCTTGGCATCTGCAGCATGAAGAAAAGAATGCTGGATATGCCTTTCTAAAGTCCCCTACAATCTAAAAGTACAGTAGCCATGTTATCATTCTGTGCTGCTAGCAGGTTCTGAGCACTGTCATTAGCAAATGAGTGACAAGTGGACAGCATGATTACAGGTAATTTCTTATTACCAGTTGGTAATGAAGACTTGACAGCCAGCATCATGACACCTGTTAACCTTCAGGGACATGACTGTGAGAGTCTGCTGTAGCCTATCAAAACCAAGTGTTCCTTGAACCCAGAGTAATTATGGCTGCAGTTATTTGTGGGCACAGACACACACACATTGCAAGTAGAAAACAAGAGGCTGAGCTAGGGACTGTTTAAAAACCATACCCCACTTTTTGCCTATATCAGCTGGCTTATTTAAAGGGGGAAAGGTGTGAATTGACCCTTTTGCTCTGATATAATTTAAGTGGCTTTTATGGGAAGAGTCTCTAGTACATCAGAGAGCAGGATATTTTTTTTTAAATGTGAATTCAGTGCTGCTGAGAGGCGCCAGATTGACAACCCTGCAGGCCAAAGGCTCAGACAGGTAAGGCACCATCAGGAGGAGGGCAACCTTCTCCAGAAAATGCCTCAGCTGTGATCTGAACAGACATCTCTGGCAGTGCTTGGGGAGCTTATTATCCAGGATCTGTCATTTTCTGTTGAGACCACTTATGTGGAGGGCCTTTCTGCTGCGGACACTTGTCCATTTGGACTTGGGCTGAGATCTAACCCCAGCTCATTTCAAATACAATGACAGTCAGATGGTAAACAGTCTCAAGCAGGGTTCAACCTAGAGGTGAAAGGCTCCTCATGCAGACCATTACCAATTCCCTGAGCCAGGTGCTCCCTTACTTCTACTATCCTCACTACCTAGATACGGTATCGATTATTTTGTAGATTGCTTTCAACAATTAGCCTAATTTTCTTTACAACAAGGCACTGCTAAAGCAAATGGGTGAGCTTCTAAGAAGGGCAATTTTGTTCAAACTATCTGACACTCATTTGGCTAACATTTGGGATGGTGGGAACATACCCTAAGGACTGATTTATGTGGGAGTGGAGGGGGAACTCACACAAAAACATGTCTCATTGGCCAGGTAACAAAAAATTACCTCCCATTTCACTGTAGATCTTTGCAGCCCCCACATGGATGCAATCAAAGATTCACAGAGACTTTAGTCTCTAAACACTGCTCTGCAGTTGGCAGCTGGGGAGGGGCTTGGTGGTGATTATAAAGTCAGGGAGCTTTAGAGCGGAAGGGGGCTGCTGAGGGAGAGTTAGCAGTCACTCTCTGGGATTAGAGATTAGGGAGGCCAAGGGGGAGAGCAAGTCCTGGGATCCTTGCTTAAGTGCAAGAGCCTGGCAAATGGCCACAGGTGACACAGAAGAGGCATTGGAGAGGAGCTGGCTCTGGTGGGAAGCCCTGACAAAAGGGCAGGAACTGGACTTTCAGGGAGAGGGATGCATCTAGTTGAGAGGGATGTACAGTGAAGCCCAAGGATGGAGGAAGTGGGTTTTTGTTTATACTTTTATATTGGGACTTTGTTAGGGGATCTGGGGGCGCCTGAGAGTCCCACCCCTGAAACAAGGTTGAATCTAGAGAAGTTGGTGGGGAGAAGGCCTGAGAAAGGTTGGGTAGGAATAAGCCCCGGGAAACAGCAACAAGGAGTAGGACGGAGCAGCCCTTGGCTGCTGGTTATAGGGTCCCTGGGCTGATACCTGGTTCAGAGGGAGGGCCTAGGTTCCCCTGCCAGCCAGCAGAGAAGGTGGTGTGAAACCCCTGAGAAGGGCATAAGGACCAATGAAGAGCTCTGCGAGGGTGTGATGACCAAAAGGTCTGGAGTTGGGGCCAAAGGCATTTGGGTGAGGATGTTTGGATCCTTTATTTCCTGGACATTCTGTTATCCTGGAAGGAGTGACTAAATTGTGCCATGGCCAGAGGGCTGAATTACAGGAAGAGAGTGATTGACGGCAGGGAGCACTAGATTGGGAGAGAGCCACTCTGCTACAACCTGGCCACAAGGAGGCACTCTGGTGACAAGTCCCCCACCTCTACTGCCAGCGAGCTCTTTTTGCTTTCAGGCCCCAAATGATACAAGAGGCTGTTTCAAAAGCCATATATGGTTGGTTAGAGATGATACCTGTTTGGTAGCTAATGAGGCCAGCTGGCAGTTCATTTAAATTAGGAAAGAGGTGGGAAATGTCCCTTAAAATTGGACAGTCAAAAAGTAATTACCTGTGATAATAAAACTGAGTTCAATTATTGTTTCTCCTGGGGTGTATCCCCGACAAAAGGGCAATGTGAGAAATACTAAAGCAGGGGTCGGCAACCTATGGCACGCATGTTAAAGGTGGCACGCAAGCTGATTTACAGTGGCACTCTGCTGCTGGCCTGGGGTTCTGCCCGCCGGCCCCGCTCAGCCCGCTGCCAATCTGGGGTTCCGTCCCCCGTCCCCTGTAAATGTAAAATGTATCACCGGCACGCGAAACCTTAAATTACAGTGAATAAATGAAGACGTGGCACACCGCGTCTGAAAGGTTGCCGACCCCTGTACTAAAGCATCCTCCAAGCCCTCTTCATTGAACTGGTTCAGCCCATATCCTTTATTCTAGTGAGCTGAAGAGATCTGGGCAACAGGCAAACTCAGTAAAGATTCCAGCAACAATTCCCGTACAAAATGTTAGAGTCTACCAGGCTCTTATAGCGAGAGACTTTGCAAAGTGACCTTAACCTTAAGGGTCTCTCTCAAGGTTCACCCACACCCTCGGGGGTTTTGAGGAATCTTTGCGGGTATCTAGAGAGGAGACACCAGCAGCTCATTTTAAGTACAAAGCTCTCATATGAGAAAGGCAGCTGCTCTTCTGGCTCCTTCCCAGGGTCAGCTATAAACATAAGCTGCCTAATCCGTCCCTCGAATAAGACTGGGACCGCTGTAGTCAATAACTCACCAGACCACATTCTAGTAATTAAGTTTAGAAGAGCTGTAGTGGGGTCCAGAGCTGGAATCTCAGAGCCACTGATCAGGCCTGAGGTGGCTCAGAAGTAGATCTGGGTGAATAACTGATTTTTTCAGTTCATTGGCCATTCAGAAACATTGAAAAAAAAATGTGGTTGGAGTCAAACCAAATCTAAAAATTCCAAAGGGTTTTGGTGAGTCCAAAAAGTCCATTTTGGGATGAACACAACGTGGTGTTTGATCCAAAATGTTTTGTTTCTGGGCATCTTTAAAGGGGCAAATTCACAAAATGGCCGGAGGAGGAGGTAGGGCTATCACTGCCCTCCTTATAATGTTTTGCACAGTGGTGTGATTAGGACACTGAAATGGGATGTGGGAGATCCAAGTTGGAATCCCCTTTTTGGTGCAGCTCTCCCTGGGCAGGTGAGTACCCTAACCAGCAGCCTATAGGCTAGTCTGTGATGGGCCTCCCTCAATCTCTCCTGTTGAAGCTGTCCTGCTTGGTCTAAAATATAGGAACAGAATTTGGGCCAGAGAGAGAATGACTCTATAGCCTGAGCACTCACCGATGACGGGGGTGGGAATAAGACTGAAATCCCTGTCCTCACTCCAATGAATATTTATACAAAGTGGAACAGCTTCAGTGGGAGAGATTGAGAAGGCCTCACCTTAGAATAGCCTTTAGGCAGGGGGTTTGGGTGCTCCCCTGGGATGGGGAGACCTGTATTTAAGTCCTTGCTCTGAACCTGGGTTTCCCACATTACGGGTGACGGCTCAAACCACCTGGCTACAAGCCGGGCACTACCTCCTCCTCCAGCCATTTTGTAAGCGTAGCCTGAGAAAAGATGTATGGCCAAAACTATTTGGCAAATCCATGTCAAACTTGTGAAATGGGGGCGGGTCAGCCGAAGCTGCGTTTTTTGACCAATAAACTATTTGTCTGAAACAATATGCCCAGCTCTACTCAGGCCCGGAGCGGCAGAGAGAGTCACAGTTCAGGATACAACCGCAACTACAAAGCTACCATTAGGCAGCCACAGCCTTTTTCAGCACACAGTGCCCCACACCTGCATCTAGCCAGTAAAACTGGCACTAGTCCCTCACTAAATACACACAAAAAACAAAAGCAAAATGGTGGCCCAAAACAAGGACCTAGGAGACTCCCTCTTCCTGGTCCCTTGTTTCATTGCTGGCCCCCATTACCTTTAGATATGAGGCACTTTCTGATGCCTTTGCCTCCTCCCCCCGAAAAACCCACCAGGATTCATATAATGGCACATCTATAGGTCCTTATGCCAGCTCAGTGGGGGGGGGAGGAGAGGGGGAAGGGACATTCTTGTGAGATGATGCCAAGTCAGAAGCTAACCCAAGCTCCAGCTACCAGATTGTCACTAGTTGTTGTCATGTGTATTTCCTTGGAGAATAAAATGTGCTTTTGACGTCTCTCGCCCTCCCTGTGCAGAGCAAACAGAGCAGCACTCGCTAAATCCTGCTGTTATGTTCTGGCACCTCTTGGCCTGAACTTAATCACCTGCCTCCTTCTGCTTGGCAGATGTGTGTTGCTCTTGGAGATGGTATCTGCCAGCTTTCAAATTCATCAGAGGGAACTACACTGGCAACAGGAGCCACTTGTGACAGATACTTCCCAGCTGCACCTTCCTTCCTAGCAACCAGGCTGGAAAATTACTCGGAGCCTCTTGAGACCCAGCCTTTCTGCCTGCTGCCCAGATGATTGGCATTGCATTATCCACTCACCAATGGGACTTGGGGCTCATCTTCACTACGGGGTTATAGCTCTGTAGCTGCAGTGGTGCAGCTATGCCGCGGTAACCCCGCAGTGCAGACGCATCCTACAGCAATGGAAGGGGTTTTTCCATCGCTATAGGAACTCCACCTCTTTGAACGGCAGTAGCTAGGTTGTCAGAGGCATTCTTCCCTCCACCTAGCTGTGTTTACCCCAGGGGTTAGGCTGGCATAGCTACAGTAAATTAGAGATACTTAGTTGGGCCTTGCCTAGATCCTAGACTATGGCAAAAGGTGCTTTTTTTGATTAAGTTAGTTCAACTGAGCTTTTTAACTTGGTTGAAAACTCCACTTAGCACCAGTATTAGACATAGTTTAACCCCTTTAGCTTGATTTTTAGCAGGTCAAGTTATAGCCTAGGTTGAAAATAAAGAGGCAATACAAGGTTAGCTAACTAGATGTTCTAATTTGTTTTATTTGGGCTTTGTCTACACTACAACCTTCCTGGCCTTGTGCTATGCCTGGCCAAGCTCCTTTGCTTGCACACGGCACTGCTGCTGATCCCTGTCATACCCCTTTTCCTGCATCCCCTGTTCGTAGATATCCATGTTCCTACCTGGTCCGTAGCTGTGCTTGCACAGCCTCTTCTCCCCACGGGCCCAGGAGATCCAATACCTCCTGGCGAGAGCAAGTTTAGCGCATGGAGTCAGCGCTAGGGTGACCAGATGTCCCGATTTTATAGGGACAGTCCTGATTTTTGGGTCTTTTTCTTATATAGGCTCCTATTACCGCCCCCTTCCGCCCATCCCCATCCCGATTTTTCACACTTGCTGTCTGGTCACCCTAGCCAGCATGGTCGGTTGGGGAGTTGCACACAAGGGTGAACTACTTGGTGTGATCACAAAGGTGAGCGATGTGGAAAAGGCATTTTACAAACATGCGGAGGACTTTAAAGGGGGATGCTTCCAGGCTCCGTGATCCCTGGGCAGTGGAGGTTACAATGGTGACCAAAGTGGTCCATGCTGCAGGGCACAGGGCATTATGGAACAGCTGCTGGAAGACTGTTGAGGTTGGCATAGGCCACACAGTGTCTGTACTTGCACCGCACTGACCTCAGTAGCTTGACCATGGCTCCACGCTGTTCACGGAGGTGGTTTGACTGTGTCGCTGTAAAGGGACGCTTAGGTCGGCCGGAGACAAATTTCAGTGTAGACGCATGCACTTACGTCGACTTAACTTTGTAGTGTAGACCAGGCCTTTTAGAGATGCATTTGTCTCTTTCTTCCCCTAAGACTGAGGTCTTTCTTGGTGTTTCAAGGTCTCAAAAGGGGACTTTTACATTGGAGAAAACTTTAAGATGCATTGATAACCCTGTTTGCCTACAAATTGAATGAGATCTCAAGAAACCTTCGGATAAATGGGATTTATGAGGAAGTGGGGAGCCAGCCACTCAGAGAGTGAGGAGGATTCAGGGCATCTGTGGAGGTAGCTACCTGAGGTTTTGTCTACACTCTGAGTACAGTTGAGCCATGCAGAGTGTAGATGTAGTCTAAAAGTACACCACCAGAGCGTCTAACTAAACTTGGGTTCACCTCAGTTAGCTGGAGTATGGTTAAATGGGAAGATGCCGTGGGACTGCTGAGGGCGAGAGTGCTTATTCGAACACCAATTGATGCAATATCAGGAAATGGGGCCCTGTAAAGCAGGGGTTGGGCTGAACCAGAAGGGGGCAGTATTTTGTGCCAGCACTTCTCTGGTGGCCCCATTCATTTCTACAGCTTTCATTCTAAAATGGAATAGCACATTCCTGGTCTTAATGGGGGGGGGGGGGGAGGGAATGTTCCAAATGTGAATCAACACAATGCTGTCCACTTGAGTCTGCAGAGAGACTGTGAAACAATCGCTCAGGGAAGTGGGGGCTACTCCTGTTGAGTGTAACACTGTTCACTCTGAAGCATAATGATGCCAAGTGAAAGGTGAACTTTGTTAAGCATCTTACAGAAATATTCAGCTACTTCTGAGGCTGGGAGCGGAGGTTGATATCATGGGAAGAAATCAAGCAAATGCCACCACTAGCCTCCCCATAGTGCTGGGGCAGATCCACTCTTTGTCTCTTTTCCCTCTGTTTCAGTGTGAATGTCTCCATTTCATGAAAGCTCCCTGATACTGTTTCCACTTTCCTCATTTCCCGAGCTGGGTTCCAGGATGCTAGCTGAGCCCTAACAACATGGGGGTGGAGACAATGATCGCACTGTACTTACTAGCAAGAATGACCATGTCCATCCCCCAAAATATACTCATGATCCAGCCAACCATCACGATAGCCGTCAGAATCTGAATCAGCGCCGCGGCGATGTTCAGCCAGAAGACGCAGCACATGTGCCTGTCGGGGAGGTCAGTCCGGGCTCCGCACAGCACAGTGAAGGCAGACACAAATGTCCCTGTGGAAACAGCAACAGTTAAAAGCTCAGCGGAGGGCCTGACATAGAAACAGCAGGAGCCGGGATGTTAGCGCCTCCCTAGAAAACAGCGAAGCTCCTTCCCCCACACCAAACTCTTGTTTTAGATCTAGTGTTCACAGCATCCCTCTTTTTATTGCTGCCGCTACAGAAATGCTACAAGCATGAAACTGTTCACAAAACGCATCGCGGTATTTGCCCAGACATCTCAAGAGGTGCCGACTCCTTCTCAGAAACAAAGCCTCAATCAAACTAAGGCTGCACCTTCATTGTAGAGATCAGCCAGCTCTCTAGCGGACACAGTCCAGCTGCTGGGCATACCCTGGGCTTGGGGCATCCAGAGTACAGCCTGCACTGGATTGTCACGAAACCGGCTGCCACGGCCCTCTTCATCTGGCTGGCCTTTGGCAAGCAGGCAGCCTCCTCTCACTGTGCTTTGGCCTCGCTTCCCCAGTATCTGCCCCAGGGAAACTATTTACAGCATCACCTCGAGGCTTCGGCTAGGCAAGCTGTGCTGCATTTAGTGGCCAGACACCATGATGATGAGTGCCACAGAAGTGTTTGGAATAATCAATCACATAGGCGCCGACTCCGTGGGTGCACCGGGGCTGGAGCACCCATGGGGAAAAATTGGTGGGTGCTCTGCACCCACCGGCAGCTCCCCGCCAGCCCCGGGGCCTGCGCCCAGCTCACCTCACCACCGGGAGATGTTCTGGGGCCCCGCCCCTGACACCGGGCGACGTTGCGTCGGTGTCGGGGGGGCCCCGCCACATCACCCAGCGTCGGGGGCGGGGCCCGGCGTCAGCCCCCACCGGCGCCGCCAGAAGTTGGCACCTGTGATCAATCATCCTTTAATAATAACTTAGCAATAACCAAGTGCCACTGAATTTAAAACTCCAACCTCTCTTTTATGGCAGCATCGCGCATTGTAGGGACACATTGCTGCATGTTTTAATAGGCAAGTCTGCCTCTCTCTTCAGGTCTTGGTTGGCAGAGAGCTCCCCACCCCTCAACACACAGACTAGCAAAGTTCTGAACTTAAGCGCCCAGGCTCGTCTTTTGAACGTGTTGTGCAGGTTTCCTTTGAGGATGAGGACTGAGAGGTCAGATTTAGAACGATTGCTTCGTGAAAAGTGTTTGCCTACAGGTGATGGGGTGTTTTTGTCTCTTATCGTTTTCCTGCGTGAGTTCATTTGAGAGCGTAGTGATTGTCTCGTTTCACCCACAGCGTTGCTATTGGGGCATTAAGAGCATTGCATGAGGTACACCACAGGTGAGAAGCATGTGTAGAACCCATGGCTCTGGAAAGGTGTGGTTTGGGAGGTGTTAATCATTATAGCAGTGGAGATATGTCTGCAGGTTTTGCATCTGTTGTTCTGACAAGGTCTGGTGCTGCTTTGAGTTGGTGGGTCCTGGTCTGAGGGGAGCTTGCTTTTGATGATGAACTTGGAGAGGGTGGTGGGTTGTTGGAAGGCCAGAAGAAGGGATTTGGGAAAGATTTCTTTCCGATGGGATCCCCATAAAGTATGGGTTGTAGTTGTTTGATACCCCGTATAGGTTCCAGTGTGGGGTGGCAGATGACAGCTAGGAGTGTGCAGTCGGAGGAGGTTGTATTTCTGTATTGATGCAGGTTCTCTCGGGGTATTGGGGTGTCCCATTCTAAATCACCATGCAGCTTTGTGCTTTCCTGGGTTGGTATCATAGCCCTTGGTTCAAACCGGGCCAAATGTATGAAACTTGCAAACTCTTAAAATTGCTTAATAATGCAATACAGATGTAGAGTTTCATGGACTTATGGAAGTTAGAGCTGGAAAAGACCCACTAGATCATATCATTCATCTTCCTGCTAATACAAAGGGGTTCCCTACAATACATTTTCTAGTGTTTTGTCTAATGTTAAATGTCTGCAAGAATGAAGCTTCCACAACTTCCTATGGGAAACTAGTCTACAATCTTACAGATCCCACTGTTAGGAAGATTTTTCTTGACTTTTCTATGTTGAATGAGACCATTGGCTGATCAAGTCCAGTATCCTGCTTCTATTGGTAGCCAATCCGAATTGCTTCAGAGAAAGACTAACCTTCCCTATAATTTGCCTGACTAATTGTGCAACATTGTTGACAGGTGGAAAAAATACCCGATCCCATAACTAATGAGTTGCTGGCCTGAAGACTCAATTGCTCATCGTAGTGTATCAACACATGCTGTCATGATGGAATTGTCTACAGTGCGTTCTTGAATCCAAATGTTGTGTACTGTATCTCACACAAGACACACCTCAAAATACCAACAACAGCAAGACAAAGAGTAAAGAATAGACAAAGGGTGACAGAAATGACCCCCCACCCCCAACCTATGTCTTTGATGAATGTTTAGCCACAAAGGGTGCAATTAGACACCCACGGCTGGCCTGTGCCAGCTGACTCTGGCTCGTGAGGCTTGGGCTAAGGGGCTGTTTAATTGTGGTCTCAGGCTGCAGCCTGAGCTCTGGAACCCTCCCATCTCACAGGATCCTAGAGCCCGGGCTCCAGCGGGAGTCCGAATGTCTACACCGCAACTAAATAACCCTCTAACTCCACGAGCTTGAGGCAGCTGGCACAGGCCAGCCACGGGCTTTAAATAGCAGTGTAGACATGCCCAAAGTGTCCTGTATAAACCTGTCCAGTTATCTCTATGCTCTGTCTATGCAGTATGGCCCCAATCCCACAGTGCATGGAAGCATGTGAGCAACTTTACACACGTGAGAGTGGCTACATGCTCCAGTGCTTTGGTGAGCTGTGTGCCTGAGTCATTTTACCAGGGGACTCTTTTACAGTTGTGCTCTGCTCTAGGGAAAGGAGTAGGTCTCCCTCTAGAGAGAGCGTCAGGTCTTCTGGGAAGCTGGCCATTAGTCCAGAGGACAAGGTGCTCCAAGGCTCCTCTGGCAGGGAAATGGACTGACGATCTTGTCCATTTCTGATATCTTTGATTCTGTGAGCTGTGGGGAGAGGAGGGCAAAGATGGGCGGACTGTCAGACAACTAAAAACCTGATGAAGGCTGAAGCAGAGATGCTACAGCCTATTTTTAATCTCAAAAACTTCTGCAGGCTCCAACTCCAGTTGCCTTCAAATGCTTCCCGAGCTCGTAAGCCCCCACTTCTCTTCTTGCCGCTGCCTTGAACTGATTTCATCCTCCCACCTCATTTCCTTTGCAGCAGCTTGAAGATGGGAGCGGAGAAGCAGTTTAGAGGCAACACAGAGAAATGGAGTAGGTGGGAACTGCTGACGGTGGGAGGCAGCCCTGTATTGGAACATTGCAGGGAGAGGAGATGGGAGTTCTTCCCCCATGTGAGAAATCCCCTCAGGGTTTTAGCCTCCTACTGCTCAGGCTCTGATATCCAGGGTTTTACATTTGGAGCTGCTGAAGCCTGAGGTTCCATCTGTGTAGTTAACCCCTTATTGTTGCCTTGTGTCCACCAAGACAAAATGTACTTTCAGTGCCAGGTACACAGGCTGGGAAAACTCCTGTTGTCAGCCCAGGGCAACCAAAGCCTCATCTCAGTTTCCTGGTAAACAGCCCTGTGCTGTTCTTTGGAAACAGCACTTCCTCTATTGGCCATGTGTTCTCTTTCTGGGGGGCATGTACCTGGCAGAGAGGGATCTGAGGCGGAGTCTAGCAGAGTAGTGGGGGTAGACAGGCAAACCTTCCAGGTCTTCCCAGAGTTTTAAAGGTGGGGGCGTGCAGTTGTGAACATATATTACCCACGGTTCAGCTTGTGCTGTGTGCTCCTGTCTAGAGGCTGTTCCACCGCTGCCACCAGCTTTTGGGGTCCCAGGTTGAGTCCTCATTGGCAACCCACGATGGCATAAGAGAGATGTGTGCAATGTACATGCACTCAAATGTCAGAGGTACATGCATGTATCAGGTGTATTGCATACACATGCATATCAGCTATCTTGCCTCCAGGCATATCAGCTACACTGGTTTTTGCCAGTCAGATCGTGCACATACTTTGCACATTCAGATCAGATGTTTGCATGCATGTTGGTGCATGGTGCCCATGTAATTGCCTGTGACTGCCACTGATTATCTGGACTTGCTTTATTCATCCTGAGGGCTTTTTGCAGAGGCTGGTGGACAGGCAGGGAGTGTAATTACAGTAGTATGCCAGGAAAGCTGAGTTAATGTGAGAGGAGTCTGAGGCAGAGGACGGGGAGATGAGAAGGTAGGAATCTAGCTATGATGTCTTACCCCTGTCCCGGATACCTGCCCCTTCTGTGGTGTGAGGGAGACCCTGGTGCACGTCTACCTGGAGTGCGCCAGGTTGCAGTCCCTATTCCGGCTCCTCACCAATATTTTGTTACGATTTTGGCTGCACTTTTCCCCTCACCTCCTTCTCTATGCACTCCCTATCCGTGGCCCCACAAAGTCACGGGACCTCCTGGTCAATCTCCTCCTGGCCCTGGCTAAATTGGCCATCTATAAAACCAGGGAGAGGAGGCTGGCCGATGGAGGCTCCGGTGCCTGTGGGGCCTGTTTCCGATCCCTTGTCCGTTCACGCATCCGAGCAGAGTTCCTCTGGGCGGCGTCCACTGGCTCCCTTGACGCCTTTGAGGAGCAGTGGGCGCTGTCCGGGGTTCTCTGCTCGGTGTCCCTGTCAGGCTCCCTTCTTTTAACCCTGTGACCGCACCCCTGACCCTGTTATTTCATTAGTTGTCCCCCGGACTCATTTGGATTCCAGGTCCTGTGGATCCTCCCCTTAAACTAGGGGGGGTCCTTTAGCAGTGTGCGGGCTTCCGCCCGCCCACTTCCCGGAACCCAATAGGTACAGGTGAGCATCAATATTTATGATGTCTTTTAAAAATCTCCATGGTGGAAAGGCCTTTTAAAAACCCTTTGAGAGGTAGCTGAGTTGCTGCCACCCCCCAAATGAACTGTCATTTTACAGTCACCTTTCTCTTTACCGATGGGTAAAGATGTGGTTGACAGCTAGGAATCTGAAGAAGAGCTCTGTGTAAGCTCAAAGCCTGTCTCTCTCACTAACAGAAGTTGGTCCACTAAAAGATATTACCTCCCCCATCTTCTCTCTCTAACTAGGAGAGAGTGGGGGGGGGGGGGATCCTCCTTTGGGAGGCAAGGGCAAGTAACATTAACCAGTCTGGTGCCACCTGGCTGTGTGTAATCAGTGATGTGGGATAAGACAGATTTTTCTGGGACAGATGCCTGAGCCAATGGCTGGTTGGGCTGGGTGGGAAAGGGGAGAAGGGGTAATTATTTTAATCCCTCTGGGTACTGCAAAAGCCTCACCCTTGTTTGTTATCAGAGGCAACCTGCTCTGACACAGTGGCTTTGCTATCAGTCCAGAGGAAATAGCCTGATGTCTCCCTCCCTACTTTCCCTGTACCGTATGTTTAGAAAGGCAAGAAAAGAAGTTGGAATATCCCCCAAACCTAGGAAAAACTGGATTAGGAGAAGCTATGCACCCTGAGATCACATTTGGATCAGGGATAGCTTAGAGCAGGGGTCAGCAACCTTTCAGAAGTGGTGTGTTGAGACTTAATTTATTCACTCTAATTTAAGGTTTCATGTGCCAGTAATACATTTTAATGGTTTTAGAAGATCTTTCTAAAAGTCTATAATATATAACTAAACTATTGTTGTATGTAACATAAATAAGGTTTTTAAAATGTTTAAGAAGCTTCATTTAAAATTAAATTAAAATGCAGAGCCCCCGAGACCGGTGACCAGGACCAGGCAGTGTGAGTGCCACTGAAAATCAGCTCGCATGCCGCCTTTGGCACGCATGCCATAGGTTGCCTACCTCTGGCTTAGAGGATGGCTGGACGTTTCTGTTCCAGTGGACATCAGTATGCTAAGTCTACATTTAAAATAACCCTCCACCCTCTCTCCCCCACCTGATTCTTCAAGCTTACGAACTAGTTTGTAAATGAAAAATAATTCTCAATGCTTGGGGTTCTATTATATAGACCCTTCCAATTACTTTTTATTCAACGCTTCATATCGGCAGAATGCTGTACCGCATTAGCTAATTAACCTTCTCACCCCTGTACTGTAGAGAAGCATGTTTGTTCCCATTCACAAGATAGGGCAGCACACACCGAAGTGCCTAGAGAGAGAATTTGGCCTTGGCTACACTCACGAGTTACAGCGCAATAAAATTGCCTGCAGCGCTGTAACTCACTAACTGGCTACACTCGCAAGGCACGTGCAGCGTTGCATCTCCTCAGGTACAGCGCTGCATGTACTCCACCTCCCCGAGAGGAATAACGTTTGTTGCGCTGCTGCTGGTGCACTGCGGCTACAGTGTGGTCACCCAATGCGCTGTTATTGGCCTCCAGAAGTATTCGGAAGTATCCCACAACGCCTGTTCTAGCCACTCTGGTCATCAATTAGCACTCTACTGCCCTGGCCTCAGGTGACCAACCGCCACTCCGACCCTTTAAATTCCTTTGGAATTTTAAATATCCCCTTCCTGTTTGCTCAGCCAGGCGTGGAGTGCTCTCAGCGCATCTTTCCAGGTAACCATGCCTCCACGTGCGAGACGAGCCCCAGTATGGAGCAATGGTGAGCTGCTGGACCTCATCGCTGTTTGGGGGGAGGAAGCTGTCCAGTCCCAGCTGCGATCCAGCCGGAGGAATTTCGATACTTTCGGCCAGATATCAAGGGCCATGATTGAAAGGGGCCATGACCGGGACGCAATGCAGTGCAGGATAAAAGTAAAGGAGCTGCGGAGTGCATACCGCAAAGCCCGCGAAGCAAACAAGCGCTCGGGTGCTCCCCCCAAAACCTGCCGATTCTACAAAGAGCTGGATGCAATACTTGGGGTTGACCCCACTACTCTTCCGAGCACCACCGTCGACACGGGAGAGCGGGAGGAGGAGGAGGAGGGAGAGGAGGAGGAGGAAGGGGTTAAAGAAAACAGAAGCGAGGGTGCTGTGGCTGGGGGAGACACCCCTGACTCCCTGGGTGCATGCAGCCAGGAGCTCTTCTCGAGCCAGGAGGAAGGGAGCCAGTCGCAGTAGCCGGTACGCGCTGGGAGAGAAAGAGAACAGGTTCGCGGTAAGCAGCTTTTATTTTCGGGAAGGAGTTTTTTCGGTGTGGGGTCCTTGGGCGAGGAGGGTTTGGGCTGCATGCATGCCTAGATGCGGAAGAGCGCATTGATGTGGTCTATCACATCAGAGAAATTGGCCACTGTAATCTCTTCGAAAGTCTCAGCCAGGACGTGGGCAATGTGCTTGCGCAGGTTCATTGGGAGAGCCGCCGTGGTCCTTGTCCCATTCAGGGTAACGTGTCCGCGCCACTGTGCCGCGAGGGGCGGGGGGACCATTGCTGCACACAGGCAAGCTGCATATGGGCCAGGGCAGAAGCCGCATTGCAGTAGAAGACCCTCCCTTGCTTCCCTGGACACCCTCAGCAGCGAGATCTTCCAGGACGAACTCCTGTGGAAAATGTGGGGATAGTGTTCAGTGTAGGTTCCCCCTGCAGCTGTTGGCTCTCCCCAAGGCACAGAAACCCGTCGGACAGTACATCCGTGAAACAAACAGTCCCCCTTTACCCTGTGCTTACTCACCATTTTGGGGCTCCCGTGGGTTCTGTGCACTCTGTTTGGGACAGGAAAATTGTGCTGTTTTGGAGACTGTGTGCGCCCTCCTTAAGTGTGGGGGAATCCTTGCTCTGTCTGGCATAAAACAATGATGCCTCTGTTAAATGTTGCATTTTCCCTTCCAGATGCAACCTTGAGATCTCCGCCATCCTTCTTATCACTGGCTGAGAGACTCCAAAGGCTCAGGAAGAGGCCCAGAAGAACGAAAGAAGACATGCTGCAGGAAGTTATGAAACAGTCTCTTAAAGAGAATCAAAAGGCTCGGGAGTGGAGGGAGAGTGAAAGCAGGCTCCGCCAGGAAAACGCAGCGCAGCGGCAGCAAAGCATGCAGCTCCGGCACGAAAGCACAAAGGAACTGATTAGCATCATGGCATGCCAAGCGGACTCTATCCAGGCGCTCGTCGCCATGCAGGCGGAGCAGTACCGCCCCCGCCCCCCCCCTGCAGCCAGTGTCCCAAAACACTTGTGCCCCCATGTCACCACCTGCCCACTTCACCCAACATCCAGGTTCTTATCGCCCACACCAGATGCCCCCAACACCTGTAGCTTCACCAGACAGCCCTGGAAACTATGACCCTTACCCACTGCACTCAACTCCCATCCCGAATTATAGACATCCTGAGGTCCAGCACTCACTGCACAGCACTCCAGACAGGAAGCCCGAGTATGAAAGCAGGACATACCATACCCTGTGATTGAACCCTTCCCCACACCACCCACCACCCCCTTGCCCTTTCTGTCTCACAAGCAGTTGTGTTTCTTTTTAATACATGTATTTTCTCTGTAATAAACGGATTCTTTAGATGTGCAAACAGTCTTTATTATTACATAAGGAAAAAAGATACCTTAGCCCAGGAAAGAAACAGGCAATGCAAGTGAGCTGAGCAAACACAAATCAGCTTAGCAAAGACAGATAACTGATAACATTGGAACCACTTCACTTCAGGGTCGTGCAGGGCAGCACACATTACTGGTGGTTGTCAGCCTCAAATTTCTCCCTCAAGGCATCCCTAATCCTTGCAGCCCCACGCTGGGCCCCTGTAATAGCCCTGCTCTCTGGCTGTGCAAATTCAGCCTCCAGGTGTTGAACCTCTGAGGTCCACGCCTGAGTGAACATTTCACCCTTCCCTTCACAAATATTATGGAGGGTACAGCACGTGGATATAACCGTGGGGATGCTGTGTTCAGCCAAGTCCAGCTTCCCATATAGAGATCGCCAGCGGCCCTTCAAACGTCCAAAAGCACACTCCACAGTCATTCTGCACTGGCTCAGCCTGTAGTTGAACCGTTCCTTGCTGGTGTCAAGGCTCCCTGTGTAGGGTTTCATGAGCCATGGCATTAAAGGGTACGCGGGGTCTCCAAGGATCACAGTGGGCATTTCAATTTCCCCTACCGTGATCTTCCGGTCTGGGAAAAAAGTCCCGGACTGCATCTTCCAGAACAGGGCAGAACACGGTGATCCACAAGCGCCTGCAGAACCATGGAGAAATACCCCTTCCGATTAATGTACTCGGATGCTAGGTGGGGTGGTGGGGTGGTGCCAGAATAGGAATATGCGTCCCATCTATAGCCCCTCCGCAGTTAGGGAAACCCATTTGTTCAAAGCCAGCCACAATGTCCTGCACGTTACTCGGAGTCACGGTTCTTCTGAGCAGGATGCGATTAATGGCCTTGCAAACTTGCATCAGCACGATCCCAACGGTCGACTTTCCCACTCCAAACTGGTTCGCTACTGATCGATAGCAGTCCGGAGTTGCGAGCTTCCAGATTGCAATAGCCACCCGCTTCTCCACCGTCAGGGCAGCTCTCAATCTCGTGTCCTTGCGCCGCAGGGCGGGGGCGAGCTCCTCACACAGTCCCATGAAAGTAGCTTTTCTCATTCGAAAGTTCTGCACCCACTGCTAGTCATCCCAGACTTGCATGACAATGTGATCCCACCACTCTGTGCTGGTTTCCCGAGCCCAAAAGCGGCGTTCCACAGTGCACAGCATGTCCGTGAATGCCACAAGCAAGTTCGTGTCGTATGCGTTTCACGTGACAATTTCATCGTCATCGTCGGACTCCTCGCTGTCACCGTGGATCTTAACGAACAGCTCGACTGCCAAACGTGACGTGCTGGCGAGACTCGTCAGTATTTTGCTCACCAGGTCGGGATCCATTTTCCCGCTGACCGAAATGGAGCACAGATCGCGCTACAAAGAAACCGTTGAAAGATGGCACAAATTGTGGCCGGAAACACAGGGATTGGTGGGATGCGAAGCGATGCATCACGGGGCGTTGGGACAGGACCCAGAATGCACCATACCCCACGCCCCCTTCCCACAACCCACGGCACCAGAATTGGAAGAGGTGTTCTGTGGGATACCTGCCCATAATGCACCTCTCCCAAAACCGCTGCAAGTGCCGCAAATGTAGCCACGTCAGTGGTAGTTACTGCGCTGGCGGCTGCCAGTGTGGACAGGCTGCAGCGCTTTCCCTACTCAGCTGTACGAACACGGGTTTAACTAACAGCGCTGTACATCTGCAAGTGTAGCCAAGGCCTTTGTTTATAAACTAGGATACATAGACTGTAAAGCCAGAAGGGGCCATTGTGATCATCTAGTGCAGAGGTGGCCAACCTGAGCCTGAGAAGGAGCCAGAATTTACCAATGTACATTGCCAAAGAGCCACAGTAACACGTCAGCAGCCCCCCCGCCCCAGTGTCTCCCACCCGCCATCAGCACCTAACCGTCCATCCCTGTGCCTCCCGCCTGCTGTGATCAGCTGTTTTGTGGTGTTCAGGAGGCTTGGGGGGAAGAGGAGGAACAAGGGCGCAGCAGACTCAGGGAAAGGGTCAGGGGCTTTGGGGGAAGGAGTGGAGTGGGGCTGAGACCTAGAGCAGAGCCAGGGGTTGAGCAGTGAGCACCCTGTAGCACATTGTACAGTTGGCGCCTGTAGCCCCAGCCCCGGAGTTGGCGCCTATGCAAGGAGCCGCATATTAACCTCTGAAGGGCCGCATGTCGCTCCAGAGCCACAGGCTGGCCACCCCTGATCTAGTCTGATCTCCTGGATGACAGGATGACAGCTGGATCCACACCCCCTCCAGCTCCCCTTCTTGTTCCTCCCCTTTCCCCCATCACTCTCTCCCCCCTGCTCCAGCTTCCCCTCCCACTCCTCCCCCCTCTGGCAGTGTCCTCTTTTGGGGAATCTGAAATATGGTAACGCTAGGCCTCCCAGTGACACTCAGTCTGCAACTACAAACCCCAGTGAGAAGTCTAATAGAGCTGAGTGAATAGTTGGGTGGGGAAATCACCAGTGAATATTTATTTTAATTCTAAAGGAAACTAACTTGACCACACCTGGGACCTTGAGTGTTTGCATTTCCCTGAAGCATGTAAACTTCCCTAGGGTGAATACCCACAAAGTGTGATTCAGAAACTCGGCTAGTGGCTTAAATGAGAATTTCAGGTTGTTTATTTGATTGTAAAATTTGCAACTTGCTGGTTAGTTAAGTTAGGCATGTGATATTTTTTCTGTTCCCTCATTGGCGGACTGATGTAACTAACCAATATGATGTAAGATGCTAAAATTGAATATACATTGATGGCCCTGAAAACCCTGCTATCTTAACCTAATGTAAACAGATGAACTTCTTTGAATATCTGTAGTATTTCCTTGTACTTCCCTATGGTTAGTATAAGAAATACCTTCAAAACTGCAAATACTGAGGTTAATCTAAATACAAATGCATACATGGAGCATGATCCTGGTTCCTTTTCTTACACTGAGTAGTTTTTTCACTGACATTTAGCTCCTGGCAAGCTGGGGCATGAATCTAACCCACACTAGCCTGCCATGCAGTAACTGCCCATGTGGACCCTGCTAACATGCACTAACAGTTCCTATGATGCGCTTTGATCTAGTCCCATTTCAAAGCACTATATATCAGTGTACCCTACAGAACTTTTCATGCACATCAGCAAGGTCCACATGCACACTTAGTGTGCAGCAGGCTAGTGCAGGGATTTACACCCAAGCTTGCCACATACTACGCATTCATGTAGACAAGCCTTTACTCCAATAGTAGTTTCATGGAGGGCTGCCCAAAGGGCGGGGTACAAAAGGGCATTTTGCCCCACCCTGCCCCTTTGAGAGGGGCCCCCAAACCACATGGGATTGAGACTGACATGCAGGGGTCACAGTGCCATTAACTGAAATTTGGCCTGACAGCTCCTCTGTCATGATGGAGAGGCAGCTAGGCCAACTTGAGGAGTTCGGCAAGCCTACATGCCAGGTTGCAATGCTCAGAGCAGGGAACTGGGCCCAGCCCTGCAGGACAGGAGCCGCCATAGGGGGATGAGCGCGGGGCGGGCTTGCTCTCCAATTTCCTTCCCCCGCTTCCCCTCAGTGGTAATTTTTTTTGAAGGGCGGGGGCCTCAATTTTAGATTTTTGCTCTGGACCCCCACAAACCTCTGTGTGACCCTGGTCTCGTGGTTCTTTTACTTCACGGGCAGTTCCACTGAAGTCGATGGGACTACTGAAGGATTAAAGTGTTGCTCAGTGTGGCTAAGGGCAGGACTACACGACAAATTTACAAATGTATGCTGCTGTAGTGTGTCTGGTGAAGATATTCTAAGCCGACGGGAGAGACCTCTCCCGTCGGCTTAATAACTCCCCTCCATGAGAGGTGGTAGCTATGTCAGTGGGAGACGCTCTCCTGCCAACAGAGCGCTGTCTACACGGGAGTGGAGGGTTAGGTTGTATAACTACCTTGCTCAGGGGTGTGAATTTTTCACACCTTGAGTGACTATTATCCTGAAGTATGTAGCATAGATCAAGCCTAAGGGTAGCAGAACTGAGCTCTTAGTTGCCTAAGGGGATTGCCAAATCAAGGACCCTACTGTACTAAGAAAAATTTGCACTAGGCAATACAACACTGACTGACTGAATATTCCCAACAAGTTTCTCAGGAAAGAAGTAAGCATCCAAAAATTATCTGCTTCAAATATTTTGTAATAATATGGAATAGTGAATACATGTTGTGATCTCTGTGTAGACAAATTGCCAAAAATAAAGAGACGGTGTCAAATAATTTGTCAGCTCTGCCTAATGATTATGGCACTTCAGCTCGTCAAGGCCTATCACAACCTCCTGAATGATCCTCACAGGTGCTGATTGGGCATGTTTGTTTTATCCCTTAGGGCCTCAGCTTGGGATCCGGTTGGAGCTCTCAGGCACTAAGCCCTGGGGTGGTGGGAAGAAACTGCCGGGTGGACTGGGGTAGAATTTTGCCTCTCTACAGCAGCTGAGGGACACAGATGCAGCAGTGATGGGCAGAAGCAGGAAGCCTATGACACTACCATTACTCTTTTTGCACCTGACGTGTCAGTAGGATGTAGGCACTGCAACTGGTAATAGGCAAGCAAGGAAAGAAAGACTGCAGGGGAAATGGGAAACAGCCTTTGGGAAGCTGCATTTGCTTTTGCTATCAACAGAATCAGACAATTTCTAATTATACAAGCAAATTTGGGAGGCTTCAGTTTCAGCAGTTTTGAACCTGGCGGGGAGTTTATTCATCCTGAGGGGACTTTACGGGTATGGCTACACAGCCAGCAGCAGCCTGTGGCGATAAGGCTCAGAGCCTGGATCGACAGACTCAGGCTCATGGGGCTTGTGCTATGGCACTAAAAATAGCTGTGTAGATGTTCCTGCCCAGGCAGGAGCTCGAGGTTTGAAGCTTCCCCCCGCCCCCTCCCTACCTAGGCATCAGAGCCCGAGCTCAGGCCTGAGCCGGAATGGCCACACAGCTATTTTTAGTGAAGTAGCCTGAGCCCCGCAAGCCTGAGGATGTCAACCTGGGCTCCGGGACAAGCTGCTGCTCGCTGTGTAGACTGAGCTAGTCTGCTAACTCCTCTCCTTCCATGTTTCTGCTCCCTCTCGCCTCTCCTCTACCAAACAAGTCCTCGTGCTCTTCCCTGATGACCAGCCAAGATGCAGCCCTCCACTCCACCCCAAACATGCTGATGGCTTCACACTGCTGGCTCGTTTTCTCCACTGCCAGCTGTATACTGGTCTTCCCACACTCCCAGCCTTCCCACCCACCCTTCCAGTTCCTAGCCTGAGAGACGAGTGGGGGAGACTGGTCAAAGCAGGAGTGACAGCCAGGGGATAAGGATGATGGTGTGAGGAGTGGGATGCACAGTAACTGTAAGGGCTTTGGGCACCCCAGGCAACCCAGTGGGTTTTCCCATATACAGGTTTTCTAAATTGGCTACAGGTTTGCAGGGAAAAACCCTAGCAAACAAGGAAATCCCCATTGGATTGTCTGCCTTAGGAGGCATGGGAATGGGGAAGAGCAGGCAATCAAAGTGGCTCCATATGATGATGGACAGCTGGTCTCTGGGCATGTGGAGCAGCCAGTGCTCATTCTCCCTCTCCCATGCAAACACAAGGGCTATGTCTACACAGTAAAGAAAAACTGGCAGCTGGCCCATGCCAGCTGACTCGGGCTCGCAGGGCTCAGGCTGAGGCACTGTTTCATTGTTGTGTAGACTACCGGGTTTGGGGGGAAGGTCCCAGAGCTTGGGTTCCAGCCCAAACCCAGAAGTCTACATAGCAATGAAGCAGCCCAAGCCCAGCGAGCCCGAGCTGGCTGGCATGGGCCAGCCATGTGTCTAGTTGCTATGTAGACATACCCAAGATCTGAAGCACTGGAGCTGCAAGCCAGCTGGGGAACAGCCCTTCCTTGCTGGATCTGCAATTCTGCTGGTGGGCACCCCTTTCCCCTCCCACAAAACTGGATGATGCTCCTGATACTGCCCCCAAAACCTGAAATTGCGGCAGGGTTTGAAGCTGGCTGAGGATCCCCTTCCCCACCCTAGCGGAGAAAACAGAATCACTTCATGGGCGGGGAGAGCAAGGAGAGGCAGTGTGGTGAAAGAGCCCAGGGCAAAGGGGCACAGTGGCAGAAGCAATAAAAGGGGTGTGTAGGAGGTAGGCAGGGGACTCCGTTGGTGGTGGGAGGTAGAATTAGATTGTGGGAGGGCAGAGCAGCAGAATTAATTGGCCTGGAATTATTGTGGAGTGTAGAGCTGCATTTCCAGTTTCACGTACATGAAAATGATGCTAAGTTGTTGTGTTGGACAATGTTGGCGGGTATGTGTGGGTGTGGTGACGTAGTATGTTGTGGCTGTATTGTGGAGATGTGTAGTGAACCCAAGCCCTGATCAGAGTATGTGACAGGGAAAAAGAGGGAGAAAATGTGTGTGGGGTTTGGGTTTATTCCAGGAGTGTGGGGGGTGTACATGTGCGCCTGTAACCCACTAGTCAGTGTGTGTTATGCATCCCCTCTGGGCGTGATCCACAGAGGATGTGAGTCTGCTACGGGTCTTGGCTCTTTAGGTGTAGCTGTAGAGACTTGCATTTTTGGCTTTGGACATCTTCAGTTCAATCCCCAGAGTCAGTCAAGATGGTGATTGTCACACTCTGCGCTTTGAGGAGAGATAAAAATAACTACGGAAATGCTTAGCCAAACAAGGAGGATGTCTGTTAACTGTCTAAACAATTCCTCGCTGCTTCCTTGGATTTTCCACCTTTTGAGTAAACAGACCGCCGTCCAAGGGGCATTGCTTACAAGTCATGGAATGAAATTGCAAAATAATAAAATTCAAGCTGATGATCTGGGAACATCTCCTGAGCGTGAGATGCCTTATACTTTGGAATAGTTTCTCAAAGCGAGTTTCTCTTTGCTTGAGATGGCAGACCCTAGTTAAAGCCCTCAAGAATATATTGTTAGGGACAGAGCTCCATTGGCCAGAAGAATAGAATGAATGTGTCCCTTCCATCTTCAGCTGCTGTGATTCTGGCTCTAACGAGGGCCTAATCTATACTAAAAAAGGTTTGCTGGTATAGCTATACCAGTAAACTCTCCTATGCAAAATAGTGCTTTTGCCAGTATAGCTTATACAGATTCTCCAAATGGAATAAGGTATACCAGCAAAAGCACTTTTATGCTGGTACAACTGCATCTACACTAGGGCTTCTGCCAGTAGAAAATTTTCTTTTTCAATCACACCCTTAGCCAATATTGCTATACCAGGTAAAGCTTCTAGTGCAGAACTGACCTGTCTCAAATGAGCAGGGGATCATTTTCTAGCTCAAGGGTGGACAAACCTTTTGGCCCGAGGGCCACAGCTGGGTATGGAAATTGTATGGCAGGTCATGAATGCTCACGCAATTGGGGTTGGGTTCGGGACAAGGTGAGAGCTCTGGCTGGGGGTGTGGGCTCCGGGGTGGGGCCAGAAATGAGGAGTTCAGGGTGTGGGAGAGGGCTCGGGGTGTGGGGGGGGATGAATGGAGGGCTCTGGCGGGGGGTGTGGGCTCTGGGCTGGGGATGAGGGACTTGGGGTGTAGGAGAGTGCTCCAGGTTGAGACCGAGGGGTTCGGAAGGTGGGTAGGGGATCAGGGCTAGGGCAGGGGGTTGGGGCATGGGGGGATGGCTCAGGAGCAATGTTCCCTCTAATTTTTGACAGGCCCTGTGTGCAAAAAATTTCTTCCATGCAAATTGTTGTGCTTCTGTGTAAATTTATGTGTGCGCGGTGTTTCGCCGTGTGCGCGGGGGTTAGGATCTGTGTGCGCGCGCACACGCGCACAGTTTAGAGGGAACAGTGCTCAGGGGTGCAGGCTCTGGGCATCACTTGCCTCAAGCGGCTCCTGAAAGCAGCAGCATGTCCCCCCTCCAGCTCCTATGCGGAGGTGCGGCCAGATGGCTCTGCTGCGTGCTGCCCCATCCGCAGGCGCTGCCCCTGCAGCTCTCACTGGCCACGGTTCGCAACCAATGGGAGCTGCGGGGGCAGCACCTGGGGCAGGGACAGCATGTGGAGCAGAGCCCCCTGGCTGCCCCTACGCGTAAGAGCTGGAGGGGGGACATGCCGCTGCTTCTGGGAGCTGCATGGAGGGCCCCCGACTATGCTCCCCGGCTGGAGCGCTGGAGTGGGGAAAGCCCCAGATTCCGCTCCTCAGTGGGAGCTTGAGGGCCGGATTAAAACAGCTGGTGGGCCGGATTCGGCCCGCAGGACGTAGTTTGCCCACCCCTGTTCTAGTTCTACAGCTGTAATCAAATGAAAGAACAAATCAGTTAATGATCCAGTTATTTTCTTTGTTCTAGAAATAAGACAAGACATTACTTGGCAAGCTGTAGAATTACACCTATAAGGAGATATATAGGTCAATGAAACGCAACATGCAGCACTTAATTACCCAATTAACCTAGATGCTGGAATTATATTGAGACTCAATCTCCGCAATTAGCTGCCTCTCTTCTTGAAGAACTGGTCTCCTAAACCCAATATCCTGACAAGTTTCCCTTTTCAGATCAAGTTTTATTGGATAGCTTTGCAAGCTTCATCATCCCTCTTGCTAATCTTACAAGGCCTACTCACTCTCCTCCCATATAAGGTGAAAACAGGCTAGGATGGATATGTGGCTTCAACAGATGAAGAGAAAGAGAGAAGGCTCAGTAAACAAAGGTTTATTCAGTCCCAAAGAACATACTTTAGAGTGGGGAATTTGAATTGCAGATCCATGGGTCAATGTCGATCACCAAGCATGATGCCCTTCAACGTGTCCGACAAAACAATGTGTTTGGGGTGGAATGAAGAAAAAATCAGTGGGCGATACTGGTGGACATCTGCAGCAACGGGACCAATTACTAACAACCACAGATTTCAAAGCTAGTAGCATCAGTAGGCGGGAATGCACACAGGATCCAGGTAACACAAATGGGAGTAGCGGGCATAGGAAGAGGAGATGGAAAAGACGAGAAGAAAAAATGCTAAGCAAATGTGATGGAATCCAGCCATCTTTTGTGATTTTTTTGTCTGCCATGAAAACAGCTATGTTTAAAATAACATTAAAAGGTTACGGCAGAAGCGAAGCAAAGCAAGGAAATTGTGTGTGAAGCCTGACTCTCTGTCCAATCCTTCTTGACTCACTGTGAACAAAAATACACAACAGCTTGATGAGTGAAAGCTGAAGAGTCGGATTTGCATTTTTGTCTCCCATCTTGGTTGGGTTTGTTCCAACTTCAACGTCCCTTTAAGAAGCAGCTTTTGATATTGAATTATCTTGTTAGTTGCCCCCATTAAATTAAAAACATCTTTAAAAGATGTTTACAAAACACATAATTTACTGAGTCAAGGTAGATTGGAACAGCTCCAAATGTGTCATTAGAGCTCAGATAAAGAGCTTCAGTTGTTTGGTTTGTTTCATGCATTCAGCATGGCCTGCATTATTATTAATTTGCTTTGTGGTAGCACCCACAAAGTACTAAGTGCTTTCCCCCCACACAGGAAGAAGATGCAGTTCCTGCCTCAAAACGTTGTGGTTATTTTTGTTCCATGGAAAAAATTATTAGTTAATTTTGATAAGTTCAGGTTTGCTGTAAATTTCAAAATGTTTGCTATGAAGGTCAAAATTGACTGTAAAGTGATTTTCACGGACACTTTCAAATCTGTGAAAATATAGACAGCAAAAATTTCAGGTTGTGCAGGTTTTTGTGAAAGTAAAGTGATTTATTGAAGCCCCAGTTACCCACAGATCCAGTAGCATTATTTTTATCCTGTAACTCTACTATATTTTGTACATAAAAAAACCCCAACAACCAGAAAACAAACACTCAGCACAGTAGCGTAGCCAGGGAGGGAGCAGGGGGAGCGGCCGCTCCCCTTTGAGCAGAAGCGGCGGAAGCGGTGCCTTTTTTTAGCAGCTCTAAAAAAAGGCGCCGCTTCTTTTTAAGCACCGCTTCTTACACTCACCCGGCGGCGCTCTGGGTCTTCGGCGGCATTTTGGCGGCGGGTACCACCGAAGACCCAGAGTGAGCCGCTGAAGACCCGGAGCACCGCCGGGTGAGTGTAAGAAGCGGCGCTTAAAAAGAAGCGGCTCCCCCTCCACTCCAGACCTGCCTGCGCTACTGACTCAGCAACTACTGATAAATAGTTAGACCACAGTACACAGCATGTTCTCCTGCCAATGTTTCCTAATAATTTTCAGAGTTAGGAATCCAAAGCCCTCCCCCTGCCCCCACCTCTCCGCCTAAGGCCCCAGTTCAGCAAAGCCTTTAAGCACATGTTTAAATTCCATTGACTTCATGCTTAAAGTTAAGCTAGTGTTTGAGTACTTTGTTGAATTGCAGCTTAAGGCCCCAGTCCTGCAATGGGATCTGCATGGGCAGACCTATGTGGAGTCCTGTTGATTTCAGAGTATACAGGTCTGCCCATGCCAATCTCATTGCAGGATTGGGGCCTAAGGCTGCTGATTTTACAGTTGTCATGATACTTGCTCAATAGCCTGATGACGTTTTTCTCTTCTAAATAGTATTAAATAAAAACGCATTCCCAGCACTGAGGATTTTTTTTAGGCAATGTTTTGGACCACAGTGATATTCTTGGGTGAAGTTATAACCCCTTGAAAGGAAAAAAAAAAATATTACAAAGAAATTTAGGACTAGCCGGAAACAGGAAAGACTGGGACCTACCAGCCAGTGCCTGCAACCTGCAATCACAAGAAACTGATCAGTTGGGATAAACTCCCTTGATCCTCACTCAGTTTTAAGGAATAATAACCCACCCTCCCCAGGTACATCCCAACAGAGTGAAATTCTTTCCCAACTCTAAACTGATGATCAATTCAACCCAGGCATACAAATAGCAATCACTATCTATTCATGTTTATACCCTGAGATTGTGCTGATGCCCCATTAGTAATAATTATCCCTGTGCCAGTCTCTACAATCTTTCATTCAAATCACTTTGCAGTCATTAGTGAATCAAGTCTCACGATCAGGGCCGGATTTACACTTTCCTCGCCCCTAGGCACAGCATCTTCAGCACCCCCCTTGATCTTCATGTTGCACAGTTTCAGAGAGGTAAGGCACCCCTAGAACGCCAGTGCCCCTAGGCATGTGCCTATTGTGCCTAACTGGAAAATCCAGCCCTGCTCATGATACCTCTGTGAGGCAGGGAATGATCACTATCCCCACATTACAGATGTGGAATTTAAGGGATCAGAGAGGGTAAGTAGCTTTCCCATTGTTGCACAGTCAGTGAATGGCAAAGCTGTGACTAGAACTCAGGAGTCCTGGCTCCAAGCTCCATAATCCCTCTCTCAGTGCAGGCTGTCTAAACTGCAAGTCCTTCTGACAAAGTATAACATTTCTATTTGGGCGTTTTCCAGCCTCAATTCCAGTTACAATCTGTGGGACCTGAGAGTGCTCGGCATTTTGCAGGATTGGGCCCATAAGCCGCTGAGAATTTCCTAAAACAGAAAATCTAATGAAATCCACCCCTTGTTTTCATATGGCCTTGTCTTCTGACCAAGAGGATTCCCAAATTAATTAACTATGACGACTGGTGATTTTCCTAATGGGGAGGTTGAAACAATAGCCTCTGCATTAATAAGCAGAATTAATAGCTGTGGGGGGCTTAAATTGGCAACTTTGGCTGTTTTCTGTGCAAAATATCTGGAAGGGCATGAAGTGGTGGGGAAAACACGTAGCTGAACGTGTAGCTCTCTCCTTTTCCCCCTTTGTACCTTGAGCACCTCACCACATCTGCTTTGGGGCATTTCATAGTTTGCAGCTAGGGGTCAGAGGTGGATGGTGGTATTATACAGCAAGGAGATGAGATAGAGAGGTTAAGTGACTGGTCCAGTGCCACACAGTGAGTCAGTGGGAGATGCAGGGATGGAACCCAGGAGTCCCAGACCTTTATTTTAACCAGTAAAAAACCAGAATTGCCGAGATGACCAGCAAGGGTGGCAATTGTGGTCTTGGTTTTTGTGGTATGGACACCTGGCAGTAGGAACTGGACTGAGACAACCGAACTCTTTTAACAGACCACTGAACACAACCATCGGGTGGTATGGACTTTCAGGCACTATGGACCTGCCTTGACATGCCAGTTAAATTAGTGCTTTCTTATTTTTTCCTCTGTACCCTATAACTGTCCCAGTGACCACATCCCCTCCTGCTTCATGGCCTTTATTGCCCCTCACGCTCCAGCTGTTCTATTCTAGTCTGTTCAGGTTTTTATATCCATTCCCTTCCTCATTTCCCTTTCATTCTCCTTGGGCTCCTTCTCCTGACAATTATGTTCTTGTGTTCGTAAGGTGAAGCTTGGCTCTTTCGTGCTATAGTTTACATTAAAATCCCATGGTGGAGCATTGCGTTCTGTCATCATGCAGAAGATGCAGATTAAGGAGTCCAAGCAGGTCAAAGTTGTGATGAAACTCACTACTTCTCTGATTTTTTTTTTTTATCTCATGTCTTCAGCCTCCAAATGAATAAATAATCTGATACCCAGGGTAGTGATTGGTGCTGGAATAGAATGGGAAGGGCATAAGGGTCTGCATAGTCACAGGGCTAGTTTTTGAAACAGCCAGTCATCTGTGTAGTAAGTCTTGCGTTGCAATCTGTAAATTTCAAGACGATGCTGAGCCCAAATCTTGCAATCCTCAGATCAGATGAACAGTTTCCTTTTGTCAGAGATTCCCTTAACAGTCACATTACAGAGTAGCCCAATCAATGTGCCCTTGGAGTAAAATAGGCATGGCCAACTACTTGTAACTAGACGGGAGAATTGGCTTTCTTCTGAAGGCTTGTTTATACATGATTTAATCTCTGTGATGACACCTAGAAACCATGGGGATGGCCTAGAAATATGAGCTATAGACAAAGTGCAATACGAAAATACACTAAAATGCAATAATGATTAATAATTTGTAATAAATATTATGGTGGCATGCTAGCTGGTGCAGAGCACACATCGCTTTTTCTTTTACTCCTGGCTGGTACAGGCAGCCATGCAAGCATTCCATTTGTTGGGAAATGACAGGACTTAGGGCTGATCTATGTCTACACTAGCAGCACATTGCCAATAGAGGTAGACAGGTACACTATACCAGCAAAGCACTCCTCCTGTGGGTGCAGTTTATAGCAGCAAAACTCAGCACTTTTGCCGGAATAGCTTATTTCAGGCCCTGCCCTTCTCCATGTGAGACAAGCTGTAATGGCAAAAGTGCAGCTTTGATGGAATAGCTGCATCTACCCTAAAGGCTTTTGCCAGTACAGCTGTTGGTCAGGGATCACACCTCTTCACACCCTGACTGACACAGCCACTCCAGCCAGCAGAAGGCTGTAGTGTAGACCTAGCCGAGAAAAGGTATGCTATGTTGGTCAGGAGTGTGTGATATTTTTTTAACTAATACAGCTATACCAGTATAAGCCCTTGTATGGATGCAGTTATACTGGTTTATCTGTGCCTTGTACTGACTTAGTTTATGCCAGTCCCTGAATTAGCATAAACTATACAGGTATAATATGTACTTTTACCTGAATCCAAACTAGAAGGGTCTTGCTAGTTTAACGATACTGGTATCGTTAAACCAGCAAAATGTGCTAGTGTAGGGTAGCTCTAAAAGTCAACATGGTGCTTTGCAATGCCCTGGCCACTCATTCTGGCCCAAAAACCAGTGTCTAGCCCTGAGAGGACCACCCAGTGAAAGGGGGATCATCCACTGGTGTCAAGCAGGCCTGGGGGTTCTTGCACCACTCCCTCTATCTGCTGCCAGCATGGTAGGGAAAAGAGGATGTGGCCAGAGGAAAAGGGGCATGGTTAGGATGCCCGTGTTCCACACCAATCCCCAGCTGTGGGTTCCGCTCCTTGGGACCATTAGCAGCCGGTGTAAGTTACAGCAGCCCTCAGGCTGCTCTAATTCAGCACAAGGAGATCACACCTGCACACACAGCAGCAGCAGGAGCAAGGGAGTAGAAAGTTGACCTTTAAGCCACCCACACCTATGCTCTGTGTGCAGTCCAACAGTAGCCAAGGATTAAGGCCTATAACTATGACCCTGTCAGATCCTATATGCCTCTCCCTCTGTCTCTTCAGCCCTCACCTCCAATTGAGTTGTTAATCTAATCTGGCCCTTTTAAACTACCTAATAACATTTTCTCATTTATGGAGGAACAGATGAAATACTTCCCAGATTCACTCCTCAGTGCCTGGTGGTTTGAATCTGGGTTTACTGAGGTGCCCTACAGTCCTTTTACCATGGAGACCAATTGCATTAATTCAGGGCTACAGAGACACAAGACAGAATCAACTGTATCAAAAAGTTAGATGGGGTCTGGGGACATATAGCAACTAGACTGGATACAGACCAAAATAACCTGACTGTATCTGTAATTGAGTAAGTGCCCCAGCCCCCAGCACTGCAGCTAACTAGGAACACAACACAAAGCTGATTATGCACTTTTGGGTTCTGGAGCAATATATGCAACCAGCTCCCGAGAGTACTGGTAACCTGATAGTGGGCAAAGAACAGTTTCTTATGAAGGCAGAAATAATTCTGTAAAAAATCAGTATAAAAGTTTATATGAAGCCAACATTTTTGAACCATGGAATTAAAAGGCGCTGTAGCACATTTCAAGATTTACAGTGTGAGGCAAGGCAGGGTGGCCTTGGATTAAGCCCCTGGACGGTGATTAGAGAAATCTGGCTTCAGTTCCCAGCTCTGTTGCAGAATCATTAAGTGATCATTTAAATCTCTCTGTGCCTCAGTTCCACATCAACAGAACAAGGATAATAATTCTTCCTTTGTTTGTTTTTTGTAAACACTTTGGGGAAGGGGACTGTCTCTTACTATGTGTCTGTACAGTTCCTCAATGGAGAATGAGCTCAGTGGCGCTACGGTAATGCAAATAATGACCATCACTCCCTTTATACAGAAGAGAACTGTCACAAGCTTCAGGTTCTTGTTTCTGTGGACGACCCGGTGCTGCTACCAAGCTATCAGCAAAGTCACTTATTTTGATGGGTGATTATCAGTTTAGGGTAAGGTGACTTACTCCATGAATCTGGCTATTGTGCTCTTTAGCGGCTTGGATGGATGAACGGGCGCAAGAATTCAACATATGCCACTTAAAACATGTACCGAAAAGAAGCCAATTGTCCTGTTTGGAAAAATAGGGAAAGGTTTCTGGGGCATAACCAGTCCTACCTTTAATCAGAGGCATCTAGATAACTGCCCAGGAGTCATAGCAAACACTGACACCTTTTGAATGATGACTCTCAAAATAGGATAGTTTCTAGAAAGGAATAGCATGTAGTGAGGAAGACAAGAGTCCCCATGAATTCAGACTGCAATCAGGATGGGTCTGATAGGCTGAAAAAGGATCTAGCCAATCCATTTTAGAATCGTGACAGGTGAAATTCAATGCAAGGCCCTACACACAACGTATGCCCTGCACTTTAGCTTCTCAGGGAAGGATTGTGGGAGGATCACGAGTGCAGAGGTGTAACGACATCCCTCCCTACATTCTATGGAGAGGTGCTTTATGGTAGCCCCAAACAGTCCAGCATATGGGGGAGTGTGGTGACAGGCTGAAGGCGGGACCATGGTACCTGTGCCATGATACACATTGAATGGGCACTTTATAAATACTTAGAGACTCTAGACCAGGGGGTTCCATGGCTGCACAGATTCTGCAACCTAGGAACTCTGTGTGCACGGGGGATGTAGAACGACAGGGGCTGTTACTATTTCACACACTGATCCAGCCAAAGCTCTGGATTTGTGGAGATGAGATGAATGTCACATCTATGTGCACAACAGATACTGTACCAAACTAGATAAGAGAGCCCATTTTAAGAATAAGCCAGGCAATATAAATCCAGCTACAGATAATGCGCACGGTGTTCTGAATGGAAGGTTTCCTATTAGGGCTAACAAAATGCAGAGAATATGGAGGCTGATGCACTGTACCAGCACTACCAGGCAGTTAGTAAATATCCTGTGATATTTCAGGAATTCCAGCCAGTCTCTTCTGGGCTTTAGCTGATATAAATAGAGGTTGATTAATGGGAAACCTAATAGGGACTCCCAAATCTTTTGAAGCGTCTGTGTTTTCCATACTGAAAAGTAAACTGCTGATAAAGACCAGCCTGTGTAATCTCTATGGGGAGTTTGCCTTCCCCTCCCTTATTCCCTTGTCCCCGTGTATAAAAACCAAAGTGAAATACACTCTGCCTGGCATGATCAGCATCAGACTTCAGCTTCTTTCTACCGTGCAACCAGGGGTGAAAGTAAGGCAGTACGGGTCAAAAGTGGCTGCCGCTACTGGCCTGTACCGCTGACTTTAAAGCACTACCTCAGCAGCGCTTTAACATCGCTGCCCCTTTTGCGCCCCCCATTGGCGGCCCTACCAGGTCTCTACCAGTAGGGCTGCTGATGGAGGGAGCGCAAAAGGGGCAGCGACATTAAACCGCTGACGCGGCAGCGCTTTAATGTCATTGACCCTTTTGCCCCCCCCCCCGCCCCGGGCCACCAACAGGGCGGGGGGCGCAAAAGAAGTAGCTGCCCTGGGCCGTGATTTAAAAGGCCCCGGGGCTCTGGAGCCCCGGGCCCTTTAAATCGCTGCTGGAGCCCCGGGCAGCATAGGCCAGGCAGCGCTGATGGGCTGGCTGGGGGTCACTGACCCCCCCCCCCCCAGCCCTGCCCCTTCTGCCTGAGGCCCCGCCCCTTCCGAGGGGGTCAGAGCCAGCCCCTACCAGTAAGAGCTCGATTTTACTTTCACCCCTGCGTGCAACATTTTCGTGCCACCATGTCATGGACCGCCCTTGCCAAGACACTCATGGATGTGGGGCCAAGCCATATTCAGCTGTCTGATACGTGAACATATGGGTCCAGTTACTCTCCTAGGAATTAATGTCTGAATGGAAAATACTTTCACAAGGAACCACATGCCCAATAACATGTGAAATGTAACTGTGTAAAGGCAGAGTCCCACAACATTCCTCACCACTACTACCACACACAGTTATCCAAGCACTCTCCCCACTTCCTGGGGTTTGCCTTTAGTAGCAAAGCCCTAAAGCAGGACTGTGCTTTCACATGTAAAAAAGCTTATCTCAGCCAAAATTCTCTTCCCCAGAGAGCCACTCAGCCTTTTATATCTCCAAATGGGGGCTGAAGGAACCCACCTCATATAGCTGCCAAGGTGAGTCAGAAAAATAGCTCTGCATTGCCCCGCATTCAGCATATGAGTCATTCGAATCCTGTTAAGATTCTTTAGGCACCATCTCATCCCTTTTTACTCTTTCATATAGCTGTACTTGCATCGAGACCTGATCGGGGCAGAGCTGTGAAGGGTATGTGCATGTGAGATCTCATCTGTTGTACTTACTAGAGATGGGCCAAACCAGAATCTATCTGAATGTCCCATACCCACCACAGCCTCTGGGAATTCTTGGGTTTCCAATTTACAGGAAATTTTCTCTCATCTACCCTTGTTTTGGGTGTCACATATTTTGACCATCTACAGATGGATATGTTATACACTCACGTGCATTTAAATACATATTTATGTATTTGTGTGTGACTTTGTAGGTGTAAATGTATATGTGTATGTATATATATATATATATATTAAAGAACTGTATTCCTAGCCTCATGTACGTTGTTCGTGTAGCAAGAAGAATAACAACTCTATTATGCAAAGATTCAAAAGTGCCTTGCTTTAAAGATTAGAGCAGAGATACACACGGGATTGTGAAGTATTATGGAAAGGGCTATAAAAAGGTCAATCAAAAGTTATCAGGATTTCATACTATCCGTGGTTCTTTATTTTATCTGAGAATTATAAAAGGATAAATTGGGCATTGGGGGTGGATTGAAATAGTTTAAATCTCTGCTGAAAGAGTACTGGAAATACTGGCCTTAATAAGTCTCACATTTGTATAAATTTCCTCTCCTAGGTACAAGATCACCTTAGATTATTAAAAGAAAACATTCTGAAAATCAGCATTGACACTGGGATGGCAGATACCACAGTGACAGGCAGAGTACAACCACCTAAGCAGAAAAGGATAGATTGTGTTTACTTATTGTAGTTGCCTTACCTTGGGAAAGAGGACTGGTTTATAGTCTGTACCTACTCAGTTTCTCTTTCTGGTTCTATGGTCTTGGAAAGTGCTGTTGTGTCTGGGTTTCCAACACTACAAAGCAGTGGTTCTCAACCTTTCCAGACTACTGTTCCCTGTTGAGGAGTTTAATTTGTCTTGCGTACCCCAAGTTTAATTTGTCTTGTGTACTTAAAAATGACTTGCTTACAAAATCGGACACAAAAATACAAAAGTGTTACAGCACACTATTACTGAAACATTGCTTACTTTCTCACTTTTACCATATAATTATAAGATAAATAAACTGGAATATAAATATTGTACTTACATTTCAGTGTATAGTATATAGAGCTGTATAAACAAGTCATTGTCTATATGTAATTTTAGTTTGCACTGACTTTGCTAGTGCTTTTTATGTAGCCTGCTGTAAAACTAGGCAAATATCTAGATGGGTTGATGTACCCCCTGGAAGACCTCTGGGTACCCCCAGCAGTGCATGTGCCCCTGGTTGAGAACTGGGGGAGGGATAGCTCAGTGGTTTGAGCATTGGCCAGCTAAATCCAGGGTTGTGAGTTCAATCCTTGAGGGGGCCATTTAGGGATCTGGGGCAAAAAAAATCTATCAGGGGACAGTACTTGGTCCTGCTAGTGAAGGCAGGGGACTGGACTTGATGACCTTTCAAGGTCGTTCCAGTTCTAGGAGATTGGCATATCTCCATTTATACAAAAAAAACCCGCTGCTACAAAGGAAAACAAACTAAAAAGCCAGTGTTTTGATTCTATGTAATTCATTATTATTTTGTGATTGTTTTGCAGTAGCGCCTAGGAGCCAGAGTCGTGGACCAGGACCCCATTGTGTTAGGCCCTGTACAAACACAGAACAAAATGACTGTCCCTGCCCCAAAGAGCTTATATTAATATTGGGGTTTGTCATTTTTTCAACACCTACATTTTGGGCCCACCGTCCCTGACAGCATCCCTTTAAACTATTGTGGGGACAGATTCTCTGCTGTGCCTCACAAGGACAACTTAGGGGCTGCCGCAGGCTACGGCACAGTCCAAAATCTCTATGAAGACTCCCCCTACGCTGAGGGCTGTGAAGGGGACAGTGTGAGGCCGGGGGGAGTCTCTCCTAGCCAACTGCAACATCTTTATGGCCTGGTGTATAGGGACCACTCTAGCAGAAAGGGCAAGTTTTCAGCTCAGGGGGTGTCCTTTATGCGCTTTTCCTATTGTTGTTCTATTTCTACCGCCAAAAAAATTATACTGGACCCACATTCATCCGTGACATAAATCCACTGATTGCAGTGGAGTTACACCAAGGATGAATTTGGCCCACCAGCGGACCTTGGCAGCAATTCAGCCTTGCAAACACTAGGAAGATGAGTCAAAGGAACTATGTTCGCAGACCAGGACAAACAATGTCAGATTGGAGTTCTACTTCTCAGCGTGTAGCTGACAAATCAAATACAAACATAATCCTGAGCAGGGCTGACATGAGTATGTGTCTGTGAGGTTCAGTTAGGATTAGCTAGCTCTTAGAGAGGATTAATGATAACAAATTCATAAGGGGCCCAAAGTAACTTTGGTGTATCGTCATTGATTTCTGAGACATTACACTGAGGATGGATTCAGCTCAGTATACTGGCTGGTGTCATTGTCACGCTATAACAATCAGAACCACGGGCCTTGGCGATTCTGCAGCCCTCCAGGACCAATTTGTGCAGAAAGGCGGTGGCAATTTGGATGACATATACATGTGCTGACTTCTGTAGCTCTGCTGTAGTGCTAAGAAAATAATGGGCTCACAGTTACCAAATGTTGCAGCTGCACTGAAATCAAGGGGCCAAATTCTGACATGGCTTCAGAGAAGCTGCACCACTTATAGTCCATTGGGGTTGCACAGCTGGAACTGAGGACAGAATTTGCTCACACTCACACTCACACACAAAAAATGTCCCTGGTGTAAATCTACTGACTTGAACAGAGTCCTTTAACTTTACCTGCTTCTCCAGCTCACCTCCCAATCTACCTCATCTCCGTCATCTCTAAACTCACGGAGTGGGCTGACCACAGTCATTGCTTCAACTTCCTCTCCTCCAACTCCACCGTGGTTTTCTTCAAATCTGGCTTCTGCCCTCTGTACTCTACTGAAACTGCTCTTGCTAAGGTCTCTAAAGCCCTCTTCCTGGTCACATCTCAGGGCCTCTACTCCATCCTCAGCCTCCTGGACCGCTCAGCTGTTTTGACACTGTCAGTCATCCTCTATCTCTCACCATAAGCGGGCTGTGGGGATACTGTCCTCTCCTGTTTCTCTTCCGGTCTCTTCAGTATCTCTTTCAGTGGGTCGTCATCCTCTCCTCTCTTGCGGTGGGTATATTGGAGCTGGGGGGCAGTCAAAGAGACATGCCCATGTTAACTCTGATCAAGCTGTGTCGGCACAAGCGGCAGGAGGGGCTAGCTACCTTGAGTACATACCCAGTGTCTCAGAAGGGATTGTATCCAGGGCAACTGGCCCCTCCTGCCTCTCACGGCGACACTTCTTTTTTTTTAGCGCACTAGCTCAGTCAGAGCTGGCATGGATATGTCTCCTCAGGCTGGAAATTACACCTCCACTCGAATTGTAGATGTACCTTGTGGCAGGCGGGGGGGAGGTACCCCAGGGATAGGTCTATGACCCCATTCTCTTCTCACTTTACACCCTATCTCTGCCAATCCTAGCCACTCAAAGTTTCAACTGCCGTCTCTGTGCTGCTGACTCACAAATCTACTTCTTTATCCCTGGCTTGTCTTCTTCTGCCCAGCCCCACATCTGCCATCTCCTCTTGGATGTCTTCTTCTTCTGTAAAACTGAATGTGGCCCAAAATCAGACTCCTTATCTTCCCTCTCAAGCCACTTGCCCTCACTGGTGACAACACCACCATTCCCCCCCCCCCCCATCACCCAGACCCACAATTGGGTGGGTTATTTTTTTAAGCCTTCCTCTCCTTTAACCCATGCTGTGACCCAGAAGCCCATTGGCAAAGGGTTCACTACTCAGGGTCAGCAACTCCTAACAGGCCTGTCAAACTCACTACACCTAACACACAGTATTTATCTATAAAGTGCCACATGAGATCTTAAGTGAAAGCCAGGATCAGGCAGATCATTAATGTCATTGTGAAATGTATGTCCTGATGGTATTTAAAAAGTTATGTCTGTATACTGAAAATATGGCCTTGTAGTGTGAATCAGCAGAGGTGAAAAACTGGTCTCCTGCCAGACCAGAGATGTTTAGCCATCTATCTGATGAAATGTCAGTTAGTGTCTCCTTCACAATCACTAATCTGAGCTAAATGCAGATGAGCTTTAGCAGGAAGAGAAGAACAGCAAGGGGGTGGGTGAGCTTTGTCTTGAGGGTGCACTTCAAAGGTTGGTTGGACTGTAACTGGCGGACAGGGACAGCACCCTGTGTTATCCTGCACCTCAAGAAGCAATCAGTGATTACATCCATGAAAACGGGATCCCAACCTGTCCTGGTTGGAAATGGTGCAAGAAAGCTCGGGGTGAGATCAGACTGCTGTCAGACAGATGGTTAGCCTGTTGAAGTGAAATTTAGTCTATAAGACGCGTGTTACACTTTTGTTTTACATGCAACCATTTCTATTTCCACTTATTATCCTTACTCACAATCTCTTAAACCTTTATCTTTGATATGCTTATGATTATTTCCACTACACCTAAATCTCATTACTTTGATCTTATAAAGAACCTGATCCTGAGTTGGACTACCAAGCTGCGTGCACACTGTGCCCTGCGGGACAGCAATCCTGGTCATTTCTGTGAGTGTCCAATGAGAGGGGCTGGATATTACAGGGGGATGCTTCTAGAAAGGCTCAGGGGCTGGGTGCATCTGCTGTTAGCCTGCAGGGCAAAAAAGAGCTGGCAGAGCCCTGAAGAGATTGTTTGGGAGCTAACAGACAGGTGGTGTCAGGCAACTTGCTGTCACGGAAATGTAAGACCAAGCAATGGATTAGAAATCTGTATGAATAAGAAAAGCACAAGCTGAAATAAAATGACAAAGGCTCTACATTCTCATGCCTCAGGCATGAACTAAGGTCAGGAAGACATTTCCCTCCACAACCAGTGACACAAACTGTGGAGAATTGACACTTTCTTCTGAAGTATCAGGCAAAGTGTGCTCTCCAAGGCACACTAGACAGACCATTGGTATGTGGCAGTATATCAGTATTAGCTTCCTATGCACGATCCCTAACTCTGCTATTTTAACTCATATAGTCTATGGCATAATTATGTAGTCATTATAGCTTACATATACGCATTAAATAACCCCCCATTTCTAGCTAAAACAATTCCTTTTTCTTTCTCTTTCAAGGTAGGAATGTAGCATTTTTCTCCCATCAGGCTTTTATAAAAAAAAGAATTTTCTAAGTTCAGTATCATTCAAAAACAGCTCTCTCTCTGCCACATTAAATGGAGTCATTTTGCCCTTTTTTATTGTGCATGCTACAAAAAAATAAGCCAGTATTTTTAGCTGACTGTGCTACACGGAACAGTCTGATTGCAGAAGCTTGTCTTCAAAAGAACGTTTGCTTAACCAGATGCAGTCATAAAAAAATTACCTTCATTTTTATGATCATAATGTTCTACAGATAAAGTTTGCTGGTACCAAGTGAAATCCAGAGATACCAGAGTACCAGCTGTCTTTCCTCTGAGACCAGTTAGACCAGGATCAACCAGACACTGAGACATTTTTCCCATGGCCACATGGGAAAAATCATACATAACTTGCACTGATGTCACTCAGCTATCACAGGGATGAGCACAGTGTAAGAACCTCAACAGGAGAGAATGTCAAAGGATCCTAAACCACTGTATAGCCATATACGATACTGTACATATACTACCCTGAAATGCACCTCTTTCTGCTGGGGTAGACAGCAGCTAATTGGCACATATCTCAGTAGTCAGGGATGGGAACTTTAGGGCCAAGAATGATGGAGCAAACACTTGTTCTTATGAAAAGTGCCATGGGATCTTTAATGACCACATGCAGCCAATCTCAGAATGTAAGGTCTCATCGAAACTGCCCTTGTACAATAACCTATGCAGTATATCCGCCTTGGATGAATGAAGAGCTGCACTGACACTAGGAGGATTTGAATCATCGGCTAGGCTGTGGTTGCTTTTTGGAGCAGTGGTGGTGAAAAGCAGCCCTAAAGCTGGAGTAACTGGTTAATGAAAGATCACCCCAGAGCCGGCTGTATGTGAGGATGCACAGATGCCATAGCAGCTTTTATTCCACCACTCTTCCTGAAACTGGCAAAAGGGAGTGGGGGCTGGCAGAACTTAGGCACGGCTAGAACTTTTGGATCTACTTGAAGTCTTAAGCGACAAAGGGTCCTGTGGCACCTTATAGACTAACAGAGGTATTGGAGCATAAGCTTTCATGGGTGAATACCCACTTCATCGGATGCAAACAGTAGAAATGTCCAGGGGCAGATATAAATGTGCAGGGAAGACTTAGGCTAGAGATAACGAGGTTAGCTCAATCAGGGAGGGTGAGGCCCTCTTCTAGCAGCTGAGGTGTGAATACCAAGGGAGGAGAAACTGCTTTTGTAGTTGGCTAGCCATTCATAATCTTTGTTTAATCCTGAGTTGATGGTGTCAAATTTGCAAATGAACTGAAGCTCTATTGTTTCTCTTTGGAGCCTGGCGCTGAAGTTTTTTTGCTACAGGATGGCAACCTGTAAATCTGCTATTGTGTGGCCAGGGAGATTGAAGTGTTCTCCTACAGGCTTTTGTATATTGCCATTCCTTATATCTGATTTGTGTCCATTTATCCTTTTGCATAAGGACTGTCCAGTTTGGCCGATGTACATAGCAGAGGGGCATTGCTGACACATTATGGCGTATATTACATTGGTGGATGTGCAGGTGAATGAACCGGTGATGGTGTGGCTGATCTGGTTAGGTCCTGTGATGGTGTCCCTGGTGTAGATATGTGGGCAAAGTTGGCATCGACGTTTGTTGCATGGATTGGTTCCTGAGTTAGAGTTATTATGGTGCGGTGTGTAGTTGCTGGTGAGAATATGCTTCAGGTTGGCGGGCTGTCTGTGAGCGAGGACTGGCCTGCCTCCCAAGGCCTGTGAAAGTGAGGGGTCGTTGTCCAGGATGGGTTGTAGATCACCGATGATCCGCTGGAGAGGTTTTAGCTGAGGACTGTAAGTGATGGCCAGTGGAGTTCTGTTGGTTTCTTTCTTTGGCTTGTCTTGCAGCAAGAGGCTTCTGGGTACACGTCTGGCCCTGTTGATCTGTTTCCTTATTTCCTCATGCGGGTATCGTAGTTTTGAGAATGCTTGGTGAAGATCTTGTAGGTGTTGATCTCTGTCTGAGGGGTTGGAGCAAATACGGTTGTAACTACACACTGCACCATAATAACTCTAACTCAGGAACCAATCCATGCAACAAACCTCGATGCCAACTTTGCCCACATATCTACACCAGGGACACCATCGCAGGACCTAACCAGATCAGCCACACCATCACCGGTTCATTCACCTGCACATCCACCAATGTAATATACGCCATAATGTGTCAGCAATGCCCCTCTGCTATGTACATCGGCCAAACTGGACAGTCCTTACGCAAAAGGATAAATGGACACAAATCAGATATAAGGAATGGCAATATACAAAAGCCTGTAGGAGAACACTTCAACCTCCCTGGCCACACAATAGCAGATTTACAGGTAGCCATTCTGCAGCAAAAAAACTTCAGGATCAGGCTCCAAAGAGAAACAATAGAGCTTCAGTTCATTTGCAAATTTGACACCATCAACTCAGGATTAAACAAAGATTATGAATGGCTAGCCAACTACAAAAGCAGTTTCTCCTCCCTTGGTATTCACACCTCAGCTGCTAGAAGAGGGCCTCACCCTCCCTCATTGAGCTAACCTCGTTATCTCTAGCCTAAGTCTTCCCTGCACATTTATATCTGCCCCTGGACATTTCTACTGCTTGCATCCGATGAAGTGGGTATTCACCCATGAAAGCTTATGCTCCAATACCTCTGTTAGTCTATAAGGTGCCACAGGACCCTTTGTCGCTTCTATAGATCCGGACTAACACGGCTACCCCTCTGATACTTGAAGTCTTAAGATGCTCCAACTACCTCCAGTGTGGCCCTGGGATGATTTGGGGAATCAGTCTGTACAATTTATGAATTCCATGTGAGATTCTGAACTCTCTGTATCTTTACCAAATCGCACGCTCCATTTTCAATATGCAGCACTTTACCTTCTCCATTGTCCATTTGACTCCACATTAGACTGGAATTCCAAGGGTGGGTGGCAAAGGGCTAACAAAAGAGGGTAGTTGACTTACAGGCTCTCCCATTGAAATGTAACCACTCTTAACAACAGACTGGCTGCCAACTAGGAAAACTAGTTTTAGATGGGGAAGGTCACCAACAACTAAATCACCTGGTAGGACTCTGTGGTCCCCTGTTGAGGTTGACACCAGGAAGTCTCCTGACTGAGGGACGAGAAGATTATAAAGGCCAGAAGCTGCTCTTGTTGCTCTCTCTCTTTGGCAATTTTTTACCAGCTTAAGAGGAGGGAAGCTGCTGCAGGAGCTGGATGAGGTGGGCGGGGGAGAGGAGGAAGAATGCTGCCTACATCTCCCAAGGGAAGGGGGAGCTAGAGAGAGGGGAAATCTGATGGGTTGCTGGCAGGGAGAGCCCAACTGGATCTGTGGCAGGAGGCACTAAATTCAGGTTCAGGGGAGCAGAACCGTGACTTAAAGCCACCTTTGCGTCCTCCTTTCTAAATTACACTATACTTTCTTCAGCTACAGTGGAGGACCTAGGTCTGAATGTGTGGAGCTCAAGGTTTAGCATTCCACCAGGTGCTACAACTATCACAGCTGCTGTTATTTGTATCTTGTTTGATAGATCAGTGGCTCTCAACCAGGGGTACATGGACCCCTGGGGGTACTCAGAGGTCTTTCGGGGGGTACTCATCTCATCTAGATCAGTGTTTCTCTACCTGGGGCTTGCAGCCCCAAGGACGGTCATGGGACAGGTTTAGAGGGGTCGCAAATGCAGAGCTGGCATTAGGAGGTGGCAAGCTAAGTTACATGCTCCAGCCCCGGGCAGCAGGGCTTGGGCTTCCGACAAGGCTCACAAGTGAAAAACAGGCTCCGTATCACAGTGAAATGTAAGTACAATACTTATATTCCAATGGATTTATTTTATAATTATGTGGTAAAAATAAGAAAGTGAGCAGGTTTTCAGTAATAGTGTGCTGTGAGACTTTTGTATTTACGTCTGATTTTGTTTTCAAGTAGTTGTCTAATGAGGTGATACTGGGGGTACTCAAGACAAATCATACTCCTGAAAGGGGTACAGTCATCTGGAAATGTTGAGAACCACTGTGATAGATGACCAAAAATTGCTGTTTGTTTAAGGTCCCCTTGCCCAGAAGGCAGATATGAGATGCTGTACAGGACTCCATAGATGCCATTTGATCTTTTGGCTGTATTTTTGGAACCAGAACAATGCAGAGACCTTTGGAAGATGGTTGATACAAAGACTGTAACAAGCCCTGAAGGCTTTATGGTCTACAGCAGAAGTTTCCAAACTGATTTGTTGATCACTTACCAGGAGTCCACACAGAGCTGACTAATCATATGGAATAAGCTCTCTTCTGTGCATCCAGCTAAGAGTGTAAGGCCCCATGGGTCTAGAACCTGGACCTGTGGAGCACCTAGGTAGCTAGCATCTCCAGCCTGCCACCCAGCAGTAGTTATAACCACCTTGTGCTCCATTTCCCATGACCCACTGTGGACACAGACAATGGGAAGTTCCGCCTCAAGTGGTTGACAGACAGTAGCCCCATGGCTCCTGACTGGCTCCCTGCCCTATATAAACCCAAGGGGCATTCCAGGAAGTGTCCAGGCAATGGTGTGGATCTTCTGTAGCTGCCATGACTGTTCCTTGCTCTTGAATTCATGGCTTGACTTGGACTCTGCCTCCTGACTTGGACTCTGACACTAGGTATTGACCCTGGCCTGGACATGACTACAAATTGCTTGGCTACTCCTAGCCTCAGGTTTGCCCCTTACTGCCTTTATTGGTCTCCTGACAGAGAGAAGCCTGGGGATGGGGAGAAGAAATGGAGAGAGACAGCATGAGCAACACTTTTCACAATGGCCAGAACATGTATTGCACTAAGACAGATCAATGAAGATAGAAATAATTTCTTAATGTTACTTTCCATGTAAGCAATTCCTCCAGGGATGGTTGATGGCACTCCATTCTCTGAAGACTGTCAGCGGGTGGGTTGGAGCATTGCAAGGGCACTACTAGCATGTTTAAAGTTGGCATTTTTGTGTATGCTTTCTCTAGTGCCTTGTAGGCATGATTCCTGCATAATGCAGACATAACACCCCCCAGCCATTACTACCTAAACTTCCCTTGCTTCCCTAACATGTCCCAGTACTGCTTACATCCTCTGTGCCCCCTAATACATCTCTGGCTGTACAAATATGTAGGAGAGAAGTGACAGCGTCCATAATGTCTGTACAGTGCTATTTAGGTGCTAAGTATCAGCATTGTTAGCTGCAGGGAAAATGGTGTTAGATGGGGACAACTCCATATCACAATCGTGATCCAAATATAACCACAACATTTCAGATTTCCCCCACCCCCCCATACAAAACTCCTTTTTCCAAAGCATTTTTTATTTTCCAGTTATTGCAGAATATTAGCAGTCAAGCCAAATTCCTTCCCGAGGAGACCCTACCAACATAGCTCTCATATTTCTCAAATGTCTGGCTCAGAACTATTTATAATGCATGGATATTTTTTTAAAACATATGCAAATAACTCTGCTCATATCCTGTTTTGTTCTGATTTGAACACACTGCTGCTTCTCTCCTAACTCAGCTAAGCGGTCTGATTGAAAGTAGCACTTTTCATCTTTGGTATTTCGTACACACTTCACAGGTAGGTCTGCAGTATTCCTTGTTTTACCTCTTGGGAAACTGAGGCAGAGAGATTAAGTGACTTGCCAAAGGACCCAGTGGGAGTCAGTATCAGAGCTAGACTGAAATTCAGGAGTTCCTGGTTTAAACCACCCTCCTCCTCCCTCAAGGCCTTCTGCTGTGATGAAAATGGAGCGTACATGCTGCGGCCAGTAGTGCCCTCCCTATTAAAGATCTACAAATTGTAGAACTCTGAAGGCCACGTTTGCCCAGCAGTTCACTGACCTAAACTGTTACAATTAGTATTAGATCTTCTTTACACCAGCAATTATGCTAGGCCCTTTACAGTCAAGGCAAGACGCAAACAAGATCCTTGGCCCAAAGAGTTTGCGATCTAAATAGACACTGTACAGCTGACATATGGGATGCAACTCAAATAGTAAGAGAGAGGTGAAGTTTACCATCAGTCTTGTTACTTCAAGTGTGGTAGCCATGTTGGTCCCAGGATATCGGAGAGACAAGATGGGTGCCCAGTAAAATACATTATCTCATCTGCCTTGTCCGTTCCAGAAATTCTTTAACTCTTCATAGCAATCAGGATGAGGGTTTGTAGGTACAGCTGAGCAAAAAATTGGTGTGTTTTGGGCAGAGGGTTTGGTTCAGGGGCTGAATCACACCAGAAGCTCTGGGGTAGTCCGCCTGGAGGATCTGCTCTGGAGCCATAGAGTAGGGACCCCACCAGCCCTGAAAGACCTGGTTCTAGCCAGGACTCCAGGGACTGACATATTCCCTATTCCATATTCCACAGAGCTGTGGATTGGCAAATGTTTTGTCAAATCTGCAATAGATTCAGCTAAACGTTTTGGGCCAATAAATCTGCATTTTTCCGATGAAACTACATTTCTGACCAGCTCTATTTATAGGACTAAATTAATTGTAACTTGTTGTTCTGTTCTTAACACTACAGGGGAAAACACTACAACTTTACAAACTGCTTTGTGGTGTTACTTACGTGATCTGCCAAGTATGCCAAGATCGGTTACCAAATTAGAAACCTGTCCTCAGCAGGTAATTATTGATGTCTGCCATTCTCCACCATGTGAGCTTGTTTGCTATGACATGTTTGTGATGAACTGTCAATCGCACAAGGTGTAAGACATTCCTGGGCAAGCCTCTATTGGCTGTAGAAGGCTCCTCTTATTCTACTGAATTAAGCAGAAAGATGTAATTGTTTCTAATACTTCATGGCAATGATGCTTTGCACTTTCATCCAAGGACCTCTAAGCACCTTCTAAGCGTTAAACAGTTGAGCCTCATAATCCCATTTGAGGTAGCATAGGATTGTTATCCTCATACAGATGGGTAAACTCACAGAAGGCTTACAGCAGTTAAGTGACTTATCCAAGGTTGCACAACAAGTCAAGAGCAGAGGTAAGACTAGAACATACAAGTTCTGCCTCCCAATCCCCTCATTTTTCTGCTAGATTACGCTCCCTCAATAGCTAGTAAAGGTCACCTCAATGCTGAACTCAAAAGAGAACAGCCATGGTGTTACGAAGTAGGTGACACTACCTTGAGGCTTGATGTCAGAGGAAGAAAATGAAAATAGCCCACACTGTCTTAGCGCTTTATTTGAAGGATTAGCCAACCACCCTTTCATTCCCAACCACCCTTTCTGAGAGGGAACCCGTTTCCAAGAACAGACTAATGTAAATGCCTACAAATACAAACCCCTCTCCAGTCGGCGGCACCCTCCTTTAACTGCAAGTTCCCCCCATCGTACCTTGGAGGTGTGAAGCTGTTTTAAAACAACCAGACACGGGCAGTCTTTGGATGCTTATCCCCAGTCTACCATGCACAATGTGGAATTTGTGTTATTGAAGGGCTGCCATATACTTTGCTCCAGCTGAAGCAACATATGGAGTTGCTGCTACTTGTGTAATCCAGCCACGCACAACCATCATGAAAACACATCAGCAGGGAGAAATGTCTGCAAGTGCTTCTTGACCCTACCCACTCCCATATTGCTCCTACTCCTGCTGGCACATGCCCCTTCCCATTCCTTGGTGACTCCCCTTCTCTCCCAGATGTGTCCCTGGTGGCTCTTTCTCCCTTGTTTTTTTTCCTCTTTGCTAACTGGTGCTTTGGAGGGGAAGCAAGCTCCTTTCTGCCATATAAGGCTAACAAGATCTAGACTGCATTAAAAATAGGGAAGAGATTATAATGTGTTATAGAAATCAGTGGCATGCCCTCCTCTTGAATACTGTTTGGTGTGGTCACCCCATTTCCAAAAGGATGTAGCAGAAACACAAAAGGTCCAGAGAAGGACAATGATGATCATTGGAGGCACAGAAAGGCTTTTATGTGAGGCATGATTAAAAAGATTAGGATGGGGTTTAGTTTAGAGACGAGGTAAATAGTATGGGATGTTAGATCGATATAAATTAATGAACACTCTAGAGAAGGTCCATCCAATATATTCTTTCTCATAATGACAAGAACAAGAAGGCAACCAATAAGATGAACAGGCACTGCATTTAACGTTGATCAAAGGCAATATTCCTATTACACAATACTTAATGTGTATGAATAACAGGAACATTCACCATTGAACTAATTGATAAGCAATATGAACTCATGTTTCCGTGCATAAATGAACCAATGATTACCCATGTTAGAAATTAATTTCCATCATGGGCAGGTTATTGTACAACTGTTCATTATGGGGTTTCTTGTATCTTCCTCTAAAGCAGCGGTGTCCAATAGAAATTCGATGCTAGCCACACTTGTGGTTTTGAATTTTTCTTATTAGCCACATTATAAAAAAGCCACATGCATTAGCCACAATTCAATAGCCTATTAGCCACATGTGGCTAGTGGCGAATGTATTGGACACCGTTGCTCTAAAGCATCTAGGACACTGGACTAGATGACCATGGGTTTGATCCAGTGTAGTGACTCTTACAGCCCTGATACAAAACATGAACTTATTGTGGGTGTGGAGGAGAGGATCTGAACTGAAAACCCTATTACATTTTTTTAAAGACTTTCATCATTCTTCCCTTTGTTTAAAGCAAGTCAGGTGAAAGCAAGTTCTTTCCCAGTCTATTTGCTGTGATCAGAGTCTTTATCAGAATGCCCTTGACCACTGCCTGAAGGCTTTGTAATGCTAATGAAATGCTCCTACATGTTCAGGAAGACATCGCCCAAATGTGGCTGTTTCTAGTCCTTTTATACTGCATTTTTCTAGCGGGCACCTTTGCACAACATGACAGGGTTCGCATGGCTTAGATGAGCACTGTTGCTAAGAAACAAGTCCCAACTGTGCCTTTAAAATTCTGCATTTAAACAGACAACTCAGGAAAATATTTGTCTTTTCACTTAATTGCATTTTGTGCGTTTTTATTATAGATTTCTTTTTACTAGGCTTGATCTAGCTAGATCAAAGCTAGCTCAGCTATGTCTCCACTTGCTGCAATCACTCCTCCTGACTCCGGTGTAGACACGCAAGTATGATGTCCAGCTCGGATACACATACGTGTGCTAACTCTGCTCAAGCTAGCATGCTAAATGTAGTAATGTGGCCACAGTGGCCTGGCTGGCAGCTCAAGCTAGCCCCCTGAGTACAATCCCGTTGAGATCCTAGGTGCATACTTGGGCGACTAGCCCAAACCACCACCCGTGCTACTGTGGCCACGCTGCTATATTGAGCACATGAACTCAAGCAGAACTGGCACGCGTACATCTTCCCAGGCAGGAAATCACACCTCCCAGCTGCAGTGTAGACATACTTTGAGCTGGGAATCTCATCCCCAGCTCAAAAGGGTGACATACCCACGCTAGCTCTTATCCAGCTAGTGCGCTAAATATAGAGTGTAGCCACAGACATATAAGCCATGGGATGGGCTAGCCATACCAAGTAGGTGCCTAGCATCTGATGGGCACACTCTAAGGCTTTGTGTAAAGTATCTAGATTCCAGAATCTGGGGAAATGCAGGACAAAATTAGAGCTAGAAGAATAAATGCCTGGCTCAAATGGAGAGAGAGAGAAGTGATGTATTTTCCTGTCATACACTACCAGTAAGATTAAAAGGGAAAGTCTATAAAGCGGTGGTCCAGCCAGTTTTAATGTATGGCGCTGAGTGTTGAGCAACAAAGAGGAAACATGAGCAAACGACTGTTCCACAGAAATGTGATGGATGAGTGGCATAAGCAAGACATGTGAGGAATGTGTATGTTAGGGACATGCTCAAAATAACGCCCATAAATGAAAGAATGAGGGAGTGCAGGCTCAGATGTAAAGCCTGTAAAAAGGTCATGTAAAGCGCAGTCTTGACAACTAAGTGGGAAAGAGTCCAAAAGATCAGACTGAAAGAAAAAGAGAGAGGCCAACCCAAGAAGAAGTGTTGGGGTGTCATAAAGGAAGATATGTTAGCATGTGGTGTGATAGAGGAAATGGCATAGAACACAGCACTTTGGACAGAGAGTACTCATAACACAGAACATAAGAATGGCCATACTGGGTCAGACCAAAGGTCCATCTAGCCCAGTATCCTGTCTTCTGACAGTGGCCAATGCCAGATGCCCCAGAGGAAATGAACAGAACAGGTAATCATCAAGTGATCCATTTGATGGGATTAATGCAAGGAAGATGACTTTTGTCGCTCTTATCTATTTAGATTGTCAGCAGTTTGCATAGGCGCCAACTCCGTGGGTGCTCCGGGGCTGGAGCACCCACGGGGAAAAATTGGTGGGTGCTCAGCACCCACCGGCAGCTCCCCGCCAGCCCCCCACCAGCCCCGGAGCACCCACGGGGAAAAATTGCGCAGCTCCCCGTCAGCCCCGCGCCCGTTACCGGAGCACTTACCTTTGCCCCCGATGCCGGCCGACATTGCGGGGTCCCACCCCCAACGCACCCTGCGGGGCCGACAAAAGTCGGCTCCTATGGCAGTTTGGATGCAAGGATTGTCTTTCAGTATGTGTTTGTACAGCACCTGATACAATAGGGCCCTGATCTTGGTTGGGGCCTTTAAGTGCTACTGGAATAAAAATAATAATACAGTCAAACCTTGCTAATCTGCCTACTCTATACTTCAAACACAGTAATTGCCAGTCTCTGCTCACTTCTTAGCAAAGATTTCATAGAAGTCACTGGAGTGAGGTCTCCTTTTATTAAGACGTCATTACTTTTACAAAATATACTACCAAACATTGACTAGTACACTGTGAAGCACCATAAATAATTGAGAAACACAGTTTAGTTTTAAAGAACAGTACACTTTGAGAGGCATTACTCTGGGATTTTTAATCTTGGTTGTTTGCTCATTTGGAAAACACAATAATTCTCAATGGATTTCCTAGTCATTAGTGCAAATAACCAGGGTCTCCTCTATTGTTTAGTGTGCAACTTAAGGCCCCATTCTGCAACCTTTTCTCACTGTGAGTAGTATTTACTCACATGAGCAAACCCATTTATTTCAATGGGGCTGCTCATGTAAGTACAACTCTATGGGCCTGATTTTCTCTCTCTGTATTTACACTGTTGTAACTCCATTGATATCAGTGAAGCGATCCCTGATTTCCACCCATGTGAGAAGAGCATCAGACCCAAGGTGAGCAGAAATTGCAGAGTCCGGTCCTAAGGGCTCGATTCATGCAGCCACAGCTGCGCTCTGTGGGTGTAGAACGCTGTCAGTTCTGAAAGGTACCATCTTACACCCACTTTACTCTGGTGTAAATTACTGCAGAAGTGTAGGGGATGCTGGATTAAGCCCTTAGTGCAATTAGAAGTAAGGGATTCTATGGGCCTGGTCACCTGCCTGATTACCTGGATGCCAACGTATTAAAGGAGCAGTGACAATGTCTTCAGTGGATTTAAAGTATTGTGAGTGAGTGGGCCTTATGGGCAGATCATCCATGGGTGTAAATCAGCAGACCTCCAGTGAATGTACATGCCATAACGGGGCAAATTCTCTCCTCAGTCACCCCTCACAGGGTCCTAGAGCCCAGGCTCCAGCCCAGCCCAAACGACACTGCAATTTCATAGCCCCACAACCCGAGCCCATGAGCCCAAGCCAGCAGGCACAGGCCAGCCGCGGGTGTTTTGTTAGAATGTAGACACACCCACAGCATCCCTTCCTTCTCATCACATGAAGGGCTTGCTTCAGCATTGCCCTGCACCTTGAACAGCTATTACAGCAGTGCAAAGGGGATGTAAAATGCCACCGTTCGATGGAGCTCTGTTCATTTGCACCAACTGAGGTGCTAGCCCTTGAGGTGCATGAGCGAGGCCATTTCAGGGTACTTGAAGTGTGTCTAAAACATCAGTTCCACCGCAGCTGAATGTCCACTTCACTAAGGCCTGGTCTACACCCAAAACTTAGGTTGACCTAGCTACATTGCTTGGGGTGGTGAAAAATGTCACACCCTGTGCAACGTAGGTAAGCTGACCTAACCCCCCACTGTAGGTGCAGCTAGGTTGACAACAATTCTTCTGTCGACCTAGCTACCGCCTCTCAGAGAGTGGTGTGACAAACAGGGTCCAGACTCACTGAGGGGAGAACTGCAGGTTTAACCTCTCCCCAGAATAAGCTTGCAACTGATTGCAGGAAGTATTATTGTACTATAAAAATATCATGAGTAATGTCTTTTATGAAGGCTTGTAATGTTCTGAACTTGATGGTCATTATGAGGTGTAGACAGAGTGTGGTCATGAATTTATGTATTTGTGTATATATAAAACTGTGCTCATAATTTGTGCTTCAACATTCAGCTACACCTCACAGCTGGGCAGTGAGCAGTTACGCCCTCCCCACCAGGGGTTTATTCAAAACCGGCTCCAAGCAATTATCCACTGTCCAGCCCAGGAAAGAATAATGGTAGACCACTGAAGTTAATGGAAAGACATGGAGACTACTGGGAATTTCCCCAATCTGAATAGCCATGAGTCACCATAGTCTGAAAAGAGGTGTGTGTGTGGGGAGCGGGGGGGAAATCCCTTTAAAAGGAGGCTCGAAACTGAGGTCATCTAGAAACTAAGGCCTGGTCTACGCTATAGAGTTAGGTCAACGTAAAGCAGCTTACAATTATGTCGACCTAACTCTGTAAGCGTCTACACTAAAATGTAGCTCCCACCGATGTAACTCGCCCACTACACCGACTTAATAACTCCACCTCTGCGTGAGGCGTAGTGCTTTGGTTGATGTAGTTAGGTCAATGCAGAGTCAATATAGACACTGTGTTGCTTACATCGACTATTGCTGCCTTTCAGAAGCCGTCCCACAATGCCCCACACTGACAGTTTAATCGGTGCAAGCACTTGTGGGGAGGATGCACACTACTGACACAAGGAGTGTAGTGTGGACATGCAAAAGTGACTCAGTTATTGCGGTAGCTGTAAGATGTAGCTTGGGTCGACTTAATTGTGTAATGCAGACATGCCCTTAGGGACAGGTACTGGGCGGGTGCTGTCTGTGAAACTTTAGGTCCCCCTCTATGGCAAGGGGCATGCTGGGAAACTGGTCCGAGGCAATAGGTAACTTGTATTCAAAAAGGGAAGGTATCTAATTTGAAAGTGCAAAGCCTCAGACTGCATCTTTTTGTAGATTTTCTGTGTGACTTGTATGTGTTTGCTTTGCCTCATTATTTCATTTTTGAATCTGTGGTTTTTCTATTTAAATACATGTTTTTGTTTATTTTTTACCCCAAGCAGTTCTCTGCTGTGCAAACTGTGGAGTGTGTATGCCAAAGGAAGAGGTGTCTGGGTGACTGGTGTTACATCTTTGGGGGTGATCAACCAGAGGAGAAAAGTCCAAGTGTCTGGTAGTTAAGAGCTCGGGGTACATGGATTTGGGGAGACTTGGGACTGGAAGGGCTGTTGGGGTCACCCTGCAAGGAGTAACTGGGTTGGTAGAAGCCAGGGTGAGACCTTGTACTTGTAGGCAGGCTACTGGTGTCAGGGCTATGAACCACTGCTGCACAGCATGAAGGCACCCAAGGTCACAGGGCAGGTGGTGACAGAACCCCTTACTGGTCTGGGTGATCCCAAACACAGGTGGACTTACTTCAGCGATAGAAAACCCCCTTCTGTCTGTGTCGTGAGTGCCTAACTACAGCTGTGCTGCTGTAGTGCTTGTAGGGTAGACATACCCTAAGAGTCAGGGGGACCCATTCTGCTCAGTTACATCCGTGCCATCCCATTGGCTTCAGTGGGACATCTGGGTGTAATTGACAGCCAAATTAGGCAAGCACATGACCACTATCACTTAATGTTTTAAAATAAAAAGAAGGAAAAGGGTTTGTGCTCACACCAGTCAGTATCCATGGAACCCGCTATCTGTTTGCTCTTTTATATGATACAAGTGTCTCCTAGCAGCTCCTTTTCCCTTTCAGTCACACAAGCAACGGCCTCTGTAATCATAAAGAACTGTCAGCAGGAGAAAAAAGCTGATGTTTTCCCCAATAGAGAGACCAAAATATTAGTTCCTCTGAATATCTCTCTCTCCATCCCCTTTTACCTCCTCAGACATTAATCATAGTTTGTTTGTCAAACTCAGAGCTCAGAAACGCCTTCACTCCTTTTATTCCAAATACACATGATAAAAACATATACAATCATTGCCATTTATATGGGCGGAGCTGGCGACGTTTTCAGATTTATTTGGAATGTGAGAGCTAATGTAAGGCCCCATCCTGAAAACCCTTACTTCACAGAGTAGTCTTCCTACAGCAAAGCCAATGAGCCATCATTCACACTGAATAACTGGAGAAGAAATCTGGTGTAAATGAGATCAGAATCAGGGCTTGCACTACACAGGGCTTCAGAGGGAGTTGTAATGTAAGGCATGGCATGGGGAAACTTAGAATACTATAGGCTTCCCTCACAGACACATGAATATGTGATCAATGGAGTCTCATAATCATTACGCCACTGGCTCCACCGTGCAGGGGACTGTACTAAATAACCTCTCGAGGTCTCTTCCAGTCCTATGATTCTATGTCCTATCCCAAAGCCATGACAGAAGCCACGGAGAGGATTATAAGTCAATGGGAGCTGAGGGTACTCAGTAGTTCACAGGTGCAGTTCTTGTGACTGCTCTGTAGGTATGCAACCATTTGGGGTCCATTTGTGCTTTCAGCCAGAATTTGTGCCTAGGATTCTTAGAATCAATTTTTCAGCCTTTGCTTGAGATTCAGAAAAGGGCTAGTCAGTTACATGGATAATGCAAATTTCCACCGTTACATTAGATACAGAGATCTAAACCCTCATGATTCCAGCACCCAAACTAACCACTAACTACCTGGGCATAGGAAAGAACTTCCCTTATTGGGCAAGCTATATCATTGTCCATTATGGGGCTATTTGCATCTTACTCTAAAGCATCTGGTACTGGCAACTGTCAGTGACCGGATACTAGACTAGATGGGCCACTGGTGCGATTTGGAATAGTAAATTCCTATGTTCCCATGCCAAGTTGCCACCTACTTTCCCCAATACTGCATACCAACTAAAATGTTGAATATGCACTCACACACAAAATCATGTTTATGGAAATGAAATTGTCATGGCAACAGCAAAGGTCTCACCAGTATTTTTAAAATAGCAAATTAACAAAACCCATTTATGAAATCCAAAATCCATTTTTTTATGAATACATTTAAAAACAGATTTTAAAAAATGGTTTCCTATCTACACAATAAAGAAATCATCTAAACTGGAGATTTTGCATCCTGAAATTGGTGGATTTTTTTTTTTTTAATTTAGGAAAGCAGAGCTCAATTTCAGGGTGATCATTATTCAGAACACTTTAGGGCTTATTAGTTTCTCACCAGGTAAAATATTGTCACACAAATAATATTATGATTCATACTCAGTAAGCTTATTCTGTTTTTTAACCTAGTACATTTATAACAGTGTTTAATCTTAGTGTCTCTATGACTTTGTGAATCTCCATTTAAAAACCCAGTTTCTCGGGGGGTTATAATACTGCTCTGAAAATGTACTTGGCTCCAGGGTTACAGCAAAGTGTTTGTTTCGACTGTTTTCTTTTATCAATTTTCAATAAAATCAATTTGGCCATTTAGGCTTTGCCTTTGCTAAACTTTTGGTCATGGTGTAACTCAAGCTTATTGCTTGCCAATTAACCTGTGTTAATTACCCTGACTATGAACTCCAGCACAGACATGCATAATGTTTGTGGTTTGCTGAAAGCTCAGCCTAGAGTAAATAACAAATATTTGTGGCTTTGGACAAACCCTTTTTGAAAGTATATTAGGAACAGAAAGAATCCTAGCAATGGTATTGGTTCATTTAATGATGGAAATGGTAGAATTATCAATAGTAATGCAGAAAAGGAAGACGTGTTCAATAAATATTTCTGTTCTGTATCTGGGGGAAAAAGATGATGTTATCATTCAATGATGATAACATTCTTTCCATTCCATTAGTATCTCAGGAGTATGTAAACAGAAGCTACTAAAATCAGACATTTTAAATCAGCAGGTCCACATAACTTGTACCCAAGAGTTTTAAAAGAGCTGTCTGAGGAGCTTGCTGCACTGTTAATGTTGACTTTCAATAAATCTTAGAACACTGGGGAAGTTCCATAAGAGTGAAAGAAATGGAATGTTGTGCCAATATTTAAAAAGGGTAAATGGGATGACCCAGGTAATTATAGACCTGTCAATCTGACATTAATCCTAGGCAAGATAATGGAGTGGCTGATATGAGATTTGATTAATAAAGAATTAAAGTAGGGGAATAAAATTAATGCCAATCAACTTGGGTTTATAGAAAATAAATCCTGTCAAATTAACTTGATGTCTTTTTCTGATAAGATTACAAGTTTAGTTGATAAAGGTAATAGTGTTGATGTAATACACTTAGACTTCTGTAAGGCATTTGACTTGGTGCTGCACATTTTGATAAAAAAAATTAGAACATATACAATTAACATGGCACATATTAAATGGATTAAAAGCTGGCTGACTGATAGCTCTCAGAATGTAATTGTAAATGGGAAATCATCATCGAGCAGGTGTGTTTCCATTGGGGTCCCGTAGAAATCGGTTCTTGACTCTATGCTATTTACACTTTTATCAATGACCTGGAAGAAAACATTAAATCATCACTGATAAAGTTTGCAAATGACACAAAGACTGGTGGGAGTGGTAAATAATGAAGAGAACAGGTCACTGATACAGCACAATTTGGATTGCTTGGTATACTGAGCACAAGCAAATAATATGCATTTTAATACAGCTAAATATAAATGTACACATCTAGAAACAAAGAACACAGGCCATACTTAAATGAATGGGGGACTCTATCCTGGGAAGCAGTGACTCTGAAAAAGATTTGAGGGTTGTGGTGAATAATCAGCTGAATATGAACTCCCAGTGTAACACTTTGGCCAAAAGGGCTTATGCAATCCTTGGATGCATAAACAGGAGTATCTTGAGCAGCAGCAGAGAGGTTATTTTACCTCTGTAATTGGCACTGGTGCAACTGCTACTGGAATATTGTGTCCAGGTCTGGTGTCCTCAATTCAAGAGGGATGTCGATAAATTGGAGGGGGTTCAGAGAAAAGTCATGAGAATGATTAGAGGATTAGAAAACCTGCCTTATAGTGATAGACTCAAGGAGCTCAATCTATTTAGCTTAACAAAGAGAAATGGGTGACTTGATTACAGTCTAGTACCTACATGGAGAATAAATATTTGACAACGGGCTCTTCAATCTAGCAGAGAAAGGTATAACATGATTCAATAGCTTGAAAATTAAGCTAGACAAATTTAGACCGGAAATAAGGTGCTTTTTTTTAACAGTAAGAGTAATTAATCATTGGAAAAACTTACGAAGGGTCATGGTGGATTCTCCACCACTGGCAATTTTTAAATCAAGATGGGATATTTTCCTAAAATTTCTGCTCTAGGAATTATTTTGGGGAAGTTCTCTGGCCTGTGTTATATAGGAGGTCAGACTAGATGATCACAATGGTCCCTTCTGGCTTGGACTCTATGAATCTTTATGATATGTCTACATTAGCATTTCCAGAGGTATTTGGCCTGGCCTACACACAGATTTTGTACTAGTATAACTATTTTAGTTAGGTATCAGAGGGGTAGCCGTGTCAGTCTGGATCTGTAGAAACGACAAAGAGTCCTGTGGCACCTTATAGACTAACAGACGTATTGAACCATAAGCTTTCGTGGGTGAATACCCACTTCTTAGGTATTTATACCTGCCCCTGGGTGGGTGAATCGTGGGTGAATACCCACTTCTTGGGTATTTATACCTGCCCCTGGGTGGGTGAATCGTGGGTGAATACCCACTTCTTGGGTATTTATACCTGCCCCTGGACATTTCCACTGCATGCATCTGAAGAAGTGGGTATTCACCCATGAAAGCTTATGCTCCAATACGTCTGTTAGTCTATAAGGTGCAACAGGACTCTTTGTCGCTATTTTAGTTAGGGATGTGATTTCTTTTTACTGAAATAGTTGTACTGCTATAACCCCTAGTGTGGATGCAGTTATATCAGTGTAAAGATTCCTTATACTGCTATAACTTATTCCCTTCCCATACAAGAATAGCTAAAGCAGTAAAAAAGCACCCTTATATCTAGTTCACACTAGGGGGTTTGTACCACTTTAACTATACAGATCTCAGGCTTTGCCTATACTACAGGGCCTTTGCTGGTATAGATATATCACAGAAGCCCCTAATATAGACACAGCTTATGCCAACAGAAAAACTCCTTGTTGGCATAGTAACACCACCTTCCCAAATGACATTAGCTATTCGAAGCACTCTTCTGTTGGCACAGCTGCATCTGCATGGGGTATTTTGCCAGCATAGCTGTGTCAGCGAAGGGGGTTGATTTATTTACACCCTGACTAACATAACTATACCAACAAAACTGTGTGGTTTAAACCTGGCCTCAGTAAAGCAGTACAACCTTTTGTGTGTAGATAAGCTAACTTGGGTCAGTTGTCAAACAACTGGCTCAGGTTACAACAGGGGAAAAACCCAGCGAATGTGTCTAGACTAGAGTATGTCTGAACTAAAATGTTTAGCTCAAATTCATGGATTGCCAATTAAGTTTAGTTAACTAATGCTTCAGTACACGCTAGTCTGGATACTTGAAAAATAGTTTGTTCCAGGACACAAATGTTTGTGGGTTTGTGCAGACTAGTTAGTGCGTTAACTGGCAATCAGTTAACTTGAGTATAAAAATTCTAGTGCAGTTTTGCCAATCCCAAGTCCCCCAAGTCAAGAGATTTAAATAAATAAAATATGAGGGATTCTTTTTATTTGCTTTCTGGATTTTGAGACCTTATGGCTCACATTTTCAAACTTTTCTCCGCAACCATGAGAGCTCTAGAACCTTACTTTCCTTGAATGAAAGCTGAGACTCTCACCTAATCTAAAGACTCCAGGTGCTGGGGAGCTAAGAAAAATGCCATCTCTTGCAGAGTTTAGATGGCACAGTGAGTGTAGATAGGCTCTTTGTTGGGACAATGTCAAATAGATTAAGACAAAGATTTAGTTTGTCTTAAAGGTGACCTGCAAAGGGGGGGGAGAAGGGGGGACTTTTGCACATCTGTATAAGAAGGCCTAAGCAGTTTAAAAAAAGAGAGAAATAGGGGGTGAGGGAATTTTCTCCTTATATTTTAAATTAGAAATTCAAGTATTATCTACGGTGTTTTTTCCTGAAAGATTTCACAGACTGCAAAACCTAGTAAGTGTACAACATTAGATATACCAGCAAGTGAAAACCAATTAAATGGGAGGGGAAGTGATTCTTATTCAGACTTCAAATCACTATGGTTTTTAACACCTATTTAACTCAAACACTCAAAAAACATATGGGGAAAATCTCTTTGTTAAAAATTTGGCACCCTTGCCCTTATAAATTAATGAAAAAGCATGCAATCCACATCAGGAACCTTCAGCAAATCCAAGGAAATCCAGACTTGACACGCCTGCTATCTCTAAGGCCTGGTCTACACACATTTTTTTTGCATTGGTAAAATGGTGTCAGTTAGGGGTGGGATCTTCTACCGATATAGTTACACCAATATTACCCCTAGTGTTGGAGGCATGTTTAATGGTGTAAATGTGCTTATACTGGTATAGCTTAGGCCATGTCTTTTGCCGGCACAGAGATGTTGGTCAGGGGTGGGCATCTAGGTGTCAGGAATCATAGAATCATAGAAGATAAGGGTTGGAGGAGACCTCAGGAGGTCATCTAGTCCAACCCGTGGCTCAAAGCGGGACCAACACCAACTAAATTATCCCAGGGCTTATTCAAGCCAGGTCTTAGAAGCCTCTAAGGATGGAGATTCCACCACCTCTCTAGGTAACCCATTCCAGTGCTTCATCACCCTCCTGGTGAAATAGTGTTTCCTAATATCCAACCTAGATCTCCCCCACTGCAACTCGAGAACATTGCTCCTTGTTCTGTCATCTGTCACCACTGAGAACAGTCTAGAGCCATCCTCTTTGGAACCTCCCTTCAGGTAGCTGAAGGCTGATATCAAATCCCCCCTCACTCTTCTCTTCTGCAGACTAAACAAGCCCAGTTCCCTCAGCCTCTCCTCATAAGCCATGTGCCGTGCTGGACTGTCTCCAATTTGTCCACATCCTTTTTGTAGTGGGGGGCCCAAAACTGGATGCAATACTCCAGATGTGGCCTCACCAGAGCCGAATAGAGGGGAATAATCACTTCCCTCGATCTGCCGGCAACGCTCCTACTAATGCAGCCCAATATGCTGTTAGCCTTCTTGGCAACAAGGGCACACTGTTGACTTATATCCAGCTTCTCATCCCCTGAACTTGGGTTCTATTCCCAGCTCACCCACTGACTCTCTCAAGCAAGTCCACAACTTCTCTGTTTCACCGTCTGTAAACATGGAGATGATAATACTAATCTGCTTCACGCAAGGGTCCTTTGTCAATGTCTGTCAGGCTCTCTGAGATTTGTGGATGAAGGATATAGGAGTATTGCCTCCTCCTGTCTGGCCTCCCATCTAGCCAAAATGCTCCAGCTAAAAGTACCTTCCTTGTCCAAGTCACTTCCCTCTTCAGATGCTTTCACTGGCTTCCCCCTCCTGCACAGAGCTCAAGCTCCTTAATCTGCCCTTCAAGGCTTTGCACAGCTCTGCCCCCGGCAAACAGATCAACTCTCATTTCCTTGTATAAAGCCCCCTCAGGTCCAGTCCTCTCCCCTGCATGCTCCTTTCTCCTCCCACACTTGACTTTGTGCTTTCCTTCATATCACACCTTGTGTGACTGGAATAGCCTCCTTCAAATTCACTTTATTCGTGTAGCCATGTATCACCAATCTCCTATTCCTGCTGTCTGATCCCACCTTCACCTTTAATCTTCCTAAAGTATCTGTCTAAATTACATTAGAGAATGAATTGGATTGTAAGAGATGCTCAGCAAACTCTATCTTCTTGGTTGTTTGTTAAGTGCAATGTACACCTATGACATTGTATAGACAACAGCAGTGAACGTGCTTTTATTCACTCCTTTTTTTTCTTTTCCCATTTTTATGAAAATGGGAGGAGGGGTTGTTTGGATTTAACCAAGCCCTTCAGTAGCTGCAGGGCCGGATTTCCCATTAGGCACAGTAGGTACATGCCATGGGGTGCTGGCATTCATGGGGTGCCTAAACATTCCAATTTTGCTGCTCCTGGGTCCAGCAAGGGGGAGGGCCAGGGCCGGCTGACTCGCGAGACAGCACGCAGCCCTGCTGGAGTGCTCCTCACTCAGCCCGCGGACAGAGTCACCACCTCCAAGTGGGGCTGGTGAGTGTGGCGGGGGAGCAGGGCTTGGTAGAGTGGGTCTCTGGAGGGCTTTTTGGGGGGACTCTGGGCAGCGAGGGGGTGGGGGCGCTGGGCAGTGCGGGGGGTTGTGGGGAGCTCTGGGCAGTGGGAGGTCTGCGGGAGGCACTGGAAAGTTGTAGTGGTACTGTGTGGGGGCGCTCTGAGCCATTGTGGGCAGCAGGGGCACTTCGCAGCTCCCGACTGCTGTGGGCAGTGGGGGAGGGCGGGGCTGCGAGCCGCTGCAGGTGGCAGGGAGTGCGCCAAGCCGCCATGGATGGTGCAGGGGTTCTCTGAGCCCCTGCACCTGGGGTGCCCCAGGTGTAAATCTGGCCCCGAGTGGCTGCACCCCAAATACTGCAGCACTGGGCTAGTGCATGATAGCCTGAAAACAAAACTGACTGGAGAGTCACTATAATCAAGAATAAAACTGACCAGACTACTTTCACTGGTCCGTCCAAAAAATAAACAAACAACATAAATAAAAATATTATTATTTGTATTGTGGTGGTGCCCTGTGGTGAGGCCACTGCCCCACACAGGTAGATGGAGTGTTAAAGCAGCCCTCAGGGAGGCTGTGCAAAACCCAACCAATGGGAGGAGGACTTGTAGAGAGCCAATCAGGAGAAGGCTTTTGGAGCAGCCAATCAGAGCCAGGGAAGGCCATATAATAAGGGCTGGAATGCAAAGGAGAAGGACTGGCTGCCTTAGCGGAGTACCTTAGATAGAGCAGTGTTGGGCAGGGAGCAGTAGGGAGCTCCAGCTTGAGGACTGCCAGACTGAGGCCCCTGGTACAAAGGGCTGGGAAGATGCTAGGGGCATGAGGAAGAGGCCCAGGCAAATAGGCAGTGGGAGTTGGAGGAGCAGCAGCACGTGGCCGCTGGCTATAAGGGCCCGGGGTCAGTCCCTGGAGTAGTGGGCTGGCCCGGCCACCTCCCCCCCTTTTTCCTCACTTGCCACAGAGAGGGGTAGCCAGTATTTGGACTGCAGTTTACCCCTTGAGGTGAGGGGCTAGACCAAAGGCTGCAGTAGGCCACAGCAGCAAGTGGATGGACTAGAGCCAGCTGGTTCCCCTGGAAGGGTGGAGAAATTGGAGCGGGGCACAGCCAGAGGGCCGTGCCCAGAAGTGGATGCCGTGGTCTGGGGAGCATTGTGGGTCTTAGAGGTGGAGCAGAAGTGACAGCGGTGAGACACCACTAGGGGAAGGTGCACTGGCAACCAAGGGCTAATTCCCAGCATGGCCAGCAGGAGGTGCTGTGGTGGTGAGTTTCACCCCGTTACATGCCCCCACTCAGGATCAGGGCCTCCTTCAGCTAAGCACCATACATAGACAGCCATGTCCCTGTCCCAGGGAGCTGAGAACTGTATTGATAAAGCACAGCCCATGCCTGTCCTTGTTCAAGTGCTTCGAGTATTGTGCCCTATAATAAATAATACATTCATAATCTCTTAAAGCCAAACAGGTAAACCCAACTGACGGGGTCCAATACATAAAAAGTGGGGAAGAGGAAGGTAATAAGTATTGGGGCAGCAGAGGCCATAATGAAATACAACAATGGGGCGGAAAACAGCTTTGAGCTGTTTCTTAGACATGGGGAATGATGGATGGAGGTGGATATCAATGGGAAGTGAATTCTATCTAATGCATAGCACATCTAGACCCGCTAAATCGACCCCCGATGCATCGATTGCTGCTCGTCGATCCCCGGGTAAGTGTAGACAAGCCCTTAGACACATGGTATTCTTTCTGATCTGACTGAAACTTTTGTAAACGGGAGAGAAATCAAAGACCTTCTCTACACTGTCAAAAATGGGACCTGCAATGGTGGAAACTGTAGTGTATATGAGACTCAGGTATTCTTACTACTGTCACTGTGTTACCTAACCCTGAGATCCATCTATACTACACCTTCCACCATTGGTGGCACCAATGATGAATTACAGGTCTTCTTTTTTGACGGTGCAAATTCAGCCAGAGTTCTGTACTGAGAGTTCCACTGTGAACCTTCACATGAATCCAAACATGCACAGGTGTTTGCTTTCCACAAACTTGCTTGCAAACAAACCAAACAAAATCACTCATTTCCACATTTGTGGACAAAAAGGAAAAAATACCACAATGAGTTCCTGGGCTTAGTGTACAGAGGTTTGAAAGTCCTTTTTCTTTGTCTTATTTGCCAGATACTAGATGTGACAATGAGAATGTTTTAAAATTCTTCAATTTAATAAATTGAGGCGCTGTTGGTAATAGGGTGACCAGACATCTCAATATTGGGGGCTTTGTCTTATAGAGGAACCTAGGAACCCTCCCTACCCCCGGTCTTAATTTTTCATACTTACTATCGGGTCACCCTAGTATTGGTAACAAAGGGAGGAGACTTTGTCTTGAGACATCCATTTAATTAATATGACAGCAAAAACAAATAGGATATTGATATCGTGCAGATTTCATTCTTCTGACTGTTGCAGGTGATTTTTTTGTGCCCTTATTCAGCTTATGCTTTGAGAACTCAACGGGGCCCTCTGTCACAGAGTTGTAATTAGAGCCCTTAGGCAGATAGTCCGTTTGAATAAATGGATGTAGCTCCATTAAAGTCAATGGTACTACACAAATCCAGCCCTTAAACTTCAACAAGGAGACTGTAAACTGAATAAACAGATTGAGAAGAAGAGAAGAGTTGTGATCAAGAGTGGAAACATTCAGGATAAACAAGAATTGCACAGCACTAAAGAAAAACATCCAGTGGGGGTGAGAATCATTCCCTGCCTCTCTGCATATCTGTGGGAGGCTATGGACCACACATCCTTCAACTGGGACCTTCAGGGGTTACCTGGTGGCGGCTCCCCCATCTTGTCCTCACATTATTTCAAACTATTTCTTTCAGTTCATGCACAAAGAACTTTAAAACCACCAAGTCTGAACAATACAGGACATGGTCCAAACCTCCACCCCCATCTGAAAGGGGGTTTTCATACCGGAGAATATCTCTCACTTTCAGATCACTCCACTCACTTTTCATATTTCTTCCAATGCCCCCCACAGCACCATGTGCTTTAGTGGAGGAGAAATGTGTAGGGAGGGGGGCACGACTTCAGTGTATTGGCTCAGGGGGAATGCTAGGGAGCCATATCCACTCCCACGCTGGCTGGCACATGGCAGCTCCAAGGGAACATAGTCTGCCAGCAAAGGGGCATGGCCAGCCCCTCATCTCAGCTGCCATCTGCAGCACGTTAGCTGGAGGCTCGCACTGTGAAATCCAGCAGGATCTGTCAGGGGCGCTGGAACAACTTGTATAGTGGGGGTGCTGAGAGCCATTGAACCAAACTGTAAACCATGTATATAATAGAAATCATTTCACGCCAGAGGGTGCGGCAGCACCCCCCGCACCCCTAGTTCCAGCACCTACAGGATCTGTGGAGCAGAAGATGCACCTGAGGAGTGTCTTTGCTGGCTGCTCTGGCTGCCACTCTCAGGGCTGGCCAGAGCAGGATTTGGTACTGAGGCTTAAAAACAGCCTCTCTTCCTGAAGTTCTTACTGCAGGATACAGCTAACTCCCACTGACTTCAAAGTACCTGTGACAGAGCTAGAAATAACGCCTAGTTCTTAGATAATGTTTTTCATCAGTAGCTCTCAAAGCATTATACATAGCAGAGCAGTATCATTACCCCCACTTACAGATGGGGAAAGTGAGGCACGGGGATAGGAAGTGACTTGCCCAAGGTCATCCAGCAGGCCAGAAGCAGAGCCAGAAACAGAAGCCAGATTTGATGCTCATTCCTGTGCCTGGACTCTGGCTCTCCCTTTTGTCTCTCTCTCAGCCTGTATCTTCCCCTTTTCTGACCCTGAACTTGTGACACCACCATTATTTCTATGACTATGCCTTCCATTGTCAGAAAGGCAGAGCTAGGAGAGATGCAGCTAAGGCAGTTTGCACTGGCCCATTGAAAATTCTGACCCAGCACCTCCACAAGCCTTTATGTCTAAATATCTCAGATGGCTCCAAGCAGTGTAGGAAGGTAAGTATCCCATGTTCTGCCATGCCAGCATACAATGTGATGATCTAAAGGGACTCTTGCAGGTCATATTTGGCCCGACGTTATGGCAAAGCAAGGGGAAGTGACCAACCTATTTTCATTGCCCAAAATGGAGCAATTAGCATTAACAGTGAAAAATAAATTAGATGTTTAAAAATTCTCAGATTTCACAATCTAAGGTGATCAAGTTTGGTTTAGTATATGTTGTGGTGGGGCACAGCCCTACCCCAGTCAGGAAAGGATTAAAGAGCTCTTCTCTGCGCGTAATTAGCCTCAACCACCGGTGCACCTGGCAGGCTTGTCAAGCCTGGAAATGGGCAGGTCCTTAAAGGATCTCAGCAGAGTGTGACTCTGATATGAGCAGGACTGTAACTCAGAGCTCCACAGCCCCTGGAAGCAGGGGATGCTGACCGGCAAAACAGCTTGCAAGCCTAGGTACTCATCAGACTTAGGGCCAGCCATGCCCTTTATCCCTCAAGCCTGGCCCTCTCAGAAAGGAGAAGAGCTGATACTTTTCTTTTCATTGGCTTCCCACGGGCCTAGGACTCTGCCTGAGGAATCACACTGACTTTTGGTGTGGACAACTTTAACTCCCCACTCTTCCCCCCCGGTCCCCCATTCCCCGCAAAAAGGTCAATACTTTGAGTAGCACAGCCAGGGGGCCGTGCCCCTGACTCTGACAGGAGCAGTGCCCACCCTCTCCCCAAGGGGGCAGTAGAGTGGTATGGCCTGCTACAAATGGCAGCGAATGCGGGTGAGCGCTTCCCAACCCTGACACAAGAGTAAATTAGTGGGAGCTGGGAAACCCATGCATAGGAGAGACAGAAAATCCAAGCAGTACTGATCCAGAGCAGGGACACAAATGGCTGACAGAGAGCCAGCGACAACAGGCAGCCCAGCCACGGCAGTTTCCACAGCAACTGTTACAACAGTGGGCCACTCAACAACAGATACAAACAACCCAACAGCAGCGGCTGCTAGGTGAGATGGCAACCAGCAGAAAGGCCTGCAACCAAACTTGCTACAGCCTGCCAGGGCAGCTGGAATCCGGCAGCCAGGGTGGGAGCCTGGGGCCTGTGCTCCCACAGTACCAATGAAGCTGACTAAGATGGGGCCTGGTGACTCTCTGAGGCTTTCTGGACCATTTTTGAGTGAGTGGCAGTGGCCTCCCAATGACCTTCAGAACAATGAGCCCTTGTGCCGGCCCCCTACCTGACTGGCCCAGCCTAGGCAGCCTACTGAGGGTTTGACTCTGTGGGATTACACAGGTTAAGGTGGCCATCCTGAACTTTCTCAATATCTGAAAAGAGATGCACTGCTGCCACTTCTGGATGGAAATGGGAGCCCAGCTTGGGGCGGGAGGTGGCCCAAAAACAGAAGGAATGTTGCTGCTGATGGTTACGGCCAGACGAGCAGACTGCAGCCCAAGCGGCTGAGTTAGTACTGGTTGAACAGTTCATACAAATACTCCCACTGGTGGATACTGAGACGCCATCCAGGGTCTCCATCAGAGGCCGTGCAGCTGATGAGAAAACTTTATGGCCTATGGGGAACTCCCTGAACTAGGGGGAAAGGACAACCTGGGGCTAAGAAGCTGACCCAGCCTGATGTGAAACCAGCCAGACGAGACAATAGGCTCAAAGCACTACAGGGTTTCTCATGTGGGCTACTGGGACACATCTGAAGAGAATGCCCCCTGATGGACAAAAGGACCCACCAAAACAACAGTCCCCATGTGGATCAATGGGACCAAAGTGCAAGGTCTGTTGGATAACAAGGGGAAGATATTAAGATTGCCTAATCCAATGAACCAGCATCCCAAATGGTAGCCCACCATGCGCCATGAGAGCTGAAGCAAGCACACATGACTGGAAATGGACCATGCACAGAAGAACTATGGCTTGAGGGATAAAGGGCATGGCTGGCCCTAAGTCTGATGAGTACCTAGGCAAGAGACAAAATGACAACACTAGTAGCGAGGAAACACTTGAAGAGGAAGCAGTAACTAATACCCAACAGTAGGTAGAGATGGCTTAGGATGTTATATTGGGATGAGATGGTGGGATCTCTTGTACTGGACGCCCCTTGCAGCACATTTAGGCATCTGCTGCTTCACATCATGTGTAGCCTGAGACATATTACCAGGATTTGGCCAGCACAGTCAAAAGTCACATTCACATTGGCCGTTTTAGTGACCTTATGTCCCCGGGGTAAATTCCCATTGAAATGTGTAGGATATTACCAGCTTCATCACAGGACAAACTGTATGTAAATGAGTCAAATTTAGAGCCAAAATCTGCCTCAGATGCAAATGTACTATTCTGATCAAAGTCAACAGGAACCTGCGATGGACTATACAAACCCCACACGGCACAATCTGGGCTTAATGAGCTAAAGAGGGCTCAGGTGGTTCCAATCTGTTGCAGCTGTGAGAAATGACAGGACTGGAGGGAGATGCTTCAGAGGAAAAGCCCCAGCTCTGCTGATGGCAGACCAAGGAGGAGAGCAAATCTTCAGTGCTCAGCTACTGAAGAGAGGGCTGACTGAAGGCAGGCACTCCCCAGCTGACAGTTGACCGGTGTCCCCGCCTCAGAAAAGGGAGGGCCAGATGCTAATAGACATTTAAAGGGAATTTAATCCCTTTTACCTGTGAACTCAATTCCCCTTGTTTTTGTTCACTGATTACCCTGGATTGGGAGAGACTTTGAAGTGACCTGGGTGAAGGACCAAATCACAGGAAGCGACAGATCACCACAGGAAGCGACAGGACCAAATCACAGGAGCGACTGTCCACAGAAGGTACCTGATGGGGAGACAGCTGCTATGCCAAGCCTGGCCACAAGAAGGCACTAGCAATGAGTCAACCCCTTCGCAGAACCCCACGCACAGACAGAAGGCTGGTATTTTTTCTTTGCTGTTGCTTTTACAGCTGAAAATCAAAGTGGAAGGTGGTCCAGCCACAAAGTACCATTGAAATCAGCAGATCAATGTGAAGAGGGGTCTGAATAATCTAGGGATCTTAAGAAAAAAGGACTTTGGGTTGGCCTAGCAATCTGATGGTAATATGATATGCACAGATGCAGAAGTCCAAGCCTAAAGCTCCCAGCCTGGCAAAGACTGGAAGTATGGTGGAGGTAGACGCCTCAGACCTTAGAAGGGAGGGAATACCTTCTGCAAAGAATGGCACTTATGAACTATAGAGGGCTTTCTGCAGAGTTTGGTCAGGGGAAAACCCTACAAAGAATGAAAGAGATCCATAAAGACAGCTCCCCTATGCCCTCCCATGGTGGCCCAGGGAAAATGATGAGGCAATTTTTAGGGTTCTGAGTAGCTTGTAGTAGTCCCCAAATAATGTATTCAAATAAATAGGGGAAAGGGTACTGACAGCCTCTTCCTTGCCAGATTCTCTTATAATTCTACAAAGGGGGGAGGGGCGGTATTTTCTCCTGTGATAGAAAGATATGTTCAGAAAGAGAAGGAAAACTTTGGTTTTCAAAATATTTTGAGGGGAGGTGGAGAAAACTTTACATAATAAAGGGTCATGTGATAAAGATACTGAGGCACTCAACTGGAGTACTTCTACGTGGTCCATTAATCTATGTTCTAGAAGTGGCTGAGTACAAGGAACACTAACATAACATACCTGAAGGGTGTAATATGGAAGCATGTACCCCAGTGTCATAGTTATATAACAAAACTTTTTAAAAATTTAATGTTTTCCCTTGTAATAGATCATTGGGTTTTTTAAAACATTGCACATGTTGTAAAGACATTAGTTTGTATATGGTGCTGCACTTACGTAATTACTTTCATCACAGGAATTCAGTCATTATGCATGCATTAAATCATACAAACACACCTGCAAAATAGGTGTGGCAGGGTGCTATCCCTTTAAGAGCAGGGCAAGGTGGGAAATCTTTCTAGGATATAAAATAATTTCCAGAGGAAAGGCTTTGATGAAGGAAAGAACCAGCAGGAATAGCAGTAAGGATTCTACAGCCCAGAATGGGTGTTTTGAGGTATGGGTTGTTCCTGATTTTTGTTTTTGTTTTTGTTGTTGTTAAACTGCGATTTGGCCTTGCATTCCTTGAATCCTTGTACTGCTAAGGCTCAGGGATCCATATGGCTCTGCATTGCGGTAGGCAAGTATCCTCATTTTACAAATGAGGAAACTAGGGTTAAAGCTAACATTTTCAAGAGCGACCTCAGTTGGGCACTGTCCTACTACTAGAGTAACCAGACGTCTGATATTCAAAGACATTAGCGTCCACAGCTTCCATGGACATCATTGATTGAAGTGGAATAAGCACCAATGCGCCTCAAAGGGAGCACCTAAAAATGGAGGCCAACAAAATTAATGGAAGTTTCCAGCAATGTTGACCATGGTCACTTTAGTGTAGTCACTATCAGAGCTAGGATATTAGAACCCAGGAGTCCTAAGTGCCAGTCTTCTGCTCTAGCCACTAGACTGCACAGCTTCCAAACAGTCTGTGGAAAATCCCTGCCTAAAGGGCACGCTAACTGGTCCAAAAGGGTAGAAATTCCTGAGAGTTTTTTGATCAGAATAATTACTAGATTGCTGGATCTCTGTGCAGCTACAACTTCAGCTGTGAACCCCACAGAGTGAGCACAGGATAGGGGCGCCAGAAGGATGCCATCTCAGTCTTGGCATCATTTCCTGGCTGCTGTAAAAATTCATATCTTGGCATTTCCATCATTACTTTTTAAAAATAAATGAAATATAGATGTAGTACAGTGGATGCTATTAATTCCTGTTTTAACAGATGAAGAAAAAATATGCTTTCATTCTAGCAGGTGGAAAATTCTGCTGTGACTAAAATGACATTCTCCTGCTTCCTGTGTCTAGGCTGTGTCTGTGCTCAGAGCTGCAGGAAGTGAGACACAGTTGAATGTCACTTGTTCGAACAAACTGATTTTTCAGAAGGTAGTTCTTTTGAGTATTAAAAAAAGCAACAGTTCATTTTTGTGCCACTTCTTAAAGGGGATGGGGGAAGCCACAGGCTTGTGTGTGTCATCATTTAGAACAATGTGAAACAGACAAGAGTACAGAGAACGGAGAAGGGGGTAAATACATTCGCTAACTAGGAACAGGCACCAGAAGGTGAAATCCTGACCCCATTGAAGACAAGGGGAGTCTTGCAACTGACTTCAGTGGAGCCAAGATTTCAGCCAGAGCTGGGGCAGGAATGGGTTCCCTGACGCTGTCCCCACCCCCGAATCTAGAACAAATTATTGATCTTTAGTTCTACCCCTTTAAGAAGAACTTTCTGCCAGGAAAAGTCATGACCTCAGGAGACTGATCTATAAGCACTTCCTCTACAAAGCACAGCAGGTTGGTGAAAGCTCCAGGGTGCCTGATCCAAAGCCCTTTGAAGCTGGGGAAGGGATTCAGGCCCTCGGAGCCCAGCAGCCCAGGGCACAGCTCAGACTTCTTCCATCCCCCCCACCCCTTGATTCTCCGTCGCTGCAAAGGCATTAGGTAGGGGGAGGTGTGCAGTAGGCAAGGGCCTTAGAGCGCAAACACCCACCCCCTTGTGCCATCGTCGCAGCACAGACGCTGGTGCATGGGTGGAATCGAGGGCGGGCACCTGGCACCTCTGGAGCCAGCTGGTCCTTCCTGCGCTCAGCAGGGCCCTGTCTGCCACATCCCCCGGGGTGGGGGGCGCATCCCCAGACCTGCCTCTCTGCCCAGGGGCTTACAGCGCTGCACAGTCCAAATCTAGCAGTGGAAAGAGAAACACACCAGGGCCGGCGAAGGTGCAGATCTTGGAGGTAGGGTGACCAGACAGCAAGTGTGAAAAATCGGGACAGAGGGTGGGGGGTAATAAGAGCCTATATAAGAAAAAGACTCAAAAATCGGGACTGTCCCTATAAAATCGGGACATCTGGTCACCCTACTTGGAGGGGTCCGAGACAGAGGGAGAGGCAGGCGGCCCCCTAAGAGCCAGGAGGTCTAGACAACTCCTGCCCCCGGCTTCCCCTCTTGCAAAACGAAAATACAATTGACACACACTAGACTAAGTGCCCGGAGCAGCCCCACCCCCAGCCCAGCCTGGGACGATCTCCCGCCCTGCTTCGGGCGAAAAGGTGGGCAGCTGGAGAGGGGAAGCCCCTCACCTCCTGGCATCAGCCGCCCTGATCTGAGCGCAGCGACACCAGCCTGGGGGGAGGGCAGGGCACTATTCCTCATTGCCCTGTTAGATCGGGTCAGGAAAAGTTGTTAACAGCCTCACTCCCCCGCCCCTGTCCTAGGAAAGTAGCGGTAGTAGCATCTAGGCTGAGGAGGGGGATGCAGCCCAGCCCGTCCCTGTCCCCCCGGCCGGGATCGCCCCATCACCACGCCACTCTCCGCACCCACCGTGCAGTTAACCGCTTGCAAAATCTGCAGGGAGCAAAGTGGAGCCGAAGCTTGGGGGGAATCCGGGACGGAGCCTGGCTCTTGTCTGCTCAGAAGGGAAGGCGGCTCGCTACAGTAGCAATAACAATGACCGCAAATCCCCTGGCTTCACCCCGGAGCCCTCGGACCCGGGAACCCCTCCATGCAACCCCCCTCCCTCAGCTGCACAGTAACCCCCGTGACACGCCGTAACCCTTCCGTGCCCGGTGCAGACCCGCTCCCCTACCGGACAGAGCTAGCCGCGGCCACCGGCAGCCCTTCGCTCTCTCCCCGCCCCGCGGCGTCAGTGACCCCGCCGCCCCTGGTTTGCAAGCACAGAAGCGCCCTTGCAATGACCCCACCCCCGCCGGACCCCCCTGCCCGGGGGGCTCCTTACCCAGCCCTGGCACGAAGGTGTTGAGGAACAAGCAGATGACCGCCACGGGGAACGGCATGTAGGGGATGGCAGCGCGCAGGGGTCCCTTCTTCTCCCGGACTTGCACCACCACCCCGCTGGAGGAGGCAGTGCCCCTGCTGGGCTCCCCGGCCCCCGCCGCCGCCGGGGCAGGCTCCCCTTCTTTGGGAAGCGGCTCCATGGCTGGCGCGGCGCTGGCGGAGCTCGCCCGCTGCTAGAGGCGGCCGCGCCGGAGCGGGTCTCGGCTGAGCTGGGCTAGGGGCACAGGGAGCCTGTCTGTGCTGGTGTCTCTGGCTCCGGAGTGCGAGCTGCGGCGGCTCCGGAGAGCTCGGCTTAAAGAGACAGTGCGCTGCCACACTCACTCAGGCACCCACAGTTTCCCCCCACACACACTTCCCAACAAATCCTCCCCTCTCTCTCTCTCTCTATCGCTCTCTCACACACACACACATACACAGTTGCTCACACACACTCTTCTCCCAACACACACCCTCTATCTCTTACACACACACAATCTCTCTCTCACACACACAGTCAGTCGCTCACACACACTCTCCCCCTCTCTCTCACAGTCTCCCTCACACACTCCCCCAACACACACACACAGTCTCCCTCACGCTCTCCCCAACACGCACCCTCTTTCTCTCTCACACACACACTCCCCCCACATAGCCTCTTTCACACACACACACCCTTCCTCACACACTCCCTCCAACACACTCTGTTTCTCACACACACTCCCCCACACACACTGTCTCTCTCTCACACACACACACACACATCTAATCTCACTCCTCAATTTCTCTCTCTCTCTAGACTAGGATAGATGGTCATGTTTAAAATTTATTAACTAAGCTGGAAAAGGGCACTCTGATTCTGAAATACAGGTCTGCATAGGGATTTAGGGTATGTCTACACTGGCAGAGTTACCTTGCCGGCAGTTACATCACCGCTCAGAGAGCGCTGAAGAGAAACTGCTGTTGTGTGTTCACACTGTGAGCTGCCTGCGCAATAGCGTGTTCACACTTGTGGCACTTGCAGCGGTATTTGGAGCGGGGCACTCTGGGCAGCTATCCCACAGAGCATTTTGTCCTCTTCTGCTGCTAAGAGTTGTGGAAAGGTGGAGGGGGGTCGTAGGGCATCCTGGGTCCTGTCCCAATACCCCATGATGCATTGCTTCGCATCCCAGCAATCCCTGTGCTTCCATCCACATTTGGCGCCATCTTTCAACAGTTTGTGTACTGCGCACTCTGCCTCTTTGGTCTGCAGCAATGGATCCCGCACTGTTGACCAATATGCTGCTCACTCTCACTACCACATCATGAGTGGCAGTGGAGTTATTCCTTAAACTACAAAGGCAAGAGGAGTTTCACATTGATCTTGCCACGTGTAGTAGCTACAACACAAGATTGCTTGTGGCATTCATGGAGGTGCTGACCACGGTGGAATGCTGCTTTTGGGCTCAGGAAACAAGCACTGAGTGGTGGAATCATATCGTCATGCATGTCTGGGATGATGAGCAGTGGCTGCAGAACTTTCGGCTGAGGAAAGCCACATTCATGGGACTGTGTGATGAGCTCACCCTAGCCCTGCGGCACAAGGACAAAAAACGGGGAGCTACCCTGTTGCTGGAGAAGCGCATGGCGATTGCACTGTGGAAGCTGGCTACTCCAGATTGCTACCGATTGGTCGCTAACCAGTTCGAAGTGGGAAAGTCGACTGTTGGACTTGTGATGACAGAAGTGTGCAGGGCATTAATTGCATCCTGCTCCGAAAGACCATGACTCTTGGCAATGTGTGTGACATTGTGGATGGCTTTGCACAATTGGGCTTCCCTAACTGCGGAGGGGCGATAGATGTCACGCATTTCCAATTCTGACACAAGACCACCTAGCCACCGACTACATTAATCAGAAGGGGTATTTCTCTATTGTTCTCCAGGCACTTGTGGATCACCGTGGGTGTATCACAGACATTAACACAAGCTGGTCTGGAAAGGTGCATCTTTCATAACACTGGCCTGTTCAGGAAGCTGCAAACAGGGACTTTCTTCCTGGACCAGAAGATCACTGTAGGGGAAGTCGAAATGCCCATTATGATCCTGGGAGACCCTGCCTACCCCTTAATGTCGTGGCCTATGAAGCCATACACAAGGCACCTTGACAGCAGCAAGGAGCGGTTCAACAACAGGCTGAGCAAGTGCAGAATGACTGTTGAGTGTGCTTTTGGCCATTTAAAGGCCCGCTGGCGCTGCCTATGTGGGTGGCTGGACCTGACCAATGACAATATTCCTATGCTTATAGCTGCGTGCCTCATGCTCCATAATATTTGGGAAGGGAAGGGTGAAAGCTTCACTCAGGGTTGGACCGTTGAGGCTCAGTGCCTGGAGGCTGAATTTGAACAGCCAGAGACCAGGGCTATTAGAAGGGCGCAGCGTGGGGCCATAAGGATCAGGGATGCCTTGATGCAACAATTTGAAGCTGAAAGCCACTAATATTTGTTGCTATGCTCAGGAGTGCAGTGCTTGTAATGCTAGGAGGTGATTGTGATTGGTGCAGACAATGCACTATGAAGATTTAGAAAATTGCCTGTTGCTTTGCAGGGCTCTGTTTGCTTTCAATTAATGGAATAAAGATTGCTTTCAAACCAAAACAATTCTTTTATTAAAAAACAACAACCGGAGGAGAGAGACAAAAAAACAAATCAGCACTGTGAGGGATGGGGGAAGGGAGGGTCCCAGGAGGAGTTGGGGTCCTGCGACGGTTAAAGATTTGTGTATGTCCAGGTATCATACACAACTTTGTCTTTTGGAGTACAGTGCAGCGGTACTGTACTTCAGCAGGACTAAACTGCAGAGGGACGGGTGTTCAGTGCAGTGGGTACTGGGAGTCTGCAGGACTGGACTGTGATGGGGCAGGAGTGTAATGCAGCAGGTACAGACTGGATCCAGGAGGTTGATAAGAGTGTGTTGGCAGTGTCTGGGAGGCACATGGGAAAGAGTTTTGTGACAGCGGCTGCAGGGGAGGGCAGGCGCGGAGCTGCTCAGTTTGCAGTGCTAGTAGAGGCTGGAGCTTGTCTGCTTGTCGCTCCATAACATTTAAGAGCCGCTCCATGGCTTCATTCTGGCGCGCCACGTTCTCCTTTCGGTCCCTATTCTCGCTGTCCCGCCACTCCTTCAATTCTTGTTTTTTGGCCGCAGAGTGCATCATGACATCACACAGAAAGTCCTCTTTAGTTTTTCATGGCCGCTTTCTAATTCTGCACAGCCATTCAGCTGGTGATAACAAAGAGAGAGGCTGGGCTTCCAAGGTCATATCTATGAAGCCAAAATGCAACATTTTACAGAAGCAGTGTTGTTTGCAATAGACATTGCAATAGAACACAGCCACTGTTCACATACCTGTCACTAATTGGCTGACCCCAGGCAAGCACATATGAACTACAAGATCCCCAAAATGGTGAGTAACTGCAGGGGCAGGGCAAATCAGTGTTCTAGGACCGTACTATACACTGGGCACGTGGCTCTTGGGGAGAGCCAGCACTGTAGGGGGGGGGTGTCTTATCATCATTACTGTCCCCACATTTTCCACAGGTTGTGTTCATTATGGAAGATATCTCGCTGCTGAGGGTGAGCAGGGAATCAAGGGAGGGTTTGCTCCAAGACTGCAGCTTCTGCCCTGGACCTTTTGTGGCTTACCTGTGTGCAGCAATGGTCCATTCCCTCCCCCCCATCCCCTCGTGATGACAGAGTGGTGTGGGAAAGTTACTGTTAATGGGGCAAGAAACAAAGCAGCTCTGCCGAAAAACCTGCGGCAGCGGATTGCCCAGTATCTCCATGAGAGTTTCATGAAGATCTCTGAGGCAGATTCCCGTGAAGTGAGGGACTCAATCAACTCCCTGTTCCGCCGCTCAGACTAGGCATGTGGTGGTACGTGCATCATACAGACACAAGCCTGCTTTGTGCAACCCTCCTGCCCCCAGCAACTCGCTTCAGCGATTCCCAAAATCAAAGCCACTTACCAGGGGCCTCCTCTCCTGTTTGCGCTTCGCCAAGCTCCGATAGCTGTGATTGGCTAGCCTCCTCCGGGGTAGAGAAGAGCTCCTGACTACATGCATCTCTGACCTCTGGGTTATCCTCTGCCTCCAGGTCCCCCTCCACATCCTCGTCCAAGATTTCCTCCTCCTGGCTTGGTCCACTCTCAACTGGCACGCAAGCCACCAAAGTATCCACAGTGGCCTTCGCAGTGGAGGTGGGGTCGCTGCCGAGTATCGCGTCCAGCTCTTTGTAGAACCGGCAGCTCGTGGGCGCAGCACTGGAGCAGTGGTTTGCCTCCCGCGTCTTGTGGTAGGCGTTCCACAGCTCCTTCACTTTGACCCTGCACTGGAGTGTGTTCCGGCCATGGCCCCTTTCTGTCATGCATCGTGAAATCTGTCCGTAGGTATCATAATTCCTACGGCTGGAGCACAGCTGGGACTGGACAGCCTCCTCTCCCCAAATGCCGATGAGGTCCAGCAGCTCGGCATTGCTCCAAGTGGGGGATCGCCTGGTGCGTGGAGCAGGCATGGTCACATGGAAAGATGCACTGAGACCACTGCACGTGTCACTGAGAAAACAGGAAGGGAACTTTCAAAATTCCCAAGGAATTTAAGAGGTGGGGCTCATGGTTGGTCACCTGAGAACAGGGCAATAGAGTTCAAACCGATGAACAGAGAGGCGAGAACAGCAGGGCCGGCTCTAACTTTTTTGCCGCCCCAAGCAAAAAACAAAACAAAACCCCAAGCGCCGCCCCCCGCCACCAAAACAAAAAAAAACAATCCCCGCCCCAGCGCCCACGGAAAAACCCCCACCGGTGCACCACAACACGCCCCCATCCCTGCGGGAGAGCCGCGGGGCAGGGCGGCCAGCCCGCCCCCGGCCCCGCTCTCCCCGCGGGGCAGGGTGGCCGGAGCGCCCCCGGCCCTGCTCTCCCGGCTGGAATGCCGGCGGGGCAGGGTGGCCAGCCCGCCCCCGGCCCCGCTCTCCCGGCTGGAGCGCCGCGGGGCAGGGCGGCCGGAGCGCCCCCAGCCCCGCTCTCCCGGCTGGAACGCCGGCGGGGCAGGGCGGCCAGCCCGCCCCCGGCCCCGCTCTCCTGGCTGGAGCGCCGCGGGGCAGGGCGGCCGGAGCGCCCCCGGCCCTGCTCTCCAGGCCGGAGTGCCGGCGGGGCAGGGCGGCCGGAGCGCCCCCGGCCCCGCTCTCCTGGCCTGAATGCCGGCGGGGCAGGGCGGCCAGCCCGCCCGCAGCCCCACTCTCCTGGCTGGAGCGCCGCGGGGCAGGGCGGCCGGAGCGCCCCCGGCCCCACTCTCCCGGCCGGAATGCCGGCGGGGCAGGGCGGCCAGCCTGCCCCCGGCCCCGCTCTCCCAGCTGGAGCGCCGCGGGGCAGGGCGGCCGGAGCGCCGCGGGGCAGGGCGGCCAGCCCGCCCCCGGCCCCGCTCTCCCGGCTGGAGCGCCGCGGGGCGGGGCGGCCGGAGCGCCCCCGGCCCCGCTCTCCCGGCTGGAGCGCCGCGGGGCAGGGCGGCCGGAGCGCCGCGGGGCAGGACGGCCAGCCCGCCCCCGGCCCCCGCTCTCCCGGCCGGAACGCCAGTGGGGCAGGGCGGGCTGTCTCCCCTGCCACAGTAAGTTAATTAAAAAAAAAAAAAAAAAAAAAAGCCTGAGCGCCGCCGCCCCCCAAGGTGCCGCCCCAAGCACATGCTTGGTTGGCTGGTGCCTGGAGCCGGCCCTGGAGAACAGGCATTGTGGGACACCTCCCAGAGGCCAATTGCAGCACTGTAATCGACCAGGGTGTCTACACTGGCACTGCGGCACTGTAGCCCTGGCGCAGAAAGCTCTACGCCTCTCGTCGAGGTGGGTTTTTTTACAGCGCTGCAACTGCGCAGTTTCTGAACACTTAGTGGCTTGGCAGTGTGTCCACCTCGGAGTTACACCACAGAAAGCTGCTTTACTGCGCGGAAACTTGCCAGTGTAGACAAGGCCTTAGAGTGGTAAAACCAAAATGATATAGTTATATGGTATTGCCTGTGTAGACAAGCCTAGGCTCACCCCCCAAGGTTGAGCAGGGCCAGTTCACATTTTCAGACATGGCTTGCCCTTTGTAGACAGGGTGCAAAGCCCTGTTTTAACTAATATGATTTTAAACAGGTTAATTGATCCTTATCAACACTGAAGGGAGTCAGATGGGCATGTTAACTAATGTTTTAAAACATGCCCCTTTTTCCTAGTCTCCACATGCTCACAGTCTCACACACACATTCTCTGAAACCCACCCACATAGCCTCCAGTATGTCCATCTACACTCACAGACATCCACATACTGACATACACCTTGTCATGTACACACATTACCTATCTGCGGCTCTCTTTGGCCTGGTCTACACTTAAAAATTAGATTCACCTAGCTACGTTGCTCAGGGCTGTGAAAACCTAGGCTACACCACCACCACCACAGATGTGGCTAGGTCCATAGAAGAATTCTTCCATCAACCTAGCTACCACCTCCCAGAGAGATGGATTAGGTACAGTAACTCCTCACTTAAAGTCATCCCGGTTAACGTTGTTTTGTTGTTATGTTGCTGATCGATTAGGGAACATGCTCGTTTAAAATTGTGCAATACTCCCTTCTAATGTCGTTTGGCAGCTGCCTGCTTTGACCATTGCTTGCAGGAAGAGCAGCCCGTTGCAGCTAGCTGGTGGGGGCTTGGAACCAGGGTGGACCAGCAGCGCCTCTATCAGCTCCCTGCTCCCCTAAATTCCCTGCAGCAGCTGCCCAGCAGGCTATCAATTGCCTGCAGTTCAGTTGTCCCTTCTCCCACTGCCTTGTGCTGCTCCTGCCCTCTGCCTTGGAGCTGCTCCCGGAAGCCTCCTGCTCGCTTGGGGGGGGGGGCAGGGAGGGGAAGAAGAGGGGGGCTAATGTCAGGGTGTCCCCCTCCCCCCTGCTTCCTGCTTACCTCATCTTCCATAGAGCAGGGGGGACACACAGACGGACGGAGGGAGCGGCTGCCTTAGGCAGCAGCTGCGGTCGGGTCTCAGCTTGCTGCTCTCATAGACTTTAAGGTCAGAAGGGACCATTATGATCATCTAGTCTGACCCTGCACAATGCAGGCCAAAGAATCTCACCCACCCACTCCTGCAATAATCCTCTCACCTATGTCTCAGCTATTGAAGTCCTCAAATCATGGTTTAAAGACTTCAAGATGCAGAGAATCCTCCAGCAAGTGACCCATGCCCCATGCTGCAGAGGAAGGCGAAAAACCCCCAGGGCCTCTGCCGATCTTTCCTGGAGGAAAATTCCTTCCCGACCCCAAATATGGCGATCAGCTGAACCCTGAGCATGTGGGCAAGACTCACCAACCAGATACCCAGGAAAAAAATCTCTAGTAACTTCTAACATCCCATAACTGACCATTGGGCCTATTTACCACTGAAAGTCAAAGGTCAATTAATTACCAAGATCATGTTATCCCATCTAATTAACAAGGCAGTGTACTTCTGACCCCACTCTTCATACTTAAAGGGGAAATCCACATCTCTATCTCTCAAACACACACAGGATGTGTGTCTCTGTCTGCCCTCCCTCCTTTCCTGCTGCTTTGTAGAGTGTGAGAGTTAACCCTTGATGAACTAGCAATTGGCTGAGCCCCCATTTAGCAGTAAGGCATTCCCTGGGAAATATCCCACCCTCTGACTCCTCCACCTCAACCAAGCTTCACAATCATCATCACTGTGTACCAGTATTCAGTTGTTTGTTTAAAACTTATACTGTGTGTGTGTGTGTGTGTGTATATATATATATATATATATATAATATAGTCTTTTGTCTGGTGAAAAAAATTTCCCTGGAACCTAGCCCCCTCATTTACATGAATTCTTATGGGGAAATTGGATTCGCTTAACATCGTTTCACTTAAAGTCGCAATTTTTAGGAACACAAGTACAACGTTAAGTGAGGAGTTCCTGTATATTGGTGGAAACCTCCCTTCCATCAGTGCAGGAAGCATCTATGCTATGGTGCTACAGCAACAGAGCTGCACCACCCTAGCTGTGCTGCTGTAGTGTAGACATATCCTTACACTTTTACAACTCACTCTGTCTCTCATACAGAGAGAGAGAGAGAGAGAGAGAGAGCTTCTACCATCATAAACCAAGAGTAATTCCAGTGAAATCAATAGAGCCACAGTGGTGTAAAAATGGCTGTTGATGAGAAAAGCAGGCCCACTGTCACACATGCTCTCCCCCAATCTCAAATATATGCTGCACATACATAGACGCTTAGAGACTGTCTCTCAGACACTGCACATCTGGCAAATGAAGATAAGAGAAAGGCAGAGCAGAAAGGTATTCGATTTAATCATTTTGAGGGGGAAATCCATTGCAAAAAAGCACAAAACCCACAACAAATAACGGAAACTGATATCTTTTCATATTAGAAAAAAGCTGTTCTTGACTGTGCAAGTAGAGTTGAAAGTTAAACCCTCTCATACACTCATTTATTGTCTGCAAAATGTTGCTTTAGGGAAAAAAGTGGTTCTGAAAATGTAAAGGAAAAAAACAAATATATGCCCTTTAGAAGTTAATCTGGGTTTGGAACGGAGTGAAAATATATCTTAGTTTATATCATCAGCATAAGGTGTAATACCCTTTTGTATGACTGATGATTACCATTCAGTATGCAGTCTGATGGATGAAATGGTAATAGAACTTGAACTCTCTTGTTGGAAGTGATGACAATGCTGATCATTGCAGATAGTCTTGAGCGAAGTAATCATGGGTAATATCAGTGGCATTAATCACAGTACAAAGTGTAAGCGTGACATCCATTTTATATTTCTATGGCAGTGATCAGTAGAGAATAACCTGTGTGCCACTATACAGTTCAAAGCTGCATTTGCCTTAAGGGTTCTTAAGAATTTTAACCATGACAGCAAAGCTTAAGTGGTTTGTATGTGTAATCGTAACCTCATTTAATGTAAACATACAGTTTAACAATATGATCAGAATCACAGAAATGAGTATGGAGAAGACTGGTAGGTAATCTAAGTAATCTCATTGCCAGGGCAGGTTTGTTCCCTACAATGTATTTTCTAGTAACTGTGTATATTTCAAGTTTGGGTGTTATTTTTCAAATACATGGGCAACAATCCCCCAAAATATAGACATCCAATGTAAACTCTAATATTGTAACCACGTTTGTTAGCTCTTGCTTCGGGAAGTGTATTTGATCCGCAGATTTCTCTGATTCCTTTTGATTAAGTAGCTAATCTGGACATTTTTCTGGACTACAGTAAATGACATTCTTTAGGCATCTAGAATACTTATGATGACATCATTTATTCATATCACAGTAGAGTTTAACACCCCACAGGACTTTAAATGCTATAGATTAGAAGGCTATCTCAGGTATGCACCTATTTTTAGAAGGATCTAATGGAAATGATTTTTTGATCTATCAGTCTCTCCAATGTCTGGGCAACAAGATTACATTTACACTGTAAGATCCTCAGGCCAAGAAGATTGTCTAGTTAGGTTGTATACTAGGCTAAGTGCATTCTTGGAACTCCATCAATAATAATAATAATTAATAATAATACTGTAGTATCATTCTCTACATTCTCAACCATGTGATAAACTGCTAACAATTTTGGTATTTGTGGGAGGGTGAGTTTACATTATGTAGACTAAAAATAGGCAAATAGTAAACCATTGTGTTTCATGAAAGAGACTAGACAAAATGCAACAACAGGAACAGAGATCAATTTAAAAAATATTTTATTAATATGTTTGTGCTTCTAAGGAACATTTCCTTGGAGAGTCTTCAGGTGCTTTACAAACAGAAATTAATTACATTTCATAATATTCCTTTGAGGTGGGTAAGGAATCTGTAGGGATTACTTTATCTACCATTGAAATGCAGCCACTTCTGGAGTGGAATGAATCATTAATTTAGTAGCACCCAGCAACACTACACAACAGATTATTTATTCATGTAGCACCAATGTGTAGGTGCTTTATGGATGTTTAGAAAAAAAGCTCCCTGCCTTGAAGGGTTTAAAATGAGGAAGGACACAGTATTCAATTGAAAACCTACAGCAGGAATCTAAGAAGAGTGTAATTATTGGAGCTGGAATTTGGCCAGGGTAATGGGGTGAACATTCTTACTCAGACAAAAGGTGAGATTTTTAATCACCAAAAATTTTACTAAGATTTGTTCAAATTAATAATAAATAAGTCTCATTTCATCTTCTCAGCATGGAAACAGCCCTCAGATTTGGTTTAGTTACACACAAAACCATTGCACTGTAATCACAAACAGATTGGAGGTGGAAACATGCCCCATGTTTCAAAGGGGCCCCCAGACTACAGCATTACTTCCATTGTGCATTGCAACACAAACATCCCTGTATGTGTGTAGATCTCTTAATCTGTCCCTGACTGTGACTACATCTTCCCAAAGCCCTCCCCAGACTTTAGGGCAGCAGTGCTGTAGAAGGCAAACAATCAGAAATGAAGGTCAGAATTGTAGCTATACTAGAGAACATGGCTTAGCACTCTAAGCATCAGTCTTCAGATACCTGTTCTCTGTGTTCTTCTTGACTTCTGTTTTTATGGGAAGACAGTTGCTAAAGGGACTAGGCCGGGTTGGTAGTAGCGCTGTGCCCAAGATGAGACCAACAGGAGCTAGAGACAAGGCTTCTGTAGTGGTAGGGCCTACTGCAAAGTGGGCGGGTGGAGACACGCACTACAGTGGGTCACAAGCTTGTACCTCTACACTGAGACGCGCCAGCAAGCGCATGTTCTGAGGACGTACAGGCACATGTCCGAGGGCTTTATGTGTGGATGGGGTATGTGTTGGCAGCGAGGTGGGGGAGGGAGATGTCGGGCTTAAGCATGTGGAGACCTGCAGGTGTAGCCATACCTTTGCTTCTGTGTCCTTGATGAGCACAGCAGTCTCAAAGGGCTGTGAATGGAGAGACCATCCCTAAGGTAGCTTGGTCTGAGTCCATTAAGTGTTTTAAGGATTGAGGTTTGAATTGGACCTGCTGGTAGACAGGGAGACAGCGCAGGGCACAGAGCATTGCGATGAGCTTTTTGTGGCTAGTCCCATTCGTTCCAGTCAGTGGCGTAGCCAGGTTTAGCGCATAGGGGGAGCGGAGCTAAAAAACGGCGCCGGGAGCAAAAAAGAATGCTCCGCTCTGGCTGCAGCGTAGGAGCAAAAGGCGTCGGAGCACAAAAAAGGCGCCGCTTCTGCTCAGTGGGGGAGTGACCACTCCCCCTGCTCCCCCCCTGGCTACGCTACTGGTTCCAGTGGCAAGCTGGAGTTTGTGGTTGACCTTGATCAACAACCCAAGGAATGTGCATTAATTATGTCTTGAGGTGTCCAACATGTGGATCATTATTGCAGTCTGTAGTCTCCTAGGTAAGTGAAGGCAGGAGAAGGCATTAATTGTTACAGTCATTACCTGGCTCTCAAGGAGTGATGATGAGTCTAGAATTTCTACAGGGCTTTGCACTACTCTGACAACTGGTTTTTTTCCCTTTTTCCCATTCTTTTGAGACTTCGAAAGGAAGATAAACTGAACCCCATTCATCGTACTGCATGGACCTTTTCAGTGAGACCTCAATTTAAAAAACGGTCCTTTCAGCCCATGGTGGACTTTAAAGATCTAATAGCTGAAGTGCAGGTGTTTGCCCTATTGTTTTTGGCCAAATGTTTTCCTTTCCACCCTTGTGCTACCTTCCACCTCAGCGATTGCTCTAGTTCAGGTGTACCTATGCAGCAGTGAAGCATTTTGGGATCCTTCAGAATGAAAGGCACTGTATGTTATACTATTATTAATAGTGAAAGTAGCACAGTTTGTCTTCACCTTCTAAGTCAAGGCAAGTTTCAAATACTAATACCAGTAACTGCTTAGCAAATCTGGAGTGAACAGGGCACTGTCCCTTTAAAATACACACCTCTCATCACAGAGCTTGAATTCTTTCCACGGCAGTCTTACATATTATACAAACATCTTAAGGGAGAGATACAAAAATAGACCCAAAGACAAATCAAAAGAAGAATGTTATTAACAGGGACACTAAGGGACCCAGCAGGGTTACTGCTCACTAACAAACCCCTGGGGGCAGGAAAACAGCCACAGCCCCATTCCGCCCTCAGTCACACTGCCAAAAATCCAGAGTTACTCCATGGATTTGAATAGTTTCTCTGGATTTACACTAGTGTGGGCTGAGGGCAGAATTTGACACCAGGAGTGCAGTTTGCTCCTAATATAAAAAGTCAATGAATTACTACAATGGAGGGGATTATATTCATAGTACGCAAACATTACAGTATTGTCAGATAATCAGGCTGGTCAACAGAGAAACTAAGATTAGGGCCCCCAATTTGCCCTGAGTTACACAGGTGTTACTCTCCTTGTGCCAAAACCTGCCTCCTGGGGGTGAAATTTGCTCCTGTGCAGAGAACCAGCCTCAGGCCTAAGCACCACTTCAACTCTATGTTAACTTGACTTAAATGTCACCTAGGCCTTATGTGAGCTGTCTGCATAGGGGTGAATCTCACCCAGTCACCCCAGTGTAAGACTAGAGCCTTTCCACAGACGTCCGTGGGCTCACATTGGTGCAACTGAGAACAGGAGTTGGCCCACTGACTTCAATAGAGGGGCAAATCCTGGTCATTGTGGAGTCCATGTAATAAACAGCAATGGGAGTTGTACCTAAAAAACTTCCGGCAGATCTGGGCCCTTTGGGCCAAATCTTGGTCTCCCAAAGTTATCAGCAAAACCTCAATTGATTTCAAGCGGGGCCAGGATTTCACCCTATATTTGTAACCTATTCTTGTGTCACATGGTTTGTCTTTATCATTATGATAGAAAACACTGGTTTCCGCCTCAGTTCCAGCTGGAACGATGTGATTTAATGGTGGCATTTGCGGATGTGTTCAGCTCTGTTCTAAGAGTGAATGGTGCGAGAGCCACTAAGCTCCAGATTTCCCCTGTCTGTTCTCAGCCAGTTAAATCCTCAGGTCTACTATTTTGAATCATCACTTCACCTTCACTTCCTGTACATATCCAAGCAGTTAAAGGAAGCTCTAGGCTGTTGTCACAAGGCAGGCCCTAGGTTTAATGGGGTCCTCCTGAATGAATGCATCTAGCTGTCCTCCATACCTGTGACAGGGTCCTGCCATCTCTGGGTATCCACTGCTCCCTCTTATCCACAACAGCTTCTGGCTGTGTCGAATCCCATCTTCATCTGTTTCTCAGGCTCTGTGGCCTCTTATGCCCCCCTATGTGGACCAGAAAGCCCAGAGAGAAAGGGAGACAAAGCAAAACTGTCCAATCAGGGAATGGGAGAGGACAGCTAGGGAATTCAGTCTCTAATGACCTTGGCACCACAGATGGAGAATCAGAGATGGTATTCTAGCTGGCAGGTCAGGTGTCACGGTGGAGAACTATGCAGATAATAGTTCATGTGTAGGCACACTGCTCAGCAATCTCTCCCAGCACAAACCTCTGCGGCTACACCCTCCCCTAGTTTTGGGGGTGATCCACACTTGTCTTGAAAGATGAACCCACAGTGACAAGCACCCCAGTAACCACCACCCTGATTCCCCCACCTAACTGCGTAAACAACATTGCATCCTAAAAACATGTGAGGTGAGCTAGTGATGGTTTCCCAGGCCCATCCTGCCTTTCTTCACTTTGCACAGATTCTAGTACCAGCCCTAGGCAGTTCATCTCATATAAGAATTTTACACATGTCAAGCATTCTTTGGGATGAAGAACACCTTCATATTAGCGATAGCTGAAGGTTCAGAGTTTGAGGTGAGATATGAGCACAAGCCAGAGCATTTGGATCAGGTTCTAGATTTTAAACTCTCCAGACCGGAGCTGTTCAGACCTAGGGTTTTGGTTTAGTCAAAGGATAAGAGTCCCTTTGTGAAATACAGGAGCAGATCAGGGCTCAGATTCTGGTTCCCTCACCTACAGTCCAGAAGTGCTTAAATCCCAGGCTGTCTCTAGTTCAAATGCTTTTCTGACTTACCCACGAATCACAAGTTCATGCTACTGAGATACACAGAGGCTTGTTGACAGCCTGTGCTACTCTAAATGACTGATTTAGTGCATTTAGCCTGATCTCTAAATGCTCAAACAGATCCCCTCTAGAATTTACCTGTCACTGTTACAGACTAACAAAGAAGTTAGCTAATGAAACCTACATAAGTGTTAGGGAGAAGAATCACTCAGAATAGAGAGAATAACTTGCACTGGATATCTATCTTTACCTATGTTGTCTACCCATCGCTCCTGTTTGCCAAACAGCCACCGCTAAGTATGTCCACACTGCAGTTGGGAGCTGTGATTGCAACATGTGTAGATGGATCCACAACAGCTTTGATCTAGCTAAATCAAAGCTAGCTTGAGAGGAACAATAGCAGTAAAGCTGTGGTAAGACAGGCAGCAGCATGGGTTAGCCACTCAAGTAGGACCCAGCGTCCTGGGTGGCTGGGGCGAGCCTGTACCACCACCTGGGAAGCTGCGGCTTCACGGCTATTGTTACTAGAGCTGTTGGTGACAATGCTGTCAGTGTGAGCCATCCGACACCAGCATGGTCTCTGCGGCTGCCCACAGGATTAAGACCCTGGTTCTCTACTCCTTTTGTTCTCCCTTTTCAGGCAGCTTTTTATCAGAGATGAGCCTGAGTCAAAAAATTCAATGCCGCTCTTGATCCAGTTCTAAACGACTCCAAGCTCAAGTTCAGTGACCCGGCAGTTTGGGTCCATTTCTACTCCAGCTACAAAAGGCCGCAATTTCACTCTACCCAGATCTCTTATCAGTTCCTGTGTAACTATCACTATATCACACACAATGCCTGGCTTCTTTCAAGAGCTCATGGGGAATATCACTGGGATTAAAGATTTTTGTATGTGACACATGCAGCTGCTACTGCCTTGCACAAAGATTCTTGTCTGCACAGCTGAGCACTGGGTTCTGTTGATGTATGGGTCATTCTCATTGCCACTTGCTTATTTTCCAGTAGCCTTGGACATCTTCATCCCTTATTAGGACTTTTGCCATCTGATGCTTGGATGACAGTGGAGTGTAGAGGGAGTGATTTAGAGATTCTCCTTGACAGTGTTGAAAAAGCCCTTTAGCCCTCTTCCCTGCACCTAACCACCTCCTCTCCCCTCTAATTGCCTGCACTATTCAGGGAAATGTTCCTATTACAGCACTTCACAAACTATTTTGTCCCTCAGCTGACATTCCTGTATTCTCTTTTCATGCCACTTGCTTTAAGCAATCTTCTCCTTTCTGCCAAGGCTAGTATGAATCCTTCTGAGATCACAGACCCTATTATATGGTCCTCCCAAGTATTCATTTGCTTGGAAGTATGGAAAATACCAGGGTACTAGGAGCTAGCTGATTTAATTATTTGTTTCCTGGATCATTTAGTTCTCTTTACACCATAGTTTGGTTGGGGTTTTTTTTCGGGAAAAGCAGCTGCTGTATTTGGAAGTGTCCTGAGATTCTCTGTCTCTAAACTGTTTGTTTCTTACAGGAGCACCCGAGCTTCCCATCAAATCTGGCTTGCTGTTTTCCCAACCTCTTTCCCACCACCCCTTGTTTCCTACTCTCCCTTTCCAGCCAGTCCCAGTCTCCCTTATCCTCACCCCGCCCCCCAGTCAATTTTCCTCTCTCCTTCCTACCAGCCTCCAGTTCAGTCTCCGTCCCACCTCCCTGGCTCCTTGTCCCAATCTAGTTTCCCCTCCCGTGCCTGGCTCTTGTCCCCTCTGCATTTGATTCAGGCAGCTTCCTCCTCCACACAGCATGGCCCCAGCAGGAGGAGCTTTAAGAGCACGCGAGAGACAGTCTCTCCCTACTTGCATTTCGGTGCCTGGACCTGACACAACTCATAGCAGCCCAGAGCTGCAAGTACAAAGAAAGTCCTGCTCAGACCCAGGCTGGAGCATGCCCATTGCAGATGGAATCTCCAGGGGATTAAGCTGTGAAGTTCTAGCTAGTCTCTACTGAGCATGTGTGTACTGCAATTTTTCAAAAGTTTATACCTTGGCCAGATTTGGGCAGATTTTCACAAGGATGGCAAAAGGCATGACACTGACACAAAGGCCACCCTCACCCCCACAAAAGTTCAAGTTCCCACCCCAAAACATGGGGACATTAGAGTTTCTTAAAGAATAGGTCACCAGAATTTTGTAACATGGCAACACAACATCATTTTCCCTACCCTTGTCCTTGGAAACGGCTGATCTGTTGAGGCTGAAATTTTCCAAAAACCTCAGTGTGAAGAAGACACCCGACATGTAAAATTTCAGCCAGAACAGATAGAGTTTGGCAAAGTTATAAGCATCTGAAAACAGGGTCTTATAATGGGATGTATCAGACAACCTTAATAATAGGTGGTGCTATCAGCTTTGCCTATAAATAATAGTCTATAGGCAGATTGGTCTTGTGGGTAGGATGCTGGCCTGCTGGGACTCCATCTCAGCCACTGTTTGACTGTGACACCATGGGCAAGTCACTTCACTTCTCTGTCCTACTGCTCTCCCCTCACCTTTTGTCTTGCCTTGCATAGATTGGAAATTCTTTAGGTAGGCCAGGGATTGTCTCTTACTATGCATTTGTATTGTGCTTATCACAGTGGGGCCCAATCTCAGTTGGGGCCATCTACCATTATCGCACTACTACAGATAATAATAATTGCATTATTCTTATTTTAATCGTATTTTTAGGCTGTCAACACTACAAAACAAAGTTAGATATTTGGTAGGATATATCTATGCAAGTATCAGAAGTAAACCTTCACCTGCTTATCTCTGTATACAAACCCTTTAGGTCCTGCTTTGACAGGGATTAAAGGTGTGTCGTAAATCCTAGTCAAGACAAGGCCTTAGAAATGATCATGCTCTCGCTTTACAGCTGCTTTATTACTCTGTCTTGAGCCTCTTCTGTACTCTCTGTGGGTGAAACTCATCCTTGGGCTGAGGGACAGTACAAGGCCTGTTGGTCACTTAAACCCTTTTGATAGGCTGAAGTGGGACCGAAGTGGTGCATAGGCCTTGTTCTGGTCCTCTGAATTTCACCCAGTGGACTCATATAACCCCCATTAGCAGTACTGGGAACTGAGTGTACCCAGGGAGGGCAGAATAGATGCCACAGTGCAGTAGCAAGACTCAAGAATTATTTTGTTTTTTAAAGCTGGAATTTAATGCTGGTGAAAGGGGTGAGGTTGAAGAAACCCTGGACACTCCTATTTATCCACAGAATAGGTACAACAGAGGCAACTGCAGTTTAGGCTTCCCCTTATTGCCCTTCCAATGTATTGTAACCATGCTGTGGAGGGGAGAAAAGGGAATTTACTCCTTTTGTCCGTTACATTCTTAGCCTCTTTGCCAGTGAGAGAACCAAGTATTGACAGTTGTGACATGAGCACCTGTTCACTACAAACTAAACTGAGATCCCAAACTCATTTCACATCGGACACCAAAAAGGCATCACAGGTTCACAACTATTAATTGCTCCCTCCTTAGGCTGAAATCAAGCAGGTGTCTTACAGATAAATGGCTGTATGTCCCATTACCAATTCCCTCAGCCATCCACTCCTTCACAAGAGCTAGTTCTTAACTGTTTTGTTAATACTGATTTGTAGATTTAGGGTGATCCACTCAAGAAGGTGGTTGTGCTAGGACAGGGGTGGGCAAACTTTTTGGCCTGAGGGCCATATCTGGGTTCCGGAACCGTATGAAGGGCTGGGTAGGGAAGGCTGTGCCTCCCTGAACAGCCTGGCCCCTACCCCCTATTCCCCCACCTCACACTTCCCGCCCCCTGACTGCCCCCCTCAGAATCCCCGACCCATCCAACCCCCTCTGCTCCTTGTTCCCTGACTGCCCCCTCCTGGGACCCCCTGCCCCTAACCACCCCCCAGGAACCCCAGCCCCTATCCAACGCCCCCTTCTCTCTATCCTCTGACTGCCCCGACTCCTATCCACACCCCTACTCCCTGACAGGCCCCCCGGGACTCCCACGCCTACCCAACCCCCCCATTTCCCATCCCCTGACTGCCTCCCCACGAACCTCTGCCCCATCCAACTTCCCCCTGCTCCCTGTCCCTTAACTGCCCCCCGGGACCTCCTGCCCCTTATCCAACTCCACCCATCCCCCGCCCCCTTACCATGCCGCTCAGAGCAGCAGGACTGGCAGCCGTGCCACCCGGCCGGAGCCAGCCATGCCGCCGCACTGCCTGGCAGGAACTCGCAGCCCTGCTGCCCAGAGCACTGGTGGCACGGTGAGCTGAGGCTGCTGGGGAGGGGGACAGCAGGAGAGGGGCCGGGGGCTAGCCTCCCCGGCCCGGAGCTCAAGGGCCGGGCAGGATGATCCTGTGGGCCAGATGTGGCCCGCGGACCATAGTTTGTCCACCTCTGTGCTAGGAGTTGCTGGCTGTCTAGTTGCAGATGTGACTATGAGCTGAGATGGAAACCTTTCAAAATTACACTATGAGCCATTTATTTCTCTCAGGATCACATCTGAAGGAGCCAAGCTACAGGCTGTGACTTGCAGGGCCAGCCCTAGACCAAATGGGGCCCCAGGTGAGGAGCATCTTCGGTGCCCTCCTGCCCATTTGTTAAACTTTTGAATACCTTATTTTTTATTGCATTTGTAGTCCATTTCATGACTTTGATGCACGATTTGCATGCATGATTTATCCCTGTCATATCAGACAATAAATTTGCCACTAGGATCTGTAAATCTGTATTGATTCATGCCATATATAATCAAATAAAAATTGTTTCCTCTAAGCTTATAGAAACTCCTTAAATTTAAGAATAACTGAAATGTACTAACATCAAGAAATTGAACTGTGCACCAACATCAGGTGGTCCAGTATTAAATAGTGTTACAGTAGGTGACAGCCTTGGAATGTTAACACTAGTTCTTTAATTCAAAAGGTCGCTTTTCTCGCCTTTGCCTCACGATCTGAAGCACAGCATCAGAGAAAGGTCTACAAAGGTCCAGAACATTCTAGGAGGTTAGTGGGAAATGAATCCACATACCGAATACCTGAAACATTTTACTACAAACATTCCATTTTTCCTTTTGCCACTAACAACAAAAACAGCATCCCGAGCTCGGCGCCCTCCAAGCCTGGCACCCCAGGTGGTGGCCTGAGTCACCTGCCCCTAAATCCAGCCCTGGTGGCTTGATAGCAACAGAACCGAGGTTTAGCTGTAAGGTACGTTATTAGAGAGCCTTGATACCCTGCATTAAATGGAACTGTTTCAGTCCAAATTTCTTGCCACTTACAAATTACATGCTCAATATACCATTTTCCAGACAAGATTAAATGTTATATTTTATATGGCAGCCCTCTCAGAAAGCTGGGAAATTGAAAAAAGAATGTGCTGCCCTCTTTTTGAACTTGAACCACAATTCAGTCAGAGGCTGATTTGTCTGTAGAAGTGAATGTGTAATGCTGGTGGAAGCTGCCAGTCTGAATGCCTGGTAGGGGGACTGAAGTCCTCTATTTTTCATGACAGGAACTGCTGCAGTGCCCACTTCCCTTATGCCACTCCACCCCTAATCTGGAGGGACTGGTCTAAGGAATGAGGGGGATGTTTAGTAACTAGGAATCAATCCACGTTTCTCTGCTGAGACTGCCTACAGGTTTGTAAGACCTATTGGATTGAGACCACCAGCTAGTTTTATATAGGGTGCTCAACAGACCTCAAATGGTGACAACATTTGGTCACAAACAACCGGGGCTGGATTTCACCTGGCTACCTAGAAATAAAAGTCTCTGTAGCACATTAGTAATCTTCTGAGCCATCCCACCCCTGTCAATAAGGCGCAATGGACGTGTTTGGGTAACCTGCTGGTATGTCTTTCTAATCTTAAAAAAAATGGGCAAACACTCACAAACATATTTTACCCACAGGCAGAAGAGCTAAAACCTCTCAGTTTAGTCCCTGCTGTTGTAATCCATAATGACAGAATATGCTCTACTGTGTTCAAACCAGCAGGGTAGATCCTGCAGAATTATGTTCTACCAGCAAGGATGCCCTTAAATCTAAATATTAAACACTGCAAGGGGGGCTGGATGTCTCAGGGGATTCATACTGGGATATAGAGCCTTTTCACTGTATTGTATATTACTGGCTGGGATCTAGCCCAACGGCTGTTTAATGATGTCAGTGGATCTCTGTTCCTAGGGACAGGGACTCCACATGACAAATAGAGCCATCTTGTATGGTACCTCTATGGGCATATTTATTAGAGATACTAAGGAAGGATGAAGGCTCTTGCCTGAAAGGCGGCTTCTACAGGTCACTGATAGCGCAGTGGGTGGAATGATTTCACAGCCACCTATGCTGTGGCCCAATGGACTTGATGGTTTTCAGACTGGATAAAACTCAGGAACCTTTTGCCCCATGAGCTAAAGGAGCATGTCAGTTGGGTATGGTAGTAAGACTTGTATCCTCAGCCTCCAGTTAGTAGAGGGCAACATGGTCACATCTGCTAGAGCAAGTCTAACACTCCATTAGAATCTTTTTTTCTTTTCTTTTTTTGGTATTTCAGCCACTGTTGCCCCCTGTATCAATTTTTAATTTAAGGTTCCTACCATTTAGATCCATGCTTCTGGTCTATTGAGGATATAGTCCCTAGAAATATGCACTCATTGTCATCTGATGATAACATTCCCTCTTGGAGTGTTTCCACTGCTCTTGGTGACCAGCATGCTATTGCAAAATGTCCTATTTTGTGCCATCTCCTACATTCTGCCTCTTTTGCTGGTCTTGGTGTCTTAGTGTCTTGCCACATCTTCCACAGCTTTTCCTAGCTTCTCTCCAATTCAGGTTCTTTGGTCTCCCACTCTCTAGTTGTGCAGTGTTATTATGTTGTAAATTTGGTCCGACTGATCCTTTCACATTTGTGTTTTTTCTCTTTGCTACTGTGTCAGTATTGTTTGAGGTAGTCTCCCCTATGCTGCAAGCATGCAAGTCACAGTTGTTTCGTTATGGCATCTTGCATTCTTACTTTTGCTACTGTGAGATCTGGTCTAACTGAAGCTATACAGATAAATTCTCTTATACCAACAACTAATCTGTCTCTTATTAGTTCTTCTTTTAACATTCCATATTTGCAATGTTCAGCAAGACTATGAACTGCAGTAATAAAAGTCTCAGCTGTTTCCTCTTGTTCCTGGAATCTCCTATTAAATTTGGCCCTTTTATATATAATATACTGTCTGCCTATGAAATGGGCATTAGCAGTCTCTTTCAGTTTGGAGTATTCTTTCTTTTCCTCATCAGTGAGGGGTAGGGCACATATGATATAATCAGCAGCATCACCAGTGGCAAATATCAGGGCATTTATCTGCTATTCTTGTGCATTCTCTGCTAAATCAAAAGCCATCCAGAATCGCTCAAATCTATGGATCCAGCAAGGTCAGCTGCCTGAGCTGCCAAAACCAAACTTCTCTAACAGACCTGTTTGCACTGTGGACTCCATTGCCACGCTAAGATAGGGCACCTCCTTCCTGCTTCTGCTTTCACAGGTCTCCTCCCTGATTTTGTGCTTTGTCCACTCACTCACAGTCTTGCAGTTTGGGGGTCTCTTTCCTTTCTTTTACTCCTTCTTTAGGGAGAGGGAGTCACTCGCCTCTGACCCTGTGTAGTATGAGGACATGAACACAAAGGGCCATGCTTTCAGCAGCAACTAGAGAACTCCCTAACGAGGAAGTTCCCCCATTTATTAAGAACCCAGCTTGCAACAGATCCTGGCCCTCTCTGGTAACTGTGGGAGCAGAGGAACTCTATAACCACTGCACACTGGCCCTCTTAAAACAAATAACCAAGCCCAAAGGGGGCTTTTCCTGTGCTAAAAAGCATCTCCTGTGGGCGGGGATGTGCAACTGGACTCCTCACAGGGAATCAGTGCTGGACTTGGTACCACGGAAGTGGTCACTCCAGCATACACTTCCGTAATGGCCCACTGGCATCCAGCCTAAGCCAGCGGGAATTCTTCCAGTGACTCCCACCAATGACTTGCTCGTAAGGGCCGTGCTGCCCTGCTCAAGCTGACTGTCAGCGACAGAAAGCCTCAATCTCACCCTAAGCGTTGGTAGTTTATCTGCAGGAGTTGCTTACGATTCTCACAGTTCCTCTTCTCCCGTATCCAAACCCATTCGCTAGCCCGTTGAGCTCAGACCCCTGCCAGGCTTATCTTATGGCATAACCTTTTATATTAGACTATGTGAGTTTGAAAAAGTTTCCCTAAAGTTCAATTAAATTGGAAAATCCATTGTCCTCAGATTTGTTAGGTATAATTCTCCATCTATTCATTATTCTTAATGAAGTCATAACTTCCTGAGTGATACTTATTTGCCTCTTCTATGCATCTACCCTCTCATTGTGGAAGTCAAGCTGTGGCTTTCTGGTTCTTTCTTAGATCCCTTCATAAATCTAGGCATAACACAAACTTCTCTCCAGCCCATTAACTTCTCTTCTTTCCTGTTTCCTTTGGGAGTTTTTAAACTCCTCCTGTCACTGAAACCATCTTACAAGGCTTCAAGAGGTAATAGGCAATATTGTGGGCAGCGGACACAGTGTTCCCACAGAGTATACATGAGATTAGATTCTTTTTTTCTTTTTTTATGGTGACTAGCTCACATGCACAGGTTTCAGCTAACTGCCAGACTTAGTCAAAAGTTTTTCCCTGAGATATATTACCAGGAACTTTAAGAGTTTTACCTTCCTCTGAAACATTGATCAGGATCATTACTCTGATCAGGTGGGGTGTGCAATTGTCAGGGTTAGGAATGGGTGAACTTTGGTCTTTCTGGTCTCCTGAGTTCCTTTGCTTAACCATCTGCTGTAATTTTTTAGTTAATTGCTTGATTTTCTGAGATGGATCCCACCTGGCCCTGATGTTCTGTCAGCTTTGTGGCATTCTGAATTTCTTGATCATTACTTCTGGCATGAGCTCAACTACTGACAGTATTTCTACTGTCTCCCTTAGAAAAAGTATGGCTGTTTTTGGCATGGCCTCCATCCCTCCTTGTAAACACTAGGCAAATGATTTATTACTAAGTAGTCTGCTTCTTTGTATATTATAATTGACCCATTTACCTTCCTGGGGGCCTGTCTCCTTAAATGAACTCTTGTTCTCTGTGTAACTGGAACCTTTCTCCTCTATTTAGATTGTTTGCATATTCTTTTGGTTAGTTTCCACCCTTGCTTCTCTCATCATCCTTTCAATCACTCTCAGTTTCTTTGTCTTTCTTGCAGTCTTCTCCTGCTCTTCATGTTTTCTGCAGTACCTCATGTGACAGATATGGCAATTTCCTGTGATATCTCTGGGAGTTCTTAATGTGTTAAGTTTATGTATCATTGTGGGCCTGGGGTGGTATGTAATTACATGGGGGTATGGTGACCACAGCCCTCCAGGAACCAAGAACAGTGGGAGGTGATTAGGCAAATTCACTCAGGTGGTAATACTTCCAGAGAACTACCCCCATCTGGAAAGGCTCACATATACTGGTTCAGGCTGGATTCACTAGAAACCAACTGACGAAAAAAGGACTTTTGGATAAGTAATTGGAGTTTAAATGGAGTTGAGGCCTTTTTTTCTGATCCAGCCAACAGATAGAATCTTCTGTCCATAGAGGGACCCCAATCTTTAGGGAAGGGTTGGAAAGACCAACACCTACCAGAGCCTGAGTTGAGGTGGAGGCTGGAGTTGAGATGACCTCTGGTAAGTTTTTTAGCATGTGTGTAGATTTTATTGTTTTTAATGTTTCCTCTGTAATGCTTTCACATTAAGAATACATGTGCTTGCTTAGAAAGAGCTGTGTGGTAACTTAACTGTGGAATTATGTTGTTTATAGACTCTGAGGAGAAAGCAAAGTGTAGGTGCTGGCTGTCTAGGCAGTCTGGCGTACTGGGGAACTTGCAATGTACTGGACAGCCTGGAGAAACCCTGGTAGGGAGGGGGAGAGGTGTGGGTCAGAAAAGAGAGGTTATGGCTTTGAGCCAGAAGCCTGAAAGTTGGTGCCCCACAGAAGGAGAATACAGATGCAGTTGTCTTAAACTGCATAGGCTCAGATTACCTGCTGCCACATGAAAAGTGGAGAGATGGGCTAGTGGTTTCTAGTTTTGCAATAAGTAGCCTTCCTGTGATACAAACACCAGCATAGTGGATTTAGTCCTTAATGTATCTAGGTTTGAAAGATTCTCAGGCAATTTCATGCCTGTCCAATGAGGCTTCAAGACCTGACGTTCTGTGGAGACATTAAACTACCTCCTGTAAGAGTACTGCTGTGTCCGTGACCAAAAATGCTCCTTCCTCCGTTCACCCCAACACCCCCCTTGTTGTGCCATATGACACATGGTGTTCGGATTCTGCCCTTCACCACAGATTTGGCTTCACTTTAACGATGCTGCATGCATCTGTGAAGAGCTCTGGGATAAAAGGCCCTATATCGGCTAAATCCTATGAGGTACTGAGCTCCCTCCACTCCTAGGATCCGGCCCTGTGAAGGTAAGATGGGGATGTTCACTCAGACAGGTATTTATCTTCTAGCATTTGCTGCCTGCACGTTCATTACATTATCTCCCCACTTCTTCTGGCTGCTTGTCCTCTCAGCCAGTTCGTGGCAGGGCTAGTTGTATTGCTGACATGGCCTGCGTTTTTAAAGCACAGCCATGATTCGCTTTGGATTTCAGTTCTAGTGTATTATTGTCATCTGTGGAGCAGTTCATTTTGGTCTGTTCCCCTTATTCACCCCCTGGAAAGGCAAAATCAACGTAGGTGCTCTATTTTACTTGTGACAGGTTGGGGCCACAGAGACCTGCTTGGTGCTGCCACCTGGTGTGCCAAGGCTACTTCTGCCCCTGCTCCCAGGCCTTTTCCAGCTTGGGACTCCCGAATCCTGTCTGTTTTGAGCCAGATTCCACTGATCTGCTGCAAACCCAGACCCAGGTCCGAACCAAGTCCACTCACCACTGTAAGGCCCCTGGAAGCGCTCTTGCCTTTGACACCCAGCTGCTCAACTCCAAGGAGGTTCAACCCCTTAATAAATCCGTTTTACCCTGTATAAAGCTTATACAGGGTAAACTCATAAATAGTTCGCCTTCTATTGCAAAGATAGAAAGGTATGCACACCTGATCGCTGTCCCAAGGCACTAACTCGTACTCAAGGAAACTTAATAAGTAAAAAGTGATTTTAATAAGTACAGAAAATAGGATTAAAGTGATTTTCAAGTAGTGACAGACAGAACAAAGCAAGTTACTTAGTAAAATAAAATAAAACACGCACGTCTATGTCTATTCAAAGTTAACACAGATAAAAGCCTCACCAGATTCGGATATTTTCCTTTTTACAGGCTGTAGAATCAGCCTGGGCCCAGCTGAGTCCAGCAGACTCTCACACCCCTTAGTGTCTTTGTCCTTTGTTCAGTTCCCCTCAGGAATGTCCCTGGGGGGGCGGAGAGCCTCTCCCTTTAGCCAGCTGAAGACCAAAATGGAAGGGTCTTGCAAGGGTTTTTATAGCCTTTCTTCCTCTCCCTGCGTAGGATCCAGTTGCCCTGGAGTTTTGGGATCACATGGGCAAGTCACCTGCCCATGCGCCCTAACCAGTCTAACCAGTTGCATTCCAGACCCGGCCCCAATGTGGATTGGGGTCTGCAACGTCTTTTGTCTGTCAAGTGCTCGCATTTAACAGGCATTCTTTGCTCCAAAGATGATCCCATGCACTTACAAAGGCTATGTACAAAACCAGCAAATATAAAACCAATCTTCATAACTCCCACTACAACAATGATACATGCATACAAACAGGAGGAGTAAATTCAGTAGATCATAACTTTCACAGAGATATGTTACATGGCACATGTAGCATAAAACATATTTTAGTTACATATATACATTTATAAGCATCTCCCCATAAAGTTTTATGGGGAACACCGTCACATTACTCACAAAGTTTTAGGCCACAGTGCATAGGGTTGCCAATTTTGGTTGGATCTATTCCTGGAGGTTTCATCACCGGACATAAACCCTAATTAAAGATTAATTTCTGGGGACTCCAGGACAATCCTGGAGGGTTGGCAACCCTAATTGCAGCAGCTGTTCCTCCTGTGTCTGTGGTTAATCCATCAACCTAGCACTGTCTACACCGGGTGCTAAGTTAGCACAACTACGTTTATCAGGGGTGAGGATTTTTCGCACTCCTGAGAGACGAAGCCATGCTGATGTATGTCTTCAGTGTAGACCAACCCTAACTTTCATGCACATCTCTGACCCTTCAAACCTGCCAGTGCATGATGCCAGCAGTGTATGACAAATGACCAAAGTGTGGTATTTTGTGCATAATGAACCACAGCCTGACAGATGAGTGGTTTTTTTAATTATTAAACCTGTTTTAAAGGATTTTTTCTTGTTGCGTGAATTAAATAAATCACCTTCTTATTTGTTTTCAGTTTTCTTTTTAAAGAAAATCACAGGCAACCATGGTTTGAATTGCAAATACATCCATGGTCTTTTTTTATGCAGAAACAGTAATATTCTTCCTTCGCAATTTGCATCTTATAACATCCACTGACACCTTCCTCCACTTTCTTTCTTGAGGATTAAGATGAGCTACTATTAGGGTATGTCTACACTACGGGAATAGTTCGATTTATCTTAAACCGAACTTGTGAAATCGATTTTACAAAGTCGATCGTGTGAATCCACACCAAGGACATTAATTCGAGTTTGTGAGTCCACACTAACGGGGCAAGCGTCAACAATGCAAGCGGTGCACTGTAGGTAGCTATCCCACAGTTCCCGCAGTCCCCGCTACCCATTGGAATTCTGGGTCTAGCCCCCAGTGCTTCTGGGGCCAAAAATGTGTCGCGGGTGGTTTTGGGAACCTGTCGTCATTCGACCCACACTCCCGCCCTCCCTACGTGAAAGCACTGGCGGGAAATTACATCGCGCCCTTTTCTGGTGATTGACAGCGCGGACGCCACAGGACAGCGAGCATGGAGCCCTCCGCGATCATCACTGCTGTTCTGTCCGTTGTCAACACCTCGCGCCTTATCGTCCACCTTTTCCAGAGGCAGATGCAGATAAATCTGGCAAGGAGGCAACGGAAGCTCCATGAGGACATGAACTCTGAGAGGGGCACAGACCTCTCGCAAAGCACGGGACCCCGGCCCCTGGACATCATGGTGGCAATGGGTCATGTTGATCCTGTGGAATGGCGATTCTGGGCCAGGGAAACAAGCACTGACTGGTGGGACCGCATAGTGCTGCAGGTCTGGGATGAATCCCAGTGGCTGAGAAACTTTCGTATGCGTAAGGGCACTTTCCCGGAACTTTGTGAGTTGCTGTCCCCTGCCCTGAAGCGCCAGGACACCCGGATGCGAGCTGCCCTGACTATCCAGAAGCAAGTGGCCATAGCCCTGTGGAAGCTTGCAACTCCTGACAGCTACCAGTCAGTCGCGAATCAATTTGGAGTGGGCAAGTCTACCGTGGGGGTTTCTGTGATGCAGGTAGCCCATGCAATCATTGACCTGCTGCTCTCAAAGGTAGTGACCCTTGGAGACGTGCAGGTGATCATAGATGGCTTTTCTGCTATGGGATTTCCAAACTGCGGCGGGGCTATTGATGGGACACACATCCCCATCCTTGGACCGGCCCACCAGGGCAGCCAGTACATTAACCGTAAGGGCTATTTTTCTATGGTGCTGCAAGCACTAGTGGACCATAAAGGACGTTTTACAAACATCAACGTTGGATGGCCGGGCAAGGTTCATGACGCTCGTGTGTTCAGGAACTCTGGTCTGTTCAGACGGCTGCAGGAAGGTATTTTCTTCCCGGACTGCAAAATACCTCTTGGGGATGTGGAGATGCCTATAGTGATCCTTGGGGACCCAGCCTACCTGCTAATGCCCTGGCTCATGAAGCCATACACAGGCGCCCTGGACACTGAAAAGGAGCTCTTCAACTACCGGCTGAGCAAGTGCAGGATGGTGGTGGAGTGTGCCTTTGGCCGTCTGAAAGGGAGATGGCGAAGCTTACTTACTCGCTCCGATCTCAGCCAAACAAATATCCCCATTGTGATTGCAGCTTGCTGTGTGCTCCACAATCTCTGCGAGAGCAAGGGGGAGACGTTTATGGTAGGGTGGGAGGCTGAGGCCAGTCACCTGGCTGCTGATTACGCACAGCCGGACACCAGGGCGATTAGAAGATCCCAGCGGGACGCGCTGCGCATCCGGGAAGCCCTGAAAGCTAGATTCCAGAGCGAGCAGGGTAACCAGTGACTGTTTCGCTTGTTAAAACTGAAGGTGAACCAGCCCCCGTTTCTTTACCCGGTGACCGTTGTCTATCCTCTACAATTACCAGCACCCTTTCCCCCCCCTCCCTTCAGTCCCCGGTTTAAAAGTATAATAAAGGAAACATTGTTTATTAAAACCGTCTTCTTTATTAATGATTTCTCGGTAAAGTGCTGAGACTGGGACAAATACCACGGTTGGGGAGCGGGTGGAGTGATGGAAAGGGCGCTTCCCAACTCGGGGAATAACAGGCTCCTGCTCCCTGAGCAGTCCGCAATGGTGTACTGCTTGTTTCAACGTAGCCTGCAACCACTCCTGTTCGGAAGTCTGGGGGGGCGGGGGGGGCTGTGTGACTTCTTTGCAGGGGATTGCGGCCACTGATCCCCTGCTGCATGGATCTGTCATGCAGGCTATTGCCTGCCGCCAACGATCTGCAGCCACCCTCCACCACCTGAAAGTGACAGCCCCCCCCCCCCCCATAGAGAATAGGAAAACCCCCTCCTAGAATGGCAACTGTGCCTAGTGAATGCAATGTGAGTGTGACTTTCTGATGAACCTTTTCCCCTGTTCCCACCCTGTTATCTGCGACTATCGTCTCAAATCACAAACCACTCCTCCCCTCCCCCACAATACAACAGCCCTTTGAAAGACAGTCAAGGAATCAGGACTGTTCAGAACACTATTTTTTATTAAGGAGAGCAAAATTTTAGGATGACACTTGGATGGGGGCTGGGGTGGGGTGCGTTTGGAGGGAAGTCAAGGTCCCATCTATATTTTTGGAAAGGAGAGCCTTCTGCTACTGGAGCAGTCCGCAGGGGTGGAGTGATTTTTTTTTTTTTTTTTTTTTTTTTTTTTTTTCCTCGGCCCCTGCCTCCCCTCGTTCTACTGACTTTGGGTGAGGGAGAAATAGGACTTTGTGGCAGGGGAGAGTGGTTGGAAAGAACATACAGAGGTGCCCTTTCCTCCATCCTCTGTTCCTGCAGAACGTCAACAAGGCGGCGGAGCGTATCAGTTTGCTCCCGCATTAGTCCAAGCAGCGTTTGAGTCGTCTGCTGATCTTCCAACCGCCACCTGTCCTCGCGAGCTTCAGCCCTCTGCTCCTGTTCGCTGACTGCTCGCTCGGACCTTGAGATGTCCTCTCTCCGCTGTGCAGCATCATTTCGGGAACAGAGCATCAGTTCCGAAAACATGTCGTCCCGGGTTGTTTTTTTTGCGCCGCCTGATCTGCGCAAGCCTCTGGGAGGGCGATCCATGGGTAGGGAGGGAGACACTCGCAGCTGTGGGATGGGAGAAAGGGAGTGAATTCCTCAGAAAGATACATTTTCCTGAACAATGCCTATACTCTTTCCCTGTGAACAAGACCATGCATACTATCTATCGCATGTGCACTCAGTACAAGGTCGAATATTATGTATTTGTATTAACTGCCGGGGTCCTGGTGTTCAGATCACCCAAGCGGACCTGGACACTGCAAAACTGCTCCCTGGAGACCATGGTAAGCCAGTGCCTTTGGACTGCTGTGACCTAACTTCACAGCAGTGCGGTACTCCCATGTTTCAAGCACAGGTCCTAGCGGTGGCCAGTTCCTGATGCCAGCAAAACCGCTCGGCTACAAGGGCTCGCACACACGTTTCCCCCCCCCCCCCCCCCCCCTGCGGTGCCGGTACCGGGAACTCTCCCAGCCCGCGACCCGCCGTGGTTTAACTGCTCAGATACCCTCCCCACCCCCTCCGCATGGCCGGTCCAGGGAGCTCTCCCTGCCGGCGCACCGCAAAGTTTCTGTGGTTAACCTCACTGCTACCACCCCCCCGCATGTCTGCCAACCGCCGCTTGTCGTTCTTTAAAGGAAAAATCAAGGAGTCACTATACTAACAAAAACACCCATTCAAACCAGGGCACCATGACTGATATCACTCTGATGAGGATTTCGGAGACAGAGAGACCGCATGCTGCGTGAATGCAAGCAAACCCCGGGGCCGTATGCCGCCATGCTATGCAAGGCAATGATACCAGAGTACCTGCAGCTTGCATGGCGCGGAAAAGTATCCTACCATGGAGGAGATAGTAAGGCCGCTCTCCCTGGGAACCTGATGCAAAAGCTTTCACTGTACCTACAGGAGAGTTTCGCGGAGATCTCCGATGGGGATTTCTCCTCTATCCCCATACATATTGACAGACTATTCGAGTAGTTGCCTTTTGAAAAGATTGAAAACTGAAGCGCCTATTGCAAAGCAAGCAATAAAAACACATTGATAAGAAACCAATGCCTATTCTATTCAAAATAAATATTTAAAACACCGACCTGACTATCCTTCGCCTGGGTCCTGGTCTGGGCTGCTGCTTTGGGAGGGTTCGTTGGGGAGCTCGGTGAGGGTGATGAACAGATCCTGGCTGTCGGGGAAATCAGCATTTAAAGCGCTGTCGACTGCCTCGTCCTCCTCCTCTCCTTCCTCCTCTTCACCGTCTGTGAAAATGTCAGACGACATGGCCGTAGATAAGACCCCATCGTCAGAGTCCACGGACACTAGTGGTGGCAGCACCACCGAGCATAGCATGCAGTGCCTCGTAAAAATGGCGCGTGTGTGGCTGCAATCCGGAGCGTCCGTTGGACTCTTTGGTTTTTTGGTATGCCTGTCGCAGCTCCTTGATTTTCACGCGGCACTGCGTTGCATCCCGGACGTATCCTCTCTCCGCCATTGCCTTGGAAATCTTCTCATACATTTTCGCATTCTGTCTTTTGGATCGCAGCTCCGAAAGCACGGACTCATCGCCCCCCACAGCGATCAGGTCCAAGACTTCCCGATCAGTCCAAGCTGGTGCTCTCTTCCTATTCTGTGATGTCATGGTCACCACGGCTGCAGAGCTCTGCATCGTTGCCAGTGCTGCTGTGCTCGCCACGATGTCCAAACAGAAAATGAGATTCAAATTGGCCAGACAGGAAAAGGAATTCAAATTTTCCCAGGGCTTTTCCTGAGTGGCTGGTCAGAGCATCCGAGCTCGGATTGCTGTCCAGAGCGTCCACTGAGTGGTGCACTGTGGGATAGCTCCCGGAGCTATTAGCGTCGAATTCTGTCCACAGTAACACGAATTCGACATGGCCATGTCGCATTTAGCGCTACTCCCCTCGTCGGGGAGGAGTACAGAAATCGAATTAAAGAGCCATTTATGTCTAAATAAATAGCTTCGTTATGTGGACGGGTGCAGGGTTAAATCGAGTTAACGCTGCTAAATTCGACAAAGTCCTAGTGTAGACCAGGCCTTAGAATCAGCATTCCAATCTATTTAACTTCTGCTTACTTGCAGTACATCAGTATCTGCTTTCATGCAACTTCTGTTACTTTACAGAATGCTCTGGGCACATTTAGGCTCATTTGATCTTGCTCTACAAGCTATTTGCCTCATTCATTCTCTAGGACTTATACTCAGGCCTTGATTTCTACAGGCCTACCCAGGGCCGGCTCTAAGATTTTTGCTGCCTCAAGCAAAAAAAATTCCCGCCCCCCCCCTGCCTTTTTTTTTTTTCTTTCATGCCCCCGGCTCAATCCCTTCCCCAAATCCCCAGCCCCACCTCCTCTCCCAGGCATTAAGCATTCCACCCCCCCATGGCTTCTTGCATGCCCCCCGCCCTAGCTCACCTCCGCTTCGCCTGCTCCCCTGAACGCGCCGCAGCTTCGCTTGTCCCCCCTCCCTCTCAGGCAAGGGAGCGGCGGCGTGTTCAGGGGAGCAGGCGGAGCGGAGGTGAGCGAGGGTGGGGGCAGGAAGTAATGGGGGGGGGTGGAAGAACTGCTCCCCGCCCCAGCTCACCTCCGCTCCGCCACCTCCCCGAGCGTGCCGCCGCTCAGTTCCCCCCCCCCCTCCCCCCCCCCCCCCCCCCCGGCTTGCCGCGTGAAGCCTGGGAGGGAAGGGGGAGAAGCGGAGCAGCGGCGGTGTGCTCAGGGGAGCAGGTGGAGGCGAGCTGGGGCGGCGGGGGCACCTTTCTAGGGGCAGCATGGCCAGCACCGGAATGCAGCCCCTAGAAATGTGCTGCCCTAAGCACCTGCTTGTTTTGCTGGTGCCTAGAGCCGGCCCTGGGTCTGCCCCTGGTGATTTTCTTTTCTCTGTGTTCTCTTTTTTGTAATCCTTGGCCCTTCCTGAGATCATGCCAAAGTCCTCTCTGTCCCTACAGATTTATTGTCCTCATGGTTTCAATTAGCTGGTTATTTCCTACCAGCCTAGGAGAAGATGTCAGCAAGGTCTTGGTGGGACTAAACTCCCCTCACCAATCCCATTACACACAGAGAAGTGGAAAGGAATGGATCTGAGGCCTGAAGGGCTGATCCACTCAAAGGGATGGGGCTGAAATAAAATCATATTCATTTGACAGGGCCTCTACAGTACACTAATAGATCACTTAGTCCATCCCCCTACAAGTCACAGGGACTTCTAACAAACAGATTCTAGGCTCTGCTTTCCAGGTATACTTGTATGAATGTTACACTTGGCCCATGCCAGGCCTTCTAGTTTTGTGCCAAGATCGTCTGTCTGTTCTGGCTCTACTGATTTCTCACAGAAGGGAGAATTATTCAAAAGTGGTCACCAATAGTCCCCTAGTGACATACCCATTATTGTAGTGCCCGTCCCATGCCAAGGCTTATCACTAGAGCTGGTCAGGAAGAGAGTCACACACACAATTTGGGTTTTCATAAGGGAGGGGAAAAAGTTGGAGGTTTTCATCAAAAATCTGACTATTTTCATTGGTGTTTTTGTTGTGTTTTGTTTTTTTGGTGAAGAATCAATCTTCATTTTGCTGAAATCCTATTTTTTCAATAACCGCAAATCTTTCTTCAGAAATATTCCGAAGACCTCTTTCTTACAAGGAAAGCCTTCTTCAGTGTCTGAAATGATCTCGAACCAGTATAGCCCTTGCCTAATCCCTCTGGGATAATTTGCTAGTATTTGTTCATAGGCAACCATTTTTATGGGGCCAGAGAGGTAAGGGTTTTTTTTAAATGGCTTTTATGGCTGCATGCCCAGCATCTCATCCTATTTCCAACCCATTGTGTCTCCGCATCACAGACTCACTGAAGTTAAAGATGGAAAAGACCTTATAAATCACTGTCATGTACTTGTACACGGTAGGTTGCAGGGCTGCTACTAGCAGGTCAAGCTTCTGTATCAGATATGGACTGACTACAGAGCACACTTCTCAGAGAGAGACACACCAGATGTGTTCACTATAAGATCCTTTAATGCTCTGCCTGGTAATGGCTGTTGGCCTTAGAGAAGGTATCTTATACTTAGTGCCACCTACTGGCTGAACAGTATAATACAGCTTAACATTCCATTACAGTCACATCTATCCATCCTTTTGCCAAGACAAGCTTGTTCCCTACAGTATATTATTCAGAAATTTGTCCGGTTCACTTTTTTAAATGATCCTAACCATGGGGCTTTAGCCCCTGGTGTGATGGGGAACATATTTTAAGATTTGTCTACATTGCAATCAGAGGTGCAATTGCGGATCAGGCAGACATACCAGCACTAGTTTGAATCAAGCTAGTATTTCTAAAAATAGCAACCAAGACCTGGGAGCACAGACCTGAGAGTGGGTTAAGAACATGAGCGCACACTCAGCGTTCTAGGGGGACTTGTACAGCCCGTGCTGAAGCCAGTGCCACCGCGTCTTCACTGCAATCTGTAGCCATGCTAGCTAGATTAAATCTACCGCAGGTATGTCTAAACCAGCTGTAATCGCACCTCTGATTGTAGTGTAGACACACCCTTAGACTGAAAAAACCCAACATTTACTGGTTCTTCCTGGCTCTCCACAGGTTTTATTTATTTATTTATTTATTTACTTGTGTAGTGCCAGGCACTCTAGCAACTAGAATAAAAACAAGATCCCTGCCCTGCAGAGTTTACAATATAAACCATGTACAACCATAAGAAGTGGGAATGGGAGGCAATGAACAAACAATGTGAATGAATAATGAAGCAGGCAGCACTTGCATCCAGATCTGAATTAGATTTTGAATAAAGTTTAAGGTTGGTTCAGAGCTAAAATTTGGATTTGATGGTGCCAGGACTGCATGATCTGCTCCACCAAGTGAGATCTGGAAGTACCAATGTTAGGAATTTTGGGGGGAAAGGGGGGGGGGGGAAGAGAGAAGGAACCATGATGGACAGGGTCTTTCTGTCTTAGCAGCAATTGTGACAGATGGGTATAAAACTACTGAATGTGTACAACTCCTCATTATGAGATAAGGAAGAGTGAATGAGATTAAGGGGATGGGAAAAGTTAACATAACCATGAATCTTTTCCCCTGGGACTCTGTTCCTGAGTTAAAGTCCAAAGGCAGTTACAAACGATGTTTTTCTTAATCCACAATGACAAATTTATTTTAGTAGCTGTGGGATGCATTTTAGAAAAGGAATCATAGGCTTTCTTGAGGGAAATGCATGTGTGCAATATAGTGGTTGTCTCTCTATGGGAAAGATTCCCATCCTTTCCTATTGCTTCCAACTGAGACTTTCACCCTAGGTAGAGATCATTCATTATTATCAAAGCCACTGCAGTCACCTGCTCTCTTTAACTGGCCCCAGAAACACAGAGCTTGGCCCAGCTGAGATCATGCACCCTGTACTCTGATTAGCATGCTTTGGGTTTGTTTGTTTAACCTTTAGTGAATTTAGTTCTGGTGAAAGTTGCCAGATTAATAGCCCTAGTTATACAAGCCCCCTGTTTAACCACAGAACAGGTACAGAATGGGCAATGACAGTGCAAGCTTCCCCCGTATACTGCCCTGCCAATGAGCCATAATCCTGATCCAGAGCATGTTCTAATGAACTGAGCCCTGATCCAGCTTTTTTACTGGTTACCTGTGGGACCCAGAGCAGGTAATGTCATCTCTGTAGCAGCCATCGCCCTAAGTGCAAAGTGTTCCAACCATTGACTTTTGTGATGCCAACACGGCTGCTAGAAAGTGGACTGAGGCTAGAGTTTGCAGAGCACCTTCAGCCACTTCCAACCTCTATTACAATTTCATTTAGAAAACAGATAACATAGTTAAATGTTCTGTCTAACAAGTAGATTGTTTTTCCCCTTCACCTGTTTACAAAGCACAGAAATCTCAAAGGTAAATTGAGGAGAGAAAAAAATAGATGAGATGTGAGTTAAAAGGTTCTGCTTAACCATAACCTCTTTCCTCTAACTGGAATAAATCAGCATGTTCTTGCCTCTGGATATGCGCCATGTGAATCTTTATAGTTGGTAAGGCATTGTGTTAAGCTATTATGAAACAGTACGAATGATGATGGCACAAAAGCAGCACTGTGCAGATGAAGAGCGTCTATTTCACAACAGCCAGGCTGACAATGAATTAAAGCATCTTCATAATGGAAGGTCTTATCTTACACACACACACACACACACACACACACACACACACACACACACACACACACACACACACACACACACACACACACCCCATCCCATGTTTTCAAAGCTCTCTCTTTCTTCTACTGCCACATTAACATGTAGAATAGGGAGGGAAAAAGTATTCTCGTTGTCTTCTAATACATCACTAGACTCAGCGACTGGCTCTCCCATTAGGAGTAATGGTATGTAAAGTAGTAAGAATGAGCTAGATGATTTGGTACATAAAGGCTACGTACACACCATAGCTTAAGTCAGTATAAATTATGTCACCTATGGGGGGTGAATAAGCCCCCCCCCCCCCCACCCGAGCGACGTAAGTTACACTGACCTACACGCTGGTGTGGGCGGTGCTATGTTGGCGGGAGAGCGTCTCTCACCAACATAGCTACCACCGCTCGCAGGGGCTGGCGTAATTAAGTCGACAGGAGAGCTCTGTCCCGTCAGCTTAGAGCGTCTGCACTAGCAGTCCTACAGTGGGGCAGCTGCGCCCCGCTGTCAGCTCTGCAGTGTAGCCATAGCCTAATCCTTTCCCAAATCAGTGTCTATGGGATACATTCTCCATTGCTCACCCTCTGTGTCTGCAACCACCACTGACTTTAATGGGAATTGTTTCCATGTAACTAAGGGTAGAATTTGGCCCACTTAAATTAGATGGGAAAAGACCTACGGTATTAGGTCCTCTAATCCCGGCTCCCCCTGAGCAGTGGTGGATCAGACCTTGCAGTAAAATCCCAAATGCATTGACCAGTTCATAATTCAGTGCTCCAGGTGATGAAGCTTTCGCAGCTCCCCTGGGCAGATTGTGCCAGTCGATCAGAACTCACTACCAGGTTTCGGGTTTAAATTTTCCTTTGGTCCATTGATCCTGTGACTTACAGCACTGTCAGAGAATAGTGGGGCCAGTGGAACTCTGGGTAATAGTAGGAGTGATGATAAGCCAGGCTAAGATTTTTGTCACCGATAACTTTAGTAAAAGTCACGGACAGATCATGGGCAATAAAGAAAAATTCACTAACGCTTGTGACCTGTCCCTGATTATTACTAAATACATCCGTGACAAAATGGGGAGCTGTGGAGTCCCCACACAAACCATGGCAGCTGGGCAGCAGCGGGGGCCTGGCTGATAGCTCCGGGGGCCCCCACTACCCATGGTGGCTCAGAGCTCCAGGGTCCCCCCCCCCCCCCCCCCCCAGCTTGGAGCTCTGGGCGCCCGCACTGCCCACAGCAGCTGGAAGCTGTGGAGAGGCCCTGCATTGGGCAAGAGCTGCGGGGAACCCCCCTCCGCCTGCAGTGGACAGGAGATGTGGGGTACCCTGCCCTCCCACCCACAGCAGCTCAGAGCCCCCCCACAGTGGCCAGGAGCTGTGGGTTCCCCCCACTACCCAGGCAGCTTGGGAGACCCCTGCTGCCTTGGGTAGCAGGCAGGGCCGGCTCTAGGCACCAGCAAAACAAGCTGGTGCTTGGGGCGGCACATTTCTAGGGGCAGCATTCTGGCGCCGGCCATGCTGCCCCTAAAAATGTGCCCTGGCCGCCCTAGCTCACCTCTGCCTCGCTTGTGCGCTGCACGAAACAGCTGATTCGCGCGCCGCTTCTCCCTCTCCCTCCCAGCTTGAGAGCCTGGGGGGTGGAGGCAGGGCTGGGGATTTGGGGAAGGGGCGGAGTTGGGGCAGGGCGGGGGGGCGGCCAAAATTGTTTTTGCTTGGGGCGGCAAAAATCCTAGAGCCGGCCCTGGTAGCAGGGTACCTTGCAGCTTCCAGTGAGTGGCAGGGTGACCTTGCACCTTCCAGCCACTGTGGGCTGAAAACATGGAGTTCTCCTGGAAGTCACGGATTCCATGATTTCCACGACCTCTGTGACAAAATCGTAGTCTTAATAAGCACACTATAAAGAAGCAAAAGGATTTCCTTGCGTCAGTCTTCACAAGAAAGATGTTTGGGAGAGAGGTATTCTTTTCAGGCAACAAAAGTGAGCAACTGTCAGAGGCTGGGGTGTCAAAAGAAGGCACAGAAACAAAATGATAAATTAAAGCGCAACAAGTCACCAGGACAAAGGAGTATTCATGCAAGAGGCTGAGCTGCTAATGAGGAATGCAGCCTGTCATTAAAATCAGCTACTGTGCAGAAAAACAGCAAATGTAGTACATGTTCTTTTAAAGGCTCTCGGGGTGATCCTGGGAATTACACACCGTAAGGCTTACTTCACGAACAGACAAACTGGTTGAGATACTAATTAAATACTGAACGACAAAACACCTGAGCTGAACAAGATACGAGAGTGGGAAATCAGCAAGGAGGAAAGAATCCTGCTTCTAAAACTCCTTGTAATTTGGAGCTGCACCAATTTACATCAGCAGAGAATTTGGCTCCGACAGTAGCCTGAAGCTCTGATGGTTTAAAAAACTTATAAATTGAGAACCTGATCTGAAAACCGCTGCAAGGAAGGAATATGGAGCCTCACAATGTCTGTTTTGCAGACACTATTCAGAGCATAACTGCACTTTTAATGCTTCCTCTGCAACCTGAAGTCAATGGGGCTGGGTCAGTTTACACAACAGAGAATTTGGTCCACAGCCTCCACTCATTTTCTGAGAATCCAGCTGCGTTCTGCCTCTTACACCATCGCTTGTAAAAGAGAATCTGCAAATAGAGCTTAAGCTGATGATCCATGAGAGAGAAGAGAATCCACCTCACTCTCTTATAGCTTATTTTTCGTTGGTAGCAGAGATGATTTAAAAAAAACACATGGAGCATGTATTTTGAGTTAAATTGTTTTTATAGCCTCAGATTTCTGACTTGCACTTTACAGGAACTCTAGTGAGCTCTCAGTAGTTACAGTAGCTTTAGTAGTTGAGTATTGTGCAGGCAATAGTCAGATAAAAGGTTCTCTATATTGCTTCCATGAGCAAAGGGGGAATTTCTCTGATGTAATCTGATCCATTCACAAGAGAATGAGATCTAACGAACACCTAATGAATATAAAGTAAAATTAATGCCAAGAGGAAAAATGACCTTTTTATTTAAATTCAACAGGAGGGGAGGGATAGCTCAGTGGTTTGAGCATTGGCCTGCTAAACCCAGGGTTGTGAGCTCAATCCTTGAGGGGGCCATTTGGGGATATGGGGCAAAAATTGGGGATTGGTCCTGCTTTGAGCAGGGGGTTGGACTAGATGACCTCCTAAGGTCCCTTCCAACCCTGATATGCTATGCTATGAACACCCACTGGGTCTAATCCTGGAGTCCATACTCACTCAGACTTCAGTAAGAATTCTGCCTAAGGACTGCTGCAAGGAACACAAAGGACCTCTCTTCACGGTGATTTTAACTTTCCATAGACCAGCTTCAGACCCTAAGCAGAGTTTCCTCCTCATAGCTAGAGTTGCAGTTTTCACATTGTGATGCACTGAAATGATCTGAGACTGTCCCCTTTAAATTAGGCCTGGGCCTGAACCAGAACTCCGAGTCTTTCTGCACACCCCAGAAATTTGAAGATGTTTAAAATCCAAACCTGGATTCTGCTCTGAACATTGCATCTGGCATTCATCCATTGTACACTTTCACTAGCTTCTAAGGTCACAAAGTGGGTGCAACTACATAATGTACAGCTGCGTTTCTCATCTTCTTTCCAGCCTTGGCCATAGATTCAGCCTGGCAACATCTCCAAACCCATCTTGTTGCCATGTAACACATTGCTAAGAAATGCAAGCAGTCCTTTGTATTGTCTCCTCTTAAATATAGTGCTCTGTCTGCATTATTATTGTCAAGCTGGAAGCCTTGAGTTGCTCCTAACTTTGTTCTCCTTTAAAAAAGGTAATTTTAACATGGCATTTCCTCCTTTTAAATGAGGAACACAACAATTTGACTTGGTCTCTTTTTAAATACAACAAAAGCACTTTTCACCCTTTAAAATACCGTCACTGCAGCAGTGTTTAATCTAGATAGCATACAGCTGCTAACACCCACAGCGCTGGTAGGCATTTGCTCAAACACAGTACATACAAGGTATGTTAAAAGGACCAAGCTGAGACCAATCTGCTTTATAAACACACTGACTCACTCCCCAAAACACAGAAGATTAAAGGACAGGAGTGGCTTACGATTCTCTACTATGAGGTTTCACAAGACTAGTTTGTTTTTTCTTTTCAACTCCACAGCAGTATCTTGCATGGTCTCAGACCTGTCCTGAAATGAACATTTCATCAAGTGGATGCATTTGTCTGGGAAGTATTTTAAAATAAAATTGATAATGGTGGGGAAAATATGACTGCAGGCTCCAAAGACTCCATGGCTTTCACATGGAAGGGAGCCTGCAGCTGAGGAAGGGGAGAGCCCTGCCACTTTGGCATGAGCCTTTTTTTGCCCCAACTGCTCCCATTCATGGGGACTCCATATCCGTTCTATGGACCTGGAGGAGGTTGCTGATGGAACAGGTTGCTCCAGAATTCACTCCCCCAGAGCCATGGAGGGGAAGCAGCACAAGTTAACACAAGTGTCCTTCAGTGGCACAAGTGCCCCTTTGTGCAGATCTCCAGGGATTTAGGTTAGTGGAGGGGACTTCATGCTACTTCTGAAGGGGAGACAAATTCTCCTAATGGCACAAGGAGTAGGAAGTTCCAAGAGATGACACAGCGTTTTCTCTCCCCAGTACAGATTATTTCTGCTTTTGTATCCTTCCGGAGGGCAGTAGCAGGGATGTAAAAATGTTACATTTGGGGTTTTTTTGCAACAAATTTGGAAAGATCTCATTTCATGAGGACACATCTCTGCATGCATGAGGAGATGACAAGCAATACTGGGTATGTTTAGAGGCTGTGCAAAAGACAAATATGTTAGTGTTCAAGTGCTGTTGTAACAAATTGTCACTGTTTTGCCTGTAGTGAGCTCATACCCTGCAAGTTGGGTCTGATCCCACAGGGCACGGGTTACATGGGTTCTGCTGACTTACTGAGGTAGGTAATTCATTACCTCACCTGGATAGAAAGAGGAGCAGGAGCTGGGCTATGTGCTGAGCAATACAGCTGGTTGAAATTTTTCCATCTGAACATTTTTTGATGGAAAAAATGGCTTTTTTGACCAAAATGAAAACTTTTTTTGTGACATTTTCATTTTGATTTTTTTTTTTTAAATCTATTTTATTTTGAAAATGGAAGCTGACATTTTTCAATAAAATTTTTTGGATTTTGGTAAAAATGTTTATTGGCTATTGAAAACTAAAATCTGTTACTAAAAATAGTTTTTAAAAGCCAAAAAAGGTTCATTGTGCAGTTTGGGGATTTGGCTTTTCATGAGAAATTTAGGGAGGAATTAAAAAAAAAAAAAAATCATTGGTATTTTCAATGGAATCTAGTGAGCAGTCCCCAGGGCCACACTTTAGGAATGTGTGTGCCTAGCTGAGAAGTCTTGAGATGAATTTAACAGTTTATTGTTAATTTTCTTGTTAATGAAATCAAGTCTCATGGTGACAAACCTGTCTAGCACAGCATTATATACTGTACTTATGCATACAGGTTGAAATCCTGACCTTACTGAAGTCAATGGGAGTTTTGCCTTGACTTCAATGGCCCATTGAAGGGTCTTACCCATAATCTTTATTATAGGTGACACAGGTAGCATGGAGTCAATAGCGCTTCTCACTGAAAGGGTTGTAACAAAAAATTTAACATGGACAAAACAATGTATTTTTCTCTCCTCTCATTCTTGGAAATGTCTGAACCATATTAGCCTACATTTTCCAAAAAAATTCAGCTGCAGGCAGACACCTGGCATAGAAAACTCCAGCCCAAACAGTTAAAGTTTGACAAAGTTATAAGCAACTGAAAACAGGGTCTTACAATGGAAAGTGTCAGGCAACCCCAGCTATACTATCTCTGTACCCACATGAATTCTCCTCAGCATTGGCATTCCCACAGAGATGGGGTGAATTTATTGAAGTTTCAGCAACTCTTTCATCAGTGAAACAGGCTGTGGTTTCCCCAGTTAGTTGATTCTGATCTGAGGAACTGGCAGTTATTGGATCATTGACTGAAACGTGATTTTAAATACCCATGGTCGGAATGACAGAAGAAGTAGCATGCAGTGTTGTTGTAGCCATGTTTGTCTCTCTAATATCCTAGGACCGTGTGGGACCAAACCTCGGGATCCTGACACCTAGTCACCACACTCCCTTTCTTCTAAATTCCCAAGTTAAACAAAGCATAATTAGTCCTTTCACACTGAGCCAATGACTAGGCTACTGGTGAAAGTGAAGTAGCCTGTACAATAATAGTAAGTGTTGGTTCATATTTCTGAGTACACGGAATGCCAATACTTACCTACAATCAGACTTGCCACACTTTCTCATATGAAAGTGTATGAACCATAGAGGGAAGACGGTTAACTCCAGTTTTGTCATGTTTAACTTGCTTCGTTAGATGGAAAACCTATTTTGTAACTCTCCATTGTTTTGTACTGTTAAACGTCACCCTTTTACACCGCTTTGTTTTTTTTGTTTTTTTCCCCTTTGTCTGACTTGGCTGTTTGCCCATGTAAAATTATTTTGATTAGGCATCATTTTCTTTTGAAGGCATAATGCCAAAAGAAAAGTAACTTTTTCTAAACATTAAAAACATGGCTCCATGAGCATTTGGACCCCCAGTCTTCAATCAGCAGCTTTTCACTAGACAGGATTCTGTTAGAAGAGAAATTTCGCGTATAGTAAGGATTTCAGCCAAACACCAACCAGAAAAATCAAACTCTCTTTCCCTACCAATAACAAAACCCTATTGACATTAATTGGTGTGCTAAATCCAGTACTTCATTGGAGTCACACCTTCATTAGAGTCACTTATTGCTCTGCATAGGCCCCTCCTTCACATAATTTACTTCTACCTGCACCTTCAAATTATAACTTGCCTTTTGCTGTCACAGGCTAGTTTATTATAATCCTGAATACCACTCCATTTGTACTGCTATAAGGCCTTTCATCTGAGGCTCAGACAGCTCTCTAGGAACTTTAATTAATAAAACTTGAAAGTACCTATGTGAGGTGAGTAAGTGGATATAGGGAACATTTATCTTGGCTCTTGGGTAGAATTCAACAGCTGTTTAATAGCTTTCAGCAATGCTGTGCAGGGATGTAGAATGGGAAGTGGGGGGGGGGGGGGGAGGGAAATCCTATGTTCACTTGGAACTTCTGGGTGGATTCTTATGCAGAATGTCCCACTTATTATAGGTACATCATTAAGGACTGGGTCCTACCAGCCCATATTCTCATGAATAGTCCCCATTCACAGGAATAGTCCCACTGACTGCTGTCTCAACTATTCATCTATCCAGGTGTTTATATGGCCATTGGCCACTGTAGAATCTGAACTCTTCGCGAGTATTTTAAGAAAGAACTGTTCAATTATTCAATTGAATAATTCAGGGACTATTAACATCACGAAGGGGTTTGCAATGTCAAGAATCGAAGACTTGTGGCTTTAATTGGGGAAAGAATTTTAGCTTTAGATTTAAGAGTCGTCAGTAGACGATCAAACATAAATAATGCACAGCTGAATATTTTGCTTTTCATTGGGTTTGCATAAAAATATATGCACATATTTGATAGGAATTCCAAGAAGGCCAATGAAATGGAAATGGATTCATAATTATTTTTTTTAACAGTAGTAGGCTGAGATGCTCTGCAATTCTTTGCCACTGCCAGTTTGCCTGACTTCGTTCCCTGTCCTTTTGCAAAATGGTTGCAGTGCATTTGACATGCTTTTTCTAAGCTGCTTAGAATCCTAATTTTTTTGTCCCAAGGAAAGCAGGGCATACTTAGCACAGGGGGCCTTGCAGAATGTGAGGACATATCTACTGAAGTGCCCAAAGGAGGACAAATTGTTCTGATTTGTTAAGTACAGACACACAAACATGCTTTCCTTAACAAATTAGTGTAATAAACCAAAGGCAGCACTAGCTTCAGACTACATAAGTGCTGCTACTTAAGTGTACATCTTCCTAGTCAAATATTCTCTGACCTTTTGTACAGAAAGAATCATATAGCTGGGTGAGATCTGTGATGCTGGTCTCCCTTCCTTCATTCTCTCCTCCTTCCTATTCCCTTCCCCTTCCCAGTTCCTACCTCTTCCCATTCCTCTGCAACGATTGTCCTCTGAACAGGCACAGATAAACCATTTTTTTTCCTTTACTGAAAATTCTTCTGCACTAGCATAACGGGAAGTGGAAGAACCCAAATCCCAAGAGAGAGGCCATCTTTGCTCCATTTCCGGCATGATCAGAAGCAGGGAGCATCAGAATTCACAGGAGAGCTTGTTCCCAGGAGCTGTTCAGCTCAATTTTGAAGTTCAGTTCAGAGATTCAGGACTGAGGTTCTGATACTCAAGAACCTGTGAAACTGAGCTGGGGAGTTTTGGATGCTTAATCAGGGGCAGATCTCAGAAGTTCCAATTGTTTAATATCTGTGCGGGGGTTCTGAGCTTTTCTGACCTAATTCACTAAGAAGACCAATCCAGCAAGTTGCAACGGTGGAGGCAATTAATATCTTTCCACCTCTAAAGACAAAAGCACATTAGAAAAGTATAGGGGGAGTGGGTAGGGAAAACACCGAATCAATATATAAAATAATATGCTTGGAAGGCATAACCTTTGGTGTGTTTTTAAATTTTACAGCCACTTTGCTGTTTCCATAGAAACACTGAGGTGATTTAATAACAATTTGCTGTACAGTCGATAAATCCAAGAAGCCCTGAATACAGGCCCCCTGACGGAGTTAGATTTGAAGGTAGAAGGTTGTTTGACTTATTTTAATTTGGGTTTAATTTGTGTCCAAGAGTGGAAGTTTGTACAGTCTCACACGGAGCAAAGGAGCATTTAGTTGGAGCAGGAAAATGCATTTAGCAGAGTGACTCGGTTTTTGTGTTAATAGGCCCTTCAGGATGGAATCATTTGCTACAGAGCTTGTCTCCACATGGCTCAATTAAGAGAGGCATAAAGTGTCTCCATTTGGAGCCCCTGGGTAATTTCCTTACCATTGTAGGCAGGTCATACTATCTAGAATATTTAGACCCTCCAAATTATTATTATTTGTATAGTGTGGGAGGAGAGAAAGGGCGTTGGCAGGTTTAATAATAAGATTGTTGCCACAAATTCAGAAGAGGGTGAGAAGCAACAAACACAATGAAGCTCTGCATGCATTTAGTCTCTGTGTAAAATCAGTCCTCGCCCTCTCTGCTGAGACTGCTGACAAGAGTGCCTATGTGTGATGGTGGTTTTTTGTGATCTGGACACATGTCCACTAGGAACTGGACTGAGATCCCCAAACTATTTCATATTGACCATTGAACAGATGGTTACAACTTTCAGCCATTATTATTATTTATTGATTATGGTACAGTAGTGCGTAGGGACCAACTGAGGTCAGAGCCCCATTGCACTAGGCACTGAGAATGGTAGATAGTCCCTGCCGCTAAGAGCTTGCAATCTAAATAATTACTGACCTGGGCTTGATTTAAGCCAGTGATGTAGAAACAAAAGGTTCTCCATCTCTTGATGGCATTGACAACCCCTTGAGTCCTCCAGTCCCCCACTTTCCACCCAACCTTCCCTCCCACACTCTATTTAAGGGACAGCAGTCATGTCAGATGAGTAGAGAAGACAGTAAATATCCTTGGTGAGCAATTTTAAAATGCTCAAGTGAAGCTGAGGAGGCCAATACCACTAATATTATTCCTGTCAGACAGCAAGATGGAGTCAACAAACAGTTAATATATAAAGAAGAAATAATATTTGCCTAGCCTCACAAGGTTTTGATGATGCAGTGCTGCTGCTTTCTCTGGCTTTCCATTCTCTGGCTTTGAGGGTTTGTAGGAAAAAACTGATAAATAAATAGTCACTTTTTCAGTTGTGTGTTTGATCACCGCTGTTTTCCAGGAAAGGCTTGTGCTATATCTCAGCACTGATAAACTATTCTACTAGCAATCAGCCAAACAGCTGTATAAATCCATGTCACAAGCTTATGTTCCCAATGGGTAAGAAACAAACAAAACCCATTATAGCTGTGGATGAGAAGAGAGGCCAGGGTTGACTTTCATGGCTACAGTAATAGCCAAGTAATGAAACTGTTGTGTATTTTCTCTGAGCCATTGTTTTATCCTAATCCCACTGAAATATTACATTACAGGAGCCGCAAGAGCAGGCTCCCCAGACAAAACTGTGTCATACATACAAATTAAAGAATAAATTATAAATGCACCATCCAGGAACAATGTAATACTTCCCATCAAAGCATTGAATGAACAAAGGACCATATAGCTCCTACGGCTTATACGGATACTTAAGTGAAGGCTGAAGCAGTAACAAGGGAATATTTCTAGCTGAATTAAGCTTTACTGGTTGACAAGAGGGAACAGCAACCTTGCCTCTTTACACTTCTAATGTGGAAAAATAGAAACAACCCTTATTTAAAATCCTGAATCCAAAAGCACCTGAACTTCAGATAGAAGCTTGTAGATCCAGCTGTGGACCCACCTATTTCAGCTCAATAGGAATCCTACAGGGTCAGATTTACAAAGGGGCTCAACCCGGTCTCCAAAGGTGGGCATATAGAAGTGTGCGGCTGTGCTTTTGTACACCCACTCTTGGCACCTCTTACGTTCACATTGGAGCTTGGCTGTGGGCATGGGACTTGTATGGCTGTGTGTTGACACCAAAGCGTACGTTTAGGTGCCATAAAGTGAACACACAAACATAAGCATACCACTATACGTGTGCAAATTGGAAGGCCACTTCTGAGAAGTCCCACACCATGGGCCTGCTTTCAATCCTGCTGATCTCACTGCACTTATTGGGAGCAGAAGGTTCTGTGAATGTTGTAAGAAGCACTCGGCACCTTCCAACACTAGCTCACCTGTGGGCCAAATCAAAAGGTGTGTTGGGCCTCTGTATCTCCCACTGTGTACTATGGAAGTAGCAGGAGCTCATCAGGTGTTCAGGATTTGGCCCAATGCTAATAATCATAATTTGTGAATAGCCAAGAGAAATGAAACCTTTAACAGTACACAACAGATCCGGGCAGGCAGTGGACAAGAATACCGTAGGCCAGTGAAACCACCCTCAGAATGTAATTAGCTAAAATGGAGCTAATTACATGGGCAAGACATCAGAGTTAATACTCCTACTCTTGTGCGGGGGGGAAAAACAAACCCACAGGCACTTTAATGACCACCGACAGTAAGAGCTGCATCTTAACATCTTGTAAATGTTAACCATTAGCAAAATGATCCTGAACACACAGCGAGGCCACTGATTCAGAAAGGATTCGGGAGAAGAGCGGGGATTCAGTAGGCAAAAGATTACGTCATACAGCATGTAGGCATTCTTCTAAGGCCTCCATCCAGGGATTGCCCTTGCCTAGCTTATAAGATCTGGCAGCCCTAGGCTTGTATAAATAAATTAAATAAAAAGTATGGCATTCATTCACATTTGCCAGACCTGCCACTCCAAACAAAATATACTGGCAATATTCAGATTTCTTACTAACCCCTTAGCTTTTTCAACAATAAAATCTAAGTAGGAGAGGTGGGGAACAAATCCAGACTGTATGTTAAAAGCACCCTTGAAAACATCCCTGAAAAAGATAATGGCAGGGCAATTTTAGCAATACCTGAGTTTATTATCATAGTAATTAATAATTCATACTTCCATATATAGCATCCCTTATCTGAGAATGTCAGTGCACTTCACTAAGTTCAGTTAAGCCTCCCAACCAACACTCCTTTGAGACAGGTAAAATGTATTACCCCCATTTTACTGATGGATAAACCAAACCACCAAGAGACAGAAATGATTTACCCAAGGTCACACAGTTAGGACACAGCAGGGGCAGGAACAGAACCCGGGAGTCCTGACAGTCTTTGTGCAGCTGGTCATTTATGGAGAGATTTTTCTATGGTGACTATTACCACTAATTAATTTAGCCTCACAATACCTTTGTGAGGTAGGGTTATATTATAATTCCCATTTTACAGTTGGGGAAACTGAGGCACACCAATTAATCAACTTGCCCAGGATCACACAGCAGAGTGTGGCAGAGGCAGGAATAGAAACCAGTCCACCTGAATGCTGGTCCAGTGGTTTAACATAATCACAAGACTGTCCTTCCTCTCTGCAATCCAGATAAAGGTAGACATCACTGTCTAAATACTATAGACAGACAGACGGATTCAGCTCTACTTTTTTCCCCTATTAGTGAAGATTTCCTTCCATAACCGCAGTAGGAAATCTCCAAGTGGGGTGACCCTCTTAACATTATGAAACAGAAGTTGTAGATGGACACAGCTGCCACCAGGTTATAATTTCATGATAACTACTGCCGTATCTAAACCCTTTCTTCCTAGCAACTATCTGGTTAAAGCAAGCTGTTTTGGATAAACACTGTGGAAACCCACTTCCAGGAGATGAAAGTCTCTGATGGAAACACGCAGCTTATAAATGAATGTACTTTTGTTGCACCGAGGGCGCCTATAAAAATTCTAATAGCAAGTTTTTAACAACCATTACAATACCAGTGTGCGAACAATTTAATTGCAATAATAACAAGGTGACTTCTCAAAAGAACGCATTGTCTCTGCAGTAAGCTATGCCTTACACAAATAACATATTTGCAGAAACCTCAGAAACAATTACTTGTCACAGGAATAACCCCGTTAGCAAGTACATATGGAGCCCAATGACCCAAAAGCTGGGACATGCACAAATAGGTTTCCTGTTCTTTCTAATTCCTACCTCGGTGACTTTTTCCTTTGGGGAAAAAAATTGGCTCTGGGGAAATTGAGATTATTTGTGATTGGTTATTACACTGCAAAATGGATTTTCTCTAAGCATCTGGTCTAGTTCTCTTTCAAACTAACCATCTAATGGGGATTAGTAATGGGATTTGAATTCCTTCACCGCCAGCCTGCCAGCTAGGATGGTGGTCACTGAATGTTACCTTCTCATGGTGGTTGGGTGGCTTTTGTAAAAGGAGTTGGAGTCTCTCAGCCCAGCTGATGAGTCTATAACAAAATGATCCCCCTAATGTATAAGCATAGAAAGGTAAAGCCCACAGTGTCCTGTACTTCACAGGTGTCAGGTACCATACTATAATGACAGGCACTCATGTACTTGGTTGATCCGTTTTAGCTCAGAGCTTCTCTTCTTAAAATGTATTAGCCATTAGTTGTGACTTTTGCCCAGATATACAAAATGTGAGTGGGGGAAATAAGGGGACGAAATGATAAAATTGTGCAGTCTGCAAATACGCACGTTTCTGCTCTTCTTTTCTCTCCCAGGGATTATTGTGCAGCTCAATGAATTTTGATTGCAGTTGTAATTTTAAATAACAAAAAGATATGGGTTGTAGTTGTGGGCTTACAGGTTGCTGGAAAACAAAGTTTAAACTGAAGGATATACCAGCTCAAAGCAGATTATAGTATATAGCTATATCTTGTAATAAGGCAGGTCTCACATTCTGGACCAAAATTTCTTTTTCCCTACACATAAGGCTGGTATTTTCTTCCTGTTTACTTCTGTAAACTGTTGACATCAGGAATATTGTATTAACAAGAGCTAAGAAAATCACTGAAAGTGGATAATTTGTCTGATGATGTTTTGCTTCTTTTTTGTTCATGTATTGAACAACAAATACATTTGAGAAAAGTGAGGGGGGAGGTTGTTGCGACGTATTCACTGATTATTTCTTAGAATGATTCTTGGTGTAGAGATTGCTTGTAAGCAATTCTTAGCAAGTATTCGATATTTGAAATTCAGATGAGCTAGTTAGCTCTGACAGGATGCAGAGGTCACATAGCATTTTTGTTCCCTATCTAGATAAGCATAACTCTAGGAATCAGGATTCTGGTGCAAGTTATTTCATTTACTGATTCAAAATTCATTTACTGTGAATATTCTCTAATATTAATTTAAAATTTCTGTTTCCATGAAAACACCAGACAGGAAGCTTGTTTCCTAGAATATTTATGGTAAAAGAATGAGTCATGAATGCAACCAAATCTAATTTACATTTGTATTCAAGCATATATTTAGGTAACGTTTTAAGCAATTCACTAAGTGCGCAAATGAATGATTTACACAGGGACTAATATTCATTGGCTATATTCCTAGGCTGTACAGTGCCTAGCCCAGTGTTGGTGCTCAATAAACAATGAATCGCCTGGGATTGGTCCTGGATATATAATTACAATAGTATGACTGCAACTCTATCAGCCACTGCAGATGGTGTCAGCAACAACTTTATGTGTTTAAATAAGTGGGGAAACGGCTTTCAGACTCTAAAGCAAGAAGAAGCGAACTCATTTTGCTATCCCCACCACTGTAACGGTCCAATCAATTCTTCAGATCCAAATATCCCTAAAACTTTGGTGAAGTTTGGATTTTGATTCACATCTAGCTCTGTCTCCAAGCTGGAGCCTCTGTCTAGTTTAAACACGCCAGTGTAAACCCATTGAGTTGCTCTGGCATAAAGGAGAACAGAATCTGGCCCCATGGCATTACAATGAATGGAAATGAGCTGTGATCTTTCACTTACTATAATAGCAACCAAATGATTTCACAGCTTCATATTTGCCACTGTTTTACACTGTGAGTGTTGGATAGAAAGGGTAGGTAAGGGTTTATTTAGGGCACTAGCATAGCATTTGGGAGACCTAGGTTCAAGTCCTTGCTCAGACATGGAATTCCTATGTGACCTTGAGCGAGTCACTTAACCTCTCTATGTTTCAGTTCCTCATCTGTAACACGGAGATAATAGCTCTGCCCTAACTTACAGGGCAATTTGAGGATAAATACATTAAAGACTATGAGGTGCTCAGATGTTGTTATAATGGGTGCAATATACGTACCTTAGGGCTTGTGTTGACTGAAGTGTTAACTCAAAGTATAACTCACATTGTGCCTCAACATGACTCCCATCCACACCCAAAAATCTCCAGTTTGAGTTATACGGTGCTGCAAGCTTGAGCTGGCTGGCCTATCGGGGAGGAGAGGGGAAGGGGACGGGGGTGAGTTGAAGTGCAAGTGTTGCAAATAATGCAGTGGGGTGTTAGCCCCCTGACACCATCAGTCTGTTTACTATCCAGACAACCTCCTCAGGGCTCTACCAGCCCTTACTTTGCCTTGCAGATTAACAGTCGGTGCACCTCAATCCCGCAGCCCTGTTGAAGTGATCCCCTGCAGTGTCCAGTCACTGGACACTCACAAAAACTACCAGGTTCACTAATCCCAATGGGATGATATACACACAAGTTTGTTTGATTTAACTGAGGGCAGCTCCTATGTAAAAACACAGCACTGAGATATATTTATAGTGAAAACAATCAGAAGTTTATTATCAAAGATTAAGATTTAAAAGCGAATGAGTGAGGATAGTTACAAACAAAGTGGTTACATATAAATCAAAATATTAAAACACAAACCTGGGTCTACATAAACCAGCAGTTACCTTTCTTATGCAATAGAGCAGATTTCCCGCCAAAGTTCAGTCCTTTGCAGAGCTAGCTCGTTTTGGACACACCAGGATCCAAGCATCCATGAAGCATACTCCTCCGCCAGGATATTCCTCAGTGAAGGATAATGAAATGTCTCCTTGCATTCTTTTTATACTCCTCTAAGTTCCTGTTTGCCCCCCGAGAGACAGGACAACCAGCTGTGGTTTAATCTCAGGTGTTTTTCCATCCACCTGTTGACTACATATGTAAGTTGGGCTCCCATTGTGCTGACTTGCAATGCTCAATTTGTGCTAACTTGCAATACTGACTTGCATGGGAGCCCAACTTCATATGTAAATTGGGCTCCTATCATGCTGACTTGCAAGACAAATGTGCAATTTGTACTGACTTGCAATGCTCAATTTACCTGTCTGGAAGAAACCTATTTTTCTCTTTGGTGATAGACATTAAAACATAACTCCTTAAATATCATCCGTATATACATCTTATTACAGTATTCATAACCAGTGTGACACCAGCTTTCATTTAAGACCTCACATGATATTCTTTATTGTTAAATACTGTGAAAGTGGTGTACTAGGTGGAGTGAGTTTGTCAGGCCAGTTAGGAGTTACTGTTGCAGAACAGTGAACCCTTTGCCAGCTGGTGCGAGGATCTGTGGGTCCTGGACCCAGGCCTGCAGACTACTGCTGCATCCCCAATGCCACCTGATGGCTCTACTAGTGACTGGAGAACTGTGAGCCCTAAGGCCTTCCACTCCACTAAAGATACCACCAGTGCATAGGGACCTGACTGGAGGAACTCCAGAGTCCCTGATTGGGCCAAGGACCATTGGGCCATTTAAGTCAGAAGGAGGTGCAGGAAGTTGTTTGTGAAACTGGGTGAATTCCTGTCTGGTTGCTACATTGGACCCTGCCTTCTCATGTGACCTCCTAAGCCTCAGCTAGGCTGAGCTCAAGTGGAACAACTCAAGTGTGGTAACATGAGCTTCAGAGCTAACAGTTACACTGAAGACAAGCCCTAGATAGCAAAACTTAGCTTCCTCCTTTTGTTGTCCTTACTCATGGAGTTAGTAAGTGATGTACAGTATTATTCTTTATGTCAAAAGGGAATGGAATGTATGGTGCCTATCAATAGAAAGTGACAGAAAAGCCAGTGAGGCAACTCACTGCTGAGCGGGGAGATTGATTTTCTGCCAGGGTTTTCATTGTTCTGTAAGAAATACAAAGGCCTTATCACATTTAGTGTTGCTAGTTTCTCTCTGGATTGAATTTACATATCCCGTACTGTCCATACACGGTGAGAGCACACACTTGTTGGCATCTGTAGACAGCATAGTTTTGTTTCAGCTAGCTAGCGTTTATACTGCTTGTTTCACATGTTCATGTTTCTGTGTTTCATCCTCTTCTTAAATTAAATGTGTAGTGATCACAAGGGAGCACTAGGCTGTTAACAAGAGAGGCTAATGGAGCTAGTAGACCAAGGCCGAGTAAGCTTCCTCACACTGACTGTGAGGGATCTGCTCACAGACGGCTGATTAGGGTGATATTTGTGAGGTGGGCACCAGTCTGACTGAAACCTATTGAGGCCACCAGCACCAGCTTTTCTGTGGGTCACCAAGTAGTCATCCGATCTGACTGACCTCCACTCACTACTGACTTGGGACGGGCATGGGATTAAACAGTTTTGTAGGCCATGGGCTATTCCCCTGAATCATCCACTTCCCTAATCAGATGCATTCTATGAGCCTCACTTGTGGAATTCACTCTCACAGAATGACGCAAGCCCTCTTTGTTCAGACACTTTAAGGGTAAAAGCTTAGACGACACTCTGAACTCTGCCTGTGCCCAGCAATGTGGTTTATATGAATGGGACGTAATCTGGGCTGGAATGACACTCCAACCCTTATACCAACCCTTGCCTTTGAAAAGTTGGCATTCCACAGAGGGTGCACCACGTAGATGAGGCATTTATATTATGCTCCTAAATTATGCTAGGTTGGGAGAGGACATCCCTCCAAACCTGACAATGAATTGTCTCTTGAGGCAGCTTCCACCCTCACTGATTTCAATGTCATTAATGTCACAGATTCAAAATGCACAGTAGCTAGAGTGTGTCTTCTAACAATACTTACCTCTTTTCATCTTTAAAGTGCTTTACGTGCATTAGCTAAATTCTGCCACTGCTACCCTGTAAGGGAAGTACTTACTAAGACTAAGCAAGAGATGGTTGTGAGAACTGGGATTAAAGCTCTGGGAGTCCAAGACCGTGCTCAGACTATACATGGTGCTGTTTTGTACCACCGTGCTATAATGTCTTTGTGAAAGGCAGAAGGCTACTAATCTTTGTCAACTTGACACACCAGTGCTCCAGCAGATGACTGCTCACTACTTTAGTGGGAAGTACATAAACTGTATGGAGAAGTGAGGAAATTTGGAATGAATAATTTTGTTCACACATGCATCTTGAACCGGGGTTACATTTGGACCTGACATAGTAACACATCAGAAACCAGGAAGTTTTCGTAATGTTTGATATGCAGGATAACAAAGCACTGTAAAGAAAACACATGCACAGAGGGATGTCTGAGCTTCCATTCTGCAGAAGCTTAATTCCTCTAGCACTAGCACTCAGCCTGAAGAGAACTAAGGAACGTTATTCAGTTAGGGGTACATTTTCTCAAGTGGTGTGCCATTCCCATTAAAGTCAATTGTAGTTATACGGCTACAAAGCCCCAGCACTGCCTGGAAAATACATCCCTATTACTGTCTCAAAAAGTACCAGTTGTTGTTCTTTCCTAACATGAAATTGCGTCTTTGTGAGCAAAAGATCAAGCCCTTTGGCTCTTCAAAGATAAGCCCACTCAGAACAATATTCTTTTCGGTGTTTCTCTCAGTGTGATGCCCCCAAAGACCACATATTAAAAATCAGTAGATAATGCTGGAAGCTGCTGCTGTCATGATGTTGGTGGGTTGTTTTTTATCTTTGCCAAATTATTCGGTCAATGACTGTTTTGTTTTCTTGTTGTCTATCGATTTGTGCTTGCCAGTAAGTGAGGCAGAATGAAGCATAAATTCAGGCTAGGGAGGGCAGCCTCTTTCTGAAGTCTTTGTTTGACACTCTCTCTCATATGCGCGTGCGTGCGCACACACCAAATACTCTGTTAAAAGTATGTTAAGGTTGCAAAGTCCATCATATAAAATTTTTTAAATGCCAGAATTAAGGTTGCCTGTGCAACCTTAATTCAGCCCCTTGTGCATATGCATTATAATGCAGTCTTTAATTACATGATCACATACTATTTTTCCACAGACCCGTGCCTCATTGAGTACCCAGGATGGACCTGCTCTGGGGGTGAATGTGGGATGTTTAGTGAAGGAGGCTGCTGTCTGTAGAACCCTTCATTTATTGCAAAAGTTGGAAGGTGAGTAGTAAATCAGGCAGGGGACTGCAGGAAGAGAAAGAATGGTCTCATGGTTAAAGCAGTTGAATGCCACCCTGGAGAATTAGACTGTACCCTGCCTCTGCCAAAAAGTTCCTGTGTAATGCCAGAGAAGTCACTGAACCCACACTTTCAGAGGTGGTCACTAATTGTGGGTTCCTCATTTTCTGAGTGTTCAACTGAATACCCTGTGGTCTGATTTGCAGATGTGTTGAGCACTCAGAGGGGCACCTCATGTCAATGGGAGCTGTGCTTTGAACATATAAAGTTCTATATAATGCTAAGGCTTCTGGGGGGGGCGGGGGAAGTCATGTCCTAGATTCTCAAATTGGCAACCCAGAATTAGTGGATGCTTTGATCTTGTTCTCTTTGTGCCTCAGTTCCTCGTCTGTAAAATGAGGACGATATCACCCTCGCCCCTCATTCAGGTGTTGTGAAGATAAATTCATTTATGTTTGTGATGCACTCAGATATTATAGGGAGAAGCACCATAGAAAAGCCCACAAGGAAATTAACAATCCTGTCTTCAGAGCTAGGTTTGAATAGTGTATGGTAAATGAAGCCTGTGGATTAAACAAAATATTAAATAGCTGTTCATTCAGTGAGCACCATCTGTCCTGTGCGCTGAATGAGGCAGGGGACCTGTGGAAAAGTAGTATGTAATCATGTAATTAAAGACTATTTCATAACACACGCACACACACAAGAGCAAACGGGCATTTCACAGGCAACCTTAACATCTGTTTCCTAACTTTTGAGTGATCAGCTTAACCCTAATGCTCTTTTTAACATAGGTTGTGGGGGGCAGGAAGTAGTGTGTATAATATAATAAATACAGGACCTGATGGGCATATTGGCTGAAATTCACCCCTGTAGCTAGAGCTCATGGAAAGGCCCTCCCGACCATTCATGTTCCACAGTGTGGGGGTGGATGCCTATGGAGGCATCTGCAGCTGGGCAGGGATCCATGCTCTAGTACCACAGACAAGCTGCCTGGAGGTGTTGGGGACACTACTCTAATCCATAGCTGCTGGGGGCTATGCTGCAGGTCTGGGCGTGGGGGTGGATCTTGCTCTCCAGCCTGTACGCAGCCTCTGACTTTGTGTGTGAAAAATGAATTTCACCTACAAGCACCAGACACCTCAATCAAACCCCATCCAGATGGTCAGCTGGGTAGGGAGCCATGACTGCGGGGGGAGACTTCAGTGGTGTTTGTTTCAGCAATGAAGTGGCAGAGAAGCCCAGCCCCCACACCAAGGTACTTCCCAGGGCTGGGGAGTGAAGCACAGGAGACAGCCCTCAACATACACAAAGGAACTTTATTAAACGCCCCCCCCCCCCCCAAACCCGCCCTGTGATGCCCATGACAGGGAACAATCACAAGGCTCTGCCCTAGCCGATGGCACCTGCGGGGCTCAGGGTGTATAGGAATAAGGGAGCAAAAATTCACCAGTCCCCAGGGAGGCTCCTCCCGGCAACTCTGCTGGTGGATGCAGCCTTCTCTCTCCTCAACCACTCATTCCTCAAGGCACATACATTCCATCTCATCCCTTGTGCTCCCTTCTCCTCTTCTTCCAGTGCACGCTCCTTTGCAGTTCCTCTTCCTCATCCTCCTGCATGTGATCCCTTGTGGTCTCTCCTCCTCCAGCCTACAATCCCTGCAGTCCCTCCTCCAATGCATGGTCCATCGCAGTCCCTCCTCTGGTGTGTGGTCCCACACAGTTCTTTCTTATGCTCCTCTGGTGCATGGTCCTGGTGGTCCCTCCTCCTCCTCCTCTTTCTCATCTGGCACACAGGGCCGGCTCCAGGCACCAGATGGTAAAGTGTGTGCCTGGGGCAGCGCCCTGTAAGGGGTGTCAGTCTGGGGATTCTGGGGCGGCCCTTTTTTTTTGCTTCTGCACTTCGGCGGCGGCCGGGCGGCCAAAAAGCTGGAGCCGGCCCTGCTGGCACACAGTCCCATGTGGTCATTCCTTCTCCTGAGAATTATCCCTTGTGGTCCCTCTGCCTCTGTACAATTCTTTGTGGCACCTAATTTTATTCTTCCTCTCTATTACTTTTGCCTTCCTGGGCCTACTCTTCTGTCTCCCATACCTGTCCCTGCAGACCCCCAGGCAGTTCTTGAATGAACTAACACTCGCCTGCCTCTGTTGCTTTCTGAGGCCAGAATGTTAGGGGACTGCCAGGCTGCAGCTGGGCATGAGCCACTGACACCACAGCATTGTTGCATCATCTCCTGGGAGGAAGTATGTCAGGGGTGCAGGATGAGCCCATGTGATCTTCAACAAATCCTGCTTTCCCCACATGATCCCTACCTCAATCAGTGCCTGGTTGGACGGGGCTCAGTAAATGAGGCAGACATTCAATGTTTCTTTTTATCTCTCATACCATAGATAGAAACTGAATAGATTAGAACAGTGGTGCCCAAACTTTTCCTCTCACGCCCCCTCCCCTTTACCGTATTGGAATGTGTCCACTGCCCCCAGGCCAGGAGCAACGGCCAGGAGCAAGGGCCGGAGCGGAACTGGAGGCAGAGTGGGGCTGGGTGGTGCTCTTTCCCTGCCCCCTGATGGGGGCTGGCCTGGATCCTGCCAGGCCCCCCCCGGGTGTTCCTCCATCTATGCCCCCCTGGGGGAGGCAGACCGTGCGCCACAGTTTGAGGACCACTGGATTAGAATGTGTGGACCCAGGATTTCTTTGCTTCACACCATCCAAACCCTGCCCTGAATGCAGAATTTTGGGAGCACTGTGCAGCCCCGAGAGACTCTTTTTCAGCTCTCCCTTCTCCCAGCTCAGAGGCAAATATTTCCCTCCCACTACAGGCTCTGAGACATTGCTCACCCAAGGCATCAGGTCTTATGTTTAACTCTCAGCCAGTTGTGTTCCTGATGGAGCCGGTTCTGTCCTATAGAAACTGGTACCTTCCCCAGAGGGACTACAGTCCTGATAAAGACTTCACATGCCATCCCACGGAAACAGACCTGGCTAACTTCACATGCTTTGAAAGATTATTTTTTTGACCATTTTCAACCAATGCTTTTTCAGCAAAGGCATCACCTTCCCTTTAATTGGGGATCGGAGTGGAAAACAAACCTGGTGATAGCTCTTGCAAATTGCACCCTTAAAATAAGCTCCTCCCATGTGTGTTGCCAAAAGGAGTCACCACTCACAGTCAATTGTGAAGCTACTCACGCTGGCTGTGTGCCCCTCACACCTAGGGTTTGCCTTGTCCAAGGCAGTGCAGTTGTTATCTGTGTTAGCTGGCCTTTAACATGCGCTAGCTTAAAACGTGTTAAAAATGCATCTTTCCTCCTAGCGAAGAAAAGGCCATAGGGTTTGCCCATGCTCATGTGTTTTGCCTCAAGTAAATGGATTGCCAGTTAACTGGAAGGAGTTAACACATTTTAAAGGCCAGTCTGGACATCCCTCAAATGTCTGGTCCAGAATAAACACCTGTCTGGTTTACCCTAGCTTGAGCCTGTGACCTCGCGAGGGGGGTGAAAGAGGGAACAGGGAGACCTGCTGAGAGGCAAAAGACAGGGAGTCCAGCTGCTTTCTCAGTTTCAGGAGAAGAGAGGAAGCTAGGTGGGAGTTAACAGAGGAGCATATCGGGGGAGCAAAAGTTACTTATTGCGTAAGGGGGAGGAGCCCCAAATTGTTTCATTGGCTGAGTGGTTTTATTTGGGGGATTGGAAATTATTAGTGCGGGGAGGAGGGAGTCAGAGAAAATGTGTTTGGTTGGTGTTATCTAATTGTGACCCCCACATACCCCGCTTTTTTTAGGCACCAGCTGTCACTGTTATAAAGTGTCCTGATTCCCTGTATGCAGGGTTCTAGAGTCCACTGGTGTGTACAGTACTGTGTAAGGAATGGCATTAGTCTCTTTCATCTCCACATAGTCAATTACATTTTAAAAGCCCTATGTTAAAAGAACATTATTATGCTTAAAAAGTCAAACACTCCAAAGTGATGAAATGCCAGAATTAAGGTTATTGCTTGTGCAACCTTAATTTGGCCCCTTTGGCATCTGCATTATGATATAGTCTTTAAATACATGATCACATACTCATTTTTTCCCCTCAGGAAAAAAACTGTTACCCACCTATCTGGGTGTAGCATATAATCTGGCCTGGGATTTTTCATTATCTTCTTACCCTAAATTGTGCTAACAAAAAATGTATGTGCAAACTCCCCTTCTGCATCGAATTACCCCGCTCTTAGCTCCTGCCACCTTCCCCCTGCCCCCCTATCTTATCCATCCCCTGGCTCTTGCCACCCTCCTACTATGCTCCTATCCCCGCACCCCCATATCCCTGCCTACACACCCCTGGCCAGACCCTTCCCTACTCCTCCATCTGATCCTGTCCCTCCCCAGCCCCCCGCTGCCCCTGAAGGTTAGCTGTAGGAAAGGACCAAATCCCCATTTTTGGTTTTGGTTTTTCGCTTGTGCCTTTTGGGTGGGAAGGTGAATGGGGGGGCAAAAATGGTTTTCTGCCCTGGGTGACAAAACCCAAAGGGTCTGGACCTGTGTCGTCTCCCTGCTCCACCCCCTACTGGATCCTGTCTGCCATTGCTTCTCACTCCTCTTCCAGCTACTGTCCCCCTCACCCTGGTTCTCCCACTCCCAATTCCTACAACCTCTTGTCTCCTCCTCCCATTCCTCAGCCCTCTGCATTCAAAGTCAGGCTGGATCCTCCTTCTCCTGACTGCTTGGGTACCAGCATTCAGAGCATACTGTCTCCCTGCTCTCAGTTACAGCGCCACCCACAGCAGCCCAGGGCAGTGATTGCAGGGGAAGTCCTGTGGGGATGGCACACACACATCAATGACAATCCTTCAGCCGACACAGTTGTGTTTTGGCACGTACATCTGGCTAGGACCTCGGAGTGCAGAGGGGCACCAAAAAAAAAAAAAAAGCTGCAAAGTTTGGACCTGCATCAGATTCTGTACTTTCCCATGGGGGTTCTCAGACACCGAGGGTGGGGTCAGATTCCTCTCATGTGAAAATTGGGTCAAAGTTAAGCAAACATTTTGAAATTTTCAGAATATTCAGCTGAGGACTAGAAATCAGCAAAAAAATTGCTCATCCCTAATTTAGCCTTTGCACCATTCTCTTCTGAGGGTGAGATTCACCCCTGTGCAGAGAGGGCCAGCACGAGACCTATTTAAGTCCTCAAAATAAGGTGTAAATGTGGTATAAGCTTTGACTGGTCCCCTGTGTAGAGGTGTAGCTTGTCTTGTATGAGGAACTCCAACACAAGCTCTCTCGTAGAATTATTCTGAGCCAGAAACTTAGTGGGCATGAATGTTCATTAAAGAGCACTTATTTCTGTTTAGCATGGAGCAAACTCTGGTTATGTTCCCTGATTAAGGTGCAGACTGGCATTTTCCATTCTACCTGGCTCATCAGCAGAATGCACCTATGTACATATCATTACCAGCTCTCTTCTGCTGCCTGGTGGCATGAAGGCGCTGATTTGTCAGTCTTTCAGGACAGACCAGATGAAATTATTTTCCTTGCTCAGCCATTTGCAGAAGGTGTGGGGAGAAGAGCTGTCTGTTTGTCTGGTTGATTGGAAGAAGGAGAAGTTGGCTGGTACTGCAATGGCTGCTTGAACATATGGGAAATGGTGTTATTATTGCTGTCTCTGAGTGGAATCCAGCCAGGAGAGCAAATGGCTTTTCTAGGAGAGCAAACACCCTTCTCCTTCTTGCCAGAGGCTGTGGACACCTTCAGAGCCTTCCATGAAGGCAGGGTTGGGTCTGTGAGAGAAAATACAACAAACTACAATTAGACTTCCATTAAAAAAGAGAGAGAGAAACCACAAACGTTTTTGAAAAGTCTTTGTCATAGAGTGATAGAGCTTAAGGCCAGAAGGGATCATTTAGGCTGATCTCTTGTATATCACAGGCCACCTGCACCACCACCCAGCATCCGCACACTGAATCCCACAACCAAAATATGACCAAAGTATTACAGCCCACAGGAGACTAGACTATTATGTGCCACAGGTGGGACTGAGGTGCACTAGTGCAGTGCAGAGAAATGACTAAGTGAGAGAGACTCAAATAATCCTGGCAAGTGACCTGCCCCCATATGCTGCGGAGACAGGCCAAAAAAACCCAAGGTCACTGCCAATCTGACCTGGGGGAAATTTCCTTCCCAGCTCCGCATATGACAATCAGTTCGACCCTGAACATGTGAGCAAGAACCAGCCAGCCAAGCACCTGAGAGAGAGAATGCTTGGTGGGTGCCACCTCAGAGCCCTGGCCCACCCTGCCCAATGCCCTATCTCCAGCTGTGGCCATTCTTGATGCTTCAGAGGAAGGAGATACAAAAAATCCTCCCAGAATACAATGGGGTTGGCAGGAAAGAATCCCTTCCTGACCCCTGCTAGTGGCTGGCTGAAACTTCGAAGCATGAGCTTTAGGAACATAAGACATAAACTGGAAACGAGTCCCAGGGCTATTGAGTCCTGCTATCACAAGCAACTGCATCATACAATTATACTCATAAATTTGTCCAGCTGTCTCTTAAAACTAATTAAGTTGTTTGACCTCACAATTCCTATTGGGAGGCTGTTCCAGAACCTGACTCCTCTGATAGTTAGAAATCTTCTTCTAATTTCCAGTCTGAATTTGTTCATGGCCATTTCATTGTACCCATTTGTTCTTGTGTCAACATTTAGCTTAACTAGCTCTCCACGGGATTTACCCCCGTAATGTATTTATAGCGAGCAATCATCTCCGTTCTCAGCCTTCTTTTTGTTTGGAAGAACTTGGCTTGTTTAATCTATCTCCTCACATAAAATAGGCCCTCCATTCCCCTGATCATCCAAGTAGTATTTCTCTGCACCTGTTCCAGTTTAAATTAATCTGTCCTGAACATGGCAGACCAGAACTGTACACAGTATTCTAAATGAGATCTCACCAGTGCCTTGTATAATGGCATTAACACTTCTCTGTCTCTACTGGAAATCCTCACCTATTACATCCTAGGATCCCATTTGCTTTTTTCACAGCTGCAACACATTGGTGGCTCTTTTCTGATTTAACTAATAATTTCCCAGGTGGTACTGTATGAAATACTTTACTGAAGTCCAAGTATATTAGATCTATTGCACTTACCTTATCTAAAAAACCAGTTATTTGCTCAAAGCAGGAAATCAGGTTGGTCTGCTATGATCTACCTTTGGTAAACCCATGTTGCGTTACATCTCCTTTACATCTCATTCACCTCTATTAAATTATGGCATGTTGAGGTCATGTAGGATATTATTTAAAGGAAATTCCTGCATGTTCAGGTGTATTATTTCATGGAATAAATATCTATCTGTCCTGGAGAAACTGTCTCAACCAATGCAGTCCAAAACCACACTGTCCCCACAGCTGGTACCCCTGTTGGTGGTCTCTGCCAAGAGCAGAACAGCCTCAGAAGAGGTCAAAACACTGAACTAAAAACTCTGATGGCAACCAGACTTTTGTCTACATTAAGGCTCCCATCGTTTCTGCCACCTGGAGACCCACACTATGGGGATTGTTTTTGCAAAAATATCCCTGTGTGGACAAGGCCAAGGAGACTGGCCTACTCTCTCCCCACTAGAAGGGAGTGCAGAATGTGTGCAGTGCAGCTCAGGATTCCCCAGAGTGCCTTGCCAATGTGCCTTAGTCCTGATCTGGTGGATAGTTTCTAATTTACTAGCAGCCTTTGCGTGGCCCATTCAATCCTTGGCCTTTCTTCAACAAAAAGGGCACCGACTGCAGTAATGGTTGTGAGCTATGGATACCTGGCCACTGGAATCCAGACTGAGATCATGATCCCTTTTCACATCAGCTTGGAGGTGTCAACCTTCCAATCTGAGCCAGATTCAGACATACCCTATGAAATCTTTCACCTCTATGTCTACACTGTTGTATCCTTGGGGCAGCAGGTTTAGGAAGAAATCATTTGAGAGACAGAGAGCTGAGAGCCATGGAAGCAGTGCTTTATTTTCACACATTGAACTGACCAAACCAGCCAAAACTGGCTGGGCTATCCCCTAATAATCTAACTCAGTTGCCATAGCAACAACAAGATGCTATTACCATGACAACCAAATACACAACATACACTACCACTTCTGTCAGTATAACTTGTCACCGCTCATTGGGGGTGGATTAATTAAGTCGACAGGAGAGCCCCCTCCAATTGGCATAGAGTGGCTACACTAGAGAGCTTATCGTGGCTGCATTGGTACAGCTGTGCTGCTGTAAATTATAATGTAGCCATAGTCTATTCCCAGTTCCCTGAGAGCTGGCTAGTGCCCCGAGTATTATAATTTATCCTCAGTATTTAGGAGCTCTTTAATGTGCAAAAAATATATTTTTCTTGATATTCTGTCAGCCCAACCATAGGATACAACAGCACTTGTGGTCTGGACATAAATGTCTAGTTAAATCTTAGATATGCCTTGGTTACAGTTTTATCCAGCTCATATTAAAATAAAGGCCACTTTTCCTTTCATGCTTCCTCAAATTAATGAATAAATAAACCTTCCATTTGCCTATTTGCTAGAAACTCTCACTTAAGCAGCATGTTTAGGAGCGGTCCATTTTATTCTTAGTTACGACTGGCCAAGAATAAATCAAACCGCATTATCATGCAGAATAAACCGGTAATGCAGCGCGAGGTTGTGCCTTTCATCCAGGCTTTTCCCAGCATACCCTTCCATTTACTAAAAGCACATAATCGCTTGAATAAATCAGAGTTTCACCTTGCTGGTGAGACACACACACTCTCCCAGCAGCAAGCTCCTGCATAGGCCTTTCAGCAAAAGGCCACATAAAAATCATACCTGGGGATTTTCTTGGCAGCCTCTCCAGGCTCAGTCCTGCAGGAGGCCTTATTACTTATGAGCCAGTAGAGGGAATATTAGTTGAGGCGAGTTGGCACTCCAGACTGCAGGCGCTGGCAAGAATGTGGTGCTCAGCATGTGTCATGCTGCACTGAGTAGCTGGCAGTGAGGGATGCTGTTTCACAGGGAGCATTGCTGTGTCTGGGGCAGCCTGTGCTGTCCTTTTCCCTGAAGGGCAGCATTTCTGCACGCTCAAGTGAAGCAGCCTGGAAGGTGTCGGGGAGTTACTTGTATCCTGCAGCAAGGGAACAGAGTACTTGGGTGGCAGCAGGAATATTTTGCTGTGGTGGGAATGGCGGCCATTTTCATGTCCAGGATTACACCCCATTGTACCCTGACCACACCCTACCTCTTCCCCAGTAGCGTAGCCGGGGGGAGCAGCCGCTCTCCCTGTGAGGAAAAGCGGCACTAAGGCACCGCCTGAGCCCCACTGCGGGAGCCGGGCTCGGGGGGCGCTTTAAAAGGCCAGCGGCTCCTGCTGCTGCGGGGAGCTGCCAGCCCTTTAAAGCGCCCCCGCCCCCAGCCCTGCTGCCGGACCCGGGCTGGGGTGGGGCGCTTTAAAAGGCCGGCGGCTCCTGCCGCTGCGGGGAGCCGTCAGCCCTTTAAAGTGCCCCCCCCACCCGGGTCCAGCAGCGGGGCTGGGGGGGGGGCACTTTAAAAGGCCGGCGGCTCCTGCTGCTGCGGGCCTTTTAAAGTGCCCCCTTCGCCCCGCTGCCGGAGCCGGGCTTGGGTGGGGATTTAAAAGGCCCCGGGTGCTCCACAGCGGCTGGAGCCCCGGGCCCTTTAAAGCGCTGCCGGGTGAGTACAGGGGGAGCGGCGCCTTTTTATAGCGCCGCCGCTCCCCCTGTGCTCTAAACCTGGCTACGCCACTGCTCTTCCCACCCAGCACCTTCCCACCTCATTCCTTCTGCTGCCCAGTCTCAGCTCATGGTGGGCTGAGAGGCTGGCTCATACCCCTCAGCGCTACACACAGCTCTGCACTGTGCAGCAGCGTCTCTGCAGAGAAATGGCGCGCTCGTGGCTTTGTCTCTCCACACCTCTTTCCTCACCCCAGTCCCCAGATGTGCTCAGCAGCAGCTAGAGTCAGCAATTACTTCTACCCCCAGCCAGGAGTAGTGCTGAGGAGCTGCACGTAGAGGAAGCTGAAAACAGGGCCAGTCATCAACACAGAAATGTGTCTGGAGAGTCTAAGGAAAGGGGATCCCTCTTCCCACATGCTGGGCACAGCGTTCCACCCAGCCCGTCAGCCTGCAGTGCCCACTCCCTTCAGCTTGCTGTGACTTGACTGAGTGTAACAAATCTCTGGGCTCAGCAGCCTTCCTGCCGGCCATACCCCTGCAGGATGGAGGCCTCACATAGGAGTTTCACCCTCACTCCTGTTATCCTAGCAGAGACTGTGGAGATGTTTTCCTACTCACGGTGCACTGAAGCAGGGATCACCTGTTAAGCTGCTTAGGATAGCCGAGGCCATCACATAGTCTGTTTCCTCCAATTGCAGTGTGTTAGGGGTGGGGAATAAGGCGTGGGTGACTCCAATCCTTCCAGTATTTCTATCAGAGAGAAGCCTGACCAACCCTTCTAGATGTATGTGAGCACTCCCAGACTTTAGGGTGGTTTGGATCTGAATTCAGATCTGGAGCCAGACTTGCCCCTGAGTAAATCATGACGGAACATCCAATTGCATAGGTGCTGGAAGTAGGAATGGTGGGGGTGCTGCCGCACCCCCTGGCTTGAAGGGGTTTCCATTATATACAGCGTTTACGGTTTGGTTCAATGGCTCTGAGCACCCCTGTCCAATTCTGCCTTCTTTGTACTGATTACGTTCCTGGCAGCCCTGTGGTCGGGGTTTCTAACAATTATCTGGTGTCTGATCCCAGCGCTTTATTGCTCATTCCATGTTGTTTCTCTTTTCCCTCCTCCATGTATGTGGTACAATATACATTCTAATAAACTGATACTCACACTTGGGCTGGGGAGCCGCAAGTGGCTTTTAAATATGTCTCCTGCAGCTCTTTGCAGCACATGATGTTAAAACAGCGTATGATTTAATTATTAACCAATCTAAGTTATCAACTTGGGCGGGGGGGAGGAATAGCTCAGTGGTTTGAGCATTGGCCTGCTAAACCCAGGGTTGTGAGTTCAATCCTTGAAGGGGCCATTTGGGGATCTGGGGCAAAAATTGGGGATTGGTTCTGCTTTGAGCAGGGGGTTGGACTAGATGACCTCCTAAGGTCCCTTCCAACCCTGAGATTCTATGAACCAATCAGGATGCTTTTATTATTTTATTAACCAAGTGTAGTTGATAAAATAATAATACTTGGTCAGTCATTTTGCGGTGAGAAAGATATAAACTAAGTATTTCCCCATCGTACTGTTTAAATACAAATATATAGTACTATAGTAAATGAAACAATGTATTCACACTACTGTGGCTCTTATAGGTAATGTCAATCACTAATTTGGCTCCTGAACTACTGAGGTCTGAGTATCACTGCTCTAATATCTGTTTAGCATGGCCTGTAAGTCTCACTGGTAATAATGCCTGGTACCGTCCCATACTTTCTCTCTCTTGGACCCCAGCACTCTGCAAACAGTGACACAACAGCTCTGACTGCAGCCTCAAGATCTATGATCGTCAAGCACAAAAAGCTGAATCCTCTTCTTCCTACTGTATTTACTTATGTATATCTACAAGGAACTGTCTCGTGTCACAGCCCAAAACAGCTACAGAAGATAATGATTTTCACATAAACAAGCGTTTCTAGAAATTATAAAGCAGCAGAAAACCCACAGATATTAGAGATTAGCTCTTAGGAAAGAAACTTTTGCCCAGATTTCTAAAGGTATTTCGGTGTTGCTGCACCTAGTGTCACAAGCGCTAACTGATTGAAAATGAGATTTAGGCACTTAAGAGTCTAAATCCCATTGACAGTTGTCTTGTTTTAAAATCTCAGGACTGGCTTGCCCCAGAGTTTATCAGGAACAGCTCAGTAGGATTTAATAGTTACAATAGTGAAGGGAAAAGAAGACTCGAGCACTCACCTTCTCTGTGGCCCTGTCTCCTCTACCCAAGATAGATTGGAGGAAAGGAGACAAGAAGAGTCAGTTTGTTAGGGTGAGACTGCTCCTTTCTGACTCTCACCACGGCCAGTAGAAGTTTCATGTGTAGAATAATAGCAGAACACACAATAGCAAGGCAGGTAAGAGAAGAGAATTTTGTCCTCAGCCCTAGGACACTGAGAACCTTGCACCAAGTATCCTCTACTGCAGCTTTTCCCCCCAACATAAAATCCACATTCCTCTCCACTGCCGGTCCCTTCTGAGCACATATTGGCTACTCGTACCTCCAGAGCCCCTTAGCCTAGCTCATCCTGTGAGCACCAGGGGACTTCTCTGTTTTTGGAGCATCTTTAACTAATCACGTTTGAAGAGCACATCCCATGGGCTCCTACAAGCCCTCCTTGACAACATTCATGGAATGGTCATTCAACACCAAGGGAAAATTTAACGCACTTTTGTGGTTCACCATTCAATTAGTGTTAAACCTCAATAACTTCATTAAAACTAGAGCTGGGTCTGAACCATACTAGCAAAGAAACCATGCTAGCCTGGAAAGGGACATGACCAATGCAGCTAGGACATGCTGAATCATGCACTTGGGTGGCCTGTAAACCCTAGTGGAACTTACGGCTGCCCCTCCTCACTTTGAAACATAAGGGAGAGCAGCAGTGGAAATATCACCTGTCTTCCCACAAGGACAGTTTCCTCCCTGGGGTATAGCAGCCCTCACTGGTGCAGGGAGGTGCAAACTGTACTTTGTACCAGTGAGGTGAGTCTGGCCTGTGGTTTTAACCTGGGCTGTGACTAAAATCCCTGTGTAGTTGTGAATGCCCACAGTAATTCCCAAACAGCTGGCCAACCTATGTGCGCACACTGAACTGCAGGCCCGCTGGCATCTGGCAGTGAGCAGTCCTCAACCCATCTGGTTCCAACCAGACCTCACGCCAGGATGCTTCTCCTCTCCTTCTAGTACAGAACTGATTCATTTGGCCTCCCAAATGCAGCCGAGCACTATAACCTCTGATTTCATTCTAAAAAAAAAAAAATGCTAACGTGAGTCAGTTCCCTGCGTGGCATAACTATGCCACCAGCATAACAAGCAGGCAACTGCTCTCACCCTTAGTTTTGACCTTGTTCTTGAAATGGTGATTAGTGCCAACTTGTCTCTTTCTTCCCTGGATCTCATTCCCCTCTGAAAGATTCTTCCACACCCTCTGTGCATTGTTTTTCTTAGCTACGTAGGTACAGTCTGGGGGATGTATTGCTTGAAACTCGTTCCCTTCCCAAACAGCCATAGATTTAAGGCCAGAAGGGTCCATTATGATCATGTAGTCTGCTCTCCTGTGTAACACAGGCCATAGAGTCTCACCCAATAATTTCTGCATTGTGGCATTTTGGGTTGCCTTCTGTGACAGGTCTGGCGATGTTCCAATATCCAGGACAAACCTTATTGAATTAACTTTAAGTATCTTATGAGTTCATTGTATAAAAATGAAAATGTTCATGTGGGATTGTATGTAATGTCTCGGGGGAGGGAGGAAGACATGACAGATGGAAACCCTGGGAAATGGTATGAACATCAAAGGACTATTTGAAACAATGGGCCAGACAAGAACGAACTTTTAAAGTTCAGTGGGTTTCCCAGGAAATCTCTAGAAGAGGCATATGCAAATATACCCCTTCAGATATTCAAGAGCTCTGCCTTTGAAAGCTTTGCCCTGAGGAGGGGACCTTTGTCTGATGATCCCCTGTGTCAGGAGGACAAGATCAGAGGCCCAAAGGAATGAATCACGGATTCATGAGGAAGCTTGTTCTGAGTCAAGGATGTTATGAACTTGTGACCACAGAAAAACCCCTGGGTGGGGTTTAAAGGACTGATCACCTACCAGAGCCCTTGTTACAGTTGGGGGTGATCTCTAGTAAGCTTATTAGCATGTGTGTAGTAGGTTATTTTATTGTTGTGTTATGTCTTTGCTGTAATGCTTAAGAATAAATGTTCTCGCTCAGGAAAAGCGGTGTGGTACCTTACAGCTGTAGGCACTTAGGCTGTTTATAGCCTCTGGAGAGAAAGCAAAGCAGGCCTGCAGACTTGCTATGGAATTCACAGTGTGTGCAGGAAACTGTGCAGCCGGTCAGGAGGGAGCCCTGCCCAACAGAGGTGACAGTTGGGAACCGGAGGCCTGAGAGTGGATGCCCTTGGTGGACCGTGGACGGGGAGCACAGGTACAATTTCTCTGAACCATGACATCCTCTATGGCATTTACTCCAATGTCCTCTTTACTGAGGCCTTTAGTCACAATATATCACAATATAAATGTTTAATAATAATAACTCACAAAGTGGCATTTCATATCAGGCACCCCCTTATCTACAGCTAGAATAACAGCCTCAATTTATAATCCCTTTCTCCTGGACCCACTCTTATAGACCAGTACCGCTCAGCCAATCGAGCACCTGTTGGACCACACCCCCTGCTCTCTGAGGGCATCAAAATCCTTGGCCCCCTAGGAACAGGCTGGGCAAGGGACAAGGAAAGTGGTCCTGGGTAGAAGTGATGCTTAAAGGGTCTGTGAAGCTGGCTTCACAGCCCCTCCTGGTGATCCCTCACAACCCTGGGAGCTGAGCACTGCACCAGCGGGAAGAGGCTCCCACCCCAGCTAACACCAGACTCTGACAGGATGGTGGGATATTGTAAGTTAAAGGATCATTTGTTTGGCTATTTGTGGGTTGGGGATCAAAAAGGGTTAAACTGCTACTGTAAACAACCATCCTACATGCTGGGGACCAGGGCCAACTCCAGGCACCAGTCGACTAAGCACGTGCTTGGGACGGCACGTTCTAAGGGGCGGCCAATCTTGGGGCGGCGGGGCAGCACTGGGGGGGGGTTGTTTTGGCGGGGCGGTGCTCAGGGGAGGGATTGTTGGCGCTCGGGGGGGGGGGTTGTTTTGGTAGGGCGGCGCTCAAGGTTTGTTTTTTTGTTTATTTCAGTGCGGAGGTGTTGTGGGGGGTGGTTTGGGTTTTTTTGCCTGGGGCGGCAAAAAAGTTAGAGCCAGCCCTGCTGTGGACAGTCCCGAGCCAAACTCTTGGCTCCAGTTTGCCACTTCAGTCCCTGGGGGTGGGGAATTTAGATGCCAAGTCCACATTTCACAGCAATTGCTCTCTGTAGGGCTCTGAATCAGAACCTTTGCTCCTGACACCATGAATCTTTTTCAAGGGGCCAAGTCTGGATCTGAAATTCATTTTTCTAGACCATTTCTAACGGATTTGCTTCCTTCTCATACCAGACTTTTATTTGACTTTCCTTCCACTGCAGACATGTGGATTTTAGTATCTCTTCTCCCATCATCCCAGGCCTTTCTCCTGGCTTCTCTGCTCTACATTGTGCTCAAACTGCTGTCTTTCCCTCACATTATTTTTCATCCTGAGTCATTGTACCTTACCCTTGGCAAGGGGCATGTCCAATGAGGTGAAATGTGGATGCGGAGCAGAGTCCCGGTCCCATGGCAGAGACCTACCGCCCCATCTGAGATACCATGCTATCATATATCAATAGTGGCTTTACAGGGCAGAACATATGGTAACTTGTTGCACTGTGCTTAGTTATTAGCAATATTTGGATCATAATTTCATGGGGGAAGAAACTGATTAAAATGTACCAAACTGCATCATCTTAATGCTTTGCAAAATCCCTGAAGTCAGTGGGTGGGTGGGTGGGTGTGGGGAAGGGAATGATTGATGTAAAATGTCCCCTCTCTCCAGGAAATTTTTCTCCTCCCCCACCCATAATAGCATTATTTGGTACTTGTATAACATTTTCAACTCTCAGTTTTGAAGGAGGAAGCACAACTAGAGATTAGACCAAGGGACTGGGAGTCAAGAGATCTGGATTCTGCTCCCAGCTCTTCCACTGACACGTTGCATGTCCACAGGCAAGTTACTTAACTTCTCTGTGCTACAGTTTTCTCCTCTGTAAAACAGTGATGTGAATGATTTTACCTAGTTCACTGGGCAGATGTGAAACTGAATTAACATTTGTAGTAAGTGCTTTGAGATCCCCCGATGAAAAGGGATCAATTATTAATGAAGTATTCTCTTCAAAGGGTTTTACAAACATTCCCTAATTAACCCAGGCAAAACATCTACAAGGGCATCTGATTACCTCTGTTTAACAGATGGAGCAACTGAAGTAGATTCACCCAGTACCACAGAAGGAGTCAGTGCTAGGTTGTAACAGGTCAATAGGACTCTTCCCTTGACCCATGTGGTTAGTACATATTAGAATCCTTTGTAAAGCTAATGAAGCTTGCTGACCGGTCATGGCAGGTGCAACCTCTTAACTGTGGGTGTGGCCTGTATTCCCGGGACGTAAGGGAAGTGGGCATACTTTCTAGGGAGTAGGAACTAGGACAAAAGAGGTCCTGGAGGAACCTAGAAACAACCAAGCTTAAGAGAAAACTTAGAGTGAGGCTTATGTTCTGTTGTACGATTATTATTTTACTTACTCTGTTAAGCAAGAGAATGGCTTTATGGGTATGTGAGAATACTGGCATACAACTGATGGGCCCACTCTTACAGTCTGTATTCAGGCAACATTTATTTTGATTTTGATGGAAGTTTTGCCTGCATAATGGCTGAGCAATGACTTCAGGCTTTGACCACATGATTCTGGATTTAGTGGCTCTAGACCTCTACCAGACCATGATCCAATTGTTCTGTTATAAACATGATCATTTAACTCTTGCATCTTCGCCAGACCCTCTGCCGTCTCCTCTTTCTCTGTCCCTTGGAAGATGTGCCCATGTCTCTGTGGCACATAACCTGCAGCTTATTTCAGGAATAATGAGACTATCCTATCTATATCTTCCCACTCATTGGCCCCATCCACGCTCAATATTTTGGCATATAAGATCCATTGCAACACCCAGTATGTATAACACACCTCGGGTGAATCCTAGTCCACCACTGATGTCAATGGGAATTTTGTCGGTAACTTCAATAGGCCCATGATTCCACCGCTGATGTCCACATACAACAGAAGTGCTCGCAATGGGAATCACACAGGTGTTCACACAAGCAGTGGGATCCACAGAACTCCCTTGCCTCCTGTAGATGCTGATTTCCAGGTTTGCAGGTACAGAATTCCCCATGCTTTATTTACTACTTTAACCTTCTTTTTATGACTCCTTTTAAATTATTCCCATGAACCTTAATCTCACTGGCAATGCAGTGCTACCTCTGAGTCCAGAAATCCATACGGTTCACCACCAGCCACATTTGTAGTCACCATGCTTCTCAAAAACAATCTCACCCTTTGCATGTGAAAATACCTGGAGCATGAATTGATCATGGCACACAACTGTTTGTGTAACTTGCACCATGCTGAATTTTTGAGGTTCAGAACCGATCTGGGGAGAATTTTATTTGGCAAGAAAGGCATGGGATTTCCCACAAACACACACACACCCCCAGCCCATGAGGTTTGGATAAGCTTTTATGGTGTACGGGACAGCATTGAAAAGGTTAAGCTGTTGGAAATAGTGCCATTTGGGATATGCCCATGGGATATGATGAGCCAGAGAGAAGTTGGTCTGATCAAATAACTCAGTATCCTGCTGGAGAGCTTTGGACCAAGCCAGAATTAGGAAGAATTAATTCTGACCCTGAAATTGCACAGCAGGCAACAGAGTTGAATCAAGATCTGAGTATTAATAACACTTAACACTTTATATTTCCATGGGTTAACTATGGAAAAAGTGATGTTTTGAGGTGGGGAGGGAGACTTACTTATTGTGTTGGCTTGATTGTATCATTTATTTCAGCCTGCCAAAAACTATTTTCTAGAGGTTTAAATTGTGTATGTGATATTTTAATTGATAGAGCCTATTGGATTGTGGTTTTGTTTTTTGTTTTTAGAAACTGAAATGTTTAATCTTTCAAATATACCTGTGAGGTAGGTAGATTTGCATTATCCCCATTTCATAGAAGGGAAAACTGAGATACAACAAAGGTTAAATGACTTGTCCAAAGTCACACACTGAATCAGTGACAGAGCCAGAACTAGAGCTGTCTATTCTTGGCTCCCAGCACCATTCTAACTATGCTGCCTTTCAACAAACTCACTGTTTATTTTTCTAACTCCCCTCCTGACTTATTAGGGACCTTTACTCATAATTCTTTGGTGTTTATCTGCACTAAATCCTTTGACGTTTGCCTATTACTGCTGAAAATGCCATGTCCCCAAAGGTTCTATTAGTTTTCCAGCTGAAATCCTGCTCCAGATCAGCTCGTCCTTTCATTACAGCTGTAATTCCTCCCGGAGCTTCATGCTAAGAATGCACTGCAGCTATGAAAAATAAATCCACATCATGTCAGATAGCCTCAGACAACAGCAATAGCAGCAGCTGCACACAAATGGTTCTCAATGAGAAAAGTGTCTGTCCACCTCTCAGATACAATTTCTGGTCACCCTTTCATTCTAATCCTGTGCTATAGATGCATTGACCACATAAGTAATATTTTAATGAATTCATTTTATTTCTGTTTTTAGGTTTTGTAAACGTCACTTTAAAAAAAAAATCTAAAAACCAAAACACTAAATTTTGGCCCTAACCTATTTGACAACGTCTCTTCAAATCATGTATATATGGAAACACTTAGTCTTTCCAGTATAATATGTAAGACAACTTGATTAGAATTTTGCTATGGAAATACACACAAATTTGCTTCTTTTTCCTGGTCAGCATAATGTAACCTTCTTGTGATTCATATAGTTTTCCCTGCAAGGTTATACTTCTTTGTGAGACAGTGAATGTCAACAGGATCCACTTTGAAAGAACACATATGACAGGAGAAGGCGGCAGTGGGCCATTGTAGAAAGCAATAAACATCCCACAAAGAAGAAAAAGAAAAAAGTGGAATGAAAAAGAGATTTGTGTATTTTGTTTGCAAAAGCCAAACGGGGAACTTAATGAAGGGCCATTGGGCCATACTAGTTAATGGGAAACTGAGTTCTTTGGCCTGTAAAGTGCTTTCTGCAATAGTTTTGGGAAATAGCATTAACTACAGCACAGGAAGTACTTTCTATCTCACTTTAATAGGAGAATTTTGAGTGCTTACGTTTTTACCTCTTCTCTCCCTCCATCTGTCTCACTGGCCTTTAGTCTGTATTTTAGAAATGCAGCAAAAGAGGATGAGATATCATTAAACCAGGGTTATATACTGCCTTTGGGTTTTGTATCCTTTGCTCCTCAAAAAATCAGACACGTCTCCAGCTGCCATCTCCCGACAATCAAAATAATACTGACAGCCCCTAGATTTAACACACGATGCCTGAGGGCAGGGGAGCATTCTTGGAGGAGAGTATCTAGCTGTGGAATTTACCTGCCATCCTGCTCTTCCAGAGTCTGAGTTTGTTGGTCCTATTGGGCAGAATCCCGCCCACAACTAAAGGCCCCTCCCCCAACCTGGGGAGGAGCTACTGAGCCCAGACCTCAACTAAAGTCGTGGGACAACGAAGGAAAAAAACGGGACAGGTGTGGGGGTCAAAGGGCCATAACTAGGAAACCAGAAGGGGACACTGAGCAGAGAACCCCGGACAATGCCCGCTGCTCCTCAAAAGCATCCAAGGAGCCAGCGGACGCCGCCCAAAGGAACTCTGCCTGGATGCGTGAACGAATGAAAGAACGAAAACAGGCCCCACAGTCGCAGGGCCCCCCCTCAGCCAACCTCCTCTCCCTGGTGTTTGGCCATGGCTAGGAGGAGGTTGACGAGGTGGTCCTGTGATGTCGTGGGGCCACAGATGGGGTGAGCATAGAGAAAAAGGTGCGGGGAAAAGTGCAGCCAGAACCTCAACAAGAGGTTCTGGAGGAGCCGAAGAGGGGCTGCAACCTGGCGCACTGCAGAAAGATATGCGCCAGGGTCTCCCTCACACAGCAAAAAAGATAAGCATTGGGAAGAGGGGTGAACCATGCCAGGTACACGCCCGTGCTCATGGTTCCATGAAGGAGCCACCAACTAATGTCCCCGGCCGAGTTTGTAGGTGCAAGGCTTGTGTTTCTGCTAAGTGTTTGCTTGATTTGACATGAAATCCAAAGATGTTAAAGGATGGATGCAAGTCGGCAAGAGAATGGTGGCTGTTATGAGCAAAATGGCTATAGTTTTGTTTTTCATTATGTAAATGTGCCCAGATTCTTGTGCCAGGCCTGTACTATGTGCATTCCTCTATACCTCAGTATTATATAATATAGACATTTATACTTCCTCCATTTAAAAATCTCATCTACATACAGAGTAGGGATTGGCTAAGAACATAAGATTAGAATTTGACTCTTGTGTCAAGTCTGCAGCCTGAACTAAACACTAGGGTTTGGAGTTTAACAGCAATGAACAGTTCTAGAACTAAACAAAAGAAATACTATTTTCCCTGCTCCCTTCATGTTCTTGTCTCTAGAAAAGAGGGTGTGATAACGGTTGTCAAGTCCCCTCTGTTACCTACATTTCCTTTTTATTAGATACAGAGGATCAAACTCCCTTGAACAACTCCAGTGCACCTGCTTACACAAATAGTGAATGTGGGCCAGAAGTTGGTTTTTAAAAAAGGAGAGGCCCATTTATTGGACCATCTTGCCTTCTCTCCTAAAGAATGCTCAGCTTTCAAAACCAGATGTTCATGTTGCGCTGATCTGCAAAATCTGATCACACAGGCACAGCTGGGTGATAACTAAGTGCAAATGAATGCACTTGTGTGTGCAGAATAGGCAATTGCACTGACCAGTGAGTGTTTTGTGCCTGCAGTTTCCGGTTTGCAGCTGTACATTTTATGGACACAACTTAGGTATTTTGAAAATTAGGCCCCCAGAGTATTTCCTAGTAAGCAGGCACCTCCTGGTCTTCTAGGCATAGTAGAGTACAGAAGATAAAGCACTAGCCCGAATCCTGCTCTACTTACATGGATGAGAGTCCCTTTAAGGCAGTGGAGTTACTCTAGATTTATTCCAGTTGCTGTTACTCTAATTTGGCCCACTACAATCACATGGGTTTGGAAGCAGAGTCTTGGGGCTCAGGGTGTGGTGGAGATAGGGATTGTGTTGGGGTGAAGAGTCCCAAGACAAGCTGACTCCTCTCCAGTGCTCATAGTGTCACTGTCACCACAAGGTTTGGTCCCTCACAACAAATGCACACAGGTGGCAGCCTTCTGCTAGATTCACATTACAACAATGTGTTAACATGATTTAAAATAGAAGAACTGGCAGCTCCTCTGCTGCTGGAAACTGAGCTATTTTGGGCAGGTGGCTGTATTAAAATGTTCTTTCCTGGAGTTACACAGAAAGCAACAATTTAGTAAGTTCCCTAATGCTGAGAAAAATCTTCATGCTTCAGTGTAAACTGATCCCCAGCTAGGGTGAGGAAGAAATCTCACCTCCTTGTGTAGTATTAACCATACTTAGCACTTTATATAGCCAACAATGCTTAACAACTGATTTTGCACAATTCATAATATTTTTGCATTATTATATCATCTTCCACCTAAGACTCTCAAAGCATTTCTCAAATAAGCCTCACAGCACTCCTAAGAGATACTGCAGTGTAAACATCCCCATTTTACAGATGGGAAAACTGAACCCCAGACAAAGTCACTGTAAAAATCTGGGATTACTAGAACCCAGCTCCTCTTAACTAACAGTCATATGCTTGAGCATGCAATCCCAAATGCTCTGAAACATCAGACATTAACTGCTGTCAGAAAGGTTACTCATCTAGCTGGACTCTTGATCTGTTCCCATGTGGCAAGTTCTATGTAGTTTTCAGCTGAGTCTAGCTCTTTACGAAATCTGTTTGAGTTTTCTGACAAACTAATGTTCTGTGCAGGACCGTAAAACATTCAGTGTCCATTAATAATCAGCAATTACAGCCTTCAGGATGCACATATGTACAGTTTAGAAGAATTCCCAGGGAGGCACAAGGCTGACATATCTACTCCCTTCATCAGATTTATTGTGTTTGTTTTCACACAGCAAACATTTTTGTGCAGTCTCAGATTGTCACTTTAACACAAAGCTTGATATTCCAGGCAGTGTAAGGAATTTAGTAGCAGCCAAGAGCCAATTTATCTGAGGCAGCTAGCTAACGTCTTTCGAACTTCAGGGAGGTATAAAACCAGGTAAGATGCTGACAGTCGTCATCTTGTTGGGCTTTTTTTTTTTGGGGGGGGGGGGGGAAAGGGGGAGTTAGGTTAGGTTATTATTTCATTACCAGATCCAGAAGCAAAATCTGCCTGTAAATCTACAGTAGTTGCTACATGGGCAGCCCATGCTCTGGTTTGTTCTCACAGTGTTTCTTGGAATTTTACTCTGAACTCTTTGGTGTTTATCTGCCCTAAATCCTTTGACGTTCACCCATTACTGCCAAAAACACCATGTCCCCAAAGGTTCTATTAATTTTCCAGCTGAAATCCTGCTCCAGGTCAGCACTTAACAAAACTTGGGGGAAATTCTGATCTGGATCCCAGCTTTGTAGCGGGGGCTTATCTCTAGTTCTTAGCATTCTTCCTTAGGGCCCTGTATTATAAGGTTATGCAAACAGAAAAATAATCAGCCATGCAATAAACTGCAAATTGTTATTATTTATATCACCGTTGCACGTAGTAGCCACAGTCATGGACCAGGACCCCATTGGGCTAGGCACTGTACAAACAGAACAAAAAATGGTTCCTGCCCCAATGATATGATCTGGGGGGCTGCCGGGAGACGTTAATGTGTTAGGGGTGTTTCAAATCGGGATCCAGATCCAAATCTTTCAGCTTAAGTCCCTCTCTACTATAAAGCCATGGGAAGCTCAATGCAAAAAGAGACATGTTACAAAAGTCTCTACTGCCTAATGATCTGATCTTGCACCATTGAAATCAAAGGGAGCTCTGTCGTGAATTCAACAGGGGCAGGCTGAGGCCCCGATTCAGCAAAGAACTCAAGCATATGCTTAAAGTTATGTATGTGCTTAAGGGCCAGATTTTCAAAGGTATTTTAAGCACCTAAAGATGCAGATAGGTGCTAGTGAGATTTTCTAAACTTCCTCAGCAGCCTAGGCAACCAGCTCCCATTGATTTCAGACACTTCAGACCCATGGATTTCAATAGGAGTTAGGGGCCTAAGCTACTTAAGTACCTTTGAAAATCCCCATAGGCACCTACCTGCATCTTTAGGCATCTAAACACATTTGAAAGGCTAGCATTTAGTTGAACTGGGGATTAAATAGATTAAACAAGAGACTTGTCAGTCCTCTTCTCCTCACAGGGGAGGCCCCATGAAAGATCTATGAACCTAGGACAGGGGGCATGTACAAACTAATGACGGTAATAATATCTTACATGTATACAGTGCTTTTCATCCTGAAGGAATCCAAATTGCTTTGCAGTTCAGTTTCTGTAACTATTGGCATGACAGCAAAAGCCAATTTGATCATTAGCAAAATTAATGCATGTCTCTGTCCCCAAAATAAACATGCTATTGGGGTTGGGGTTTTCTACAGTATGTCCATCTTTGGTGACAGGACATTTCTGATTTAGGGGCAGACCATCACCTTTGGTGAAGCTGTTAGGGGAAAGGTTCTTTTGTGGATCAAGCAAAGAAATGGAAGGCATAAGACCCAGGTTCTCTCCCAGGCTTTGCCAATGATTTCCTGAGTGACACTGGGCAAGATAACTTGAGCCCTCTAAACCTCTGTTTCACCATCTGTAAAATCGGAGTAAAACCTACATAATAGGGGTGCTGTGACACTTAATTCATTTAATGTATGTGAAGCTCTTTGTGTCCCTCAGAAAGAAGGTGATGTAGAATAGTTTAAACAAAGTCTTCATATTTCTGTTGTCTTCTTCCATTCTCCTGAGGTTATGGAGTTTGTCCTGCTCATGTTTTAGTGGGCAATCTTTGATTGCTTTCAATTTTATTAATTATTGTACTACAGTATGCCTATAGGCCCACAACTAAAATGAATGCTGCATTGCACTAGGCACAGTACATATGTAATGAGAGAGTCTGTCCCAGAACAAGGGTACTGCAGTACAGAGAGATGATTTGCCTAAGGTCATGCAGGAAGTCAGTGGCAGAGACAAGAATTGAACCTAAACCATCCTTCCTCTTCATAATCTTGCAGAAGTATCTTCTGATATCGTTTTGTTTGTTTGTAATTTAGATTTGTCTCAACTTCAGTCTCTCTTATTACAAACCCATTCCTCCTTGGAAACCAGATTCTGGTCTCACTTTCACCAGTGACATTAGTGGAGCTACTTTGGATTTACCCTAATGTAATTATGTTCACAATTTGGCTCTGGTTTTCCAGTGGGTTTTATACACGTTCTATATGCTATGCAATTTATACAAAGGGATCACTTTCCCAGTCTTACTTCACTTCTAACTGCATTTACTGTTAAGTTCCCTCTGCAAATCTTCTCTTTCCACGGAAAGGTAGGGCTGGATTGGTACTCACGGGTACACTCTACAGTACCTGTACTCTTCTAGTGGCCTCATCAGTTTCTTCTGTTTTATGTTATAAGAATGTTTAAACTATCTAGCCCATGTGGTTGCAAAGAAGCCTTCAGAATGTGAATTGATGCCATGCTAGCTAAAGGAGGCTGCACATCACTAGAAAAAAGTAAGATGCAAACCACCCCATTATCATGCTAATTCTGAAATGTAATGATGGGGCTTTAATCATCAGCACTTAACTACAGCACTGGTGGTCATTCCAACAGAAATATCCAAGTATTTAGGAATTGTGTACAGAGCTCAGATAAGGCATTATCACTTTGCTTTTCCCATCTGACGACTGTTCCCACCCAATAATAGAACTTGGCTGAGGTGATCAGTCTGAATCGAGTAGTGAGTAGTAATAGAAGTTGCTTTCAGCTTGATGTGAGACCTGTGTCTCTGTCTCACTTTTCTTTGCCACTCATATAAAAAAATACGGCGAGGAAGAAGACATTGCAGTCTGAGAAATCAGAGCTGCAGTGAATGACGGGCAGAAAGTGGTCAAGTATTGTGCACATGGGTCAGGCAGGCCTTCAATGACATGGGTTTAACTCACCTTCGTTACCTTTCAAATTTGTTCCTGCATTGCAGTCACCATTACTCCGTGCAGTTCAGCTCCTAGGGGAGCCCACCGCGTTTGCGATACCTTTCTACCTTGCTGAATAGAAGATGTCAAAGGGTTTCACCCAACACAAGAAAACATCTGTTGAGGAAACTTAAATAAATGCCAATCCCTGAGGACCCCTTTGTGGTGGATGTTTCACTCTGAGGCAGCCTCTGGTTACACAGAGAGGTGCATCGATAGTTCATGGCAAACCAATTCAGAAAGGAATCTCATAGCAGGCCTGGACTAACCAATGTGCACTAGGTATACTTGCACTGGGTCTCCATCTCAGGGGGGCCCCGAATAGGGTGACCAGACAGCAAATGTAAAAAATCGGGACCGGGGTGGGGGGTAATAGGAGCCTATGTAAGAAAAAGACCCAAAAATTGGGACTATCCTTATAAAATTGGGACATCTGGTCACCCTAGCCCCGAACCACCAGATTTGGGTTGGTGGCCTGGTGACCTGCTGCATGGGGCCATTCAGGTTCGGTCCTGCCACTCCTCCATTATGAAAATGGGGGGAGGGCAATTTCCATAGTTCACAGGGTCCCAACATTATTTATTCTGGCACTGGGCAATAATTGGTTATTAAAATGAGAAACAACAGGTGCTGAGAATGCCTTGTTCATTACAGTTCTGAAGGCGGCATTGGATCTTCATGACTAGTTTATCTTGTGCTGATGTGTTACTTAATCAAGGTTTTCAGTGGGCATGCATTGTGCAGGAGGTCAGACTAGATGATCATAATGGTCCCTTCTGACCTTAGAGTCTATGAGTCTATGAGTGAGGACAGAGATCCTTCCCATAAGACACTTCCAAGCCTACATATCTGGGAGAAGAATACAACATAGATTTGTTCATCAAAAGATATTAGGAACCTGACACTGATCAATTCCAATTGAAAGCAAGGGGAATTGATCTACAAGAATCGCTTCTTGTAAATGCATCAGCTTTGTTTGTGCATAAGGGAACTGTGTGATCATCAGCTGATTAACGTTACAGAAAATCTTGAGTACAAAGATATCTGCTGATGTCTTTACTGAGCAATGAGACTTTGGATGTTGGTCTATGCTTCCTGATAAGAAACAAAAAGATGCTTTGAACAAGTGAAAACAAAGAAGTTTATACCTCCATCTGAAGCATAGCGAGGGGTTTCCTTTGGATGGTCTGCTCTTCCCAGTGCTGTTCATCAAGAGTCTAAGTGTGCTGAACAGTTTCTGTGATGGTAAATATATGTATATGTATTGATACGACATTGTGCTGCTATCATGACTTTCATCTAGAGATGTCAAAGTGTAAAAACGACCTAATTAAGCCTCCCAACACCCACCAGCTCCTTGTATGGAAGGTAACTGTTATTCTTATTTAACAGATGGGGGAAATTGAGCCACAAAGAGATCAGGGACCAGATAATGTCTTTTAGGCATGGGCCCACACCAGAGGTAGTGTGGAGTGGCTCTGTGCTACTTTGAGATCTAGGAGGCATTATTCCTCAAGGAGGCAACATGGAGAAGCAGCACACCCACTGTACAACTCCTTAGGAAGCTGTAGCATGCCATCCTCTCCACTATGTATCAGCTCTGAAAGAGGTTGGTGGGATGGCCCTACCTTCAGCTTGCCCCTCTTCATCTTTCTGAAGTGGGCTTCACCCACAGGCACTACCAGGAGCAGAACCTGAGCTGATGAGAATGCAGAGACTGGAACTGTGCTGGCTCCCACACCGCGAACACGTGAGGAAAGGCTCTTTGTGCAGTTGCTAAAGGGTTGGGCACAATCTGGCCCTGCGGCAAGTGAATGATCTAAATTGCACAGTGGGTCAATGGCAGACCTTGGAACACAACTCAGGAATTCTAAATTCCAGCCCCTTGCTCTCATTGGCAGACATTGGCAGATTAAACCTGCAGCCTATTAATTTCATTGGGTGATCCCTGGTTCTTGTTATGTAAAGGGGTAAATAACACTTCCTTATTCACTTTCTCCACTCTTGATTTTATAGACCTCTATCATATTTCCCCCCACCCCCATCATCTCTTCCAAGCTAAACAGTCTCAGTCTTTTTAATGTCTCCTGACATGGAAGCTGCCCCATACCTCTAATCATTTTTGTCGTCCATCTCTGTACCTTTTACAATTCTAATATATCTTTTTTGAGATGGGTCAACCAAACTACATGCAGTATTCGAGGCATGGGCATACCATGGATTTAGACAGTGGCATTATGATATTTACTGTCTTATTATCTATCCCTTTCCTAATGGTTCCTAACATTGTTAGCTTTTTAGACTGCCACTGCACATTGAGCAGATGTTTCCAGAGAACTATCCATGATGACTCAAAGATCTCTTTCTTGAGTGGTATCCGCTAATTTAGAACCCATCATTTTGTATGTATAGTTGGGATTATGTTTTCCAATGTGAATTTATCAATCAACTTCTGCTTGAGATCAATAGGAGTTAGGCACTTAAGTACCTTTGAGGATTTGGGCCGCTATGCTTAATGACTTTCCTTCCCTGATCCACCACTAAGGTACCCAAACACTTGAAGGTGAAGAAGTTACCTCATGCAACTGGAATTCTTTACCCAGTGCTGCCCTGTGCTGTTTTGTCACTTCAGGCCATCATTATATCTGGTTGGTCAACATTCTGTCCATCTTATTTAGAATGTATTGAATGGAAGCAGTGATTAGCCTGAATAGGGAGTGAAGAGTCCAATGTTTTCTCCTCTGGCACTGTGCGTTCTGTGATTGAGAAGACAAGCTGGTGTTTGTGTCTTTCCTGTGGGAAGAATAATAAGACCAACTGCAATTTGAAACCCCACATGAGAACAATTTTGTGGAGAAAAGCCACCACGAATCAGAGGAACATCCTGAACAGCTGATGCCACTATAATTGCACTTGGAATGAAGGGAGTAGAAGGGAAATGGCAGTGATTTCAGCCTGTGTTCATAAAGCAACCTTCATTCATTTTGTTTCTCCGAGCAAAAGGATGTTGAGAAGTGCTTTGTCCAGTTCTTTGTTGTACTCCGTTGTCTGTGACACTCATGCTAAGAGTGGAATATAACAGGCCCACCCCAACTCCCATTGAACTCAAGTGGGAGTTTTGCCATTTAATTTAGTGAGAGCAGGATCATATGCAATATCCCTTTCTTAGGACCCGATTGTTCATAATGATGAATTAGGAGGAATTAGTTGCCAATCTGAAGGTTGAAGGCAATTTGGGTGAAAGTGATCATGAAATGATTTAATTATTCCAAGGAAAGGAAAGAGTTGAGAGTGGGAGAATAAGGACAATGGACTTTAACAAACTCAAAGAACTGGTAGGTCAAATCCCCTGGGAAGAAAATCCAAGGGAAACAGAAGGTCAGGAGAGCTGGCAGTTCCTTCAAGAGACATATTAAAGGCATGACTGCAAACTATCCAGATACAAAGGAAAAAGAGGGACAGTAGTATGAGGCTAATATCAGGAGTGCTTGACCTGGAAAGCCAAAAGGAATCTTGCAGCAAGTAGAAGCCTGGACAAATTGCTAAGGATGAGTACAGAATAGCACAACCACGTAGGGACAAAGTCAGAAAGACCAAGGCACCAGAATGAGTTTAACCTAGCAAGTGATGTAAAAGGCCGTAAGAAAAGGTTCTTTAAATACATTTAAGAGCAAGAATGGATGAAGGAAAGTCATAGGTCCTCTACTTAGTGGGGAAGAAGTGCTAATAACATATGGCATCAAGAAGGCAGAGCTGTTTAATACCTATTTTACTTCAGTCTTCACTGAAAACGTAAATTGTGACCAGACACTTAACACAATCAATATTAGCAATCAGGAGGGAGGAAGGGAAGCCAAAAAGAGGGGAAGAACAGTTCAAGAATATTTAGGTAAGTTAGATGTATCCAAGTCAGCAAGGCATGATGAAATTCATCCTAAGGTACTTAAGGAACTAAATGAAGCAACTAGCTTTGAGAATTCATGAAGGACAAGTGAGGTCTCAGAGGACTGTAAAATGGCAAACATAGCACCTGTTTTTAATAAGGGGAATAAAGAGGACTCAGTGAATTATGGACCTGTCAGCCTAATGTCAATACCTGGAAAGATATTGGAACAAATTATTAAATAATCAGTTTGTAAGCACCTAGAGGATAATAGGGTGATAAGTAAAAGACAACATGGATTTGTAAAGAACAAATCTTGCCTAATTTCCTTCTTGACAAGGGTATTAGCCTAGTGGATAGAGCGGTGTGATGGGGTTTACGGACCCCACACTAAAGCCAAGACAGGGATGGGCTGGTTGGGTCATTACAAAACCTAAACCTAATTTCCCCCGTACTAATTTCCCCCTACTGTTACTCACACCTTCTTGTCAACTGTTTGAAATGGGCCATTCTCATTACCACTACAAAAGTTATTGTTCCTCCCTTGGTATCTTGCTGTTAATTGAATTGTCTCGTTAGACTGACTTCACACTTAAGGCAACTCCTATCTTTTTATGTATTTATACCTGCCCCTGTATTTTCCATTCTATGCATCTGATGAAGTGGGTTCTAGCCCACGAAAGCTTATGCCCAAATAAATGTATTAGTCTCCAAGGTGCTACAAGTACTCCTCGGTGTTTTTGCTAATACAGACTAACACGGCTACCACTCTGAAACCTTTTAAACATTTTTTTGTAAAGGTAACGAAACTGTTTTTGTGCCTGTTTCATTTAAATTAAGATAGTTAAAAGCCGTGTTTTTCTTCTGCATAGTAAAGTTTCAAAGCTGTATTAAGGCAATGTTCAGTTTTGAAAGAACAACCATAATGCCTTGTTCAGAGTTACAAACATTTCAGAGTTACGAATAACCTCCATTCCCGAGGTGTTTGTAACTCTGAGGTTCTATTATACTTCATGGACCCCCCCACCAGGACCTTTGCATTTGTAGGCACTGGAGGTCAGAATGGTCATATAGCTGGGGGTTTGGGATAAAAACTGCCTCGTGAAAGGTAACAAGGGTTCCTTTTACTAGACTGAACCTAAGAGGCAAAGACTTTGTCTGCCAAGTAAAGAACCCCTAGCTTCCACAGCTGGGATAAACCTCAGAAGCTGAACCTATAAGACTTTTGTTACATTGAGCAGAAGTTTTATAAGGTAATAACTGAAGTTTATGTCTGTCTGTCCATCTTCAGTATTCTTAGCATTGTGCAAATATCTCTTACTACATTTTCATTTAACTAACAAAGCCAACATAAGTTCATTGCAGGATTGGACTGAGCATTGCCTTATGAGATAAAGGAGGGAGATGTAAGGAGGAACTGACCTTGGGTATGTGTCTGGTCCTTTCAGAACAGAAGAACTTGGATTTTCTGTGGCACTACAGTAAAATATCACAGGGCTCCGATTACTTAGTGTCAAGAGGGACTGAGCTTTCAAGGACTGTTTAAACTCTATCCTGAGGCTGGCAAAAGCCTAGAGAGTTAATAAGCAGTGCAATTAGCTGGTGTGCCTAAAGATTAGAGTCACAGATGGCACTGAGTTAACTTCACTATTGTTGAGCAGTCTGTCCTGAAATGGAACCTACATTCTTGAGATATCAAGGGTCATAACAGTGTTGTTCCAAACAGATTGGCCAGTTTGGTCACTTTTCTTTTTCATGTGTGTGCCGTTGCACTTCCTGGTCTCATTGGACATAGCCATTTACCCTTCCATTTGGATTGGACAGCCCAGCACTGACTCCACTAGGAACTGGCTGGACTCCACTAGGAATAATGCTCCAAAAGCAAAGCTGGAGAAAGATGCAATTCCACTGACACCAATAGACTTACACCCATTTACATCAACTGTGAATTTGGCTTAATATGCTTGACTTCAAATCAAATGGCCACCTAATGGTAATGACCTTTGGTCACTGTGGACTTAGACAGGCCTGGAACTGTTGGCCTGTTTTTAAACAATCCTTTAGAATCACAAGGATAAACAACTTGAAGGTGGGACACATTTAAGAGATTCAGCTAATGGAAGAGTTGTCTTGTCAATTGTCCTTTTGAATATTTTCACCCTAATAGCAAATATCTTCCATTGTTTGAAGCCTCAGAATGTTGGAGTGTTTGTGTCAATCTAATGACATACTACAGGCTAATACTGAACTATGAGAAAAGGAATGTGTTAGGCCCAATGCATAAGGTCCCAATTCAGCAAAACATGTTAAGTGCATGCTTAACGCTAGGCACGGGCTTAAGTCCCACGGATAGGGCTTGAGTTTAAGTGTTTTGCTGAATCTGGGCTAAGAAAGGCAGAAATGTTAAGGGACGCTTTGCCCCATTGATTTTTAAAACAATGGCAAAAGTTGGCAATTAAAGATACCTTGATCAGGAAGCTCTTTACTTTCCTGTGAGTAGCTAGCAAAGTGCATTTCATCTTCCACATATGAGCTGGAGCAGATTTCAGTGCCACTTTCAGCAGCAGACCAATGATCATTCACCATCCAGTTTTGGTAAAGAATACAGCAGTGATTGACAATAGATATCATTTAGCAGAGCCAGTGGCTGGATTTCTGAACCCAGCCACATTGTGGTGACTCTTAGCCATGGCATCCCCACATTGTCTAGTAACTGAATAGCCCTTCCAAGAACACAATATATTAATTAATTTTTATTGGTGGGCCCAAGCTACAAAGTCTGAATCTGAGCTCACTCAAAGTTTGTTCAAATCTGGATTCTTGGTTCTCATCGTATGGAAAAGAACCAGACAGGAAGTGAAGCTCTGGACATAAACTTGCTCAAATCCAAGGGTTTGACTCCAAACCCTCGCTAATCTCAAACTATCCAAATAGAATTGTGACATTCAATAATTAAGATAAGTTGCAGAACCATTTAACTAGGCAACAAATTCCTTTGCAAGAGCCGTGAACGCAGGGCTGGTGCAAGGAAGTTTCGCGCCCTAGGTGAAACTTCCTTGCACCAGCCCTGCGCCCCACTCCACAATGCCACCACCCCCAGCCAGCTCCCCCACCCATGGGAGCTCAGCCTCCCCCACCCGCAGTTCCCCCCCCAGCCAGCTCCCCCACCTGCGGGAGCTCAGCCTCTCCTCCCCCTGCAATGCCGCCCCCCCTCAGCCAGCTCCTCCACCCGCGGGAGCTCAGCCTTCCCCCGCCTGCGGGCGCTCAGCCCCTCCCCCCCCCCACCGCCTGTGACCCGCGGGAGCTGAGCGGGGAGCCCAGGGCAGGGGGGCGGCTCGCCATGGCTTCCCCCCAGCTCCCCGCTCAGGTGCTGAGCAGGGCGGGAGGGGGGCGGGTCGCAGCGGCTGCCCCCCGGCTCCCCGCTCAGGCGCTGCGTGGCGGGGGGGGAAGGGCAGGGGGGCGTCTCCCCGCTCAGCGGCTGAGCAGGGAGCCAGGAGGCAGCCGCCCGCCGCCCCCCAAATCTTGGCGCCCTAGGCGACCGCCTAGGGTCACCTAGTGGGCGCGCCGGCCCTGCGTGAACGCATCCTTTATGGCCTAGATAAAGCTCAATATGTTTTCCTTGGCTGGGAAATACATGTTCCCTGCTGGTATGGGTCACTGAACTCTAGATGTTAGAGAAGGAAATAAAGAAAATCACCATATACAATTTATTCCTGCGGAATCTCAGTTCAGCAGGGGATCTGAGCATCGCTTCCCATCAGCAATAACGATAATGGGTCCCACCTAATGAGCAGCCACTGAAATGAGCATAAGCATGACAGCAAATTAGCAATTACATAAATGACACTGTAAAGGAGGTGAACGCATGAAATCAAAACCTCTCTGGGGTCATGGATTTCCAGTCGCACAGTCCTTAATGAAACAGTGGGTTAGTGCTCATCCTTTTCGGGCCTCATCACAGATCCCTGAGGCTGCTCTGTAGAATGAAACTTCAAAAAAGGAAAATTGTCACTTTTCAAATTTAGTTTCCCCAGTGTAATTGTGAATAAGGAGGTGAGGGTGATACAGCAGACTGGATGACTCTAGGAGTTAATAATGGGGTGTGGAGCCTTCCCCCTGCAGGCTGATTGGCCAATCACCCTGAGTCAGTAGCGACTGAAATCCATTACCATCTGATAAATGTGTGGTAACCTACATTAAAAGAGTTGCTGGTCTCAGTCCAGTTCCTACAGATCATGTGTCTGTCGCCCCCACCACTGGTTCCAGTCTCAGCAAAGAGACCAAGCTCTGGCTGAACACTAGAAGTGGACCGTCCAGATCAGGGATAAGGCACATTGACGTGAGAAGCTGGCATTTTACTGTCCTTATTGCTCCATTACACTGGGCGAAAGGAGGACTTCAGCCTCCAGGACTTCTAATCCACCATGAAAATCACTCTGGAAACAAAGACCAGGATGCAGCTCTATGTAAATCCAAGGTGGTATTTAGCATATTGGTTGCCTTTGTCCAGAGCAGCAGTTCTCGGCCCAATTAGCAAGGCCGCTAGGCTGTGTGGCAGGGTCTGGTTCCCGGCTGCCTGGTGTTGCGGGGTCCGGGCTGCACAGTGCGGCAGTGGTCCGGGCTGCCAGCCAGCCCCATGGGATCCAGGGACAGGGTGCCCGGCCCTGCACCCTGGGCTGCTGGCTCTGCGGGGCCCAGGGTCCAGGACTGCTGGCCGGCAGGGTCCAGGGTGACCAGCCAGTCCCACATGGTGGGGGACCAGGGCTGCTGGCCAGCCCAATGGGGTCTGAGGTCCAGGGTTGGTGTCGGGGCTGCTGGCCAGCCCCATGGCATCCAGTGTCAGGGCTCCCAGCCCCACAGGGTCCAGGGCTGCCGGCCAGCCCCGCAAGGTCTGGGGTTGGGGATGCCGACCCTGTGGGGCCGGGGCCCGGGTCAGTGTCGGGGACCCGCATGGGGTCCAGCAGGTTGGGGATGCTGCACAGTGGGGTCCAGTGTCTTTGCCACCTGGATCCCCACCCAGGGCTCCGCTCCTGGCCCCACTCTGTGGAGGAGTCTCTGGGCGGAAGACGCTGGGCATAGAGGTCTGTGGGATGGGGTTCGGGGGAGGGGGACACTGGTTCTCAGCCTTATTGCTGACTAACACATTGTGGGTCCTGGGCTGCATATTTAGGTTGAGGCTGAGAACCGCTGGTCCAGAAAAATTCATCCACCCAACAATGTATTTACATAACCCTCTTCTCTAACTTATGCCATATATTTTCACTGTGTTGCATAATTTAGCTCTCTAAAATGCTTTATGTGTCATTTGTATGGAAAATAATTTTATATTGCTTTTTTGTTGCACTGCATGTACTTTAATTACAGGGGTACTGGAGTATATATCTGGATAGGCATTGTCTAGTTGTTAGAGCAGAAGAGGAAGGATCAGGATTCCTGGGTTCTATTTCAATTTCTTCACTGTCCTATTGTGTGTTCTTGTGCAAATCACTCAAGAGTAAATTTTTAAACTTGGGTGTCTAAAGTTAGGCCCTTTAATGAACATTTAGTAGCTAAATTAGTGGCCTGTTTATTAATAGATTTCTGGACAGATGCAGCGAAGGCTAACTTCAGATGCCCTTGGACAAATTATTTCTTATTTTTATTTGCATTTAAGACAAAATCCAATTAGTCTTTAAGCAAAACCTTAGTAGTTATTAGTCACAGTGGAATGCTAAGATTTCTTATCAAGAATCCATAAATACAGGAACCCTGTAGAGATAAAAATATAGAGATTTGTTTCAAATGAATGGGAGTGGTATAATAACTAAGGCTGGGCAAATAATTCATAAAGCATAATTTATCACTGCCCTTGGCAATTTGCCAGCAAACAGATCATGATTTTCTGGAATGAAGGAAATGATTTCAATGGAGCTACATCAGTTTACACCAGCAGTATGTATTTAGCTCTTCTACACTCATGTACATAATGGAAATCCTGGCTGAGCTTTTGATATTTACATAGAATCCTCGGCTTAAGAGGAAGCACCTTTTGGTTTTGATAACGGGAGGGAAAAATAAGCCTCTAGGTTTCTGGGTCCAAATCGTGGTCACTTTTAAAGGCAATTTAGAATGAAATTGCTTGGAAGTGAAGTAAAGTGAGGAGAATAATGCTGACTACTGTATCACAAAGCTCCTCATCAGGGAAACAACTGGTATAAATGATGCTGTAGTGGAGTATAGCCTAATGAGAGATTAAGTCACATACTAGGCGATTAGCCCAAGTCCTGAGGGAGCATCCCACTGCTCACCTGGACAGAACTGCAGAGATTCATTAAACAAAATCATGTACAGCCTTCACCAGATAAAAAGAGCCAATGTACACAGAAGCAAAGAGAGCTCGGTTTTGGCTGAGCTACTGAAGCAAGGTCCTGACCACTAGTGTTTATTAATATCAGATGGCATGTATATTTGCAAGAGTGTTAGAATTTTGCCAGGACCTCAGGACTAACTTGCACAATGACGTTCTCCCTCCCTAAATTCCATCTGCAGCATCACTGGTAACATGTTGCTGAGCACTGTTTAAAAAGTTGCCATGTCCTATCCTAAAGGTGGTTGCATTTTTGTGGCAGGAGTCTGTAGATATAAGCATCATTGTCCTTCAACCAAAGCACATTGTAGTCAATGGACGTTTTACCCTTCCCACCCTCCCATGCACTCATTGCCCATTATCAATAGTACCACTAATAGTGACACCCGATAGACTGTCTACTCTCTTTAGTGCCCTAGCTCATTTTTCTTGCCTCTTCTCCTTCCACATTCAGAATGAGAAATGGAAGGTCTAACTGACTCTCCCTGCTTCATACCTTGTGCACTCACGGAGGTCCAGCCTCCCCAGTACCTTTTGGTGGCCATGATGCGGAAATAAGAATGCCAAGACAGCTGGGGCATACAAGCCAATTGTCTGGCACACTAGCAGCATCTGCTAGTTAAAGCAAATTAGTCATAGTGGACTGGAGCAGGGATGTGCCACTGCCCATGATTCAGTGATTGGTTTTGGCTCATCTTGGAGAGAAGTCTGATCTGAGAGTGGGTCTGGGGATTAGGTTCAAGACAATCTAATGTTAAATCCCCTTCTCACCGTATGATCCTGGCTACAGTTGGATTTATGTATATTTGAGAAACTGAATATTTCTTATTCTCTCTCCTCCCTTCTCCTGAGTCAAGCTTGCAAATGTGTTTCCATGCTGCGGCTTCCTCATTCACATTGATTGATTTTTTTTACTAGTGGCATCCACACAAGGGGTCATTAGAGGCCACATTGCAGGTGGTGAAGAGGGACACAGTCACCAATGCTTAAGGAGTGTCATGAGCAGAAAGAATTGGGTGAGCTTTGGTTTCCCGATGTTGAAGCTCACAGGACATTGGGTAGAGTCCACACAGAACTTAAGGCTTGCCCAGGATGAAGTTCCTTTCCTTTTTTGTGGGTCCTAATGCTGTAGTTCTAACTGAAGGATGGTACTGTGGCTAGCTTGGGAGCTGGGAGAACCAGGTTCAATTTCCCACTCTGCTACAGATTTCCTGTGTGACCTTGGGCAAGTTACAGGATACCACACTGCATCAGCCCTTAAATCTAATATTCCATCTCTGACACTGGCCAGTTTCAGAGGGAGACTTAAGAAAGCAGAGGTGGGATGATCTATTCCTCTATTGGGTCTCATACTGATCTCTAATGGTTAGAGCTTCCTAAGCCCTGAAGCACAAGGTTTAATATCCCATGCAAAATTTGTAATTTATGATAACTTCAGATAATCTTGCTATACGTGTCCAATCCCTTTTTGAATCTTAAATTCTTGGTCTCAATTGCTTCCTGTGGCAGTGAGTGCCAAGGGTTAATTATATATAGAAGGAAATATTTTTTCACCCAATCAGTTTTTAATTCCCCACCTTTTAATTTCATTTAATATACCTCTGCCTTTGTGTACCTCGGCTCTCAAACATGTAAAATGGGGATAATAGCACCTCCCTACTTCATTGGTGATTAAAGATCATGAGGGGATTAGATACTATGGAAAGGGAGAGGCTTAGAAGTGTGATAGTGTGACATTCTATACCTTGGGGGAGCGTATTGTAACCCCTATCAGGGCCGGCTCTAGGCATCAGCAAAACAAGCTGGTGCTTGGGGCGGCACATTTCTAGGGGCGGCATTCTGGCACCGGCTATGCCGCCCCTAGAAATGTGTCCCAACCACCCCAGCTCACCTCTGTTCTGTGCCGCCACCGCTTGGCTTCTCCCCGAGCGGCCGCTTCTCCCCCTCCCTCCCAGGCATGCTCCGCTCGCTCCCCGCCGATACTCCAGCCGGAGAGAGCGGGGTCGTGGGCATGCCGCCCTCCCCGCCGGCCGGGGAGAGCGGGGCCACGGGCATGCCACGCTCACTCCCCGCCGGCCGGGGAGAGCGGGGCTGCGGACATAGCGCCCACCCCGCCGACTGGGGGAGTGGGGCCACTTCCCACCCCTCCTCGCCGGGCTGAGGCAAGCGCTCGGGCAGTCCGGGGGAGGCTCTGCGAGGGACCGGTTGCATGCATGCTCCCGGGGAGCAGCCACTAGGTGCTGGGGAAGAGGCGGCGATGCTGGGCGCGGAGCCTGCTGAGTGACTTGCCCTGGGGCACTAGCCGTGCGCCCCGGGGAGTGCAGCTTGGCACCCCGCGCCTCCCCGCGCTAGCCTCTCCCGCCTATGCGCTGCCCAGCGCAGCTCCTGAGCGGCTGGGCAGTGGGGCACCCCCACGCGGCGTCGGGGCTCAACTGACGGGGTCCAGGAGCAACCCCCGCGGCGGTGCCCATGCGCTGAGCCATGCTGCCGGGCGCACAGGCGGGCATATGGGACAGCGCCTTATTTGCTGCCTCGATGTGCCCAGCGCCCTGCAGCTGCCGCCGCTCCTCCGGTGAGACAGAAACTCCTGCTGCTCGGCATCATGCTCTTCCTCTGGCTCTATATGTTCTACTCCTGCGCCGGCTCCCGCGCTCCAGCTGGGAGAGCGGGGCCGTGGGCATGCCGCGCTCCCCGCTGGCGCTCCGAGTGGGAGAGGCGGTGGGGGGAGGGTTGTTTCGGCGGGCGTTTGGGGGGCAGCGTTTGGGGTTTGTTTATTTGTTTTTTTGCTTGGGGCTGCAAAAACGTTAGAGCCGGCCCTGACCCCTATATTCCTCATTTTCATATAATTGTGCTCTTACATATAAAGCATACCTTGTAAGGTATCAGGGGAAAGGTTATGATCTTCTGAACGTCATTTCTCTATCCATATATGTGTATCATTAATGCATATGAACTTATGAGAATTGTGTTGTATGATTGTCACTAAAACATGCTGTAAGTTGGGAAATCAGCCAGATATTAACTCCCCAGAGGCAACAGCAAGGAAAGTAACCAACGCCCGGGAGCGGGGTCAAACAACCATCAACGGCCATTGTCCATGCAATGACTCACCTGCATGAGCCCACACCAGGGGAATTGCTCAACCTTGCTTGAAGAGACTCAGCAATACCCACCAGACATGCCTGGACTTTGCTCCCCAAGCACATGGACCGAGGGTATAAAACAAACAGATTGGACACATACTGGGCCCTTCTCCTGCCTCCACCTTCGCTGCAAGCAACTAAGACACTGAGAAGAAAACAAGACTCCAACAGAGAAGATTGGCCCAGGTTTAAGGAACAAACCTGTATATTAAGGATTGCGATATCCAGTGGGATGAGAAAAACTGCCTAATCTAGTTGCTGCCCCATCTAATGGGGTTGAGAATATAAACTGCGTGCTTATATTGTATTTCTTTTGGTAACTAACTCTGACTTTCTGCCTATCACTTAAAATCTATTTTTGTAGTTAATAAATTTGTTTGTTTATTCTACCTGAAGCAGTGTGTTTGGTTTGAAGTGTGTCAGAGGCTCCCCTTGGGATAACAACCCTGGCATATAACAATTTATTTGTTAAATTGACGAACTCATATATGCTTGCAGCATCCAGCGGGCATAACTGGACACACTGCAAGACGGAGGTTCCTAGGGTTCTGTCTGGGGCCGGACATATTGGCTAGTGTCACAATCCAAGGAGCCGCTTACATGCTGGAGGCTGTGCGTGAACAGCCCAGGAGTGGGAGTTCTCACAGCAGAGCAGGGTAAAGCTGGCTCCCAGAGTCAAGGATTGAAGTGACCTAACAGATCACCGGTCCAGATAACACCAGAGGGGAACCTCACAGATAGCTTTGCTTGAGCCAGTGTTATTGACTGCAATGGAAATTGCTTGTACTCAGAGGCTGCACAATCATCCCCCTACCCTGGATGTGTAACTGACTCCACTGTTTACATCATCAATGAACCCGCTCAACCCAGACTGCAGGGTTAAGCCTTCAGTCGAGAAATTTGAGATGTTTTTGCACCCACACCACCCACCTCCAACATCTTCCTCCCCCCACATCAGGAAGGCTGAAAGAAACGGGCTGCAGGCGGGAGGAGCTGTCAGAGCTGTTTCTTGGAGCTTTCTGAGCTGGTCTGTAATGCAGAATTTCCAGTGATTGAGGACGGAGTCTATTCTTAAGGGTGAAATTCACCCCTGTCCAAAGAGTCAACAAAAAGCCTGAGCATCATGTAAGTCTGACTTACATTCTTTCAGGTCTGCATATGTTAATTATTGCAGGGAGCCGGGGCTACCAGAAGAGTGTATTTTTTATCATAGTTTTAGAGTCAAGGTCCTCCCAGAGCGAGGACAGGCGCTCCAGTTTATTAAGTGTACTAATCAAACTAAATATAGACATTTAAGTGTGGTAGTGCACATCGAGCCCCAGTTCGCCACCAGTAGATTAAAGGCCCCAATTATACAACCCTTACTCACAGGAGCAGTCCCATTGAGATCATTCGGACTATTCCCATGAGTAAAGACGTCAGGATCAGGCCCTAGGTGGCTGCTATCTACTGTTAAATGCCTAATTGGTGGCACTGCCTGCAAAATCCATGGTACTGCGAGGGCTGAGAGAATGAGGCAGCAGTGAGGAGAGGATAACTTGTCAGTGAACTCGTTTGATCCTCCCACAAAAATGAGTTTATATTTTAAAAAAATCTCAACCAGGGACCTGCTGTCAAGCTACTTAAGATGAAAGGGTAGGTAAGGGAAACTCTTCTCCGGTGACGCATGAGCGAGAACAGATCTGACTCTCCTTCAGGTTACAAGCAGTAATTTCTCACTTCTATCAGATGCTCAGCTGGGTGGAAATGCTGGCGGAAGGCCTCTTTCCCCACATCATAACTGGAGCCCCAAAGCAACCTGGCAGAGCCTGGTTGCTATGACTCTGAAGACACTGTCAGTACAACACAAGTGGAAGGGCTGAGCTCTGTGTCATTAAGAAAAGCCACTGTTCTTTACTAACAGCCTATTAGGGCCTGATTCTCCTCTTCATCAAACCAACAGGATACAATAGGAGGAATTATGGGAGTTTGACCCTTGTCCCATAATTCCCCTGGCCTCCAGGAGGTATCCCACAATCCAATGAAAAAACTGCCCAGAATGCTGTTATACCAGTATAAGATCTGGTCTACAATTAAAACTTAAATCGATGTAGCTACGATGCTCCGGGCCGGTATGAAAAATCTACACTCCTAAGCACCGTACATATGTTGACTTAAATCCTGGTGTAGATGCAGCTAGGCTGATGGAAGAATGCTTCCAGTGACCTGGCTACTGTCACTTGGGGAGGTGGAGTTCCTACAGAGATGGAAAAATCCCCTCTGTCGCTTTAGACTGCATCTATCCTACAGGTGCTCTAGCCATGCCACTGTAGCACCCCTAGTATAGATATGGGTGTGAACTTAAAGTACTATAGTTATACTGCTGTGTAGCTTTGGACACTCTTATTCCAGGATAAAAGGGCCCTTTCACAGTTTAATTTGTCACTTTGAAAGTGATTTATTCCAGCGTAAGTGTGTCCAAACAGGGAGTTATACTGGTATAACTATAGCAGTGTAACTGTACCGGTGCTGGTATAACTAGGGCTTTGGCTACACGTGAAACTTGAAAGTGCAGCCGCGGCAGCGCTACCGCAGTAGGGCTTTGAAGTGTGAGTGTGGTCGTGTGCTCTCTCCCAGCTCTCTCCCAGCGCTGCAGGCACTCCACCTCCACGAGGGGAATAGCTTACAGCGCTGGGAGCACGGCTCCCAGCGCTGGGGCACTGGCTACACTGGCGCTTTACAGCGCTGTAACTTGCTGCGCTCAGGGGGGTGTTTTTTCACACCCCTGAGCGAGAAAGTTGCAGCGCTGCAAAGTGCCAGTGTAGCCATAGCCTAGGGCACGTCTTCACTAGCAACGTGTAGTCATAGCATAAAAAACCCACCTCCATGAGGGGAATAGCTCCCAGCGCTGGGAATAGCTGGGAGCACTGTCTACACTGGCACTTTACAGCGCTGAAACTTGCAGTGCTCGGGGGGGGGGGTGTTTCACACCCCTGAGTGAGAAACTTGCAGCGCTGTAAAGTGCCAGTGTAGACAAGCCCTTATACTGTGTAGACAAGCCATGAGCATCAGCCGGTATGGCTACAGGTGTAATTGCAGCACGTGTACACATACCTAAGAGAGATTTGAGCTAATTAGCTTGAATAACAATAGGATGAGAACCTGGCGGCTTGTCCTGTGCTCCGTCCTTTAAATAATGCTGCATGTCTTCAGAGAGACAATGGCCACAGAGTTGGGGGAAGCACTAATTATAGCAATGAGCTTCTCACTGACTGGCAGCCCTATGGTGTCTAGAAGAAATAGGGTATTTTCAGAGGATTGAAACCTTATTCTTTTCTGGTTTACTTCTCTGTTCGAAGTGCCTCAGGAGTGAGATGGTGTCACACTTCTTGAAATTGCAAGAAGGCACGGAATAATCTCCCAAAGGATGTGGTGAAAGCCTCATTGCTTGACACATTTAGAGCTAGATAGGACAGAAGCCATGGGGAATACACTGTAGGGGACAATCCTGCTCTGGCTTCTGGTGAGATTGCCTAAATGTGACCAAATGGGTCTTTTCCATCTCTCTTTTCTAGAGTCTACTGTATCATACACATGAATGAGACTTAGTTTGTGTGTAGATAGGGCCATCTAGTGCATAATAATGCAATTTTTTCCCTACCTAAATATCGAATATTCAAAATATGCTAGTATCAAAAATTATCTTTCCTTTCAGGTTCTGTGCTAATGAATACAGTTGAACACTGATTTTTATGAACTAACTGGGGAATGAGGAGTCGATAAAATTTAACATCTCCAAATTACAACAGGTAAGGTGCATAAGTTAATTTGTTAATCATTCAATGATAATGTACATAATGAATGAATGGTAACAAATGTTCAGTGTGCCTCTTACAGTCTCGTCTGCTTGTATGTAGATAGTGTTCCTGTAGCCATTGGTGAAATAATACACCCATGTTTTGAGTGTGCATGCCCTCTGCTCAAGTATACACGCATGCACCTTGTTGATCGAGGGATAAGATTTTTTTTTCCCATCAGGAAAAATGATTCATATAACCATTCACTCATAAGAGCAGGGTTCTGCGTAAATATAATACATATAATGACATGTTGTGTTAGACCCTGTTCTTAAGACGCTGCCTGTATTCCTGTTGAATGTCTGAATTCCTCAGAGAAGGAGGATACAAAATTTGGGGGCACATTTTAAATCCTTGGCCTATATGTTCTTCCTCTGATCCCACTGTGCTACTCACATTCATGCCACGGTAGTGCTTTAACATTGCCAGTGTAGACAAGCCCTAAGACACCCGTGAGCGACGTAAGGGCTAGTCTACACTGGCAACGCTAAAGCGCTACCGTGGCAGTGCTTTAACATGGCTTGTGTGCTCACGGCAGAGTCCTGGGAGAGCTAAAAAACCACTTCCATGGCTCCCAGCACGAATGCACTGTCTACAATGGCGCTTTACAGCGCTGAAACTTGCTGCGCTCGGGGGGGGGGGTGTTTTTTCACACCCCTGAGCGAGAAAGTTGCAGCGCTGTAAAGCGCCAGTGTAGACAAGCCCTGAGTTGCACCAACCTAAGCGCCAGTGTGGACAGTGCTATGTCAGTGGGCACCTGCGCTGCTATAGCACTTCTAATGAAGACTTTAGCCCAGGGGTCTCAAACACGCGGCACGCGGGCCACATGTGGCCCGCAGAGTTATTTCCTGCGGCCCGCCATAGGCGCCGACTCCACTGGCAGCCGAGCTCCAAACATTACTGAGTGTTTATATTTTATTAAAACCCCTCTTTGCATTAGTTTTTTTTTTAAGTTAATACATTGACTTTTAATAGAATACTATATTACTCTTCATTTTTGACTATACTTTTGTATCATTGTATGAAAAGGTTTCAGTGATGCGGGCCTCGGGCCAATTTACTAGTTCTCATGTGACCCTCCTGGTGATTTGAATTTGAGATCCCTGCTTTAACCCATAGATTCCCCCTTACCCAAAAGGAGACAGCAAACCACATCCTGAAATTTTCTGTTCTTCCTCCCACCCATCCCACCATCTAAACCTCCATCTCATTGGTGTTGTTTACACAGCAGGGGTTAGCATGCATGTGGGTGACTACATTCTCACCATACCATTTCAGTTGCAAATCATAGGGCAGATCTACACTACCACGGAAATGGATGCTCTGACATTGATCCACTGGCAGTCGATTTAGTGGGTCTAGTAAAGACCCACCAAATTGACTGCAGATCGCTCTCCACTTGATCCCTGTACTCTGCCCCCGACGAGAAGAGCAAGGTAACTCGACGGGAGAACCCCCCGCGGTGTCGACCCCGCGGCAACTCGACCTAAGGTAGCTGGAGTTGCGTAGCATAGGTCGACTTACCGTGGTAGTGTAGACATAGCCATAGTTTTCACTTCCTGCCCTGCTGTTGGATAGTGTTGCAATGTGCAACTAATTAGCTTTTAAATTTCACCAGCAGGTGATGCCATTCTTTTCTATATAATATTTCAGCATTTATACATCTTCAGAGCACAGTACAGACACCAACTAACTAATCCGTACAGTACTCCTAAGCGGCAAGCAAATATCATCCCCATTTGATGATGTGGAAATGTAAATGGATAGATTAAGTGACGTGCAGAAGGCCATGGAGGGAGTCAATTAGGGTGACTAGATAGCAAGTATGAAAAATTGGGACAGGGTGGGGAGTAATAGGCATCTATATAAGACAAAACCCAGAATATTGGGACCGTTCCTATAAAATTGGTACAACTGGTCAACCTAGAGTCAATGTCAGCTACTAGTTCCTGGCTCAAGCTACATGACCACACTGCCTGTGTCTGTACAGAGTTTCTGAAGTTCTTGAGGATCCTTTTGAATAAAAGGTTTTACACAGGTGGGAAAAAATGTGATGGAACTTGTCATTAAACTATAGGCGTTAAACTGAGCCCTACTTCCTTAGCAAGTCAATGATGAATTTTATCAGAGTTTGCATGCAAGAATTTACCAGTTTACACATACCTACATTTTTAGGTCTCTTACAGAAATTGTAACATGTTCCTTGTTTAGAGCATCCCAGACTTCTAGAGAGGAAAAATATTACATTGCTCAGACATGGCAGTGCCAATGGCCACTGCAGGACTGCACCAAAATTTCATATGAAAATATACATAAAATTCTGTCAAAACAAGGTCCTGGTGCTGCACCATTAAAGTCAGTGGGTGCTTTGCCATTGACTTCAATGAGCCACAGTTACTGTTGGTTGAAATTCCTCATATTTTTACATTCAAATTTTGAAACAAAATCCGGAAAAATTACAAAACATTTCCACAAATGATTTCTTTATTGCTAGAGCAGCTCTATACCTCGGCAACCTATTTTGAATTTTCAAAATTTTGAAAACAAGGGGTGAAATTTCTACAACATTGTCTTGAAATTCTCCCTCCCACAAACACACACACTCTCCACCCGCCTCCCAACCAGCTCTCCCCCTGACCCTAATATTTGCTTGTATTGTATCTTCCTTGATGGAGGACTAGACTTGCTTCTTAGCTGAGTTCATCAGTACTAAACTTGTTGATCATATAACCCTGCACTTATAAGAAGAGGATATTCAGACTGTGGGGAAAGTGTTTGGGCCACAGTCTGGGCATTCCTAGTGGAAGTTTGTGTAGTTAATCTCCAAACGTTATCAGATGAAAGGTAACAGCTCAAGGTTAGCTATTCTCAAGTACCATTGTTACTAATCATCCATCCATACCATATATAGAACACCAACAGGCCTCAAACAGCTTGGCCAGCAGCAAATGTGTCAACAGAGACTCTGGTTTTATGGCTCATTAGAACAATTTGTAATACATCCTACTGCCTGCTAACCCTGAATTGGCCACTTAATTTTAAGTGGTCTCCCACAGCACGTGTTAACCCCTTGTGTTTAACAGTCTGTCCCAATTTGTATTTAGCTCCGAAGCTCTGGTTTCCTTCCCCAGCAAACAAATGTATTATTGTCATGTAATGACATTTCCCAGAGTAAAGACCTGCTTATGGACTCATCAAGATCTGTAATGTTTGGCTTTACAAGCTATTATGCCCAAAATCTTCTATTGTTTCTAGTCTGTATTTGTATCAGAAGCTGGGATAAAGAAGATGACAGTTGTTCTTTTGGCTTTATATATGTATTGACCAGTCTTTTTATTTTTCTTCCAGCACTTGAACACAAATATCGCATAAAGCTTATGCGCAAAATTCACTATTGCTGTAAGCAGCCAAACCTGTGAAATAATGGATATCTCTTGAGCTCCAAGTCCCCACTGCATCTATTCATCTATCCCGACCCTTCTGTTCAAGCTGTGACAGATATTGCAACCACATGCAATATCTTTGGAGACCATATTGTATTAAATGTATGTATCATTGTAGCCCAGGGATTGTATGTAACTCCAGGAAGGAGAGTTATCACAGCTCCTCCAGGAACCAAAAATAGTGGGGGGAGAATTAAGGTGAATTGCTTAGGATGTAAACACGTCTAGAGAGGTACCACACCCTGGGGAGGTTTGCATGTATTGGTTCACGCTGGGTTTTCCTGAGACCAACAGACAAAATAAGGACTTTTGATATAAGAACATAAGAATGGCCATAGTGGGTCAGACCAAAGGTCCATCAAGCCCAGTATCCTGTCCTCTAACAGTGGCCAATGGCAGGTGCCCCAAAGGGAATGAACAGACAGGTTATCGTCAAGTGATCCATGCCCATATTCAAAGGCTAGGTTTAACTGGCTCAGGGCCTTCTTCGTCATCCACCACGTGGACAGGACCTTCTGTCCAAGGGGGGGCCCACCTCTTACAGAAGGGTTGGAAAGACTTTGGCCTACTAAGGGCCCTATAAGACTGATGGGTGACCTCTGGGAAGCTGTTAGCATGCATATAGAACATTTTATTATATGTAACTGGTTTATATGTTTTATCTGTAATGCTTTCACCTTAAGAATACAGGTGCTTGTTTAGAAGGAGCTGTGTTAACTTGTAACTGCTGGCAATATGCTGTTCACAGCCCTTGGAGAGAAAGCAAAGCACAGGTGCTGGCTTTTAGGCAGACTGGCTTGCTGGGGATATCACAATGTAGGCAGGGAGGGAACTGTGCAGCCTTAAAACCCGTGGTGAGAAGGGAGAGAGACATGTCTCCACCCAAGACAGGTGACAACTGGGAGCTGGAAACCTTAATTGGGTGCCCTCGAGGAATCACGGAGGGGGGAATACGGGTACAGTTACTCTTAAACTGTGACACAAACCACTTACAGATGGTCCTTCTCGGTTATTCCCTGAACACTTGTATGTTATTTGCCATTGTGCTTCAAGAGAAGGCTCTGCTAGGCTCTGCTCTTCTTTAAAGGAAGAGTGCCATGACTTATGAGACACACTTAGCATCTGATGAGCACCCAGTTGCAAGTAACTAGGCAAATCTGTGTTTGTGCTAGAGACAGGAGAATGAGAGCTGATAACTGCTGATGACCCAAAGAATGGAAACTGCTGACTTGTACAGTACAGTTTCACACACAACTTGAAGTAATGGCCCTTTTGGCAGCTACCGGATTTTATGGCTATGCTTGTAGCTTTACAAGCTATGTTATCATCTTCTCAGATCACAAAGCAATCACATTTTGGATAGGTCCTTTTGAAACCTCATATCTTTTTATTTTGTTACTGAAGCATCTTAGAGCACTCAAAGCACTTTGACTCTGCAGCAGTCCTGTATATCTCCCGGGTGTTGGATGAATACCAAATGACATTGTTTCTTCTCTTCCATAATATATGCATTCTGGAATTTGCTTCTTGTGTAAAGTTCTTGGTAAATAGGTCAATATCTACTGAATATAGGTCACCTTATCAGCTAAAATCATGTTCCTGAACCTTTGGCAACTGAATCCCATCCCAGAAGTATACTGAACATACAGCGCCATATCAGGTTTCTGTGACGTAAAGTTTAGGGACATTTAATAAAATAATGCTGTAGTGTAGTGTGAAGGGCAGAAATCGTATATAAATTTAACTTCAGCAGCAACGTACTGCAGTAGAACTCCGATTTTACAAACACTGATGTTATGAACGACCGGTTACATAAATCGTTTTTCCTGGTGGAAAAAAAACCTGTATCCCTCAATCAAGAAACTACACATATGTACTTGGCAGTGAGCAGAAGGCATGTGCACTCAGAGCAGAAGTGTATTATTTCGCCAGTGGATACAGGTAAACTATGTTCATATAAGATTGTAAGATACACTGCATACATTTGTTACCATTCACTATGTACATTGTCATTGAATGATTAGCACATTAAGTTACGCACTGTACCTACTGTCATTTTTAAATGTTCAATGTTATGAACTTTTTGATTTTTTTGAACTCCACTCTGCAATCCCCAATTAATTCATGACATTGGGATTCTTCTGTAATGATCTCAGTCACGGTGGAATTTACAGCAAGTTATATAAGTTACATACTGACCTAATTAAATATAGTTCCACATTGCCTGTACATGCAGGTGTCTACAACAGAAATCAAACCTGGCAGCGTCAGCAACCTTGCTAATTAGGGAGAATGCTAAAATTCTAGTCTGTGCCCAGAAGGATAAGGATGACCTGTGCATTCACTACAGAGCCACTATATTGCAATGGACACTACCTGAGCTAAATTGAAAGACTTGTCATGCAAATTAGCTGAGACTACAGGATTTTGTCCATTCACATCTGCACTCAAGTGAGTTTCTGTGATCTAGTCTGGCATTTATACACACACACAGATTACACAGGGTCAGATTATGCTCCTGAGATATATGGACAGAAGTGACTCACTACCTGCAGATCTCCCCTGAATTCTGTGGAGGTTAACATCAACACACCAACACCTCCGGGCATCGGAGGGAGGGCTCTCTGCAGGTTTGGGTTCCATATGGGGAAAGGAAGCTGAGAATATTCGTGTGGGCACATCGGTGATGCCTGATCCCAGGACACACATACTCCTTCCAATTTGCTGTCTGGCTCTGATGAGTTTCACAGAGACTGTATTAATTTTTCTGTGGTCCCCTCAGCAGTGCAGAACTCCCCCTTTAAGAGGAATGGGGGAACAGCTGTAGCCATTGGGACCATGCTGGCAGGTTCCCTAAAGCCACCCATGTAGCGGCAGAAAGCTGTGATGTGGATTCCTGTGGGATCAAGTGGACAGTGGGGACTGGTAAGGTGTGGGAAGACCTCTCTAGAACCCAGTGGAGTTTTACCCCAGGAAGGGTTTGCTGGGCCAATTCTAATGGCACAACTATGTAGTGGTCTACGAAGATAAGGATATAAACAACAGCCTCAGCGGCTTTAACTTCGAGGTTAACCCTCTCTAGAGCCTGGAAGTGAGCAGGCGGGCAACGGGCTGAGCTGACAGGTGCCACGCCAGATGCCAGCAGACGTTCCCCACCCTTGGGTGCCCCTGGGCTGCAGCGACTCGCTCAGCAGCGCCGCCAAGGGGCGGTATATGCGGGGGGGCGCCCTTCCCCTACTATACAGCGCGGCTCGGGCAGAGGGCGCCACGTGACACCCTCTCTACCCCCCGCGCGCCTCTGGCTACGTCCTTCCTCCCATTGATACACTGTAGCGAGCCGGAACGTCCCGAGCCCTGCCAGGCAGACTCAGTCGATCGCCGAACGGCGGCTCGGGCGGCTGGGCTGAGCCCGGGTGGATCGCGCGGCACTCGGCTAGCGCGCCGGGCGGGAGGCGCGGCGGTGGGTCGGTCGGTGTCTCTGGGCGGTTGGGGCTGCTGCTGCTGCGCGCCGGCTTCCCGCGCGTCCCCTGCCGCCATGGCGGAGCCGGCGGACAAGCTGTACCGGGCCGAGTACGCCAAGAGCGGCCGAGCCTCGTGCAAGAAATGCGGGGAGAGCATCGCCAAGGACTCGCTGCGCCTGGCCATCATGGTGCAGGTACCGCGTGGGCAGGGGAGCCGGCCCCGCCCACGGGCCCCGCGCCGCCTGCCTTGCACCCCCCGGGGGCCGCGCGGAGCGGCCCTGGGCCCCGGAGCGCAGCCCCGGCGGCCACGTGCTGCTTTCAGCCGGTGGCCTGGGGGCCAAGTGCCCGCCCCGTTCATTGCGAAGCGGCCCGGGTGCGGCACGCGCCGGGCTAGCGGCACGTGGTGCGGCTGCAGCCCGCGGGGCTGGCCCGGCCTGGCGCTGGGCGGCTCCGGTGCAGCCGCGGGGGTGGGGTCGGCCAGACTTGTGCGGGCCCTGAGCCCGTTCGTTCGCCCCGACTTGTCCCCACTCAGCCGCCCTTGTGGCGGGGGTTTGTGCCCACGGGCCGGGTGGCGGCTCCCTGGGATTGTTGGGGGGGCGGGGGGTGGTGCTGGAGAGCATTTCAACTCGAATCTGAAGGCGTTGCGGCCGGGCGGTGTTCGCTCAAGTGCGGGGAGTCGCGGGGAGGCTGCTTTTGCAAGCTAGCGTGCAGCACATAGGCTCGTGAGAAGGGGACGCTGATGTGGTATGTGATCTGTGCACATCAGACAGAAAAAATGACTTGATCGCCCACTACCCTCACTAGGGTGCGTTGGAAGGGCATCGGCTGAAATGAGCAAGAATGCAGTAGGAAAGGCAGACAACCTATTAAAATCTCGCAAATTATTGCGTTTTCGCAGCTTTATCTTGCTGTGGTTGTTTGATGGAAGAAAACAAGGAAAACCTTAAGTTATGTACTAGACGGCTTCCGTTTTAATTTCATCGTCCTGTGTGTTTGAATTGAATTAGTTAAATTGAATTTGTTAGATTTCGCAGGAAGATGTGATTTATTGAGTTGGGGGAAAGCAATAGAAATTCTATCCCTTGTTCTCACCGTCCATGTGATCCTAGAATCTAACTGTTCATTAACTTCCTGACTGGGGAATACAGTATTTGTCGTTTTCTTCTCAGTATTATTGTTTTGTGAGTTACTTATTTGCTGAACACATTACAATGCTCTGTTTACCTTAGTCTGCAGCTTTATGTGGAAATAAATAATTGCAGATGGGGAGGGCTGGAGATCAAAACGATGCATTTAGTTGGAGTGTAAACTCAGTCTCCATCATTGCTGAAGAGCTGTGGAGGCTTTTTCACTTACATTCTTTAGTTTTCCTGGGCAGTTTGACAATGTTATTTGTTACTGGCTTAAATCTTCCCTTCTGCCTGACAATCTGTGGATGAGTTTCACCTATTTATAGTGGCAACTTGCATGCCATTCCCTCCCCCCATCTCTGCATTTTTAATGAAGTCTGTAGCATCACCCTAGCAGTGCATTCTCATACCTTGCTCAGCTTTTCCCCATGGCCTGATGAAAAGTGTGTTATTCAGGGAAACTTGTGTTTGACTAGTGTGGTTTTAAAAAAACCCCACAACAAATCTGTAACCACCATATCATATCATATATATATATATATATCAGACCCTGTCTGTACTTTTAAACATAACCATGTTTAAATATGGCTTGCCCTCAGCTGCCTTACAGAACATTGCTTCTCACCTGTCTGGAAAGAAAAGAAACCTGTTGGGTAAAGAAGTTTTAGCTTAGGGCTTCTAGGCTAAGACTTTTTTTTTCTTGAAATTTCCCACCATTACTACCATGAGTGCAGTTTGCCCAGTACTAGTATTATAAGCACTGCATCATCTAGTCCTGCTTGGAGGAGTTTAGTGGTGATGAAAACACTAGTGGCAGCTGATGCCTTGTCTACCAAAGTGCTCCCACTGGTGGTAACAACAGTGGTAAATAGTAAGGAGAAAAGGCTAGTACAGTCAGATTTAGGAATTTACCAAGGTTAAAACATGCTTATAACTCCTCATTACTTTATTTTCAGTCCACACAGGCCAGAGGAATACATATTATTAGGGCTGTTAAGTGATTACAAAAATTAATCGCGATTAATTGCGCTGTTAAACAACAATAGAATACCATTTATTTTAAATATTTTTGGATGTTTACTACATTTTCAAATATTATTAATTTCAATTACAACACAGAATACAAAGTGTACAGTGCTCACTTTATATTTATTTTTGGTTACAAATATTTGCACTGTAAAAAACAAAAACAAAAGATTTTTCAATTCACCTCATACAAGTACAGGAACTCCTCATTTAAAGTATCAGAGGGGTAGCCGTGTTAGTCTGGATCTGTAGAAGCGACAGAGTCCTGTGGCACCTTATAGACTAACAAACGTATTGGAGCATAAGCTTTCGTGGGTGAATACCCACTTCATCGGATGCATGCAGTGGAAATATCCAGAGGCAGGTATAAATATGCAGGCAAGAGTCAGGCTAAAGATAACGACAGACTAGAGATAACGAGGTTAGTTCAATCCGAGAGGATGAGGCCCTCTTCTAGCAGTTGAGGTGTGAACACCAAGGGAGGAGAAACTGCTTTTGTAGTTGGCTAGCCATTCACAGTCTTTGTTTAATCCTGAGTTGATGGTGTCAGATTTGCAAATGAACTGAAGCTCAGCAGTTTCTCTTTGAAGTCTGGTCCTGAAGTTTTTTTGCTGCAGGATGGCTACCTTTAAATCTGCTATTGTGTGTCCAGGGAGATTGAAGTGTTCTCCTCCAGGTTTTTATATATTGTCATTCCTAATATCTGATTTGTGTCCATTTATACTTTTACGTAAGGACTGTCCAGATTGGCCGATGTACATAGCAGAGGGGCATTGCTGGCACATGATGGCATATATTATATTGGTGGATGTGCAGGTGAATGAACCGGTGATGGTGTGGCTGATCTAGTTAGGTCCTGTGATGGTGTCCCTGGCGTAGATATGTGGGCAGAGTTGGCATCAAGGTTTGTTACATGGATTGGTTCCTGAGTTAGAGTTGTTATGGTGCGGTGTGTAGTTGCTGGTGAGAATATGCTTCAGGGTGGCAGGTTGTCTGTGGGCGAGGACTGGCCTGCCTCCCAAGGCCTGTGAAAGTGAGGGATTGTTGTCCAGGATGAGTTGTAGATCACTAATGATGCGTTGGAGAGGTTTAGCTGAGGACTGTAGGTGATGGCTAGTGGAGTTCTGTTGGTTTCTTTCTTGGGCTTGTCTCGCAGCAGGAGGCTTCTGGGTACACATCTGGCCCAGCCCCTTGAGGGCTCAGCCAACTGCTAGTTCTTTTAGCAGTAAGGCATTCTCCCTGGGAAATTCCCACCCTCTGACTCCTCCACCTTAACCAAACTTCACAATCATTATCACTGTGTACCAGTATTAAATTGTTTGTTTAAAACTTATAGTCTGTGTCTGTGTCTTTTGTCTGGTGAAAAAAATTTCCCTGGAACCTAACCCCCTCATTTACATTAATTCTTATGGGGAAATTGGATTCGCTTAACTTCGTTTTGCTTAAAGTGGCATTTTTCAGGAACATAACTACAACGTTAAGTGAGGAGTTACTGTTCTATAGTGCAATCTCTTTATCATTAAATTTGAACTTACAAATGTAGAATTCGTAAAAACCTGCATTGAAAAATAAAACAATGTAAAACTTTAGAGCCTACAAGTCCACTCAGTCCTACTTCTTGGTCAGCCAGTCACTCAGACAAACAAGGTTGGTTACAATTTGCAGGCGATAATTCTGCCAGCTTCTTGTTTACAATGTTACTTGAAAGTGAGAACAGGCATTCATTCGCATGGCACTGTTGTAGCTGGTGTTGCAAGATATTTATGTGCCAGATGCGCTAAAGATTCATATGTCCCTTCATGCTTCAATTACCATTCCAGAGGACATGCTTCCATGCTGATGATGGGTTCTGCTTGATAACGATCCAAAATAGTGCGGACTGACGCATGTTCATTTTCATCGTCTGAGTCAGATACCACCAGCAGAAAGTTGATTTTCTTTTTTGATGTTTTTGGGTTCTGTAGTTTCCGCATCAGAGTGTTGCTCTTTTAAAACTTCTAAAAGTATGCTTCACACCTCGTCCCTCTTAGATTTTGGACGGCACTTCAGATTCTTAAACTTTGGGTCGAGTGCTGTAGCTATTTTTAGAAATCTCACATCGGTACCTTCTTTGCGTTTTGTCAAATCTGCTGTGAAAGTGTTCTTAAAATGAACGTGTGCTGGGTCATCATCCAAGATTGCTATAACATGAAATATATATGCAGAATATGGGTAAAAGAGAGCAGGAGATGTACAGTTCTCCCCCAATGAGTACAGTCACAAATTTAATTGATGTATTATGTTTTTAATGAGTATCATCAGCATGGAAGCATGTCCTCTGGAATGGTGGCTGAAGCATGAAGGGGCATACAAATGTTTAGCATATCTGGCATGTAATTACCTTGCAATGCTGGCTACAAAAGTGCCATTCAAACGCCTGTTCTCACTTTCATGTGACATTGGAAATAAGAAGTGGACAGCAATATCTCCCGTCAGTGTAAACAAACTTGTATGTCTTAGCAATTGGTAGAATAAGAAGTAGGACTGAGTGGACTTGTAGGCTCTAGAGTTTTACAGTGTTTTGTTTTGAGTGCAGTTATGTAACCAAAAAAAAATCTACATTTGTAAATTATACTTGCACAATAAAGAGATTGCACTTCAGTACTTGTATGAGGTGAACTGAAAAATACTATTTCTTTTGTTTATCATGTTTACAGTGCATATATTTGTAATAAAAATAATATAAAGTGAGCACTGTGCACTTTGTATTCTGGGTTGTAATTGAAATCAATACTGAAAACGTAGAAAAACATCCAAAATATTTAATAAATTTTTATTGGTATTCTATTGTTATAAGTGAGTTAATCGCTTGAGTTAACTGTGATTAATTGACAGCCCTACATATTATGTCATAATCATAGTTTGGCCACATCCATGACTAAACCTGGTTATTTTTGTAGCATAGGGTTATTTTATTCTTCTTTTGGAATGAACACATTCCTAAATGGGTCTTCATTCCTTGGTTTTTTTCCCTGATAACAAGTGCTATCTGTAGGCTTGGATAAGGCTGCCTTCTGGAATTAATACTGTGTAATGTGTGCAGTTAAGTTTCATATTAGAATATTATTGAAATTTTGAGGTCTTTTCCAGGGCACTAATAGAAGGACTCTTTCAGTCTTTCTGAGAGTGAGGAGGAGGAATTGGGTATAGGATTAAAATACACTTCATTAATTTGACATATTTGCAATATGGAACAAATACATCAGACTTGTATTCTGGCCTCAGCCACTAAAGCATCTAGGTAATTTATAGTAGTTGCAACTTACAGTAAAACCTTACTAATCGGGACACGGGCTAATTCACAGACAAATTAGTATTCTCCCTTCACGCCTCAGCAGAGATTTAATAATGCCATAGCAAAGTCTCAGTCTTAGTAATTAAGACTTGTGTTTTACAGAACACTCGCTACTAGTGTGTTAGAGTATTGCAAATAATTAGAACTAAACTGCAATTATCAGATTACATGAACTTTATTTTGTAAAGGACTGTCCTCTTAAATTTATTTGCTTAGTTGGTAAGGGCTTTGTCAAACTCCCATTAAAGTCAAGGGAAAGAGTCCTGTTGACGTCAGTGGAACTTGAATCAGGCAAAAATCCACTAATTCATATTAGGCTTCTAATCATTAGTGGGAGTTAATGAGGTTCTACCATATTTGACGATCTTAGATTATGAACACTATTGCTCACAATAACTCTGAGGTAGAGTGTTATTCCCATTTTGCAGATGAGGAAACTGAGGCACAAGGGATGGGTAAGTGATGGGGCAGGCCAGGGGGCCATGGCCCTCCCACTTTTTGAAAGTGGACGGACCAGGCCCGTCCACTTTTCCCCATGGGACCCCACCCCCTTCCCTTCCTCTACTCCCTGAGGCCCAACCCCCCAGCCAGGACAACAGCTGGTGTAGCTCAGCCAGGGACCCCAGGCAGTTGTACGGAGCCGTGCAGACTCTCCATCTGCCTGGGGTGTGGGGGGCCTGAGAGCAGCCCCCAGCCCGTGTTCCCGGCCCCTAGGCTCCCTGCCCAGGGCAGGTGGAGGGTCCATGCTGGCTCCCCACACCTGCCTGGCTGCACGGTTCTGGCTGCAGCTCCAAGGCCTCGGCTGGAGTCGGGTTGGGATCAGAGCTGTGCAAGTAGTTGTGAGGAGTCTGGGTCCCTCCACCTGCCCAGGGCGGCTGGCTGAGGGGTGGGGCCTCCATGGGAAGAGGGAGTGGGGGGTGGGCTCTGGGGGAAGAGAATTGGCCTTGAGAGGGGCTGGGTCCTCTGGCCCCCCGGTTTGAAAAGCACCATGATGAAAAGGCAGCTGTTTGCTTTGTTACTCACAGGACATTTTAAAAATCATTTTGGTGCTTTATTTTTTTGAAAATATACTGTTACAGGGCAGCTTTCTTGGCTCTCACAGACCCATTATGGAGAGAGGCCTAATTTCTGTTGCTGAAGCCACGCCTTTGCTTCAGCTAAGTAAGATTACATTCCAGAGTCGAGCACTTCACACGTTCCTCAATAGGAGAGGTTCAGATAAGTGCCAGCTATCCTGGCTATTGCTAGTGTGATTGCATTCTGATCCAATGGAAGTAGCAAAATAAGGAGATCTCTTCTCATTAGGGCATTGTTTGAAAAATCTGTCCTACACCCACTAGTCTGAGGACTGAGCCTATTAGCCACTGTGAGAAATACTTGCAGCCTTCTCCTGCTTCCCAGGAGGCACCGATACACTTCTAGTTGTTTCCATTAGATATGCATATCCTTTTTTGTTCCCGTAATAAGGATATTTGTATTTATTTAGCTCTGTAAATTACAAAACCTCAATTTATTAAACTTCCTTTGCATTTTTTCTTCCTTCCTTTCCCCTTCACTCCTCTTCTTTTACTCCTACCACAATATAGCTTGATATCTTTTCCACCATCTCTTTTGATGTCTGCTCTGTTTTCTCTCTCGCCCCCAATTTATGCCATTCCTTTCTCATTTTCCGCCATTGGTTGATGTACTCCATCCTTCCTCCATGTTGTTTTTCAATCTTTCCCTCTTCCCCATGCTCTTATTCTCCCCACCGTACTCTCAGCTTCCCACCATACGCATGCAACTTATTCACCGGCTCCTCATTCTGGTCCCCCTCCCCTACACCAAAAGATTCCTGCTTCCCCCTTAGCAAAACAACTATCAGCCCTGCTCCTCAGCACCTCTTCCAGGGTCCCATCTCCGTCACAGCTCCCCCGCCTGGGCATCTTCTGGTTCCTGCACTTGTAGGGTCCTGGCTCCTGAGCAGTCCCATATTTTCCTTCCTAGCTCTTCCATCAGCCTGGGAGAAAGGGAGGCAGGCAGGTATTTACGCTGCTCTGTGCCAGTGCAGCCTGGTCTTGTGCCCCATCTAGAACTTGCACCCTGGACCAAGTGAGCTTTTTATCCTGTGAATGGTGCTACAATAGGAACTTTTGTGGTTCATTCAAGAAGGGCTGCATTGAGGTGGGGTGTGCAACGAGCCCTAAGATTTCATTTCCCTTCATCTTCAGAATGGAAACTGCATATAACCCTGTGCTTCAGTCTGAGCCCACCTGTGATTAGATCACACTTGTGACATCTCCAGATGTTATGCACATCCTCAGTGTATCCTATGAGACGTGCCCATTACTTAGCTTTCCCTTCCTGCTGAAGGGAACATTCTGAGTGAGAGATGAAAGGAATTTAGGGAGGAGAACCAAGTCAGTATCCATTGCAAGAAGTTCCCTACCATCTTAAACAACCATAACAGGACAGAATCTTAATTGCACATCCCATCCACAAATAGCAGCTCCAGAGCACTACACCTCATCTCAACATGATACAGGTTGGTTCACAGGCCTAGAAAACATGAATTATGAGGGAAGATTGAAAAAATTGGGTTTATTTAGTCTGGAGAAGAGAAGACTGAGAGGTACATAACAGTTTTCAAGTACATAAAAGGTTGTTACAAGGAGGAGGGAGGTAAACTGTTCTCGTTAACCTCTGAGGCTAGGACAAGAAGCCATGGACTTAAATAGCAGCAAGAGTGGTTTCGGCTGGACATTAGGGAAAAACCTCCCAACTGTCAGGGTGGTTAAGCACAAATAAATTGCCTAGAGAGGCTGTGGAATCTCTGTCACTGGAGATTTTTAAGCGCACGTTAGACAAATACCTGTAAGGGATGGTCTAGATCAGGGGTCTCAAACACACGGCCCACGGAGCGCTTCCCTGCGGCCCACCGGGCTCCTCTCTCCCCCCCCCCCCCCCCAGTTACTTTCTGAATTTCCGCCGCCAGAACAGCTGTCTGGCGGCTTCGCGGTTTCTGGGGGGGAGGAGCGGGAAGCCCGCACACGGGAGGAGGAGGGGGAGAAGAGGCGGGCGCCAGGCTCTCCCCGCCCCCCCTCCCAGTTACATCCTATGGCCGCCAACTCCCCTCACCCCCGTCCCCCCACCAGTTACGTTCTGTGGCCGCCAACTCCGCTCATCCCCGCCCCCAGTTACGTTCTGTGGCCACTAAGATCCCTGTTCCCTCCACGCTGCTCCAAGGTTCTATTTTTACCCCCAGGCAGTTCCCGCCGCCAGAACAGCTGTCTGGCGGCTTAGCGGTTTCTGGGAGGGAGGGCGGAGGAGCGGGGAGCCATGTGCTCAGGGGAGGAGGCGGAGAAGGGGCGGGGCCTAATGGAAGGGGTGGAGTGGGGGCGGGGCTGGGGGCAGCGAGGGGGCGGGGGCAGTGATGCAGCCCTCGGGCCAATGCACTAGTCCTCATGCGGCCCTTGTGGTAATTTGAGTTTGAGACCCCTGGTCTAGATAATACTTACTCCTGCCTTGAGTGCAGGGGACTGGACTAGATGTCCTCTTGAGCTCCCTTCCAGTCCTACGATTCTGTGATTCCTAACTCACGTTCAGAAGCATTCACTGACTGACTCATGGACACCTGCAATGGTTCCTTAGAGGACTTTCTGTTTAAGCACTGACCTGGCCTGATCCTGCTTGACAATCAGACAGTTTGGCTGGCTGAAAGTAAGAAAGACACACAACAGCTGATTAAGAAAAAAATCCACAGTGATTATAATATGACTGCTATGGATGATATAAAAATAGTGACATCAAGAAGAGAGCTCTTTGTCCGCTGTAGAGATGGGAGGGGAATTCACTACTTTTAATGCCAGGAGGGAGTTGTGTAGAACAAGTGGAAAGAGGGAACAGAGTCTGTTTGATGATGAAGGCAGGGACAATGGGAGTCAGGAGTCCTAGGTTCTTTTCCTGACTCTACCACTAATTCACCATGTAGCTTTAACTTCGGCGCCTCCATGCTCTGTGAGGAAAACAGTGGCTCTGTTTTATTATACTGGTGCGACTTCTGTAAAAGGGTAATGAACATATCCCCCCCACCCCACCCACACATATACATACAGCATAAAAAGCCCTGAGGACAGTAAATGCAAAGCATTACTGAGCAGATATTGATGTAGTCTGATGATTTTAATTGGAAATTAAAGCTAATGTTTGCAGAGAGATGAGACACAGTGCTTCTCAGATATGAGGGCTTGTCTACACTTACATTTTATAGCGCTCTAACTTGCTGGCTCAGGGGTGTGAAAAATCACTCCCCTGAGCGCAGCAAGTCTGAGCGCTTTAAAGCGTGGAGGTGGATTATCAGGAGTGCTGGGAGAGCTTTCTCCCCATTGCGTGCGACCACACTCGCGCTTCAAAGCACTGCTGCGGGAGCATTCCCACGACAGCGCTTTGAAGTTTCCAGTGTAGCCATGCCCTAAACCTCTCAGGTCCCAAAGATCACATGTCCATTTTGCATATTAAAAACCAATGGGCACCCTTACCTAAAAGTGAGAGATCACACACTTCTCTTCTCAAGGCTGCAAATGTTGCCAAAGCATTGTCTTCAGTACTTAGCAGGGGGCTCTACAGTGCTTAACAGTGCTGCTCTGGCAGACTATGGGGTAAAACCAAAGGGCTCTGCGATGGAGCCCTCTTCCTCAAATGCAAAATAATTTTGGGAGTGAAGGTGTGACATAAGGGAGCTGGGCTGAAACCTCAAGGCACCCCTGGAAAAGGGAAAAGCTTCACACCAGTCAGTGACAATCTGAAGTATACTTCTTATCCGAATACACGGTATGCATACAAAGTACTCCCCATTCACCTACCCCTGCACCCAATTAACCGGCTAACAAGCTTGGAAAAACAGGACCCTCAGTCACTTTATGGACACATATGCAGATAAGGCAAGTTGTAACCTCCCAGTAGAGCCGTAACTAGGAATTTCTGCACCTGAGGCAGGGGCGCAGAAATTCCTAGGGGCTTAATCCTCTGCTGAATTGCTGCCGAAGCCGCAGCACCGGCGGACCTCCCGCAGGCAAGTGGAAGCGGCTTCGGCGGCAGTTCGGCAGAGGGTATTATTAGCAGCACTTCCGCCGAAGCCGCTTCCGCTTACCTGCGGGAGGTCCGCCGGTGCCGCAGCTTCGGCAATTCGGCGGAGGGGGCCTTCTGCACACACACCGGTGGACCTCCCGCAGGTAAGCTGGGGCGGCTTCGGCGGCGGGGGAGGACGGGGCGCCCCTGGCAGCAAGCTTTTGCACCCCTGCCGGCAGTGCGCCCCGAGGCGAGTGCCTCAATGGCCTCGCCCTTGTTATGGCCCTGCCTCCCAGCTAAAATTAAGATCTCCCTGTTCCTAGAGCTTGTTTTCAAATGGCTGTGCTGAACACTTCCCCCCGGGTGCCGTTTCTCACTCAGAATGGTGCAATCATGATTCTGTCAATGTTTTGTTTTGAGTATTGTGAGAAAGGGAAGAAAGAAGGTTAAGAACTAGTTGTAACCTGGGTGAAGTTCTCCCTCTGTAAAGCCCCTTTGTGACCCTGCTCTTAACCGCAGGTCAGTTGTATTAGCGGTACTGCCATAGGATTCTGAATTCTTGTGCTTTGTCCGAAATCCCTGCATGTGGTTAGAAAGAAAAGAAAGTGTCTAGGTAAATACACAGAAGTGGCTTTTTTCCTTTTGGTTATATCCGAATTTCCTCACCTCATCCTAATGTTGCTTTCTTCCTAGTCACCCATGTTCGATGGTAAAGTCCCCCACTGGCACCATTATACCTGTTTCTGGAAGCGGGCCCGACTCGTGTCCCATGCAGATGTGGATGGCTTCCCTGAGCTCCGATGGGAAGATCAGGAGAAAATCAAAAAAGCAATTGAAACTGGAGGAGCCGCAGCAGGTAAGTGAAGCAACAGTCATGTTTATGGATATTCAAGATGCCATGTACATTTAGAACCATCCTATCTATACTTGAGGGGATGTGATTTTGGGTACTGGGTTTTTTGCTCACTGGCTGTGATGTCCCTTCAGATGGCAAAATGAGAACAATCACTGGAACTTTCCTGATTCTCGATAATGACTAGGAGACTGACTGTGTATACTGAACCCTGTGAAATAGTTAGAAAGTGACCAAACAGTGGAAAAAGCAAGGGCATTGCATCACTAAATATACTTTATTCACTCACTTGACTAGTGTAGTTTCGCTTCAATTAGCTGATACTAGTAAATGATCTGTAATACACTATGGAAAAGTAGTGATGTCTTAGTAACCTGAGACCTACTGTGAAATCATCACACTTACCAATATATCAGATGCAGAAAACATTAATAAAGATTGTATAAGCGCTGTACAGTATTAAGAGTTCAGTGCAATTAATGAAATGGTCAGGGAAATGATTAGATCCAGATTGGAAGTGATTGGGTAGTTATAGGGTTCCTAGGTGCTACAGTAATACAAATATCTAATAATAGAGCAGACTGAAGCCATCAATATCCATACAACACAGAATTGTAGGAGGTTTGTCGATTGAAGTCAGCCTCTCTGGCATATAACATCATATCAAAGAAAATGCATCTTGTATATGGAAAGGGGAGTTCTGTTTGAGGTGTGGCTATTTGGTTGACTCCAGTTCTGGTTAGGTCTTCAATAGCAATATTTATTTATTTTTTATTTAATTTTATACTACTTCTAGAACAGACAGACAATGAAGCAATGAATTTGCATCACTGTGGCTCTTTTGGGTATTGTTGATCACTAATTTGGTTCCTGAACCACTGAGGTCTGAGTATCACTGTTCTAAAATATACAGTTACTTAAGCAGACTTCCACAGTTCCTCCTTGCACACGTACAGAACACTTTACTTTTTTCAAGTGCTTTTTAAACATTAACTGGTTAATCCTCACAGTATGCATGTGAGCTATAGTTAAGCTATATCCCCTCTTGACATATGGAGATACTGAAGCACAGAGGTGGTGATTTACCTCAGAGCAGCATATCAGCTCAGTGACAGAGCTAGAATTAGAGTTTGAGTCCTCACTTTACTCCTTTGACAGGTCAGGCATGTGTTCTTCAGAGTAGAAAGTTCATCTCACATAGGGGTTGTTTTGTAAATGTGAAGTTGCAGGAACTAGTGTTGTTGCAGCATTATATGCTTTTTTGACAAGTGCAGGTGAGAGACTGAGATTGTCTTCCCCAGTAGTGAAGACTGAGGCAGAGGTGAATAACCTTAGAAGTTGATTGTGAGTCTGCAGAGTTCCTAACGCTTCCTGTAGGATTCTGAATTGCAGAGAGGGCATTGTGGGTTTTGTCACTGTATTTATTTCTCTAAATGCACTGGGCTGTGGCTGATTTGGCTTGGTTTCACGGATAGTCTCTCACTATGTTTGTGCTGATTGGAGGGGATGATAAACAGTTGGGGAGACTTTTTTAAGAAATAAAATGAACAACTTTAGAAGTTTAATAGTGTTTTTGCCTCTGTTCTCCAGGTAAAGGCACTGACCAGGAGGGAGGTGGCAAGGCTGAGAAGAGTTTAAATGACTTCGCTGCAGAATATGCCAAGTCTAACAGAAGTACCTGCAAAGGTTGTGAGCAGAAAATAGAAAAGGTAGAGACATGCAGCTATTGGGTTTTTTCCCCTTCCAGTCCAGGGTGACGCAATTAATTCCATGAGTTCTGAGCTATTGTTCTTTCTGTTCTCCTTTTATATTATGGGTTTAAAAGTTGCAGTACTTTCTCAGAAGAAATGCTCTGTTCTGAACAATTTGTCAACCCAAAGCTCTTCCATCGCAGTAAGGTCTCAAATCTGACCTCTTCAGAGCCTGGGATTTAGACCTGCTGACTCTTCCTTCTATAAAGGAGAGAAAACATTTAATCGGTTTAGGCATTGGAGCTGATTGGCAGATTTCTGCTGGTGTTCCTGCAGAGGAAAAGCCTGGAGAGAAGCTTTGGCTTCCCATTGGCGTATTGTAAATGTGTTTTTGTTCAGAAAGGCAGCTCTCCACTGACCCATCCCATCACTGTTTTGTAGGGTATGTCCTGTTCCTCCATATATAGGTAGTTAAGAAATGCTGGTAAAATAAGGTTCTAAACCTGCAAGCACTTGTTAATATGAATAATCCCACTGTTTACTCGTATGCATAAATTTTCATGTGTGTTTGCAGGATTGGAGTCCAAATTAGCTTTTGAAATGAGGATTTCTGAGTGATTGTTTTGAATAGTATAGACTGAACTATAATTCAGAATACGATCTGGTCAGAAATCAAGCTGACTCTGGGTCAGACTTCATTAGTGCTTGTGCATTAATTTCTGGAGAACCAAAATTTTGTAATTTAAAATTCCTTGCATGGAGCCTGATCCTGCAGGATTTGCTTGCTTGACCTCTGTAGGGCTACTTGCATGAGTAAAGGTTGTTGGATTGGATCCAAAACGTGATTAGCTATTTTTGAGTTATTACTGAGCAAAAATTACTTGACTGAATTTTATTCTTTGCCCAGACTGGTTATGGGATTTCCCACAATTTTTTTAAGAAGAAGTAAGTATGGCTTGAGACTAAAAGTGAAAAGTTTAACTCAAAAAGGGAATTTTCAGAGCATGGGAAACCAGGGGGATTAGAATGAAAGTAATGGTGTAAATTTAAGTATGTGACTGCTAGCAGGCGATTGATGGAACAGTTTCTACTACTCTACTATTTAAGAAGCATTACTTTCATTATAAAATCACCAACCTGTTTCTCTGAATTAACAGAGAGGCATCACAGCCACGCTTGTACTATTGGTTTTTCTCCGCTTCAGGGCCAGATCAGAATTTCCAAGAAGATGGTGCATCCCGAAAAGCCCCAGCTGGGAATGATAGATAATTGGTACCATCCAAACTGCTTTGTGAGCCACCGAGCAGAACTGGGCTTTCTCCCTGCATTTGGAGCCAGTCAGCTCCAGGGCTTTGGGATGTTGAAAGCAGAAGATAAAGAAGCTCTGAAAAAGCAGCTGCCTGCCGTGAAGAGTGAAGGGTATGTGGGGATGTAGGAGAGCCTGCTGGCTAGAGCCTGCCATGAAGACACACTGCATGTCTTCTCAAATTCCATGTTTTATATAGATAAGACTTTTTAACCTCTGTCTTACCATTTATTGTTTGTATAGCAGTAGTGCCTAGAGGCCATAATCGGGGATTTAGAGCCCTGTTGCACTAGGCACTGTGCACAGATAAAACAAGGCCCACCCTTGCCCTTAGGAGTTTGCAAGCTAAGTATCTTCCTAGGACATACAGAGAGAGTGCAACTAAGCAACCATGACTTTGAAAACCGAGCTAATATTTTGTGCCATAAACTAGCAATTGTGGGAGTGAGCGACAGGGAATGAATCACTTGTTTATTACCTGTTCTGTTCAATCCCTCTGGGCACCTGGTATTAGCTACTGTCGGAAGACAGGATACTGGGCTAGATGGACCTTTGGTCTGACCCGGTATGGCCGTTCTTATGTTCTCATGAGTTCAGTTGTAAAGATTCTGTGCTGCACTGTCTGGTGGTCATGTTAATGTTCTCTTTATTTCTGATCTGTTGATTGAGAAGTGATTCCTTAGACGTTCGTTCCTCCTGTGCCACTGACCCATTGGGCTGTCCAGTTCCTCCATTGATTACAGTCACTCACTAGTTGTGGTACTTTTCAGGTGATGCCAGTGCACTCAGTATCTTCTGTCACTGTCATATGCCTGTTCTTCCTTCGCCTTCCTCCCTTAGGCACCCACTTCAGTGCTTGCTTAACATGTCTCCCATCTTCCATAGGGTGTATGTGTCCCAACCACCCGAGCTTTCTTTGATATTTTCTAACGTGCCCTGCTCTGTCAGCTCCCTTGCCTCTCGCATTTGTTGTTTTGTCTTTCCATGAAATCTGTAGTATCTTCCTTAGCTCTCTCTGACGGGCAGCCTCCAATCTCTTCTTAATAGCCGCTGTCATTGGCCAAGCCTCTGCACCATACAGTAGCATGCTCAGTACAGTCACATGGTATAATCTGACCTGTAGTTTGGTGTGGGAACCTCTGTTTGAGCATATGTTGTTTCACCTTTCAAAAGTGGTGTTTGCTTTTCCTAATCTTGTATGAATATCTTTATCGCACCCACCTTCAAATGTATTCACGCTTCCCAGGTAGCGGAACTCTTCTACCCGTTGGACTTCTTTTCCATCCATGTAGGCCTTTGCATCTGTTGTCCACTTTCCTACCTTCATAATCTGGTTTTCTCCGCATTTACTTTCAATTCAATTGTTGCTGCTTCCTGTTCTACCTCTGGTATAAAGCAATCATTCCGTTCCACATCCTATTTATTAAAGCAATGTTACTGGGAAAGTGACGGTCATGTAACTCATCTCTGCTAACCCATTTTACACTTCCTGCAATGTCTTTTGTTACCTGCGTCATCACACAACCTATGGCTAATGCAAACAGGATTGGTGATAACACATACCCTTCCTTGCCTAACTTCAGTCACAATATTGAACCACTCCCCTGGTCTGTATCTGATCTTACTGTGCATCTACTTCTGTCATATAAACTCCTTATTATGTTGATCAGTTTGTCTGGTATCCCATAGCTTCTAGCAATATTCCACAGGGTCTCTCTGTGGGTAGTATCAAAAGCTTTCTTGAAGTTGATAAAATTAAGATGGATTTTTGCCAAGCAGTAACTTTTTCAATGATCTGTTGAAGAGTGAATATCTGTTCACAGCATGATCTACCTCAGGGGTAGCAACCTATGGCATGTGTGCCAAAGGCAGCACACAAGCTGATTTTCAGTGGCACTCACACTGCCCAGGTTCTGGCCATCAGTCTGGGGGGCTTTGCATTTTAATTTAATTTTAAATGAAGCTTCTTAAACATTTTAAAAACCTTATTTACTTTACATACAACAATAGTTTAGTTATATATTAAAGACTTATAGAAAGAGACCTTCTACAAACGTTAAAAATGTATTACTGGCACGCGAAACCTTAAATTAGAATGAATAAATGAAGACTTGGCACACCACTTCTGAAAGATTACTGACCCCTGATCTACCTGGATGGAACCCAGTCTGTTCTCCTGGTAATATTTTATCCACTACCACCTTCATTCTGTTCAGCATAACAGTAGCCAATACTTTGCACTGTTATCAATCCCAGGCAATACGTTGCCAGTTCGTGCACTGAGTAAGATCACTTTTTTGGCAATGCCATGCTGATACCATCTTTCCAGTCTTGCGGCACTTGTTCCTTCACTCATATTTCATTACAGAGTTTTGTTAGCTGTTCAGTCACAATTTCATCTCCCACCTGTAATTCCTCTGCTTGAATTCTGGCAACCCCAGGAGCTTTCCACTGTTTGAGGCCTTAGATGGTTGCTTTAATTTCATCAGGTGTGTTTGGTCCCTCTTCTATTTTTAACTTAACATTGGCATTTCTCTTGACCCTGTGCATGATCATTGGCCCTGGAGAGTTTAATATGGAATGAAAATGTTCCTTCTGTCATCTGGCTTGTTCTTCATATGTTTTCAACATCTGTCCATGAGACTCTCTGCAATGGTTGGATTCTTCGAGAGGTCTTTCGTTATTCTATAGAGCTCCTTGAAATCTCCTCTCTGTGCTGCATCTTCTGCTTCTGCAGCCTTCTCCTGAACTCAAGCATTTTTGTCTTGCCTGCATCTCGTCTTTTTTGTCCTTTTCTTTGTTTCTTGCATCTGCCTCTAAGAGTTCTGCCTGTGTCTTGCACTGTTCCTTTTTTGCCGTCAGAGCTTTCTGGTTCTCAGTCGCTGCCCATTTTTCAGATGTAAACCATGCATCTTTCTTCCATCCTCTCCAGTGGTCCACTTCTTCCTCTGCTGTCTTGACTGCCATCTTCTTCCACTTTGACCATCTGTCTTCCAGACTTTCATCATCCTGGTCCTGTAAAACACTGGAATGGTTGCTAAATTCAATCTGAAGTCTGATCTGCGGTTTTGTCCTTGAACATCTCTGTTGTTGTAACACTCTCTTTATCCATCTTCCCAATCTTTTTGAGTTTAAGTTTTAACATGGCCACTAAAAGATAATGGTCTGAGCCAACATCTGTTCTTCTGACATCCCTCAAAGAAGGTGTCCATCTCTTAGATATACACGTGGTCTATCTGGTTGACAGTTGCATTGTCTGGTGATCTTCATGTAAGCTTATGAATCCTCTGGTGCTGGAAATGACTGTCTCCTGTTTTAGGGTGTTTGTGCCAGAGAGATTCAAGAGCTTGTTTGCCATTATTAGTTCAGATGCCTTCTGCTACTGTGGCCTTGACTTCTTCCCAGACAGTAGCGTTGTTGCCAATTTATGCATCAAAATTGCCTGTCATCAACTTGGAAGTGCCTAACTATGACATCAAGACTTGCATTCTAGGAGCAGGTGCAGCATCCTTTTCACTGTCACCTGCTGCATTTTGTTGGTGCATGTTCTTGGATTATTGTACACTTGACATGTCTTGTTTGCAGCCTTGCTGTTGTTCTATCATTCACTGGCTCCCAAGCCAACAGAGTTTTCGCTGTAATTTTATCCAGCACAATTCCTACACCTCTCATGTGTTGCTCTTCCTTAGTATAAGATTGTAGCACCATCAGACGCAATCTTGCTAGTCCCTGCCCATCTCATCTCACTGACACCAAGTATGTTCAGGTGGTATTTTTTCATTCTTATTTCTTGTGTAACCAGCTTTCCCATTCAAGGTACATTCATGCCACATGCCTACTCTTGTTACAGATTTGGTTGTCAGGATTTGAGATCTCAAGATCTCTGCTTCCTTCCAGCTTTCATTGAGATCTGTCATACTTGTGTCTTGGGCTCCATCTACACCGATTGCCCTCAAGTTTTCGTGTCACTGAACTGTTTCTGTTGTGGATAGGTTTTACCTGAGTGGGTCACAAACTCAACTACAGAACCCCCTTCTCTTTTACCGGGGCTGGAGTCATCACTGTTGCCAATAGAGACAGAATAGGAATTGATTGTCAGTCTTTTTTTTTTTTTTTCTTCTTTCCCCTCTTGACCACTGATTTGTGTGACAAAAATTGAATCTAATTAAATTATAATTTACCTTGGGTAGCCTGGAGGGATTAGACACATCTTTTTTACTTACTCCTCAGTGGTAAGATTGAAGCATTATTACTCAATATTCAGCATTCCAGTACAATACATATACAAGATATGTTTTGAAAACTGATATCTAAAGGCAGAGCACCTGCCATTCCTGACTGCAGCATTTGTGAGGAATGGAGGAGGGGAAATAACCTTATCCTGCGGGTCAGTGGTGGGCAACCTGCGGCCCGTGGTAGATGACGGAGAAATTCTGTTTCTGCTCAGTGCAGGCGTCCAGTGACTGGAGCACTAACTCAACAGATAAGCATAACTCTAACATGAGGGACTTAAGTACAAGCTATCCCTCTCGCACCAGTCTGCTCACCTTCCTGCCAGCGCTTTTCCAGATGCAGTGAATTCTCAGAATATCTGAGTTACAACTGTTACAGTCCATTGATTGTAATGAACACAGTTATTGCTGGGTAGTGCCAGGGAATTGGCCAGCTATACCCTTCCCAGCTTTTACCATTCTCAAGTGCAGAGAGCTGAAAGTCTACATTTGCATGCAGTTTTCAGGTAGGCTTTGTGCTGTGGTGGTATGTTTTCTGTTTTGCAGAGAGTAACATGTAAATCTAGCTGGATCAGTATATGACGGATTTGCTTGGTTCCTTTGGCAGAGAATAAGAAGTTCCTCTTGTCTGCTTTGGCCCCCCTTTCCAGGGGATTTTGGTGATTCTACTTGAACTATGAAGGCCATGGATTTGTTTGCCAAGTTGCTATATAAATAAAACATGAACCTAGAGTTACAGTGGAAAATAACTTAGCCTGGTGATGTAGGGTGCAGCAAACTGAGGTCCCATACCAAGGTTTCTGGCCCTGTAATCTTTGCTCATGTAGAGGTTGGAAAGCAGCAAACACTGTGGGCAAGAAGGTGCCACATCCAGCTAGTGTACCATCTGGTCTATCAACTCAAGTACCTTTTCTCCTGTTGTTCATGCTAGGTCAGTGGTTCTCAAACTTTTGTACTGGTGACCCCTTTCACATAGCAAGCCTCTGAGTGCGACCCGCCCCCCTGTAAATTAAAAACACTTTAAAATATATTTAACAGCATTATAAATGCTGGAGGCAGAGCGGGATTTGGGGTGGAGGCGGACAGTTCACGACCCCCTGAGGGGTCATGACCCCCAGTTTGAGAACCCCTGTGCTAGGTGGTAAAGCCACGGGTGCTAAGGATCAGCCGAGAAAATAGCTGTGCATGTAGAAAAGGAGTCTAGCAAGTATTGGGATGAGACCTTTGAAGAGATCACTGAGGCTGATTACCACGATGTGAGAGCGCACATCAATGCCCTATTCCGCATCTAGGCATGTATGCAGCCCTAGCCCTCCTCGCCCCAAGAGCCTGCACCAAATAACTTCCTTCCCAAAATAAAAGCCGCTTACTGGGAACCTCCTCTGGTGTTTGTCCTTCCCCAAGCACCAGCTGCCATGACTAGCTACCTTCCTCCTGGCTTGAGAACAGCCCCTGGCTGCATGCATCTAGGGATTCCGGGGTGTCTTCCTCCTCCTCAGCACCCTCGCTGCCGCTTTCCTCCTGCTGCCTTGTTGAACTGGCCTCTGAAGTGTCCATGGTGGTCCTCAGAGTGGAGGTGGGGTCGCCCCCAAGTATCGCATCCAGCTCTTTGTAGAAACGGCAGGTCACGGGGGCACCACTGGAGCGGCTGTTTGCCTCGCGGGCTTTGCGGTAGGCATTCCAGCGCCTTCACTTTAACCCAGCATTGCAGTGCGTCCCAGTCATGGCCCCTTTCCATCATGTCCCCTGATGTCTGCCCAAAGCTATCGTAATTCCTACGGCTGGATCGCAGCTGGGACTGGACAGCTTCCTCCCCCCCAAACACCGATGAGGTCCAGTACCTTGCCATTGCTCCACACTGGGGATCGCCTGGTGCGTGGAGGCATGGTCACCTGGAAAGATTCGCTGAGAGCACTCTACACCTGGCTGAGCAAACAGGAAGGAGATTTTCAAAATTCCCAGAGAATGTAAAGGGCGGGTCTGACGGTCTCCTGAGGGCAGGGCAGTAGAGTTCAAAGTGATGACCAGAGTGGCTAGAACAGGCATTGTGGGACACTTCTGGAGGCCAATCAGAGCACATTAACAGACCAGGGCGTCCACACTGGCGCCGCAGCACTCCAGCTGGGGCGCATCAAACGTTATTCCACTTGCCGAGGTGGATTACCAGGAGCGCTCTAGCCGCGGAGTCAGCGCGCTCTACGTGTCTTGCCAGTGTGAACATGTCATGAGTTAGAGCGCATGGGGCTGCTTTAATGTGCTCTAACTCGCAAGTGTAGCCATGCCCTAAGTCTGGCAGCACTTCTTGTGAGGGAGACAGTTACAGATGTCTGCATATTACGGATTGTGCGGTGGGGGACTGAGGCACAGAGAGTTTATAGCGAGAGCTGGCTGGGAGTCTTCCATCTAAATAAAATGTGTATCAAAAATGGGAGGAAAACTTTATGCAACTGTTTCCTGTCTTTCTGGTCTGCTGTAGTTGAGACTTGCCCATGGTGTCACAATGATTCAGTGGCAGAGTTTGAGCTGGAACCCAGATCTCCTGAGTCCCATCCTAGTACAATCTAAGCACAACACCCGATTTTCCTGTCTGTGCTCTGGGTTTTCATTTCTAGTCTTAGGGGTATAAAGTAGGTAGCTGGATTTGCTGGACACTTTGGCTGACAATACCACATTGCAACAGCATGAGAAAAAGGTGGCTGTGTGCTGAAAGGTTTACCTTGTAGGGAGCACTGACGCTTAGTGCTGAGGTCTACATTGGCAACTTGCCGCAAGTCTATGGGCTGCACCTCATTTGAATATCAACTAGCGTGTGTTCTAAAATAAAGAGTAAATGCCCATAGCCCTAGAATTCTCTTGTACGTTTATCTTTCTTGTAGAGTAGAAATTCCTGTTTGAGGCAGTTTTTATTGGGGAAAGAGAGGCTGCCCTCTAGATACCACTATCCTACAGGGTTGGTTTAACTGCAGTGTTGTATTAACCTGCAGGGGAATACCACTCACGCAAGGAACAAGAACAGTCAGTAGATGCTTTGAAGAGGGCAGATTGAGGTGATGGTCTTTGCATTTCTCCCTTTTCAGACTGGCTGCTGGTTTTGCCCCAGAATCTCCACTGCTGTTAGTATTTTTCATATGTTCTTCTCTCCGCAAGGAAGATCTGAGCTTGGATGTCTGATGTGGTGATCAGAAGAGCCAGGATACAGTACGCCAGTCCTTCTCAGCCCTCTTCCCCCATCAGCTTTCCAAAAGTTTAAATAAACCCCGTAGCTTATATCCGGTAGGAAGGTGAGGAGAAAGTGGAACATTTCTGTTGGTGGCTTATGTCAGTTGGTCATAGGCGTCAATCTTTTTAAGCAATCCTCTTGCTATCTGCTGTCCAGATGTTAATTTACGACATACTCTTTCCTGGTAGAGGAATTAGTGTAATCCAGTGCTGCATATGACTGAGGAGAACCATCCAAAGACTTCATTGGCTGATGGAGTGTGTGGGCACAGTGCCTTGACTGCAGTGCCTGTATTACATCTGTATCTGTGGTGTATTAGGCTTCTGGCTATTCATGTGCTGACTCTGTTTGTGGGGAAAAGTCTGATTACTACATAAGAGTGTTGCTTAACTTTCCCCTTGCCAAAAAGGAGGCATTTTAGATACTAGTGCGCTGATTCAACAAAGCACTTGAGCATGTCCCTTAAAGTTCAACACATACTTCTTCCCTAGTCAAAGAATGTAATGAACGGAAGCACAAAGTGCTTTGCTGAACTGGGCCTACATCGATAACTTTTTGCACAGGCTAGGTTTAGTGCAGGTGACAATTTTGCAGAATTTCCAAAAGACCTTAGGTTACAGTGTAGTAGCCGTGTTAGTCTGTGTCAGCAAAAAGAAAATAAGAAAGAAATACTTGTGGCACCTTAGAGACTAACAAATGTATTTCAGCATAAGCTTTCGTGGGTTAGAACCCACTTCATCGGATGCATGGAATGGAACATACAGTGGACAGATATTTATACAGTCAGAGAAACATGATAAGGTGGAAGTGCCTATACCAACCTTAAGAGGCTAATTAATTGAGAGGAACCATAACAGCAGGGGGAAAAAAACCTTTGAAGTGATAAACAAGATGGCCATTGCGGACAGACCTAATCACATCCGCCACTCCATCAGGGGCTTGTTCACCTGCACATCTACCAATGTGATTTATGCCATCATGTGCCAGCAGTGCCCCTCTCCCATGTACATTGGCCAAACCGGACAGTCTCTATGCAAAAGAATAAACGGACACAAATCTGACATCAGGAATCATCACATTCAAAAACCAGTAAGAGAACATTTCAGCCTCCCTAATCACTCAGTGACAGACTTAAAGGTCGCAATTTTGCAACAGATAAACTTCAAAAACAGGCTACAAGGAGAAGCTGTTGAACTTGAATTGATATGCAAACTAGATACCATCAACTCAGGATTAAATAGAGACTTGGAATGGCTTGGCCATTACGTTAATTGAATCTATTTCCCTTAAGTTAACGATCCTCATTCACACCTGTGTGTCAACTGTCCACAATGGCCATCTTGGTTATCACTTCAAAGGTTTTTTTCCCCCCTGCTGTTATGGTTCCTCTCAATTAATTAGCCTCTTAAGGTTGGTATAGGCACTTCCACCTTATCATGTTTCTCTGACTGTATAAATATCTGTCCACTGTATGTTCCATTCCATGCATCCGATGAAGTGCGTTCTAACCCACGAAAGCTTATGCTGAAATAAATGTGTTAGTCTCTAAGGTGCCACAAGTATTTCTTCTTTTCTTTTTTCAAAAGACTTTAATCGTTGCTGCTAGTACATAAAACCTACTGCCATGTAGGAGATCACCAGAGAGGTTCCTGGCTTGGCTCACTTGGTGAAGGGACTGGATGGACTCACTCACTTCGGTGGCAGTTGAAGGCAAGGCTCCCTCTTAGCTTGTGCTTTTCTTGATGTTCAGCTGCCCAGGTGAGTGAGTTGTGTAGAGGTGTTGGCTGAAGGAGCATGTGGCTTCTTTTGTGAAACAAGTGATCTCCAGAATGTGGTGCAGCTTTTCTGCCTCATTCTGGGCCTCCCAGCTGGAGGTGATGGTTGGTGTGCAGGCATTTTACTGTATAGCCATCTTCTGAGGCCAACAAACCCTAGTCAAACTAATGTCCTCACTTATCTGAATGTGCGATTCTGTTGGAGAGAGATTGAGAGGAAGTGAATGCTTTCATGTGCTAATTTGGTAGACAGACGTTGAGGGCTCTGGGGATTAGCCATTTCCCCCACAAGTGTGATTCCTAATTAGTAACAGATGCTTTTTAAAGGGCTGCTGCTGAGTCACAGTAAGCGAAACCAAAGTTTGGCTAAACTCTAGACCCTGGACAGATTTTATATAGTTTAAATGCAATGGAAATATTTCTACAAATCTTTGAATTTTCATGAAAATGGATCCTTTAATATAAACATTTCCCTGCACTATTTACACCCCAAACACTTCAAGATTGGGCTAGTTTATTTCCATTGTCAACGCTGACAGAAGTGCAAAAAGAGTAAAAAGAGTAAACCATGTAAAATGGTGATAAGTAGTTTCATAGGGAATGTTATTTTCACAATCTAAGGTGGTGGTAGAAACACAGGTACGGTCATCACTTTGTTCTTAAACATACAACAAACATGGCCTTAAATGATAGGGAACCTGGAAGAATTAAACCAGAGGTCAAAAGTACTGTGTATATGCATCCTATCTTGAGCTCTGGGTTAGTGTGGGTCCCTCTCCCTTGAGCTGTGTGAAATTTCCCTTTTCTCCCCAGAAGCGCAAAATTACTCTGAATTTTGGAACGTATGTCAAGCCCACCGTGGCCAAGAAAATGATATGCCTGAATCTGAAAATTTGTAAATTGTCTTCTGTGGGGCTCCTTGTCCTTTTTGAAATCCCCCAAGTCCTTTATTGGCTTTCTGAGCCAAAGTTTTATACTAGAATTCCCAACAGCCAGTGCAGCTCCAGCCAACTTCAGTTAAACTGTTTGTGCAGAATTGTGTCATAACACTGTGAGAATAGTGTCGACTTAAAACCAGGGGGCTGATATCAACTTTTTTCCTGTCTGATACTACATGGGTTTTAATCAAGGCCTTTGAAAGAAAACTGGCCTACCAAGGTCAGTTGTGTTTACCACCCTTGACACTTTAAATTCATACAGAATCTAAAATGAAAAGCCAGGTATTGCTGATTAATTATCCACTAATGTCCCTACTGTAAAGAATTACATTGATCTGAGAAAATGTCTGATTCCTATTTACTTTTATTTTTTTAAGTTAAAGATGTTTCAAATAGTTAAAACAGCCCCAGATTAATATCTCCTGAGGCTCTTGGGAGATGCAGTTATTATTTTTATATGTACTTTTGCCAGTCTGTACAGGTCTTTAGTGGAAAACTGTTTTAAGGAGGCATAGTCTGGTCATGATTTTCCGTTGTGGAGTCAAGAACTTTTGAGCAGATAATGCATTTATATTGCATTTAAGATCTAGCAGGAAGGAAATTTTAAAAATGAACTAGCGTTGCACAAATCAAAAAGTTAGTCTGTATGAAGTGTTCAGTTTCAATCCACTATAAACAGACTGAGTTCTGGTAGTTGCTGCCAGACACTTGAATGACTTCCCTTCATGTGTGTTTCTCCATTAGAAAGAGAAAAGGAGATGAGGTGGACGGAAATGTGACCTCAAAAAAGAAAACGAAAAAAGAGAAAGAGAGAGAATCCAAGCAGGAGAAGCTGTTGAAGGTTTGTTGTTTGAGCTATCCCAAACTTCTAAGACTGTCTTTCCAAAAGGGAATTTAATGCTGCTGAAGGGTGCTGGGTTGACAGTCATGGCACGCAGAGTCCTATTTATTCACAGCTACAGGATCTAGAGTCTTACTTATTCACCCAAGTACAGCATGAACTGCAGCAATGCAAGAGTCCCTCATGCTGCCCTGTTAGTATGCTTCATCGGTAAAGTGGTGAGATGCCAGTTCACTATGCAAGCCCATTCAGACCTTGGCCCCTCAGAGATGTAAAGACACTTGTGCTGTGGAGCCTTTTTTGCTCCTGATAAGAGAAAACATCATTCCATTCGGGTCACCAAAAGGGAGGGTATTGGATGGTAGCGGTTTACGTCCTCGCTGTTGGTGGCTGGATTTGAACGGGTGACCTAGAGGTGAAAGTCTCATCTTTCAGATAACTTGTTTTAGTCCTTTCTATGCCACTTTCTGGCTCCAGGGATGCTATTAAAACTGAGTGTTGTTGCTTAAAACCTTGGAGCATATAAAATTTGAGAAGTTGAACAGAGACAAGGTGTGGAACTAGGTAAATGAGAAATAATATCACTTGCTCAATTGCGCACTTTTGTGACTTATCTGTTCAGGCCTTCAGTATAAACTTTGACAAATCATAGCTTTGTGTATTTGGTTTAGGAAAGACTGTGGAAAGAATTTCTGATTTGGTTTCAAGAATTTTATAGACATTAAAAGTTTGGCATAGATACCTTCCAAGAAAAAATTACCAGCAGCTTTTCCTGAAATTGAAGTCTTAATAGTATGGCTATAACACAGCTTACACAGAGCAAAAAGGCCTTTTAGTTTTCTGCTGCTTTATTTTGCAGTTATAACTTATTACATCCTTAGCAGAGCACAGTATTTCACAGTCTACAGATCAGGACGGTTTTAACTGCTACAATTCAGCATTCTGAGAATCAGGGTTGGTTTTGGGTTATATGCTTAAATTCGTCATGTTTTTTTCTTAGTATGATGAACTCATTTGTCTTTTCTACTGAAACTAGAAATTAAACTATTTAACGTACATATCTGCTACCCATTATCACCATGGTACAGGGAAAGCCACACCTAAACACACAGACAACAAATACATGTGCATTATTAGAAATGTCTCAAGTGATATTTTAGTGTCCAACATTCTGTCATTATCCATCCCTTTTCTCCCTCTCAATGGAAAACCCCAAAGAAGAGTTTCCAGATTTTTCCCTTATTGCCTGGATGACTGACCTTTATAGTCCCTTTTTATAGGGGAGTGTGTGTATGTGGTCTCGTAGCTTAAAACTGGCAGTACAAGTCAAGATTTGTGGGCTCTACTTCTATCATGTGATGCGTAGTATTAATTTAGATGGAATATGTGGGTCTAAAGAGTCAATGGTGTTTAATTTGACCCAGTCAGTGTCCAACATTAAACAGAGTTAAAAAGGGTTCAGGATTTGGTTTGCAGAGACCTCAGCCTACTCGGTACTGCTGCAAATCATAAATACTTTTTTACTTTTTATTGAAGATACAGAAAAGAAGGAAAACCAGGTAAAGCATTTGAAATGTGAAGTATTAAGTAAGATTTTCATTTGAACAACATTTATTGTTCCCTTTCTCTCCAGCTGGATTTTTTTTTTAAAAGACTCCTCCAAACCCCCAATTTGACAATCTCTTAGATGATATTAAAGATGGTAATAACGGTCCTTTTGAGGAAAAGAGAAATTTAGTTGAGATGGGCTAGAGCAGTTGTTGTTAAAGTCTGATCCCGTTTCCTGGAAGACAAAACAAGACAAACACACACCAGGGGAGAGAAAAGCACAGCAGAGGGAGAAAATGCAGCTTGTGTCTCTGGTGCTGACTTTCACTTGCAGCTTCACATCTGGAAAAACACAGGCACAGCACACAATCTCATCAGTCGCACCGAAACCTGACAACTTGTAACAGCATCGGGCTGTTTGCGGGTGTTCCTTTTAGTTGCCTCTTTCTGGTTTGTTGAAAGCCTGACAGTAGTCTGCTACTTCAGGATAGCTCTTCTTGAACAGTGATTGTAAATATCCAAGCTGCCGGGTTTTCCTCAACAGGAGCAGACAGAGTTGATTTGGAGCATCAAAGACGAGCTGAGGAAAGTCTGTTCCACTAACGACCTGAAAGAGCTGCTGATAGCCAACAAACAGGAAGTGCCTTCTGGGGAATCTGCTGTGAGTTGGGGTTTTATTTCCTTTATGAATGTGACTGTCTGAATCTGAGAGGTTCATTCAGAGTGATGTTGCTAATGACAGCCAAAGGTCTGAAGCGAAAGCCTATTGTAAAATCTTAAGAACAGAAAAATCAGTTGGATTGAACACTTGGCAGAGGTTTGCAAACTGCTCCATGCCCTGCTGGTGGTCTGTGGGTAGCAGGCTGGGCATGTGGCATCAGATCTCTGCTTTCTTCCCAGTAGTTTAATTACACTAAAAGGAGCTAAAACGACATTTAAGCCTTTCCTAATGTTAATTATTTACATAAGTAATCACTGTAGTTGCCACACAATGTTGTGACTGGGATAGGAAGTGGCCTTTGCAATCTGCTTTGGAAGGTGTGAGCCATCTCTCACTGAAAGGTGTTGGGGGGGGGGGGGGCGGGGAACCAGGGATGGGATGGGATGGCTACAGTAGGCCTCTAGGGTTAAAATGGCCAAGGACCATTTTCCAGGGAGGAAGATTGGATTATTATGGACTATGCATTGACAGCTAAATACTGTGTAACCAAATGTAACACTCATCCTCCAGCAACATTTTTCACTTATTCCAGTGGAAGTGTGCTTAGCCCTTTACAATAAGCATGCTGTCTCAGACACAGAGCAGAAGCCTTGTCCTGAGGAGATGACAGTCCAAAGGCACAAGTGGGTGCCTGTGCGTGGGCAGGCAAACTTAGTGACATGTGGTGAAGGCTTTGTGCCACAAGTAGTTTTGAGGAGTTTTTTTATTTATAAGCTAGTTATAGATTCAACAAGTAACACTGTTTGTCTTCAGGCCAGGGTATTCAGATGCGAGTTTGCTGGATTCTCTGACACAGTATACTTTGTCCTTGCTGTGTGTGTTCCACTGTTTTCCTCGCATGATTTGTTTGCTTCTCTGTTGCTTTAGATCTTGGACCAAGTAGCAGATGGGATGGCATTCGGAGCTCTGCTTCCCTGTGAGGAGTGCAAGGGGCAGTTTGTGTTCAAGAGTGATGCATACTACTGCTCAGGGGATATCACTGCCTGGACTAAATGTGTTGCCAAAACACAGACCCCCAACAGGAAGGAATGGATAATCCCAAAGGTAGATGCAGCAAACTAGACTATCTGAAACTCGGCCTTTTAATTCTTAATGTACTCTATTGCTCGTGGAAGGGAAGAATAAATATTCATGCCCACAGCTTGGTATTAGAGGGCAGGACATACTACAGCTTCTGTGCACCTGTGCCTCTGAGAATGGGAAGAGCTGCTATTAGCGAATGCACAGGGAAGATTGTTTTACAGTAGCAGTGGGATGGAGAGATGTTATTTCTTCCATTCCAGAACCTTGGGCCTCTCCAGTTTGTCCTGCTGCTGTAAGAGTGACTTGTGGTTTCGGGTCTGTGATTTTAATTCCTAATGACTGGCTCATTTTGCTGTTTTAATTTTTTCCTTTCTGACTGAAGCAAGTGATTCTAATTCTGTGCTCTCAGAATTTCAGATGCTAATGTCTGAATTCCAGAACACTGTAAGCAATTATCTTCTTAAAATAAACAGCTATGCAGTTTCCTCTGCTTTCCCTCTAAATAGGGGGAAACATTTTCAGAGACAGTGTTCATGACTTTTAATGATCAGTGCTTTAACCAGGGCTTAAATTTTATTTTTTTTTACAAATCCTGCAGCAGAAATGTTGGTGAAATATCAACTGAAAAAAATCAAGGTTTTTCCTCCACTTTTGTTTTAAACACTACCCTGAGGAGAAAGAGTACATGTGTCTGGGGAATTAGGTTCTTGTGTAACGGGAAGCAGTGTTCTCCAATAGTTAGGGAAGGGGATGGGGAAGTGCTAGGACTCCTGATTCTATTCCTGACTGTCACTAAATTGTTGTTTTGACCTTGAGCAAGTCACTTAACCTTTCTGTGCCTTAGTTTCCCAATCAGTAAAATGGGATAATTACCTACCTCGCATGGGAGGTTGTGTGGCTTATGTAATGAATTGATTGTGAACCACATTGAGATCCATGTAAGAATCTTTCAGTAGCAAATGCCAAGGTCTGACCAATACTGAATTTAGTCTTTTAACATCGTAACAGTATTAGTAGGTTTTAAAGTCTTATGATGCTGCCCCCCAGGAGTTCCGGGAAATCTCCTACCTGAAGAAATTTAAGTGTAAAAAGCAAGACAGAGCATTCCCTCCAGAGGCTGTGGCCGTGAACTCAGTGCTTCCAGCAGCAGCTTCTGCTCCTTTGACAGAGAAGGCGTCTGTGCCAGCAGGTAAATGACTCGCTAGGCAGTGTTCAGAGCCAAGAGAGTCTGGTTTGAATGGGAATACGTGTTTGTCCATTTGTTGGAGCCAAATAACATTCACTTTATGCTTTCCCTAGTGTGGCAATGGGGAGGGGAATGGCAGGTGTCAGTGCTGCCTACGGGATTTCTCCTGGCACTCCACTGGCAAGGAGGCATTGATTGGTTTTTTGAGAAGCCATGGCTTCAGGGTGTGTGACCTGCTCACTCCACAAAGCTCCTTCCTGTCGCTCCGCTTAGTCACTTGTCTGCTGTACTGCACTTCAAGAGGGGAAACGTGGATGGCCAATCACGTGGTGTCCCTGAAGTGCCATGCAATATACTGAATCCCTCCTCCTGCTCCAACATTAGGCTGCATGGTGAGACGCAGAGGCAGCCTCTTCTGTTCCTCACCCCGGTGTTTATAGATCCCAGCTTCAGTCTGTGGACAAACGCATTTGAGATCCGTTTAACAAGTCACCTAGGAGTTTTAAAGGTTGAACTGTCTCTGGGGATCCCCTTTCTAGCTCATCCAACTCCTTGGGCAGTGTGACTAGGGCTCAAATGAAACATTTAATGAGGTGACTTCTTGCTTGATTGTGTGAGAAGCATCCATAGACCTTAGAATCACGTTCCACATCCAACATTAAACTGGTAGGGTGGTAGTTTGTTTGAAATCATTTATTTGCACTTGGCTTACTGGTTATTGTCTTCTCTCACTTAATGGTTATTTCTTCTACCCTCTTGATCCCAGACTCCTCCAACATTCCCCATCTACCTATCAGTAGGAGCTACTTTGATTTATTCAGCCCTCAGCACTTGTAACAGCCTTCAGTGTTACCGTGATATATTTCAGCGTTTGTGCTTGTCTAAACTGCAAAACCTATTATGTGTGTGTTTGATCTATAACATGATAGTGCTCCAGCTGTGTTACCGCTTTGATCCTGAGTGGTTACAGGGCTAAGACAGCTCAGTACCATATCTGCTTCACAGTCTGGTCCCATCTAGACATTCTCCCTCTCCAATTCCCCTCAAGCAGCTTTTCAATGAAGGAGGTGCCCTTTGTGGCTTAAATGTTACCTTTAGGTTTCTATGGGGTCCTCCATTCACTGTACATGGGAAAGGGAAGCTGTGTTAGCACTTCATAGCCAACAGTGTGCAAGCAGTGTCTGCTGGGAAGGTGCCAGTGTAGTCATGTTCTCAGTCTAAAACCCTTTTCATTTCTCCACCCCTCTTCCCAGGAAACTTACTGTACATTGGGTTATGCTGGCTTGTATGTTCTCTGTACTAGGGGAAGGATGAACTGTTGTGACAATTGCTCAGAGCAGTATCAGATTCAGGAGTTGTGGGTTTAGTGCTCGATGCTCTTTATTTACATGATGTTTTTATTTCTGAACAACTAGATAAGCCATTATCCAGCATGAAGATTTTGACCCTTGGAAAATTATCCAGGAACAAGGAAGAAGTGAAGGCTATGATTGAGGATCTGGGCGGAAAGGTGACAGGGTCAGCGAACAAGGCTACCTTGTGCATCAGCACACAAAGTGAGGAACAATGCTATATCATCAGCAACCTTAGGACTTGGGAGTTAGGAGATTATAAAGGCCATAATTAAATTCCAGTGTAAAGGCTGGAGGTGACATTCTGTTGAGCCATGTTTGGATAGTGGGCTTTTTTTTTCATATTCTTGGAAAAGTGAATAAAAATACATTTTGTAAGCAAGACTTTCTATAGCGCTCTTAGTTCTGACTGATCTCCTAGTGTTTTCCTGACTCTGCAGTAGAGCTGATGTCAGGAATAGGTATATTTCCCATTATGGATTTTTAAGGACTAGACTGTGCTTTAATTGTGAGGTGGCTTCTTTTATGTAATTGGTAGCTGAGGTTGATGTAGGTATCTACATGTCAGATGCGGGGTGGGGCGTAACTATTTAGTCACAATGAGGCTGTGAAAGAATGCTACTATTTCAATGTTAGGTCCTGCTCCCACTGAAGTAACAGCAAAACTCCTGTTGACTTCAAAGGTGCAATATCAGGCCCTTATGGTGTAGGGGAGAAATGTCCCTGATAGACAGTTGGCCTGGAGGGTGCTACCATGGGCCTCATCGGAGCAGCTCTCACCAAGCCCCTGGCTCAGCTGGGAGGTGAGGCCGGGTTTGAAATCCAGAAAGTCACTGTGCAACAGGTAACTTTGTTTTAGGCTAGACAAGGCTGTTGGGGATTTTGTTTTGGGCAGGGTGTAGCACATGCAAAACGCCTCTTTAAAACATTATAAAGGCTGGGCCAGCACAGCAGGGCTAGAATCTGAGCCTCTCGGAAAGGCTCTATGCTATCTTTGTCGCTGTAACGTTTGCTCCAGGAAACGTGGACTACAGCTTCCCTGACTTCTATCCCCTTCCTTTCAGAGGAAGTGGAGAAAATGACCAAGAAGATGGAAGAAGTGAAGGAGGCCAAAGTCCGAGTGGTCTCAGAGGGGTTTCTGCAGGACGTAAAATCCTCCAGCAAGGGCTTCCAGGAGCTCCTGTCGCTGCATGCGCTCTCGCCTTGGGGTGCAGAGGTGAAACAGGAGCACACGGAGACATCCCTGGGAGGAAAGTCCAGCGGGCTCCCAAATATGAAGAGTGCTGGGAAGGTCAAGGAAGAACAAGGTAAAAAAACATAACGGCTCTTGTCTCCACAGGAGTGTTCATTACCGTGTGTTTAAGCATTGCTTTACCCTTCCATAGCATGCCTCTTGTGTGATGGTCTGAGGGTGAATGGGTGGGCTCCTCACACAGCACAGGTGCCCTGGCTATAGTCCAAACTCACGACTTTCCCCGAATTGGGCCCATATTCTTTCTTCAAGTAACAAAGCCCCAAGACCAGACCAGCCTCCGTGTCCAAACTCCCTGCCGAACGGGTTGTTTGTAGAGTTTCTCACTGCCATACTGTCTCTCCCTTTTCTAGCTCACTCTTGCCTGGGAGAGAGAGACGGTTTTAATTTATGAAGGCCACTCTCACCAAAATCCTAGCAAGATAACTAACACATTCCACTTGTTTGGTGGGGGCAGGGGAGAAGACAGGTGTCTCCTCAGTAGATGGTCACTTCCCAGGTTAGATCACATAAGGTGCAGTGTAGCTGGAAGTCAGTGCAGTGATTTTCTAACATTGCTTTAGAAGAGCAGTGTGATTTATACAGGTGGAACCTGTTAGTGTGAGTCAAGACAGGATGAAAACTACTCTAGTGCTTTTAAAGAACTTGAGCATTGATTCAAGGAGAGTTCGTCAGACAATCCTGTTTTATCAGATTAAAAATGTAAGGTCTTCCCATCTCTTTCTTCAGGAACCAGCAAGTCTGAAAAGAAAATGAAGTTAACAGTTAAAGGAGGAGCAGCAGTGGATCCTGATTCAGGTGAATGCAGAAAACCATCTGTGCCTCCAACCATCCTAGCCAGAGTCTGATCAGTTTGAATCCATGCATTCACATAGCACCCCTTGTCAGTACCCGGCCCTAGCCAGGGAAGCTAATGATCCAACCAGGGGACCAAATTCTGTGTTTTAAATTCTCCTCTGCAAAAGAACCAAGATAGACATGAGTGCTCTGTGGTTCCCATTGAGGTACCTAGGAGTTGTGGATTCTCAGCACCTTTTGCGCTGCCTGCCTCATAGAAGAAACATTTGCTTGGTGAAATGTTAAATGCTGGTGGTCATCTTGCATATGCATAGAGATAACAATGGCTTTTCCATTGTCTCCGTGCATAAGAACGGCCATAATGGGTCAGACGAAAGGTCCATCTAGCCCAGTATCTTGTCGTCAGACAGTGACCAATGCCAGGTGCCCCAGAGGGAATGAACAGAACAGATTTTTTTTTTTTTGAACCCTGTTATAGTGTAGGCCTTCACAACATCCTCTGACAAGGAATTCCACAGGTTGACTATGTGGTGTGAAAAAATACTTCCTTTTGTTTGTTTTAAACCTGCTGCCTATTAATTTCATTTGGTGACCCCCTAGCTCTTGTGTTATGAGAAGGAGTAAATAGCTTCCTTATTTACTTTCTCCACGACAGTCGAGATTGTATAGACTTCTATCATATCCCCTCTTAGTCTTGTCTTTTCCAAGCTGAAAAGTCCCAGTCTTGTTAATCTCTCCTCATATGGAAGCCGTTCCATACCCCTCATCGTTTTTGTTGCCCTTTTCTGAACCTTTTCCAATTCCAATATATATTTTTTGAGATGAGGTGACCACATCTGCATGCAGTATTCAAGATGTGGGTGTACCATGGATTTATATAGAGGCAATATGATATTTTCTGTCTTATTATGTATCCTTTTCTTAATGATTCCCAACGTTCTGTTTGCTTTTTTGACTGCCACTGCACATTGAGTGGATGTTTTCAGATAACTATCCACAGTGACTCCAAGGTCTCTTTCTTGAGTGGTAACAGCTAATGTAGATCCCATCATTTTATATGTATAGTTGGGATTATGTTTTCCAATGTGCATTACTTTGCACTCATCACCACTGAATTTCATCTGCCATTTTGTTGCCCAGTCATCCAGTTTTGTGCCTGTGTGTGTCTTAACATCTCTTGGTTAAGTCTGCATACACAAAATTAGTCTGAATAAGGAAAGGAGATACAAAATGACTACCTCACCCTGGCTCTAAGTCACTACCTCTCTTCATAGGTTTGGAGGACTCTGCTCATGTCTTTGAAAAGAGTGGTAAAATCTTCAGTGCCACGCTTGGTCTGGTAGATATCGTCAGAGGAACCAATTCCTATTACAAACTGCAGCTACTGGAGGATGACAGAGAGATCAGGTGGGTTTAATTTCCCATGGAAATGTAGGGTTTTTTTTACAAATGCCAAATATAAATAGAAATTTCTTCATGACTTCTTTTAAAAATGTCTGTGATGTTTGTTTTGTTCTGTATGAAAAAGTTCCTTTGTAGTTCTGGAAACCCAAACACAGCAACATCACCTAAGTGCATGGAAATATGGAAGTGAAACTGACCAATGTAGTTTCATTTTTGCCAAATAGAGTGAGATGAAAAAAGTAAACCTATGGGGTGAAATGGAAGTTAGGAATTGATAAGCACCTGAGCAAGTCTGGTTTGTGCTCAATTCCACTGATAGTGAAAACATCCCAGATTGAGCAGTTGGGGTTTTTTAGATATAGAATTAGGGTTGGTTAATTGATGTACCACCCAAACTATAATGTTCTGGGACCGGTGTCTCAGCATTCAGGAGCAGCAAAGCAGGATTTGGCATGAGTGTGCCCGTTTTAATTTTGGGACATTGTTTATGAAGAAATGTGCAGGTTGCATTTTTCCCCTCTAACTCCTGGTTGGTGCAAGCTGACTGTGAAGCCTCTGGAGGCCAGCTCCGTTTCAGGCTGCTCTGTATCTGTGTAAACATGTAGAAATCAGTACCCTGAGGCTTGACAAGGTGGATTGAAAAGGGCCAGGAAGCATCATGCCCAGTCTTGTCCAAGCATGCATCAGAATTGTGCACATGCTACACTATTGAAGAAGCTACAGTCAAGGGGCCCTTGGGGAAAATTGATTCTCCAGGAGCAGAGAGAATGCACAATAACCAAGGTAAGCTAAGGGCTGCAGATAAGCTGCCTATTTCAGATGTGGATGACTTGTACTTTAAATTGGACTCTTGTTACCAGTTCCCATATCTGGATTTGTGATTGGTATGTGATGAAATTTCAGGGCTGGTATTCAGTGCTGACAAATCAGAAACATTGATTAATCATATCTCTACAAATCATGCAAAAACTCTTTAAGATGGTGCCAGTACCACAGCCGGACTTGTAAATGATTGTATTTTGACAGTTTCTCTCTCTTTAAATTTAGACTAGGATTTAGAGTCTTGCCTAGTTAGTGAATAGTTGTGCGTGCTTAACAAGGATTTCATAGCGTCTGTTTTCAAAATGTCTGACCATAGTAAGTTGAAATTTGCATTTTTCTGTTCAGTTTCCACATTATACAAAGCAAAAACTAGCCACAGCAGTGACTGGATATAGGCAGTGGAGTTGTAGTGCCATAAAAGATAACATTGGGCAACCACACAAATGGGAACTGTGGGCTTTCCACTTGCTCACTTCATTCTGGGTTGCTACTTCGACTATTAAATTGCTTTATTTCTCTCCTTTTATGTGTCAGACACTTTGGATCCTTTATCTGTGCAGTCACAAGAGTTCAGGCTGTCTCTTCCTTTTCTCTCTCCCCCCTGGCTCCCAAGAGCCATCAGAATCTCTTTGAATAACCGTTGTCTCTGGCTCCACTATTGGCCAGTTCAGCCTTGATGTAAGCAGGCACAACTCTGACTCTCTCAAATGGAAGTTGAACCCTCTTACAGTGCTGCTGCTTATGGCAAACAATGATTAATGGTGAAATCTGACATTTGTAGCCAGGCCTTATATTTTTGAGTGTGATATAAAGTTGGGCATTGATAACAAAACAAACATTGAAATCCTAATTAATCTTACTCTGCAGTATTGTCTTCTTTAGCCCGCAGTAGAGCCCGAACATGTTAGTTGCTTGCAAGATAAAGGGTGGTCCCTTTCCCAAAGACATGTAGTGTAAAACGACAGATGAATAAAGGGTGGGAGAAAGGGGTACAGCACACAAGCAAAGCAGTCAGACTAATGTATCAGTGTTAAAGGTTTTCTGGTGTGTAGGTGGGAGGACTGGATGGCACAGGTGACTAGTGATGGACTATAGAGCTGAATTGACAGACTAGAGATGAGAGGTTCACGTTGGTAGTGAGCAAAAGGTGTTATACCGTTTGGTTGCTGTTGTTGGGCGTCCATGATGAACCAAGGTTAGTTTTAATCCAGGCCCCATAGGTTGGGCCCTACCAAATTCACCACCATGAAAAACACGTCACAGACCATGAAATCAGATCACTACTACTTCCCGTGTATGACCACTCTCCGGGAGAGATCAGACCTACCTCCAGGTACCTCCCTCAGCTTCAGGAAGCTTCGCGGCTGTGCTGCCTTTAGCGCCCAGATCTGAAGGCAGCGCAGAAGTGAGGGTGGCAATCCCGCAAATCCCCTACAACAGCTCTACGACCCCCTTTTGGGTCAGGACCCTCACTGTTACAACACTGAAATTTCAGATGTAAACATCTGAAACCATGAAATAGACTATTTTAAAATCCTACAACGCTGAAATCGACCAAAACGGGCCATGAATTTGGTAGGGCCCTACCCATAGATCAAGCGCCAGCATCCCTGCCACAATGGACACCAGGTGGCACCTTTGTTAGTGTCTCCTGAAATTGCAAAGGGTTGCCTGGCTCTCTGCCCTAGGGCTTGTTTATACACAGAAGTGGCCCTATTTTAACTATACCAATATTGCTAAAGCAGTACAACCCTCCTAGTGTTATACCAGTATAAAGGCTCCTTTGTAATATAACTGTGTACTCCTTTGATTATTTCAGTAAAAAATCACCCCCAACTGAAATAGTGAAATTAGTACAAAAAACTGCATTAGACCAGGCCTTGGAGAAGGTCCCTTCAAGTCAGAGTTGAAGCGTGATGATAGGACAGTAAAGGAAAGCTTTAGCTGCTACCCTCACTTTTGCCTCTAGAGCCGTTAATCTAGTGGCCTTCAGTACTACATTCACACATCAAATTGAATATTGGTGCCTAAATAGTGTGCACACCTTTCTGTGGCAGCCACTTTTTGGTAGCTATAGGCATTGATGTATAAAAACGTGGCCCATTATGTGTGTGTAGTCATTCCAAAACTAGAGTGCCTTCCATTTAATGATAACGCAGATGGATGATTCTGATACTATGCTTATGTCCACGCAGTCTTTTTCGTGGGATCAGATTCATTAGAACTGAGATCCAGAGTCAGAAATCTTACTTGTGTCCCCTTTTCCTGTTTTGTTTGCTTCTAGGTACTGGGTTTTCAGATCTTGGGGTCGTGTTGGCACTGTGATTGGGAGTAACAAACTGGAGCAGATGCCGTCTAAAGATGATGCCATTGAGCACTTCTTGAATTTGTATGAAGAGAAAACGGGCAATTCATGGCATTCCAAGAACTTCACTAAATATCCAAAAAAATTCTACCCTCTGGAAATAGACTATGGACAGGTAACTCCCTAATATTCCTGTGCTGGGAAGATAATTCTTTCTTACACAAAGTGCAGGATAAGCATTTTCCTATCTTCTTTGATTTTTGAATGCATTTGTTCAGCAAGAGGATAAGGTGCAGGAATCCGGATATTTTGTGTTAGGCAGAGTGCTGAACTGCTCAGTGCTATGCAAATGTAAGATGATACTGTGCCTTCCCCAAGTGGCTTACCATGTAGATCAGATGCGAACAATATTGCATTTAAATAGATAACTAGTCATGTTAGAAAAGTGTTAAAACTAAAGTTAGCTCAGATGCCTTTGAGTTGACGCTGTGTGTCCACTTTTGGGACCTCTCAATTGGGGAAGTTAAAAGGACACCAATTTGAAAAGTAGTCATTTAAAATAAGTCAAAAGTAGTTTCATGTATTACCTGGATCCCTGAGTGCCATGCCAGTTGTACATCACAATCTCATTTTCCTATTTTTAAAAAAGTACTTCTCTCCCCTTCCCCTCTGTGAGTGACCCATCCAAACAGAGGAAACACTAAAACTGGCTCTTCCCCAAAGTTCTGTCAAATGCACATACTGAACAGACCGAAAAAGAGAAATCAGCCATTACAGAAAAGAGTCAGCTGTTTAAATAGTAAACCAAGAATTTTCCCTCTTCTGGCCCATGAGAACTTTTGTGAGTTAATTTAAAGGGATATTCTCAACTTTAATCATACTTCTGAGCATTTTTTAAACCTACCGTAGCCCCTAAGATAGCAGTAACAAAAAAAATAGAAAATATTTTCTAGCTATCACATTCGTATGTTCTTATATATGGCCAAATTGTTGGATGTCAACTGAAATATTTGAATATAAAAATACGTAGCTTTAGTGAAGTGGTCTGCATTAATGTAGAATGTTACACTGGTGAACTGTTAATAAAATTACAACCTCAATGCACGTTTTATTGATTAGGCTACAGCCTGATCTATATCCAAGAGAACACAGAGATGGTATAGTGGTCAGCAGAAGACCACTGGACTGTTCCATGAATAGAGAAATATACAATAGAAACGTATTGAAAATTATTAGTATATTTTTAAAGTAGTTGACCGTACAGGCTGTGACGTTCAAACAAAGCACAGTCCTCTAGTTCAGACCAAGATCTATATATATGGTAAGTATTGTTGAAAAAGGAAAAAAAAAATCTATTTAATGTTGTGTTGGGTGAAGCAGCAATACAAGTATGAAGATGAAAAATATGTTTTAAATTTAACTTGCATTTACATGGAGCACCTCTTGAAATCACATATGTCAAGTTAATGATTATTCAGGTTTTTTAAATTCAGACTTAATGTCCCATTGCCTTGTATTGTCAGAGCAATACCCCACATTTCCCACCAAATTCAGTCTTGTGTGCAATAGTGTGCCCGCTCTAAGTTGGCTTTGAGTTGTTACCACGACAATCAATACATTTCCCTTATCCCTTGGTATGTTTGTATTTACTCTTTCTAGGATGAAGAAGCTGTGAGGAAACTGACAGTGAGTGCTGGGACCAAGTCAAAGCTTGCTAAGCCAGTCCAGGACCTTATTAAGATGATCTTTGATGTGGAGAGCATGAAGAAAGCCATGGTGGAATTTGAGGTACTTGCACTTTTATTTAATGTTTCAAGTCACTCCTTCCCGCTAGACATCATAGTTATGCTGGCAGTAGCAGGCCGTTCGCACTGTGGATCTGATCCAGCGTTGTCAATGGGAATCAGTCATTGACTTTGGAGGACATTGAATCAGGCCCTACGATAAGGGGTGGGTGAGGGGTCTAACAAGCTTTTATCACTAGTTTGAAGTATCATTTATAGGTTTTTTTTAATCATAACTATACAAATGTCATAGAATCATAGAATATCAGGGTTGGAAGGGACCTTAGGAGGTCATCTAGTCCAACCCTCTGCTCAAAGCAGGACCAATCCCCAGTTTTTGCCCCAGATCCCTAAATGGCCCCCTCAAGGATTGAACTCACAACCCTGGGTTTAGCAGGCTATCCCTCCCCCCATGTCATCTTGGTGCATCTTTTTCATTAGTGATGTCTGTATCGAATGTTCTCAGCTTGTAACTAAAGGAGACTTTTCTGTGTGCTCATCCTGTAAGTTCAGCCTTGGATCAGGAAAATCATTTGTGTTCCTTTGTGTTATGCACATCATCACCATTGGTAGAGGTTTTGGAATCTTAACTCAGATGGCCACCGACACAGCAAGAAACACCCTTCTGGGTCTGTGGCACTGACACTAGTAAAACTATTCTTAGTAAATTTAAATAACTGAGACTCTGGAGGTGCACAGAAAGCTGATATGTGCATTAAAGTGATGTTTAGATAAAGCCTATTTCCTCCTCTTAGCCATGTTAAATGCCGGATTCTTGTGTAATGTTTCTATGGCTTGCTCTACACTACAGAGTTAGGTTGACATAAGGCAGCTTATATCGACCTAACTATATCAGTGTCTACACTACAGCGTTGCTCGTGCCGATGTAAGTTACCCTATTATACCGACATCATAACTCCACCTCCACGAGAGGCACAGGGCTTATATCGGCGTAGTTAGGCAATGCAGTGTCTCTGTAGACACTGCATTCCTTACATCGGCTGTGAAATGGACAAGAAAGCTGGCTCCTGGCTCTCCAGCCGGGCTGCTGCGGCTCTCCACTCCAAGTTGGGCTGCCACCCAGGCTCCTGGCTTGGGCTGCGGCCCAGGCTCCCCACTCCCTGCTGGGAGCCCTGGGGTCCCAACTCCCTCCCCGGAACATGGCAGCCGACTGGACTCTGGGTGTGGATCTCCCCGCCAGAGGCGAGAGGCCCCAGGCAGCTGCTCCCCGGCTTCCAGCTGATGGGAGGCATGAAGCCCCAAGTGGCTGCCCCCCTGCTCCCGACTGGGAGCTGTACAGACCTGAGAGCCCTGGCTCTCAACCTCCCCACACTGCCCCTCTTCAGTCAAGATGCACACCACCAACAGAAGGAGGGTAGTAATTACTGTGGAGGCTGTAAGTTGACCTAACATAGGTCGACTTAAGATTGTAGTGTAGACATGTGGTTAGTGGCTCACCACTCTTTCAGTTGAGGAAAAAAGCGCTGTGATCCACCCTTCTTCCCATGTCTTTAGTATAACATAGCCCCACCCGTTTGGATTCATAGCTCTAAGAATGGTCTGGTAGTGCTTGCCTAAGGCCCTACTTAACTTGCAATATTGCGGAAATTGCGGATTCCGCAATGTTAGGCTTCCACCGCAGTTTGACAGCGGGAGCCCCGTTCTGCGCAGGGCTGACAGTGGGGGCCGCGGGCCGCCCACAGCGGAAAATTGCGGAAAAATAATAATGGGCTTTATTACTGCAAGTAATAAGGTCCATTATTACTTTTCTGCAATTTTCCATGGCTTGTCCACAACTCACAATTCAAGTAGGGCCGTATGCCTGCCTCGCTCCATGCATATAAATGTGTGTACAGTACAGACCCATTTACGCGCGGATGTTGGGAGTCAAGCCATCATGACCGCGTGTTAACGGGCCGCTGGTTGAGGGCCATGTTAAAATATCTTAAGATATCTATGTAAACATGTATAATTATCTAGGATTACATACATATTCACAGCGTCCCAAATACTGCAGGCTTATCTGTTAACGGCGCTTTGCAAGAGTATAAATTCAAATGTGTAATCTAATAAGAACATTAAATACGCAGTAAATCACAAAAACTTTGAAAAAGTACCAGTTTAAGAGTGACAATGACTAAGCGAACGTGATACGTCTTTACCAATATTGGCGATCAAAAGGAAGAGGAAACGCCAGTAGGCCTACAACACGTTTCTGCTCCGCACTTCCTGTCGATTTCTGTCAGTGAGTTAGTGAGCAAATCTGTAGTGCTACATAGCAAGTTCCTGTACCTCATGTTAATGAGTCTCGCGTGTTAAATAGGTAGCACTCGGAGGCATGGCGCTACCGCGCATTAAGCAGATTCACACGTAAATGGGTCTGTACTGTACTATCACCTGCAGTCTCCAAATCCACTTTTAATGTTGTGGGTGAACTGCTGCATGTCAGGGCATCTGTAATGTTAAACAACTTTTCTCTCTGGCTTTCTTTTGTCAGTCTATAAAGGTAGTTTAATTTACCTAGCATAAAATTGCATATTGAAAGAGGTGTTGCTTGCTCTGTGTGACATACAGATTAATTTGCACACCACCTTTTCTACAGCTACACTTCAGTTTGTCATGTGCAGTGAAACTCTGTATACCTGAAATCCTTGTAATATGCAAGCACATTCTGAAGCATCTATGATAAGAGATTTTCCTGTATATTCTGTGGCTTTTGAAAGCACAGTTTTTGGATTAAAGCCCCTAAAATAAATGCGAATGATTCTCCATTTCCAGTACTGTCCAGATCATCTGGAGAAAATTAGCTCCATTGGACCCATGCTAGTTTGTGCCATCTGAGGATCTGTATAGCCCCTAGAGCTTGAATGGAGACTTGCTCTTCCCATTCGATTCTGTCTTCAGTATTATTCCATGCAGCAGCTCTTTCCAATGAGGGAAGAATATTTGCCTCTGCTAGGGAGCCAAAAAACGGTGTGCAGTCTCCCCAAGGGGTTTATTATGTCCTTTAATCTGCCTGATTTCATGTGCTTTTATTTACTGCACTGTACCCAGGCACTTCCAATGTGTGTAGAAAGCTTTGGCAGCTTCAGGCTTTTTTCTGATAGACTTGTGATGTTTACATCACATGGATTATTTCCACGATGGGGGTGACCTGAAGACTCTCTTCAGCTTTCTAATTCTGTAAAGACTTCCCCTCACTTAACAATTCTTAACACCCTTTCTCACTCCTGGATGGAGACCCTGACATCGAGCACTGGGGCGAAGTTAGGGTGACCAGATGACCAGATGTCCCGATTTTATAGGGACAGTCCCAATATTTGGGGCTTTTTCTTATATAGGCTCCTATTACCCCCCACCCCCATCCTGATTTTTCACACTTGCTATCTGGCCACCCTAGGCGAAGTACTACATTACCCCTTCACGAAGCATTGGTGTATTAACTGTTTTGCTGCTGGTACTCCGTGTGTCTGCAGCTTCTGCGTTGCTTTGTCGTCATGTCCCACCTGGTGCATGTGACTGCATGGGAGGTGATTCTGACAATATACCTGATGCATTTGGCAGAGCAAAATTGCTATATTATTGATCTAGACCTGATCCGTCATGATCTCTGTGCTGTTTTGTCCAGAGTTAAACAGATCAGATTTGTGTTGCTTTGCAGCTTAAAATCATAGTTTTACATCTTGTTTGCTACTTTACTTCCTATATAGCAATTGGAGATGGAAGTTATATTGGGGCATCTAGTCCAGTCCACCCTGGTAATGCTAATTTTAAGTGACTCGAAGGAGGGGCTTCCAGCACTTCAGCCCAGACCTGGTCTCTTGGGAGGCTACATAACAGTCTAATGTGTATTGGTCTAGACAGCAGTTAGCCTAAATCGTCATCACTGAGAATGCTTTGTCTGATTATACCCATCTTTGTCTTATTTCTCCTGAAAATGCATGTGTCCCTCTACATGAGTGTCCCCAAGATATTGTACGTTGCATTCTGTCACATCTGGGGCTCTGACTTCTATCTCTTCATCCAGCTTGGTTTTTCTTTGTAGCTGGATTTCATCATGTTGTAGATGCAGCAGGAGGTGGAAGCAAATCTCTGTACCGTGATACAAGGTGCAAATTGCCATGCAAATTACTTCAGCACTTGGGTGGCAAGGCTCACTGGTTCAGAAGCGCTTCTCAAGCTCCTTTGCAGAAGGGGTGTGCATGTAGCTGGGAATTTTAATGTAACTTTAATGAATAAAATATAATTTATCCAACAGTAAATGATTTGTGGAGTTTCCTAGAGGATTCTGCCATTGACTCCTGTTTGGAACCAGCCACTCTACAGTTTTCCTCTCTGCGATGAGGGTTTTGGACCTGGTGCCTGTCAGTGCTCTGAGTACACAAATAGTACTGACCTGACGAGCTGAGGGGTGTTCTCTGAGGACTGCTAATGTCCATAGAGCATATCCATAACCTCTTGTAAAACATTCAATTAAAATGGAGCTTTGTTAAATGCTGCCGCATACAGAGCTGCTTCATTACAAAGCTGGTGCATGAAAAGGTCTAGTTTTAAGCTATGGGGGGAGGGATAGCTCAGTGGTTTGAGCATTGGCCTGCTAAATCCAGGGTTGTGAGTTCAATCCTTGAGGGGGCCACTTAGGGATCTGGGGCAAAAATCTGTCAGGGGACAGTACTTGGTCCCTGCTAGTGAAGGCAGGGGACTGGACTCGATGACCTTTCAAGGTCCTTCCAGTTCTAGGAGATTGGCATATCTCCATTTATTTTTATTTATTTATTTAAGCTAAAACTCCCCAAGCTGCAGCTGTTCAAAAGACACTCATATCAAAACTGTGCTGCCAGGCCAGAGAGAGATCTGGGAAGGCCTTGAGAAAGATTTAAGATTTGGGGGGGGGTTTAACTAGTTTGCCCAAAAAGTGGGGAGGATGAGATAGGTGGGGGTGCCAGGCAACATCTATTTCTAAAATAAATTAGTAAATAAAATGTGGAAAACAGAAGCATAACTTGTACTGTGAGATTACACTTTCAGTTAACATGTGCCTTGATGGGGCGCTCTGTATGCAAAATACAGAATACAACTTCCTCATGCTTTACTCTGCAGTTTACAGGTGCCAAGTGCAAATGCTGAAAATGGAGTACGCTTGGACTGTTACTGCAGTCAAAATACTGGGCACATTATGTGATCTCCTGAAGGATATTTTATTCTGTTCAAGCTGCCGTTTTATATTAGTTTCCCCAGCAGCAGATCTAATTGTAAGGGTCATGAATGCTTACGGCATTAGGTAAATATTAAACCTTATACTGAAACACTTACTTTGTTCACCCCAAGTACTGCACATGGTCTTAAGTTACAGATATAATTTTGTCTCATTGGGAGATAACTTGTCCATATTCTGGCTGCACTGCTCTATTCATTCTTCAATCCGTGCAGATAAATGCCAGCTCTGATCTGAAATGTTTTAATTTTTATATAACGTATTCTGTCTGGAGACTCAGATCTTTCTGGTGGCCAGATGAGAGGAACTATGGAGGTTTCATTGTAATGGAGTCCTGTTTTAATTGCTTCAACAAATCTCCTTGTCAGATTGACCTTCAGAAGATGCCACTGGGAAAGCTGAGCAAGAGGCAGATCCAGAGTGCATACTCCATCCTTAATGAGGTTCAGCAGGTGAGCAAGAAACAGACTTTACAACCAGCAAAGGAATTCAGAAGTCATTTTGGGCTCAGAACACGGCTGGATTCCTTGCTGCATTTGTGCTTTACAGAGGTTACACTTGTTTTGATCAACTAAAGGTTAATGTTTCAGTAAAGGGGCTGCTTCATTCTTTTTGAATGAACCCGTGGCTGAGGACACTATTGCTATTAATCACACCGTCTGTATCTGAGGCTGTCTACACTTAAAATGCTATGGTGACACAGCTGCAGTGCTTCAGTGTAGACACTCACTACAGCAACAGGAGGGGTTCTTCCATCACTGTAGTTAATCCACTTTCCCAAGAGGCAGTAGCTAGGTCAACAGAAGAATTTTTTTGTCTACCTTGTGCTGCCTTTACCAGGATTAGTTCGGCATACCAGCATCTCTCAGGTGTGCATTTTTCACACACACAAGACACTGCTCTGCCAATGTAAGTTTCCAGTGCAGACCAGTCCTAAGAGCACATAGTGTGAATATGCAACTAATTATGTCAGTGTTGTCGTGTAAATAGACCTAATTTGTTCTTTTGGAAGAACAGCATTTTAAGCATGTGGAAGAGGAGTATGTAAAGTTAAGCCTGGTCTACACTTAAAACTTAGGTCACCATAGCTACAGCGTTTGGGGTGTAAAAAATCCACTCTCCTGAGCACCGTATCTATGCTGACCTAACCCCTGGTGTAGATGCAGCTACATTGACAGAAGAATGCCTCTGTCGACCTAACTGCTGTGTCTCAGGGAAGTGGAGTTCCTACACCAATAGAGAAACCTCTTCCATCACCATAGTCTGTGTCTACACTACAGGGTTACAAGAGGCACAGTTGTGACGCTGTAGCTATGCTGCTGTAGCACCGCTGGTGTAGACATGGCCTAAGACAGGGCCAAATCCACTGCTGCTGATGTAAATGCGGGATTAATCCACTGAAGTCTGGAGTTACTCCTGTTCACTGCATTCCAAGATGGAAGGGGAGTGTGTTTGCTTAATGATATATGTAGATGTGCTGTAGTGCTCATCTGTTCTGGGTGTATAAGGCACTCTTGCTCATGATTTGGAGCATTCCAAGGATCGCTAGGCGATCTTGCCCAGAGAGCTCACAAAAGTCCTCTGTATGGTACCCAAAAGAGGCATGCAGAGGGGCACTTCCAGACTTAATATAAATGCACATCAGCTGCTTGCCGCAACAAAATGATTCATTCAGCTGTTCTCGGGTTCACTCAGTGAGCATGTCTGCACTTACGGTTTTATTGCTGTTTGTTTTGGAGTACCAGAACCTCAGGTTTTTTTTCCCGAACAAGCTTATTCCTTTATCAGTTGTTCCTTTACCAGGTAATGATTGTATTTCTGTAGGTATTTTGATTTGGAACATGGAAAGTGATTTAATAGGACAGTCTCTTTATTCATTGAAATGGGTTTCAGCATTAAAATCATTTTGGTTATGTATCTCTGTCCTTGTATTGTTAACGTTTCTTTTTTCTAGTCTTTCCAAACAAGTACCTTGAGTGCATCTATTATTGCATGGATTTTTCCCAGAATTTGTTTCTCCTCTTCTCATTTAGGCAGTTTCTGATGGTGGCAGTGATCCTCAGATACTGGATCTCTCCAATCGCTTCTATACCCTGATACCTCATGACTTTGGGATGAAGAAACCACCTCTCTTAAATAACTTAGAACATATCCAGGTATTAATGAAACAGCTCTGGCACCTGATATTGAAATATAGAAGGTTTGCGTTTTGTTAAGTGTGAATGAGGAAACACCTTCTTCTATGAATGTAACTAGGGCAACTTAAAAGTGACCATTGTTTGGAACAGAACTGTTTGCAATCCTATTTGACACTGCAAGGCTGTGACTATAATAGTGTAGCTTTGTGTTTAAGTATGTAGGCTTCTTTCTATGCTGTTTAGTTGGCTTAGCTGTTATCCAGAAATGTCTGAAGAATTGTCCCCTGTGCTTTGCTTAGCAAAGGCTGAACTAGCTCCTGACCATCACTTCACAGGCTTTGTGGCTTATATACAGCTAAAGAGATTCTGGGCCAAATTCATCCTCTGTATAAGTGGGATAACTTTAGGTTTTCAGGCTTGAAAATGCTAGCCCGACTCTTCCCCCCCCCCCCCCCCCCCCCCCCCCCCCCATATTCTGTTGCATATCTTTGCCAAAGGATCTACTGATGTAAAGTTTTAAAGTAGCAAAACTGAATGGAAAGGGGAAAACTGAGGGGATTTATTTTTAGCTTTGTGAAAGCAGAGAAAGATGTAAAGCTTGACCTTAAAGTAGGAATTGCAGGTCTCAATGTAGGTTCTACACAATCCTCATGGATACTGAGCTGCTTTTGACATCACGCCCTGGGATCCACTTGTCTGAGAAATTGCTTATCTCTTCATGACCCTCTGCAGAAGATGAAGAAACTTGCCAGTTTGCTTGAGCTCTCTGTTCTGGAGCGTAAACTCTCCATAGCTGGCAGCAGAACAGGGGAGGGCTTTTGAAATCTGCACCCTCCTTTGGAGCCTGGGATGGTTAGCTTAAAGAGAAGTATCAGATCCATTTGCCCAGGTGCTGTATTGATTTTATAATAGGGATAGGTGGGTTTTTGTTAACAGGAAAGTTCTGTAGATCGCTTTATTGATGTGAGCCACCCAAGTGTTGTGGCAGTGGTGCACAGACATGTATAAATATCTCGGCGTCAACATGCTCATAGCAACTGCAGGACAAGGTCTTAAGGCTGTAAAGACTTTCCTATGGCAAGAAAAATAACCTCTTCAAATTATCCAGGCCAAAGTGCAGATGTTAGACAACCTGCTTGATATTGAGGTCGCTTACAGCCTTCTCAGAGGTGGAAATGAAGATGGGGATAAAGACCCAATTGACATCAACTACGAAAAGCTCAAAACTAACATTAAGGTAAATGAAATAGAACAGTAGACTGTGGTCAGTGGCTGTGAATATGAACTTGGCACCCATTCGTATGGAGTATAACAGATAAATAAGGCACTGCTGGTAAACTAAAAATACAGCTTTCCACTCTAGTAGGGAACAAATCATGCCCCATGTTGAGCTCCCAGTATACCATTATATATGCCTGTATTCACTCCACCATCTGTACAAAAAAAGTCTCTTAATTCTAATGCCCTGTTTGTATTCCTGAAGGGTGGAATGGGAAAAGCCCATATATCCCTGTCTCTCCAAAGCCTCCAATAGCAGATTGTGTCACCCTTCAACTCGTACAGAGATGATCCTTTGATTTTGGCCAAAAAACAACTTAGGATGCCCTAGACATGTCTGTCCTAGTGATAAATAAGAGATTTAGTGGGGGGAGCCACCAACTGCAGGATAAATTTTTCAGTCCCCAAAATGACCTAACAGGCTCACATTAATCTTCATTTTTAAAGGAAGCCGTTTGTGTTCTGCTCTTTCCTCCCAGGTTATTGATAAAGATTCAGAAGAAGCCAAGCTCATAAAGCAGTATGTGAAGAATACACATGCCTCTACCCACAATGCATATGATCTGAAAGTTGTGGATGTAAGTTTTGAAGGGTTGGGGAGTTAGGTGTGTAAAATTGGTTTATAAACCTTTGCTTCTTCAGTGTCTCTTTTGTGTGTTGAATAACTACTGAGCTTCTGTTATAGAAAGTACTTGTTACATGAGTGAATACAACAAAATCTCAAGGCAAGGAGCTGGGGAGGAATTTGCAAATCTAAGTTTTTAGACATTTCTTGCTGTCGAGATGTCTTTATTTTCATTTGTCTCCTAATAAATCCAGGGGGGGAAAATCACCTTTGGCCTGAGAGAAACCTGGAAAATTTCAGCCCTAAAGGAGAATTATTCAGAAAGTTGTGAGCAAGTAAAAAGTAGAGGGAGTTGGGGAACAGAGGTGGTGCTAGCCCACTCGGAGCCCTATGAAGGAATATTTTGGTGCCTCCTTTCCCCCAACACATACTGAAAAAGCAAAGGGGGGGAGGGCTGAGTCTGCTTATGCCTAGCGCTAGGACTTAAGGGAAATAACTTGTAATGAAATGTCCTGGTGTAACCTTTGCTATAGATAACTGGAACCTGGAGTTAGATTATGACAGTATGGAAACATTATGAAGTTAGCTTCTCTTAGTATGCTAACTTTCCTAGCACAGATTAACCCCTTTTCAAGATAAGACCATCTTGCCATGCGCCAATTAACTATGAGATTTTTATTTTCCTTTCTCCCGCTTCAAAATGATAAAGATCTTCAAGATTGAACGTGAAGGAGAAAATCAGCGGTACAAACCATTCAGACAGCTTCATAATCGCCAGCTGCTCTGGCATGGCTCCCGTGCTACCAACTTTGCTGGCATCTTCTCGCAGGGTCTCCGAATAGCTCCACCTGAAGCTCCTGTGGTATGTAAAATGCTACTTGTTAAACGAGTGCATAAAAATAATTGTTGTGCCACTCATCCTGTTCTTCTTGACACCTTTTGCCCCCTCCGGTCACTATTTGTAAGAGCCTAAAGAAGAGAATGTCTAGATAAGGAGGGGCCAGATGACCTTTGTGAACATGTAATGCTATTCAAATTGTCCAGAAAGAATGGTTGCTGAGCAACATGTCTATATGTTTGCCAATAAGTTACACCTCAGACAGTGCTTGGAAGTTGTTTTGTAGCATTACTCTTCTAGTTAATTCAGAGAATTCTAGGCAGATGGTTTCAACATCAACTATGGGCTGGTCTACACTAGAGGGGGGGATCGATCTAAGATACGCAACTTCAGCTACATGAATAACGTAGCTGAAGTCGAATATCTTAGATCGATTTTTAAAAGTACTTACCCCGGTCCACACGGCAGCAGGCAGGCTCCCCCGTCGACAGCGCTTCCTCCGCTCGCGGAGCTGGAGTTCTGGTGTCGACGGGGAGCAGCTCTGGGATCGATTTATCGCGTCTAGACGAGACGCGATAAATTGATCCCAGAACATCGATAGCTACCCGCCGAATCAGGCGGGTAGTGTAGACGTAGCCTTGGTCTTTGAAGCTGGGATTTTATTTTGATAACCTTTTTCCTTTCCCACTCCCAGACTGGTTACATGTTCGGTAAAGGTATCTATTTTGCGGACATGGTATCCAAGAGTGCCAACTACTGTCACACATCTCAGACTGACCCAATAGGCTTAATCTTACTGGGAGAGGTTGCCCTTGGAAACATGTGAGTAACTTGTATGTTATTAACTGGCTCAGAGTTGTAGAAGGTAGCACCTAAGCTGCAAACTTCTTCATCCAAGTGACAATGAGAAGCTTTTGCAGTTTGCTTGGAAATAATTAAACGCTTTCTTAAATCAGGAAAATTTTGGAAACTCCTGAAGTAAGCGAATAATTTGAGTAAAATTTGTGTTGCAGATAGTGAATATTGCCTTAAAAAGAAACAGCATTAATAGTAATAACTATAATAAGGAAGGAGAAACCACAGCTGTGATAGTGTTGTCTTCTAAAGGCATAGTATGTAAAATAACTTCATAGTATTATAACTAAATGTCTTTATTTTTCACTAAGAAAGTTCTCTTAAACTCCTCTAGAAATGTTCTTCTTTCTACTTTCTAGGCATGAGCTAAAGAATGCTTCCCACATAACAAAGTTGCCCAAGGGAAAACACAGTGTCAAAGGTAAAGCTTAGTTGAGAAATTATCAGGGTGATGATAACTGTAACAAACTTTGCTGCCTCATCCTATGACAGCTTTTCTTGGTGAAAAGAATAGTCTAGTCTTGTGCTATGGCTGTATCTTTTAAAAGGATTGGATAACATTACCTTCAATAATGTATTTATGTATTTTTAGATGGGGAGAGGGAGGGACTCTTGTTTCGTGCTTCATAGTGTGTTAGCTGGCTGTCTAAAGGTTCAGGCAGGAATTTCCCCCCAAGTGTAGCACTGAACAATAAAGTAGGTGAGTTTGGGGGCTTTATACTTGCCTCTGAAGTATTTGGTATTGGGCATTGCTGGAGGTAGGATGTTACTTGATAGACCAATAGTGTAAAGGATTTTGTATAATACTTTCAAAATACCTTGCCAGAAGCTGGGAATGGGTGACAGGGGATGGATCACTTGATGATTACCTGTTCTGTTCATTCCCTCTGGGCACCTGGCACTGGCCACTGTCAGAAGACAGGATACTGGGCTAGATGGACCTTTGGTCTAACCCAGTAGGGCCATTCTTATGTCTTTAATATTCAGGGAATAAATAGCTGGTTTTGTCTGTTACTGATAAAAGCTGGAATTGGAACAATTGCTGTTCTTACAATGCTACTTAAATATATATACACACAGAGTTGGGAGAATAGTAACATTTGACAAATGCCCCTGATTAAACAAAGTGCTTCACGTTGATCTGATAGGCATCTTTGATCTTTAAGAGATAAACTCTAGTAAAGATCTGACTTAAGTGTCCATTTAAGTATACAGTACGTTAGGCCCCAAATTAACTGTATGTCAAGGAGGGGCTTATACAGGAGAACAGGAATTAGTTCATTATTTTAATTTCATTTAAATTTTACAATATAAACATACTTTGTATTGGGAATGGTGTGTGAGATTGGAAAGTGAATCTGATCCATCAGTTTTAAGTGTCCAAGATGTGTGGAATTAAACCAGGCAGCCAGCACAAATGGAAAAATAAATTAAATTTTGAATTATTTCAGTCCTAACAATCAAATGGACTACTAGTGCCACAAGTGAGGTTATAGTATATTTAATATAGTCTGTACAGTGTCAGGGTCACTTTTAAGATCTCTTGGGATATAAATCTGTAGCTTACAGCATTTGAGTGGTAGCCGTGTTAGTCTGTATCAGCATCTGATGAGTGGGTTTTAGCCCACGAAAGCTTATGCCCGAATAAATTTGTTAGTTTCTAAGCTGGCACAAGGACTTCTCATTGTTTTAGCTTACAGTAGTGGGTCTTCAACCAGAAGCCTGGGGCCCCCTGGGCGGCTGCGATCAGGTTTCCGGTGGACTACCAAGCGTGGCCAGCGTTAGACTCGCTAGGACCCAGGGCAGAAAGCCAAAGTCCTGCTGCACGGGACTGCATGCTATCACCCAGGGCTGGAGCCAAATCCTGAGCAACTTAGCTTCGTAGTGGCCCGTGGCGTGGGGCCTCAGGCAGTTGCCCTGCTTGCTTACCCACTAACGCCGGCCCTGGCTTTTATATGCAGAAAACCAATTATTTTGGCCCAGCTGGGCCATGGAGTTTTTATAGTGGACGGGGAGGGGTTGCTCAGCAAGAAAAAGGTTGAGAACCCATGGCTTACAGTACACGTGAGGCTGTGCTGAAGCAGAAGTGCTTGATTTCCAGTGGACGTAAATGGGAACTGGATAAGATCCCTCTGACTTCATTCAGTGCAAGCAGAAATGGGCTGTTAAAGTGCATGGGTAATCTGGCAATTGTACACTGTTTCCTTTGAAGAAATAAGAAAATTTAAACTTCATGCCAGAGAGACTGGACATACCATAGGATTTCCCAAATGTCTTCTATGACAAGTCATTGTGAGTAGGGGTATGGTGCTTGTAATGGTCTGTAAAGTATCATACACGTCTATTGCACTGTATAAATGACTATAAGTGAACAGGATTTTGCCTACATTCCAGATTTATAATTAACACCATCTTTCTCTTTCATAGGTTTGGGCAAAACTGCACCTGATCCTTCAGCCACTATCACTCTAGATGGTGTAGATATTCCTTTAGGGAATGGGATTCCATCTGGAATTAGTGATACCTGTCTTCTATATAATGAGTATCCTTTACTATCATTCCACTTTAACTGGAAAGCATTTCTCTGTATGATAAACATGCAGAATTATTAGCAAGCACCATTACATAGAGGAAGTTTAGATGCAGAAGCCTCCTTTTTTTTTAGATCTTTCATGGAGTGGTTAGCAAGCTACAATTTGTGGAGTCCCTCTTACAAGGGGAACAATTTTAGAATAATGTTTAAATAAACTCTCGTTATTAACCCTGCATAAAAAGAAATAGTACACACGGTGAGTAGTTACGTTAACTACAGTACTTTGCACTTCTGTAGCACTTTCAAAGCTCTCTGTAAACAATTTAAATGTAAACTTCACAGCAGTTGGGGGGGGGCGGGGGGTGGATTAGCTTTTTACTATTTCTAGATGGATGGATAAACTGAGACCCAGAATTCATTTGTCCGCACTCATGGTATGTCAGTGTCAGAACCAGGGATAGCACCTGTGTGTCTGATTCCCAAATAGATGATCTAACCACTAGATACACTTCCTCCCATCCTACTAAGCAAATAACTTTTTAAATTAACAATCTCTAGACCGGTCAGAAACTCAGCTGACTGCTCTTGGGTGAATTGTTTCACCACAAGGCTGTCTATTTTAAGAGCTGGCAGCAGGGAGCATATGGCAGCTTTGGCTTTTAATATCGCTCCTGTCTTCATTCAGTTGACAACATGAAATGGAATTGTAACTTTATTCAATTCAACTAATGTGCTACTCATTCAGCTTGTCACTATTAGTTTTAATCAACATCAGATTTAGTGAGAATTTGTTTAATCTAGCATAGAGCAGGTCTATGCTACAGCCTAAGTCGATACAACTTACATTGCTCAGGGGTGTGAAAAAGCACTCCCCACCCTCCAGCAACACCAGTTTTGCGCTGTCCATACCAGCGCTGTCGGCGGGAGATGCTCTCCTGCCGACGTAGCTTCTACTTCTCGACAGCAAACGCAGTCCCTGGTCCAAGTCAGTCAGTTTGTCTCTTGAGATTCCCATCACACTTTCTTTAATGCTGCTCCTGTCTGGTAACTCTGCCTATTCCTGATTTTGGATTAGAGCTCTGAAGTAAGCAGTTTACACAATATACTCTGATTCAAAGAGGGGAATAAGGTTGTGTGGGGTCAGGAAATCAGGTCTGCCTAATTTTGGTGTTCAGTTCTGCTTTTCTGAGTTCATGATTCAGTTTAGGCTGACGCTGATTTTCCTATAGTATTTGCAGAGTCTAGCACTGCTCCTTTTGTTTATATTGTCATTATTTTATAGAACATAGACTTCTATTTCACACATTGCAAACTAAAAAGGAAACAAAATGTGTGTGTGGGGGGAATGTTCTAATACGTAAGCAGAAATACAGGCATATACCTTGAATTTGACATCATGAGCTTACTTTTACATTCAGATCTGCATAGGGCAAGACTCAAATACTGTTGAAATCCAAGTTGTTTATATTGTTATTTTATAATAGCTGTTCCTTAACTCACTGTTTCCTTCCCAGATATATTGTCTATGATGTTGCTCAGGTAAATCTGAAGTACCTGCTGAAACTGAAGTTCAACTATAAAACATCACTCTGGTGAACCCTATTTAGAAGCCCTGTTAATGAGTTATACTGTAGTTACATTCTAGTGCTGACTTCTGACATGCTTAAGCATTGACTTCACTTATCAAGGTATCAAAGAGCTAAGTTGCAGAAGAGGTTACTAAATCCAAATTTAGTAGAAGAGGTTTTTATATAAATATGTGGCAGTACATGGAACTGAATTCTGATGAGAATGAATACCTGGTTTTGTTTTATGCCACTTCTAATTTTTGGGCTATCAAGTTTGTCTTTGAATTGACGGTAGACCAAAAAAGAAGGAAGGGGATTTTAGCCAAATGGAGTTGGGGAGGAAAAGGAATTTATGAATGTTTACAAATAGTTGTGCTATTTAAAAAAAGTTGCCCACTTGTTTAAAATATCCTCTTCCAGTTTTGATTTTGAATAAATGTTAAACGTGCATTTATTTTGAGGTAAAAATAAAAGCTAATTTCATACTAACAACTTTTATTTTTATGTTGCAAAATGATTTAATTGCTTTGTTAATTGTTTCAATGTATTCTTTTGTAATGCTTTTAAACACGCCATGTCTCTCTAAATATAAACACTGAACATTAAAACCTGTGGACACATATCACAATCCACGTTGGAATAAAAACTTGGACTGCCCATTGAGATTTTTTTTCCATGAACAGTTGGTGGTGGTAGTAGTAAGCAGTTTCTGATTAATCCAAGGCCGAATGTGGTAAATGTCCATGGAAAGCACCAACACGTTGCTATGTTTTGTTCAGTGTTAGCCTCAACAAACCTCATTTAATACCAATTTTTCATGTGATTTAGGGTGTGTGGTTGTTCCTGTGTATACTGATGTTCTTTTGATCCACAGAACAAATGTGTTGCATGGGTACAGCAGGCTTCACTTGCCCTGACCTCGGCTGAAATGCAAGTTCAGTCTCCATGGCCAATTTTGTCCTTGACCACTTTTGAGAGACTGTCAGTAAAAGGTGCCATTAGTTCTAAATATGGTAGTTTTTGTGATGTTGGTATTTCTCTTGAATCCAGAGAGAGACCAACTCACTTCCCATAGACCACAAACAACCTGGGATGATTTTTGACCATGGTGACTGTGTTGAAATGTTGCTTATCTAATGTCCTGAGCCATCCCTTTCTACATTGTTTTGATATATGCAGTGTAAAACCCTGTTTCTGTGACTCATTCACAAACTACACATGTTGAGGGCTAAAATACATGCATTTTAAATTTGCTGAATCTCAACAGAGGAAAGTCCAAATTCAGGGCATCGTTCTAATATGTATATAATGCCTTCAGCCACAGTAATCATAAAATGCTTGATTTTTAGAGTGTGGACCAGTTTTTTACATAATGAATTGGCATGATTGCAATTGGTGTTCTAAGAACAGTGGCAGTTGCTTAATGCAACAAGCAAGGCAAACTATATCAGTTGCTGCCTCTGAATTATTGGGTTTCAGTGCACAATGGTTCTGAGTGGAATTTAAAATTGGATTGTCCACTGGGATTTTCAACTGCTTGCTGCTGGGAGATTTTTTTCTGAAGTGTAAGTGCAGTTAAGGGCTATTGGAGCCCTTAACTGCAACTCAAAATCGGGCGTGGGGCAGTGCTGCATGAGCAGTGTCTTCCATCCCCACCCCACTGTGAAAGAAAGCCAGAAGAGGCAGAGTTTCAGTTCCGGTTGGGTTTATTGCATTCCAGTCATTAGATACTTGTGTGGAAACAGTAGATCCACTTCCTAAAGCGTGGGGTGTCCCACTGCCTTTGAAAGAGGAGTTTCAAGGCTGAAGGCTGCCTACATGGCTGCTTCTGCTGCAGCTGGGACTGAATGAATAAGGGGAATGAAGAGCCAATAGAGGTTTGCTCTATGGGAAGGAAACGCCGAAGGAGCAGGTAAGTGATGTGACATAAGAGCCAATGGTACTAGAGGAGCAGAGTAGCTGGTACTGTAAGATTTTTTATTTTTTTGAGAAAGTGAGGAGAGTGGCCCCTGATTGGTTGCTTCTTTCAGAAAAGGAGAGGGGAAACAGAGCGCAGTTACATGAGGAACTGGAAAGCCAAGGGCTTTCTCTGGGTGCAGCAGCAGCCTCTTCCCCCTCCCAGGGTAAGAGGAGCATTGCAAAGAATTAAGGGAATAGGGGGAAAACTGATTCATTGGAGGTGGGGAGAAGGGAGATATGACACAACACTAGAGTATCCTTTATTGTAAGTCTTTGTTAGCAGGTTGCAGTCCAATGAAATCTCCATTACAGAATGGAATTTGAGTTTGAAAATACTTCTCTAGTGCATTTCTGTTTAATAATTAAAGATTTACAGTGTATCCCAACTATCATAAGCTTGAACACAGTGATTGTATTTTACCTTGCCAACTTCCTATAGGTCAAATCAAATGAACCAAACCCCTGAACACTGGTATGTTTCTGCTCTGAATAATTGGCTTTGTGGGGTTTCATGTTGACTGTCTTGACTCCATGCCAAAGTTGCTCAGTTCACAAGTTTAAAAAAATAAATAAATCCTAAACGTCAGCCTTGCATTCCCAACCTGGAATTAGAAAATTGTTGTGATTTTTGGACTCGTATATCACCATCAGTGATAAAAGCTCTGCACCTGATTCTCTTAAAGTTCCTTTTACTCCCAGAGCAATGTGAAGGGCCTTAATGTGGGTATACATGTAATTATACTGCCAGCGTGGCATAAGAGTGCCTTAGTGTAAATGATAATCAGCCTCTCTTTGATGGTGTGGACCAGAGTGAATCACTTTCCTGTAACTGCATTGGCTCTGCAGGACTAACATGGGAAGAAAAACTTAGTAGACCTATTTTGTCACTAAAATACCAGATAAAACTTGGAATATATGCAGGGAACAGACTTGTTGAGCAAGTACAGGGCAGCACTTGACCATAATACTCCCAAAGAAGGAATTGTAGAGTTAAATAAGATTGTTTTTTGGAGAGTTAAGGAGTTTAGATCAAAATAGGAATGATTCAAATTTAAATATGCTGGGAAGAAATTATGCAAGTGTTACCAAATGAAGAATTTTCTGAATTAGGAGAACTACAGTAGAAGCAATTTAAGAATAAATCTGGTATTTATTTGTATTATGGTAGTGCTAGAGGGCCCAGCTGAGATTAGTCATTGTACAGTGCCTAGTTTAAACACATGGTAAGAGAGAGTCTCTGCCTTTAAAAGTTTATAATCTAAATGGACAAGCCATAAAGGGAAATATTATGTCCCTTTTACAGATGGAAACTAGACTACAGAGGGTAAGTGACTTGCCCACATTCCCATGGGAAGTCTCTGACTGAGATAGGAATAGAACCCAGTTCTCTTAAGTGCACCAGGCTAGTACCTTAATCACACATCCATCCTTCCCCTTTAAACGACTTTAGTATTAAAGCCTGTGGACAAAGAGTTTCTTAAAAAAAAAAAAATCAAAAAAATCACTGTGCACATAAATGAAAGGGAAAATACTTGTGTGACTAGAAGGCCTCCAACTCTGGGTTATTATATTTCTTTTCTACATCTTGCATCCCTTCTGCTATGTCTTTGCCTATAAAGAATGATGTTTCCACTGTGATGGACTACATCGGGGTTCTCAAACTTCATTGCACCTCGACCCCCTCCTGACAAAAATTACTACACGACCCCAGGAAGGGGAATTCTACAGCTTGGGGCCTTTTACCAAGAATTCAGTGCCTACAGATAACTAGCTGCAATCTTTGTGTTAACTGCAAGTACTTGAGGGAGAGGGAATCAGAGATACTTGTCCCTAGTTCATTCAGAGCTTTAAAGATCAGGGTCCAACACCTTGAAATACATCTGGAATTGGATCAGGTGCCACTAAAAAGTGTGGAGCACTGGTCTTATCGATCCCAATTTTGAGGCAGGACGCTGAATGATGAAATAGTGAGGTATGAACAGTTTCAACCTTAATTGGTTCCAGCTCAACATAAGGTATGTTTACTCAGCTAGAAGCAGACCGCTAGGCTTCAGAGCCTGAGCCTGAACGTTTACACAGCTATTTTTAACACTGTCGTGTGCGCCTGAGTCTGTAGACCCAGAGTCTGTGATTCACCACCACGGACTGTCCCTCACTGCATATAGACTAACCCATAGTCTAAAATCAAAGACTCTTGGTATCCTAAACAAGCAAATCTCCATGTAGTGCTTGTCTTATAACATCTAGGCCTGCAGGGCTTTGTGAACCTAAACTCAACATCTAATAGTGAAAATATTCTTACAACAAATCAAAAGAAACGGAACAGTTTTTCGAATCAAAATATTGCTGCTGTTTGTGCACTTATTTCTATATTCTGCTCAAGGTGAGTCATTTGATGGAAAGTATTGTTTCTGCAGTAATAACCAGTGTAGCTATAATAATTAGATATTCTCTATTGATATATTTGATGCAAACACTTTATGAAACAATGCAGTTAAGCTAATCATCTCTATTTGCATCTCCCAGCTGCAATCACTTCGTTTCATACTGTGCAATGTGGAATGCTTGTTTTGATGCATCTCAGTCACTCTGGAAGGGGAAGAATGGCTGTTAAATAGTTCTCTTTTTAGATAAGCAATATCATTTCTGAATTGTTAGATGGAGACTGGATGCTAAGTTTCAGACTGTCATATCTGTCCTGTTAATGCTGTTTATTCGCTTAACTAAACTGCTTTTAAGCACGGTTTGTTGGAAAAACTCCTCCTATCATCTTCCCAAAACACATAGATCACAGTAGTTACTCTTACATACTGCAGAATTCTTCTTAATTTCGGCTATTTAAGCCTCATATATAAGGGATCCAAATGTGTGAAATAAGGCAAACAGTACAAATCCACCTTCCTTTTTCAAGTGAGGGTCCCTACTGTATTCCACTGAGGGTTATGCACATGCACCCAGAGCCAGAGCTTTTCAGAACAGTACAGTATTGCTTGTCAGTCTCCGCATGCACCCTTGTACTGTGTTGTGGTTTTGCCCAAGGTGATAAAGAGCAGCGCAGACAGACCATGGCTCCAGTTCCTTCTCACCACCACATGGTCCGCATCAGAGCTTCTGCTGTCCTCTTGCCCTTGGTGACGCATTTTCCAAACTTTATAGAAAAACTGCTTTTACTCTTGTTCATAGTTAGGATTGTATTGTTTTTACAGGTTTCAGAGTGGTAGCCGTGTTAGTCTGTATCAGCAAAAAGAACGAGTACTTATGGCACCTTAGAGACTAACGAATTTATTTGGGCATAAGCTTTTGTGGGCTAAAACCCACTTCATCAGATGCATGCAGTGGAAAATATAGTAGGAAGATATATATATTTAGAAAGAACATGAAAAGATGGGGGTTGTCTTACTAACTCTAACAAGACAAATCACTTAAAGTGGGCTATTATCAGCAGAAGGATTAAGGACTTAGGATGCCCCTTCGGCAGTTTTCTGGCCAAACAATTCCCATCCACCCCTCTTCCAGCACCAGGATCTGAGTATTGGATTATGCCAAAGATGAGGGGATTCAAAGTCTGCGCTTCCTGCCCTTGCATGTTTTCCATCAGCAACAAGCTGTACTGTTTAGGGGAAGCCCACACTGCATCCAGGTGCAGTATCTGCCTCTTCTTCCCTGCTCGTAGATGGGAAGGCCGAGCTCTTCGCCTCAAAAAGCACCCCGTGGAGGTTACCATGGGGCTGCAATCAGATCCTGGCCGGGGAACACTCCCCTGTACATCAGCATGAACAATTTAAGAGCACTCCCCCTACCATGTAGCCTCTGTCCAGCTCCGTTAGGACCAGTGCTATGGACCCCCCAGTAAGTCTTCCTCCAAATCCAAGAAGGATGCTGCATCATCCATGAGTTCGGGCCACTGAGGACCAATGCATTCCAAGGCTCAAAAGAGTAGTAAGAGGCTGCTTATCTGTTCACTGGATCCACCAGTCCTGGTTCTGGAACCATGTACCCCTCCTGCTTCAGCTCTACTGGCATCCTGTGGATTGTTGGTCCAGAGACACATCCCCTTTACCAGTCCTGGGCCCAATCAGAGGCCGGGTATCACTAACTCTAGGAAGACTTGGTAGTGATCCCAGACCTCACAAAACTGCCCTGGAAAAAGTGAGGTCTTCGTGTATTCTGGTGTGCCCACCTGCTCAGAGGGCCCCCTCTCCTGCATTAGATCTACCACCTGTTGGCCATACCCCTTTAATGCATCCCCTTCCATCAGCACCACAGTTCATGTAGACTTCAGCTTTTCTGAGTCTGAGGATTTGGCTGTTTGACATAGTCTGCCGCTTCCGTTCTGGAGACATGATTACCAGAGGGTTCAGGCGGCACTCTGGCAGTTCCCTCCTTTACCTCAGCCACTGGTCTCCAGTTCCTTGGGCACCTATACAACAGGATCAACCAGGTTGGCCATACTGGAGCTTATGGCCTCACTATTTCAACATGGGAGGACTCTCCTGATCTGCTACCCCATCCCTTGTCAAGTAGACACTTGGCACCAGGGGTAGACGGTGCTAACAGACCTGGGCACATTCCCTTAGTTGGCTCTAGCCGGGGCTCTGTCATCAATATCTTCAGCAGATGACTATCGTCGGTTTCAAGAACTACCAGGCAGGATAGCCAATGCTCTTGAGATCCCCGTAGCAGTGCAGGACAGTCAGTACCCCTTACTAGACATTCTGCACACATGGCTAAGGGCAAGCAGAGTCAACTAGATGAGGCTGAGAGTAGTGCCTAGAGCAGGAGTTCTCAAACAACAGGTTACAACCCCATTTCAATGGAGTTGCCAGGGCCACCATTAGACGGGCTGGGGCTCCGCTGCCCCCCCTCCCCCCGCGCGCGCTCATGTATTCATTGTGTTGTCAGAAGCGGGTTGTGGTGCAATGACGTTTGAGAACCGCTGCCCTAGATGGACCATTAGGCTGACCCAGTAGGGCCACTCTCATCTTCTAAAAACTAAACCACGTAGCAGCGTCACTTGCCAGCCTCATGCCAACAACGGGGGGGGGGGGGGGGGGCGGCGGGGGATAAGCTGGGTGAGGAACAGAGAAGAGGGAGGGAGCCTTATTTGCCAAACTAGGGAATAAGTAGGAGGGATGCTCTGAACAGGACCGTGGTTCTTTAGTGATAACAGTAGGAAAAGCGGGTCCCGTCAGCCTACACTCAGGGTGCCCAGTTCCAAGGCAGCCTCCTACAATAAAGCGGAGTGGGTGGGGGCAGACGGCAGGACCCTAGCACATTGTTACGCGGCTGGAGAGGGAAGGTGCTTACCAATAACAAGGGCGCAGAGGTGCCCAGTAGCAGAGCCCTGCAGCTGCAGTGACGCGCTCAGGCTGAGAGCGGTGCACGCTGCCTGGAAGCAGGAGACTCCGGGGTTGCCGTAGCCGGCTCCGCTGCTCCCCGTGTCTCGCGCCGCTGCAGCAGCCCGGCTGGCCGGCGGCACGAGCGCCGCCTCGCGCACGGCCCGGACCCCTCCCCACAATGCACCGCGACAGGCAGCCTTTGAAAAAGCGGCGCGGCTCGTTCAAGATGGCGGAGCTGGATCAGCTGCCCGACGAGAGTGAGTAGCGACCCGCGCCCGGCCCGGCGCCCCCACCCCCTCCCCGCAGGGCACAGCCGCCCTGGGGCTCAGCTCGCCCCCGCCGGGCCGCCTCCCCCGGGCCCGGCCCCGGCCCGGCTGTTGCGGGCGCTGCGCGGGGCCGGAGCCCGAGTCTCCTCCTCTTCCTCTGGAACCGGCCCGGCCCCCCACTGCGTCCCGCCACCCCCTGCCCCGCGCAGGCGGGAGGGGCCGCCCAGGGAGCGGGGCAGGGAGACCCCCGGGTTCCCGCCCCTCCTCTCCGGCGGGAGGGGACCTGCACCCCGAGTTCGGGCGCAGCCTGACAGGCCGGGGCCACGGCCGCACCCGGGCCACGGCCGGGCCGCACCCGGGCCAGGGCGCTGCCTGTCAACAGATAGGGACGCGCCGTACAGCTGCGAGCACCGGTACTGCCCCTGGGGCACGGGAAGCTGTTCCTGGACGGGGGTGCTCAGGGCCTGGGGCAGGAGCGCTGCACTGGGGGGATGGGACTCGGCCCAGGCAGAAAGGGGGAGCACTTTGCACGGGGGGCACAATGAGTGCACTGAATTGAACGGGCCATTGCTGTGCCTGTATCTTGGAAGGTACTAATAGTTCACTGAGGGAGTGGGTGACAGGAGGAAGTGCACTGCCCCTCGGGAGGCTTGGGGGGGTGGGATATAATGACATGCATATTGAACTGGGGGGGACACTAAAATGACCCAGGGAGATGTGGGGTGGGGAAGGCATACAAACGTACACTAAACGCTGTCTGACCGAGGCACCAGAGAAATGGGGGTCATGGAGACATGTAAACTGCATCTAGGGGTTTGCCAAGAACGGGGATACACACATGCTGCATAGTGATACACACTGCATGTGGGGACAGATGCAAACTAAACATAGTATGATGGGGATATGAAGGCATACATGCTTACACTATGTACAAAGATACAGACATGCACTGTATATGTGGACACAAATGAACATACAGAGAGGTTGATACATATGTTGTACACAGTCAGAGACTTGCTGCATGTGAGGTAATATCTTTTATTGGACCAACTTGTGTTGGTAAGAAGAGCTCTGTTACTCTGCAGAAGAGCGCTGCGTTAGCTTGAAAGGTTGTCTCGCTCAGTTCACCAACAAAAGTAAGCGATATTACCTCCTCCCGTATTGTGTCTCAATATCCTGGGACTAATGTGGTTACAACACCACTACATATACAGATTGTGGACAAACAAAACTACAGGTACAGACAAATAGAGATGTATGCTCATTCATGGGAGTTGTGCAAGCTGTACACATACAGACATGCATACTATACATAGGTATACAAATAGACACTGAAGAAAAGAAGCAGGAAGGCACAGAAAAATGGCAGGGCTAATTGAAAAGGCACAAAAGTTTATTCAAGCTAAAACATGTAAGTCTCTGCAAAGTGTATCCATTAAAGAGGAGCATATGATACAGCACGTAAAGCATACAATTGAAACTAGGAGGGCTATTTGAGAATTTGAAGCACAAATCAAAGATATAAACAGGAAATTCTGTAAGTATATCAGAAGCAGAAAGGCAGTGGGAGGATAGAGATTGCAAAGAAGCATTTGTACAACAGGCTGGTGGATTAAGTCAGTGTAGAGAAGTATAAGGAATGTACATCGGAAATAACCATTTGAACTACTTGCACACACTAATGGGTTCTAACTGAACTGTAACAATGCAAGGTAAAATCCTAAATGGTTTCATTTAGAACAGTCTGATGAAAACTGATGCTCAACCAAATAAGCAAAAATTTAGATTGGATTAAAACAAGGACAGAGCAATGGTTTTCAACCTTTTCCCTCCTGGAACCCTTTGTTACAACAGAAAAAGTTCAGGACCCTCCTCCCAGCTAGCCAGAAGAAAAGGAGGGTGTTCATGACCTCCACATTGAAAACCCATGGGATAGAAAACAATATAAAAATATTATTATGCAACTTTAGAAATCTATGGCCTCACCTTCAATACATTATTCAAGTTCCTCTATCTGAAAAAAATACAGCTTATGCAAGGTTACTACAGACAGTCAGGAATGGAACCCATGTCTGCAACATGGCAAACTTCAGTCGTATCTACTACACCACATTACCTTTCTGGCTGACTTCTAACTTTGCTTATCCTATTTCTAACCAATATAAACCACACTCCTCTGCCAGCTGGTAATTACTCCAGTACCTGAAATATTAAAGTTCTGAGCATCTGAAGGTCACAGCATTCAAATCATAGAATCTCAGGCTTGGAAGGGACCTTAGGAGGTCATCTAGTCCAACCCCCTGCTCAAAGCAGGACCAATCCCAATTTTTGCCCCATATCCCCAAATGGCCCCCTCAAGGATTGAACTCACAACCCTGGGTTTAGCAGGCCAATGCTCAAACCACTGAGCTATTCTCCTCTCCCCCCCTGCATCTTGCTGCTCACTTGTGTGAGAGGATGGCATGGTTGTGTATAAGTCACACATTAAGAAGACCTCTTTAAAACTGATTTTGCACTTTAAGAACTATGATGATCTGTAAATTAGAGTGTTTAAATTGCCAAAATACATGTTTCACATTTCAGTCGTGTCACACAGCTTGTTTATTTAACCCAGGGGTAGTGAATAGGTGGGCTGTAGGTCAAATCCAAACTGCCAGACACTTTTGAATGACCCAGGAATCTTTTTATTTACTTACCATTATTGGGTTTTTTTATTATTTTCTCTGGAATGTGCATGAGAGAGAGAGAGACACACCTCCCGTTTGTATCTGATTCACATAGGGTTAGAGCAGGGGTTCTCAAACGGCGGGTTGGGACCCCTCGGGGTTGTGAGGTTATTACATGGGGGGTTGTGAGCTGTCAACCTCCACCCCAAACCCCGCTTTGCACCCAGTATTTATAATGATGATAAATATATTTTAAAAAGTGTCTTTAATTTATAAGGGAGGGGTCGCATTCAGAGGCTTATTATTTGAAAGGGGTCAAAAGTACAAAAGTTTAAGAACCACTGGGTTAGAGCCTGTGACAGCTCCCAACTTGAAAGCATGGCTTTTTAGCACAAGCTGTAAAAACTCATGCTTTTAGCTCTGGAAATCTTTGGTTAATCTCTGGTGTCAGCCAAGGTGGTGTATATCACATATTGGCAGGTTTGAAGATGGAGAATTATGCTTTATAGTGTTAAGGATGGGGGACCGAAGGGAGGGGGAAGCACAATAGGCAGACCTGCTGCTGCAGCAGCTCCCAGATGTATCTAATTTCCAGAAGTCCATGAGAGGCAGAAGTATGTTTCAAGGAGTAGGCAGTGGTACAAACTCCTTCATAGAGATTCTCTCCAGCTGTTTGGTTTTGTAGCCACTACTAAATATAGTGGGTTGCTCTTGGCCTACTTACTTTTTAACGTGTAAAATGATTATAAGAGAAACAGAACTTTCTAAGTCTCGTTACAGTCTCTCACACCCTTCAGAAAGGTCATCGCAGTTACAAAGGGTTGTGCAATGCAGTGCAGTTTCTCCTTCTGATTCCCAGGCAGGTACAGCTCCCCTTCTCCCTGACCCTTGGGAGCTATCCATTGATGAGTTTAAACAAAAGCCACACCTAGGAAACTAACACACATAAAAACTGCTTTTAGTGGATAGTTAAAATTGCATCAGTACACACACCATGCATCCAAAACCTTAAAAGTTTGAAATAACAAATTAAGGGGAAATTCTCCTGTATTCCTTGCCACCTTTATATTGCCTACAACACTGTCAATAACACATTTTAACACTTCATAAGACTATCACTTCCATCTCCAACATAAACTGAAAAACAATATGTACCTCAACTTCATCAAACTTGCACAAACTTTATTGGCAATGTGACATATTGGTGTATATTTTGTGTGACTAGATTGGCACAACTGACTGTTGCACAATCCATGTATTTGGCAAGTTAATATGCTTTATATAAGAGCTAGGTATTATTAATAGTGCTGAGGTCACCATTAAGGTTTTGTGTTAGAGTGGAAGTTTGAAGCTGGGATATGTATTACTTTTCAGTATCTTGATAGGTTTAAGTGTAGTAGCCGTGTTAGTCTGTGTCAGCAAAATGAAAATAAGAAAGAAAAACTTGTAGCACCTTAGAGACTAACAAATTTATTTCAGCATAAGCTTTCGTGGGTTAGTACCCACTTCATCGGATGCATGGAATGAAAATATACTTCAGACAGATATTTATACAGTCAGAGAAACATGATGGTCCAGGTGTATAGACCAATCTTAAGAGGCTAATTGCTCCTCTCAACTAATTAGCCTCTTAAGATTGGTCTATACACCTGGACCATCATGTTTCTCTGACTGTATAAATATCTGTCTGAAGTATATTTTCATTCCATGCATCCGATGAAGTGGGTACTAACCCACGAAAGCTTATGCTGAAATAAATTTGTTAGTCTCTAAGGTGCTACAAGTTTTTCTTTCTTATTTTCATTTTTCAGTATCTGTTGAAGATGGAAGTGAAAGCTTTATGGAGTGTTAGAATGTGTTATTGACAGGGTTGTAGGCAATATGAAGATAGCAAGAAATGCAGGCGGCTTTTTTCTTAATACTTCTTTCTGTGTTCTTTGGATTTTGTTGGCTGGGGTGTCACTTTAAGTGTTCCTAAACATAGTTTTTGTTTGTGAATTAGGTATGAGACTGGAGGTGAAGAAACAGATATTAAGAGTCCTGATTCTAACACTGATTTTCTGTTTAACTTTGGGTATGTCACTTAACCTTTCTGAGCTTCAGATTCTCAATCTGTAAAATGGAAGTAACAGTACCTGCAAAATATTGTTGTAAATTGCTATAACAGTGCAAAGGATTACAGGAGTCAGTGTCGGATAGGAGTAGAATATAGGACCCCCATGCTTTCTGTCTTCTGCATAGCCCATTAACCCAAGTGGATTTTCAGGAATGTTACATTTTGTTAGCTTTTTTTAGAATTTACAGTTGTGAATTTTCATATAAAATAGGTTGTAGTTAAACCCCTTGTTCTCTATGGCAAGATGGATCTAAATTCTACTTCGTGATTACTGGTTTTTGCACTAGATAAATTGTGCAGCAGCTTCTTTTTTTATAGACTTTTTAAAATCGATTTAAATGTGGCATTGAATACAGCTGGTAACCCTGTTATTTATTTGATAAGTTTAGTTTATTATACACTATCCTGACATTTTTCAGTTTTTAATATGCTAAAGATTTTTATCTTGACAATGCCTAGTTGCATTGGAATTTGTCAGGGGGCTGGGGTAACTGGGCAGGAAACATTTGGGACTCCTAACATCTGGAAATATGTGGGTGGGGGGCAGTTTGAAATTGTAGGATGAACACACTAGGTGTATGCTTCTCCTAGAATTATCATAGGTGAAGTAGTTAAACTATTATCTTCAGGTTTCAGACTTAATATCCCATTGAAAGTAATATAGGGAAATTCACACTTCTGATCCATTGGTTCAGACTGTCTGCAGACTCAGGAAGACAACAATGCAGCAGTTTATGCTCATTTAACATTTTCAAGGCTTCACAGCTGGGAGGGCTAGAATCATTTTTTAAATGAAAACTGAGAATGTGGCATACATTTCTGTGACAAGAGGTAGAGTCAATGACAGATCCCATAGCTGAAGAATGACAGAATACAAAGGGCCATGATTATATTTCCCTAAAGATTCTGATCTGTAGCAGTAAAAGTATTTCAGGCATAGCAGTCATTGGATTTGTATATTTAAAACTGTGCGCACAGTATGGCTGCTATCCAGGGAATTATTGTGCTAATTTTACTAAATGAATGCATTTGTGTTCATTTTATATCCTGGTAATTTTGTAACTCTGAGGTAAATGGTTGATGATTTTGCAGTTCTGAACGTGGCATCAATTTCTAACCTTTTGAGAAGTAAGATTAAAAATAGCTGTACTCTTTAGTATGATTGCTACACCTCTTGTCTTATGCCGCTAGTGCTAACAAGTCTAATTTGTAGAATACAGACGCTCCCCGGATTACGCAAGACCCGATTTACGCAAATTCACACTTACAGAAAAAGTTCCATGAGCCAGAAATAGGATTTTGAGTTGTGGAAATTTTTGCATAACGTACGGGTATACATTTCTGACTTACACAAAATTCGAGTTACGCAAGGCTTTGTGGGGGCGTCTGTACTGTATACATATACTTGAGGCTGAGTGAATCAGATATTATTTTATTACTGGGGTCTGTAGCGGGGTGGTCACCCGCTCCTGCCCCCAAGGGGTTGAAATCAGCCCTGGGAGAGGGCCGGGGACAGCTGATTGAGGAAGTAGCCTCAGCTGGGCCATGCCCCAATCAGACCGTAGCTGGCCCTACAAAGGCCAGTGAAGCCAGGAGCTGGAGGCAGTCTCCCTCTAGCTGAGGAGGGAGATGGGCCTAGCTGCCTAGGGAGCCTAAGGGTACTGGGGTGAAGCAGGGCTAGGGAAGGCCAGAGGAGCTGGGGAGCTCCAGGCCGGCAACTCCCCAGGCTGCAGGGCCTTGTCCAAGGCCCACGGAAGTACTGGGGCTAGGTAAAGGCCGCAGGTCCGAACCTCCCTTGCCTTTGATGACTGGCTATTACAAACTGCAGTCTGCCTCAGGGAATGGGGACTTGATGATAACTGGCAGTAGCCTATAAGCTGAGGCAAGGTGGGGATAGGGGGTGGGGGTTCCCCTGGGAGGGGAGACCCAGCGACCGAGGGGGTACAACCAGGGGGCAGCACCCCACTGAAAGGGGCACTGGGGTCCGAGAGGGACATGGGGCCAACAGCAAGCAGGACACTGACCTGCAGAGGGCGCTCCAGAGGCTGGAAACGCTAATTCCCTGGACAACCAACAGGCGGCGCCCTTGGGTGAGTCCCTCCCCATCACAGGGTCCTTGAGCTAATGTTGCAGTCTCTTGGCTGGAAACTGTGGGAGTTCATGGAGGGCGGGGGGAAGGAATGTATGCTACCAGAAAGTATGAGGCATTGCTGCCAAGGGGACAAGTGCTACGAAATAAATAAAATACAATTATTTATAAACATTTGCACTATTCAGCTTCTAAAATTGTGTAGTTTATTGAGGAAAATTTAAGACAATGTTGGGGTGTGGTTCCAAGTAGTTTTCTTTGAGTCCTTGTAAATATATTTTGTAAACAGTTTTTAGGAAGACACTTACAATTCCTTACATGCTATTATTAATATGTTGATTAATTTCATTAAAATTTCATCTATGTAAACATTGATTATCATATGTTTGGGAATGTCCAGACTCTACATAAATATTTTTGTTTGATCCACCACACCTCTATCAAATTTTTTAAGGATACTATATTTGAAAAGCCTACGTAAAACTTGTTTAAATGTACTTGTTACTTGCTCTTCTGACTTGAGTAGCAGCCCCAAAGTAACAAAGGCTGTTCCCAGAGCTGTGAATAGTTCTGATGGCATTTCTATAGTGCGATGCATAAGCAAGGAAGTTGTGTACTGTCAGCTTCTGTATTTTTCACAGTGAATTTACTGCTTTTTAAGTATGGTGGTGTTTTTATTCATCCTCCATATAGGTATACCACCAGTAGCAGTATTACAGCACCCATGTTCCTCAGCCACTTCTGGGTGAGATCATAGTTCAGTTTCCAGGTCTATTAAGGCTTGGTATCTCTATTGAGACTAGCCGAAAGTGGTTATAATTAATATTGACAGTGATGGTTGTTTGAAGAAATGGCCATCAGTAGTATATACCAGTAATGACTGAACTGACACCACCTAGCTACAGGTTACTTTCCAGCCATCAAATTTTAATAAGTTTTGCCTCTGTCTACGGTACAAGCACAGCCATGTTTTTCTAACTCTGACCTGCTGTGATGGGGTTGGGACTCACCACCCTGCAGCGCCTCTTGCTGTTATGTCTGGGAATTAGCTCAGTTCATGCAGAGCGCCCTCTTCTGGTGGTGTCCCGTCCGTCTCTCGCCCTCAGTTGGCATCTCGACCCACGTTGCTCCCAGCTTGCGGCATCCTCTTCAGGACACTGCCCTCCAGCAGTGCCCCCTAGTCCACACTCACCCCCTTCGGGGGGGGGGCATTATTAGCAGTCTTTCTCTGCGCCCCAGCGGCCAACCACACCCTAAAGTCTAACCCCTTGTGTCAGGGGTCTGGTGCAGTCCACTATTGCCACGTCCAATGGCTGGGTGCACGTGCAAGGAGGAAGGGGGGACCCAGGCCTGCCCTCTACTCTGGGTCCCAACCCAGGGACCCTCAGACAGCAGCCTTCCTGCCCTCCTTCTCCCTCCTTGTCCGTCTCTCTTTCCTGGGCCACTTCCCCTTAGGCCCCTTTGCACCCGCTAGGCCCTTTTCTCAGGGCCTGCAGCCTGGCAGGTATAAGGCTGGAGTTCCCTTCTGCTCCCCCGAGCCTGCCCAGCACTTTCCCTCTGAGACTGACTGCTCCTCTCCTGGGCAGCCCTTATATATGGCTGAGCCTAGCCCTGATTGACTGACTCTTCCTCTGTCCTCATTGGCTCTCCACAGGCCCTTTCCGATTGGCTGCTGCCCTGTGCAGCCTCTCTGGCCTGTTATAGCCCAATCTAGCATAGGGTTGGGGCAGCGGCCATTAGGGAATAGTCCTCAGAGGAAATGTTTTTCTAACTTCCCTGTTAGTAGTTAGCAGGGTGGATAAAAACTGATAATTTAAAAACTAAAAATTGGATTTTTTACATACATTTTTCTTTTTAAAAATAAATTTAATTTAAAGTTTTTTAAAATTAAATTTGAAATTATGACAATCTATGTTAAGGCCAAAAAAGTCAAACTGCTGTACTGATGGAAATCCTGGCTAAATACCTGTAACCAGAGTTTGTTAAAATGCAGCCAGCTTTTAACAGCAGTAGCCTCTTCTGCAGATGAAGAGAGAATATTTTCTTCCTTTCACTTTATTCAGCTAGTTCTGGTCTATGATTTGTTGTTCAACGTTAAGATACCATTTGGGAGTTGAAAAAGCAGGAAAACTTGTTTTCCTCTTCCAATCTATGAATAAAAGCTAAATGTCGAGAGGATGAGATCTACTAGTTTTAAAATTGTAAAGAACATGGTGACCAGAAACAATCACTTCAATTCACTATTGTTTAATACATCAGTTAGTTTTAAATGCAAAACATGTGTTGATAAACTTCCTTTTTTTCGTATGTATCCAGCATATTTAAGATAGTTTTATTCCACTAACAAAAAACAAATTTAAAATGCTGTTTTGTGCATTAATTGACTTGCAATTTTAATCCAAGAGTTTGACATTAATTTTTTATCAATGATTTTATCACCTAGTAAATAAGTACATAATAAAAATGTATATTAAAACTCTGAATAAATGTTAAGCTATATAATTACTTAAATAAATATGTATAGATATAGTGTAACCCAGAGCCGTAACTACCTATTTTTGCGCCTGAGGCAAGAAGGACTCTCGCCGCCGAAATGCCGCCGACACGGACGCAGAGGTGGAGAGAGCCGCGGCACGGCTTGGGGAGTTTTCTGCACCCCTTACCTTTGCGAACGCGAGGCAAGTGCCTCACTCGCCTCGCCCTTGTTACAGCACTGGTGTAACCACTTGGATAACAAAGAAACAAACAAAAAAGGAAGCGGCAATATTTAGATGAAAAATCTAAATATTTAGGAAAATAGCTAAAAAGTACAAATGCAAAACAATATTAAAATTGATGATTTTGAATTAGATCAAGATTTCTTGCTTGCGGATTTAAATCATGATTTAAAGTGATTTAAATCAATCACCTGATGATTGGCTTAGGGCCCGAAGTATGAGCATTCATATCCACTACTGAAAAAATATTCTATATGATGTATCTTCTCGTCATCCACATTAATGCCTAATCCCTTTTGAAAGTCTGCAAGTTCTTAGCCTCAGTGATTTCTTGTGTTAATGAGTTCCAGAGGTGAATTATGCTTCTTGATGTTTTTTAATTCAAATATTTCACCTGGTTTAAATTTGTTCTCTTTCAGTTTTTTGAATGTTTGTTCCCTTGTTCTCATGTTAGAGAGAATAAATGGGAGTGTCCCATCTACCTTTTCTGTATGACTGCTGCAGTATGGTAGCTAGTGTCTTGGACCTTCTACTCTAGTGACTTGTTGCTCTTTAATTTAACAGAGGGCCAGTTTGGATATGGTTGTTTTGTTTATTTAAAAAAAAAAAATCCCCTCTGGGACCACAAATGAATCCTGTTTCCTCTTCCTCCTCTTGTCCACCTTAAAAAAAAATCCTCCATTGGAGCTGCCCATTCCCTGTTGGAATCCATCTCTGTAACCTATATGAATGAAACTATGAATATAGAACTGAATAAAGAACTGAAAAAGTATGGAGATTCACACCTCTTTTCTATTATATATTGCTCTTTTAGACACATTCTCCATGTTGCGTCTCCTATCTATGTTCAAGGTATGGGGGAAAGCATCTACAATGAAAAGTAATGGTCTAGTATTGTGAAAGCTTTTCAACCATTATGTTTCTCTGAGCTTTTAGTTCACCTTCCTATAATAGACAGAGCTGGCAGTGCTGCCTGTAGTTAAGGTTGCCTAACAGTTTCCATTATAAAAACCTGTCTTCAGTTACTAATAACTTTGCCAGACTTTAACCATTTGGATAAAATTTCCAATACCAAGTCTGCTTCAAGCTTATTTTTGGAGGGAAAGGTTCAGCAAAATGGTTCAGTCATTTCCAAGAACAAGGTTAGGGGAAACTTGTTATTTTGCCAGTATTTCGTTTCACTGAGAAACTCTAGTACTTCCATGTTTTGGAGCAGTGACTATAAATTTGGAAAGATGACACTGGTGAATGAGAAATGACTTTTCTTTCCTCATGAAAACCTACCCAAATTTGGCTGAATTATTAGCCTCTGAAAATCGCACACGATTAGTATAGGCATCTTAGAATCTGAGAGCAAAATGCTTACACAATATAGTATAATGTTTGGCGAATGCTGCTTCCCCACTCTTTGTACCAGTTATACTGATCATGCTCCATCCTGGGGCTGAGCAGGACTTCTGTACTTGCTGCTCCTGGCAGCTGTAGGCCACTGTTGCACCATGTACCAGGATTGAGAGTAGGGAGTCTCTCTTCTGTGCTGGCCATGCTCCCCCTATTGGTATTCTGGCACTACAGAAGAGAAGACAACACCCAGATTCAACTGAAGAAGAGTGAAAAGTTTATTCGGGGAGCAGAGGGGGAAGAGGCATGGTCCAGCATGGGAGCAGGGATAGAAGAAAGGGGAATAGGGACAGGTTGGGGTGGGAGTGGGAGACAGAAGCAGAGAAATAGGCTCTGGTGAGAACATGCTAAAGGAGGGGTGCGGAAGGGGACAGGCTGTGGGGAACAAGAGCAGAAAGTGTTGTAACCACTAAAAACTACTCATTTCCAAAACATGGAACAGAATCTAGAATTCCTGAACCCCAACATTTCTCTGTTGCGAGCAAATAGCTGTAAATCCACTGGCAAAATGTGTATCTCAGACCCTTCTAGTGACTGCTCTGCATGGTGGAAAACATCCAATCATTGCATCCATTTACTCCATTAGCACAAGTGGGCTGTGCTATGGATCTAAAGGTTCCAGCATGTTGATGACTCATGTGGGGGGTCAGTATAGTTAGATATGATGGAAATACTGTTGGGTTTTTGTTGTTTTTTCATATATTTTTTTTAACCTAGAAAATTTACCTATAAAATCCCCTACATTTAAATGGCGTTAACATTGCAAAGTCAAGCAATAGGTGCAATGTTAATTTGGTCCCTTTGTATGTGTGCACTATGATACTGTCACACGGTCTGGAGTGGCTCATAGCTGTGAGTGCCTACCTCAGGCAAACTGTCAAAAAACAGGACCGACCCCCCCCAAACTGGTAGTATGTTCTATAATTAGATTTCACCAAACTAGTAACAAATGTGAGCTCCTGGATCGCTATACCAATCTTACTGTGGAGTCACAGACAGTCCCCTAGACTCTCCAGTCTATCTTGCCACCCAGGCAAACTGGACTTTGTGATAAACCAAAAACCATACCACATCAGATTGCTCCCAGTCCCAAGGGATCAGTCACTTACCCCAGATCAATTGGTACTCCAGATTTAAATTTTTTATTAAGATAATGTTAAAAATAAAAATAACAGTACAGAGTTTAAGCATAGAAGTTTCTGGTTATCAGGGGATAAGGTACAGATTATCAAGGAGAGCGAAGTTCGGTTTTAGGATTGGATGACGTAAGGAATACATAATCTGCAACATCGCCAATTGGGGGTAAAGGTTTAACAGGTATTACACCAAAGACAATTGCTGGCAACCAATTCTGTAGTAAACTAACTATAGGTTTATTAGCTAAGAAAAGGAAATGAGAATTATTGAGAGTTTAAATCACAGTTTGTAATTCCAAATGGTAGCAGTGATGTAATAAACTGCCAGTTTCCCAAAAGTATTTTCAGGGTACCTAGATTATCTCTGGGGATCTCGGCTTTGCATCTAGTACACTGTCTTGTAAGAATCCAAATAGAGATAAAGGATCTTTCCATGAATCCAGTTTATAGCTGCTTCTCGCAGAAACCAAGCAGTGTCATTACCCACATGGGCTTTTCCTTTGATGACAATGAGTGAGGAATGCACTTAGAGTCCTTGACTTCAGTCATCACACACAATGACCACTTGCTTTGAAATTAGCATTTTGTGTTAAAGTTCTTCATTTGCATTCCAAAAGATTTTTCTCCTCTGATGAATTATTTAGTTACAGGGGTATACACAATGTAAAAGTTTGCCATTCCATTATAACAAGATATAGATAAGTGAACACAATACAAGTAACATTCCACTAGTTTTCATGCAGTTTAAACATCTGAACACACACTTATGCATGTAACGCTTTGATCTATTACTAACACCCAAGTGAATTGGCCATCTTTAATTTATAAGAACATATCACACCGTTTTTTTCCATCAACCCCATCCTCCTTTAGTTTATGGGATAAAGAGTGTTTCAGGGTTTTGTGTAGTGAATGAGACTGTTTTCTTTAGAACCTCTGCGTCATTTGTTGAAGAAGTTGGAAGGTGTGTCGCTAATGAGGCATGGGATTTCAGAAAGAGGGAGGATAGTTTGTGATTAAGGCAGTTGAAGCCATCCTCGAGAATTTAATTCTATCTCTCCCTTTGCCACAGAATTCGTTTGTGATTTTGGGCAAGTCCCTTAAAACAAATTTTTACAGTTGGCCACAAATTGAGTGTTCCTCATTTTTTTTTTAGTTCCTAACTTGAGACATGTGACCTGATTTGTAGAAGTGCTCATCAAGTCCCTTCTGGGCCTTAAAATCTGTGAATCTACTGCATCTCTGGGAGGGGAGCATTGCACCACAGAGATAACCTTCCATCCCATCGTCCCCCACTTATACCCCAAGATTGAAAAAGCAAAAAACCCCCCCCCCCCCTTTTTTAAATTTCTTCGTGGAACCTTGGTAGACTACATTCTACCACAAAATGGTGACACTTTAATAATGTTTACATGTCCTAATTAAAACAGTATCAAATACGTGCATCCGCATGGAAATGTGTGTTTCAGAAGTAAAGTTTGCCTAGCGTTGGCTACATTCATTTATATAGCTCTGGGTTCAAGGAGCATTGTGGATGTAAAACTAAAGGGAATAATTAAAATTTAAATACATGTCTTCAGTGCTTACTGGGCCATACCTCACACAATACTGCACCTTGTGTTGTGAAGGTATACTGGATTCACCCACTCAGTAGTTAAGGGGTTAATTTCAGAATAGTTCCCTGCTTCTGAAGAAAAATATATCATTGATATGTAGCTATTGCACCAGTTGTGAACCAACTTTGAAAAATATGATGTATATGGACTTTTTTTTTTTAAATAAATTGCAGGTTCTTCAGCAAAAGCACTTGTGAGCTTGAAAGGTAAGAAATAAATGCAATGTATTCTTTAGGTGTGGTATAAATGAGAGATGTAAATTGACTTCAGATCATAACTAGAGTTTCTGGTTTCAGAAAGCCTCTCCAAAGGAAAATTATGAAGATAGTTTTTATAAAATATATGCTGATAATTGTTTTATTTTAGATACCTGTAGACTGAGTAGTTTGGTACTCACTAGTCAAACTCTACTTATATTGCAGCTTCTTTGGATGCTGCTTTTGAGAATGAGACCCTTTGGAGTGCCATTTCTGAAATAGGTGCTTCCACTTTAAGTACTGCCTAGGCATCAGGTCTGACATGAAATTTGAGGTAATTTTTCCTTTCTTGGGGGTGAGATAGAAGGATTATCAGTGGGACCTTTACTTATGATGGAATTTATATTGTAAAGGAAGTTTGTAATCTCACTGTCTTCTACCAATAACTAGTGGGCCAACGCAACAGAGCTATTGCTTATATTATCTTAACACTTGAGAAAAATTCTATTCATGCATATTGCATTAACATTTAGAATCCTTCTGCTCTGCCTAGTTCCGGAAATTTTGTTATGTATTATAAGGTCCCCATTTACACTGGGGAGAAAACCTGTTTACTGAACCAGTTTTAAACAATCTAAATTTTGGTGCAGGCAATTTAGATCACTCAGTTTTATTGTGCAGCACATGTCCATTCAAAAATCATTTTCTAGAGCACATTTTGTAAGCAGTCATGCTAGGCAAATACGTGTTTATAGCCTAAAAAGTTCTACATTGTTTAAAAACAATTTTGCTGATACCATTTTATTCCCAGCATAGATTAAAGCTATTTTATTGGCAAATGGAATGCCTAAGCATACTAATTTCACACTGAAATGTTCAAAATGGATTCCAGATATTTGCTGGAATACTGTCTGTGGAAGAAATAAATTCTATAGTCAGATATCTTCTGGAAGAGCTTAACTTTAAAGGGAAAATGTCAGTTAGTTACAGGCCAAATATTTATCTGTCTTAAAATTATTATAATCAGATGTGAAATGTTCTCTGAATTCTAAATATTTCTTTAAAAATAAATGCCCCTACTGTCCTATAGAAATGTAAGTCTTGCCCTCACCGTTCATTATATAAGGCCCACAGTATATTACATGGTGCTTCAAAAGTTAACAAACTATATTCCAAGAGCTATTATGCTGTCCTAATTGATGAGCATAAACAAGGTAATAGTGGAAACATAGTCACATACAAAGGAGAGGCATCTTTCTGTAAAGATACCGTCTGTGCAGGAGTATCACTCCTGGATCTCAGTTTTCTAGTGTAGGATAGGTAGAATTTCCAGCATTTGGAAGATTATTTTTTGGCCCCCTAAGGAGCGTGGTAGAAGATAGAAGCATGAATCAGAATCCTATTCCTCCTTTACTAGTGATGCATAATCAACAATGTGTGTGGGGAGACAGAAGGGCCTGGCTCATTCTCCTTCCTGTTACTGGTGCCCTTGTTGAGCCAAAATTTTCAGAGCTTGGTAAGACCTATTTTTAAAAAGTAATTTAAAAAAAGACTAATCTGTATAAACTGGCTTTATACTCTAATGTGGTTCTGTGGTAGCTGCAATGTAGCTATCCAGATGGGTGTCACAAGGGAGTTGAAGCTAGATGGACTTCATGAGAGACAAACATTGTGGTGGGAAGAAATGGTCTGAATGTCTCTTATAGCCTGGTTAGTGGAGGCATTTAGCATAATTGGCTGAAGATGATGGAATTTTAAACCCATTTGCATTGCCATTTAAGAAGGCATTACAAACTGAAGGGAAAAAAACATTAAAGTAGTGTTTGAGAGTATACTTCTGCCATTTTGACAATAGTTAGATTTTTAAAAATGCATTAATAGTATGTGACTGTTCATGACAGAGGGAAGTTTATCCAGCACATGGAATGAAAAATACAGTCCTCTACAGAAAACGCCCATTTGGAAAAGCAAGAACGCTGGTTCTGCTGTAGAAATGGTAAGAAGTAAATATTTATATGCTTGTGATAAAAAAGTCAATTAAGTTTAGGGTTCATGTAGTAATGGTATAAAATCATTCATAGTCACAGATCAAGTGATCTGCTTACAAAATGTATTTATTTCACAATTTGTGAATATCAGCTAAATGAATATCCTTTGAGTAAAGCAGTGTATACAACTCTAATGTGAAATGAAAGCGATGTTTTGTAAATAAATAAATAAAGACGAAAATTACATTGGCAACCAGTTTCACGTTTTAATGAACCAGTTTTAATTATTTGCTACCTTTTTACAAGTGTTATATGGAATATGTTTGTTGAGTCTGTACTATACAGAACATAAGAATTGCCACTCCGGATCAGACCATCTGTTCTGCCTAGTCCAATATTCTGCCTCTGGCAGTGGCTGGTTATTGGTGCTTTAGGAAAAGGTGGGAAAATCCTATGATGCACTTACATTATTGTGCATTCTCTGGGGGATATTCTAATAAAAATGAATGCATAGAAATAGAGTTTCCTGCAATATTCTGGGGGTGGGGGAATATTGGAAGAAGTTAAACAAGTTAAAAAAGAACTGTCATTTAAAACAAAAAAGCAAAACTGCTTTTATTAAATGTTTTGCAGCCTATAAGATGATTTCCCTTTCTTTTGATCTGACCACATCTTCCCCTTTTTAAATCTTCTCCATTGCATCAGGTTCAAGCTTCTTGTGATCATCATCAACTTCCTACATAACCTACTTATTTTGTTGTGTATAGCACTGTCTCCTAGCCCCTTTGAGTTGGCAAAGTTCATTCTGCCAATGTTATCAGTCTTGATTCCCTGTTTGTCCACTTTACCATAAATGTGTCTGTGCTTTTTCCATGGCACCTCCCATATACACAGAACACCCTTTGTGAACTGGTGTGCAGAGCCACTTCTCTCTGAACTCCCTCTTGAAGACAACTTCCACAACACCCAGAAGAAACTAGCTGACTAAATTATTTATTCATGTGTTTTATTTTATGAGTGAACTGCTCATTTATCCTGAGGGGAGCGATGTATTGTTAGGAGGAATTCTGTTCAATTCTATGTAGATACTTATACCACTCTCCCCATCATAGTAGGTCAAAAATGCACCTTATTCTTGGAATGGAAAGTGGTGAGGTTTGTGATAGTCCTTAGTTCCAGGGGCAGTTCATTCCACAGTCTCAGGCTGGCCCCTGAAGAGGCTGTGTCTCCTGCACAGATGAACTTTGCACTTATTGTGGAAAGTACCATTGTGCCAGATGAGCAAAGTTGTTGACCCTGATCTTCATCCTGGGGCTTCAGGTGAACTTTTAGATACCCTGGACCCAGGCCATTGAACTCCTAAGAAGAAAAGGATTCAGACCTTGAACTTGACTCAATATTCTATGGAAGATCAGTGTAGAAAGCGGAGAACAGGTTTGATGTGCTCACAGTAGCCTGTGTTGCAGAGGAGATGTGCTGCAGCATTATGTACTAGTTGCGGTTTCCTAAGAACTGAAGGGTTCATGCCAACCACATAGTTCAACTGAGAGGTGATGAAGGCATCAATAATAATTGAGGTCAGGTCGTCTTCCTCTAGGATGAGATGGAGTCTCCTTGCCAACCAAAGATGGTAGAAAGCATTATTCACAAATGCTGTTACGCAAGAGCTTCGCATCAGTGAGGAATCAAAGATGACTCCTAAACTATTAACTGAATCAACCAATGGTGGGTGTGTGCCATCAACCAAAGGAAACTGCACTATGGCTGCAAACTCTTAAATGCTTTCCTCTGTCCATCAGCGTAACTTCTGTCTCAGTCAGGTTCACCTTCAACCAGCTGTTCTTCATTCATTAGCTAATCTCATCCAAGCACTGGGACATCTTGGTGATAGTTAGGACCCTACCAAAGTCACGGCCAAGAAAAACGCATCACGGACCATGAAATCCAGTCTCCCCCTGTGTAATCTGGTCTTTTGTGTGCTATTACCCTATACTATACAGCTTTCATGGGGGAGACCAGCATTTCTTAAATTCGGGGTCCTGGCCCAAAAGGGAGTTGCAGGGGGGTTGCAAGATTATTTTAGAGGGGTCACGGTATTGCCACCCTTACTGCTGTATTGCCTTCAGAGCTGGGTGGCCAGAGAGCGGCGGCTGTTGGCCAGGTGCCCAGGTCTGAAGACACCGCCCCGCCAGCCGCAGTACAAAAGTAAGGGTGGCAATGCCATGCCATGCCACCCTTACTTCTGTACTGCTGCCTTCACAGCTGGGTGGCCAGAGAGTGGCGGCTGCTGACTGAGGGCCCAGCTCTGCAGGCAGAAGCACAGAATAAGGGTGGCAATACCATACCATGCCATCCTTACTTCTGTGCTGCTGCTGGAAGTGGCTTTGCCTTCAGAGCGGGTTCCCGGCCAGCAGCCAGCACTCTCCAGCTGCCCAGCTCTGAAGGCAGCACTGCCGCCTGCCTCAGAGAAGAAGTAAGGGTAGGAGTACCGTAATCCCCTTCCTCCCCACCCACCCCCCATAACCCCTTCAACCACCCCACAACTCCTTTTTGGGTCAGGATCCTTACAACTAAATACCATGAAATGTCAGATTTAAATATCTGAAATCATGAAATTATTTAAGATTTTTAAAATCGTATGACCATGAAATTGATCAAAATGGACCATGAATTTGGTAGGGCCCTAGTGATCAATAGAACTGTGTGTCATCTGCATATTGCTGGCACCTGAGTTAATATTAGTGCCCCTTTTGACCTGAAGGCTAGCTAAAAATTCGGGGTATACTAGGTTGTTCCAGTTAAGAGGAAAAATTGGTGATAGGTGTTCCTTAGGCCTTGTCTACACTGCCACCTACAGCGTTGAAACTTTCCTCACTCGGGGGTGTAAAAAAACACCCCTGAGTGATGCAAGTTTCAGCGCTGTAAAGTGGCAGTGTCCCAGTGCTGGGAGCTATGCCCCTCGTGGAGGTGGTTTTTTTACAGTGCTGGGAGAGCTCTCGCCCAGCACTGGAGCCCCAACTACACCGGGGCTGTGTAGACAAAGCCTCAGATGTAGTTTTGTTTATTTACAAAGAATGTACCTTTGTCCCTGAACACAGAAGGAATCAAATAGCAGGAAACAGCTTCTTTGGCTCTCAGCTGCAAGAACACTCTTTTCAGCTAACACCTCTGAGCCAAAGAACCACTCCCCAGGTTTCATTCAGGGTCACAGACTGTTTTCATCTGCTCCTGCCAGCTCGCTCTCTGGTCCCCAGTGTTCTGCCTACTAACTCACTCACTCACAGACAGACAGATTTACCCAGAACAATACACAGCTAAGGCCCTCCACCCACACAAAGCTCCTGGGTGTGTTCACAAAACCCTTTTATCTTAGGTAAGGACTTGTGATTCATTTATCCTTACAGTTATGTTAACTGAAGGGTGAGTTCACACTCCTCAATCTCAGATTGATTTTAACTTTGAAGTTTTAAATAGACCCATAAAAGGTTTCACCCAACTCATAACAGTATCATCTGACCAGTTCGCCAGATGTCTGCATGTACTTGTTGAATAGGATTGGAGAAAGAATTGATACTTGTGGACTCCACAAGTGATAGGTCTAGTGGTGGAAGTACAATTTCCCATCACTATTCATTGGGTGTGTCCCTTTAGGAAAGAGACAAACCACTGTAGTGTATTGTGTTGGACTCCTGCCAGCTCTCTTCAGCAAGACAGCAGTATCTGATGGTCAGTAGTGTCGTGCTGCAGAGAGGTCATAGGGCTGGAACTTTTGGCGACAAAACAGCAAGAGCGTACACACTTCAATGGGACTTTTGTCATGAAAAACTCCCAGTTTTGGCGACAAATAACTTCCACCCCTACGAGAGACTTTTGTCTTTTTCCCTCCCTTTATTGTCAACAAAGAGCCAGTGTAGACACTGCTGATTGTTTTGTTGACAGAACTAGCTTCCACTAGTATCCCACAGTGCCTGCCCTGATTGCTCTGCTCAATGTTTTGATCTCTGCTGTCCTGCAGGCATGCACCCCTCCCTTTTCAAAGCTCCGGGAAGTATCTGTGTGCTGCTCCGTTTGGGGAACAAACTTTGGAATGCTCCTGTTTTGCCCTGCACTAGGAACACAGCAGCAGGCAGACTGCTGCTGCAGGGGGAGGGGGGACAGACTGCTGTGCTGCTTTGCCATTCCTCAGCACGGAGAGCTCACAGAGCTGCTCATGATGCTGCTCTCAGTAGCATAAGGGGCTGTGGGAGAATTCGGAGAGAATCCCAAGATGTGCAGCTATCAGCTCTTCCTTCCCACAACACTGCACTGTGGGATAGATATACCCCCGGTGCATTGCTCACCCTGTCGATGATGGCGTCCCCGGTGTGGAGTGTGGACATGATCTGTCGACAGAGGGAGCAAGTGTGAACACCCTTTGGCGATTTTTGTTTTGTTGACTTTTGGGTGTCGACATTAGTTTTGTCAACAAAACTTGGTAGTGTAGACAAGCTCATAGAAGATGAGAATGGATGTCTTGCCCTCTAATCTGTTGATAGCAGGAGATCATCCATCACTGTCAGTAAAGTAGTTTAGGTTCCATATCCTGGCTAGAATCCAGATTGTGCCAGGTCTAGGATATTAGCTTCAATTAGGCGAGCTTGAAATTGGCCAGTGGCTAGCTTCCCACTGAATTTGCTCAGAAACAGGAAGTTTGACTATGGGTAGTGGATGACTAAAGCCAGTGTATCCAGAGTGGGTTTCTTCAGTGTTGGTCAGACTATTGCATATTTGAAGGAGGAAAGAAAAGTTCCTTCCCTGAATGAGACATTGGCTCTTTCAGTCATGAGAGGTCCCAGTTGCTTGTGCCTCTCTTTCGCAAGCCAGGAAAGATGAGAGTCAGATTCATGGGTCTTGAGTCAAGACTCCTTTAGGGTGTCCAGAATTTCTTGATGAGTGAGTGTACTGAACTCCACGTGAGAGGATTATTAGTTGGTGGGTGTAGGCAAAGCAGATCCATGCTGTTTGAAAATCCTTCTCAAATATGCACAATTTTTTCAGCAAAGCATGATGATAGTTCGCAGCATCACCCTGTTCTAATGCAGGCTGTAGACACTCAGGATTGAGGAAACAGTTTACTGCCCTGGACAGCTCCTTGGGGCAAGATTTGGCAGTGTTAGTGGAAGGTGGTGATAGGAAGGTTCTCTTGACCTGGAATACAGCCTCAGCATAGTACTGTTGCCATTTTGGGTTGGGTGTATTCCTGGAGGTTTCATCTCATGACATAGTCTTTAATTAAAGATGTATCTTTAATTCCTGGAGACTCCAGGACAATTCTGGAGGGTTGGCAACCCTATACAACTTGGAGAAATTTGTTGTTTCATCTGGTCTGTATTAGCCTTTGTTTTCTGCCATTGGCCCTTGAGTTTCTGGCTCTCTCTCTTCATCTGGCACAGGGTGTCAGAAAACCAAGGAAATCAGTGAGATCTGAATCCAGCTCAATCTCTTCCTCTGTAAGTAGTTTGCATTCTAGGAGAAGCTAGCAGGGTTCATTCAGTCCCTGTGCTAGGCAGAGTGCAGGGACTGCTCCTGTATTGGGTCACAAGGTGTGTGAGAAGGAAGCTCTTTGCACTCATCACTCCCATGCAAGAGTGAGCCGCAATTTGTCCTTCAATTAGGACAATTTTCTTTGACATATGAAGAAATTTTGTTAAGAAATAACTAAAATGTAAGAGTTTGAAAACTTCATGCCACAAATTTGCAATATATGATTTTCTACTTTTTTCCCCAGCAACCCCCACTTATTTTATTGCAACTGTAGTATCTTAGCACTGTAAAGGGTTACAGTTAGCATTGAACAGCCTTAAATTTGAAATTCCTTCCTCTCTTATGTTAGATCTTTACATAATTTGAACATTATTTATCATGGTTCAATTTCCTCAGTTTCTTAGCATTTTAGGGTGTGAGGGAAGTTTTTACGGTATGAGTTTTTAAAAAATTATCAAAATACTTTGATACATAAGTGACCCTTGAAACAACGTCAAAGAGTGTATTCTAATAATCTGAAGTGTGACACCATTATGGATGACATTACATACAGTCAGTGGCGTAGCCAGGTTTAGAGCACAGGGGGAGCGGCGGCGCTATAAAAAGGCGCCTCCCCGCTCCCCCTGTACTCACCCGGCGGCGCTTTAAAGGGCCCGGGGCTGCAGCCGCTGCGGAGCCCCCTGGCCATTTAAATCCCCGCCTGAGCCCGGCTCCAGCAGCGGGGCTGGGGGGGGGGCGCTTTAAAGGGCCAGCGGCTCCCTGCAGCAGCAGAAGCCACCGGCCTTTTAAAGCGCCCCCAGCTCAGCTCCGCTCCGGCAGCGGGGCTGGGGGGGAGCGCTTTAAAGGGCCAGTGGCTCCCCGCAGCAGCAGGAGCCGCTGGCCCTTTAAAGCGTCCCTCTCCCCCAGCCCCGCTGCCGGAGCTGAGCTGGGCTGGGGGAGGGGGGTGCGCTTTAAAAGGCCGGTGGCTCCTGCCGCTGCGGGGAGCCGCTGGCCCTTTAAAGCATCCCCCGAGCCCGGCTCCCGCAGCCGGGCTCAGGTGGCGCCTTAGCGCCGCTCCCCCTGCTCCCCCCCGGCTACGCTACTGCATACAGTAATGTCCATTACACACAGACACATCCATTACAGTACTGGGCAGCAGCACATGTTAAAAATACTAGTAGATTAATTTACTTCTGAAAGTAACTGTTCTATCCAGCTTGGCTTTTTAATGAGAATTTATCAAAATAAATAAATAGATTGTTTGAAGGCCCTTCCTTTTTATTTTTAAGTCAAGGGCAAGCTGTTTAAAAGATGTTTTATAAACAAAGAAATAATTAAATGAATGGATCTTTGATGATAACTGTGTTAGGAGGCACTTCAAGTGTCCAAGGTATCTAGATAGCAAAGGAAAATAGATCATATTTTTGTTATCATGGGTTCAGTATATCAAAGGAAGAAATGAACTTTTTCATTTAATTGCTTCCTAATTTTGATATATATAGCCCTTCAGAAATTCAAAACGGAGTCGTCTCTTTTGTGAAGAAGAAGACAGACAGTTAAATACAAGGTCCCCCAAAAGAAATCAGAAGATTGCAATGGTTCCACAGGTATGTATGTGTTATGCAGAGATCATTACCAGAAAGGAAAGCAAGCCTTTAAAATAAATTGTTTTCTTCTTGGTTTACATCAGAAGTTTATGAATTTTGGGTGGGGGGACCTATTCCTAGGTAAAGGCTGTGGCTCAAACTAGATTAATACATCCTTTTTCCTCCCCACACCTGGGTCCCTCACTGACACAGAGAGCTCTGTTCATGCTGATCCTCTACCATTGAGTCTGTCGGGGAAAATGCTGACTGGTGCTCCACCATACCTAAGCACAGGCAGAGGTTTGGAACTCTCACCCCATTAGCACTCTCTACTATATCAGGCAGAGTAATGAACACTGACTAAATGGACCCAGCAATGTAGGAGCTGCCATGAGGTTAAAAAAAAACCAACCCACCAGGAGCTGCAGGCACCTTATGTTGCCACTGTAACTGCCTGTTGAAACATAGTTCTTGTAGTGTAGATAGGACCTAAGGTCTTGTCCTTACTATAGCCTGTAAAACAGTTTTCAGACACAACCTAACATGGTTTGTGTCCACACCAAGCATGGTTATCAGTTGTTAAAAACTTAATCAGAAATTGTGCTCAAGAAGGCATTGTCTATATTATGCTTATTTCATTAAAATTTAGGATTCAGTTTGAGTGATGGTAGCACTTTAGCCATCATGTTCATGTAGCCCTGCATGGAGCAAAGTTAGATTAACCTTAAAACATCAGCGGTTACCTGGAGTCCTGTCTGTATAAGTGCCACCACCACGGGACCTGAACTGCTGGTGGGAAATTTTCACAAAAAAGCCTAGTGTAGAGACCCTGACCAGCTAATAGTTTGGGGCATGGTCTCTGCTAGCTCTTGGCATCAGTTGTGTGTTTTATTGTGTAGTTATAATCTTAATTAAAGAAACCATGGAACAATACATTTGAATTAAAACATTGCAATTGCTAATGTATTCATTTTTATCAAGAAAATGAACTTTGCATATTTAGTTAAAGAATTCTGAATATTTAATAAACAACTGAAGAATTTGAGAAGGCTCCTGTTTGTTTGCTTCATTGTACTGTTTAGCACATTTAATGCTGCAAATGCTTTCATTTTCACTTTGGAAGTTCAGCTGCTAGTTAACTTCTCCTTTATTTTATTGCTTAGAAGTTTACTGCAACAATGCCAACGCCAGACAAGAAAGCATCACAGAAGATTGGATTACGGTTACGTAATCTACTCAAACTTCCCAAAGCACACAAATGGTGCATATATGAATGGTTCTACTCAAATATAGATAAGTACGTACTATTTCTTTATATATTATTTTTATTTATTACTGTAGAAACTAAGGTTACTCCCTGGAATTGACACTTTCTCACAGTGGGGCAGCCTCTGGGTCACTGATTGCCCAAGAATGTGAAGGGGATGCTGAGTGGCCGGAGTTCCCTTCACTGGAATCCTCTTTTTCCCCAAGCCCTACCAGTTTTATCCGTTCCAAGTCAGCTCTACCCTGGATCTCCAAGGTTCCTTCCAACAAGCGATCCGCCCAACACTCCTACGAAGGATTCCCAATCCTGGCATAGGATGACTGGATAAGCAAGTCTTGGGGTCAGTCCTATCAGTAGAGATCTACTGTCAGCTCAACCGCTGGATGAAGTAAACTTCACATACCCATGGACACTGTGAAAAAAAAATTGGCTCAGAGGAGGTCCCCAGAGAACTATCAGGGGGTCACAGACCACAGTCTGGCTGTCAGTGCCTGGGATGTGGGCAGTCATGCCTAGTGGTCAGAGCAGGAGTCATGTATAATAGTCGGAGAAGGAGTCGATAACCAGAAATCAGAGTGCAGGGTCAGAGCTGGAGGCAGAAGCCAGATATCAGAGCCTCAGGTCAGGGCCAGAGGCAGGAATTGGAGCCCAGAGTTAGAATCTGGTTACCTGGAGTGAGGTAACACAGGAGCAGGGCTGGGTCCAGGCAGGAGCTATCGCAGCTGTGGGTGAATCCTTTGAATAGATGCTGAACTGCTACCTCTGCTCAAGAGTGGGTCTGCTCACCCTTTCAGCCAATCAGGCAGTGTAGCCAATCAGTTAGCCTACTACAGTAAAATGCAGTCATTAGATTACCCAGAGCCTGGCTCTGCTACAGGGCCTAATTCCTGATACTGGTTACACTTCAAGTCCAACAACTCCACCACTTTCATTCCATTCACCTGCAATTTAGCCTGGCTTTGCTTGCAGGCCCACAGTCCACACCTCTCCATATGCACAGTCCATAGAGCCCCTGTCATGTTGGGGGGTTGTTGTATCATCTGTGCCTTCTGCATCAATCTCTGCCAGATAAGGACCACTTGCATCTGCCAGTGCGGCTACGCTACCTGCTGCAACAACTGCAGTTGTCCCTCTTGGAAATGGATCCAGATCTGACAGGCTTCTAGACTCCCCCTCAACCTTGTTGAGTAAGGGATTTTTTTTTTTAATGTCACACTCTTTAGCAGGGCTGCAGAGATGCCTACGTTCTCCATCACTTATGGCAAGGTGACTTACCTGCTGGTGGGCCACTTTGTAGCTAGGAGCAGCTTTGCTGGGTTTTGTACTTTGTAGTCCTGCTGCCGAAGTCTGCTATTTGTCCCCTCTTGCCTTGTGACGTGGCCCCCTTTGGTCTCACCCTTTTTGGGGTAAATCAGGGTTTTCACCCAGTAGTCCCAGACCTTCACACCAGGTTGACAGTCCTGGCCCAGGCCCAATAGTCCTGGGCCCTTGTGCCTGGGGTCTTCTGGCGAGTCCTTATGGTGAGGCTGTAGGGGGATCCAGTCCCTCCATCTACCCTAGGTTCCAGCTGAGGGACCCTTGCGGCAAGTGGCTGCACGTGGTTAAGGTCTGTCTCATCAGACCTCTTGTTTCTTCCCTGAGCTGCTTCCTACAATGTGGCCACCTTCCTCTCAAAGGGCTCATATTCACAACCCGCTAGTCTCAGTCCTCAAGGTAACAGTGGAAGAGAAAATAAATTAACAGAAATAAAGAGCTCCTCCAGCTTCTGTGCCCCACCTGGATCCTCCAGCTGTCTGTTCTGCTTTTCTGTGTTCACAGTCAATATAGCTGACAGAACAAGGAGTAATGGTCTCAAGTTGCAGAGGGGGAGGTTTAGGTTGGATATTAGGAAAAACGTTTTCACTAGTAGGGTGGTGAAGCACTGGAATGGGTTACCTAGGGAGGTGGTGGAGTCTCCTTCCTTGGAGGTTTTTAAGGTCAGGCTTGACAAAGCCCTGGCTGGGATGATCTAGTTGGGGTTGGTCCTGCTTTGAGCAGGGGGTTGGACTAGATGACCTCCTGAGGTCCCTTCCAACCCTGAGATTCTATGATTCTATGATTCTATGATAGCTTGGTTCTCTGTCATGGGAAGTGAGGATTAGAGGTTCATCTACCGCCCCAGGCTGGGCCTTCTGAATTGAAAAGGGAGAAATTCAGGTCTTCTCCTCCAAGATTGGCATACCTCGCAGGGGCAGTGAATGAGGCCTGCATGAGCCCAAAGCTGCTCTTTAACCCCTTCTTGCCTAGTGTGTGGTTTGTATATCTCGTCACAGATTTGTAACAGTTCAAATCTAAATGCGAGACCATTGGAAAATTGGTCAGTAGCAGCTTAGAGTGTTGTTCAAAAACTGGTGTGACCCGTCAGTGAAACCAGCAACCCACCATAGCAATACAAGCCAGAGCCATACTTTGCCACTTTTTATTTTAAAAGATCACATCGTTGTTAACCAATATTTTTCCTTAGCATTTGTCCAGGATACATAAATGTATTCCAGTGTTCAATCAGAATAGCTTCTGTCAGGATTGTTGAGACAATATTCTCTGAACTCAGCAGTCAGGCACAGCAGAGAAAAAGAATTATGTATATGCCTGTCATGGGTATAAAAATTACACTTACTTAATTTGCTTTAAATTCATAGCATACAGGGTTGTTGTTGGGTTTTTTTCAACAAATGGTCTTGTTAAATGTATTACGGGGATACTGGGAACAAATTACTGTTATATTTTTGCATAAGTAACATTTTTATTCCACCGTCCTTGACAATGTCTCTTTAAGAACTTTTTAGCTTATACTAGTACACCTCTACCCCGATATAACGCGATCCAATATAACACAAATTCTGATCTAACGCGGTAAAGCAGTGCTCTGGGGGGGCGGGGCTGCGGAAATGCTCGAGGCCAAAGCAAGTTCAATATAACACAGTTTCACCTATAACACGGTAAGATTTTTTGGCTCCTGAGGACAGCGTTATATCAAGGTAGAGGTGTAATAATAATGTATATAATTGTTCAGTCCGTTTAGTTAAATGAAATGTGAGGTATGTAGTAGATAATTCCCAAAGTCTCCTAGCTCTGAAAATGGTGATTATCAAAGTAAATTTGTCACAGTTTGAAATAAATATTAAGAAGATATATTACCATCCTGTAATTTATTAGTGCATCAATTTAAAAATCATATTTCTGTTTGAAAATTTTTACTTTTTATTGATACAAGAAACACCTAAGATTACAATAATTCAGTGGTTCTCATTTTTTTCATACCATCCATGACCCAACATTACAATAGATAACCCTTTCTGTCTAATCATAGAAAAAAGCAGGGTAGTCTCAGCCCTTTTGGACCTATTTGTGACCCCAAGTTGAGAATCCATGCTATATTTGAAACAGATTAGAAAATGAATATATTTTTCTTTCTCAATTTATTTACTTAGTGCGTATGACAGCACCTTGTGCATAGACATTTTCACACCTCTTTTGTGTAAGTCACTCATTTTCCTCTAAAATCTCACTCCTTTACTGTGATTTGTGCAGGTGAACTGCTGCACCTGTATGGAGTCTCATTGACTTCAGTGGGGCACCACCCAGATGCAGCAATCTATGTGCAATGGTCACAGTGCACGTTCAGGGCCTCCATTTCTGTGGGTTTTTGCACACAGCAACAAGGGAGAAAGAAACATTTTAAAAAGAGAAACAATGAATCACATTTTCTAACCCATATATACTGGTAGGAGGATTCAAGTGCAAATGTAGCTCCTAAAACTATTTTGTACACTTTTTTTTAATTGACTTAATTTCAAGTTGATAGTGTCCCTTGCAGAGCAATTTTTACTTTACCATTTTCAGTAACTTTGTTCCACACATTTCTTCTTGTGAGGATGGAGATTTCTTAGCTCCTCATGACAGACATTTTCTGGATGTAGTTAACAGGTTTGTAATTAACAGAGCGTCACTTGTGTTTTAACAGACCATTATTTGAGGGAGATAATGATTTCTGTGTATGCCTGAAAGAGTCTTTTCCAAACCTGAAAACCCGAAAATTAACAAGAGTGGAATGGGGAAAAATCAGACGATTAATGGGAAAACCACGAAGGTAAAAATATTATTTTATTTTACTTTTAATTCATTTTTCTGAGGATTAATATTGTTTTCTTAATCGTTTCTGGATCATCTTACTAAAATATAGTTGCATTTATTTTGAATACAGGTATCATTGAGAATAAAGCAACACCTGTATATGTATGAAATGGATATAGGAATTGTATTTTTTTTTTATTCCAAGTAAGTTACTTGAGTATGGCCAAGCCCATACAATGCTGCCAAACCTACAGATCATTGGGCCTTTCCGAAACAGGATGAAAAAATAGTGGCATAATTATCTCTCATGTTCCAGTGTCATCTGGTAATGGAGCCCAAGCTGTTTTCCACAGCATAACTTCTTAAATATCTCCATATATGTAGGTAACATTAGGTAACAAAATGGAGGAATTAGAGCTACTGGTTCAGGAAGTGAAACCAGATATTATAGGAATAACCGAAACATGGTGGAATAACAGTCATGACTGGAGTACAGGTATTGAAGGGTATGTGCTGTTTAGGAAAGACAGAAATAAAGGTAAAGGTTGGGGAGTAGCATTGTATATCAATGATGAGGTAGACTGTAAAGAAATAAAAAGTGATGGAATGGATAAGACAGAGTCTGTCTGGGCAAAAATCACATTGGGGAAGAAAACTACTAGAACCTCCCCTGGGATAGTGCTATAGACCACTGGGATCTAATTTGGATATGGATAGTGACCTCTTTAATGTTTTTAAGGAAGTAAATACTAATGGGAACTGTGTGATCATGGGAGACTTCAACTTCCCAGATATAGATTGGAGAACAAGTGCTAGTAATAATAATAGGGCTCAGATTTTCCTAGATGTGATGGCTGATGAATTCTTTCATCAAGTAGTTGCTGAACCAACAAGGGGGGATGCCATTTTAGATTTGGTTTTGGTGAGTAGTGAGGACCTCATTGAAGAAATGGTTGTAGGGGACAACCTTGGCTCGAGTGATCATGAGCTAATTCAGTTCAAACTAAATGGAAGGATAAACAAAAATAAATCTGAGACTAGGGTTTTTGATTTCAAAAGGGCTAACTTTAATAAATTAAGGACATTTAGTTAGGGAAGTGGATTGGACTAAAGAATTTATGGCTCTAAAGGCAGAGGAGGCCTGGGATTATTTCAAGTTAAAGTTGCAGAAGCTATCAGAAGCCTGTATCCCAAGAAAGGGGAAACAATTCATAGGCAGGAGTTTTAGACCAACCTGGATGAGCAAGCATCTCAGAGAGGTGATTAAGGAAAAACAGAAAGCATACAAGGAGTGGAAGATGGGAGGGATCAGCAAAGAAACTTACCTTATTGATGTCAGAGCATGTAGGGATAAAGTGAGATAGGCTAAAAGTCATGTAGAATTGGACCTTGCAAAGGGAATTAAAACCAATAGTAAAAGGTTTTATAGTCATATAAATAGGAAGAAATCAAAGAAAGAAGAAGTGGGACCACTAAACACTGAGGATGGAGTGGAGGTTAAGGATAATCTAGGCATGGCCCAATATCTAAACAAATACTTTGCCTCAGTCTTTAATGATGCTAATGTGGAGCTTAGGGATAGTGGCAGCATGACAAATGGGAATAAGGATATGGAGGTAGATATTACGATATCTGAGGTAGAAGCCAAACTCGAATAGCTTAATGGGAGTAAATCGGGCGGCCCAGATAATCTTCATCCAAGAATATTAAAGGAACTGGCACATGAAATTGCAAGCCCATTAGCAAAAAAATTTAATGAATCTCTAAACTAAGGGGTTGTACCATTTGACTGGAGGATAGCTAATATAGTTCCTATTTTTAAGAAAGGGGAAAAAATGTGACCCGGGTAACTACAGGCCTGTTAGTTTGACATCTGTAGTATGCAAGGTCTTTGAAAAAATTTTGAAGGAGAAAGTAGTTAAGGACATTGAGGTCAATGGCAATTGGGACAAATTACAACATGGTTTTACAAAAGGGAGATCGTGTCAAACCAACCTGATCTCCTCCTTTGAGAAAGTAACAGATTTTTTAGATAAAGGAAACGCAGTGGATCTAATCTACTTTGATTTCCGTAAGGCATTTGATACAGTACCACATGAGGAATTATTGGTTAAATTGGAAAAGATGGGGATCAATATGAAAATTGGGAGGTGGATAAGGAACTGGTTAAAGGGGAGACTACAGCGGGTCATACTGAAAGGTGAACGGTCAGGTTGGAGGGAGATTACTAGTGGAGTTCCTCAAGGCTCAGTTCTGGGACCAATTTTATTTAATCTATTTATTACTGACCTCGGCACCAAAAGTGGGAGTGTGCTAATAAAGTTTGCGGATGACACAAAGTTGGGAGGTATTGCCAATTCAGAAAAGGATCGGGTTATCATACAGGAAGATCTGGATGACCTTGTAAACTGGAGTAATAGTAATAGGAAATTTAATAGTGAGAAGTGTAAGGTTATGTATTTAGGGATTAATAACAAGAATTTTAGTTATAAGCTGGGGACACATCAGTTGGAAGTAACGGAAGAGAAGGACCTCGGAGTCCTGGTTGATCATAGGATGACTATGAGTCGCCAATGTGATGTGGCCGTGAAAAAAGCTAATGCGGTCTTGGGATGCATTAGGCGAGGTATTTCTCGTAGAGATAAGGAGGTGTTAGTACCGTTATACAAGGCATTGGTGAGACCTCATTTGGAATACTGTGTGCAGTTCTGGTCTCCCATGTTTAAGAAGGATGAATTCAAACTGGAACAGGTACAAAGAAGGGCCACTAGGATGATCCGAGGAATGGAAAACCTGTCGTATGAAAGGAGACTCAAGGAGCTTGGTTTGTTTACCTTAACCAAAAGAAGGCTGAGGGGAGATATGATTGCTCTCTTTAAATATATCAGAGGGATAAATACCACAGAGGGAGAGGAATTATTTCAGCTCAGTACCAATGTGGACACAAGAACAAATGGATATAAACTGTCCATCAGGAAGTTTAGACTTGAAATTAGACGAAGGTTTCTAACCATCAGAGGAGTGAAGTTCTGGAACAGCCTTCCAAGGGAAGCAGTGGGGGCAAAAGACCTATCTGGCTTCAAGATTAAACTAGATACGTTTATGGAGGGGATGGTTTGATGGGATAACATGATCTTAGTCAAAGGTCAATTAATTGCCATCAGTGGTAAATAGGACCAATAGTCAATGATGGGATGTTAGAAGTTACTACAGAGAACTTTTTCCTGGGTGTCTGGCTGGTGAGTCTTGCCCACATGCTCAGGCTTCAGCTGATCGCCATAGTTGGGGTCGGGAAGGAATTTTCCTCCAGGGTAGATCGGCAGAGGCCCTGGAGTTTTTTCGCCTTCCTCTGCAGCATAGGGCACGGGTCATTTGCTGGAGGATTCTCTGCATCTTGAAGTCTTTAAACCATGATTTGAGGACTTCAATAGCTGAGACATAGGTGAGAGGATTATTCCAGGAGTGGGTGGGTGAGATTTTGTGGCCTGCATTGTGCAGGAGGTCAGATTAAATGATCATAATGGTCCCTTCTGACCTTAAAGTCTATGAGTCTATATGTGTATTTTCAGTGTTGAGTTTAACTATGATGTTAAACAGCAGCCACTGAAGTTAGACATTTTTAAATCAGAAGGTCCGAATAACTTGCATCCAAGTGTTTTAAAAGAGCCAGCTGGGGAATTCATTGGACCATTAATAATTATTTTCAATAAGTGTTGGAATACTGGGGAAGTTCCAGAAGACTGGAAGAAATCTTATGTTATACCAATATTTAAAAAGGGTAAACAGGATGACCCGGGTAATTATCAGCCTATCAGTCTGACTTAGCCCCTGGGCAAAATAATAGAGTAGCTCATATGGGATTTGATTAATAAAAAATTAAAGGAGGGTAATATAATAAATGCCAATCAACATGGGTTTTTGGAAAATAGGTCTTGTCAAACTAACTTGATATCTTTTCTGGTGAGATTACAAGTTTGGTCGCTAAAGGTAATAGTATTGATGTAATATTCTTAGATTTCTGTAAGGTATTTGATTTGGTACTGCATAACATTTGATTAAAAAATGATAATGACAGTTAAATGCTGGCTAACTATTAGCTCTCAAAATGTAAATGGAAAATCATCGTTGAGCAGGTGTGTTTCTAGTGGGGTCCCACAAGTATCGGTGCTTGGCCCTTTGCTATTTAACATTTTTATCAATGACCTGAAAGAAAACATAAAGTCATCACTGATGAACTTTGCAGCTGACAAAAAAATTGGGAGAGTGATAAATAACTGATACAGTGCAATCTGGATCACTTAGTAAGCTAAACGCAAGCAGATAACATGTCATGGCTAACTGTAAATGTATACATCTAGGAACAAAGAAAGCAGTAACTCTGTAAAAGATTTGGGCGTTGCGGAGGGTAATCAGGTAAACATGACTCCTCAGTGAAATGCTGTGACCACAAGGGCTAATGTATGCATAAACATGGGGATGCATAAACATGGGAATCTTGAGTAGGAAAACAGAGGTTCTTCAAGTGCTTGTTCATGTCAATTCCAGTCAGGTGTGTGCGCGAACGTGTGCACAGCAGCTACAAGAATTTTCCCCTTGCCGTATCCATCGGGTCAGTCCACATGCCCCTGGAGTGGCGCCTTCCCGGCCTTCAATATAGGGCCCTACCGACCCGCCACCCCCTCAGTTCCTTCTTACCGCCAGTGACAGTTAGCTGCAACTTCCCCTTGCTCTTGTTTAACAAGTGCATTTGGCCGTCTGTATATAGTTAATCAGTTTTTGTAGTTAGTGTTAAGTAGTAAGTAGGTACTTCACTTAGTTCTTAAGTTTCCTTTGGAGGTGGGGGGGGGTTCCCCTCCAGTACTATCCCAGCGCTAGGGCATGCTGCTGTCTCCTGGCTTCAAAGCCTGTGAAGTCTGTGGCAAGGGTATGCCCAGAAGCAATCCTCACACTTCATGTTTGAAGTGTTTTTGGGAGAGCCATCAAAAGGATTGCTGAAGGATCTACAGGGCATTTCACCCCAGGACACTGAAAGATAGAGATCAGCGCCTGAAGATCCTACTAATGGAAGTGGCACTCTGGCCCCAGTCTGTCCCTGGATCAGCAGACCCGGCGCCAAGTACCTCCTCCTCAGTACACAGTGCCCCGGCACCATCGGCACAGGGATCAGTGCCAAGTAAACACAAGGACTCTCGGCACCGTCATGGCTTCACTCGCACCTCACATGCCACAGGCAGGCACCGTTCTCAATCGCCAGTGCTGCAAAACAAGAGGAGGCTGGAAAGGGGTCGTTCCCCCACAGCTAGACCGAAGGAGCCAGCCATTGTGAGACCGGAGTCGGGCCACACTACTTCAGCCCCACTGCCAGAGATGGTCGCGTCAACTCCTGCCCCCATGGAAGGGTGGTCGAGTCCGGACCCTTCTCGCTTACCGAGACCGAGCCGACAACTACACCTCCTGTCAACCCCAGAGGCGTTTAAGGCAGCCTGGGACCTGCTCCAGCTCATGGCACCGTTCTCCCCACCTAGACAGAATAGGTCACCAGCACCGGTCGCTCCCCCGGCACTCTGAAGGGGAAAACCTGCAATGATGTCCTGGCGGTCTAATCCCCGGGGCACCGCTCCCCGGCGCCAGAACAGGGTCAGCAGCCTCATCAGTCCCCGAGCCCTCGGCGCGGACTCTCGGCACCTTGACGTACCACTCCTCCATGGTCCTCCTTTTCGGAGATGTTGTAGTCGGACTCCTACCGATCTCGCAGAAGCAGACGGTCCAAGTCATCACGAGACTGGCAACCTTACTCGGCACTGTGGCCCACGCAGTGGCCGCCCCCAGCACAGTGACCCTTTTGGACTCCCTGGACTTTTCACCAAGCTCAAAGGCGGAACCAAAGGTCACCTTGGCCTCAACATCATCGGTTCTGGCTTCGACAACCTTGTGCGACAGGGCAAGGCCAGAGGGCTATAGGAATGTGGTAAGGAACCAGTATGTTAGCCCAGGCTAAACAAATCCCTGATACCTTATGGCAGTTGCTCCAGGTTAATCAAGACACCTGGGGCCAATTAAGAACTTTCCAGAAGGCAGGGAGGTTGATTGAGACACCTGCAGCCAATCAGGGGCTGGTTGAAACTAGTCAAAAGCCTCCCAGTGAGTCAGTGAGGGGAGCATGTCAGGAGCTGTGGAAGGAGGTTGCGTGTGAGGAGCTGGGAGCAAGAGGCACTAGGAGCTGAGAGTAAGAGGGCGTACTGCTGGAAGATCCTGTGGTGAGGATAAAGAAGGTGTTGGGAGGAGTCCATGGGGAAGTAGCCTAGGGAGTTGTAGCTGTCGTGCAGTTGTTCCAGGAGGCACTCTAAACAGCTGCAATCCGGAGTAGAGGGCGGGCCCGGGTTCCCCCCAAAACTCCCAACTCCTGATCAGACACAGGAGGAGTTAACCTGGACTGTGGATTCTAGTAGAGGGGAAGATCTCTGAGACAAGCAAAATCCGCCAATAAGCGCAGGACCCACCGAGGTAGAGGAGGAACTTTGTCACACTTGGCATCATCAGCCTTGGCACCAACGTATACAGTTCCAGCACCGCGGGCAAGGCACCGTTCACATCAGCTCCAGCCCAGGATCCCCAAGCACTGGGGGACCCCTTGGGCGCAGAGGGAAGAGAGCAACCACTCCTTGCGGGGGTCTCTTCCTCTTCTTCTCCAGATGAGGCGTTGGCGGGCACTTCGGTAGCCCCGGCCCTGGAGGACAAGAAGGTCCTACAGCAATTGCTGAGGAGGGTTGCCCAGGGCTTTGGCATTCAGGCGGAGGAAGTAGTGGAGGATGCAGATCCAATGGTGGATATTCTCACCCCCTCCGGACCTGCACGTATTGCAGGACCTACCCCTCATAAAGACCATTGCCGACACCACAAAAACTTTGTGGCAGACCCCAGCTTCGTTGCTCCCTACAGCTAAACACAATGAAAGATGCTATTTTGTGCCGTCCAGGGGCTATGAGCACTAGTATACCCATCTTCCACCAGATTCCCTGGTCATGGACTCTGCTAACCAACGTGAGCGCTAGGGCTACCAAGGCCCCTCCTCAAATAATCAGGAGGCGAAACAACTCGACCTTTTTGGGAGAAAGATCTACTCCACTAGCGGCTTGCAGATCCGCAATCAGCAGGCCATTGTCAGCAGGTACAGCTACAATACATGCAGGACAATGGCTAAGTTGGCAGAGCTGCTGCCACAGGATTCCCGCACTGAATTCTAGTTGAGGAGGGCAAGCTCATCTTTTGAGCTTCACTGCAGGCCGCTCTGGACGGGGCTGATGTGGCTACACGGGTGATGGCTACCGGATGGTTTGCCATGAGACAGAGCTCCTGGCTCCAGGTCTGCCACACGAGGTCCAGCAGACCTTTCAAGATCTCCCCTTTACGGGTTTGCCTCTATTATCCGAAAAGATGGATAAAAGGCTCCATAGCCTAAAAAACTCGAGAGACACCCTCAAAATGCTGGGCCTCCACACCCCTGCCACGGTTCTACCAACTGCAGAACCAGCAGGACGGTTCACGGAGGAGAAGCAGGAGTTGCAGGAAAAGGCCGCACCCGTCCTCAGGCCAGGACTCTGGCCCGTCCAAACCTTCATCCGGCCAGAAACAAGCCTTTTGAAGGTGCGAACGAGGATAGCGCACCAGCACTTGGACTGGATCCAACCCATCTTACCGTCTCGTCCCAGCTATCCCCTTTCTAACTTGGGTAGGCCCATATCACATTGGACCGCTGGGTGCTCTGTACGGTAGAGAGGGGGATACTCCCTCCAATTCTCTGCCTTCCCGCCCTTCCCCCCACTTCCCCATCCCTCTTCAGGGACCCTTCTCACAAGCAACTCCTTATACAGGAGGTGCATTCGCTCCTATTGCTAGGAGCAGTGGAAGAGGTTCCTCAGAAGCTGAAGGGCAAGAGCTTCTATTCCCGGTACTTCCTAATACTGCAAGCCAAAGGCAGGCTCAGGCCCATCGTAGACCTGTGAGAGCTCAACAGGTTCATGAAGAAACTGAAGTTCCACATGGTCTCCTTGGCCTCCATCATCCCTTCCTTGGATCCAGGGGATTGTTATGCCACCCTCGACTTGAAGGACGCATACTTTCATATAGCAATTACACCATCCCAGAGGAGGTACCTCAGGTTTGTGGTGAGCAACAACCACTAGCAGTTCAGTCCTCCCTTTTGGCCTGTCAGCGGTGCCTCATGTGTTTACCAAGTGCATTGCAGTCATGGACACATTTCTTCACAGGCGCCAGGTACAGGTGTTCCTGTACCTCGATGACTGGCTGATCAAGGGCCACTCCAGGGCTCAAATGGAGGCACAAGTCGACTTCATAAGAATATCGTTTGATGAAGTAGGCCTTCTCCTCAATGTAGGGAAATCGACTTTGTCCCCAGTTCAGCGGATAGAGTTCATAGGGGCAGTGCTGGACTCGACACAGGCCAGGGCATGCCTCCCGGAAGTGAGGTTTTGGGCACTGGGGGACATCATTCGAAGTCTCAGGCAGTTTCCCACCACCACAGCAAGGAATTGCCTGAAACTTCTAGGGCACATGGTCACTTGTACGTATGTGGTGCAACACGCCAGACTCACACTCCGGCCTCTCCAATTGTGGCTAGCCTCAGTGTATAGGCCCGCTCAGGACAGTTTGGACAGGGTCGTGACTCTGCCTCGCCAGGTCCTCGACTCCCTCCAGTGGTGGCTTGACCCACAGATAGTGTGTGCAGGGGTCCCCTTCACCGGTCCTTAAACATCCCTCTTGCTAGTGATGGATGTGTCAGCCTTGGTCTGGGGAGCACAACTGGGAGACCTCAGGACACAAGGCCCCTGGTCTCAGGCCGAATTCGTTTTCCACATCAGTGTCAGAGAGCTGAGAGCAGTGCGTCTGCCATGCCAGACTTTCCGAGCCCACTTGACAGGGAGATGTGTATCAGTCATGACAGACAACACCACGGAGATATTCTGCATCAACAAACGGGGGGTGCACAATCCTCTCCCCTGTGCCAGGAAGCCCTCCTGTTGTGGGACTTGTGTGTAGAGCATTCAATACACCTGAATGCATCGTACCTCCCCGGGGTACAGGACGAGCTGGCGGACTATCTCAACAGGTCGTTCCATGGCCACGAGGGGTCCTTACGCTCAGACATCGCAAACTCAATCTTCCAATGGTGGGACTTTCCCCAGATAGACCTGTTCGCCACGTGACACAACTGGAAGTGCCAGCAGTCTTGCTCCTTCCTGAATTGCAGCCCAGGCTCCATCGCGGATACGTTCCTCCTCCCATGGGAAGGCCTTCTCCTCTATATGTTCCTGCCCATCTCTCTCGTTCACAAAGTGCTCCTCAAGACACAGAGGGAAGAAGCTTCAGTGATATTGATAGCTCCAGCCTGGCCCCACCAACACTGGTACGCATCTCTCCTGGAATGTCCATGGAAGCCCCAATCAACTTGCCGCTCCTCCTGGTCTTAATAACTCAGGATCATGGCTGTCTCCAGCACCCGAACCTCGAGTCGTTGCACCTCACAGCGTGGAAGCTCCCTGTCTGAACCCTCATGGAGCTCTCCTGCTCGGACCCGGTTAGACAAGTCCTCCTTGGCAGCAGAAAACCCTCCACCAGGGCTATCTACCTTGCCAAGTGGAAAAGATTCTCAATCTGGTCCGCGCAGTATCATTCGTCCCCGTCGCTCACTTCTATACCACTCATACTGGACTACCTTCTCCATTTCAAGCAGCAGGGACTGTCCATGTCGTCAATAAGCGTTCACTTGGCTGCCATCTCTGCCTTCCATCCAGGCGCAGATGGCCGGTCGGTCTTTGCCAACCGTATGGTTAGCCATTTCCTGAAAGGTTTCAACAGGCTATACCCACATGTCCGACAACCAGTCCTGACTTGGGGCCTTAATCTGGTCCTTTCTAGACTGACGGGGCCGCCCTTCGAACCACTGGTGACATGCTCCCCGCTCTATCTCTCGTACAAGGTGACGTTTCTAGTAGCAGTAACCTCAGCCAGGAGGGTGTCTGAGCTCAAGGCCCTAACATCAGAGCCTCCTTACACCCTGTTTTATAAGGACAAGGTTCAGCTCAGGCAGCATCCAGCTTTCCTCTTGAAGGTTGTTTCCCAATTTCACATCAACCAGGACATCTTCCTCCCTGTGTTCTATTCTAAGCCGCTCTTGAGCGGCAGGGAACAGAGTCTTCACTCACTGGATATCTGCAGAGTGCTAGCCTTTTACGTTGAAAAAACGAAACTGTTTAGGAAGTCCATTCAACTGTTTGTGACCGTGGCAGACAGGATGAAGGATCTCCCAGTCTCCCCCAACGAATTTTGTCATAGATCACGTCCTCCATCCATGAATGCTATAACCTGGCAGAGGTGCCTGCCTCTCCGCTCACAGTGCACTCCACTGGGGCGTAGGCTTCTTCTTCAGCATTCCTGACGCAAGTTCCAACCCAGGAAATGTGCAGAGCAGCGACGTGGTCCTCCATACATACTTTCACCATGCATTATGCGATTACCCAGCAGGCCAGAGACAATGCAGCCTTTGGCAGAGCAGTGCTTCAGTCAGTAGACATCTGAACTCCGACCCTGCCTCTGGAACTTGGGCTTGGGACTCCGTGATTGGAATTGACATGAACAAGCATTCGAAAAGAAAAAATGGTTACTCACCTTCTTGTAACTGTTGTTCTTTGAGATGTGTTTCTCATGTCCATTCCAATACCCACCCACCCACACCTCTGTCGGAGTAGCCGGCAAGAAGGCACTGAGGGGGTGGCGTGTTAGTAGGGCCATATATTGAGCGCCAGGAAGGCGCCACTCCAGGGGGCACACGGACCAACCCAACGGATATTGCTAGGGGGGAAATCTTCCAGCTGCCGTGCATGTGCGCACGCACACACCTGATTGGAATGGACATGAACAACACACCTCGAAGAACAACAGTTACAAGAAGGTGAGTAACCATTTTTTATTTTACTGCTGTATTTGGTACTGATGCAACCGCTGTTGGAATACTGTGTCCAGTTCTGTTGTCCACAATTCAAGCAGGATTTTAATAAGTTGGAGAGGGTTCAGAAAAGAGCCACAAGAATGAGTAAAAGATTAGAAATCTGCCTTTTAGTGATGGACTCAAGGAGTTCAGTCTATTTAGCTTAACAAAGATAAAGTTATGGGGTGATTGATTATAGTCTATAAGTACCTACATGGGGAACAAGTACCTACATGGGGAACAAAAATTTGATAATGGTCTCTTCAGTCTAGCAGAGAAAGGTATAACACCTCCAAAGGCTGAAAGTTAAAGCTAAACAAGTTCAGACTAGAAATAAGGTGTAAATATTTAACTGAGGGTATTTAACCACTGGAACAGTTTTTAGCAAAGATTGTGGTGTATTTTAGATGACTGGCAATTTTAAATTCAATATTGGATGTTTTTCTAAATATGCTCTAAGAATTAGTTAGAGAATTCTATGGGCCTATATTATACAGGAGGTCAGACTAGATTATCACAATGGTCTCATCTGGCCTTGGAATCTATAAATATGTAGTTTTACCTTATTGTGTATTATAGATGTTCTTCTGCATTCTTTGAGGAGGAGAGGTCAGCATTAAAACAGAAACGGCAGAAAATACGACTTTTACAACAGCGGAAAGTTGCAGATATTTCACAATTTAAGGATCTTCCAGATGAAATTCCATTACCACTTGTTATAGGAACAAAAGTTACAGGTAATTTTAAAAACAAATATTTTTGCAAATTTATCAGTAAATACTGCACACTAACATATAGCTCAGATAAGTTAATTATTTCATTTCTTGAGTGAAGATGTTATGTTTTTACCTTTCTTAATTCACTGGGGGAAGTTTTTAGGATTAGTTAATGTTTCTAAAGAAATAGCATGCTTTGAAGATTTAAACATCATATAACTAATAATTTTATTACTACTACTATGTCAGTTGTAAGTGATCTAATTTATTAAAAATCCAGACAGTTCATCAAATCCTGAAAAGACAACAGTTTAAATACTTATATCTCTGCTGTCCCTAATCGGGACCTTAAACATTAAATCTTAAACAATCCATTACTAGGTGTAATTGTCCAAATACTGACTCTTGTTGAAGAGCAGGCGCACACAAGCACCAATATAACACACTTGGGAGGCGTACGCATGAGCATCTACAAAGCTACTTCATTATCTACCTTCAGATCCCTCTTCAAAACTCTCCTTTGCCATGATACCTACAAAAACTTGACAATGGTTAGACTGCTGGTGTGCAGAGACCGTCTGTCGTGCTGACCAATATTGTCTCGTTGTTTCCTTGTACTCCATGGTCAGTCTGTCTGTATCCATCTGTTGTCTCTTGTCTCACATTTAAATTGTAAGCTCCTTGGGACAGGGACCATCTTTTTGTTCTTTGTTTGTACAGCGCCTAGCACGATGGAGTCCTGGTCCAGGAGTAGGTCTCCTAGGCTCTACAATAATACAAATAATAACAATAACAACTGTGACGGAGTAGAGAGCGAGATGGATCTGACCTGAGAGGCTGGCTGCAGTGGGAAAGGCTGCATTGGAAATGCGAGACTTTACCTGAGGCTGTAACCTGAGCCAGGAGGGGGGTTGGGAGGTGACACCTTTGGCTGGGAGAATGGACAGGCTAGAGGAGGGGCCCCGGGGGAGGGGAAGAGAGGCTGCTGGAGGGTTTGGCTTTTTGGTTTCAGTTTGAAGCTGGGTGGTGAAACGCAGGGAGCCCCAGAGCTGGGGTCTAAGCTCCCTGCCCCCCCAGAAGGCCCAGCAGAGGGGTCCTGGTCATACTTACAAGCTCTGTATGGACTCTTTCCTGACAACCCTAATAAACCTTCTGTTCTACTGGCTGGCTGAGAGTCACATTGAATCCCGGGAAGAGGGGTGCAGGACCTGACTCCCCCACACTCCGTGACAACAACATCACAGTAGCCATCTCTATAGTCTCCTGTAACTCCATCCTGGAGCTGTTTGCTCCCTACTGCTTACATAATAACTTAACACAATTCTTAATTTTCACTTAATACATTGTTATCAGTGGTGGTGAGCAAAGGGGCAGAATTAGTGTTCTAAAACTTTTAGAAATCAATTTTTTCCATAAAATCAGAGTAATAGATGGTACTGGTTATGAAGCAAAATTTATTTTCAAATTGATTCCTGTGGTGGTGATTGTGTTTTTTAAATATTACATTTGACCTGTAAAGATAAATTATGATTAAAGCTTGACAGTATTTCTATTATATAGAGCTCTTTTTCTGAGTTTACAGTGTTTTTCGTTAATGTGTATGTGTTATACTCAATATGCCATCTGAGGTATTCTGTATATTGCCAGTGCTTACTTGAAAAAGACTTCTTAACATCTATCTTCCTCAAATAAATATTTTTGATATTTGTTTTTCCTTTCTTAGCACGGTTGCGTGGTGTCCATGATGGACTGTTCACTGGACAGATAGATGCTGTAGACACACTTAATGCTACTTACAGAGTAACTTTTGACAGGGCAGGACTTGGAACACATACAGTCCCAGATTATGAAGTTCTTGTAAGTATTATTTACCCATTTGTGAAACTAGCTGGAATGTAAAATGATTTTTTCCAAAATATGCCAATGTGTTTATTTAAATTAAGCAAAAGATGATACAGGAATAAAATCCAGATGCTATTGGCCATAAGGCAGGGGGGGAAAAATCAAATGCATAGAAAATGACCATTAAAGTATCCTTTTGTAAATAAATTATTTTAATATCTTAATAGAGAGTTGCACAGATATATTTGAGGGGAGAATTTTATTTTTAATATAATTTCAGGTTCCCCGTTTTCCTGCTGTCTATTTTATGGATGTCCTTGCCCAGGGAGATAGATGTGCACAAACCTTCAGGTTGAGACAGTTGTGTGTAAAAGCTTTAACCTTGACCTGCATGGAAAGTCAACAGTTTTTCCTTTAAACTTCCTCGTACCCCACTGTAATAGGGCCCTGGGCCCTGGGGCAGATGCTCGCATCCCAGTGTACCTGTTACAGTTCTTAGGTCCTTTAAGACCAGGCATTCCAGAAATTGTAGTTCCCAGGAAGGGTCTGAACATACCATAGTCATATGACCATGAATCAGGTGATCACATTTGGGAACTATGGGTTATCCGAAGCTCAGTATGAAGCAAAATAAGGGTTACAATCATGAGCGGCAGGTATTAATAGGCATGGGGAGGCTAAGCCTCTCCTGATGCAGCCGCTGTGGACCCTGCTGCCAGTCTCCTGGGCCATGGCAGCCCCGCCTGCACTCCGCCTCTTCCCTTCCCTGCTCCGCCTCTTCCTTGAGGCTCCCACTGCCCGCCACTGCCTGGTGAGTCCCTCCTTTCCTCCACCTCACACCCCTGCAAGACCCCTGCCGCCCACCACATCCCTCCACTTCCCTTCCCCACGAGGCTGCCCACTGCGTCCCTCCTCACCCCCATCTTCCTGGAGCTTGGGGCACACGGACCAACCCAACGGACCAACCCACTGGTCCAGTGCTTGGGCAGGCCCGGCGGTTGAGCCACAGGTCAGGGCAGTTCAGCTGGGGCACCTCCAGCCACAGGGAGCGGGGTGGACCTCTGGGCTCCAGTGGGTGAGGGGTGGGGCCTGGGGCGGAAGGGGTGGAGCCGGGTCTAGCCTCCCTGAAGGGGGGTTTCACCCATCGCCCATGGTTACAATAAAACCTCAAAGGGAGTTCTTCCATGGGGTTCTGGCAGACGTTCTAGGGGGTATTCAGGAAAGACTACCCAGTGGGAAGGCTGTGTCCTGTCCTCTCCCAACTTGCTGAAAACTGGAAATGCCTCTGATGACTGGGACCAAATGTTATGAGTTGTTTCGCTTTTGTTTCAGATCCTTTGTCACAATAAAAGTGCCTCGGACTGAAATGTAATTCGGGGGTTATCTTACCTTCCCTAACTGGTGTACCTGCAATTAAAGGAATTCTCCTGCCTTATGAGTTGATCTAGACTAGATTGTAAGATCTGTAGAGCAGGGACCATGTTTTCTTTTGTATCTTCTAAAGTGTCAAATGCAACTGTAGGTGCTTAACAGATCAGGTTCTGTTCTGGCAGTCTTGAGCATCTTCCTGCTTGTTGTCAGTGTTGATCTACGACAGCTCCAATAAGGAAAGTGGAGCATTCTTTCAAAGTATTATTGCATTCCCTGATCAGTGCCACATATCCCCTTTTATTGGGAAGGAAAGGTTATCTATGTGATGTTCTCCATCCATGGTAGCCTGGAAGCAAAGGATTGAGGGAAGGGAGTATCTTAAGCTTGATCTTTCTAAAGCAGTGTATTACATTAATGCTGGCCTACCAACCCTCTTAACATGTTTTAGTCTGAAATATAAATCCATGGGTTTGTGATATTCAAGAGATGTGTAAAACTTTTAGTCTCTTTAAAGTCACTCTGGAATAGTTGTTTCTTCATTTTTCTATCTTAACAGAGCAATGAGCCTCATGAAACTATGCCAATTACTGCTTTTGGACAAAAACAACGGCCTTCTAGATTCTTCATGACCCCTCCTCGATTACACTACACACCTTCTCTCCAGTCTCCAATTACAGTAAGCAATATGTACCAAAAAATGTGTCATTGCTTAATAATTCAATATGATTGAAACATTAATATAGTAATTCAGTCTATTATTGAAATGAATTACCTGAGGATATTTAACAAGATAAAAGGTTTTTTTAAGTCTTTCTAGAAATAAGTTGTTAAATGCAACTTTCTTTCTTATATAGGACAGTGATCCTTTATTAGGACAATCCTCTTGGAAAAACAAAATTTCAGGCTCAGATAGCGAAACACTAGGTGGTTTTCCAGTAGAATTTCTTATCCAAGTGGTGAGTGTTAACTGCTCTTCTTTTAATGTTATGTGCATTGGCCTTTTTACATCTATTGTGTTGAACTCTTATGTGGTTAACTCACACTAGATACTAATTCATAAGAGGCTTGCTAATATCAAAAAGGAACTTGTCATGAATTATTAGTCAAAATCTTTGTTTTGACATGTTGAGGGGTTTTTTCCCTATATGTGGAACTTCTTTGTATGTACTGTTTTGTCAGTTACTGCTTTTTAAGATTTTAATTTTCACATTGCATGGTGCTGATATATCCTTTTTAAAAAAAAAAAAAGTATTCGACACATCCCATCCACTAAGCCAGGGCAACTAGTGGGATGTCCTGCTCACTTTGAGAACAAGAGAAGCAGCTCTGCATTCCCAAAATCAAAGAGAGTTGAAAAAGATACGTCTAAACCAAACACTTCCTATCCCTCAAGATATAAATTCTAGTGTTCCAGATCTATCTTTATCCTCCTCTTATGTGTTTGAAGACAATAGTTTAGCTTATTCTGAGAATGTGTTCAGCGAAGTGTGAAAATGTAATACTGGGAAGTGGAGATTCAGGAAGCACAGAAACTAATCCAAGCAAGTTGTTTTTCTAGATAACAAAACAATATCATTAGTAATGTCAACTTTATAGTGAAAGAAGTTAAATTCCATTATAATTTTTGCAAAAACTAGCATAAAGCAGAATCAAAACAGGCTATTCTCATGTAAAAACTGAAGGACGTTCTGACAAAGTTCTTGAAGATTATATAACTGATTGATTAAAGAACTGAATTTTATCTTCAATTCATATAAAATATATTTCGTTTTGGCCGTTCAACTTATGGTGTATATTACTTGCAGTAAATATTGCTTGTCAGAGAGCTTAATAAAACTGAGTAAGGCAGGGGTTCTCAACCTTTTTCTTTCTGAGACACCCCCTCCCCTCCCAACCCTCTATTAAAAACTCCAGGGCCCAGTGGGGATGGGACCTTGGGCATAGGCGCAGGGGACTTGGTATAGGCATAGTTTGATGTCTATTTTGGGAGAGCTCTGCATGGCGGGGTCCAGGGAGGGAGTGCCACCTCCACCCCCTGACTCACCTCAACAGGTCACCCAGCTTGTCTGGGGGAGACCAAAAATTATAACTCAAAGATGGGGGGCTTATCTTAAAAAGAGCTCTGGATGCAGGCAGGAGGGCAGCTAGGGGCTGTGTGCAGACGGGGTAGCTAAGGGTGCAGGGAGGTGGGTAGCTGTGGCTGTGTATGGCATGGGGGTAGCTCTGGGTGCAGGGAGGGAAGTAGCTAAAGGCTGTGTGCCAGGAGGGCTCCCCTGCAGTCCCTATTCCCTGAGGGCTCTGCCAGCCATGGAGCCAGTTCCCTCAGGCCAGGCAGCTCTTACTGGCTGTGTGAGCAAAGGGGCTGGGAGCTGAGGAGCAGCTTCAACCCGAGGCACCAACGGGAGACAAGGGAGCGCTGCAGCTGCCTGCCCTGCTCCATGGCACCAGCCAGAGCAGCAGCTGCCCCGCACTCACTGCCCAGTTCCATCTTCCCACCTCTGACCTGGCCAGGGGGTGGGAAAAGAAGGAGGTGGTAGGAGGTGTGGAGCTGCCCCTGGGACTATCCTGCTCTTGCGCTGCAGTTTGGGGGGGGGGAAAGGGCAACGCCCTTCATGTTCCCAACTCTGCCCGTGGGCTCAGGGCTTCTGTCCCACAGGGAGCACCAGGGCTCGGGGCTCCGGGATTCAGCCCCACGCCTCCTGGCTTCAGCCCCGTGGTGGGCTCCGGGGATCAGGGCTTCAGCCTCAGCTCCTGACTTCAGCCCTGCAAGGGGCGCTGGGGCTCAGGCTCTAGGTTTCAGCCGTGGAGCCCCACGGCCCCCTTGAAAGAGATCGCAGACCCCCAAGGGGCCACAGATCCCCAGTTGAGAACCACTGGATTAAGGGAAATGTAATGGCCAAAAACAGTAAGAAGGGTAAGATAGTGTTTTTAGTAAGATCAAGAACGTTACATTAAATACAATAACAGTAAAAATAAGGCACTAATATATGACGATTCATTAATTGCAAGGCATGAGATTTGCTTCTACAGTTACACTTGATCTGAGAGTTATCCTCTCTGTCTGATTCGTCAACGTGTGCTAGGGAGAATGATCTGCAAAACTGTGGTAAGACCAAACTGACCAAGAAGCTGAAGAGCCAATAAAACTCAGTTACCCAATCACAGTTGATTTGTGTGGTGTTGATGCTGTATTTTAAATCAGAAAATTTTCAAATTTCAACCTATGTTTGGTTATATTCACCTACTCACATTAAGTAAACTGAGCTTACAAAGCATGGGCTCCTTGCCTGTGATGCTTCTGAGTGCGTATTTCAAGGACACTGAGCAAGCAAAAATAGTGCCATTAATGCTAAGATTGCCAAAATGTGCCTGAACAAAATCAGAGCAAAGATTTCCAGTGTGGACTCTTGTCTGGTCATTTCAGGACTACCCAATGCACATTTCTAATAAAGGAATGAGAGAAGGATGCAAAAAAAAGCTCTGCTTAAAAGCCACACATTATATTTAAGCCTAGAGAATGAATTATTTTTTATTTAAATGTGTTTGAAGCAGTGTTGCTGAGCTTAGGTGTTGCTATGAAAAAGCTAACACCGGTTGTATTATAAGTGAATCATCTCTTTCACCTGATTCCAGATGCCAGCACTGTTGTGAAAGTTAACAGAAACATATAGTCTAGGTACTATAATAATGTTATGTTAAAGGTTGATTACCATTATATGGCTGGATCTTGGACTGAGAAATTACTACAGCCTTGTTGCAAAAATTGAACTTGCCCTCTGCTCTTCTCCCTGCAAGTATTGCTTTTTTCAGGTTATAATTACAATGCTTTAGTCATGCAAAGGAAAAATATGTCCTCTTCAGTTCATAGAAAAGCCCAAAGAAGCTTTAAGAACATGCTCAGGGCTTATAAACTGCTGAAGTTTCCTCAGACATGACAACAATCAAAAGTTTCATTTATACTTTATATGGAAAGTCATGACTAATACATGATTTGATAAGACAAAAGAAAGTACCAGATAATTAGAGATCCCCTTTAGAGAATTTTATGCTGTGACCCAAAACTTTTACCTTCATGCAAACCACAATTAGTAGAGAAAATCGGGTATACAATCTGTGGCACTGGTCTGAAAGAATGCTAACGCACTAGATCAGGGGCGGGCAAACTTTTTGGCCTGAGGGCCACATCGGGTTTCCAAAATTGTATGGAGGGCCGGTTAGAGGAGGCTGTGCCTCTCCAAACAGCCAGGCATGGCCTGGCTCCTGCCCCCTGATGGCCTCCCCTGGGACTCCTGCCCCATCCACCACCCCCCGTTCCATGTCCCCTGACGGCCCCCCTGGGACTCCTGCCCCATCCAACCACCCCTTCTCCCTGTCCCCTGACCGCCCTCGGAACCCCTGCCCCTGACTTCCCCCTGCTGCCCCATCCAACCACCCCTCTCCTTCCTGACTGCCCCCCCCCAGGACCTCTGCCCCCATTCAACCCCCCTGTTCTCCGCCCTCTGACCGCCCCAACCTCTATCCACACCCCCGCCCCCTGACCACCACCCTGAACTCCCCTGCCCTCTATCCAACCCTCCCTGCCCCCTTACCACGCTACCTGGAGCACCGGTGGCTGGCGGCGCTACAACCACGCCACCCAAAGCACCAGGACAGGCAGCCACGCTGCCCGGCTGGAGCCAGCCATGCCATTGCGCAGCACAGAGCACCTGGTCAGGCTGCGGCTCTGCAGCTGTGCTGCCCAGCAGGAGCTCGCAGCCCCACAGCCCAGAGCATTGCATCAGCATCTCAGTGAGATGAGGCTCCGGGGGAGGAGGAACAGCAGCAGAGGGGCCGGGGGCTAGCCTCCGGGGCTAGGAGCTCAAGGGCTGAGCAGGAGGGTACTGTGGGCCGGATGAGGCCCACAGGCCCCAGTTTGCCCACCTCTGAACTAGATTCTGGCACAGCACACCAGATTTTGTCAAGTTCCATCCAAAGGGCAATGAGTGGGTACATAAGGAAGGTCAGCATATTTTAAAGTGGTTTGTAGACCAGATTCCTCAAGAAATCGATATGGAGCTTGATGGAACTATGCTTCACATTGATGGTGGTTATATTAATCATTTTGATTGCCTAATGATTCAAAATCTAACACATCAGAAATTGGAATGTGTTTACAGAATTGAAGTATCACTGTTAACGTTATGCATTTATTACATAGTGGTTATATAAGTATTCAAGACAAGTTATTTGGTAACATTTATTAAATTCATTGAAAGATTTCAGTTTGAAAAAAATAAATATATAGGTTATATATCTTCAAAGGGGTTTCCACCCAGCCTCTAATTTTGTGCCTGCAATTAATTGTGGGAACTAATTATAATGTTTAGAAGTCTAATAGTTGATTTGTGGTCACAACTAGATGATTAGATGTGAAGATATCGTGATCTGCACCAATAATTTTACACCCTCAATCGATTGCAAGTAAAAATTTAGTCAGTGTTCTAAAAGAAATTTGGTCCAAAATCAGGCCTTGTAAGATTGATTTTTACCATAATTTATCAATGAAGACTGACAGGGCCCACTTTATAAAATCAATAAGTTCGTTGGCATTTCTTCTTTTGGTATTAAAATGATCTTTCTAGTTCTTCTTCACGGACTGTCCCTGTGGGTGCTCCACTTTAGGTGTCTTGGCGCCCTCCGCTTATAATCGGAGATTTGTAGTAGCAGTGCCCCAGTTGACTGCGCATGTCAGCCGTCTCCCGCTGCTCTGAGTGGCTACCTCGCATGCGCAGCCAACCGACCCCCAGTTCCTTCTCTACTGCCTTTGGCTTGAGTCAGAGCAACAGCAGCACCCCCCTCTATTTTGTAAATTGTTTATATTCCCATCTTTATTTATCCTTTTTTGTCAATTTTCTTCTGTTTTCCTGTCATTTACCCACTTTAAAATTAAAAAAATATTATTTAGTTTGCTTCCTCTCCGCCAACAGTGACTGAACTATGTTTTCTATAGAACTGGACCTCCTCAGGCATGCCTGGTTCCCTCGGCTTTTAACGTTGCCTGACCTGCAGACTATCAATTCCTGTATCGGGTGGTCATACTCAGTGCATCTGCTGTCTCAGGGAAACCCATGTACCACAAAAGTATCCACACTGCAAGAAATTATCTTCCAGGACACTGAAAGCCAGGGACCTCCAACTAAAATTATGAATGATGGAGAAATCCCTCAGGCCAGCCTCCAACCCAGAGTCCAGGACTCCTCCTGGCCAATGGTCTCCAGCAGCAGCTTCAGACAAGGGCTCCACACAAACCGTGTCTAAGGACCCTGCACCTAAGAAGGCAACCAAATATCAGTCGCAGTCATCACCACAGAGAGATCCCCCTAAAAAGAAGCAGTCTCCTGGCAAGAAATCTGCCCCGGTACCGACGGCACCAAGAACCTCGGACCGAGAGGCACCGGGAACATCCAGTACCAAGACATCCCAAGGTACCGACACGGTCAGGCTCTCACTCAAGTGCACGAGCTAAAGCTAAGCTCCCTAGCTCGGCACCAACCGTACCAAAGAACGCCTCGGCACCGGCTAGTGTAATGGCGCCACCTGCTGCATGTACACAGCCTAACAAGACTTCTGCACTGTCAGAGCTTCCCAGTACCACAACCCTTTACCAGACAGGTGGACCTGGCAATCTCCTCCACGCCAGGAACCCCCTCTCTTCAGCACCAACGGTACCCCAGTCAGACCAGGACCGAGCCGAATAGGCACTCCTAGTGGATCTGCACTTCTACTGTCTGAAGAGAATGAGGCTGAAGAGAATGATTCAGGTCTTTATACCCCTCGTCATTCCTCCCCGAAACCAGGATCCTCTCACCAGCAGCCACCTATGCAAGGGCAAAGCTGGCAGGCACAACCATGGATGCCACTGCCTCTTGTTATGCCACCCTATTGGCCATACTGGGACACATTGGCAATCTACAGAGCCCAAAATCTCAAACCCCCCAACCCACAAGCATCAAGGGCCACCCAGTCCCCTTCACCCACGAACCCACCAGCATCGGAGGCCCAGGAGGAAGAGGGAGAAGAGCCAGAAGAGGCTCCTGAAGGTGACACACTGCCACTCATATTTCGTCCTCGTCCCTGGACAAAACAATTATGCCACCACCTCCCACCACAGGAGATGACTTTAAGTCCTTCCAGGACTTATTCAAAAGAGTTGCAGAATCCCTGGACATCTCTTTAGCAGAGCTTCCATAGACCCCACACAAACTTACTGACATCTTGCAGGCATCCCCATCAGCAAAGATAGCTCTGCCCATCAACGCTGCTATAATGGATCCTGCAAAGACAATATGGCAGACACCTGCCATTGTCCCACCCTCCTGTAAACACTCGGACAGAAAATATTATGTACCAGCGAAAGGGGCTGAGTTCTTATTTACTCACCCGGCTCCAAATTCACTGGTCATAGAGGCAGTAAACCAAAGAGGAAAACAGCACTAGTCAAAAACCACCCCTTATGACAGACTGGAAAAGGCTTGACCTCTTTGGACGGAAAGCCTGTTCCTCTGCCTCACTGCAGTTTCGCATAGCAAACTACTCTGCTCTGTTGGCGAAATACACTTACAATTTGTTTAATAAAATTACATCTTTTATTGAACAAATGCCGGACGAGTCAAAGGAGCAATACAAAGCTTACATTGCGGAGGGCTCCTTACTTGCCAAAACAGCCCTGCAGGCCTCCCTAGATTTTGCTGACATGGCAGCTCATTCTGTCGCCACATCCATGGTCATGCATCAAGCACCATGGCTCCTCCTCTCTGGATTTCCTAGGGAAGTACAAGCCACAGTTGAGGACCTGACCTTTGAGGGACAAAAACTATTTGCGTAACGCACAGATGCATCTATACATACCTTAAAGGACTCAAGAACCACCACAAGAAAAAACATGGCAGATTTTATACCCAAAGCACTACAGACAAATGAGTGCTGGTCCAGAAGGGTTACTCTATCCCAGGCCTGCACAACTCGTAAAGTGGTGAGGGCCACATTACTCCAAAGAAAACAGCCGAGGGCTGAAACTCCTCTCCCGCTGCAAAAGTTGTTGAGCAAAAAAAAAAAAAAACCCTCTCCCGCCGCCAAAGTTGTTGGAAATGGCGCATATCCAACAAGACAGACATTTCTGCAGCTTACCTGCCAGGATTTCAGAACACCACAGCAGACTATCTGAGCAGACACTTCTCACAAACCCACGAGTGTGAGATGGACTACCCGACCCTCGAGTATTCAACCGAACCCCCATATTCAACCAGTGGGGGTTCCCTACTGCAGATTTATTCGCAACAGCTCACAATACAAAATGCCTTCAGTATTGCTCCCGAGTGGGGCTCGGCACCACTCACTGGGCCATGCCCTCCTCACAAAATGGGAAGCACCACTAATGTACGTTCCCCCCTCCTCCCCCCGCACCCTCCGATTCCTCTACTGAGCCGGGTTTTACACAAAATCAGACAGGACAAGGCCAGGGTCATAATCATCGCACCCATACGGCCCAGACAGATGTGGTTCCCATACCTAATACAGATGGCAGTGAAACCTCCTCGAACCCTTCTCAACTTCCTCACCTCCTGACACAGGATGCCAGCCGTGTCATTCACCCCAACCTAGCAGTTCTCAGCCTCAAGGCCTGGTTACTCCAGGGCTAACGGTGCAGGTTCGGGATTACTCTGAGGAGGTTAAAGACATTCTCTTGAATAGTCGCAAACCGAGCACATGCCAAACATATGCTCATAAGTGGGTACGTTTCTGCACCTAGCGCGAGGCTCACCATATGTTTCCTCATTCTGCCCCTCTACCCAGAGTTCTGGACTATATATTATGTCTTAAAAAGGCGGGCCTCTCCAATAGCTCCATAAAGATACACTTAGCAGCGATCATCTCACTACATGATAAGGTAGACGGAACCACAATCTTTGCTCATCCAACAACTAAACGATTCTTAAAGGGCACGACCAACATCTACCCTCCCCTAAATCACCCTACTCTTATATGCAACCTTAACCTCGTGCTACACACCCTCATGGGCAACCCCAGGCGACTTGCTCATTGCTACATCTATCGATGAAGGTCTCCTTCCTTATCGCGATCACTTCAGCAAAAAGAGTAGGGGAGCTTGGAGCCCTAATGGCTAGGGTGACCAGATGAGAAGACCCGAAAATTGGGACTTCCCACCAAAAAAAAAAAAACAACAGAAGAGGCTCTTCAGCAAAAGTTGTTGAGCAACAAAAAAAAAAAAAACCATCTGCCTCCAGAATCCTTCCGGAAACGGAAGAGCCTCCACCGGAAGCTGTGGAGCAAAAAAAAAAACCAAGAACACTGAAAATCGGGACAAAAAACTGGGATTCGTACGCATTCCACCACAGGGCTATCCACATCAGTAGCATTTCTCAATAATGTACCCATTGTAGACATTTGCAGGGCAGCTACATGGGCCTCGGCCCACACGTGTACCGAACACTGTGCCCTGGAACAACATTCCTCTGCCAACACTCAGTTCGATGCTATCTACCGTCAACAAAGATACTCCAAAGTCCCTCCTTCCACCAAGGGGTACTGCTCCATAGTCACCTAAAGTGAAGCATCCACAGGGACACTCCTTGAAGAAGAAGAGAAGGTTACTCACCCTGTGCAGTAACTGAGGTTCTTCAAGATGGTTGTCCCTGTGGGTGTTCCACTACACCCCCGCTTCTCCCCTCTACTTCGGAGTTTCATGCTGATCCTCTGGGGTAGAGAGGGAACTGGGGGTCGGTTGGCTGCGCATGCGAGGTAGCTGCTCAGAGTGGCGGGAGATGGCTGCCTCGTGTGCGCGACCAACCGGGGCACTGCTGCTACAAATCTCCGATTATAAGCACAGGGCGCCAAGACACCTGAAGTGGAGTACCCACAGGGACAACCATCTCGAAGAACCTCAGTTACTGCACAGGGTGAGTAACCTCTTTTATTATGGACAAAGTTATGCATATTAGAGAAATGATAGGTCCAAAAGGAATTTGCTATAATATCAGTTGACCATCTCTTGTACATTAATATTTACATCCAATTTAAGTGGAATACTGACAAAAATCATGAAAATATTTTATCCTCACATACAAGATTAAATGTTTCTGGGGATACTGGATTCAATTTAAAATATATTACATTTCAGTTCAAAACTGATGGATGGGATTTCCTTTGTATGGGGTCCCAGTTTGTCAGAAGTGTTAGAACCTAGTTTTCCAAATGATTAGCAGTATCCTTTTTTTGAGGAAGAGTTAAAAATTAAGATATAATAAACACAGAATGTAGACAGAACAAAAAATATTTCTTACTGTGCTCCTGCATGTCCAGTAGAGGAAGCATGTTAACTAATGCAGTATTTTCCAGAACTGTGCATGTTTTCCTCATGGGTGTAAATTAAATACAAGCAAATAAATCTACATTCTAATTTAAATGTGGGGGGGAGGAGGGATGTGTAAAACAAATAGGAAAATACAAAATTGGTAGGGAAAAAATGGATGTTTTTCAGACTTCTCAGAAGCTATTACAAACAATATAGAGTAAAATATTTAAACACTAAATGCAGGGCCAGTGCTCCCACTAGGCGACCCTAGGCGGTCGCCTAGGGCGCCAGGATTTGGGGGGCGGAGACTTCTGGCGGCGATTCAAAACGCTGCCGAGAACGCAGCTTCTCAGAAGCTGCTGCTGACCCTGCCGCCAGCGGAGGTAAGCTGCCGCAGATGGGGGGGGGCGCCGCGGCCCGGCGGGGGGCGCGGGGCCAAGCTCGCCGCAGCCAGGAGCCGGGCCTGCTGTGGCCGGGCGTGGGGGGCGTGAGGACCCGAGCCCGCCGCCACCACCCGGCGGGGGGCGCATGGAGCTGAGCCCGCCGCGGAGCGTGTGGAGCCGAGCCCGCTGCAGCCATGCGCGGGGGTGCGCATGGAGCGGAGCCGAGCCCACCGCAGCCGGGCGCGGGAAGCCGGGTCCGCCGCAGCCAGGCACGGGGGGCGTGTGGAGCCTGGCCCGCCGGGTGCGTGGGGCATGTGGAGCCGAGCCCACCGCGGCCGGACGCGGGGAGCCGAGCCTGCTGCGGGCGAGTGGGGAGGCTGCCGCGGCCCGTGGTGGGGCTGAGCCGCCGCTGCAGGGGGGGAGGGTTTGCTGTGGGGGGGGTGGAGCTGGCTGCAGGGTGAGAGGAAGCGACGCAGGGCTGGTGCAAGGAAGTTTCGCCTAGGGCGTGAAACTTCCTTGCACCGGCCCTGACTAAAAGTACTTTGGTGTCCCTATAAATGTTCTGTAGTAACTCACATTCAAGTATAAATTGCTAACTCAAACAAACATACGCTAATTCAGCCTTTTCCTGCGTTCCTTTCCTTAATTTCAATGGTAGTTTTGCCTGCATGAAGAGGACTATAAGATTAGGAATTGAAAGTAGCTAGTTTCTATAATAAACTGTTTAGTACTAACTTTCATTTAGTCCTCAATTATAACATCACTGTGAAAATTCTGGTATACCTTGTTCCCAGCTGCACTGAATTCCAGTATAGGTACCCTCATCATACAGGAAGAAATTCTGGCCCTATTGAAATCAATAGCGGAACTCCTGTGGACTGCAGTGGCACTAGGATTACACCCAGGGGTCTCAGCTGACATCCACACTTCTCGTAGTTAGATGCATGTTGGACAAAATCTAGCAGTCCCTTCTGTGGGCACATTACACCCCAAATGTAGCAGATACAGAGCACTTCTGTTTTGAAGGAAGAGCCCAAGAAATGGAAAGCCTCCAGAGCCCTCTTGTTTGCTGCAAACCCATGTTGTGTTTCAGCTCTTGTTGCAGGAGTGCACACAATGGGTTTGTGACCAGTCAGACATGAGAAGTGAGTCCATCAACAGGGTGAAAACTTCCTGGGGAAGGCGATGGCAAAACAGCTGATCTCTACTGTAGCCCATGATAATTACATCCACAGCCTTGCGGTGCATAAGTCCTATGTTATCTGCAGGCTGTAGGGAGGGAAGGATTCTGTTCTCTTCATCCTCAAAATATGTCCACAAATCCTATTTACTCAGTCTTTGTGTAGGGAATTTCAACCATTGTTCTTTGGCTTCATTCGGGTAAGGCTCCCCGAAAGTACTGTTTATAATTTCCATGAAAAAAAATATTTAATTTATACATCTTAATTTGTAATCAGTCTGAGAAATATTTTTACACTTTGAGCAAAAGGTATCTGATATTTTTCAATAATTTTATCATTCATTTTAAAACTGTTTAAAGATGTTTGTCCAGAAAAAAATATTTCCTCTCTTTGTCTCTAGACCAGGTTATCAAAAATCCTTATGATTAAGAAGGAGCACATCAAGCAGTTAAGGGAGATGAACACAGAAGCAGAAAAGCTGGTAAAAACATGTTGTTTTTTCAGTCCTTGAATGGGTTTTGATATCTTGTTTTATAGGTATCTGCTACAATCAAAAATAATCTTAATACAAACAGAGACAGTAGTACAAATAATCAGTGAGGAATGGATTATATTGTGGTTAAAGCACAGGTCTGGGTTCTATTCCCGCCTGTGGTATGACTTTATGCAAATCACTAAGGTCAGCATTTTCAAAATGTGTTTATCTTTAAATAAAACTTCCTGAGCTTACAGAGGCTGCCTAACTCCACACAAAATGATGATCTGGAAGAGGAGCAGCAGCTCCCATATAAGCTTTAACCTAGTGGTCAGGGTACTCACATGAGATGTGAGATACCACTGGCTTAGGTCACCCCACTGCCTGACGGAGAAGGGATTTGAACAAGTATCTAAAACCTCTCAGGTGAGTGTTCTAACCACAGACCTATGGGATATCCTGATGTGGGGCTATCTCAATCTTGCCGGTTGAAGTTGTTTCACTTTAGCTGAATAATTAAATATTAACTGGGCCAGAGAGCAAGTGAGAATGGCTCTATAGTCCAGTGATTCGGGCACTTGCCTGAAAGGTGGCAGATCCCTATTCAGATCCCTTCTCCTCATGAGGCAGAGCGGGGACTTGAACTAGTGCTCTCTTATATTCTAGGTCAAGACCCTATATGTTGCCCTATAGGTTATATGGAAGGGCCTCCTTCAGCTGTTTTGTGTAAATCTAAGCAGCCTCTGAGCACACCTCCTAGATCAGGCCCAGCATATGAGGTATGCAGAAGGGCTGAGGCTACACCATTCTCATCAGCATCTCTCATTTGCTAGCGTAGGCAGTTCCCCACCTAGCATGCTGGCTTTTGTAAACCACATATCGTCCCCTTCTCCTACCCCATACCCACATCCCATTCTTCAATGCTGGCATTATTATTTCACTCTCCTGTGCATTAACTGTGCTTTCTCTTAATTTTTTTAAATAAAATTGTTTCTGCTGTACAGTTTAACCATTAAAATGTATGCAGCTATAGCAAAAAAGCGATTAAAATAAATTACATATTAAGTTTGTCATACATTTTAAATCTAATGCTGAAAAATATGCCACTTTAAAGTTTGTTTTAAAAATTTAACTAAAAGTCTAAGTATGAACTTATACAAAAATAAACTATAAAACAGGTTGGGATTACAGAAAGCCTTCTCTCATTACAAGAAGGTGACTGCCTTAAAATATGAACATAGCTTAAATACTAAATCACAAATTAAACTTAATGAGGAAAGAAGAAATGAGAAGCATCAGAAGGAAAATAAACAATATTGGGACAAACAAAGAAGCAGCAGGAGGGAAGGGGAACAAGGATATATATTCAATTTTATATATTTAGGTCTGTTTAGCCTAGATAGGGATATGAGATATTTTGAATCTCCTCTGTTATTCATTACTTTGTAAATAAGCCTCTTATACAGTAACTGTTGTGAATGCTCATGGCTATTCTGATAAAACTACAGGAGGTGATACCTTTCCAGTGGGTTATGTTCTTAGCCTGTCTTCAATCAGTTTCTGCCTTTAAAATGTATTTCATTTAATCAAAAATCTTTTCTCAGACACTTGCCACTCTTGAACATGACCAAAATAATATACAGATTTAAATAAATTTGTGAATTCTTTAAAGACTTTATCAATTAGCTAATTTTGATACAATAATTTTTGGTTAAAGTGAAACAGAGTGACATGGTTGGTTTTGGTTAAAGGGGAATCCTTTCATGACCATGTTATACGTTAGTGACCAGTTTAATATATAGTAAGTGGAACTGCTTAACCAAACTCAGAGCAGGTCCTAAATTAGTACATTAGTGTCTGGCAATAATACTAGTTTCTAAACGACACAATGCAAAGGGTTCCTTAACAGGGGTTACTAATACACACAATTGTACATTTTTAGTTTCATTTTTTTGAAGGGAACTGTTAGTGTTCTTTAGAGGTTTTGTCTTCAGTATATTATTCCTACTTGAGGACTATAAAAAAAGTTGTATCTGCCACAGTTATCTAAATAATACATAAGCTAATTAAATTCATTTAGCTAAGTAGTGGTTTTCAACCTGTGGTTTGCGAACCCCTGGGGGTCTGCAGACTATGTCTAGGAGGTCCGCGAAAGGTTATTGTTACCACAGAACAGTGATTTTCAACCTGTAGTCTACAGACCCTTGGGGGTCTTCAGACTATGCCTAACATTTCCAAAGGAGTCCATACCTCCATTTGAAACTTTTTTAGGGGTCCTCAAATGAAAGAAGGTTGAAAACCACTGAGCCAAGTCATTTGTATTTGGAGAAATAGCAGAAGAAATCTGGGTGGAAAGGATTGGTGTATAAATTCTTCTACTTACAATTTCATGAGAAGGACAAGATAAAGGTGATACTAGTCATTCAAGGGAAGCATCTAGACAGTAAAGTGCAACTTTAGTAAATACAGGTGTATAGTGTTTGTGATTTATAAACTTCATATACTTTATTGTCTTCCCCACAGAAATCCTATTCTATGCCCATCAGCATTGAGTTTCAGAGAAGATATGCAACTATTGTTCTAGATCTAGAACAACTGAATAAGGACCTAAACAAAGTTTTGCATAAGGTTCAACAGTACTGTTACGAGGTAATATGTTGCTAACCTCTTAGTTTATTTGGTTTTGTGTTTAACATATAAATAAGTCAACTGAAATTTCATATTAGAAAAAGACCATTTAGAGACAAATGCCAAACTTTAAGTAACTGGGGCCATATATGCTTTCTCCTCTCTCTTTCCGAATATCAGTAACTCTCATTGATGTCAATGACAATTTTGGCTAAAAGTATGAGGGCCTGGTTATTTTTGCAGGCTCTTCACTTATGAAACTCCCTTTAAAATTGATTACCAGTTCATATGCACAACAGCTGTAGAATTAGACCCTTAATCTTTACTTCTAATTATATCTGCGTAGCTTGCTCCAGACCAAGGCCTTCAGCCTGCAGACCAGCCAACAGATCTGAGGCGCCGATGTGAAGAAGAAGCTCAGGAGATAGTTAGACAAGCAAATGCATCAACAACAGGACATCCTTGTGTGGAAAATGAAAACCTGACGGATCTGATCTCTAGACTTACAGCAATACTACTGCAGATTAAGGTAAATTGTTTACTAAAAATTTCTAACGTTTCCTCACACATAATGCACAAAATTTTAAAGCCCTAGCAACCCATAGGCATCTGTCAAATTTCTGTGTTGAACTAAGTCAAAACATGAATTGTATTTGAATAGAAATTACAGTTATGTAGTAGAATTGTAGATTAAATTCTAAATTTGTTTCTTAATTTCCTCTAGTGTCTAGCAGAAGGAGGTGATCTGAATTCCTTTGAATTTAAATCACTAACAGATTCATTAAATGACATCAAGAATTCAATAGATTCTTCCAATATCAGGTATTAACTTTTAATGATACATACATATTTTTTTCCTACATGCATCTTTCATGATTAGCTATTCTTAATACACTTCAGAGGTAAAATGTTTATGTATTTATATAATTGAGTCTAATTCTGCAGTTCTTATAGGAATAGTCCTATTGAAAAAGGCTGTCTAACTTCAGTAGATATCAAAAGAATATTAAAAATGTATTTAAATTAATCCAGTATAAACTAGAATCTCCTTTGCCATTCAGTCTTTCAAAATGTATCTTTAATTTAGACAAGCAATTATTGATGTATGTAATTGTTTTTAAAGAAGATTTAAATTAGGGCTGTCAAGCAATAAAAAAAAAAATCGCATGATTAATCGCACTGTTAATAATAAATACCATTTAAATATTTTTGGATGTTTTCTACATTTTCAAATATATTGATTTCACTTACAACACAGAATACGAAGTGTACAGTGCTCACTTTACATTTATTTTTTATTACAAATATTTGCACTATAAAAACCAAAAGAAATAGTATATTTCAAGTCACCTAATACAAGTACTGTAGTGCAATCTCTTTATCATGAAAGTTGAACTTACAAATGTTGAATTATGTACAAAAAATAACTGCATTCTTAAATAAAACAATGTAAATCTTTAGAACCTACAAGTCCACTCAGTCCTACTTCAGCCAATCGCTCAGACAAACAAGTTTGGTTACAATTTGCAGGAGATAAAGCTGCCCACGTCTTGTTTACAATGTCACCTGAAAGTGAGAACAGGCGTTCTCACGGCACTATTGTAGCCAGCATCACAAGATATTTACGTGCCTGATGCGCTAAAGATTCATACGTCCCTTCATGCTTCAACCACCATTCTTGAATATATATGTTCAGACTGATGACTGGTTCTACCTGATAATGATCCAAAGCAGAGCGGACTGACACATGTTCATTTTCATCATCTGAGTCAGATGCCACCAGCAGAAGGTTGATTTTCTTTTTTGGTGGTTCGGGTTCTGTAGTTTCTGCATCGGAGTGTTGCTCTTTTAAGACATTTGAAAGCATTCTCCACACCTCATTCCTTTCAGATTTTGGAAGGCACTTCAGATTCTTAAACCGTGGGTCGACTGCTGTATCTATCTTTAGAAATCTCACATTGGTACCTTCTTTGCATTTTGTCAAATCTGCTGGGTCATCATCCGAGACTGCTATAACATGAAATATATGGCAGAATGCGGGTAAAACAGAAGACATACAGTTCTCCCCCAAGGAGTTCAGTCACAAATTTAATTAAGGCATAATTTTTTTAACGAGCATCATCAGCATGGAAGCATGTCCTCTGGAATGGTAGCTGAAGCATGAAGAGGCATATAAACGTTGAGCATATACGGCACGTAAATACCTTGCAATGCTGGCTACAAAAGTGCCATGCGAATGTCTGTTCTCACTTTCAGGTGACATTGTAAATAAGAAGCAGTCAGCAGTATCTCCCATAAATGTAAACAAACTTGTTTGTTTTAGCAATTGGCTGAACAAGTAGGACTGAGTGGACTTGTAGCCTCTAAAGTTTTACATTGTTTTGTTTTTGAGTGCAGTTATGTAACAAAAAATTCTACATTTGTAAGTTACACTTTCATGACAAAGAGATTGCACTACAGTACTTGTCTGAGGTGAATTGAAAAATACTATTTCTTTTTATCATTTTTACAGTGCAAATATTTGTAATCAAAATAATAATATAAAGTGAGTACTGTACACTTTGTATTTAGCGTTGTAATAGAAATCAATATAATTGAAAATGTAGAAAAGCATCCAAAAATATTTAATAAATTTCAATTGGCATTCTGTTGTTTAACAGTGTGATTAATCGTGATTAATTTTTTTATCACAGTTAATTTTTTTGAGTTAATTGCGTGAGTTAACTGTGATTAATCGACAGCCCTAATTTAAATATTAAAAGAAAAAATATCATTTTTTTCAACTAGTAAATGTATTCTAAATTCTCTAAAGCATAGAAATAGTACAGTGGTGGCATCCTTTATTATAGTAGTTTTTTCCCCTTTGGAAAAACTCCACTCTTAACTAAACTTCACTATAAGCGGAATTACAAATCATACATTCCAGTGGATTTAAATAATTTGAGGCTTTCCTTTATTCTTCATCATCAGAGACCACTATATTCATATATTTCCTAATATATGAACTTCAATCATGCAAAACCTATACACTGGCATGTAGGTATAGGAACCTTCTTACTGGCTTCATAAGGCAGTAGCCCAGATAATGTTTTTTGCTCTTTTCTCTTACAGTAACAGAATTTGATAAAGATATATTGCTCTCTGGCATGTTGGCTCTTCTAAACTTTTACTACTTCCTATGTTCATATCTTGGCTTGAAGGCAGTTGGTGTTCATTATAGTCATGTTCAGGTGTGATAAGTTAATAAATTGAGTCTTAAAATGTGAGATTTAACCATTCTTTCTTTTCTTTAGTTGTTTTCAGAATAATGTTGAGATCCATGTTGCACATATTCAGAGTGGCCTGAGCCAGATGGGAAATTTACATGCCTTTGCAGCCAATAACACCAACAGAGACTGAAAAAGATGTCTGTTTCAAGTGTACAGCATGTAATTCTGTGAAATCCTCTTCTTTAACATAGGCTTCACCAAATATCCTAACTGCGGGGAGATAAGGGAAAAGAAAACCTCTAAAAAGGCCAATTTAGGTAAACTGTACTGCTTCTTAAAGAAACCAGCATTACTGGCCTGCGTACATTAGATTTTGCCATTTGTTATATACATACAGTAGTTTTGCTAAGAGCTAACTTCTATTAGTAACTACATTTTTTATTTTAAACTGAAAGTATATGAATATGCTTTCATACAATTTCAACTAAGAATATATCAACTTTATTTTTAAAAGTTTGGGTAAATTCTGCCCAACTCATGCAGTTGACTTTACTGATGTGTTGAAGACAATGAAGAGGAAATGGTACAAATCAGTGGCTGTATGGCAGTCCTTTGTTCTTGAAAGCTACAGTTCTATTACTGAAAGTCACCATCTCAGACTTTAGTCTACAGTGTGATGAAGCAATATGTCTATTCCTGACCTTACAAAACAGCAGCAGAATATGGACACAAAATAGATGGAAGTGAATAGATAGATATTGTACACTTGGATACTGGCTGCTCTATATGTCAGTTAATACCTTTTTGGAATGTTTAATTTATCATAACTTATATAAGGAGTCTAATGAAGGAATAGAAAAACATAACTGCTAAATTCCCAGGAACATATTTGCTATGGCTTTTTCCCTCCATACAGGGCAAAAAGTCCTGTAATTGATATTTTATACAAATGACTGATGACATATTGGTTTTCCATTTTTTATTGTCTGCACAACTTTCAACTTAGATAACTGGTTATTCAACATTACCCAATATATATAAATAAAAAGATTTTGATAACAAATGAGATAACCAGTGTTGTGAACTGTTTTTTAAAAATGCCTCCAAGTGTATTCTGGAATGTTAATCTTGTAAAAAGTGGTTATTGGATTGTTTGTTTAATAGTCTTGTAAAGCTCAGTGTAATAAATTGTTTCCAGATTTGAATTTTCAGAGATAGCTGTAGAGATGTTTTGATTCTTTTGGATGCCTCATGAAATGAGGTCTTTTATATGTTAATGTATAAAGAAAATGTAAACATTATTTTCAATTTTGGAATTTTGTATAGTTTAAAAAATGCTTCTGTATTGTGATGGTATTGTGCCACTGCAAAACTTTAGTGCAGAGTTTATATTTAGCTAAACTTGTTCTGTTAATTAAGAAATCCATAAATCTTTTATTCTCAATGACATTTCTAATTCTAAATAAATTGACCTATGAGAGTTGATATATTTTACAAAAATGCAAACTTTTTGCACATAAAGGTAGGTCCAATTTCATTTGAACAGAAAAAATGTGCATAATTAATCTATAAAAATGCAGTATTTTGCTTGCTTGGCAAGGTGAGTGTTTTAGGAGAGATTTTAAAAACTACAAGGGAAATTACAGAATAGTACTAAGTGGTAATCCTGATGAGTTGCATATGGAAATCTACAAATCTAAACCTAAATTCCTCATTCTGTGAGGATATTTTTATATGCTTCCCCTTTCCACCCTACTTCCCTGTTACTTTGTGATGTTATCTTCCACCTGGTAAAGAGAACGGAATGTGTCCTCTGCCAGAACCAATCAGCCACATTGTTTGAATTGACAGTAGGGTTAACCACAAGGTGCTCAATCTTTCCCACTGCATCAAGGTACTGAGGTACTGACTGATGTCAGTGGGACTACTTGCATGCTTGGAACAAGACTTTAGTGTACTAATATGAGGCTGCCAAATAGACCAATGTCTACATAATACATATGCTCTTATCAAATATAAAGAGACATATTTTCATCACAATACCACAATCTTCTCTGAGTGGTGATAGCGGTGTTTTTTTATATATTATCTTGATTCTGATATCTAAATATGTTCTTTCAAAGAATACTCTTAAACAGAAAATATCAATTGAAAGTTGTTGTTGGGTTTTTTTGTTGAAAATTTTTTTGTTATAATTGCTGTGGGATGGAGTAATATATTTATTGTAATAGGAAAAACTGTATAATATTTATTTTTATGGTAAAACTATGCATGTGCACTTGTATTTGGGGGTGTATTTAATGTGAACTTAAATTAATTTTTTACATTGCTCTTCCAAAAGGATGTCATGTTTCAATCTTGAGATCACTAATGTAAGAATAATATTTATGTAGGGTCAGATTGTTGTGTTGTGATGAAATATGCATCCTAGAATTCCCCCACACTCAGTAAGAAATGATGGTGCCTCTTCCCTGTAGAGTTTGGAGGTGGTCATGTGTTGTTGGGAACTCTGGCCCTAAGACCCACCACACTTTCCACCACTTTAAGTTCTCCCTGCAGCAGTGGAACAAGTTAGTCGTTTGGAAACAATCAACCAGTTTGCTTTATACATTTTATTTTTATTCAATTTTCAGGCAATAATGATCCCATTTCAACTTCTAATCCTCCTCTTTCCCCCTTCTCCATTGTGGGATTGCCCGTGCATTGAGGCTTCAACCCTCTGGGTCCTCCAGTTCAGTACCTCTGCTGGGCTCTCTCTGCCCTCCACTAAAAAGGAGAGTACACAGCAGCGGAGAAGCACCCAGGCTCCGTCAAGGCCAACAGAGCCACATACTTTCCTTCCTTTGCATGTTTTTATACTATAGCTGCAAGGCTGATAATGCAAAACAGAGGAAGAAGGTCCCAAAACAAAGGGAAAATATCTGTCCTCCAAACAGAATTAGAAGCTGGGCTTCTCCTACTCTCCTCTTTAGTGGACCTCATGCGATGTGTATTGGAACTTAACTAACACTAAAATGTTAAGTTAAACCGCAAGGAAATCTCATAAATTACAGGAACCATCACTGGTACCAAAGGGTGGTACAGCAGTTGCCCCAAAGATGAAAGACACAGTCACCCTTTTAGAAGGGGACTTATGCCCAAAAGATCCCATAGTCCACGAGACTAAGGGCAGTCTGTACAGTTTCCCAAGCTTTGTAAGCACCTAAGCAGGCAACCTTAGCAACAGGGATCAATTTGACCAAGGGAGAGTGGTATTCTTCTGAGTTTCGTCCATTTAAGACTCCAAAGTGAAATGCCACTTAGATCGTGCAGATGTTCAAAATATTATTAGGTGGCCACTGCTGGGCTCATCTTCCTCTTGGAGTGACTCAGATTACCTTCTGGTCTCCTGGTCTTATTTTACCCTTACAAGTACTTTACAGGGCTTTACTGGATCCCCTTGCTTGACTTCTGCTTGGTGGGACTTGGATGCCCTGCTGGGCTCTGCAGGATTGGCTATCCATTGGTAATACTCAGATTATTTCCTGGGCCCCTGCTTTTGCCCTCTGACTGGTTGGAACCACAGGCAAATGTAAGGCTTATCTACAAAATTTAACTATATTGCTTAGAAAGTGAAATAGTTGCAACCTCTCATGTGGAAATAGAATAAGTTTAGTGCTTATTGAATAGAAAAGCACTAAACTTTTCTAAAACTAAAAGCAATAGAAAAGTGCTTATTGATATAGTTTAGTACAGTAAATGTACTGAAATTTAAATATTTGTATATTGGTATATATAACTAGTATAACTACATCTACAATAGGGGGTTCAACTGATTTAAGTATATCAGAGTCTATGCACAGTTTTTGTACTGATTTAATTGTTGCAGTTCAGTATAGTTACATCAGTACAAAAAGTGCATTCAGACCATCCCTAAGTGGTGGTACTCTACCAAGTGCAGTCCACTCCTGATGCCAAAAAAGTTGTCTTTCCCAGTACTGCAGATCTTCATATGACCACTTCTCTCTTTTTCTGACATGCTTTGACCAGCAAGGAAATAGCAATGTTGCCATTTAAAATTGTCATCTTTGGACATCTGAGTTAACACCTAAGTGAAATTAAAATTAAATGTGAAAGAGCTCTTAGAACTATTGTTTCAAGCTCTCTGACAAACTCAGGTAGGCGTTACTGCTTCAGTTTACATTTAGATTCCATTTGGAAAATATCTCTTCAGTCATGAGGGCTAGAGTCTTTTTTTCAAGAAAGCCTAGATTCAGGAGCACAAAATAGCCACATCAAAAATGTATTGGGTCACCAAGCCTCTGCAAGCCCCTAATTCAAGCCCTGATTAAAAGCCTCATATCTTTCAAGAAGAGCTATACCATGAAGTGACAATCTAAAGACCAAGAATTAGACCTGTTCTTGGTAAAGAAGATCTGCTTGGTGGAAACCAAACAGCTTGGTTGCTTCCAAGTAGCTTGCTTGGTCTACAAGTCTGATTCTCACTTTATGTACAAGAAGTTCCAGGTTCAAACGCTTGACAACTCCTCTTCGTATATGTATTGGTCATGTTGATCTCATTCTATCCAAAACACCAGGCCCCCATAACCTCAAAATCATTCAATACATTTATTGAACGCTACAAAGAAGGTTTCTCTTCTTTTGTGGAGGCATCCTTTGCTAAAAAGGTGCTACATATGGTGATAACCAAATGATTGCTTATTTTTAAAAAGTGTCTTATGAAGGAATTTATATATTGTATCCTACCTTAATGTAAACAAAATTAATAATTCTGCTTTACTCCTTCCCTCCTCACTTACATGATACACTGCTACATTCCACTTGCTATGGGATGTGCTATATAGTAGAATGGAAAATTTCTTACCCAGCAATTTCCTTTCTAGTAGTTCCATCTCAATCTGATCCACCCTAGCAGTTGTCTTGATTGCCAGAATGTGTTTTAGGTTTCCAGGCTGTGATGAAATTGTGTAAAGGTATGTGCCTTAGTGATGATGTTCATATTGTGCTTGACTATCTTGAGTTTTTGTGCAGCTTTGGAAGAACTCTTCTGGTGGCAGGAAGTGAGGGACAGATTTTATTCCTGGAGCCTCTGACAACAAAACCTCAGAATTCTGTAGGAAAGAGGCGCTTAGTCCATTAATTATGGATTCTGGGGGATACTACTACTAGAAAGAAATGATTGGGTAAGAAATCTTCCATTTCTTTGTACTTAAAACACAAACCAGTCTTGTCTTATGTGGGAAGTATAAGTTTAATGATGTCCTTACCTACTCATTTAATTACTTGTAAGTGCCTGGGCTTTCTAAATGATGTGATAGGTTACTATAATAGTGTCACTTAGCAATTGTTACTGGTATTTTAAACAAAGTGCATTGATTTTAGAATTTCCACAGATTTTTTTTAACATCCTTCATTTTCTTCTGCTAGGTAAGTAAATGAAGACCATTTAAAATAGATGGAATGCATATGTTATAAGATTACTAAATTAAATCAGCTCTCTTGCCCAAACTACTAATGGCTCCTAAAGAGACCTGCCTCATTCAGTGTACACTGTACAAAGCATGTTACTATGGAACTCAGGCCTTGTCCATACTGGTTTCCAGCCATGAACAGCCAGCAAAAATCTCTATTAGTGTAGATGCTATAAGCCACAATTTTTACCCAGGTGGTTTACCCCTGCTTGAAACTGGGGTAAGTTGTACCATTGTAAATTGCTGTTTATAGTAGCTGTACCTGTGTAGCCTCAACTGGTTTCTTCTTTTTTTTTAATCAAGAGTGAATGTTTTTCTAAAAGATACTCTGGTTCAAACAGGAATTATTCCAGGGAAGTTCTGTCTGCTGTTATACAGAAAGAGCAGATGATCACAGATGTCCCTTTGGCCATGGAATCTGTAATCATTTACATAGTACAGCTACACTGGTGGCTGGCCATCAATGGCTACAGCCAGGACAAATTACCTATGTAAACAAGTCTTTAGTCACCCCCTCAACAAATATCTCTGATAATGCTCTGTATTTACACACTGCTTTTCCATCTGTAGATTTCAGAGTACATTAGAAAGGTAAGCATTATTATTTTAATTGGGCCTAATTAGGTACAGAGATTTGAAGTAGTTGTACAAGCAGCACCAGGGTCTAGTGGATAATTATGGGTCTCAGTACCGATTTCTCGGGAGGTGTTACTAGCTCTGCCATCACTTGGCAAGTCACTTAAAAATGTAGGCCCACATTCTCTCTTTAGTAGGACTACCACATGTCACAGCAGAGAAGGAAGGGAGTCGTCAGAGACAGTTGTGACCTATTGATTCCCTGTCTAGTTCTATGCTAGCCCCATCCTCAGTGTAGTTTAGAGAAACCCAGGGGCCTCTAAACTATGCCCACCTAGCAATAGTTCCCAAAGAGTCATCAGCCCTCCAGGGTTTGTTTGAATGTAGCATGCTACAAAAATGCTGCCTCCCCTTGGTCCAAGAATTGGATTGCCATAGGAGCTAGCTACACTGGCAACAGAGTCATTAGGGGTTCCCCCACAATTGGGTCATCATGGCCTCTTTGTGCCAAAAGCGTTGTGGCAAAGCAAAGGGGGCAAAGTGCAAGGGAGAATCTAGCCCTTTATTCCTCACTTACTCCAGCTGGAAAATGAACCTTTTGCACAGTCACCCTAGGCCAGGGGTGGCCAAGCTGCAGCTCTTTTATTATTAAAGTGCAGCTCATGGAGCCACCCCTTCCCCATCCTCCTCCACCCCATTAGACTAAGCGGGGGGGGGGGGGGAACCTCTGCCTTGCAGCAGGGTGGTTATGATTTGGGTGGGGAATGTAGCAGAAGTAATGTTAAGTGATCCTGGAGTTTTCTTTCACTTTTGAAAAGCTCCCCCAGAAAGACAGGTGACAAGAACAATTGGTTGACCTGGCTATTACATATTTGTTGCAGTAAATCTTCATTAATTATTGAAGATATTCTGATATTTAACATTTTAAACTCAGGGCTTGTCTACACTGGCACTTTACAGCACTGCAACTTTCTCGCTCAGGGTGTGAAAAAACAGCCCCGAGCACAGCAGTGCATCACCGGTGGGAGTTGCACCCCTCATGTAGGTGGCTTTTTTAGAGCACTGGGAGCTCTCTCCCAGTACTGCGCTGCGACCACATAAGGCACATTAAAAGCGCTGCAGGGTAGACTAGCCCTCAGAATTAGCTTTAAGCATAGGTTCAGTTTACACTAGCTTGTCCCCATATTAGTTGAGCCCCAGATTAGGTTCCAAAACACTAGATCTGAAAATATATAGTCACACTGAAAGCATGTGAATAGCAAGAACAGCAAAAACAACTAGGAGTCCTTGTGGCACCTTAGAGACTAACAAATCTATTTGGGCATAAGCTTTCATGGGCTAGAACCCACTTCATCAGATGCATGGAGTGGAAAATATAGAAGCAGGTATAAATACTTGAAAAGGTGGTAAGGCAACTCCCATCCTTTCATGTATTTATACCTGCTCCTGTATTTTCCACTCAATGCATCTGAAGTGGGTTCTAGCCCACGAAAGTTTATGCCCAAATAAATTTGTTAGTCTCTAAGGTGCCACAAGGACTCCTTGTTGTTTTAACTAAATGTGTGTTTGCAAGAGGTTGGGGCCTTCTGAAAAGGAATTTTTTAGACCTTTGCAAAGAAAGTTTACTATCCAGCCCTGTTAAGAGGACACTAACTGAAGAAAGATTCTGATGTATTTTTATGTGGTTTTGGTTAACATCTAACCTAATTCACAGGGTGGTAGGGCACTTTAGATTTACATAATCTGCTGGCTACTTTCTTTCTTTTACACTGCTAGAAGGACAGTTAGGATTTACACTCTCCCTCCCCACCCCTCAGCAACATTTATGCTAATCAAATTATGACTCAGAGGTAAATTAACACATTTTGTTGACTATTGTTCAAACCTATCAAAACAGAGGTTTCTTGACCTGATTTAGCAACAGAAGCTGGAGAGTGGATACTCCAGTACGGAGTCTGCTCTACACTATAAATGCAACATAGTGAGGAGTTGATCCCTGCCTTCAGGACTTTACAAAATAGCACATTAAGGAAAAGCAAGATAGTATAACAAATGATTGTTTTATTTTTCTTCCCAAAAAGAAAAATCACAGGTTTTCCAAGACCTAGAACCAGGAGTTTCCTAATCCTTCTACAGAAAGTTAAAAAAGATGCAAAAATAAATAAGATAGTGGAATAAAAAAAATAAACTAACTATCTTCCTTGCTCAGTCAACCTAGTATCATAGTCTGTTCTTATTTTAAAAGTCAAGCTGTATTTTCATCTGATGACAGTTTTACAAGACCCACACTCCTTACTTAAAATAAATAGGTAAAATTAAAGTTTTACTATTGCACTTAATTTCATTCTCAAGAGAAAGAACAGTTTTATATCCATCATGGTAATGTCTGTTATACACATTTTCACTGTATTCAAATGACACTTGTATTTTAAGCAGGGAGAAGGGTGGAACCGCCCAGAAATATTGGGTCTTCTGTACACTCCTAACTGTTGATATTGGATATAATCTTAACTATGAAATAATCTAAAGTCTTACACATTTAAGACTAAGCTTCATTTAATTACAAATAAGAACATTGCACAGGGTACTTTCTCTCCCTCCAACACTGTTTATGCCTTTACTAGCCCTACCCCCCCCACACACACACACACAGCTGTAGTCATATTTACACAAAACTAGGCAGTCATATTCTTATATGGCTCTTAATAGTGCAATTCTAAAACCTTGTGATTAAATTACAGTGCAGCGATCTACAAAGAGGCTTAAAGCTTTCAATGGCTCAGTACATTCATTACACACACCAGTGATCCTGGTTATGACTGACACTCTCTCCCCTCAGGCAGCAAGGAGTTTTAGGAACCTCTTAGGGTTCAGTGAAAGACAGGCGTTCTGCAACATGTTACTCAACAGCTGCTGCTAGGAAATTTAGGAAGAGAGGAGAGAAGGAATTGGGTTTTAAGTATTATACAATTTCTAGGATTACGGTAATTGCCAGCTTCCCTCGTGGTTAGTTTTGCCAGTGGCGCTCTCAGTGGCTTTGTGTAAACAAGATACGGAGTTGTGCGAGTCACTCCCCTTTTTCTATTAGGCTACAAATAAAAAAAAACCAAAACAAGTGTTGTTTATCTGTAAGTTATTTAAAAATAAGGAAACTAAAATTGCTTTCTACTTGTTTCACAGTCACTAGCACGGAGTTAATTCTTCCTATGTCTCCCTTTCCTAGGTAAAATAGCTTTGATTAGGTGGAGGTTGTCTGGCTGATAACATTACACCAGGTGGTTGGTTGGTTGGTTAGCAGTTCTGTTTGCCAGACACCTGAGCTCACAAATAAATGCCCCTTTCATAAAGGACCTGTGACTTACAAAACTTATTTCTATCGCTCTAAAAGATACACCCGAAACTCGCCGTTTTGAAAACTCCATGGTTACAAAAAGTTGCTTAAAAATTAACTTTACACCTATTTCCTTTCGCCTTCCCCCATCCCTCCGCGGATCTTGAAAGGTTTCTTCAGATTCCTCTGAAGGCACTTAGGGTGCTCTCCTCCCACTCTGAACCTGACTCGGAATAGCCGCTGGTGTCTTCTGCATCAGAAACGGGCGAATATTGTCCACACATGGTCTGCGGCGTTTGGGAGTGAGGACCACACAGCTTCCCCAGACTGCCGTGTCTACTCGCACCGGCTGAAACGGGCAGGGAGGGCACTAGAAAATTCATTTCAGGTCCGATAGTCCTATTCGGAGGGACGCTCTCAAAATCCACCCCGAGCCCAGGCTGGAAGGGCATTTTGGAGGGCCACTTGTACGGACCCGCGTTTTCCTCTTTTATTTGAATGATCTGGGCTACTCCCGACAGCGCGTATTGAGGCTGATGATCCTCTAGAGCCTTTACCCCAGCGCTTGAATGGTTGCTGGGAAAATGAGGCTGGGTAGTGTAGGCAACCCCCGAAGGACCCACGGGCGCCTGGAAGTAATGGTACTGCTCTGTGGTTGATGGGTGCTGCTGAATGCCCATGGGGGGAGATGCATGTTTGGCAGGAGCCTTGTGGCTAGGGAACGGCTCTGTAGCGGCTGGACTGCTGCAAGGTCTCCCTCGCTGCCGCCGGGACTTGGCACGTCTGTTCTGGAACCAGACCTGGGAAGAGAGCGCAGTCATTAGCCGTAGGGGTGTGGACATGGGTAACCTACCTTGCCAGGCCGTGTTATGAACCCTAGTGAGCTGGGACGGTCACGGAGAGGAGGCAGGATCAGGCCCGCAGACAGAGCACGTTCGCCGCTGCAAAGAGCCGGCTGTCGAAGGGGTTGGGGTAGAGACGTTAAAGCCGCAGAAGGGCGCAGAGACCCGGCTCGCCAGGCGGAGGACCGAGCCCTGCGTGGCGAGGCAAGCCGCAGAGAGACGGAGGCAAGGGAGCGCGCAAACGAACTGGCAGGAGGGGGGATCCTGGCCTCCCCCTTACAACTGCCACGAGCGCCCTCGTCTCCCCCTCACCTGGATCCTGGACTCCGGGATCTGGGTCAGGTCGGCCAGCTTCTCCCGCAGGTAGATATCGGGGTACATGGTTTCGCTGAAGACCAGCTCCAGCGTCTCCAGCTGCGCCGTGCTGAAGTTGGTCCTTTTCCTGCGCTGGGAGAGGGAAGGCAGCAGCTCAGCCGCGTCCGGGGGGAGCGGGGCGGGCAAGGCAGCGGCCGAGGCGGGCGGGCTGAGATCCGGGGACAGGGCGGGGCAGCCACCTCCGGCCACTTGGCTCCTGTCTGCAGAGACACAATGCAAGTCAGCCGCGGGCGAGCCGGGGGCGCGGCGGGGACCCGAGGCGCACAGCGCGAGGACCTACCTGCGGGGAAGCGGCCCTCCGGCGGGGCCAGGCCGCCCAGGTGGGCTGCATTTGGGGCGGGACAGAGATCCATGGGGCGCTGCCGTGGGGGCTGGAGAGACCAGCGTGGTCGGGTTCCCCTTCCGAGGGGCCGCCTCGCCGCGCTCCTCTTTATACTGGGAGCGCAGCGGCAAGTCGCCCCGGGGCTGGATGGGGGTTGGTCTCCGGTGATCAAAGGCTTCCCGAGCCAGCCGGTCTCTTTAGGCTGCACGCGGGGGGTAGGGGGCGGGAGAGACCGAGAATAGTCGCTTCCTTGGGACGGAGATTGACTCAAGAGGGGGAAAGTGCGAACCTTTGGCGCGCCCGTCCCTGTCCCCTGCGAGCTTTATTCCTCTCAGCAACCCAAGCTGCCAACACTAACACTGGCGGGATGGGGCGCCCGGCCATGGGCAAGCCAAGCGAAATAGGTCACGACGTGTCGGGTAACCAGGCTGCCCTGGATTCGGCACTCCCGCCAAACGGGACGCTCGGGAAGGGCTTTAGAGGAAAACGTTTCAATTGGTTGAACACGCAACTGTGTTGGTGGTGTTGGTTTGGGGGTTTTTTAGAGGAAACAAACCCCTTCCGCTGGTGACTGAACAATGCGAACGTTGGTACGTGCCGAAAACAGATTCACTCTTAATAAAAGGAACGACTGGAAACCGAGCTATGTGGGGCAGAAATTCAGAGGGGAAACTCTGGTTTCCGGGTAAGGAATTGTACTTGTGGGCTGGCCCTATACAAAACATTAGACATCTGGACAATCCTCGGGTGAAAGATGCAAATCATTATTTTATGGGGTCCCTTCCTTTCTATCATGATGTGCTGGGATTTTTCCCTTCTATCATGACATACATTTGAAAGAAACTGGCTTTAATCCATCATAAATAAAAGTGGTAACCCGAAAGTGTAGTCACCTGATGGTGGTTTGGTGGAGTGCGGGGGAAGGCAGTCGACACAAAAACCACCAGAACACTTGGCTTGTGTTGTGGTTGTGGTTTTGTTGTTGTTTGTTGTCATTAACAATAGTAAATGATTCTTCTTGGACCATTTGGTTCACATGACGTGCCTTTGCCTTCCTTTGGAAGGTACTTACTCCCTGAATAAAATAGTTCTCAGGTCTTGGTTTGTAAATGGCTTGTTACTGCCCTATTGTTGAGCAAGGTACTTTACCCATTAAAGTACACGGTGACCCTTCTTGACTGTAAAGCTGGCGGGGGGGGGGGGGCGTCGCTCTGGTTGTGCATTCCTCTTTGAATCTCGTAGTTTTGGCTATGCCCCGTACTGGGCTTTTAACCATTTAAACCACAGTTCCAGCTAAATAGGCATCAATAACCATTGATAGCATTGCTTGTCTCTATGTACATTTACCAGCAAAACTGTGCGCCTTGTTTTCAAATATCAGAGGGGTAGCCGTGTTAGTCTGGATCTGTAGAAGCGACAAAGGGTCCTGTGGCACCTTATAGACTAACAGAGGTATTGAAGCATAAGCTTTCGTGGGTGAATACCCACTTCTTCGGATGCAAGGAGTGGAAAATCTGATAAGAACAGATTTAAAATTTTATTAGAGAATATTTGAAAATAAACTATACAAAAAATTTGAAGCGTCAGTTGATGGTCATTGCGGGTGACATACAGAGTATAGGGGGATGCTAGTATTTTGGGGTTGGGCAGCACACATAATACATACGGACTGCAATGTCTCCAATGGGGGGGTAAGCGGTGGGGGGGATCAGGATACAGTTGGTAAGCGGTGAGGGTCTATCGCTCATACAGGGAGTACAGACAGTCATGGGTATATGTAAGTGGGCTGGGTAATGGGGATGGGGCGACCCTCACGTGGTGGGATTCAGTTAGGTTGGGTTCCCCATGAAAGCTTGTTTTCAAATGACTGTGAACACTATTCCCTAACAGGCATGGTGTGTTTATATTCTGTGTCTTTTGGCATAGCTTTCCTTTCCTTGCTTATTGATTACAGGCATTTCTTTGCAATCAATTAATCTATTCGGGCATTTGATTTAATACACAGGTGTCCCCAACCCCAGGTCTTCATTGATAAATTGCCAAAGAGCCATGCATCATTGTAATAGGCGTGTGTTCAACTGCAGTTTCATTGCTGGTGATCAGCTCTGTCCTTGCTTTGCAGTTATTACAGAGAGGAGGGCAGGGGCTTCATTTTAAAGCTCTATGGACCACAATATGGGCACTCATATGGGCTCAGTCCTGCAAATGCAAACAAGTATCTAATGCAGCATTCTCTCAGGACTGGGCCTTTAATGAGTCCCTGTCAAGTTTGTTAGGCCAGACACCTTGGCACTTATCCCCTCTCAAAACATTCTCCTGGAATTCTTAAAGGATGTAGCTTTTCTTTTCCTACCAGTCTTTGGTGCTTGAGTTAGTATATATACTGAAGGTATATAGCACTTTAGTGGTGTGGAAGGACCTTATGTACCTGCCTGACTGAGAAATGGTAAATAAAGTTATCTCCTATTGATCTTCTCTCCTATTTTGTTTTGGGAGTATCTCACAGTAAATTATAGAGGGGTAGCCGTGTTAGTCTGGATCTGCAGACGCTACTAAGAGTCCTGTGGCACCTTATAGACTAACAGACATATTGGAGCATAAGCTTTCGTGGGTGAATACCCACTTCGTCGGATGCATGCAGTGGAAAAGGATTAGAAAAATGTCTTATAGTGATAGACTTGAGCTCAATCTATTTAGCTTAACAAAGAGAAGGTTTAGGGGCGACTTGATTACAGCCTGTAAGTACCTACATGGGGAACAAATATTTAATAAAGGGCTCTTCAGTCTAGCAGAGAAAGGTATAACAATGGCTGGAAGTTGAAGCTAGACAAATTCAGACTGGAGATAAGGCATGAATTTTTAATTGTGAGGGAAATTAACCACTGAAACAATTTGCCAAGCATTGTGGTGGATTCTCATGGACTCATAGACTTTAAGGCCAGAAGGTATAGTTTGACTTGTATATTTGGGGCAGGGGGCTTAGTACTGTTAATAATAGGTATAGGTCTAATTTCCGGATTTACTGATTGTTAGTGGTACTTAAATTACAGTGTACTTAATGAGTGAGTCGGGTGGAAGTGGTGCTCCTTCCCCAAGCCCCCCTGTGTGGGGCTGGCCCAAGCCTCCCTTCCCTCTTTCCCCTTGGGGCTGGCCCAAGCCGCCTGGCTTTGCCACTTGCCCCCCTGAACATATACTAGAGGTTTTCACATTGTGGGGTGTGCTCCCCTATGGGGGCACAGAGAAACATTTAGGGGGCGAGCAGCAATGCCTGGCAGCATAGGCTAGCCATGCACAACAGGGCTCACCCCTCTGAACATTCCTCCGCACGCCCTTTAGAAGGGCATGCCCCACAGTGTGAAAACCTATGGTATACAGTTGGGAGGGTGACACCCCTACATGCTCCCCCCAATCTCCACCCATGCCAGAAGGTACCTCCATGATCATCTAGTCTGATCTGCACATCACAGGCCACAGAGTCTCACTCACCCATTCCTGTGATGTAGTTCAAACCAGCAACTGACCCATGCCTCATGCTGCAGCGGAAGGCAAAAAACACTATGGCCTGGGTCTCTGCCAGTCGGACCTGGGGGGCGGAATTCCTTTCTGACTACAGATATGGTGATCAGTTAGACCCAACAAACATGTGGGCAAGATCCACCAGCCAGACACCTGGGGAAGAATCGTCTGTAGTCTCAGAGGCCTCTCCATCTATTGCCCCATTTCAGGCTGTTGGGGATAGCAGTCACAGGTAGGCCATATGCCATTGTAGGAAATCTCATCATACCATCCACTGCATAAACTTATCAAGCTCAGTCCTGAAACAAGTTAGGTTTCCCCCTTCCCGCCAATGCTCCCCTTGGACGGCTGTTCCACCACTTCTTTCCTCTGACGGTTAATAACCTTTGTCTAATTTCAAGCCTAAACTTATGATGGCCAGTTTATATCCGTTTGTTCTTATGCTAACACTGGCTCTTAATTTAAATAACCCCTCCCTCTTCCTGCTATTTATCCCTCTGATGTATTTATAGAGACCAATCATATCTCCCCTCAGCCTTTGTAGGTTTTCCATTTCTCTGATCATCCTAGTAGCCCTTCTCTGCATCTGTTCCAGTTTGAAATCTCCATCACTGACAATTTTTAAATCAAGATTGGATATTTTTTCTAAAAGATATACTCTAGGAATTATTTTTGAGATGTTCTATGGTCTCTCCTATACAGGGGGTCAGACTAGCTGATCACAATGGTCCCTTTTGGCCTTTGCATCTCTGAATTTATGATGACACCAAGACATAATTTAAAAACTGTACTTCAGTTTCCTCAATGCAGTTACATAAAGACTCCTTTTACCAATGATACAAAATAAAGGACGGACTCAATTCTGTTTACAACTTTAATATACAAATTGTACCTTCTCCCTATCCTCATGCAGGCCTACTGATTCCAGAATAAGAGTGCCCTTACAAAGTGTTATTCTGGAATAACTGGAGTACTTTCACATCCTACTTTATTCTGGAATAATTTGCCTGTTTAGACATACCCTAACTCAGGCCTGCACAACATTCGGCCCAGGGGCCGCATGCGGCCCGCGTGGGTTCACTGTGCAGCCTGAAGGGGGGTAGTTAATTATACTACCTTAGGGGCCCGCTATAACATATTACCAAGGTTCAATACAAAGTCATATAAAAGTTATACAAAAATGCATAATGCAGAGATTTATCTACAACTGCATTGATTGACTGTTGTGTGCAGTAATATAGTGACCCTGTGGGGGTGAAGAGAGGTGTGATGGTGGGGCCGAGCAGGGAGGGAGCGGGTCCTATTTTACTGCTGTGATCTGGTCACCCTATGCGCGCTGTTTCTTTCCCCCTCTACAGGCTTCCACACCCCGGCGCTGGGGAAGGAGGGGTTGTTTCCACGGGGCGGGCGGCGCTGGGGGGGGGGGGGGGTGTTTCCGCAGGGCGGGGGGGTTTCGGCCCTCAGCTGTTTTCTTTGGAGTAATATGGCCCTCGCCACTTTACAAGTTGTGCAGGCCTGCCCTAACTGATTAAAAGACATTCTACCTGAACCTACAAAGAACATGAAACAATTGTTCAGAGAGGTGCTAACTGCCCCATTCATCTAAATGGGTTGTTAACTTTGAATCCTGCTACTCAAGGAGTGGGGGCACCAACACCAGCCCAACAGATGACCGGAAGAAATGGAAAGTGTCTTGCTGCCACCATCTCATCATGCTCTTGTGAAAGGGTGGGGCTGAGTCTTCTTTTGGGATGGACACTAATTTGCCTGGTAACTGGGAGTGATAGTCTGGAGATGGGGGAGGCCCAACTTCTTCACCAGTCCAGAGATTTAAGAGGTTTACCCTTGTCACTATTAATCCCAGTCATGGACCAGAGTGCCATTGTGCAAGCAGGGGCAGGGCCACAAGGGTGGGGGAGAGAGCCATGAGGGACCCACATGCAGGTGTGCCTAAATCCCCATTTGCTTTAATCCAGCCCTGCTGTAACTGAAGGCAGACTTTGGACCTACATGCTTCCTTTTCCAGGTCAGACTTCCCATTAAGACAGACATTATATCAATGTATATTGAAAACAAACCCAGGAAAGAGCTAGTATTGGGAGATAATGGACCTATTCCCAACTTGTAGATTTGGAAATGGGCTCAGTTCTTTGATCTTTCAGCACTTACCTTGTAAATTGTCACTTACATAACATCCTTAGGGCAACAGAGATTCCATGGGTTCTCTTGCACTTTACTGTATCTTAATATTGAAAGGGGGAGGGAGGAGCTCCAATAACTAGCTTGTAATGATTAATATACTTTTCCTAAAAAATGAAATTGAGGGAATCCTTCACAGATTTCAAAACTTTAATTAGGAGACGTAGATAGATGATATTTATATAGACTATAAAAAGAGGGGAAGACAAATAGAAGAAATAATAGAAGAAAGACGGAACAGAATATATTATATTCTAGGTGTGGCACATTTTATAGTCTGGATGCTTCTTGGCTGCTATCTCTGCTGTAGTTAAGAATAACTCAGCATTTCCTTTATAAAGTGCTGTTTTCACATCTTAATAACATCCTATAACATACAACTCAATAACTTGGGCCCTGATCCCGTAATGAGCTTTGTCTACAGGGTCTCTGCCAATCAGAGCTGGAGGAAATTCCTTCCTGACTACAAATATGGCCATTAAAACTCATCTCTCCTGCCACCCACCACTGCTCATCTTTCCTGATTTTGAACCCTGTTCCCACCAAAGACACTTCTTTGCTGTGGTCCCCATGATTGATCTAGTTGGAAGGGGACATTTAAATCTGGTTCCTGATGCTTCCCTCTAGAGCTGTCTAATTACTAGATCCCAGTTCTGTAAACCTAGCTTCCCCTGCTCCAGCCATTACTGCTTTCCCCTAAAATCATTCTTCAGTGTGGCCTCAATGCCAACACCTCCTGCTAGGGAGAAAACAACTGGACTATTGAAGGGCAGGAAAATGCTAAGGGGTTTAGCTTTTAAGGTAACATTATTGCACTGGAAGAGTGTAGTGTATTTCTTTCTTTCTGTTTTGGTAGCAGTATCCAATTTATTACAAAGATGTTCCATAAGCAAGCAGAACACCAACAAAAACTGATGGAGCCTTCTTTGCAATCCTGAATAGATTTGAGGCGAGGGAGCTCTCTTAATACCACTGTTTTCTACAACTCTAGATGCACATGTAAAATCTGTAATGTAATCTTGCAATATTTTTTCATTATCTTACGCTTACACTCATTTTATTGTCCTAACAGTCCAGTGTAAATGTATTGACAGCCTTCTTTATGTAAGTGCTTTTCTCTTAAAGGTATGCATTTAATTTTTTATTTTTTTTTGCCACCACCTGTGCGCTATATAATTAGATGTGATTCAAGGGGTAAAGCAAATATCAATGAAGTTAGCTAACTGGTGAACTTTGGCTTATGCCAAAAGATTTTCACTATTACCCTATATTATTCTAACGTGTAAAGTTTACTGTGTAATTTTCATAGCTGTTCCTTTCATAGACCATCTGGCATCCAGAGTACAATACATTGCTACAAAATGTTACACACATTATTGGATGTAGAAACAGCTGTGGGATAAAGCAATAGCATGTGATCTTGTAACTAAAGACCATACCATAAACAAGTGCCAGCAGCACCAGGTGAGTTCTGTGATACCCAAGGGAATGGTGAGTGTATGACTCCTCACAGTCTCACGGGGCCCACAGAGAGATCCCACAATGTCTGTCAATATCTCTCAAAATGCACTATGCTGGGAACAGTGGTATAGGTTGCCAGAAATCATTGCAGCTGAATTGGTCTAGCTGACTACTAGTGCAAGCACAGGGCAAAACTGCAAGTGTCATTAACATGATAACACCATGACTAGTGTGGATGGACTTAATCATTTGTGCTTCAGTTAGGGTAAAGCCATTGATGAATTCATTTACAAATGATTGAGCTTTCCAGCCTAGCTGAGCCAGTTTAACCGTGATCAGCTGATACAATTCTAAGCAGCCCTTATGTGCACTGAGTGGTACCACATATTTGATGTGGACCTTGGGTGAGTCACTCCCCTTCTCTGTGCCTCAGTTTCTCCTTCTATAAAATGGGGATTGTGATACCTCCTTTATAAAGTATGTTAAGATCTAATGACAAAAAGTGCTACGTGAGAACTAGAGGGTGTTTATTACTATGTTTAATATATACAACAATGCCATTTCCCAATACTGGCAAACCCTCCTAGCGTAGGTGCAGCTTATACTGCCAAAAGAGCGTTTGCCAGTACAGTTTATACTAATTCCCCAAATGAAATAAGCAATACCAGCAAAAGCTCTCTTTTGCCAGCATAACTGCACCTATAGTAGGGCTTTTGCCAGTATAAAAATGTTGTAAACAACCATGCCCCTAACCAACATTGTTATATCAGCAAAAGTTTCTAGTGTAGAATTGGCCTTAGTTTTCCTCTTCTACCTAAGGATTAAATTGGATGCTAAGGACTTCCTCGTCTTAATTTCTATCTCATGGCTCCTAGTTACTATATAACACCCTAAACAATGCTGCTTACGACCTTCAAATACTTGCAGTTGGTTATCAGATTCCCCTAACAGAGACACACATACATAGGGCTATAGATTGAGGCATAGGTTCTATAGGCTTGTAGATAGGGTCCTGGGTCCTGGAATCTCATGATGTCATGCTTCTAACTGTAAGCTTTCATTTAAAAATATTTATGTTTTGAACCTCATCATTGTGAAGAAGAAAATCTTGAAAGTGTGACATAAATATAACAGAGAGGGTGACACCTGCCTGAGTTTGCAGACATCCTGAAACAATATTTCTGAGAGGTGTGTGAACAGTTCTGTCCATCTTGATGGACTGTTAACTCTGCAATTGACTGCTTGGGGGTGGGTCACCAGCCTTAATTCTTAAAGAAAAAGTAAGTAAGACATTTCTTGCCCTCATTGGTTAGAATGTGACCCCAGTGCACCCTAAAGGCTCAAAAAGCAGAAGGCAAATAAAAAGAACACTGTCTATTATTTTGACATAATCGCATGATTTTAAAGCCAACCTCATGATTTTTGGTGAGCCTGACTCATGATGTTTGAGCATTTGAGGTTGGCAATACTGCTACTTGGTCATCTGTGCTAAATAAGGTGCTTTATTTGGATGAAAAGCACAATGAGCTAAGAACACGGATTGACAGCTCTGACTCTGACCTTGGACCTTTCTGTTCTTGGACAAGTCACTTCTCCATATACCCCAGCTGCAAAATGGAAATAATTATGTTTACTCCCCCCCCCCCTTTATAAAGTGCCTTGAGAGCTACAGACAAAGAGCACTCCAGAAAAGCCAAGAATTGTTGTTTTGTGGAGCTAAAACTGTGCCATCAGCACCTGATGACAACAATGCCCCAGTCTCCTCTCAGATACCAATACAAGAGACTGTCTTCTCATGTAACCTTGCACAGTTCCTGCAGTGTCAAGCACCGTTACAGCTCACAAAGCACAGGCACAATTCTGCCAGCCAGTGATGTCCAGGGCTGCCAGGATTGGGCTGTACATATGCAGATTAAAATAAATACGGTATATCACATATTCACGCCCTTTCCAAAAGGCGGAGACTTGCTCTCCATTGGTTAGAGCTTGATTATATCTTGCTTCCAGCCATAATTCAAAACGCTTTAAAAATAAATGCCTAAATCTTATTGATTTTGTTATTTGGCCTTAGCAGTAAGGAACAAGTAGAATCCTGTGACTTGAGCCTTCTGCTTAGAAAGCAGATGTGACCTGGGACCCAGGGAGGTGTGAGACATGACATCAGTCTCCCATGGTACCATTAGTGTATTCTGGTAGAAAGAGTTGATAAGAGCTTCAGACCTAAGGAAGACCTTAAAAAAACAGCAGTGGGGGAGGCATAAGAATCCAAGAGATGCATATGAAAAGATCAAGGAGCAGCATTTTCTAAACCTCAACAGGGACAGATTTGAGATCCCAGGTTAGGAGGGGACCCAGACGGAGCAAGAAGGCAGGAACAAAGTACATCTGATTGCTGGCAGCTGGCTCCCAGCTTCACTTGCGAGGAAGATGAATGACTCAGGAGAAGGAGGAAGATCAGAGCATATGGTGTGGGACGGGACGGGTGGGGGGAAGGGGGACTAGTAGGAAGCTGTCTTGAGGTGGAAGGGAGTTAGGTTAAGGGGAAGAGTCTATTTAGAGTGAAGGGGATTTTTGGTGAATCTGAACTCTATTAAACCTTATTCTGGCTTTGAAGTTTGAGATGCTTTGGGGAAGACAGATTGTACATAACTGACAGTGACTTGGGGCCCATCTTGTTCCTACTGAAGTCTATGGCCAAAATCCCACTGACTTCAGTGTCAGCAGACTTGGCCCTTTGGGCAATTAAAGTGGGTTTATCCATAGCCCATCCCGAGACAGTGATTTTTAAGCATTAATCCTGTATCCAGCTCTCTAATTTTAAAGGACACAAAATGGAGAGAACCAGCTCCCACCACTTAAAATGGATAAACTACATTGCTTAGCTCATTACCATGGTTGCAGGTGGAATACAGGATCTTATGGGTGTTTTATGTATTTTATGGGTGTTTTCTTTAAAAGGGGATATTGTAATAACTATCAATCTAAGATACTTATAAAGCCCCCATGACAATAGCACCTAAGCACCTCACAATCCTTAATGTGTTTAGCCTCCAAATATCCCTATGAGGTAGGGAAATAACTGGGTCCCAGTAAATGAATTAAGAGGGAATTAAAAACAGAAGAACTAAGGAAAGGGACCAGGATCTCGTCTTCCTATGTTTTTGTGCAGAGGTCACCACAATATAAATATTGGTAATAATAAATATTCAGACCACATCTGGAAGTGTGAGGGGGTTAAGGCAGCTCTCAGACCCTGTATTCCTGCTGATACTTGCGTAGATACCAAGTACAGTTTTAATTAAATATCAGAATGAAAAGTCCCAATCCTACTGATTCATTCACAGTCTGTCCTAGAATCAAGAACGGTGAGGGGAAAGTGAATGGGGAGGTGTTATTTATCCCTTCACATAACACAAGAACCAGGGGTCACCCTAAGAAATTAATAATCAGCAGGTTTAAAACAAATATAAGGAAGTATTTCTTCACACAACATACAGTCAACCTGTGGAACTCATTGCCAGGGCATGTAGTGAAGGCCAAGAGTAAAACTGGGTTAAAAAAATAGGTACATTCATGGAGGATAGGTCCATCAGTGGCTATTAGTTAAGATGTCATGGGATGCAAGCCCATGCTCTGGGTGTCCTTAAACCTCTGAGTTCCAGATGCTGGGACTGGATGACACGGGATGGATCACTCAATAATTGTCCTGTTCTGTTCATTCTCTCTGAAGTAGCTGGCACCATCCATGGTCGGAACACAGGACATTGGATTAGATAGACCATTGGTCTGACCTAGTATGGGCCATTCTTATGTTCTTAGTCAAAGCCTTTTTTAGTGGGCGGCACTGAGTCTTGGTTTATATTGTTTTTTAGGGGGTAGGAATTTGTACTGTAATGGTTATACCAATACAAATTTCCCTACTCTAGATAAACTCTGAGTTACTATAGAAAATAATTATATTCCTCTGTATGTAGCCCTTACACATATGCAGTCGATCTAATAATACCCCCAGCTGCACCCTAACCCCGTGGTCCTCAACCTTTTTTCTTTTGCAAACCCCTACAAAATTTCAAATGGAGGTGTGGACCCCTTTGGAAATCTTAGACATAATCCGAGGACCCCCAGGGGTCTGCAGATCACAGATTGAAAACCACTGTTATAACCTTTCACAGACCCCTTAGACATAGTCTATGAACCCCCAGGTGTGTGGGGACCACAGGCTGAGAACCACTAACCTAACCCACTTTCCCCCCCATCCCAACCAGCTGTATCTGATACTGATCTTCTATTCAGCTTCCAAATTTTCCTGCTATTCCCATCATCTGACAAACAGTGTGGTTTTAGCACAAGTCTCACAATATCTGGTGTCCATCTTAAAGCCACAGCTGATGGAATCAATGAATTGTATGAGCCGCTCAGCTATCGCATTTAAAAACAAAAAGAAAAAAGCAGGCACTATCCTGGTTGTGGAGAAAGCTTGATCGTGTGGAGTGAGTGCACCCTGAAGTGAAGGTTCAGAAACCAGACAGAATCCACCATGTAATTTTTTTTCAATATCTCACAATTTTAAGCCAGTGTCATGATTTTTGCAGCCTGACTCATGATTTTTGTATGAGTCTGGCAATATCTCCATCTGTTCCATGCACATTTGCATAGACAAGCAGCCCCATCCTCCCACCCCACCTCCGTCTCTCCAGACAAGCAATATGATCCTTCCCCTCCACAAACACCCAGTCTGTAGCATCTACCCTCTAGCTCCCCACCACACACACACACACACACACACACCCCGCCGACCAATCAGGTGCCCCATCCAGATGTCATGTTTTCTCCACCTGGAAGCATTAGGAGCTCATTACAACAAAAATGCTTCAACTCTGATCATTCCTTTGAAGTGCCTCTCTTTATTCCCCCCTCCCATTTGAAATGATTCCCCATTATTCAGTCTCCTCTCTCTGTATTTCTGTTGTGCTTATTGTTATCTGTTTTAGCCCTGACTTGTCAAAGGAACACCATTATCACCTCTTTAGTCTAATCCACTCCTTTGTTGTTTAAAGTTTTCCATCTCCCTCTCCCTCTATTTACTATTTATAATCTCATTCCCCTCTGGTGCTCCCGCCCCCTGATTCTTTCCAGTGGCTTCTGTGTGTGACCAAGGCTAGCCCATCTTCCACCCACCTTTTGTGCGCCTCAGGGGGAAACCAAGAATCCTGAGTTTTCTCCCATTTCCCCCAAGTTTTCATCTGCCGCTTGACACATGCCCAAATTATCATCAAATGCATTGATTATTCTCAATCAGAAAAATAACAATCCCAAATCTTGAGCCAATGCAGACCCAAGAACTGTTTTCTACACCTATCTTAGAAATGCTCCTTCTCCCTATTGAACATAGTTTTGTGATAGCACTGCCAAATGCTGAGTTTTGGGAGGGCTGTGGGATAAAACAGAGTACAGGGGGTTTGCCAGAGTTAGATATAAAAACCTCAGTGCTCTGTCTACTATATCCACTATTGCTAGCACCTGGCCTGTCCCATGCTTACACCATTAGTGGCTAAAGTGCCCATGTGAGTGCCCATGTGAGAGGGGGGAGGGATAGCTCAGTGGTTTGAGCATTGGCCTGCTAAACCCAGGGTTGTGAGTTCAATCCTTGAGGGGGCCATTTGGGGATCTGGGGCAAAAATTGGGGATTGGTCCTGCTTTGAGCAGGGGGTTGGACTAGATGACCTCCTAAGGTCCCTTCCAACCCTGATATTCTATGATTCTATGATAGTTAAGTAGCAGGAATCTACAGAACTGAATAGCAGATGAGTTGGCTGTAATATTACCTGGCTGTTTTGTAACACGTGACTTGTCCAGGGCCAAAATAGTGTCATTCAAAGTGTTCATTTTACAGCATTTCAGAAGGCCGTATTCCCTGCTGCATTACAAGGATGGAAAAACACATGCTCTTCAAAGGGAGAAGTTAAGAAGATGAGGAATTTCCCACTGGTGTTTGCTCCTTGGCTGAGATACCTTCACATTTAGGCCTTCCCCATCGGATGAAACAACAGAAATTCAGGTGGTGGGGAGCAGCAGGGAAATTAGAGTAATTCCAGGGTTTACTTGCAGAACTCAACTTCCATGTTTAAGGGATTGATCATGCTCCCATTCAAGTTAATGGTGAAACTCCCATTGACTTCAGTGGAGCAGTCTCAAGCTCAAGGAGAGTTTCTAGCTCTCGGGTTGTAAGAAGGACATATACAATATAATTCAGTGCACTGTGGTCTTGTTCACTTCTCATATTAAAAATAGACCCAAGGCAGGTGTGAACTCTAACCATATTCATTTTAATGGCCTACTTAAACTTTCCACAACTGGGCTTCCTTATTAATAATGATAACCATTTAATTTCTGGCCAACTAGATGCATCAATTACCAAAGTAATCTTCATGTGCTAATATTACAACTGTACAAGGAGTTCATAGCACCCTGGAAGATCCACATTTGGTCATGTCTAGTTTGTTCCAATGCAAGATAGGCCTTGGCTACACTTGCAGATGTACAGCGCTGTTAGTTAAACCCGTGTTCGTACAGCTGAGTAGGGAAAGCGCTGCAGCCTGTCCACACTGGCAGCCGCCAGCGCAGTAACTAGCACTGACGTGGCTACATTTGCGGCACTTGCAGCGGTTTTGGGAGAGGTGCATTATGGGCAGGTATCCCACAGAACACCTCTTCCAATTCTGGCGCCGTGAGTTGTGGGAAGGGGGCGTGGGGTATGGTGCATTCTGGGTCCTGTCCCAACGCCCCGTGATGAATCGCTTCGCATCCCAGCAATCCCTGTGTTTCCGGCCACAATTTGCGCCATCTTTCAACGGTTTCTTTGTAGCGCGATCTGTGCTCCGTTTCGGTCAGCGGGAAAATGGATCCCGACCTGGTGAGCAAAATACTGACGAGTCTCACCAGCACGTCACGTTTGGCAGTCGAGCTGTTCCTTAAGATCCACAGTGACAGCGAGGAGTCCGACGATGACGATGAAATTGTCACGCAAAACGCGTATGACACTAACTTGCTTGTGGCATTCACGGACATGCTATGCACCGTGGAACGCCGCTTTTGGGCTCGGGAAACCAGCACAGAGTGGTGGGATCACATTGTCATGCAAGTCTGGGATGACGAGCAGTGGGTGCAGAACTTTCGAATGAGAAAAGCTACTTTCATGGGACTGTGTGAGGAGCTCGCCCCCACCCTGCGGCGCAAGGACACGAGATTGAGAGCTGCCCTGACGGTGGAGAAGCGGGTGGCTATTGCAATCTGGAAGCTCGCAACTCCGGACTGCTATCGATCAGTAGCGAACCAGTTTGGAGTGGGAAAGTCGACCGTTGGGATCGTGCTGATGCAAGTTTGCAAGGCCATTAATCGCATCCTGCTCAGAAGAACCGTGACTCCGGGTAACGTGCAGGACATTGTGGCTGGCTTTGAACAAATGGGTTTCCCTAACTGCGGAGGGGCTATAGATCCTATTCTGGCACCACCCCACCTAGCATCCGAGTACATTAATCGGAAGGGGTATTTCTCCATGATTCTCCAGGTGCTTGTGGATCACCGTGGGCGTTTCATTGACATCAACGCAGGCTGGCCCGGAAAGGTGCATGACGCATGCATCTTTCGGAACACTGCCCTGTTCCGGAAGATGCAGTCTGGGACTTTTTTCCCAGACCGGAAGATCATGGTAGGGGAAATTGAAATGCCCACTGTGATCCTTGGAGACCCCGTGTACCCTTTAATGCCATGGCTCATGAAACCCTACACAGGGAGCCTTGACACCAGCAAAGAACGGTTCAACTACAGGCTGAGCCGGTGCAGAATGACTGTGGAGTGTGCTTTTGGCTGTTTGAAGGGCCGCTGGCGATCTCTATATGGGAAGCTGGACTTGGCTGAACACAGCATCCCTGCGGTTATATCCGCGTGCTGTACCCTCCATAATATTTGTGAAGGGAAGGGTGAAATGTTCACTCAGGCGTGGACCTCAGAGGTTCAACACCTGGAGGCTGAATTTGCACAGCCAGAGAGCAGGGCTATTACAGGGGCCCAGCGTGGGGCTGCAAGGATTAGGGATGCCTTGAGGGAGAAATTTGAGGCTGACAACCACCACTAATGTGTGCTGCCCTGCACGACCCTGAAGTGAAGTGGTTCCAATGTTATCAGTTATCTGTCTTTGCTAAGCTGATTTGTGTTTGCTCAGCTCACTTGCGTTGCCTGTTTCTTTCCTGGGCTAAGGTATCTTTTTTCCTTATGCAATAATAAAGACTGTTTGCACATCTAAAGAATCCATTTATTACAGAGAAAATACATGTATTAAAAAGAAACACAACTGCTTGTGAGACAGAAAGGGCAAGGGGGTGGTGGGTGGTGTGGGGAAGGGTTCAATCACAGGGTATGGTATGTCCTGCTTTCATACTCGGGCTTCCTGTCTGGAGTGCTGTGCAGTGAGTGCTGGACCTCAGGATGTCTATAATTCGGGATGGGAGTTGAGTGCAGTGGGTAAGGGTCATAGTTTCCAGGGCTGTCTGGTGAAGCTACAGGTGTTGGGGGCATCTGGTGTGAGCGATAAGAACCTGTATGTTGGGTGAAGTGGGCAGGTGGTGACATGGGGGCACAAGTGTTTTGGGACACTGGCTGCAGGGGGGGGCGGGTGCAGTACTGCTCCGCCTGCATGGCGATGAGCGCCTGGATAGAGTCCGCTTGGCGCGCCATGATGCTAATCAGTTCCTTTGTGCTTTCGTGCCGGAGCTGCATGCTTTGCTGCCGCTGCGCTGCGTTTTCCTGGCGGAGCCTGCTTTCACTCTCCCTCCACTCCCGAGCCTTTTGATTCTCTTTAAGAGACTGTTTCATAACTTCCTGCAGCATGTCTTCTTTCATTCTTCTGGGCCTCTTCCTGAGCCTTTGGAGTCTCTCAGACGGTGATAAGAAGGATGGCGGAGATCTCAAGGTTGCATCTGGAAGGCAAAATGCAACATTTAGCAGAGGCATCATTGTTTTATGCCAGACAGAGCAATGATTCCCCCACACTTAAGGAGGGCACACACAGTCTCCAAAACAGCACAATTTTCCTGTCCCAAACAGAGAGCACAGAACCCATGGGAGCCCCAAAATGGTGAGTAAACACAGGGTAAAGGGGGACTGTTTGTTTCACGGATGTACTGTCCGACGGGTTTCTGTGCCTTGGGGAGAGCCAACAGCTGCAGGGGGAACCTACACTGAACATTATCTCCACATTTTCCACAGGAGTTCGTCCTGGAAGATATCTCGCTGCTGAGGGTGTCCGGGGAAGCAAGGGAGGGTCTTCTACTGCAATGCGGCTTCCGCCCTGGCCCATATGCAGCTTGCCTGTGTGCAGCAATGATCCGCCCGCCCCTCGCGGCACAGTGGCGTGGACATGTTACCCTGACTGGGACAAGGACCACGGCGGCTCTCCCAATGAACCTGCGCAAGCACATTGCCCACGTCCTGGCTGAGACTTTCGAAGAGATTACAGTGGCCGATTTCTCCGATGTGATAGACCACATCAATGCGCTCTTCCGCATCTAGGCATGCATGCAGCCCAAACCCTCCTCGCCCAAGGACCCCACACCGAAAAAACTCCTTCCCGAAAATAAAAGCTGCTTACCGCGAACCTGTTCTTCTCTTTCTCTCCCAGCGCGTACCGGCTGCTGCGACTGGCTCCCTTCCTCCTGGCTCGAGAAGAGCTCCTGGCTGCATGCACCCAGGGAGTCAGGGGTGTCTCCCCCAGCCACAGCACCCTCGCTTCTGTTTTCTTCAACCCCCTCCTCCTCCTCCTCTCCCTTCTCCTCTTCCTCCTCCTCTCCCTCCTCCTCCTCCTCCTCCTCATCCCGCTCTCCCGTGTCCACGGTGGTGCTCGGAAGAGTAGTGGGGTCAACCCCAAGTATTGCATCCAGCTCTTTGTAGAATCGGCAGGTTTGGGGGGGAGCACCCGAGCGCTTGTTTGCCTCGCGGGCTTTGCGGTACGCACTCCGCAGCTCCTTTACTTTTATCCTGCACTGCATTGCGTCCCGGTCATGGCCCCTTTCAATCATGGCCCTTGATATCTGGCCGAAAGTATCGAAATTCCTCCAGCTGGATCGCAGCTGGGACTGGACAGCTTCCTCCCCCCAAACAGCGATGAGGTCCAGCAGCTCACCATTGCTCCATACTGGGGCTCGTCTTGCACGTGGAGGCATGGTTACCTGGAAAGATGCGCTGAGAGCACTCCACGCCTGGCTGAGCAAACAGGAAGGGGATATTTAAAATTCCAAAGGAATTTAAAGGGTCGGAGTGGCGGTTGGTCACCTGAGGCCAGGGCAGTAGAGTGCTAATTGATGACCAGAGTGGCTAGAACAGGCGTTGTGGGATACTTCCGAATACTTCTGGAGGCCAATAACAGCGCATTGGGTGGCCACACTGTAGCCGCAGCGCACCAGCAGCAGCGCAACAAACGTTATTCCTCTCGGGGAGGTGGAGTACATGCAGCGCTGTACCTGAGGAGATGCAGCGCTGCATGTGCCTTGCAAGTGTAGCCAGTTAGTGAGTTACAGCGCTGCAGGCAGTTTTATTGCGCTGTAACTCGTGAGTGTAGCCAAGGCCATAGTTCCCTACAGCCTGTTCTTTAGTGCTTTATCCAGTCTAGATAGAAATGGCTGATGTGATGGGGCTTCCCTTTGGTTAAATAAACAAGCTGGGAAAGCTATTTTCAGGTCTGGTTTTGATTTAAGACTATGAAAAAACTGCAGACACACATAGCTAATGGAAACTCAGTAGTGGTATTTCTTAGGTGCTTTTTTAAAGCTACACTACATTTAATAGGTTTAATGCTTAAACCGCTGTCAATGTTATTCAGCAGATGCAGAACCCTCTGAGCAAACTATATAAGAGTGAATGACTTTTCTCCCTAAAAAGGAGATTCTTGCATAGATTTTCTTCCACTTCTGTAGATCTGCATTGCCTTTATTTTAACTCTCCACATGATGCAAACTTTTATTTTTATATATATATATATATATACACACACACACACATACACACAATTAAAAGTCCTGCAAAATTAGTTGTTATATCTACATGCTCTAATGCAACCAATTCACATAGAGAAGTCCAAGGGAAAATATTTTTTCAGCACTGCTGCCAGAGTGTGTTCAGAGAAAGCACATACTCACCTACCCTCATAATTTTGTCTGACTCAAGCATTTGGGAAATTTCCCAGGCCCTCAGAATTGTCTGAAAACACCTGCAAAATAACTGTCATTGGTCTTAAAAGTGTGAAGGGAGGAACTAAGATATATGGACTGTAGCTGCCTGTAGATGTCTCTTAGGGCTTACTATAACAAAGGCTAACTGAACAGTGGACTGGGAGTTTTATTCCTAGCTATACCTGTGCCTCACTGTAAACCCTTTAGGGCAGGGGCTGTCCCTCACTATGCGTTTGCACAGTGCTATCACAATGGGGTCCTGATCTTGCTTTGGCCTTTAGGTATTGCTATAACATAAATATACCATACAGACACTGAGGTGCAACATCTAAGGGGTGGGAGGAGTCAGAGAGTGTTGAAAGGGAAACTTATTTTTGATATATCTTTTGTTCAACTGATGCAATGTAACTCACATGTGATTTTAATAGCATAAAAGTGGCCCAATTTCCTAGAATTTTAAGCATGAGCTTTTTAAATTAAATCTATTAAAAATGTATTTAATAATCTATTTTTAATAAGCAAAGGAGTCACTGTGAAAGGTAAATAGATTTAAGTGCAAACATATTTGAAAATTTCTCCAAGTCCTCCTCAAACTCTCTTCTACTTTCCTGGAAAATGTTTGTCTGCTGAAAGTTTAATTTTTCCTCAAGGGGGCAATCTGTTTCTGAGACTGTTGTCTTAGGAACATTGCCCAAGGGCTTTGTTACTGCAGAGTTAAGGTTGACTGACAGTGCCTAGTAAAGTTCCAAAATGTTGAATGTACCTATACATAAACTTGAAAAAGCAGGAAATAAAGAGTTACGGTTCACATGCTAACTCTAACCTCAGCTCTGCTCCCTGGAGCTGGCTAGAGTCACTCAGGATAAGCTGAAAGTGTCAACCAGGACTGACTTCCAATAAGCAGACATAAGGAATGGCGTCATTTTATGTCTTGTGTTGGGTTTATGGGCAGTGAATTTTCCTTATTTTCTGAGGAAGTAGCAGTAGTGAGAGGAGCACCTGTGGATGGCACCAGGAGGATTCCTGGGAACACCTCCCTGCTATTCACCTACCAGGTCTGCCCACTTCCTGGCCCCTTCTTGCCCCCAATAGGGCTGAAGGGGCCATAAGGAGGAAGGAATGGGGTAGTTGCTGGGCTATGAGATGTGCATCTACCAGCTATGGTGCATATGGCTATGCAGTGCATATCTACCAGCAGCAAGAGGGAGTGGAGGGGAACTTAAGGACAGGTCTACACTTAAAATACTGGAGTACTTGTGGCACCTTAGAGACTAACAAATGCATTTAAGCATAAGCTTTCGTGGGCCAGCGCGGGTGTCTAGCTGCTGTGTAGATGTACCTGAAGTGTGTTTGTGGACTTTAGGGCCCTTGAAATACCATCTCTTAAACCTGAAACTTTGGTCTCATGGCAAAAATTACAGAAGGGGCCCTTGCAGAATGCAATTAATGTGCACAACACACAGTGTCAGAAATCTGCCAAGGGGAGGACTCAGAATCACGGTACATGGACACTGCTTGTGTTCAGTAACCACAGCATTTCACCTTGAGTCACCCACTTACTCTGACATCAGGTTACCTGTAAACACTCTGGCTTGTAATAGGGCCCCAGTCCTGTTACACTATGCACAGATGACTTTCTCCAGTGCAGCAGCTTGGCTTAAGCCTAGGGTGACCAGATGTCCCGATTTTATAGGGACAGTCCTGATTTTGGGGTCTTTTTCTTATATAGGCTCCTATTACCCCCACCCCCGTCCCGATTTTTCACATTTGCTGTCTGGTCACCCTACTTAAGCCTCACTGCAGATCCAAATGTTATTCTGAATAACCTTTTAAATATTGCCTTTCAAAAGGGGCAGTGGCTGCTGGACACTAGCTGAGGTCAGTCCTGAGCAGGTGATATCAATTTTGGGAGGATCAGAGTTTTAGTCTGAGCCCCAGGTATGTACCCAAAAGAAGTTATAATAACTATAAAATGTTGATATCATATGATTTTTAAGGAAGGATGCAGATGTAGTGCAAGAACCCCTGCTCAGATAACCTCAGATAGGGATCACTATACCTCCCCCTAATTCCCATGAGGCACAGCAATTTTCAAGACAATACAATATGTGGATTTTAGAGCATGTAGGAAAAACAGCTGTTAAGTAGTGAACTAGTTTCACCCTTAACTATAGTGGTCTATTAGCCCACTCTAGTAATAAAAGGGTCCAGATTTCTTCATTTAGAGCCTGGAAAAAGTGCAGGAAGATGTTCAAGTATCAGTTACTTAAACACAAAGGCTGAAAAATTGTTCTTATAGAAAGAGTAATATACATTTTCTGATGGGAAAAACAACTAGAAAGAAGGGGTTTAGAAATGAGATGCAGAGTTTTTCACTGGGCCAAACCCACACAAGATAGTCAGTGACCAAAACTTGTCAGTGTTTTCTGGGGGTTCAGTGGTCTGTATGTGGATTGGTGGATTGTATGTGGAAAGTGGATTGGTCTCAGTCCAGTTCCCAGGGGAGAAGTGTCTGCATATCATACCCCAACACCACCAATGACACTCATTGGCAGGGTTGGCTGATGCCAGCACTACTGTGTCTCTTGCAAAGAGGACTCCTCTCTCCAGGCTTATCGGTCTGGAACATCCCACCAGCAAGAAATTCACTTTTAAAAAACTGACTAAGTGAGAGGAAACCAAGAAACCACAGCAAACGGATGGTTAGTCAGTAATAAAGACCTTGTCTACAGTGGGAATTTTCCCCAATTCCAGCAGTCAATGACTAACCAGTTGCGCCTACCCTGTTTCCTGCAGCGTTAACCAGAGCCATCTAACATGTCTTTAAACAATGCTCTCTTTGCCAATACTAAGGGCAAAATCGTGTTTACCATAATGCTACTTCTGTGTTGGTTTAGCTTTTGAACCCGGAGAGTTTGTCCAACATAGACAGGTCCTGTGTTCCTCGCAGTTTACTGGTTAGGTCGGTGAAATGGTATCTTAAAACTAAAGGCTCTTTGGACGTTGGCAGCACATTTTCTAGGCGGGGTTGGGGCCAAAACAAAACTCCTCCTCTCCATACCGCAGCACAAGTTCACACAGAAAGCTACTTTTCAGTGCTGCTGCTGCACCTGTGCATGGATACACTTCATAGTCCTTCAGTATATCCTGTAACTGTTCTAGAACTCTCCCTCATTGCCTTCAAACTGGAGGGTGAAATAGGGCCAGTCGGGAGCCTGATGTCACCTGGGCATTTTCACTGCAGTGAGGTCTGTTAGAACTTCAAAGTAGACTGTAGCTGAAAACAGATCGGTCTTTGATTAGAAACTCAAAAGGGGAAGAGTGATACATGTTCCCACCTTGGGAAGTACCTCAGCAAGCCCAGGGCATTTATACAAGAATTGTGCAACAATGTATTAAGTTAGGTATTTGCAATATTCTCACTTTCCCAGCTCATCACCGTCTGGCATGTATACACCTTGGCCACCGTTTTTTTGATGAAGTGACCAGTTAATCAGATATTTGTAGCCCCCCTAAGGTTTGACACATTCGCCCCCACCTCCCACCAGCTCTCCTCTGTTGTGGAAGGTGTGGGTGTCCCCACTCTGCCTGGGTATTGTCAAGGCTAGATCACATAATGCCAGCATGCCCGAATCATTGCTCTATGTCTTATTCAGCAACATTTCAGTCTGTGATATTTTGATGCAATTGCATTGTTGCTCCAGTTATTACATGTGCTGTTCGGGAAATAACACAAACTGGGGATAAAAGGAACTAAATAGAGGGCGTCTTGAATTTTCTCCCAGAAGAGAATCACTTTGGGAAACTTGTTCTTAAGTCTCTGTTCTCAGTGAACAAATGGAATGATAGAAACTGAAATGGGCAGCAGGGGATGGATCAAGTGGTGATCGCCTGTTCTGTTAATTCCCTCTGGGGCGCCTAGTATTGGCTACTGTCAGTACACAGGATACTGGGCTAGATGGACCTTTGGTCTGACCCAGTACGGCCGTTCTTATGGTCTTATAATGAGATTTTGAAGAAATGTTAGCAACAGTTTGTATACTTGCCACAAAAAAACAACAACAAAAAACCACCCTATTTGATTACTATGCACCATTTCAACCCTGTGACCACATCCCCACCAGTGCTTAATTGTTAATGAAAGAGGTGCCGGGGCTCAAGCAATTAGGTGCTGAGGCTCAAGCAATGTTTTTTTACTTTCATAACTGACACGGCAGGCCCAGAGGTGCCAGGGCTATGAACTGCCAAGCCTAGAGCTGTCGGTGCTCAGCCCTGATCCCCACCCTGATGCAGGAACAAGGAGGACGCAGCTTGTGCCTCCTCTATCCGGGGGGCTGCCCTAACTTGCACTCCTGCTTCAATGAGCTCTATTGGGCTTTGTAGGATGGGTCTGCTGCCCTGGCCCGAACTCCTCCTTTCCCGGTGAGCCCCCCCGAGTCCCCTAGAAGGGGTGGTGAAGAGCTGGCAGAGGCCATTCTGCATCTGAGTGGCATGAGGGGTATTGCGCTTGTCCCGTGACCCCTTTGTGCCAGCCAAGCTCGTGTAAAGGGGCCCCAAGGCAATACTGAATCAAGCCCTACGTGGTGCATAGGCCTTGTGCAGGTGCTCTGCAAAGTGGTGAATTCACCGTTATCCCAAGTGCCTCTGGGCCCCACATGTATTTCCCCAGACCCAGCATCATTATTTTTTTAAGCTGTGAATATCCTGTTAGTAAACAATACCAGCCTGCTCGTCCTGGAAACCACAAAGCAGCTACAGCTTGGGCAGCAGCAGTTCAAGCTTCCTGGTCAACAGCTTTGACTACTATACACCATTTTTTTTACAAGCCTTCCAGCATAGCCAGGAATTCAGGGCACAGACATTAGTGTTGACAGTGTAAAGGGTCTCGTGTGTTTCCAGCCTATTGTCATCTGGACCAGCCATATACTGGGAACACAAAACCTCCTAGTCATTAGACTACCAAATGGTAGCAACTTTTGGTCACTGCTGACAGAGGCCCTGCTGCTTGATGATGGAATTGTATTAGTTCATAATCAAATGGCGGGGCCCAAACAATGTGCAAATATTTTGTAAAGCTATTGCTTCTTTGGAGGGGGCAGGAAAGTGTTTTCAATAGAAATAGCATGAGAACTAAGATGAAATGCTTCCAATTAGCCCATTGGGAAATGCCATCTAACTATCAGTTACTTACTGGCCAGATTAAAGGCTCCAAACTGTGACTCATTAGCAAGGAATAAGATGATCGAGAAACCCATGAGTTCATATTGAAAAACCCACAAGTTTCGTTTGTAACCTGAAATGCAAACACATCCAATACCCAGTGCACACACTCCCCTGCTCTACTATGTGTGTTATGGCTCCATGGGAGGGTGGGTATGGAATCTTGAAAAGATCAGGTAACTTACAGGAGCATACCCCAGGAGAGGGGACAGGGAGTGATTGATGCTGTGCTCCGCATTAACCAGGAAGCACAACAAACTTGGCCAGATCATTGCCAGATGATTGACCTACCTCAGAGCTAGTTTGCCTTTGGGGGATGGAGTTGCAACCCAGCCTGCTATAGTCTTACACCATCTCTCCCAGCCATAAGCAAAGAAACATGCTGTAGCAGTTGAAAAGAGGGAGTCCATCTCCAATCAGCCACGTGTCTGTCTATATTAAGCATTCCTAAGGCCCCAATCAACTTGCTATCTAAGCACCAGTGTGAATTAGATAAAGCGCACGCTCTCTCACCTTGCAGTGCAGAATGAGAACAGACTGAACCATGTCCTTGAATCATGCTAAAGCCATGGACAACCTGCAAGACAGAGCCATGTTGAAGGACAATGGTGGTGTGTCCAGGTTGGTTTTGGTTTTTTGTAGTGTAGATCGGGGCTTTGGAGTATGGCTGGGAAATGGTGCTGCCAATGTCTAAGCAGCATGTAAAGTCCTTTGACACGCTCTGAAGTGGTGGAATGCTCACAGGGTTTGAGAGGAAATGGTCAGGTGACAAATACTAAAGCAGCCAGAGGTGACGGGGCAGTTAGGCAAAGAGAGCAAAGATTATATGCTAAACAAGGAGATCCAGAATGTGACCGGACACACTGTGATCCTGTCTACGCTACATCTTGGGCTGTGCTAAACAGGAGTGTGTGCTTATTAAGTTGTCTCTTACAACACAGTGGTGAGGATGAGGTATAACTGTCACTGTAGTAGTGGTCTATAGTCAGATTCTGCTCTCAGCTACATCAGTGGAACTATGACAGTATAATTATCTTGGGCTAGCTGAATTTGGCTCCCTAGTCTTTAGAATGGTATTTATTTTACTTGAAGGGATTTCTATTGTGCTTACCTTCCTGTAGCCAGAGTGTGTGAGTGCCTAACACAAGAATGGATGGGGAAACTGAGGCACAGAGCGATCTTACATAAGGTCACATAGGAAGCCTATGGTACAGCCAGAATTGAACCTAGGTCTCCTGCGTCCCAGTTCAGTGCTTTAAACACAAGACCATCCTTCCTCTCATATTTTGGAAACAATTTAAAAAATGTCAGCCCCTCATCATCACCTCTCCAGCACAATCATTTACATTTTTCAGAACTGCTTATTATCCCTACTGGAAATGTCATGAGAGCAGGGCTGGGCTATTGCAAAGCTCATTCCTGTGCGAATGGACAAAATATAACCACAGTTATCCTCTTCCTGCAGTTACATTTCAGCGTGGTTACCATGTGCATTAAAGGGTCTTTGTCCAGGGCTCTGCCTCTCTCTCTACTATATTGGTCCAAATGGTAGATAGGACTGTGTGGCACCATAGTTCTACATAATGTGTTGGTCTGCTCTCAAGGTCATGCTGTTAAAATGGCATTGTGGCATTCTGTTCATCTTCAGATCCAGTGTTCTTAGTGTAAGAGTAAAGAGACTGTCTTCCCCACATACTGTAATCTCTGTAAACTCCTGCTGGGATCTGAGAGTCAAGCTGGGTTCTTTCTGCCTCCTGCAGCATCACCAGTAAATGAGTCCTTCTCAGGATCAGAGATGTTATAAGCGGGGTTTACTGGACAGTTCTCTTGATGCATGAGGCAACTCCCTAATCAGCTGTGAGTCTGAGGCCAGGTCTACACTAGGATTTTATGTCGAATTTATCAGCGTTAACTCGATTTAATCCCTCACCCGTCCACATTAGGAAGCAGTTTATTTCGACATTAAGGGCTCCTTGAATCGATTTCGGTACTCCACCCTGACGAGGGGAGTAGCGCCAAATTCGAAATGGGCATGTCGAATGCGAGGTACTGTGGACGGAATTCGACGCTAATAGCTCCGGGAGCTATCCCACAGTGCACCACTCGGTGGACGCTCAGGGCAGTGTTGTGTACTCGGATGCTCTGACCTGCCACTCAGAGAAATCCCCGCGAAAATTTGAATGCTTTTTCCTCTGTGGCCATTTTGAATCCCATTGCCTCTTTGGACATAGTGGCGAGCTCAGCAGCACTGGCAATGATGCAGAGCTCTACAGCGGTGGTTTCAATGCCATCACTGAATAGAAAGAGGGCTCCAACATGGAGTGATCGTGAGGTTTTGGATCTGATCGCTGTGTGGGGCGATGAATCGATCCTAGCCGAGCTCCGTTCAAAAAGACGGAATGCCAAAATTTACGAGAAGATTTCAC